>CM017763.1:6791632-9399948 GCA_008009225.1 Acer yangbiense | reverse complement strand
ATTTTTACTTATGTACACTTTTGATGTTGGATTTAGTTGTTCATGTTATGTTGTTTCCATGTTAATGTTTTTTTTAATTAATTTTTTTGATTTTTTTAAATTACATTTTTTGATAAATTTTACCTTCAATTTGCATCTTTAGATAAGCGAGACACAGATTATTATTTGTTTTTTTGGTTTTTTTGTTTTGTTTTGTTTTTTTTGTTTTTTTTTTTTGGTTTCTAGATCTAGATCTTCTCAACAATTAGGAAGTGTTTAGTATTAAAAAAAATTCAAAAGTCTTATGTTATCTTGGTTGAATAAAAAGGTTCATAATTTCTTCAAATTTCCTTGAAACTTATTAAAACAACCCACCACAAGATCGAATATAAGTTTTTTTGCAATGCATGCAGGCTGTGTACATAAAATTTTCTGATACAGTTTGATGCAAATTTTGCACTATGAACCCTTTTAGGGTACCATTTAAAAATAATAGTGATGCACTTGTATCGTAGGTTTTAAAAAAAAAATAAAATATATATATATATATATATATACATTTTAATAGTAAACGCATTTTGAAGGGCAAGACTAACGTTCGATCCCTATTAGGTGTAACCCTTCTATATTGCTAAAATCATTTTGATTATCAAAATCACTTAAAATTATTTTGATTTTAAGTAATTAGCTTAGCCCCACCTTAGTTAATAATCCTGGCTACGCCACCCACTATACACGATAATCTTATAAAATAAAACATGTAGTTTGAGATAAAATTAGGACAATGAATATTGGTTCCTCATCCTCATCCCCATTCCCTACTACAGGGACGGAGCTAGAAATTGTTTCCAACGGGGGCGTCGTAAAATATAATTAGTTATATCATGTATTTTAGAGGGTATGTTATAGAAAAAAATTAATAAAAATACCGTTAATGTGTATTTATTTGTCAATTGACACATTAGTAGTTGAGAATATAGGTTGGTCTAATATATAACCCCTTACACCTGCACCACAAGGTTGTGGTTCGAGTTCTTCCCCACTCCATAAAAAACCTAGAATTTATGTAATAGTGTAATTCTCCAAATAAAAATAAAAATGACACATAGTAGTTGAAATACAAGTTGATTTATAAGTTTGCAATGTCCAAAATTACTCTAAAAATAATGTAGTAAAACATTATGGCCATTTATTCATGATTCAAAAATGTTTACTGTTTAGGTTTAAAAACTATTAAAATTTAAATTGTACTCGGTATTTTCTAATATCCAAAACTAGTTTAATTTTAATTTTTATTTTAAAAGTTTGTTTGATAAAATATCTTTAATAGTTGAACATAAATTGGTGTGGGTGTGAGGGGGAGAGACTCGAATCCACAATCCCGTGGTGTGAGTGTGAGGGGTATACCACATCTTGTCTAATATATGTATATGTTTGGTTGACATGTTTTAATTATATAAATTAACACAGATTGATTATTTAAAGTAAATAACATATCAAAAGTATAATATGGTATTAGGGTGATGAGTGAGATAATTAATATCGTAAGAGAGAACAAAATTATTTGAATGAGAATAATATTAGTTGAGATAGAACATATATGTTATGATCGAATTTCATTTATTTAATATACTTGAAAATAAATACTATATTTAAAATCAAAGATATTTTTATGTGATTTGATGAAAAAATATTAGATGCCTTGTTTATATAAAACTAGAAAAATAAGGAATGAAATAGGGATAAAAGCATAAATTCTAAGAATTAAAGATGTTACAAAGTTGAAACATAGGAATAGTTGTAAATTTTCAAAACTTCAGGGGAGCAGTGGCCCCCCCTCACCCTATACTGCAGCCGTCCCTGTTTGTGTCCCCAACTGATCATGTCATCTGCAAGGCTTCTACTTCCATTTTCTTCCTGTGCTTGTATTTAGGCAGCCATAACACCAGAAATGCCAATAACACCACAGTGCTAAGCCACCCAACACAGGTCCAACAATTATCCATACTTTTGAATTGCTCTTCTTTTTTTCACGTCTTGGACTTGGTGATGGACTGGGGGCAACAGACTCGACAACTATAGAAAAAATGCCCCTGTTCAGTAGTTGAGCATGTATTGCGCCTGATGTCGCATTGCTGAAATTGGTAAACCATGTAAATCAAACCAAACACACACTTGGAACAGACCCAGCTGGGGCAGACATCATATCTTGGAATGTGATTGATAGAGGATCACCGGATGCTGTGATTTCCAACTCCGGCAAATTGGTACTTTTAATTTGAAGCATCGTAAGCAAGAAGACCCAGCACCGGAGACAAGTGTATAACCAGGTAACGGATAATATGTCTTAGACCAATTGCCCAAGTTTTGGTACACCAAAACGAGCCGTTCCACATAGCTCTCGGTGACTCCTATAGGGATTCCAAACTCTTTATAAATCTTCACGCCTCTGGTTCTCAGGCTGCCACTCCTGAGCCTCATAGCAGCGATCTTCATTCCGGTCAAATTAGAAGGAACATAACCATTGTAGACACCCTGTCCTCGGACGAACGAAAGCCCTATAAGCATAGTCTTGAAGAAGGGCATCAAGAGCACGAGCAGAGGTTTTTCGTATCCGATTGAGCCACGATATAGGGCAACGAAAAAGAGAACAAACATACTGGAACAACAAGAAGAAGCATCGCGAGATTTCGAAGAAGAAGAAGAAGCCCCATTGATGCTTTCGAACCTCAAACCTAGCCACTCAAAATCAAATAGTTGGGGTGGTCACGTCGTGAGTGATAACATGGATACACCGTATATAAAATAAGAAATAAAAAAATTCTCTCCACGGAATTTATAATAAATTGGCTTTGAAGGTTTCAAGCCGCTTTGTTTCTCTTTAGGAATCCTTGTAAAAGAAAGCAATCTCTCTCTCCACTCGGTAACTGAAATCTAAAGAATCTTGACAGCATTCCTTTTTCTCCAAGAAATCAATAACCCCAAGGATTCTCCAGCACCCAAAAATAAAAGACAAAACAGTAATAGAATTAAAGACCCAGATAACAAACAAAAGGCTTGATTTTGAACGGCTAATCCAGCATTGTTTCCAGTTTCCAAAATTGGGAATCAGCTATTAACAAGATTACTTACAAGTTAGTAGTAGTAGTAGAGCCCAACTGTGTACCTGATTTTAGTGGAAGAACAGCGATTCTCACAAAAATCCACCACCATAAAACCCTAGATCTTGAGATGTATCATGATCATCTTCAGCAAGTAATGCGAGTAGAGTCTTATATCAAAAAATCAGAGCAGCTCCCTTGTAATTAGCTTGTAAAACGGAGTTGCATTATCGATTGAAAATCTCAACTTGAAAAGATACGTACGTGGCTGACCCCTACTCGATTTTGATTTGATGATGATAATGCTTGCAGTAGAAATTAACTAAAGAAGAAGATGCCAATTTTCTTTGATTCAATAAGCAATCAAACATATATATGTTATTAGCTGCCAATTACGTCAGTCACACATCTGTTATTAACTATCAATTGTTTACATCAACCAAATATATATCTTGGTTTCTTAGTTCTGTGTTTCTATGGAAATTTCAGGAAAAGTCTTGGTTTTGAAATTTGCTTTTTACCGGAAGTAAATTCTTGAGAACAGACATGTTTCATTGTAGAATCGTCGAGACTTAGGTTGAGGACGAACACAATGAACGCAAACATGCAATTGCAATGGTTGAGGCAAGAACCATATCCTGCATGACCAAATCAATAAAACTTAGTTTGACAAATTCAAATAATAATAATAATAATAACATTCCATTACAAATACAAAATAAAATGCATTACAAATATAAAAGAAAATCCATTGCAAAATAAAGTATTTCAATAATCCATTAGTGTAAATGAGTTTATATAGTTAGGTTTTAAAATAATTAAAAATTTAAAATATATATAAAATTATTTATAATATTTAGGAGGAAATGGGGATGGGGGGAGGGGAGGTCCCCCCATCCCTATCCCTATTTCAATATATTAGTGGGGAAATGGGGAAATGGGGATGGGGGAGGGTCTCCCCATCCCCCCTCCCCATCCCTATCCCCATTTCAATTTGGGGATTAAAATCATTCCTATCCCCACCCATTTCCCCATTTCCCCATTCCCCACCCCCCCCCAAAAAAATATAAAAATAAAAAAAATCCCCAAATGGGGATGGGGACGGGGACGTGGGGAAATGGGGATCTGGGGGAAAATGTGCAACCCTAACTGTTACAAGTATCACTGCCAGTGTGAGCTTTCTCTTAATCTTGTTCTTCCATGCGATATAGCCAGCTTCAACAACCTCAAAAATAATCTTTTTTTTTTTTTTTGAAAAGCACTATTATTGATAGAGTGGAGGACCACCCAACAAAACAGGGGTTGACCCTGATACAACACCCAGCTCATTTTCATGTCTAATCTTGGATGTGTGTGTGTGTGTTTTTTTTTTCTCAATAAATAAAAAGGTTGTTAACAAATAATCTTCATGTCTAAACCACCGTAAAACTAATAAATGATCAAGGAAAAGCTTATTAAAACTATTAGTATCCCAAGTAATTTTATTTTTATTTTTTATTTTTTTTTATTTTTTTATTTTTTATTTTTTTAACTATTAACTCTAAATTATAAGATAAACCAAGCATATATATATTCTTTAATTAATAGCAAGATGTCTAACCATTGAAAAACTTCAACACCAAGAAACCTTCTTCAAACCTCCAACGACTATAGAACTTGACAACTTTAAGGTATAATTTTTCGGTATTTTCCCCTCTTTGTTTGATTTGAGTTATATATATATGTACATATATATATATATATATATATATACAGAAATTCTATTATCAATTTGAACTGACAAAAGTTTTATCAGTTCCTTGCGTGTGGGCCACTGGATTTAAATACTTTGACTTAGCTGTATGCACTTGTCAGTTAAAGTATTTAAATCCAGTGACCCACATGCAATGAACTGATATAATTTTTGTCAGTTCGAACTGATAATAGAAAGACTATATATATATATATTAATTTTATGATTTTATCTTATGTACACTTTCAATGTTTGATTTTATTGTTCATGTAATGTTTGTTTCCATGTTAATGTTTTTTTTAATTAAATTTTTTGATTTTTTTTGATTAAATTTTTTGATAAATTTTACCTTCGATTTGCATCTTTAGATAAAGAGACACAGATTATTCTTCTTTTTGTTGTTTTTCTAGATCTTCTCAACAATTAAGAAGTGTTTAGTTATTAAATTTTTTTTCAAAAGTCTTATGTTATCTTGGTTGAATGAAAAGGTTCTTAATTTCTTCAAAATTTCCTTGAAACTTATTAAAACAACCCCCACAAGATCGAATATAAGTCTTATGTACAGAAAATCTGTTTGATTCAATTTTTGCACTATGAACCCTTTTAGAGTACTATTTAAAAACAATATGTATTGTAGGTTATATTATTTTCTTATTAATTATTTTTAAAATATATGTTTTTTTTTTAATAGTAAACACATTTTGAAGGGTAAGACTCACGTTCCCTATTAGGTGTAACCCTTCTATATTGCTAAAACCATTTTGATTATCGAAATCACTTAAAATTATTTTGATTAAGTCTTTAGCTTAGCCCACCCTAGTTAATATTCCTGGCTACGCCACCGTATATAATCCACCATAAGATAAATCTTAATGAAAGAAAAACATGTAGTTTGAGATGAAAGTTAGGGAAATGACAATGAATATTGCATGGTTCCTCAACCCCATTCCCTACCGGATGCCGATCTATATCTCATATGAATATTGGAATGGAGAATGCGGTATCCGTCCCTAATTCGCTCAATTGCCATCTGGTAGGAATATTAAAATAATGATAATAATATAATAATAATAATAAAGTACCTTTATCTTTACAACAACACACAAACAGATAATATATGGATCCAGTACAAGTCAAAATTTGATTTCATATTTTGAGTTAACTGAAATTTGTTTGCAAAATAAAAGAATTAAAAAAGAAAAATTGGATGACCGTCTCAATGATCCATCTCTATTTATATTTAATCCAAATTAAAAAATATAATATTAATTCAATGCTGGTCGTATGTTTCTCCAAATACATGATAATATAATATTAATTTAGTCCAGTGTAATCCAATCTAATCTTATTTAATCCCAATCTCATCTCAATTCAATCCCATAAAATAATTCAATCAAATCATGTGCACCAAACGGGGCAAAAGGAATGTAATTTATAGCTAAGAGTCAAGATGAGAAATAGTGTTTTTTTTTTTTTTTTTTTTTTTTTCTTTTTCCATGTATTATAATAAATAATAAAATCTTATTCCAGAATTAACAATTTTTATATAGTAGGCACACAATATATGCATATTTATAGCATACTAATATACATCACTATACTTTTGCCATATAACACATGTCAAAAGTGTAGTAATGTATATTAGTAGTGTTCTAGTATGCGCTAGGCGCTAGTCGTACGGTGGACCGGCGCCTAGTGCTTAGACCGCCTAGGCTAAGGCGCATAGGCGGAGAATTTTTTTCTTTCTTTGGTTTGTACTTTGTTATGTTTGTGTTTTTCTCTTCTATAATTTTTAATTTTGTTTTGGTTTTGGTGCCGTGGTGCACATCACAAGACACCCACCATCATTTTGTGCCATCACTTGTGGCTCACAGCCTCACACCATCTGACTTTTTCAATTTTTTTTTCTTTTTACTTTATCATTGGTCTTATAAACTCTTCTTCGGGAGCGATCCCCATTTCAATAGACACTTTACTCATCAACTCATTTTCTTTCTCCATTTCAATAGACTCTTTTCTTTCTCCATTTCTCTCTGCAACTCATTACTCATCTTCATCATCTTCTTCTTAATCTTTTGTTACTGTTATTGGGATTGTTCATGCCGCCGTTGTGGTGGCTCCCGCGGTGGTGGTGACGGTAGCTATTCCCAGGCGGGTAGTGGTGGTTGTTGTACTTGGGCTTGGTCTGGCCGACGGAGACCGGCGGCTCTCCTTCGTAGTCATGATTGTCGTAATAGTAGTTTCTCTTCGATTTGAATCTATCCATGTCTAAAAAACCTAACCCTAGAATCATTTTCATTCAATTTCGATTCAAAAAAGTGTCTTGTGTTGGTGGGTCTGTCTCCGATAAGGTCAATTTTCAGGGTTAGTCTGCGAAAATGTTGTAACCGCCACAAGTCCCAGAAAGTGAAGTGCGTTTGTGGTGGTGGGTCGAGTTCAATTTTTTGAATCCTAATCCATTTTTTCTTATGCTGCACAGGGGAAGAAGAAGAAGAAGAAAATGGAAAGTGTGTAGGGTTTTGTTGAATATCCAATTACACTCTCAAAGTCACAAGTCTCACAACAACTCACACAATTCACAATATTTTTTTTAAAAATTGATTATGCCGATTAATCGGCTCTGGAATTCGGCGTAGGTGGCCAATTAATCGGCTCTAGTCGGCGACTAGTCAACCAGCCACCTAGGAAGGGTGCATAAGGCCTAGTCGAGGCGGCTGGCACCCGCTAATCCCTAGTCGGCCGCCTAGGCCGCATATTAGAACACTGTATATTAGTATGCTATAAATATGCCTATATTGTGTGCTTATGAGAGAAAAACTGTCAGAATTAGATGCATGAAAACATTTAAGGTATTTCCAGAATAGATATTATTAATTAACAACAACCCAAAAAAACTCATTATATATATATATATATATATCACATCTCTCACTTTGTAGTGAACAACTCTCAATGAAGATGATGGAGAAAAAAATCTTCACTCAAATTAACTTTCTTGATAACCCTTTTCACCATTTTATCTCGTGAGAATATGTTCCTCGATCTGTAACAATGTATTTTGATTTACATATAAAGTTTACTGAAAGACAAATAACTCATAAATACGTCCGCAATAGAGAGCAACTTGTGTGATATTGAAGAGTACTAATATATAATTAATTCAATGCAGATACATGGTAATATTAATTTAGACCAGCTCAGTCCTGTGTAATACAGTCTAATCTCATTTAATCCCAATATCATCTCAATCCAATCCCATAAAATAGTCCAATCAAGTCATGTGCACCAGACAAGGCCAAAAGGAATGTAATTTATATCAAAGAGTCAAGATGAGAAATATTGCTTTTTTTTTTCCCCATGTATTATGATAAAATTCCAGATTTAATTAGCTGCCAAATTTGAATGAAAACTTTTAAGGCATTTCCAGCATAGATATTATTAATTAACAAAAAAAAAAAAAACTCATTATATATATATATATATCACATCACATCTCTCACCTTGTAGTGAACAACTCTCAATGAAGATGATGGAAAAAAAAGCTTCACTCAGATTAACTTTCTTGATAACCCTTTTCGCCATTGTATCTTGTAAGAATCTGTTTCTCGATCGGTAACATGTATTTTGATTTACATGGAAAGTTAATTTATTGAAAGACAAAATAACTCGTAAATACGTCTGCAATAGAGAGCGACTCGTGTGATATTATGTGATATTGAAGAGTACTAATATTATATTTTTGACTTATTGGCTGCAGGTTGTGTGCATGGAACCAGATCAAAGGAGCTCGGAGAGAAAGATCAGACGAAGCAAGATGATCTCAGATTATCAGGTGGTGAATCTGATCATGATCGTCCAAAATTATCAATAAATGAGATGTTGTGTAATATAGATAACGATTGCATTAATCAATGTTCGAAAAATTGTGAAAGAATATACTGTTACGAGCATCACTGCCTGTGTGAGCTCTCTCTTGATATTGTTATTCCATGCCAAAAACCACCCACCTTCATGAACAACCTCAAAAATCTTCATGCCTGATCTTGGATTTTTTTTTTCCCATAAATAAAGGGTTGTCTCGAATTTGTTTTTTTGTTTATTTATTTTTTAATTTGAAGAAGTGATTGCATTAATTGGCTTCTCTCTCACAGTCGAACGTAATATTTGGCATATATAATCCACCATAGGATAAATCTTAATGAAAGAAAAAACATGGAGTAGTATTTTGATATAATGAGTTGGATATATGATATATCTACTTTGATTTGGGGATTCTCTGGATCCGCCCTGCCTATTAAGAATATGGGAAAGTGGGTTTTGTGGGACAGAAAACATTGATATTAACACCGATTACATGTGGGTTTTGCTAGCTTTTGGTGGAATTTACTTTTCCATTACTGAGATTTTTTTTTTTGTTTCCTATCAATCAAATTTGTGTGTCAAATTTCTTAGAGTGGCAGTGACTCTAGCCTAGGATATTACAGGTTGAATAAGCACTCTTACCACTAAGCCACATTAGAAGGTGGTAATAATGGTGTGCTCTAGGTTGCTTAAACAGTTAAAAAAAAAGGTTTTACAATGCAAGGAAAATATTAATATGGTTTGCACTTGAGGGGCTAGAGGGTGTGAGGCCTCTGGTTTGAACTCGAGGATGGAGAAGAGATGAGTGAATCAAAACGAAGAAGATAGAATTTGGTAGAGAAACAAGTTTGACAAAACTGTGAGGTTTGTCAATACGTTTTCGTTTAAAGTTTAAAATGGAAAAAAAAAAAATTAAAGGAAATAATCTAAACCGTCGAATACTTTAATATACATGTAGCATCAAATCCTCAAGAGTTCCGCACAGTTAGGAAGAGAAGGAGCTCAGTAGAAGATCAAAATCCAAATATCTATATCTCAAATGAATATAAGAATGGAGAATGGAGAATGGGGTATCCGTTCCCAATCTTGTCATTTGCCACTTGCCAGCAGACCCCTTATATAATGGGTGACATATTTAAAAAAATAAGAAGAAGAAGAATAAAGTACTTTTAGCTTTACAACAACACAAAAACAGAAGATAATATATGAATCCGGCCTATACAAGTCGATTTGATTTCATATTTTGAGTTAATTGAAATTTGTTTTCCAAAATAAAGAATACCAACTTGAACTCTCTCGAAATTCAGAGGAATGTTTAACCTTGTATACTCCTCTCAAGTCTCAAGTCTGAACCCAATCATAAAAAAAATGAACCAAAAAAAAGTTTATTTTCATCCTTGCCTCCTCTTTTAATATATTACATTGTATATTACGTGAGAGTCATTTGCCTAAGTCCCAAGTTTATCCATCTACCAGCTGAACTACGGTCCTGTTGGCAGGCCTTTTAAGTAACTGACTCAACCAAATTTGTTTCATTTTAGATGATGATGTGTACACTCATACATATCGTATGACAAACTCTAGAGAAAGTCTTAGAGAGACGGATGTTTCTATATTATTTTTATATCCATCCAATAAATGCTACCACTATCACCATCACCCTAAAATTATGAAAAAAAAAATATAAAAAATAAAATCTAAATCAAACTTTCAAAATGAAAAATTATTTTCAACATAGATGTTAATGATGCCTTCCTTATAAATGCAACTGTTGTTGGACAACTCCATTGCAAAAAAATATTTACATCAACAAATTAAACTCATTTTCTATATTGTCTTTCCTTGGCAGTTTATATACTCTCAAATGATGATGAACACTGCTTCATTGAAATTAGTTTTCTTGATAATCCTTGTAGCTTTTTTCTCATGTAATAATCTTTTTCTCTTTAACAATATATAAATTTTTGAGTTATATATATTTAACTATCTGCATGCATTTTAATGAATGCTTCCTCGAAAGACAAAATAACTCATTTCGATACGAGATTTATTTAACATCTGAATGAAATTAAATTTGAGAAAACGACTGTTCTGATCACTAATATATATAATAAAACCATTTGGCATGCATGCAGGTTTTCTTGATGGAACACAATCAAGGGAGCTTACAGAGAAGGATAATGAGGAGGTGATGAAACCAAAGACAATATCATTATTGCAGCAGCAGAAAAATCAGAGAGATCCTGCAGAGGCTAAAAGATTAATGTCGATGAAATTTGCATGTTTTACAAAAGATGACTGTGTTTATCAGTGTCCAACCAAGTGTTCTCGTACATATTGTGATCATAAGGGTTGGTGCCAGTGTGGACTCTCTCATCATCTTCTTCTAGTTCTTCCTTGTAAGCCACCGTTTTTCCATAGCTTCATCAACATCAATATTCACAATCTCCATGTCTGATGATATGCTCTCTGATGATGATGATGTTGATCTGATCAACTGTGTTGTTATTGTTGTTGTTTCTTCAATAAATCATTCAAGTATTTATTTATTTTTATGATTAATAAACATTTCAACCCAATAAAAGATAATATATATATATGATATTGTCTTGAATTTGATTTTTTTTTTTTTGAACAGCACAAAAAGGCAAACAGCCAACAAAAACAGGGGGGCACCAGAGCCACAAACCGGCACTAGCAACAAAACAAGCAAACAAACAGCCCACCAAACACAAGCAAAAAGAAACAGAACCGCAGAAAAAAGGAGAGCAAAACAGCAACAGCCCCCAAGCAAGCCCCAACCAACAACCAAAGACAACCCAAACAGCCCCAGGCCACCAGCCAAACACACAAGAAAACAAAGAAAAACAGAGGCGGAGGCAAGAAGATTTTTAATTTGGATTTTGTGTTCAATTTTATTTTATATATCATGCAATAAAACAATATCTTTTATATAAATAAATAAATAAATATATATATATATATATATTAACAGCCGGAGTTTATTAAAACAAGCCAAAAATCTTATTGAACCTTTGATCAACCGCTCATGATGATTATAATTTTTTGAAAAAAGTACCGCACAAACATCTTCTTTATTAAGAAAGACCACAAAAGCAAGCAGAACGCAGCAAAAAAACACAAGGGGCATCGAGCAACAGCCACCCAAGCCACCCACAAGAAACGACCAACACAAGGAAAAAACAAAAACAAAAGGCACAAACATCAGCCATCCCCCCACTCAACAAAATCCCCAGACGAGCTCGACCCCATTTTAGCAAGGCTATCAGCAAACGAATTGAAAATTCTTGAATCGAACACCACCTTAATGCAACCAGCAGCCTTAAGCATCCCGCAAATCTCGTAAATAGTCTGAACATGAGCTAGAATACCAAAGTCACCATTATTCACCCAAGAAACAGCGACTTTTGAATCACTAACCACCAAGATTTCACGACCGAGAAGATATGATTTAGAGAACACCAGCTCAAGCGCACGTTTGATCGCCCACAGTTCAGCGATGTTCGAATCCAGAATCCCCAAGTAGTATGAGAACAGACAAAGAACTTTGCCCTTCGAGTCTCTCAAAACGCCTCCAATACCTGCTGGACCAGGTTTGCCAATTACAGAGCCATCAACATTAAATTTAAGGATGTCCGCAACTGGAGGAATCCAGTCTTCGATTTTGTTCCTTTTCATCTTCTTTTTCTCCACACAGATCTTTGAGATTATGAAGCAGCGAATCCGTCGACTCCTTCGAACCTTTTCCTAAATGTTTAAACCACCAACAAATCCGAAATTTAACCAACTCTGCTGCTTGAGAAATTATTACAATAAATATTTAAATACTATTCAAGCTAGGTTCAGATGCAAAAATTTAATGAAAACATTTAAGATCTTTCCATCATAGATACCATTTCTATAAATGCAATCCAACAACTCTACATATTGCAGCAAAAAATATTTACATTATTATATATATGTACTAATACTTTGCAGTGAAAAACTCTGAAATCAATGATGATGATGGAGAAAAAAGCTTCACTCATATTAACTTTCTTGGTCATAACCCTTTTCGCTATTTCATCTTGTAAGAATCTGTTTCTTTTATCACTTGTATATATATAGAAAATAGTTTACTGAAAGATAAAATAACTCGTAAATCTAAATAAAAATACAATGACGGTCGAGCACTAATATTTTTGATTTATTGGCTGCAGGTTTTGTGCATGGAAGCAGATCATCAATGGAGCTCGTAGAGAAAGACGATGATAAGATGAAGCAATTGCAGCAGCAAGATGATCTTAAATCATCATCAAATTTCAGTACTGGTGGTGGTGAATCTGGCCATGATCATCATGATGATCCTTCAAAATACTCGATAAATCGTGGGTATTGTAATTGTCATAATAATTCAGATGCATATTGTGTTGATATTTGTCCAGACAAGTGTAAGGAAGTTCTGTTATCAGTGTTATTGCCAGTGTGAGCTTCCTCGTCAGTTTTCTCCTAATTTTGTTATTGCATGTGATGTACATGCTGGCCTCAACAAAATCAAAAATCTTCATGTCTGATTTTTATTTTCTATAAATAAAGGCTAGTTATCAAATAAGTCTCGGTTTTTATTTTTATTTTTTAAATTACGATAATATATGGATCCTATACAAGTAATTTTGATTTCTTATTTTGAGTTCTTTGAAATTTGTTTGCAAAATAAAATAATTAAAAAAAAATTGGATGACCCGTCTCGATGGCTGTCAAGCCTTCACTCGATAGAATTTGGATCCATCTGATCTTTTTCTTGAACTCACCTAATCTCATGACACATAAGCATTGCGATGAATTAGTGGTTAAGATGTGATTGGTTTTCACAACAACTTTATAAACAACACCAATCACATGCTTATGCTGATGGTTTGGCTAAAAAAGGCGCCGATGGAGAGGGTGATGTGCTTGAATGGAGCTGGTAATTCCCAGGTGGTCGGCAGCTTTCTTGTGGGTGGGGGATTGTCTTCGCAACTTCTTTTTTGATGGAGGGGTTTGTGGTTCTAAGGGGGTTTTGGGTGGGGTGTTGTTTGTTTGGGTTTGCTGCGTGTGGGCGGCTGCTCTCAAAGTTCAGTGACAGAGGTTTTTGGGATGCCTCTGTCGCAGAATTTTGAGGCGTCTTACTTTTTTTCGTTGTATCCCTCTGTTCGTTGCTTGGTTGGCCTCTTGGCCTTTGATTAATATATTTTGCCTTTCAAAAAAAAAAAAAAAGGTCAGGAAAAATATCAGAAGAGCAGAGAATCTGAATCATGCTCGATAACCCAGTTTTGATGGCTGCTGTCAAATAACTGTCTCGATAATCCATCTTGATGACCCGTCTCGATGTCAATCAAGCCATTTTGATAAGCAATCCGGGAACAAAAATCATGTTTGTTTGAATGAGCAATTTGGCCATTGTTGATCAAGTTTAATCATGTATGGCGTGTGAATTTTTGCTTGATGAGTTGGGTTGGTGATCATGAGTCAAACTTAAAAAATTGTTTTTACACTACTAATTGATTTTATCATAACATTAATTATTGTTGACATGATTTGGTAGAACATACATGATATATACATATACACCAAGCATGAAGTGATTAGTTTGGACATTGACATGCCATTGAAATGAATTTTGGGAGTATTAAGATTTAAGACCAACAAAATAATACGTGAAATTGGAGAAATGATAATAGTCTCTTCTTATTACAAAATTGTTTAAGACGTTGGAGGAACTTCTTTTCGAGTCCTTCCCCCTCCATAAAAAATCTAGAATTTATATAATAATGTAATTCTTTGAAAAAAATAAATAAATGACACATTAGTAGTTGAAATACGAGTTGATTCATAGAGTTGCAATGTCTAAAATTACTCTAAAAATAATGTAGTAAAACATTATGGCCCTTTATTCATGATTCAATAATAATGTTTACTGTTTAGGAGTTAGAAAACTAATTAAAATTTAAATTGTACTCATAGTATTCTTCTAACATCCAAAAACTAGTTTAATTTAAAATTTTAAAAAAAGTTTGTTTGATAAAATATCTTTAACAGTTAAACATAAATTGGTGTGGGTGTAAGGGGGAGAGACTCGAATCCACAACCTCGTAGTGTGGGTGTGAGGGGCATACAACTGGGTTAATCACATCTTATCTAATATATGTATATATTTGGTTGACATGTTTTAATTATATAAATTAACACAGATTGATTATTTAAAATAAATAACATATCAAAAGCATAATATGCTATTAGGGTGATGAGTGAGATAATTAATATCGTAAGAGACAACAAAATTATTTGAATGGGAAAATTATTTGAATGAGAATAATATTAGTTGAGATAGAACATATATGTTATGATCGAATTTTATTTATATTTAAGATACATTGAAAATAAATACTATATTTAAAATCAAAGATATTTTTTATGTGATTTGATGGAAAAAATATTAGATGCCTTGTTTATAATAAAACTAGAAAAATAAGGAATGAAATAGGAGTAAAAGCATAAAATTCTAAGAATTAAGGATGTTACAAAAGTTGAAACATAGGAATAAGTTGTAAATTTTCAAAACTTCAGGGAGCCGTCCCTGTTTGTGTCCCTAACTGATCATGTCATCTGCAAGGCTTCTCCCACATCTGCCTTTTGCATCTGTTCCATTTTCTTCCTGTGCTTGTATTTATGCAGCCATAACACCAGGAGTGCCAATAACACCAACAATGCTAAGCCACCCAACACAGTTCCAACAATTATCGATACTTTTGAATTGCTCTTCTTTTTTTCACGTCTTGGACTTGGTGATGGACTGGGGGCAATAGACTCGACAACTATAGAAAAATGCCCCTGTTCAGTAGTTGAGCATGTATTGCCTGATATCGCATTGCTGAAATAGGTTAAACCATGTAAATCAAACCAAACACACTTGGCAACAGACCCAGCTGGGGCAGACATCATATCTTGGAATGTGATTGATAGAGGATCACTGGATGCTGTGATTTCCAACTCCAGCAAATTGGTAGCTGTTAAGTTTGAAGCATCGTAAGCAAGAAGACCCAGCACCGGAGACAAGTAGGTATAACCAGGCAACGGATAATATGTCTTAGACCAATTGCCCAAGTTTTGGTACACCAAAACGAGCCGTTCCACATAGGGACTCTCGGTAACTCCTATAGGGATTCCAAACTCTTTATAAATCTTCACGCCTCTGGTTCTCAGGCTGCCACTCCTGAGCCTCATAGCAGCGATCTTCATTCCGGTCAAATTAGAAGGAGCATAACCATTGTAGACAATCCCTGTCCTCGGACGAACGAAAGCCCTATAAGCATAGTCTTGAAGAAGGGCATCAAGAGCACGAGCAGAGGTTTTCGTATCCGATTGAGCCACAACATAGGGCAACGAAAAAGAGAACAAACATACTGGAACAACAAGAAGAAGAATCACGAGACTTCGAAGAAGAAGAAGAAGCCCCATCGATGCTTTCGAACCTCAAACCTAGCCACTCAAATCAAATAGTTGGGGTGGTCACGTCGTGAGTGACAATAAGGATACACTGTATATAAAATAAGAAATAAAAAAACTCTCTCACGGAATTTATAATAAAATCGGCTTTGAAGGTTTCAAGCCACTTTGTTTCTCTTTAGGAATCCTTGTAAAAGAAAGCAATCTCTCTCTCACTCGGTAACTGAAATCTAAAGAATCTTGACAGCATTCCTTTTTCTCCAAGAAATCAATAACCCACCAGGATTCTCCAGCACCCAAAAATAAAAGACAAAACAGTAATAGAATTAAAGACCCAGATAACAAACAAAAGGCTTGATTTTGAACGGCTAATCCAGCATTGTTTCCAGTTTCCAAAATTGGGAATCAGCTAATTAACAAGATTACTTACAAGTAGTAGTAGTAGTAGTAGAGCCCAACTGTGTACCTGATTTTAGTGGAAGAACAGCGATTCTCACAAAAATCCACCACCATAAAACCCTAATTTTTTATTTTTATTTTTCTCTATTATAACTCCACTCTTTAGTTTTAAAATGGAGTTGAATGAAAAGATACGTACCATTGCTTGCAGTAGAAATTAACTAAAGAAGAAGATGCCAATTTTCTTTGATTCAATAAGCAATCAAACATATATATGTTATTAGCTGCCAATTACATCAGTCACACATCTGTTATTAACTATCAATTACATCAACCAAATTGATATCTTGGTTTCTTAGTTCTGTGATGGAAATTTCAGGAAAAGGTTTTGAAATTTGCTTTTGAAATTACACATCTGTTATTAACTATGGTATTAAATTTGCTTTGAAATTTCTGGAAAAGGTTTCTTAGTTCTGTGATGGATATCAATTACACATCTGTTATTAACTATGGTATGTTGAGTGATTCACCTGTACGAAACTAGTAGAGTAATTCTCTTCCTTTTGGTTTCATGTGTATGAAACTAGTTGAGTGAATCTCTTCCTCTTGTTTCATGTGTATGAAACTAGTTATGCTAGAATGTATGGCCTTATCAGATGTGCTGATGATTGAAATTACAACAGTTTTCCGATCTCTATAGGAATGCTTCCGCTTAGACTATTGTTGCTCAATTTCATGTTCCGCAACATTGAGGAGTCACTGATCCCAATTGGAATTGGACCACCAAGCTTGTTGTTAGAAAGATCTAATTCTTCCAAATTGATGAGTCCTTCAATTGTTGAAGTAACAGATCCAATTAAATTGTTGTTACTTAGATCCAATGAGACCAAACAATTTCTAGAGGGATAGTACCTGTGTTATATCGAATAGTTGGCTAACGATAGCAAGTAAAACTAGAAGCTCACCTGTCAGATTATTTTGTCCAGGTCAAGATATCTGAGCTTGGAAAGAGTACTGATTTCTGATGGAATGTTTGCTAAGAGACTATTGGAACCAAGACTGAGACTTTCCAGATTCGGAAAGCACGAGAAGTTCAATTCGCGAAGCTCCCCTTTTATTTTCCGATTGAACAAAATGTTATTACTTGATAGGTCGCGATGAACAATTGATGGTGTACAATCATGATGCAAGTAAGATAAAGCATGGGCAACTCCCTGGATTATTTTCAGCCTCTTAATCCAATCTAGTCCGGTAGCTTCATCGTAATTGTGTAGAGCACAAAATAAGCTTCCCTTCTCTATAAACTCATAAATCAAAAACATGCATCTTTTATGCATACAAAAACCATAAAGCTTCACGATATTTCGATGTCTTATCTTTGACAGTATGTGAGCTTCATTTTCGAAACTCTTGATAAAAATGGGGACCTCGATTTCTGACTGGTGAAGCTTCTTCAGAGCAATTAATTTGCCAGTAGGTAGTATAGCTTTGTAAACACTACCATAACCTCCAGTTCCAATGCAATATTTGATGTCAAAGTTCTCTGTTGCTGCAACTATGTCTTCATATGCAATCTTCCCATCAAAATTCCATATTGTGAATATATCTCCAGTTTTTGTTACTTTGGTCTCGAAATTAGCTTTTCTATCTTTACTTTTAAGGAGCAAGCGAATACAGAAAACTAAGAAGATGAGTAATGTGGTGATAGGAAGTAGAATTATAATCAAACGAATGGCCATCTTTCGGGGTTTCCCTTCTACGTTTGTAATTGTAGAAGTTGTAGGAGTTGTAGGAGTAGTAGGAGAAGACATTGTAAAGCAAGTAGGCAAGCCGCTAAGTCGAATACATAAACGCTCGTTGCCTATAAAAACCTGTGGATTCTTTACATACTGCAAACTCATTGGAATTTCACCTTCCAAATCGTTGTATGACAAGTTAAGTAACGTATTGGCTTGAAAAGTTCAGGGATGATGCCAGAAAGGTTATTGTGAGAAAGGAACAAGAATATGAGTATTGGCAATGATACAAGTTGGGAAGGTATTGTCCCATTGATGAAGTTGTAACTCAAATCAATAAAACTTAGCTTTAGAAGTTTTCCAATCTCTATAGGTATGCTTCCGCTTAGACTATTGTTTCTCAATTTCATGTTCCGCAACATTGAGCAGTCACTGATCCCGATTGGAATTGGACCACCAAGCTTGTTGTTAGAAAGATCTAATTCTTCCAGATTGATTAGTCCTCCAATTGTTGAAGGAACAGATCCAATTAAATTGTTGTTACTCAGATCCAATGAGACCAAATTCTGTAGGCTCCCAATCTCTGGAGGGACAGTACCTGTTTTATAATAAAATTTAAAGGTCAATATATCGAATAGTTTGTAGAGATATAAGCATAGCGGCTTGAAACGTTATCATCTTTAATATAGTCCCAAGAAACGTGTTCATACTGCAAGATGCGCCAACAAAACAAGGTATATAATATATGGTTTACTTAAAAGTCATAATTCACAGAGTAAAATTATAGAAAAATTTCATAGCCCAGACTTTTGTTGAATCCTATCACTTGTGTATCTTAACAAACCAAGAGAAGATAAATCCCGAAAGACTACATCAAATCTCTCTTACTTCCTGAAAGCATATACCACACAAAATCCTGAACATGAGTACACCCAATTTATTTCAGCCGAAATACTACCAAGAAGAAAACTACAAAACTGTGAATTCATCAAGAAAGAAAAACAAGAACCGTTTATCATCAGCTGATTAGTTCATTATAACCCTTTATTATAGTTTATAGAGATATAAGCAAAGCGGCTTGAAACGTGTTCATATAGTCCCGAG
The DNA here is from genome assembly GCA_008009225.1 of Acer yangbiense. Classification (NCBI taxonomy): domain Eukaryota; kingdom Viridiplantae; phylum Streptophyta; class Magnoliopsida; order Sapindales; family Sapindaceae; genus Acer; species Acer yangbiense. The sequence continues at coordinate 9,380,551 of CM017763.1, read as the reverse complement.
AAAACGTGTTCATACTGCAACAAAGATGCGGGTATGTAGATTCATCGATATGGAATAGATCCTTACAATTACTGTCCTTAAAATTGAATTCTAGTACCACTGAAATTATATGACACTCAACCACTGAAATTCAATTTCATACCAGGTAATTTTGTTGTCGAATACCAGACAATCCATTAAATCTATCTTCCTGTATACGAGGACAACCAATTCAGCACAGACAAAAAATTGACATAAACTTCAAGAAACCAAAAATCTCAAAACAAGAACAATTATACTGAAAGCATATTCTCTTTTTTTAGATTGATCCATATATTGTTCTCCCCTCTCGACTTAGATTAGCTGAGCAACCTCTCTTTTTTTTTTGAACGGCAAGAGTTTATTAAAGAGACCAAACTAGGCCAAGACACAAAGGTCACACCACACAACAAAGACACAAGCCAATAAAGGCACACAAACACCCAACCAAAACCTGCAGCAAGACACCCAAAAGCACTCGATCAAAACAAAAAACCAAACAAAAGACCCATACAGCATACAAGAGCGACAAGCCAACTAAAAAACACTCCTAAACAAAAACAATGATGATAAGCAACTAACACCATACGCCAACAAAAGCAAAGGAGGACCAGCGGAAGAAAACTAGCCTTTGACAACATCTTTCCCTCCAGCAGTTTGTCTACCAACACATCATCTAACGCATTGAAATCGAATCCACAAGCCCCACTTCTAGTCTTCATTATGTGAGATCTTTGAGGAAAAAATTCTTACTACTCTTCTTTGCAACAGGCGGGCGCGAAGAAACCACATAATTTCCCATCTCACCTTTCCGAACAAAAGGTTCTAAGCCACCAAGATCAACAAAAAAATCATTAGCTGAACCACCATCATTAACCTCCTCCAAATCTTTGTCTTCTTCAAAGTTAATATATACCACTTGGTTACTAGAAACACTCACACCCCCACACGACCCATCTTTCGAACCAAACACCTTAACACTCCGTCTATTTTCCAAATTACTCTCAATACTACCCAAAGAAACCACAGTAAGATTATCAAAATTAACACTTCTACCACTTTGCCCAACACATGACCCCACAATATTAACACTACTACCACCTTTTCCAACACAAGACCCCACTACCCCATCAATTGAATCACAAGAGTCCGAATCACACTCCCCATCCGAACCCCACTCCTTTCTATCCTCCATTTTTTCTATGACCCCACCATTGGTACCAACACCCCCACTAGCTTTTCTTTGTTTTATATTATCCCCCATGCTTTATCTCATGCCTTTGTCTCTTTCCATATTTTTCCTTTGAAGAACCGAGCCACACTCCTCCCTTATTTCGTTGTCCCCATCTTTCCTTAATTTAATATTGACCCCCAGGCTTTGTCTTCTACCTGTTTCTCTTTTTAGACTTTCCTTTGAATTACAGCCTCCTCATCTCAATTTCCAACCCCCTCAATCTTGTCATCTTGATCACTGCACCCAGGAGAAGCTACACCCACCGCTCTTTTTTGAAAACCATCGGAATTTTCCTTCTCATTCTGTAAACCCACCGGACGGCCACCGCCAACCCCTTTATGCAGACCCAAAAGTGTTCCATCCATAACACATCTGCAGTCAAACTTTCTACTTCCATCTTCACCACAAAGGATTCATTATCCATAACTACCTTGATCTCATTAGAAAAGGAATGACGATTCGGCAATAAGACTAACATCCTAACATCCTACCTCTATCAAAACGAAATCTTAACCTTGTCTCCTCATCAACCAAGAGTGGTTCTCCTATCATCCATCCCAACTTGAAGAAGAAATTTGAGTCCCAAAAGCACAAAGGAACACCATGAACATTGATCCACGCAGGCCTAGTTTGAGGGATTAAGACTTTGGACCCATTCACCATTGAAGAAAAACAATCGTCCCAAAAGAAACGACTCCTCATAAATTCATCTTTCTCACTTTCTGATTCGAAACACCACAAAATATTCTTGTCACCAATGTAAGCTGAAGAGAACTGAAACCTCTACAAAATAGCCGATTGTTGATAGTAGAGATGTTAGAGAACTGCTTTAAAATCCCCACCACACTTATTTTAAGCCAGGAATCATCAATCCACTGAGCACTCCATTTGAATGTCAACAGCTCTTCATTTCTCCTCGCCATCTCCCTCTGACTCCTTTTCTGAATGTCAGATACAACTTCCGCAAAAGACATGTTACCGGGGAGCAAACTATGCTTAGAAGAACCTCCACAAGAGTCCTCTCTTCCCACCCTATCAAATCTCATATGACTGCTCCGCACAGAGCTGGGCACTCTTCTTCTATTCCACCCATAATCCGCTATCTTCGTAACAATAGGCCACCCAAATACATGCATCCCATTTGTCTTTTTTGCTACCAAATTGGCCTCCTCTAAAGAATCAAATCTGATGAAAGCATAACCAGATTTCCTTAAGCCAGATTTCAGAGCAAGGAAAACATCTCTCACCCTTCCAAACACTTTGAAAACTCTCCACAAAGTTGCAGAATCCACCTTTGAGTTCAAATTATCAACAAAGATGGAAAATGCCTTTCCCTAAAGTCTCCTCCAGCTCTTTTTCCTCCAGGGACAGAGCCTCTCTCTCTACTTTTCTCTCTCATAACTACATACTAGATAAAAAAGTCCAACAAAACTCAACAAAAAGACTTGAACAGAACTAAGTCATGAAAAACTCATTTGGGCAATAAAACAAACACTTAGCGAGCAAGTTTAAAGAGTGAAAAAACAACAATTAACCATCAAAGAGTTCCATAGGATTCCATTGTTTTAGAAGGAGATGGGTGAAAGAGACGCCGGCGCCGGAAGAATCAGGCGCCGGCATCGGTGTGGATATCTTAATAGCGAACGACAATGGCTGTCCTAAGTCCTAACTCGCCTCTCGATGATCAAATAAAATTCAATCCGCTTAAGATTCCCAATCAAGTGAAAAATCTAAAGTCACAAACGAAAGTAGGAAAGATTTCAATAGATCACACTATTAATTCCAAGAAATCAAGATATAACAACGAGACACTGTTATCATCGACGAAGATACTCTTCACGATCATCCAGATCGCACTACAAAACCACCAACCACTTCAATAGCTAAAGCTTCAAAAACAGAAATAAAATTCCGAACAGAGAGAAAGAGCTAACATTCTTATAACCAAAGAAGAAGACAAGACGAAAGAACCTGAATCCTTTACCAAGAGAGATTTGACCATCTCGATCAAAGAAAATTATTATAACGATAGCAAGTAAAACTAGAAGCTCACCTGTCAGATTATTTTGTCCAGGTCAAGATATCTGAGCTTGGAAAGAGTACTGATTTCTGATGGAATGTTTGCTAAGAGACTATTGGAACCAAGACTGAGACTTTCCAGATTCGGAAAGCACGAGAAGTTCAATTCGCGAAGCTCCCCTTTTATTTTCCGATTGAACAAATTTATCCCAATGATGGTTCCAGCTGAGTTGCAAACTATACCAACCCACTTGCAATGATCTGAAGTATTGTTGATCACACCGTTGTTCCACCAACTGGTGTTAAGTAGAGCTTCTCTTTCGAATTCTTTGGCTGATAATTCAGATTCTGCCACAAATATATATAGAAAAAGTGCACCCCACATGACTACCAATCTAGAACTGAAGGAGTACTCAGATAACATTCTTAGTATCTCTTGGTTGATTTTGCCGAGAAGTTATCAAAATGTTCAGGCCAAAACTGAATTTAAGTTTTTCTAGCACAAAGCAGAAACATAAAATATTCTCAGAATTTTTCTTTTATTTAATAAATTTTCTCATGATCTAATTGACTTTTAGACTTTGACTTGACGAATTTCTTAGTTGTGTCTGGGTTAGTAATTTCAACGATATTTTTCTTTCTTAAGCAAAACAAAAGATGAGATTGCTTTTTTTTTTTTTTTTTTTTTTGAACTGCATAATTATATTGAAGGCCAGGAAAAGGCCAAACAAACACAAAGCAAAACCCAAAAACAAAGAAACAGAAAACAAGAGGCAACAGTCCACACAGCCAAAACAACAGACAGCAAAACAGAGGAAACCACCACCCTAAGACAAAGCCTGCAACAACAACAGCCAGCAAAACCCACGGTCAAAGAAAAATCCTTTATAATTTTCTTTTTGGCTTATGTAATTGAAAATTATAAAGGATTTTTCTTTTTTGAATTAAGGGATTTCATTTCTTTGCCTAAAGGATTCTATTTTTCTCTCAGAACTTGCGTACACTATGGTTGTGACGGAATGTGATGTTTGTAGTTTTGGAGTAGTGGCACAAGAAATATTAATGGGAAGTCATCCATGACAACTTCTCTCTTCATTGGATCAAAATATAATGCTCATTGATGTATTAGACAGGCGTCTCTCACCTCCTGAGGATCAAACAATTGTGCAGGATATTGTTGTTGCTTCATCGCTAGCATTTGCATGCTTGAGTTCAAAACCGAAGTCCCGACCAATGATGAAACGTGTCTCAAGAATTTCTCATTAGCAAGACACGAATGTCGAAACCTATTCATGAAATTTCCATTGTGGAACTCAGAAACCAAGAAATGTGTTTTGTTGATGAGATTGATGTTTTGTAGGAGACGTATGATTGATAATTCATGAATGTTGAATTTTGCAATGTCAAGGCGTGTAGTCTATGACTTGGTCTAATGTCATCGCAATTTTTTATTCTTTTCGAACTCCAACAATAAATTAGAAGTCATCATCCCCTGTAGAGATGCACGTTTGGGGAATGGGGATGGATATAGGTCCCCCCATCCCCATCCCCACTTCCTAGACCCTTCCCCCATCCCTCCCCATTTCCCCATTTGGGGAAAATGGGGATGGGGAATTTTGGGGGGACCTATATCCATCCCCATCCCCAGTTCCCCATTTTCCCCGTTTTTCCCCGTTTTTCCCTGTTTCCCCGTTTCCCCCGTTCCCCCATTTCCCTATTTGACCAAAAATTATAGCAAATATAAACAAATCAGTGACAATATACGAAACTGTGATTGCAACATTATACCAACCGGGATGAAAATCATCCCCATTAAAATCTCCTGCATCAAGAAAAATAGACAACAAAATCAATGACAACAACAGCAAATATAAACAAATCAGTGACAACAGATCAGTGACAACAACAACAACAACGAAATAGATTAAACAAAATAGACAACAAAATATAAACAAAATCATAGTTCAATCAATAAAAATAAAACCAAACTAACAAAATAGAAAATAAAAAATGAAATATCTACCTTGCTTTTGCTTTTGTTTACTTTGAGACATGATGTTGAGAGGAGAAGCAGCCGGTGAAGAGGAGAAGCAGTTGACGACTTGACGTCGAACGGAGAAGCAGAGGAGAAACGGCTGGTCTCGTCCGAGAAGGAGCAGTCGTCGGAACGAAGAGGTGGCCGTCGTCGAACGAAGGAAGAAGCACGTGGTCTCGTTCAGATCTGTGGAAGTGTGGATGGAAGATGAGGTTGAGAGAGAGAATGAAAGTATTTAGGTTTTAGGTTTTAGGTTTTGAAGTGAGAAAGGCTGAAAGAGTAAAGGTGTTTTTATACTTAGGGTTTCAAAGAATTAAAAAAAATAACAAATATATATTATAATTATATTTATATATTATTGGGGAAATGGGGAAATGGGGATGGGGGACCTCTCCCCCATCCCCATCCCCATTTCAATATAATTTTGGGGAAAATGGGGAAATGGGGATGGGGAGGGGTCCCCCCATCCCCATCCCCATTTCAATTTGGGGATGAAAATCATCCCCATCCCCCCCCCCCCCCCCATTTCCCCATTTTTCCCCCAAAAAAAATCCCCAAATGGGGATGGGGACGCGGGGAAAAATGTGCATCTCTAATCCCCTGCCTCTGCCCATGTTCTCAATTTGTGTTTGAAGAATTGTTTATATACAAACTTATATTGACTATTGACTAGAGTTTATTTTATATTTTAACAGACTGTAATTGATTTATAATTAATTCATCCACTTGAAGATATAGAGTTATCCAGACGATTTGGTCACATGTTGACGACACATCGTTGCGGTGTTGGTCAAAAGATGAACATTTGAGTTCGACCTCGCTAGCGCGCGAGTCACAGGGACTAGCACAGCGGCAAGTGAGGGTATCGTTCCGCAAGGAGGTGGGATCCACCGACCGTCACCGGTTCTAGCTATTATTACAACACTCCGAGAGAACTCGTGTGTTGCATTTGCGGAAAAGTAAGTAATAATATAAATAAATAAACTAACTACCATAATATATACATGGATAGGATGGACATGAAGAGATGTATGAAATGTGGTATACACTAAGGAAACGACTCAACCGTAACAATCCACTAATTAAGCTCTAGACTCACTTAGTCCCTCAATATGCAAGTATATCATAGGCTCGTGACGACACGTCGTTGCGATGTCGGTCAAAAGATGAACATTTAAGTTCGACCTCGCTAGCGCGCGAGTTACAGGGACTAGCACAGCGGCAAGTAAGGGTATCGTTCTGCAGGGAGGTGGGATTCGCCGTCCGTCACCGGTTCTAGTTATTATTACAACACTCCGAGAGAACTCGTGTGTTGCGGTTGCGGAAAAGTGTAAATAATACTATAAATAAATAAACTAACTAACATAATATATACATGGATAGGATGGAATGGAGAGATGCATGAAATGTGGTGTACACTAAGGAAATGACTCAACCGTAACAATCCTCCTAATTAAGCACTAGACTCACTTTGTCCCTTAATATGCAAGTATATCATAGGCTCGTGTCCCCTTAATTGATCTCTAATCTCTCTTGAGTCTTAGAAATCACATCCACACAATGCATGGATTCATTAAGTGCCGTGGCACACACACAAGAGCCCTGTATGCCAGCCTAGTGTATCTCTCACTGTCTGGTCATATACAGTGGTTATTTCGTTGGGCATGTAATGCGCAACCACGTGGGACATACTACAGCCAATAATTCATTCACAATGGCTAACCAAATACGGGATGGCAACCAAGTGAAAGCATTAAGAATACGAGATACCCATACAACACATATGTTATATGCTCGTGTCCCCTTAATTAATCTCTAATCTCTCTCGATGTCTTAGAGATTACATCCATGCATAAATGCTTGGATTCATTAAGGACTGTGGGACACACATACGAGCTCTACACGCCAGCCTAGTGTATCTCTCACTGTCTGGTCAAATGTAGAGGATATCACGCTGGACATGTTAATGTGAACCACGCAATATATAACACATAGCCTAAATATCATCCACAAGGTGGCTAACCGAGTGAAAGCATTAAGCAATGAAATACCCATATAACTAGACAAGCACAAGAGGAATTCAGTTTATCTTTACTCTAGATACAGATTCGGTTTTATCAATCTCCCTAGGATGGCTAAAAATGGAAACAAGCTTACCAAACAACTACATGCAACAAGTTGATTTCTTTACATTAAGACCATTCAATTTAAGCTAGGGGTTCATTCTCTTGATTTGGGAATTATCCCTAAATCAATTCATCACCCAACCCAAGCCATTGGTGAGCAATTGTGCCTTTGAAACAAAGACCCATTAAGTACAAGAATATAGAACCAAAGTCTAATTTAGCAAATACATGCATCAATCAAACTTCTTCCACTCTTTAGAGCTAATACTCAACACTCAAATCATTCTATACATGGTATTTTGGATCATCCATCAATCAATCAACAATCATGGGATGTTAAATTACTCTACTCCTAAATTAAATTACACTACTCCTAATCCCATTCATGGACACATATCAATTTAGACCCATCACACACATGAATATCACAACAAGAGATTTAATCATGAATAAAACAAAGAGTAGAATAAAACTCAAAGAACATAAGAGCAATCATACATATATTGCAATAATTGTAGGTTTACAAAATCCCCAAATTGGTGGTTACACAATTAAGAAAACAAGAAATACAAAGAGAATGAGTAAAAGGAGATACAACCCTTGAAGAAATTCCTCCAAGAGCTCCTTTCCATGCTTGGCTCGAAATTGGTCAAAAACCCATCCTATCTCCTTGCAATCTACTGTCAATTGTGGTAGAGGAAGTGAAAAACGTGGTGGTGGTGGTGGTGATGTATGGTAGCCTCCCATGGAGGAAAAACCTCCATGGGAGCTTGGATCCTCTCCTTATTTGGTGAGAAAGTAAAGAAACTGCAGAAAATGGAAGAGAGAGAGAGTGGGGCAGAAGAGAGAGAGAGGGGGGTTGTGGATTCTGTCAAAACTGATGAGAGAAAAGAAAATGGGGATATTTATAGTGTTTAGAAGATTAGGGCAGAAATGGGGGAAAGGACGAAAATGCCCTTAAGTGGCTGAAGATTGGGCATTTCGTGGATGGGTTTCCAGCAGCGCGCACCGTTACGGAAACGGGTATAACTTTCTCCACGAACATCGGAATCACATTCTTGAAGAACCGTTGGAAAGAAGACTTCTGGAGATTTCCTACCATATGTAGCACAAAATCCAGTTCGATCGGTGGAGAGAGATATAGTTCCCGCAAGTTGAGTGTTCTGCAGGAGACTTTCGTCGAAATTCCGCCTTGGTTTTGCGCCCTATTCTGCGCCTTAGGCCGCAGAATTGCAAAAATGTGATGTTCTGGTCCCTTTATGCACCCTGTTTTGCGGCCCCTAATCGCAAAACAAGGGCGCAGAACCAACTTCTTGAAATTGCACTTTTGCCCCAGAATTTCCTTCTTTTTGCACAAAGGCCCTTCTTCTGGAAGAAATCCTGAAACACTTATTTAAAACGTTAAATACCCATTTTTACCTGGAAAACAAGCATAAAAGATGAAAGTAAGGGGCTACACAACGTGTAGAAATAAGAGTTATCAGCTCGTGTCCCCATAATTGATCTCTAATATCTCTCGAGTCTCAGAAATCACATCCACACAATGCATGGATTCATTAAGTGTCGTGGCACACACACAAGAGCCCTGTATGCCAGCCTAGTGTATCTCTCACTATCTGGTCATATACAGTGGTTATTTCGTTGGACATGTAATGCGCAACCGCGTGGGCCATACTACAGCCAATAATTCATTCACAATGGCTAACCAAATACGGGATGGCAACCAAGTGAAAGCATTAAGAATACATGCAAGATACCCATACAACACGTATGTTATATGCTCGTGTCCCCTTAATTAATCTCTAATCTCTAATCTCTCTCGATGTCTTAGAGATTACATCCATGCATAAATACTTGGATTCATTAAGGACTGTGGGACACACACACGAGTTCTACACGCCAGCATAGTGATCTCTCAACTTACTGGTCATATGTAGAGGATATCACGCTGGACATGTTAATGTGAACCACGCAATATATAACACACAACCTAAATATCATCCACAAGGTGGCTAACCGAGTGAAAGCATTAAGCAATGAAATACCCATATAACTACACAAGCACAAGAGAAATTCAGTTTGTCTTTACTCTAGATACGGATTCGGTTTTATCAATCTCCCTAGGATGGCTAGACATGGGAAACAAGTTTACCAAACAACAATGTGCAATAAGTTGGTTGTTATTCATTAAGACCATTCAATATAGGTTAAGGGTTCATTCTCTTGATTTGGGAATTTTCCCTAAATCAATTTATTACCCAATCCGGCCAAGGATGAGCAATTGTGCCTTGATAACAAGACCCATTAAGTACAAGAATATGGAACCCAGGCCAATTTAGCAACTAAATGCCTGAACTAAAACCTTTCCTACTCTTTGGAGCTAAATCTCTAACACTCAAAATTACTCTAAACATGGCATTTTGGTCATCCATCAATCAATCAACAATCATGGGAAGTTAAATTACACTACTCCTACATTAAATTACTCTACTCCTAATCCCAATCATGGACACATATCAATTTCGGACCTCTACACACATGGATATTGCAATTAGAGCTTAAAACATGTAATTGGCAAAGAGTAAAACAAAACCCACAAGAATTTAAGAACAAACAACATATATAACACAAGTGTAGGGTTTACAATATTCCCCAAATCGGGGTTACACATCAAAAAAACAGAAAATACAAAGAAATGAGCAAATAAGAGCAAACCCTTGAAGACAAGTCCTCCAAAGATGCTCAAAACCTTCCTAGCTCGGATTTGGTCTGAAAACCTCTCTTATTTCCTTGCAAACTGCTCTAAGATGGATAGATGAAGTGTGAAAATGGTGGTGGAGGTGTGTGGGGAGCTCCCATGGAGGAAAAACCTCCATGGGAGCCTGGATCCTCTCCTTATTTGGTGAAGAAGGTGAAGAAGATGAAGAAAATGGAAGAGAGAGAAAGAGAGTTGGGCGGAGGAGAGAGAGAGGGAGTGAAGGGATTCTCAAACACTGATGAGAAAAGGGGATATTTATAGTGGGGAGGGGGCTAGGGCAGAATTTATGGTGAAAGGACGAGAATGCCCTTGCATAAGTGGCTGATTTTGGGGGCTTCGCGGGTGACTTTCCAGCAGCGCGCACCGTTATGGAAACGGGTATAACTGTCTCCACAAACATCGGAATAGCGATCTTGAAGAACCATTGGAAAGAATACTTCTGGGGCTTTTCAATCATATGTAGAAAGAAACCTAGTTCAATCGGATGAGAGAAATATGTACCCCGCAAGTTGAGTGTTTTGTAGGAAACTTTCATCAAAATTCCGTCTCGCATTTTGCGCCCTATTCTGTGCCCTAGGCCACAGAATTACAAAATGTGGGTCTTCTGGTCCCTTTTTGCTCCCTAACTGGCAGCCCCTAATCGCCGAATTAGGGAGCAAAATTTAACTTTCGAAAATTGCACTTTTGCCCCAATATTTCACCATTTTTGCACTTTAGCCCCTGTGATGAAAAATAACCTGAAACACTTATTTAAAATGTTAAATACCCGGTTTTACCCAGAAAACAAGCATAAAAGATAAAAGATAAAAGTAAGGGGCTACACAACGTGTAGAAATAAGAGTTATCACATGTTATCTAGCAAATGTACTTATTATAATGTACAAATAAAAAACGATCTCTGAAACCATCGACCACCACTTCTTGCATTGTAAGTGGTCCTGGAAATTGTGGTCATTCTGCTGCAGTAAATGGGAGGTACGGTGTTGTGCAAATCGTTGCTTCAAGGAGTGGTTCGATGGGTGGCTTGGGCTGTGTCCAGCTTCCTCTAACAGAAGGGTGTGGACTATTGTTTTTCAAGCAGTGGTCTAGACCATCTGGGAGTTAAGGAACAATATGGTTTTTAAGGGTCAAGAGTTTGAGTTTGACAAGGTGGCTGATATGGTTAATTTCCGGGTCGCTTTGTGGTTCAAGCGCTTTGGCGTTGGTTCTAAAGATCCGGTCACCCTACTAATGCTTGACATTAAAAATCGATGTATTGATCATCCTAAAGTCAAGAACGTTAGCAACGAAGTTTGGTCTCCCCCGCCCCTAGGAGGTCTGAAATTCAACATTGATGGCTCCTCTAGAGGGAATCCTGGGCCTTCAGGTATCGGAGGGGTTCTTAGAGACTCTATGAGGAAGATTCTCTGTTTTTTCTCCTCCCTGGTGGGCTGCCAAGACTCTAATACTGCAGAGATCATGGCGATTCATAGAGCCTGCGAGTTATGCGCCTCGAAAGCCTCTCTTTTGGGGAGAAATATTGAGTTCTCTAGCGATTCGAGAGTTGCGGTGTCGTGGGTGAATAAGTGTGATGGTAGTGGTAGCCTAAGACATATGGATTTGATCTACGATACCAGAAATATTCTTCAGCTCAACCCGGCCTTTGTGGTCAGTTATAGCTCGAGATCGACCAATTTTTTTTTTTTTTGAACAGCAATTTTATTAAAGGCCAAGAAGCCAAAAAGGGTGCAGGGGATTCTCTTGATAGGATCGTGTGGCGGGATATTTGACCGTGGGTTTTGCTGGCTGTTGTTGTTGCAGGCTTTGTCTTAGGGTGGTAGTTTCCTCTGTTTTGCTGTCTGTTGTTTTGGCTGTGTGGACTGTTGCCTCTTCTTTTCTGTGTCTTTGTTTTTGGGTTTTGCTTTGTCTTTGTTTGGCCTTTTCCTAGCCTTTTATATAATTATGCAGTTCAAAAAAAAAAAAGGATCTCATCTTTCGATTTGCTTAAGAAAAAAAATAACGTTGAATTTACTAATCCAGATTGTCAAGTTAACGTAAATGTCAACTAAGAAATTTGTGAAGTCAAAGTCTAAAAGTCAATTAGATCATGAGAAAATTTATTAAATAAAAGAAAAATTCTGAGAATATTTTATGTTTCTGCTTTGTGCTAGAAAAACTTAAATTCAGTTTTGGCCTGAACATTTTGATAACTTCTCGGCAAAATCAACCAAGAGATACTAAGAATGTTATCTGAGTACTCCTTCAGTTCTAGATTGGTAGTCCTGTGGGGTGCACTTTTTCTATATATATTTGTGGCAGAATCTGAATTATCAGCCAAAGAATTCGAAAGAGAAGCTCTACTTAACACCAGTTGGTGGAACAACGGTGTGATCAACAATACTTCAGATCATTGCAAGTGGGTTGGTATAGTTTGCAACTCAGCTGGAACCGTCGTTGAGATAAATTTGTTCAATCGGAAAATAAAAGGGGAGCTTCGCAAATTGAACTTCTCGTGCTTTCGGAATCTGGAAAGTCTCAGTCTTGGTTCCAATAGTCTCTCAGCAAACATTCCATCAGAAATCAGTACTCTTTCCAAGCTCAGATATCTTAACCTGGATCAAAATAATCTGGCAGGTGAGCTTCTAGTTTTACTTGCTATCGTTATAATAATTTTCTTTGATCGAGATGGTCAAATCTCTCTTGGTAAAGGATTCAGGTTCTTTCGTCTTGTCTTCTTCTTTGGTTATAAGAATGTTAGCTCTTTCTCTCTGTTCGGAATTTTATTTCTGTTTTTGAAGCTTTAGCTATTGAAGTGGTTGGTGGTTTTGTAGTGCGATCTGGATGATCGTGAAGAGTATCTTCGTCGATGATAACAGTGTCTCGTTGTTATATCTTGATTTCTTGGAATTAATAGTGTGATCTATTGAAATCTTTCCTACTTTCGTTTGTGACTTTAGATTTTTCACTTGATTGGGAATCTTAAGCGGATTGAATTTTATTTGATCATCGAGAGGCGAGTTAGGACTTAGGACAGCCATTGTCGTTCGCTATTAAGATATCCACACCGATGCCGGCGCCTGATTCTTCCGGCGCCGGCGTCTCTTTCACCCATCTCCTTCTAAAACAATGGAATCCTATGGAACTCTTTGATGGTTAATTGTTGTTTTTTCACTCTTTAAACTTGCTCGCTAAGTGTTTGTTTTATTGCCCAAATGAGTTTTTCATGACTTAGTTCTGTTCAAGTCTTTTTGTTGAGTTTTGTTGGACTTTTTTATCTAGTATGTAGTTATGAGAGAGAAAAGTAGAGAGAGAGGCTCTGTCCCTGGAGGAAAAAGAGCTGGAGGAGACTTTAGGGAAAGGCATTTTCCATCTTTGTTGATAATTTGAACTCAAAGGTGGATTCTGCAACTTTGTGGAGAGTTTTCAAAGTGTTTGGAAGGGTGAGAGATGTTTTCCTTGCTCTGAAATCTGGCTTAAGGAAATCTGGTTATGCTTTCATCAGATTTGATTCTTTAGAGGAGGCCAATTTGGTAGCAAAAAAGACAAATGGGATGCATGTATTTGGGTGGCCTATTGTTACGAAGATAGCGGATTATGGGTGGAATAGAAGAAGAGTGCCCAGCTCTGTGCGGAGCAGTCATATGAGATTTGATAGGGTGGGAAGAGAGGACTCTTGTGGAGGTTCTTCTAAGCATAGTTTGCTCCCCGGTAACATGTCTTTTGCGGAAGTTGTATCTGACATTCAGAAAAGGAGTCAGAGGGAGATGGCGAGGAGAAATGAAGAGCTGTTGACATTCAAATGGAGTGCTCAGTGGATTGATGATTCCTGGCTTAAAATAAGTGTGGTGGGGATTTTAAAGCAGTTCTCTAACATCTCTACTATCAACAATCGGCTATTTTGTAGAGGTTTTCAGTTCTCTTCAGCTTACATTGGTGACAAGAATATTTTGTGGTGTTTCGAATCAGAAAGTGAGAAAGATGAATTTATGAGGAGTCGTTTCTTTTGGGACGATTGTTTTTCTTCAATGGTGAATGGGTCCAAAGTCTTAATCCCTCAAACTAGGCCTGCGTGGATCAATGTTCATGGTGTTCCTTTGTGCTTTTGGGACTCAAATTTCTTCTTCAAGTTGGGATGGATGATAGGAGAACCACTCTTGGTTGATGAGGAGACAAGGTTAAGATTTCGTTTTGATAGAGGTAGGATGTTAGGATGTTAGTCTTATTGCCGAATCGTCATTCCTTTTCTAATGAGATCAAGGTAGTTATGGATAATGAATCCTTTGTGGTGAAGATGGAAGTAGAAAGTTTGACTGCAGATGTGTTATGGATGGAACACTTTTTGGGTCTGCATAAAGGGGTTGGCGGTGGCCGTCCGGTGGGTTTACAGAATGAGAAGGAAAATTCCGATGGTTTTCAAAAAAGAGCGGTGGGTGTAGCTTCTCCTGGGTGCAGTGATCAAGATGACAAGATTGAGGGGGTTGGAAATTGAGATGAGGAGGCTGTAATTCAAAGGAAAAGTCTAAAAAGAGAAACAGGTAGAAGACAAAGCCTGGGGGTCAATATTAAATTAAGGAAAGATGGGGACAACGAAATAAGGGAGGAGTGTGGCTCGGTTCTTCAAAGGAAAAATATGGAAAGAGACAAAGGCATGAGATAAAGCATGGGGGATAATATAAAACAAAGAAAAGCTAGTGGGGGTGTTGGTACCAATGGTGGGGTCATAGAAAAAATGGAGGATAGAAAGGAGTGGGGTTCGGATGGGGAGTGTGATTCGGACTCTTGTGATTCAATTGATGGGGTAGTGGGGTCTTGTGTTGGAAAAGGTGGTAGTAGTGTTAATATTGTGGGGTCATGTGTTGGGCAAAGTGGTAGAAGTGTTAATTTTGATAATCTTACTGTGGTTTCTTTGGGTAGTATTGAGAGTAATTTGGAAAATAGACGGAGTGTTAAGGTGTTTGGTTCGAAAGATGGGTCGTGTGGGGGTGTGAGTGTTTCTAGTAACCAAGTGGTATATATTAACTTTGAAGAAGACAAAGATTTGGAGGAGGTTAATGATGGTGGTTCAGCTAATGATTTTTTTGTTGATCTTGGTGGCTTAGAACCTTTTGTTCGGAAAGGTGAGATGGGAAATTATGTGGTTTCTTCGCGCCCGCCTGTTGCAAAGAAGAGTAGTAAGAATTTTTTTCCTCAAAGATCTCACATAATGAAGACTAGAAGTGGGGCTTGTGGATTCGATTTCAATGCGTTAGATGATGTGTTGGTAGACAAACTGCTGGAGGGAAAGATGTTGTCAAAGGCTAGTTTTCTTCCGCTGGTCCTCCTTTGCTTTTGTTGGCGTATGGTGTTAGTTGCTTATCATCATTGTTTTTGTTTAGGAGTGTTTTTTAGTTGGCTTGTCGCTCTTGTATGCTGTATGGGTCTTTTTGTTTGGTTTTTTGTTTTGATCGAGTGCTTTTGGGTGTCTTGCTGCAGGTTTTGGTTGGGTGTTTGTGTGCCTTTATTGGCTTGTGTCTTTGTTGTGTGGTGTGACCTTTGTGTCTTGGCCTAGTTTGGTCTCTTTAATAAACTCTTGCCGTTCAAAAAAAAAAGAGAGGTTGCTCAGCTAATCTAAGTCGAGAGGGGAGAACAATATATGGATCAATCTAAAAAAAGAGAATATGCTTTCAGTATAATTGTTCTTGTTTTGAGATTTTTGGTTTCTTGAAGTTTATGTCAATTTTTTGTCTGTGCTGAATTGGTTGTCCTCGTATACAGGAAGATAGATTTAATGGATTGTCTGGTATTCGACAACAAAATTACCTGGTATGAAATTGAATTTCAGTGGTTGAGTGTCATATAATTTCAGTGGTACTAGAATTCAATTTTAAGGACAGTAATTGTAAGGATCTATTCCATATCGATGAATCTACATACCCGCATCTTTGTTGCAGTATGAACACGTTTTCTCGGGACTATATGAACACGTTTCAAGCCGCTTTGCTTATATCTCTATAAACTATAATAAAGGGTTATAATGAACTAATCAGCTGATGATAAACGGTTCTTGTTTTTCTTTCTTGATGAATTCACAGTTTTGTAGTTTTCTTCTTGGTAGTATTTCGGCTGAAATAAATTGGGTGTACTCATGTTCAGGATTTTGTGTGGTATATGCTTTCAGGAAGTAAGAGAGATTTGATGTAGTCTTTCGGGATTTATCTTCTCTTGGTTTGTTAAGATACACAAGTGATAGGATTCAACAAAAGTCTGGGCTATGAAATTTTTCTATAATTTTACTCTGTGAATTATGACTTTTAAGTAAACCATATATTTATATACCTTGTTTTGTTGGCGCATCTTGCAGTATGAACACGTTTTCTTGGGACTATATTAAAGATGATAACGTTTCAAGCCGCTATGCTTATATCTCTACAAACTATTCGATATATTGACCTTTAAATTTTATTATAAAACAGGTACTGTCCCTCCAGAGATTGGGAGCCTACAGAATTTGGTCTCATTGGATCTGAGTAACAACAATTTAATTGGATCTGTTCCTTCAACAATTGGAGGACTAATCAATCTGGAAGAATTAGATCTTTCTAACAACAAGCTTGGTGGTCCAATTCCAATCGGGATCAGTGACTGCTCAATGTTGCGGAACATGAAATTGAGAAACAATAGTCTAAGCGGAAGCATACCTATAGAGATTGGAAAACTTCTAAAGCTAAGTTTTATTGATTTGAGTTACAACTTCATCAATGGGACAATACCTTCCCAACTTGTATCATTGCCAATACTCATATTCTTGTTCCTTTCTCACAATAACCTTTCTGGCATCATCCCTGAACTTTTCAAGCCAATACGTTACTTAAACTTGTCATACAACGATTTGGAAGGTGAAATTCCAATGAGTTTGCAGTATGTAAAGAATCCACAGGTTTTTATAGGCAACGAGCGTTTATGTATTCGACTTAGCGGCTTGCCTACTTGCTTTACAATGTCTTCTCCTACTACTCCTACAACTCCTACAACTTCTACAATTACAAACGTAGAAGGGAAACCCCGAAAGATGGCCATTCGTTTGATTATAATTCTACTTCCTATCACCACATTACTCATCTTCTTAGTTTTCTGTATTCGCTTGCTCCTTAAAAGTAAAGATAGAAAAGCTAATTTCGAGACCAAAGTAACAAAAACTGGAGATATATTCACAATATGGAATTTTGATGGGAAGATTGCATATGAAGACATAGTTGCAGCAACAGAGAACTTTGACATCAAATATTGCATTGGAACTGGAGGTTATGGTAGTGTTTACAAAGCTATACTACCTACTGGCAAATTAATTGCTCTGAAGAAGCTTCACCAGTCAGAAATCGAGGTCCCCATTTTTATCAAGAGTTTCGAAAATGAAGCTCACATACTGTCAAAGATAAGACATCGAAATATCGTGAAGCTTTATGGTTTTTGTATGCATAAAAGATGCATGTTTTTGATTTATGAGTTTATAGAGAAGGGAAGCTTATTTTGTGCTCTACACAATTACGATGAAGCTACCGGACTAGATTGGATTAAGAGGCTGAAAATAATCCAGGGAGTTGCCCATGCTTTATCTTACTTGCATCATGATTGTACACCATCAATTGTTCATCGCGACCTATCAAGTAATAACATTTTACTAAACTCAGAATCACGCGCATTTGTTGCTGACTTTGGATTGGCTAGACTTCTACACTTGGACTCATCCAATAGAACTCTACTAGCAGGGACTTATGGATATATTGCTCCAGGTGACTATATACTCAACTAATCTTCTCATATTTCTTTCGTTCTTTTTCATGTTTATTTCAGTAACAATTGCTCGTTATCATTATACTTGCTCAAATTGAATTGCAATATATAAATTACAGGCAATTTTTCCTTTTTGAATCAAAGGATATATTGTATCAGTCATCTAAAAGATTCTATTTTTCTTGTAGAACTTGCCTACACCATGGTTGTAACAGAGAAATGCGATATTTATAGTTTTGGAGTGGTGGTACTAGAAGCATTGATGGGAAGACATCCGGGAGAACTTGTCTCCTTATTGGATCAAAATGTAATGCTAATCGACATATTAGACCCACGACTGTCACCTCCGGTTGACCAAATGGTCATGCAGGATATTGTTCTTGCCTCAATCATTGCATTTGCATGTTTGCGTTCCGAACCCAAGTCTCGACCTACAATGAAACGTGTCTCTCAAGAATTTACTTCCGGTAAAAAGCAAATTTCAAAACCTTTTCCTGAAATTTCCATCACAGAATTAAGAAACCAAGGTATCTATTTGGCTGATGTAATTGATAGTTAATAACAGATGTGTAACTGATGTAATTGATAGCATATTTTTGTACATCAGTGAAGTTTCTTATTCCTCTTTGCAATGTGATTTTGTTTAGGTGCGGATGCTCCTATTAATCTTTCTTAGCTTTTGGTTTATGGTGCTATATTGCTGTATATATCACAAAAAGAATGAAATAGGCCAAATTTCAATTGGTTGATTCAGTTGAGATATCATTTTCATGTAATATAAGGATGAAGTGTAGCATAAACATTCAAATTCTTCCACTGTTGGATTGAAAAAAAAGTTGTTTTTAAAATATTCCTCATTAAAGTTGCAATATTACTTTATTTAGTTGGCTATATCATCTAAATTTGAGCTATAATGGTGTTTACTTAGATTGGTCGATCTGTTTTAAAACATGTAAAACCAAACTACAAATAACTGGCACTGACAAAGCAGAGGGCAGAGTCGCCGAGGAAAAACCAAATAGAAATTGCTTTATTTACATTCATTAGTCTTGTAGTTTAGTGCAAATGCTTTATTAACATAATGTGTATCAGATTAGATTCCAGTTTTACTGAGCTTTTGTTGTCGGTAGTGCTTGCTTTGCAATTACATTGTGGTCATTGTCATTACTACAATTCTCATGTAATTTGTCTGATCTTTGCTATGTTTGCATGATTATTATTATCTCTTTTTTGATCTTCAAAGTAAGTTAACTTGTGCTTATAGATGTGTATTGTCTATTGAAAAAGATCGATTCAGTACGAGAGAGGGCCCTGCTCATGCCCTTGCTTTAAGGTGATAGTCAGAGTCGATGGGCACGCCTTTGAGAGCCTAGATTTCTTCAAAAGTAGAAAGGCAGCAGAGCATGCAGCTGTAAATGTTGCCTTAATGTCATTTCCATTTGATGGCTTTCAAGAGGCAAGTCCCCTATTCTGAATCCTGCCATATGCCTGCCTCATCAGTCCAAGGAGGTTCATTGTCTTCTCCTCTAATGACTCATGCTGATTGCTCCGCTCCATCGATTTTAGACTCCAGTGTGGGAAGGCCTACAGGAACAAGAAGTTATTTGCTCTGCAACAGAATCAGGGTTTATCCATGTGTTCCAGACATTTCATTTCCAAAGGGTATTACTATGCTGCAAATTAGCAGATCGAGAACTGTTCAAAGTTGAATGAGTTGTCATTGAGCAACAATATTTTGAGTGGAAACATTCCACAAGGCATTGGCAACCTTCTTAGAATATTTCTTCTTGATTTGTCATTTAATAATTTAGAGGGTGAACTCCCAATCAGTTTACAAAACAAAAACCAACCGGAGCAATTTAGAGGTAATAAAGGTCTGTGTGGTCAACTTAGTGAGTTTCCATTGTGCAATTCATCACATTCATTACTTTTTATCATCCCTTTCCTCATTATTTTAGGATTCTTGTTTCTCTCTAAACGTAAGGTTAAAAACCCTAAACTCATTGCAAGTGCAACCAAGAATGGAGATTTGTTCTCGATATGGAATTATGATGGCAAGACTGCATTTGAAGATATAATTGAAGCCACGGAGGATTTTGACATCAAATATTGTATCGGAATAGGAGGTTATGGCAGTGTATATAGAGCATACCTACCAAGTGGCAAAATAGATGCTTTGAAGTAATTTCACCATTCAGAATTTGAAGAGCTGGTTTTTTGGGCCGAGCTCCTCTGTTTTGGTTGTGCATTTTTATCATTTTTGTGGTTTCTACTGGGTCTGGCGGTTGTGTGCCTCCTAGCGTTCTTGTTCTCTTGGCTTTTTGCCCTTGCAATAAATTTTGTTGTTTAAAAAAAAAAAAAAATTTGAAGAGCTGACTTTTATCAAGAGTTTTGAAAATGAAGCTCATGTACTATCAAAAATAAGACATCGAAACATCATGAAGCTTCATGGTTATTGTATGCACAGAAAATGTATGTTTTTGATTTATGAGTACTTGGAGAGAGGAAGCTTGTCCTGTGCTTTACACAACAATGATGAAGCTGTTGAGTTTGGTTGGTTTAAAAGGGTGAATGTTACCAAAGGCATTGCACATGCTTTGTCGTATTTGCATCATAGTTGTACACCGACAATTGTTCACCGTGACATATCAAGTAATAACATTTACTAAACTCAGAATCTCAAGCATTTCTTGGTGACTATGGATAGGCTAAACTTCAACATTAGACTCATCCAATAGAACTATACTAGCAGGGACTTACAGGTACATAGCTCCAGGTGACTCCTCAACTATATATTCTTCTATGCTTTTTTGTGATCTTTACTTTTGGGAATACTTAGCATCAATGGCATTCTAATTAACTAGTTGCTTGAAACATGAGAATTAAATGTTATGAATAAGATTGAGAAAAATAAAATACTTGAGAACATTCAATTACATAAGCCAAAAAGAAAATTATAAAGGATTTTTCTTTTCTGAATTAAGAGATTTCATTTCTTCACCTAAAGGATTCTATATTTCTTTTAGAACTTGTGTACACTATGGTTACGACGGAAAAATGTGATGTTTATAGTTTTGGAGTAGTGGCACTAGAAACATTAATGGGCAGGAAGTCATCCAGGACAACTTCTCTCTTCATTGGATCAAAATATAATGCTCATTGATGTATTAGACAGGCATCTCTCGCCTCCTCGGGATCAAACAATTGTGCAGGATATTGTTGTTGTTTCATCGTTAGCATTTGCATGCTTGAGTTCAAAACCGAAGTCCCGACCAACAATGAAACGCTTGTCTCAAGAATTTCTCATCGGCAAGACATGAATGTCGAAACCTATTCATGAAATTTCCATTGTGGAACTCAAAAACCAAGAAATGTGTTTTGTTGATGAAATTGATGGTTAGTAGGAGACATGATTGATAATTCATGAATATTGAATTTCGTAATGTCAAGGTGTGTAGTCTATGAGTACTTGGTCTAATGTCATCACAATTTTTTATTCTTTTCGAACTCCAACAATAAATTAGAAGTTATTAATATTTTCTGTTTTCAACTTATCAAGCATCATCCCCCGCCTCTGCCCATGTTCTCAATTTGTGTTTGAAGAATTGTTTATATACAAACTTATATTGACTATTGACTAGAGTTTATTTTATATTTTAACAGACTGTAATTGATTTATAATTAATTCATCCACTTGAAGATATAGAGTTATCCAGACGATTTGGTCACATGTTATCTAGCAAATGTACTTATTATAATGTACAAATCAAAAACTATGTAAAAATTTATCTAGCAATTAAATCTGGAATTTTATCATAATACATGGAAAAGAAAAAAAAAAAAAAGCAATATTTCTCATCCCTATACTGCAGCCGTCCCTGTTTGTGTCCCCAACTGATCATGTCATCTGCAAGGCTTCTCCCACATCTGCCTTTTGCATCTGTTCCATTTTCTTCCTGTGCTTGTATTTATGCAGCCATAACACCAGGAATGCCAATAACACCAACAGTGCTAAGCCACCCAACACAGTTCCAACAATTATCGATACTTTTGAATTGCTCTTCTTTTTTTCACGTCTTGGACTTGGTGATGGACTGGGGGCAACAGACTCGACAACTATAGAAAAATGCCCCTGTTCAGTAGTTGAGCATGTATTGCCTGATGTCGCATTGCTGAAATTGGTTAAACCATGTAAATCAAACCAAACACACTTGGCAACAGACCCAGCTGGGGCAGACATCATATCTTGGAATGTGATTGATATAGGATCACCGGATGCTGTGATTTCCAACTCCGGCAAATTGGTAGCTTTTAAGTTTGAAGCATCGTAAGCAAGAAGACCCAGCACTGGAGACAAGTAGGTATAACCAGGTAACGGATAATATGTCTTAGACCAATTGCCCAAGTTTTGGTACACCAAAACGAGCCGTTCCACATAGGGACTCTCGGTGACTCCTATAGGGATTCCAAACTCTTTATAAATCTTCACGCCTCTGGTTCTCAGGCTGCCACTCCTGAGCCTCATAGCAGCGATCTTCATTCCGGTCAAATTAGAAGGAACATAACCATTGTAGACAATCCCTGTCCTCGGACGAACGAAAGCCCTATAAGCATAGTCTTGAAGAAGGGCATCAAGAGCACGAGCAGAGGTTTTCGTATCCGATTGAGCCACGATACAGGGAAACGAAAAAGAGAACAAACATACTGGAACAACAACAAGAAGCATTGCGAGATTTCGAAGAAGAAGAAGAAGCCCCATTGATGCTTTCGAACCTCAAACCTAGCCACTCAAATCAAATAGTTGGGGTGGTCACGTCGTGAGTGATAACAATGGATACACCGTATATAAAATAAGAAATAAAAAAATTCTCTCACGGAATTTATAATAAAATCAGCTTTGAAGGTTTCAAGCCACTTTTTTTCTCTTTAGGAATCCTTGTAAAAGAAAGCAATCTCTCTCTCACTCGGTAACTGAAATCTAAAGAATCTTGACAGCATTCCTTTTTCTCCAAGAAATCAATAACCCACCAGGATTCTCCAGCACCCAAAAATAAAAGACAAAACAGTAATAGAATTAAAGACCCAGATAACAAACAAAAGGCTTGATTTTGAACGGCTAATCCAGCATTGTTTCCAGTTTCCAAAATTGGGAATCAGCTAATTAACAAGATTACTTACAAGTAGTAGTAGTAGTAGTAGAGCCCAACTGTGTACCTGATTTTAGTGGAAGAACAGCGATTCTCACAAAAATCCACCACCATAAAACCCTAGTATCTTGAGATGTATCATGATCGTCTTCAGCAAGCAATGCCAGTAGAGTCTTATAAATTGTTGAAGGAACAGATCCAATTAAATTGTTGTTACTCAAATCCAATGAGACCAAACAATCTCTGGAGGGATAGTACCTGCATGTGTTATAATAAAAAAAAATTAAAGGTCAAGATTGACATTCTAATTAACAAGTTGCTGGAAACATGAGAATTAAATGTTATGAATAAGATTGAGAAAAAAAAAATACGCAAGAACATTCAATTACATAAGCCAAAAAGAAAATTATAATGGATTTTTCTTTTTTAAATTAAGGGATTTCATTTCTTCACCTAAAGGATTCTATTTTTCTTTCAGAACTTGCGTACACTATGGTTGTGACGGAATGTGATGTTTTAGTTTTGGAGTAGTGGCACTAGAAATATTAATGGGAAGTCATCCATGACAACTTCTCTCTTCATTGGATCAAAATATAATGCTCATTGATGTATTAGACAGGCGTCTCTCGCCTCCTCCTGAGGATCAAACAATTGTGTAGGATATTGTTGTTGCTTCATCGCTAGCATTTGCATGCTTGAGTTCAAAACCGAAGTCCCGACCAATGATGAAGCGTGTGTCTCAAGAATTTCTCATCGGCAAGACACAAATGTCGAAACCTATTCATGAAATTTCCATTGTGGAACTCAGAAACCAAGAAATGTGTTTTGTTGATGAGATTGATGGTTTGTAGGAGACGTATGATTGATAATTCATGAATGTTGAATTTCATAATGTCAAGGCGTGTAGTCTATGACTTGGTCTAATGTCATTGCAATTTTTTATTCTTTTCGAACTCCAACAATAAATTAGAAGTCATCATCCCTGCCTCTGCCCAAGTTCTCAATTTGTGTTTGAAGAATTGTTTATATACAAACTTATATTGACTATTGACTAGAGTTTATTTTATATTACAGACTGTAACTGATTTATAATTAATTCATCCACTTGAAGATATAGAGTTACCCAGACGATTTGGTCACATGTTATCTAGCAAATGTACTTATTATAATGTACAAATAAAAAACGATCTCTGAAACCATCGACTAGAGTTCTGCTGCAGTAAATGGGAGGTACGGTGTTGTGCGAATCGTTGCTTCAAGGAGTGGTTCGATGGGTGGCTTGGGCTGTGTCCAGCTTCCTCTAGCAGAAGGGTGTGGACTATTGTCTTTCAAGCGGTGGTCTGGACCATCTGGGAGTCAAGGAACAATCTGGTTTTTAAGGGTCAAAAGTTTGAGTTTGACAAGGTGGCTGATATGGTTAATTTCCGGGTCGCTTGGTGGTTCAAGCAGTTTGGCGTTGGTTCTAAAGATCCGGTCACCCTACTAATGCTTGACATTAAAAATCGATGTATTGATCATCCTAAAGTCAAGAACGTTAGCAACGAAGTTTGGTCTCCCCTGCCCCTAGGAGGTCTGAAATTCAACATTGATGGCTCCTCTAGAGGGAATCCTGGGCCTTCAGGTATCGGAGGGGTTCTTAGAGACTCTATGAGGAAGATTCTCTGTTTTTTCTCCTCCCCGGTGGGCTGCCAAGACTCTAATACAGCAGAGATCATGGCGATTCATAGAGCCTGCAAGTTATGCGCCTCGAAAGCCTCTCTTTTGGGGAGAAATATTGAGTTCTCTAGCGATTCGAGAGTTGCGGTGTCGTGGGTGAATAAGTGTGATGGTATTGGTAGCCTAAGACATATGGATTTGATCTACGATATCAGAAATATTCTTCAGCTCAACCCGGCCTTTGTGGTCAATTATAGCTCGAGATCGACCAATTTTTAGCCGATGGTCTTGCCAAAAAGGGTGCAGGGGATTCTCTTGATAGGATCGTGTGGGGGGGATATTTGACCGTGGGTTTTGCTGGCTGTTGTTGTTGCAGGCTTTGTCTTAGGGTGGTGGTTTCCTCTGTTTTGCTGTCTGTTGTTTTGGCTGTGTGGACTGTTGCGTCTTCTTTTCTGTGTCTTTGTTTTTGGGTTTTGAATTGCTTTGTGTTTGTTTGGCCTTTTCCTGGCCTTTCATATAATTATGCAGTTAAAAAAAAAAACAATCTCATCTTTCGTTTTGCTTAAGAAAGAGAAATAATGTTGAAATTACTAATCCAGATTGTCAGGTTAACGTAAATGTCAACTAAGAAATTCATGAAGTCAAAGTCTAAAAGTCAATTAGATCATGAGAAAATTTATTAAATAAAAGAAATTTTTTGAGAATATTTTATGTTTCTGCTTTGTGCTAGAAAAACTTAAATTCAGTTTTGGCCTGAACATTTTGATAAATTCTCGGCAGAATCAACCAAGAGATACTAAGAATGTTGTCTGAGTACTCCTTCAGTTCCAGATTGGTAGTCATGTGGGGTGCACTTTTTCTATATATATTTGTGGCAGAATCTGAATTATCAGCCAAAGAATTCGAAAGAGACGCTCTACTTAACACCAGTTGGTGGAACAACGGCATGACGAACAATACTTCAGATCATTGTAAGTGGGTTGGTGTAGTTTGCAACTCAGCTGGAACCATCATTGGGATAAATTTGTTCAATCGGAAAATAAAAGGGGAGCTTCGCGAATTCAACTTCTCGTGCTTTCCGAATCTGGAAAGTCTCAGTCTTGGTTCCAATAGTCTGTTAGCAAACATTTCATCAGAAATCAGTACTCTTTCCAAGCTCAGATATCTTGACCTGGATCAAAATAATCTGACAGGTGAGCTTCTAGTTTTACTTGCTATCGTTAGCCAACTATTCGATATATTGACCTTTAATTTTTTTTTATTATAACACAGGTACTATCCCACCAGAGATTGTTTGGTCTCATTGGATCTGAGTAACAACAATTTAATTGGATCTGTTCCTTCAACAATTGGAGGACTCATCAATCTGGAAGAATTAGATCTTTCTAACAATTTAATGTGTGACTGATGTAATTGATAGCTAATAACATATATATGTTTGATTGCTTATTGAATCAAGGAAAATTGGCATCTTCTTCTTTAGTTAATTTCTACTGCAAGCAATGGTACGTATCTTTTCATTCAACTCCATTTTAAAACTAAACAGTGGAGTTATAATAGAGAAAAAAAAAAAAAAAGGCTCTGGATCCGAAAACCCATTAAAGCATTATCATCATCAAATCAAAATCGAGTAGGGGTCAGCCACGTACGTATCTTTTCAAGTTTGAGATTTTCAATCGATAATGCAACTCCGTTTTACAAGCTAATTACAAGGGAGCTGCTTCTATTTTTTTGATATAAGACTCTACTCGCATTACTTGCTGAAGACGATCATGATATATCTCAAGATTCTAGGGTTTTATGGTGGTGGATTTTTGTGAGAATCGCTGTTCTTCCACTAAAATCAGGTACACAGTTGGGCTCTACTACTACTACTACTACTTGTAAGTAATCTTGTTAATTAGCTGATTCCCAATTTTGGAAACTGGAAACAATGCTGGATTAGCCGTTCAAAATCAAGCCTTTTGTTTGTTATCTGGGTCTTTAATTCTATTACTGTTTTGTCTTTTATTTTTGGGTGCTGGAGAATCCTGTTGGGTTATTGATTTCTTGGAGAAAAAGGAATGCTGTCAAGATTCTTTAGATTTCAGTTACCGAGTGACAGAGAGATTGCTTTCTTTTACAAGGATTCCTAAAGAGAAACAAAGTGGCTTGAAACCTTCAAAGCCGATTTTATTATAAATTCCGTGAGAGGATTTTTTTATTTCTTATTTTATATACATACAGTGTATCCGTGGTTGTCACTCACGACGTGACCATCCCAACTATTTGATTTGAGTGGCTAGGTTTGAGGTTCGAAAGCATCGATGGGGCATCTTCTTCTTCTTCAAAGTCTCACGATGCTTCTTCTTGTTGTTCCAGTATGTTTGTTCTCTTTTTCGTTTCCCTGTATCGTGGCTCAATCGGATACGAAGACCTCTGCTCGTGCTCTTGATGCCCTTCTTCAAGACTATGCTTATAGTGCTTTTGTTCGTCCGAGGACAGGGATTGTCTACAATGGTTATGTTCCTTCTAATTTGACCGGAATGAAGATCGCTGCTATGAGGCTCAGGAGTGGCAGCCTGAGAACCAGAGGTGTGAAGATTTATAAAGAGTTTGGAATCCCTATAGGAGTTACCGAGAGTCCCTATGTGGAACGGCTCGTTTTGGTGTACCAAAACTTGGGCAATTGGTCTAAGACATATTATCCGTTGCCTGGTTATACCTACTTGTCTCCGGTGCTGGGTCTTCTTGCTTACGATGCTTCAAACTTAACAGCTACCAATTTGCTGGAGTTGGAAATTAGGGCATCCGGTGATCCTCTATCAATCACATTCCAAGATATGATGTCTGCCCCAGCTGGGTCTGTTGCCAAGTGTGTTTGGTTTGATTTACATGGTTTAACCCATTTCAGCAATGCGACATCAGGCAATACATGCTCAACTACTGAACAGGGGCATTTTTCTATAGTTGTCGAGTCTGTTGCCCCCAGTCCATCACCAAGTCCAAGACGTGAAAAAAAGAAGAGCGATTCAAAAGTATGGATAATTGTTGTACCTGTGTTGGGTGGCTTAGCACTGTCGGTGTTATTGGCATTCCTGGTGTTATGGCTGCATAAATACAAGCACAGGAAGAAAATGGAACAGATGCAAAAGGCAGATGTGGGAGAAGCCTTGCAGATGACATGATCAGTTGGGGACACAAACAGGGACGGCTCCCTGAAGTTTTGAAAATTTACAATTTATTCCTATGTTTCAACTTTTGTAACATCCTTAATTCTTAGAATTTTATGCTTTTACCCCTATTTCATTCCTTATTTTTCTAGTTTTATTATAAACAAGGCATCTAATATTTTTCAAACAACCAGGATATGAAATACGTATTGCTTTTTTCCATTTATTACAATAAATATTTAAATCCTAGTCAAGCTAGGTTCAGAAGCAAAAATTTAATGAAAACATTTATAGATGCCATTTCTATAAATGCAATCCAACAACTCTACATATTGCAGCAAAAAATATTTACATTATTATATATATACACTAATACTTTGCAGTGAAAAACTCTGAAATCAATGATGATGATGGAGAAAAATGTAAGTTAATTTGATTAAAACATAATCAACATGCATAGGCACATAATTAATCCTAATCTCAACCAAAACATGTTTCTAAATCATGATTAATCAAACCCTAAATACATATTACTAACCTATATCAATTCAAGAGAAAAGGGAGATAAGATAATGCGGAAGCGTACCTGAATTCAATGCCGGAGGTTGGTGGACGGGTTGTGATCTTCCAAATTATCACGATCTTTAGAAACCCTAAAGTGTTCTCTCTTTATCTGTTGATGGGGATGCAGACAAGAAAAAGTATCGTGTAATTTGGGGACCATAACCCTAATATACTATAATAAGATTATTATAGGTATTGATATTTCTAATTTGGCCCCTCATCAATTAGATATAGCACTCTGGTATCTACACATTAATTTCATGACAATTATACCTTTAAGCCTTAAAACTTTAAATCTTAATTAGATCACTTTATTTAGGCTTAACCAAAAGATAGCACAACACATTTAATATTTACATGTGTGGCCCCACATGATGGAATTTTCCAACAAAAAAAGCTTCACTTTAACTTTCGTGGTCATAACCCTTTTCGCTATTTCATCTTGCGAGAATCGTATTTCTTTAATCACTCGTATATAAGAAATAGTTTACTGAAAGACAAAATAACTCATACATTTTTTTTTTTTTTGAAAAGTTCAAATATTATCAAAAAGGCTGCCAGAAGAAGCAACACACAATCAAACAAAACAACATAAGTCTCACAGAGAAAGAAACCACCCAGCTACAAACATCACAGGCAGCGAACACAAACCAAAAAACCACACAAGACAAGAAACCAAAGAAAAGCGCAAGACCACCGAAAAGAAAGAAAAAAACAAAACATAAACCAAAACTGAGAGAGTCAACCATGGATGCTCCAATCATCCAAATCCGCTAGCTTCAGCCGAAGAACCCCGTTTTGCTAAACTATCCGCAAAAGAATTAGTAGCTCTAGAACAAAAAACAACCGAGACCGTAGGCATAGCTTTTAGGCACTCTCTAATGTCATAAATAGTCTCAAAATTATCAAAATTTCCAACCCCCTCACCATGCACCCATGAGACAGCAACCTTAGAATCACTCACCACCACAATCTCCTTTCCAGAAAGTTCCCTTCTTGATTCACACAGCCTAACAGCTTTCAGTATTGCTATAATCTCAGCAGAATTAGCCCTCTGAATTCCGACATGACACGAGAATAGACACAAAACTTTTCCACCCGAATTCCTCAAAACACCCCCAATACCAGATGAACTAGGACAACCTTTTGCAGCACCATCAACATTGAATTTAAGAACATCTAGAGCAGGCGGAATCCACTCTTCCAAGCAATGACAGTCAACTGTCATTTTACATCTAAATGAAAATACAATGACAGTCGAGTACTAATATTTTTGATTTATTGGCTGCAGGTTTTGTGCATGGAAGCAGATCATCAATGGAGCTCGTAGAGAAAGACGATGATCAGATGAAGCAATTGCAGCAGCAAGATGATCTTAAATCATCATCAAATTTCAGTACTGGTGGTGGTGAATCTGGTCATGATCATCATGATGATCCTTCAAAATACTCTATAAATCGTGGGTATTGTAATTGTCATAATAATTCAGATGCATATTGTGCTGATATTTGTCCAGACAAGTGTGTAAGGAAGTTCTGCTATCAGTGTTATTGCCAGTGTGAGCTTCCTCGTCAGTTTTCTCCTAATTTTGTTATTGCATGTGATGTACCTGCTGGCCTCAACAAAATCAAAAATCTTCATGTCTGATTTTTATTTTTTATAAATAAAGGCTAGTTATCAAATAAGTCTCGGTTTTTATTTTTCTTTTTTTAATTACGATAATATATGGATCCTATACAAGTCATTTTGATTTCTTATTTTGAGCTCATTGAAATTTGTTTGCAAAATAAAATAATTAAAAAAAAAAAAAATTGGATGACCCGTCTCTTTTTTTTGAACAGCAGAATTTATTAGAAAAAAAGCATAGAGGCAAGCAAGAACAGGCCACAGCTGGGCAGGAAACACAAGAAACAACAAGAAACAACACACCCCCAACCCCACCCAAAAAAAAAGGGGGGGAACAAAGCACAACAAAGCAACAAAACACAACCCACACCAAGCAACACACGCACAACCCCAAGGAGAGGGGCACTACGGCAGAAACCAGGGCACACAGGAACAGCCCAGCAAAAACAGAGAAGAAACACTTAAAAAAAGAACTCAGTCCACTTCCCACATAAACATATCCCCTTCCATTTTCGAACCTTTCTTCGCCAAAGAGTCAGCAAAGCAGTTACTAGACCTTGGGTTGAAAGTGACATCAGTGCAGCCCAAATAGCTCAGAAAATTACGAATGTCGTAAATATAATTTACGTGTTTCAGGCTTCCGAAATCCGACCCATTCACCCAGGATACAGCCACCTTGGAATCGCTGATGATAGTAATTTTCTTACCAGGTAAAGAGGGCGAGTTAACACATAGAAAACATGATAGCCATAATCTCTGCCGAATTAGCATCCATGGATCCCACATATTTGGAGAAGGATCCAAGGACTTTACCTTTGGAATCCCGCAAAACACCTCCAATACCTGCATCTCCAGGATTACCCCTCGTCGAACCGTCCACGTTAAACTTGAAGGCCCCTTGCAAGGGGGGGGGGGGACCACTCAGCAGCCGAAACAACCTTCCTAGGCTTCGAAACAAGGCATCTTTCAGCCACATTCTGAATCAAAACAGTAACCGAATCAGAACAGCCATTCGCATGATACTTAAACCACCATGCGACTCTAAATTTAATGATATCAATGGCTTGAGAGACGCCCAAATCAGAATTCCTAAAAACCATGTTGTTTCTAGATTCCCAAATGGTCCAAATGATGGCAAAGAAAAGGGTGTTCCAAGCCCTTCCTTGTCTAACATTTGGACATAACCCAAACCACCCAGCAGCCCATTCAGGAAGACAATTACTGACACACCAAGACACTCCCCACCAAGCCATACAAATATTCCAGATTTCAGCAGCCCTTTTGCAATGGAGGAATAGGTGATCAATTGTCTCCTCAGCATTCTTACACAGCGGGCACTCGAGAGTCACATTAGGAGAGAAACCGAAACTGTTCATCACTTTTCTTACCATAATTCTGCCTCTTAGCAGTTGCCAAGTGAAAATCTCGACTTTGGGGGGGCAAATACCTTGCCAAATCAAAGAAGACTCTGCAGGACCAGCCACCACTGCTGATTCCTCCAGACAGCGACGAAACAAACTCACAGAGAAATTCCCATTAGAACAAAAAGACCAAGCAAGAGCATCCGCAGTAAATTTACGAGGTTTGAACTCCTCCAACCTACAAAGAAAAGCCTTCCACTGGTCCTTTTCCCAGTCAAACACTTGTCTTCTCAAAGGCACATTCCAAACCCAAAACTGACCTTACCAAAAACCAAAGGACCCATCCATACCATACTTCTTAGAGGAGAGGGCAAAAATCCTTGGAAAAGCATTCTTAAGAGGCAAATTCTCCGCACCTAACACCTTCCAAAAATCAACTCTATTGCCCTCCCCTAAAACAACTTTCAGGCCTCTTTTAAGAATTATTTCAGATTTAGAGCCAGCAGCAAAGAGACTGTTCACAGCCAAAACAAAATGGGAACTCGAGCTAGACGTCCAATCCCACAACAACTCCTCACTACGGACACCATACTTAGCACAAATGACCCTCTTCCACAACGTAGACTCCTCTTTTCCAAACCTCCACACCCATTTAGCAAGGAGGCTTTTGTTTTTATCCTTCATTCTCCCAATACCCAACCCCCCATTTTTCCTACTACGACATATCGTTTTCCAATCAACCGCATGAATTTTCCTCTTAAGGATCTCATCTCCCCAAAAGAACGAACGCTGAATTTTTTCCATTTTATTAGCAATACCCACAGGCAAATTAAAAACAGACAATAAATCTAGATAAAACGGATTTGATGAGAACCAAACGACCCCCTTTATTTAGAAACCTCTTCTTCCAAGGCGCTAACCTGCTCTCCATATGGCCCACAAGTTGATCCCAAAAAGATTTTACTCGAGGTCTAGCTCCAAGAGGAAACCCAAGATACGAGATAGGAAGCTAAGCTCTTTTAAATCTAAAAGCATTCGCCCACTCCTCGCTATTCGACCCTTTCTTCCCCACTTTCACCACGCAAGATTTGTGGAAATTAATTTGAAGACCGGAGGCCAACTCAAAGCATCTGAGAATTCTCTTAGTGTTTCGAACATACTCCAAACTAGGTTTGAGAAATAAGATAGTGTCATCTACAAATTGCAGATGAGTCAACTGGACCGCGTTATCCCCAAAGACCACGCCTCTCAACAAACCCAAATCTGTGGCCTTTCTAAGAAGACCACTAAGGCCCTCACTAGCAATATTGAAAAGGAAATGGGACAAGGGATCACCTTGCCTTAACCCCCTCTCAACCCCAAACTGAGACGAAGGACTACCATTCACAAGGACGGAAATCTTAGGGGTAGTAATACAACTCTCCATCCACATCCTCCACCTATCCCCAAACCCCATTTTCCTCATCATTAAATCCATAAAATTATGGTCAACACTATCATAAGCTTTTTCAAAATCTAGCTTTATGATAATGCCACCCTCAGGATCCTTCCTCTAAGAGTGAATCACCTCCTCCGCTATGACAAAACTATCCGTAATCTGACGGGTTTTGACAAAAGCCATCTGAGTCTCTCCTATATAATAGAGTCCATGACATGTTTCAGACGATTAGCCAACACCTTAGAGAGCACTTTATATAAAGAATTCACCAAGCTAATGGGTCTATAATCTTTCACAGACTGAGGGTTGCCACATTTAGGGATAAGAGTAATGAAAGTATTATTCAGATA
Source organism: Acer yangbiense (assembly GCA_008009225.1). Classification (NCBI taxonomy): domain Eukaryota; kingdom Viridiplantae; phylum Streptophyta; class Magnoliopsida; order Sapindales; family Sapindaceae; genus Acer; species Acer yangbiense. The sequence continues at coordinate 9,347,318 of CM017763.1, read as the reverse complement.
CTTAACAATGGATCCATCATGATAAAACTCATTAATAAACCTCCAAACGTCATCCTGAATCACACCACAATTAACTTTAATAAAGTTTAGATTCATACCATCTGGACCTGGAGCTTTATTTCCATTGCAACCACTAATCACATCCCAAATCTCCTCCTTGCAAAACGGTTTCTCAAGCAAAACCTTCTCTTGTTCTGACAGCCGCTTCAACTCCAAGCCACCATATCCGGCCTATTACTCAAATCTTTCCTAAAGTGATTCTTGAAAAAATCCGAGATCCCCTCTTTCACCTCTAACGGTTCCGTAACTTTCCTCCCACCAATACTAATGTCCCCAATAAAATTCACTCTTCTTCTCCCGTTCGCCAGACTATGAAAAAACTTGGTGTTATTGTCCCCCTCTTTGAGCCACAGAATTCTAGATTTCTGACACCACTTTTGTTCCTCCAACCTAATCCCTTTCCACATATCCCCCAAGATAGCTAATCTCTCCTGCCTTAAAGAGTCAGTCCACCCATCTAGGACCGCTTTTTTGTCCACCTCCAACAGTCTGCTTTCAAACATTTTCAGAGAAAAATCCTCCCTCTTTTTACCCGGGAGATAACGTTTGATAGACCCCTTAGCAGCTCTAAGTTTAGCCGCCAAGACCACACCGCTGCAGCCCATACGATTACACTCCTTCCAGCCCTTCACTGCTTGCTTCAATAAATCCTTATCCTCCATCTAACTATTATAGAACCTAAACGGACTTGGACCCCAATCCTCCTTCGGTTCCACCAAAGAAATCACATTGTGGTCAGACACACTTCTAGGAATCGCAGTCTGAATCAAATTCGGGAACCAAGTAAGAATAATAGGAGAGATCAAAAACCTATCCAGGTGAGCCCAAGAGGCCACCTCTCTGCTATTCGACCAAGTGAAGCTCGAGCCTCTTAGAGGAAGATCAACAACTCTAGCTTTAAGGATAAACTCATTAAAGTTTCTAATAGAACTCATATCACAGAATCGACCTCTCCTTTCCGAGGGATTAAGCACTGTATTGAAGTCCCCCCCAATGCACCACGGAAACGGAAACGACAATTGGGCTTGCAGAATAAACTCCCATAACTCCTTCCTATCCTTCTCAATATTGGCCGCATAAACATTGCAAAAGACCATAAATTTATTAAATTTTAAAAGTTCACCTGCAATTATGATGCACCTTTGATTGTTGATGCTCGCCTTGACTGAGAAGAGGTCTTCATTCCACAGAGTAATCACGCCTCCAGCCGACCCTTGAGCCTCCATACCCATACCTCTTGTAAGCCAACCACCTCCCAAAGAGTTCACAATGCTCCTGTCAAAAGCTCCCAGTTTTGATTCTTGTAAAAAAAGCACCATGGTTTTAGAGTTTCTAACCAAATTCCTCACCACTCTCATTTTTTCCTTCCTACCCAAACCTCTTATATTCCAAGAGACAACTAACATTAAAAGAAAAGAAAACCCAACCCAAACAGCAAAAACACAACATCACTGTCTACCATTCTGACCATACCGGTCAGTGTCTTCCTTTTCCTTTCTTCTTATGAATTCAGCCATTTCCCTTTCCTTCCCGTTAAAATTAAGACCCAACTGAACACCTATTTCCATCACTTTGATGACTTCCTCCTCCACATCCCAATCTTCATTTTGAATCATCCCTTCTCCTTTATTCTCTACGCTTCTTTTCTTGTTCCGATTTGAAATTTTTTTGAGGCGTTTCTGACCTTTTCTTAGTTTCGAAAGAGTTGGCTCGCTCACCACTTCACCGACCTCCCTAGTTGCTGAAATAGACTTGAAACTGCATCCATCCTTATCATCCTCTGCCTCAGAGCTGACAGAGTCAGAAGTGTCTTTACTCTCTTGAGCAATACTTTCCTTTTCATCTGTGTGGTTGGTCTTTTGAACAATAGAGACAGAATTATTTGGGTTGGACCTCTCAATTGTGGTGTTTTGAATTGGAGCTAGAGCCTGTTCTGGATGAAGGAACAACCCCTGCCTAAATTTAGCCCTTATAAAAGCCTGCTCAATATTCTCCAAGTACTCCTTTAGAGGCCCCTCTAATGACTGACTTCTGGAGAACATAACATTCTGAGGCCCAATATCAATATCCTTCTCATTAGGCCCACCACACTTACCAATATTTGCTAGGTAGTCTTTGATTGGCCCTTCCAAAGAAAAACCATTAGGATTTTGAAAATCCTGGCTGTCCCTACCCTCCTCATGAGGTTCCTTCCTTGAGCACTCTTCTCTCCATCTTTTAAAATCTGACAGCAGCCCTTCCTCTATTGACGTTGAAGTTGTGTCAGACACCATTCCCCTTCCCATTTGACCTTGCCTCTCACCAATAATCAACTTTCCAAACCCCTCTTTCTGCACTAACTTTCTTGGTTTTGGAACCCATTTCATCTTACCTTTTTCCTGATCAATCTTCCTAGAAGGGTTTGAAAATTTACTGTCTTCTTCTGACATCTCAAAGCTAGAAGTTTCAGTCTCTATTTTCCTCCTACTAGCTGTTTTCCTTCTTCTAGTCTGACGCCTAGTCTGCCACTCCCCTGCTGTGTCTTGAGCCTCACATCCCCCTGTCCTCACCTGCACTCTAGAGCCTACCTTCTCCCCTATTGTCTCCCTTTCTTCTACCTCGCTGCCATCTTTGTTCATCCTGAAAGTATCTTCCATTTGCAACCCTAGAAACTGTTCTATCCATTTGCTGCAGACCTGCGTCGCTTCCTCCTTAACCATAACAGAGAAAGAACCATTCCCCACGTCCACTTTAACATATGAGGACACCTTATCCTGTTGCTGAAGGAGAATTAAGATTCTTCCCTTATCCAACCTTTTCCGGGAAATGGTATCTTCATCCACCAAAAGTGGTTCCCCTATCACCTAGCCTAATTTGACAAAGAACTCAGAGCTCCAGTAGCACAGAGGTATCCCCATACAATTGATCCATGCCATTCGCATATTTGAATTTGGATTTTCTGACCAATTCTTCATCGAAACGAACCGATCATCCCAGAAGAATCTATTGTTTATAAATCCTTCCTTATCAATTTCGGAGTCGAAACACCATAAAACAGACTTAGATCCAATGTAATGAGATGTAAACTGAAAATCCCTGTTTCTCAATCTCTCATTGACGCTCTCCAAGTTAGAGAAAGAATTCAGAATTCCTATCGCGCATCTTCTCAACCAATGCTCTTCTCTCTGATGCGAACTCCAAAACATAGACTTCATGCTGTCTTGGTTTCGTCCCATCTGAGCTTGAGCATTTCCATTGACAACCTGCGGTCCTCCCTTCCTAACTGGGTTACCTTTCAAAATCTCTGCAAAGGTTTTAGTGCCATAGTCAGATGGTCCTCCTTCCTTCACTCCCTCCCTCCCTCGTTCTTGAGTCGATCCTATATCCATCAGCGGATCTTCTTTTGTTCCAACCATAAGATGCAACCTTAGACGAAACCGGCCATCCATACACGTGCATCCCGTTCGTCAACCTTGCCACCTTATTGGCTTCTTCCAATGTTTCGAACCGGATGAACGCATACAAGCTTCTCCTTGAGCTATTCCTTGGCGAGAGATACACATCGCGAACCCTACTGAACGGTTTGAAAATACCCCAAAGACCAGCTTGGTCCATCACTGGATTGATGTTATCAACGTGGACTGAAAAGAGCCTACTCATGAAATCTTCCTCTCGCCCAACACCCCTAACCCCGAAAGCACCAGAGCCTCTCTCTCTTACTTTCTCTCTCATCATTTTTTAATTTCCACAAAATGACCCGTCTCGATAGCTGTCAAGCCGTCACTCGATAGAATTTGGATCCATCTGATCTTTTGCTTGAACTCATCTATTCTCATGACATATAAGCATTGCGATGAATTAGTGATTAACATGTAATTGGTTTTCACAACAACTTTATAAACAACACCAATCACGTGCTTTAAAAAGGTCAGAAAAAAGGTCAGAAGAGCAGAGAATCTGAATCCTGCTTGATAACCCAGTTTTGATGGCTGCTGTACGTCAAATAACTGTCTCGATAATTCATCTTGATGACCCGTCTCGATGTCAATCAAGCCGTTTTGATAAGCAATCCGGGAACAAAAATCATGTTTGTTTGAATGAGCAATTTGGCTATTGTTGATCAAGTTTAATCATGTATGGCGTGTGAATTTTTGCTTGATGAGTTGGGTTGGTGATCATGAGTCAAACTTAAAAAATTGTTTTTACACTACTAATTGAATTTATCATATTATCTTTAATATTATTATAAATAGTTTTTAAGCCATTAATTATTGTTGACATGATTTGGTAGAACATACATGATATATACATATACATCAAGCATGAAGTGATTAGTTTGGACATTGACATGCCATTGAAATGAATTTTGGGAGTATTAAGATTTAAGACCAACAAAATAATACGTGAAATTGGAGAAATGATAATAGTCTCTTCTTATTACAAAATTGTTTAAGACGTTGGAGGAAATTAAAAGATTATTAAAAAACTTCGCAATTTTGGAACAGATGCAAAAGGCTGCAGATATGGGAGAAGCCTAGCCTTGCAGATGAAATTAGTTGGGGACACAAAGGCATCAGCAGCTACAGTAACTCGAATGCAACTGGTTCTCGAGAATGAATATGTTCCCTAATTCCCATCATTGATACAACAAGCTTCTCTTCTCTTGCCATCCCACCAGCACACATTCTTATTCAAGTTCATTCATGTATTCAGAAATTCTTCTAAATCACACCGTTTTTTAATGGTGTCTTTGTTTTGTCGCCTTGTTTGGTATTATTGGTAGGTTCTTTTGGTTGTTAGTGTGGGCAATATAGGATTGTTCTGTAAATCTGTTACGACTCATGGATCCCTTCTCCATAGTTTTATGATTCATTTGTGTGTGCATCATGTAAACCCCAAAGTGATTCTATATGTGATGAATTTAGTTGTCCATTGATAAGGAATAAAGCTTTTTTCTATTATTCTTCAATTTTTTTTTTTTTTTTAATTGCATGTTCAAACTTTGTAACCTATTAGTAATGTCAACAAATTAACCCAAAAATCATCATTTTACTCAAAATGATGTGTTAAGTGATTTGTTTTATCGTATAACTATCTACCACATCATTTTGATTGATTTTTAAACTATTTGTTTTGTGTTGTGTGTATTATTATTATTATATAATTTTAACTACATTTGTTAATCAAAGATTTTTGTTCAAATCTATGGAGACCAACTCCAAATTTCATTGCCGAAAGCTTTATTTAGAGACCAACAATCAATTCGTCTCGCAATGTATATATAGTAGTGTTGATGTTTGTCACAAAGTAACGTGTATTTATTTGGGGCATATTTGTAATTTTGGATTTTAGTGAACTTTGTTGTAATTAGTTAAAAGCCTCCCTCTATATAAGTGAGTTGTTTTTTTTGAATGGATAAATTTATTAAGAGCAGGCAGCAACAGCACCTACCAAGGCAACAACTACAAAGGCCACCAACCAAAAAAGGGGGGGGGGGTGGTGCGCGGCGATGGGGGTGGTGGGGGTGGCAAGAACCAAAGAAAAGGAAGAAAAACACAAAACACCAAGTACCAGAAAAAGAAAAAACGCAGAAGGAAGAAAAACACAAACACCAAGTACCAGAAAAAGAAAAAACGCAGCAGCAAGGCAGACCAAAAGCAACACAGCAAACCCGCAAGCTGAGAACAGAACACAAACAGGGGAGACACCCCCCACCTGCAGCCAAACAAACACAAAAGACAGCAACAAAGACAAGTAGAGCCAACAGGAGTCAGTGAACCTCCCAAATCTCTTTATCCCTCACCTGAGCTGAAGCATTTTTAGCCAGAAGGTCTGCGAAAGAGTTACTAGCCCTAGGATTGAACACAACACGAGTATTCCCAGGATGAAAAGGTAGTTACGAATATCATAAATGGTGTCGACATGCTTCAAATTACCTAGGCCATCTGAGTTAACCCATGAAACTGCCATTTTAGAGTCACTCACAATATCAATCTCTTTTTTGATCAAGGATTGAGAGAGCACACATGAGGAGGCAGAGCCAATAGGAGTCAGTGAACCTCCAAAATTTCTTTATCCCCCACTTGAGCTGAAGCATTTTTAGTCAGAAGGTCTGCGAAAGAGTTACTGGCCCTAGGATTAAATACAACTCGAGTATTGCCTGGGATGAAAAGGTAGTTACGAATATCATAAATGGTGTCGACATGCTTCAAATTACCCAGGCCATCTGAGTTAACCCATGAAATTGCCGTTTTAGAGTCACTCACAATATCGATCTCTTTTCTGATCAAGGATTGAGAGAGCACACATGAGGAAGCAGCCCAATGAATTGCCAAGATTTCTGCTGAGTTAGAATCAATAATCCCCACAAACTTCAAGAATGGACCCAGCACCAAACTAGCGCTATTTCTCATGACTCCGCCAATCCCTGCATTGCCTGGAGACCCCCTATATAAGTGAGTTGTTAGGAGAGTTTTTAGAGTGCAAATGTGTATAGACAATAAAAGTGAGAGAAAACCCTAAAACAAAGAGTGATTGTGAGGTTGGAAGATTGAGACCTAGAAGAAGAGAGAAGGCTTATGGGTTAGAGGTAATCTCTTGTACTTGTCATTCTCACTATCTAGTGAAATTGGTGCCTTCGTGGATATCAAAGGCATTGCACATGCTTTGTCTTATTTGCATCATAGTTGCACACCGACAATTGTTCATCGTGACATATTTAGTAATAATATTTTACTAAACTCAGAATCTCAAGCATTTGTTGTTGACTTTGGATTGGCTAGACTTCTACATTCGGACTCATCGAATAGAACTATACTAGAAGGGACTTATGGGTACATAGCTCCAGGTGACTCCTCAACTATATATTCTTCTATACTTTTCTGTGATCTTTACTTTTGGGAATACTTAGCATCAATGACATTCTGATTAACCAGTTGCTAGAAACATGCGGATTAAATGTTATGAATAAGATTGAGAAAAAAAATACTCAAGAACATTCAATTACACAAGCCAAAAAGAAAATTATAAAGGATTTTTCTTTTTTGAATTAAGGGATTTCATTTCTTCGCCTAAAGGATTCTATTTTTCTTTCAGAACTTGCATACACTATAGTTGTGATGAAATGTGATGTTTATAGTTTTGGAGTAGTGGCACTGGAAATATTAATGGGAAGTCATCCATGACAACTTCTCTCTTCATTGGATCAAAATATAATGCTCATTGATGTATGATGCAATAGAGATTTACGTTCAATTTAAATCAAAGTTCATTCACTGGGATCGGTGATTCAATAGGTTGAAAACTAATTAGTTTAGGAAAATCTACTCTAAGTGCATGAAATTAAATTGCATAATGCTTGGTTTTGGAAAATGATTTGGTTTCTTGAAATTGATTAAAGATGCAAACTTGAGAAATAAAAATGCAAACTTGTGAATTAAAACTAAACTAACACAACAAACACACAAGTAGTAAATATATGGAGAAAGCACTAGGGAATCAATGCAACCTTTCTTAGACCACTCTATGTTCTTACTTAGTCTCATTAAGCACTTCAATCCAATTTTAGGGCTTGTTTTAAGATAAATCCATTAAGTTCTAGGTCTTTCTCATTACCCACAATGGTCATATAGCAAGCAATGGACAATCCCCCTATTTAACATAAAACTCTAAGCCAAGTTGACCTAGCATGGTCATGCATAAACCAACCTTCCCAATTACTAAGCTTGTGGTGAGATTTAGATGGGATGGCCACCCACACCTAAACTCAACCTCTTAGATAAACTAACTCACAAACCCATGTCCCTTGTGGTCACAACAAAACATGAGTAGAGAGATTAGAGCAATTAATTCAATAATTGAGACTAAAATCGAATTGAATTAGAGAATAGACTAATTAATTACATAGAGTTGTCCAATATGGTTACATCAATCCCGTAGCTAGAATTAGTTACACATTAATGAAAAATAAACAAAGAAGGGAAAAGTGTAGAGAAAACCCATAAAATCCTTGTGAGCATTCCTTTGTTCCTTGAGCTTCTTCTTCTCCTTCCTTGAATAATCTTCCAAAAATGGATGGAAATGGTTATGTAGAAGGAAATATGTGAAAGAGATGATGGGAAAATGTAAAAAGGTTGGAACTTGGGTGATGTTGGAATGTGAAAGGTTTTGGATATGGTGAGAAAGCTTAAAAATGGAGTTTTGGGGGTTTTTGGTTCAAAGGTGGTTTGTGTGGTGATTGGGGCTGGTTCCAGTCTTCAGAGAAGAGGCAAAGATGATATATTTATAGGCTGGGCAAATTAGGGTACTAAAATGTAAAATTATGAAAATACCCCTCTGACATAAAATTACAAAAATGCCATAAGTCGCTGTCAAGGTCGCTGTTAGGGGGCGACCACCAAGACAATGAAGATCTCTGGAATTGTTGAGGGGTGGAGGTCGCTGGCATGTTGGCTGTTGACGGGGTTGACCTCATGGGTGCGAAGATTACTGGAATTGTTTGAGAAAAAAAGTAGCTACCACATTGGCCGTTGGAAGGGGTGAACTTCATGGCGACCACCACGGTGAACATCACGGTGAAAATGAGGTCGCTTCCACGGTCATTTCCGGCCACGGCGAAGAGGTTTGAGTTGGTTGGCCATGGAAGTTGGAAGATTTTGGAGGTTAAGAAAATCATTGCATAGAGGCCTGAAAGTGGTGGAAAACGGACCGGGAGGAGTCTCGCCACTGATATGGGTGAAAAACCGTCGGAAAGGACGTCGAAAAATGGCTGGAATGGCATCAGGTTGAAGCCGAGTCGAGTCGAGTCGGGTCGGGTCGGGTCGGGTCGGGTCGGGTCCGGGTCCGGGTCGCGTGGTTCTGCACTTGGGTTGCTGGAGGTTGAAGACACTGACGTCACGAAGACGTCAGCAGTATCAAAACCAAAACACACCGTTTCACTTATGACGTGGTGTGCACTTGCGTTTGTCTGGTGAATTACAATAAGGACCCCTAAACTCTTTTCTAATCATAGAATCTTCAATATATGCTTCATATTTTCACTTTATCCCCTGATTCTCCAAAATTGCACCAATGCCCCTGAACTCAGTAAATACGTGAAACACTTATTTTAACATATTAAATACCTGGTTTTACCCAAGGAACAAGTACAAGAAGTAGGAATTGGGGACCTAAAAATAGGTATAAAAATAGTACGATCAATGTATTAGACAGGCGTCTCTCGCCTCCTGAGGATCAAACAATTGTGCAGGATATTGTTGTTGCTTCATCGCTAACATTTACATGCTTGAGTTCAAAACCGAAGTCCCGACTAACGATGAAACGTGTGTCTCAAGAATTTCTCATCAGCAAGACACGAATGTCGAAACCTATTCATGAAATTTCCATTGTGGAACTCAAAAACCAAGAAATGTGTTTTGTTGATGAGATTGATGGTTAGTGGGAGATGTATGATTGATAATTCATGAATGTTGAATTTCATAATGTCAAGGCGTGTAGTCTATGACTTTGTCTAATGTCATCGCAATTTTTTATTCTTTTCGAACTCAACAATAAATTAGAAGTCATCATCCCCTGCCTCTACCCCTGTTCTCAATTTGTGTTTGAAGAATTGTTTATATACAAACTTATATTGACTATTGACTAGAGTTTATTTTATATTTTAGCAGACTGTAATTGATTTATAATTATGATGTAGGACAAAGAAGAAGAACCATGGCCCATGCCGCTACCGGTGTCCTGCGGCCCAACCACGCCTAACTTCAGATTCATACGGTTTTGGATGTTTTCGTATTATATTAATTTGGGTTTTTGTTTCTTGTGTAGCAAGTTTATTTACTTTAGTTTGATTAGGAATTAAATTTAGGTTTTGGAAATAAATCAAACTTACCTTTTTGGTAAGATTTGATCTTTGTTTTCCAGTTAAGTTATGAGTCATGAATCTTAGAAGATTCTGATTAGTTTTGATATTTTCCTGTTTTAGTCTTTTTAGGAATGTCGTATCCGAATCGTATTAGGATTAGTTTATTATAAATAGTCATACTATTTCCAATTATTGTAACTTTTAAACCTTTGATTGATATTAATAAAATCGTTCCTTTGGAACATTTATCCGTCGTGGATTCGACGTGCTCTTTGAGGATTAGAGAGCACCATTTTCGAACAAAGATTAGGGAATGATGGCCCCTGCATGGCGGTTCATGCTTGGGTAACTACCGGTCGTTATGTCAAGGTTCGTCTGAGTGTGCCTCAAGGTTCAACGAAGTGATCATTCTTATTTTCGCCATACCCCGCCGCGTCAATTAGAATCAGAGCTACCGAGTCTACCTCTGTGCTACACTCAGCATCCACGGACGACAACCATCTACCTTTCTAAACGCTGAAGTCTCACCTTCCATATTTTCCCATTAAAAAAAAATCAAAAAAAAGAAAAAAGAAAAAAGAAAAAAGAAAAAAGAAGGCGTAGTTCAAAGAATTTACAATCAGCCCCCAAAGGCAGCCGCACATTCTCACCCATCAAAGTTGCACGCACCTGAAGCCGCGAGTGAATTTATTTTTCATAAGCAGTTCTCAAGGTTCGTTTGAGTGTGCCTCAGGGTTCGACGAATTGATCATTCTTATTTTCGTCATACCCTGCTGCGTCAATTGGTATCAGAGCTACCGGGTCTACCTATATGCTAGGCTCAGCGTCCATGGACCACAACCATCTACCTTCATAAACGCTGAAGTCTCACCTTTCATATTTCCCCAATAAATAAAAAAAGAGAAAAAAAAAAAAAGAGAGAGAAGAAATCGAAAAAAAAAAAAAAAGCGTGTGGTAGTTTGAAGAATTACAACGTGCTCCAATCATCATCACCATTAATCATGTGCTACCATTCATATCTACCACTTTCAGCCGTGCATTCTCACCCATCAAAATATGGCAAGACCCAACTCTAACTCCAAGCCCAAGCCTACTTTGCCTAAAGGTCGACCCACAACCCTCGTTGATATGATGCAATTTGTGTCCGATTGGTTTGATTTTGAGGAAAGTGAAAGTGTTTATTGTGATATACTCAGTAGCGACAACATGGTTGATTGTGGTAATATTACACAAGAGGAGCTTGTTGATTGCGTTGCGGTTAAAATTGAAGAGAGTGATGATCAAATTGTGTTTGTAAATTTTGAGAATTTTACCTAACAAATGGTGGAGGCAATTGATCTTGAAGTGGTTGACAAAGCTCACTTTGAATCAACAAATCTAGTTGTTGAAGAAATTGACAAGACAATCGAGAACATTGTTTTTGAAGATTTTGTATTGATGTCTCATGTTCTTGTAGGCCAAATTGTTGGTACATTATGCATGGGATTCCAGAATGTCAAGACCAAAGGGGCAAAGCGACACCAATGGCAAATAGCTTGGGCATTTTCAGCATTCCGTTGGATGATCGTTTCGGTTGGGGCGCTAGACACCGGTAGCATCATGGGCCGTGGTTCCTTCTTCTTTGTCCTACATCAGTCACCCCTTCTTAAAAAGAACTCATCCTCGAGTTCGGTTGAAGTACGAGGATTGACAAGTAAACAAAGAAAACCCCTATTCGTCTTGTGGGAGTGGTAAACCCTAATCGAAAAATCTCTTCGTAGCTCGTCTCAAATCCAAAGTGGTACCAAAACGATCATCCAACAGAATGCTGAAAATGCCCAAGCTATTTGCCATTGGCGTTGCTTTGCCCCTTTGGTCTTGACATGCATAATGTACCAACAATTTGGCCTACAAGCACATGAGACATCAATACAAAATCTTAAAAAACAATATTCTCGATTGTCTTGTCAATTTCTTCAATAACTAAATTTGTTGATTCAATGTGAGCTTTGTCAACCACTTCAAGATCAATTGCCTCCACCATTTGTTGGGTAAAATTCTCAAAATTTACAGACACAATTGGATCATCACTCTCTTCAATTTTAACCGCAACACAATCAACAAGCTCCTCTTGTGTAATATTACCACAATCAACCATGTTGTCGCTACCGAGTATATCACAATAAACACTTTCACTTTCCACAAAATCAAACCAATCGGACACAAATTGCATCATATCAACGAGGGTTGTGGCTCGACCTTTAGGCAAAGTAGGCTTGGGCTTGGAGTTAGAGTTGGGTCTTGCCATATTTTGACGAGTGAGAATGCATGGCTGAAAGTGGTAGATATGAATGGTAGCACGTGATTGATGGTGATGGTGATTAGGGCACGTTGTAATTCTTCAAACTATCACACGCTTTTTTTTTTTTCGATTTCTTCTCTCTCTCTCTCTCTTTTCTCTTTTTTTATTTATTGGGGAAATATGGAAGGTGAGACTTCAGCGTTTAGGAAGGTAGATGGTTGTGGTCCGTGGACACTGAGCCTAGCACAGAGGTAGACTCGATAGCTTTGATACCAATTGACGCAGCGGGGCATGGCGAAAATAAGATTAATCACTTCGTCGAACCCTAAGGCACACTCAGACGAACCTTGACATAGTGACCGGTAGTTACCCAAGCATGAACCGCCATGCAGGGGCCATCATTCCCTAATCTTCATTAGAAAATGGTGCTCTCGAATCCTCAAAGAGCACGTCGAATCCACAACGGATAAATGTTCCAAAGGAACGATTTTATTAATATCAATCAAAGGTTTAAAAGTTACAATAATTGGAAATAATAAGACTATTTATAATAAACTAATCCTAATATGATTCGAATACGACATTCCTAAAAAGACTAAAACAGGAAAAGATCAAAACTAATCAAAATCTTCTAAGATTCATGACTCATAACTTAACTGGAAAACAAAGATCAAATCTTACCAAAAAGGTAAGTTTGATTTATTTCCAAAATTTAAATTTAATTCTTAATCAAACGAAAGTAAATAAACTTGCTAAACAAGAAACAAAGACCCAAATTAATAAAATACGAGAACACCCGAAACCGTCTGAATCTGAAGTTAGGTGCGGTTGGGCCGCAGGACATCGGTAGCGGCATGGGCTGTGGTTCCTTCTTCTTTGTCCTACATCAAATTAATTCATCCACTTGAAGATATAGAGTTATCTAGACGATTTGGTCACATGTTATCTAGCAAATGTACTTATTATAATGTACAAATAAAAAACGATCTCTGAAACCATCGACCACCTCTTCTTGCATTGTAAGTGGTCCTGGAAATTGTGGTCGTTCTGCTGCAGTAAATGGGAGGTACGGTGTTGTGCAAATCATTGCTTCAAGGAGTGGTTCGATGGGTGGCTTGGGCTGGGTCCAGCTTCCTCTAGCAGAAGGGTGTGGACTATTGTCTTTCAAGCGGTGGTCTGGACCATCTGGGAGTCAAGGAACAATGGTTTCTAAGGGTCAAGAGTTTGAGTTTGACAAGGTGGCTGATATGGTTAATTTCCGGGTCACTTGGTGGTTCAAGCACTTTGGCGTTGGTTCTAAAGATCCGGTCACCCTACTAATGCTTGACATTAAAAATCGATGTATTGATCATCCTAAAGTCAAGAACTTTAGCAACGAAGTTTGGTCTCCCCCACCCCTAGGAGGTCTGAAATTCAACATTGATGGCTCCTCTAGAGGGAATCCTGGGCCTTCAGGTATCGGAGGGGTTCTTAGAGACTCTATGAGGAAGATTCTCTGTTTTTTCTCCTCCCCGGTGAGCTGCCAAGACTCTAATACTGCAGAGATCATGGCGATTCATAGAGCCTGCGAGTTATGTGCCTCGAAAGCCTCTCTTTTGGGGAGAAATATTGAGTTCTCTAGCGATTCGAGAGTTACGGTGTCGTGGGTGAATAAGTGTGATGGTATTGGTAGCCTAAGACATATGGATTTGATCTACGATATCAGAAATATTCTTCAGCTCAACCCGGCCTTTGTGGTCAATTATAGCTCGAGATCGACCAATTCTTTAGCCGATGGTCTTGCCAAAAAGGGTGCAGGGGATTCTCTTGATAGGATCGTGTGGGGGGGATATTTGACCGTGGGTTTTGCTGGCTGTTGTTGTTGCAGGCTTTGTCTTAGGGTGGTGGTTTCCTCTGTTTTGCTGTCTGTTGTTTTGGCTGTGTGGACTGTTGCGTCTTCTTTTCTGTGTCTTTGTTTTTGGGTTTTGAATTGCTTTGTGTTTGTTTGGCCTTTTCCTGGCCTTTCATATAATTATGCAGTTAAAAAAAAAAAACAATCTCATCTTTCGTTTTGCTTAAGAAAGAGAAATAATGTTGAAATTACTAATCCAGATTGTCAGGTTAACGTAAATGTCAACTAAGAAATTCATGAAGTCAAAGTCTAAAAGTCAATTAGATCATGAGAAAATTTATTAAATAAAAAAATTTTCTGAGAATATTTTATATTCATGCTTTGTGCTAGAAAAACTTAAATTCAGTTTTGGCCTGAACATTTTGATAACTTCTCGGCAGAATCAACCAAGAGATACTAAGAATGTTATCTGAGTACTCCTTCAGTTCCAGATTGTTAGTCATGTGGGGTGCACTTTTTCTATATATATTTGTGGCAGAATCTGAATTATCAGCCAAAGAATTCGAAAGAGACACTCTACTTAACACCAGTTGGTGGAACAACGGCGTGACGAACAATACTTCAGATCATTGCAAGTGGGTTGGTATAGTTTGCAACTCAGCTGGAACCATCGTTGAGATAAATTTGTTCAATCGGAAAATAAAAGGGGAGTTTCGCGAATTGAACTTCTCGTGCTTTCCGAATATGGAAAGTCTCAGTCTTGGTTCCAATAGTCTCTCAGCAAACATTCCATCAGAAATCAGTACTCTTTCCAAGCTAAGATATCTTGACCTGGATCAAAATAATCTGACAGGTGAGCTTCTAGTTTTACTTGCTATCGTTAGCCAACTATTCGATAAATTGACCTTTAAATTTTTTTTATTATAACACAGGTACTATCCCTCCAGAGATTGTTTGGTCTCATTGGATCTGAGTAACAACAATTTATTTGGATCTGTTCCTTCAACAATTGGAGGACTCATCAATCTGGAAGAATTAGATCTTTCTAACAACAAGCTTGGTGGTCCAATACCAATTGGGATCAGTGACTCCTCAATGTTGCGGAACATGAAATTGAGCAACAATAGTCTAAGCGGAAGCATTCCTATAGAGATCGGAAAACTGTTGTAATTTCAATCATCAGCACATCTGATAAGGCCATACATTCTAGCATAACTAGTTTCATAAATATGAAACAAGAGAAAGTGATTCACTCAACTAGTTTCATACACATGAAACCAAAAGGATGAGAATACTCTACTAAATGAAACCGGAGGAAGAGAATCACTCAACTTACCATAGTTAATAACAGATGTGTAATTGATATCCATCACAGAACTAAGAAACCTTTTCCAGAAACGTCGAAGCAAATTTAATACCATAGTTAATAACAGATGTGTAATTAATTGATACCATAGTTAATTAACAAAGCAAATTTCAAAACCTGTAATTAATAAACCAAGATATCTATTTGGTTGATGTAATTGATAGTTAATAACAGATGTGTGACTGATGTAATTGGCAGCTAATAACATATATATGTTTGATTGCTTATTGAATCAAGGAAAATTGGCATCTTCTTCTTTAGTTAATTTCTACCGCAAGCAATGGTACGTATCTTTTCTTTCAACTCCATTTAAAAACTAAAGAGTGGAGTTATAATAGAGAAAAGAAAGAAAAAAAAAAAAAGGCTCTGGATCCGAAAACCCACTAAAGCATTATCATCATCTGATGAAGATGACTCAACTTGAGTCTAATATTGCTGACATGGAGTTGCTTAGCTGGAAGATTTTTTTTAGAAGCTTCTTAGCTGTTATTGGATACAACTGGCAAGCTAGCAGTAGCTTCTACGTTCTGAATTGCCTTGATATATCTGCTGCAGAGTTAGTAAGAGAGGTGTAAAAAAAAAAAAGAGAAAGTTAGAAGATACTGAGAGGGATTGCGTGTGAAGAGAGAAAACATTGAGAAAGTTCATGTATGAGAGAGCTTGAGTGTTTTCATCTGTAATCCATTTTCTCTTCTACATTTTGTATCTTGATCATCCTCTTGTAATCTGATTACTTCATAGTGGATTTGTCTTCACCAGCAACTGGATGTAGGTTCACATTTATTGTGAACTGAACCAGTATAATTCTTGTGTTCTTTGATTGTTTTTCTTTGAGTTTTATATTGTCATCAGATTTTCTGCATCTTTTATTCTTAGATTCATAACAAAAGTGGTATCAGAGCCTGGTTGTGGTTGTGGCTGTTGAATCTAAAGTTCTACTCTGAAGTTCTTGCTGTGATAGAATAGAACCCACAAGGTGCTCGAAGAAATTCCTGTGATGGCAACATCTTCTGCAAAGCATGAAATCAAGAAGTTCGATGGCACCAATGACTTTGCCATTTGGAAGATGAAGATGTTGGCTTTGCTTGGCAATCTGGGACTTGATGAAGCACTTGAAGGAGAGAGCAAAATGCCAGCAAGCTACAGTGAAGAGAAGAAGAAGGATATCATGAAAAGAGCTTACAACACTCTGATTCTTAGCCTGAGTGATAAAGTGCTGAGAGAGATAAACAAGATGAAGACAGCAGCAGAGGTATGGCTCAAACTCGAAAGTCTATACTTGACTAAGAACTTATCAAGTCGATTGTATCTGAAAGCCAAGTTCTTTACATATCAAATGGCTGAAGGAAAGAATCTGCAAGATCATGTTGATGAGTTTAACAAACTGTGCTTGGATTTAGAGAATATCCAAGTTGAATATGATGATGAAGACAGGGCTCTTGTACTGTTACATTCACTGCCTAAATCGTATGAAACATTTGCTGACATTCTGAAGCATGGTAGGGAAACGTTATCTCTAGAAGATGTTGTTGGTGCTCTGAATTCTAAAGAACTTCAAAGAAAAAATGATCAGAAAGAACAAACAGGTGAAAGTCTGGTTGTGAGAGGTAGAACTGAGAAAAGAGATCAAAGAAACAAAAGCAGGTCTAGATCTAAATCGAAGAATTGGAAGAAGATAAAGTGCTTTTACTGTCATGAAGAAGGCCACATTAGAAGACTCTGTCCCAAGAGGAAAAGGGAAGCGAAAGAAAAGGACACTGCAAATGGAGATGCTGCTGTAGTAGAGGAAGGATATGAAAGCGCTGATGTGCTTGTAGTTGCTACAAAGAATTCTGATAAGCAGTGGGTGCTTGACTCAGGTTGTTCGTTTCATATGACTCCTAACAGGGATTGGTTTGAGTCTTTTAGAAGTATAGATGGTGGTAAAGTACTGCTTGGTAATAATAAAGCCTGCAATGTTGTTGGAATTGGAACAATCAGAATTAAGACACATGATGCAGTTGAAAGATTGTTAACTGATGTGAGATATGTTCCTGAATTGAAGAGAAATCTAATTTCTCTTGGAATGCTAGATCAAAATGGGTATTCCTATAAAGGAGAAGACGGTGTTCTGAAAATAACTAGAGGCTCTATGGTTGTTATGAAGGGAACCAGAAGCAATGGGTTGTACACCTTACAAGGGAGCACAATGGTTGGAGTGGTAGCATCAGTTTCTGCAACTGATATCACAAAGTCACAGTTATGGCACAAAAGGCTTGGACATGTTAGTGAGAGGGGGCTACAAGAACTTCAGAAACAGGGGTTACTTTGTGGAGACAAACTTGAGAAACTCGATTTTTGTGAACACTGTGTTTATGGAAAGGCAACTAGAGTAAAGTTTAGTTCCTCAACTCACAAAACCAAGGAGATTTTGAGCTATGTGCACTCAGATTTATGGGGTCCTTCAAGAATAGAATCTCTAGGTGGAGGTAGGTATTTTATATCAATCATTGATGATTGTTCAAGAAAGGTATGGGTATATATTCTTAAGTCCAAAAATGAAGCATTCCAGAAGTTTAAAGATTGGAAAAGAATGGTGGAGTTACAAACTGGTAAGAAAGTGAAGAAGTTGAGAACTGATAATGGCCTTGAGTATATCAATGATGAATTCAACAAATTCTGCAGAGATGAAGGCATGGTTAGGCATAAAACAGTCACCAACACACCTCAGCAGAATGGTCTTGCTGAAAGGATGAACCGGACTCTTCTTGAAAGAGTAAGATGCATGTTGTCTAGTGCAAACTTACCAAACAAATTCTGGGCAGAAGCTGTTAACACAGCTGCTTATCTAGTGAATAGGTGTCCTTCTGCAGCAATTGATTTTAAAACACCTGAAGAAGTATGGTCTAAGTCACCTCAAAACTATGAGAACTTGAAGGTGTTTGGTTGTGTGGCATATGCTCATGTTAAGCAGGGTAAGCTTGAGCCTAGAGCAAAGAAGTTTATGTTCATTGGTTACCCAGATGGTGTGAAGGGTTACAAGTTGTGGTACACGGACGGAAACAGCTCTAAAAGCTTTATTACTCGAGATGTGACATTTAGAGAACAAGAGGTGTTCATGATTGATTCAAAGTTGCCATCAACTTCTGAAAGAAACTCTACAAGAACTGAAGCTGGTTTTGAGGTGGAGCAGCAAAATGATCAAAATGACCAACAACACAGTGATGCAGATTTGATTGATCATTCCAGTAATCAACCAAATGACTACCTGGGTGATGAAGAAGTCTATGAGGAGCAAGATGACTTGAACAACTACCAGTTAGTCAGAGACCGAGCAAGGAGAGAGCACAGAGCTCCTGTCAGGTATGGTTATGCTGATTTGATATCTTTCGCATTGACAGTAGCTGAAGATATAAATGAAAATGAGCCTAGAAATTTTAATGAAGCTGTTAGAAGTAGAAACAAACAGAATTGGTTAGAAGCAATGAATGAAGAGTTGGTATCTTTGCATAAAAATCACACTTGGACACTTGTAAATAAACCTGCAAATCAGAAAATTGTAGGTTGTAAGTGGGTTTTTAAGAGAAAGAAAGGCATACCAGGTGTGGAAAAACCAAGGTTCAAAGCTAGACTAGTAGCTAAGGGTTTTACACAGAGGGAAGGAGTGGACTTCAATGAAATTTACTCACCTGTGGTAAAACATACTTCTATCAGGATCTTACTTGCTCTTGTTACTCAATTTGGATTAGAATTAGAGCAAATGGATGTGAAAACTGCGTTTTTACATGGTACTTTGGAAGAGAGAATTTACATGGCTCAGCCTGATGGCTTTATAAGCAAAGGAAACGAGAACAAAGTCTGTCTTTTGAGGAAGTCACTCTATGGACTGAAACAAAGTCCTAGGCAATGGTACCTTAGGTTTGATGAGTTTATGATCCGAAACAAATACACTCGAAGCATGTATGATAGCTGCGTGTATTTTAGAAGTTTGGAAGGTAAGCCAAGGGTGTTTCTCCTATTATATGTTGATGATATGCTTATTGCATCATCTGATATAACTGAGACAAGAAAACTTCAAGGGCAGCTTAGCATGGAGTTTGAAATGAAAGACTTAGGTGCTGCAAAGAGAATTTTGGGAATGAATATTTCTAGAGATAGAAGAAACAACAGCTTGTTTGTGTTTCAGGAAGACTACATTCAGAAAGTTTTGAGAAGGTTTGGTATGACTGATTCTAAAGTTGTACAAACCCCATTGGCAGCACGTTTTAAGCTTTCATCCACTCAGTGTCCTAATTCTGAAGAAGAAAAGAGTTACATGGAAAAAATTCCCTATGCTAACGCTGTAGGAAGCTTGATGTATTCCATGGTCTGCACTAGACCAGATTTGGCATACTCTTCAAGCTTGGTTAGTAGATTCATGGCTAATCCAGGGAGAGATCATTGGGAAGCTGTTAAGTGGATATTTAGATATCTAAGAGGAACAAGCAGCTACGGTTTGAGGTACTTGAAAGTTCAATCTGATGAATATAGACTTATAGGCTATGTGGACTCTGATTATGCAGGTGATCTTGATAAGAGGAGATCTCTTACAGGGTATGTATTTACTTTGTTTGGATGCACTGTCAGCTGGAAAGCAACCCTGCAACCAGTAGTAGCTCTTTCCACAACTGAGGCTGAATATATAGCGGCCACTGAAGCTGTTAAAGAAGCATTGTGGCTTCAAGGAATTGTTGGAGAGCTGGGTGTTAGACAAGAGAAGATAACAGTCTTCTGTGATAATCAAAGCACTATACATCTGACCAAAAATCAGATGCATCATGAGAGGACAAAACATATTGATATAAGGCTGCATTTCATCAGAGAAGTTGTCTCACAAGGAAGGGTATCTGTTGAAAAGATTCACACGGATGATAACCCTGCTGACATGATCACTAAGCCAGTCACAGGTATCAAGTTCAATACTTGCTTGGACTTGATAAATGTAATGGCTGAAACAAGGTGAGAAGAACTGAAAGTGCTGGAAATCTGCTGTGAAGGTTTTTTTTTTTTTTTTTTAACTCAAGCTTGAATCAAGGTGGAGAATTTGATGAAGATGACTCAACTTGAGTCTAATATTGCTGACATGGAGTTGCTTAGCTGGAAGATTTTTTTTAGAAGCTTCTTAGCTGTTATTGGATACAACTGGCAAGCTAGCAGTAGCTTCTACATTCTGAATTGCCTTGATATATCAGCTGCAGAGTTAGTAAGAGAGGTGTAAAAAAAAAAAAAAGAGAAAGTTAGAAGATACTGAGAGGGATTGCGTGTGAAGAGAGAAAACATTGAGAAAGTTCATGTATGAGAGAGCTTGAGTGTTTTCATCTGTAATCCATTTTCTCTTCTATATTTTGTATCTTGATCATCCTCTTGTAATCTGATTACTTCATAGTGGATTTGTCTTCACCAGCAACTGGATGTAGGTTCACATTTATTGTGAACTGAACCAGTATAATTCTTGTGTTCTTTGATTGTTTTTCTTTGAGTTTTATATTGTCATCAGATTTTCTGCATCTTTTATTCTTAGATTCATAACATCATCAAATCAAAATCGAGTAGGGGTCAGCCACGTACGTATCTTTTCAAGTTTGAGATTTTCAATCGATAATGCAACTCCGTTTTACAAGCTAATTACAAGGGAGCTGCTTCTATTTTTTTGATATAAGACTCTACTCGCATTACTTGCTGAAGACGATCATGATATATCTCAAGATTCTAGGGTTTTATGGTGGTGGATTTTTGTGAGAATCGCTGTTCTTCCACTAAAATCAGGTACACAGTTGGGCTCTACTACTACTACTACTACTTGTAAGTAATCTTGTTAATTAGCTGATTCCCAATTTTGGAAACTGGAAACAATGCTGGATTAGCCGTTCAAAATCAAGCCTTTTGTTTGTTATCTGGGTCTTTAATTCTATTACTGTTTTGTCTTTTATTTTTGGGTGCTGGAGAATCCTGTTGGGTTATTGATTTCTTGGAGAAAAAGGAATGCTGTCAAGATTCTTTAGATTTCAGTTACCGAGTGACAGAGAGATTGCTTTCTTTTACAAGGATTCCTAAAGAGAAACAAAGTGGCTTGAAACCTTCAAAGCCGATTTTATTATAAATTCCGTGAGAGGATTTTTTTATTTCTTATTTTATATACAGTGTATCCGTTGTTGTTACTCACGACGTGACCACCCCAACTATTTGATTTGAGTGGCTAGGTTTGAGGTTCGAAAGCATCGATGGGGCATCTTCTTCTTCTTCGAAGTCTCACGATGCTTCTTCTTGTTGTTCCAGTATGTTTGTTCTCTTTTTCGTTTCCCTGTATCGTGGCTCAATCGGATACGAAGACCTCTGCTCGTGCTCTTGATGCCCTTCTTCAAGACTATGCTTATAGTGCTTTTGTTCGTCCGAGGACAGGGATTGTCTACAATGGTTATGTTCCTTCTAATTTGACCGGAATGAAGATCGCTGCTATGAGGCTCAGGAGTGGCAGCCTGAGAACCAGAGGCGTGAAGATTTATAAAGAGTTTGGAATCCCTATAGGAGTTACCGAGAGTCCCTATGTGGAACGGCTCGTTTTGGTGTACCAAAACTTGGGCAATTGGTCTAAGACATATTATCCGTTGCCTGGTTATACCTACTTGTCTCCGGTGCTGGGTCTTCTTGCTTACGATGCTTCAAACTTAACAGCTACCAATTTGCTGGAGTTGGAAATTAGGGCATCCGGTGATCCTCTATCAATCACATTCCAAGATATGATGTCTGCCCCAGCTGGGTCTGTTGCCAAGTGTGTTTGGTTTGATTTACATGGTTTAACCCATTTCAGCAATGCGACATCAGGCAATACATGCTCAACTACTGAACAGGGGCATTTTTCTATAGTTGTCGAGTCTGTTGCCCCCAGTCCATCACCAAGTCCAAGACGTGAAAAAAAGAAGAGCAATTCAAAAGTATGGATAATTGTTGTACCTGTGTTGGGTGGCTTAGCACTGTCGGTGTTATTGGCATTCCTGGTGTTATGGCTGCATAAATACAAGCACAGGAAGAAAATGGAACAGATGCAAAAGGCAGATGTGGGAGAAGCCTTGCAGATGACATGATCAGTTAGGGACACAAACAGGGACAGCTCCCTGAAGTTTTGAAAATTTACAATTTATTCCTATGTTTCAACTTTTGTAACATCCTTAATTCTTAGAATTTTATGCTTTTACCCCTATTTCATTCCTTATTTTTCTAGTTTTATTATACACAAGGCATCTAATATTTTTCAAACAACCAGGATATGAAATACGTATTGCTTTTTTCCATTTATTACAATAAATATTTAAATCCTATTCAAGCTAGGTTCAGATGCAAAAATTTAATGAAAACATTTATAGATGCCATTTCTATAAATGCAATCCAACAACTCTACATATTGCAGCAAAAAATATTTACATTATTATATATATACACTAATACTTTGCAGTGAAAAACTCTGAAATCAATGACGATGATGGAGAAAAATGTAAGTTAATTTGATTAAAACATAATCAACATGCATAGGCACATAATTAATCCGAATCTCAACCAAAACATGTTTCTAAATCATGATTAATCAAACCCTAAATACATATTACTAACCCATATCAATTCAAGAGAAAAGGGAGATAAGATAATGCGGAAGCGTACCTGAATTCATTGCCGGAGGTTGGTGGACGGGTTGTGATCTTCCAAATTATCACGATCTTTAGAAACCCTAAAGTGTTCTCTCTTTATCTGTTGATGGGAATGCAGACAAGAAAAATTATCGTGTAATTTGGGGACCATAACCCTAATATACTATAATAAGATTATTATAGGTATTGATATTTCTAATTTGGCCCCTCATCAAATTAGATATAGCACTCTGGTATCTACACATTAATTTCATGACAATTATACCCTTAAGCCTTAAAACTTTAAATCTTAATTAGATCACTTTATTTAGGCTTAACCAAAAGATAGCACAACACATTTCATATTTACATGTGTGGCCCCACATGATGGAATTTTCCAACAAAAAAAGCTTCACTTTAACTTTCTTGGTCATAACCCTTTTCGCTATTCATCTTGCGAGAATCGTATTTCTTTAATCACTCGTATATAAGAAATAGTTTACTGAAAGACAAAATAACTCATACATTTTTTTTTTTTGTGAAAAGTTCAAATATTATTAAAAAGGCTGCCAGAAGAAGCAACACACAATCAAACAAAACAACATAAGTCTCACAGAGAAAGAAACCACCCAGCTACAAACATCACAGGCAGCGAACACAAACCAAAAAACCACACAAGACAAGAAACCAAAGAAAAGCGCAAGACCACCGAAAAGAAAGAAAAAAACAAAACAGAAACCAAAACTGAGAGAGTCAACCATGGATGCTCCAATCATCCAAATCCGCTAGCTTCAGCCGAAGAACCCCGTTTTGCTAAACTATCCGCAAAAGAATTAGTAGCTCTAGAACAAAAAACAACCGAGACCGTAGGCATAGCTTTCAGGCACTCTCTAATGTCATAAATAGTCTCAAAATTATCAAAATTTCCAACCCCCTCACCATGCACCAAGAGACAGCAACCTTAGAATCGCTCACCACCACAATCTCCTTTCCAGAAAGTTCCCTTCTTGATTCACACAGCCTAACAGCTTTCAGTATTGCCATAATCTCAGCAGAATTAGCCCTCTGAATTCCGACATGACACGAGAATAGACACAAAACTTTTCCACCCGAATTCCTCAAAACACCCCCAATACCAGATGAACTAGGACAACCTTTTGCAGCACCATCAACATTGAATTTAAGAACATCCAGAGCAGGCGGAATCCACTCTTCCAAGCAATGACAGTCAACTGTCATTGTACATCTAAATGAAAATACAATGACAGTCGAGTACTAATATTTTTGATTTATTGGCTGCAGGTTTTGTGCATGGAAGCAGATCATCAATGGAGCTCGTAGAGAAAGACGATGAGCAGATGAAGCAATTGCAGCAGCAAGATGATCTTAAATCATCATCAAATTTCAGTACTGGTGGTGGTGAATCTGGTCATGATCATCATGATGATCCTTCAAAATACTCTATAAATCGTGGGTATTGTAATTGTCATAATAATTCAGATGCATATTGTGCTGATATTTGTCCAGACAAGTGTGTAAGGAAGTTCTGTTATTGCCAGTGTGAGCTTCCTCGTCAGTTTTCTCCTAATTTTGTTATTGCATGTGATGTACCTGCTGGCCTCAACAAAATCAAAAATCTTCATGTCTGATTTTTAGTTTTTATAAATAAAGGCTAGTTATCAAATAAGTCTCGGTTTTTATTTTTATTTTTATTTTTTTAATTACGATAATATATGGGTGGAAATGGTGGAAACTGTCACCATTTTAAACTGAGTTGGTGAGAATGTCAGTGGGTTAATAAGTTAAGTTTAAAAGACACCTATTATGGTGAACTACCAAAATTGCCCTTAGTTAATGATTTATGTTATTCAGTTTGGTCTTTTCTCTGTCCACACTTGCAACAAAAACGTCAGTAGGATTTAACTCAGTTACTCTGTCTCTCTACAAATAAAAGTTCAAGGTGTTGCCCCGACTTTCTTCTTCAGTAAAATAAGGTAATATTTCTTCATCCTGCTTGTTTGAATAGTTCGAGCATTTTAGTATTTTGTTAAACTGAAGCCATTGTTATAATTTAAGAACTTTTCTTTTTATTTTCGAGCCTTTTTGAAACAATTCGTGCCTTTTTGCTCATGAATCGAGCCTTTTTGAAACACAATCGTGCATTTTTGGTTATGAATCGTGCCTTTTTGAAAAACCTTTCGTGCCTGTTTGAAACAAAATCGAGCATTTTTGCTACAAAATCGAGCCTTTTGCTTACAAAATCGTGCCTTTTTGGTCATGAATCGTGCCTTTTTAAAAAACTTTTCGTGCCTTTTTGGTCATGAATCGTGCCTTTTTGATCATGAATCGTGCCTTTTTAAAAAACTTTTCGTGCCTTTTTGAAACAAAATCGAGCCTTTTTGCTACAAAATCGTGCCTTTTTGGTCATGAATCGTGCCTTTTTGAAAAACCTTTCGTGCCTTTTTGAAACAAAATCGAGCCTTTTTGCTACAAATTCGTGCCTTTTTGGTCATGGATCGAGCCTTTTTGAAACAAAATCGTGCCTTTTTGGTCATGAATCGTGCCTTTGTGAAAAACATTTCCTGTCTTTTTGCTACAAAATCGTGCCTTTTTGTTCATGAATCGAGCCTTTTTGAAACAAAATCGTGCATTTTTGCTCATGAATCGTGCCTTTTTGAAAAAAACATTTCTTGCCTTTTTGCTACAAAATCGTTCCTTTTTGCTACAAAATCGTGCCTTTTTGGTCCTCATTCGTGCCTTTTTGGTCCTCATTCGTGCCTTTTAAAAAAAAAAATGTCGTGCATTTTTGGTCATGAATCGAGCCTTTTTGCTACAAATTCATGCCTTTTAGAACTGAAATCGTGCCTTTTAGAATTGAAATCGTAACTTTTTGAACTGAAATTGTGGCCTTTTCAAATCGTGCCTTTTTGAACTGAAATCGTGTCATTTTTAATGGTTTGTGATTATTAATTTGACAGCCTCATGAATCGGATTAGAATAGTAATATCTTACAACGGTCGATGGGAGCAGTTACTCGACGGAAGTCAGAGGTTCGTTGGATCTGATAACCGAGGAATGTATGTGTCAAAGAATTTGACTTACGATGAATTGGTGGCGATCGTGCATACTATTGTGAACTATGATGTAAACAAATACAACGTTGATTTGTCATCAATATCAATAGTTCCTGGCAGTACGTGTCGCACATTTATAAGCAATGACGACGATGTCCAGTTTATGCTAGGGGAAGATCGAGTGATCCCTCAAGTATGTGTCAGTCTTATTGAGCGGACAGCTGGAGATGTGTTAGGGAATGATATTCCTCCCCCTGAAAATACCCTACAATTTGGATCCTTTAGTGGTAGCAACCAAGTTTTCACCCAAAGGAGTGGCAGCGAAGGTGGGAGAAACATGTTTGGTGTCCCACAAGTTGTGGTTGACCATGCAGATGCCGCTGAGACTCAATTTGGTGATGTGTTTGGTTGTCGAATTGAGCAGTTTGATGCGCAGTACAATGAGCAGAACAATGACAATTACCCGAACCATGAGGTGTATAATGAGGCAAATAATGAACATGTTGATGATTTGCAAAATGCGGATGAAGAGCATGCATATATGCAAACACATGGTAGACGTGTAGAAGGAATTAGTGGCACTACACTAGATATGCCTGGGACTTCCGAGGTCCGTTATAATGTGACAACATCTGATTCTGTTAATGGGACAACTTGGGTTATTCCGGGAGCAAATTCATACTCGTTTGGTACTGGTAGAAGCAGCACCTTGGAAGCGCAAGAACCGAGAACCATGATTTATAAGGGTCAATTTTTCCCGAGTAAAAAGGATTTGAAGAGGCTAGTTGGCGATTTTGCGATGCGTCAGAACTTTGAATGGAAGGTGAAAAGGTCCAATAAGACAACTTTACATCTGATTTGCATCATTGACGACTGTACGTGGAAATTAAGAGCGGTGAGGAGAGAAGAAGGGACTTACTTTCAAGTCAGAAGTTTTGTCAACGAACACACCTGTCCCTTGGAGGAGATTCACCGTCGCCATCGACAAGCTAGTGCAACCACAATCGCAGAAGTCGTTGCACCTAGACTTCAACAAGCCGATGGTCGTCTCATGCGTCCGAAGGACATAATCGCCGATATGAAAACAATGTATGGCATCCAAATCATGTACAGTAAGGCACATGATGCCCTACAATATGCATTGTCATTGACCTATGGAACGCATGAAGAAAGTTTCCAACTGCTGCCATCTTTTGCATACGTTCTGGAACAGCAAAATCCAGGCACAATCACAGACTTACAGTGCGCAGATGATGGTAAATTCCTTTACTTTTTTATGTCGTTAGGGTCCTCAATTAGAGGTTTTCGGAGGTGTATGCGTCCTGTGATTGCAGTTGATGGTACCCATTTGAAGGGAAGATTCGGGGGTACAATGTTTGTGGCAACTGCACAAGATGGAAACGAACAGGTGTATCCAATTGCTTTTGGGTACGGTGACTCAGAAAACAACCTTTCATGGGAGTGGTTTTTGGAGTGCTTGAGAGGTGCCCTTGGTCATATAGATGATCTGGTTTTCATTTCCGATCGTCATGCAAGCATTGAAGCAGGGATTTCTAAAGTGTTCCCTTATGCAACCCATACCATATGTTGCTGGCATTTTGGTGAAAATATGAAGAAGCGATTCCACAGAAAAGATATTGCCGACATAATGGATAACGCTGCTAGGTCGTACAGCCAAATCCACTACGATCGCCACATGGAGGAGTTACGTAGGCTGCACAAGGGTGCATATGATTATGCCATTGATGCCGGTCCACACAAGTGGTCCCGTGTTCATTGCCCCCAAAGAAGGTACAGGTTGATGACAACAAATGTTGCAGAGTGCATAAACTCATGCCTAAAATTTGCACGGCAACTGCCATTGATGACACTGGCAGAGTTCATTCGGAATATGCTACAAAAGTGGTTCCACGATCGTCATACAAATGCACGGTCAATGCGTCATCGATTGACCGACGCAGCACATCTTGTGATCCTCAAACGTGTAGAGAAATGCGGTTATATGACCGTAAATGCAGTTGACTGGAACATATTTTCCGTTAGACACAAGGCAAAACAGTGGACGGTTGACTTAGCCCGGAAGACATGCACATGTAACAAATTCCAAATGGACTTTTTACCATGTTCACACGCACTCGCAGCGGCAAGGTACATGACTCTGTCCATTTATTGCTTTATAGTACCTAAACGTGAATCTCACTGTTTTCATTGTTGCAGGGAGCGGAACTTGGATTTCACATCTCTTTGTGCGGACTACTACAAGAGGGAGACACTTATTGATGCATACTCGGTTCCTATAATGCCTATTGGTCATCCTTCTTCATGGGTAGTGCCATCCGACATCGCAGCGCGGGTGGTTTTAAATCCAAGGACAAAGAGACAATCCGGTCGCTCGATGGAGGGTCGACATGTCTCGTCTTCAGAGAGGACAGCCACACAGTCGTGTAGAAGATGTGGACAACCAGGACATAACAGCAGGAAGTGTTCCAACCCGCCTATGGTTAATGAAGGTCCTAGTACTATTGTACCCGAACAATACCGTCGCAAGTGCAGCATCTGTCATTCAACTGGACACAACAAACAAACGTGCCCTCAGAAGGACTCTATCGTGGAATGAATGGAGTCTTACAAGAGGAGACTTGACCCCACATCATAAATGCTGTCATGGAAGCGATTGAAGGGATGAGAGTTGCATTGGGTGCTGCTATAGGGGCTTTTCCATCCTGCTTGGAAGGTTAGAGAAGTGTACTGGAAGATTTACAACTCCCTATATATTGGCACTGAAGATGCTCTTGTGGCTGCTTATCCAACACTAGACGACGAGCATAATAACATATACAGTAGGCCAGAGTTAGTGATGTTTATTTGAGTGCAACGAGTTTCAGCTAGAGAGGACGAAAAGATGAACGATGCAATCATCTTAGGGCTTATGTTTTAGACATGTGTTTTGGATTTTAACTGCTGTAGTTTGTTTATTTCCACAAGTCACCATACCAGTTGATATACTCATATATGGTATTTTTTTAACTTTTTGTATGCTTTGATAAATGTCAATATATGGTACTTTTTAACTTTGTGTATGCTTTGATATATGTTAATATTTTAGAAATATTTTATGTTCGAAAATATTTTTGAATTTAGTTGAACTTTGAACTGCAAACAACTTGAAATAAAAAATTAATAATTTCATTAACAACAGCTCTGTTATGTACAACAACTACAACGTCCTGGAGTTACAATAAACCTCCACGGCCATCTTTTGCCGGATGATGGCCATATCGGCTTCCGTCCAATCGAATGTATCCCTGTTCGCCGTCAGGTACTCAATCATTCTCAACGTATGGGCACCACAGTTTCCCCTGCAATTAACCACATGAACAACCATTAGCATTGATACATTTCTTCACCGATTGGGATAGAATAACAACTTGAAATAGTCATACCCCGATTCCTGTTGGGGCACCCGGTCGGCTGACACAAATAACATCCGAAACGGCCCATCCCTCTTTTTGTAAGTCTTGTCACCCGGTTGTCTATTCCTGTGAAAGTGCACCGTATAGAGCTGAGAGGGTAGCAAATAGCGCAGACATGCAAACTGGGCATTCCTGTGCCTAAATGGGACATCCCGTCTGAACGGGTCAAACACAAGAATGTGCCCATACTGCAGATCGATGCTGGCCATGACCCAATGCATACCTCCAACGTTGCAAGGAATCAGAACCTGCAGGTGTTTCTCCAAGGTGTTATCAAAACTCGAATAAACATAGACGCAAAACTCGAATAAACATAGATGCAAAACTCGAATAAACACTTACAATGTCAACATCGTGCTAAGGCCGATTCCCTAACGGGAGCTCCCCACGGACCACCATATGCTCATCACGGGACCACTGCTGCTTAAACACAGACCAACCTGATGGGGGTTTCCTCTCCTCACCAGTGCCGATTCTGTCCCATTGGTGATCTAACAATGTCTGAAAGAAAATTAACTGAAACGTTAGGCAGAAGATGTATGAACACATCAATGTCGAAGCGAAAACCGTATAATATTAACACTTACAAAGAATTGTGAATCCAGTATGTTGATCCTCGAACCGTAGACAGTGGGGTGCAATCGCTGACGCCTCCGGACAATCTTCAAGTATGCGTCAATGTGCTAAAAATTTGAACAGTTTGTATTGTTAGGATGCAACCATTTATGACTGAGTTTTATAAAGACAGTTCAAGGAAGGAACATACAGTATCCTCCAACTCCATGAAGTTGGTTTGCAACCGGTGGAACCAAGTGACAGGAACACCAACTGGGTCGTGCAGATCCACATCACGTCTGCATAAGTAGGGAAAAAGTTACATAATACTGACTTACATATTTGTCAAAAAAAACTATAAACAGAATGTAATACTTACAATTCCCCCGACATGCTCCTCTTGTAGTCTGCGTACGCCGCAAGCTGTTCAGGATCTAACAGTCCATGTGGATTCCATTCATGTGTCGGCGGCGGCATCACCCGTGCCCTCTTTGGTAGACAGGGGTCTGTGTATGGGCTCCGTTCCATCCAACCTCGACGTCGAATCCGGTCTCCACGCCTTAGGGGTGGGGGAGTTTATTCCGGACCATGGCGATCGGTGCGGTCTAAGGAGGAACTCGGTCCCTGTTGATCGACCTGTGACCGTGGAATCCGAAGAACCAAATCTCTCCTCGAGGATCGCCTGGAGGGGTCGGCTATGCTTTGGTCGATCGGAGGCTGCGACGTGCGGTCAGTGGACAGCTCATGGATTTCAACAGGATCATGCAGCAGCTGTGATGAGCGGTCTGCGGTGACTGCCTGCGATGGTATACGTTCCAATAATGCTGTCTCTGTATCAGCGGGGACCGCCGGTTGTCCTAACGCATCAGGAGCCTGCTGCTCGGGTACTGTGTCTGTAGTATATGCCTCCCCATGTCTGGCCCCTGAGCCTGTCTCATCATGATCAGTACCTGTCCTGCCTGTACTGAATGCACCATCATGGTCATGAAATGGTTGGTCATCGAACGGTGGATCCTCCTCCATACGCCCCTGCGATGGCGGACCCTGCGACGGCGGACCCTGCGACGTCGGACCCTGTAGCGTCCGAATCATAGCCACCAACTCCAGATGCTGTGAATTTCTTTTCTCTTCATTCTTTTGGATAGCATCCATGACATCCGTCCATAATGTTCGAACAGCATCCATCACTTCTGCTAATTTCTGCTCCCAGCCCTGAAAGGATTGCAGACTTTGTCAGTACTAAAACTATTAAGTCAATGGAAAGTAAAGCATGCGGTTAAAAAAATGCTGATGTACCTCCGGATGGTCTTCAACGCCTTCAGGTTGCTGACCTTCAGGTGCAGGCCGTCTGGGCAACGTGAATCGTACCCGCCTACGCCTCACGGGAATAGGACTGCGACCCTCCGGGTCTGAATCACTAGGTCTAGGTCGTGGTTGTCTGGCTTGACTGAAAGGTATCCGCCTAGACCTCGTGGGACTCTCAGTACCAATGTCAACCTCCGGCTCTGAGCCCTCAAGATCATAAGGTGCAGAATACTGAGGATCCATATCACTAGGTCCGTAATATGATTCCTCTGTATCACTGGGTCCGGCAGTCCTATGTCGATCGGGATCCGGGCGGTCACGAGGTAAATCTGCGGCATCGTCATCATATAAACTGCCTCCCAGGTTTATGCCTTCATAGTACTGTTGATGCCTCTCAGCCTCCGTAGGCACCAATTCAGCCCGCGCAAACATCTGCAATCGGAGTGACATCATTGTGATTGCAAACATACTGAAAATAATAAACATTAACAACATCAATACTTACCCTTTCAGTGAAAATCTTATCCAGCGTTTTCCCCCGTGGTCGCGCAGTCAACTCCCATTTCAGAATACGTGGAGGGGGTAGCTCGATTACCCTGCGTTCCCCACATTTGTGCTTATTGCTGCTAAGGTCCGGGATAACCTCAAAAGCAAATATCTGCATAATAGATAACACATTAGTGATATAAAATATTTTCTATTAAAGTACGGCTGTAAATTATAAATTCTCACCAATAATGCGTGCACTAGACCGTATATGTTATACGTCTCAGTGGTGTTAGCCGTGGCCTGTTGTTGCTTTCGTTGTTCGGACCGCTGCTGTTGACCATCCAAAGCATGCTTCAAACCAGATATAGTCCGCCTATACACGTATGCACCCCACGGGAATGCATCAAAAGCGTCCAAGTCCTCAACTAGCTGAAACTGCCATAATGGAATTTTATATCTCTCGTCCACCCCCATCAGTATCCAGTTCAGCAAAAACAATAATGACAGCTTCACCGCATCGTACTGCTGCTCAAAAAGACCACTCCGCAGCACCGCTTTCAGGTCTTCATTCTCTACGACTCGACCCCGAAAGTATCGGTCGTGTATGCCATTTTGTACCATCTCATAACTTGCTGGGTCGGGAATGATTCCGAACTTCAATCCGGTGATTACACAGAACTCAACCCTGGAGAACCGGACCGTATGCTTACCCAACAAAAATCTCATCTCATCTTCTGGCCCGTCGTGATGCAACTCGCGCAAAAGCATCCGATGGACAATTCCAGCCGAAAAATTCATCTCCTGATGCATGTGAAGTAAATGACCGAAGCAGGACTCAGTAAACCGACGATGGTCTTCCATCCGAAGAAGTTCATGTACACTTTCAAGTGCGTTGTGGACATCTGTAATGTCATTCACATGGTCATGCCGAATAATTTTTCCGTGGAACCATTCTCCCACAGGGATTTTCAGGAAATCCT
Organism: Acer yangbiense; assembly: GCA_008009225.1. Taxonomy (NCBI): domain Eukaryota; kingdom Viridiplantae; phylum Streptophyta; class Magnoliopsida; order Sapindales; family Sapindaceae; genus Acer; species Acer yangbiense. The sequence continues at coordinate 9,314,429 of CM017763.1, read as the reverse complement.
TCAGATTCACCCTCTGCATATTCACATAAAAAAAAAAACCATATCAGTTCATGAAAACTCCTAAAAAATCAAGGTTCAAAAAAGGCTCGAATGCAGTTCAGAAAGGCTCGAATATAGTACAAAAAGGCACGATCACAGTACAAAAAGGCACGATCACTATACAAAAAGGCACGATCACAGTGTCAAAAGGCACGATCACAGTGCAAAAAGGCACGATCACAGTACAAAAAGGCACGATCACTATACAAAAAGGCACGATCACAGTGTCAAAAGGCACGATCACAGTGTCAAAAGGCACGATCACAGTGTCAAAAGGCACGATCACAGTACAAAAAGGCTCGATTACTATACAAAAAGGCTCGATTACTATACAAAAAGGCTCGAATACAGTACAAAAGGCTCGAAAACAGTTCAAAAAGGCTCGAATACACTAAAAAAAACGCTAGACATAAATGTACAAAAAGGCTCGATCAGTTCAAAAAGGCACGATTACAATACAAAAAGACTCGATCACAGCACAAAAAGGCACGATTACAATACAAAAAGGCTCGATTACAACACAAAAAGGCACGATCTCAATACACAAAGGCTCGATTACAACACAAAAAGGCACGATCTCAATACACAAACGCTCGATTACAATACACAGTTTATAAAGGCACGATTACAACACAAAAAGGCTCGATTACTATATCAAAAGGCTCGATTACAAAACACAGTTCAAAAAGGCACGATTACATCACAAAAATGCTCGATTACAACACCAAAATGCTCGATTACAATACACAGTTCAAAAATGCTCGATTGAAGTTCAAAAAGGCTCGATTCAACTACAAAAAAGCTCGACTGAAGTTCAAAAAGGCTCGATTCAACTACAAAAAGGCTCGATTCACAAAAAGGCACGATTTAACTACAAAAAGGCACGATTTAACTACAAAAAGGCTCGATTCAACTAATCAAACCCAGATCTTCATCGTTTTCAAAGAATTTTTTTTCCTAAAATAAAACCCTAACCTAACCTGATCAACAAACACACAATCTTATTCGAAAACGAGAATCAAAATGCTTACCTCACTCCTTCTGCTTCGCCGTTCAACTCTCGTCGACATCGCTACTGTTCCGGTGGCTCACCGTCGGATTTTGGTTCTGTTGTCCGTCCGTTCCTCTGTCAAAGGTTTTTCTTTCAACGTTTGAAAAAACTCACAAACCGACAAATGAAGGGGTATTTTTGTCTGGTCACCATAAATGGTGCCTTTTAAACTTAAGTTAATAAGTTGGTGACTTTTCCCCAAAAGGCACCCCATAAAGTGCTATTTAAATTTCGAACCCTAATATATGGATCCTATACAAGTCATTTTGATTTCTTATTTTGAGCTCATTGAAATTTGTTTGCAAAATAAAATAATTAAAAAAAAAAAAATTGGACGACCCGTCTCTTTTTTTTGAACAGCAGAATTTATTAGAAAAAAGTCACAGAGGCAAGCAAGAACAGGCCACAGCTGGGCAGGAAACACAAGAAACAACAACAAACAACACACCCCCAACCCCACCCAAAAAAAAGGGGGGGAACAAAGCACAACAAAGCAACAAAACACAACCCACACCAAGCAACACACGCACAACCCCAAGGAGAGGGGCACCACGGCAGAAACCAGGGCACACAGGAACAGCCCAGCAAAAACAGAGAAGAAACACTTAAAAAAAGAACTCAGTCCACTTCCCACATAAACATATCCCCTTCCATTTTCGAACCTTTCTTCGCCAAAGAGTCAGCAAAGCAGTTACTAGACCTTGGGTTGAAAGTGACATCAGTGCAGCCCAAATAGCTCAGAAAATTACGAATGTCGTAAATATAATTTACGTGTTTCAGGCTTCCGAAATCCGACCCATTCACCCAGGATACAGCCACCTTGGAATCGCTGATGATAGTAATTTTCTTACCAGGTAAAGAGGGCGAGTTAACACATAGAAAACACGATAGCCATAATCTCTGCCGAATTAGCATCCATGGATCCCACATATTTGGAGAAGGATCCAAGGACTTTACCTTTGGAATCCCGCAAAACACCTCCAATACCTGCATCTCCAGGATTACCCCTCGCCGAACCGTCCACGTTAAACTTGAAGGCCCCTTGCAAACCACTCAGCAGCCGAAACAACCTTCCTAGGCTTCGAAACAAGGCATCTTTCAGCCACATTCTGAATCAAAACAGTAACCGAATCAGAACAGCCATTCGCATGATACTTAAACCACCATGCGACTCTAAATTTAATGATATCAATGGCTTGAGAGACGCCCAAATCAGAATTCCTAAAAACCATGTTGTTTCTAGATTCCCAAATGGTCCAAATGATGGCAAAGAAAAGGGTGTTCCAAGCCCTTCCTTGTCTAGCATTTGGACATAACCCAAACCACCCAGCAGCCCATTCAGGAAGACAATTACTGACACACCAAGACACTCCCCACCAAGCCATACAAATATTCCAGACTTCAGCAGCCCTTTTGCAATGGAGGAATAGGTGATCAATTGTCTCCTCAGCATTCTTACACAGCGGGCACTCGAGAGTCACATTAGGAGAGAAACCGAAACTGTTCATCACTTTTCTTACCATAATTCTGCCTCTTAGCAGTTGCCAAGTGAAAATCTCGACTTTGGGGAGGCAAATACCTTGCCAAATCAAAGAAGACTCTGCAGGACCAGCCACCACAGCTGATTCCTCCAGACAGCGACGAAACGAACTCACAGAGAAATTCCCATTAGAACAAAAAGACCAAGCAAGAGCATCCGCGGTAAATTTATGAGGTTTGAACTCCTCCAACCTACAAAGAAAAGCCTTCCACTGGTCCTTTTCCCAGTCAAACACTTGTCTTCTCAAAGGCACATTCCAAACCCAAAACTGACCTTGCCAAAAACCAAAGGACCCAACCATACCAGACTTCTTAGAGGAGAGGGCAAAAATCCTTGGAAAAGCATTCTTAAGAGGCAAATTCTCCGCACCTAACACCTTCCAAAAATCAACTCTATTGCCCTCCCCTAAAACAACTTTCAGGCCTCTTTTAAGAATTATTTCAGATTTAGAGCCAGCAGCAAAGAGACTGTTCACAGCCAAACAAAATGGGAACTCGAGCTAGACGTCCAATCCCACAACAACTCCTCACTACGGACACCATACTTAGCACAAATGACCCTCTTCCACAACGTAGACTCCTCTTTTCCAAACCTCCACACCCATTTAGCAAGGAGGCTTTTGTTTTTATCCTTCATTCTCCCAATACCCAACCCCCCATTTTTCCTACTACGACACATCGTTTTCCAATCAACCGCATGAATTTTCCTCTTAAGGATCTCATCTCCCCAAAAGAACGAACGCTGAATTTTTTCCATTTTATTAGCAACACCCACAGGCAAATTAAAAACAGACAAGAAATAATTAGGGATGCTAGATAAAACGGATTTGATGAGAACCAAACGACCCCCTTTATTTAGAAACCTCTTCTTCCAAGGCGCTAACCTGCTCTCCATACGTCCCACAAGTTGATCCCAAAAAGATTTTACCCGAGGTCTAGCTCCAAGAGGAAACCCAAGATACGAGATAGGAATCTCAGCTTTTTTACATCTAAAAGCATTCGCCCACTCCTCGTTATTCGACCCTTTCTTCCCCACTTTCACCACGCAAGATTTGTGGAAATTAATTTGAAGACCGGAGGCCAACTCAAAGCATCTGAGAATTCTCCTAGTGTTTCGAACATACTCCAAACTAGGTTTGAGAAATAAGATAGTGTCATCTGCAAATTGCAGATGAGTCAATTGGACCGCGTTATCCCCAAAGACCACGCCTCTCAACAAACCCAAATCTGTGGTCTTTCTAAGAAGACCACTAAGGCCCTCACTAGCAATATTGAAAAGGAAAGGGGACAAGGGATCACCTTGCCTTAACCCCCTCTCAACCCCAAACTGAGGCGAAGGACTACCATTCACAAGGACGAAAATCTTAAGGGTAGTAATACAACTCTCCATCCACATCCTCCACCTATCCCCAAACCCCATTATCCTCATCATTAAATCCACAAAATTATGGTCAACACTATCATAAGCTTTTTCAAAATCTAGCTTTATGATAAGGCCACCCTCAGGATCCTTCCTCCAAGAGTGAATCACCTCCTCCGCTATGACAAAACTATCCGTAATCTGACGGGTTTTGACAAAAGCCATCTGAGTCTCTCCTATAATAGAGTCCATGACATGTTTCAGACGGTTAGCCAACACCTTAGAGAGCACTTTATATAAAGAATTCACCAAGCTAATAGGTCTATAATCTTTCACAGACTGATGGTTGCCACATTTAGGGATAAGAGTAATGAAAGTATTATTCAGATACTTAACAATGGATCCATCATGATAAAACTCATTAAAAAACCTCCAAAAGTCATCCTGAATCACACCCCAATTAACTTTAATAAAGTTTAGATTCATACCATCTGGACCTGGAGCTTTATTTCCATTGCAACCACTAATCGCATCCCAAATCTCCTCCTTGCAAAACGGTTTCTCAAGCAAAACCTTCTCTTGTTCTGACAGCCGCTTCAACTCCAAGCCACCAATATCCGGCCTATTACTCAAATCTTTCCTAAAGTGATTCTTGAAAAAATCCGAGATCCCCTCTTTCACCTCTAACGGTTCCGTAACTTTCCTCCCACCAATACTAATGTCCCCAATAAAATTCACTCTTCTTCTCCCGTTCGCCAGACTATGAAAAAACTTGGTGTTATTGTCCCCCTCTTTGAGCCATAGAACTCTAGATTTCTGACACCACTTTTGTTCCTCCAACCTAATCCCTTTCCACATATCCCCCAAGATAGCTAATCTCTCATGCCTCAAAGAGTCAGTCCACCCATATAGGACCGCTTTTTTGTCCACCTCCAACAGTCTGCTTTCAAACATTTTCAGAGAAAAATCCTCCCTCTTTTTACCCGGGAGATAACGTTTGATAGACCCCTTAGCAGCTCTAAGTTTAGCCGCCAAGACCACACCGCTGCAGCCCATCCGATTACACTCCTTCCAGCCCTTCACTGCTTGCTTCAATAAATCCTTATCCTCCATCCAACTATTATAGAACCTAAATGGACTTGGACCCCAATCCTCCTTCGGTTCCACCAAAGAAATCGCATTGTGGTCAGACACACTTCTAGGAATCGCAGTCTGAATCAAATTCGGGAACCAAGTAAGAATAATATGAGAGATCAAAAACCTATCCAGGTGAGCCCAAGAGGCCACCTCTCTGCTATTCGACCAAGTGAAGCTCGAGCCTCTTAGAGGAAGATCAACAACTCTAGCTTTAAGGATAAACTCATTAAAGTTTCTAATAGAACTCATATCACAAAATCGACCTCTCCTTTCCGAGGGATTAAGCACTGTATTGAAGTCCCCCCTAATGCACCACGGAAATGGAAACGACAATTGGGCTTGCAGAATAAACTCCCATAACTCCTTCCTATCCTTCTCGACATTGGCCGCATAAACATTGCAAAAGACCATAAATTTATTAAATTTTAAAAGTTCACCTGCAATTATGATGCACCTTTGATTGTTGATGCTCGCCTTGACTGAGAAGAGGTCTTCATTCCACAGAGTAATCACGCCTCCAGCCGACCCTTGAGCCTCCATACCCATACCTCTTGTAAGCCAACCACCTCCTAAAGAGTTCACAATGCTCCTGTCAAAAGCTCCCAGTTTTGATTCTTGGAAAAAAAGCACCATGGTTTTAGAGTTTCTAACCAAATTCCTCACCACTCTCCTTTTTTCCTTCCTACCCAAACCTCTTATATTCCAAGAGACAACTAACATTAAAAGAAAAGAAAACCCAACCCAAACAGCAAAAACACAACATCACTGTCTACCATTCTGACCATACCGGTCAGTGTCTTCCTTTTCCTTTCTTCTTATGAATTCAGCCATTTCCCTTTCCTTCCGGTTAAAATTAAGACCCAACTGAACACCCATTTCCATCACTTTGATGACTTCCTCCTCCATATCCCAATCTTCATTTTGAATCATCCCTTCTCCTTTATTCTCTACGCTTCTTTTCTTGTTCCGATTTGAAATTTTTTTGAGGCGTTTCTGACCTTTTCTTAGTTTCTAAAGAGTTGGCTCGCTCACCACTTCACCGACCTCCCTAGTTGCTGAAATAGACTTGAAACTGCATCCATCCTTATCATCCTCTGCCTCAGAGCTGACAGAGTCAGAAGTGTCTTTACTCTCTTGAGCAATACTTTCCTCTTCATCTGTGTGGTTGGTCTCTTGAACAATAGAGACAAAATTATTTGGGCTGGACCTCTCAACTGTGGTGTTTTGAATTGGAGCTAGAGCCTGTTCTGGATGAAGGAACAACCCCTGCCTAAATTTAGCCCTTATAAAAGCCTGCTCAATATTCTCCAAGTACTCCTTTAGAGGCCCCTCTAATGACTGACTTCTGGAGAACATAACATTCTGAGGCCCAATATCAATATCCTTCTCATTAGGCCCACCACACTTACCAATATTAGCTAGGTAGTCTTTGATTGGCCCTTCCAAAGAAAAACCATTAGGATTTTGAAAATCCCGGCTGTCCCTACCCTCCTCATGAGGTTCCTTCCTTGAGCACTCTTCTCTCCATCTTTTAAAATCTGACAGCAGCCCTTCCTCTATTGACGTTGAAGTTGTGTCAGACACCACTCCCCTTCCCATTTGACCTTGCCTCTCACCAGTAATCAACTTTCCAAACCCCTCTTTCTGCACTAACTTTCTTGGTTTTGGAACCCATTTCATCTTACCTTTTTCCTGATCAATCTTCCTAGAAGGGTTTGAAAATTTACTGTCTTCTTCTGACATCTCAAAGCTAGAAGTTTCAGTCTCTATTTTCCTCCTACTAGCTGTTTTCCTTCTTCTAGTCTGACGCCTAGTCTGCCACTCCCCTGCTGTGTCTTGAGCCTCACATCCCCCTATCCTCACCTGCACTCTGGAGCCTACCTTCTCCCCTATTGTCTCCCTTTCTTCTACCTCGCTGCCATCTTTGTTCATCCTGAAAGTATCTTCCATTTGCAACCCTAGAAACTGTTCTATCCATTTGCTGCAGACCTGCATCGCTTCCTCCTTAACCGTAACAGAGAAAGAACCATTCCCCACGTCCACTTTAACATATGAGGACACATTATCCTGCTGCTGAAGGAGAATTAAGATTCTTCCCTTATCCAACCTTTTCCGGGAAATGGTATCTTCATCCACCAAAAGTGGTTCCCCTATCACCTAGCCTAATTTGACAAAGAACTCAGAGCTCCAGTAGCACAGAGGTATCCCCATACAATTGATCCATGCCATTCGCATATTTGAATTTGGATTTTCTGACCAATTCTTCATCGAAACGAACCGATCATCCCAGAAGAATCTATTGTTTATAAATCCTTCCTTATCAATTTCGGAGTCGAAACACCATAAAACGGACTTAGATCCAATGTAATGAGATGTAAACTGAAAACCCCTGTTTCTCAATCTCTCATTGACGCTCTCTAAGTTAGAGAAAGAATTTAGAATTCCTATCGCGCATCTTCTCAACCAATGCTCTTCTCTCTGATGCGAACTCCAAAACATAGACTTCATGCTGTCTTGGTTTCGTCCCATCTGAGCTTGAGCATTTCCATTAACAACCTGCGGTCCTCCCTTCCTAACTGGGTTACCTTTCAAAATCTCTGCAAAGGTTTTAGTGCTGTCAGATGGTCCTCCTTCCTTCACTCCCTCCCTCGTTCTTGAGTCGATCCTATATCCATCAGCGGATCTTCTTTTGTTCCAACCATAAGATGCAACCTTAGACGAAACCGGCTATCCATACACGTGCATCCCGTTCGTCAACCTTGCCACCTTATTGGCTTCTTCCAATGTTTCGAACCGGATGAACGCATACAAGCTTCTCCTTGAGCTATTCCTTGGCGAGAGATACACATCGCGAACCCTACCGAACGGTTTGAAAATACCCCAAAGACCAGCTTGGTCCATTACTGGATTGATGTTATCAACGTGGACTGAAAAGAGCCTACTCCTGAAATCTTCCTCTCGCCCAACACCCTTAACCCCGAAAGCACTAGAGCCTCTCTCTCTTACTTTCTCTCTCATCATTTTTTAATTTCCACAAAATGACCCGTCTCGATGGCTGTCAAGCCGTCACTCGATAGAATTTGGATCCATCTGATCTTTTGCTTGAACTCATCTAATCTCATAACATATAAGCATTGCGATGAATTAGTGATTAACATGTAATTGGTTTTCACAACAACTTTATAAACAACACCAATCACGTGCTTTAAAAAGGTCAGAAAAAATATCAGAAGAGCAGAGAATCTGAATCCTGCTTGATAACCCAGTTTTGATGGCTGCTGTACGTCAAATAACTGTCTCGATAATTCATCTTGATGACCCGTCTCGATGTCAATCAAGCCGTTTTGATAAGCAATCCGGGAACAAAAATCATGTTTGTTTGAATGAGCAATTTGGCCATTGTTGATCAAGTTTAATCATGTATGGCGTGTGAATTTTTGCTTGATGAGTTGGGTTGGTGATCATGAGTCAAACTTAAAAAATTGTTTTTACACTACTAATTGAATTTATCATATTATCTTTAATATTATTATAAATAGTTTTTAAGCCATTAATTATTGTTGACATGATTTGGTAGAACATACATGATATATACATATACATCAAGCATGAAGTGATTAGTTTGGACATTGACATGCCATTGAAATTAATTTTGGGAGTATTAAGATTTAAGACCAACAAAATAATACGTGAAATTGGAGAAATGATAATAGTCTCTTCTTATTACAAAATTGTTTAAGACGTTGGAGGAAATTAAAAGATTATTAAAAAACTTCGCAATTTTGGAACAGATGCAAAAGGCTGCAGATATGGGAGAAGCCTAGCCTTGCAGATGAAATTAGTTGGGGACACAAAGGCATCAGCAGCTACAGTAACTCGAATGCAACCGGTTCTCGAGAATGAATATGTTCCCTAATTCCCATCATTGATACAACAAGCTTCTCTTCTCTTGCCATCCCACAAGCACACATTCTTATTCAAGTTCATTCATGTATTCAGAAATTCTTCTAAATCACACCGTTTTTTTAATGGTGTCTTTGTTTTGTCGCCTTGTTTGGTATTATTGGTAGGTTCTTTTGGTTGTTAGTGTGGGCAATATAGGATTGTTCTGTAAATCTGTTACGACTCATGGATCCCTTCTCCATAGTTTTATGATTCATTTGTGTGTGCATCATGTAAACCCCAAAGTGATTCTATATGTGATGAATTTAGTTGTCCATTGATAAGGAATAAAGCTTTTTTCTATTATTCTTCAAAATTTTTTTTTGTTTTTTTAATTGCATGTTCAAACTTTGTAACCTATTAGTAATGTCAACAAATTAACCCAAAAATCATCATTTTACTCAAAATGATGTGTTAAGTGATTTGTTTTATCGTATAACTATCTGCCACATCATTTAGATTGATTTTTAAACTATTTGTTTTGTGTTGTGTGCATAATTTTAACTACATTTGTTAATCAAAGATTTTTGTTCAAATCTATGGAGACCAACTCCAAATTTCATTGCCGAAAGCTTTATTTGGAGACCAACAATCAATTCGTCTCGCAATGTATATATAGTAGTGTTGATGTTTGTCACAAAGTAACGTGTATTTATTTGGGGCATATTTGTAATTTTGGATTTTAGTGAACTTTGTTGTAATTAGTTAAAAGCCTCCCTCTATATAAGTGAGTTGTTTTTTTTGAATGGCTAAATTTATTAAGAGCAGGCAGCAACAGCACCTACCAAGGCAACAACAACAAAGGCCACCAACCAAAGGGGGGGGGGGGGGGGGGGGGGGGGGGGGGGGGGGGGGGGGGGGGGGGGGGGGGGGGGGGGGGGGGGAGGGGGGGGGGGGGAAAAACACAAAACACCAAGTCGCGCAAAGAAAAGGAAGAAAAACACAAAACACCAAGTACCAGAAAAAGAAAAAACGCAGTAGCAAGGCAGACCAAAAGCAACACAGCAAACCCGCAAGCTGAGAACATAACACAAACAGGGGAGACACCCCCCACCTGCAGCCAAACAAACACAAAAGACAGCAACAAAGACAAGTAGAGCCAACAGGAGTCAGTGAACCTCCCAAATCTCTTTATCCCTCACCTGAGCTGAAGCATTTTTAGCCAGAAGGTCTGCGAAAGAGTTACTAGCCCTAGGATTGAACACAACTCGAGTATTCCCAGGATGAAAAGGTAGTTACGAATATCATAAATGGTGTCGACATGCTTCAAATTAGCCAGGCCATCTGAGTTAACCCATGAAACTGCCATTTTAGAGTCACTCACAATATCAATCTCTTTTTTGATCAAGGATTGAGAGAGCACACATGAGGAGGCAGAGCCAATAGGAGTCAGTGAACCTCCAAAATTTCTTTATCCCCCACTTGAGCTGAAGCATTTTTAGTCAGAAGGTCTGCGAAAGAGTTACTGGCCCTAGGATTAAATACAACTCGAGTATTGCCTGGGATGAAAAGGTAGTTACGAATATCATAAATGGTGTCGACATGCTTCAAATTACCCAGGCCATCTGAGTTAACCCATGAAATTGCCGTTTTAGAGTCACTCACAATATCGATCTCTTTTCTGATCAAGGATTGAGAGAGCACACATGAGGAAGCAGCCCAATGAATTGCCAAGATTTCTGCTGAGTTAGAATCAATAATCCCCACAAACTTCAAGAATGGACCCAGCACCAAACTAGCGCTATTTCTCATGACTCCGCCAATCCCTGCATTGCCTGGAGACCCCCTATATAAGTGAGTTGTTAGGAGAGTTTTTAGAGTGCAAATGTGTATAGACAATAAAAGTGAGAGAAAACCCTAAAACAAAGAGTGATTGTGAGGTTGGAAGATTGAGACCTAGAAGAAGAGAGAAGGCTTATGGGTTAGAGGTAATCTCTTGTACTTGTCATTCTCACTATCTAGTGAAATCGGTGCCTTCGTGGATATCAAAGGCATTGCACATGCTTTGTCTTATTTGCATCATAGTTGCACACCGACAATTGTTCATCGTGACATATTTAGTAATAATATTTTACTAAACTCAGAATCTCAAGCATTTGTTGTTGACTTTGGATTGGCTAGACTTCTACATTTGGACTCATCGAATAGAACTATACTAGCAGGGACTTATGGGTACATAGCTCCAGGTGACTCCTCAACTATATATTCTTCTATACTTTTCTGTGATCTTTACTTTTGGGAATACTTAGCATCAATGACATTCTGATTAACCAGTTGCTAGAAACATGCGGATTAAATGTTATGAATAAGATTGAGAAAAAAAATACTCAAGAACATTCAATTACATAAGCCAAATAGAAAATTATAAAGGATTTTTCTTTTTTGAATTAAGGGATTTCATTTCTTCGCCTAAAGGATTCTATTTTTCTTTCAGAACTTGCGTACACTATAGTTGTGACGAAATGTGATGTTTATAGTTTTGGAGTAGTGGCACTGGAAATATTAATGGGAAGTCATCCATGACAACTTCTCTCTTCACTGGATCAAAATATAATGCTCATTGATGTATGATGCAGTAGAGATTTACGTTCAATTTAAATCAAAGTTCATTCACTGGGATCGGTGATTCAGTAGGTTGAAAACTAATTAGTTTAGGAAAATCTACTCTAAGTGCATGAAATTAAATTGCATAATGCTTGGTTTTGGAAAATGATTTGGTTTCTTGAAATTGATTAAAGATGCAAACTTGAGAAATAAAAATGCAAACTTGTGAATTAAAACTAAACAAACACAACAAACACACAAGTAGTAAATATATGGAGAAAGCACTAGGGAATCAATGCAACCTTTCTTAGACCACTCTATGTTCTTACTTAGTCTCATTAAGCACTTCAATCCAATTTTAGGGCTTGTTTTAAGATAAATCCATTAAGTTCTAGGTCTTTCTCATTACCCACAATGGTCATATAGCAAGCAATGGACAATCCCCCTATTTAACATAAAACTCTAAGCCAAGTTGACCTAGCATGGTCATGCATAAACCAACCTTCCCAATTACTAAGCTTGTGGTGAGATTTAGATGGGATGGCCACCCACACCTAAACTCAACCTCTTAGATAAACTAACTCACAAACCCATGTCCCTTGTGGTCACAACAAAACATGAGTAGAGATATTAGAGCAATTAATTCAATAATTGAGACTAAAATCGAATTGAATTAGAGAATAGACTAATTAATTACATAGAGTTGTCCAATATGGTTACATCAATCCCGTAGCTAGAATTAGTTACACATTAATGAAAAATAAACAAAGAAGGGAAAAGTGTAGAGAAAACCCATAAAATCCATGTGAGCATTCCTTTGTTCCTTGAGCTTCTTCTTCTCCTTCCTTGAATAATCTTCCAAAAATGGATGGAAATGGTTATGTAGAAGGAAATATGTGAAAGAGATGATGGGAAAATGTAAAAAGGTTGGAACTTGGGTGATGTTGGAATGTGAAAGGTTTTGGATATGGTGAGAAAGCTTAAAAATGGAGTTTTGGGGGTTTTTGGTTCAAAGGTGGTTTGTGTGGTGATTGGGGCTGGTTCCAGTCTTCAGAGAAGAGGCAAAGATGATATATTTATAGGCTGGGCAAATTAGGGTACGAAAATGTAAAATTATGAAAATACCCCTCTGACATAAAATTACAAAAATGCCATAAGTCGCTGTCAAGGTCGCTGTTAGGGGGCGACCACCAAGACAATGAAGATCTCTGGAATTGTTGAGGGGTGGAGGTCGCTGGCATGTTGGCTGTTGACGGGGTCGACCTCATGGGTGCGAAGATTACTGGAATTGTTGGAGAAAAAAGGTAGCTGCCACATTGGCCGTTGGAAAGGGTGAACTTTATGGCGACCACCACGGTGAACATCACGGTGAAAAGGAGGTCGCTTCCACGGTCATTTTCGGCCACGGCGAAGAGGTTTGAGTTGGTTGGCCATGGAAGTTGGAAGATTTTGGAGGTTAAGAAAATCATTGCATAGAGGCCTGAAAGTGGTGGCAAACGGACCGGGAGGAGTCTCGCCACTGATATGGGTGAAAAACCGTCGGAAAGGACATCGAAAAATGGCTGGAATGGCATCAGGTTGAAGCCGAGCAGAGTCGAGTCGAGTCGAGTCGAGTCGAGTCGGGTCCGGTCCGGGTCTGGGTCCGGGTCGCGCGGTTCTGCACTTGGGTTGCTGGAGGTTGAAGACACTGACGTCACGAAGACGTCAGCAGCATCAAAACCAAAACACACCGTTTCACTTATGACGTGGTGTGCACTTGCGTTTGTCTGGCGAATTACAATAAGGACCCCTAAACTCTTCTCTAATCATAGAATCTTCAATATATGCTTCATATTTTCACTTTATCCCCTGATTCTCCAAAATTGCACCAATGCCCCTGAACTCAGTAAATACGTGAAACACTTATTTTAACATATTAAATACCTGGTTTTACCCAAGGAACAAGTACAAGAAGTAGGAATTGGGGACCTAAAAATAGGTATAAAAATAGTACGATCAATGTATTAGACAGGCGTCTCTCGCCTCCTGAGGATCAAACAATTGTGCAGGATATTGTTGTTGCTTCATCGCTAACATTTACATGCTTGAGTTCAAAACCGAAGTCCCGACTAACGATGAAACGTGTGTCTCAAGAATTTCTCATCAGCAAGACACGAATGTCGAAACCTATTCATGAAATTTCCATTGTGGAACTCAAAAACCAAGAAATGTGTTTTGTTGATGAGATTGATGGTTAGTGGGAGATGTATGATTGATAATTCATGAATGTTGAATTTCATAATGTCAAGGCATGTAGTCTATGACTTTGTCTAATGTCATCGCAATTTTTTATTCTTTTCGAACTCAACAATAAATTAGAAGTCATCATCCCCTGTTCTCAATTTGTGTTTGAAGAATTGTTTATATACAAACTTATATTGACTATTGACTAGAGTTTATTTTATATTTTAGCAGACTGTAATTGATTTATAATTATGATGTAGGACAAAGAAGAAGAACCATGGCCCATGCTGCTACCGATGTCCTGCGGCCCAACCACGCCTAACTTCATATTCATACGGTTTTGGGTGTTTTCGTATTATATTAATTTGGGTTTTTGTTTCTTGTTTAGCAAGTTTATTTACTTTAGTTTGATTAGGAATTAAATTTAGGTTTTGGAAATAAATCAAACTTACCTTTTTGGTAAGATTTGATCTTTGTTTTCCAGTTAAGTTATGAGTCATGAATCTTAGAAGATTCTGATTAGTTTTGATTTTTTCCTGTTTTAGTCTTTTTAGGAATGTTGTATTCGAATCGTATTAGGATTAGTTTATTATAAATAGTCATACTATTTCCAATTATTGTAACTTTTAAACCTTTGATTGATATTAATAAAATCGTTCCTTTGGAACATTTATCCGTCGTGGATTCGACGTGCTCTTTGAGGATTCGAGAGCACCATTTTCGAACGAAGATTAGGGAATGATGGCCCCTGCATGGCGGTTCATGCTTGGGTAACTACCGGTCGTTATGTCAAGGTTCGTCTGAGTGTGCCTCAAGGTTCGACGAAGTGATCATTCTTATTTTATCCATACCCCCGCCGCATCAATTAGAATCAGAGCTACCGAGTCTACCTCTGTGCTACGCTCAGCATCCACGGATGACAACCATCTACCTTTCTAAACGCTGAAGTCTCACCTTCCATATTTTCCCATTAAAAAAAAATCGAAAAAAAGAAAAAAGAAAAAAGAAAAAAGAAGGCGTAGTTCAAAGAATTTACAATCAGCCCCCAAAGGCAGCCGCGCATTCTCACCCATCAAAGTTGCACGCACCTGAAGCCGCGAGTGAATTTATTTTTCGTAAGCAGTTCTCAAGGTTCGTTTGAGTGTGCCTCAGGGTTCGACGAATTGATTATTCTTATTTTCGTCATACCCTGCTGCGTCAATTGGTATCAGAGCTACCGGGTCTACCTCTATGCTAGGCTCAGCGTCCATGGACCACAACCATCTACCTTCCTAAACGCTGAAGTCTCACCTTTCATATTTCCCCAATAAATAAAAAAAGAGAAAAAAAAGAGAGAGAGAGAAGAAATCGAAAAAAAAAAAAAAAGCGTGTGGTAGTTTAAAGAATTACAACGTGCCCCAATCATCATCACCATTAATCGTGTGCTACCATTCATATCTACCACTTTCAGCCGTGCATTCTCACCCATTAAAATATGGCAAGACCCAACTCTAACTCCAAGCCCAAGCCTACTTTGCCTAAAGGTCAACCCACAACCCTCGTTGATATGATGCAATTTGTGTCCGATTGGTTTGATTTTGAGGAAAGTGAAAGTGTTTATTGTGATATACTCGGTAGCGACAACATGGTTGATTGTGGTAATATTACACAAGAGGAGCTTGTTGATTGCGTTGCGGTTAAAATTGAAGAGAGTGATGATCAAATTGTGTTTGTAAATTTTGAGAATTTTACCTAACAAATGGTGGAGGCAATTGATCTTGAAGTGGTTGACAAAGCTCACTTTGAATCAACAAATCTAGTTGTTGAAGAAATTGACAAGACAATCGAGAACATTGTTTTTGAAGATTTTGTATTGATGTCTCATGTTCTTGTAGGCCAAATTGTTGGTACATTATGCATGGGATTCGAGAATGTCAAGACCAAAGGGGCAAAGCGACACCAATGGCAAATAGCTTGGGCATTTTCAGCATTCCGTTGGATGATCGTTTCTGTTGGGGCGCTAGACACCGGTAGCATCATGGGCCGTGGTTCCTTCTTCTTTGTCCTACATCAGTCACCCCTTCTTAAAAAGAACTCGTCCTCGAGTTCGGTTGAAGTACGAGGATTCAAGTGAAAACCCTTATTCGTCTTGTGGGAGTGGTAAACCCTAATCGAAAAATCTCTTCGTAGCTCGTCTCAAATCCAAAGTGGTACCAAAACGATCATCCAACAGAATGCTGAAAATGCCCAAGCTATTTGCCATTGGTGTTGCTTTGCCTCTTTGGTCTTGACATGCATAATGTACCAACAATTTGGCCTACAAGCACATG
This sequence comes from Acer yangbiense, assembly GCA_008009225.1. Classification (NCBI taxonomy): domain Eukaryota; kingdom Viridiplantae; phylum Streptophyta; class Magnoliopsida; order Sapindales; family Sapindaceae; genus Acer; species Acer yangbiense. The sequence continues at coordinate 9,298,285 of CM017763.1, read as the reverse complement.
AGACATCAATACAAAATCTTCAAAAACAATGTTCTCGATTGTCTTGTCAATTTCTTCAATAACTAAATTTGTTGATTCAATGTGAGCTTTGTCAACCACTTCAAGATCAATTGCCTCCACCATTTGTTGGGTAAAATTCTCAAAATTTACTGACACAATTGGATTATCACTCTCTTCAATTTTAACCGCAACACAATCAACAAGCTCCTCTTGTGTAATATTACCACAATCAACCATGTTGTCGCTACCGAGTATATCACAATAAACACTTTCACTTTCCACAAAATCAAACCAATCGGACACAAATTGCATCATATCAACGAGGGTTGTGGCTCGACCTTTAGGCAAACTAGGCTTGGGCTTGGAGTTAGAGTTGGGTCTTGCCATATTTTGACGAGTGAGAATGCATGGCTGAAAGTGGTAGATATGAATGGTAGCACGTGATTGATGGTGATGGTGATGGTGATTAGGGCACGTTGTAATTCTTCAAACTATCACACGCTTTTTTTTTTTTTCGATTTCTTCTCTCTCTCTCTCTCTTTTCTCTTTTTTTATTTATTGGGGAAATATGGAAGGTGAGACTTCAGCGTTTAGGAAGGTAGATGGTTGTGGTCCGTGGACACTGAGCCTAGCACAGAGGTAGACTCGATAGCTTTGATACCAATTGACGCAGCGGGGCATGGCGAAAATAAGATTAATCACTTCGTCGAACCCTAAGGCACACTCAGACGAACCTTGACATAGTGACCGGTAGTTACCCAAGCATGAACCGCCATGCAGGGGCCATCATTCCCTAATCTTCATTAGAAAATGGTGCTCTCGAATCCTCAAAGAGCACGTCGAATCCACAACGGATAAATGTTCCAAAGGAACGATTTTATTAATATCAATCAAAGGTTTAAAAGTTACAATAATTGGAAATAATAAGACTATTTATAATAAACTAATCCTAATATGATTCGAATACGACATTCCTAAAAAGACTAAAACAGGAAAAGATCAAAACTAATCAAAATCTTCTAAGATTCATGACTCATAACTTAACTGGAAAACAAAGATCAAATCTTACCAAAAAGGTAAGTTTGATTTATTTCCAAAATTTAAATTTAATTCTTAATCAAACGAAAGTAAATAAACTTGCTAAACAAGAAACAAAGACCCAAATTAATAAAATACGAAAACACCCGAAACCGTCTGAATCTGAAGTTAGGCGCGGTTGGGCCGCAGGACATCGGTAGCGGCATGGGCTGTGGTTCCTTCTTCTTTGTCCTACATCAAATTAATTCATCCACTTGAAGATATAGAGTTATCTAGACGATTTGGTCACATGTTATCTAGCAAATGTACTTATTATAATGTACAAATAAAAAACGATCTCTGAAACCATCGACCACCTCTTCTTGCATTGTAAGTGGTCCTGGAAATTGTGGTCGTTCTGCTGCAGTAAATGGGAGGTACGGTGTTGTGCAAATCATTGCTTCAAGGAGTGGTTCGATGGGTGGCTTGGGCTGGGTCCAGCTTCCTCTAGCAGAAGGGTGTGGACTATTGTCTTTCAAGCGGTGGTCTGGACCATCTGGGAGTCAAGGAACAATGGTTTCTAAGGGTCAAGAGTTTGAGTTTGACAAGGTGGCTGATATGGTTAATTTCCGGGTCACTTGGTGGTTCAAGCACTTTGGCGTTGGTTCTAAAGATCCGGTCACCCTACTAATGCTTGACATTAAAAATCGATGTATTGATCATCCTAAAGTCAAGAACTTTAGCAACGAAGTTTGGTCTCCCCCACCCCTAGGAGGTCTGAAATTCAACATTGATGGCTCCTCTAGAGGGAATCCTGGGCCTTCAGGTATCAGAGGGGTTCTTAGAGACTCTATGAGGAAGATTCTCTGTTTTTTCTCCTCCCCGGTGAGCTGCCAAGACTCTAATACTGCAGAGATCATGGCGATTCATAGAGCCTGCGAGTTATGCGCCTCGAAAGCCTCTCTTTTGGGGAGAAATATTGAGTTCTCTAGCGATTCGAGAGTTGCGGTGTCGTGGGTGAATAAGTGTGATGGTATTGGTAGCCTAAGACATATGGATTTGATCTACGATATCAGAAATATTCTTCAGCTCAACCCGGCCTTTGTGGTCAATTATAGCTCGAGATCGACCAATTCTTTAGCCGATGGTCTTGCCAAAAAGGGTGCAGGGGATTCTCTTGATAGGATCGTGTGGGGGGGATATTTGACCGTGGGTTTTGCTGGCTGTTGTTGTTGCAGGCTTTGTCTTAGGGTGGTGGTTTCCTCTGTTTTGCTGTCTGTTGTTTTGGCTGTGTGGACTGTTGCGTCTTCTTTTCTGTGTCTTTGTTTTTGGGTTTTGAATTGCTTTGTGTTTGTTTGGCCTTTTCCTGGCCTTTCATATAATTATGCAGTTAAAAAAAAAAAACAATCTCATCTTTCGTTTTGCTTAAGAAAGAGAAATAATGTTGAAATTACTAATCCAGATTGTCAGGTTAACGTAAATGTCAACTAAGAAATTCATGAAGTCAAAGTCTAAAAGTCAATTAGATCATGAGAAAATTTATTAAATAAAAAAATTTCTGAGAATATTTTATATTCATGCTTTGTGCTAGAAAAACTTAAATTCAGTTTTGGCCTGAACATTTTGATAACTTCTCGGCAGAATCAACCAAGAGATACTAAGAATGTTATCTGAGTACTCCTTCAGTTCCAGATTGTTAGTCATGTGGGGTGCACTTTTTCTATATATATTTGTGGCAGAATCTGAATTATCAGCCAAAGAATTCGAAAGAGACACTCTACTTAACACCAGTTGGTGGAACAACGGCGTGACGAACAATACTTCAGATCATTGCAAGTGGGTTGGTATAGTTTGCAACTCAGCTGGAACCATCGTTGAGATAAATTTGTTCAATCGGAAAATAAAAGGGGAGTTTCGCGAATTGAACTTCTCGTGCTTTCCGAATATGGAAAGTCTCAGTCTTGGTTCCAATAGTCTCTCAGCAAACATTCCATCAGAAATCAGTACTCTTTCCAAGCTAAGATATCTTGACCTGGATCAAAATAATCTGACAGGTGAGCTTCTAGTTTTACTTGCTATCGTTAGCCAACTATTCGATATATTGACCTTTAATTTTTTTTATTATAACACAGGTACTATCCCTCTAGAAATTGTTTGGTCTCATTGGATCTAAGTAACAACAATTGGAGGACTCATCAATTTGGAAGAATTAGATCTTTCTAACAACAAGCTTGGTGGTCCAATACCAATTGGGATCAGTGACTCCTCAATGTTGCGGAACATGAAATTGAGCAACAATAGTCTAAGCGGAAGCATTCCTATAGAGATCGGAAAACTGTTGTAATTTCAATCATCAGCACATCTGATAAGGCCATACATTCTAGCATAACTAGTTTCATAAATATGAAACAAGAGAAAGTGATTCACTCAACTAGTTTCATACACATGAAACCAAAAGGATGAGAATACTCTACTAAATGAAACCAGAGGAAGAGAATCACTCAACATATGTGTAATTGATATCCATCACAGAACTAAGAAACCTTTTCCAGAAACGTCGAAGCAAATTTAATACCATAGTTAATAACAGATGTGTAATTAATTGATACCATAGTTAATTAACAAAGCAAATTTCAAAACCTGTAATTAATAAACCAAGATATCTATTTGGTTGATGTAATTGATAGTTAATAACAGATGTGTGACTGATGTAATTGGCAGCTAATTATATATATGTTTGATTGCTTATTGAATCAAGGAAAATTGGCATCTTCTTCTTTAGTTAATTTCTACCGCAAGCAATTGGTACGTATCTTTTCTTTCAACTCCATTTAAAAACTAAAGAGCGGAGTTATAATAAAGCTAATTATAACTTTTCAAGTAGGGGTCTGGATCCGAAAACCCACTAAAGCATTATCATCATCAAATCAAAATCGAGTAGGGGTCAGCCACGTACGTATCTTTTCAAGTTTGAGATTTTCAATCGATAATGCAACTCCGTTTTACAAGCTAATTACAACGGAGCTGCTTCGATTTTTTTGATATAAGACTCTACTCGCATTACTTGCTGAAGACGATCATGATATATCTCAAGATTCTAGGGTTTTATGGTGGTGGATTTTTGTGAGAATCGCTGTTCTTCCACTAAAATCAGGTACACAGTTGGGCTCTTGTTAATTAGCTGATTCCCAATTTTGGAAACTGGAAACAATGCTGGATTAGCCGTTCAAAATCAAGCCTTTGTTTGTTATCTGGGTCTTTAATTCTATTACTGTTTTGTCTTTTATTTTTGGGTGCTGGAGAATCCTGGTGGGCTATTGATTTCTTGGAGAAAAAGGAATGCTGTCAAGATTCTTTAGATTTCAGTTACCGAGTGAGAGAGAGATTGCTTTCTTTTACAAGGATTCCTAAAGAGAAACAAAGTGGCTTGAAACCTTCAAAGCCGATTTTATTATAAATTCTGTGAGAGGATTTTTTTATTTCTTATTTTATATACAGTGTATCCGTTGTTGTTACTCACGACGTGACTACCCCAACTATTTGATTTGAGTGGTATCCGTTGTTGTTACTCACGACGTGACCACCCCAACTATTTGATTTGAGTGGCTAGGTTTGAGGTTCGAAAGCATCGATGGGGCATCTTCTTCTTCTTCGAAGTCTCACGATGCTTCTTCTTGTTGTTCCAGTATGTTTGTTCTCTTTTTCGTTTCCCTGTATCATGGCTCAATCGGATACGAAGACCTCTGCTCGTGCTCTTGATGCCCTTCTTCAAGACTATGCTTATAGTGCTTTTGTTCGTCCGAGGACAGGGATTGTCTACAACGGTTATGTTCCTTCTAATTTGACCGGAATGAAGATCGCTGCTATGAGGCTCAGGAGTGGCAGCCTGAGAACCAGAGGCGTGAAGATTTATAAAGAGTTCGGAATCCCTATAGGAGTCACCGAGAGTCCCTATGTGGAACGGCTCGTTTTGGTGTACCAAAACTTGGGCAATTGGTCTAAGACATATTATCCGTTGCCTGGTTATACCTACTTGTCTCCGGTGCTGGGTCTTCTTGCTTACGATGCTTCAAACTTAACAGCTACCAATTTGCTGGAGTTGGAAATTAGGGCATCCGGTGATCCTCTATCAATCACATTCCAAGATATGATGTCTGCCCCAGCTGGGTCTGTTGCCAAGTGTGTTTGGTTTGATTTACATGGTTTAACCCATTTCAGCAATGCGACATCAGGCAATACATGCTCAACTACTGAACAGGGGCATTTTTCTATAGTTGTCGAGTCTGTTGCCCCCAGTCCATCACCAAGTCCAAGACGTGAAAAAAAGAAGAGCAATTCAAAAGTATGGATAATTGTTGGTACCTGTGTTGGGTGGCTTAGCACTGTTCGGTGTTATTGGCATTTCTGGTGTTATGGCTGCATAAATACAAACAGGGACATGATCAGTTGGGAGAACAAACAGGGACGGCTGCGTAGTTTTGAAAATTTACAGATGCAAAAGGCAGATGTGGGAGAAGCCTTGCAGATGACATGATCAGTTAGGGACACAAACAGGGACGGCTCCCTGAAGTTTTGAAAATTTACAACTTATTCCTATGTTTCAACTTTTGTAACATCCTTAATTCTTAGAATTTTATGCTTTTACCCCTATTTCATTCCTTATTTTTCTAGTTTTATTATAAACAAGGCATCTAATATTTTATATCCTATTGCTTTTTTCCATTTATTACAATAAATATTTAAATCCTATTCAAGCTAGGTTCAGATGCAAAAATTTAATGAAAACATTTATAGATGCCATTTCTATAAATGCAATCCAACAACTCTACATATTGCAGCAAAAAATATTTACATTATTATATATATACACTAATACTTTGCAGTGAAAAACTCTGAAATCAATGACGATGATGGAGAAAAATGTAAGTTAATTTGATTAAAACATAATCAACATGCATAGGCACGTAATTAATCCGAATCTCAACCAAAACATGTTTCTAAATCATGATTAATCAAACCCCATATTACTAAATCAATTCAAGAGAAAAGGGAGATAAGATATGCGGAAGCGTTACTAGGTTGGTGGACGGGTTGTGATCTTCCTATATAGGAACCCTAAAGTGTTCTCTCTTTATTTGTTGATGGGGAAGAGAAAAGGGAGATAATGACTTTTAATGCATGTTTTTGAGGCCCTCATATAAAACCCCCAAAAGCGATCTCCCTCTCTACCTCGACGGCCGCCGAGCGCCGAATCGGCCACGCCACGAACCACCGACGACCATGAACCATCGCACGAACCAGCGACGACCATGAACGACCAAGCGATGCGCGAGGTTGCGCCGTGGTTCATCCGCCGCTGGTTGGATCGACAACCGGGAGTCTTTCCGGCAGCTAGGTGTGCCGGCGATGTGGTTTGTAAAAATCCCAAACAAAAACCTAACCCTAATTCGAATTTGAGGAAGAAGATGAGGAAGAAGAAGGGAAAAAAAAAAAAAAACTTATCCTATTTCAGTCCGATCAAGTTTTAGTATTTCTATTTTAGGCATGATTTCAAGTTTTACTATTTCCATTTAGGCATGATTTCAAGTTTGTGTATTTCAATTTAGTCGTGATTTCAAGTTTGTTGCGAGGTTTAAAGAACACTATTTTCAGGGGTACTCTGGTAATTCATGGTACTAAAATGAATTTTTTTTTAAAAAGTGGTTATTAATAATTAAAAATTCAAAAGTGGTTAAAAACAAAAGTATGATAAGTTGTATGGCCACTTTTGGTTTTCTCTCACAAGAAAAAGTATCGTGTAATTTGGGGACCATAACCCTAATATACTATAATAAGATTATTATAGGTATTGATATTTCTAATTTGGCCCCTCATCAAATTAGATATAGCACTCTGGTATCTACACATTAATTTCATGACAATTATACCCTTAAGCCTTAAAACTTTAAATCTTAATTAGATCACTTTATTTATGCTTAACCAAAAGATAGCACAACACATTTAATATTTACATGTGTGGCCCCACATGATGGAATTTTCCAACAAAAAAAGCTTCACTTTAACTTTCTTGGTCATAACCCTTTTCGCTATTTCATCTTGCGAGAATCGTATTTATAGGAAATAGTTTACTGAAAGACAAAATAACTCGTACATTTTTTTTTTTTTTGAAAAGTTCAAATATTATTAAAAAGACTGCCAGAAGAAGCAACACACAATCAAACAAAACAACATAAGTCTCACAGAGAAAGAAACCACCCAGCTACAAACATCACAGGCAGCGAACACAAACCAAAAAACCACACAAGACAAGAAACCAAAGAAAAGAGCAAGACCACCGAAAAGAAAGAAAAAAACAAAACAGAAACCAAAACTGAGAGAGTCAACCATGGATGCTCCAATCATCCAAATCCGCTAGCTTCAGCCGAAGAACCCCGTTTTGCTAAACTATCCGCAAAAGAATTAGTAGCTCTAGAACAAAAAACAACCGAGACCGTAGGCATAGCTTTCAGGCACTCTCTAATGTCATAAATAGTCTCAAAATTATCAAAATTTCCAACCCCCTCACCATGCACCCAAGAGACAGCAACCTTAGAATCACTCACCACCACAATCTCCTTTCCAGAAAGTTCCCTTCTTGATTCACACAGCCTAACAGCTTTCAGTATTGCCATAATCTCAGCAGAATTAGCCCTCTGAATTCCGACATGACACGAGAATAGACACAAAACTTTTCCACCCGAGTTCCTCAAAACACCCCCAATACCAGATGAACTAGGACAACCTTTTGCAGCACCATCAACATTGAATTTAAGAACATCTAGAGCAGGCGGAATCCACTCTTCCAAGCAATGACAGTCAACTGTCATTGTACATCTAAATGAAAATACAATGACAGTCGAGTACTAATATTTTTGATTTATTGGCTGCAGGTTTTGTGCATGGAAGCAGATCATCAATGGAGCTCGTAGAGAAAGACGATGATCAGATGAAGCAATTGCAGCAGCAAGATGATCTTAAATCATCATCAAATTTCAGTACCGGTGGTGGTGAATCTGGTCATGATCATCATGATGATCCTTCAAAATACTCTATAAATCGTGGGTATTGTAATTGTCATAATAATTCAGATGCATATTGTGCTGATATTTGTCCAGACAAGTGTGTAAGGAAGTTCTGTTATCAGTGTTATTGCCAGTGTGAGCTTCCTCGTCAGTTTTCTCCTAATTTTGTTATTGCATGTGGTGTACCTGCTGGCCTCAACAAAATCAAAAATCTTCATGTCTGGTTTTTATTTTTTATAAATAAAGGCTAGTTATCAAATAAGTCTCGGTTTTTATTTTTATTTTTTTAATTACGATAATATATGGATCCTATACAAGTCATTTTGATTTCTTATTTTGAGCTCATTGAAATTTGTTTGCAAAATAAAATAATTAAAAAAAAAAAAATTGGATGACCCGTCTCTTTTTTTTGAACAGCAGAATTTATTAGAAAAAAGGCACAGAGGCAAGCAAGAACAAGCCACAGCTGGGCAGGAAACACAAGAAACAACAAGAAACAACACACCCCCAACCCCACCCAAAAAAAAGGGGGGAACAAAGCACAACAAAGCAACAAAACACAACCCACACCAAGCAACACACGCACAACCCCAAGGAGAGGGGCACCACGGCAGAAACCAGGGCACACAGGAACAGCCCAGCAAAAACAGAGAAGAAACACTTAAAAAAAGAACTCAGTCCACTTCCCACATAAACATACCCCCTTCCATTTTCGAACCTTTCTTCGCCAAAGAGTCAGCAAAGCAGTTACTAGACCTTGGGTTGAAAGTGACATCAGTGCAGCCCAAATAGCTCAGAAAATTACGAATGTCGTAAATATAATTTACGTGTTTCAGGCTTCCGAAATCCGACCCATTCACCCAGGATACAGCCACCTTGGAATCGCTGATGATAGTAATTTTCTTACCAGGTAAAGAGGGCGAGTTAACACATAGAAAACACGATAGCCATAATCTCTGCCGAATTAGCATCCATGGATCCCACATATTTGGAGAAGGATCCAAGGACTTTACCTTTGGAATCCCGCAAAACACCTCCAATACCTGCATATCCAGGATTACCCATCGCCGAACCGTCCACGTTAAACTTGAAGGCCCCTTGCAAGGGGGGGGGGGGGGGGGGGGGGGGGGGGGGGGGGGGACCACTCAGCAGCCGAAACAACCTTCCTAGGCTTCGAAACAAGGCATCTTTCAGCCACATTCTGAATCAAAACAGTAACCGAATCAGAACAGCCATTCGCATGATACTTAAACCACCATGCGACTCTAAATTTAATGATATCAATGGCTTGAGAGACGCCCAAATCAGAATTCCTAAAAACCATGTTGTTTCTAGATTCCCAAATGGTCCAAATGATGGCAAAGAAAAGGGTGTTCCAAGCCCTTCCTTGTCTAACATTTGGACATAACCCAAACCACCCAGCAGCCCATTCAGGAAGACAATTACTGACACACCAAGACACTCCCCACCAAGCCATACAAATATTCCAGATTTCAGCAGCCCTTTTGCAATGGAGGAATAGGTGATCAATTGTCTCCTCAGCATTCTTACACAGCGGGCACTCGAGAGTCACATTAGGAGAGAAACCGAAACTGTTCATCACTTTTCTTACCATAATTCTGCCTTTTAGCAGTTGCCAAGTGAAAATCTCGACTTTGGGGGGGCAAATACCTTGCCAAATCAAAGAAGACTCTGCAGGACCAGCCACCACAGCTGATTCCTCCAGACAGCGACGAAACGAACTCACAGAGAAATTCCCATTAGAACAAAAAGACCAAGCAAGAGCATCCGCAGTAAATTTACGAGGTTTGAACTCCTCCAACCTACAAAGAAAAGCCTTCCACTGGTCCTTTTCCCAGTCAAACACTTGTCTTCTCAAAGGCACATTCCAAACCCAAAACTGACCTTGCCAAAAACCAAAGGACCCAACCGTACCAGACTTCTTAGAGGAGAGGGCAAAAATCCTTGGAAAAGCATTCTTAAGAGGCAAATTCTCCGCACCCAACACCTTCCAAAAATCAACTCTATTGCCCTCCCCTAAAACAACTTTCAGGCCTCTTTTAAGAATTATTTCAGATTTAGAGCCAGCAGCAAAGAGACTGTTCACAGCCAAAACAAAATGGGAACTCGAGCTAGACGTCCAATCCCACAACAACTCCTCACTACGGACACCATACTTAGCACAAATGACCCTCTTCCACAACGTAGACTCCTCTTTTCCAAACCTCCACACCCATTTAGCATGGAGGCTTTTGTTTTTATCCTTCATTCTCCCAATACCCAACCCCCCATTTTTCCTACTACGACACATCGTTTTCCAATCAACCGCATGAATTTTCCTCTTAAGGATCTCATCTCCCCAAAAGAACGAACGCTGAATTTTTTCCATTTTATTAGCAACACCCACAGGCAAATTAAAAACAGACAAGAAATCTAGATAAAACGGATTTGATGAGAACCAAACGACCCTCTTTATTTAGAAACCTCTTCTTCCAAGGCGCTAACCTGCTCTCCATACGTCCCACAAGTTGATCCCGAAAAGATTTTACTCGAGGTCTAGCTCCAAGAGGAAACCCAAGATACGAGATAGGAAGCTCAGCTCTTTTAAATCTAAAAGCATTCGCCCACTCCTCGCTATTCGACCCTTTCTTCCCCACTTTCACCACGCAAGATTTGTGGAAATTAATTTGAAGACCGGAGGCCAACTCAAAGCATCTGAGAATTCTCCTAGTGTTTCGAACATACTCCAAACTAGGTTTGAGAAATAAGATAGTGTCATCTGCAAATTGCAGATGAGTCAACTGGACCGCGTTATCCCCAAAGACCACGCCTCTCAACAAACCCAAATCTGTGGCCTTTCTAAGAAGACCACTAAGGCCCTCACTAGCAATATTGAAAAGGAAAGGGGACAAGGGATCACCTTGCCTTAACCCCCTCTCAACCCCAAACTGAGGCGAAGGACTACCATTCACAAGGACGGAAATCTTAGGGGTAGTAATACAACTCTCCATCCACATCCTCCACCTATCCCCAAACCCCATTTTCCTCATCATTAAATCCACAAAATTATGGTCAACACTATCATAAGCTTTTTCAAAATCTAGCTTTATGATAAGGCCACCCTCAGGATCCTTCCTCTAAGAGTGAATCACCTCCTCCGCTATGACAAACTATCCGTAATCTGACGGGTTTTGACAAAAGCCATCTGAGTCTCTCCTATATAATAGAGTCCATGACATGTTTCAGACGGTTAGCCAACACCTTAGAGAGCACTTTATATAAAGAATTCACCAAGCTAATGGGTCTATAATCTTTCACAGACTGAGGGTTGCCACATTTAGGGATAAGAGTAATGAAAGTATTATTCAGATACTTAACAATGGATCCATCATGATAAAACTCATTAATAAACCTCCAAAAGTCATCCTGAATCACACCCCAATTAACTTTAATAAAGTTTAGATTCATACCATCTGGACCTGGAGCTTTATTTCCATTGCAACCACTAATCGCATCCCAAATCTCCTCCTTGCAAAACGGTTTCTCAAGCAAAACCTTCTCTTGTTCCGACAGCCGCTTCAACTCCAAGCCACCAATATCCGGCCTATTACTCAAATCTTTCCTAAAGTGATTCTTGAAAAAATCCGAGATCCCCTCTTTCACCTCTAACGGTTCCGTAACTTTCCTCCCACCAATACTAATGTCCCAAATAAAATTCACTCTTCTTCTCCCGTTCGCCAGACTATGAAAAAACTTGGTGTTATTGTCCCCCTCTTTGAGCCACAGAATTCTAGATTTCTGACACCACTTTTGTTCCTCCAACCTAATCCCTTTCCACATATCCCCCAAGATAGCTAATCTCTCCTGCCTCAAAGAGTCAGTCCACCCATCTAGGACCGCTTTTTTGTCCACCTCCAACAGTCTGCTTTCAAACATTTTCAGAGAAAAATCCTCCCTCTTTTTACCCGGGAGATAACGTTTGATAGACCCCTTAGCAGCTCTAAGTTTAGCCGCCAAGACCACACCGCTGCAGCCCATACGATTACACTCCTTCCAGCCCTTCACTGCTTGCTTCAATAAATCCTTATCCTCCATCTAACTATTATAGAACCTAAACGGACTTGGACCCCAATCCTCCTTCGGTTCCACCAAAGAAATCGCATTGTGGTCAGACACACTTCTAGGAATAGCAGTCTGAATCAAATTCGAGAACCAAGTAAGAATAATAGGAGAGATCAAAAACCTATCCAGGTGAGCCCAAGAGGCCACCTCTCTGCTATTCGACCAAGTGAAGCTCGAGCCTCTTAGAGGAAGATCAACAACTCTAGCTTTAAGGATAAACTCATTAAAGTTTCTAATAGAACTCATATCACAGAATCGACCTCTCCTTTCCGAGGGATTAAGCACTGTATTGAAGTCCCCCCCAATGCACCACGGAAACGGAAACGACAATTGGGCTTGCAGAATAAACTCCCATAACTCCTTCCTATCCTTCTCGACATTGGCCGCGTAAACATTGCAAAAGACCATAAATTTATTAAATTTTAAAAGTTCACCTGCAATTATGATGCACCTTTGATTGTTGATGCTCGCCTTGATTGAGAAGAGGTCTTCATTCCACAGAGTAATCACGGCTCCAGCCGACCCTTGAGCCTCCATACACATACCTCTTGTAAGCCAACCACCTCCCAAAGAGTTCACAATGCTCCTGTCAAAAGCTCACAGTTTTGATTCTTGTAAAAAAAGCACCATGGTTTTAGAGTTTCTAACCAAATTCCTCACCACTCTCTTTTTTTCATTTCCCTTTCCTTCCCGTTAAAATTAAGACCCAACTGAACACCCATTTCCATCACTTTGATGACTTCCTCCTCCACATCCCAATCTTCATTTTGAATCATCCCTTCTCCTTTATTCTCTGCGCTTCTTTTCTTGTTCCGATTTGAAATTTTTTTGAGGCGTTTCTGACCTTTTCTTGGTTTCGAAAGAGTTGGCTCGCTCACCACTTCACCGACCTCCCTAGTTGCTGAAATAGACTTGAAGCTGCATCCATCCTTATCATCCTCTGCCTCAGAGCTGACAGAGTCAGAAGTGTCTTTACTCTCTTGAGCAATACTTTCCTCTTCATCTGTGTGGTTGGTCTCTTGAACAATAGAGACAGAATTATTTGGGCTGGACCTCTCAACTGTGGTGTTTTGAATTGGAGCTAGAGCCTGTTCTGGATGAAGGAACAGCCTTTGCCTAAATTTAGCCCTTATAAAAGCCTGCTCAATATTCTCCAAGTACTCCTTTAGAGGCACCTCTAATGACTGACTTCTGGAGAACATAACATTCTGAGGCCCAATATCAATATCCTTCTTATTAGGCCCACCACACTTACCAATATTCGCCAAGTAGTCTTTGATTGGCCCTTCCAAAGAAAAACCATTAGGATTTTGAAAATCCCGGCTGTCCATACCCTCCTCATGAGGTTCCTTCCTTGAGCACTCTCCTCTCCATCTTTTAAAATCTGACAGCAGCCCTTCCTCTATTGACGTTGAAGTTGTGTCAGACACCACTTCCCTTCCCATTTGACCTTGCCTCTCACCAATAATCAACTTTCCAAACCTCTCTTTCTGCACTAACTTTCTTGGTTTTGGAACCCATTTCATCTTACCTTTTTCCTGATCAATCTTCCTAGTAGGGTTTGAAAATTTACTGTCTTCTTCTGACATCTCAAAGCTAGAAGTTTCAGTCTCTATTTTCCTCCTACTAGCTGTTTTCCTTCTTCTAGTCTGACGCCTAGTCTGCCACTCCCCTGCTGTGTCTTGAGCCTCACATCCCCTTGTCCTCACCTACCCTCTGGAGCCTACCTTCTCCCCTATTGTCTCCCTTTCTTCTACCTCGCTGCCATCTTTGTTCATCCTGAAAGTATCTTCCATTTGCAACCCCAGAAACTGTTCTATCCATTTGCTGCAGACCTGCGTCGCTTCCTCCTTAACCGTAACAGAGAAAGAACCATTCCCCACGTCCACTTTAACATATGAGGACACCTTCTCTTGCTGCTGAAGGAGAATTAAGATTCTTCCCTTATCCAACCTTTTCCGGGAAATGGTATCTTCATCCACCAAAAGTGGTTCCCCTATCACCCAGCCTAATTTGACAAAGAACTCAGAGCTCCAGTAGCACAGAGGTATCCCCATACAATTGATCCATGCCATTCGCATATTTGAATTTGGATTTTCTGACCAATTCTTCATCGAAACGAACCGGTCATCCCAGAAGAATCTATTGTTTATAAATCCTTCCTTATCAATTTCGGAGTCGAAACACCATAAAACGGACTTAGATCCAATGTAATGAGATGTAAACTGAAAACCCCTGTTTCTCAATCTCTCATTGACGCTCTCCAAGTTAGAGAAAGAATTCAGAATTCCTATCGCGCATCTTCTCAACCAATGCTCTTCTCTCTGATGCGAACTCCAAAACATAGACTTCATGCTGTCTTGGTTTCGTCCCATCTGAGCTTGAGCATTTTGATCGGTCCACAACCACACGGTTTGACTCTCGCAAGTGTACGAGGTCGGTGTGTAATACAATGGCCGAGTAGGGATCGTTCCCACGAGGACTAAGGATTGATTACTGGCTTTTATCGATTTATATACTATTTGAACAATTAAGATTGAATATTTTTAGAATTCTAACACTAAATTGATTTCTATGAAAGCAAGTAAACACCAACCACAACTAAGATGAATGTGATAGTATAAGGAAAATGTGCTAGAACTTGAATCCACCTCACCTTTCTAATATGACTCTTGACTTACCTAATCTCTCAATTGTGCAAGTATGGATTATAGGTTCATATTCCCTCAAATCAACCTCTAATCTCTCTCGATGTCTTAGAGATTGTATCCAACATATAAAATATGCATGAACTCATTAAGATTAATGGAATACATACATGAACCCTATAAGCTAGCCTAGTGCATCTCTCACTTTCTAGTCATTATAGTGAATGTTTTGCTTATCTATTGATCATTCAACAAGGTAGCAAATCAAGGCAAAAGCATTAAGCATACAAAACATTCATATAACCATACAAGCACTTGTAGAGAAACTAAGTAGTCATTATCAATGAATCAAGGGTTTGGTTTCATCTTGTTCTAGCACAAAGATATTTAGCTCATATTACACATTAAAACCATACAAAATATCAAATGAGCATAAACCATAACAAATACAAGAAGAGAAAGAAGAGTTATAGAAGTAAACTAGGATGATGATCTCCTTCTTGCAATGCTTGGTCTCCAATGGTTCCCTTCCTCTAGAATCAACTCCTCCAAGCTCCAAAGATGATGAAGAAGCTTCAAACTTGAGAGAAAATGGAGTGTTTTTTGCTGGAACAAGCTGTGGTCGGATTTTGTTGGTAGTGTGTGAATGAATGGGAGCTCCTTTCCCACATGCCTCATATCTCTCCCAAAAGACAAAAATCCCCTCCTATTAATTGAAGAGGGCCCACCAAGATTTCTAATCATCACCATCCTCTCTCACAGCCCACACAAAAATCTCAGACAAAGTCTGAAAAATCCAAGCTTAGTGGCTCAAGAAATCTTCGTGAAAAGACAGAAATGGTCACCTGACGAGCTAAATCTGCACCCTGTTTTGCGCCCAAGGGTGTAGAAATGGGAAAATAGGGAACTTCTGACTAGGAATCGGCGCCCTTGTTTTGCGGTCCATGGCCGCCGATTAGGGCGCCGAATTGAGGCGAGAAAGGGTGACATTCTGGTCCCTTTCTGCGCCCTGTTTTGCTGCCCCTTAGCGCCGAATTAGGGCGCAGAACACCAAGTTTCTGAATTTGCGCTTTGGCCCCAATATTTCCATCTTTTTGCAATTACGCCCCTGATCTGGAAAAATTCCTGAAACACTTATTTTTAGCCGTTAAAAACCCGGTTTACCCGGAAAACAAGCATAAAAGATACAAATAAGGGGGAACACTTCACGAATAAATAAGAGTTATCACATTTCCATTGACAACCTGCGGTCCTCCCTTCCTAACTGGGTTACCTTTCAAAATCTCTGCAAAGGTTTTAGTGCCATAGTCAGATGGTCCTCCTTCCTTCACTCCCTCCCTCGTTCTTGAGTCGATCCTATATCCATCAGCGGATCTTCTTTTGTTCCAACCATAAGATGCAACCTTAGACGAAACCGGCCATCCATACACGTGCATCCCGTTCGTCAACCTTGCCACCTTATTGGCTTCTTCCAATGTTTCGAACCGGATGAACGCATACAAGCTTCTCCTTAAGCTATTCCTTGGCGAGAGATACACATCGCGAACCCTACCGAACGGTTTGAAAATACCCCAAAGACCAGCTTGGTCCATCACTGGATTGATGTTATAAACGTGGACTGAAAAGAGCCTACTCCTGAAATCTTCCTCTCGCCCAACACCCCTAACCCCGAAAGCACCAGAGCCTCTCTCTCTTACTTTCTCTCTCATCATTTTTTAATTTCCACAAAATGACCCGTCTCGATGGCTGTCAAGCCGTCACTCGATAGAATTTGGATCCATATGATCTTTTGCTTGAACTCATCTAATCTCATGACATATAAGCATTGCGATGAATTAGTGATTAACATGTAATTGGTTTTCACAACAACTTTATAAACAACACCAATCACGTGCTTTAAAAAGGTCAGAAAAAATATCAGAAGAGCAGAGAATCTGAATCCTGCTTGATAACCCAGTTTTGATGGCTGCTGTACGTCAAATAACTGTCTCGATAATTCATCTTGATGACCCGTCTCGATGTCAATCAAGCCGTTTTGATAAGCAATCCGGGAACAAAAATCATGTTTGTTTGAATGAGCAATTTGGCCATTGTTGATCAAGTTTAATCATGTATGGCGTGTGAATTTTTGCTTGATGAGTTGGGTTGATGATCATGAGTCAAACTTAAAAAATTGTTTTTACACTACTAATTGAATTTATCATATTATCTTTAATATTATTATAAATAGTTTTTAAGCCATTAATTATTGTTGACATGATTTGGTAGAACATACATGATATATACATATACATCAAGCATGAAGTGATTAGTTTGGACATTGACATGCCATTGAAATGAATTTTGGGAGTATTAAGATTTAAGACCAACAAAATAATACGTGAAATTGGAGAAATGATAATAGTCTCTCCTTATTACAAAATTGTTTAAGACGTTGGAGGAAATTAAAAGATTATTAAAAAACTTCGCAATTTTGGAACAGATGCAAAAGGCTGCAGATATGGGAGAAGCCTAGCCTTGCAGATGAAATTAGTTGGGGACACAAAGGCATCAGCAGCTACAGTAACTCGAATGCAACCGTTCTCGAGAATGAATATGTTCCCTAATTCCCATCATTGATACAACAAGCTTCTCTTCTCTTGCCATCCCACAAGCACACATTCTTATTCAAGTTCATTCATGTATTCAGAAATTCTTCTAAATCACACCGTTTTTTAATGGTGTCTTTGTTTTGTCGCCTTGTTTAGTATTATTGGTAGGTTCTTTTGGTTGTTAGTGTGGGCAATATAGGATTGTTCTGTAAATCTGTTACGACTCATGGATCCCTTCTCCATAGTTTTATGATTCATTTGTGTGTGCATCATGTAAACCCCAAAGTGATTCTATATGTGATGAATTTAGTTGTCCATTGATAAGGAATAAAGCTTTTTTCTATTATTCTTCAATTTTATTTTTTTTTAATTGCATGTTCAAACTTTGTAACCTATATTAGTAATGTCAACAAATTAACCCAAAAATCATCATTTTACTCAAAATGATGTGTTAAGTGATTTGTTTTATCGTATAACTATCTGCCACATCATTTGGATTGATTTTTAAACTATTTGTTTTGTGTTGTGTGTATTATTATTATTATATAATTTTAACTACATTTGTTAATCAAAGATTTTTGTTCAAATCTATGGAGACCAACTCCAAATTTCATTGCCGAAAGCTTTATTTGGAGACCAACAATCAATTCGTCTCGCAATGTATATATAGTAGTGTTGATGTTTGTCACAAAGTAACGTGTATTTATTTGGGGCATATTTGTAATTTTGGATTTTAGTGAACTTTGTTGTAATTAGTTAAAAGCCTCCCTCTATATAAGTGAGTTGTTTTTTTTGAATGGCTAAATTTATTAAGAGCAGGCAGCAACAGCACCTACCAAGGCAACAACAACAAAGGCCACCAACCGAAGGGGGGGGGGGGGGGGGGGGGGGGGGGGGGGGGGGGGGGTGGCGGCGCAAGAACCAAAGAAAAGGAAGAAAAACACAAAACACCAAGTACCAGAAAAAGAAAAAACGCAGCAGCAAGGCAGACCAAAAGCAACACAGCAAACCCGCAAGCTGAGAACAGAACACAAACAGGGGAGACACCCCCCACCTGCAGCCAAACAAACACAAAAGACAGCAACAAAGACAAGTAGAGCCAACAGGAGTCAGTGAACCTCCCAAATCTCTTTATCCCTCACCTGAGCTGAAGCATGTTTAGCCAGAAGGTCTGCGAAAGAGTTACTAGCCCTAGGATTGAACACAACTCGAGTATTCCCAGGATGAAAAGGTAGTTACGAATATCATAAATGGTGTCGACATGCTTCAAATTACCTAGGCCATCTGAGTTAACCCATGAAACTGCCATTTTAGAGTCACTCACAATATCAATCTCTTTTTTGATCAAGGATTGAGAGAGCACACATGAGGAGGCAGAGCCAATAGGAGTCAGTGAACCTCCAAAATTTCTTTATCCCCCACTTGAGCTGAAGCATTTTTAGTTAGAAGGTCTGCGAAAGAGTTACTGGCCCTAGGATTAAATACAACTCGAGTATTGCCTGGGATGAAAAGGTAGTTACGAATATCATAAATGGTGTCGACATGCTTCAAATTACCCAGGCCATCTGAGTTAACCCATGAAATTGCCGTTTTAGAGTCACTCACAATATCGATCTCTTTTCTGATCAAGGATTGAGAGAGCACACATGAGGAAGTAGCCCAATGAATTGCCAAGATTTCTGCTGAGTTAGAATCAATAATCCCCACAAACTTCAAGAATAGACCCAGCACCAAACTAGCGCTATTTCTCATGACTCCGCCAATCCCTGCATTGCCTGGAGACCCCCTATATAAGTGAGTTGTTAGGAGAGTTTTTAGACTAAGTGTGCAAATGTGTATAGACAATAAAAGTGAGAGAAAACCCTAAAACAAAGAGTGATTGTGAGGTTGGAAGATTGAGACCTAGAAGAAGAGAGAAGGCTTATGGGTTAGAGGTAATCTCTTGTACTTGTCATTCTCACTATCTAGTGAAATCGGTGCCTTCGTGGATATCAAAGGCATTGCACATGCTTTGTCTTATTTGCATCATAGTTGCACACCGACAATTGTTAATTGTGACATATTTAGTAATAATATTTTACTAAACTCAGAATCTCAAGCATTTGTTGTTGACTTTGGATTGGCTAGACTTCTACATTCGGACTCATCGAATAGAACTATACTAGCAGGGACTTATGGGTACATAGCTCCAGGTGACTTCTCAACTATATATTCTTCTATACTTTTCTGTGATCTTTACTTTTGGGAATACTTAGCATCAATGACATTCTGATTAACCAGTTGCTAGAAACATGCGGATTAAATGTTATGAATAAGATTGAGAAAAAAAATACTCAAGAACATTCAATTACATAAGCCAAAAAGAAAATTATAAAGGATTTTTCTTTTTTGAATTAAGGGATTTCATTTCTTCGCCTAAAGGATTCTATTTTTCTTTCAGAACTTGCGTACACTATAGTTGTGACGAAATGTGATGTTTATAGTTTTGGAGTAGTGGCACTGGAAATATTAATGGGAAGTCATCCATGACAACTTCTCTCTTCATTGGATCAAAATATAATGCTCATTGATGTATGATGCAGTAGAGATTTATGTTCAATTTAAATCAAAGTTCATTCACTGGGATCGGTGATTCAATTGGTTGAAAACTAATTAGTTTAGGAAAATCTACTCTAAGTGCATGAAATTAAATTGCATAATGCTTGGTTTTGGAAAATGATTTGGTTTCTTGAAATTGATTAAAGATGCAAACTTGAGAAATAAAAATGCAAACTTGTGAATTAAAACTAAACTAACACAACAAACACACAAGTAGTAAATATATGGAGAAAGCACTAGGGAATCAATGCAACCTTTCTTAGACCACTCTATGTTCTTACTTAGTCTCATTAAGCACTTCAATCCAATTTTAGGGCTTGTTTTAAGATAAATCCATTAAGTTCTAGGTCTTTCTCATTACCCACAATGGTCATATAGCAAGCAATGGACAATCCCCCTATTTAACATAAAACTCTAAGCCAAGTTGACCTAGCATGGTCATGCATAAACCAACCTTCCCAATTACTAAGCTTATGGTGAGATTTAGATGGGATGACCACCCACACCTAAACTCAACCTCTTAGATAAACTAACTCACAAACCCATGTCCCTTGTGGTCACAACAAAACATGAGTAGAGAGATTAGAGCAATTAATTCAATAATTGAGACTAAAATCGAATTGAATTAGAGAATAGACTAATTAATTACATAGAGTTGTCCAATATGGTTACATCAATCCCGTAGCTAGAATTAGTTACACATTAATGAAAAATAAACAAAGAAGGGAAAAGTGTAGAGAAAACCCATAAAATCCATGTGAGCATTCCTTTGTTCCTTGAGCTTCTTCTTCTCCTTCCTTGAATAATCTTCCAAAAATGGATGGAAATGGTTATGTAGAAGGAAATATGTGAAAGAGATGATGGGAAAATGTAAAAAGGTTGGAACTTGGGTGATGTTGGAATGTGAAAGGTTTTGGATATGGTGAGAAAGCTTAAAAATGGAGTTTTGGGGGGTTTTTGGTTCAAAGGTGGTTTGTGTGGTGATTGGGGCTGGTTCCAGTGTTCAGAGAAGAGGCAAAGATGATATATTTATAGGCTGGGCAAATTAGGGTACGAAAATGTAAAATTATGAAAATACCCCTCTGACATAAAATTACAAAAATGCCATAAGTCGTTGTCAAGGTCGCTGTTAGGGGGCGACCACTAAGACAATGAAGATCTCTGGAATTGTTGAGGGGTGGAGGTCGCTGGCATGTTGGCTGTTGACGGGGTCGACCTCATGGGTGCGAAGATTACTAGAATTGTTGGAGAAAAAAGGTAGCTGCCATATTGGCCATTGGAAGGGGTGAACTTCATGGCGACCACCACGGTGAACATCACGGTGAAAAGGAGGTCGCTTCCATGGTCATTTCCAGCCACGGTGAAGAGGTTTGAGTTGGTTGGCCATGGAAGTTGGAAGATTTTGGAGGTTAAGAAAATCATTGCATAGAGGCCTGAAAGTGGTGGCAAACGGACCGGGAGGAGTCTCGCCACTAATATGAGTGAAAAACCGTCGGAAAGAACGTCGAAAAATGGCTGGAATGGCATCAGGTTGAAGCCGAGCCGAGTCGAGTCGAGTCGAGTCGAGTCGAGTCGGGTCCGGGTCCGGGTCCGGGTCACGCGGTTCTGCACTTGGGTTGCTGGAGGTTGAAGACACTGACGTCACGAAGACGTCAGCAGCATCAAAACCAAAACACACCGTTTCACTTATGACGTGGTGTGCACTTGCGTTTGTCTGGCGAATTACAATAAGGACCCCTCAACTCTTCTCTAATCATAGAATCTTCAATATATGCTTCATATTTTCACTTTATCCCCTGATTCTCCAAAATTGCTCCAATGCCCCTGAACTCAGTAAATACGTGAAACACTTATTTTAACATATTAAATACCTGGTTTTACCCAAGGAACAAGTACAAGAAGTAGGAATTGGGAACCTAAAAATAGGTATAAAAATAGTACGATCAATGTATTAGACAGGCGTCTCTCGCCTCCTGAGGATCAAACAATTGTGCAGGATATTGTTGTTGCTTCATCGCTAACATTTACATGCTTGAGTTCAAAACCGAAGTCCCGACTAACGATGAAACGTGTGTCTCAAGAATTTCTCATCAGCAAGACACGAATGTCGAAACCTGTTCATGAAATTTCCATTGTGGAACTCAAAAACCAAGAAATGTGTTTTGTTGATGAGATTGATGGTTAGTGGGAGATGTATGATTGATAATTCATGAATGTTGAATTTCATAATGTCAAGGCGTGTAGTCTATGACTTTGTCTAATGTCATCGCAATTTTTTATTCTTTTCGAACTCAACAATAAATTAGAAGTCATCATCCCCTGCCTCTACCCCTGTTCTCAATTTGTGTTTGAAGAATTGTTTATATACAAACTTATATTGACTATTGACTAGAGTTTATTTTATATTTTAGCAGACTGTAATTGATTTATAATTATGATGTAGGACAAAGAAGAAGAACCATGGCCCATGCCGCTACCGGTGTCCTGCGGCCCAACCCACCTAACTTCAGATTCATACGGTTTTGGGTGTTTTCGTATTATATTAATTTGGGTTTTTGTTTCTTGTTTAGCAAGTTTATTTACTTTAGTTTGATTAGGAATTAAATTTAGGTTTTAGAAATAAATCAAACTTACCTTTTTGGTAAGATTTGATCTTTGTTTTCCAGTTAAGTTATGAGTCATGAATCTTAGAAGATTCTGATTAGTTTTGATCTTTTCCTGTTTTAGTCTTTTTAGGAATGTCGTATTCGAATCGTATTAGGATTAGTTTATTATAAATAGTCATACTATTTCCAATTATTGTAACTTTTAAACCTTTGATTGATATTAATAAAATCGTTCCTTTGGAACATTTATCCGTCGTGGATTCGACGTGCTCTTTGAGGATTCGAGAGCACCATTTTCGAACGAAGATTAGGGAATGATGGCCCCTGCATGGCGGTTCATGCTTGGGTAACTACCGGTCGTTATGTCAAGGTTCGTCTGAGTGTGCCTCAAGGTTCGACGAAGTGATCATTCTTATTTTCGCCATACCCCGCCGCGTCAATTAGAATCAGAGCTACCGAGTCTACCTCTGTGCTACGCTCAGCATCCACGGACGACAACCATCTACCTTTCTAAACGCTGAAGTCTCACCTTCCATATTTTCCCATTAAAAAAAAAATCGAAAAAAAGAAAAAAGAAAAAAGAAAAAAGAAGGCGTAGTTCAAAGAATTTACAATCAGCCCCCAAAGGCAGCCGCGCATTCTCACCCATCAAAGTTGCATGCACCTGAAGCCGCGAGTGAATTTATTTTTCGTAAGCAGTTCTCAAGGTTCGTTTGAGTGTGCCTCAGGGTTCGACGAATTGATCATTCTTATTTTCGTCATACCCTGCTGCGTCAATTGGTATCAGAGCTACCGGGTCTACCTCTTTGCTAGGCTCAACGTCCATGGACCACAACCATCTACCTTCCTAAACGCTGAAGTCTCACCTTTCATATTTCCCCAATAAATAAAAAAAGAGAAAAAAAAAAAAAAAAAAAGCGTGTGGTAGTTTGAAGAATTACAACGTGCCCCAATCATCATCACCATTAATCGTGTGCTACCATTCATATCTACCACTTTAAGCCGTGCATTCTCACCCATCAAAATATGGCAAGACCCAACTCTAACTCCAAGCCCAAGCCTACTTTGCCTAAAGGTCGACCCACAACCCTCGTTGATATGATGCAATTTGTGTCCGATTGGTTTGATTTTGAGGAAAGTGAAAGTGTTTATTGTGATATACTCGGTAGCGACAACATGGTTGATTGTGGTAATATTACACAAGAGGAGCTTGTTGATTGCGTTGCGGTTAAAATTGAAGAGAGTGATGATCAAATTGTGTTTGTAAATTTTGAGAATTTTACCTAACAACTGGTGGAGGCAATTGATCTTGAAGTGGTTGACAAAGCTCACTTTGAATCAACAAATCTAGTTGTTGAAGAAATTGACAAGACAATCGAGAACATTGTTTTTGAAGATTTTGTATTGATGTCTCATGTTCTTGTAGGCCAAATTGTTGGTACATTATGCATGTCATCAGAAATCAGTACTCTTTCCAAGCTCAGATATCTTGACCTGGATAAAAATAATCTGACAGGTGAGCTTCTAATTTTACTTGCTATCGTTAGCCAACTATTCGATATATTGACCTTTAATTTTTTTTTATTATAACACAGGTACTATCCCACCAGAGATTGTTTGGTCTCATTGGATCTGAGTAACAACAATTTATTTGGATCTGTTCCTTCAACAATTGGAGGACTCATCAATCTGGAAGAATTAGATCTTTCTAACAACAAGCTTGGTGGTCCAATTCCAATTGGGATCAGTGACTCCTCAATGTTGCGGAACATGAAATTGAGCAACAGTAGTCTAAGCGGAAGCATTCCTATAGAGATCGGAAAACTGTTGTAATTTCAATCATCAGCACATCTGATAAGGCCATACATTCTAGCATAACTAGTTTCATAAATATGAAACAAGAGAAAGTGATTCACTCAACTAGTTTCATACACATGAAACCAAAAGGATGAGAATACTCTACTAAATGAAACCAGAGGAAGAGAATCACTCAACATACCATAGTTAATAACAGATGTGTAATTGATATCCATCACAGAACTAAGAAACCTTTTCCAGAAACGTCGAAGCAAATTTAATACCATAGTTAATAACAGATGTGTAATTAATTGATACCATAGTTAATTAACAAAGCAAATTTCAAAACCTGTAATTAATAAACCAAGATATCTATTTGGTTGATGTAATTGATAGTTAATAACAGATGTGTGACTGATGTAATTGACAGCTAATAACATATATATGTTTGATTGCTTATTGAATCAAGGAAAATTGGCATCTTCTTCTTTAGTTAATTTCTACCGCAAGCAATGGTACGTATCTTTTCTTTCAACTCCATTTAAAAACTAAAGAGTGGAGTTATAATAGAGAAAAGAAAGAAAAAAAAAAAAAATCGAGTAGGGGTCAGCCACGTACGTATCTTTTCAAGTTTGAGATTTTCAATCGATAATGCAACTCCGTTTTACAAGCTAATTACAAGGGAGCTGCTTCTATTTTTTTGATATAAGACTCTACTCGCATTACTTGCTGAAGATGATCATGATATATCTCAAGATTCTAGGGTTTTATGGTGGTGGATTTTTGTGAGAATCGCTGTTCTTCCACTAAAATCAGGTACACAGTTGGGCTCTACTACTACTACTACTACTACTTGTAAGTAATCTTGTTAATTAGCTGATTCCCAATTTTGGAAACTGGAAACAATGCTGGATTAGCCGTTCAAAATCAAGCCTTTTGTTTGTTATCTGGGTCTTTAATTCTATTACTGTTTTGTCTTTTATTTTTGGGTGCTGGAGAATCCTTGTGGGTTATTGATTTCTTGGAGAAAAAGGAATGCTGTCAAGATTCTTTAGATTTCAGTTACCGAGTGAGAGAGAGATTGCTTTCTTTTACAAGGATTCCTAAAGAGAAACAAAGTGGCTTGAAACCTTCAAAGCCGATTTTATTATAAATTCTGTGAGAGGATTTTTTTATTTCTTATTTTATATACAGTGTATCCGTTGTTGTTACTCACGACGTGACCACCCCAACTATTTGATTTGAGTGGCTAGGTTTGAGGTTCGAAAGCATCGATGGGGCATCTTCTTCTTCTTCGAAGTCTCACGATGCTTCTTCTTGTTGTTCCAGTATGTTTGTTCTCTTTTTCGTTTCCCTGTATCGTGGCTCAATCGGATACGAAGACCTCTGCTCGTGCTCTTGATGCCCTTCTTCAAGACTATGCTTATAGTGCTTTTGTTCGTCCGAGGACAGGGATTGTCTACAATGGTTATGTTCCTTCTAATTTGACCGGAATGAAGATCGCTGCTATGAGGCTCAGGAGTGGCAGCCTGAGAACCAGAGGCGTGAAGATTTATAAAGAGTTTGGAATCCCTATAGGAGTTACCGAGAGTCCCTATGTGGAACGGCTCGTTTTGGTGTACCAAAACTTGGGCAATTGGTCTAAGACATATTATCCGTTGCCTGGTTATACCTACTTGTCTCCGGTGCTGGGTCTTCTTGCTTACGATGCTTCAAACTTAACAGCTACCAATTTGCTGGAGTTGAAAATTAGGGCATCCGGTGATCCTCTATCAATCACATTCCAAGATATGATGTCTGCCCCAGCTGGGTCTGTTGCCAAGTGTGTTTGGTTTGATTTACATGGTTTAACCCATTTCAGCAATGCGACATCAGGCAATACATGCTCAACTACTGAACAGGGGCATTTTTCTATAGTTGTCGAGTCTGTTGCCCCCGGTCCATCACCAAGTCCAAGACGTGAAAAAAAGAAGAGCAATTCAAAAGTATGGATAATTGTTGTACCTGTGTTGGTTGGCTTAGCACTGTTGGTGTTATTGGCATTTCTGGTGTTATGGCTGCATAAATACAAACAGGGACATGATCAGTTGGGAGAACAAACAGGGACGGCTGCGTAGTTTTGAAAATTTACAGATGCAAAAGGCAGATGTGGGAGAAGCCTTGCAGATGACATGATCAGTTAGGGACACAAACAGGGACGGCTCCCTGAAGTTTTGAAAATTTACAACTTATTCCTATGTTTCAACTTTTGTAACATCCTTAATTCTTAGAATTTTATGCTTTTACCCCTATTTCATTCCTTATTTTTCTAGTTTTATTATAAACAAGGCATCTAATATTTTTTTTCCATCAAATCACATGAAAAATATCTTTGATTTTAAATATAGTATTTATTTTCAATGTATCTTAAATATAAATGAAATTCGATCATAACATATATGTTCTATCTCAATTAATATTATTCTCATTCAAATAATTTTGTTGTCTCTTACAATATTAATTATCTCACTCGTCACCCTAATACCATATTATACTTTTGATATGTTATTTATTTTAAATAATCAATATAATATGTGTTAATTTATATAATTAAAACATATCAACCAAACATATACATATATTAGATAAGATGTGGTTGACCCAGTTGTATGCCCCTCACATCCATACCACGAGGTTGTGGATTCGAGTCTCTACCCCTCACACCCACACCAATTTATGTTTAACTATTAAAGATATTTTATCAAACAAACTTTTTAAATTTTTTTAAAATTAAACTAGTTTTTGGATGTTAGAAAAATGCTATGAGTACAATTTAAATTTTAATTAGTTTTCTAACTCCTAAACAGTAAACATTATTATTGAACCATGAATAAAGAACCATAACGTTTTACTACATTATTTTTAGTCTAATTTTAGACATTGCAACTCTATAAATCAACTTGTATTTCAACTACTAATGTGTCATTTTTTTTATTTATTTTTTTTTGAAGAATTACACTATTACATAAATTCTAGGTTTTTTATGGAGTGGGAAAGGACTTGAACCCACAACCTTGTGGTGCAGATGTGAGGGGTTATATCATTGGACCAACCTCATATTGTCAACTACTAATGTGTCAATTGACAAATGAATACACATTAACGGTATTTTTTATTAATTTTTTTTCTATAACATACCCTCTAAAATACGTGATATAACTAATTATATTTTATGACGCCCCCGCTGGAAACAATTTATGGCTCCGTCCCTGATCGCATATGAATATTTTTGAAATAAAGCATATTTTCTGGAAATAGATGAAAGAATTGAAATTCCATGAACTTGGAAAGAGCATGTTATTGACTCACATTCCCAAGCTAAACTTTCTAAAGGATCAAATAAGACTTTCCCTTTGGTTTTAACGGGGCAATGGATGAATTGTTAGTTTATGAAGGAATGGATGAGATGACAAAGAGCTAAAGATCATGCTAAGATGGTTACACATTACCAAGCTGCAATACAGTTTATCTTACTTGCATCATAACTGCCGGCCAATAATTATGCATCGAGACATATCAAGCAACAACATATTATTGGACTCAGAATTAGAGGCCTTTGTTGCTGATTTTGGCACAGCTAGGCTTCTACAGCCTGACTCATCCAACATAAGTTTATTACCGGGAACTTATGCTTTGATTTTTCTAACAAAATAAATAGTTAATTTGATAAATCTATATATTAATGAGTTAATAAGGTTGTAAAGGATGGAGGAAATAAGGGGAAATAGCACCAAATTGAATTGGTTTTGTGGTAATATCACCAAGTTAATAATTCTATGTTTAATAGCACCAAAGTATAGGGATGGACAAAAATGCCCTTCCTTTCTTCTTTTTCTCCTTTCTTCTTTCTTCTTGCTGGAGAAAAAAGAAGCTCTCTCTCTCTCTCCCTCTCTCACTTGTCTCTCTCAAACGGTGGCCTTGATTTCTTCTTTCTTCTTTGGAGAAAAACGAAGCCATCTATTTCATCTTTACGTTGACCTCACATGTGAGAAAACTGTTCTGAGCTAAATAATTTTCAAGACCTAGCGACGACAGGCGTCGGTGGTTCTTGTTCGACGATGGTGGTTTGCAAGACGGAGAACAGACGACACTGACATGTGAGAAAACTGTTCTGAGCTAAATAATTTTGTTGTCTTCACAGTTATATTGTTATTATATGGTTACCATAAGTAGGATATTGCAAGTTTTCAAGTTCTTTATCTTTGTGTTTCAGCTCTGCTTGAAGCTGCAAGAAAAATTAATTTCTCAGATATCTCAAATCAAATAGCATCTGAAATTGCGTCAGGAAGGTATAGCTTTTTTGGATATTCTTTTGTATATTTCTGCTCTGGTTTACAAGTATTCAACACATGCTCCTACATTTTCAAGTTAAGGAAAGTTTAATACATCGATAAACCAATTTCAGCCTGGTGAGATTAAGAAAAATAATAGTAAACAGAAGAAAAACTGTCTGCTGGGTTCTATAATAATGTAATTAGTTGCTTCCTAACTCTTGATGCCTGAAGGAATGTTCTGTAGTTGTGATATTTAATGTGCTCTAGTTGTCAATTTCCTTAAAGGGGTTGGCAATCACCGGTATTAATGATAGAAGATATTGAAATCGTATTCCAACCGATGAATCTAGGTGAGTTTTATCACAACCATTTTGATCAAATTCCCATGATATTGGAAATTTTTTGTCTATTTCTTATCATCTAGTATTATTTTTAGATTTGCCCATAAATAAAGTGCCAGTGTTTTGGATTCTTTGAGTGTTTTGGATTCTTTGTTATTTCCAGAAGACACCACAGCTTTGCTAGCTGGATTATGCTTTGAAAATTTGTGCATTATGTGTTAATTATATAAATGATGGTTGTGAGATTTGTGTATTTGGTACAAGGTAAGTTTCACCTTTACATAGTTCTTGTTTCCTTAATATGGTATTTTGGTGGTTATGATGTTTATTTCTATAATTATCAGGCATACATGGGATTTGAATTCTAGCTTTGTCTCTGCAGGCATATATATACAAGTCAAGCTATCACGATGGCAATGGTAGTTCCAACAACTTGAGACGACACACAATACAATAGTTGATCCAGAGTCGAGACATGGCGATGTAAAAGATGGTTTGTAGTGAGACTTACCAAGCATGTTTAAGCTGACTTGTTAACACATTCACTGGATTAAATGCTTACTGTGTATTATGTGAATATTAATTTTTCAATGAAAACATGTTGTGACATTGCTTGGAAATCTAAAATTTGTTTGACTGTCTGTCCAATTGGAAGTGTATACTATATAATCATGTTAGCTTAAAAGTTTGGCTCCCAGATTTAGTCTACATGTTGTTTCTTCTGTTCAATATCATTATTGGTTTTTCCCTTGACTTTTAGCTTTCATAACAGTTAACATGTTTATGGTTAATTTGTGTATTCTTGTTCCTTGTAATAAGCATATGGATAAAATCTTGTTTCTTTCTTAAAACTGTTTATTTGATAAGATACATTATAAATATCCATTGTAAGGAAGTACATAGTTGTGTTTGGCAATGTATAAAAAGTAAATAAAAAAGGGTAGAGAAAAATATATGAAGTTGTGTTTGGCAATGTATAGAATGTCTACAAGTGTCTTAAAGAGAACTACGGTACTAAGCAGGAAGACATCATCCTTTATGGTCAATTTGATGCTTCATAAAGAAAACCATGCTTGGTGTAATTGTAGATATTGAGATTTATTGGGAAGAAAGCTAGTAGTGTCATGCTCATTTATGTCTCAAAATGGTCCACTTTTTCAAATGGAAACACTTATACTTTCAAAGTCACTGGAAATCAATTATGGTAATCCTCTTATTGAAGATTCATAGAGTAGAGCACACA
Organism: Acer yangbiense; assembly: GCA_008009225.1. Taxonomy (NCBI): domain Eukaryota; kingdom Viridiplantae; phylum Streptophyta; class Magnoliopsida; order Sapindales; family Sapindaceae; genus Acer; species Acer yangbiense. Next base: position 9,267,948 of record CM017763.1, on the reverse strand, counting down.
TATTTGACAATGACTTGAAATTTTGGTGTTCAATGCAGTCAAAATTTTGGTCCCTGCAGCGTATGCCAAATCCACCAATGATTCGGAGTGCTGACGATGCAAGTACCAGCAACCTTGTCTCAACCCAATACTGGAGGAAATGTAGTGTATGTCACAATGTCAGCCACAACAAACAAACTTGTCCAAATAAAGAGCAAAACATTTGAGTATGAGTTTAAAATGTCGAACTATTGACTGAAATGGTTGTATTATTATCAAATTGAACTATCGACTTAATGTTTTACTCCTTTTGTTTGAATTATGGTTGTATGCTTGACTACATTTGAGTTTGAGTTTATTATGTGGAACAATCGAATTATGTTGACGAGTTTGGGAGCATTAAAACCAGATATTCATTTGTCTGGCTTCATTCCATTAAGTTTTTTTTCTTTTTATCAAAATTTACCTAAAATTAACCCAATAAGTTTGGAAACTTATTGGTCAATACTTTGGAAACCATATATCGAAGAAATTGGAACATAAATCTCGGCTAAACTTCCAGTAAGTCTTGGTTAATATGTAATAAGTCTCGGGTCATTAGCCGAGACTTATTACGTGTTAACCGAGACTTATTGGAAGATAACCGAGACTTATTGAAAGTTTGGAAAGTTACTAGAATCAAGAATTTGGAAACCAGATATTGAAGAATTTGGAACATAAGTCTCAGCTAAACTTCTAGTAAGTCTCGGTTAATATGTAATAAGTCTTGGGTCATTAGCCGAGACTTATTACGTATTAACCGAGACTTATTGGAAGATAATCGAGACTTAATGGAAGTTAGCCGAGACTTATTGAAAGTTTGGAAACTTGGATATCGAACTTATTACATCATAGCCGAGACATAACATACATTTACCCGAGACTAACCGTGAGAAATTTGAAAAAAAAAAAAAAAAAACCATCCAAAAGACCTTTTCACTCGCATGTTATCTGGTACTTGTTTTTTTTTTTAACTTATATTAAATATACTTTTTTTTTTTTTTTCATTTGATGAAACTTATTTTAACTATAATTTATATGTATCCACAGCCGAGACTTATATTAAATAGACTTACTGTCAAATATAGCTGGAAAAATTAACTTGAAAGGAAATCTATGAAACAGCAGACGCAAGAATGTAACTGCTGTCAAATATATTAAATAGACTTTAACATTGCATAAATTAATCACTAATAAACTTGTAGAATTCCAGAAGCCATGCATATACATAATACATGTCCATATGTTCCTCAGTTACCAATTTGCTGCCAAATTTTCTCTATTACGCATGAATCGGTGTGTGATTCTAGCAACTACATACAATACAAAGAAATGTTATCAAATGTAAGAAATACAACAATTAAATAATCATGAGCATCAAAACCAACTTAGCATTTGTATGAGCCTTTTTTTTCCAAAGCAAAATCTAAAAATAACGAAGATGCCGAAAAACTATAACCTCTAGCGAGCTTAAACTAGTTGTGTGTACTTATGCAAGGGTAATTCTCTTGTCAGATAAGGTCCTTTCAACCATTCTGTGGGTAGATTGGCTGTTTTTTCTTTTGCTATTCCCAAATTTTCTTAGTACAGTTCGCTGCATTATCCTTATAGGAATGCCACCCAAGTCGAAGTCTTCCTTCAAAGATTTGGTTAAAAACTAGAGATCTGTATCGGATAGTTCTGTCTTTCGGCTCAAGAAGGCAACAAATGTGGGAGGCCGAGCCTTCACTTGGGTAAAATTTGATTCTATGACAACATATCCGACAAGAAGTACACAATTAGATCCAATTGTGAATAGATAAAATACAAATGCATTAAGAGTTATTATGTAGTGTTGATTATGTCACAATAAGTCTTGTGATAGAAGATCTAGATAGGATTCTACCCTCTAATCCAGCCACCGGAAACAAAAGGCATGATAAAAAGTAAAACATAAAAGCTTATTAAAGTGATTAATTACACATGTTTTCCCCCACCACTAACTATAGCACAAAAATAACTACATTAAGATTGTAATTCCAAAATGCATTAAAAAGCTTTCCAGAAAGAAAAGATTATCAAATAACAGCGTGATGAAGTATGAAAGAACGTCACAGCAAGACTACGATAAATCAAATTACAAATAAATTGTGTCATTATCGAGTTCATCTGCTTCCCATTTCAATAATTCAATGCCATAAACTTCAATTATCTAGTCGTATTCAATTAATAAAAATTTATTTCTCTCAAAAATCCAGCCAATAATGAACGCTCATATTGACGAGAACTTGTCTCTCCATTTTTGTTATCAAACACTTGCAACCTTAACGAGAGAGAGAGAGAGAGAGAGAGAGAGAGAGAGAGGGTCAAAAAAGGATTAAGGAAAGGGAATATTACCTCCTCTTCAAGCAGAGAGGGCAGATTGTAAATTGATAAAAGAGAACTAAATTGCTCCACTAGCTTCTCTTCTTTAATGCTGGACCAGGTATGTTGAGGCGGCGCAAACAAAAGTACTGCTAGAACATCACCTGTAGATGGATGCATTCCTTTGCAATTACTTTGATCGAAATCACACAAAAATAGTTCATCTATTTTTAACAGTAATTTTCACATACACTTGGTGTTCATGCAATTGGTAGTATAATACTTCAATAAACTTGACAGAAACAGAGCACACTATAAATCAAAGACACTAAACACAACATTCCAATTCTTCAAAAGACATTTTTCTTTCAACTTCTTCTTGTTGTTGTGTGAGAATGACTCAAAGAAATGTTTATATAATGCTTATTTCGGAAGAGTCATGACAAATTAGGACCCAATGTGAGAGGATTAACACTGGGTCATGTTCATCTTCTCCACCACACATATCCCAAACCAGTAGAAAAGATAAAAATACCCTAACCTAGAAATCAAACCTTAGAAACTAAAATAGTAGCTCTAACAACAGTCAAACACTTCCAACCACAAATCAAACATAAATCAACATCTAATCTTAGAACAAACATGTCCAATAGACAATTTGAAGAATAACAACCAACATACCTTCACTTCCTCGTCAATTTCTTCTATTTCACAGAGAATTTCAAGTTCGTCGTCGTCGTCGGCTTCTCCGATTCGTCGTCGCCGTCCCTTCTCCGATTCGTCGTCGCCGTCCCTTCTCCGATTCGTCGATGTCAACGATGATGGTGGGTCTGGTGGGTCTGGTGGCTCTCTCTTCAGACAGTGAAAAGGAATTGAAAAAAAAATCCCCCCAAATTCAAAGCTCAGGTGTATATTAGGGGCAAATCTGGTAGAGCACAATAATTGGTGCTATTTCCACAACAATTAATAATTTGGTGACATTTCCACAAATGGCCTTGAAAACAGTGCTATATAAAAAAAGAGCTCGATAGGATAACCCATTAATTTAATAAGCCGTGTTTAAGTTTAAGGCTTTTAGCTCATGACATGATAAATTAACGGGTTGTGTTCGTGTTGAGTTAAAAATAAACGAATTGTGTTTGGATTTATACAAACAAAACACGATAACCCGAATTACCATTCCTAATTATAGTCGAAGGCACAAGCATGGTGATAACTACTCCTTTCAAGAAAGTCGAGGTTATAAGTTCAAATCCCCTCCTCAAAGTAAAAAAATAAAATAAAATTGATAAGATAAGATTGAATCAGTGTTAAGACCCTCACAATTACACCATTGAATTTTTAAAATTCAATTAATTATAATAGCTTGGAAAAAAAAAAAGTATAAAATTAAACAATCCTAACATTAGTAAAAGATTAGAGTGTCTTTAGTAAAACCCATAGTTCGATTATAGGCCCATATTCAACAATTGGGCTAATTGTATATTCAGCCTAATAAAACCAGCCCAGCCCAGCCCAGCCCAGTCTTGCAGAGAGAGAGATCAAAAATATATATATCACAGTCGCAGCAAAAATATCACAGTTGTAATTTTTTTTTTTTCTCTGTGCGCGAGAGAGAAGATGGGAAGAGAAGTCTCAGAGAGCTGCGTAGATGGTCTATTAACCGAAATGGTCTCGACTTATTGCAATCGGTTCTACGCTAATAAGCCTGAGCTCGCCGCTCGTCGGATCGAAGCCATTGGTTATCAGGTCGGTCACCAGCTCTCCGAACGGTAATTCTTATCAAACCCCAGCTTCAATTTCACTTTTTTTTTTCTTGTTCTATTTCAATTTATATGCTTGCTTATTTTGTACCTTGTTGAAAATTTTCGTTCTTTCTAGTATAATTTTTTTGTGATTAAAAACTGTCTTGTTTAGATCTGATGAGTAAGTATGAATTAAGCTGCTTGATTGTGCTGTTTGGATGCTGACAAATTGTAGGAAAATAAAAAGACCTTATATTTTGGATTATAACTTTGAAATTTACTAACAATGTTGAAATGATTCAGTGTTGCTATTTGTTGAATACCCAGTGTGACTCTAAACATGAATAACGATTAGATTATTGTATCAGTCAGGGCTCCGTATTGGCTGCATTTTGAAATTCTTTCTGATGTAGAAAATTGGTCAAACAAAAGTAACTAGCTGAGTTTAGCGGGCTTTCATTTGTCGAACCTGCATTCTTCTACTTGTTTAATTTAGTGGGTTTGTATTTGAATGCAAGATCAAAATAGGGGACGGAACTTTGTTTGAAGAAATGACAAGTAATACATGTAAACAGTTCGATAATTGATTTTGTTTGTAATTTAGTGAAAAATCTAGATGGGTTGGAGCTCAGCCGCTCAAGTCCATAGGACATATACAAACAAAATGAGTGATTGGAATTTTTTTTTTTTTTATCTGTTTATCTTAATGTGTCATGGATATCAAATTCTGTATCATAACTTTGGAATTGTGTTTTATGACTATAACAAGTAGTTGATAATATTGTCTGTTTATATGTGTAATGGATATCACCAATTTTGTATAATAGCTTTTGAGTTGTGTTAATGGATGTCACTAATTTTGTATCAAAGCTTTTGAGTTGTGTTTATGACCTTTTCGGTAAGAAAGTTTTGTTTTTATTTGTTAGGTATACAATGGAGAGACCACGATTTAGTGATCATCTTGAGGCAATAAAGTTCATCTGCAAGGACTTTTGGTCCGAGCTCTTCAAGAAGCAGATAGACAACTTGAAAACAAATCATAGAGTATGCATCTTAAAGAATTTAAATCGGTTTGGGACCGCTTGTGATATAGTATGTATTTAAGATAATGGTGTATGTTTGTCTTGTAGGGTACCTTTGTGTTGCAAGATAATCGGTTTCGTTGGCTATCACGTATTTCCATTGATCCATCACTTGAAAATGGAGAAGCTCAAGATCCTTCGGTCGTGGCTGAAAGCAAAGCAGCCCAAGCAACCAGCATGCATCTGTATTTCCCATGTGGAATAATAAGGGGAGCTCTTTCGAACTTGGGAATCCCCTGTGCAGTTTCTGCTGACATATCCAACCTTCCGGCATGTAAGTAATTCAATCTTGATTGAGTTTTTTTTCCGTCTTCAACTTCTTTTTTAAGATTTCCATTTAAATTACAATATTAGGATGTAAGTATTTTAAGATCAAGTAAAAATTTGAATTCCTCAATCCTGAGTTTCCTTCCATGAAGCCAAAGATGCTTTCTAATTTCATTGTTTACAAAATCAAGTATTGCTGCATTACTATTTATTAGAGTGAATTGTAATTAAACCACATTAGAATCTGCAGTTATTATATCCGGTGCTATAGTTCATGTTATTTCTTTTTCGAATGTATTTTGTTCTTGTTCATGAGGTCAAGTAATCATTCCAAGTTCTCCCCTCTACAATACATCTTTTCGGATGTTAGTTGGTCGTTACCTCAGTGTTCTTGTTTCTGTTAAAGTTCCTTCCATTGTTTTTTCAAAACAGCAGGTTCAACGGGTGCTCTGACCCATGTTTACTCTTTTCTTCTACTAAGTAGGACCTTTGAATAACATATCTGAAGTATTTCTTCTGCTTGTGCATGTACGTGAATGAGCAGGTTCATTTGTGATCCGTATAAAAGCCTGATGAGCCGTTTAACGGAAGTGTGAGATCGAGAATGGGGCTGAAAGCATGTAGTTATTGCTAACTGAGATGTGTTTGACAAGAATGCATTGATTTGAGAATTTGATAAGGATATCCGATTGAAAATATGCGTAGTGTATGTCAGGAAATATAAAAGACTTGAAATCTCGATGAAGATATTCTGAAGGCTATGTATACTTCAGTTTTAGATTTACATCATTATATTTAGCTTAACATTTGTGCAAACATGTTGATATACGAATTTCTTGTTGCATTTGATTTATGGAGAACAACTTGAATCTTTTCAAACAACTTAGAGTTATTTCAAAATCATTCCAGCTTAATTGAAATTATAGATATTATGAACATGAGATTCTGTTTCTTTAACATTCTAATTTCTTTTTTTTTTTTTTTTTTTGAAATGTTTTAACGTTCTAATTTCATTGGCACATTGAAGGGTTGAAATTTTCATAGATACTATTGATCATTAATTTGATTAATTATTTAGCACCCCACTAGTTGAATCATAATGCTTCTTTTTTATACAATTTCTAGAATACTGAATACCCGTATATCATTTGTAGCACTCTTCACTTGTTAACAGTATCTTGTACCAGTAAAAAATGCCCTCATAGTTCCTCTGATGACTTCAATGTCTCGAGAAATTTCAAATAATCCGAGACATTGTTAGGATGAATGAGCATTTTTACTATTAAGCGCACTTGAGACTAGACATTCATGTGGAGTGATACTAACTCTATCTCATGGATCAATCAATAAACCTCAAATATAAATCATCCACATTATATGCACTTTATTCACCATAACATCATATATTTATTTTAAAAAATTAAAAATTTAAAAAAAATTTAAAAAAAAAAAAGGCAGAAGAAAACATATATCAATCATGCCAGAAGTTGCACACATAAATGTTAATTAATTCAGGGACAGTAAAAAAAACATTGAATTTGAAAAATAAATTATTGTACATTAAGCATGAAGTGAATAGGTGGGTTATTAGCATGCCATTAAAATGAATTAAGAATATTTAAACCAACAAAACCATAGGTGTAGTCGGAGAAATGACCATCCTCTTATTACAATTTTTATTTTAAAATATTGGAGGAAATTAATCACAAATTAGACTTTCATGGATACAAGTTTTCAGAGGTTAGTTAGCAATTGAGTAATACTTAATTGCATCATTTGTCTCCTGTGTTCTACCAAATCTTTTTGAAACTCTAAAGACAATATCCTTGACTAACATCAAGTTAGTTTATAGTGGCTTGACAACAAAAGAAAATTGAATCAACTGCTTCCATCTTTCACAGCAGGCCACCGCTCACCCAGACAAAATAAGCCCCTGTAGAAATAACGGCCCATGTCAGACTCAAGTCCGTACATACATAGTGAAGGCCGGAGGAGTGTGCAACTGTGCATAACAAAATCATAATCAAGATATAAAGTTGTTCCATGGATTTCAACCTCGTAGACACGCATTGTAGACAAATAGAACTGAAATGAAATGGGGTCATGGATCATGCCCATATATATAGATTGAGTTTGGATTATGATCCAGAGGTACCAAAAATAATGAGTTAAATTGACATATATCTTAGAAGTTGTGTTAAACAAAATATTAATTAAAAAATATTGTTGCTTATATTTTAAAACATTAATTTTTTTTTATTAATTATTTAAAATGGATAATAATTTTTTTATTGAGATAAATTATCTTAATTTGTACATTTATGAAAAACATTTAAAATGATCTTTTTTTTTTTCTTTTTTTTTAATATTACATAAATTCGGTGTTTTTTGGGAGAGAGGGAGGATTTGAACCTACGACCTCATAGCGTATGTGTGAGGGGTATACCACTAGACCATCCTCCTTTTGTCCATTTAAAATGATCCTTGAATATGATGAAAACATAATAAAAATAAGAAAAATGCTAGATATTTCAACTCATATCTCAACTTGTAACTTAGACAATTTAATTCATATAAATGTGACGGGTGAAATAAATCATAAATAATATGTATATATCAACAAAAATAATTAATATGTATATATCCATCTATCAATCGACACACAACTAGTTGGGGATATGTTTAGCATTACTCTAAAAATAATATAGACTAAAATTTACAGCTATTAATTCAAGATTCAATAATATTATTTAAGAGTTAGAAAACAAATTGAAATTTAAACTGTACTCCTAATATTTTTCTGATATCCAAAAACTATTATAATAGTATATTTAGGACCAAATATATTCTCTACATGATTAAGAGAAAATTATTAACAATGTAATTTATAAAAGAATTATAAAATTTAAATAAGAAATAAGAAGCCTTACGAGCTTGGTCAATGTGTCGGTGCATAGAGTATTCAACCACATCAGACACACTGAGACTCAACGGTGGAGCTAGTAAAGGCCCAGTGGGCCAAAAATCTTAATATATGTATAATTTTTATTTTTATTTTTAATTCTAAGATTTCAATTTTTTTTTTAATGGATTTATAATTAAATTGATCTTACAACTAAATCACAAAACCTGTAACATTTTAATAACAATATTATCAATCAAGTTCACTATCTATTTTTTTTTTTTTTTTTTTTTCTATATTAGAAATGAGTAGCCTCACACCCTCTCTATATCGAGCATCATTGTCAGTTGTCAGAGAAAAATCGAGACTAAAAACCGACTTTGTGAATTGGATTTTTTATACTTGTAGAATTTGTCAATTAAATTTATCTACTTACATATTTCATTTCATGTCTTTTTAGTTTTGTAGTCTTGCCTTTGATTTCACTCTCATAGTTAATTCTCGTTTTATCAAGGTAATTTTATTTTCTTTAGTTCAAATTAACAATTTTAAGCATACAAAAATTATTTTCTTGAATTTATTTTGAATTTTATTATAGTATGTAATTAATGAATTGTGATTGATAATTACCATATATTATACTTGTGGTAAATTATAATTAATAATTAGTGGTGTACTTAAAGCTATTCTTACTTTAATTTGAACTTAGTTATGTTTCGTGTATTATATAGATTTTTTTTTTCGAGGTATTATCATTTTGGTCCTTATATTTCCACGCATTATGACTTTTTTTAACCGTCTTTCCATTTTTGGGTCCCATGATCCCTATGTTTTCTAAAATCTATCAATTTAGTCCTTTTGTGAGTTAGACGTTATTTACAATTAACGGATCCAAGGGTATTTTTGCTTTTAAACAAAGAAGATGCCACGTGTCAACACCAAACAATGGATAACAAATATTTTTAAAATATTTATATAATATAAAAATAATAAAAATAAAAGAAATAAAATTATAAATCTTTGGACGGTGGAGATCTATTTATATAAAAAAATTAATATATATATATTTTAAAAAAATAGGTAGATAATTAGATTAATTTTTTGTAATTGTTAATATTAAATTTATAAAAAAAAAAAAAAAAAAAAAAACCAAGGATTGGATCTCTACCTTCCATCTGGATCTCTATTGGTCTCCATCACTGATGGAGACCCTATGCACTCCATCGCACAATGGAGTGTGTCTCCACCATCGATGGAGATCCTGACGATAGGATCTCAATCAACAACAGAGAGTTAGAAACCTGTGATGGATTTCCATCGTTGACGGTGGTCCCAACAACGAGATCTCCATCAATGATGGAGACCCAAGATGGATCTCTATCGTCAATTTTTATTGTCTTATTACGTTTATGAGTAAAGTTTACCTTTTGAATTTAATCTATACAAAGATGTTAAACTTTTGGGTTTGGATGAAGGTCACACCAAATCGATAACGTGAAATTTGACTTTCAACTCATACTATATATTAGGCACATTTTCTGTGTAAGGTTTTGAACAAGAGTGTCGTTATTTAAATTCTTAACAAACTGTATGTATACCCATTTTTATATGTTCATCTCTATTAAAAAAAATTAAAATATTAAAACTTGTAAGAACACCCTATATTTTACTAAATATGTCCATTATTTATAGTTTTTATAAATATCATAAATTAATAAATTTTAAAATGAAAACTGAAAAAAAAAAAAAAAACTGAAAAAAAATAATAATATGTCCTTTCATTTTAGGATTCCTTTTTTTTTTTTTTTTAACTTGGATTTGGATTCTTAAAACACCAATACACCATGCTTTACAGATAGACATCCTTTTAAAGTTGCCTTAATCCATTTTGGTTTTGAAACAAACCAAAAAAATTGGAGACTCAAACCCACAACCTCGTGGTGTGGGTGTGAGAGGCTTGATTTTAACATTTATCTTTCAAAATTCTAAATTTTTAAAGTCGCCTTAATCCATTTTGGTTTTGAAACAAACCAAAAAAATTTAGAATTTTGAAAGATAAATGTTAAAATCAAGTCTCTCACACCCACACCACGAGGTTGTGGGTTCGAGTCTCCAATAAAACCCCAATTATTGTAACATTTCAAAAAAAAAAATCTTAAAAAATAAAAATAAAAAAAATCCCTATTTCTTAATTCTAGGTTTTCGATTATTATTATTTTTTTTTTATCATTTTTTTGAACTACGTTCTTTTAAATTTTTATAACAGTGAAAACGGTGAAATAGTCACTATTTTATTATTTTCAATTAATAAATTTAATATTTTGATCAAAAGATTTTTTTTTTTTTTTAAGGCTATGATCAATATAAAAAAATTTCACTAAATTCCCAACTTTTTTGTGAAATGTCATCTTTTTAAATGTTTTTGTCATATTAACAACTTTAATCTCTTGAAAAAAAACAAAAAAAAACAAAAAAAAAAACATCACTTTAGTCCTTCCATTAGTCAACCACTAATTTTGACTAACGGTGTTAAGGGTATTTTTGACTTAACATTTCACTTTTCAAAAATATGACACATGTCAAAAAATATAATAATCAAAATTTAAATATCTTTTTAAAAAAAATGTTAAATAAACCAAAATAATATATTAATTTTTTTTTTTTTTAAAATCTAAATAAACATGGGACGTGGTGCGGTCTCCCACAAGCTTCATGTTCATCTCTAATGGATATATTTTTTCCTTCATTTTTTTTCCTTTTTTGTTTCTTTTTTTTTTTTTTTAATCCATGGATTTCAAATCTTTTCACTTCTATGGATCCCAAATCTCCAAATCAATATGTTTTGATTTTATTTTATTTTTTGTGTTTATTATTTTATTTTTGACTTTATTGGGTTGATGTTCTTGATTTTAATGATGAATTTGATCTCTTTTGTAGGTCAGTATATTAGGGTGGCTCTATTGCCACTCAAATAATTTCTCCCTACACCAAAATTTCTCTTGAGATCCATTAAAAAAATTTATGAATCAATGATTTACTCTTTACACCCATTAAAATTACAAAATTAACCTCCAATATTATAAATCCTTTATTTTAATTATATTGTTTTTCACTTTTTCCCTTTACACCCAATTTATTTATTTGGAGCATTTCATATGGATATTCTTGCCCATGGCTTAGTTCCGACTATGCACATGTCAAGCATACTTGTTCATGTGCTTGTAATTGTCAAGAGATGAAGAAAAGAGAATGAGACTTCGAAAATTGAGATCATTTGTTTACTTTTGTAACTGCTAAATATATTTTTATCAACTATTTATAAAAATTATATATATAATGTGATCATGATGATGGAACTAGTTTTTATTTGCAAGAAAGAAAATATTAGGGTTTTTGATGGAGTGGATTTTAATTTTTATATGGATGCAAAGAGAATTTATTATTTATTTATATAATTATGTTTTTAAGTAATTTAGTTTATGGGTATTTTAGTAATAATTTTTTTGTTTTGTTAAACAATGGGTGTTGGGAGAACATTTTTGGGTTTCAATAGTGTCCTTCACACACATACATCAACAGGGTTCAAAAACTTTTTGTCACTATTTCAACCTGTTTTTGTAAGAATATCACTGGTTTACTAATTTAAGTTTAAAAGGCACATATTTAGGTGATCAGACAAAAATACCCTCATTTTTTCTGTTTGTGTCTTTTCAAACGTAGAGAGAAAAAAGTTGAGAGAGAGAGAACAGTGGAGAGAGAAAGCATTGTTGCAAGAAATCCAACTGTAAATCTCACGGTGAACTCATCGTTGCAAGAAGATCTGGGTTTTCGAGTCTTTTCAAACGTTGTTCGAGCTTAGGTTTGATTTGATTTGTGGTTGATTATGTTTGTATGATGAGGTTAGGTTAGGGTTTTATTTTCTGAAAAAAGTTGTTTTGAAGACAATGAAGTTTTGGGTTTTCGTGAGTTTTTAAACTTTTCCCGTGACTTTTACTACTGTTCCCGTGACTTTTAATACACTTCTCGTGAGTTTTGAAACCCTTCCCATGACTTTTACTATTGTTCCCGTGAGTTTTGAAACCCTTCTCGTGACTTTTACCACTGTTCCCGTGACTTTTGAAACCCTTCCTATGACTTTTGAAACCCTTCCCGTGACTGTTACTACTGTTCCCGTGACTTTTAATACACTTCCCGTGACTTTTACTACTGTTCTCGTGACTTTTAATACACTTCCCGTGACTTTTGAAACTCTTCCCATGACTTTTGAAACCCTTCCCGTGACTTTTACTACACTTCCTGTGACTTTTAATACACTTCCCGTGACTTTTACTACTGTTCCCGTGACTTTTGAAACCCTCCCCATGACTTTTGAAACCCTTCCCGTGACTTTTACTACACCTCCCGTGACTTTTACTACACCTCCCGTGACTTTTCATACACATCCCGTGACTTTTCATACACCTCCCGTGACTTTTCATTCACTGGTCCCATGACTTTTGAAACTCTTCCCGTGACTTTTACTACATCTTCCGTGACTTTTCATACACCTCCCGTGACTTTTCATTCACTGGTCCAGCCTTTTTGTTCAAGCCTTTTCTCCGAACCTTTTCAATTAGATTCAAAATTCACACAACCAGCTTAAGGTTTATGAAAGACTCTGAGAACAAATGAAAAGGAACCCAGCTTAAGGTTTTAAACTGAAAAAAAAGCTACCCCCGAATGCGTCTGTGTAGCGCCACTAAACTAATTACCAATGAAGTTGTATTAATAATGTTATGGTGTTCAATTCCCATTGGAAGTCTGTTATAAAGGAATGTGAAAGAATAAAATATCAGAAAATTTTAAAGTAAGAAAGAGAATGTGTAAAGTAAGGGCAATTTTGGTAGTTCACCATAATAGGTGCCTTTTAAACTTAACTTATTAAAGCAGTGACTTTGTCACCAAATCAGTTCAAAAAGGTGACATTTTCCACTATTTCCACTACAGTCAATATAAGGGATAAGGTTATCTCCTCAAAAATCCTAATTATAATAACTCAAAAAAAACATTATTATTATTCGAATTAAGCATTTGATTGCATGATTAAAGTTATTATTATTTAATATTTCTAAATAGTTTTTAAGTCATCATTTTACATGCATGATTTTGAAAATTATGATAATTAAGCATGAAATGATTAGGTTGGTTATTACATGTAATTAAAATGAAGTTGAGTAATATATTAAAACCAACAAAACAATGATAAACAATGATGGAGATAGTCTATTTTTTATTAACTGTTGACCATGGTCGGACACGCCATTAAGGATACTTTTGGTACAATTATGGATATTTTTGTAATTATTTTGCAATTATGGGAGATGGAGAAATGACAATAGTCTATCTTTTATAGGAGAACCATTTGCAATTTTAACAAAAAATTTGCCCTAAATGAACTAATTACCATTAATTTGACTTCAAGATGTTCTGTCCCGGAAAAGTCTAGGCTTTTTCGTACTACCCGATCAAACCTAATAGTTTATAGGGTTAACAGCACCAGACCCCCCTGAACTATAAGCGAATTTGCAAGTTACCCCCTAAACTTTTTTTCTGGACAATTTACCCCCTGAACTCCCATTAATTGGCAACAACTGACAGAATAGTGACAGACGTCAGAGGCAAATTACATTTACATACCCTGATTATATGTATAATTGCATTAAAACTAAAAAAATATAATAATATCACACAAACACCCTTTGACTTGTTTGACTAATGTCAAAAAAAATAAAAATAAAAATATTAATAATTTAAAATAATAATAAAAATAATAATAATAATAACAACAACAACAATTAGGGGAGTGTATTTTATATATTTAGCATATATTTAATTTATCTCCAAATTCTTTATATCATCAACACCATCAAACCAAATAAAATAAAATAAAAATAAAAAAATTCATCAACAAAAAATAAAATATTAAATTTATAATTAATTAAATTTAAAAATAAAACTAAATAAATTTATAATTAGTGAACTAGTTAACCTTATATTTAAAGGTTTTTTTTTTATTAGGTGGAGATCCAATCCAGATTGGATCCCAACCGTCCATTGCATAGATGGATGGTGGAGATTAAGAATTGAATCAAAAAGGAAAAAAAGAAAAAAAGAAATTTTGATATTGAATATTTAAGATTAAAAAAATTAAAAAGAAAAAATCTTATGAAAAAGACAAAATATTAAAAACAAAAAACAAAAAACCAAGATTGAGGACCAATAATCGGAAGAGAAATTCATATGAATAAAGATTATTATTATTATTATTGGTTTTTTGTTTTTTGTTTTTAATATTTTGTCTTTTTCATAAGATTTTTTCTTTTTAATTTTTTTAACCTTAAATATTTAATATCAAAATTTCTTTTTTTCTTTTTTTCCTTTTTGATTCAATTCTTAATCTCCACCATCCATCTATGCGATGGACGGTTGGGATCCAATCTGGATTGGATCTCCACCTAATAAAAAAAAAAATCCTTTAAATTTAAGGTTAACTCGTTCACTAATTATAAATTTATTTAGTTTTATTTTTAAATTTAATTAATTATAAATTTAATATCAGTTTTTTTTTTTTCATTTTTTGTTGATGAATTTTTTGATTTTTTCATTTTTTTTTATTTGGTTTGGTGGTGTTGATGATATAAAGAATTTGGAGATAAATTAAATATATGCTAAATATATAAAATACACTCCCCTAATTGTTGTTGTTGTTGTTGTTGTTGTTATTATTATTATTATTATTATTATTATTGATATTATTATTATTATTATTTTAAATTATTAATATTTTTATTTTTATTTTTTTTGACATTAGTCAAACAAGTCAAAGGGTGTTTGTGTGATATTATTATATTTTTTCAGTTTTAATGCAATTATACATATAATCAGGGTATGTAAATGTAATTTGCCTCTGACATCCGTCACTATTCCGTCAGTTGTTGCCAATTAATGGGAGTTCAGGGGGTAAATTGTCTAGAAAAAAAGTTTATGGGGTAACTTGCAAATTCGCTTATAGTTCAGGGGGGTCTGGTGCTGTTAACCCTAGTTTATATCTTCTATAGAATATTGTCTTCCATAGAATAATGTGATTAAACTGTTGGCGTAGATCAATTTTTTTTTTTTTTTTTTACACAACAATTGATATCCATCTATGTTTCGTCTTGTTCCAGTGGTGAAAAAAAAGGAGTAAATAAATTAAGAGCAGATAATTCGAAACCATTAGATTAAAATCGTATAAACTAATGAATGTGAAAGTGACAAATTTAAAATTAAATTTTAAGTTTATATCTATTATATAATATGATAACAAAATCTAAGTAACAAATTCATTTACTTATGGACTTAGGAATGTAAGGTGGTTCGAAAAGATACGATCAAGGAAAAACAAGTAACATTATTTAGTTAGGTAGGAAACACATGTCAATGTACTTCAAGTCTCTTTCAAAATGATAAGAAACCACTAATTCCCCCCATGTTATTCGTTCCAATAATCTCTAATAGATTCCAAGTAGACTTGGAGACTGCTGTTCTCACTCGAGTACGGTTCATCAACATTAACGATGTCCAACCAACGCTACAAGAAATATCAAAAGACTATTAGCTCTAAACAAAGAAAAAAAGGAAAGTAGTCATATAATTCGTACATGTGTGAAAACAGAGGTAGCATACAAGCTCGCCAGAGAAACAAATGAGGTGCACTCGGTGCTCCTCCTCCACGTCATTCTCATTTAGCACTTGGGCCCCAACCCTAACATCATGAGGGGAGGCATGTTTGCGGATCTTGCGTCTGCAGTCATGTTTCTCCATTCGCTTCTAGGGACGAGAATTGCTACGAGCAGAAAAAGAAGGATCAAATTGGGCCTCAGATTGACAAATCTCGGGCTGAGAAGACTCAGCAGAGTTGGAGGCAGGAGGGACTTCACGAATGAGCCCCGAAACATCAGCATTCAAAAAATAAGGTTGATCTGGGGGTTGGTCCCCCAACAATTTATAAATGTACACGATGCCAAAAAAGTGTCATCACGCTTGATAGTAGCCATCCCAATATCAAAAAGACGGTGTTTAGCTATATGGTCCATGGAAACTAACCTTGAGATGTCTGAAGTTGGATGAGTCAAATGAACCGCAAAAAAACCTAAGACAAGAAGAAGCCTGGGGGTAAAGAATCTCGGGTCTTCGAAAAGAAAATGAAAAGCAAAGAGACAAGGTTTGAGACAGGAACAACCCAAATAACTGAAGGCTCTAGGTCTACCAAAGTACTCATGGAGAAAATTAAGAAAGGCTAAAAGACTTAGGGCTCTTTCTGGGCTAGAATGAAGAAACGATGCTGGCAACTTCGAGAAAAATAAAAAGTAGCAGAAAATGATCCAAGTCATCCCCAATGCGAACTTAAATAGGCAAGGCATCGATTTCGAAATTCGAAACCCTAGGTCGAAGTCATAGAGAGGCGGGAAATGAAAAGGTGAGACAAGTGACGTGGGTGACGTGCATGACATCGAAGAGGTCGTGTCCCATAAATGTCACTTGACATACCAAACCACAAGGGGACAAGTGGCAGCAAAAGATAGCTTTGAGCCGTCAAAAACTCCAAACGTCACCATCGGAAGATTTTCGATTGAAAGATGAATCATAAATGCATGGACACAATTAAGACACGTCATTAATGAGGAAATTTAATTCCTGCATTCATAAGACACTTATGGGGAAAACGACAGAATTCAGGTGGAGTAGACTTGATCGAACAAAGGCTGAATGAGGGTTAAATACTCTCACCGAGTGAAGATGACGAGGTTCACTCGGCTCGAATATTTAAGGGGGTATTGTTGTATGTGAAATTCGCCAAAGAGGGCACGTTATCAAAAAGCATAGACCGACATGGCCACGTAAGCAGAAAGTCAAAAGACCGGTCAAAAGGAGACACATTGATACCCCACGTGAACAGGCTACTCGGCACCAGCATAACAATATCAAAACACAACACCAAACTGAGCCGAGCAAGCCAAGCAGAAGAGTGAGACCTATTCAGCTCTACTCGGCATAAACATGAACGACTACATAAAGCTATTATCCGCTACCTACAAGGTAAACAAGCAATGACAGGCAATCACAAGTCGACGACAATACGGTCACCAAGAGTCCAACAAGGAAACAAACAGATCCCCTCTTATACTTTAGGCTACTAGAGTCCAAGACAGATTCGGATTCAATAACATTAAACACGTGATAACATCAAATAGGAAAGGAATCCTAAAACCAACTTTGTAATCCTCTACTTGTATGCCACGATATCAAACCCTAGCGGCACCTATAAAACCCTAGCAGTATCATGTATAAATACCCCTGCAAAACACAATAAACGGGGTAAGAAAAACTTAGCAAGAGAGAGAGATCAGAGTGTGTATTATTCAAGCAATCATAGTGGATTCGACTTAGTTGCTTTGGCAACAACCCGTGGACGTTTCTCCGATCACCGGAGTTTTACCATGTATCTCACTTGTGCTATTATTTATTACTGTCACATTCCTTATTTTACTCACATTTGCAGGTTTTCGCTGACCTAAACTATCGGATAGTTGACTGTCGAGAAATCATAGTCAACAGGTTTCAAACCGAAATGATCAGGATACGACAAAATTTATGTTCGGTCAGTGACTCAATCAGTATCCAGTATGATAGCAGAGTTATAACTAAGCTAAACACACAAGTTTGATAAAGTTATAAGAAAAAAATGACAAGATCAATAATTTTTATTAACAAATACCGATTTCGGTGATTTCAGCCATTTTAGTTTCAAACTAAAAGGATTGAATTCGTCAAAATTTAGGTTCGGTTCATCACCGTAAAGTTAGGTTGCAAAACTAAGTTTGAACTCCACTAAAAACAAAAGGATATAAAGAAAAGGCTGCCCATCAGACAATTTTGATGGGTGTCTAATTTGTACGTATAAATGCGAACTTAACCATTAAATCTTCTACATAACTGTAAACTATCTCATCGCAAATTAGGTTTAAACCCAAAAACTCTTACATGAGAACAAAAGATCTCACCAATTAAGCTAATTGGGACCTTATTTTTCAAAACTTCCGATGACTGAAATGCTTTGAATTAATATTATTAATATTAAAAAAAAAAATTGACTAAATTTAAAATTTTAGCTTTGGTTCAACTTTAAAAAATTTAAAGTGGAACTAAAGATTGAACGAGATTAGCATAAAAAAAAATTCCAAATTTGCGTTGTCATAATCTTTCTGCATCCAGGTCAACGAGCTTGACTCATCTTGAAGCTTATTTGGATTTTTGGACCAAGCATGAAATTATGTGACAAAGAGATCATAAGAGAGGAAACAAGTAATCAGCCAACAAACCACTTATCCATAATCACATAACAGAGAGAGATCAACAGATTGATAGAGGTTACACAAAGCAACCATCCATTTATTACATACTAACTTAATCAGAAGTAGAACATGTCAAACACTATTATTCAAACATTAAAGCTGCAAATTTACTTCACTACAACATTTCACATATTAAAATTACTTCTCTATCTAATTGTTGTCCCACCAGAACTTGGCCTGAAGAGATTTCACCACATTCTGATCCAACTGGAATGCTCTAGCCAGAACATCAGGATTGATGGGAGGATTAGACCCGAAAACGGCATTAGCGATGGTGGTGACACCAGGGTTCTGGCTGCTCAGAGCAGAAAAGGAAACTGCATTGGTTTTTCCAATATTGAATTGGAAGTGAATGAGCCCAAATGGGAACACAAACACATCTCCCTTGTTTAGGACTTTGGTGAAGAGTTTGTTGTCAGGGTTGGATGTCACAAAACCAACGTAGAGAGTGCCTTCCTGGACAAATATGATCTCGCTGGCTCGAGGGTGGTTGTGGGGCGGGTTTTGGCCATATGGCGCGTAGTCAGTGCGGGCTAAGAATAAACCGAGAGTATTGAGTCCTGGAATTTGGTCTACACTTACAGGAGTCACGGTGGAGCCAACCGGATTTGATGTGTTTCTGGGAATGTTGAACCCTGAAAAAAAAAAGTCGTCTGGTGTGGCAAGCTTTGGGTCCTGGCAGAACTTCCCATTCACAAACACTGCATGGAAAAGTAAATATTAGTCACAGAATGTATTATTTCTCTTTTAGAGTAAATATACCAACTTTATTTTTATTTTAACTAACGGTGTGTTATTTTCTCTTGTAGTGAGCTCTTTACAACAACGAGAGAGCTGATCTCTTATTTAAGTTTTATGTATATAAAAAGTTCAGTGAAAAGCAAATTTATGTATTGTTCATGAGATACCAAACATGTGCATTTGATAAAATTTGTACAAGTGACGTGTCATTAAGAAAACCGTGCAAAACAAGCTACGGTGAAAAGTAAAGTAGAGGCGTAACATAAGCAAGTTAATTAGAGTCAGATTGATCAGGATATATGTAAATATACTGGCCTGGTAAGGATATATATATATATACTAGTAAGAGCACATACCACCATTCTTGTAGTCATCAATGGCTACACAGAAGTCCTGAAGAGGACTTGGGTCAGAGGCAGAGGCAAATGAGGAAGCCAAAGCCAAGACAACAAAAGCCACAAGTAACTGAACACCTTTCATTGTGATTAAGTTGTGTATTATCCAAGTATGGTTGCCTTGGTGAGGGGTGAGAAATGTTTCAAGGCAAAACAAATCTATTTATAGATGGGAATTCATTGAACTAGTCTTTGCTTTTCTTCTACTCGAAGAAGATATTGACATTAGTGAACTCTTGATTGAATGGTTATCTGTTAATAATTTGTGCAAAATGAGTCATTCCTTAACAACTATAGACATTTGTCAATTAAATAATAATAATAAAAAAAATTCTTCATATGTGCTTTCATCAGCTCATTAATATATTATGAATCATGGAATTGGCCGTCTTACATATATATTCTCATTGGGCTTGCTATAGTATTTAATTATCTTAGATGAATTATTACTCAAGCCCATGGAATGAAAAATCACACTGGCCGTTTTCCATGCAAATTAAACAAATTAAAGAGCATTACCGGTTCCACTTTCAACAGTATATTTTGGATATACTCGGAACATTTTCAGTTGGAGTCACAAGTGAATAGTGAGTAGTGATGGAAAGAGACAAGTGACTAGTGAGTAGTGATGGAAAGAGAATAAATCTCATATTGAATATATATATATATATATATAAACACTGCTTGGATGCTGACCGGTCAACACCCAGTCATACTGACTAAACCAATAGTTGGTTGCCACGTAACCCAAAACAAGGAGAAAATGGTAAAAAGTGAAAGAGTTTTGGCCAGTATGGCGGGGTGCTAACCGGTCAGCACCCAAGCTTTTTCTTATATGTATATATAAGAAGAAAGTTTTACATGGTAATTCAACCCACAATCCAATATATTAGTATTATATATTTTTTGTTTATAATGATCCAAGATAGAATTACTTTCAATTAATTAGTTGACTTTGTCTGGTCTCATTTTATAAAGTGGGATTGAAATCTTAAATGAAAGAGACTACTCCTAACTATTAGATACTAACCACGGTAGAATGTGTATAGTTGTAAAAGACATTTATTCAAATCGACAATATATCAGGTTTGAATCATACATCATATATCTTAGGTGGTATATATATATTAGGGGTGTGCAGGATCCAATCCAATCCAATACGATCCATTGGATCGGATCCAATCCATTGGATTGGATCGGATCTAGAGAGATAATTGGATCGGATTGGATCCTAAATTCTAAAATCCATTGGATCGGATCGGATCGGATCTTGGATTTCTGATTGGAAATCCGCCGAATCCGCCAATCCGCCTAAAATATTAGGCCCTATTTTTATATTGGGCAATTTATTTTATCCACTATTTTTTAATGTAAAGGCTCAACCAAAATATAATTTTTAATGTTACTATTTTGGGTTTTCTTTCTCAATTTCTTTACAGCCAACAATCTACCATCTTCTTTTCTTCTATTATTCTTCATCAATATCACAGCTTATTAAATTTACATTTGGAGTTGATGTATAATGTTTATAAACCTTTTGAATTATATAAAGTTTACAAGTTATGTCATATATTTTTTTAATATTAACTTTATTTGAATTAATTAGTCATGTTTGAATAATTTATTTTATTTTATTTATTTCAGATTATAACTTTTATATATTACAAATGACTTTATATTAATTAGATACTGAAAAATGTTGTCTAGCTAGCATCAAACATTAACATGTATATGATGAGTCACGTTAGACTGTTTTTCATATATATACAGATAACAAATAAGTGAAATAACAATCCATACTCTAGTTTTATTATTTATATGATTTGGTTCAAATTAAATTTGATTAAGTCAATTTGTTTTACTTGTAATTTTATGTTTAGTCATTATATATATTAACTAAACATAAAATCGAAATGAAAGACAGTTGTTAAAGATTGATAGAAGATGAAAACAAAATCAAATCTTAAGAAAATCCGTTAGTTTTTGGTCCCCTTCACTATTTGAAATAATTGTCTTAGAGAACATAAGAAGCTTCGATAATGAAAAATTCTTATGTAACGAATTTCTCTAACTAAGCACTATCCAAGTAAGAAATATTATATATAAGTATGATATCAACAACTAGGGGTGGGTACAAAAACCGAAACCGAAACCGAATTAAACCGAACCGGAAAAGGGTGTTTGGTTCGGTTCATAGCTTCTATTCGATTCAAACCAATTTGAAATTTGAAAACCGAATTGAATTCGGTTCGGTTTTGGTTTTGGACATACAAAACTGAACCGAACCGAATAAACCGAATTGTTTTAATTTATTATTTTGTAAGGTTCAATTTTATTATGGAATGTTTGTTGATGATTTTTTATTTTGAACTACATTATGTACTACATTTTTTGACTTCTATTTTATAAAAATTATGAAGATTTTATATTTTGATTGAGTATGTAGACTTAATATGACTGAAATTTTAGATTTGGATTGAAATTTGGGTTGTATTTTGTTTAAATTATTTTTTTCATATTATATTTTCTTTAAAAAGTCCTAAATGCCAAAAATTCAATTTAAAGGCCCAAAAAATTAAAAAACATATAAAAAACCTTCAAAGCCCAATAGGCCCAAAACCAAATTGAACCGAACTAAACCGAACTGAGATAAAGGTGTTCGGTTCAATTTGGTTTTCAGGTTCAAACCAATTCATATTTTTAAAAACCGAATATATGTCGGTTCAATATGGTTTTAGCCAAAACCGAACCGAACCGAATCATGCCCACCCCTATCAACAACATGTGCTTACTGCAATTCTGACCACTAATTAATAATAATTTCTCTTAAGAGTTATGTTAAGGGTACATGTTATTATGTTAATATAACCAGATTATTAATGAAAAAAAAAATCTATATATTTATATATGATATTTCCCAAAAAAAAATTATATACCAGATGTGATGTGATGACTCGAAATTGGGATATTATTCGAATGCATGAGTATCCTTTATTATTATACCAACCCACATTGGATGATGGTATATCTTTCTCAAGTTTTGGGGGACCTTATTATGCATAACCATTATAGTTAATTTATTGCTAAGATAAGGATTGAAATCAAGATCGAGAAGCTCTTTGTCCTTGTTTAATAATAATGACGTGTCGCAACATATATTTCAAAACTCAGCACAACTCAGATTAGCATAGGACCAGATCAAATTGAGTTTGTATTAGCTTGGTCCAACACTCATTATCACACCTACTCGGGCCACTCATTATCTACCAGCACTAGAAGAAGTAAATTACAACGTAGAGAAGACTTGGCTCTCCATTTGAGTCTGATGCAGTCTTTTTTTTAATTAAATCTGGTGTATATATTACGTTTTGAAAATGTCAAAAATAGAGAATGCTGCTTTTTTAATTATTTTTATTTTTTTTTCTAGAAAATGTTTACTTTCGGTTAATATATACTGTTCAAATCCAATCCAATGTCATGATCAGTATAAATTTTGCTTATGATTCAAATCGACCGGAGAAATTAACTTTGAATGGTTCACATTAGTATCGAGAAGTGTTCCAATATTCAACAACTTTGAAGAGCAGTAATTAATTAATTTATTATTTACTGATGTACACTCTAAATTAAGAAAAAAATACTAATGCACACGGATGAGAATGCATCCGATATACTTACCAAACCGGTTACAAAGAAAAGTTTGAACATTGCTTGAGCTTGTTAAACCGGCCTTTGCTCTTGTTGAGTTTAGGTGGACATCTCACCACTTGAGGTGTACACCTCACCACTTGAGGTGTGTGTGTGTGGAGATAAGGGAGTTTTTGTTGACTTGGAGGTGTTATAAAAACAGCGTTATCCAATGATTTCCGAGGGTTGATGTTTCTTTTCGACAAGGTAGATATTGTTGATGTATGTTTCAAGAAAGATGTACTTTGTATTTGGGGTATATTTATAATTTCGTGTTTTAGTGGGCTTTGTTGTAATTAACAAAAAGTCTTTTATTATATAAGTGAGTTGTTAAGATAGTAGCCAAAAAATAGTTGTGAAAAGTTTAGCAGCATCTTGTCACACTTGTAAGTGTGTAATCACAATTTTTCATGGCATCCTGAAAGATTTAGACCTAAAGGAAGAGAGAAGGCTTGTGGGATAGAGTTAATCTCTTGTGCTTGTCATTATCATTGTCCAGTGAGATCAGTGTTGTGGTTTGATTACTCTTGGTTGATTGTGTTTCGTTGTTGCTAGTATTACTTTCTTGTTCTTATGAGTCCATTCAAACAAGGTCTTGCAAGGTGTTTGTGGTAGTTAGCGTTTTTGCTTACAAGGAATTCGACAAAATTACCAAATGAACACTAGAAAGGGTGTTATTGCGACCCAGCAACAACAACCTTACACGATGAACATTAATAAAACAACCTTATTCAACCTTACACGATTAACCACGATCAACATTTTAGCAACCTTACACGAAAAAATAATCCAATAACCTTACACGATAAAAGTAAATCCTTCAACGATTAAAAAAAAAAGCATGATTTGAATTTTCAAAGCTTTAAAAAAGAGTAATTTACTGTGGCTTTTTAACTTACCAATCTGACAGTTACCGGTGGCAAATGTGTCAAAAATTATTTTTCTTTGATTGTTTTGATCATTTATTAAAAAAGAGTGATGCTATTGACAATCCGCTAAATATCAATTTACACTTCATTTTTTTTATTTTTTATTATGTAACAATTTTATTCTAATTAAAATTACTAAAAAGGCAAAGAAATTCTATATTCTACAAACAATTTTGCTAGACTCTAACATTACTCTTTTTTAATTTTCTTTTTTATCTCTTCGGATTTTACAAACACTACAACTTTTTTTTCTTTTCAATATCATTAAAGTTTTATTTAATTCTGAAGTGATGAGAATGATTTACAAGAAGAAACAAACAAATTTTTTTTTAAGGTTTTTATGATAGAGTATTGTTTTCAAAAAGGATTGTCTTTTTCTTTTCTTAAAATCAAAAAAGGATTGTCAAAAGGCAAAAAGGATATAATTTTGAAATAAAATGGAGTATCACTAAATTTTTTAAAGAGAGATACTGTTAACAATCCAATAAATATCTTTTTACACTCCAGTTTACTAATGACAATTTTAACCTTAATTAAATTTACTAACAAGGACAAAAAATTCTAAATACACTACAAACCAATTTTTAGAATCCAACCTTATTTTTCTTCCTCTTTAATGTTTTACAACAAATTGTTTTATATTTTTCTCAAACACCTTCAAACTTTCCACTGGCTTACTGTCAAATGCAATGTAGTTTCAACTGGGTTTTTTCATTTTGGATTCTAAAAGTAGCTTCTAAATATATTGAATGTATATGTTTTTTACATAACACAGAAAATAAGATTATAAACACATTAAAGTACTAAAAATACTTCATGAATATTTTAGTATACATTAAGTTTTTTTTAGTACGCATCAACATCAGTTTCAGTGCCTCGGATTGTGATGTATTAAGAATTCATCGAAAGTAATAATGAGTAATATAAAAATAAAAAATATAGAAATTTAATTAATTTAAAAAAAAAAAAAATGAAGTGTCTTTAATAAGAGTGTCAAAAGATAAACTTTATAATTTTAGAAAAAATGAAGTCTACTTAGAATTTTTAAAATTTTAAGTTTTTAGTATGGACCGTCTTTAGAAAAGGGGTGTCAAAAGATAAAATTGGATTGTAAAGAGAAAATCTCTTTTATAAAATTTAAGTTTTTAGAATGAAGTTTATTTAGGAAAGGGGTGTGAAAAAAATAAAATTTGAGAAAATATCATTAAAAAAAATATTTTACAGTTTTGAATAGTCCACTAATATCATTAAAAAAAAAATAGACTCTTAACACATAGAGTTCGAACTTGGGTCTTTTGAAAACAATTGAAAACAACAAAATCTTCTTCCTAAATAGACAGCTACTATAAATCTAAAAACTCTAATACTTATCAAAAAGAAGATAAAATAACAAAAACTAATTAATAACAAATTAATTATTTGTGTTTGCTTGTAATCAAGGCAATTGTGCGGTATAAGGTTAGGCCGTTAGGGTTTCTGGGAAGTTAGGTAGAAATTACACTTATACCCTCTGAGGTCAATTTAGTACAGTGCTTGATTATTACTAATGGACCGACTGGGTTGGTTTTTTTAGGTTTTATAGCATTATTCTTTTTAATATTACTAGTTTGGTGGCATATGCTTTGGTTTTTATATTCTTAAATGAAAGTAAATTTAAGATAAATAAACAAATTGAACTCGGATCATTACTGTTCACCATACAAAAATTCAAATTCCCAATGAAAACGGGTTCGAACACCTAGTGGAATCATCGGTCGGAAGACGATCACGGGATCAAAAAGTCCCCTCTGATCACAATGCATAAACCCATACTCGAATTGAAGATGGGAGAAAATTCACCGGATTTTCTCCACATCCATTCTCTGTTTTGTGTCTCCAAATTATGGCAGACATGCACTCTTGGGCTAGGTGGCTTGGGCTTGGTGTACATGGATTTTGGGCTATCTATGGATTTTGTTTGTATTTTCTTGTGTGTTTTGCTTATTTGTTTGCATTTCATATCATTCTCATCCAAACACTATGAGTGGGAACGGAATGGGAAGTGAGAGTACCTCTAGCACAAGACCCCTCTTGCTCACCGGGGTGAACTACGCCTCATGGAAAGGCAAAATGGAAACATATGTGTGCCAAATTCATGACCATGCATGAATGACGATTGAAGATGGTTAGACCCCACCTATGATGACTCCTACGGGAGGTAGAGAGGAATTTCCCAAGCCGAAGGCACAATGGAGTCCCAAGAGTTCGAGGCCTCCAAGTGGAACAACAAAGCCATTTTCTTAAAAAAAAATAATAAATAATAAATAAATAAATAAATAAATTGTCTCTATGGTATATTCTTGATGTTATGTTCATCATCCTTTTCTCAAACCCGGATTATAATTGTCATAAAAAAATAAAAATCTAAACAATATAAAAAATTAGTCCAAACCTCAACTCAAATGATGTGTAAAGTGATTTGTCATTCATTGCATCATCTCTTGGTTTGTAAGGTAACGACAACTCTCTTGACACATCATTTCAGTTTAATTTTAGATTGATATTTTGGATTAAAAAAAATACTGTTTTTATTTTAATAATTTTCAGATAAGATAATATTATATTTAGAAAAAATAAAATAAAATTGTAAGTACAATTATTATAAAAATTGAAAACTTAACGTGAGAAATTAAATTAATGCAATCATATAAAAGTTACTCTAATGTTACTTAATGTTACTAATAAAACATAGATTCCGAATGGTTTGCCCCTCAAGTTCGAGTTTGTCCTCCACCGCATATTCTGAAATATTAAAATTCCGAATTATCGTAATATTCTGACTTCCAGTGTGATATCTATAGATGATTTGGCCATTATTGGGTGGTATCTGGTCGAGTCAAATTCCAGTGAATTATAAACACTATACAAAACAAAGCAGTCTTGTAACCATTTGAAGAGTTTGAATCCAAATTTTTCTCTATCCATTCGTAAATTTACAAGATATCAAGTTGAGCAATCCAATTTCAGGTAGAAATTAAAAAATTTATTTAAATTAAAATTGTAAAAATTTCAAAAAAAAGTCAGCAATTCACTACATATTTAGTAAAACGTCACCGTATCAATGCCACCACCTTCTTCTTCTTCGATCTTCTCTGTGTCCACCGTTTATGCAGGCACCGATTGATAAGATTATGGTGGCAATGGATTTATTTGTGAACAAAATGGGTTTGGAGTCTTCATATATAGCTAAACATTCTGTTTGTTTTTTCATATAGTCTGCAGAAGAGGCTTATTCACCATAGGAGGCTACTATCATCCCTAGTCCCATATAAATTTTAATCTTACGTTGGACTTGGCAAAAAAGGGTAGATTGTCTCAAACACTTCATGCCATGAGACATTACCCATTAATCACTCTTTCGGAGAGAGTCCGATCCATATCGAAATACAATTCGGTTTGGACAAGACACCCTGAGGTGGAAACCAATGAGTAAAAACACCCAAACTCTCCTGTCACAACCCTTAAGGTTAGCTTTGAGTGGCAAAATAAGGGTCCAGACCATAGCATAGCATCCCAGACAATACCACTATGAACAACATTGTTCTATTTATTCTTTTTCACCAACTGGCTTGTGCTACTATGTGAATGCAATTGATGGCATGGGTTCAAAACCAGTCTCTTAGCTGTACCAGATTATCATCATCACACCAAGATGAGGAAGATTGCATAAATCTACAAGGTTTCTCAGAAAGAAATAAACTAGAACAAGATGGAAAGTATCATTTAACTACAAATACAATTTGAAATTACTGACACAAAATTACAACTAACACGAAGCTAGACGAACGGTGATAGTGTGATGGTTTGAAAACGTCTATCGTTTTCAATGAACTTCAATCTTTGCAGCCACAAAAAAGCAAAAATGGTTACATTGAGTTCATTACTCAGCGTGTGATCTTACAAGAATCTGCATATTCTCATACAAATGATTAAAGTTTTGACAAAGAATTTAATTAAGATCAAGTAATTGAAAGAAAAATCCAAATCAACTTGGATCAATGATGTAAACATTGTACAATACCTATAACTCTCTCTGGCAATACTTGTCATTTTGTAATCTTTGAAAGGTCCAACTTTTCTTTGTACAGCTTCAATAGCTGGGGAGCTTCGTCATAAGAATTCAAAAACTTCTCCAAGAAGGCTTTCTCAGTAGACTTAAACAATGCAACTAAGTTAGTATGCTTGCTCTTCTTAATCAAACCTTTCATTAACAGAAATTGAAATACCGCCGCCCTTGGAATAAGCCTCTTCTGCAGACTTAATGTAATAAAAACAGGATGTTTAGCAATAAATGAAGACTCCAAACCCATTTTGTTCACAAAGAAGTCCATTGCCGCCATTATCTTACCCTCAGATGACACCATAGTCCTTGGATACTTTTGGAAAGCTTCCAAAAACTCTTCCTCAGACCAACCCCACCTCTTATACAAATTGACTTTGCTTTCCCACACCGATCTGCTTAATGCCGTTTTTAAAGTAACTGCTGTAACAAATTGTGATCTTAAAGGATTGATTCCCATTTCCTTAACTTCCTCTGCAACCTCTTTAATGTCATTCCTATCCCTTATAAGTGAATAAGAACAATGAAGGATGTTGACGGTGAAATTGGATTACCACACGACCAACAATTAAATCAAAACAATCGTCAATTAAGAAAGAAAATCAATGCATGCAAGAGACCAATTTACGTGGAAAACCCTTGAATGGGAAAAAACCAAGGCGTCCCGGAGGACAAGAAAATATCACTATAGTTCACTTATTTCGGTTACACACTCAAATCTCTCGAATTATTGCTTTTCTCTCTTTAGGTTTTCGAACCCCCTCCTCATGGGATAGATGGTTCTATTTATACATGTTAATTAGGGTTTTTCCCTTGATCCTTGTCGTGTTGGTAGTAGGACTTCCTCTTGGATTTGTATTGGGAGTACCATGTTGTATTGGATTAGGATTTGTTCTCTCTGCCTTTTCCTATGACTCCTGGTTATCGTGGGTCTTCTGGGAGTTTAGGGTTTATTTTCGTGTTTCTGCCGAGTCGGTTTGTACCTAGTACGCTGATGCGGCGAACATCTCCTCTCCTGGGTATTTCCCTTCGGCGACCATGTTTCTATCTTTGGCGAGTACATATCTAGCTCTAGCAACCACACCTTTGACTTTATTGACTTGACGTTTACATACTGACTGGTCCACGTTTTCTCCTTTGACCTGGTCGATGAGTGACGTGGCAACCTGTTCTTCAACATTTATTGATTCCTTTGATGACGTGGCTGCTTGGCGAAATTATGTATACAACAAAGGAAATGCCTTAAAATATGGGATTTGGGGACACCATTCTCTAGCAAAATGTTAACTATAGGTGCCGTATAAGTTTCTAGATCTTGATAAAGTAAAAGCAATGGGATTCTCCTGAGATTCAACCGAATTACTAAAGTAGTTAAAAGTGGGAATTATATGGGTTTTTAAACTTCTTGCTAAAACTTGGAGACAATTAGATAAAAGATTGGCAAGGTCATGGCTTGAAAAGCCTTTGGAGTAGAAAAACTCCAGTTTGGGCAAAAGGGTTTTCTCAGCATCATACAAAAGCACTATTGGAAATTTTTGAATGATGTTTGAGATTTGGGTCTGCGAGAAACCATGGCTCTTGAAAAAACTAATGACTGCGCCTGCTTTATCTGGGGATTTAAGCTGTAACTTGTTGGAAACTTATAGGGCAGATTCTTGAGAGAACCCACATGTGTTAATGAGGTATGAGACTGTTAAA
Organism: Acer yangbiense; assembly: GCA_008009225.1. Lineage (NCBI taxonomy): Eukaryota > Viridiplantae > Streptophyta > Magnoliopsida > Sapindales > Sapindaceae > Acer > Acer yangbiense. The sequence continues at coordinate 9,237,609 of CM017763.1, read as the reverse complement.
GATTGTTGATTTGTAGTTGCAGTGGTTGACAATGAAAGACAATGTTGAAATTCATGGGTTGGTGAAGCTCTTAGAGTAGTATGCCTCCAATGGCGGACAGATAATAATGATTTACATACTAAATTAAACATGTCACCTGAAAACTAAACAAACTATGGAATCAACTCAACCGTTCTCGACTTGTAATTTTCTTCACGAACCAACAAAACCCTCAATTTGTTCGAATCAAAACTAACCGATACGGTGTCGTTCTTGTGTTATCTTCGTGTCAAGTTATCAGGCTGTCAGCAAAGGAAATGCATTTTTAACTTCAGTGGGACTGTGGGAGTGTAGGACTTTATCATGGATCCTTCTCTTAGAATATGACTAGTGTTAGAGTCCAGCAATTTTAATATTATGTCTAACACATCTTTTGAGTGGAGAATCCGAATTGAGTCCGTCCCACTTATGGCAACGAGTCGGGTTCGGTTTTGGGTTTTGTCGAACCCGTCCTTGAACCTGTGAAAATTTTCAAGAATTGACCCAAGAACCCAAAACGATGTCGTTTTAAGTTTAGAAATATAATTTACTCAAACTGATGTCGTTTTGAATTTGACTTTTAAAAAAAAATATATTTAAGTCCGTTTTTTTTTTTTTTTTTTTCAGACTCGAATCCAAACCCGCTTCAAGTTTATATTTTACACTTGAACCCGACTCGTGACTCAAATAACAAAACACATACCTGACCCATGTGGTTCAAGTTCGGGTGAAATTGTCATCCCTAGTTTTACCTAAATTTTAATCTTATGTTGGACTTCACAAAAAAAAAGGTAGGTCGTCTCAAACACATAATATCATGCGAAGTTACCAATTAATCACTCTTTTAGAGAGGGTCCAAATCCATAATACAATTCCATTTGTACAAGACATCCTAAGATGGAATCAAATGAGTAACAAGTAACAACACCCAATCTCTCCTGTCAAAACCATCAAGGTTAGCTTTGTGAAAATCCTCTACAAAACTAGACACCTACCATAGCATCCCAGACAATACCACTATGAACAGCATTGTTCCTATTTGTTCTTATTCACCAACAGAAGGCTACATATAGTAAGTCCAAATCCGCTTCGAGTTTATATTTTACACTCAAACCCAACTCGCGACCCAAATAACAAAACACATACCCGACCCATGTGGTTCGGGTTCGGGTGAAATTGTCATCTCTAGTCTCACCTAAATTTTAATCTTATGTTGGACTTGACAAAAAAACGTAGGTTGTCTCAAACACATAATATCGTGCAAAGTTACCAATTAATCACTCTTTTGGAGAGGGTCCAAATCCATATCGAAATACAATTCCATCTGTACAAGACATCCTACGATGGAATCAAATGAGTAACAAGTAACAACACCCAAACTCTCCTGTCAAAACCATCAAGGTTAGCTTTGTGAAAATCCTCTACAAAACTAGACACCTACCATAGCATCCCAGACAATACCACTATGAACAACATTGTTCCTATTTGTTCTTATTCACCAGCAGGAGGCTACAATGAGCTCAAAAAATGGTTTGTGCTACTTTGTGAATGCAATTGATGGTTCACCAACAATCTCTTCATTGTACCAGAATATCATCATTACACCAAGTTGTGGAAGATTGCAAGGAAATAAACTAGAACAGCAGGGAAAGTAATCAAGTATCATCAACTTCAGATAAAATTTAATATTATTGACACGATCATAGTTAATACAAAGCAAGATGAACAGCGATAGTGTGATGGTTCGAAAACTTCTATAACTTGGATCAATAATGGAAACATTGTTCAACACCTATAACTCTCTCTGGTTATACTCGTCATTTTGTGATCTTTGGCAATCCAACTTCTCTTTTGCAACTCCAATAGCTGGGAAGCTTCAACATAAGAATTTACAAATCTCTCTAGGAAAGCTTTCTTATTATATTTAAACAATGTGACTATTCTAGCATGCTTGCTTTAATCAAACCTTTTGCTAACAGAAATTGAAATATTGCAGCCATCGGAATAATCCTCTTATGCAAATTATATGCAACCAAAATAGGATATTTAGCAATATAAGAAGACTCCAAACCCATTTTGTTCACTAAGAACCCTATTGCCGCCATAATCTTATCCTCAGGTGTGAGGGACAAAATCACTTTTATAAACGAGGGACAGTATACTCGTAAACAAGAAACAATGTACACTCAATAACCGAGGGACAATGTACTCTTATAACTGAGGGTCAGTGCACTTTTATAACCATGGGACAACGTTTTCTGACATGAGGTAATTGTAGTAAAATCACTCATTCAACTTATGCCGATAGACAATCACTCTTAGAACTGAATGACAGTGTAAACTTATAACCGATGGAAAGTGTACACTCTATAACCAAGGGAAAATGTACTCTCTACAATCAAGGAAGAGTGTACTTCTATAACCGTGAGAGAGTATACTCATATAACAGAGGGACAGTATTTTTTGACAGGAGGTGATTTTAGTAAAATCATTCCTTCAAATTTAACCGATAGACAAATCACTGTTATAACCAAGGGACAATGTACTCTTATAAGTTATAACCGAGGGACAGTGTTTTCCGACTATAGGTGATTGTAGTAAAATCATTCATTCAAATTTAACCAAGGGACAAATTACTCTTGTAACTGAGGGACATGTTACTTATATAACCAATGGTCACCATACTCTTACAATTGTACTCAATAACTGAGGGACAATGTACTCTTATAACCGAGGGATAGTGTACTCTCATAACCGAGGGGCAGTGTACTCTCTATAACCGATAGACAGTGTACTCATATAACCGATGGGACATTATTTTTCGACTATAGGTGGTTTAGTAAAATCACTCCTTCAAATTAAACCAAGGGACAAATCACTCTTACAATTGAGAGATAGTGTACTCTTATAGCCAAGGTGATTGTAGTAAAAACACTCGTTCAAATTTAATCGAGGGACAAATCACTCTTATAACTGAGGATTAAATCACTCTTATAACCGAGGGACAATGTACTCTTATAACTGAGGGACAGTGTACACTCTATAACCGAGGGGGAGTGTACTCTTATAACATATGTACAGTGTACACTCAATAGCCGAGGGATAATCTACTCTAATAATCGAGGTACAGTTTACTCTATAATCGAGGGACAGTGTACTCATATAACCGAGAAAGTGTTTTTTGACTAGAGGTGGTTTTAGTAAAATCACTGATTCAAATTTAATCAAGGCACAAATCACTCTTATAATCGAGAGACAATGTACTCTTATAGCTGAGGGACAATGTTCACTTAATAACCGAGGGACAATGAACTTTTATAATTGAGAGACAATGTAATCTTATTACCGAGGGACAATGTTTTTCACAAGAAGGTAATTGTAGTAAAATCACTCATTCAAATTTAACCGATGGACAAATCACTCATTCAAATTTAACCGAGGGACATGTTACTTTTATAACCAAGGGTCAATGTACTCTTATAACTAAGGGACAATGTACACTCAATAACCGATGGGCAATATACACTCAATAATCAAGGGACAATGTACTCTTATAATCGCGGGACTGTGTACACTCAATAACCAAGGGACAATCTACTCTATAACCGAGGGACGGTGTACTCTCTATAACTGAGGGAAAGTGTTTTTTGATTAAAGGTGGTTTTAGTAAAATCACTCCTTCAAATTTAACTTAAGGACAAATCACTCTTATTGCAGAGGGATAGTGTACACTCAATAACCGTGGGACGGTGTACTCTTATCACTGCGAGACAATGTTTTCCAACAAAAGGTGATTGTAGTTAATCACTCATTCAAATTTAACCGAGGTACAAATCTCTCTTATAACCGAGGGACATGTTACTTTTATAACCAAGAGTCGGTGTACTCTTATAACTAAAAGACAGTGTACACTCAATAACCAATGGGCAGTGTACTCTTATAACCGAGGGACTGTGCACTCTTATAACCGAGAGACAGGGTACACATAATAATCGAGGGACAATTTGCTCTAATAATCGAGTGACAATGTACTCTGAAAAACCAAAAGACAATGTACTCATATAACCGAGGAACAGTGTTTTTTGAATATAAGTGGTTCAAGTAAAACCACTCCTTCAATTTTAACCGAGGGACAAATCAATCTTATAATTGAGAGACTGTGTACTTTTATAGCTGAGGGACAGTGTACACTTAATAACCGAGGGGCAATGTTTTCAAACATAATGTGATTATAGTAAAATCACTCATTCAAATTTAACCAATGGACAAATCACACTTACAACCGAGGGACAATGTACTCTTATAACCGAGGGACTACAATCTTTTATAATCGAGGGACAATATACTCTTATAACCGAGGGACATTGTACACTCTATAACCGAGGGGCAGTGTACACTCTATAATCGAGGGGCAGTGTACTCTTTATAATCGAGAGACGGTGTACTCTTATAACTGAGGGACGGTGTACTCTTATAACCGAGGGACAATGTTTTCTGACTAGAGGTGTTTGTAGTAAAATCACTTATTCAAATTTAACCGAGAGACAAATCACTCTTATAGCCGAGGGACAACGTAATCTTATAATCGAGGGACAGTGTACTTTTACAGCCGATGGACAATGTTATTGTAATAACCGAGGTACATCGTACTCTTATAACCGAAGGATAGTATACTCTTAAAATCGAGGGGCAGTGTTTTTCGACAGAAGGTGATTGAAGTAAAATTAGTCCTTCAAATTTAACCAAGGGACAAAAATAACAAACATTAATGCAGATAATTACCAATCAAATTCCGTTAGGTCTAAATTGTTTAAAGGTTCTTTATCACTAAACTGAACAAATAGTTTGATGATCTCAGCTTACTGCACTAGAAAAAGAATAAGATGTGGAATGTTGCTACCTGAAATAACCACAGGAATGCACCCTAAATCCTCGTGAAAGTTTTCCAAGCTTTCCTTTCTTGTCAGGGCTTGATCCAAACTCTTCTGCCAACATCTGTCTAATACCCATACTATACCTGCTTGTATCCCATGAAAATAATTAGATCCATTGCAGTACATAAAATGAATATCATCAGATAACTGGAAAATTAGGAATCCAAATCACTCACTATCAATTTGTTAAACATGGAGGAAAAAGGACCAAAGCATAGATTTTACTCTTTTTTCAATTATCAACAAAATAGGTTATAAAAGCCTTATTTTAGGCTGTTTGAAAAACCAAAATGGACAGAAAATAAAACAAAATTTTGATTCAGTTCATTTGAATTTGTATTACTCCAGTGAACCAACATCATTCTATTCCATATTTCCTTAGGGGACCTTCATCCCATGAAAAAAACTACCCTCAAATATGAGGGTGACATTATTAGCACATGCACTAGTAAATGATGTTATATTAGCAAAAGACAATTAGACTCTCTTCAATTCTCCACACTGGCAAAAAGTGATAACCCTTAGTACGTCATACCCAAATATGGTCTCTTCCTGAAGAACAATTCCAATAAGAGGTTGCAGACCCAAGGCCTGCACAGGAACCTTATTTTTCAATTTTAGAAGTATTAAGATGAAATCGTGAATTCCACGAGATATTCAAATACTATTTTTATGTGCACACAGTCTCATACACATAGGTCCACAAACACAAAGACATTCATCTCTTTTATAATTGAAAATATGCATAGTAAACAACCACAAATCTATAAGACACACAAGTATAACAGCTTTAAGAAGTAGACCTGCATACTCAAGTGGGGTGCATCATCAGCACGCATTATGATACACGCATCAAGAACAGGAACAGAGAAAAAATCAGTTTCTTCACCATTTAGTGTTCGATATGGACTAGCTTAAATGATTTCGTAGAATGTGATCTACAAATCAGTACTGTCACAATGCATCTAAGCTGGATAATGAGCGAGTGTTTTCTATATCCAAACATTACATATCTCAACAACAAAAACTTATACTCAACCCTGGTACACAAGGTACCAATATGTTACCAAAGAATCCAATCTAACAAGCTATTGTAATAATAGATTTAATTCAGATAAGCCATAGTAAAATTCTGATATAATACGTTACAAATTAAAAGCCGGGATTGAGGAAAAAAAACCTTATAATCTGGCACTTTGATATATTCAGACTTCAAAGGAAACAAGAAGAATATTTTCTGGCAAGGCGTAACTGCAAACATAATGAAAAGGAATGAATTAACAAGAAGCACAATGAATTCTTACTAATAATCATAAACAAAAACGACTTCAGATTTGAAAAAAAAAAGGAACCTAAATTAACTATTGATGCCCGAATCTCAAAATCATATTAAGAGTGTTTGGAATTCAAGAAGATAAAGATAAAGGTGGAAAATGGTGCAAGAATTGTCTGCCAAGAATCATGATCCCGAACAAGATTCAATAGGAAATAAACGGTAGTTATTTTTGCGGAGAAAATCGTATAAAAAATAGGTCCTAGATTCTCAAAAACCTGTTAAAGAAACCATTTGAATTCATCCGCAAGTTTGGGCATACAAGAACAAATGAATCAAATTATAAGTACCAATAAATACTTACAATACAAATATAATTACGATAGTCAAACCAATTCTGTATTTGCAGACAACAGCAAAGAATAAAAACGCTTACACTTCAATCATGGCTGCTCACTGTACTTGTTTATGGAGTGAAAATCAGTGTGTGGATAAGAATCGCGGTTCGTGATCTATCCTCTGCTCCACTTCATTATTCGAAACCCTAATTCGAGAGAATTCACTCAGAGAAGAAGAAGAAAATAGTGGAAACCTATTCCCACATTTAATTATTTATAACGGAACTTTTTTTCTTATCTTTTTTTTTACTTGCATTTATAACGGAACTTTGCCGACTTAACTTAGGTTGCGTTAGCTTGAAGCTAACGGAACCGATTTATTAAACAGATCGATTTTAGGCTCCGTTTAAAAGGGCCTAAAGCCCAATTTATTAAAAAAAGGGGCCTAAGGCCCAGTTTAATAAAACAACGGGCCATAGAGAGCCATCATTAATCTAACTTATAAATTTCAAGATACATATGTTACTATTCGGCAAGAAAGTGGATATCGATTATATTCAAGATATATATATATACCTTGAATATATTCAAGAATTTCTGTATATCGGTCTTTCTATTATCAGTTCGAACTAATAAAAGTTATATCAGTTCCTTGTATGTGGATCATTGGATTTAAATACTTTGACTGACAAGTGCATACAGCCAAGTCAAAGTATTTAAATCCAGTGGCCCACATGCAAGGAACTGATATAACTTTTATTAGTTCGAACTGATAATAGAATTTATATATATATATATATATATATTTGTATTTTAGGGATCTTTGAAATCCTCGATATTTACATCGAAACCAATATTTGCTTCTTTACTTTTTTTGTGAAATTCATTTAGGAAAAAGCTGTATAAGGATGGTTCTCAATTTCTACTATTAAGTTTGGTTCAACAAGGGCATAACTCGAAGGTAACCACGTACATCTCTCAACGAAGTTGACAAGTTGTTAAAATGTAGACTTTGCAGCACTGCATTCGCAGTAATATTGGTTTGTTCGTTTTTTATGTTATCAGTTATCTATCACCATAACATGCAACTGCAAGCCCATGTGAAACCTTACTCCATTCTATTCAAATTTATTGGTTTAATTGTTATATATATAGCCCTAGAAACTATATATATATGTCACACTCTCCTCTAACGATTGGTTTGATATTTGCATGCTTGGACAGAGCTTCCATGCACTCTCCTCTTTGCTCATGTTGAACACTAGACACTCTTCGATAAGATGGTGCACCTGTACGTACATACTTCAAAATATATACAAACATATCACATATGTATGATCATTACCATCAACAAATTTACACATGGATTGATTTAGTATTCATAATTTTATATCTAACAAACCTACTGATTTCACATTACACTGTCTTCTACCTCCGTAGAATAGGCATAAATGACAATCGGGATTTGGACATGAATCCCCTGTCGTTTGTTATTCGGGTCACTCTAATTTTGATGTCTAACATTAGTCTGGACCATAACTTCATTGATATATATGAATAGTGGATTCGGCCATTAAAGTTTGGTATGATCAATAGAAGATGGGTTAAAAAATTAAATAGAACTATTTGAGGCTCTTTTTTGGGAACAGGCACCAACTTACTAACTTAAGTTTAAAAGGCACCATTTATGGTGAACGGACAAAATTGCCCCCCACAGTAACCTTCTTCACCATAATATATTGATAGTTAAAAAGGCTCGAAAATGTTTAAAAAGGTTCGAAAAAGGCTCGAAAAAGGTTTGAAAAGGCTCGAAAAAGGTTCGAAAAAAGTTCGGAAAAGGCTCGAAATGATTTCGTGCCTTTTTACACTGTCATCGTGCCTTTTGAAGTTGTTATCGAGCCTTTTGGAAAAGTTATCGAGCCTTTTGGAAAAGTTATCGAGCCTTTTAGAAAGGTTATCGAGCCTTTTTGGAAAAGGCTCGATAACTTTTCCAAAAGGCTCGATTAAAAAATTAAAAAATATTTCAAGCTTTTTTGAACAAAGTTTCCAGCCTTTTTGTACAGTAATCGTGCCTTTTTGTACATGAAAAGGCACGATTGGTGTATGAAAAGGCACGATTGTACAGTAATCGTGCCTTTTCATTAAGTGTTCGAGTCTTTTCATACACTAATGAAAAGGCACGATTGGTGTATGAAAAGGCTCGAACACTTCATTTCGAGCCTTTTCAATGGAAGATTCAAAACCAAAAAAAATCTCTGGGGGCGTTGCCCCCACACCCCCACGAGCTGACCCTCAGAGGGGAGCTCGACCCCCGAATGCGTTTGCGTAGAGCCACAAAACTAATTATCCATTGGAGGTCTGTTTTAAATCTCAGAAAACTTCAAAGTAAGAAAAGAATGTGTAAAGTAAGGGTATTTTTGTCCGTTCACCATAATAGGTGTCTTTTAAACTTAACTTATTAAAGCAGTGACATTGTCACCAAATCAGTTTAAAAATGTGACATTTCTCACCAATTCCACATAGGGGATTTGGTCATTAAAGTTTGAGACCGGTGGAAGGCTAGAATCAAATTCTAGTAAAAATGATTGCTGCTAATTGCTGAATTATTTGTAATCTACTAGTCTTTAAAAAAAACACACAAACTAAATCCTCAATAGTTTATAATACCAAATATATTTATGAAAACACTTGAAATATTGATGATGAACTGGTTTTGAGCCTTATTAAATTAAGTTGTTCAAAAATCTATAAAACATTTCAGTGTATATATATATACTGTTATAAACCCAAATATCTGTAATTAAAACTTACATAAAATATAAAAAAGAAGAAATAATAAACAGATTAATTCGAGAAAATCTTAAACCTCACAATGATTGGTGTTTCGAGGAACCAATAACCTTCCAATTACAACACAAAAGTTGTAGACAATAATTCTCTACCCTCACAATGATAATAGAAAAATTTTATATATATATATACAATTTTTCTATTATCAGTTCGAACTGATAAAAGATATATCAGTTCCTTGCATGTGGACCATTGGATTTAAATACTTTGACTTGACTGCATACACTTGTCAAAGCATCTTTTAAATCTAATGGCCCACATGTAAAGAACTGATATATCTTTTGTCAGTTCGAACTGATAATAGAAAGACTGTATATATATATACCCACACAAAACAAAATAGATGTACTCAACCTCTCTCATAAAATTAAGAAACTAACTCACCCACAACTTTTAAATAACTGAACCACTAAACCCACTAACTTATTATATTTTACTAATTCAAACACATACAGATAAAACAACAAAATAAATTATACAAATAATATTAAAATAAATATCTAAATAATATTAAAAGGTTCGTATCATGTATATATATACGGGGCAGGATCCATGGTCGCATTTTTTTACACAGGATTTGACATACTTTTGTTTCCATTAGATCCTAAGTGCTTGAATGGTCCAGATTTAATAATCTCTAATCATTTTTTTTTTTTGGTATCGAGGATCCTGGACTTCGTCCAAACATCTATCCGCTTGTCCTCCCCCAACTACATGACTCGCCGTAGCCTGTATGTTGGAAGCATGCCCCCAATTGCGTGACCTGTATGTTGGCTTCGCAGAGTATGACATATAAGAAACCTCGGCCACACCCCTGGCCCCACAAGGATGCAAGCAAGTAAATCAGAACTCGCCCCCGCCTGGGTAGGATTCAAACCACTGACGTTAGCCTCATGTCCACCCTTCCACCAATAGAGCTAAACGTCCTGAGGGCTAACCACAATGTAATTGTCAGTAGTAGAATCGAGGACTTGGGTTTTTAATCCCAAGCCTTGGACCACCAATTATCTATAATCTTCTTTATCTTTCTTCCATGAATGTTTTTATTTATTTCCTATTTTATCTAACCTCTCTCCTAAATTTTATTGTTATCTTTAATTTCCTCATTTAAGTTTTTATCTTTGCCTTTTTTTCTTCCCGCATGTCACTCTACGTGACTTCTTTCCTCACTATCTTAAAAAAAAAAATTGTTTCCCTTTCTTCTTTCTTTATATTTCTTTAATATTTCACCCTTATCAAAATATTAAAAAAAAAAATTTGAATTGAAAGTTCTATATATATATATATATATATCCACCAACCATTTGACACCTCACATGCCACATATATTGGGATGAAAAAGATGGGATTTTAGGAGAAATGTTTAGCATTATTCTTAATATTATGCTTCACTTTTCGTAATATTTTTTCAAGACATCAGCAAAATATCATATATTTATGTATTAAAAACATCATTAATGCACCGACGCTCAATGTGGTTTGGTAAAAATAGCACACATTCAATCTAGCACAGATCGAAGTCATTTCGGCAATGTATAGATTCAAGTCACCACTCACCACTACGGCATACTATATATATTTATTGTCATGAAGAACCGATAATATAATATTTATATATCGATTCAAGTCACCACTCACCACTACCGCATGCTATATATATCACTCACCTCTACTACATGCTAGATTCAAGTTACCACTCACCACTACTGCATGCTATATATGGTTTTTTATGGGTTGATTTTTATGGTTTTTTTTTCATCCGTATAGTATTACCAAAAGAAGCAATTATCATCATGACAATACCTTAAAAACAATTTCTAAATACAGTAAATATAAAATATACACTCAATTCTTATCTGGCAGGATTTTTTTTTTTTTTTAAAGAGTTACGTGGCAGGATTTGATTGGACTAAAATAATTTTAGGTTTTTCAGTAAATATTAAATAATACACTCAATTCTTATCTTGTTTTCTCACTACTACTCGAAAAACTTCCTTCACAAGTATTTACGGTTTCGAAAGAAAACTAAAAAACAAAAAGCCGTCTCCATAACCACTAACCAGTCACGATAGTTGAAAGGAGACACAAAAATCTTGAAAAGGGGCCTCTTTGTCTCTTTCTACAAGGTTTTATCAAGGCGGGTTAGCTCTTTTTTCATTGTTTTCGTGCAAATTTCATCTTTTTTTTAAGTTATTTGAACCGGGTTGAGTCTGGTTTTGAAGGGTTTTTGAGTTAGAGCGGTGGTTTTGTTGTTGTTGTTGTCTTCAATGGAGAACAATATTGACGTGTCTCTCGAGTTGGAACTCGCTGGGTTGAAGAAGCAATCATTAGAGAGGGCTTGTGAGGTTGCACAATCACAGTCCAATTCTATTATGCTTTTCACCCTTCAATGGAAGGAATTAGAGGAACATTTAAATAAGACAATGAAATCCGTTGAAGAGAAAGGAATTGTAGTTGATTCGAAATTGAAGTTGTTGGAGGAACGTGAAAGGGTGGTGGAATTGAAGGAGAGTGAGTTGGTTTCGGTTCAAACTAGGATTGAGGAGTGTAATGGGGAATTAGAGAGGAAGATTAAAGAATTGGGTTCGGTTCGAAGAAGTATTGAGGAATTTAACGTAGAAATTGAAGGAAAAGAAATAGAATTGGGTTTGATTCGAAGAAGAATCGAAGAATGTAGTTGTGAGTTTCGAAAGAGGGAAGGTGAATTAGATGTGTTGAGAACATCTGTGTCTGATTGGACTGAGAAGCTTAATTTGAAGAATGAAGAATTGTGTTCTATCGAATGTTTAATTGAGAAACTTGAATGTAATGGGGAATTAGAGAGAAAGATTAAAGAATTGGGTTCGGTTCGAAAAAGTATTGAGGAATGTAACGGGGAGATTGAAGGAAAAAAAACAGAATTGGATTCGATTCGAAGGAGAATCGAAGAATGTAGTTGTGAGTTTAGAAAGAGGGAAGGTGAATTAGATGTGTTGAGAACATCTGTGTCTGATTGGACTGAGAAACTTGAGTTGAAACAGAATCAATTGAGTGAAACAGAAAGATTGATTGAGGTGCGCAAAGAAAAGTTTGATTTGGAGGAGCAGAGTATTAAGACATTGATTCAAGATTTTAATGAAGAACTTGAAGCTAAAGAACATGATTCTAATGAAATAATGAAGTCCATACAAGCTTGTAACAAAGAACTTGAAACTAAAAGGGAGAAATTGAAGTTAACCGAAGAGCGCCTGGCAGAGCTTCATTCACAAGTGGGAAAATTAGAGTCACTCAAAAACAATGCAAGACGGCGTATTGATTCAACAGAGAAGGAGCTCAGTGCAATGAAAAGAGAGTTGAGAAGATATGGTAATGACATTGAATTGAGAGAGAGGGAATTCAATGCATTATGTAAATACACTGATGAATGCAATGAAGAGCTTACATTGAAGCAGCAGAAACTAAATTCGGTTCAAGATTCGATCGAAAAATGCACCAAGGAGCTGAAAGAGAAGGAGGAACTGAGTATTTCAATTGAAAAGACACTTGTGAAATGCTCTGAAGAACTTGAACAAAACAAGAAGCAACTTGGTTCAGTTCAAAATTCTTTGGGAGAGCTTTCTGATGAGCATTTATCAGAAGAGCTGGAACTTGATTTGGTCCGTTCAATGACTAGTCAAGTTTACGTAGAGTTAAAAGAGAAGGAGCAACATTTTAATTCACTTGAGAATTCTTTAAAAGAGCGTGTGCAAGATCTTGAGGTAAAAGAAGCTCAATTTAAGGAACACGTCAAGGAACGGGTTCAAGTAAAGATTGAGCAACCTGAAATTTTGGGAGCCAGTGAGGGAGTTGGAAATGGAAGAATTCTTCAGATGCTCATGAATGAGCATCTGAAGAAGGCTGATTTGTTTCTTAGTGAAATGTCCTCCTCACTTGAAGGTGCACAAGACCCTGCAAAGTTGGTGTTAGAAGCAATGCAAGGCTTTTACCCCAAGCGTTTGCAGGAGAAAGAGACGAGTCCTGATCTGATTGTTATTAGAAGGACTTGTATGCTCTTGTTGCAGCGTTTATTGATTGTATCGCCACTGATAATACCTCAAGTACGAGATGCTGCTATGAAGTTGGCGGGTGAGTGGAAGGAAAAGATGAGAGTAGTAGCAGATAATCCATTGGAGGTGCTTGGATTTTTGAACCTTGTAGCAGCCTTTGGATTGGCGTCTGATTTCGATGGAAATGAACTTGGAAAGCTTCTTGATATTGCTGATCCGCATAAACAGTCACCTGAGTTGTACCATGCTCTAGGAATTACAGATCAATTATATGGTAAGCTCTTTATTATCGAAATTTAGTTGTACTCATATTTGATTTTGTTATGTGACTTATATTTGAATCCTCTGTCATTATTAGAACTTTATTATTCCCTTGCATTAAATGATTCATTCTCTACTTGCCAGTAAATCAAATCGTTCCTTCCCAAATAAGGACAAAGCAATCAGAACGCATTACGGTGGTCAGCAATACCACGATGCCAAAGGAAGTTTCAGCTGCTCTTTTAGTGTCAACGGACCCAGCCAAGCTCGTTTTGGATTTGATCCAAGGATCATATTCTGAGAACAAAAAGGAAGGCACGGATATTGAAGAAGGCGTTATGAGGAATTATATCCTCCTCCTGGAGCAGCTCCAAGAAGTTCTACCAAAAATCAATCCTCAAGTCAAAGCACATGCAATGATGCTGGCGGTTAAATGGAAAAGCAAAATGAGAGCAGTGGCTGAGAACTCTTTGGAGATTTTTGGTTTCTTGCAGCTTTTGGCTACATATGAATTGGTGGTGTTTTTCCAGATAGAGGAGATTTTTAAACTTCTCTTCCCTGTTGCTCATCTCAAACAAGCTCTTAAGATATGTACAGCTCTTGGCTTCGCGGATATGGCACCCGGTAAGTTTTCAGATTTTACTATGGATTTCTGTGTGTACAACGTCTTGCAATCTCTATCAATTCTAGACATGCTTGTAAATTGTGAAACTCTTGATTTCCATGTATATAGATCATTGTGAGTTAGCTATAGCAGCATTTATGGGAAGAATATGTCTACCTCAGGAAGTTGTATTGCTGATTTTTCATTTGAAAATGGCTCCAAATTTTTGTGTTTTATATAAATCAATTTCTCATTTGATTATGCAGTGTTTTCTTGTAATCTCATAAAAAGTTAACACAATTATTCCAAATAAAATATATTACCTTAAAAAATTAACTGTGTGTCGATCACATTAGCATGCTAGACTCCGTGAATCATAGTCTCATATTGCTTGTGCACCAATGGAAGTGCAATTAATAAGTGTAATTGCACTTCCCCTTAGTGCACAAGCGATGTGGTACTATGATTCATGGAGCTCTTTCTAACCTGAAATTCGATCAACACGATTGTCTTTTTAAGATTAGATATTTTATTTGGAATAATTGTGTTAACTTTTCATGAGATTTCATAGTCCCACATTGCTTGGGCATTAAGGGGAATTGCAATTGATAAGTGTCAGCGATTGCCACCAATATGTTATGATTTAGTTGAAATTTTTATTTCCTAAATTTTTTCTTTCTTTCTTTCATTTCTAGTAAAAGAACTTCTCCATCTGAAATATTTACTTTTGAAGTATCAAGAAAACGTGTTTGATAGCTTTTATGAGCTGATAACGAGTCTTCAATTACATTTTGGTTGGTTTTAGAAATGGTCCTCTCTAGGTTTCTACTCCGGGGACTGGAACATCATCTTCCGGTTTTCATTGTTTTGTTGGTTTGTACTTTATATCATTCTTAATTTCATTTTAGCATTTGTATGTTGTGGAGCCTGAAATTGTTTCTTTTTCGTGTGACAGAGTTTGTTCGGATTCTCATCGAACGAAATCAACTGATAGAGGCTATCAAGTTCATTTGTTCATTTAAACTAATGGACAGTATCTCACTGGTACCCGTCTTCAAAAAATACATGGAAAATGTTGATACATCAGCTACTAATATATACAAAGAAGGGAATTACTCTCTTGATGCACAGGTATGTTTTGCTCCTATTTAATTTACCTATTTATTAACCATTTCACAAACAGATTGCTTTAGATGTGTTTACGATAACATTAAACTTACAACTTTCATGCAGGATAAAGCACTAAGCTATAGAATAGATTCTCTAAGAGCCTTAATTGAATGCACTGAAGAGTGCAAACTTGACTATTTGATCAGTACTGAGAAGGTTCGAAAAGAAATTGTTAATCTAGAAAAGCAGATGGCAGAATTGAATCAGTTTGTGCTGGCCTCTAACCCCATGACTCCTCTGCAGTTTATGGGTGAGAACCGCAATGTTGCTGCCCCTTCTAATCAGCCAGCCTCTGGCCTCATGCTTCAACCGCAGCATGGAGATAATAATCATATCTCTGGATCTTCTGTCCCTGGGAGCGTTCAAAAATGCATTGTTCTGCCGGTGGAGGACAACTCACGGTGGACACGTTTCGTCCAAGCCCCTAATGTCATGACTCCACAGCAGTTGCTGCAGGGTAAGAACTGGAATTTTGGCGCTTCTACTGCGGCTAGTCAGCCGGCCTTTTGCCCAGCTGAGCAGAATTACAGTTCCAGTGCTTCTGTCCCTGGGAATCAACTGCACCAACAGAATTCAAATAAACGTCCTCGGACAGATCAAGGACCAGGTGTGTCGAATGTTTCGGGACAGGCTCAGCACAATTAGGTCTGCTTCTGGTTGCTTTTCACACACAGAAGCTCCTTTTAAATGCTAAATAACATAGGCCAGTGTATAATTGATAGCTTTAGGCTCTCTGCTTTACAGTCAATATGCTGATAGTATAATCTTTGTGAATAGTGAGAATATATAGGCTGGGTTTGGTAGAGTTATACTTGTATACAACATTTAGAATTATACAATTAATGTATACAATTCTTCTCCAAAGAATCCTACACATGTAGACTTGACTCTGTGTGTGGTTTATGATTACATACATACACCACTTCTTCCTTTGCAGAAATTTACTTTCAAAAAGTTTATCTGTGAAGTTGAACATTAAATTTATATAGTAATCGTAAAATTTTATAGTGTCAACACGTGTTTTTTAATATATGGTTGTTGCATAGACCTCCATGGAAGGAAGTTTGCAACAGATGGAGGTCCGTGAATTTCAATTAATAAAAAAATCTTTAACGTGTTTAATTCAAAAAACTGAAAACCTAGCGTGTTTAATTATAATAAAACAAACTTTAATCCATGTATGTCAGTTCCAAAAAAAAAAAAAAAAAAAAAAATCCTAACTTGTTTTTTTGCTATACAGGCTGTTAGCATGTTTAATCCAAAAAAAAAATTGTCTATGTAATAAAAGAAAAAACTAATGTTTTTAATAAATAAATAAATAAAATTTAGTGGGGGGGTATTCTCTTGGAAAATGACTTGTTTGGTGGCTTAAGTGTATTTCCAGCAAAATCATTTTCTGGGGAAAATTCTCCTGGGATAAGGCAATTTCACTAAAGTTCTTACTTTCTGACTAAATGTCACATATTTAAACGTCTCTATTATATTAACAACTGGCAGTCCCTTGTTTTTTTTAAAATACATCACTTTAATCATTTGACCAAAAAACCTAACAGTCAACTTTGACATATGTCTAAAAGTATGAATTTTCCCTTGCTAATATATAATACAAGCCTAAAAGTCAATTTTACCCTTAAAAGGTTTTGTTATTACACCATTACTTTCAAAAAAAAAATTCAAATAATTTCAAGATTTTAACAGTAAAAACCTTTTTAAAAAATTTTAACATTAAAATGATTATTTCAAAAATAAATAATATTTAAACGGTTTATAAAATTAAATTAACACAATTTTTTTAAAAAATATTTTTTTTTGAAAGATATACAAAAATTTATTAAGATCTTATAAGAAAACAACAAAAATTATTGGATAATAGAAAAATATTTAAAAAGTTACAATTTTTAAACATAAAAAATTAATGGATAATAGAAAATTATTATTAAAAAAAACAGTTAATATATAATTAAAAAATATTTTTTTTTTTATAAAAAAAAAAAAAAAAAATCTTATATGATGGAGATCAGCTGGATCTCTACTCACTCGACGACTCAGCAATGGATCAAAAAGTATGGACTTTTGTGAAATTACCTTGGAATATGCTTATAATGCAGTGTTTCAGATGGTTTTTAGTTTGGTTGTTGGGTGAAAGTGTGTTTCTTCTTTTCACTGTTTTTTGTATGTTTGGAATACTCAGCTCATGGGGTATGTATGCAATTGACATGAGATTAAGATTTAATTGTGTGAATTGTACAAGTTTATAGTGAATTTTACTTGAGGAAGATAGAGATAATTAGATATATATTTTTTTTTTTAAGAAAGAAAAAAAAAAAGGAGTGTTTACACAAAAAGATTCTCTCAATTTTTTTATTTTTTTAAAACAAAAATAAATTATTGTAAAAAATATATAAAAGGGGGAATTGCACAAACATCCCTTGAGGTTTGATAAAATTGCACGAATATGGTAGTTTTGGCCATATACACACAAACTCCCCTCGACATTTGAAAATTGTTGCATAAACATCCCCTACTATTAGATGGATCCATTAGTCAATGGTCAAAAGTGTAAAAAGTCTAAAATACCATTTATTTTATTTTAAATAAATTAAAAAAATAAGATAAAAAATATTTAAAAGATATATTTTAGAAAACATGAATGTATCTTAAATCTAAATCTTGGAAAAAAAAATCATCTTTACAAATAAATAAAAATAGTTTTTTAAACAATTTAATAATAATTCAATTTTAAATTTTAAATTTATTTAAAATTATGGGGGATTGCAAAAACTATTATTATTATATTTTTTTTTTTTATAGGTTTCAAATTTAAGACACATTTATGTTTTCTAAAAGATTTTTTAATATTTTTTTTATCTTATTTTTAAAAAAATTAGTTTATTTAAAATAAAAATATATAGTATTTTAGACTTTTTACACGTTTGACCATTGACTAACGGATCCTTCTAATAGTAGGGGATGTTTGTGCAACATTTTTCAAATGTTGAGGGAAGTTTATACATATTTGGTCAAAATTGTTGTATCCATGCAAATTTATCAAATCTCGAGGGATGTTTATACAATTCCCCCTATATAAAAAATAGGTAGAGGCATATACCGATTAAGAAGGTGATACGAGTGAGGTTATTATTGACTTCTCTCGAGTTATCCGGGTGTTTTGAAATTTACCAGAAACAATGGCAATATCCAAATATTGGTTGTAAATTACTAAAATATATCACGTTTCCAGGATTGATAATTCTTTTATAGTTTATTAGTTTTTTTAATTATGGGAAAATTGCATTAAAATGCCATGATATTTAGTGAAAGTGTAACAAGATTGTACTGTTACTAAAATTACATATAGATACCCCTGTCTAACCTTTGAGGCATCGACCGTTAAAGTTAACAGAGATCAGAATGTCAGAAGGGTAATAAGGTCATTTTCTTACAAAAATTTTAATAAAAAATTAAAAATGGAAATAAAAAATCTGGTGTACAATTTAAAATATATATATATATATATATATATATAAATGAGAAATAAATAAAGATAAAACAACTGATTTTTTAAAAAATAAAAAATAAAGAAAAAATAAAGCTTTGGGAATCTGGTAACCTAGATCTTCATGATTCCATCATCATTATCAACTAAAAGAAAAAATAAAATTAAGATTTGATATTTTTTTTATTCTTTGGAATATCTGGGTTCCAAATCTCTATCAACATTGAAAACTAACGATTTATTATTATTTTTTTGGGAAGATTTGGCAACCCAGAGCCATATATCTGTCATGAAAAAAAAAAAAAAACCATCTATGTAATAAGAAAAAGAAATTATAGAACAGCTTCATTTTCTTTTTCTTCAAACATCATCAACAATTTTTTTTAATTAATAAAGTTTGTAAAATTATTAGAAAATAAAAATACCAAAGTTTGATATTCAACACTAAATTTTACTCTAATTTGAAGTTAAATGGGAACCTTTTGAGAATATGTTAACACTAAAAAAATTTTCCACTCCAATGTTTTATATCAAATTTTACACCAAAAAAACTCTTTAAAGAATATTCTCTCAATAAATATTTATACAATACCAATTAATTTCTATTAGTTAACTCATACAATATTCAATAATTTTATTTACATAAAATATATATCAAAATAAGAGTCATTTTAAAGACATTTGTTGAAAATATATATTATTTTAATTAACTATAAAAAAGTTAAATTAAAAATATTTAAAAAAAATAAAACTTGATGTGACATTTAAAGAATAAAAAAAATGAGAGATTTTGTACAAGAACAGGACGTGCTATATATAAAGTCCACTGTTCCAAAGCATAATTTTTTTTAAAACAATTTGTGTTTGGGAACAGTGAACTTTATATATAAAACACCATGTTCACACACAATATCACTCAATTTTTTTTTTCATGCCTGTTCACACACAAAATCAATCACCTTTTTTTTTGTTCTTTAAATGTCACATCAACTATATATTTTTTTTAAATTTCTAATTTAATTTTTTTATACTTTATATATATTCTAAAAAAAAAAACATACCGTTAGAAAGATCTCATTGAGATCAATGACACTCACAATAATATATATTTTATATCAATAAAATTATTAAATTTTATATAAGTTAAATAATAAAAATTAATTGATACCATATAAATATTTGTAAGAAGAATATACCTTAAAAATGTTTTTTCTTTTGTGTAAAATTTAACATTAGAATAGAAAAAATTTGATGTTAACGTATTCCCAAAATATTACCATTTATCTTCAAAGTAGAGCAAAATTTAGTGATGAACATCGAAGATGCTCTAAACAATGAAGATGGCCAGCGATCTTTTCAGCTAACATGTCATGTGATCCATGTGTCAGTGAATCTAATCTTACTTGACTCACACAATCTTTTCTCTTAGATTAAACAAAGGCTCAGATGTACTTCTTCATTAACGATCCAAACTGAATCGTTGGATCATTAAAGAAGAAGCACATTGATGGAGACTGGATCAACAATCTGAACCTT
This sequence comes from Acer yangbiense, assembly GCA_008009225.1. Taxonomy (NCBI): domain Eukaryota; kingdom Viridiplantae; phylum Streptophyta; class Magnoliopsida; order Sapindales; family Sapindaceae; genus Acer; species Acer yangbiense. The sequence goes on along the minus strand of CM017763.1, from coordinate 9,217,104 downwards.
CAGATAATCAAAGAGAAGCACATGACATGTCAACAAGATCATCCGCCAATTACTGGAAGACACATCAGCAATTGTATATTAACAATTTTGTGTTCTAGAAAATTGTTAAAACATAGAGTAATTGTCACGAAACCCCCCAGCCTATACCAGCTTTTGCATGTTGCCCCCTAAACTATTTTATTAGGCACTAAACCCCCTGAACTATCGAATATTGATAGATTAAGACTAAAGATGCCCCCTCTCAGGGGGAAAAACCCAAAGGATTGTCAATAAGCGATAGTTCAAGGGGTTTAGTGCCTAATAAAATAGTTTAGATGGCAACATGCAAAAGCTGGTATAGTTTGGGGGAGATTCGTGCCAATTACTCTAAAACATATCATAATGATGTATGTTTAGACTGAAGAAGAGATTCACCTGTTAAAAGAGAACCATTTGCCAATTTTACAATTTGCCCTGAAAGAAAGAACTTACCATTTGACTTCAGGATGTTCTGTCCCGGAAAAGTCTAGGCTTTTTAATACCACCCCGATCAATACCAATAGTTTATATCTTCTATAGAACAATGTCTTCCATAGAATAATGAGATTAAACTATCGGCCTTGATCAAAGTGATACAGAAAAGGTAGTAAACTCAAAACTTTGGACGATATGAAAAAAAAAAAAAAAAAAAACAAACAAACTTTGGAAAATCTGGAAGAAAATATATTAAACTAATTTTTTTTATTTTTTTTATTTTTTTATATATAAGTTATAGTACCGAATAAGAAAAATTAGTAAACATGGATTTGGAATTTGAAAAGAAAAACAAAACAAAAAATGTGAAACAATGAAATCAATAAATAATAAATAGTAAACAAAAGATGATCCGAAAGAAAAATAAAAAAATAAAAAGAAACATTCTTGAAATCGGTATCTAACAATATAGAAGAAAAAAAATAAAAAGACAATGAAGTTGAAATTTATGCTGTCGCTAGCGGGATGGTGATAAGTGAGAACTGAGAAGTTGACGTTATATAGGCCTATAAGGTTAGGGTTTCTGGGATGTTAGGAGGCAATTACAATTATACCCTCTGAGGTCAATTTAGTATAATGGGCCAATTCTGTATAGACCTAATCAAATGTACTGGGCTTATATTTTTATCAAAATTCATATATAATCAAATATACATAAATTCTATTATCAGTTCAAACTGACAAAAGTTATATCAGTTCCTTACATGTGGGCCACTGGATTTAAATACTTTGACTTGGCTGTATGTACTTGTCAGTCAAAGTATTTAAATCTAGTGGCCCATATACAAAGAACTGATATAACTTTTGTCGGTTCGAACTGATAATAGAAAGACCGATCAAATATATATCGTAATTTAACATTATAACTATATATATATATATATATATATATATATATATATATAATCGGTCTACTATCAGTTCGTCATGATATAAAATATATCAGGATGAAGAACGTGGACCATGGATTATGGAAAAGTTTTGACAGGTACATACACTTTGAGTCAAAGTTTGTAAATATCAGGACGAACTGACAATAGAAAAACTATATATATATATATATGCAAAACTAGCTAGTAATGATAAAAAGAGGTAAAAGTTAACATAATGATCATGTATTTTGTTATTTCACAAACTCTCCCAAAATCTCAATAATCACACTATTTTGTTAAGCTCCTAGCATAATTTTGGAGTTTAAGAGATGATTTCATTAAATGAGAATAATAATTAAAAAAAAAATTAAGATATTAAAGACTTAATAATAACTTTTAAGTTTTTTAATTCCACTAGAAGATAGAAAATAGAAATCACATGGAGACATATAAAACCGAAGAGAGAATAATAATAATAAATAAATAAATAAATAAAATCAAGAGATGGAGAGAAAGAGATAGTCCCCTTTTATGGAATTATTAGGTCTTATTTATAGTGATTTTCCATTTTAGTGAAGAGGGTAATACGTGTCTTTATTTTTGTTGGTTATTCTCGTAAATTTTTGTATTCTACATTTTCTTATTTCCTTTCCTTGTGCCTTAAACACTTCAAGAACCAATAGAATAATGACCTCTAGGAATTTCCTCCATGTGGCAAGTTGATGGTGAGGTGTGCCTGCTGTCATTGGTGGTTTTTGGTGCCTACTTGGAGCTCTTTTACTCTTGTTTGTCTTCTATCGGTAGACTTTGTTAGTTCGCATTGACCGTGTGGGACCATATCACGGAAGAGTAATGCTAGACATCATAACCACTATCACAATCCATATGGCAAATGATGTATCAATTGGTTAGTAGATATATATTAATAATGATTAACTCATTTACCCATATATCCATTTATCAATTGACACATCAACTATCATATAGGATGATTGAAAAGTTGTGATAATAGTTGTGATATCTAGCATTACTCATCACGGAACAGTTTTTGGGCTCACACCATTTAGGTTTTTGGTCTCACCATATATGAGTCATGGCTCATGACCCTCAAATATTTATTAGAGGGACGGACCACACCAAAACTGTGAGAGCTCAACAACAACAACAACAACAACAAAATCTATTGTCATTTTTCTAGAGATGAGAGCAGCCAACCATATTTTAAGAATTTTGTTTTGAATAATGTAATTTTGCTTGTGAATAGGGTCTTAAATGAGTTAGGATCATCTTCGTAATCTTATTTTTCATAGGTTTTTTTTTTTTTTTTTAAGTGTAATTAAAATACCAATTTGTATGAGAAAGAAAAAAGTGATCAAATCTTAATCACGTATTTTTTGTTATGCTTAGATGTTACTATATCATGAAAAGTCTAGAAAAAAATAAAGTAAGGAAGAAATCTTGATCCGTAATTAAGATAACCAAAGTTAGTACTTCTAATCATTATCGGTCTATCTCGCTTAAATGATAATATCTTAGGGGCAAAGGACCAGAGGTGGATGTAAGAAGGGCTCATAGGGGCGGGCCATGGTCCCCAACCAATAAAAATGTAACAGCTTTTTATTATACTTAAATTAGGATAATCTAATATGTTTGTATAATATTAGTGTGGCCCCTCCTAAAGAATCAATTTTTCTCCGGTAGGCAAATAAGCGTGAACATACTTATAGCACACTTATCCATCCCATCACTTTTTGCCATAAAAAACAATGTAATTGAGTCAAATAATGCTTACATAGCAAAAAGTGATGAGATAGATAAGGGGGCCAGTTTGGTATTGCTTTTGAGAAATTAAAATCAACTTATTTTATAATTTTGATATAAAATAATGTTTGGTAAAACTTTCAAAAGTGATTAATTCTTAATCTGGCAAGTTTTGACAGTGATTTTGAGAAATAGGTGGGGGATTACTTTTTAAAAGTGATTATGAAATAATCTATTTCAACATTTAATGAATTGTTTAAAATATCATTATTATTCTTATGAAATCAAATTAAAATCATTTATATACCTTATTTTTTCTTAAAATTAAAGATTCTAGTTAAATATTGATTTGATTTATAAAAAATTTAAAAAATATATTTATTATTCTTATGGATTTTTTTTTTCTAATTTAAATATTCTACTTAAATATTGATTTAATACATATAATTAATGAAAAAATAAAATAAGATTCTAAAATCATGTCTATTTTAGTTATTGTAACTAATTTTAGCACTTTTGAAATAAAATTACCAAATATACGTATACTGATTTTGAGGTATACAGTAGTTTTAAAAGTATAATTAACCAAACATCTGCTGATTAACTTCACAGCTGATTATTCCTTCAGCACAGCTAACAGTGATTATTATAAAAGTTACAGCAATACCAAACTGGCCCTAAGTATGCTATAAGTATGCTCACACTTAGGGGGGTGTATTCAATTAGGATTCTTGAGGACATTTAAAGACATTATAAATCCTGGTGTATTCAATTTGGACATTTAAAGACTTTAAAAGAGTCCATATGAGTCCAGTGGTATTCAATTAGGATTTATATGGACTTTTAAAGAATCCTTCCAAATCCAGGTGTATTGAATTGAGACTTTAAAAATGTCTACAAGAATCAAGGTGTATTCAATTAGGACTGGATTTTAAAGGATTTTCTTAAGTCATGGATTTTGATGGATTTTGGTGGACTTGATGATGAAAGATATAAATATCAAATGTCATAACATGTCCAGCCTTCTCCCTAAAGATTTTGGTGGATTTTGTTTTCCACTCTCTCAAATCAGAAACGAAAAGCACTAATATGTAAAAATTAAAAAAACCGATGCATGTGAGAATAATAAACTTCTATCCCCAGTATGTTCTGTGAATTAAAAAGGAAAAAAAAAAAAAAACTGCACATAATTATATATGCGAGAATATGTTGCAGTCACATAATTATATACAGTATAACAAGTACAAAACTCACTACGTGCCAAAATTGCACAAAACAACACTAAATTAATCTGTAGACTTCAATCAAACACCAAAATGCTCACTCTTTATTAGCTTTTTTTTTTTTTTTTTTTTTTTGAAAAACTCTTTATTAGCATTTTATTTTAAAGAAAAATAATTCATCTACATGCAAGCAATGCCTTTACGCAGATAAGCCTTAACCAATTTTGGGTTCAATTCAATCGCTTTGTTTGCATCAGCAACAACCTCAGACTATATATATACACAAATATAGATTGACTGGTGTATCAAATTTTGCTCATTCTAACTTCAAATGTTTTTTTGATAATTAGCTATAATTAGTTTACTATTGATAAGTCAGAGATAACAAATTCATGAAGGCCTTAGCCAATTTTAGTTTCAATTCAATCGCTTTGTTTTCATCAGCAACAACCTCGAAATATATATATACGTAAATATAGATTGACTGGTGTATCAAATTTTGCTCATTCCAACTTCAAATGTTTTTTTTTAATAATTAGCTATAATTAGCTTACTATTGATATATAAGTTAGAGATAACAAATCCATGAAAATCCTTGAATGTCTAAACAAATCCATAAAAGTCTGAGATAGATGTCTAAACAAATCCATAAAAGTCTGAGATGGATGTCTAAATAAATCAATGAAAGTCCATGTGGATTTATAAAAGTCTGTAGAAATCCATGAAAATCTGTCACTTAAAAAATGTCTTTAAATGTCTTCAAGAATCCTAATTAATCCTAATTGAATACACCCCCCTTATGCGCCTACAGGAGAAAAATTGCCTAAATAATAGTATAAATTAATTATATAAATATCATTCATATTTTTATTGCCCATGAAAGTAGGAAATAACATCAATCTCATTTAGGATTTTAATTTCCAATGCAAATATATATATATATATATATATATATATATATATATATATTAATTTCCCATTATTTCATACATTATTGTCCAAGTATACATGAATTTTTTTTTATTTTTTTATTTATAGATTTTAACTTAAATTCTTACGCTGTAGCTACCCTTACTATTTTATTCTACAATATCATGCTTAGACAAATAATTCTTCAATTTAACCATTCAAATTATCTTTATCACCCTCAAAGATTTTTGGTTTGGGAATATAAATTAATAAATATTTTATGTTTTTTTTTTCAAAATTTGTGTTATTATATATTTATTATTATTTTAGGTTACTATTACAATTTTGATAAATTTATTATACTAATTTGTTATTTAAATATGTATTTGTTTAAATTTGTTCAAAATTAGTATAAGTTAATTTGTTTTCACATAAATATTATAAAATTAAATTACAAGTATATAAATAATTTTGAATTAAACATATCAATGGTATAATCATATTTTAAATATGTTATGATGAATATATTTGTTTTGTGTCAGCTAGTCAATTAAATCAGTGTGAATACTGTTTTTTTTTTTTTTTTTTAAGGTTTTATTAAGTTATTAAAATTTATATTTTAATAATTGAGAACTACTAAAATATCATTTTCGGTTATGCATATTGTTAAGACCACATAGGTTTTGCAACAAGATAAATGACAATTTTCTCACAAACTCACGGAGAAAATTAGATAAATTTAGTTACAAATGATTTTCGAGATATAAAAGAGTAATGAGTTACATTTTACTACTCAAAGTTTCATATATTTATGACATTCATTACATTTAAGACTAAATGGTATTACATTATGTTTTTTAATAACTTGTTTTTTGAATATTAATATATTTGTCTTGCGTTCTAGCTCTACACTTGTCAAAACAAAGAAAACAAGTGATCCCCATTTGGGATTTGCAACTCAAGAAGAGAATAAGTGAAAGAAGCAACCACAACAATATTTGGCATTTGCAGCAAGGTGGTAGTCACCTCTTCTTCCACGTTAGTGGATAGGGGCTCAAGCCCTAATTTAACAAGCATATGTGGGGAGTATATATTTAAACTGTACTGTACATGTGCTATTTGATTTCGACAGATCCTTGACCTGACCGTTCGGTTCGGTGTTCGAATTTATTGTAAGTGGGAGTAGACCTAAATGACACCAAATCCATAGAGACTTTTAGGATTGGCACTAGATTTATAATTTGAGTTTAATTAACACAAATGGATAAAATTAATACCCCACATTTTTCTTATATTATTTTTCTGCCATTTTTAGGTTGGTGATTTTTTTTTTCTTTTCAAAAACCTCCATTGGTGAGGTCCTCCATCAATGGAGGTAATGGAGGTCTATTAGACCTCTATTGAAGATCGATAAAGAAGATGAAGTAAAAAAGAATCTGAAAAATTGATTATTTGCCTAATAAGCCTCAAAAATTGTAAAAATAGCCAGTAAATCTCAAAAATTGAAAAAATCTCATTAAGTCTCGAAAATACAAAATAAGTTTAGAAAATACCCAAATAAGTCTCGAAAATATAAAATACGTCTCGAAAATACAAAAACAAGTATCAAAAATACCAAAATAAGTCTTGGAAACAAAAAAGTGTTAGACAAATTATGATGAAAGGGTATTTTTGTTAAAGACACATTTTTGGTGCTATTAAAACTTAAATTATTAAGTTAGTTCTAGTCCTAAAAGTAGAGAAGTAAAGAGTGCTGTAAAATTTTTGAACTCTTTATTGTAATACTTGAAAATATATATTTCTAGAAAATAAGGTTAAATAACATGAGTCATACCGCTCTAGCGGTGTGCCTTTGTCTCAAATATACAATCTCTTTTGAAAAGTAGTTTTATTTTTTAAAATTTACAATAATTTGAAATTTAGGGAGGAGGATAGATTCAAACCTACAACCTCATCAAGGACGGATGCAATGTAGGATGCGGGGGTGCCACTGCCCCCCCCCCCCCCCCTGAAGTTTTGAAAATTTACAAGTTTACCTCTTTTTTTATTTTTATAACATCCTTAATTTTCATGTTTTTATGTTTTTATCCTTAGTTTTCATGTTTTTGTGTTTTTATCCCTATTTCATTTTTTATTTTTCTAGTTTTCTATAAACAAGACATCTAATATTTTTCCATCAAATTACATTTAAAAAATATTTTTGATTTTATATATAGTATTTCTTTCGATGAATCTTAAATTATAAATGAAAATCGAATCATAACATATATGTTCTATCTCAACTAATATTATTTTATCATTCTAATAATTTTGTTATCTCTTACGATCTTACTTATCCCATTCACCCTAATAGCATATATTATATTTTTGATGTGTTATTTATTTTTAAATAATCAATGTGTTAATTTATATAATTAAAACATGTCTACCAAACATATACATATGTTAGACAATATGAGATTGACACAGTGGTATATATGCCCCTCACACTCACACTCACACCATAAGGTTGTGGGTAGGGGTGGGCAAAAAACAAAAAAAAAAACAAAAAATTGAACCGGTGAACCAAACCGATCCAATCGGTTTTTTTTCGGTTTTCTTATGTTGCTTGGTTCAGTTCAGTTTATTTTTTTGAAAATCGATTGGATCAGTTTTTTCCTGGTTCACTATCCCAAACCAGAAAACCGAACATAGATCCAACTTATATAAAACAAAACTCTAGTTTAATGTTCAACAGTCCATGAAACTATAAAACTATGAAAGTCTGTCACAACATATATATTTTTTTGTATTTTTTTTTTTTTTGTTGAATATTATTTTAAACTAGTATTTTCAATTTGTTCAAGCCCATAATTTAATTTGGTCGAAGGTCCAAAATGATTAAAATATGAAAAAATGTGTAATAATTAAAGCCCATGAATTTGGTCCAGTAGGACCAAAACCAAAAAAACCGAACCGAACTGAACCAAACCGGTCCAATTTGGGTGGTTTTTGATCGGTTCATATTTTCAGAAATCAACATTTATCAGTTTTTTATCGGTTCTACTGAAAAATGAACCGATCTATTAAACGCCCACCCTTGGTTGTGGGTTTGAGTCTCTACCCCTCCCCAAACCCCCGAATTATTATAATATTTCAAAACATATACATATATTTAACTATTAAGATATTTTATCAAACAAGCTTTTTTAATTTTTAAAACTTAAAATAGTTTTTGGATATTAGAAAAATACTATGAGTGTTGTAAATTAAATAGAAACAATAGATAATATAAATGATAATGATTAATTAATTAAAGAACAAATAAATAAATAAGAAGTAGAAAAGGATGAGAAAAACGAGAGAGAGAGAGGAAGAGAGAAATATATTGCCTTTTATATTGAATTCAAGAGAGAGTACAAATTTAATAATCACAACCCCACACTTTACAAAGGGAGCCGGTCACATATATATAGGCAAAGAAGGGAGGGACATTGTTGTAATATTCCACAACTTAGGTATGAAGTAAAATCACATGGGCTTGCCACATGTAAATATTCCATATATTGACATGTGTCCCTCTAGAAGATGGTGGAAGCCACCATATTTACAACACTCCCCCTTGGATTCCACCATGTGTATATTGATTTACTAGGAAAAACCCAGTGGGACAAAAAAAACCTTAGCAAAAGTATATACAATGATCTTCTGGATCAAGTGGTGTAAACGGGTTCAAAACTGCCTCATTAAAACCTTTCCGGTAAAACCCAATGGGATAAAATCCGGTAAAAGGAAAAAGAGTACAGTATACAAATATCTATTCAAAATTTTGCTCCCCCTGAATGAAACTCCAATATCAATCTTGTAATTTACAAAGCCGACGCATGCCAATTCCGTATACCAGTTTCTCAAAAGTTGATGTAGGCAATGTTTTGGTAAACAAATCTACAAGATTATCTGTAGACCGTATTTGTTTAACATCAATTTTTCGGCTCTGTTGAAGTTCATGAGTATAGAAGAATTTAGGAGAAATATGTTTGGTTCTATCTCCCTTGATATATCCTCCTCTAACTTGAGCAATACAAGCTGCATTATCTTCGAATATTGGTGTTGGCATTTCTGTAGATAATGGAAATCCACAAATATTTTGAATATCATAAATAACTGACCTTAGCCACACGCATTCTCGGCTTGTTTCATGAAGTGCAAGGATCTCAGAATGATTAGAGGATGTAGCAACAAGAGTTTGCTTTATGGAGCGCCAGGAGATTGCTGTGCCATTATATGTAAAAACATATCCCGTTTGTGAACGGGCTTTATGGGGATCAGATAAATACCCGGCATCAGCATAACCAATTAAACCTGAAAGGTTGTTGGATTTTGAATAATATAATCCTAAATCTTTCGTTCCACGAAGATAACGAAAAAGATGTTTAATCCCATTCCAATATCTCCGAGTTGGTGCTGAACTGAATCTAGCAAGCAAATTTACTGAAAATGCGATATCTGGTCAAGTACATTGAGCCAGATATAATAAAGCACCAATTGCATTAAGATATGGTACTTCAGGACCAAGTATCTTTTCACCATCTTCAAGTGGCCGGAATGGATCTTTCTTAGGATCAAGATTTCTAACAACCATTGGGGTACTTAATGGATGAGCATTATCCATATTAAATCTTTTCATGATCTTTTCAATATATGCTGATTGATGGATAAGTATTCTGTCTGATTTATGCTCAATCTCCAGGCCGAGACAATATTTTGTCTTCCCTAGGTCTTTCATTTCAAATTCCCTTTTCAAATATTCAGCAGTTTTCAGGAGCTCTTCATGAGTTCCAATCAAATTCATATCATCAACATAAACTGCTATAATAGCAAATCAAGATTCTGATTTCTTTATGAATACACATGGGCATATGGGATTATTGATATATCCCTCTTTAGTTAAATATTCACTGAGGCGGTTGTACCACATGCGCCCAGATTGCTTTAATCCATACAAGGACCTTTGTAATTTAATTGAATATAAATTTTGAGGTCTCGAGTTGTATGCTTCTAGCATTCTAAATCCTTCAGGGATTTTCATGTAAATATCTTAATCGAATGAGCCATATAGGTAGGCAGTTACTACATCCATAAGACGCATTTCAAGTTTTTCTGAGACAGCCAAACTTATCAGAAATCGAAACGTAATTGTATCCATTACTGGTGAATATGTCTCATCAAAATCAATACCAGGTCTCTATGAGAAACCCTGTGCTACGAGTCGTGCCTTATATCGCACCACCTTGTTTTCCTCATTATGTTTCCGTACAAAAACCCATTTGTATCCAACGGGTTTGATGTCTTCAGGCGTTTTGATTATTGGTCCAAATACTTTACGTTTGGTTAACGAAGTCAATTCTGCTTGAATTGCTTCTTTCCATTTTGGCCAATCAGATCTTTGCCTACAATCGTCGAGGTTATGAGGCTCACAATCATCATTTAAAATTTCAGTAGCCACCGTGTACGAAAATATATCATCAATGATTGTTTCTCCACGATTCCACATTCCTCCTGTATAATTTATAGAAATTTCCTCATTTCTAGGTTCTTGTATCTCTTCAGAGATTTCTTCCCCTGCAGGGGTTTCTTGTATCCTTTCAGGGACATCTAACTCTTGTGGAATTGATTTAGAGAATGTGGATTTATTTATAATTTCAGGAGTATGATCCTGATATTTTGTTTTCTTCCTTCGAGGAACAGTATCTTTCGAACCAAGTGGCCTACCATGCTTTTGGCGTACAGTAGATGATTCTTTTGCTATTATTTGTTTAGATTGTTCTCCTGGAACAATCACCCGTGCTGGTACATTAACAGCTGGGATGTGTGATTTTGTTACCCTAGTAGCATCTGTAAATGCATCTGGTAACTGATTTGCTATTGTTTGAAGGTGAACTATCTTTCGTACTTTATTCTCACATTGAGATGTGTATGGGTCAAGATGAATTAGACTATGGACTTTCCAAGAAAATTCACGCTTCTCTTCAGGAGAAGTTTTTTCTTTCCCTAATGATGGGAAATTTTTCTCATCGAAATGACAATCTGCAAATCGTGCAGTAAAAAGATCACCAGTTAAAGGTTCTAGATACCTAATAATTGATGGTGAATCTAGACCAACATATATTCCCAAACACCGTTGGGGTCCTATTTTATTTCTATGTGTAGGTGTAATTGAGACATATACTGAACAGCCAAAAGTACGCAGATAAGAAATATCTGGCTAATGGCCAAATACGAGTTGCACTGGAGAATATTGATGATAAGAAGTGGGACGAAGACGGATTAATGCAGCAGCATGCAAAATAGCATGTCCCCAAACAGAAATTGGTAATTGTGTTCGTAATAGTAAAGTTCTTGCAATTACCTGGAGACGCTTGATAAGTGACTCTGCTAATCCATTCTGAGTATGAACGTGTGGAACTGGATGCTCAACATCAATCCCAACTGATTTGCAATACTCATCAAATGTTTTGGAAGTAAATTCACCCGCATTATCAAGGCGTATTGATTTAATTGGATGATCGGGAAAATGTGCCCGAAGTTTGATAATCTGTGCGAGTAATCTTGCAAAAGCAACATTGCGAGTTGATAATAAACAAACATGTGGCCATCTGATGGATGCATCAACTAGGACCATAAAATAGCGGAACGGTCCACTTGGTGGATGGATAGGTCCACATATGTCCCCTTGAATCCTTTGTAGCTTGAATCCTTTGTAGCTTGAATCCTTTGTAGGAATGATGGGGATTCAAAGCCAATCTTAGAATGAGATTGTTTTATTACTAATTTTCCTTGTGAACATGCAGTACATAAATTTTTATGGGATAAAAGAATCTTCTAGTTCTTTAGTGGATGTCCATGAGAATTTTCAATGATTTTGCGCATCATTGTAGATCCTGGGTGACTAAGACGGTCATGCCAAAGCATAAATATTTTTGGATCTGAGAACTTCTGGTTCATAACTGCATGAACTTCTACATCTCTTATAAGAGTGTAATATAATCCAGATGATAAAGCACGCAACTTTTCCATAATGAGTTTCTGGCCTGAACTATGAGAAGTAATGCACATATACTCAATATTCTCATCACTTATAGTTTCTATGTGGTATCCATTACACCGTATATCTTTAAAACTGAGCAGATTTCTTTTGGATCTGTTTGAATATAAAGCATCGTTGATACATATTTTAGTATTGTTTGGTAACAATATTATGGCTCTACCAGAGCCTTCTATCAGATCTGCTGGACCTGATATTGTATTAACATTTGCTTTAAGTAAGGTTAAATTCAGAAAGTATTTCTGATTTCGTAGAATCGTATTTGTCGTCGCACTATCGGCTAGACATATATCTCCTGTATTTTGCTTTTCAATGTCACTCATCTTATCGCTTAAAGACATATCTATTCACAATAACAAAACAAAAAATAAAAATAAATAAAGTACATTTCAAATATAGAGGTAAAAAGAAAGACATATATTACATAAGGAATATTTACATAAATATTTCACATGATAACAAAATTTTTTTTACAAGAAGTACTTAATTGGTGTGGACATTTCCATCACCAATTGAAGTGGTCACTTTATCAGTCGGATCATTTAGAAAATCAGAAACATCAAACTGGACATCCATAAAATCTGAATCTTCCAAGAAGTTGGTTTCAGGATTCTTTTCTTTGCCCTTTTCTTTGATTGATGCCTAATAAAGCTTAACCAGATGTTTAGGTGTGCGGCATGTCCGTAACTAATGGTTATGACATCCACATCTGAAACAAACACTATCATCTTTCTTGGGCCCCTTTTGGATATTCTTTCCTTTATCTGGTTTGGCCTTATAAACATTCCACTTCTGGGGAGTGTTTTGATTATGACCACCTGAACCAGAATAACCATATGATCCTTCACGACCACGACCACGACCACGACCATGACCACGACCATGACCATGACCACGACCACTGTAGGAACCGCGACCGCAACCGCAACCGTGATTATGTCCTCCAATAGTGTTGGCATTCACTTCTGGGAATGCTGTAGAGCCGGTCGGGCGTGATTCATGATTCTTTATTAAAAGTTCGTTATTTTTCTCTGTAACCAGAAGACATGAGATAAGTTCTGAATATTTTAATAATCGTCGTTCTCGATACTGCTGTTGTAATATCATATTAGAGGCATGAAAGGTTGTAAATGTTTTCTCCAACATATCATTTTCTGTTACTTCCTGACCACACAATTTCAGCTGTGTAATGATTTTGAATAAGGCAGAATTATACTCAGAGACTGATTTAAATCTTGGAAGCGTAAATGTTGCCACTGATATCTAGCATTTGGTAACGCAACATCAGGTTGGTTATCAAATCGATCTTTCAGTTCCTGCCAAAGAACATTTGGTTCCGTGACAGTTAGGTATTGAGCCTTTAGATCTTCATGTAAGTGGTGATGGATAATAACCATGGCTGTAGATTTGTCCTGTTCATATGCATCATCCGCATTTTCAATAGTGTAATACAAGCCTTCTGATTTCAGGAGTAATTTGACATCAATAACCCCATGACATGTAATTTTCTCCTGACACTTCTAGTGCAGCAAATTTCAGACTTGCAAGCTTTTGCATGGTTATAGCTTCTGGCTATCTGAAAATTATAATCGGAGTCAGAACTTCTGGTCTGATAAAAATCCGAGGAATTTAAATATTTGTTTGTAAGTAAATAAATCCAGAACTTCAGGTTCCGGTAATGATAAATAAATCCATGAACTTCAGGTTCTGGATGAGTGACCAAATTGTTTTAAAAAAATTGCATAAAAGTAAATAAAGTGCGAGAAAGTAAATTGCGTAAAAAATAAAATGCGGGAAAGTAAATTCAGAACTGCAGGTCCTGGTATTAATAAATAAAGGTCTAGAAACTTTAGGTTCTAGTAATAATAAATTCAGAACTTCAGGTTTTTGTAATAGATCTAGGAACTTCAGGTTCCGGTGGTAATAAATTCATAAGCTTCAGGCTTTAATAATAAATTCAGAACTTCTGGTTCTGGAAATAACAGCATCGTGCTGATAACGTGTTGTAAATTAAATAGAAACAATAGATAATATAAATGATAATGATTAATTAATTAAAGAACAAATAAATAAATAAGAAATAGAAAAGGATGAGAAAAACGAGAGAGAGGAAGAGAGAAATATATTGTCTTTTATATTGAATTCAAGAGAGAGTACAAATTTAATAATCACAACCCCACACTTTACAAAGGGAGCCGGTCACATATATATAGGCAAAGAAGGGAGGGACATTGTTGTAATATTCCACAACTTAGGTATGAAGTAAAATCACATGGGCTTGCCACATGTAAATGTTCCATATATTGACATGTGTCCCTCTAGAAGATGGTGGAAGCCACCATATTTACAACAATGAGTACAATTTAATTTTTAATTAATTTTCTAACTCCTAAACACTATTATTGAATCATGAATAAAGGGCCAAAAAGTTTTTCTATATTATGTTTAGAGTAATTTTAGACATTCTAACTCTATAAATCAACTTGTATTCCAACTATTAATGTGTCAATTGATAAATGAATATAGTATTTTTTATTAATTTTTTCTTTAACATACCCTTTAAAATACATTATATAACTTATTATTTTACACCGCTCCCATTGTAATCAATTTCTGACTCTGTCCCTGAACATCATGTTGTATGTGTGAAGGACAAACAACTAGACCAACCTTATTTTTGTTTGAAAAGTAAACGAGGATATATTAGCCCCTGTCCTGCAGGCTGTTTTCAGCTGTTTTTGTTTTTGTTTTCCAAAAATGATTTCGAATTCGTGTCCTGTAAACCGTTTTTCATTTTATTTTCAGAAATCAAAAACAAAAACAAAAACAAAAACAAAGTCAAGTGTTAAAAGTGGAAATTTTGAAATACCAAAAAAAACTGTTTTTGTTTTTGTTTTTGTTTTTGGTTTTGTTTTCCAAATGTTGTGGGTCCCATATCATTAATATATATTTTATTTTAATAATTTTTTTTTTTTACTGACTTCTTCTTCCTTCTTCTTCTCCCTTCTTCTTCTTCTCCCTCTTCTTCATTCCCGCCGCCGACGAGCTTCCCCTTCCCGATCTCCGGCCGAGATCTCTTCTTCCTCTTCTTCCCTTCTTCTTCTTCTTCTTCTTCTTCTTCTTCTTCTTCTTCTTCTTCTCCTTCTCCCTCTTCTTCCTCTTCCCACCGACGAGCTGCCTCTTCCCGCCGACGAGCAGTCTTCTTCCAGCCGACGAGATCTCCTCCGCCGATCGCTGCCGTCTTCCTCTTCTTCGTCTTCTTCTTCTTCTTCTTCCTCTTCCTCCTCCGCTTGCGATCGGCGACCGATCTCTTCTTCTTCTTCTTCTTCCTCTTCCTCCTTCGCCTCTCGCAGATCGCCGATTGCCGTCGCCGATCTGGTCTTCCTCCTCCTCCTCCTCTTCCTCTTCCTCTTCCTCTTCCTCTTCCTCTTCCTCTTCCTCTTCCTCTTCCTCTTCCTCTTCTTCTTCTTATTCTTCTTCTTCTTCCACTGATAAGGGTTTTGTGTTAATTTATTAATTATATTTAAAAAATGGTTAATTATTTTAATTAATTTGTTTATATTAATTTCAATTTTCGAAAGTTTTCGATTTATCCTACCAGACGTGTTTTTTCCATTTTTATTTTCAAAATACGGATTCCAGTAAATACGAATTCCAGTAAATACTACCAGACGCGTATTCGGAATTCAAAAATGAAACCAAAAATATTGTTTTCATTTTCATTTTTCTTTTCGAAAAACAAAAACAAAAAACGGCTTGCAGGACGGGCCCTTATTCTTTTAAAAAAGCCTGTAGTGAATAGTCAAAGAAGAACAAATGCAGAAATGTCCAAAATTATATATTATACTTAATACATGTCGCTCTCATTATATTTCATCGATTAAGAAAATGTCCTTTGTTTTTCCAATGCGTTGAACAGAGATGAAAACTTGGATGGGGCGGATTTTGCACACATAATTAATGACGTGAATGCCAGTGTGCCTGCCCCACGACTCAAGTTGGAGAAAATCTTGGCTGGGATGGTCCCATATACGTGGCCATAGGACCCTCCAATGAGAGCGTGCCACATAAGCATTTGTAAGTATGTGCAAAGTATGTGGCGCACTTGTGGCGCATTCTCATTGGACAGTCCCATGGCCACGTGTATGGGACCGTCCCAGCCAAGATTTTCTCCTCAAGTTGTTGTCTTCTTGAAAATGGTGATAATATAAAGAAACAAAACTCAGCTATCAAATATTCAATATGGCAGAAGAAATTAAGCTTTTGAAGACAACTCAAATCGGCTGTTAGAAAAAAGTGTCTCAATTTATGTTTAATTAATCAAATTGGTACATGTGTCAATATTTAATTATTTTTTTAGAAGAACAAATGAAAAAAAATCCATAATTATATCTTTTACATAATAAATGTCGCCCTTATTATATTTCATCGATTAAGAAAATGTCCTTATTGGAAAGAGAAAGATTCCTTTTAGGAGATGAAAACGTATTTGATGACGTTAATGCAAGTGCGCCTGCCCCACCACTCAAGTTGTTGTCTTGTTGAAGATGGTGATAATATAAACTATAAAGAAACAAAACTCAGGTATCAATAATTTCAATATGGCAGAAGAAGTGAAGCTTTTGAAGTCATGGTCAAGCCCATTTGGTCTCAGAATTGTTTGGGCACTGAAACTCAAGGGCATTCAATACGATTCAATAGATGAAGATCTATCCAACAAGAGCCCTTTACTTGTCCAATGCAATCCTGTCTATAAGAAGATTCCTGTCCTCATACACAATGGAAAATCAATTTCAGAATCACTTGTCATTTTTGAATACATTGAGGACACATGGAACCACAACCCTCTGCTGCCTCAAGATCCTTACCACAAAGCCACTGCTCGATTTTGGGTCAAATTTGGCGACGATAAGGTAAACAATTAAAACTTCCCCGGCCAATTAATTTTCAGGTACGAGATCCCATATGTTTTGATACGTCTTTGTTTTCAATTCAGGTTCTACCATCAATATGGAGTGCTTTCATTAAACAAGGGAAAGAGCAAGAGGATGCTATTGATGAAGCCATTGAAAACCTGAAATTGTTAGAGGAACAGCTCAAGGGAAAGAAATTCTTCGGTGGAGAGAAGATTGGACTTGCGGATCTGGCATTGGGTTGGCTTGCTAACTTGGTCCCTGTATTCGAAGAAATAATTGGTATGAAAATTATAGATGAGGAGAGATTTCCATCTCTGTTAGCTTGGATGCACGAGTTTTCACAAGTTGCAATAATCAAAGAAAGCTGGCCACCCCATGACAAACTAATCATCAAATTCCAAGCTTTACGCGATCGCCATCTAGCTAAATAAACCAGTATCTATCTGAGATTTGTGCAAATGATGTCTGTAATATGTATGCTGGTGTATGGAGTCCTTTGTTTTCGGCTTGAAATAAAAGTTGCAGGACTACAATAAATCATATCTTATCATCCCAATTTCAGTTTAGCATATTTGATTTCATTGTCTCGATATGAATCAAGTCTTCATAGCATTCAACTTGTCACCAGTTATATATCTTCTAATTAAATTGATTAAAATTTGTTAGGAATTTGAACCGATAAACACGGAAACGATATGGCAAATATTCTCATATATAATAAATAAACATTTATTAGTAAAAAAAAAATAAGATGAGAGAAATATAAAACAATCACACAACACAAAATATACGTGGAAACCCTAAATCAGGGAAAAAACCACGGGCTGTCAGGACGACAGAGAAAGTTCCACTATGTAAATTTTTACAAGCACACACTCAAGGATTCTCTCTCACACCACTTAGCCCAAACCCCAAACGACTAAGCCTTACCAAGCCTCCCAAGCTCACAACCGAGCTTATATCTTAGCTCTCAGCTCACAAAGCTCACCATGTCCTCTTTTGAGTACACCCCTCGAATATCCCATAGGTCTCCCCTGAATATCACCTATGGATCTATCCCTTGATCCCCAGATATTCCTCGGATCCCTCCATAGATATTTCCAAAGATCTCCCCCTAGATCAAAGAGAGTGATGTTATAGTTGTTTCTTTTTGCTCCACACTCTCAATAAACAAATATTACATGTATTTATACTAGAGTACTAAGGAAGTTAAAACCAACAAGGAAATCTTCTCCTACGTCACGCACAAGTCTTCTTGACCCATGCAAAGTCCTACTCCTTTACGTTCAAGACTTTCCTATTCATCACAAAGAGAAACCCCTTTCCTTTTCCACAGAAGATTTCTTGTTTTGCACAATTTCCTGTTTCACACCACACAACTTTTGTCATTAGGCTGCGGTCTACAGCCTGCACCCTGTACCGCGAAATAATTTATAGAGACGACCGCTTAGAAAACCGCGATCCATGCACCACGTCTTCAGGAAATCGATGTCCCTCCTATAGCGCTTCGCACAATGCTTTCTTCTGGTGACGGACCGTTGTCCTCATCATTGTGCAATTGCACAGCGCAAAGGCACATCACTTTTTATCCTAGAAGCGCTCCCTAGACCGATGTCTAATGCACAGTGCTAGGGACAACACTCTTCTTCTTCTTCAGCTTTTTCAGGCTTCACACCAACTTCCAAACGTTTCCCACATCTGTAGGTTTTACATCAGTTGAGTCTCGTTTGGTTAATATTGGGTTCACTTGAGAATATGAGTCAAAATCTAACAAAATTGACATTACAGAGGCCTGCTCGAAGCCTAAAGTCAGACCTAAGGGTGTGTTTGGTACACGGGACAGGATAGGACAACGTTGAACAGTTTTTTCTTGTCCCACATTTAGCACGACTTTAGCATGGGACAGAACGGGATAACGTGGGACAAAAATCACCAAATTCTGTCCCACCCAAGACCCTAGACCAGACTTGCATGGGACAAGTCTCAAAAAGACCTTTTTACCCTTAAATCTTCAAAAAAATCACAAACTTGTGCAATATTATATAAATATATTTAATATTATAATGTATTATATATTTTATATTTAATGGGTTCACCCAAAGATGGGTCCAAACCCAAAATCCATGGTTCATGTTCATAAAGACCAATTCAAGCCCATACAACAACTATCAGTAGATAACTAACTGCATGCAGTTATCCTGGAAAACTGCCAAAGCAGTTTGAGATATCTGAGGACTCTGGCAAGTGTGTGCGGTGAAAAGTGAAAACACAGAAAGGTACCGTGATTAGAGTAAGAAGGAATTCAATCTGTGATCTTTACCAGACCGGTGAAACAGTTTGTAAAGTGATCCAAAGAAAGGTACATTATCGAATTACTTTCTTCTTTCTTTGAGAAATAACAGAATCAAATCCACCATTAGAAAATATAAATACCGGAAAAGTGCAGTGCTTTTTAAATTATATATTATATATACAATTATGTAAGTGGGCCTTCACTATTAGTCTAGACGCTTACGTCTGTTTCTTTTAAATTAAAATTATTAGTATTATAATAAATAAATAAATTCCCATTATATCCCATTTTATATATTCTTCTTGAACATAGAAGAAAAATATATATATTCCTTTTACGATTTTGTTTCCTATTCATCATGATTTAGTCTAAACGTTTTTTACACTAATTCACACACGTGACGAAATTTTTTAGGACCAGACATTACTAGAGAATTACTCTATATATACACTTATTTATTTTTATCTGGTTTTCACTTAAGTATTTTTTTTTTTTTTTTTCTAAATTCTTATTATTCTATATCCGAATAATTTCAAGTATAAGATTACAAATTATTAAATATTTTAGGTTATTAATATGATTTTGCTACATTTATTATATAGTTTGTTATTTAAACGTTTTTAACTGCAACTACTCAGATATCTTTTTCAACTATGCGTATTGATAAGATTGAGTTTCGTAATAAGATGGAAGATGAATTTCTTATAAACTCTTTGATCATGTACAGTATATTGAAAGGGAAATCATATAGCAACTTTATATAGATTCAATTATAGACTATTTTATAAATTTAAAATAGTGTTGTGTTTCATTTTAATTCATAAAACTGTTTCTATCTTATTTATTAATTTATTTGTTGTGCAATTACAATTTACATGAGACTAGACGTTATCACATTTGATTTTTTAATAACTTATATTTAAAATATTAGTATATTTGTTTTTCATCAACTTGAATATTTGTTTTTATCTTGGCCCCGCCCCCCCCAAAACCAAAATCCTAGCTTTGCCCCTGAGTGTGTATATATATATAACGATTAGATACCTAAAAAAACAACTAATTTATCAAATTTATTGGGTCAACTTTTAGTTTTAGGTTTTTTTTTTTTTTTTTTTTTTTTTTTTTTTTTTTTTTGAGTTTCGTAGTATTACTAAAAAAACAATTATCTTAATGACAATACCTTAAAAACAATTTCTAAATACAGTAAATATAAAATATACATTCGATTTTTACCTGGCAGGAATTTTTTTTTTTTTTTTGAAAGAATACCTGGTATGATTTGATTGGATTAAAACAATTTCTAAATACAGTAAAATATTAAATAATACACTCAATGCTTAACTGGCAGGATTTGATTGGACCATCACTCGAATACTTTCTTCACAAGTATTTACGGTTTCGAAAGTACACAAAAAACAAAAAGCCGTCTCCCTAACCAGTCACAACAGACGTTACAAGTATTTGCCTGAAAGGTGACGCAAAAATCTGTGAAAAGGGGTTCTCTGGTTGAAGGGTTAGCTCTTTTTTCATTGTTCATTTTCTTGTTTTCGTGCAATTTTCATCTACATTTTGTTGTGTTTTTTGCGTTATTTGAACTGGGTTTAGTCTGGTTAATTTTGAAGGGTTTTTGAGTTAAGAGTAGTGGTTTTGTTGTTGTCTTCAATGGAGGACAATATCGACGTGTCTCGCGAGTTGGAACTCGCTGAGTTGAAGAAGCAATCATTAGAGAGGGCTTGTGAAGTTGCACATTCACAGTCCAATTCTATAATGCTTTTCACCCTTCAATGGAAGGAATTACAGGAACATTTGAATAAGACAATGAAATCGGTTGAAGAGAAAGGAATTGAAGTTGATTCGAAATTGAAGTTGTTGGAGGAACGTGAAAGGGTGGTGGAATTGAAGGAGAGTGAGTTGGTTTCAGTTCAAACTAGGATTGAGGAGTGTAATGGGGAATTAGAGAGCAAGATTAAAGAATTGGGTTCGATTCGAAGGAGAATCGAAGAATGTAGTTGTGAGTTTCGAAAGAGGGAAGGTGAATTAGATGTGTTGAGAACATCTGTGTCTGATTGGACTGAGAAGCTTAGTTTGAAGAATGAAGAATTGTGTTGTATTGAATGTTTAATTGAGAAACTTAAGTTGAAACAGTGTCAATTGAGTGAAACGGAAAGATTGATTGAGGCACGCAAAGAAAAGTTTGATTTGGAGGAGCAGAGTATTAAGACATTGATTCAAGATTTTAATGAAGAACTTGAAGCTAAAGAACATGAATATAATAAAATAAAGAAGTCCGTGGAAGCTTGTAACGGAGCACTTGAAGCTAAAGAATGTGAATATGATGAAATAAAGGAGTCCATCCAAGCTTGTAACGAAGAACTTGAAACTAAAAGGGAGAAATTGAAGTTAACCGAAGAGCGCTTGGCAGAGCTTCATTCACAAGTGGGAAAATTAGAGTCATTCGAAAACAATGCAAGACGGCGTATTGATTCAACAGAGAAGAAGCTCAGTGCAATGAAAGGAGAGTTGAGAAGATATGGTAATGACATTGAATTGAGAGAGAGGGAATTCAATGCATTAAGTAAATACACTGATGAATGCAATAAAGAGCTTACATTGAAGCAGCAGCAACTAAATTCGGTTCAAGATTCGATCGAAAAACGCACCAAGGAGCTTAAAGAGAAGGAGGAACTGACTATGTCAGTTGAAAAGACACTTGTGAAATGCTCTGAAGAACTTGAACAAAAAAAGAAGCAACTTGGTTCAGTTCAAAATTCTGTGGCAGTGCTTTCTGATGAGCATTTATCAGAAGAGCTGGAACTTGATTTGGTCCGTTCAATGACTAGTCAAGTTTACAAAGAGTTAAAAGAGAAGGAGCAACATTTTAATTCACTTGAGAATTCTGTAAAAGAACGTGTGCAAGATCTTGCGATAAAAGAAGCACAATTTGAGGAAAGCGTCAAGGAACGTGTTCATGTTAAGATTGAGCAAGCAGAAATTTTGGGAGCCAGTGAGGGAGTTGGAAATGGAAGAATTCTTCAGATGCTCATGAACGAGCATCTGAAGAAGGCTGATTTGTTTCTTAGTGAAATTTCCTCCTTACTTGAGAGAGCACAAGACCCTGCAAAGTTGGTGTTAGAAGCAATGCAAGGCTTTTACCCTAAGGGTTTGCAGGAGAAAGAGATGAGTTCTTCTGTGATTGTAACCAGAAGAACTTGTATCTTCTTGTTGCAGCATTTATTGATTGTATCGCCACTGATAAGTCCTCAAGTACGAGATGCTGCTATGAAGCTAGCGGGTGAGTGGAAGGAAAATATGAGAGTAGTAGCAGATAATCCATTGGAGGTGCTTGGATTTTTGAACCTTGTAGCAGCCTTTGGATTGGCGTCTGATTTCGATGCAAATGAACTTGGAAAGCTTCTTGATATTGCTGATCCGCATAAACAGGCACCTGAGTTGTACCATGCTCTAGGAATTGAAGATCAATTATATGGTAAGCTCTTTATTATCGAAATTTAGTTATGAGACTTCTATTTGATTTTGTTATGAGACTTCTATTTGAATTCTCTGTCATTATTAGAACTTTATTATTCCCTTGCATTAAATGATTCATTCTCTACTGGCCAGTAAATCAAATCATTCCTTCCCAAATAAGGACAGAGCAATCAGAACACATTCCAGTGGTCAGCAATACCATGATGCCAAAGGAAGTTTCAGCTGCTCTTTCAGTGTCACCGGACCCAGCCAAGTTCGTTTTGGATTTGATCCAAGGGTCGTATTCTGAGAACAAGAAGGAAGGTACTGATATTGAAGAAGGCGTTATAAGGAATTATATCCTACTCCTGGAGCAGCTCCAAAAAGTTCTACCAAAAATCAATCCTCAAGTCAAAGCACAGGCAATGATGCTGGCAGTTGAATGGAAAAGCAGAATGAGAGCAGTGGCTGAGAACTCTTTAGAGATTTTCGGTTTCTTGCAGCTTTTGGCTACATATGAATTGGTGGCGTCTTTTCAGAGAGAGGAGATTTTTAAACTTCTCTTCCCTGTTGCTCATCTCAAACAAGCTCCTAAAATATGTACAGCCCTTGGCTTTGCAGATATGGTGCCCGGTAAGTTTCAGATTTTACTATGGATTTCTGTGTGTGTACAATGTCTTGCAATCACAATCAATTCTAGATGTGCTTGTAAATTGTGAAACTCTTGGATTTCCATATATATTGATCATTGTGAGTTGGCTATAGCAGCATTTATTGGAAGTATATGTCTACCTCAGAAAGTTGTATTGCTGATTTTTCATTTGAAAATGGCTCCAAATTTTTGTGTTTTATATAAATCAATTTCTCATTTGATTATGCATTGTTTTCTTGTAAATTGAATTCATAAGGCATTAAAATTCTGTGTATCCATTCTTTCCCAAGCTTTTAACAATATAGGAAATGTTTAAAAGATGCGAGCAATGAAGGTGCTAGAGTGTGAATCAATTTTAACATTTTGACGGTCTTGGCAATTTCGGTTATCGTGTAGTATTTGTATAAACTTGAATACAACCCGTTTAATTTCTTATAACTTGAGCACAAGCCATTAAACTCATTCAATAAATAAAATAAATCAACTATAATATAATCTCCATTGAAAATAAGTTTAAAATGAAATCTCATGAAAAGTTAACACAATCATTCCAATTAAAATCTCTTACCTTAAAAAAATAATCATATCGATCGAATAGAGCTCCATGAATCATAGTCCCGCATCGCTTGTGCACTAAGGGGAAATGCCATTGATTAGGGTGAGGGTTGCCCTCACACTTATTAATTGCACTTCCCTTTAGTGCCCAAGTGATGTGGGACTGTGATTCACGGAGCTCTTTCTAACCCCAACACGATTACTTTTTTAAGGTAACAGATTTTATTTGGAATAATTGTGTAAACTTTTTTTGAGATTTCATTGTCCCACATCGCTTGGTCACTAAGGGGAAGTACAATTGATAAGTGTGAGGGAAACCCTCACCTTTTGAGCTAGCTTTTCTTGTCATGTTTATGTCTTGTCAACGATTGCCACCCTTATGTTATGATTTACCGAATGATTTGAACGTTCAATGTTCATTTTACTAAAATCATTAATGTAGTTGAAATTTTTATTTCCTATTTGTAGCTCTAAGTTATCTGTGTTGTATCTTTTCTTTTGGGAAACTGAAATCCCTTTAGGCAAACTTCTAATTTTTTTTTTCTTTCTTTCATTTCTAGTAAAAGAACTTCTCCATATGAAGTATTTACTTTTGAAGTATCTAGAAAATGTGATTGATAGCTTTTATGAGCTGATAACGAGTCTTCAATTACATTTTGGTTGGTTTTAGAAATGATCCTCTAGGTTTCTCCTCCACGAACTGGAACACTATCTTCCAATTTTCATTGTTTTGTTGGTTTGTACTTAGTATCATTCTTAATTTCATTTTAGCATTTGTATGTTGTGGAGCCTGAAATTGTTTCTTTTTCGTGTGACAGAGTTTGTTCAGATTCTCATCGAAAGAAATCAACTGATAGAGGCCATTAGGTTTATTTGTTCATTTAAACTAATGGACAGTATCTCACCGGTACCCGTCTTCAAAAAATACATGCAAGATGTTGATACTTCAGCATCTAATATATTGAAAGAAGGAAACTATTCTCTCGATGCAAAGGCATGTTTGCCTCTTATTTTGTTTACCTATTATTAGCCATTTCACATACAGACTGCTTTAGATGTTGTGTTTACGATAACATTAAACTTTCATGCAGGATAAAGCACTAGGCTACGGAAAAGCTTCTCTACTAGCCTTAATTGAATGCACTGAAGGTAGCAAACTTGATTCTCTGATCGGTACTGAGAATGCTCGAAAATGGATTGGTAATCTGGAAAAGGAGATGGCAGAATTGAATCAGTATGTGCTGGCCTCTAACCCCATGACTCCACAGCAGTTGCAGGGTGAGAACTGCAATGTTGCTGCCCCTTCTAATCAGCCAGCTTCTGGCCTCCTGAAGAATCACAGCTCTGGAGCTTCTGTCCCTGGGAGAGTTCAAAAACGCATTTCTAAGCCAGTGGAGGACAACTCAAGGTGGACAGGTTTCTTGCGAGCCCCTAATGTTATGACTCCACATCAGTTGCTGCAGGGTAAGGACTGGAATTTTGGCGCTTCTACTGCAGCTAGTCAGCCAGCCTTTGGCCCAGCTGAGCAGAATTACAGTTCCAGTGCTTCTGTCCCTGGGAATCAACTGCACCAGCAGAATCCCAATAAACGTCCTCGGCACAACTAGGTCTGCTTCTGGTTTCTTTTCATATGCTAAAAAACATAGGCCAGTGTATAATTGATAGTTTAAGTTTCTTTCTTTGCTATGCTTACAGTCAATATGCTGATGATAGTATATATAGGCTGCTTACAGTCTCTGTGAATAGTGAGAATATATAGGCTGGTTTTGGTAGAGTTATACAGCATTTAGAAATAGAGTTGTTACATGTACACTTGACTGTTTGATTGTCAATTATACAATTATATTTATACAACTCTGAACCAAACTAATCATACACTTGAGTGTTTGACAGAATTGTGATGTGTTTATTGTGACAGAATACTAATTGTTAATGATATAAATTATCAATAGACCAAGTAGGCTCTCCACCATGGGGCCGGTCCTGACTTTTTGGGGGCCCGGGGCGAAATTCTAAGATGGACCCCTTTTTCATATTAATTCTTAGACTTGAGAGAGAGATTGAAAGAAATTATTCAATGGTGGCCGGAGAGAAAAATAAGAAACCCTAAATCCTTTAGTGATTTAATGATATACTGAAATCCGAATACTAATGTCTCATGTCTGGGGAAAAAATCGAAATCTAATTTGGGCTTTAATACTCTAAGCTGGCCCTATTTTATATTTTTGTTTTATTTTAAATTGTTGACTTTAATGTTTTATCATACTGGCCTTTTTTTTTTTAGATTAATACTCAAAATAGAAATTTGGGTCTTTTATGAACTAAAATAAAACAAAATTGGGCCACTAAACTAATACTGAAATCATGTAAATATGGTCCCTTTAAAAAGAGGTCTGGGGCGACTGCCCCTCCTACTAAAGCCCAGGGCTAGCCTGCTCCACCAGGACGCTCCTCACCAAGACACTTCTCACCAGGAGAAATGGCTACCAGGAGATCCACCAGTTGGGTGTAAAGACAAAATCCCAAGAAAGATATAAAAAAGGCCACATTAGCATTGCGAGTGGCCAAAAAATGGTTACAGTAGATAATATTCCTCCCACTTGCCAACATGGGCCGGAGATTCGAAATTTGGTAAGGACCCCACTTCAACAAACCAGACAACCCAAATCCCTTGCAACAAACCCAACGGAAGAGAGGGAGAGTACTTTCCCTACAACCAAACCAACAAAAGCTCACATGGACCAGCATCTAACGCCCAATTACAGCGACCCACATCAGCATCAATCAAGGGGAGATCGCCACATCACCCAAAAATGAGGCCAAAAGGTGGCACCAAACACAAATGTTTCCCTCTCCCCAGACCAAATGTAATTTTGAATATTTTAGGGTCTGGAAACAAAGTGGCCATATGGGAAAGGACACATGTTCGCTCACTTGCATGAATTTGTACTATAAAAGGACCATGAGTCCCAATAAAATTTCTCAAAGCTTTTCTCCTACATTTTTCTACAGAGCCTTTTACTTTGTTAGTCTACTTACATTTTTTGAGGTTCGTCTTCAACCATCAGGAACAACCATCGACCTATCGCTGGTATCGTTTTCCGACCCTCTTTCCTATCCTCGAAACTCTGCTCAATCTTTGAAGGCTTTCCATCACATTCGTTTTCTCCAAATCTTAACTAAACCTAACCTAGAAAATCCTCCGAGGAAAGTCTCTCCGAGAGATTTCTTCCAATTCTAGTTAACACAATTTATGGTGTTAACGGTGGCACCGTCTGTAGAGAAATCCAGCCTCTAGATTGCGATTTCCAAAACCTTTTTGTGATCAAGCTGAAATAGTGAGCTCACGAACACTCAAATCATTTTTCAAGATCAACACTCCTTCAAAGCTCTGGAAGTCATGACGAAATATGCGTTGTGACTACAAATTTGTTTGAAATAAGAAGTTGAATTTGCTTGAGATATTTCAGATCCAAAGTGATTTAACACTGCTGAAGTTTGGTTTGCTATTATTTGAGTAATCACTTTATTGTTTATGTTGATCCATATATCACTTACGTTTTTTTCGCCATTGAAATTGTTTTATGCAAATTTGGATCCTCTTCCTTGTTATTCGAATGATTTTATTTGCTATCTAAAGCTACTAAACTGTGTACTTGAGCTTTGAGTTGATAAATCTAGTTCTTATAAGGCATCGATTCTCCTAAAGATGATAATCTCCTAGAGAAAAAGATCTTCACGCGGAAAGCTCCTTGTGAAAATGTTATGGAGGATAGAAGCAGCTGGATGATAACCGACTAGGTGAAGAGCTCTAGGAGGATAATCCACCTTGAGCAACACCTATAGACTATGATTTTCAAAAGGTTTGTGACTAAGTTATGACAAGCGAGCCCGCAAAACTCATTCATGTCTCTCTCTTTAAAAACCCGCAGATCTGAACATCGCTCGTCGATCGGCCAACAGGAGGTGGAAGGACTTAGCAACCACTACCACTAGGTGACATACGGATCGTCAAAAGCCATGTGCACCTGACATCTCCAGATGGAAATACAGCCAGCATGTGTAAGAATGATCTATGTTGGATCATTACAAAGAGTTATCATGTGTCGTGAAAGAGCCTAACAATCGCCAACCACAGGTAGATCATTTTACCGACATGAGCCAAGTACATCCAGCCTTATCCAGACCCCGAACCAAGAACAGTCTCGTGTATGCATCCAGCCTTATCCAAACCCCCGAACCAAGAACAGTCTCATGTATACTCCTAAAGGAAGTTCCACCATGAAGAATTCAAAAATAGGGAAGGATCCTATAAAGGGGAAACAACCTCAAAGATCTGGTACTGATAGTAAAACAGTGTTTCTTAAAAGCAAAGCCCATCACCACGAAAATATGAATAGCTCTCTTTCCTGCCAAGCCAAAAATTTCACTGGAGAAGTATTCCAGAAATACATATCCCATATGCCATCAAGAGATATACTTTCAGAAGATGGCAATCCAGAACGCCTCCGAGAGAGTCATGTGTTGAATGTTCCCAACAACATTCGAAGGAGCCGTCCAAAAACTGGTTCAGAAAACTCCCTTTAGGAAGTGTCAAAACTTTCTTGCAACTTACCAAGGAGTTTTGCGCCCAATTTCAAGGAATAAAACCTCCGCCGAAAGATCCCTAACTACTATTATACATTCGCCAAACCGAAGACGGAGCTCTTAAGGAATATGTGAAGCGTTTCCACAAAGGAGTGATCAAAATAGTTGTTTTCATAGAAAAAAGCAACTCTGGATAGTTTTTGGAAACCTTCGAATTTGCGCACTATGGGAGTCATTTGAAGAGCAACACCCTAAGACCTATAAAGAAGCTTACATGAGAGCTCTGAGGTAAATAGAGAAAGATAAAAAATGCAGGATCAAAAAACGTAGGAGGTAGTTGAGTCAAAAGATAGGTGTTATCCTAGAAATCGGGTATTGTTTTCCAGATAACACTTGAACCGGACGAAACGGTGCTCCGCCGTCGGAGGGGCCCAAGCATGGACTGGTACAGTCGGGCTGTGGTTCTACCGCGGTAGGGGTACCAGGATAGAAGAGTAAGGGTATAGATAGTAGGGGTTTTACCTTGTATGGATAAGGTTGTTCCACCTTGTATGGATCGGGTTGTTCCGGTAGCGAGCTAAGACCAGTTCCCAGGAGTGTTGGTACCAATCGCGATTGAGATCGGACGCAACTCACAGAATGCCATGTAAGTGAGGCATGAACTCTTATATGAATGAATAAAAATGCAATGCTTCTTATTTATCGAGGTTGGGTTACAATTTTTGTACAAGGGGGAAGGGAGTACAATTCTCTTGATCTTTCAATGGGGGGTTCCTATCTAAGGAACCAATCGTTTACACCTTATCTATCTCAAAGTGGAGACAAGTCGTCCTATAGTAGCAAAATTCTCTATGTCTCTCCCAAAGTCTAGCCAGAGTTCTCCCATCACTCATCTAGAGTGGGGGTATTTATAGAGTGCCAAGGATGTGGTAAGTAAGGAAGGTCATCCGGCGTGGGTGTCCTTAGCATGATCCTCACCACTCATTCATCCTAGGCTCACCACGTCGCACACCCCGGAGGGTCAGGATTGCTCCAGCTAGGCCCTAGAGCTGACCTAGTGATCGAGTGGGTCGGTAAGGGATCTCTTTTTAGGCAGGATGACCGTTGGGAGATCTCCACTGTTGGTTCGTATCAGGCATGGGTGGTGTACAAGCCATGAATGGCTGGGATGGTTCCACCTATGCCCTAATATCCACGTAGGTGCTTCGTAAGCGATTATGTGGTGCTTTCCCTGATTCTGGTTGGCTAGAAGTGTTTGAGCTAGCCAAACAAGTCACTTTCACACTTTAGGTCTACTGGGGGACAGTGGCACCATCTGTCACACTGCCACTGTCAGACGCTTTTTCCCACGATTTCCTCTTTCTACCTAGGTGCTTTTTGCATCATTCCTATTTGCTGGAACTCAGGTTCCCTCTTTGGTGATGATTGGGGTTAACCCTTTATAGGGCTGAGCCGGACTACCATTGGGCCGTTGACGCCAGTTGATGTAGCGCGATCAGGGCCCTTGATTCCTTATCTTTCCCTTCCATTGTCAACTAGGCGAAATTAATGCCCACCTACCCCCTGCCCTTTGTTAGGTTCCTTCCTTATTTAAGCTAGTCCCTCTACTTGGGCTTGCATCAGCCCTTCACGGGTTTACTTGGTGACTTGACTTCCAAATGGTTATCTTATGTTTAGGGCAACTTTATCACAGCATAGGACTTAAGGAGCCTAGGTGTCCCTTCTCTGGTTTGACCTGGTGGGTAGGAGCGTCCCACCACGATGGCTTCCCCCGGTAGTGCTGATGAGGCCCGGTATCTTTAGAGGGTCAGGACCGGGGGGCAGAGCGAGGTCACGCCAGATCCCACTACCACGGCACCGAGGCGGTCCCGGCTGTATCAAGGACCGAGAATTCTCAGAGGATAGGTTTTAAAGGTGAAGAAGGGGTCGTGCTGAGCCGGCTGCATCATGACCGGGATATAGCTTGATGATCTATGAGAGACCTGCTCCGGTTCCGATTCTACAGTGGTGTATTGGGGAAAGTGCTTCATTGATTCCCTAGGCCATTTTTAGCAGTTAACAATAGGAATCACCAGAAATAAGGTTACAATTCCCCTTAAAGGTTCTATCCATGAAGTCAAAACTACAACTGGTCCCCACCCCACAACTCTAGAACTCGAACTAGGTCGAGAGAGCGTCTTACACCTCCATCACCACCCAAGCAGCAGAATAATGAAGTTAACGAAAGGTTTGTCAATCGATTGGCCTTCCCAGAATTTACACCTCTTAACATCGATAGAGATAATATTTTCTTAGCCATCCGAAGGAAAGGTCTGTTACAAACTCCTATCCCAGTGAATACCCCTTAGGAGGAAAGAAGCCACTATAGATACTGTGATTTTAATAATGATTATGGCCACAACACCAATGAGTGTTATAGTCTGCGCAATCAAATAGAGAACTTAGTACGAAGGAGCCTCTTTACCAAATTCTTGTCAAAAGGTGAGAATCGACCTGCAGGAGAGAATTAACCAATCAAGACCCTTCAAAGCACTAGAAGAAAAAGGAATGAAGAAAGTGTAAACCATCCAGGTGATTCACACCATTAGTAGAGGACCAACCCTAGCAGGGATTGAACAAATCCAGGAAGAATTATGCTTGACTTCCTCCAGGAAGATCCTTGGTGGCAGATGTATATATGGTTGATGTCAATAGGGCCCCAAGACCTCCCGTCACACCTATCACCTTTATAAAATATGACAACACCGATGTAGTCTACCCTCACGATGACCTGATTGTAATAACCCTCAAAGTGGTGAATTCTATTGTAGCTCAGGAGTTTTGGAGGTCAAGGGTCGTGTATGAGGTCCCTTGTCAAGGGTCTGGAAACAAAGTGGCCCTATGGGAAAAGGACACCTGTCCTCTCAATTGCATGAATTTATACTATAAAAGGACCATGAGTCCCAATAAAATTTCTCAAAGCTTTTCTCCTACATTTTTCTACAAAGCCTTTTACTTTGTTATTTTACTTACATTTTTTGAGTTTCTTCTTCAACCATTGGGAACAACTGTCGACCTATCGCCGGTATCTTTTTTTGACCCTCTTTTCTATCCTTGAAACTCCACTCAATCTTTGAAGGCTTTCCATCACATCCACTTTCTCTCCTGAAGAAACGAATCTCAACTAAAACTAACCCAGAAAATCCTCTGAAAAAACTCTCTTCAGGAGATTTCTTCCAATTCTGGTTAACACAATTTATGGGGTTAACACTAATAATAAATGAAGCATCAGTTTTGAGTTTTCAATTAATGGACCATCTCCTCATTTGAATTGATTTTTATTTATTTATTTATTTATTTGTGTGGAGGAAATGTGATATCCAGCTCTTTCAAGCACCACAAAATCCTTGTGGATCAATTCTGATTAGGGATGATTTTGATTTTGCCCTTCCCCAGTTGTCACCAAGTTATAAAGGTAACGTATCTTTTTTGGACATTGTCAGCTTGTCACATGTAGATAATTTGATTGTGTTCCATAGTTGTCACCTGTTGTGGGGTTAGGTTGGTACTTAAGTTCTCTCACCATCACCAAACCTTCCAAACATATACATGTAGTTTACGATTACGTACAGACATACATCACTTCTTCTGTAGTTATCACCTGGGGTTAGATTTGTACTAAAGTTCTCACCATCACCGAACCTCCCAAACATATATACAGTACAATTACGTACATACATACGCCACTTCTTCTTTTGCAAAAATATGTTCCGTGAGAGAATTGATAATTATGCTATGAAGTTAAATGTTAAATTGGTGTCACAAAAAATTTTAGTGTCAAAATAAAGTTTTCTGATATGTGAAGTTGCACTTTAAATACATAAAGTTTTCCTTCTATGGAGGTATGTGAATTTCAAAATAAAAAATAAAAAAAAATCTGAGTTTTTAATATATAAAAAAAATCCTAGCGTGTTTAATAAAAAAAAATCCTAACATGTTTAATCAAAAACAAAAACTCTATCGTGTTTGATCCTGGATTGAGAGTTCCAAAAAAAAAAAAAAAATCTTGACGTTTTTTGCTGTACATATTTTTAGATCACAGTTGACCTCCAATGGAGATTTTAGAAGGGTTATATATATATATATATTATTTTTGAATTGTGTTGTAAAATGAATTTTGTAGGAAATATATTTGGAAGGTAATTGAGTAAAATTGATCAAGTTATATTGAATAAAAAACTTTAAGGAGGGTATTGAGGGAAATTCTAGGTATGTGGTTTTACTGTTTTAGAGGGTAATATGGTAAATTGAGTTGTAAAAAAAAGCCCAAAAGTGCAATTATGGTGGAGCTGGGCTATTTCCTAGAAACTAAACGTTAGGAAAGGCTTTTTATCTACAATTTCCACCATAGAGGAATTTATATGGATTTTATTTTGATTATGACACCTTAGCAAACCTAACCAAAATGCTAAAATATATATGGGCAATTTCGTTTCGATAACGTATTAACGTGAAGTAGATATCTCTCCATGAATGGAAAGTATATATCTAGCGACTCGGTAGGCCCAAGCATACATAGTTAAAACTTAAAAAGGCTAAAAGGAGGGTATTGAGGGAAATTCTGGGTATAGGGTTTTACTGTGTTAGAGGGTAATGTGGTAAATTGGGTTGTAAAAAAAAAAGCTAAAAGTGCAATTCTGGTGGAGCGGGGCTATTTCCTAGAAACTAAACGTTGGAAAAGGCTCTTTTCTACAATTTCCACCACAGAGGAGTTTATATTAGACTTTATTTCGATTATGACACCTTAGCAAACCTAACCAAACCTAACCGAAATGCTAAAATATATGTGGGCAATTTTGTTTTGATAACGTATTAACGTGGAGTAGATATCTCTCGATAAACGGAAAGTATATATCCGGCGACTCGGCAGGCCCAAGCATACATAGTTAAAACTTAAAAAGGCTAAAAGGAGGGTATTGAGGGAAATTCTAGGTATAGGGTTTTACTGTGTTAGAGGGTAATGTGGTAAATTTAGTTGTAAAAAAAAGGCTAAAAGTGCAATTATGGTGAAGCGGGGCTATTTCTTAGAAAATAAACATCGGAAAAGGCTATTTTCTACAATTTCCACCACAGAGGAATATATATAGACTTTATTTCGATTATGACACCTTAGCAAACCTAACCAAAATGCTAAAATATATGTGGGCAATTTCGTTTTGATAACGTATTAATGTGGAGTAGATATCTCTAGATTAACGGAAAGTATATATCCGGCTACTCGGCAGGCCCAAACATACGTACATAGTTAAAACTTAAAAAGATGGCTCCTGGATTCTCTGAGGACTGAGATGCTGTTAATAGCAACGTCAATGAGATACAGTATTACAAGAACAGTAAAAGTGTAAAACACGACGCCGCTACACAACACAACACAAACACTTTTGTTTTACAATTGAAAGTATTTTGACATATTATCAACACTTGACGTGGATACAGCTCTGATTATTATCCTCAATTCAACAGTCAACAAAAGAGCACCATCTCTTTCTTATAATATAATATAATTAAGAAAATATAATCAATTCAAATCATATATTAATTTCCTAATCTTTCTCTTATTCACCAACCAAAACCCCATATAAAAAAAAAAAAAAAAAAAACAAAACAAAAAAAGTTTGGACATGGCGGCTACGTTCACCAACTACTAAGACTACATCAATCACTATCTCTTAACTTCTCTGATTTTTTTTTGAGATTTTTTGTTTGAGGGGTGATGTGCTTGGAATTTGATTTTTTCTTCTTCTTTCTTCTAACTTGTATTGTAGATTTGTTGTGAAGTTGTTTGATGTTTTTCTCCAAAGGTTAGTTTTGAATTTTAAGAAAAACACCTCACCAACTTTCCCTCTACTTCCAACTCCAACAAGCCACTGCCTCTGAAAAAAAACAAGCCACTGCCTGTGCTCATCGTGTACCGGTAATAGTTATTACTAAACTGTATGTGTTTTCCATTCTGGGAAATTTTTTTTTATCTGTTTCTTTTCAGAGTCTTGCTATATTGAGATTTGGTGTCCTGTTCTGATGATTTTTACAGACTGTACTCTGCTTTAGTAGTTCTCAGTCTGTCTGTTTGGAACTGCCAGTTCATGCATTAAATAATATATTAAAAAAAAAAACAACCGTTGGCTTGGACCACAGGTGAGTCAGGCGACTGGCCCACAGAAGTTTTGTGATCGAGTGTAATTTTGTTCACTCACCTTAGCTAGAGGTAATCATTACCTCCCTCTTCAAATATTACCACATATCTCAAACTTAACTCAAAGTTCAAAGTTAACCAAAGTTTGAGACACGCGGTAACATTTGGGGAGGGAGGTAATGGTTACCTCTAACTAAGGTGGGTGAGCAAAATTACACTCTTTGTGATTGACCAAGCCTAACGGTTGCAGATTGCAAATTTTTTTAAGAGTGACGATATATGCACCCTTACAAAACTGTATGTGCACCCCTTTTGTATGTACACTCCATTAATTTAAAAAATATATATATTATAGTTTGTAAATACACCCCAAATATTACCAATATATCCTTTCTTTTGACTTTTGAATAAATACTATAAATTAATATTTTTCAAAATAATTAAAATAAATTATATTAAAAGTATGGGAGGAGATTTGGCACCTTCCAAACATGGAAGGAACAGCCACTCTTTTTGTTTTGTTTTATTTTAATTTATTTTTATTCTAATTTTGTTTTTAAAATTAAATTCAATGGTTTTCAATTTTTAAAATTTTATAATAGTTATTTAATATTCGTAATTTTATACAATCATTATTTAGTTTTTTTTTTTTAAATTAATAAATAATTAATATCTTGATCAAAGATATTATAAATCTTTGTTAATTTTTTCAAATTATTAAATATTTTAATAATATATAAAAAGCTTTTACAATACTGTTGCCAAAGGAACAAGAAGATAGGGATGAAGACAAATACTGTTGCCAGAACAGCAAGCTCTCTAATGCCCCCTTTGAATAGGATGAATAATGTCACACAAAAGATCACCATCAATATTGCAGCTAATAGTTATTGATACAAATGGAGTTTTTTTTTTTTTTGAAAGAAATACGAATGGAGTTTTTTTTTTTAAAGAAATACCAATGGAGTTGAGATTCGAAGGACCAATTTCATGGCCAACGGTAAGAGGAAATCTTTCACTGCATATTCAAAAGTGAGAATCTTATATGGAAAATATTTTATTAAATATTTCAAAATATTATATATTATATTGAAAGATTTAATTTAATTTTTTTACTCTTTTTACAATGTTACTTAAGGGTAATATTGAGATTTTGAAAATTACTAATTATGGGGGTGTACATACGGTTTTAGAAGGGTGTAAATACCGACACTCTTTTTTTAATTTAAAAAAAAAAAAAAAAAAAAAAAGCAACCGTTGGGCCACTGTTGCCCAACAGTTGCAAACTTGCAGTCATATTTAATTTTTATTTTTTTTAATTCTCCCTTTTACTAATTCCCTATAAATTACACTTCCAATTTTATTTTCTCCTCACTCTAATTATCTCTCAAATCTCCGATACTCCCTCAAATTCTCAATTACTCAATTCTCTCTCAATTATTCAATATTATTTTTTATTGCAATTATATATTTAAATCAAAATTACATTTTTTTTTTTACTCAATTGAAATTCATTTTCAACAATTTTTTCAAATTTATTTCAAATTTATTTATAACAAAAAATTTATTTTTATTTCCAACAATTTTTTTTTTCAAATTTAATATGTTTTTAATTTTTCTAATAATTATTTTAATTTTTTAAAATAAAAAATAAAAAAATAAAAAGGAACCGAACCGGTCGGAACCAGAACTGGGGTGAACCGAAACCAAAACTAGAACGGCGAAACCGCGGTCCACCCCGGTTTCGGTTCTGGTTCCGGTTCCGAACTGGAACTAGACCGAACCAGAACCGTGGTCAGGTCTACCATCGACCCAATGCCGGCATCGTTTTCCAACCCTCTTTTCTATCCTCGAAACTCTACTCAATCATTGAAGGCTTTCCATCACATTCGCTTTCTCTCCTGAAGAAACGAATCTCAACTAAAACTAACCCAGAAAATCCTCTGAAGAAACTATCTCCGGGAGATTTCTTCCAATTCTGGTTAACACAATTTATGGTGATAACACTAATAATGAACGAAAGATCAGTTTTGAGTTTTCAATTAATGGACCATCTCCTCATTTGAATTGATTTTTTTTTTTTTTTGTTGTTGTTGGAGGAAATGTGATATCAAGCTCTTTAATTTCAAGCACCACAAAATCCTTGTGGATCAATAAAGATTAGGGATGAATTTGATTTTGCCCTTCCCCAGTTGTCACCGAGTTAAGGTAACGTATCTTTTTGGACATCGTCAGAGATAATTTGATTGTGTTCCCTTGTTGTCACATGTGGGGTTAGGTTGGAACTTGAGTTCTCACCATTACCAAACCTTCCAAACATATACACGTAGTTTTTATGTTTACGTACAGACATACATCACTTCTTCCATAGTTATCACCTTTTGTGGGGTTAGATTTGTATTTAAGTTCTCACCATCACCAAACCTCCCAAACATATATACAGACTGCCAGACTGGTGCATGTGGTTTATGATCACTGAAATACGCCACTTGTTCTGTTGCAAAAATATGTTCCGTGAGAGAATTTAATCCCAACCCTAACGTGTTTACCTAAAATAAAATAAACCCTAAGGGGTGGTGCCGTTGGTCACTGGGGCAAGCCGTAAACTCGAATATCCTGGGTTCGATCCCTGGCAACCACGTTTCTCTTGGGGCCACTGGAGGTTTACCCGACTGTTAACTTCAGGGTTTCGTGGGATTAGTCGAGGTGTGCACAAATTAACCCGGACAACCACGGATACTAAAAATATAAAAATAAATAAATAAATCCTAACGTGCTTAATCCAAATACCAAAAGTCCTGGTTTGAGAGTTCCAAAAAAAAAAAAAAAAAAAATCTTGACTTTTTTTACTGTATTTATTTTTAGATCAATTGTTTCAAAAATTCATATTTTTTTAATCTAAAAATGGATTGTTCAAACCATTAAAAATTGACAAATTTAGACCCCTTATTATATGGCTATTTATACAATTGACCATTTTCTTATATGTGAAGTTCCACATTTGTAAAGTTTATAACTTAATATTGATTTGTGAAATTGAATACTACATATATTATATTGATCACACAATCTATATAGACTTTATTTCTATTGTGAGACCTTAGCAAACCTAACCAAAATGCTAAAATATATGTGTTACTAGACATATTTTCACGTATCAAAACAATAAATATAAAATTTTTATTAGATTTTTTCACATCTTACTTTAGAAAATTATTTTTTTAAATAAAATGGCTTTTGGATTCTGGAGAAAAACTTGACCAGTCAGTACCCAAGGTACTGACCAACCAATGAGATTTTGTCACGTGGTCCATTTGTGAAAAATGTAAGGAAAAAAATGTAAAAGATTAAAAGAAAAAAGTCACGTGGCAACACCCCATTGATGGGGTCAGTATCCACTCAGTACCCAATCAATTTCCAAATGTTAATATCAACATTGTACTGCCAACGTCAGTAAAACACGATGCCGGAACACAACACAACACATGACGTGGATACAGCTCTGATTATTATCCTCAACAACAGTCAACAAAAGCACCATCTCTTTCTTCTGTTTACAAGGAAATTAAGCAAGTAAATAAATATAATTAATTCAACTCATAAATTAATTTCCTAATCTTTTCTTAGTCACCAATTGACCAACCACATTTTTTGTTTTGCGTAAAATGAACAGTGTAAAGAATGGAGCCAGGTTGGAGGGGATTTCTGCTGCAAATTGGAGATGGCGCAAGGTTTTGCACAGGGTTGGAGATAGTCTTAGCAAACCTAACCAAAATGCTAAAATACATGAGTAATGCTACATTATCTAAATTTGGTGTCCAAATCTGATGCCTTAATGATGTGGCAATACTGTAAACCATTCATTTAAATTGTATTAGATTTGCATGATTTAAATAAATGGTCTACGGTGTTACTATATCATTTGAGCATCAGATTTGGACTATATAGTATTACTCAAAATATACATATTTTAGCGTATCGAAACAATAAATATAAATTTTTTTATTAGATTTTTTAATATATCTTACTTTAAGAAACAAAAAACAAAAAACAAAAGAAAAAAAAAAAAAAAAAAAGGCTTCAGGATTCTGAGATGCTGTTAAATGTTAATAGCAACGTACTGCCAGTAAGTAAAACACGACGCCGCAACACATTGTCCTCAACAAAAGCACTCTGTTTACAAGGAAATTAAGTAAGTAAATAATTATAATTAATTCAACTCATAAATTAATTTCCTAAGCTATTCTTATTCACCATCACCAACTACATTTTTGATTTTCCAACAACCAAAACCCCATATAAAAAACAAAAAAAGTATGCACATGGCGGCTACGTTCACCAACTACTAAGACTACATCAATCATTATCTCTATCTCCTCTATTTTTTGAGATTTTTTTGTTTGATGGGAAATGCTTGGAATTTGATTTTTTTCTCTCTTTTCCTTCTTTTCTCTTCTAACTTGTATTGTAGTGAAGTTGTTTGATGTTTTTCTCCAAAGGGTAGTTTTGAATTTTAAGAAACAACATTCACCAACTTTCCCTCTACTTCCAACTCC
Organism: Acer yangbiense; assembly: GCA_008009225.1. NCBI lineage: Eukaryota > Viridiplantae > Streptophyta > Magnoliopsida > Sapindales > Sapindaceae > Acer > Acer yangbiense. Next base: position 9,177,543 of record CM017763.1, on the reverse strand, counting down.
AACAATCAATCCATTTGAACAACATTTGTTAATTTTTCATTCCCATCTTGTGTGAATTGTTGAAATGGGTACTGTTGAAATCATGAGTAAGATCACAATGATTTGTGCTCCATTAATGGCTCAATCTGTTGAGCAAATGGTTGGTGACATGCACCAGGCCAAGTCACAAGGTGCAGATTTAGTTGAAATCAGGTTGGATTGTATTAACAACTTTCAGCCTCACCAGGACCTTGAAATCATCCTCAAAAACAAGCCAATGCCTGTGCTCATCGTGTACAGGTAATAGTTATTACTAACTGTATATGTTTCCATTCTGGGAATTTTTTATCTTTTTCTTTTCAGAGTCTTGCTATATTGAGATTTGGTGTACTTTTGTGATGATTTTTTCACACTGTACTCTGCTTTAGTGATTCTAATCAATAATTTCCACTCATTAGTCAAAAAGGATTAGTGTTGATTAGATATAGAAATGCTTGTTTAATCATTTGAAAAGGTTGTAGCCGCAATAAATGTAATCATTTCTCACTGAATTGTAGGAAGTTTGGTCCCACAAGGATGAATTTTTTTTTATTCAAGTTGATGCTGTAGAAACATGTGAAAATTGTGTTCCGTGGCTCAAAGCTAGTATATTTGTTCATTAAGTATCAATTAATGATCGGTAATCGTTGCTAATTGTGGAAGATATATCATATATATAATCCTAGATGTTTGTACCAAAAAGAAAAAAAAACTATAGCAGTGTAGTTGAAGAGCTCATGATTTTTTCTGTGAGGGTAGGACCTTTTTACAATAGATTTGCTCCAGCAAAAGCTGCTTTTTGTTGATAAGTTCGACTATGCCAGTCATCTGGTGATGGCCAGTTTATGATGTTGCCGTTGGTGCTTTCCGAATTTCTGAAAATTGTATGTTGAACATTGTGTGGTTGTGAACATTTTGGTAAAGCCTACAAGCTGTTACAGAGATCTTTTTGTAGTTTTGCTAATGAAATTTGCTCTGTACTTGCAATTTTATTCCCTTTTGGTTTCAAAAGTCTGTGCGATACATTTGTTAAACAAGCTTGAATTATAGAAATATGTCATGTGCAGTTTCTTTATGTAGTAATGTTTGAAGTCCTGATTTCTTTAATGTTCGATTTTGTATAATTTTCTAGGCCGAAATGGGACGGTGGTCTGTACGAAGGCGATGAGCAACAACGATTAGAAGTACTCCGTTTAGCTGAAGAACTGGGAGCTGATTATATTGATATTGAACTCAAGGTAGTTTATTGAATGTCTTTCAAAGTTAAGATAGATTACTGGTGCATCAGAGGTTTGAATACAAACGTGTAATTTAACTGTCATGTTAAACAGCAGCTGCTAAACATTGTACTTTTAAATACATATTTGAAGAGACGGTTCTCGTTTCAAATTTTGAAGCAAATGCCTACACATTCTCTGACTTGCATAGTGTGATTCTGCAGGTGGCCTCAGATCATTTGGCTAAGCAGAAAACGAATCATCGTAGTGGTACAAAAGTTGTTGTATCTTGCTACATAAACGGTGTAACTCCTTCGATAGAAGATCTCAGTCATCTTGTTGCACGTATGCATGCTACTGGGGCGGATATCATTAAAGCAGTTGTTAAAGTAACTGATATTACCGAAATAGCAAGAATTTTTCAGTTTCTTTCGCAGTGTCAGGTATGGAAACTTCACGATGGCAGTTAATTTAATGTGCATTTATCACACATGACATAAGATTAGGCTGAATAAAATGTTCATTTTCTATTATCTGCAGGTTCCAGTAATTGCATACTCTGTAGGAGAAAGAGGCTTCATGAGTCAGATATTGTCTCCGAAATATGGTGGTATTTTAGTCTATGGATCTATAGAAGGAAAGCCAGATCCCGGTCTGCCTACAATAGACAGCCTTCGACAAGCTTATAAAGTCGATCATATAAATGAGGATACTATTGTCTTCGGACTCATCTCGAAACCAGTTAGCCATAGCAAAGGCCATTTACTGCATAATCCTACCTTCAGACATGTGAACTACAATGGAATTTATGTCCCAATGTTTGTCGACAACCTCAAGGAGTTCTTCAGCACATATTCAAGCCCTGACTTTGCTGGTTATAGGTATGCCATCATCAATTAGCAATCAAACCACATCAACTGATTTTGTTTTCTGTTGCAACTAACAGTACTATGTGCCCGTCTACATACAATGAAACAATTACGACTGGTTGGATTGGAAAAAGAAAAATCAACTTGCTGTTATGTTATTGTTAGAGTGTTTATAAACTATTGTTATGCCCTTTCCTATCGGCTTAATTATAAGAATTATCATTTTCCTTGTATGTGTTAAAATGTAGTGTTGGGTTTCCATACAAGGAAGCTGTGATCGAGTTTTGCGATGAAGTCCATCCACTTGCTCAGGTTCATTTGATCCCCTGTATCAATTTTGAAAATTTATTCTACAATTTTGTAGTTTCATAGATATGGTATTCTTTGTTTTCATGGTATATTTCCGGCTTGATCAGTCTATAGGTGCTGCCAATACTATAATAAGGAGGCCTAGCGATGGGAAGCTGATTGGTTATAACACAGATTGTGAGGGTGCGATAAGTGCAATTGAGGATGCTATAAAAGGTACAATTTTTTAAGCCTTTAAGAAGTTGATTGTAGTGATCGAAGACATTTTGGTAACTATACGTTCGAAATGTTGCAGAAAAGCGATGCACTAATGGCAAGGAATTTTCCGGTTCTCCAATTACTGGGAAATTGTTTGTATTAGTAGGTGCTGGCGGTGCAGGAAGAGCACTGGCATTTGGTGCTATGAGTAGAGGAGCTCGGGTAGTCATTTTCGACATTGATTTTGGTACATAATCTACAACTCTTTTTTTATCAATGTTTCTGATAACCAATGCTATGTTACTTTCTTCTAATTTTCGTTGTTTCTCCAAAAAAGACAGAGCGAAATCTCTTGCTTCTGCTGTCTCCGGTGAAGCAAGGCCTTTCGAAGATCTAGTCAATTTCCAGCCAGAGAAAGGGGCAATCCTTGCAAATGCAACTCCGATAGGAATGCATCCAAACACAGATCGAGTTCCTGTGGCTGAGGTTCTTCTTGCTTTAATTGCAACTAGAAATATATTCACTTCAACTATATATTAAAACGTTTTGCTTGCTCTTCAAGGAAACCTTGCGGGATTACCAGGTGGTCTTTGATGCTGTTTACATACCTAGAAAAACCACACTGTTGAAAGATGCAGAAGCTGCAGGAGCAATCACAGTAAGCGGAGTTGAAATGTTCCTCCGACAGGCCTTTGGCCAATTCACTCTCTTCACTGGCCAAAAAGAAGGTAAGTTATCTTTCGCATTTCCATTACATAATCTTTCCCAAACACTAAAAGCTTTTGAGCCAACTAGTAAGTTGTAACTTAGCTGCAAACTTAAATTCAACAAGCAAAAATGTACTGCCAATATCAATAGACGTTGACAGTTCTTAGTTTTGGTAGCGTAATTTTGCGATATCTATGACTTATACTACATGTTCATATCATGTATTTCAAAGTTGCTTCCAAATACTTGATTTAATTTCTCTCGAATGTTTCTGTTTTGCAGCGCCGGTAGAGTTCATGCGAGAGATCATTTTAGCCAAGTTCTGATGTATTATTAATTTGCCGAACTGTCGTAATAAATTGAGATTACAACAATTGATTAATAAGCCAAAGCTGAGAAGAAGATGAAAATTGCTTTGGCATGTTGTCTTGTTGAAGCAACTTTGATAATTGATTGAAGTAAATAACATCAACTTTGATCAACTAGCTGCTTTTCTTTTATTTATGTAGTGTTGGGTGTTACAATTTAACTTTGAATTTGGGCTGGACTGCAGATTTTGAGCTTTCTTGTTTAGCCCATTTTTGAAGATAAGTTATGGGCCATGCCCCAAAACCAAAAAAGAAATTTTTTTGAAGATCTTGAGCTTTCTTGTTAGCCCATTTGGGGATGTGGGGGAACTATTACAATCACAGGATTCAGGACGGAGACGTGACTCGAATCCACATCCTTGTCGATGTGGGTGTCTTGAGCTGCTGATTTTGAGCTTTATTTTAAGTCCGTTTTTGAAGATAAGTTCTGGGCCATGCCATTGCCAGCAAAAAATTAAAAAAAAAAAAAAAAAGTGTCGATATTGACATCCCGAAAAAAAGTTTTGTATTTTTTCTTTCTTTTTTTTTTTTTTTTTCATTTAAAATTTTTTAGTTTAGTTTTTTTTTTTTTTTTTAATTAGATTCAACATTTTCTCTCTTTTTTTTTTTTTTGGTATAATTTTAAATAATAATTATTTAATTTTTAATTAATATTTTAATAAAAATATATTATAATTTTTTTTTTAAAGACATATTTTTGTTAAAATGTTTAAAATATTAAATATTGTATTAATATGATTTATGAGGTATATTATTTTTGTCAATTCAATAGCTTTATTTAAGGGTAATAATGGAATTTTGAAAAATATAATGGTTTGGGGTTTACATACAATTTTAAAGGGAGAAATGTCGTTGACAACCCACTAATTATCTGTTTACACTCCATTTTAATTTTTTTTTTATTAATGACAATTTTAATCTGACTTAAAATTACTAAACAATGCAAAAAAGTTCTACCGACACTCCAAATTATTATTTTTTTAGAAAATAGGGGTTTTTGTTTTCCATCTTTAGTTTTTTTTTTTTCCCTCTTTTGTGCTTTTTTTTTCTTGTTTTACAAACCCTAGAATATCTTCTTCTTTGCTTCAAAATATTTTTTTTTTTCTCAAATACCAATCATGTTCAATCATCACCATCACTAGAATATATATAAATTATTTTTTCCAGAAAAATATATTTACAATAAATTTTTTTTACTCAATAATTTTTTTTTACTCAACTTAAAATCCAAAAAAGAAAATCAAATATTGTTTTCCTATTTTCACAATTTGATCTCCAAAATAGTTTTTTTATTATTTCGATCTCCTCACTTTTGTTCAATTTGGAGTATCTTTAGAAATTTAATTGTTTTAAACGGAGTGTCTTTAGAATAGGGGTGTCAAAAGATAAATGAGATATTTTGGAAAAAAAAATGAATTGGCTTTAGAATTTTTATTTTTTTTTAAATTAAAAATTTTAGAATGGTGTGTTTTTAGGAGAAAAAAAAAAAAAAAAAACGGATTGTAAGGAGAAACTCTCTTTTAAAGGGGTGCAAATATCGCCACTAAAAAAAATTGAAATTACAAATTTGGGTATCTAAGGGAACTATTACAGCTTAGATATTTGAGACGGAAACATGACTGGAATCTATAATCTCATCGATATAGGTGTGTTGGGTAAACTTTCTTGTTTAGCCCATTTTTTAAGATAAGTTATGGGTTATGACATTGCCAGCCCAAAACCAACAAAAATAAAATAAAAATGAATTACTAATTTGGGGATCTGGGGAATTATTACAACTTGGGGATCCAGAATAAAGAGCGGAGATATGACTCAAATTCACAATTTCATCTATATGAATGTGAGAAATTTACCGCTTAAACAGTGCGTTGTGAGTGAAAAACTTACCACTAAAACGGTGTGTTTTATCTACAAACCTCCCTAGTAGTGTGTGTGACAGTTCTTTTTAACCCATCAACTTGTTGCTTTCACTAACCAAGTTTTAAATATAAATCAAAATCTCTCTCTCACAACAGTCCAAGTATATATCTTTTTCTTGGGATTAAAACCCTAGACTAGGACATGTTGATAGTTAGGGCTACCAAAATATCTGGGCAATGAAAATACTCGGTACTTTTTGAACTTTTTTCTTAGAAAGGTAGATAGATTCCTTTTCTATATTTTGTTGTTCAATTTTTAAATTTTTTAGTTGATATAACTTTGACTAGTCATTAGTACTTAAAATTAGGGTTGCACATTTTCCCTCAGATCCCCGTTTCCCCGCTTCCCCATCCCCATTTGGGAGAAATTTTTTGGGAAAAAATGAGAGAGAGAGAGAGGGGGGGGGGGGGGGGGGGGGGGGGGGGGGGGGGGGGGGGGGGGGGGGGGGTGTGGTTGATGGGGATGGGGATAGGAGGGTTGCGGGGTACCCCTCCATCCCCATTTCCCCATTTCCACTAAAATATTATAAAAATAATATATATATATATATATTTTTAATTTTTTTTATTATTTGAAAACCTAAGTATAAATACCTCATTTACTCTTTGAAAACCCTAGATCTAAAGTTTGTCTACTGAGCATGAATTGGCATTTGGCTATTATATGAAGTGTTTTTTTTTATTTTTTTATTTTTATTAAAGTTTGTATTATTTGAAAACCTAACTATAAATACCTCATTTACTCTTTGAAAACCCTAGATCTAAAGTTTGTCTACTGAGCATGAATTGGCATTTGGCTATTATATGAAGTGTTTTTCTTTTGTTTTTTTTTTAATTTTTATTAAAGTTTGTATTGCTTCATATGTGAAGTTGCCTTGGTTTCAAACTTTGAATTATTGAAATACTTTATTTTGTAATGTATTTTCTTTTGCATTTGTAATGGTTTTTTTTTTTTTTTTTTTTTAATTTGTAATTTTTAGTCAAATAGGGAAACGGGGGAATGGGGTAAACGGAGAAAAACAGGGAAAAACGGAAAAAATTGGGAAATGGGGATAGTGATGGGGGGACCTTCCCCCAAAACTCCCCCATCCCCATTTTCCCCAAATGGGGAGGGGGACCTATATCCATCCCCATTTCCCCAATGTGCAACCCTACTTAAAATAGTAACATTTTCTACTACCCAATTGCATAACAAAACTTCAAAACTGTTTAAAAGATTTTTTTTTCTACTTTGAAGAAAATAATTCAATATATTTATTCAAGGGTTAATTGCACTAACACCCTTGAGTATATGAGAAATTGCACTTATATTCATAACTTTAGTGTTTGTAAGAACCGATTTTTCCAAACGCGTAGGATTAGGTTTCAACTCTAAAATATTAATAATTTATTTAGGGGGGCTTGCAACTTTAGTAAATCCTTTTTTTAATTATCTTGTTGAATCTAACGTAAGATTTCAATCATTCTAGGGATTAGTTTTTAATTAATTATCCAACATAAAAAAAGAAAAAAGAAATATAAAACGTTTTTCTGTTATATAAACATCCAAAATTAAAAAGGATTACTTTATACAAATATATACTTTATATAAATATGATTCTTTAAAATCTAGGACACCTTCTAAATATATTAAATAAATACCACTTTTTACTTATTATAAAAATCAAAATGCATTATTAGTGGGTTAAGTAAGGTTACCTAATTATCTCCAACACAATGAATCCAAATTATTGTTAGAGGTCAACCTCCATTTCTGAAAAAAATAATAATAATAAATAAAAATTATGTACTCTATTTTTTGTGGGTATACGAGGGAAACCCACCATGTTCAAGTTTATTTGTAAGGTCGTAGCTAACTCCATAGCTGATCATAGAACATTTAATTCAGGCACGAATTAGAGTTCAATAGAACACAATAATACTTAGACCCCGTTTGTTTTGCCGCATTGTATTGTATTAGTTAATACATTATATTTGGTGATACTATGTTGTATTGTATTAGAAAAAAACACCTTTTTTTTTCAACAAATATAGAATATTGTTGAAATATGTGTTATGTTGTTAATATTTTTTTATAATTTTAAAATTATATAGGAAATATTTATTTTATATATAAAAAAAATATTTATTAAAAAGATTTCAATTAAACTAAATATTTATTGATTTTTTATATAAAAATATTTATTGATTTATTCATAGTAAGGATATTCAAAATTAATTATTAACTATTTTTTTAAGAAAATATTATAGTTTTTAATATAAAAAATTTCAATAAAGTCATAGAAATAACTTAATACGATATAACAAAGTGTATCACCAAACACAGGTTTGTATTAATGATAATACAGTCCAATATAATCTAATACAGTGTGCCAAACGAGCCCTGAGTGCCGTAATTAGTGGAAACCTACCACGTGTAGGGTCGTGGCGAATTAGAGTTCAATAGGTGTAAGGTCAAGCCCATATACCTAGAGCCTGGACCTTATATCGAGTGAATCCGAATTTTGAACCTGTGGGGAATCGAACCGAAGACCTTTACACCGGGTGAATGGATTTGATTCCGGGGGGAATCGAACCCGGAAGCGCCCTTATTACAAATAATACTATAATACACCCTGGCCGGTTGTCCACCTAAGTTTCATCAGAGGAACAAACAAAAAATAGAGAGAGAGAGACTGTTGCCATCCGACTTCCAACCAAACATTCCATTACAAATTAATGTTAAAAAAGAAAACAAATTAATTTAACATGGTCTCTTATGAACAATGTTCTCTCAAGATCCAGTTATATATATTATATATAAATGAATAAATGATTTGTACATTCTGCTCACAACACAAACCCAACAAAAATTAAAGCTCAACAAGTCTCTAACAAGCTCAACCCAGTAACCAGAATTCTCCAAAATGGGCAGCCTTCCAGTACATTTTCTTCTCAAACTTGTTTAAGTTGCTCTTTGTGTTACTTATCTTGTTTTTGTGTGTCAAATTTAGCTTTACTTTGCATGTTTGAAGGAAAATGTTTTCCATGCAAGCTTCAATGTTTGCATGGATTCATGAACTGATTTTTTTTTTTGTAATGTTTTCAGTTCACTACATCTGATGTTCAAACAACCACTTCTGGGGTTCTAAGCAGTCCAACTCTGCTGTGTACTCCATTGATGGGAACCACAGTTGACCAGATGTTGATTGAGATGAGAAAAGCAAAGGAAATTGGAGCTGATGTTGTTGAAGTCAGACTAGACTGTTTGAGAAACTTCAGTCCTCAACAAGATCTTGAGATTCTCATCAAAAGATCTCCTCTACCTACTCTTGTCACATACAGGTAATGCAAAATCAACCCACCAAAGTTTACGAGCCTATCGGATTAGGCTTTTGGGTTTAATGGTTAGTTTTAATATAGTAACGAAACCGGTCTTTTTAGAAGGTCTTGTGTTCAAATTTGGTATCTACATTTGTATCTAGGTTTCTTAAGCAAGACGTCTGAGTGTTTATTTGAAAGTTTAAGCTTATTGATAAAGTAATTACGTCGTATATTTAACATTATAGATAGAGAATATTTCTTTCTTTGTGGTTCAATAATGATGTACTCTGCCTATCTAGATTCTGTTTTCACAACTTTGTTTACTAAAACATTTGTTATATTGATGTGCTTTTCAGACCAGTTTGGGAAGGAGGTCAGTATGAAGGCGATGAAAACAAGCGACAGGACGCTCTTCGTTTGGCAATGCAATTGGGAGCTAGTTACGTTGATGTTGAGCTTGAGGTGACTTTCTTTACAATTACTCTATTAATTAAATGTGTAACTTTTTAATGAGACTATGATTGTTAATTTTCAATCATGTTCAATAATGTTACAGGTAGCTCATGACTTCAACAATTCAATCGATGGCAAGAAGCCTGAAAACTTCAAAGTCATTGTCTCTTCTCACAATTTTCACAACACTCCATCTGCTGAGGCTATTGGCAATCTTGTGGCAAGAATACAAGCTACTGGAGCTGATATAGCGAAAATTGCAACAACTGCATTAGACATTACAGATTGTGTGCGAATTTTTCGTATAATGGTGCATTCTCAAGTAAGCATACATGGAAACTTTATCCGAAAAAGTTGGCTTGTTTCACTTGACTCTATTTCTTTAGATTGATGACAAGTTTCCAAATTTTTGCAGATTCCAACTATAGGGATTGTTACGGGAGAGAGGGGTTTGATTTCGCGGTTACTTAGCCCCAAATTTGGTGGATATCTCACTTATGGTGCACTTGAGGCAGGTGCTATATCGGCTCCTGGACAACCAACAGCAAAAGACTTGTTGGATTTGTACAACTTTAGACTTATAAGACCGGATACCAAATTCTATGGCATTATCGGAAAACCTGTTGGTCACAGCAAGAGTCCTCTGTTATTCAATGCAGCATTCAAGTCAGTTGGTATTAATGCAGTTTATTTGCACTTCCTGGTGGATGATGTGAAAATGTTTTTCGATACCTATTCAACGCCTGATTTTGGTGGAACCAGGTATGAATATGATCTTGCATACGTAAATTTTCGTTGTCTATAAGTATTATCAGAACATAAATTCATCACAGACCATGATCTACATATGAAATGCAGTTGTACAATTCCTCACAAGGAAGCTGCACTTAAATGTATGGATGAAATTGACCCCATCGCAAAGGTATGATAATCATTTCTGCCCCTTAAAACATTCATCGAGATTTTCAGTAATAATTGAACTAGATAGTTGATTGTCGCGTACTCAATGTTTGATTCTTACAGAAAATTGGAGCTATCAACAACATTTGCAGGAGGCCTGATGGGAAGTTAACTGCTTTTAACACTGATTATATCGGTGCTATTTCTGCTATCGAAGATGGACTCCGAGGTTTGTTAATTAATGAATTCCTACAAGCTGATTAGTTCTGCTTTAGTAAACTTTCCGTCCTGGCTTTTAATTTTGACTCGATCTTCTTTTGTTCTTACAGAATTGAACGGCGTAAGTCCTGGAGCTAGCTCACCGTTAGCTGGTAAACTACTTGTTGTTCTGGGGGCTGGTGGTGCTGGCAAGTCACTTGCCTATGGTGGTGCACAAAAAGGCGCAAGAGTCGTGGTGGCCAATCGAACAATTGGTAATTAATAACCTGTCGTTGCATACTGTTTCTATGGAGTTTGATTTTGTAAATTGGATAACAATGTGACGTTTCTTCTCGCGTGTAGAACGAGCTAAAGAATTGGCGGACAAAGTTGGTGGAAAAGCAATGACACTAGAAGAAATAGAACATTTTCACCCGGAGGATGGGATGGTTCTTGCAAACACTACATCTGTGGGAATGAAACCACATATTGATGCCACCCCAATCCCCAAGGTTTTCATGATCCTCTCTCTCTTTTAAACTCGGAAAATGTTAAACGTCAAAGATAAAATCGAATACATTTTGGTAGATAACACGAACGTTGTAGATAGAATACTAGCTAGCAAATGCCAAGAGACATTATATGTAACATCATATTGCTACTACATTGCAGCATGCTCTGAAACATTACTGCTTAGTTTTCGATGCCATTTACACGCCAAAAGACACCAGACTTTTAAGGGAGGCAAGAGAGACCGGAGCTGTTATTGTTTACGGGACAGAGATGTTGATCCGCCAAGGCTTTGAACAATACAAGAACTTCACTGGTTTACCCGGTTAGATGACAAACCTTAACTTATTCGTGTTTCCTCGATGCTTTGTTCCTAATTCATTCTCTTACTTGATTTTTTTTTTGTTTGATTTGTCATTACAGCTCCAGAAGATTTGTTCAGGCAACTTATGGAGGAACATGCGTGAGAGGGAATTCGCGTTGATGGTGTCGATCACAGCTAACTTGTTTCAAATTTTGCATTATGTGTGTTAAGTTGTTCTGTTGTTTTAATAAATCTTCTGTAAGAAAGAATGAATTCTGCAAATTTGTGATCTTAATAGAGAGGAATATGCAATGCAAGAACAGATTTTATCTAGCCTATACAGTGTGTTGGATATGAGTTTTGCTTATTGTTTGAGTTTGTTTAATATTTTCTTGTTTTAAAGATTGAAAGACTATGTTAGTAGCACTTGAATAATGTTGTTACCGCCACGTCCAAACTTCTCGTGTTCAAAAAAATATGAAATCGGATTGATTTAAGAACACTTTTTGCTGGTTAGGTGTCTGCCGACGGGAGATATCTACTCCCATAATACCCGACAGAAAACTTCTTACACATACTTCTAAAATATACATGGTGCATGTGACTTCTAATTAACGAACGAACTTCTTGTTCTTCTAATTAAATGGCATATCAAACATGTTGAGTGACTAGCTGATAGCAAAAATGCCTTGGCAAGTTTTCTTGTAGTACAAACTGATATTCTTTGTAAGCAAACAAACCTTTAAAATGATCACCAATCTTTCTAATAGGAACACCTATCTTTTGCTATATCATAGAGGATATATAGATGATGACCTAACTTTCACTTCGAAAAAACAATGATTGATTCTGAAATTCGTCAAAAACCTTTTCAAAATTGACATCCTCCTCCAATAGGTCCAAGGTCCAAGGTCCACCATCCTAAATCCCATCCAACAAAAAGCGATTTTTCAGACTGGCTTTTCCAAAATCAAAGTAAAAAAAGTTTGGTATGAAACACAAGTATATCTTCTATTTTGGTCAAGTGTCCTTCAAGAACCATGTTTGACAACTTAATTAGAACATTGGTCTCCCACATTTGACTATAGGTACACCATGACAAGATTTAACATGTTGCAATTCTAACTATAAATTTAGTTCTTTGGATTACTTAATACTATTCTTACCAAAATAATACATATCGAGTAGATATGTATGCTTAAGGGCCTGTTTGAAATTACTTTTGGAAACCGGATTTTAGCTTTTTGACCTAAAATTGATTTTTTGGAGTTGTTTGATTCAACCTTAAAAAGAGTTTTTAGTTTGTGGACACTCTTAGAGCATCTCTAATGTTCCATACTAAACTCTACTCCAATTTAAAGTTAAAAGAGAATCTTTTAGAAATATGTTAACACTAAATTTGTTTACATCAAAACAGCATCTTCCCAAATCCCAATAAATATCCTAATAAATAAAATAACAATATCCCAATAAATATTTAACATTATTTTAATATATAATTATTTAGTAAATTAAGTAAATTAAATATGTATATCAATATGGATGTTATTTTAAAGATCTCATTTATTTTAAAGATTTTAATGAGATCTTTTTAATGGTATATTTTTTGAGAATATATGTCATTTAATTAAGTATAAAAAAGATTAATTAGAAAAGAAAAAAAAAGAGTTGATAAGTTGATGTGACGTTTTTTTTTTAAATAAAATAAAATAAAGAGTACAACGTTGAGGAACATTGCGCGTTAAACCCAATGGTGCACTGTTCCTCAACACAAGTTTTTTTTTTTTTTTTTTTTTTTTTTGAAAATGAAAAATAAAACAACGTTGAGAGCTCTTTTGTAAACGGTGCACGTTAAGTTAGAGTTGGTGGGATCAATAGAGCAATGTTAGAGATGCTCTTACAAAAGAAACTAGACACCCTCCATATTTATCTTGGAAGAGCTTCAATGAAAACAAGCGAAATCGTTTTTCCTTTTAATTAAACTTTTTGTATTTACACTTTTAGCCTTTTATTAATAAATAACAAAACTAAAATTCCATACCAATATATATTATCTTTCAATAATGCTAAACATCCCATCTAAAATCCCACCTTTTTCATCCTACTACATGTGGTATGTGAGGTGTCAAATTGTGAATAGATACACATTAATGACACCTACCCCATGTATCCACTCACAATTTGACACCTCACATGCCACATGTAGTGGGATGAAAAAAGTGGGATTTTAGATGGGATGTCTAGCATTACTGATTATCTTTTAGATCAAATGATGTACATTCTCTTCCACGTTTATGGTAAGAGTCTAATAATGTAAATTTACAAACATGTGTGTCGGGTTTTTTCCCAATCTTGTGGGAGTAAGTGTCTAGTTGGTACAAAACTTTGTAATAATTAAACAACTATATTGAATTAATAAAGAAAATTAAGATGATCCGGTGATAAACTCCCTCTGACAAACATCAATAAAATTGTGAGTTCCGGATATTAGATTGGACTATCAGTCTAAATTGTTTAATTAATTATGAACATAGTACATAGGTGTGGCATATTAACGTTGTCAATGTATACTTCTTTTTTTTTTGAAACCGTAGGTCAATACTGTCTTTTCATAACAGACAAAAAAAAATTAGGTACCACCGTCCAAAGTCCAAACAAGGACATTTTGGTAAAACCAACTTCAGCTCAGCCTGGCGGATGGCGGCTTCCTTCCCACCTAACTCTCTGCCTAAGGTGCCGATGAATTGCCGATTCCTACTTCCCAAAATTAGTTTAAAACCTTTTTTTTTAATTTTAATTTTTTTTTTTTTTTTTAACGATATCTATCTATCTATCCACCTATCTATACCGGTTATTATTTAGAAATAACTTGCTCAAACTCTAAGCCCGTCCATCTATAAGTAGAGCTACGTCCTAGAAAGCTTAAAACCATGAATTTTGATAATCCTTTTAATAATATAACATGACTTTTGTTAATTTTAACACCGAGCAAATCAGATTATAACTCTTCAAGATCAAAAATTTTACAAGCATATGTGAAGTTTTCTACTCCCACAAGATTGGATAGAAAACTTCACATATTGTAAGATGCATGAGAGAAATTATAACTAATATATAGTCTATATATATTTCTTAATAACATTAAATTGTTTTTTTTTTCTTTTTTTCTAACTAATAATCCTAATTTTATATCTGTAGTGAAGGCCAAAGTCTAGCCGGATAGTAATCACACCTTATATTTTAATTTCAATTTATGATGTTTTCATTATATATATATATATATAATTTTTCTATTGTCAGTTCGTCATGATATAAAATATATCAGGACGAAGAATGTGGACCATTAGATTTACATACTTTGATTCAAAGTGTATACACTTATCAAAACTTCTTCATAATTTATGGTTCACATTCTTTGTCCTGATATATTTTATGTCAGGACGAACTGACAATAGAAAGACTGATATATATATATATATATATATATATATATATATATATATATATATATATATATATATATATATATATATGGTTCTCTTGTAAGGAATCCCTCGTTTTAATATAAAGTCAGGACCTGTTTGAAATTCATCAATTTGATGAAATTCATCAATTTGAATGAATTTTGATCTGAATTTTGGTAAGTTCAATGAAATCTACATGTAAACCAAATTTGAAAAATTTTCAAACACTGCAACTATTTTTTTCATTTTTTTTATTTTTTGCCCCTTTTACGATGCTTCATATTTAACAAAATTGTAAGAAAAAAAAGTTTTAGCATTTGAAAATTTTTCAAATTTGGTTTACAAATAAATTTTATTGAACTTATCATCTGCAAGAAAATTCAGATCAAAATTCATTCAAATCGATGGATTTCAAGCAAATCCTTACTTTATATTAAAATGAGGGATAAGAACCAATATATATATATATATATATATATATATTAATGATAATTTAATGAAATTATAATTATTTAGGTAATATATCATATAAGACATAACATAAAAACATTTAAACTTAATAAATAAATAAATAATACACAGTTGTGACTTCATTTAACATGATTGTGATATTATCTCTTATTTTAATTCAAACTAGAATCTTTAATGAAATCCATCAATTTTAGAGAATTTAGATATATATATATATATATATATATATTTTTCTTATTTTCCTCCTCGGTCCTCATTTTCTGATGCTTCATATCCAATAAAATAATATTCGTAGTACTTGAAAAAAAAATTTTAATTTTATATACAAATAGATTTAATGAAACTTATTATCCCAAACAAAAAAAAAATTAAATCAAAATTTATTAAAATTACTATACAATATTTGACTTTGTAACGTATAGAGTGTTTGCAGATAAAATTATACAAAATTTACAGAATTGGAATTCCGTACGAAAATTTACACGAAATCCCACACTTAATTAAAAAAAAAAAAAAAAAAAATTTCTTTATGAACCTTAAAAATAAATAAAATAAAAAATAAAAAACAGCTAACGGTCTATAAAGTCTGAACAAAAGTTCAGTAGAACAAAACCAACTAAACTTTCCCTATAAAATAAAATAAAAACTATAAAGTCATCGCCGCTTCTTCTCTTCTTCTATATACACGCACACCTAACTCACTCAACAGAAAAAGCGAGAGAGATTCGAAACAGAGCTCGTCACTTTCTCTGCGTTTTTCCACGCACCATGACTCTCAGCAGCATTCCGGTACACATTTATTTCCATCTTTTCACCTTCAAAATTCTGTTTTACAGCAACTTTGTTTGTTTATTGTCTGTTTGGTTTCTGGGAAAGTTTAGGAAAATGAAAGTGGATGGTTATGTTTGCTTAGTTTTATAATTGGTTATTTTTCTGGGTCCCAAAAAAAATGATCGCTTTTTAATAGAATTTGTTTGGTGGGTGAGAAAAATTTTCTGGTGTTATGGTTCATGTGATGATAAATGTGGAACTTCAATTTAATGTAGTCAAATAGTTGTTTTTAATGATTTCTTAGTAACATAATATATGCTCAAGTGTTGAAAAAAAAAATAGTATTGAATGCTTACATTTTACCCTCTTTGTATTTTTGGATTTCAATTTCATTTTATACAGTGGCAGCAACCCAGAACAACAATTATTGTTTATGTTGTTTAAGTTTGTACAATTGTCTGATTTTTGACATGCATGTTTGTTGTCTTGTTTTTTTTCTTTTGGGTGATTTTAGTTGGTTACTGCGGATCTTAAAATCGCGGATGGAGGTCGAAAGAATTGGACATTAGTTTGTGCACCAGTGATGGCAGAAACAGTTGATCAGATGCTTGTTCTGATGGGCAAGGCAAAGCAAATAGGTGCTGACCTTGTCGAGGTTCGGATTGATTTCTTGAAGAATTTTAGTCCTAGAAATGATCTCAATATCTTGATCAAACAAGCTCCTTTGCCCACTCTTATCACTTACAGGTAATGGATTCATCAATGGAAAGTTAAATGTTTTAAGTGGAACCTATATGATACTTTGTCTGTGTGGAGTTTGAGTTGTAAAATGTTTTATAATGTATCGGAAACAATCAAGTTTTTTTATTTTTTATTTTTTAGAGACTTGAGGGAGGACAGATTTGAACTTGGGACCATAACTTTAGTTTATGTTAACGACCATAGAAACATTCATGTATGTGACAATTTCAGTCACGGTTAGATTCTTGTGTGTGTAACAATATTTTCTATGGATCAGGCCGAAATGGGAAGGTGGTCAGTATGATGGTGATGAAAGTACACGGCAAGAAGCACTACGTATAGCCATGGAATTGGGGACGGATTACTTGGATGTCGAGCTGAAGGTAGATCTATCAATATGTTATCTTGTTTATTTCGAAAAAAATCATTGCTTGAATGCTCAATGTAGGTTTGCTGTGGCAGTTGAGTTATCATTAATTATGCTAAAAGTTTCCAATTTCCCTCATGAAGGTTGCTCAAGAGTTCTATAGTTCCATCCAAGGGAAGAAGCCTGAAAAGGTTAAAATCATCGTCTCTTCCCACAACTACGAAAATACTCCATCTGTTGAAGAAATTGGCAATCTTGTGGCAAGAATACAAGCCACCGGAGCTGATATAGTAAAGATTGCTACAACTTCTGTAGACATCACAGACAATGCAAGAATGTTTCAAGTACTTGTTCATTCTCAAGTAAGTAAATTTACAAGCCAAGGCAATGCTTTTTAAAGTCTACGATTGTATTCTGTTCGAGAATTCTTGTGCAACTACTGATGATGCTTTAACAAATAAATAGGTCCCAATGATCGGAATTGTTATGGGCGAGAGGGGTTTGATGTCAAGGATACTTTCTGCTAAGTATGGCGGATTTCTCACTTTTGGTTCGATTGAGGCAGGAGTGATATCTGCCCCCGGGCAACCAACTCTTGTGGACTTGTTAGACTTGTACAATTTCAAACAGATCGGGGCTGATACCAAAGTACACGGTGTTATTGGAAATCCTATTGGTCACAGCAAGAGTCCTCACCTCTACAATGCGGCATTTAAGTCCCTTGGATTTAATGGCATATATCTGCCTTTGTTGGTTGACAGTGTTGCCAATTTTATCAACGCTTATTCATCTCAGGATTTCGTTGGTTACAGGTAAATGATCTCCTCTTCAACACTGGAACATTACATGCATTAGTTGAGTCCATTCTGCTGATGGAAATAAACTTATCAATTAAAAATGCAGTTATACAATTCCTCACAAGGAAGATGGACTTAGGTGCTGTGACGAGATTGATCCCATTGCCAAGGTAATAAGCTGTCTCTCTTAATTTGCCTTTTAGTCCCTTATCATCACCTAATAAGAATTTTTTAGTTTAAATTTGTTGCAAATGGTGTTTTCGTCCATATTTTCAGTACTAAGCACGGTTAATTTAGTGTTTAAACCAACTCTTTTACAGGAAATTGGAGCCATTAGTTGCATGATCAGAAGACCGACTGATGGGAAATTGATGGGTTACAACGTTGACTACCTTGGAGCCATTGCAGCTATTGAGGAGGCATTACGAGGTATCTTATAAACTTTACAAGAAATTCTATATTTTTGTTTAGATTCTTACTTTTTTTTCGGTTTCTAACCAATAATTTTCTGTGTGCAGCATCAAATGGTGCAACCCCTGCATCTGCTTCCCCCTTAGCTGGTAAATTGTTTGTCGTCATGGGAGCTGGTGGTGCCGGGAAGGCACTTGCTTATGGTGGTTATGAGAAGGGAGCGAGAGTTGTAGTTGCAAATCGTACATACGGTGAGAACTCTCTTTCTACTGTATCAATACAACATATTCGGATATTCCATGAATGCTATGTATTTTTCGAGCCAATTTATACATCAAAACTGCATGTTTTCTTTTCAAATTTTGGTTATCTGCACTGCATTGACTGTTTACTTGCTAAACTCGGATACTGACTTGTAATTTCATTTGACTCAGAGAAAGCCAAAATACTTGCGGATAAAGTTGGAGGACAAGCTATTACCCTTGCTGAATTAAAAGATTTCCATCCGGAAGAGGGAATGATTCTCGCAAATACAACATCAGTTGGAATGAAACCAAGAATTGACGATACACCCTTACCCAAGGTTCGCCAAACTGTCAACTTTTTTGCATTACATTTTCTAAAAACTGCTGCCTAATATAACGAGAAGTCGAAATTCTCAGCTTAACAACTTGTGTTTAGTACTATGATTCTAATATGTGATTAAAAGAAATATAGTTGATCAATATCTGAAGCTGACATTTTATTTTCCTTCTATTTTGCAGGAATCTCTGAAAAACTATTCCTTGGTCTTTGATGCCATTTACACACCGAAATGGACCAGACTCTTAACAGAAGCGCAGGAGTGTGGAGCTACCGTTGTTTTTGGAACAGAGATGTTCATCAATCAAGCATTTGTACAGGTCGAAAGGTTCACTGGTTTGCCCGGTAAGACGAAAAACTCAAGAAACCAATCAAAAAAAAAAAAATCAAAACTTTCTGTCCCAAAAATTGACAAATTTTTGCTTTGTCCATCTGTTGCAGCTCCAAAAACAATTATAAGGGATGTGTTAGTAAAAAACACGTGAAATCGGAACCCGTTGGAAATCTCCTCTAGCAGCTGAAGAAATCCCTTGTTTCAGTTTCAACATTACAGCAAAATTCATATCAATATCTGGGATCAGCTGCTGACTTGTTTTGTGTTGTTGTACTAATAAATCTCCATTTCTGTTAGTGAACATGAATCTTGAAATCTATGTCTCATGTTAGTCTGCTTGAATGTTCTTAGGTAGATCAATACCATAAAAATATTATCCATGTACTCTGTCTCATAATCTGGAATTAATTTTTTTTTTTCTTCAAACAATTTCTACACATTCTGGTTGATCCTGCAAAATAACGGGTGTATTTACTAATATAGAATGAACTATTTGTGTGTATGGGGTTTACGTAATTTGATTCCTACCCGTTTTTAGTAATCAAGAATCAAATTCTCTTTCCCTCATTAGGATTCGTAAATTAGTAAACGTGCCTGTATATGTATAAAACTAATTTTTCTTAAATAGGTTAAAAAAAAAATTGAATTTGACTGGTTAAAGTGTTAAACCATAATTAGCAAAACCGAAATCACTAAAAAAGCATCGTTTTGTCATTTTCTCTACTAAAAATAGTAAAAGATTTAAAATTTTAAATCTGGAAAAAAATTCCAAAATCGTTTGGACTTTTGGACGAGCAAATCAGGTCCTTGTGAAATGCATTTTTCAAAAAACTAGAATATAACTTTAATCAATCTGAAATTTTGCCCCAAACGTTTGGTATTTATTTGAAATTTAGTCCTGAAAACGAATTAAAAATCAACAATAATGAATTTTGAAATAATCCTTGAACAAATAGAATATTCAATGGATATCTCTATATTTAATTGAAGAATTTGTGTTACAAATTAAATGTAGATTCAAGAAGGCAAGACTTTGAAATTTAATTTTATGGATTTCTCTTGAAGTTTACTTTTTTTTTTAATAGGCTGTCCAGGCCAGCTTTTACGCACCTCGACCAATCCTTTAGGCCGGTCCAGGGCGGTTTCCACTCCGGACCTAGTGAACTCACAAAGGAATTACCTCCTTTGTTGCCTAGTCTCAGGAATTTAACAATAGAGGGAATCGAATCTGTGACCATACGCCTAACCACAAATCACATGCTCACCCTTGCGGCCTTGCCGTTGTTGAAGTTTACTTTAAATACAAATGAAAACCACCTATTGATCTATTTTGATTGGACTTGGATCCTTTGATTTGTAGTTGCTAATTTTTAGAAGAAATCAACATTATAATTTATAAATAACAAATTATTTAATGTTCTTTATTTTTATTTCATTCTTGGTAAACCTTCGAGATTTTAGTTGGGCTGAATCGGGTCGGTCCGACCAAAAATTTTCCAGCACATTTTTTGTTTGGATTAGGACAAATTATGGCCTGAGCACTATTTGGGCTGGACCGGGCCAAACCCAATAGAGCAACAAACATGATAAAAAATGTTGATATTTGCACCCTTTAAAAACTGTACGTACATCCCAAATTAATATGTTTTTGAAAATCTAATAATATCCTTAAGTAAAATTACCAAGAAGACTAAATAGTTTATAAGTACATCCACCGATAATTATTAATTAGTTTCCTATTTTAATCTTTTATGAAAAAAAAAAGTTTCTTATTAATGATTAGATATTAACATATATCATTAAAAACTCTTTCCATTTTCTTAAATCCTAGATTCTTTTTTAAATACTAATTTCAAATATATTTTCAAATTCTTTTAAGGAAATACAAATTAATTGTTAAGTATGGAAAATGAATCAAAATCATCCTAAATTGATTCAGAAAGTTTTAAATTAATTATTATTAGTTTCAAAATCAAAATCTCTTTAGACTATTTTTTTTTTCTGTTATCAATATCGGTTTTTTTTCAATTTCATTAAAAACTTTTCTACTTGCAAATCAATTGGGACATGACACAAACCTTGCATCCCTACCACTTTCACAAACATAAAATGGATCTTCAACTGGAAAACCTCAAATCGTAGTGATTTTTTAGACAGAAAACAATCAGTAAAAACGGAGAGAGTTGTTTGACTTGACGAGAGAGAAAAAAGAAAAGAAAAAAAAAGCTTGATTTTATGAAATGAAAACATAGAAGAGAAAAAGTGGGGGAAGAGAAAGAATAGTGATATAATTAAAGATAATAATAAAATTGATTAAATAACATATTTAGACTTAGATCGGATTAAGCCCGAAATTCATTCTTTTTCTCTAAAAAAGTCTGATAATGGATTGTTGATAATATTTAGATCGAATCAAAAGGGATTCAAGATGGACCAAATTCAGACCATACAAATTTAGATTCAGATTAGATCCATTCGACCCTTTTGACACCTTTATTCAACTACAAATCACACATTTAAATTTTTTTCAAATAATAGCTCAAATAAGAAAAATAATGAAATCTCATTTTGAATGAGCCAAACTTCGATAATCAAAACCATCGTGGTTAGAGGTATCAATAGGGCTAAGTGGTTAAAGTTGGGCTATATGCTCAAACTAGACAAGCAGAATTTGACTATGAGTGGCGATATTTGCACCCCTCAAAAACCGTATGTACACCCCAAAATTATATATTTTAAAAATTCCAATATTATCCTTAAATTAACTATCTTTTTTTCAAGGGGAGAAACCCCAACTTTATTTAGATCACGATCCGTAAGAATGATACTTTGAGCAAAACAATGGAAAACATCCACCTAAATCTTGTTCACTTTTTCAAAATTTTACTATTTAAATTAAATTAAAAAGACAAAAAATAACAAACAAAAACTCAGACTGTTCTCCTAAGTTCTAAAAGATGGACGATCACTTGGATTTGGAAACTCTGGTAGTTTGGCTCATGCACTTTTCTGGTAGAGGGAGCTCGGAGCAAAATTGTTTTGTGGTAACTATTCATAATGGAAAAAGTGAAAAACTAGATTGATGAAGGATATTTTGGAAGAGGTAACAAATTATCTACAGGAATTTTATAATGCACAGGAAATTATTAATGTCAAACAAAGAGTTTAAAGCTAAAGAGGTTGCAGATTAAGTTGGAATCCCCCTCCAACGTCCTAATGAGGATTTAAAGCTTAACAGTGATCTATGCAGCTGTTAAAGGAATTTCTCTCATATTGGTGTAGGTGTTCCTCTATGGATTATCAGATTTGACTTGATGAAAAGTCAGTTTTATTCTTAATGAAGCTTAGGTTTATTTTAATATATATATTTAAGAATTAAAATGAAGGACATATTTGGTAATGTATGGGGTGTGTTTACAAGATATAATTATTTTAAAAAAATTAATGGGGTGTACGTACAAAAAGGGGTGCATATACGATTTTCTAGGGGTGTAAATATCGTCACTCTTTGACTATTTACATCCACAAGCCCAATGGGCCAAACTCGTTCGATAACTCAGACCAAGAAAATACATTAAACAAACCAAAGTCAATTATGCCGCCCACATTCAAGCCAATAACCCTTATTCGTGTAGGGTTCAGAGCACTCAACCCATAATCTTAACTAAACCCATAAAACTACGGTCGGTTTAGTTCTGTCCGATTCCGTGTGTCCGTCTGTCCTACATTGTTATGTCAAATTTGGTCCGTCCATCTAACACCATTTTGTCCTATTTTGTTCGTCCATCCAAAACCTTCAGCTGCCCCCAGTTCTTCGTCTTAGGGAATTTAAACACAAAAAATGAAAGTAATCAAGTGTTTTATAAGGAAGATCAATAAGAGATCAAATCAAGAAAACATATTAAACAAATCAAAGTCAACTATGCCGCCCACGTTCTAGCCAGTAACCGTTATTCGTGTAGGGTTTAGAGCACTTTACCCATAATCTTAACTAAATCATAAAACAACGATTGATTCGGTTCTTTTCGATTTGTTCTGTCCGGTCAACACCTGCAACCACCCTTAGTTCTTTGTATTAGGGAATTCAAACTAAAAAAATGAAAGTAATCAAGTGTTTTATATGGAAGATCAATAAGAGATCAAACCAAGAAAACACATTAAACAAACCAAAATCAACTACGCCGCCCACGTTTGAGCAAGTAACCCTTATTCATGTAGGGTTTAGAGCACTCAACTTATGATCTTACTAAACCCAGAAACCACGGTTGAATCGGTTCTATCCAATTTGGTCCGTCTGTACGACACCATTCTACCCAATTTGGTCCATCCATCCGACACCTCCAACCACCTTCGGTTCTTCGTATTAGAGAATTCAAACACAAAAAAAATGAAAGTAATCAAGTGTTTTATACGGAAGATCAAGGAGAGATCAAACCAAGAAAACACATTAAACAAACCAAAGTCAACTACACCGCCCACGTTCAAGCTAATGACCCTTATTCATGTAGGGTTTAGAACACTCAACTAGACCTGGCAATTTGTGTTCGCAAGTCGAGTTGGACCAAATTCGACACGATCCATTTATTTGTTCACTCAACCTGACATGACCTATTTATTAAATGAGTTGAGCATCTGAAACCCAACACGACCCGTTTAATAAATAGGTCGTGTCCAATATTTCGGGTCTTGAATATGCATAAACGATCAATTAACACTCCCTTTAGCCTTATCATTTGAAACCTAAACAAAATAGACAATGGTGGAGTACACATAATGAATGTGTTGTGTAATTATTGTGCAAAATAAAAACTCATGCATACAAATCTCTCCCATGAAAAGTACATGGCGACTTTCTTTGTAGCTATCTTATTTTATTTCGAATTGCAAATTATATTTAACTATAAAACAATTACATATAAGTGTTATACTACTATTTGTGCCATATTATTGTATATACATATGATGAGCAACTGAGCAAGATGTTGAGATTCGAGAGGGGCCTGCTCGGAATTGGGATGGAGACGGGAGACGGTAATGGAACAACGACATAGGGAGGAGAGAAAAGAGAGAAATGTGCGATGTCTGCACAAAAAGGTGAACGAACTAGGTTTAGGGTTTCAAGGTTTTGTTATATACAGTGAGTCAAATTACAAGTGTATTCCCCAATTAATTTTAAATTACCAATTTACCTTACTAATTGTGTCAACCCGTCAACCCGTTAACCAAACCCGACATGACCCAATTACTAACCGGGCTGACCCATTTACCAACCCGAATATGTTTAGGCAACCCATACCTATTTATTTTCTTCGGGTTCGTGGGTCGTGACCTAAATTGCCAGGTCTACACTCAACCCATAATCTTACTAAACCCAAGAAACCATAGTTGTATCGATTCTGTCTGATTTTGCCCGTCTGTCCAATACTGTTCTGTCCAATTTGGTCCATTCATCCAACACCTCCAACCACTCCGATTCTTCGTATTAGGGAATTCAAACACAAAAAATGAAAGTAATCAAGTGTTTTATACAGAAGATTAATGAGAGACCAAACCAAGAAACACACATTAAACAAACCAAAGTCAACTACGTTTCCCACATTCAAGCCGGTAACCTTTATTCGTGTAGGTTTTAGAGCACTCAATCTTACTAAACCCCACAAAACCACAGTCGGTTCGGTTATGCCCGATTTGGTCCGTTCGTCCAACACCGTTCTATATAATTTGGTTCGTTCATCCATCTGACATCTCTAACCACCCTCAGTTCTTATTAGGGAATTCAAACACAAAAAATGAAAGTAATCAAATATTTTATAAGCAAGATCAAGGAGATATTTTCTCTAGAATCTTCATAAACCTACAAATTAAATTAAAAAAAGATATCAAAAAGAAAATAATAATAAAAATTAATTAAAATAAATTGTAATTCTCTCTCAACTCTCGTGTCAATAGTGTGTCCCATCACCAACCACCATGTATTGAATGAATATACTAGAAGGGAAAAAAAAAAACACAGATATATAATTGGGGTCAAAACCAAAAAAATAAAAACAAAAACAAAATATTAGAGAAATCCAAGGGCCACTTTTTTTTTTCTTTCCCTCTTCTTCCCAATTTTTACCAAAATTTTTCCCTCTTCTTCTCTCTCTCTCTCCCTCCACAATTCCACATCTCTCAAAACCCCAACACTCCACCTCACTCTCTCACTCTTCTCTCTCTCTCTCTCTCTCTCAAGTAAGCTCTCTCTCTCTCTCTCTTCAATTTCTCTTATTGTCCGTATGATTGCTTTCATTTCTCTCTCGTAATTTTTTTCTAGGGTTTTTGTTTGTTTCGTGTTTTCAGTGATTGCATGAGTGCGGGTTCGAGTTCTGTCCGTCTCGAATCTCCACTCTGACGCATGTTCCCTTGCATTTTCATGTGTGAGTATGTTTTTTCGGGTTTTTTATTTTTAAATTTTCTTATTTATTTGAACGAATATTTTGGTTGACAATCGTAGGGATTGTTCTGTTAAAGTTTCTGATTCGTTTAATGGAATAATGTTTCGGGTTTTTTTTTTGGTGTTGTTGTTATGTGAACACGTGATTTGATTTTAATTTTGTTGTGTGATTTGTGTATCTGATGTTAATGGGAGTTTGTAAATGTTTATGTGGGATGCGTTTGGTAGTTGCAAGAAGAGAGAACGAAATGGAATTTCATCTCGACTTTTGTTTTAGTGTTTATTATTATTATTATTTTTTCAGTTTGCTTTGTTTATATGAAATATTATGGACCTCAATAGTTTGATTTGGATTGATATGTTTGAGGTTTTTGATTTCCAAAATCGGGTATGTTTTATTTCTTGTTTTGAGGTTATTTTGTGGTGCTTGCATGTTTGAGTTTTGCTGCTTATCCAATTGAGCTTATAATTTGGTTTGTTTTGTCACAAATTGGTTATTTTAGAACTGCTTTTTTATATGATTGTTTTTGGGTTCCATATTGATGTGTTCTGTATTCTCTCTCTCAGTAGAAGATTTTGATTACAATTTGATTTGGGTTGCAGGTGTTGAATTTGAAGTTTGGGCTTTAGGATCTTTGGGATTGGTGCTTAGTTTGGGGATGGTGTGAAATGTGTCTGCAGTGACAGAAAAGTTCTTCGGTTTCGTTTGCTTTTCGGCATTCACTTATGCAGAAAAGTATTTATGGTTGTTGTTAGTGGAATGGTGGGTAAGTTATCGTATGTCATGTTCTGTTAAGTTCATAGGTGAAGAATTGGTTGGCTAATTTTACTAAAACTTGTTTGACTTGTATTGGTTCAGGATAAATTTTTTGGATGATTGGTGGGTGCTGAAGACTTTGGATTTGGAGCAAGAGAAATTGTGAGAACAGAGTGGTTTCAGATTTCTTGAGTTGTGGATCAATTATGGAGTGCAACAAAGAGGAGGCAGTGAGGGCAAAGGAGATTGCAGAAAAGAGGATGCAAGATGGAGATTTTTCAGGGGCACAAAAGATTGCTCGCAAGGCGCAACAACTCTTCCCTGGCCTTGATAATGTTTCCCAGTTGTTAACAGTATGTGAGGTTCATTGCGCAGCACAGGATAAAATGTTGGGGTCAGACAAGAATTGGTACACGATTCTCCAGATTGAACGGTCAGCTGATGAGATGACTATCAAGAAGCAGTACAGAAAGCTTGCGCTGATGCTTCATCCTGACAAGAATAAATATCCTGGTGCTGAGGCTGCTTTCAAGTTGATTGGGGAAGCAAACAGGGTGCTTTCAGACAAGGGAAAACGTTCTGTGTATGACTTGAAGTTTAGAGCAACAGCGGGAACTTTTGCACCCAAGCCTCAACCTCAGCAGTCACAGAGAAACTCTTTCAGGAAACAACAAGGGGCTGCAAGCAATTTTCAGAGTGGCCCTCATATGCGGCATGGGGCTGCTACCAATGTTCCCAAACCACCTCATATGCAGTTTCCAGGTGCACATCCTTCTCAAAATGCAGATAAGACAACATTCTGGACACTCTGTGCCTCTTGTGGTATTAGGTACCAATACCACAGGACTCATGTAAATAAAGTATTGCGTTGTCAGAGTTGCCAACAGTCCTTCACTGCCTATGACCTGGGTTCTCGGGGAATTTCACCAGGACATCCTTGGAATCAGTCCCTGAATCAGAATGGGGTTCCAAGTCCAGTGTTTCGAAATGGGTTTCCGAATCCGGGGCCCTCTAAAGTGCCCTCACAAAGTAATCGTGGAAAGCCTTCTGCAATGGCTCAAGAGAAAGTAGATGGTCGCATGAAAGGGAAGGAAGGTGTAAGAATGCATAAGCCAGATGTAGCTAATGGGAAGGAAGGTGTAGGAAAGCCCAAGCCTGATGGAGGAAAGCCTAGAGAACGTGGAACTTCAAGAAGTGCAGACAGGAAGAGAAAGAGAAAGTCAGAAGGCGAATCCAGCGAAAGTTATGAGGTTGGCAATGGTGATGAAGACGAGGATGGTCTCAATACAGGCCATCCAACTAGAAGATCTTCCAGGCAAAAACAAAATGTTTCTTACAGTGAAAATAAAAACGAGGACGATGATTTTGTAAACCTTCCCAAGTGCTCCAATGGGACCAAACCGTCCAATGCCAGTGAAGAGGAGGTGATAGAATTGGATCCAGAGCTGCTCAAGTATCCTGACCCAGAATTCAGTGATTTTGATAAAGGTAGGGCAGAAAGCTGTTTTGCTGTTAATCAAGTGTGGGCTATATATGATACATGTGATGGCATGCCAAGATACTATGCTCGGATCAAGAAAGTATTCTCACCTGGTTTCAAGCTACAAATTACTTGGCTAGAGCCTGATCCAGATGATGAAGGTGAGAATCACTGGTGTGATGTTGATCTGCCTGTTGCTTGTGGTAAGTTCACAAATGGGAAATCCGAAGGAAATGAAGATCTTCTAATGTTCTCTCATCAGGTAAGTTTCATTAGAGGCGCTGGTAGAAACTCATGCCTGATATATCCTAAGAGAGGAGAAACTTGGGCCCTGTTTAGGGATTGGGATATCAAGTGGAGTGATAATCCGGAAGAGCATGAACCACCATACCAATATGAATTTGTAGAGGTTCTGACAGATTTCCAAGCGAATGCTGGCATTGGGGTTGCCTATTTGGGCAAAGTGAAAGGGTTTGTCAGTGTGTTTCAGCGAATTGCTAAGAATGGGGTTTTGTCATTTAATATAGCACCAGGTGAGCTGTATAGATTTTCACATCGAATTCCTTCTTTTAGAATGACTGGCAAGGAGAGGGATGGTGTACCAGAAGGATCTCTTGAGCTTGATCCTGCTTCTCTGCCTCACGATAAGCCTAGTGATGTTGGTGATCATAAGATGGAAAACAGAAAGGTGGATGCTGAACCGAGTGCTTCGTGCCCGGTGTCTTCCCAAGGTAATCTGAAATCCAAATCGGATAGTATGAAGAGTAGCACGCTGAAGAAGCATGAGAGTGACCCTAATAGGGAAAACAGTGAAAGGAAGAAACGTAATAAAGTTGAAGTCAGAAAAGATGGTAAAGAAGACATAAGGAAGTACTTCGTCCCCAGTCAGCCCAAAGGAAGTACTACATACCCAGCTGATGAGAGAACAAGAACCCCGAAGAAGCATGAGGAGACTGATTTTGCAATGGATGCCTTGCGACTCAGAAAATCTCCAAGGGATTTGAGCAAGAAAAGTAACCAAGTTAATGCAAGTAAGCCTACAACCCAGGAGGATGCCAACAAGCATTTAGATGCTAAGAAAAACGAAAAGCATAACAGTGTTCCTCAGTCCAAGGAAAGTTCATCCCCAGGTGTGTCTGATGTTAAGATGCATTTACCTGTCAGGAATGGGAGTTCCACCAATGTCATGGAAACCTCCAATTCCCCTGCACTTCCGACTACAAGCCGTCAAGTTGCTGAAGCAGAGTTTTATGACTTTAAGCTGGATAAAACTGAGGAGAAGTTTGAGCTTGAACAGATATGGGCGCTTTATAGTGATAGTGATGCGATGCCTAAGAGCTATGCTCAAGTGAAGGTAATTGATTCAACACCTGATTTCAGATTGCATGTGGCACTGCTTGAAGCCAGCTCACCCCCAAAAGACGCGTCCCGGCCTGTTTGTTGTGGGACTTTTAAATTAAAAAATGGTAAATTAAAGGTTTTACCACGCTCTGCCTTTTCTCATCAGCTAAAAGTTAAACCTATTGGTAGGAACAGATTTGAAGTATACCCTCAGAAGGGTGAGGTGTGGGCACTATACAGGAATTGGAACTCTGAGTTGACATATTCTGACCGGGATAAGGGTGAATGTGAAATCGTGGAGGTATTGGAAGACAGTGATCAGTGCATAAAAGTGGCAGTTTTGATGCGTGTTAACGGAGCTAAAGTTCTTTACAGGGTTCCAAGAAGCCAAAGATCGAAAACTGGTTTTATGGAAATTCAAAAGGATGAGGTAACTAGATTTTCTCATCAGATTCCGGCATTGCAGCTGACAGGGGAGAAAGAAAATCAGTTTAGAGGGTATTGGAATCTCGACCCTTTGGCTATTCCTGGTACTGTAATTTGTTTAGAATGAATACTGAATAGGCAACTGGGGTTTATGTTGTATAATGTCTTTTGACCCCTGACCTTAGTTGTAGCCCAGTTAGGATCCTCTGCTTGAATGCTCCCATCGAAAGAAAGCTTGATCGGATTTATTTTTTGTTTTTCATCTAAGAACATGGATGGCCATAGACTCCAAGTACTAATTATATTTTTTTTCTTGGCCAGTTTCATTGTAGCCATCTCCGATGATGAATCTTGTTCAGTGTATATCTGGAACTTTAATAGACTCTGCCGTGTTATGTTTTTTGTTTTTGAAAAACATTGTTAAGTGTTTATAAACTTATGCTAGTGTTTCTTTTTGTATTTCTTGATTTTGGGATGTTTCTTTTTCTAGTTGGCTTTGGATGATATTTCTGTTGCCTTTTCTGGTTGAGTTTCATAAAATTGTTTTCGGGATTAAGGGAGGGGGTATGACTCGAACCTATAACATGTTGGATATATATGCATGTGGGGTTTACTACAACATGTTGGATATATATGCATGTGGGGTTTACTACCACACTTAGGTGGCGTTTGTTTTTTGTCTGAAGACTTAAAGTTCTGAATTGGGTCTGAAATCTGAATTGGGTCTGAAGTCTGAAGTTTGAGAAACATGTTTGTTTTTTATTTTCTGATGTCTGAATTAAGTGTAAAGTTGTTTGTTTTTTTAAAACCAAAATATCTGAAAATCTATAATTGGACATTTATACCCTTGTTAGTGGCAGCATATAAAGAAAGCATGTGTGATGCTTATGACATGTGACATGTGCAAGTGATAGGTGTCATGTGATTAGTGGAAAAAAAAAGAGAATAAAATAAGAAAAGAGATAAAGAGAGAGATATGTGAGACAGTGAGATGGATAGACTCGGCAAATCAAAGCTCAAAGGAAAGAAGAAGATGAAACATAGAAGAGATAAACAGTGAAGAATAAATAAGAAGATAAAAACGTGGCTTTTTAAATTTTCTTTTCTCTTCGACTTATCTTCATATTCGTTCTCATCTTCTTCTCAGTTCTTAGCCTTTTAATTTTCATTGATTTTAGCTTTTTTTATTTTCTTTTAAAAAAAAATTCGCCGTCAATGGTGTCAGATCTGAACACCGGGCAGCTGGGTTTTGTTCTCCGGTGCCTCCTGGAGCTTTTTGTCTGGGTGGTGACATCACACTAGCCGGCGGTGGCGACCTTTGGGAGACAGTTTGACCGGCCAAATGAGTTCTTTCGAAGGCGAATTTTGGAAATAAGCTATTATGCAAAGGGCAATTTGGGCAAAAAAAATTAATGTTAATCGGAGTCTCAACAGACTTCAGACAAAAGCTCAAAATTTCTACTTTTTTCTCTCAGACGTTTTTCATGGTTTCTCAGACTTCAAATCACTTAAAAAACAAACAAAAATGTCTTATTAAGACATTTTTGCCTCTTTCAGACTTCAGAGGCAAAAAACAAACAGGACCTTAGCCGATCTCTCATCCCGTTATAGGTGGTTATTTTTGTTGGCTTTTGTTGAGGTTCTAGTTGGATATAGGTGTTGCTGATCCATTATATTATTACTAGTATACATATATATAACTGGATCAAGTCTAAGGACAATATTTATACTAGTATATTTATTGGATTAAGTTCTACTCCCGGCAATTACATTGTGGCTAGTCTTCAGGGCGTTTAGCTCTGCTGATGGAAGGACGGACATGGGGCTAACGTTAGCGATTCGAATCCTATTCAGACGGGAGCGAGTTCTAATTTACATGTTTGCATCATTGTGGGGCCAGGAGTGTAGGCCGAGGTTTCCTATTTGTCTTACTCCACGATCCAACATACAGGTCACGATGATTGACGTAGTTGGGGAGGACAGGCTGATGGGTGCCCGGACGAAGTCCGGGATCCTCGATACCAAAAAAATAATAAATAAATAAATAAATATTGCACGATACACATGACAGCCAAAGTGCCAAACACACCTCATCACAATTAAATGAAGCAATTGATCTGATCTAATCTGCAATTCAATAATTAATTAAGAGAGAAAAACGAGGAACCTGGTGAAGTTGACTTTAGAAGTCAACAATCGACCCCCCAAATCTCACTCTATAACAAAAAGTGTGCAAAGCGAAAAAGGGAAGAAGTAGTAAAATGGGAAAAGCTCATGTTCTTGCTATATGTGTACCAGCTCAAGGTCATGTGATTCCTTTAATGGAATTTTCAGTATCCTTAGCCAAACATGGCATCAAAATCACATTTGTTAATTCAGAGTCTGCTCATAAGCTGGTGGTGAATGCATCATCAGACACCAAGGATGATGACATTGCTCTTGTTTCAATCCCAGATGGTGATCAGCCAGAGATACTCAAACAAGTTATTGAAAATATTAATGCAACAGACGGTGATAATAAAATCACTTGTGTTCTAGCAGATCCTGGTCTTTCATGGGCCATGGAAGTAGCAGATGAGATGAAAATCAGACGAGCCATCCTCAGTCCCTTTGCAGCCACATTGTTGGTCTTAAAGTCTAGCATTCCGAAACTCATCCAAGACGGGATTATTGGCGAAGATGGTAGCTTGCTCTTTTGGAGAATTGCTCTAAAAGCATACGTTACGGTATTTTATATTTTTGTTGTTTTTTTTCAGGAACTCCAACAAAGAAGAAAACTGTTCTATTGTCACCAACGATTCCTGCCATAGAGACATCACACTTTTCCTGGATCTGCTATAGCAACTCAGAATTACTGAAATTTTGGCTTTTTGAATATGCATTGAGATGTAACAAATCAATGAAGTTGGCAGACAAGATACTTTGCAATTCCAACTATGATCTGGAGCCTGCAGCGTTTGAGATGAATCCGAAGATCCTACCTATAGGCCCTCTTTTGACAAGCAACCAGCAGACGGGGAATTTCTGGGCAGAAGATTCAAGTTGTTTGAAATGGCTTGATCAACAAGCAACAAAATCAGTCATATATGTTGCATTCGGTAGTGCAACTACTTTTGATCAAGACCAATTCCAAGAATTTGCAATGGCGCTTGAATTGTGCAACAGACCATTCATTTGGGTGGTACGTCCTGGCTTTGTAGAAAAGCAAAGTGAAGCCTACCCAGAAGGATTTGAAGAGAGAGTAGGAGGTCGTGGGCTCGTAATAAGTTGGGCACCGCAACAAAAAGTTTTGGAACATTCTTCGATTGCTTGCTTCCTTACACATTGTGGTTGGAACTCTACCATGGAATCACTTATCAATGGAGTCCCTCTCTTGTGTTGGCCATTTATCAGTGAACAAGTTCACAATCATAACTATATTTGTAATGTTTGGATGGTTGGATTAGGATTCAACAGAGATGGTGTGGGAGGGTTGAATATTGCACGACAAGAAATTCAAAACAAATTGGAGGAATTGTTGGGCAATGAAAAGTATAGAGAAAATGCATTGGATCTCAAGGAGAAGCTAAGGAATAGCATCAAACAAGGTGGGTGCTCCTACAGTAATTTCATCAGTTTTGTTGAATGGCTCAAGGAGGAGGAGTAGTAGTTCATGCATGGAATCTAATCTAGTTGTTAATTAATTTTATATTAAATGTCAAGTCCAATAACATTGATGATCACATGTATTGTTTAGTTTAGTTTAATCTAATCTAGTTGTTAATTAATCTAGGGTCAGGATCTTCTCCTTATTTTGTTTTTCCTTGACTTTTCATAATCTAATGACACCTAATCAAAATAAAAAATATATAGATAAGATTTGATCACTTTTTTTTCCTCTCTCATACAACTTGGTGTTTTAATTGCATTTGAAAAATGCTAAGTAAAAACAAGGACCAAGAAGACTAGAGGATCCTGATCCATTAATCTAATCTAGTTGTTTGGTGTTGTTTAGTTTAGTCTTCTTTTAAGTCATTTTGGAATTCGGGACCTGTTGTAACGTCCAAAATAAATCACATGTGTTGTGGGAATTATCGACTTCAGAAACAAAATACAAGTTTCTTGACTGCCTCAAAACCTAGTATATATAAAAGTGGACCCTTTGAAAATAAAATATAAAAAAGATATTTTGCAAAAGGTAGGGAATTGGGGGGTGGCTGTGTGGTTACTGCTTCCCCTGAAGTTTTTCAATTTTATAAAATTTTCCCTAAACTTATAGAATTTTTATGTTTTTACCCTTATTTCTTATTTAATCCTTTTATAAATTACACCGTTAATAATTTTTTCTTAATCATGTAGAGAATATATTTGATCCTAAATATCATAAATATACTATTAGAATAGATTTTGGATATTAGAAAAATATTTGTAGTACAGTTTAAATTTCAATTTGTTTTCTAATTCTTAAACAATATTATTAAATATTAAATTAATAGCTAAAATTTTTAGTCTATATTATTTTTAGAGTAATGATAGATATCCTAACTAGTTGTGTGTCGATTGACAAATGGATATGTACATATTAATTTTTATTTATTATTTTATTTCACTCGTTATATTTATATGAATTAAATTGTCTAAGTTAAACGTTGAGATATGAGTTGAAATATCTAGCATTTTTCTTATTTTTATTATGTTTTCATCTTATTCAATAATCATTTTAAATTGACAAGATGAGGTTAGTCTGGTGGTATATCTCTCACACTTACGCTATGAGGTTGTGGGTTCGAGTCCTCCCCCTCTCCCCAAAAAACACCGAATTTATGTAATATATTTTTTTTAAAAAAAGGATCATCTTAAATGTTTTTCATAAATGCACAAATTAAGATAATTAATCTCAATAAAAAATTATTATTCATTTTAATTAATTAATAAAAAATTAATGTTTTAAAATATAAACACAACAATATTTTTTAATTAATGTTTTGTTTAACACAACTTCTAAGATATATATCGATTTAACCCATTATTTCACGGTGCTCCCCCTGGAACATAATCCTGGCTCCGTCTTTGCTTATCACGATGATTTAACAACGGTAATCCATATACAATTGTCTTCAACTTTTATTGAACATCTCAACAATTCAAATTCAACAACTAAATTATATTTTTTTACATCTAAAAGTACTCTTTGACTAAATTGCATAAATTGTGATGAAATGATCACTCAAATCTTCAATAACCAATATCCACATCTTCAAAACTTCATAATATTTACTAATTTGTAGTTATTCCATCAACCATTTGTTAGGATTATGCTCAATAGCAAGAGTGTAATATTGTAATTGACAATCTTATCATATTAATAAAGTGATTTCTGTTTATTTAACAAAATCTTATAGCATTTATAATTATAATTGTCAAGGTAAATAATCATAAAGTCAAAAGACTATGAAAAAAGAAGAATTGCTCGTACATCTGGATATGTATGAGGTAGACACAATTCTTTAGTTAGTCTTGAATAATGTTCACAACATAAGTTAAAGGTTGGGCACATTTATCTTATTAAAGTTATAGATTCTTTTGCTAGCATTTGAGTGGGATCAAATGTGTTATGATGGGTCTAAATCATCAAAGTGGCTTTGAGTAAAAGAATCTAGTGCACTAGGTGCATTGAACTGTATCACAATGAAATACTTTATCTAGAACCGTCAATAGATAAAAGTTTTTTCATTATGAGGACAATCGGAGAGTCTATCTTAATTCTGAGATAAATGATGGATTTATGGTTGCAAGTGGTATTATTGGAGTTATCAATGAGTACGATTATATAGTATAGTCTATCCTCGATAGTTTGGTGATATTTATTTGTTAATCGATAGAGGACTTCATTTATAGATATGGATATCGTGGCTTTATTTATACAATGAGAGTATAATATCATCATATGGATGTTTTGAGGTAATTGGATATAAAATCTCAACGTTGAGTTTTCGATAGTAACTATTGAAAACATGGCTTTTGGACAAGTCAAAATATCCAAAATTCAAAATGTGGTCATATAAGTAAATATGGTAACTTGGAGAGCTATATGCGGTCTATGAGCTCTTGGCGATTACTGATATTATTCACGAAGATTCACTATCTCCAATAAGATTGTCTAGGGTATGAATGAGAATCATTTACTTGTTCTATCTTTATTTAAGAGTGCAATTTTAGTTCTTTAGTGGAATGAACTAAAATTAATAGATCGAACCTAAGTGAATCATTTGTTAATTGTGATTGGGTTATGTCTATTGGAGCTTAAATTTAGATAGCCCGCCAAGATCCACAATCCACATGGACTTGCATGGATCACTTGATATATACTATCGGACTAATTATGGGTCCATCTAGAATTGTATTAAGGCATGTGGGCTTGTTTCTTTTAGTAAGAATGAGTCTAGTTCACATGTGGGCCTTTTAATTAAAGGTCCAATGGATTTAATAAAATTAAAAATAATATTTGTGCCTATCTTTGTGTATGGGTGGCAAGGCTTGAAAAATAGCTTAATATATTATTTTATTTTATTATTTGATTAAATGGGAATTAATCAATTGATTGATTAATTATTTAATTAAGAATCAAAATCTTTTTCTGACTAGGAAATATGTTTCTTAGTAGTATACTATTGTGGTAGTATAATAAATATAAAAGACTTTATTTGGTAAGTAGATAAATAAGGGATTTATTTATCTAGTCAAATTAGGAAGTCTTTGATATAATCACAAATACGCTAAAGAATTAGATTAGGGTTTGGAATTCTAAGAAAATCTACCTAGAGTTAGGATTTAGGTCAAAAAGCATGAATCCTATTTGGTAAAGGAATTCGGCCACCCTAATTATATTTAGGCAAGAAGTCGTGCAGATATATATATTTTAATATATATGCAAGTTTAATTCATGCAGATTACATATTATATATATGCATGTTAAAGTCGTGCAAATATATATAGATTATATAAATTGCAAGTTGAACTAGAGATATATATAATATATATTGTGCAAGGATATCGCATATACATATATATATAATATATTGTGCAAGTAAATAGCACTAGAGATATATATAATATACATTGTGCAAGGATATCGCATATATATACATAATATATTCGGCAACCCTAAATGTTTTTTTAAGAGAATTATTTTTCTATTGCTTGAAAAATAAAAGCTATCTCTTAAGACTAAGTGTGATTTTTGGCCAAGAGGATATAAAGAGAAGAATTGTTTTTATTTCGATAGTGTACTAGTAAGCTTTTACATCAAAAGGCTTTGTGCACAATTTCGAATAAGGCTCACGCGAGTTTCGATCATTAGATTGAGAATACAAAAGTGACCGGAACGTTCTTCGTTATCTCTTGGAAGTTTTTGTGACTAACGAAAAAGAAAAGATTTTGTTATCCATCCTCAGGTACACAATTCAAAGAGAAGAGAGACCACGCTCCTAGGTGATTCACGTTCGTGATTAGATTGGAAGATCTTATGGATTACCATCGACGCAACGTCAATCGGATCACGCGACAAAGGTACGATATCTTTATTATATGTTAATTAATTAAAGGGTTAAGGTTCATCTTCAAAAAGGAAAATTTTTTAAAACATACTAAACCTATTTTAGTCTCGCTTCCGCTACGTGCACAATCATTTTTTCCCTACACCATTTATAACAATTAGCACCCGAATTGAAAATCCCTATCATATACATTGCTACATTATTTCACTGGCGATGCTAATTGTTGAAGTAAAGTTCATGTCTCTACAAACTCCATTAATGGTATCCACTACATGATAGATCACCAACAACAATATTATCAATCTAACAATGCCTATGATATTAGTATGTATTACATGTTTTAGTTGTGTCATGTGTGTGAAAATCATATTATGGTTTATAAACAGATTGTATATTACCTTGGCTGCTTGAATTTCAAGACCATCAACCTTGAATGTGTATAGATTTTTCTACATTACATACCAAGTAGTATATAATTAACATTAATATTTTATAGAAAAAGTATAAATACAAAAACTTTAAAATAGTAATAAATGTAGAAAGCAACAAGCTAGCCATAAACGACGAGGAAAAATACAAAATTATAACATATACCTTTATAGAAATGATGTAGCCAAAAACAACTTTCTCTAAATAGCTTCGATGCTGGATGGATCTAGAAATCTAAATTAAATCAACCTAGGGGAAAAAATATGGAGAGAAAACCGAAAATAGTCATCCAAAACATCATACTTTTGTTTATAGCCACTTTTGAAATTATAATTGTTAATAGCCACTTTTTAAAAAAACTTTCAGTGTATATCTGTAAATTACAAGTATACCCCTGAAATTAGTTTTCTTTTTTTAAAACCTTAAAACTTGAAATCATGACTAAATTGAAAATGTCAAAACTTGAAATCATGGCTAAATTGGAAAGTCCAAACTTGAAATCATGCCTAATTTGAAAATGTTGAAACTTGAAATGTGGACTAAATTGAAATTAGGCTTAGGTTTTTTTTTTCCCCAATTCTTCTTCTTCCTTATCTTCTTCCCCAAATCCCCAATCATCGCCGGCGTCGTCAAGGTGAGGGCCAATCATCGTCGGAGCTGGGCAAGCATCGCCGGACGACGTCGACTGGGCGTCATTCATCGCCGGACGTCGTCGGCAAGCTGCTTGGGCTCCGCGCAAACCAGTGGCGGCAAACCAGTGGCGAGGCTCACCGCTGGTTTGCGCGGAGCCCAAGCAGCTCGCCGACGACGTCCGGCGATGATTGATGCCCAGTCAACATCGTCCGACGATGCTTGCCCAGCTCCGGTGATGATTGGCGGCATGGAGGAAGAAAAGAGAGAGAGGATTGGGGAGAGAGAGAGAGAGCAGAGAAGAGAGAAAGAGAGAGAGAAAAAGGAGAGAGAGAGAGATGATTTAGGGGTTTTTATATGAGGGCTTTCCAGTAATTTCTCAAAAAAGTGGCTATTAACAATTAAAATTATGCATGTGGTTAAAAAAGAATTTCCCATAATTAGAGTGGTTATTTTTGACAATTTTCACAAAAATATGCAAATATTAGTTGATTTTAAATCGGTAGAATATATTTACTTGTATGTCTATAAACATTGCCGAGAAACATACAAGTGTTTGAAATGAGATAAGTTGATTTTTAGAACGAATGACTGTTACAAAATGGCAAAATCAAAATATAAACATTAATGTTTAAACCAAGTACATAATATAAACAAACAACGTACTACAAAACTTGGCTTGCTTTTAACGAAACAATAACACATACATAGAAAAAAGAAATCAAAGTCATCACACATTCATTACAAAAATGACAAAATCTTCAAAGTCCATTAATTTTTTCAAGTATTAGTCTATATAAAGATATTTATCACATCAAAAATTTACACAAACACTACAATATGGTTTGATTAGCATTTTAGAAAATAACACGTTTGATTACCCTATAAATTTTATATAGGCAACAAATTTGTTATAGTAGTTTAAAAGAAAACCTAAATTACTATCATGACTTAAAAGGCTACCGACGAAAAATCATTAACAATCTACTCTCAAATCTCAACCTTCTCAAATAACAAATAAATCATAGCCATACAAATTCATGGCATCACATGAATCATGATAGTCCCTTTTGAAACACTCAAGACTTAAAACTAAAAACAGAAAACTAAGTTGAGCAATTAGTTAATAATTAAGTGGATTTATAGATCAGTTTTACTCTGAGCTCATAGCTCCTACAAAAACTCCAACTTGAGAAATATTCAACTCGTTGAGAAAGCCTTAATAGTCCAACATATAAATTTGAATCATTTTCTTCAACTCTTCAATAGCACAGTCCATGTATTTAAGTAGCTGGGTTACCCAACCAATTTGCCAAGAAGTGCTTATATAGGTTGTCCATCTTTAATACAACTTTTCTAAAGCAGTTTAAAAACTTTAGGAAAAAAAATAATAGAAATTTTAACCAATTCATACAATTTCACTTTCAGGTAAGCTAAACTTTAACAAACATCAATCTGCAGAATCAAAAACATCACTAAAAATAGAAACTTTGACAAAAAACAACACAATCGAAGCAATTCAAATCTTATAAACAAATCCAATAAAACTCAAATTAAGCTCAAAATCAACAACAAATTACACTACAACCTAAAATTTTCTCAACACGGTTGTCAATCACACAATCAAAGCAATTTAGTACCTAAAAATTCATAGAAAGCAAACCTATTTCACCCTCAAGTGAGTTAAAATTTAACAAGTATTAATCTATATCTAAAGTGTATATACAAACAATAAACAGAAACATATTCATCTCAAACTCACCTGTAAAAGCTGGAGTGAAATAGGGTTTTGTTCGATAAGCTTCTGGTGTCTTTTTTTCTCTCTTTCTTACACGACTGTATCTCCTCTGTTCTTCTAATTTTTTTTTTTTAATTCTTCTTCCTTATCAGATGAATCCATCACTTGCACTCAAATCCCTTTTTTTATATATATATTTTTTCTTTCCTTCACTTGACAGACGTCCCCTGTATATTTAAGCACTAATGCTAGACCACTCACAAATTTAGCCCAAATTTCAACCCAAATGATGTGACAAATGGTTTTTTCATTAACCACATCATCCCATGTTGTGTGTGGTGATGACAACTCACTTGCCACATCATTTGGGTTATTTATTTGGGTTGTATAGCATTACTCATATTTAAGTCATCAAGTTGTATGACAAATTAAATTTATACCCATTTATTATTTCTTATTCCTTTTCAAGTCATTCAATGCATAGAAAATAATATTTTCATCCCCTATCTCATTTTATAATATAAAATAATTATCAATACAAATACTACCTATTGATTTGGGTCCAGTCCATATCATTACCTCTAGCCTTTTAGCAAATAAATTCCATCTAAATTCATAATAATTTGGGTAACCTATTTAACAATAATTTAACCTATTTAGAATTTTAAATTAAAATAATTTTTGGAAATTACTATACAATCCCTGTTGTGTTACTATTACTAAGACATGTCTATTAAGTAGTTCTACAAACTCGAAGGCTTGTATTATCATTTGGCTTTCAAAGAAAATCTAAGGGATGTTATAATTAAAATATTACTAAAATCTGTCTATTAAGTATCTATATAAACTTTAAGGGTTGTATTTATAATTTTACTTTCAAAGAAATTAAAAAAAGAAAAAAAAGTCAAAGAAATTAAAAAAAACAGGTGGCTATAATTGTTAATTCCAGCCGACAACTTTCTCTTTTTATATAGTTAGCAGATATCATGTTGTTTGAAATTTGTTTTATATGTATAAAATACAAATACCAAAGCATTCACATCGGGCATTTGGTCTAGTGGTATGATTCTCGCTTTGGGTGCGAGAGGTCCCGAGTTCGATTCTCGGAATGCCCCTTTTTTTCCTGTTATTTCATATCTGTGCTGCCGTGCACCAAAAATTTTAAATTGTGTTATTTTTTATTTTTTATTTTAAAGAAAATAAATAAAAATTAAAATTTAAGAAATGGGGCATTCCGAGAATTGAACTCGGGACCTCTCGCACCCTAAGCGAGAATCATACCACTAGACCAAATGCCCATCTTGGTTTTTAAATGTCATAAGTAAATAAATATACAATATGTTTACAAAGTTTTTTCTTACAACATCTTGTTTTTCACTCACTCACTCTTATGTGGTTACAACTTACAATAATGGCGTCCAATTA
Source organism: Acer yangbiense (assembly GCA_008009225.1). Taxonomy (NCBI): domain Eukaryota; kingdom Viridiplantae; phylum Streptophyta; class Magnoliopsida; order Sapindales; family Sapindaceae; genus Acer; species Acer yangbiense. The sequence continues at coordinate 9,136,137 of CM017763.1, read as the reverse complement.
GAGCCTGTTTCTTCTGGGTAAACTTCAAATTCTTGAAATAATATATATTTTTTCTCTTTGTTCTCTAAGAAGTTAAGACTTTCAAACAAGTTGTTTTAAAATTCAAAACAGAGAATTTCACAGTGCACGTTACGTGTTCGATAAAATTCCTGATAGAACACTTTGACGTGTTTCCTTGTAACAAACAATCATTTCCACCGTTCCATATTTGATCAAACAGCAATTGTTTTTTGTGGGGTTTTTCTAATCTTTGGTTTTTTGGATTCTGTTTAGGGGAATTGCACAACAAGTGAAAAACAACTTGTGGTTTTTGGGTGAAGTGAAAATATGTTGAAGCAAGTACTGGGCAAGGTTTTGAATAAAGGAGTTGGCGGTGCAAATGGTGGAGAGAGGATTCTTCGGCCTTGCTTTTATATACCCACCAGCAGCTTGCACCAAGGACAGGTATTGGTGTTATTGGGTTTTGCTTTTATTTTTATTTTATGACTTTCTTGTTCATTTTATGTTTTGAGTTTGCTCAAAATCATGTCTTTTTATCATATCGAGTTGTACCCGTTACTTGTTAATAGTTTAGGTATAAAAAAGAAGTAAAACTACTGAAATTCGACGTAAAATTGGGGCGTTTTGATTTATTGTTGTTGCTTGTTGTACCCGGTGCTGATATTGAGAAGTGAAACGTTATGAGTTTGTGTTATGTTTTTTAGGTTTATGTTTAAAAGGCCATATGTTTATATTGTTGATTAGTTGAGACAATGTGATGGTTGTGCCTGAATCGAGGTTGTTTAAGGATGAGTTTAAACGGGACAGATATTGTATTTTGCTTGATTTATTGCCAAAATTTGTGTGGTATTTTTTGGAGGTTATTCAAAGTGTGTGCTGATGCTGCAACCAGTTGTTTGCTTATATATATATATATATATATATATATATATATATATATATATATATATATAAGGTGATATCGTAGAGAAGTCGTTAAAGATAGTTATGATTCAATCAAAATGCATAGGAGCCTTTACCAATACGGTAATGGAAGGACATGTGATTGATATTATTAATTCTATTTCCATTTGGAATGTTTATAAAGCCTAGATTTGAGATAGAAGTTGATAGCTGTTGACTAGGGTAGTATCGGGTGGCTTCAGATGGCTCAGGATGAGCTCATGGATTTCGATTGAAATTCAGGCAGAAATGAGGTTCAATTCAAACATTCAAAATAAGCAGAAATTTTAAATTTTTTGTATATTGTATTCTGAGAGTTACTTATTGGTTGATAAACTAATGTTTAAAGATATATAAATTAGTCATGTTTATGTTCAGGCATGCTAATTCTGAATGAAAATAATTTCTAAAGAATGCAATGTATGTTAGGTGTTCATATATGTTAGTTTGGCCTTCGAGATCTACCGGCAATGATTCGCTTTATGAACCTTTTCTTGATATTGTTCTCTATATCAGATTCTTCAGACAAAAACTTAGAAGTTCTTTTAAAATCTGCTTAAAATGTTGATAAGTAATCTGGGAAAGCTTGGAATTGCTAAGTGGCTTGAATTTAGAAGTTAGACAAGACTGCAAAAAATATTCGTTTTTGACATGTCAAAAGTTTCTTCCTAATGTTGCTGATTTACAGGTTCATTGTGCACCTAGGAGCTTCTTTGGGGTAGAAGATTTCCTTGATGATGACAATAGCCGGCCATACACTTACCAGAAGGGGAAGAAATCAAAGAATCCGACCAAGCACATTTCATTCAAAAACCGCACTGGAGCGTATATGGAGCCATTTACACTCGATGTGTTCATCTCAAAGCGCTTTGTTTCAGCTTCAATCACCCACAGGGTGACGAGCAAGCAGGTCGCGGTTGCTGGCACAAACTCTAAAGACATCAAGGCAGCACTGAAGTCCCGTTCGGATATACCTGCGTGTTTGGCCATCGGCCGGATTCTGGCTGACCGGGCAAGAGAAGCAGATGTGTACACTGCCTCATATACTCCCAGGGAGAGGGACAAATTTGAAGGAAAGATCAGAGCTGTGGTTCAGTCAATCATTGATAATGGAATTGATGTTAAAGTCTATCTTGACTGAAAATAGGCTTCACTTGTTTTTGAAATTACTGTTTTTGGACCCTTGAGAATGGTTTGTAACTTTATTGTGTCAATATAGAGGCATCATTGGCATGTTTTGAAAAATCAAAGAAATCTTGGGACCTGTTCGATAACTTTTACAAACGTGTTTTCTATTTTTTGAAAACGAAAAAACAATAAATACCTATTTGTCAACCATGTTTTTGAAAGAAAACAATAAAAACAGGAAATATGTTTTCACTTTTTTTGAATAAAAATCGGAAACAACATTTTAATATTTTCACTGTTTTCTATTTTGTACAATCAGAAACAACATTTTAACATTTTAATTTTTTACAACATTTTAATATTTTCACGAACAACATTTTAACATTTTAATATATTTTTTACATTTTAACATTTTTAATATCTATTTAATTAATTAAAATTTATTGTAATTGTATTCATTAATACATATAAAGAACTAAAGATTCAATTAATCTAATTAATCAATTAAAAATATATTAAATTAATCAAAAAGCTAAATACATTGAACCTATCAATTTAATTAAATAAAATTTATTATAATTGTATTCATTAATTAAAAATGATAGCAAATTATATTTGTAATTTCAGCAACTTATTAATTTATGATATAAATGAGACTACAGACTTATATAAGGGTTTTCTGAAAAGTATTATCTTATTAATTTATCTTATCGGCCCAAATTGGAATCTAAAAAAATTATTATATTATAAAAACCGTTAATGTATGGTATATATGAATGAATGTCATTCAATCCATGAAATAACTTCCATCCATGATCCATATATCTTCCCACTAACTCTATCATTATGAATTTATGATCCACTTTATGGTTCATAATATTTTAATTTAAAGGAGCTCTTGCTATTCTATATATTTTGTGAGGTTATATAAAGGAGCTCTTGATATTCTATTTTATAGGCATAACAGAATACTTTGAAAGAAAAAAAAATGAAAAAAGAAAAAAAGAAGACGAAAGGAGAAAAAAGGTGAGGTCATTATGGTCAATTCAGTCACCACTTAACTGAAGTCCGAACCAAGTAACGACGACAGAGACCTCTGATGTTCTTAACGCCGTCTCCTCCATAAACCCCATTCTCCATTTTCAGTTTGTCACCGATTCGCCTCTCGCTCTCTCGGATTCTGCAAAACGGTAATGTTTTATCTACTCGCTTATGTTATATTTGTATAAGATTATTGAAATTTTTGTCAAAATGTACTTAATTGCTTAGAAATTGAACTGATATATGATAAATAAGATAACTTGTAGTGTGGTTAGGTTGAATCGATTTTTGATATCACTTACAAAAAATTGAAACCATGTCAAACACGAGCTTCAAGTTTTTATCTTTTTGGGTTTATTTTTTGTGTGGGAATTGCTGAAAATAACAAAACTTGGCTTACAAGAAACAAATAAATATCCAAATTTCATTTTTAAACACAGAAAGAAGATGTTAACACTGGAATATTTTGTTAAACCTGGAAAGAACATGTTAACAAATTTCATGATCTATAACTTTTATCTTGACATATAACCTAATTACCATTTTTTTTTTCAGGGATATGGGGAAGATTGGCTTGGTAGTGAACTATAATGGACACTGGGATAGTACACGGTTCATGGGTTCAAGTCCTTTTGTAGTCTGTGTGACCACGGAAGTGAAACACGATGAGTTGTTGGAGAAGATATACCAGCGGGCTGGGGTTAGTAGGGATAGATTTGAGCTCAAGTTAAGTACAATGGTTAACACAAAGACAGGGAAAAAAATATTACCCATTATGTATGATGGTGATGTTGAATTTGTGCTTATTAATGTTGAATGTATACCTGAAATTTTTGTGGAAGTGGTTGAAAGACCTGTAGCTGTACCAAGGGAGGTGGCACCCATGAATCCAGCATCATTTTCCAAGGATGCAGAGGACACAACTGGTGAAGGAAATGGGAAGGAAGGTGTAGGAAATCCCAAGCGTGATGGAGGAAAGCCTAGTGAATGTGGAACTTCAAGAAACGCCGACAAGAAGTTAAAGATAATGTCAGAGGGCGAATCCAGCGGAAGTTATGAGGCTGGCAATGGTGATGAAGACGAGGATGGTCTCAATACAGGCCATCCAACTAGAAGATATTCCAGGCAGAAACAAAATGTTTCTTACAGTGAAAATAAAAACGAGGACGATGATTTTGCAAGCAATTTTCAGAATGGCCCTCATTCGCAGCATGGGGCTGCTACCAATGTTCCTAAACCTCCTTATATGCAGTTTCCAGGTGCACTTCCTTCTCAAAATGCAGATAAGACAACATTCTGGACACTCTGTGCCTCTTGTGGTATTAGGTACCAATACCACAAGACTCATGTAAATAAAGTATTGCGTTGTCAGAGTTGCCAACAGTCCTTCACTGCCTATGACCTGGGTTCTCGGGGAATTTCACCAGGACATACTTGGAATCGGTCCCTGAATCAGAATGAGGTTCCAAATACTTCTAAAGTGCCCTCACAAAGTAATGGTGGAAACCCTTCTGCTATGGCCCAAGAGAAAGTAGATGGTGGCATGAAAGGGAAGGAAAGTGTAAGAATGCATAAGACTGATGTATCAAATGGGAGGGAAGGTGTAGGAAAGCCCAAACCTGATGGAGGAAAGCCTAGTGAATGTGGAACTTCAAGAAATGCCGATAAGAAGAGAAAGATAATGTCAGAGGGCGAATCCAGCGGAAGTTATGAGGCTGGAAATGGTGATGAAGACGTGGATGTGGATCTTGCAGCACAGAATTTTGGTCTCAATACAGGCCATCCTACTAGAAGATATTCCGGGAAAAAACTAAATGTTTCTTACTGTGAATGTAAAAAGTGAGGACAGTGATTTTGTAAACCCTCCCAAGTGATCAAATGGGAGCAAACTGTCCACTCCCAGTGAAGAGGAGGTGAAAGAATTGGATCCAGAGCTGCACAAGTATCCTGACCCAGAATTCAGTGATTTTGATAAAGATAGGGCAGAAAGCTGTTTCGCTGTTAATCAAGTTTGGGCTATATATGATTTACATGATGGCATGCCAAGATACCATGCTCGGATCAAGAAAGTATTCTCACCTGGTTTCAAGCTACAAATTACTTGGCTAGAGCCTGATCCAGATGATGATGGTGAGAATGACTGGTGTGATGTTGATCTGCCTGTTGCTTGTGGTAAGTTCACAAATGGGATATCCGAAGGAAATGAAGATCTTCTAATGTTCTCTCATCAGGTAAGTTTCATTAGAGATGCTGGTAGAAACTCATGCTTGATATATCCTAATAGAGGAGAAACTTGGGCACTGTTTAGGGATTGGGATATCAAGTGGAGTGATAATCCGGAAGATCATCAACCACCATACCAATATGAATTTGTAGAGGTTCTGACAGATTTCACGGCGAATGTTGGCATTGGGGTTGCCTATTTGGGCAAAGTGAAAAGGTTTGTCAGTGTGTTTCAGCGAATTGCTAAGAATGGGGTTTTGTCATTTAATATAGCACCAGGTGAGCTTTATAGATTTTCACATCGAATTCCTTCTTTTAGAATGACTGGCAAGGAGAGGGATGGTGTACCTGAAGGATCTTTTGAGCTTGATCCTGCTTCTCTGCCTCACGATAAGATGGAAAACAGAAAGGTGGATACTGAACCGAGTGGTTCGTGCCCCCTTGGCTATTGGAATCTCGACCCCTTGGCTATTCCTGGTACTGTAATTTGTTTAGAATGAATACTGAATAGGCAACTGGGGTTTATGTTGTATACTGTCTTTTGACCCCTGTCCTTAGTTGTAGCCAGTTAGGATCCTCTGCTTGAATGCTCCAAAGGAAGAAAGCTTGATCGGATTTATTTTTGTTTTTCATCTAAGAACATGGATGACCATAGACTTCAAGTACCAATTATTTTTTTCTTGGCCAGTTTCATTGTAGCCATCTTAGATGATGAATCTTGTTCAGCGTATATCTGGAACTTTAATAGACTATGTCATTGTCAATGAGTAATTGATCTAGAGACAGACTATTGAAGCCGATGTTTGCATAGTTTTTAATCTATGTCGTCTTTTATTTTTTTCTCCCTCTTCATGTTGGCTGTGTTATGTTTTGGTTCTGTTTTTGTTTTTGTTTTTGAAAAGCATTGCTAGTGTTTATAAAAACTTATGCTTGTGTTGCTTCTGATCACTTCTACACAGTACTACTAAACAGATTTTGTGGCTGCTGTGCTGTTTTCCGGTTCATTGGGCCGCCTCCTCTCAACATTCTCCATCATGCTTGGTCACCATTTTGGTCGTTATTAATTGTCTCTTCTCCTTGAATATGTTCAGAGAATGATCATTTAGTAATAGAATGTTATGAGAAATGTAATGTAAGTACAACAAATTAGTATTTCTTTTGTTCATAATATTCAGTGCTTGCAAGAATAGCTATTTCTTTTTGTGTTTCTTGATTTTGGGATGTTTCTTTTCCTAGTTGGCTTTGGATGATATTTCTGTAGCCTTTTGCTGGTTGAGTTTTATAAAGTTGTTTTTCATTAAAAGGAAAAAAAAAAAAAATGGCTCATAATGTTGCCAAATCTCGGAAACAACAGACATGAATTAAATTGATTTTATTTATTATTTTTTTTATTAATAATAAATATATTTTTCTTAAGATTAAACAAATATATTTTTCATCATTTAAAAAAAAAAAAAAAAAAAAAACTTAAGGAGACATAAATTAATATAAATTTATTTCATTAATTGAAAAATATATATATATATAGTTCAGTTAATAAAATCAATTTAATAAAGGTACTGATATTGACACCCATAAATATGATAAATACACCCATATTTTAGAGAGCTGCTCTTTACAATCTACAAATTATCTATTCACACTCTAATTTAATTTTTTTTTTATTAATGACAATTTTAACCTAAATTAAAATTACTAAACAAGACAAAAAAAAAAAAAAAAAAATTAAAGACACTCCAAACTAATTAAATTATTAAAAAAAAAAATTTATCTCTCATAAATCATTAGATTAAATATTACATATTAAACTCTCTCTCTTAAATTTGTTATTACCATATTAAACACTCTCTCCTAATTAATCTCTCTCCATTTAAAAAAAAAAAAAAAATCATATTTCCATACTTTCTCGATCAATCTCTGATTAATAGTTAAAGAAAAAAAATTTATGAATAATTTAGTTTTTTATTAACAATAATTTATATATATATATATATACATATATTAAAAGTCAATTTTCAAAAAAAAAAAATGATATATAAAAGCTTGAATTGTTTCAACTAGATTAGATTAAACTTAGAATTTCTAAGACTAATGAAAGAATTAAAGTTCTCTAGGCAATTACATACCTACAAGAGTAACAAAAAACATTTTCATATTTCGATTTTTTTTTTTAAAAAAAGTACTTTTTTTTTTATTTTTTTTATTTTTAGTATATACATATATATGGTTCCTAAAAATCAAGCTTATTAGTAAGTTTTTTTTTCTTAACTGTTAGCCTTGTTTGAAAAATAATGGAGATAGAAAATTAGAGATATATATTGGAGGAGAGAGAGTTTAATATGGTAATTAAAAATTTAGGAGAGAGTATTTAATATGTAAAAATTAATCTAATGATTTATGAGAGATAATTTTTTTTTTTAATAATTTAATTCAAAAAAGATAAAAATAATAATTTTGTAATAAAATGAAGTGTCTTTAGAATTTTTTTTTAATTTAAATTTTGAGAATATAGTGTTTTTAGAAAAGAAGTGTAAAAAGAAAAAATTGGATGTTAAAAGAAGTTCTCCATATTTTAATAAAAATTTTAAGTACAAAAATATCCCAATAGGAATTTACCAATAAGGAAAAATTATTTTAATTAAAAATAAACCAAATATTATGTACACCCATTAATTACACTCATATCTTCAACTATATCACTTTATTATAAAATAAAATAAATAAATAAAATTAAAAAATTAAAAAACAAAACCCTAATTAAACCCTAATTCTTTTTCAAGTATTAAAACCCCCCATTATCATATAACAAAGTAATGAAAAAAGAATTTTCAGACGTATTTATTTATTTATTTCTGTTATAAACTCTATCAATGCATGTGGAGTTCGTTACAGGTCTGGCCACCTTCTTCCTGAGTACCGACCAACTGCAAGTCCTACCTTTGTTCCAGCAGTGCACTCAAATTCTCACAAGAGGATATTGGAGATGAGAAACAAGGTTAGGCAGTAAATCACAATCATCGTATGGAAATGGAACTTTGTTTCAGCAGCCCCCATTAGAAGAAATTCATTTAGATAGATACATGTTTTGATTATTATTTCTAGGACACCAATCTTCCTAGTTGGGAACTTGGGAGCTCTGTTGTTTCTTTTTTCTCTCTTATTATTATTATTATTTTTTTAGTTTATTTATTTTGTAAATTAGTGAATAAGTAGTAGGAGTAGGAAGAATTAACAACTGAGACATAAACAACGTTTTGCTTGTTCAATAAACATGTCGGCTAAGCATATTTATACAAACAAGAATATAAGGCTTAAGATTAAACGAAAACAATCTTAGCAAAAATTATCGAAACCTCTCAGTCTTTTTTGGATATTTTTTCTTTCGTCAATTTAAATTTCTGATCAAATAAAATTTGAAAATTTTATATAATAAAAGAAAAATAAATTACAAGAAAAGGGTTATGGTGATTGGAAGAGCAAGTCAATGGAGACACTTAGTGATGAATGTGTTTGTAATAAAATTGATTTATAAACTGTCTTTATTTCTCGAAATTTAAGAATTTAAGAATTCTCCGGACTGTGTTTTCGAGTATGGAGAACTTAAGAATTTATCATTTGTGAAATTGGGTGGGTTAATAACTTAAGAGGATTTATAAATAAATTGTGTTAAAATGAAAACATTTATTTAAATAAAGGTACTATTGGCATTAAAATGGGTGTTTTTAGTAATGTTTTAATTTTAAATTTTAGATATGGGTGTACTTATAAATATGGGTGTGCTTATCATATTTATAGGTGTCAATATTCGTACCCATTTAATAATCATCACCTGTGCATGTGGTATATGAAAATAAAACCCCAATCTGATTTAAATCAATCTTTAGACTTTTATTTTTCCAAAAATAAAGAAACTTTTAAGTTATAAATATTACGCAATTACTGTATAGTAAAACCTTTATAAATTAATAATGTTGAGACGTTCAAAATTTATTAATTAATAGAGTTATTATTTAATAGATAAATTAATAATTTATAAACTTATAGAGTCCATTTATGATTCAATATATATACAAATAATCAACTAAATATTCAACTAATCTAATTAATTAAATATCATTAATCAATTAAAAATACATTAAGTCAATAAAAACAACAAATTGCATTGTAACGGAGGGTGCTGGATGTGTGCGTGTGTGTATGAGAGCAGTTTTTAAAAAATATATATATATATATATATAGAAAGCATTTACAGTAATGCTACGCATCCCATCTCTAATCCCACTATTTTCATCCCAACACACGTGGCAGTTGAGGTGTCACTTGGTGAGTGGAGTGAGTGAATACATGGGTAAGAGAGATAAGTATCAATTAATGTGTGTCCACTCACCAAGTGACACATCAGCTGCCACGTGTGTTGGAATGGAAATTGTGGGATTGTAGGTGAGATGTTTAGCATTATTGGAGCATTTATGGGGTGAGTTAAGTTTGGAAGATAATTAAAAAGGACAGTTTAGGAAATAAATCAGGTAAATTTTTGAATTTTAAAGACTAGGGCATTATTAGATCATTAATGGGTTGACAGAGACCAGAGTCGTCTGATGTTCTTAACGCCGTCTACTCCAAAAACCCCACTCTCTAATGGACATGGGGAAGATTGGCTTGGTAGTGAACTATAATGGACATTGGGATGGTGCACAGTTTATGGGTTCAAGTCCTTTTGCAATATGTGTGACCACGGAAGTGAAACACTATCAGTTGTTGGAGAAGATATACCTATGGGTTGGGATCAATAACTCAATAAGGATAGATTTAAGCTCAAGTTAAGTACAATGGCTAACATAAAGACAGGGAAAAAAATATTACCCATTATGTACGATGGTGATGTTGAATTTGTGTTTATTAATGCTGAATGTACACCGGAAATTTTTGTGGAAGTGGTTGAAAGACCTGTAGCTGCATTGGAAATTGTAGCTCCAGGAAAGACGATACCTATGCATCGATCATCATTTTCCAAGGCCAAGTAATTGTTCATAAACTTATGCTTGTGTTTGCTTTTGATCATTTTTACACAGATTTTGCTTGGGTTTAAAGACTGAGATTTTATATGGAGGCATCCTTGGCAAGCTTTGAAAAATCAAAGAAATTTTAACTTAACTGAATTTGGAACTCAAGATGTCTCAATAATTTGGAGCTCAAGATGTCTCAATTATAATTTTGTGAATTAAAGCTTGATTAGTTTAATATGTATCCCTTATTTAATTAGGGAGAATTGCAAAAATGCCCCTTTAGTTTGACCTTTTTTTTTTTAAATAACTCTTAAATTTTACATTCAGATAAAATCCCTTTATTGTACAGTATGCTAAAAACACTTGGGCACTTTTGGTGTGCGGAATTGAATTGGACTATTTAATGAGATTGAATACGATTGAAATGAGATTGAGATTGGATTGTATTATTCTTGACTAAATTAGTATAGTCATATGTTTGGTACAACCTAGATTTAAAATTTATTTGAGTATATTATAAATATATTAAAATTATGAATAAATAAAAAGACTTTTTAAAAAAATCAGACTAACATTAAATTAAATTATGACTAATGTATAAATTATTATATATATTTTAAAATAAAAAAGATGATGAAAAGAATTTTTTTTTTTTTTTTTTTTAATTTCCATGACAAGTAAACCCATTAGTATAGGTGGAGTTATTTAGTCCTATGTTGATCAGATTAATAATCTAAGACCATGTTTGGCACATAGGATTGGTTTGGGATTGGACTATTTTAGTCCATATCTGATGTTTGGAGATGTTTTGAAACATGGGAATAATAATCCCAAAAGTGAAATAGTCCCATGATTATGGGATTAAGGGTCGGTTTGGTATTACCTAAACTTTTATAATAATCATGGTTAGCTGTGTTGAAAGAATAATCAGTTGTTAAGTTAATCAGTAGTTGTTTGGTTAATTGTATTTTTAAAACTACTATATAGCTCAAAACCAATATACATATATTTGGTAATTTTATTTCAAAAGTGTTGAAATCAGTTACAATGACTAAAATATACATTATTTTAGAACCATACTTCAATTTTTCATTAATTATATATATTAAATCAATATTTAAGAAGAATATTTAAATTACACACTACAAGAATTTTAGTTTTTCCAGACAAAACTTTAGGAGACAAAGCAAGATTTGTAGGCACAGTTAATTTTTCCCCACAAAATGAGTTTCGTAAAACTCAAAATTCGTCGACTAAGGGTACAAAACTTTTTCCCACAAAACGAGTTTCGTCGGGAAATGTGACTTTTCCCCACAAAACTCAAAATTCGTCGGCTAAGGGTACAAAACTTTTCCCCACAAAACGGGTTTCATCGTGAAAGGTAACATTTTCCCACAAAACTCAAAATTCGTGGGGAAAAGTTAACGGAAATTTTTCCCAACAAACATTGTATTTGAAGGGAAAAGTTAATTAAAATTAAAAAAAATATATACTATAATTAATTAATTAATTAAAAAATATGTATGCTAAAAAATATTAAAAGTTAATTAATTAAAATTATTTTTTTTGGATAAATCCACCACTACCAAACTAATCAATAGTGGACACCCAGTACATAAAACTTTGATTAAAGAAAATATATACTATACACTTATAAAAAAAAGTCTTATCCAATAGATTTCCACTTCCTAGGTTTAGGGTGTGGAATCTTCTCTGCAGTTGGTCCTCATTAAACTAATTTATTCTTAATTGTTAATTAATCAACTCTTATCACATTCTCGATTAGCACCATCTCAATTGATTACCACTTTGAGGTATTGATCATTTAATTAAATAACATAAATTGAAGAAAAAAAAAAACATTATCACCAAACCCGATTTGCAATCCAATAAATATTTTTCAATATATATTTATCATTCAAATTAGATTTTTGATTAGTTGAATAAATTTAAATTTATCTAACAAGTTTTTTTTTTTTAAATTTCTAACAACTCTTATAGGTATATATAAATATTGTGCAATTGTTAACAAATCAAGTCTTGTAGTCAGGCGGTAAAGGCTTACCACTTTGATATGAGGTTGCAAGTTCAATTCCTCATAATAACAATTAATTGTCATTATTATCAAGGGTGGGCCGACGGCGGTCGACGGTGGGGTGGCCGGACAGCGGATTAATTTTTAAAGTTCCAACATCTCTACATACGAATGTTCTTAGCTGACGAAATACATTCGTCAGCTAAAACAAGTTTTAGCCGACGAAATAAATTCGTCTTGTTTTTCGTCGCCTAATACCCTACCCGACCATGATGTCACCACGAAATTGCCGACGAAATTTTTTCGTCGCGTAATACCTTTCCAAACGAATTTCGACCTTTCCCCATGAAAATGGTTTGTCTGGAAAGACTAAAATTCTTGTAGTGACATTAAAAAAAAATAATAATAAATAAATAAATAAATAAAATCCATAAGAACAATAAAAATATTTTTTAAAGATTTTATAAATCAAATCAATATTTGAGTAGAAGAATGGTGATATTGGCATACCCACCGCTGAACTATTTATACCCCATTTTTTAAATTATTTATTATTATTTTTTCCTTTTATCAAATTACTTAAAGAGATATACAAATTTTATAAAAAAATCCTGAAAAAAGTAACCCCACTTTCCTTATTTCAAAACCCTAATGACATAGATTATTTCAAATCGCTTAATGTTTTCTGATCGTGCCAAATTTGTGTTACATTTTGGCCTTTAACTCCACATCCTTAGGCTTGTTTTCGAGTAAGTTTTTGTGTCTAATGGCTCTATTTTAGCCAATGCATGCATTCAATGTGTTTTAGGTGTTGGAGGTTCAAAACCGGGACTTTCGGGTGCAGAACAAGTCAAATTGCAGGAAGAGAACCTAGTTGGCTGGTCCCATCACGGGTCCATACCCGCGCAATGCAGCAAGGACACCCGCACACTTTGACTCAGAGGATTTCAAGTGTTAGTGTGCAAGTACTGCGCGGGTAAGCATAATCGTGCACTTTCAACCACGAATTTGCCTCCAGAGCTTAGTTTGCTGGTCTATACCAGAGCAATGACACGTGACCCAAGAGCCACAACTCCTCGATGAAGACCAAAAGTGCCCAATGTGAGGGTTCGCACTAACAAAGTACCCGCGCACCAACTGCGGACCGAGAATCAGAAGATTGCAAAAAGTGCCTAGTGTGCGGGTCCCTACCAATGCAGTTCTCGCGAACCGAGAGGCATAGAAGCCTAAATTCCACTGCGCTGGTCCATACCCGCCATATCGAGCTGCGAACTGCACCAAATTCGCTGACATCAGCAAGTTCAGACCTATTTTCGGCAACATTATATATATTTTCTTTTCTGATTTTGTCCACATGCCCTTACAACACACTTTTCAGACCCTTACATCATTTAGATCTAGGAATCATCTCCCTTATCATCCAAACCCATTTCCTATCCAATTCCTTCACCAAATCATTCTCTACATCACCCATTCAACCTCCATTTCACTAAAACCCAATTACCCACTCAAGGAGCTTCAGATTTGCAAGCTTTTGAGGAGGAGAGGACTTGAAGAAAGAGGAATCTTAGCACTCCAATGGGTTCTTCCTTTACTCTTGTTTACTTTTCCTTTGTGTTTATACTATGAGTAGCTAAACCCCTTTGTTGGAGTTGATGTAATAATTCATGGATTATGGGCTTTCCACCATTTCTTAGTATTTGATTTATATAGTTCCAATCATTGTGATTAATTGTGTTTGATGCTCCTCTTGGATTAAGTAGGCACTCCAACTCTTGATCATTGTTGGATATTGAACTTATTTGAGTTATTGAACTTTTAATTGAAATTCTTCTTGGATTAAGTAGGCACTCCAACTCTTAATTCACTTAGAGGTTAAATTTGAGCTTATAATGCATTTGATACTCTTCTTGGATTGGGTAGGCACTCCAACTCTCAATTCATGTTAGATGTTAAATTGTGATGTCTTCTTGGGTTGAGTAGACACTCCAACTCTTAACCCATGTTAGATGTTAATTAATGATTTTTAACCACATACACTTAAGGTGATTTTAAACAAGCTCACTTGAATGGAAAGGATGGATTGTGAGCACTCCAATTCAAGTCATCCCGACTATGTAATCTACCTAAGCTTAATGAGACTCTACACTCAATTCAGCACTCCAATGGTTGGGTCGTGGTTGAGGATAAAGTGGTTTCACGACCACACTTATAAGTAGATTGGCCCTAAATAGATCAAATCGGTTTTAAAAGATCGGATTGCTCACTATTCGTGTATGAATTGCATTGACTCCCATATTTCCTCTCATATCTTATCATTTCATATTCTTGCTAACTTAGTTGCATTCTAGTTCAGTTTAATTGTTAATTGCATTTAGTTTATAATTACAAAAATCCAATAATCTCATTCTACTTTTTTTTTTTTGAACGGCAACTTTATTGAGAAAAGCCAACAAAGGTTGAAAGCAAGGAACAAAACGGAGCCGACCACACGGCCCGAGCAAGGACCCAAAAGCAAGCTACAACAAGCTACACAAACCCACCATAAACCGCTGCCCAACATGCCTAAAAAGCAACAACACCTAAGAGAAAAACAAAAAGCAACATAAAAAGGCCCAAAAAAAACCCACGAAACTAAACCCAAACACCCAAGAAACAAAAACTAGGACAAGCCCCAACACCAAAAAGCAAACTAGAAACCCGACAAGCACATCGGTCCATAGCCTTGTGTTTGATCACCAAACTTCTCACCAAATCTCAAAACATATTATCGTTCACCTCCTCCCTTCTGGCTATAATCTCTAACAACTCCTTTTTTTTTTTTACCATAGAAATTGAAACCTAGAGCCATACCCTTTTCAAGCACCTTCACGACTTCATCCTCAAGATTTCATGCTACCTTGCTAATAAGCTTAGGATTCTACTGCTTCATTTTTTCACAAGCCCTAGAACTCCTAAGAATCATGTTATGACTTTTCATCAAAACACTTTTTTCCTTCCTGCTTATTTTTTCCGAGACGCCTTCTGAACCGGAAATGAGCTGAGATGCATATGAGTATGTAACTCTAGTTTTCTTAAAGGCTGACACTGCTTCCTCCCTGGTAGCTGCAAGACTATCCTCTCTTTCCACATTTGCCGACCTCAGACTCATCAAGCCATTGCCAATATCTCTAGAAATTTCATGAGCTACTTCATGATGGCTTGTATCATCTGTTGAAAGTAAACCACTACCTTGCACTCTCAAGTCAATACACTGGTCCAGCCCCTGTTTCTTATTCGAAGTTACTTCATCCAGATCAACTTGTTGCACCAACTGACTACCACCAATTTGACTGACTCCCACTGCTAACACGTTTGGGTTTTCTCTCCTTGGCCCACTTCTTATAATTAAAGGGCTTCTATCCTCCCCATCTTCTAAAGCTCCTCCCAGGCCTGAACCATCCTTTGCAACTGTTGTTTCATCCAGAAGCCCATTCACTTTTTGATAAGAATATAAGTTTAAATCCATTCCTTTTTAAGCACTTCTAGTATTATAATCTAATTTGATCACTATCACCTTCGGTCCCTGTGGAACGGTACCCTACTTGCCACCATACTTGTGTTTTTTGAAAACATTTTGAGGCATTGCTAAGGTTTTATAAATATCTTTTGATAAACAAATTTCCACACAAAAATGACCTTGTCATTTACTATTTTTGTTTATATTTTCTTTCAGATCTCGATCTCATGTTTCTCATGTTTAGTAGTTGTTGATTTTATTGTTTCACATGTTTGTTTTGTTTTTCTTTTCAAATTCTAGATCCATGTTTGCTATTTATTTTTTCTCTATTTATTTTCTTTCAGATCTTCTAGGCATTCTATGATTTGTATCAATTCTTTTGTAGATTTTATTCTGGATCTTCCAAAGTCAGTTTAATGTTATTTACCAAAAAAAAAAAAAAAAAAAAAAAAAACGAAATCGCACCAAGAATGGCAACCAAGAAAACCTAATCTCTAACAAAACGAAACCACATCAAAACCCTAACTCAATCGCTCAAAAAAATTATCAGACGATCAATATGACACTCACAATTTACCACCAACAATCAAATCGACTACAAAAAAAAATAAAAAAAAATCGCATCTAATAAGGATGGTTTCACCATGAAATAAGAAGAAAAAACAAGTCATGCAAATGGATGTAAGAAAACTGTATATAAAGATTAGAGATGAAGTGTATTTTTATTTTTTTATTTTTTTTATTAAAAGATATGGAGTGTATAAAGTTTAAAAAATATGTAAAAGGGTAATCCTGGAAATAAATAAAAAAATATTAATAAAACCATTTAATTTTATATAATAAATCAAAATTTTAAAAAGTGAGGCATAAATAGTTCCAATAGCACCACTTGAGTAGAATATTTAATTTTGAGATGAAATAAGATATATAAATGATTTTAACTTGATTTTATGAGGATAATAATGATATTTTAATAGATTAATTAAATACTAAAATAAATTATTCCATAATCACTTTCAAAAAGTAACCCCTACCTACTTTTCAAAATCACTACTAAAACTTGCCAGATTGTCAATTAATCACTTATTCACTTTTTTACCAAACATTATTCTATGTCAAAATTATAAAATAAGTTGATTTTAACTTTTCAAAAACAATATCAAACTGGCCCTAAATGAACCCACCACCTCTCTTACATTTATTTATCCTAAGACTATTTTTATACCTGGTCCCAATGATTTAATTCATCCCACCAACCCACCACCGACACACACCAACCCACCGACTCTTTCATCACATTTCAACTATCACATCTTTAATCACTTCTCCGTCATAAAATCTCATAAAATCTCTCTTCCAAATTTTCTTTGTTTTATGCATCAATGACACATTCTTATGTCATTTTCAAGCTCGAGTAAATCTTCTTACGAAAGCTATTTAATTTTTTTTTTTAAAAAAAAAAACTAGCAAAATAAATATAACCTTTCCAAAGGTTTTGATTAGTTCACATATTTTTTTTTCAAAAAATAAAATGCTCGAGTTATTTCCTAAAACTGAAATCATATATTTTTTAGTTTTAGGGAATAATTTGAGTTATTTCCTAAACTGAAATCATATATATTTTTTGATATAATATACTTCTATTTTTTGTTCTTTTTTTTTTTTTTTTCTGCTCAAACCTATTTGAGGGAGTACTAATATTTAATTTAATTATAGTTTATGCATATAATAAACAATTCATCAAAAATAATAATAATAATAATCCAATCCCATATCATTCCAAACATAATATTGCACTCTTTTAGTCATATCCCATGTTACACCAAACAACAGACAGTGTTATATTTAATCATATCAAATCCGGTCTAATCCCAGTCCAATCTAATCTCATAAAATAGTCCAATCCAATCCCACGTACCAAACGGAACCTGATAGACACCATTGAGAGATAAAATATCAATCCCTTGTGCTTGCTGAACATGGGTCTAAGATTAAAATACTTCAATCTTATCCGGCCGGTCTCATCCAACAATCATATCCTTGGACTAAATCTTGGGTGCAGTGGGATGCACCATGCATCCCCCACCCAGATGTTACCATGTCAGTAAAATCTTTTGATTTTCCTGACATGGCAACATCAAGGTGGAGGATGCATGGTGCACCCAAGTTCTTCTCCATATCCTTGATACTTAAAACTTAGTCAAACAATCCCTTTGTTGTGTACCACAAGTCCACCTATAAAAAGTTTTTCATTTAAATTAAAAGCTAGAATATTATTTTTAAAAAACCATCAAAATTCAGTGAAGTTTTTGGGAATCTCTCATTGAATGATTGAATTAAACTATTTTCTGAGATTTGACTGGATTATGATGGGACTGAGATTAGACAAGGCTGGATTGGATTGGATTGAACTAAATTAATAATATGCCATGTTTGAAGAAATATGAGACTAGAATGAATTAACACTATGTTTTGTTTGGTGAAACATGAGATTAAACTATATATAATAATATTTTTAATTTGATAATATTTTAAAATTGAATAATAAATTAGAGAAATATGTATTTGAAGAAAATAAATGTTTTAATTTATATATTATTAAAGCACCGATATCCAAAAATATTTTTAAAATTTAGATTTATATTTTTAAAATAATTTTAAATAATTTTAAATTTTATAATTTGTTTATTTAATAAAATAACTATAAAAATGAATATATAGGTGGGATTATGGACCCAATGAATTTAGGTTTTTCGATCCAATTGAGAGGAATTAAGATTGAAATATTCTTAGTCTCTAGTAATCAAATAAAATTTGAATAACAAATTATTGAAATAATTGTTTCGTTGAAATAAATATTTAATTTATACATTATTAAATTACTGTAATAATATTCAAAATTAATTTTAAATAAAATTATAAATTTATTATATTGATTTTAAATAAATTTTAATTTTATAATTTATTTATTTTACTAAAACTAGAAAAAAAAAGTATTAAGAAAAAAAAAAATCCCGCAAACACAATGTGGGTTTAAATAGTCCTACTAAATCACTAAAAAGAGGGCCACACCGGATTGGGCAAGCCAATCCGGTGGTGTCCACAGACATTATGCAACAAACACACCCTAAGATGCCTTTAAGTAAATAATAATTTGTATCTTTTAAATTATATATATACAGTCTTTCTATTATCGGCCACTGGATTTAAATACTTTGACTAACAAGTGCATACAGCCAAGTCAAAGTATTTAAATCCCGTGGCCCACATGCTAGAAACTGATATAACTTTTGTCAGTTCGAACTGATAATAGAATTTATGTAGATATATATATATATATATATATTCTGGTTTATTTTCAATGCTTTTGGTCCATTTGTAATTTTGTTATTTTTAGGGATAAAATTGTCCATAAAATAACTTCTCATTTGCAAGTTAACATTCCCGCATTTTGTATCATTTTATTAATTTATTTGGTAAAAGTATGAGTGTATAATGGTTAATTCATATAATTGAAGCTTAAATAGAGACATTTTAGACTTTTTAATGGTTAAACCCAATCATTCAATCAACACAAATGGATTGCTAACAATGTAAGTCCATAGGGGAGGTTTCTAAAATAAAAGCATTTGTAACTATACATCCAATAATAGCAATAATAGTTCAAATGTGAGGGGAGGTTTTTAATATTAAACCAAAAAAAAATCTCTAATTTGATTTAAATTCTTTTTGTATTTCCACAAATAAAGAAAATTTTAAAAATAAATTTTGAAACGGAAAAAGACAAAAGGAGAAAAAGGGTGAGGCCATTAGGGTTTCTGCCGTCTACTCTAAAAACCCTACTCTCTATTTTCAGTTTGTCACCGGTTCTCCTCTCGCTCTCTCAGATTCTGCAAAACGGTAACGTTTTATCTCCTCTCTTAGCTTCTCCCAAGTTTCTCGCTTCTATTTTATTTGTATACGATTATCGAAATTCATGCCAAATTGTACTTAATTGCTTAGGTTTTATTTTATTTTATTTTTAATATTTTTTGAAATATAATTGCTTAGAAATTGAACTGATATCTGATAAATAAAATGTAGTGTTGTTTTGGATGTTGTTAGGTTGAATCGATTTTTGATATCACTAACAAAAAATTGAAACAATGTCAAACAGGAGCTTCAAGATTTTATCTTTTTGGGTTTTTTGGTGCATGTGAAGAATTTTTTTTTTTTCTAGGGATATGGAGAAGATTGGCTTGGTAGTGAACTATGATGGACATTGGGATGGTGCACAGTTCATGGGTTCAAGTCCTTTTGCAATCTGTGTGACCACGGAAGTGAAACACGTTCAGTTGTTGGAGAAGATATACCAGCGGGTTGGGGTCAATAGGAATAGATTTGAGCTCAAGTTAAATGCAATGGCTAACACAAAGACAGGGAAAAAAATATTACCCATTATGTATGATGGTGATGTTGAATTTGTGCTTATTAATGCTGACTGTACACCAGAAATTTTTGTGGAAGCGGTTGAAAGACCTGTAGCTGCATGGGAAATAACTCCAGGAAAGGCGATACCTATGCATGGATTATCATTTTCCAAGGATGCTGGTGGAGGAAATGGGAAGGAAGCTGTAGGAAATCCCAAGCCTGATGCAGATAAGACAACATTGTGGACATGCTGTGCCTCTTGTGGTAGTAGGTTTCAATACCACAGGAATCATGTAAATATACTTTGTCAGAGTTGCCAACAGTCCTTCACTCTGGGTTCTCGGGGAATTTCATCGATACATCCTTTGAATCGGTCCCTGAATCAGAATGGGGTTCTAAATGGGCTTCCGAATCCGGGGCCCGGGCCCTCTAAACTGCCCTCACAAAGTATTCTTGGAAACATGAAAGGGATGTGATACGAGTCGTCCACATTTGATTGCATGCAATGCATGGGAGGCAATGCATGGGAGGATGGTAAAGAAACAAGTCAGAGTGGTGAGTGGGTCATACACTTGCATGAGAAGACCAAGTCTGCAAGTGGCTTTTTATTGTTATTTGAATAAGTCATTAAATAGTTGTTAGGATTGTTTGCTGTAGGAAGTGCTCCAGTATATCAGCACATGTTCCTTATTTCTAGAGTGTCATTTTGTTAACGTTGCTTGCATGTAAGGCTTATATAAGCCAATTATGGATTTCAACAAAATATCTCATCCTTATTTCTTTTCTCTTCTTCCCCAAATTCACGGATACACGCGGTAAATCAAACGCCAAATTTCGTAACGAAGTTAACGAAATTCTTGCTCGTCATGAATCCACTTTTGATGCGATGAACAACAATTTCAATCAGGTTAACATTGTTCTACAAAGCATGATGACTAAATCAATCTGACCAAGCACGTTTCATTCAATAACTGCACCGGAGCGTATACGATATATGGAGCCATTTGCACTCGACGTGTTCATCTCAAAGCGCTTTGTTTTTTCAGCCTCACTCACCCACAAGGTGACGACTGACGAGCAAGCAGGTTGCGGTTGCTAGCACAAACTCTAAAGACATCAAAGGCAGCTAGTACTGAAGTCCCTTTGGGATAAACCCGCGTGTTTGGCCATTGGCCGGATCCTGGCTGATCGGGCAAGAGAAGCAGATGTGTACACTGCCTCATATACTCCCAGGGAGAGGGACAATCAGAGCTGTGGTTCAGTCACTCATTGATAATGGAATTGATGTTAAAGCCTATATCTTGACTGAGAAATTGGTTTCACTAGTTTTTGAAATTACTGTTTTTGGACTCTTGAGAATGGTATGTAACTTGATTGTGTCAATATAGAGGCATCATTGTCTAATTGACATGTTTTGAAAAATCAAAGAAGTTTTAACTTACTGATTTTGGAGTTCAAGATGTTTCAATTATAATTTTGTGAATTCCTTTCAAAAAAATAAAGTAAATTATAATTTGGTGAATTGGACTAAAACTTGATTAGTCTAATGTGTATCTCTTATATAATTAAGGAGAATTGGAAAAAAAAAAAAAAAAAAAAAAAACTTTAATTTCGAATTGAGATAAAAACCTATTTCTATTGTATTTGTATACTTAAAACGCTTTATAGTCTCAAAATTTAGTTTTTTTTTTTTTATTTAAAAAAAACCCTCTTTGTGTACCACAAATCCTATAAGAGCATCTCCAACCCATTCACCAATCTCTAATTTGTTGCAAATTTCCTCTCCAACCGGTACACTAAATCCGATGGTAGTTTGGAACACCTTCACGAACTGCGCTTCATCAAGTGCATTTCCTTTCTTGCGCTACTTCTGTGCTACTTTTTTACTTATTCACATATTGACCATTATTCAATAAAATTTATTCTGTTTGTATCCGTTATTTAAATGTTTTGTTTAATCATAGTTTTACCACTATTAAATCAAATTTATTCTAATGTATCTATTTTTATTATCTAATGCTTTTGTTTAATTAAGGGTTGAAATGTTAATTGCTGGAAATAATAAAAAAATATTTAAGGGAATATTCTTTTTAGAGTAACATTTGGTGCAATAAGTTGGAGATGGAAAAAAAGAAAAAAAATTTGGTGTGTAAGTTGTTGCAAAGTTGCACCAATTTAGCATTTTGAGTTGGAGATGGCCTAAGATCTTTCATTTAAATTTGATACTAGAAGATTGTTTTTATAAAATGATCAAAATTCAAAAGAGATTTTGAGAAATTTTCATTTAATGATTATGATTTGGTTTACTATACTTGCTAATTAGTCGCCCGACTAGATGTTTTAATTAGATAGATTTTATACTTTGTCCAAATCTGGTGCCCAAATGATGTGGCAACACTAATCTATTCATTTAAATCATACAAATCTAATAAAATTTAAATTAATGGATTACAATGATGCCGCATTATTTTGGTACCAAATTTGGGTAAAATAGCATTACTCATAAATATATATATAGAGAGGGTTCGGGGGACACAATATTTGACATGATTTTATAGCAATCAGATCTATAAGATTTGAATGGTTTAGATTTAATAATTTTTTTATTTTTTTCCTTCTCCTTTATGAATAGTTAATTTTTTTTCTTTTCTCTCTCCTCTATCATGAATTCACTTTCCTAATTAAGTCTAATTAATATTTCCTATTCATCTAAATCATATCTCTCTTTTTTTTAGACTAGCATCTATGATTCTAAATATCTCTCTTGTATTTATTTTTTCTCTTCACTGTTTATAAACAATTCATCTTGACATCTTAATCACATAACCCATTTGAATTTATTACTCCATAGAAAGATTTATTATTAATCACATAGACAAGAGAAAAACTTGAGAGACAAAAAAGAGAAGAGAAAATTAATAGAACCGAGAAAAAAAAAACTCAAGAAAGAAGAAGAGGAGAAAATAATAATTTGATTTAATTAGGAAAGTGAATTTATGATAGATGAGAGAGAAAAGAAAATAAATAAATTATTTTTTTAAGGAAAAGTAAATAACTATTGATAAAGAAGTAGGAAAAAAAAAAAAATCAATTTATTACATCTAAGCCATTTAAAAATTATAGATCCAATAGATGCAAAATTGTGTCAAATATTGGAGTGCAACTTTGCTCACCCACACTAACTAGAGGTAACCATTACCTCCCACCCTAAGTGTTGACACATGTCCCAAACTTAACCCAAAGTCCAAAGTTATCCCAAACTTAACCCAAAGTTTGGGACACGTGTCAACACTTGGGGTGGGGGGTAATGGTTCACCCTGGTTAGTGTGGGTGAGCAAAAATGCACTCCAAATATTGTGTTAAAAATTGTGTCCCCCGATCCCATTTAAATCAATCTTTACACCCTTTTTTTTTTAACAAATAAAGAAAATTTGAAAAAGACCTTTTGAAACGAAAAAAAGACTAAAGGAGAAAAAATGGTGAGGTTAGTATAGTCAATTTAGTCACCACTTAAATGAAGTCCGAACTCCGAACCAATTGCTTTTCTCTTAAGTTTATGTTTACAAAATTAGTTGGAGTCTTTGTTATTAAAGTGTGTTATTTTCTTTGTAATGTTTCATCGGAAAATCAATAGGAGATATAATCTTTTACGATAGTGTTAATTTGTGCCCAACGGTATAGAGTAATAACTACTTTATTTTTATTAATGGAAATAAAAGTACTATATTTATTATAACAACTAACAAGTCACAGGACAGTAAATACACTAATTGATATGTGACAATGGCACATGTTAACATTACCCAATCTTTTATCAGTCAAATTAATTAATGTATTCTTCTTACTGGTTGTTTCATCGTCTCCTCCAAAAACCCAAATTTCCATTTTCAGTTTGTGACCGGTTCTCCTCTCGTTTTCTCGGATTCTGCAAAACGGTAACGTTTTATCTTCTCTCTTAGTTTCACAGTTCTGATATATATTAATATTATCGAAATTCATGCCAAAATGTACTTAATTGCTTAGAAATTGAACTGATAAATGATAAATAAAATGTAGTGTTGTTTTGGATGTTGTAGATTGAATTGATTTTTGATATCACTCACAGAAAATTGAAACAATGTCAAACTCGAGCTTCAAGTTTTTATCTTTTTGGGGTTTTTTGGGTGCATGTCTTGAATTGAGCTTGAGTTAGTGAAGAAGGAAGAAATGTGTGTGTGAGATTTAAAAAAAATATATTACAGATTGCATTTTTAAACATGGATAGATCATGTTAATACCGGAATGATTTGTTGAACCCGGAAAGAACATGTTAACAAATTGCATGATCTATACACTTTTTAAGTTTTGGCTTGACACGTAACCTAATTAACATACTTTTTTCCAGGGATATGGGGAAGATTGGCTTGTTAGTGAAGTATGATGGACATTGGGATGGTACACAGTTCATGGGTTCAAGTCCTTTTGGAGTTTGTGTGTCCACGGAAGAGAAACACGATCAGTTGTTAGAGAAGATATACCAGCGGGTTTGGTTCGATAGGGATAGATATGAGCTCAGGTTAAGTACGATGGTTAACACAAAGATGGAGAAAATAATATTACCTATTCTGTGTGATGGAGATGTTGAGTTTGTGCTTGTTAACACTGAATGTACACCGGTAGTTTTTGTGGAAGTGGTTGAAAGACCTGTAGCTGCATCAGAAACAATACATGTACATCAAACTCCAAGGAAGGCAATACCCATGCATCCTACATCATTTTCTAAGGATGCAGAGGACAAAGCTGGTGGCGGAAATGGGAAGGAAGGTGTAGGAAAGCCTAGTGAATGTGGAACTTCAAGACAAGTCGACAAGAAGAGAAAGAGAAAGTCAGAGGGTGAATCCAGTGAAAGTTATGAGGCTGGCAATGGGAGCAAACTGTCCAATGCCAGTGAAGAGGAGGTGAAAGAAGTGAATCCAGAGCTGCTCGATTATCCTGACCCAGAATTCAGTGATTTTGATAAAGATAGGGCAGAAAGCTGTTTTGCTGTTAATCAAGTGTGGGCTATATATGATACATGTGATGTCATGCCAAGAATCTATGCGCGGATCAAGAAAGTATTCTCACCTGGTTTCAAGCTACAAATTACTTGGCTAGACCCTGATCCAGATGATGAAGGTGAGAATGACTGGTGTGATGTTGATCTGCCTGTTGCTTGTGGTAAGTTCACAAATGGGAGATCCGAAGGAAATGAAGATCTTCTAATGTTCTCTCATCAGGTAAGTTTCATTAGAGGTGCTGGTAGAAATTCATGCCTGATATATCCTAAGAGAGGAGAAACTTGGGCACTGTTTAGGGATTGGGATATCAAGCGGAGCGATATTCCGGAAAAGCATGAACCACCATACAAATATGAATTTGTAGAGGTTTTGACAGATTTCAAAGAGAATGTTGGCATTGGGGTTGTTTATTTGGGCAAAGTAAAAGGGTTTGTCAGTGTGTTTCAGCGAATTGCTAAGAATGGGGTTTTGTCATTTAATGTAGCACCAGGTGAGCTTTATAGATTTTCTCATCAAATTCCTTCATTTAGAATGACTGGCAAGGAGAGGGATGGTGTACCTGAAGGATCCTTTGAGCTTGATCCTGCTTCTCTGCCTAGTGATCTTGGCAATCATAAGATGGCAAACAGAAAGCTGGATACTGAACCGAGTGGTTCGTGCCCGAGGTCTTCCCATGGTAATGTGAAATCCACAATGGATTGTATGAAGAGTAGTACGCCGAAGAAGCATGAGAGTGACCCTAATAGGGAAAACAGTGAAAGGAAGAAACGCAATAAAGTTGAAGCCAGTGAATGCACTAGAAAAGAGGACATAATGGATTTCATCCCCACTCAGCCTAAAGGAAGTGCTACATACCCAGCTGATGAGAAAACCAGAACCCATATGAAGCAAGAGGAGACTGATTTTGCAATGGATGCCTTGCGACTCAGAAAATCTCCAAGGGATTTGAGCAAGCAGAGTAATCAAGTTAATGCAAGTTAGCCTACAACCCAGGAGGATGCCAACAAGCATTTAGATGCTAAGAAAAACGAAAAGCATAACAGTGTTCCTTGGTCCAAGGAAAGTGCATCCTCAAATGGGTCTGACGTTAAGATGCAATTACCTGTCAAGAATGAGAGTTCCACCAATGTCATGGATACCTCCAACTCCCCTGCACTTCCAACTACAAGCAGTAAAGTTGTTGAAGCAGAGTTTTATGATTTTAAGCAGGATAAATCTGAGGAGAAGTTTGAGCTTGAACAGATATGGGCGCTATATAGCGATAGTGATGCAATGCCTAAGAGCTATGCTCAAGTTAAGGTAATTGTTTCAACACCTGATCTCAGATTGCATGTGGCACCGCTTGAAGCTTGCTCACCCCCAAAAGACCCATCCAGGCCTGTTTGTTGTGGGGCTTTCAAATTAAGAAATTGTAATTTAAAGGTTTTACCACGCTCCGCCTTTTCTCATCAGCTAAAAGTTAAACCTTTTGATTGGGGTAGATTTGAAGTATACCCTCAGAAGGGTCAGTTATGGGCACTGTACAGGAATTGGAGCTCTGAGTTGACATATTCTGACCGTGATAAGGATGAATGTGTAATTGTGGAAGTCTTGGAAGACGATGATCAGTGCATAAAAGTGGCTGTTTTGACGTGTGTTAATGCAACTAAAGCGCTTTACAGGGCTCCAAGAAACCAAAGATCCAAAACTGGTTTTATGGAAATTCAACAGGATGATGTAACTAGATTTTCTCATCAGATTCCGGCATTGCAGCTGACAGGGGAGAAAGAAAATCAGTTTAGAGGGTATTGGAATCTCGACCCCTTGGCTATTCCTGGTACTGTAATTTGTTTTGAATGAATAGGCAACCTGGGTTTATGTTGTAGTTGTAGCTAGTTAGGAGACTTTGCTTGAAAGAAATTAGGCGAATATATCTTGTAGAAAGCTTGATCAGATATATTTTTGTTTTTCATCTAAGAACATGGATGGTCAGTTTCATTGTAGCCATCTCAGATGATGAATCTTGTTCAGATGTGTATCTCTGCAACTTTATTAGACTCTGCCATGGTCAATCAGTAATTTGGTCTGGGTACTACTGACTTTTGAAGCTGATGTTTTCGTAGCTCCATAGCTGTATCTTTTCTGGTTCTTGAATGAAATTATCTTGTTAAAAAAAAAATGTCTCGATTATAAATTTATAATTTTGTGAATTTAACTAAAACTTGATTAGTTTACTATTTATCCCTTGTTTAATTAGGGAGAATTGCAAAAAAACCCTTGCAAAAAAAAAAAAAAAAAAAAAAAAAAAAAATTCCTGAATTCTAACATTAAATAGTGTCAATGTGGCGGGACTTTTTAGTCCCACCACAAACGTTGAATATTGTACCATCCATTTTTTTTTATATTAAATTTATTTAATCTATTTTAAAAATTAATGTAATATATTTTATCCTTTTTTTAATATTAATATATTTTATTTTATTATTTAAAAAATATTTATTTTATATCAATTAAAAAATGTATTTTATTTTATTTCAAATTAATTTTAAATAATGTTATTTATTTTTTAAAAATAATTTATTTTATTCAAAATATAATTTAAAATATTTAAAATAATTTTATTTTTCTTTCCTTTGAATTGATTTAAAATGATTTTATTTAATTGAAAATTTAATTTAATATAATTTCGTATTGAACTTTGACAAATAACAATTATTTTTTGTCCATCCTTGTATTATACCAAACAAGATAAATATTATTTTAATTTAATCCGTACTGCACCAAACAGTCATATCCAATCCAATACCATACAATATAATCCCATAAAAATATTATAATTCTATCCAATCAAATCCCGTGCACCAAACAAGCCCTTAATACTCAAAATAGTCAAACAATTCCTTTTTAGTATACCACAAGTCTACTTATAAAGGGTGTTTCATTTAAATTCAAAACTAGATTATTATTTTAGAGAACGATCAAAATGTTCAAAATTCAGTGAGATTTTGGGAATCTCCAATTTAATGATCATTAGGAATTGGTTTGGTTTACTATAAGAGGCCTTTAAGTAAATACTAAAATAAGCTTAGCAAAAATTATCTCTAATTTGATTTAAAATAATATTTAGACCCTTTTTGTTCAAATTTAAAAATAAATTTTGAAACAAAAAAAAAAGTATAAAATAGGTGAGGACATTATGGTCAATTCAATCCCACGCAACTGAAGTCCGAACCAAAAAAACGACGTCGTTGTCTCAATCCAGAGTCCTCGGTCCTCTGATCTTTTTAAAGGTTTCTCCTCCTGAAATCCAATTCCCTATTTGCAGTTTCTCGTAGGATTCTCTCTCTCTCGGATTCTGCAAAACGGTATCGTTTTTATCTCCCCTCTCAGCTTCTGTTATATTTGTATACGATTATCGAAGCTCATGCCAAATCGCACTTAATTGCTTACAAATTGAACTGATATCTGATAAATAACATGTAGTGTTGTTTTGGATGTTGTTAGGTTGAATTGATTTTTGATATCACTAAAACAATAAAATTGAAACAATGTCAAATACGAGCTTCAAATTTTTATCTTTTTGGGGTTTTTTTTTGGGTGTATGTCTTGAATTGAGCTTGAGTTACTGAAGAAGGGAATGTGCTTTTTTGTTTTTGTTTTTGTGAAAGTTAAATTGGTATCAATTGGTTTGTTGATCATTCGTGTTTGGCTGTTTTCGAGATTGATTATCTGAAAAAGTTTTGGTTTTTTTTTTAAATTTTTGGATGCCATGTGAAGAATCCCTGCCCCTTTTGGCGAAATTGTGAATGTGATTTTCTTCAAATTTGTATCTGCAGTAGTTTAGGTGTTGAATTGGAGTACACTTTTTAAGGAATTTGATAGTTTATGTGGCGGGAATGATTCTGTTTTTCGGTTATTGTAAGAATGTAAGATAAACAACTTGCTATGGTATAACTGCTTACTCACGACTCTTAAATTAGTTATCCGATCTCTTATGTTTTCGTTATTCAGGGTTTTAACAATTGTAATTATTGGATTCACTATGTTTTTGCGTTTACTAGTGATATAATGGAAATCTAGAGCTTTTATCGTTCCGTTAATTCTGTTTGCAAATTACTTTTGTTTTGTCGTTTTCTTGTTTTAGCCTCCAGATCGATCTGCTATATTGGATCCTAAAACAACATTGTAGCGTTTCATCCTCGTATCATTATTTCAAGTAAGCTTGTGGATTGTTCTTTTGTTCGGTCAATCTTATAAAGTATTGTTATTTCCTATTAAGTACATTGATCTCAGCCATAAATCACTGTATTTATGTTGTAACTTTCTGTAGAATTAGATTCACCTTTTAAATCTTCTTTGCAGATGATAGTTGATTAGGTGATTTTCAAAGAGAGATAAAAAGAAAGAGAATCCTTTTCTAGTGGTCAATACTATAATCCAACGTTAACCTTGAAGTCTGTTTGTGATCTAGGGAACTGATAGATTTAGTAGTATGGAGAGACACTGATTTCATCATTTCAGTTTGCAGATATTATTGATAGCAGAGGAGTTTCAATGGATTTTAGCAGTTGGTTTAGGTGTATAAGTAGATTTTCTTTTGCGGGTCTCCTAATCGGAATCTCTATACATGAGTGAATGTGTGGAAGTCTCTGGATATTAGCCTCATGAGAACTTCGGTCACATTATAATTGGGTGTGTGAGTGGTTTATAAGTTTGTGCTGATTTTGTAGTTGGACTCTAGTTTAAAGTTTCAGACCAGAAATTTGTATGTTGTGAATTTTAAGACAATTAACCTATATTTGTTGTGTTAATTAAGAAGACATTATAAAAGTAGCACTTTAGTACTTTGCTGGTGAACTTGTGCCCCTTTTTAGTTTTTACTTATTTGTTTAATTTAATTCCTTTCATCACTGATCACTGATTCTGGAAAGCATTTCGCCTAGGTGGCCTGGTTGGTGAGACTATGGAACAAGAGAATGAAAGGAAGGAAGCTCAAAATACTGAAGTTGCCTCCAATGAAGCAAAATCATCTGGACATAAAACCCCAAAATCATTGAAGGCAATATCTAAAATTGGAAAGAAATCACCGGTAGATGACTTGAAGACCCAAAAACCCAAAGGTACTGCACAGCGGCGTAGTAGATTCAGAAAGAAGAAGAGCAAAACTATATTAGAGGGTCAAAAAGGAAGTGGAAATGCTGTAGAAGAGAGTTCTAAGAAGCTAAATTCAAAGGAAGGAAACCAAGAGGAGGATGTTAGTAAGAAAGAAGATACTAAGAAGAGCGAGCAGAATCGTAAGAACCAAGAAGAGATAGGTCAGTTGAATAAGAGTCAACAGAAGCAAAGGAATGAAGGCAGGAGACTGAGAACTCAAAAGAACAAAGAAAAACTCAATGGCAAACACAAGATTGAAGAAAAAGACAAGAAGAATGAAAATCTTGGTGGTTTGATATTTATGTGCAGCAAGAAGACCAAGCCAGATTGTTTCCATTATCGGGTCATGGGTGTATCAACAGCTAAAAAAGATGTTGTGCTGGGCATCAAACCTGGACTTAAGCTGTTTCTTTATGATTTTGATCTCAAGCTTATGTACGGGATCTACAAGGCATCCTCTTCTGGTGGCATGAAACTCGAGCCGAAAGCTTTTGGCGGGGCCTTCCCTGTTCAGGTAATATCTCAATGGATCTGAACCCATTAATCCTTTTTAATCTCTTAAACCAGATCTGTGTGCTTATGACTTATGAATTTCAGGTGCGGTTCAAGATCCAATTGGATTGTTATCCACTCCCTGAGAGTGTTTTCAAGGGTGCTATCAAGGAAAATTATGATGGAAAGAACAAGTTCAATACTGAGCTTACCCCTAAACAGGTGAGAGTTACATGTTTCCTGTGGTGGCTGGCTTGGCAGTCATTTCCTCTCACACATCTTTGCATTGATGATATTCCATTTTTTCCTTTCAGGTCAGAAAGCTTTCAAAACTTTTCCGGCCAACTACGCTCCATTCAAATGCACCTGTCCCAAACTCACCGGTGCCAAGAATTCAGGATAGGGAAGTTTATGCAAGAGGAAGAGAATCAAACCGGGAAAACTTTGCCAGAGACCCTTATGCGGATGGCAGTGCTAGGGGTTATCGTGGATTGTCCCGTGAAAGGGGATTGTCTCATGAAAGGGATCATCGTTATTCGTATGAGAAGGATAGATCTTCACGCAGAGAGGACAACCGTCGTGATTTATACTTGAGTGAAAAGGAGTATCGAACTTACGGTCTTCAGGGAGAGAGGGGAAACCTGACTACTACTCATCACATTGCTCCTTTAGATCCTTATCAGACGCGTCATGAAATAGCGCACCAGCTCCCATTAAGGCACCCGGAACCCTTATATAGGGATCCCGTCCCTGCACCCAGGGATTCTATTCCTGCTGATCCTCACTACTTGACTGAGAGAGAATATCAGACTTATCATGTTGGTGCTAGACATGAATTGCGATCAGCAGTTTCCCCTGTAACTGCCTCTATTGCTGGTGCTGCTCCAACTTCAGATTCCTATTTCAGGGATCGGTTCAGTACTTACTATAATTACAGTGCTGCACCTGTGGACCCATATCTGCCAACTTCAAGGAGAGAGGAAGTTGTTCCGGGTTCCTATTCTATGGGTGGAAGGCGAGAGACTCTCCGAGTTGATACTGATCACTTAAGAAGAAGAGAAACTGAACCAGCGGATAGGTTTTATTCAGCATATGCTTCTAATGCCCTGTCAGATTATAACCAGCAAGCAGCCGCAGCACCAGTTTCATCACGCTACTCCTTTGCAGGTCCATCGTTGTCCTACCGGTAGGACAACCCATGATCGCAGTTGTCATCACCCTTGTACCTTGTCTCCGTTCTCTAGTTAGTGTAACTGTTCAAAAAGGTTCGGTTATGGATTTAACTTTTTTCTTTCGCATCATTTTATACTGCCTGCAAGTCTCTTCAGAGGGTGATTTAAATTTATGTTTACAACATTTGAATGGTAGAGAAGTTTATTGATATATCCTCTTGTGTAAACTAGAAGCAAAATTTGACAAAATTTCATGAATGCCTGAGCTTGAACTGTTCAAGCCTAATGGTTTTTTGAGTCCCAATTTTATGACTTCAATCCAACTGAGAAGGCCTTTTCTTCTATTTTGGTATCTTTTTATGCTATGTTTTGGATTGAACTGTATATGATTTTAGTATCTCATTAGATTGGATTGAACTGTATATGATTTTGTCAGTTTGATGTGATATTGGTTAGGATTGATTTAAAAATTTGGTTAATTAGTGGATTAGACTATAATCTGTGGCCTCAAAGACATGAAACATTGGATTATGAATTTGAGCTGCTAAGTATCTGTTCTAAACCACTACTTTTTTCCAATTAGACTGGATCAATGGGCTTAAATAGGCTGAAACCAGTGTTGTAGAATTCGCTAGGCGCTAGTCAAGTGGGCTTAGGTAATTCTTAGGCGGAGTCAGGAGGCAAGAGGCATTAGGGTTTCTTAAGAAGACAACCCCCAAAACGTTGTTTTGGGCTTTTTTAAAAAATAAACCCAAAATCGACGTTGTTTTGGGGAAAATAAAACCCTAACCACCACCTAGACTCTCGATTACCCTAAAATCGGTATGGCCAGCTGCTGCCTAGGCCACATTTTACAACACTGGCTGCAACTTCTTTTTGTGATGGCCTGGTTGCTTTGCTGGGTTAGAGATAACTTGTAAAAGACAAGACTTCTGTTTGGAGGGTCCTTTTCTGGTCAAGACGTTGTGGAATTGGTAATCGGTTTCACAATATTATGAAACTGACTTTTAGGTTCATAATGTTGTGGAGTTGATTCCACAACGTTACATAACTCCAACACTGGTCTTTTTTATTTTATTTTTCAAGACCAATCTGACTAGAGAATTATTATGTTATCCGATAGGATTTGGTTAAATTCAAGGAAGAAAACTTGGTCAAAATAGAAACACTTAAGATATGTCGATCAAAATATCTATCGCTTGTTAATCACTTAATATTTTTCTTTGATTTGGATTTCAAAACTTTCCTTGAAAGGGAGATTTTGTTGGTTGTTGAATTGTGTATCTCTAGCCACTTTTCGAAACTGAAAGTTATATAACGTTGTGGAATCGGTAATTGGTTTCACAATGTTATGAAACTGACTATTAGTTTCGTAATGTTATAGAGTTGATTCTACAATGTTACATAACCTCAGTCTTTATTTATTTATATTTTTTCTATCAGCTTGACTAGAGAATTATTATATGTTAGAATTTGGTTAAATTAAGATCAGAAGAAAACTTGGTCAAAATAGTAACTCTTAAGTTATGTCAATCAAAATATTTGTCACTTGAATTGTATCTCCAATCCAATTTACGAAACTGAAAGCTAAGTAACGTTGTAACATTGTGGAATCGGTAATCGGTTTCACAACGTTACGAAACGAACTTTTAATTTCCTTTACCGATTTCACAACGTTTCAAAGTCAAAACTGATTTTTAATTTCGTAACATTGTGGAGTCGATTCCACAATGTTACATAACTCTTACTCGATCCGTTTGAGACCAACAAAGTGGATTTGGAAGACACGGTATGTACTTAGTCGTACGAAAGCACACATAAACTTTAATTAATTAGTTGGCAAAGCTAGCTATTTACTATTTTTGCGAAAGCTTGTTGCATTGGCTATAGTATAAATTTCCCTTTTGGGAAACCCATTCAAAAATCAAACGAATAATAATAATAAATTTCTCGCTCTATTAATAACCTAAACAACTCACGCTTTAGTTTCTTCCCTGATTTTCGAGTTTCATTAAACCAAACGCTCTTCTTCAAACTGAATATCACTCACTCAACACTGACATAAAGATCAAATGAAGATTTTGTTGATGATAGAAGAATATAGAAGTTGAGTTTTTTTTAAATAAAAAAATTAAGAGAGAGATGGGATTGTGTTTGTCAATGGATGTGAGCGGAGGGAAACAATCGGTGGGTGGGTCCCAAAGGCGGACCACGGAGGCCGACAACAATGCTGAAGGTGCCGTTGACTTCTTCTTCCGATCTCGAGGTCTCCACGGTCTCTTCACTAAAATCGAGGTACACAATACAATTTAACATTGGGTCAAACATTATCCAATTTATATTTATTTATTGTGTTACAGTCCCTGACATTTAAGATGAGAATATCTTATCATATGCTGGACCACCAGATGATTTTGGTTTTCTATATATTGATGTGGACCTTTCCTGAGGGCCTACCTGGGTTCATCTGTTTGGAATTTTTGTTGTATTGACAAAAGAGACTTGGAAGTCATATATATTCATCCAAACAAAACACACTTAGAAACGGACGGTTGTGATTAGCATGCTGCATTGGTGGAGCTGAATATTATTCAATTCCCTCTTAACTGTTTCAAAGTTATGGGATCGTGACATCACATCAAAGGTATATTCATATTATTGTTATTATTGATTTCATGTGTCTCAGAACATGTTCATGCTTATGTTCTATTATCAGGTGTCCCATCTTTTATGTTTTGCATGAACAGTTTATCAACTTTTAATGGTATTCTTTTTATGGTCATGAATGGGCTAGGGATATAGATCTGAATCACACGTACCGATATCAAATGGTCGGACTTTGGAGATGCGGAACATATTCTAATTGCTACCATATAACATAATCTAACCGGAAACATTATTTTGAGAGTTTGAAATAACATATACAAGTCATGGTTATATTGTTTCTGCATTCATGTGCACTAATTATACCTTGTGATGAAGATAATAACCTTTCAAATTTAACCTTTAGTGTTATTATCATTCTAGTTTGTATAGGGGTTTCGGCATTGTGTTTGATTTTCAGACTTCGGTTGTCCATGTATTTTCAGACTTCAGTTGTTCAAATAATGCTGGTATGTTCTTATACGTATCTGACTTGTATGAAAGTATGTTTATGTAATTTTGTTGACAATTTTTTTTTTAATGTAATTTTGTGTAAAGCTCTAATGAAAGCGTGAAGTATATATTCTTATATAGTTTACATGGACATTAGCATGCTTTGAGTTCTTTTTGTGCTTTGACATCAAACTACCAACAAATTTTCTTTAAAAACTCTATATAATCTTATCATTTAAAAGAGTTTTTAAAATTAATATAAGTAACCAAACGATCTACAATTTAAAAGAGTTTTTTTAATCATTTAAAGGTCTTCCAAACGGACCCTTAGGATCTTCACTATAATCACTAATTGTAAACAACTGTGGATATTCTTTTTGAAGTTCCTCGACCGACTTGACATTCTTCTCATTTGGAGGGTTACAAATTACTTCCAATGCCTGCATGGAAACCCAATAACACCAATTGATCAGCATAATATATAAAATCATCGGTCAACATTATATATAATTCCAATTCCCTCTTGAATAATATTTGCTGTTAAAAAAAAAAACATTAAATATAATTCATGATAAATATTATTTAGATTGAGAATATCGGCAGTCTTGGAAATGGATTGAAGCTCCGTTAAGAAGTCATATAGTTGATTCTTATAGTCAATTGTTTTGGCCTTTGGGAACATAAAAGTTTTCTATATTAGTAGCAGCCACCAAGACTGTCACCTGTACCAAGAAATTTCGTATAAAAACCCGAATGGAATGCTCTATCGGAATCTGTTGAGATTATTATAAATTGGGAAAAATAATACTCTCTTTCTGCTTTTTCTACCGTCTAAAGAATTAACAAGAGCCTCTCTTCTGACTTTGCTCCATTTTTTGGATGAAGATTGGTTGACAAGATCAGTCTCGACAAGATCACCAACTTTGCTCCGTTCTTCGGATAAAAATTGGTTGAAATATGTCTCTCCATCTTCCATGCTCTTACTTACTTTCATCTGCAACATTGTAAAATTGTACTAATTAACCAATTATAATACTCAACCATAACAAAATGATAAAGGTTTATTACGAATCAAAATTGACTATGGAAATTGTGGTTATTAATTGAATAGAACACCATGAACACAATCATTTTTTGTTTCAATGGAGTTTGTGTAAAACCTATATAGATTCGAATGTTAAATTAGCAGATTTAGATTCAAATGCAAAGGAATTATAGTTTCCAACAACCAATCTACCAATAATAGCTATATATATATATATATATATATATAGTGGAATTGGTGAGAAATGTCACCTTTTTAAACTGATTTGGTGACAATGTCACTGCTTTAATAAGTTAAGTTTAAAAGGCACCTATTATGGTGAACGGACAAAAATACCCTTACTTTACACATTCTTTTCTTACTTTGAAGTTTTCTGAGATTAAAAACAGACCTCCAATGGATAATTAGTTTTGTGGCTCTACGCAAACGCATTCGGGGGTCGAGCTCCCCGCTGAGCTCGCGGTGGTCCGGTCAGCTCGTGGGGGTGTGGGGGCAACGCCCCCAGAGATTTTTTTTGGTTTTGAATCTTCCATTGAAAAGGCTCGAAATGAAGTGTTCGAGCCTTTTCATACACCAATCGTGCCTTTTCATTAGTGTATGAAAAGGCTCGAACACTTAATGAAAATGCACGATTACTGTACAATCGTGCCTTTTCATACACCAATCGTGCCTTTTCATGTACAAAAAGGCACGATTACTGTACAAAAAGGCTGGAAACTTTGTTCAAAAAGGCTCGAAATATTTTTTAATTTTTTAGTCGAGCCTTTTTGAAAAGTTATCGAGCCTTTTGGAAAAGTTATCGAGACTTTTCCAAAAAGGCTCGATAACCTTTCTAAAAGGCTCGATAACTTTTTCAAAAGGCTCGATAACAACTTCAAAAGGCACGATGAGAAAGGTTATCGAGCCTTTTGGAAAAGTTATCGAGCCTTTTAGAAAGGTTATCGAGCCTTTTGGAAAAGTTATCGAGACTTTTCCAAAAAGGCTCGATAACCTTTCTAAAAGGCTCGATAACTTTTCCAAAAGGCTCGATAACCTTTCTAAAAGGCTCGATAACTTTTCCAAAAGGCTCGATAACAACTTCAAAAGGCACGATGACAGTGTAAAAAGGCACGAAAATATTTCAAAAAGGCACGAAATCATTTCGAGCCTTTTCCGGACTTTTTTCGAACCTTTTTCGAGCCTTTTTCGAGCCTTTTTCGAACATTTTTAAACATTTTCGAGCCTTTTTAACTATCAATATATTATGGTGAAGAAGGTTACTGTGGGGGGCAATTTTGTCCGTTCACCATAAATGGTGCCTTTTAAACTTAAGTTAATAAGTTGGTGCCTGTTCCCAAAAAAGAGTCTCAAATAGTGCTATTTAATTTTTTAACCCTATATATATATACAGTTTTTCTATTGTCAAAGCATCTTTTAAATCTAATGGCCCACGTGCAAGGAACTGATATATTTTTATATCAGTTTGAACTGACAATAGAAAGACTGTATATATATATACTTGTTAAGTAGTCAAATATATCGGCAAATTAAGATGTTGAAGGGAAGAGTTTTTAACTTACAAAAGAATAGCCAGCGACCCAACATGGGGACCGACTGTTCAAAACGCTTAATGTGTCTGTAACCAAAATAAATAAATAAGAGAATAAATGACATAATTTAAGATGAGAGAAACTTGTGTGCCACAATCTCACTACGTCAGTGGTAAAGTTGGATGGTGATGATCGAGATTGTACAAGTATTAGTATGCTTTACCCTTAAACAATCAAGTCTCGTTTCAAAATCCACTTCACCGAGGTCCAATCCCACCTAATTAATTAAGAGTGACAATTGTTAGGAAAAACAAAATAAAAACAACAAAACTGTAAAAGTACGTAGTATATATATACATACAATAGTTAAATCTCCATAAATTAATTAAGTAGTTTATTTTGAATAAAATTATCTTCTGGTGCTTATAATGGCAATCAAGAAATTTATATATATACATACCTGGAGCTTGATAACTCTTGTATAATACCTCTTGCTCCAATAGTCTTGTAACATCGTAATAGTTTGAACCAAAAAGAATAGCATACAAAACATACAGAACGTTTCGTATAAATTTAAACCATGTTTCTCCTCCTCCATTGGATGATCGTCGTCTACAGTTTCAGACTTCCCCGGCTCCGCCATCTCCTTAATATGGTCACAATTTTCAATATACATGGGTGGTCCTGATGAAAACAATATTACACAACCACCACTACTACCACCCGAATGAGCTGCCAATGCTGCCGTATCGCGATGGTTCATCGTAATCGTCATCAAGAAAAGAGAGTGCAGCATCACCATTGCAGGAATTTTCAACCACTTGATGAGTAGGGTTTTTAATAATTATAATTAGTGTTGTTCATCACTGCAGCGTTTCCATCACAATCTTCTTTTGAGGTGGTTGAGCCTGTGAATTGCGATTCATTGTTGAAAGAAACTGCGGTATTATTATAATATTTGCTTGTTGGAAGTGAACAACACTTAACTTGAAGGCTCACAGAGCCGGCCCTGGGCCGGGGCACCAGGGGCGCCGGCCCAAGGCCCATCATTTTTAGGGGAGTGCAATTTTGCTCACCCACCTTAACTAGAGGTAACCATTACCTCCCTCCCCAAATATTGCCACGTGTCCCCAAACTTTGGTTAACTTTGGACTTTGGGTTAAGTTGGGGACATGTGGCAACATTTGGGGAGGGAGGTAATGGTTACCTCTAGTTAAAGTGGGTGAGCAAAATTGCACTCTTTTTAGGGCCTCCAAATACATGAAATAAGCTTAAAATTTAATGGGCTGAATTCTAAAATATAAAAAATGGCCCAATAGAAATGATTTGCTTAACAGAAAAAGGCCTTGTTTTTACAAACTCCAAACATTACAAAAATAAAATAAAATAGAAAGGCCCATTTTAAAATGATGCCCAATTCGTTTAATAGATTTTTTTTATTGACTCTTGTTTTTTCTAGACAATGCCCAAATAAAAAATAAAAAATAAAAATCTTTATGGTTTCAATGTTTTTTCACTTATTCACTTCTTGTTCTTCTAGATCTCAATCCACCACTCACCAGAGAAGAGAAAAAAAAAAAAAGGACTAACTTTACTCTTTAGTCTTTACTCATCTTTTTTCTCTCTTAAGTCTGAGACAATCTTTCGCAGTTTCTCTCTCACTTCTCACCTCTTTCTGACTGTCTCAACTCTCAACTCTCCATTCTTTTTCTCATTTTCTGCATAACTACGTTCTCTCAATCTCTCATCTCAGACTCTTAGGTCTCACACTCTTAGTCTCACAGTCTCTCACTGCCCCAGGTAATTTCTAATTTCGTTTTTGTTTGTAATTTTTATTTTAATGTTTAAAAAACATCTATGTTTATCAAATTTTGGTTCGTTGTACCACTAAATCTTGTTTTATATTTCATATTTTCTTCCCAAAGAAGTAAATGTCGTTTACAAACCTTGATTTTGTTTAATCTTTATATGCTTCTTGGCCTATTGTTCTATGAGTAATGCTACTCCACTCAAAATTTCAACCTAAATTCCAACCAACCCAAATGTGAGGTGTCATCATCACACACAACATGGGTCCACGTCATGATTTCCAAGATTTTGTGTGGTGATGACATCTCACATTTGGGTTGGAATTTTAGGTGGAGTATCATTACTCTTATTCTATTTAGTTGTTTGTTAACTTTTATTTTATATTGTACTTTACAGCCAAAATAAAAAATAAAAAAATCAATCTTGCGGGATAAGCATAGGTGGACTGGTGGACTTGCTGAATCCAATTGCTTAAATGCTTGATAGGTTTTATTGTTCTGTTTAGTTGTTCACTTTGATTGTTAGTTTGTTTGTTATTTAGAAATAGTTATCATTGTTTTATTGTTATTTGTTTGTTATTTTAGACTTTAGTTATTACTTATTAGTAATATGTTGCCAAAAAATCAACCATCTAGATTTGAAAAAAAAGAAAAAAAAAGATAAAGATCAGAACAATTGACTCAGTTTATATATTCTTTACCTTGTTGTGATTTTATTTTATCTTTAATGAAATTATTATTTTCGGGTTAAATATATGAAAACAGGTTATATATATAGTATATATATTGAATAAACTATAAATATGCATATAGAGCCCATATTTTACATGTTCGACCTGGCCCCCAAAAATGTCAGGACCGACTTTGGAAGGCTGGTGAACTTATTGGAACATGAAATAAAATTGGCGGATTTCATGCGATGAAGGCTGTTATGGAAGTTGTGTCTCCCCTTTGAAAACAATAGTTGATTTGGATTTGCTTTGAGTAACAAAGCAGACGTCGAAACCATAGACAGAGAGTTGTGGAATTAGGCTTAGGGTTTATGTTTTTTTTTATAATCAAATTAGGGTTTATGTTGTTACTTGTGAGTTTATATAATAACATGTCTTTTTGTTTTTAAGAAAAACGAATTAATAAAATCAATTTAAATTAAGTTCAAATTAATTGATGTATTTTTTTTTTTTTATATTTTAAAGTTACGATAAAAAATATAGTAATTGGCACTACACCCCAAGATTATACCCGAATTCGCATGTTGCCCCCAGATGAGAATATCTTATCATAGACCACCAGCTGCTTTTGGTTCTCTTTATATTGACGTGGACCTTTCCTGAGGGCCTGCCTGGGTTCATCTGTTTGGAATTTTTGTTGTCTTGGCAAAAGACACTTGTAAGTCATATACTCATATCCAAACAAAACACACGTAGAAACGAAACGGACGGTTGTGATTAGCATGCTGCATTGGTGGAGCTGAATATTATTCAATTCCCTCAATGGACAATGTAATTTAATATTTAGATCAAGTGACTCTTATCTCCGAAAGAACGGGTTAGTTAACCCACATTTTATCACTAAAATTGGCAATGGTGGTATTGTACATGCACAATCCTGGAAGAGATGATGCTGGATGAGATGGATATCATTATAGAATTGAATATATTTTATTGCAGTGTTATGTGCATGAATGATTCCTTTTCTTTTCTACATGCTTATGTACGTCTTATTGACTTTTATTTTTTAAAATTTATTCAAATACTTTTATATTGCAGTTATCTTTATCTGTTTCAAAGTTACGGGATCGTGACATCACATCAAAGGTATGTTCATATTATTGTTATTATTGATTTCTTGTGTCTGAGAACAAGTTCATGCTACATGTAATATGCTTATGTTCTATTATCAGGTGTCCCACCTCTTATGTTTTGCATGAACAGTTTATCAACTTTTAATGTTATGGAATTTAATATTCTTTCTATGGTCATGAATGGGCTAGGGATATAGATCTGAATCACATATATCGATATCAAATGGTCGGACTTCGGAGATGCAGAACATATTCTAATTGCGACCATATATCGAAACATAATCTAACTAGAAACATTATTTTGAGAGTTTGAAATAAAATATACAAGTCATTGATGTGTGCGCCACATCAGTGCCATGCTGGCCACGCACGTCTAGATGGAAGCAAGACTAAGTCAGAGTGCAAGGGCTGTTGTTAGCAGTTATTGGTTGAAATAAATTAGTTAGGCTGTTAAATAATAGTGGGTAGATTGTGCCCATATCTTGCGATCATCATGCAGTTGTGTGCATGAGTTCAGCAGTATTTTCTTCCATTATTTCCTACTTTATTGCATGTTGTTTCAGTTGTTGTTACTCATTCGTATTGTAGCCTATAAATTGGCAGACAATGTATTGGATGAGATTATGAAGAAAATATAAGACAAATTGTCTCCTCCCCATGTTATCTCCTCTATTTCTCTCCTATACTTCTTCTTATGTATTTCTAAGGCAGAAATACTTCTCTAAATTCACTATGTATTTTCCAGGATTGGAAAAATACATAACAGTCATGGTTATATTGTTTCTGCATTCATGTGCACTAATTATACCTTGTGATGACGATAATAACCTTTCAAATTTAACATTTCATTAGTGTTATTATCATTCTAGTTTGTATAGGAGTTTCTGCATTGTGTTTGATTTTCAGACTTCGGTTGTCCATGTATTTTCAGACTTCAGTTGTTCAAATAATGCTATTTTGTTTTTATACATATTTGACATGTATGAAAGTATGTTTAATTGTTTATAGCTTATACTTAAAAGCCTTTTCTTTTGTTATAGAATGATCCCATGGCAGTTGTATGAAAAAAAAAATTGAAAAAAAAAAGGGGACATTGGAGGAGATTGGATGTACCGAAGTCATTTTGAACAGTTTGAATCCTGCTTGCATCGTAAAGATTTTATTGCTTATCAGTTTGAGATTGTCCAACCATTGGTGTAAGCTCCTTTATACTCCTAAGTTACTTTACTATTGTTGATAGATCTTTTGCATGTCTCATAACCCTTCGATCTTTTGCTTTGATGTTTTCTCATTTTTCCTATTTTTCCTGTATTTCATTTCTTTCTTTCTTCTCTTTTTATAGCTTTCATGTGTACGATGTGGATACCAAGTATCACAATGTGCAAGTTAAGGTATATAATAACTTTTGCTTTTAGAGTTTTATTATTGTTTTTATTCGAACTTTCATGATACATGATTTGGTTGAGAGATTGTTTAGCAGGGAAGTTTAGAATTATTAAGGCAACTGACCAATAAAAAAAAATTCTAATTTGCATCAATACTATTCTGTATTAACTTTGACAAATGTTCTAATATTTTGGCATTGATTTAAAAACCAACTTAATATTGTCAATAAATTGAAAACAGTGAACCACCATCTATAAAGTTTTTTTTTTTTTACTATTCTATGGATGAAGCATTGCAAGATTTGACATCTATATCCCATGATCACAAATTCACTATTGGGAAAGCACTTGTTTGGTGAAGATAATTATGACTTAGTTTTCTTGTTTTCCTGAATTGAAAAGTTATGTACTATATTTTTGTCGCAGTGAAGCTATATACAGATTAACTAGATTGAAAGTATTGAAATTAATATTCAATTTTTGGAGCCTATCACGTATTGGTTGCACATCATGGATATAAATTGTTTCTTGAAAACGAGAGTGTCCCCAAGTTTCTTGAAAATGTG
The DNA here is from genome assembly GCA_008009225.1 of Acer yangbiense. Taxonomy (NCBI): domain Eukaryota; kingdom Viridiplantae; phylum Streptophyta; class Magnoliopsida; order Sapindales; family Sapindaceae; genus Acer; species Acer yangbiense. The sequence goes on along the minus strand of CM017763.1, from coordinate 9,092,787 downwards.
GCAAATGTGGGACACGCTGTTCTCGTTTGGCGAATGTGGAGTTGTTTTCCAAAACTGTTGGTATCCATGAATTGGCAACTTTAAGAACTTCACTGATGGATTTATGGTTTCACTTGTTCATCATCTTCTTATTCTTTCTATAGGATCCTTTCTTAAAAATATCTAGAATTGTTGATAGTGGAGATTCTGTTCCAATCTGTAAGACCGAGGTAATAAATGACAACTTGAATCCCATATGGAGACCAATAACTCTGAGCATGCAGCAATATGGAAGCAAAGTAAGCTCATCACATTCTTACGAGTTACGATCATTGCTTTGATGTATACCATAATACCGGCACTTCAAGGATGTTTGGTGATGGGAGAAACTTCTCAAACATCCTCTTATTGAGAAGTTCAAACATCATCAACATTATAAAAACCATATCAAGTATATAATTATATTAGGATTACAATTGTTCATATATAAGTATATAACAACAATTGATCATAAATGTATACATATTAGCTAGAGTATTTCTATATAGCTAAATTTGATGAATTGATTGACTTAACGGATGATGATGTACGATTAAATTTGTGTTTATGGAAAATGGCGAATTTTATTTTGTAAATTTATTTATGGTTTAACGATATGCGTGTAGCAAATCACAAGTTACTCATAAATGGTTTCACTAATCCAAAAAGATTAATAATACACAAGTTCTACAGCATGTTATTTTATAGCTCAAAGTTGTTGTGAGTATTTAATGACTTTAATTTCAAGGAAGAGTCCATGAAGTTCACCAAGAACTACAATTTAATTATAATTAGAATATTGAATCATTCAAACAATGTTTTTCTTTTATCTATAGTTGGAAACCTAGTCTTGACTCATGCATCAAACCTTTTGATTCACTTCCATGTAAAAGCTTCAAAACAACTCATGTATTTCCTTTCCAAAATCTCCTAGTAATAACAACACTTAGTGACATGTGACACGTATTTCTTAACACCAACCTCGAAGCCTCTCCTTTTACTGATTTGTCTACTATATTATTCAATTCATTGAACTTTGAAACAAAAGTTTTTCATTTGGATTCCAATATCTTTTCTCTAAAGTAAAAGAAACCTATTTGAGAAGGCTTCTCTATACCAAATTAAATTTTACGCGTAACTTTTGTTTTTCCTGAAGAATTGACGTGCTGATGAGTGATGACGTAGTGTGTCTGTCCCATCCAGATTTTCTTGAACTTTCGTAGAAATGTGAATGGCATAACCACGGAATATCAAAAGTTGTACATCATCAACTTCAAAATTGGGATAGACTCTGTGTGAAAGGGAAAAAGATTCCTGAAAATTTTCATTTTCTCATTGATGGACTTCGCTACCACCTTATCCAAGTATTCCCTAATGACTCATATGATATGGACACTTTTAACAAGCATTAAGAAAACAAGTATTTGTTATATATATATATATATATATATATATTATAGAAGAAGAAAGAGTACTAGTTCAACATAAGTATTTATCAATATTTATATATAGTAATATAAAATAGAAATATAAATAAATTGGAAAAGTTATTAGTGGTAAAAATATGTACTAAACGAACTTAATTTCAAATTTTTTTTTTTTTCTAATTTATTAATATCTTGTGTAAACCACTTACTCAATTTTAATAAGAGAGCTTCTTTTGACAATCCAATTTTTTCTTTTTACACTTCTTTTCTAAAATCACTCCATTCTCAAAATTTAAATTTTAAAAAATTATAAAGACACTTCATTTTGTTACAAGATTATCCTTTTTATCTTTTTTGAATTAAATTATTAAAAAAAGAAATTATCTCTCATAAATCATTAGATTAATTATTACATATTAAATACTCTCTCCTAAATTTTTAATTACCATATTAAACTCTCTCTCCTCCAATACATATCTCTAATTTTTTTTTTATCTCCATTCTTTCTCAAGCAAGACTAACAGTTAAAAAAAAAAAAAAAAAAACTTACTAATAAGCTTGATTTTTAGGAATCATATGTATGTATATACTAAAAAAAAAAAAAAAAAAAACTCAAAAAACAAGTACCTTTGACTTTTTAGTGTATATATATATATATTACTATTAGTAAAAAACTAAAATATTTATAAGTTTTTTTTTCCTTTAACTATTAATCAGAGATTGATCAGAAAGTATGGAAATATGATTTTTTTTATTTTTATTTTTTTAATGGAAAGAGATTAATTATGAGAGAGTGTTTAATATGGTAATAACAGATTTAGGAGAGAGAGTTTAATACATTATATTTAATCTAATGATTTTGGAGAGAGATTTTTTTTTTTTAATAATTTAATTAGTTTGGAGTGTCTTTAATTTTTTATTTTTTTTTTGTTTAGTAATTTTAATTTAGGTAAATTAAATTGGAGTATGAATAGATAATTTGTGAATTGTAAGAAGAAGCTCTCTTTTAATAACCGCACGATATACCCTCGTAGTGTGGGTGTGAGGGCCAATATTGGACCAATCTCACCCTCATCTTAATGTAATGATTTTTGCTTTTATTAAGATGTGTATGCAAATTAATTAATATTTAATGAAGAATTAGATTGGGATTATGAGTCATCGACCATATATAGCATTACCAAGCCATATATAGTTTTAATTAATTACTATAATTTTTTAATATTTTGTGTTAATATTCTTTTCATGCCCCCAAGGGTCCAGGTAGATGGATGAGCTTAGGGTTTGAGCAAATTACTCTCACAAGTCAATGGCTCGAATCCTACCAATAACAAAAATCTAAAAAAAAAATATGATCTATATGGGTGGATAAATAAATACAGTAAAAAAAAGAGTTAATATTCTTTTCACATTAATATAGTTTCCAAACAAGGAAGTGGAAAAGTAAAAAAATATATATATATATATAAAGCTTTTGATTGTCATCTTTATGATTTAAAAATTAAAATACACGGGACCATTTTTTTTTTATGGTTGATTGAAGAATTAGGTTTGTAGTTTACTCTCACAAGGTTTCGGGGAAACTCATCAAGAAGTATTGTAGGGTTCGATATGATAGTGAATAGGATAATTTAAAAAATATTATTGAAAAATTAAGTTTTTCAATGTTGTTACTTATTAGTAAGATATTCCTTTTCGTTTATAAGGATTTGCTAAAAATTTTAAAATAATAAAAATTGGAGACAAAATAATGACTTTGATTAGTAAAAAATTCAGAGAAATTAAGTGCAAAAGGAATCAAATTTATGTAAAGAATTATTGCTACAAGAAGATTTTCTTAAAACAATAATAATAAAAACAGGAATTTAAAGTATTCAAGTATGGAAATTAATTAAAAAAAAATTAAAAATTTGGATAGTTAGAAAACAAAATATTTCCTCTCATGTACGTGATCCTGATAAAGCCAGCCATATAGTCATATCAAAAGACTTGACTATTTGCAGTCTATATTTTTCTGTGGTTATATTTCATATTCAACTGAATTGCTAAACATAATTTATCGATTGACATGTCACATATGGAGAACTAATGAATATTTCCGAGATCCTGTATATATATTTTTTTCTTGTAGAAATTACTGTTAAATTTTAAACCCTTTTCATTTTGGATCTCTAAAATTTTATTTTATTTTGTATAAATAACTTCATAAATTTGAATTTTTAATTCCGCTCCGGCTATAAAGTCACTTGAAATCACTCTATAATTCTATAATATTACAGAGTTAAATCTCATACGAAAAAACGTATGAAACCGCACCTTTGAAACCGCGTCCCGTATATATAATATTATACATTTAATATTCAACCGAAAAAACTTATAACGCATCAATATCTCTACACTCTTGCTCTAATCTCTATCTCTTAACAAGATTGTAGCAAAAAGTCGATTCATCACATTCAGATTGGGTGTTTTAAAACACTGAAATTTCAGTGTAAACTACAAATAGCTTGACTTGGAAAATTCAATTTATATATACATGTGAGAATTCCACAATATCTATTGTTTTTGAATATATTCCATAACAAAATGAAGAGCCTCATGGTCCAATTATATTACAACAACAGCCATGACACTAAGCAATACCATAGCATTTTATGACCAAGTTGTTGACAGGTGCAAGCATGTTAGGTGGTGGAAAGCCACGTTTCATACCAATAAAGAGTATGGCTACATTTATGAGAGATTAAATCAAAATAACAGCATCTCCAATGGTAATATGGGTTGTGAAAAAATTAGATGACACGTAAAAAAAACAGTTACTTTGTTAAAAAATTCATCTCCAATGCAACTTCTCTAGTACAATTTCAAGTCGAGGTGACAAACTGACAACCTTTTTTAGAGGCTGTCAACATGACAATGTTGACATATCACCATTTTTTCAAATGCAAGCCATATCATCATTGGTTAATAATATTATTGGAATTTTATTACAAGATTCATCTAATACTTGGTCGACATGTGACAGCCAAACACTTTAAAAATATGAAATAATTGGTAATAAGTTACATTCAAATTATTTTATTTTACATTTTTTAAATTTATTATAAAAAATATAATAATCTAATTTAATTTAATTTAAATAGTTGTGTTAAATAATTTTAAAGGATAATTAGATAAGGATTATGTATATCATCACAATAATCTTATGTGATTTAAATAAATATGTGATATTTTTTATTATTTGAATTTATATTTAATTTAATTAAACATTTATTATATAATAGATTTAAAATAGTTAAAATTATTATTTTTATATATTTTAAATCATTATTAATTTTAGAAAATTAATATATATATTTTTTGTTTAATTTTTAAAATATTTTTGATGTATTACATTTTGAAATTAATATTTATTTGATTTAATTTTATAAAATATTTATAAAATGAAAATATAATAAAAATATATAACAAATTTCGGATCAAAAATTTTAATTTAGACGTGTACGGTGAGTCGGTGACAATATCAAATTTGTAGCATATTTTAAGTGATTCATAACAAGTCTTTTGGGGTTTTTGACTTGACTTGACTTGACTTGTCAAGCTATATTTCTCGGTTAAATAAAAAAGATATTTTTTATTTTTTATTTTTTATTTTTTTATCAAAAAAGACAAAAAAAATATATAATATACAATTGTAGTGAAATTTCCATTTTTGGTTTCTTTCGAAAAAAAAAAGAAAGAAATTTCCCTTTTTGGATATTGTCACGTAAGTTGCCGCTTCAGTTTCTTCGCTGATTTTTTGAGTTTCATCAAACCAAACGCAGTCAAGTTAGGGTTTTTCTTCGCTTCAGCCGTAAGTTTTTGTTTTAGAGAGAGGGAGGGAGAGATGGGAATGTGTTTGTCTGGGGACGTGAGAGGAGGGAAACAAGCGGTGGGTGGGGCCCAAGGGCGGCCCACGGAGGCCCACAACAACAACAACAATGCAGGTGGTGGTGATGCTCACGACGACGCCGTTGATTTCTTCTTCCGATCTCGTGGTCTCCAAGCTCTCTTTACTCGAATTGAGGTAGATACACTACAGTTTTCTTCACACAAAACTCTTGGGATTTATTTTTTATTTTTTTATTTTTTTTATATATAAATTTTTATAACTGAGTGCACATTCGGTCAAACATTATCCAATTTGTATTTATTGTGCTACAATCCCGTGAGAGTATTGTTATAATGGATTTTAGTACTATACAGATTTAATATAGTTAGAGGGCTCAAACGATTTTGTTTAATTTTTATTTTAGATATAAATTTGTTGAAGGAAGGAGATTTTTTTATTGAATGGGTATGCACAAGCAATTTCATTGCTTTTTTTTTTTTTGGTGGATTGAACTTTGAAGTGTTATGAGAGTTTTGAAAAGTCATGAAACAAAACCAGAGAATTTGTTGAATACAACTCACGGGGTCTGGAGGATCATTTGAAATATTGAATAGTTGATGTTTGATTAATGATCTCACTGAAACTAATTGCTTGAAAGGATTTTTAATTGATGCTACTGTGCAGTTTTTATTTATTTATTTTTATGGCTTGTGTGCTCACACAAGGTTGACTACCCTGTTTTTGAATTTTGATACATCCATCTCAAAGATATGCCTGGGAGAAAATTCTCCCCCAGCTGAAACATGGATTTATGGATATGCTGTTTAGACTTCTGAGCAATCTGATTTGTCATCTAAATGTGTGGCAATGAACTTGGTGTTTAAGATGAGAATGTCTTTTCATATGCTGGGCCACTAGATGCTTTTTGGTTTTCTTTATATTAATGTGGACCTTTGTCTGAGGGCCTACTTACCTGGGTTCTTCTGTTTGGAACTTTTGTTACATCCAAATGAAACACAGGTAGAATCGGACAGTTGTGATCAACATGCTGCATCTTTTTTTGGTGGAGATGAATAATATTCAATTCCTTTAATGAACAATATGATTTAATATTAGAATCGACTCTCATCTCCAAAAGAATGGGTGTCAACGTCTTGTCTCTTTATTAAAGATGTTTAACCCACATTTTATTACAGTTGACAAGGGTGGTATTGTGCACAATCCTTTAAGAGATAATGCTGGATGAGATGGATATTATTATAGAATCCAATATATGTTATTGCAGTGTTATATTCATGAATGATTCTTTTACTTTTCTACATGCTTTTGTACTTCTCATTTACTTTTATTTCTTAAAATTTATTCATATATTTTTATATTACAGTTATCTTTATCTGCTTCAAAGTTGCGGGATCGTGACATCACATCAAAGGTATGTTCGTATTATTGTTATTTTTGATTTATTGTGTCAGATAACATGTTCATACTACATGCTTATGTTCTCTTATCACGTGTCCCACCTCTTCTGTTTTGCATAAACCGTATTATTGTTATTTTTGATTTATTGTGTCAGATAGCATGTTCATGCTACATGCTTATGTTCTCTTATCATGTGTCCCACCTCTTCTGTTTTGCATGAACAGTGTATCAACTTTTAATGGTACTGACTTTATTCTTTATAGGGTAGTAAATGGACTAGGGATATAGATCTGAATCACACATATATTGATATCAAATAGGCAGACTTTGGAGATGCAGAACACATTCTGATTTCTACCCTATATCTAAACATAATTTAACCGGAAACATTATTTTGAGAGTTTGAAATATCATATACAAGTCATGATTATATTGTTTCTACATTCATGTGCACTAGCTAATTATACCTTGTAAGGAAGATAACCTTTCAAATTTAACATTTCATAAGTGTTATTATCAAATTATTAGTTTATATAGGAGGTTTTGCATTGTGTTGACGGTTTTCAAATTTAGTTGTCAACGTATTTTCAGACTTTAGTTGTTCAAATAATACTAGTGTGTTTTTATACATATTTGACATTTATGAATGTATGCTTATACGCTTATACTTATAGGTCTTTTCTTTTTTCATAGAGTGATCCCATGGCAATTGTATATGCAAAGAAAAGAGAGGGGACACTGGAGGAGATTGGACGTACAGAAGTCATTACGAACAGTCTGAATCCTGCTTGGATTGTAAAGGTTTCTATTGCTTATCAGTTTGAGATTGTCCAACCATTGGTGTAAGCTTTCCTTATACTTCTATGTTACTTTGTTGTTGTTGTCTCACTGATAGATCTTTTGCATGTCTCATAACCAGTGTTTTGCTTTGATGTTTTCCCATTTTTTCTGTTTTTCATTTCTTCCCTTCTTCCCTTTTCGTAGCTTTCATGTGTACGACGTGGATACCAAGTATCACAATGTACCGGTGAAGGTATATAAGAACTTCTGCTTTTAGTTTATTACTATTTTTATTCCGTCTTTCGTGGTATATTCATGATTTTGATGAGAGATTGTTCAGTAAGGAAGTGCAAAGTTATCAAGGCAACTGACCAATAATATATATATGTATATATGTACACACACACACACGCACACTCTAAGAGATACAATCCGCATTGATTTGCATCAATACTATGATGTATTAACTTTGACAAATTTTCTAATATCTTGGCAGAAACTTAAAAAAAAAACTTAATACTTGCAAGAATTTGAAAACAGTGAACCACACACCATCTATAAAGTTATTTAGGTTATTCTATGGATGAAGCATTGCAAGATTTGACACGTATATCCCATGATCACAATTGAGAAAGCATTTGTTTGCTGAAGATAATTATGACTTAGTTTTCTTGTTTTCCTAAATGGAAAAGTGATTTACTAAATTTTTGTTGAAGCAATTACAGTGAAGCTATATATACACAGATTAACTAAATTAAAGTATTGGAGTTAATATACAATTTTTGTAGCCTGTCATGCATTATTAAAAAATTGCCCCAATTGTCATAAGTAGGAAATACTTGCTAAGGCCATTAAAGATACCTTAAGTTTGATTATCATCAAAAGTAAATAGTAACTACACTTCCGAAAGATTTGTAAATTATGTAAATTTGTATGTAACTGAATTAGAACAATTAAAATTCTTAGTTGGATTCTTAGACATTAAGTGGGAAAGATAATGATTAGATCAGAGGGACGTTAGGGGAGTTTTGGAGGAAAAAGATAGTATAAATTAAGATGAGGCAAGTACAAACTATAGTATGGGCGTATGGCAATCAAAATTTAAATACTTCTTTTCTTACATGTTCCTGTATTGATCCAAATAAATTTAAAACCGTTATTATCTCATAGTGAAACAATTGTTGAAGGTGAAGTTTAAAGTTCAAACTTTCTACTTATGTTGCCCTGCAGATGCTAAAGTTGAATGAACAAGACTTTTTGGGAGAAGCCAGTTGTTTTCTGTCAGAGGTAAAGTTGCCTTGACTTAAATTTTTCTGTGATAAACATTTTTTACATAGAAAGAGTGAAATATATGCATATATCCATCTAATAAATTTTGTTAGCTTCAGGTCCTCTTAGTTTATGTTCTTAAGGCACGCATTAATAGCAACTTCTTGTTTAGGAGTTTGAATAAAAAGTAAAAACAAAAGTTTTGTTCTTTCAGAACACCAAATTAGATGGGAGTCTATGCAAATTTTATATTTACAATTATTACTCATACTCCTTATATAAGGTATCGGCCTTAACCTGTGCACTAAGTGAGACCTTATTGGTTGTTGCAGCCAATAAAGATCTTGTTCAACTTAGTTTTAAGGGCACACATTTAGACAATTCTTTTGTAATATAATAAAATATAGGTTATTGCTTCAACTATCGTTGTGGTAAAGCTTTTGATCAATCAATATTATTAAATGATCATCGTTGGAGCTAGAAAAGAACTAGATTTCCTTTGATATGCAGATTGGTTTAAATTAGGCTTAACATCTGGTAGGAAAACCTGTTCATAATGTGTCCAACACTAGGGATGGGAATGGGGGCTCATTAGGGATGCCCCTACCCCCACCCCCCACCCCATTCGGCCCCCATTCCCATCCCTAATGGGCCCCCATTCCCATCCCTATCCAACACTAACATGAGTCCTTTTGTCCTTTTTGTCTATGGCAGATAGTAACCAAACAAAATCGAACTTCAACTCTAAATCTCCATGATAAAAGAACTGGGGTTTCGAGAAACTTGGGGACACTCTCTGTCCATGCTGAGGAAACAGTTGCTTCTAGGAGTGCTGTTGAAATATCATTCCACTGTTCTCACCTGGCAAATGTGGACTTGTTTTCCAAAAGTGTAGGTATCCATGAATTGGCTACTTTAAGAACTTCAGTGATGGATTTAATGTTTCACTTGTTTATAATCTTCTTATTCCTTTTATAGGATCCTTTCTTAAGAATATCTAGAATCGTTGAAAGTGGAGATTCTGTTCCAATCTGCAAGACTGAGGTAATAAACGACAACTTGAATCCCAATTGGAGACCAATAACTCTGAGTATGCAGCAATGTGGAAGCAAAGTAAGCTCATCACATTCTTACAGTTATGCTTTGATGTATATCAGCACTTCAAGGATGTTTGGTGATGGGAGAAACTTCTTTAGCTCATTACATTTTCTTTGATGCAGGAAAACCCTCTAATTATTGAATGTTTCGATTTCAATACCAGTGGAAATCATGTACTCTTAGGGTAACTGTTGAACGTTTTTGTGTCATGAACTTTCCTTTTTTTTCTTAATAAAAAAAACCCTTTTAATGATGTTGGATTTTTCACTTTATTATTATCAGGAAAATTCAGAAATCAATGGTAGACCTGCAGAAACTTCACCAAGAACAAAGTGGTGCAAATTTTGTTTTACCATCTGCACATCATAATCATGAGAAGGTGTTTATTCATGCTCACAATTTTAATATATAGTATTATGTAAATGCATTGTTTATTCATGCTCAAAGTTTAATAGTATTATGCCAACGCATTGTTTAATCTTTATTTTTGTATTATAGGTTCTGAAAAGTCAACTGTTTGTTGATAAGTATATTGAGAAAGAGCAATATACTTTTCTAGATTACATTTCTAGTGGTTTCGAGCTGAATTTTATGGTTGCAGTTGACTTTACGGGTACATATTCCTTGACTTCTAAAAAATTATATATGCAAAAATATTTTTTCTTCGTTGATCTGATTTTCTCTTCATTCCTTTTCTCCTCTTTCTGATCTGATTATGTTTCATGCTTTCAATACTTGATGATCATCCAGCTTCAAATGGAAACCCTCAAAATCCGAATTCTTTGCACTACATTGATCCTTCAGGCAGATTGAATTCATACCAACAGGTAAGACTTGCTACCAATCATGTGTCAATTCAATTGAAATATCGTAGAAATATGAAGAGAGATGCCATAAAAATATCATTATACTGGATTGTCAAACACAGTCTGATCAAGAACCAAAAAAAAAAAAATAGTTGGCTGCTCTAATGTTATATATATGAAGTAAAGAATGAGTAGAAAAACAAAAATACCAAAATTTCCCTCATGCCTGTCTAATTGTATTTGATAACATTATAACATGATGCACTCAAAAGTGAATGATGAAAGAGTGCATATTATTATTTGTGGGTTGTTTTCATTTCTACAAAATTTTGTAAGAAAACGATCATTGATTAATGAAGTTGCTATTTAATTTATTGATTAAATTATTCAGACTATAATGGAAGTTGGGGAGGTCATACAATTCTACGATTCTGATAGACGTTTTCCTGCTTGGGGATTTGGAGGAAATCCATTCAATGGCACTGTATCACATTGTTTTAACTTGAATGGAATGCCAAATGGCTCCGAGGTAAGAGAACTAGATTTATTGTTTTTTCTATGATTATTTTATTTATTTATTTTCAGTTTGTTGAAATGGTTGGCAAATCTTCCAAGCTTTTCCTAATGAACAACAAAATATTTTAACTTTTTTTTTTCCATGGATATTGGATCCTGATTGGTAGCCTAATATGATCCCTTTTGAGTTTTGCAAGTACAACTCAATTTTCCTGTACAATGCAATCTGTTTGCCGAGTGATATGGACATTTTGCTCGCTTTAGCTCATGAATAACATGGTGGTGTCATGTCACGACTGTTTATGCTGTTGGTGGTAACTTCCAATGATAAATAAATAAGGTTCATTGTATTTATGTCTTTAGGTGAGCGTTACCTTTGATGGATTAATGTATGCTACATTATATTAGAAACTTTTAACTGTAATAATCATATAAACGTATAAAAGTGATTATGTGCAAATTGCGTTATCCTGGATTCTCTATCCGATGCTCTTGCTCTCCTGTATTGCCTTTTTTATATTAAAATTTTATGATCGGGTCTGTCCAAAGTGGTTTGACATCTGAATTTTTCCATTTTTATTTTCTCAATAACAGCTGATTTCCTTAATTATCAGGTTGAAGGAGTTGATGGAATCATGGCTGCTTATGCTAGTGCTCTACACAATGTCTCTTTGGCAGGACCCACTTTGTTTGGTCCAGTCATCAACATGGCTGCAGAAATTGCCGGTCAGTCCCTCTCACACGATGACAGAAGCAAGTATTTCGTCTTGCTCATCATAACTGTAAGTAGAATTATAATTTCAATTACATTAATTTTCCCTTCTTTTATTCTACCGGGTGATTAATCAATGTAATATAACCTTCTCTAGGATGGAGTTCTCACGGATCTTCAAGAAACCAAAGATGCTTTGGTAAGGGCATCTGATCTTCCATTATCAATTCTTATTGTGGGAGTGGGAGGTGCAGATTTTACACAAATGGAGGTACACCCTTGTTTCTCATAAGCTTCACACACCATTGTATATCCTTTTTTAATTTTTATTGTACTGGCAGTGTACTCTTTCCATAGTCTTAGAAGATTCAATTTATAATGAGTACATGTTCTAAGTCATACTTATTGGCAGATTCTCGATGCTGACAATGGCTGTCAATTAGAGAGTTCTACAGGTCGTGTAGCTACTCGAGACATTGTACAATTTGTTCCAATGCGAGAAGTTCACAGTAAGTACTTTTGGCACATCCTTCTGCCTGCATGAAATGGTCTTTAAGACTTGTAGAACATTGTTTACATTAGAGGTTTAATACAAATTTATGTGGAAACCAACTAATATCATAGTGCCTAGTACAATGGAAAGCAAATTAGAAATCCAGGTAGTTTCATTTAATTGACCAAATTATGGATTCCCCAAGAGTTACTATCTTTGTTCGGGCTTTGAATTGTTATTCGGAATTGGATATAATTCCAAGTGAGAAAATTACTTGATGGTTAAGCCGTGTATAGATTGTTTCCATGTCCACTTCTATCATAGCATGAGTTCTATGTTCCAGTTTGATTTTGGTTCATTAAGCATGCTTGACTGCAACTCAATACCCTGGAACAATTCAAAAACAGCTCGGCTTTTCTATCAGCTGATAAATTAGTTTCCTAATTGATTTTTAAGATTATCCATTCAAAATATGATATTTGGTCTAAAATAATTTCCCTTGTGTTTTGGACAGGTGGGCGGATTTCTGCTGTTCAAGCTCTCCTAGAAGAGCTGCCTGGCCAGTTTCTGTCCTACGTGCGAGCTAGAGATATCAAACCACGTTATCTGCAAGTTGCCTAAACATCTTATTGAGAAGTTCAAACATCATCAACATTACAAAAACCATACCAAGTATATAAGTATATTAGGATTACAATTGTTCATATATAACAACAATTGATCTTAAATATATACATATTAGCTAGAGTATTTCTATATAGCTAAATTTGATGATGTGATTGAATTTGTGTTTATGGAAAATGGCGAATTTTATTTTGTAAAATTGTTTATGGGTTAACAATATGCGTGTGGCAAATCACAAGTTACTCATAAATGGTTTCACTAATCTAAAAAGATTAATAATACACAAGTTCTACAACATGTTATTTTACAGCTCAAAGAAGTTGTGAGTATTCAATGACTTTAATTTCAAGGAAGAGTCCATGAAGTTCACCAACAACTACACTTTAATTATAATTAGAATACTGAATCATTCAAACAATGTTTTTCTTGTTGATCAAAATAGTACTGATTCCATTTTTGAGACTTTTATCTATAGTTGGAAACCTAGTCTTGATTCATGCATCAAACCTTTTGATTCACTTCCATTTAAAAGCTTCAAAACAACTCATGTATTTCCTTTCCAAAATCTCCTAATAATAACAATACTTAGTGCTTGTTTGGTTGGGCTTTCTACTATATCAAAAGCTCTACACACCTCTATTTGAGTTTTTTAAAGTTGTTTGGTTAGACTTTTGAGATTGTTTATTTTAAATTCAGTAGAGGCTAGTAGAGTTTAACTCTGTACTAGACAAAAGTTTATGGGGAGGAGCTTCTCAAATTTTTTTTTAAAAAGTCTACCAACAAAACAACTATAATTTTTTTTAATTTTTTTTTTAAAGTTCTATTTCTAATAGATCTATTACAAGTAGACTTTTAACAAATAGAGGTTTTTCAAAAGCCTAACCAAACAAGCTCACGTATTTCTTAATATTCACATATTTCCCACCAACCTTGAAGCCTCTCCCTTTCCTGATTTGTGTACTATATTCTTCAATAATTCATTGAACTTTGAAACAAAAGTTTTTCATTTGGATTCCAATATCTTTTCTAATATCTTTTCTAAAGTAAAAGATACCTATTTGAGGAGGCTTCTCTAGGGTTCAAAATTTTTTTGTCACCATTTGGGCCTGACTTTGTAAGAATATCACCACTTTACTAATTCAAGTTTAAAAGGCACCTATTTAGGTGACCAGACAAAAATACCCTTATTTTGTCAGTTTGTGTCTTTTGAAACGTAGAGAGAAAAAAGTTGAGAGAGAGAGAACAGTGGAGAGAGAAAGCATCGAGTGCAAGAAATCCGGTTGAAAATCTCACGGCGAACTCACCGGCGGTGGCGCTACAGTCCTGAAGTCGACAAGAATCTGCAAGACGATGAAGATCTGGGTTTCTAAGCCTTTTAACACTTTTTCTGAGCCTTTTCAAACAGTCTTCTAGCTTTTTAAATAGTAATCCGAGCTTTTTTAAGAAATATGAATAGGTTTGTCAATTTTGAATCTCCGAGCCTTTTAACACTGTTTACAAGCCTTTTCAACAGTAATCTGAATTTTTTCATTTTTATGAATAGATTTGTCAATTTTGAATCTCTGAGCCTTTTTATACACTGTCCGAGCATTTTTAATAGTAATCCGAGCTTTTTCATTTTTATGAATAGATTTGTTAATTTTGAATCTTCGAGCCTTTTCAACAGTAATCCAAGCTTTTTCATTGTTATGAATTGGTTTGTCAATTTTGAATCTCCGAGACTTTTAAACTGTATCCGAGCCTTTTCATACACTGTCCGAGCCTTTTCAACAGTAATCCAAGCCTTTTCAATTAGTCTCTGAGACTTTGTAAATAGTCTCTAAGCCTTTTCTGAGCCTTTTTAACCATTAGCTTTTTTTGTTAAATTTGTATCTTCGAGACTTTGTAAATAGTCTCCGAGCCTTTTAACATTGTCTCCGAGACTTTGTAAATAGTCTCTGAGCCTTTTCAATTTGTCTCCGAGACTTTTCAATTAGATTCAAAATTCACACAACCAACTTAAGGTTTACAAAATACTCGAAGAACAAATGAAAAGGAACCCAATTAGGGTTTTAAATTGAAAAAAAAAAAAAAAAAAAGCTCTGGGGGCACTGCCCCCTGTCCCCACGCGAGCTCAGCGGAGAGCTCGACCTCCGAATGCGTCTGCGTAGCGCCACAAAACTAATTATCCAATGAAGTTGTATTGATAATGTTATGATGTTCAACCTCCATTGGAGGTCTATTATGGAGGAAGATAAAAGAATAAAATATCAGAAAACTTCAAAGTAAGAAAGATAATGTGTAAAGTAAGGGCATTTTTGGAAATCACTTACTTTAGTGCCTTTTAAACTTAAATTATTAAAGTGGTGACTTTCTTACAAAACCTCGTCAAAAAGGTGACATTTCCCACTATTTCCACGGCTTCTCTATACCAAATTAAATTTTACACGTAACTTTTGTTTTTCTTGAAGAATTGACACGCTGATGAGTGATGACGTTGTGTACGTGTCTGTCCCATCCAGATTTTCCTGAACTTTCGTAGAAATGTGAATGGCCTAACCATGAAACATCAAAAGTTGTACATCATCAACTTCAAAATTGGGATAGACTGTGTGTGAAAGGGAAAAGGATTCATGAAAATTTTCATTTTCTCATCAATGGACTTCGCTACCACCTTATCCAAGTATTCCCTATTTTAGAACTTTACACAGCCTTATGACACATATGATCTGGACACTTTTAACAAGCATTAAAGAAACAAGTATTTTTTTTTGTATTTTTTTTTAATATAAATATTATAGAAGAAGAAAGAGTAATAGTTCAACATAATTATTTATCAATATTTATATATAGTAATATAAAATATAAATATAAATAAATTGGAAAAGTTATTAGTGGTAAAAATATGTACTAAACGAACTTAATTTCAAAAAATTAATTATGATTTTTTTCTAATTTATTAATAGCTTGTGTAAACCACTTACTCACTTTTAATAATCGCACGTTACACCCTCGTAGTGTGAGTGTAAGGGCCATTGGACCAATCTCACCCTCATCTTAATGTAATGATTTTTGCTTTTATTGAGATGTGTATACAGATTAATTAATATTTAATGAAGAATTAGATTGGGATTATGAGTCATCGACCATATATAGCATTACCAAGCCATACATAGTTTTAATTAATTACTATAATTTTATAATATTTCGTGTTAATATTCTTTTCACGCCCCTATGGACCGAGGCATAGCTCAGCTGGTGGATAGGTTTAGGGTTTGAGCAAATGACTCATAAGTCAGCGGCTTAAATTTTCCCAATGATAAAAAGTTAAAAAAAAATTTATAATAAAATAAAATAAAAAATAAACTGATCTAGATAGGTTGATAGATAAATATTGTAAAAAAAAAGAAGTTAATATTCTTTTCACATTAATGTAGTTTCCAAACAAAGGAGAGGAAAGAAGTATAAATGACAAAAAATAAAATAAAATAAAATAAATTTTTTTTTATGGTTGATTGAAGAATTTGGTTTGTAGTTTACTCTCACAAGGTTTTGGGGAAACTCATCAAGAAGTATTGTAGGAAAACTCATCAAGAAGTATTGTAGGGTACTAGGGTTTGATATGATAGTAAATAAGATACTTATTAGTAAGATATTCCTTTTCGTTTATAAGGATTTGCTAAAATAAATTTATTTTTTTAAAAATCGGAGATAAATAATGACTTTGATTAGTCTAAAATTCAGAGAAATTAAGTGCAAAAGGAATCAAATTTATGTAGAGAATTATTGCTACAAGAAGATTTTCTTAAAACAATAATAATGAAAACAGGAATTTAAAGTATTAAAGTATGGAAATTAATAAATAAATTTTTTAATTGAAATATTTCCTCTCATATGATTAGGATATTAAATAATAATATGTGATCCTGGTAAAGCCAGCCATTGCCCATAAGTCTCAAGTCTTTCGCATATTGACTTGACTATTTGCAGTCTATGTTTTTCTCTGTGGTTTTATTTCATATTCAACTGAATTGCCAAGCACAATTTATAGATTGACATGTCAAATGTGGAGAACTAATGAATATGTCCGAGATCCTATATTTTTTTTTTCGTGTAGAAATTACTGTTAAATTTTAAACCCTTTTCATTTTGGATCTCTAAAGTTTTATTTTTTTGTATAAATAACTTCCTAAATTCATGATTGTGGCCAACTGGAAAATTGATGAGCTCATTTTGGAAAATTGATAGAAATTAGAATAGTTTTTGTGTACAGCCTAATTTGTTGACCAGTCCAACTTTGACGTGATAAATTTCAGATAAATCCAAAATGCACCTACCCTAGTTTTTCAAATGATGACCAAATTCTTTTTATACACAAAACATATCTTCGCTGCTTGTTTTCATTTCACATGGGAAATGATGACCAAACTCTTTTTAAAACCTATTTGAGATTTGAGAAAGCCCCACACACACAAAACATTTACATATCTTCACTGCTTGTTTTCATTTCACATGGCCGAAAACACACTACAAGTTGATGGTGTTATTCGAGTTTCTCCCAACTTACACTCCAACGGTTCCACAACCGAGTCGACTCTCCCACTCACCTTTTTCGACATATTTTGGCTCAAATTTCCTCCTGTAGAACGCCTTTTCTTTTACGAACTCACCGATTTAACTCACCATTTGTTCCACTCAGTTATCCTCCCAAACCTCAAACGCTCTCTCTCTCTCACTCTCCTCCACTACCTCCCTCTCACCGGTAAGATCAAATGGCCTCCGCAGGCACCAAAGCCCGCCGTCTTCTACTCTCCCAAAGATGGCGTCTCGGTCACCGTCGCAGAGTCCAGCGCCAATTTCGATCGTGTCTCCGCAGATGATATCCATGAAGCTCTGGAGCTTCGACCTTTAACACCAGAGTTGGTGACATCAGACGACTTCGCCGACATGGTTGCATTGCAAATAACTCTGTTTCCAAATAAAGGGTTTTCGATTGGAGTCTCAACCCACCATGCAGTCTTTGACGGCAAGAGTTCGACGACGTTTATAAAGTCGTGGGCACATCTATGCAAATCACTGATCGATGAAGATCAACAATCTCCATCTCTACCACCAGAACTGACTCTATCTTTTGACCGGACTGTGATCAAAGACCCGACGGGTGCTGACGTGTCCTTCGTAGAGAAATGGTTCGGATTAGACGGCAAATACAGTTCAAACTCACGAAGCTTGAAGGTTTTTCCGACAATTGGAACAAACGAAGGCTTTGTTCGAGGCACTTTCGAGCTCACTCGTGAGGATTTGAAGAAACTGAGAAACAGGGTTGAAGAATATTACCAAGTGAAAGAATCAAAGAATAAGCTTCATTTATCAACATTTGTCTTAACATGTGCTTATGTGTTCGTTTGCATGGTAAAAGCCAGAGGAGGAGACAGAGACAGAGAAGTGATTATCGGATTCAATGCGGATTACAGGTACCGGAGGGGCCATATATGTCCCATTTTGTTAGATTTTTTATATTTGTTTCCTATAAAATAATTTTTTTTAATTAAATTTGAAATTCGGCTTCTCTTTTAATTACAGGACCCGTCTGGAGCCTCCGATAACGTCCAATTATTTCGGAAACTGTGTGGTGACAAAGGTGTTGTTTTTGAAAGCTGAAGATTTGATGGAGGTGAAGGGTGTGGAAATTGCTGCAGAGAAGTTGAGTGAAGCGATAAAAGGGTTGGAGAACAAAGGAGCTGTTGAAGCGTTGGAAAAGTTATTTTGTTTGTTCGGTAAAGTGGAAGGAATACAGTTTCTTGGGACTGCCGGGTCGAACCGGTTTGGCGTTTATGAAACGGATTTCGGGTGGGGTAGGCCCAAAAAGGTGGAGACTGTGTCCATTGATAGGACTGGTTCTGTTTCTTTGGCTGAGAGTAGACGTGGTCACGGTGGCGTTGAGGTCGGGCTTGTTTTGGACAAGAATGAAATGGACGCTTTTGCCTCTTTCTTCAATCAAGGCCTCAAATTTGTTTAATTAATGTCTTTAATAAAAACCACATATGTCAAATTAAGCGAATTTCTGCTGGGTTTTAGACATTAATTAAGTATTATAGTCAATAAAGAGATGTTATGTTGGGTCATTGATAATAATACGAGATTAGCTTATTAACATGTCACTCACACTCACACCGTGAGGTAATTCGATTCCCATCTCTCCTTCGAACCCAATTTATAGAATTTTTGAATTCTCTATGTTGGTATTAAATTTAATAACATTCAGAAGACGTGATCGGTGGTATATATATATATATATTTGGATGACTTAACATATTTAAATCATGTAAATCTAATATAATTTAAATGAATGGTCTATATATAGTGTTGTCACATTATTTGGGTATCAGATTAAGACAACAAATTTGGACAATGTAGCGTTACTCTTACTCTATATCTAATCAAATTGTAAGTTTTAAGTGTGATTTGTTTTTATTTATAGATTTCTCACTAGGATTCTTTCCCCAACCTAGAAAGACTGAAATTAATAGGAGAGGGCTCCCGGATGATATCGCAGGGCCAATTTTCAGAAGAACTCTTTTGGAATCTTAAATTTCTTGAGGTCGGGAATAATAAATCTACAATCTTCCCACTTTGTCTTCAAATATTTCGCCATCTGCGAGAGCTTTATCTTGAATATGATACATACAAAGATTTTTGTACGAAGAGGATGACACACATGTTGGGATAGACTTCAAACTGGACACCGTTCTTCAAAAACTTAAGAGTTTAACAGTAGAAGATTGTGTCAACTTTATTGATCAGCTAGTGCCATCCTCAACATCTTTCCAAAATCTAACATTTTTGAAGGTATGTGGTTGCGATGGATTGAAAGACCTAATGACGTCCTCAACGGCCAAAGGCTTGGTGCAACTCAAAGAAATGTCAGTAACATTCTACTAGTCAATGATAGAAGTAGTAGCAAATGAGGGAGATGTAATAGAGGACGATATTACTTTCAGCAAATCGAGGACTTTAACACTTGGTTATTTACCAAGTCTGTAAAACCTCAATCCCATAAATTTACCCAAATCCATAATTCAAACCCACACTACAAGAAAAATAGTCTAAGACAACATTCAATTAGCAACATACATCAGGTAAATGTTGCCAAAAGTCACATATCGCAACGTGCGAAAAATGCATGTTGCGGAAGTGATTTACAACAACACACATGCATAAGTAGTCAATAATGGGAGACATATTGCAACGTATAACTGATAAATGTTACGAAAGGTTACGTATTACAACACGCAATGCAAGTTGTTAAAAAATCACAATATATGACAACACACATTTTACGCAAGTTGTTAAATGACTTGTCTTTCGCAACACACAAGTTCGCATGTTGTTAAACTATTAGTTTTTCGCAACACGCAAATTTGCATGTTGTTAAATTTCTTGCATTTCGCAACACACAAACCCGCATGTTGTTAAATGTCTTGAGTTTTGCAACACGTAGACTTGCATGTTGCTAAATTTCCTACATTTCACAACACACCATCTGCACGTTGTTAAAAGGGTTTATCTTCCGCAACGCGCAGTTTTGCTTGTTGTTAAAAATGTGTCTTTCGCAACACGCACTTACTTATGTTGTTAAAAGTAACATATTTTGCAACACACCAATCTTATTGTTGTCATAGACTTATCTTTAACAACATACTTTGTTTTAATGTTGTCGAAGCTCGGAGTTTTTACAACTAGATTATGCATGTTGTTAAAAATAACTAAATATTCATTTTCAAAATATGGTGTTTTTAATGCTCATTATTTTTTTTATACAAATTAATTTAATCTAAATTAAATATTTGATCATTTTATTTATATTATTAAAGGATGTTTACTGTAGCAATATAGACAGATATATAGCAATAACATAATTATTAGGATGATTACGCTACATTAAAAAACTTAAAATTTTGACAAAAATTTATTATTTAAATATTTATTTATTTATTTTTATTCAATTCAGTGATAGAAATCTATTATATATTATATATAAATAGTATATAATTATATTAAATAATATATAATTATATATATAATATACTTTTATATTTTATTATTATTATCCATAATATATCATGTTATTATGAATGTTTTATAATTGGGGGTATATATTATATATTTATATTATATAAATATATTATTATATATATTCTATAATATAATATATATATATATATATATATAATATAAAATACTTTTATATTTTATTATTATTATCCATAATATATCATGTTATTATGAATGTTTTATAATTAGGGGTGTTTTGGTCAAAATACAGTTAACTCAATTCCATTACGTTGTTAACCAAACAAAATAATATTAATTCAGACACTAATTCTAAAGTTCCAACCAAACAAAAAACTTAGTTTTCCTTTCCTTTCCTTTCCTTTCCTTTCCTTTCTTATTCTTATTCTTATTCTCATTCTCATTACCATTCCGATTACCATTTCACCATGTAACCAAACGTGGCCATAGAGTATTGACCAATAATTCGACTATTTATGATTTTAAAAATATAATTTTATTAAAAGTTTCAATAAATATTTTTTAATATATGTCTGTCGTAGAAATTATAATTTTGATTAATTGCATAAATTTAAATTTATATAACAAGATTTTTTTTTTTTTTCTAACAACTCATATAGGTTATATATAAATATTGTTCAACTGTTAACACAACAAGTCTTGTAGTCAAGTGGTAAAGACTTCCAACCATTGACTTGAGGTCTCAAGTTCAATTCCCACTAATGACAATTAATTTTCATTATTATCAGAAGTGGCTGGAGGGGACGGTCGGACGGTGGACGGTGGACGGTTAGTGGCCGGATGGTTGACAGACGACAGCAATGGTGGGTGGGTGGGTGGCCGGCTGGCCGGACGGTGGCGATTGTGGGTTACCGGACGGCCAGCGGTGACATAGGTGGGTTGCTGGACGACGTTGGGTGGCCGGATGGCAACGGTGGAGTGTTAACATCTACCGCAACGTACTGCATTTGTTGCGGTACTTATCTACAGCAACACACAACGCGTGTTGTTATAGACATTTATGTACAGTGCGTATTGCCAAAAATATTTTTGAAAACGAACGTGGTGCGTTGTTACAAATATCTACGACAACATACATAGATGTTGTCATTAGTTATAACAACGTGCGCTTCATGTTGTTATTATATCTACGACAACACGCGGTGTAAGTTGTAAAATGCATATAATCTTTTGGCAACAAGCGTATCAACAACAGGCAATGCATGTTGCGAAAAGTTTTCGCAACACACATTGCGTGTTGCGGTAGACCTAATTTGTTGTAGTGAGGCCAACACATGATCTAAGACCCAAAAGTTGATCAGCTGAGATTAAAAAAATAAGAAATAAGATTTGTTGCCATAAAAACTAACAGGTGGCAGCAGCTGGAGAATTGTGGCAATTTCGGTGATAGGTGGCAATTGGATGGCAAGGGGTGGTTTTGAGGTGGCAGAGAAATGAATTAACTAATTAAGAAGAGAAAAAGGGTTGCAAGTGAATTCGTAGAAGATAAGAAGAAGGGTAAATTGCAATAACATACCCCTCACGTTTGCCTATACTATTGTTAGATCAAACTTTTATCTTAAATTACAGAATAATACCCTTGACTGGTTTGACTACAGTTAACGTTAACAGTAGGGTTAACTTTGAGATTGAAATGTCTAAATTGTCCTTCCTTGAATATCTTGTCAATTATATTAATAAATGAAAGAAAAATAAAAATAAATCACAATAATATAAATAAAATAAAAAATCAATCCAATTTTTTTGAAACACGAAAAATTTAAATTCATTTGAAGAAGAGATCTTCAAACGAATCAAACCTATTCTAGATCATCACTCATCACAAACCAGATCATTAAACTTGGATCCTTACCCATCACAAACCCATATCATCAAACAACAAACTTATACCACCCACTCCAACAGCTACTATATATCTTCAAACACAACAAAATCTCAACTTCACAAGCCCAAATCTCTTTCACTACCAAAACACAAACTAGCAACATAAATAACTCCAAAATTAGATTAAACTACTTCCAAAAAAAAGAAAAAGTATGGAACGAATCTGTGTTCCATCTGATCGAGAACTCAAATACCCTTCTTTTGTTTACATATTCTCTTCCTATCTCTCCCTAGCAGACACATCAAAGAAAATCAGCGATCCATCACTAACCACAGCCGCCACACTACAGTCATCGCGCACTCCCACTGCCGCCACACACAGTCCACCAAAGCTTCATCGCTGCCGCAACATCCCCTCCATGTCTAAAGAACACACCAAATTGAGGTTTCGCACCAATAGTCGCGATGAGTCTGCTGCTGTTGGTGGTTCGGATGTGAAGAAAGTTGTGGTAGGTTGCGGTTGTGTTGTAATCGAAGGATTGGTTGCAGTTGTGGTGGGTTTATTATAAGCTTCATATTTCGATTGAGTCCAATGCTTCCATCTCTGATGTAGTTTGGATGAGATCTAGAATTTTCTAGATCTCCTCCCTACTTTTTCTTTTGTTTTTGTTTTAAATAATTATTTAATTTTTAGAGCTTGAGATTTTTTGATGGATTCTTGAGATTGTTATTTTTTTGAGGGATTTCTTAATGCTTTTATCATATTAATTTGTAAAGAAGATGAATTATTTATTTGATTCCTAGCTTTTTTTTTTTTTTTTTTTTTTTTTTTGGTTTTAAATGGGGTAGTTGGGTGTGGATTATTTTTTTTTCTTCTGATTTTTATAAATCTTTTTTATTTTATTAATATAATTGACAAGATATTCAAGGAAGGACAATTTAGACATTTCAATCTCAAAGTTAACCCTACTGCTAACATTAACTATAGTCAAATCAGTCAAGGGTATTATTCTGTAATTTAAGGTAAAAGTTCGATCTAACAGTAGTATAGGCAAACATGAGGGTATTATTGCAATTTACCCTAAGAAGAATTTATAAAAATAGAATTTAAGTGAAGAGGCAACCAGCTGCCAGGTGGAGACGTGGAGTGCATTTATGTGTTTGTGGCGTGTGTATAAATGCACGCGTGTAGTAGTTTATATATATTAATATACAATAATGCTAGATAACCCAAAAAAATGACTCAAATTTTAGATCCAAATCTAAGTGGTAACATCACATGGAATCTTTTGGAAGAGTGATGTGGGCTCATGTTGTGTGTGATGTTGCCACATAGGTTTGTGTCCAAAATTTTGGTCACTTTTTTGGGTCATCTAGCATTATTGAATCATATATAGACGGTTGCGGCTACATTGTTAGAAGATTAAATCCCATTAATGTTATTGGAATTTTATTATAAAATTCTTCCAATACTTTATTGATATGTTGCAACCAAACACTTTAAAAGAGTGATGTTATTGGCACACCCCCTAGTGATCTATTTATGCCCCACTTTTTTAATTATTTAGTATTATTTTTTTCCTTTATCAAAATTATTAAAAGAGACATGTAATTTAAGAAAAAAAATAAATTATAAAGTAAATCTAATAAAACCCCACATTCCTTTAAAAAAAAAAGATTCTTTTAATCCATTTCTTGATTTTTTTTTCTCCAGAACTCTTAAACCCTAAAAATACTTATACCGGATCTTATTTAAATAATAAATCAAATACTTGGGGTGTATTAGACAAATGAGATATTGATTATTATGTAATCTCATTATCCTTTTAAAATCTGAAAGTGAAATGATGATAAATAAAACAAATATTTGCTTTTTGCTTCTTGTTTCGTTTTGTTTATGGGTTGTTTCGTTTTATTATAAATTTAATGGTTTTTATTGTGCTCTATAACATGCGATTGTAAACCAAAAAAAGATTTTATTTTTTATTTATTATTATTTTTATTTTTTGTGGAATAGTCTTGTGCCTTCTTTTTTGTGCAGTTATATGGGATAATAGGATATCATAGTATATTTAAACTTTTTTTTTTGTCTTGCGTCTTCTCTTTTGTCCAGTTTTCTGGGATATTAGATATTATTTATATCTATGTACACATACACGAAGACTTTGATTGGATTGGAAATTATAAATTTAGAATTGAAATTGAAGAGAAATGCGAGGAAATAGGTTTTGGGGGTGGGGGTGGGGGTGGGGGTAGGGGGACATGCCCCCAAAACGCCCCCACCCCCAGTCCCCCCAAATGGGTTTTGGGGGAGGTGGTGGGGGGAGGTTTGAGGAATGGGGGTACCCTCCCCCGCCCTATTGGGCCCTCATGTCCATCCCTAATATGGACACTTCTAACAAGCATAAAAAAAGCAAGTAGTTTTTTTTTTTTTTTTTTTTTTTAATATAAATATAAATATTATAGAAGAAGAAAGAGTACTAGTTTAACATAAGTATTTATCAATATTTATATATAGTAATATAAAATAGAAATTTAAATAAATTGGAAAAGTTATTAGTGGTAAAAATATGTATTAAACGAACTTAATTTCAATTTTTTTTTCTCTAATTTATTAATAGCTTGTGTAAACCACTTACTTACTTTTAATAATCGCACGTTACACCCTCGTAGTGTGATGTGAGGGCCATTGGACCAATCTCACTCTCATCTTAATGTATTATTTTTGCTTTTATTGAGATGTGTATACAAATTAATTAATATTTAATGAAGAATTAGATTGGGATTATGAGTCATCGATCGTATATAGCATTACCAAGCCATATATAGTTTTAATTAATTACTATAGTTTTTTTATATTTTGTGTTAATATTCTTTTCACGCTCTTAAGGGGCCGGGTAGATGTACGAGCTTTGGGTTTGAGCAAATGACTCTCACAAGTCAACAGCTCGAATCCTACCAATAACAAAAAACTTTAAAAAAATCTGATCTAAATAGGTGGATAGATAAATACAGTATAAAAAAAGAAGTTAATATTCTTTTCACATTAATATAGTTTCCAAACAAGGGAGAGGAAAGAAGTATAAATGACGCACAAAAAAAAAAAAAAAAAAAAAAAGGAGAAAAAAAAAACTACTTTTGATTGTCATCTTTATGATTTAAAAATTAAAATACACGGGACCATTTTTTTATGGTTGATTGAAGAATTAGGTTTGTAGTTTACTCTCACAAGGTTTCGGGGAAACTCATCAAGAAGTATTGTAGGGTTCGATATGATAGTAAATAAGATAATTAAAAAAAAAAAATGAAAAATTAAGTTTTTCAATATTTTTACTTATTAGTAAGATTTTTTTTTTTTTTTTTTTTTTTTGTTGTTGATAATATCTATTAATTTGGTAGTAGATTTTTTTTTGAAAGCTTTCGTCATTGGTAGGATTCGAGCCGCTGACCTGAGAGTCATTTGCCTAAGCCCCAAGTCTGTCTATTTACCAGCTAAGCTACATCCATGTTAGCATAAGATATTCCTTTTCGTTTATAAGGATTTGCTAAAAAAAATTTGAAGATAAAATAATGATATTGATTACTCTAAAATTCAGAGAAATTAAGTGCAAAAGGAATCAAATTTATGTAAAGAATTATTGCTACAAGAGATTTTCTTACAACAATAATAATGAAAACAGGAATTTAAAGTATTAAAGTATGGAAATTAATAAATAAATTTTTTAATTGAAATATTTCCTCTCATATGATTAGGATATTAAATAATAATATGTGATCCTGGTAAAGCCAGCCATTGCCCATAAGTCTCAAGTCTTTCGCATATTGACTTGACTATTTGCAGTCTATATTTTTCTCTGTGGTTATATGTCATATTCAACTGAATTGCTAAACATAATTTATTCGATTGACATGTCATATGTGGAGAGACTCTTTTCATTTTGGATCTCTAATTTTTTTTTATTTTTTTTTATTTTTATATTTGAATTTCTAATTCCACTTCGGTTATAAAGTCATTTGAAGTCACTCTATAATTCTATAATATTACATAGTTAAATCTCATACAGTGTGAAATCTCACCTTTGAAACCGTGTCCCACATATATAATATCATATATTTAATATTCAACCAAAGAAACTTATAACAAGTCAATATCTGTACACTCATGCTCTAATCTCTATCTCTTAACAAGAGTATTGTAGCAGAAAGTCGATTCATCACATTCAGACCGGGTGTTTTAAAACACTGAAATTTCAGTGTAAACTACAAATAGCTTGACTTGGAAAAATCAATTTATATATATACATGTAAGAATTCCACAATATCTATTGTTTTTGGATATATTCCCATAACAAAATGAAGAGCCTTATGGTCCAATCCTATTACAACAACAACCATGACACTAAGCAATACCATAGCATTTGAAGACCAAGTTGTTGACATGTGGCAAGCAAGTAAGGTGGTGAAAAGCCACGTTTCATAACAATAAAGAGTATGGCTACATTTTTGGGGAATCGATTTTTGCTCACCCTCTCCCCAACACTTGACCTCCCCCGACACATGTCAAGTGTTGGGGAGGGGGGTAATGCTCATTTTTGGGAGATTAAATCAAAATAAGAGCATCTTCAATAGTAATACGAGTTGTGAAAAAATTAAATACCATATAGGATGAACAACCATTTTGTTAAAAAATCAATCTCTAATGCAATCTCTCTAGTATAATTTCAAGCTGATGTGACAACTTTTTTTTTTAGTGTTAACATATCACTATTTTTTTAAATGCAAGCCATATCACAATTGGTCGATTAATAATATTATTGGAATTTTATTACAAAATTCATCTAATATTTAGTCGATGTGTGGCAGCCAAACACTTTAAAAATATGAAGTAACTAGTAATAAGTTATTTAAAAATTATTTTATTTTACATTTTTTTAATTTATTATAAAAATATAATAATTTAATTTAATTTAATTTAAATAGTTGTGTTAAATAATTTTAAATGATAATTAGATAATGATTATATACATCATCACAATAATCTTATGTGATTTAAATAAATATGTGATATTTTTTATTATTTGAATTTTTATTTAATATAGAATAGATTTAAAATAGTTAAAATTATTATTTTTATATATTTTAAATCATTATTAATTTTAGAAAATAAATAAATATATTTTTTTGTTTAATTTAAAAAATATTTTTATTACATTTTGAAATTAATATTTATTTGATTTAATTTTATAAAATATTTGTATTATAATAGTTTTTGAATCAAGATTTCTAAATATTATTATTATTTTTTATATAATAAATTATGTGTAACATATTTTTTGTACGATGTAAAATTTCAGATAAAAAAATCGTAATTTAAACGTGTATGGTAACAATATCAAATTTGTAGCGTATTTTAAGTATTTGTAAGAGCAACTCCAACAGACTAGTCAATTAAGATTGTTGAAAAATTTAGATGAGCCACATCAGCAGATATAGCTCCAACAGACTAGTCAAATTGTATTCTTCAATTGAGAAAATCTTTCTCACTCTTCAATATTGACGAGTGATTTCTCACTCTTCAAATTTTATTTTATTATTTTTTATAACCATCATTAATTACTACACCAAATGTCTTTAACAACTGTGTCTGATTTTAAATTTAAAAACTCTTTATAATTTTAAAATTAAATGCTTTCATTAAAATAATATAAGACTAATTTTATTTGAAGATTTTTTTGGGATAAGTCTTTTTTTCCCACTTTTCAAATTATCAAATAGGTAAGTAAATTGATATTTGAAGAATGAAATTAGAAGAAGGCTTTTGGGGTTGCTCTAACAAGTCTTTTGATATTGTCATTGATTTGACTTGTCAGCTTGACTTTGACTTGACTTGACAAGCTATATTTCTCGGTTGAATAAAAAAGACATTTTTTATTTATTATTTATTATAATATACAACTGTAGTACAATTTCTATTTTTGGTTTCTTTCGAAAAAAAAAGAGAAGAAATTTCCCTTTTTGGATATTGTCACGTAAGTTGCCGCTTCAGTTTCTTCGCTGATTTTTTGAGTTTCATCAAACCAAACGCAGTCAAATTAGGGTTTTTCTTCGCTTCAGCCGTAAGTTTTTGTTTTAGAGAGAGTGAGGGAGAGATGGGAATGTGTTTGTCTGGGGACGTGAGAGGAGGGAAACAAGCGGTGGGTGGGACCCAAGGGCGGTCCACGGAGGCCCACAACAACAACAATGCAGGTGGTGGTGATGTTCACGACGACGCCGTTGACTTCTTCTTCGATCTCGTGGTCTCCAAGCTCTCTTTACTCGAATTGAGGTAGATACACTACAGTTTTCTTCACACAAAACTCTTGGGATTTTTTATTTTTTATATATAAATATAAATTTTTATAACTGGGTGCACATTGGATCAAACATTATCCACTTTATATTTATTGTGCTACAATCCCGTGAGAGTATTGTTATAATGGATTTTAGTATTATACAGATTTAATATAATTAGAGGGCTCAAACGATTTTGTTTAATTTTTATTTTAGATATAAATTTGTTGAAGGAAGGAGATGTTTTTATTGAATGGGTATGCACAAGCAATTTCATTGCTTTTCTTTGTGGATTGAACTTTGAAGTGTTATGAGAGTTTTAGAAAGTTATGAAACAAAACCAGAGAACTTGTTGAATACAACACACGGGGTCTGGAGGATCATTTGAAATATTGAATAGTTGATGTTTGATTAATGATCTCACTGAAACTAATTACTTGAAAGGATTTTTAATTGATGCTACTGTGCAGTTTTTATTTATTTATTTTTATGGCTTGTGTGCTCACACATGGTTGACTACTCTGTTTTTGAATTTTGATACATCCATCTCAAAGATATGCCTTGGAGAAAATTCTCCCCCAGCTGAAACATGAATTTATGGATATGCTGTTTAGACTTCTGAGCAATCTGATTTGTCATCTAAATGTGTGGCAATGAACTTGGTGTTTAAGATGAGAATGTCTTTTCATATGCTGGGCCACTAGATGCTTTTTGGTTTTCTTTATATTAATGTGAACCTTTGTCTGAGGGCCTACTTACCTGGGTTCATCTGTTTGGAACTTTTGTTACATCCAAATGAAACACAGGTAGAATCGGACGGTTGTGATCAACATGCTACATCTTTTTTTGGTGGAGATGAATAATATTCAATTCCTTTAATGAACAATATGATTTAATATTAGAATCGACTCTTATCTCCGAAAGAATGGGTGTCAACGTCTTGTCTCTTTATTAAAGATGTTTAACCCACATTTTATCACAGTTGACAAGGGTGGTATTGTGCACAATCCTTTAAGAGATAATGCTGGATGAGATGGATATTATTATAGAATCCAATATATGTAATTGCAGTGTTATATTCATGAATGATTCTTTTACTTTTCTACATGCTTATGTACTTCTCATTTACTTTTATTTCTTAAAATTTATTCATATATTTTGATATTACAGTTATCTTTATCTGCTTCAAAGTTGCGGGATCGTGACATCACATCAAAGGTATGTTCGTATTATTGTTATTTTTGATTTATTGTGTCAGATAACATGTTCATGCTGCATGCTTATGTTCTCTTATCATGTGTCCCACCTCTTCTGTTTTGCATGAACCGTATTATTGTTATTTTTGATTTATTGTGTCAAATAGCATGTTCATGCTACATGCTTATGTTCTCTTATCATGTGTCTCACCTCTTCTGTTTTGCATGAACAGTGTATCAACTTTTAATGGTACTGACTTTATTCTTTATAGGGTAGTAAATGGACTAGGGATATAGATCTGAATCACACATATATAGATATCAAATAGGCAGACTTTGGAGATGCAGAACACATTCTGATTTCTACCCTATATCTAAACATAATTTAACCGGAAACATTATTTTGAGAGTTGGAAATATCATATACAAGTCATGATTATATTGTTTCTACATTCATGTGCACTAGCTAATTATACCTTGTAAGGAAGATAACCTTTCAAATTTAACATTTCATAAGTGTTATTATCAAATTATTAGTTTATATAGGAGTTTTTGCATTGTGTTGACGGTTTTCAAATTTAGTTGTCAACGTATTTTCAGACTTTAGTTGTTCAAATAATACTAGTGTGTTTTTATACATATTTGACATTTATGAATGTATGCTTATACGCTTATACTTATAGGTCTTTTCTTTTTTCGTAGAGTGATCCCATGGCAGTTGTATATGCAAAGAAAAGAGAGGGGACACTGGAGGAGATTGGACGTACCGAAGTCATTACGAACAGTCTGAATCCTACTTGGATTGTAAAGGTTTCTATTGCTTATCAGTTTGAGATTGTCCAACCATTGGTGTAAGCTTTCCTTATACTTCTATGTTACTTTGTTGTTGTTGTCTCACTGATAGATCTTTTGCATGTCTCATAACCAGTGTTTTGCTTTGATGTTTTCCCATTTTTTCTGTTTTTCATTTCTTCCCTTCTTCCCTTTTCGTAGCTTTCATGTGTACGACGTGGATACCAAGTATCACAATGTACCGGTGAAGGTATATAAGAACTTCTGCTTTTAGTTTATTACTATTTTTATTCCGTCTTTCGTGGTATATTCATGATTTTGATGAGAGATTGTTCGGTAAGGAAGTGCAAAGTTATCAATGCAACTGACCAATAATATATATATGTATATATGTACACACACACACGCACACTCTAAGAGATACAATCCGCATTGATTTGCATCAATACTATGATGTATTAACTTTGACAAATTTTCTAATATCTTGGCAGAAACTTAAAAAAAAAACTTAATACTTGCAAGAATTTGAAAACAGTGAACCACACACCATCTATAAAGTTATTTAGGTTATTCTATGGATGAAGCATTGCAAGATTTGACACGTATATCCCATGATCACAATTGAGAAAACACTTGTTTGCTGAAGATAATTATGACTTAGTTTTCTTGTTTTCCTAAATGGAAAAGTGATTTACTAAATTTTTGTTGAAGCAATTACAGTGAAGCTATATATACACAGATTAACTAAATTAAAGTATTGGAGTTAATATACAATTTTTGTAGCCTGTCATGCATTGGTTGCACATCATGGATATAATCTTAACTTAATATTAAAAAATTGCCCCAATTGTCATAAGTAGGAAATACTTGCTAAGGCCATTAAAGATACCTTAAGTTTGATTATCATCAAAAGTAAATAGTAACTACACTTCCGAAAGATTTGTAAATTATGTAAATTTGTATGTAACTGAATCAGAACAATTAAAATTCTTAGTTGGATTCTTATTTCTTAGACATTAAGTGGGAAAGATAATGATTAGATCAGAGGGACGTTAGGGGAGTTTTGGAGGAAAAAGATAGTATAAATTAAGATGAGGCAAGTACAAACTATAGTATGGGCGTATGGCAATCAAAATTTAAATACTTCTTTTCTTACATGTTCCTGCATTGATCCAAATAAATTTAAAACTGTTATTATCTCATAGTGAAACAATTGTTGAAGGTGAAGTTTAAAGTTCAAACTTTCTACTTATGTTGCCCTGCAGATGCTAAAGTTGAATGAACAAGACTTTTTGGGAGAAGCCAGTTGTTTTCTGTCAGAGGTAAAGTTGCCTTGACTTAAATTTTTCTGTGATAAACATTTTTTACATAGAAAGAGTGAAATATATGCATATATCCATCTAATAAATTTTGTTAGCTTCAGGTCCTCTTAGTTTATGTTCTTAAGGCACGCATTAATAGCAACTTCTTGTTTAGGAGTTTGAATAAAAAGTAAAAACAAAAGTTTTGTTCTTTCAGAACACCAAATTAGATGGGAGTCTATGCAAATTTTATATTTACAATTATTACTCATACTCCTTATATAAGGTATCGGCCTTAACCTGTGCACTAAGTGAGACCTTATTGGTTGTTGCAGCCAATAAAGATCTTGTTCAACTTAGTTTTAAGGGCACACATTTAGACAATTCTTTTATAATATAATAAAATATAGGTTATTGCTTCAACTATCGTTGTGGTAAAGCTTTTGATCAATCAATATTATTAAATGATCATCGTTGGAGCTAGAAAAGAACTAGATTTCCTTTGATATGCTGATTGGTTTAAATTAGGCTTAACATCCGGTAGGAAAACTTGTTCATAATGTGTCCCACCCCATTCGGCCCCCATTCCCATCCCTAATGGGCCCCCATTCCCATCCCTATCCAACACTAACATGTGTCCTTTTGTCCTTTTTGTCTATGGCAGATAGTAACCAAACAAAATCGAACTTCAACTCTAAATCTCCATGATAAAAGAACTGGGGTTTCGAGAAACTTGGGGACACTCTCTGTCCATGCTGAGGAAACAGTTGCTTCTAGGAGTGCTGTTGAAATATCATTCCACTGTTCTCACCTGGCAAATGTGGACTTGTTTTCCAAAAGTGTAGGTATCCATGAATTGGCTACTTTAAGAACTTCACTGATGGATTTAATGTTTCACTTGTTTATAATCTTCTTATTCCTTTTATAGGATCCTTTCTTAAGAATATCTAGAATCGTTGAAAGTGGAGATTCTGTTCCAATCTGCAAGACCGAGTTAATAAACGACAACTTGAATCCCAATTGGAGACCAATAACTCTGAGTATGCAGCAATGTGGAAGCAAAGTAAGCTCATCACATTCTTACAGTTATGCTTTGATGTATATCAGCACTTCAAGGATGTTTGGTGATGGGAGAAACTTCTTTAGCTCATTACATTTTCTTTGATGCGGGAAAACCCTCTAATTATTGAATGTTTCGATTTCAATACCAGTGGAAATCATGTACTCTTAGGGTAACTGTTGAACGTTTTTGTGTCATGAACTTTCCTTTTTTTTCTTCACAAAAAAAACCCTTTTAATGATGTTGGATTTTTCACTTTATTATTATCAGGAAAATTCAGAAATCAATGGTAGACCTGCAGAAACTTCACCAAGAACAAAGTGGTGCAAATTTTGTTTTACCATCTGCACATCATAATCATGAGAAGGTGTTTATTCATGCTCACAATTTTAATATATAGTATTATGTAAATGCATTGTTTATTCATGCTCAAAGTTTAATAGTATTATGCCAACGCATTGTTTAATCTTTATTTTTGTATTATAGGTTCTCAAAAGTCAAATGTTTGTTGATAAGTATATTGAGAAAGAGCAATATACTTTTCTAGATTACATTTCTAGTGGTTTCGAGCTGAATTTTATGGTTGCAGTTGACTTTACGGGTACATATTCCTTGACTTCTAAAAAATTATATATGCAAAAATATTTTTTCTTCGTTGATCTGATTTTCTCTTCGTTCCTTTTCTCCTCTTTCTGATCTGATTATGTTTCATGCTTTCAATACTTGATGATCATCCAGCTTCAAATGGAAACCCTCAAAATCCGAATTCTTTGCACTACATTGATCCTTCAGGCAGATTGAATTCATACCAACAGGTAAGACTTGCTACCAATCATGTGTCAATTCAATTGAAATATCGTAGAAATATGAAGAGAGAAGCCATAAAAATATCATTATACTGGATTGTCAAACACAGTCTGATCAAGAACCAAAAAAAAAAAAAAAATAGTTGGCTGCTCTAATGTTATATATATGAAGTAAAGAATGAGTAGAAAAACAAAAATACCAAAATTTCCCTCATCCCTGTCTAATTGTATTTGATAACATTATAACATGATGCACTCAAAAGTGAATGATGAAAGAGTGCATATTATTATTTGTGGGTTGTTTTCATTTCTACAAAATTTTGTAAGAAAACGATCATTGATTAATGAAGTTGCTATTGAATTTATTGATTAAATTATTCAGACTATAATGGAAGTTGGGGAGGTCATACAATTCTACGATTTTGATAGACGTTTTCCTGCTTGGGGATTTGGAGGAAATCCATTCAATGGCACTGTATCACATTGTTTTAACTTGAATGGACTGCCAAATGGCTCCGAGGTAAGAGAACTAGATTTATTGTTTTTTCTATGATTATTTTATTTATTTATTTTCAGTTTGTTGAAATGGTTGGCAAATCTTCCAAGCTTTTCCTAATGAACAACAAAATATTTTAACTTTTTTTTTTCCATGGATATTGGATCCTGATTGGTAGCCTAATATGATCCCTTTTGAGTTTTGGAAGTACAACTCAATTTTCCTGTACAATGCCATCTGTTTGCCGAGTGATATGGACATTTTGCTCGCTTTAGCTCATGAATAACATGGTGGTGTCATGTCACGACTGTTTATGCTGTTGGTGGTAACTTCCAATGATAAATAAATAAGGTTCATTGTATTTATGTCTTTAGGTGAGCGTTACCTTTGATGGATTAATGTATGCTACATTATATTAGAAACTTTTAACTGTAATAATCATATAAACGTATAAAAGTGATTATGTGCAAATTGCGTTGTCCTGGATTCTCTATCCGATGCTCTTGCTCTCCTGTATTGCCTTTTTTATATTAAAATTTTATGATCGGGTCTGTCCAAAGTGGTTTGACATCTGAATTTTTCCATTTTTATTTTCTCAATAACAGCTGATTTCCTTAATTATCAGGTTGAAGGAGTTGATGGAATCATGGCTGCTTATGCTAGTGCTCTACACAATGTCTCTTTGGCAGGACCCACTTTGTTTGGTCCAGTCATCAACATGGCTGCAGAAATTGCCAGTCAGTCCCTCTCACACGATGACAGAAGCAAGTATTTCGTCTTGCTCATCATAACTGTAAGTAGAATTATAATTTCAATTACATTAATTTTCCCTTCTTTTATTCTACTGGGTGATTAATCAATGTAATATAACCTTCTCTAGGATGGAGTTCTCACGGATCTTCAAGAAACCAAAGATGCTTTGGTAAGGGCATCTGATCTTCCATTATCAATTCTTATTGTGGGAGTGGGAGGTGCAGATTTTACACAAATGGAGGTACACCCTTGTTTCTCATAAGCTTCACACACCGTTGTATATCCTTTTTTAATTTTTATTGTACTGGCAGTGTACTCTTTCCATAGTCTTAGAATATTCAATTTATAATGAGTACATGTTCTAAGTCATACTTATTGGCAGATTCTCGATGCTGACAATGGCTGTCAATTAGAGAGTTCTACAGGTCGTGTAGCTACTTGAGACATTGTACAATTTGTTCCAATGCGAGAAGTTCACAGTAAGTACTTTTGGCACATCCTTCTGCCTGCATGAAATGGTCTTTAAGACTTGTAGAACATTGTTTACATTAGAGGTTTAATACAAATTTATGTGGAAACCAACTAATAGCATAGTGCCTAGTACAATGGAAAGCAAATTAGAAATCCAGGTAGTTTCATTTAATTGACCAAATTATGGATTCCCCAAGAGTTACTATCTTTGTTCGGGCTTTGAATTGTTATTCGGAATTGGATATAATTCCAAGTGAGAAAATTACTTGATGGTTAAGCCGTGTATAGATTGTTTCCATGTCCACTTCTATCATAGCATGAGTTCTATGTTCCAGTTTGATTTTGGTTCATTAAGCATGCTTGACTGCAACTCAATACCCTGGAACAATTCAAAAACAGCTCGGCTTTTCTATCAGCTGATAAATTAGTTTCCTAATTGATTTTTAAGATTATCCATTCAAAATATGATATTTGGTCTAAAATAATTTCCCTTGTGTTTTGGACAGGTGGGCGGATTTCTGCTGTTCAAGCTCTCCTAGAAGAGCTGCCTGGCCAGTTTCTGTCCTACGTGCGAGCTAGAGATATCAAACCACGTTATCTGCAAGTTGCCTAAACATCTTATTGAGAAGTTCAAACATCATCAACATTACAAAAACCATACCAAGTATATAAGTATATTAGGATTACAATTGTTCATATATAACAACAATTGATCTTAAATATATACATATTAGCTAGAGTATTTCTATATAGCTAAATTTGATGATGTGATTGAATTTGTGTTTATGGAAAATGGCGAATTTTATTTTGTAAAATTGTTTATGGGTTAACAATATGCGTGTGGCAAATCACAAGTTACTCATAAATGGTTTCACTAATCTAAAAAGATTAATAATACACAAGTTCTACAACATGTTATTTTACAGCTCAAAGAAGTTGTGAGTATTCAATGACTTTAATTTCAAGGAAGAGTCCATGAAGTTCACCAACAACTACACTTTAATTATAATTAGAATACTGAATCATTCAAACAATGTTTTTCTTGTTGATCAAAATAGTACTGATTCCATTTTTGAGACTTTTATCTATAGTTGGAAACCTAGTCTTGATTCATGCATCAAACCTTTTGATTCACTTCCATTTAAAAGCTTCAAAACAACTCATGTATTTCCTTTCCAAAATCTCCTAATAATAACAATACTTAGTGGTTGTTTGGTTGGGCTTTCTACTATTTCAAAAGCTTTACACACCTCTATTTGAGTTTTTTAAAGTTGTTTGGTTAGACTTTTGAGATTGTCTATTTTAAATTCAGTAGAGGCTAGTAGAGTTTAACTCTCTACTAGACAAAAGCTTATGGGGAGGAGCATCTCAATTTTTTTTTTTAAAGTCTTACCAACAAAACAACTATAATTTTTTTTTTTTTTTTTTTTAAGTTCTATTTCTAATAGATTTATTACAAGTAGACTTTTTACAAATAGAGGTTTTTCAAAAGCCTAACCAAACAAGCTCACGTATTTCTTAATATTCACATATTTCCCACCAACCTTGAAGCCTCTCCCTTTCCTGATTTGTGTACTATATTCTTCAATAATTCATTGAACTTTGAAACAAAAGTTTTTCATTTGGATTCCAATATCTTTTCTAAAGTAAAAGATACCTATTTGAGGAGGCTTCTCTAGGGTTCAAAATTTTTTTGTCACCATTTGGGCCTGACTTTGTAAGAATATCACCACTTTACTAATTCAAGTTTAAAAGGCACCTATTTAGGTGACCAGACAAAAATACCCTTATTTTGTCAGTTTGTGTCTTTTGAAACGTAGAAAGAAAAAAGTTGAGAGAGAGAGAACAGTGGAGAGAGAAAGCATCAAGTGCAAGAAATCCAGTTGAAAATCTCACGGCGAACTCACCGGCGGTGGCCCTACAGTCCTGAAGTCGACAAGAATCTGCAAGACGATGAAGATTTGGGTTTCCAAGCCTTTTAACACTTTTTCTGAGCCTTTTCAAACAGTCTTCTTGCTTTTTAAATAGTAATCCGAGCTTTTTTAAGAAATATGAATAGGTTTGTCAATTTTGAATCTCCGAGCCTTTTAACACTGTCTCCAAGCCTTTTCAACAGTAATCTGAATTTTTTCATTTTTATGAATAGATTTGTCAATTTTGAATCTCTGAGCCTTTTTATACACTGTCCGAGCATTTTCAACAGTAATCCGAGCTTTTTCATTTTTATGAATAGATTTGTTAATTTTGAATCTTCGAGCCTTTTCAACAGTAATCCAAACTTTTTCATTTTTATGAATTGGTTTGTCAATTTTGAATCTCCGAGACTTTTAAACTGTATCCGAGCCTTTTCATACACTGTCCGAGCCTTTTCAACAGTAATCCAAGCCTTTTCAATTAGTCTCCGAGACTTTGTAAATAGTCTCCAAGCCTTTTCTGAGCCTTTTTAACCATTAGCTTTTTTTGTTAAATTTGTATCTTCGAGACTTTGTAAATAGTCTCTGAGCCTTTTCAATTTATCTCCGAGACTTTTCAATTAGATTCAAAATTCACACAACCAACTTAAGGTTTACAAAATACTCGAAGAACAAATGAAA
Source organism: Acer yangbiense (assembly GCA_008009225.1). Taxonomy (NCBI): domain Eukaryota; kingdom Viridiplantae; phylum Streptophyta; class Magnoliopsida; order Sapindales; family Sapindaceae; genus Acer; species Acer yangbiense. Next base: position 9,054,058 of record CM017763.1, on the reverse strand, counting down.
ATGAACCCAATTAGGGTTTTAAATTGAAAAAAAAAAAAAAAAAAAGCTCTGGGGGCACTGCCCCCTGTCCCCACGCGAGCTCAGCGGAGAGCTCGACCTCCGAATGCGTCTGCGTAGCGCCACAAAACTAATTAAAAAAAAAAAAAAAAAGCTCTGGGGGCACTGCCCCCTGTCCCCACGCGAGCTCAGCGGAGAGCTCGACCTCCAAATGCGTCTGCGTAGCGTCACAAAACTAATTATCCAATGAAGTTGTATTGATAATGTTATGATGTTCAACCTCCATTGGAGGTCTATTATGGAGGAAGATAAAAGAATAAAATATCAGAAAACTTCAAAGTAAGAAAGATAATGTGTAAAGTAAGGGCATTTTTGGAAATCACTTACTTTAGTGCATTTTAAACTTAAATTATTAAAGTGGTGACTTTCTTACAAAACCTGGTCAAAAAGGTGACATTTCCCACTATTTCCACGGCTTCTCTATACCAAATTAAATTTTACGCGTAACTTTTGTTTTTCTTGAAGAATTGACACGTTGATGAGTGATGACATTGTGTACGTGTCTATCCCATCTAGATTTTCCTGAACTTTCGTAGAAATGTGAATGGCCTAACCACGAAACATCAAAAGTTGTACATCATCAACTTCAAAATTGGGATAGACTGTGTGTGAAAGGGAAAAGGATTCATGAATATTTTCATTTTCTCATCAATGGACTTCGCTACCACCTTATCCAAGTATTCCCTATGTTAGAACTTTACACAGCCTTATGACACATATGATCTGGACACTTTTAACAAGCATTAAAGAAACAAGTATTTTTTTTTTTGTATTTTTTTTAAAATATAAATATTATAGAAGAAGAAAGAGTAATAGTTCAACATAATTATTTATCAATATTTATATATAGTAATATAAAATATAAATATAAATAAATTGGAAAAGTTATTAGTGGTAAAAATATGTACTAAACGAACTTAATTTCAAAAAATTAATTATGATTTTTTTCTAATTTATTAATAGCTTGTGTAAACCACTTACTCACTTTTAATAATTGCACGTTACACCCTCGTAGTGTGAGTGTAAGGGCCATTGGACCAATCTCACCCTCATCTTAATGTAATGATTTTTGCTTTTATTGAGATGTGTATACAGATTAATTAATATTTAATGAAGAATTAGGGGGGTGTATTCAATTAGGATTCTTGAGGACATTTAAAGACATTATAAATCCTGGTGTATTCAATTTGGATATTTAAAGACTTTAAAAGAGTCCATATGAATCCAGTGGTATTCAATTAGGATTTCTATGGACTTTTAAAGAATCCTTCTAAATCCAGGTGTATTGAATTGGGACTTTAAAAATGTCTACAAGAATCAAGATGTATTCAATTAGGACTATATTTTAAAGGATTTTCTTAAGTCATGGATTTTGATGGATTTTGGTGGACTTGATAGTGAGAGATATAAATATCAAATGTCATAACATGTCCGGCCTTCTCCCCAAACCCCAAAGATTTTGGTGGATTTTGCTCTCCCTCTCTCTCTCTCTCAAAACAGAAACGAAAAGTACTAATATGTAAAAATTAAAAAAACCGATGCATGTGAGAATAATAAGCTTCCATCCCTAGCATGTTCTGTGAATTAAAAAGGAAAAAAAAAAATTGAGTTCAAAAAGAAAACAAGCCACATACATTAATGGAACATGTTGCAGTCACATAATTATATATATATATTTTTGAAACAGCGACAAATATATTAAGGCCCAAGAGGCACCACCACAAGAACAAAAACATATAGCAAAAATGCAACAAACCCCACACACGGGAGGAAGAGAGTCACATAATTATATATAATGAGTACAAATATCACTACATTCCAAAACTGCACAAAACGACTCCAAAATAATATGTAGAGCCTTCAATCCAAAATGCTCACTCTTTATTAGCATTTTATTTTAAAGAAAAATAATTTATCTGCATTTCATGCAAGCAGTGCCTTTACGCAGATAAGCCTTAGCCAATTTTGGGTTCAATTCAATCGTTTTGTTTGCATCAGCAACAATCTCAGACTATATATATACGCAAATATAGATTGACTGGTTTATCAAATTTTGCTCATTCCAACTTCAAAGGTTTTTTTGATAATTAGCTATAATTAGCTTACTATTGATAAGTCAGAGATAAAAAAATCCATGAAAATCCTTGGATGTCTAAATAAATCCATAAAAGTCTGAGATAGATGTCTAAACAAATCCATAAAAGTCTGAGATGGATATCTAAACAAATCAATGAAAGTCCATGTTGATTTATAAAAGTCGGTAGAAATCCATAAAAATCTGTCAGTTAAAAAATGTCTTTAAATGTCTTCAAGAATCATAATTAATCCTAATTGAATACACCCCCCTTAGATTGGGATTATGAGTCATCGACCATATATAGCATTACCAAGCCATATATAGTTTTAATTAATTACTATAATTTTATAATATTTTGTGTTAATATTCTTTTCACGCCCCCATGGGACCGGGGCATAGCTCAGCTGGTGGATGGGTTTAGGGTTTGAGCAAATGACTCATAAGTCAGCAGCTTAAATTTTCCCAATGATAAAAAGTTAAAAAATAAAAAAATAAAAAAAAATAAAAAATAAACTGATCTAGATAGGTTGATAGATAAATATTGTAAAAAAGAAGAAGTTAATATTCTTTTCACATTAATGTAGTTTCCAAACAAAGGAGAGGAAAGAAGTATAAATGATAAAAAAATAAATAATAATAAAATAAAATAAAATACACGTGACGATTTTTTTTATGGTTGATTGAAGAATTTGGTTTGTAGTTTACTCTCACAAGGTTTTGGGGAAACTCATCAAGAAGTATTGTAGGGTACTAGGGTTTGATATGATAGTAAATAAGATAATTTAAAATAAAAAAATTGAAAAATTAAGTTTTTCAATATTGTTACTTATTAGTAAGATATTCCTTTTCGTTTATAAGGATTTGCTAAAATAATTTTTTTTTTTTTAAATCGGAGATAAATAATGACTTTGATTAGTCTAAAATTCAGAGAAATTTAGGGGGGTGTATTCAATTAGGATTCTTGAGGACATTTAAAGACATTATAAATCCTGGTGTATTCAATTTGGACATTTAAAGGACATTTAAAGACTTTAAAAGAGTCCATATGAATCCAGTGGTATTCAATTAGGATTTATATGGACTTTTAAAGAATCTTTCCAAATCCAGGTGTATTGAATTGGGACTTTAAAAATGTCTACAAGAATCAAGGTGTATTCAATTAGGACTGGATTTTAAAGGATTTTTTTAAGTCATGGATTTTGATGGATTTTGGTGGACTTGATGGTGAAAGATATAAATATCAAATGTCATAACATGTCCAGCCTTCTCCACAAAGATTTTGGTGGATTTTGCTTTCCCTCTCTCTCTCAAATCAGAAACGAAAAGCACTAATATGTAAAAATTAAAAAAACCGATGCATGTGAGAATAATAAGCTTCCATCCCCAGTATGTTCTATGAATTAAAAAAAAAAAAAAAAAAAACTGCACATAATTATATATGTGAGAATATGTTGCAGTCACATAATTATATACAGTATAACAAGTACAAAACTCACTACGTGCCAGAATTGCACAAAACAACACCAAATTAATCTGTAGAGCTTTTAATCAAACACCAAAATGCTCACTCTTTATTAGCTTTTTTTTTTTTTTTTTTTTTTTTTTTGAAAAACTCTTTATTAGCATTTTATTTTAAAGAAAAATAATTCATCTACACTTCATGCAAGCAGTGCCTTTACGCAGATAAGCCTTAGCCAATTTTGGGTTCAATTCAATCGCTTTGTTTGCATTAGCAACAACCTCAGACTATATATATACACAAATATAGATTGACTGGTATATCAAATTTTGCTCATTCTAACTTCAAAGGTTTTTTTTGATAATTAGCTATAATTAGCTTATTATTGATAAGTCGGAGATAACAAATTCATGAAAGCCTAGCCAATTTTGGATTCAATTCAATCGCTTTGTTTTCATCAGCAACAACCTCAAAATATATATATACGCAAATATAGATTGACTGGTGTATCAAATTTTGCTCATTCCAACTTCAAAGGTTTTTTTTTATAATTAGCTATAATTAGCTTACTATTGATATATAAGTTAAAGATAACAAATCCATGAAAATCCTTGGATGTCTAAACAAATCCATAAAAGTCTGAGATAGATGTCTAAACAAATCCATAAAAGTTTGAGATAGATGTCTAAACAAATCCATAAAAGTTTGAGATGGATGTCTAAACAAATCAATGAAAGTCCATGTGGATTTATAAAAGTCTGTAGAAATCCATGAAAATCTGTCACTTAAAAAATGTCTTTAAATGTCTTCAAGAATCCTAATTAATCCTAATTGAATACACCCCCCAAGTGCAAAAGGAATCAAATTTATGTAAAGAATTAGGGAAAAGTTCATTTTTAACTATTTGAAACATTGGGTAATCGTTTATAACCTACTTTCAAATTTTAAATGTTTATAACCTAATTTTTGTGCTATTACCATAATGCCTCTATATAAAAGCAACCATTAAAAAATAATAATAATAATAAAATAAAATAAAAACCTTTCCCTTTACTCTTCTTCTCTTCCACGACATCTCTTCTCCTCCTCTTTCCTTCTTTCTCTTTTTCTTCCATTTTCAACTTCAAAAATTCATGGATGTTGCCAAATCCAACCCAAAATTTTGTAATAACACAAAACCCATGTAAAGGAGGTTTGTAATCTTAATAGAAATTTGTAATCTATGTTACAAAAACAATAGAACCCAGAAACATACTCAAAATGAAAAGGAAGCTACTCTTCCCCATTAAAATGGAGAAATGATTTATAAGAGTATAAACAAAAAATACAAAAAAAGCAACGCAAATTCGCTTCTTTGATTTTTCTCTATAGAAACTTGAAGCCTTGAACGAAGACTTGGATTGGATCTTCACACTTTTGACTTGCATTAAAAACAAGAATGTGCGTTTGAATAATGTTGTTAAAGAAAATGTCAAAAACTCCAACTAACATTATATAAATATTTTCCCCAGAAAATAAAACACAAAAATGAAGTGACAGAGAATCGTTTGAAAATAAATATTTTTAAAAAATAAATAAATAAAAGATTCCAATGTAAAACCAAATTCTAAATTAAAAAAAAAGAAAAAGAAAAAAAAAGTGGGTTTTTTTAGATGATTTTAAAGGGATTTTCTCTGAAAAAAAAATGGGTGAATGCAATTTTGCGAGAAGAAGGAAAGCTCATGAATCCATCAAAGACGGCTGTTTTGTGTTCTGGTCTTGGTCTTCTCTTACAAAAAGTTTTGATACAACAAAAAGATAAATTTTCTGGGTTTAGAATTTTAATATTAGAAAAAGAAATAAATTAAAAAAAAATTCTTTACAGATTCTTTAAAATTTTAATATTAGAAAAAGAAAAAAATTAAAAAAAATTTCTTTACAAATTCTTTAATATTGTAATAACGAAGATAAGAAGAGATGTGAAAAAAAGAAAAAAAATTAAAAAAATTAAAAAATTAAAAAATTAATTGACTGGGTAGTTTTGTAATTTTGGTTAGGGATCGAAAGAATTTATTGCAAAATGGTTAAAAACAATTAAAATATGAAATAAGGCTAAAAACAATTTTCCCATAATCTAGTTGGCTACATTTGGCAATTTTCTCAAAGAATTATTGCTACAAGAATAACTTCCTAAATTCATGATTGTGGCCAACTTGAAAATTGATGAGCTCATGTTGGAAAATTGATAGAAATTAGAATAGTTTTTGTGTACAGCCTAATTTGTTGACCAATCCAACTTTGACGTGGTAAGTTTCAGATGACTATCAATAAATCCAAAATGCACCAACCCTAGTTTTGCAAATGATGACCAAATTCATTTTATACACAAAACATATCTTCGCTGCTTGTTTTCATTTCACATTGGAAATGGCCGAAAACACACTACCAAGTTTGACCAAACTCTTTTTAAACCCTATTTGAGATTTGAGAAATATACACACAACATATTACATATCTTCGCTGCTTGTTTTCATTTCACATGGCCGAAAACACACTACAAGTTGATGGTGTTGTTCGAGTTTCTCCCAACTCATACTCCAACGGCTCCACAACCGAGTCGACTCTCCCACTCACCTTTTTCGACACATTTTGGCTCAAATTTCCTCCTGTAGAACGCCTTTTCTTCTACGAACTCACCGATTTAACTCACCATTTGTTCGACTCAGTTATCCTCCCAAACCTCAAACGCTCTCTCTCTCTTACTCTCCTCCACTACCTCCCTCTCACCGGTAAGATCAAATGGCCTCCGCAGGCACCAAAGCCCGCCGTCTTCTACTCTCCCAAAGATGGCGTCTCGGTCACCGTCGCAGAGTCCAGCGCCAATTTCGATCGTGTCTCCGCAGATGATATCCTTGAAGCTCTGGAGCTTCGACCTTTAACACCAGAGTTGGTGACATCAGACGACTTCGCCGACATGGTTGCATTGCAAATAACTCTGTTTCCAAATAAAGGGTTTTCGATTGGAGTCTCAACCCACCATGCAATCTTTGACGGCAAGAGTTCGACGACGTTTATAAAGTCGTGGGCACATCTATGCAAATCACTGATCGATGAAGATCAACAATCTCCGTCTCTACCACCAGAACTGACTCCATCTTTTGACCGGACTGTGATCAAAGACCCGACGGGTGCTGACGTGTCCTTCGTCGAGAAATGGTTCGGCTTAGACGGCAAATACAGTTCCAACTCACGAAGCTTGAAGGTTTTTCCGACAATTGGAACAAAGGAAGGCTTTGTTCGAGGCACTTTCGAGCTCACTCGTGAGGATTTGAAGAAACTGAGAAACAGGGTTGAAGAATATTACCAAGTGAAAGAATCAAAGAATAAGCTTCATTTATCAACATTTGTCTTAACATGTGCTTATGTGTTCGTTTGCATGGTAAAAGCCAGAGGAGGAGACAGAGGCAGAGAAGTGATTATCGGATTCACGGCGGATTACAGGTACCGGAGGGGCCATATATGTCCCATTTTGTTAGATTTTTTATATTTGTTTCCTATAAAATAATTTTTTTTAATTAAATTTGAATTCTGGCTTCTCTGTTAATTACAGGACCCGTCTGGAGCCTCCGATAACGTCCAATTATTTCGGAAACTGTGTGGTGATACAGGTGTCGTTTTTGAAAGCTGAAGATTTGATGGAGGAGAAGGGTGTGGAAATTGCTGCAGAGAAGTTGAGTGAAGCGATAAAAGGGATGGAGAACAAAGGAGCTGTTGAAGCGTTGGAAAAGTTATTTTCATTGTTCGGTAAAGCGGAAGGAGGAATACAGCTTCTGGGGACTGCCGGGTCGAACCGGTTTGGCGTTTATGAAACGGATTTCGGGTGGGGTAGGCCCAAAAAGGTGGAGGTTGTGTCCATTGATAGGACTGGTTCTGTTTCTTTGGCTGAGAGTAGACGTGGTCACGGTGGCGTTGAGGTCGGGCTTGTTTTGGACAAGAATGAAATGGACGCTTTTGCTTCTTTCTTCAATCAAGGCCTCAAATTTGTTTAATTAATGTCCTTAATAAAAACCACATATGTCAAATTAAGCGAATTTCTGCTGGGTTTTAGACATTAATTAAGTATTATAGTTAATAAAGAGATGTTATGTTGGGTCATTGATAATAATACGAGATTAGCTTATTAATAACATGTTACTCACACTCACACCATGACGTAATTTGATTCCCTTTTCTCTTTTGAACCCAATTTATAGAATTTTTGAATTCTCTTTGTTGGTGCTAAATTTAATCACATTCGCGGAAGTCGTGATCGGTGGTTATACGTATTCGGATGACTTAGCACATAAACAATACACATGGCTCAACACAAGCCCACGCCTAAGAGACCCAAATATTTGGTACCAGTTAAGTTTGAGATGAGATATTTATTAAATAAATAATATAAAAAAGAGAGATATAAAAGGGGAGGTGAGGAGAAGAGAAGAAGAGGATAACAAAATAACAAAGACAGAGAAATAAAATAGAGGGAAAAGAGAGAGATTCCAGAAAAGAAAAAAAAAAACAAAATAAAGGGGCCAAATTCCAAAGGCACTCCGAAATTTGCCTCATTTTAGGCCTCAACACTCCTCTATAAATATGGCATGATAAGTCATTTGATATTGCAATTTTTGAATTATAAATGCAATATAATTGTTATTTCAATAAGGGTATTTACTCTATGAGTAATGCTACAATACCCAAATTTGGTGCCTAAATGAAGTGGTAACACTGTAGACCATTCATTTAAATTATACAAATATAATACAATTTAAATGAATGGTCTACAGTATTGTCACATCATTTCGGCACCAGATTTAGACACCAAATTTGGACAATGTATCATTACTCTTACTCTATATCTAATCAAATTGGAAGTTTTAAGTGTGGTTTGTTTCTATTTATTGATTTCTCACCAGGATTCTTTCCCCAACCTAGAAAGACTGAAATTAATAGGAGAGGGCTCCGGGATGATATCGTAGGGCCAGTTTTCAAAAGAGCTCTTTTGCAATCTTAAATTTCTTAAGGTCTGGAATGATAAATCTCCAGTCTTCCCACTTTGTCTTCAAATATTTCGCCATCTGCAGGAGCTTTATCTTGAATATAATTCATACAAAGAGATATTTTTGTATGAAGAGGATGACACACATGTTGGGATAGACTCCAAACTGGACACCGTTCTTCAAAAACTTGAGAGTTTAACAGTAGAAGATTGTGTCAACTTGATTCAGCTAGTGCCATCCTCAACATTATAAATTTAGGGTTTTTTTGGAAATGAGAGAACTCGAACCCATAATCTCATAGTGTGGATGTAAGGGGTTTACCAACAAACCAACATCATCCCATGTTTCTTATCAAACGAAGGAAAAGCAGATCAGATTGTAGTGAATTCAAAGGTGGCCACAGGCCGATTTGTAAATTGGAATCCAATCAGCCAAACCACGCGATTTTTTTTTTAATGTAAAACTAAAAATCAATACCAACTCACGTGATTGACATTGTCTTATTTGGATACATGAAACGTGATTCTACATCGTAGTTCTTTTTTTTTTTAATGTAAAAACTAAAAATCAGTACCAAATCACGTGATTGACATTGTCTTATTTGGGATACATGTAGCGTCTACAGTCTAGTTTTTTTAATTTTTTTTTTAATTTTTTTATTTTTTTTAATGTAAAAACTAAAATTCAATACCAAATCACGTGATTGACATTGTCTTATGTGGATACATACAGCGTGATTCTACATCGTAGTTGTGATTTGGGTGGATGTTGAGTTTTTTTTATTTATTTTTATTTATTTATATATTTTTTTACAATATCCATTAATCTGATACCAGGTATTTTTTTAAAAGCTTTCGCCATTGGTAGGATTCGAACCGCTGACCTGAGACTCTGAGAGTCATTTGCCCAAACCCCAAGTTCATCCAGTGATGTTGAGTTTTTATCAGTAATGCTACACATCCCATCTACAATCCTATCATTTTCATCCCAACACACGTGACAACTGATGTGTCACTTGGTGGGTGGACAAACATTAATTGGTGAGTGAATGCATGGCTAAGAGAGATAAGTATCAATTAATGTGTGTCCATCCACCAAGTGACACCTTAGCTGCCATGTGTGTTGGGATGGAAATAGTGGGATTGTAGGTGGGATGTTTAGTATTATTCGGTCTTTATTTCATAACTCATTCAATATTGATGCATGCAATCATTATTAGCTTCCTTTAATTGCATGTAACAGGTAGCTGGCTTTGTATAAAAATTAAAAAGTGAGAAATGCTCATGCTCGGTGAACGTTGATTGTCTAATTTAAATGTTTTGTTGATTGTTAATGGTGGTAGTCTGGTTGTCACTCAAATCCTTTCGTCGGAAAAAAAAAAAAAAAACCCTTACATCAATAAGCCCGCCCAAATCAAACAAATTTAAAAGTGTTTGTTTGGTTTTAAATAAGAACAAATTACACCAAACTTCTCTAAGATTTGCCCTTTTACATATAAAAACAACTTTATCATTAATTGATACTTACTTCCCCTGCCGTTAGTCAAACTTTACTATAGACAATGTTTGATAGTCAAAAGTAAGGGTATTTTTGTCATTCAAGCTTATTTAAAAAAAGTTGAATAAAAAGAATTAATAACAAAATAAAATAAAATAAATAAATAAAAAATCCATGTTTAAAATCTTAATTGTCCATCTATGAGATGGACAGTAGAAATCAAATAACAAAAAAAATAAAATTGGAAGAGATCTGGAAAATGCGGAGATCAAATAAAAAAAACCAAAAAAAAAAAAAAAAAAGGAAAATTTTGTAAGAGATCCGAGAAATGTAGAGATCAAATAAAAAAGGGTTAATTGCACCAACTTACCTTGACATTTAGCAATATCACAGCTATATTGTACTTTTCCTTTAATTAATAGGAACATACCCTTGACCAGTTTAATTGGGGTTAGATTTAACGGAGACCTAACTATGGAAAGGGCATGAATGTCTTTTCCATTAAAAGAAAATAAAAAATATAAGAATGAAATGGACCGAGAGTAGACGAGGTCACGGCGTTGAGGTCGGGCTTGTTTTGGACAAGAATGAAATGGACGCTTTTGCTTCTTTCTTCAATCAAGGCCTCAAATTTGTTTAATTAATGTCTTTAATAAAAACCGCATGTCAAATTAAGCGAATTTCTGCTGGGTTTTAGACGTTAATTATTATAGTCAATAAAGAGATGTTATGTTGGGTCATTGATAATAATACGAGATTAGCTTATTAACATATCACTCACACTCACACCATGAGGTAATTCAATTCCCTTCTCTCCTTCGAACCCAATTTATAGAATTTTTGAATTCTCTATGTTGGTACTAAATTTAATAATATTCAGAAGACGTGATCGGTGGTATATATATATATATATTCGGATGACTTAACACATTTAAATCATACAAATCTAATACAATTTAAATGAAAAATGAATGATCTATATATAGTATTGCCACATCATTTAAGCACCAGATTTGGACACCAAATTTGGGCAATGTAGCATTACTCTTACTCTATATCTAATCAAATTGTAAGTTTTAAGTGTGATTTGTTTTTATTTATAGATTTCTCACTAGGATTCTTTCCCCAACCTAGAAGGACTGAAATTAATAGGAGAGGACTCCCGGATGATATCGCAGGGCCAGTTTTCAGAAGAGCTCTTTTGCAATCTTAAATTTCTTGAGGTCGGGAATGATAAATCTATAGTCTTCCCACTTTGTCTAAAAATATTTCGCCATCTGCAAGAGCTTTATCTTGAATATGATTCAGACAAAAAGATATTTTTGTACGAAGAGGATGACACACATGTTAGGATAAACTTCAAACCGGACACCGTTCTTCAAAATCTTGAGAGTTTAACAGTAGAAGATTGTGTCAACTTGATTGATCAGCTAGTGCCATCCTCAACATCTTTCCAAAATCTAACATTTTTGAAGGTATGTGGTTGCGATGGATTGAAAAACCTAATGACGTCCTGGCTTAGTGCAACTCAAAGAAATGTCAGTAACATTCTGCTAGTCAATGATAGAAGTAGTAGCAAAGGAGGGAGATGTAATAGAGGACGATATAACTTTCAGCAAATCGAGGACTTTAACACTTGGTTATTTACCAAGTCTGTAATACCCCAATCCCATAAATTTACCCAAATCCATAATCCAAACCCGACACATGACCCAAGACCCAAAAGTTGATCAGCTGAGATTAAAAAAAATAAGAAATCAGATTTGTTGCCATAATAACTAACAGGTGGCAGCAGTCGGAGAATTGTGGCAATTGAGAACATTTTTGCTCACCCCCCTTCAAGGGAGGTAACCATTACCCCCCTCTCAAATGGATGACATATGTCCATGGAGGTAATTATGTTTGGACAAATTTACCCCTCCATGGGCACATGTCATCCATTTGGGAGGGGGGGTAATGCTTACCCCCATTGTAGGGGGTGAGCAAAAATGGACTCGTGGCAATTTCGGTGATAGGTGGCAATTGGATGGCAAGGGGTGGTTTTGAGGTGGCAAAGAAATGAATTAACTAATTAAGAAGAGAAAAAGGGTTGCAAGTGAATTCGTAGAAGATAAGAAGAAGGGTAAATTGCAATAACATACCCTCACGTTTGCCTATACTATTGCTAGATCGAACTTTTATCTTAAATTACAGAATAATACCATTGATTGGTTTGACTACAGTTAACGTTAACAGTAGGGTTAACTTTGAGATTGAAATGTCTAAATTGTCCTTCCTTGAATATCTTGTCAATTATATTAATGTGAAAAGTTCACAGTAAGTACTAGTAGAACATTGTTTACATTAGAGGGTTGATACAAATTTATGTGGAAACCGACTAATAGCATAGTGCCTAATGGAAAGCGAATTTAATTTCCAGGCAGTTTCATTTAACTAACCATATTATATATGGATTCCTTGAGATTGACTATCTTTGTTCGGGCTTTGCATTGTTATACGGAACTAGATATAATTCCAAGTGAGAAAATTACTTGATGGTTAAGCCGTGTATAGATTGTTTCCATGTCCTCTTCTATCTTAGCATGAATTCTATGTTCCAGTTTAATTTTGGTTCATTAAGCATGCTTGACTGCAACTCAATACCCTTGGCTCGGCTTTTCTATCAGCTAATAAATTAGTTTCCTAATTGATTTTTAAGATTATCCATTCAAAATATGATATTTGGTCTAAAATAATTTCCCTTGTGTTTTGGACAGGTGGGCGGATTTCTGCTGTTCAAGCTCTCCTAGAAGAGCTGCCCGGCCAGTTTCTGTCCTATGTGCGACCTAGAGATATCAAACCACGTAATCTACAAGTTGCCTAAACATCTTCTTATTGAGAAGTTCAAACATCATCAACATTACAAAAACCATACCAAGTATATAAGTATATTAGGATTACAATTGTTCATATATAACAACAGTTGATTGTAAATATATATATATATTAGCTATATAGTTGAATTTGATGATGTGATTGACTTAACGGATGATGATATATGATTAAATTTGTGTTTATGGAAAATGGCGATTTTTATTTTGTAAATTTGTTTATGGGTTAACGATATGCTTGTGGCAAATCACAAGTTACTCATAAATGGTTTCACTAATCTAAAAAGATTAATAATACACAAGTTCTACAACATTTTATTTTACAGCTCAAAGTTGTTGTGAGTATTCAATGACTTTAATTTCAAGGAAGAGTCCATGAAGTTCACCAAGAACTACACTTTAATTATAATTAGAATATTGAATCATTCAAACAATGTTTTTCTTTTAACTATAGTTGGAAACCCAGTCTTGATTCATGCATCAAACCTTTTGATTCACTTCCATAGTTCCATGTAAAAGCTTCAAAACAACTCATGTATTTCCTTTCAAAAATCTCCTAATAATAACAACACTTGGTGACATGTGACATGTATTTCTTAATATTCACATATTTCCCACCAACCTCGAAGCCTCTCCTTTTCCTGATTTGTCTACTATATTATTCAATTCGTTGAACTTTGAAACAAAAGTTTTTCATTTGAATTCCAATATCTTTTCTAAAGTAAAAGAAACCTATTTGAGAAGGCTTCTCTATACCAAATTAAATTTTACGCGTAACTTTTGTTTTTCCTGAAGAATTGACATGCTGATGAGTGATGACGTAGTGTGTCTGCCCCATCCAGATTTTCCTGAACGTTCGTAGAAATGTGAATGGCCTAACCACGAAACATCAAAAGTTGTAAATCACCAACTTCAAAATTGGGATAGACTGTGTGTGAAAGGGAAAAAGATTCATGAAATTTTTCATTTTCTCATCAATGGACTTAGCTATCACCTTATCCAATATTCCCTATGTTAGGACTTTACACAGCCTTATGACACATATGATATGGACACTTTTAACAAGCATTAAAAAAAACAAGTAGTTTTTTTATTTATTTAAATATAAATATTATAGAAGAAGAAAGAGTACTAGTTCAACACAAGTATTTATCAATATTTATATATAGTAATATAAAATAGAAATATAAATAAAATGGAAAAGTTATTAGTGGTAAAAATATGTACTAAACGAACTTAATTTCAAAAAATTAATTATTTTTTTCTAATTTATTAATAGCTTGGGTAAACCACTTACTCACTTTTAATAATCGCACGTTACACCCTCGGAGTGGTGGAGTTGGTGGAAACTGTCACCTTTTTAAACTGATTTGGTGGAAAAGTGAGTGCTTTAATAAATTAAGTTTAAAAGGCACATATGATGTTGAACTATCAAAATTGCCCTTAGATAATCATTGTTTTATTCTGTTTGTACTTCCCTCTCCACACTTCCAACAAAAACGACAGTCCCAACTCAGTAACTCTCTCTCTCTCTCTCTCGCTCTCTCTCTCTCTACAATAAACTTGTCTTCTACAAATAAAAGTTCAAGGTTGCCTCCCCTTTTCTTCTTCAACTTAGAAAGAAGTGGATAACATTATCAATGCATCTTCATTGGATAATTAGTTTAGATCTAGCTTTTTTTTCAATTTAAAACCCAAATTAGGTTCCTTTTTATTTGTTCTTCGAGTATTTTGTAAATCTTAAGCTGGTTGTGTGAATTTTAAATCTAATTGAAAAGTCTCGAAGACAGTGTTAAAAGGCTCGGAGACTATTTACAAAGTCTCGGAGATACAAATTTAACAAAAAAAACTGATGGTTAAAAAGGCTTGAAGACTATTTACAAAGTCTCGGAGATAATTGAAAAGGCTCGGAGACTAATTGAAAAGACTCGGATTACTGTTGAAAAGGCTCAGACAGTGTATGAAAAGGCTGAGATACAGTGTTAAAAGTCTCAGAGATTCAAAATTGACAAACTTATTCATAAAAATGAAAAAGCTCGGATTACTGTTGAAAAGACTTGGATAGTGTATGAAAAGGCTCGGAGACAGTGTTAAAAGGCTCGGAGATTCAAAATTGACAAATCTATTCATAAAAATGAAAAAGCTCGGATTACTGTTGAAAAGGCTCGGACAGTGTATGAAAAGGCTCGGAGACAGTGTTAAAAGGCTCGGAGATTCAAAATTGACAAACCTATTCATATTCCTTAAAAAAAACTCGGATTACTATTTAAAAAGCTCGGAAACTGTTTGAAAAGGCTCGAAAAAAGTGTTAAAAGGCTCAAAAACCCAGATCTTCATCGTCTTACAGATTCTGGTCGGCTTTAGTGCTGACGCCTGTGAGTTTGCCGTCAGATTTTCAAGTGTATGTTGTTGCAGCCGGTTGCTTTCTCTCTCTATTGTTTTCTCTATAGGTTTGAAAACGACACAAAGTGACAAAAAAAGGGGTATTTTTGTCTGATCACCTAAATAGGTGCCTTTTAAACTTAAATTAGTAATGTGGTGAGTTTCTTACAAAACCAGCCCCAAATAGTGCTAAATTTTTTTTGAGCCCCCTCGGAGTGTGGGTGTAAGGGCCATTGGACCAATCTCACCCTCATCTTAATGTAATGAATTTGGCTTTTATTGAGAAGTGTATACAAATTAATTAATATTTGATGAAGAATTAGATTGTCCAACCCCTGATGTGTCAGTTGGTGAGTGGATGTACATTAATAATGATTTATCTATATATCCACTCACCAACTGACACATCAGGGGTTGGACAAAAAGTTAGACAAAAATGGTTGGATGTCTACCATTGTCCAATTAGAATAGCAGCATCTCCAATGGTAATATGGATTGTAAAAAATTAGATGACAAGTAGGATGAACAGTTACTTTATTAAAAAATTCATCTTCAATGTAACATTTATAGTATAACTTCAAGTTGAGGTAACAACTTTTTTTTTGAAGCTGTCAACATTGTCATGTTGACATATCACAATTTTTTCAAATGCAAGTCACATCACTATTGGTTGATCAATAATATTATTGGATTTTTATTACAAGATTCATTTAATACTTGGTCGATATGTGGCAACCAAACACTTTAAAAATATGAAATAACTGGTAATAAGTTACTTTCAAATTATTTTATTTTACATTTTTTTAATTTATTATAAAAATGTAATAATCTAATTTAATTTAATTTAAATAGTTATGTTAAATAATTTTAAAGGATAATTAGATAAGGATTATGTATATCATCACAATAATCTTATGTGATTTAAATAAATATGTGATATTTTTTATTATTTGAATTTGTATTTAATTTAGTTAAACATTTATAATAGAATAGATTTAAAATAGTTTAAATTATTATTTTTATATATTTTAAATCATTATTAATTTTAGAAAATAAATAAATATATTTTTTGTTTAATTTTTAAAATATTTTTGATGTATTAAAACTAATATTTATTTGATTTAATTTTATAAAATATTTGTATCATAATAATTTTTAAATTAATATTTTATTTTAAATATTTATAAATATTATTATTATTTTTTATATAATAAATTACATGTAACATATTTTTTACGCAATGTAATAAATTTTAAATAAAAAGTTATAACTTAGACGTATAGAATAACAATATCATATTTGTAACATAGACGTATAGAATAATTTAGTCTTTTGTATATTGTCTTTGATTTAACTTGTCAGCTTGACTTGACTTGACTTGACAATCTATATTTCTCGGTTGAATAACAAAGACATTTTTTATTTTTTATTTTTTATAAAAAAAATTATAATATATATTATATAATTGTAGTAAAATTTCCATTTTTGGTTTCTTTCGAAAAAAAAAGAAAAGAAATTTCCCTTTTTGGATATTGTCACGTAAGTTGCCGCTTCAGTTTCTTCGCTGATTTTTTGAGTTTCATCAAACCAAACGCAGTCAAATTAGGGTTTTTCTTCGCTTCAGCCGTAAGTTTTTGTTTTAGAAAGAGGGAGGGAGAGATGGGAATGTGTTTGTCTGGGGACGTGAGAGGAGGGAAACAAGCGGTGGGTGGGGCCCAAGGGCGGCCCACGGAGGCCCACAACAACAACAACAATGCAGGTGGTGGTGATGCTCACGACGACGCCGTTGACTTCTTCTTCCGATCTCGTGGTCTCCAAGCTCTCTTTACTCGAATTGAGGTAGATACACTACAGTTTTCTTCACACAAAACTCTTGGGATTTTATTTTTTATTTTTTATTTTTTTATATATAAATTTTTATAACTGGGTCAAACATTATCCAATTTATATTTATTGTGCTACAATCCCGTGAGAGTATTGTCATAATGGATTTTAGTACTATACAGATTTAATATGGTTAGAGGGCTCAAACGATTTTGTTTAATTTTTATTTTAGATATAAATTTGTTGAAGTAAGGAGATTTTTTTATTGAATGGGTATGCACAAGCAATTTCATTGCTTTTCTTTGTGGATTGAACTTTGAAGTGTTATGAGAGTTTTAGAAAGTCATGAAACAAAACCAGAGAACTTGTTGAATACAACACACGGGGTCTGGAGGATCATTTGAAATGTTGAATAGTTGATGTTTGATTAATGATCTCACTGAAACTAATTACTTGAAAGGATTTTTAATTGATGCTACTGTGCAGTTTTTATTTATTTATTTATTTTTATGGCTTGTGTGCTCACACAAGGTTGACTACTCTGTTTTTGAATTTAGATAGATCCATCTCAAAGATATGCCTAGGAGAAAATTCTCCCCCAGCTGAAACATGGATTTATGGATATGCTGTTTAGACTTCTGAGCAATCTGATTTGTCATCTAAATGTGTGGCAATGAACTTGGTGTTTAAGATGAGAATGTCTTTTCATATGCTGGGCAACTAGATGCTTTTTGGTTTTCTTTATATTAATGTGGAGCTTTGTCTGACGGCCTACTTACCTGGGTTCATCTGTTTGGAACTTTTGTTACATCCAAATGAAACACAGGTAGAATCGGACGGTCGTGATCAACATGCTGCATCTTTTTTTGGTGGAGATGAATAATATTCAATTCCTTTAATGAACAATATGATTTAATATTAGAATCAACTCTTATCTCCGAAAGAATGGGTGTCAACGTCTTGTCTCTTTATTAAAGATGTTTAACCCACATTTTATCACAGTTGACAAGGGTGGTACTGTGCACAATCCTTTAAGAGATAATGCTGGATGAGATGGATATTATTATAGAATCCAATATATGTTATTGCAGTGTTATATTCATGAATGATTCTTTTACTTTTCTACATGCTTATGTACTTCTCATTTACTTTTATTTCTTAAAATTTATTCATATATTTTGATATTACAGTTATCTTTATCTGCTTCAAAGTTGCGGGATCGTGACATCACATCAAAGGTATGTTCGTATTATTGTTATTTTTGATTTATTTTGTCAGATAACATGTTCATGCTACATGCTTATGTTCTCTTATCATGTGTCCCAGCTCTTCTGTTTTGCATGAACTGTATTATTGTTATTTTTGATTTATTGTGTCAGATAACATGTTCATGCTACATGCTTATGTTCTCTTATCATGTGTCCCACCTCTTCTGTTTTGCATGAACAGTGTATCAACTTTTAATGGTACTGACTTTATTCTTTATAGGGTAGTAAATGGACTAGGGATATAGATCTGAATCACACATATATTGATATCAAATAGGCAGACTTTGGAGATGCAGAACACATTCTGATTTCTATCCTATATCTAAACATAATATAACCGGAAACATTATTTTGAGAGTTCGAAATATCATTACAAGTCATGATTATATTGTTTCTACATTCATGTGCACTAGCTAATTATACCTTGTAAGGAAGATAACCTTTCAAATTTAACATTTCATAAGTGTTATTATCATATTATTAGTTTATATAGGAGTTTTTGCATTGTGTTGACGGTTTTCAAATTTAGTTGTCAACGTATTTTCAGACTTTAGTTGTTCAAATAATACTAGTGTGTTTTTATACATATTTGACATTTATGAATGTATGCTTATACGCTTATACTTATAGGTCTTTTCTTATTTCATAGAGTGATCTTATGGCAGTTGTATATGCAAAGAAAAGAGAGGGGACACTGGAGGAGATTGGACGTACAGAAGTCATTACAAACAGTCTGAATCCTGCTTGGATTGTAAAGGTTTCTATTGCTTATCAGTTTGAGATTTTCCAACCATTGGTGTAAGCTTTCCTTATACTTCTATGTTACTTTGTTGTTGTTGTCTCACTGATAGATCTTTTGCATGTCTCATAACCAGTGTTTTGCTTTGACGTTTTCCCATTTTTTCTGTTTTTCATTTCTTCCCTTCTTCCCTTTTTGTAGTTTTCATGTGTACGACGTGGATACCAAGTATCACAATGTACCGGTGAAGGTATATAAGAACTTCTGCTTTTAGTTTATTACTATTTTTATTCCGTCTTTCGTGGTATATTCATGATTTTGATGAGAGATTGTTCAGTAAGGAAGTGCAAAGTTATCAAGGCAACTGACCAATAATATATATATGTATATATGTACACACACAAACACACACGCACACTCTAAGAGATACAATCCGCATTGATTTGCATCAATACTATGATGTATTAACTTTGACAAATTTTCTAATATCTTGGCAGAAACTTAAAAAAAAAAACTTAATACTTGCAAGATTTTGAAAACAGTGAACCACACACCATCTATAAAGTTATTTAGGTTATTCTATGGATGAAGCATTGCAAGATTTGACATGTATATCCCATGATCACAATTGAGAAAGCACTTGTTTGCTGAAGATAATTATGACTTAGTTTTCTTGTTTTCCTAAATGGAAAAGTGATGTACTAAATTTTTGTTGAAGCAATTACAGTGAAGCTATATACAGATTAACTAAATTAAAGTATTGGAGTTAATATACAATTTTTGTAGCCTATCATGCATTGGTTGCACATCATGGATATAATCTTAACTTAATATTAAAAAATTGCCCCAATTATCATAAGTAGGAAATACTTGCTAAGGCCATTAAAGATACCTTAAGTTTGATTATCGTCAAAAGTAAATAGTAACTACACTTCCGAAAGATTTGTAAATTATGTAAATTTGTATGTAACTGAATCAGAGCAATTAAAATTCTTAGTTGGATTCTTAGACATTAAGTGGGAAAGATAATGATTAGATCAGAGGGATGTTAGGGGAGTTTTGGAGGAAAAAGATAGTATAAATTAAGATGAGGCAAGTACAAACTATAGTATGGCAATCAAAATTTAAATACTTCTTTTCTTACTGTTCCTGTATTGGTCCAAATAAATTTAAAACCGTTATTATGTCATAGTGAAACAATTGTTGAAGGTGAAGTTTAAAGTTCAAACTTTCTACTTATGTTGCCCTGCAGATGCTAAAGTTGAATGAACAAGACTTTTTGGGAGAAGCCACTTGTTTTCTGTCAGAGGTAAGTTGCCTTGACTTAAATTTTTCTATGATAAACATTTTTTACATAGAAAGAGTGAAATATATGCATATATCCATCTAATAAATTTTGTTAGCTTCGGGTCCTCTTAGTTTATGTTCTTAAGGCATGCATTAATAGCAACTTCTTGTTTAGGAGTTTGAATAAAAAGTAAAAACAAAAGTTTTGTTCTTTCAGAACACCAAATTAGATTGGAGTCTATGCAAATTTTATATTTACAATTATTACTCACACTCCTTATATAAGGTATTGGCCTTAACCTGTGCACTAAGTGAGACCTTATTGGTTGTTGCAGCCAATAAAGATCTTGTTCAACTTAGTTTTAAGGGCACACATTTAGACAATTCTTTTGTAATATAATAAAATATAGGTTATTGCTTCAACTATCGTTGTGGTAAAGCTTTTGATCAATCAATATTATTAAATGATCATCGTTGGAGCTAGAAAAGAACTAGATTTCCTTTGATATGCTGATTGGTTTAAATTAGGCTTAACATCTGGTAGGAAAACTTGTTCATAATGTGTCCAACACTAACATGTGTCCTTTTGTCCTTTTTTTCTATGGCAGATAGTAACCAAACAAAATCGAACTTCAACTCTAAATCTCCATGATAAAAGAACTGGGGTTTCGAGAAACTTGGGGACACTCTCTATCCATGCGGAGGAAACAGTTGCTTCTAGGAGTGCTGTTGAAATATCATTCCACTGTTCTCACCTGGCAAATGTGGACTTGTTTTCCAAAAGTGTAGGTATCCATGAATTGGCTACTTTAAGAACTTCACTGATGGATTTAATGTTTCACTTGTTTATCATCTTCTTATTCCTTTTATAGGATCCTTTCTTAAGAATATCTAGAATCGTTGAAAGTGGAGATTCTGTTCCAATCTGCAAGACTGAGGTAATAAACGACAACTTGAATCCCAATTGGAGACCAATAACTCTGAGTATGCAGCAATGTGGATGCAAAGTAAGCTCATCACATTCTTACAGTTATGCTTTGATGTATATTAGCACTTCAAGGATGTTTGGTGATGGGAGAAACTTCTTTAGCTCATTACATTTTCTTTGATGCAGGAAAACCCGCTAATTATTGAATGTTTCGATTTCAATACCAGTGGAAATCATGTACTCTTAGGGTAACTGTTGAACGTTTTTGTGTCATGAACTTTCCTTTTTTTTTCTTAATAAAAAAAGCACTTTTAATGATGTTGGATTTTTCACTTTATTATTATCAGGAAAATTCAGAAATCAATGGTAGACCTGCAGAAACTTCCCCAAGAACAAAGTGGTGCAAATTTTGTTTTACCATCTGCACATCATAATCATGAGAAGGTGTTTATTCATGCTCACAATTTTAATATTAGTATTATGTAAATGCATTGTTTATTCATGCTCAAAGTTTAATAGTATTATGTCAATGCATTGTTTAATCTTTATTTTTGTATAATAGGTTCTGAAAAATCAACTGTTTGTTGATAAGTATATTGAGAAAGAGCAATATACTTTTCTAGATTACATTTCTAGTGGTTTCGAGCTGAATTTTATGGTTGCAGTTGACTTTACGGGTACATATTCCTTGACTTCTAAAAAAAGATATATGCAAAATTATATTTTCTTCGTTGATCTGATTTTCTCTTCGTTCCTTTTCTCCTCTTTCTGATCTGATTATGTTTCATGCTTTCAATACTTGATGATCATCCAGCTTCAAATGGAAACCCTCAAAATCCGAATTCTTTGCACTACATTGATCCTTCAGGCAGATTGAATTCATACCAACAGGTAAGACTTGCTACCAATCATGTGTCAATTCAATTGAAATATCGTACAAATATGAAGAGAGAAGCCATAAAAATATCATTATACTGGATTGTCAAACACAGTCTGATCAAGAACCAAAAAAAAAAAAGGTTGGCTGCTCTAATGTTATATATATGAAGTAAAGAATGAGTAGAAGAACAAAAATACCAAAATTTCCCTCATCCCTGTCTAATTGTATTTGATAACATTATAACATGATGCACTCAAAAGTGAATGATGAAAGAGTGCATATTATTATTTGTGGGTTGTTTTCATTTCTACAAAATTTTGTAAGAAAACGATCATTGATTAATGAAGTTGCTATTGAATTTATTGATTAAATTATTCAGACTATAATGGAAGTTGGGGAGGTCATACAATTCTATGATTCTGATAGACGTTTTCCTGCTTGGGGATTTGGAGGAAATCCATTCAATGGCACTGTATCACATTGTTTTAACTTGAATGGAATGCCAAATGGCTCCGAGGTAAGAGAACTAGATTTATTGTTTTTTCTATGATTATTTTATTTATTTATTTTCAGTTTGTTGAAATGGTTGGCAAATCTTCCAAGCTTTTCCTAATGAACAACAAAATATTTTAACTTTTTTTTTTCCATGGATATTGGATCCTGATTGGTAGCCTAATATGATCCCTTTTGAGTTTTGCAAGTACAACTCAATTTTCCTGTACAATGCCATCTGTTTGCCGAGTGATATGGACATTTTGCTCGCTTTAGCTCATGAATAACATGGTGGTGTCATGTCACGACTGTTTATGCTGTTGGTGGTAACTTCCAATGATAAATAAATAAGGTTCATTGTATTTATGTCTTTAGGTGAGCGTTACATTTGATGGATTAATGTATGCTACATTATATTAGAAACTTTTAACTGTAATAATCATATAAACGTATAAAGGTGATTATGTGCAAATTGCTTTGTCTTGGATTCTCTATCCGATGCTCTTGCTCTCTTGTATTGCCTTTTTTATATTAAAATTTTATGATCGGGTCTGTCCAAAGCGGTTGACATCTGAATTTTTCCATTTTTATTTTCTCAATAACAGCTGATTTCCTTAATTATCGGGTTGAAGGAGTTGATGGAATCATGGCTGCTTATGCTAGTGCTCTACACAATGTCTCTTTGGCAGGACCCACTTTGTTTGGTCCAGTCATCAACATGGCTGCGGAAATTGCCGGTCAGTCCCTCTCACACGATGACAGAAGCAAGTATTTCGTCTTGCTCATCATAACCGTAAGTAGAATTATAATTTCAATTACATTAATTTTCCCTTCTTTTATTCTACTGGGTGATTAATCAATGTAATTTAACCTTCTCTAGGATGGAGTTCTCACGGATCTTCAAGAAACCAAAGACGCTTTGGTATGGGCATCTGATCTTCCATTATCAATTCTTATCGTGGGAGTGGGAGGTGCAGATTTTACACAAATGGAGGTACACCCTTGTTTCTCATAAGCTTCACACACCGTTGTATATCCTTTTTTAATTTTTATTGTACTGGCAGTGTACTCTTTCCATAGTCTTAGAAGATTCAATTTATAATGAATACATATTCTAAGTCATACTTATTGGCAGATTCTCGATGCTGACAATGGCTGTCGATTAGAGAGTTCTACAGGTCGTGTAGCTACTCGAGACATTGTACAATTTGTTCCAATGCGAGAAGTTCACAGTAAGTACTTTTGGCACATCTTTCTGCCTGCATGAAATGGTCTTTAAGACTTGTAGAACATTGTTTACATTAGAGGTTTAATACAAATTTATGTGGAAACCGACTAATACTAGTACAATGGAAAGCAAATTAGAAATCCGGGTAGTTTCATTTAACTGACCAAATTATGGATTCCCCGAGATTTACTATCTTTGTTCGGGCTTTGAATTGTTATACGGAATTGGATATAATTCCAAGTGAGAAAATTACTTGATGGTTAAGCCGTGTATAGATTGTTTCCATGTCCACTTCTATCATAGCATGAGTTCTATGTTCCAGTTTGATTTTGGTTCATTAAGCATGCTTGACTGCAACTCAATACCCTGGAACAATTCAAAAACAGCTCGGCTTTTCTATGAGCTGATAAATTAGTTTCCTAATTGATTTTTAAGATTATCCATCTAAAATATGATATTTGGTCTAAAATAATTTCCCTTGTGTTTTGGACAGGTGGGCGGATTTCTGCTGTTCAAGCTCTTCTAGAAGAGCTGCCTGGCCAGTTTCTGTCCTACGTGCGAGCTAGAGATATCAAACCACGTAATCTGCAAGTTGCCTAAACATCTGCTTGGGAAGTTCAAACATCATCAACATTACAAAACCATTCCAAGTATTAGGATTACAATTGTTCATATTAGCTAGAGTATTTCTACATATATAGCTACATTTGATGCTGTGATTGGCTTAACGGATGATTAAACTTGTGTTAAAGGGAAAGGGCGTATATGATTTTGTTAATGTGTTTATGGCTCAACGATGTGTGTGGAAAATTGCCAACTCCACAAATGGTTTCACTAATCTAAAAAGATAATACAAAGTTCTACAACATGTTAATCTACAGCTCAAAGTTGTTGTGACCGTAAGAGTATTCAATGACTTTAATTTCAAGGAAGAGTCCATGAAGTTCACCAAGAACTACAATTTTATTAGAATTAGAATATTGAATCATTCAAACAATGTTTTTCTTGTTGATCAAAATAGTAATAATTCCATTTTTGAGACTTTTATGATTTTATCTTTACTCGGAAACCTAGTCTTGATTCATGCATCAAACCTTTTGATTCACTTCCGTGTAAAAGCTTCAAAACAACTCATGTATTTCCTTTCAAAAATCTCCTGATAATAAAAATACACAAGGGTCCCTTTGCTTTGGTGATTGGAGACTTCAAAAAGAAACTCTACCATCAGGGTGTAGGTGTGAGGAGTTTTACAATCGGACCAACTTCATCTTATCCTATTTGGAAAGGTTTCTTTGCACCATAAATGTACATCAAATTAAATTTTACACGTAACTTTTGTTTTTCCAAGAGAACTAACACGCTAAACATAGTGTGCCTGTCCCATCTAGATTTTCTTGAACTTTCATAGCAAATTAAAAGCCCTAGCTTTGCATTTCAAAAATAAAATAAAAAATTCCTAGCTTTGGTGTGAAAGGAAAAAAGATTCTTGAAATTTTCATTCTCTTTTGCATTCTCTCATCAATGGACTTTGCTACTACCTTGTCTAAATATTCCTTCTTCTTGTTTACAGTAAATATTCCCCATTTTAGAACTTTACAAAACCTTATGACTCATATGATAATGGACACTTTTTTTTTTTTTTTAAATATAAATATAATAAAAGAAGAAAGAGTACTAGTTCAACATAAGTATTTATCAATATATATATATATATATATATATATATATATAGTTGTTCTCGCATAACGGTAAGGACCATGATGAAATCACATCCATTTTAATGAATTTTGATCTGAATTTTTTTTGTATATTATATGTTCAATGAAATCTACCTATGAATAAAATTTAAGAATTTTTCAAGCACTATAACTATTTATCCCAATTTTGTTAAATATGAAGGCATTGGAAAATGGGCGAAATATAGGAAAATTCAAGAAAAGTAGTTGTAGTAATTGAAAAATTCTCAAATGTTATTCATAGGTAGATTTCAATAAATATATCATCCATAAAAAATTCAAATCAAAATTCATGAAAATGGATGTGATTTCATCAAAGTCCTTATCGAAATTAAAATAAGGGATCCCTTATGACAGAACCACTCATATATAAAAAAAAAAAAATATATATATATATATATATATATATACAAATTTTCTATTATCAGTTCGAACTAACAAAAGATATATCAGTTCCTTGCATGTAGGCCATTGGATTTAAAAACTTTGACTTGGCTGCATGCATTTATTTTAAATCAAATGACCCACATGCAAGGAACTGATATATCTTTTGTCAGTTCGAACTGATAATATAAAGACCGTATAAATATATATTTATATATACAGATTTTCTATTATCAGTTCGTCTTGACAATAAATATATCAGGACGAAGAATGTGGACCACTAGATTTACATACTTTGACTCAAAGTGTATGCACTTGTCAAAACTTCTCCATAATCTGTGGTCCACATTCTTCGTCCTGATATATTTATTGTCAGGACGAACTGACAATAGAAAGACTGTATATATATAATATAATATAATATAAAATATAAATATAAAAAAAAATTGTAAAGGTTATTAGTGGTAAAGATATGTACTAGAAGAACTTAACTTCAAAAAAAATATTATTATTTTTTTCGAATTTATTTTTTTTGACCATATCTATCTATCCACTCATTTAGATCAGGTATTTTTTTTTTTTTGAAGCTTTTGCCATTGGTAGGATTCGAGACGCTGATTTGGGAATCATTTGCCCAAACCCCAAGCTTGTCCATCTACCAACTGAGTTACGCCCTAGGGGCTAAGGGTGTGCAGGATCCAATCCAATCCAATCCAATCCAATCCAATATAATCCATTGGATCGGATCCAATCCATTGGATTGAATCGGAACTAGAGAGGTGATTGGATCGGATTGGATCCTAAATTCTAAAATCCATTGGATTTGATCGGATCTTGGATTTCCATTTGGAAATCCGCTGAATCTGCCAATCCGCCTAAAATATCAAGCCTTATTTTTATTTTGGACAATTTATTTTATCCACTACTTTTTAATGACTTTATATTAATTCGATCCATCAGATCATATCAGATTGGATCGAATGATCCGATGGATCGGATCGGATTGAAGTATTTTATAATCGGATCGAAGTATTTTATAATCGGATCGGAGCCCGCTGTAAAAATTGGATCGAATCGGATTGCAATTTCTTCGATCCAATCAGATCGGATTGGATCTTGGATCATGGATCATGGAAAATCCATTGGATATGATCTGCCGCACACCCCTACTGGGGGCTTTTTAAAGGGATGCAACATGAAGACTTCCCAGGCAGTCACCCATCTTAGTACTGTTCTCGCCCAAGCATGCTTAACTTCGGAGTTCCGATGGGATCCGGTGCATTAGTGCAGGTATGGTCGCACAACGTTACATGTAACTTAATGGAATGGTTTTTTTTGCTTTTATTGAGATGTGTATACAAATGAATTAATATTTATTGAAGAATTAGATTTGGATTATGCGTCATCGACCATATATAGCATTACCAAGCCATATATAGCATTACCAAGCCATATATAGTTTTTTTTTTTTTTTTTCTAAATATTACAATAATTAGGGGCTTTTTGGGAAGAAGGAGAGACTCGAACCCACAACCTCATTGTGTAAGTGTGAGAAACATATCACTGGACCAATCTCATCTTATATATATAGTTTTAATTAATTACTATAAATTTATAATATTTTGTGTTAATATTCTTTTCACATTAATATAGTTTCCCAACAAGGGAGAAGAAAGAAGTATAAAGCTAAAAATAAAAATAAAAAATAAAAATACAGACTTTTGCTTCTCATCTTTATGAGTTCTTTATGTAGTAAGGCTAGACGTTTCAAATTTTTTTTTTTTTTTTTCAAATTCTTTCCTAATTAACGTGGCACATAAGGTGTCAAGATCTTGTAAATTATGAGATTATATAGTAGTTAATGTGATGTTGACACCCCATATACTACATAATTTAGGAAATAATTTGATAAAAAAATTTTTTGGACATGTAACATTACTCTTCTTTTTGACTTAAATCCACGGGATGAATTTTTTATGGTTTGATTGGTCTCGGGTTGGATTTTGGGAGGTGATCCTCGTGAAGAAGTTAGGCTTGTGGTTTGCCCTTATAAGTTCTCGAGTTCAACTTTGAAAGGCTACTTAACTAGTAAAATGTCATTAGTTTATCACATTTTACTATTAATATATATTTTTTAAAGATTGTAGTTTTTGATATGACAGTAAATAAGATAGGTTTTTTTTTTTTTTAAAATAATTGAAAATTTAAGTTTTCCAATATTATTAGTAAGGCATTCCTTTTCGGAGGAAATAGGGGGTTTTGGCACTTTTTTGAGCTGGTGTTTCAAGACTATCATCACTTTAATAACTTATGTTTTAAAGGCACCAAAGTAAGTGATTTCCAAAAATACCCTTACTTTACTCTGTTTTTTTATTTACTTTTCAGTTTTCCTTTTTTTTGATTTTATTCTTTCATTTTCTTCATAGAGGTCTGTTTAACAGAACTCTAATGAAGGTTGAAATCGAACAAAACCAACTTCATAACATTATCAATGTATCTTCATTGGATAAGTTTAGTAGCGCTACGCTAACGCACTCGGGGGTCGCTACTCGCTACAGTCGTTGGTTGTGTTCTACGTCGTCGACGTCGCCGTAATCCTGTTGGTGGTCCATCGTCGTCGTTCGCTTGTTTGCCGATAATTGAACGAAACTTTCTCACTCTACTCACAACTCAATCGCTGTAAACTGAAAAGTAAAACTAAAAAATGAAACAAACTAAATTCAAAATAGCTGACGTGGAATTCATGTGGGGGTATTTTTGTCTGTTCACCATAATATGTGCCTTTTAAACATAACTTATTAAATGAGTGATAGTCTTAAAATGTCACCTCTAAAAAGTGCCATTTAATTTTTGAACCCTTCCTTTTCGTTTATAAGGGTTTGCTAAACTTAAAAAAAAAAAAAAAAAAAAAATATCGGAGATAAAGTAATGACTTTGTATTCGTCTAAAATTCAGAGAAATTAAGTGTAAAAAGAATCAAATTTATAAATATTCAAATGAGGAAGAAGAGACTTGATATATATATTAACTATTAGCAACGAGATATACATTTTTTTCCTACATAATTCCAAACTTTATAACATTATAAGATGACTAACGTAACGTGCAAAACTGCACACTTAAAACAACCGCGTTCTGCGTATATATAATATCAATATATCATAAATTCAATATTCAACTGAAGAAACTTATATCGAGTGAATATCTCTCTCGCTCTTAACAAGAGTGTAGCAAAAAGTCTATTATAATATCAATATATCATAAATTTAATATTCAACTGAAGAAACTTATATCGAGTGAATATCTCTATCTCTCTTAAGAAGAGGTAGCAAAAAGTCTATTCATCACATTCAGTGTTTTGAAACACTGAAATTTCACTGTAAACTACAAATTGCTAGACTTGGAAAAATCCATTTCTACATGTAAGAATTCCACAATTTCTGTTGTTAAAATACAAATATTTGGTCACCATCTATGCATTGTTCTTCTCTGTCGGAAGTGGGGACGACAGACCATTTATTGGTGCAAAAATCATTTCAGCAATGTTGGTGTAAAAAGGGGAAAAAAGACAACAATTTTTAATTATTCTTACGTAATATTATGTTAGAATATTGTGAACTTAATTGACTCATAACTCATGCCAACAGAGGCGTAGCTCAGCTGGTAGATGGACGAGCGGGGTTTGGGCAAATGACTCCCAGGTCAGGGGCTCGATCCTACCAATAGCGAAAGCATACCTGGTTCCGAATTAATTGATAATGTCAAAAAAAAAAAAAAAAAAAAATTGACTCATAACTCATAGGAGTTTTTTTTTTTTTTTTTTTCGATAGATATCTATCCACCTATCTAGACAATGTATTTTTTTGAAACTTTTGTCATTGGTAGGATCCCAAGCTTATCCATCAACCAGCTAAGATACACCCATAGGGGCTGTAGTTTAAATACATATTCTGCTCATAATATAATAAAAAATTCCATGTAAATCTTTCTAATTCTTTTTGGATCAATACATATATATAGTATATTATCATTACATTATTACGACGTATATCTCTAAAGTTGAATGTTAAGTTTGCAATTAATCCAAGAATATTGAATACGAATTTTGTATTAATTTTTTTTTTTTTGAAGTATTAATTACATAAATTGAGGGTTTTTGGGAAGGGGAGGACTCGAGCCCACAACCTCGTGGTGCAGGTGTGAGGGGTATACCACCGAACCAATCTCATCGCATCTGAATTTGAAATTTAATTTGTAATTCATGAAGTTTTGTATTCTAATTTGTAAATTTGATTGTAAGGTTTAGGAAATTTAATGTGATGTTTCTTGACATTTTAATTTTCGTTATATCAAAATCCAAATGTCTGTACATAGTATATAGCTATTAGTCTTTTTTATTTATGGAGATCACCTTGAGGTTGCATCGTTGTACAAAACTTGATGGTTATGTCATGGTATTGACATCATCCTAGAGACCGAAAAAAAGCTTACTTGTTCCGATCATTTCAATATGATATATTATTGGTGCATATTGAAATGTTGTATTATCGGGATATCATTAATACTAGATAATCCAAAAAAAAAAAAAAAAAAAGAGTTTAAAAATCAGTCTAAATGATATTGTAAGTAATTTTTCTTTACCATATCATTCACCACATCATTCCATAATTTATATAGTAAAGACAACTCATTTACCATATCATTTGATTAATTTTAGATTAGTTTTTTGGGTTATATAATATTACTTATTTATTTAATGAAAGCTTTTGGAAATTAGGCATATAAAATCGGATTAGATATATAACAAATTTAAATTAATTTATTTTTTGTTTAAGACCAATACTGTCTTTGATTATTTATTTATTGTTATACAATTTCTACACGATAATGATATCTTTTCTTTTGGGTAACATCAACTACAATTTCTTATAAAAAGTGAAGGAATTAAAACATAGAATATAAGATAAGAAAACGATATTAATAAATTAAATAAAGATATATATTTTTTCAATAAATTAATAGGCTGCTGGTTCGTTGTTTTTTCCACCAAATAAAAATTGACTCTTGCAATATGTACAATAATTCCCATGGACCATGGTCTTTTTAAATTTTCTTTGTTAACCAAACCCCACCAAAAACCTGAATCTTCGCTACATGAAAAATGACATTATGAAACAAGAGATATATGATAGCTAATATTCACATTTCTGGAAGTGATGAATTAATGTTTTTATAAATACATAATTAATAATGTACAGGTTCCAGGGACATACCTTTTAGTTGTGCAGGTGTGAGAGGTTTACCACCGACCAATCTCGTCTCGTTGCTAACCCTTGGAGTACACTTGAAATTAATCAACTAATTAATTACTTAATATTTAATGAATAATTATAATGGGATTATGAGTCATCATAGAATCATGTTAACACAATTATTTTCAGTTTTTGAATGGATGATATTTACAAAGACTTTATGAAATGTCATGGTTATATATGTCATTGTGATTACGTTAGCTTTAACGTGAAGATTTAAGAGAAACCAAAGTGTTTTCCTACTTGAGACTTTAAAAATTAAATCAGTCAACATTATGTAATGTATTAATTTTTGGGTAGTTTCATTAAAGGCTCTTTTTTTTTTTTTTTTTTGGATGAAATGTCTCCTTTTTAAATGTTTTTGTCATATTAGTAACCTTAGTCCCTACTTTTTTTAACATGCATTACTTTAGTCATTCTGTCAGTCAAATGTTAGTCAAACTTAATGAAACTAGGGTTATTTTGGTCTTTTGTATAATAATTTTTTTTTAAAAAGAAATTAGAAAAAAGAAATATGAGAGCATGTAAAGGCAGGGAAGACAATCTCATCATCATCATCATCGTCATCATCACCACTACCACCACCATCGGTTATTTATTTTAATTTTTTTTTCATTTAATACGGTTTAAAAAACACAGTTTGTTCCTTGCTCCAGTTTTAACTTGTATTATATAACAAGAAGGGCAAAATCGCATTTTTATACTTATAGTTACAATTAACCGTTAGTTTGTTGGTCAAAGGTGTATTTTGAAAAAAAATAGGGACTAAAGTTACTAAGACAAAGACGTTTAATACTAATGATTTTACAAATCAACCATGAGGATGATATACGTGAGAAGTGTTTTGTCTTTAACCTTAATAAATTTATAATTGTACAAATATTTCTATGCAGTACTGGTATGTTTTTATTTTGGAAATATTATAATAAAATCTAATCCAAAAAAAAAAAAAAAAAAGTCTCCCAGCTGTAGAGGGAAATATCTACTCCCAAACCCAAACACTAAACTTCTCACACATGATAATATAATGTGCGTTGTGAGACTCGAATGAGGCACCACGATGGTGGAAGGAGAGATGCACTAACACTTGTGCTAAGATGTGATGTGCACCAGTCGAATGTATTTTTTTTTTTAATTTTTAAATATTACAATAATCTGAGATTTAGGGAAGGGGATATAACTCAAATCCACAACCTCATAGTGTAGGTATGAAGAACATATCACCAAGTCAACCTCGTATTGTCACCGATCAAATGTATTAAAACATTTTTTTTAATAAAACTCCAACACTCGCACACAAAATGTCAAAATTGATTAATTAGCATGATACTTATTCTACAATCTTAGAATCATTAGAAAATTAATGTTCAAACATGACCAAGTTTTAGGATAATAAATTGTCCAATCTTTGCTCTTTTATGATATAATTTCATCACAACTTACTAACATTTTACAACAAAAATATTCCCACTCTTGTCCTCGTATCATATAAATACTACTTATGCTTATTATGATTTATTAATTTAATTAGAAATTAATATATAGGTATTGTCGTAATTTTATAAAATCATAACAGAGTTTGTTTTATGCATAATAATGTAAAAATAAATAAATAGTTATCATCCCCTAGATGTATTTAAGCTTAAATTTAAAAGTTGTGCATTTTATAAATAGGAATGGTTTTAATTAAATAAAGATTGAATAAATTATTAATATCATGAAAATAAAGGTTTACCTAATGCTCACTGCCCAATGTGGTTTGGTAGTAAACGACGATAATTACAATATCCCAGATTTGAGTCGTCACATTATATATATATATACAGATTTTCTATTATCAGTTTGTCCTGACAATAAATATATTATGACGAAGAATGTGGACCACTAAATTTACATACTTTGACTCAAAGTGTATGCATTTGTCAAAACTTCTTCATAATCTGTGGTCCACATTCTTCGTCCTGATATATTTATTATTAGATGAACCGACAATAGAAAGACTATATATATATATAATATACATATCACCTCTTAATACGTGGTAGTGAACCTCCCATTCAACATCACCACCACCGAGTCAACCTCATCTAGTGATTTACCTTTAAAATTAGAATAAAAGAATTGATAATTATTTATGTAATTATATTGATCTTGTATAATATCAAAAAACAAATTATATTAGGATTTCTTTTTTAGGTGTGACGTATTTTATACTACTTAAACCAAGAAATTAGTTCAAAAATCAATCTAAATAATATAAAAAAACCTTATAAATCATGGTGCGATGCGGTAAATGGCATGACAAAGATAAATCATCTACCACATCATTTGGTTAAATAACATTAATAATATATTTTTTTTTTTGAAAGGTTTTCATAAAAGAAGTTTTTGATAACATTTTAGAAAAAATTTCTTAAATTTTAAGTTTAGCATAATTTCTTCTTATTAAATTTTAAAACCAATATTTTTATTTTAGAATTGACCAAATTCCAAGTATTAAAAATTAATCATACTACACAATTTTAAATAAATTAGTACGAAAATCAACCAAATGATGTGTAAAGTGATATGTTTACACGGTATAATTTACCACAATATTAAAACCAAGATTTTATTTTAAAATCGACCAAATTCCAAGTATAAAGAATGAATAATGCTACTCAATTTTAAAAAACAAGGAGTACAAAAATCAATCAATTGATTTGTCTAAGCGATTTGCTTATGCTTTGTTATTTACTACAACATCCCATGATTTATGCCGTAAGAATTACTCAAAATTTAAGTATTTAACTATTTAAGTCGTGTATTGCTCATGCCTTTTATTTATTTATTATTTATTGATTTTTCATTTAAAACTTGGGCAACAATTCTTAGCAAAAAAAATAAAATAAAATAAAATAATAATAATAATAATAAAAACTTGGGGCACTACATTACGAAACTTGAGTACTTGTTGCAATGATTGAATTGTAGGATAATTTCCAATACGAAACCTGAGTACTTGACAGTTCGATTCAAACAACAAACTCTATAAATAACCTAAACACACGCTTCAGTTTCTTCATTGATTTTTGAGTTTCATCATCATACCAAACGCCGCCCCTTTTTTTTTTTTATGATCCCGTATTCTCTTCTTCAATCCGAAAATCCGAAAATCCTCATACGCGCTTTGAATTGGATTGAAAAGATTAGATTTTTTTTTTTAAAAAGAGAAATAAATTTGAAGATCAAATTAGGGGTTTGTTTTTGTTTAGTGTTTTTGTTGGTGATAGAACTTAGAAGAATATAGAAGTTGAGTTTTTTTTAGAGAGAGAGAGAGATGGGAATGTGTTTGTCTGGGGATGTGAGAGGAGGGAAACAAGCGGTGGGTGTGGCCCAAGGGCGGCCCACAGAGGCCCACAACAACAATAATGCAGGTGGTGGTGATGGTCACAATGACGCTATTGACTTCTTCTTCCGATCTCGTGGAGACCACGCTCTCTTCACCCAAATTGAGGTAGGCATTGCAGTTTTCTTCACGCAAAAGTCTTGGGATTTTTTTTTATTTTTTATTTTATATAAATTTTTATATGACCGAGTGCACATTGGGTCGCACGTTATCCAATTTTTATATATGAAAATTTTCAGTTGTGGGGATTTTCGGTAGTGAATTACTGATCGCTACCGGTGTTAATTTAATAACTACAGGCGGTAATATAATAAGAATTGGGGATTTCGAAAATTTCATACCAGAAAGTCAATATATTCTATATTATTTATTTATTTTGCTACAGTAGTGTGACAGTATTGTTTTAATGGATTTTACTGATATACAGATTTAATATAGTAAGAGGGCTCAAAAGATTTTGTTTAATTTTCTTAAATTTTTATTTTAGATATAAATTTGTTGAAGTATGGAGATTTTTTTTAGTTGCATCGGTGTTGAAATTTAAACAGGGAAGTTATTGAATGGTATGCCCAAGCAATTTCACTGCTTTTCCTGGATTGATGGAGTGTTCTGAGAGTTTTGTAAAGTCAGAGAACTTGTTGAATACAACACACGGGGTTTTGAGGATCATTCAAAATGTTGAACGGTAGATGTTTGATCAATGGTCTCACTGGATTACTTGAAAGGATTTTTAATTGATGCTACCGTGCAGGTTTTGTTGGCTTGTTTGCTCACTCAACAAGGTTGATTACTCTGTTATATTGAATTTCAAAGAGTGACTTGGAGAATATGCACACCCAGCTGAAACATGGATTTATGGATGCTGTTAAAAAATTCTAAGCAATCCATTAACTTTAAAAAAAAAAAAAAAATGGAAAAAAGAATCTGATTTGTCATCTAAATTTGTAGCAATGAACTAAGGAGCTGTGGATTCAGATTAACTTGGTGTTTAAGATGAGAATGTCTTTTCATATGCTGGACCACTAGATGCTTTTTGGTTTTCTTTATACTGATGTGGACCTTTCTGAGGGCCTGCCTGGGGGTTCATCTGTTTGGAACTTTTGTTACCTGGCAGATGACACTGGTGAGTCATATCCAAGCAAAGCACACGTAGAAACGAACGGTTGTGATCAGCATCCTGTATTGGTGGAGCTTAATACTATTTAATTCCCTCAATGGACAATATGATTTAATATTAAAAGTGATCCTTGTCTCCGAAAGAATGGGGTGTCAACGTCTTCTCTCTCTTTATTAAAGATTTATATTTCCAGTCAGTTAACCCACATTTTGTCACAGTTGACAAAAGTGGTATTGTGCACAATCCTTGAAGAGATAATGTTGGATGAGATGGATATCATTATAGAATCGAATATATGTTATTGCAGTGTTACATTCATGAGTGACTCTTTTGCTTTCCTACATGCTTATGTACGTCTCATTTACTTTTATTTCTTAAAATTTATTCTTATACTTTTGTATTGCAGTTATCTTTATCTGCTTCAAAGTTGCGGGATCGTGATATCACATCAAAAGTATGTTCATATTATTGTTATTATTGATTTATTGTATTTGAGGACATGTTCATGCTACATGCTTATGTTCTATTATCATGTGTCCCAACTCTTATGTTTTGCATGAACAGTTTATCAGCTTTTAATGGTACTGACTTTATTCTTTCTATGGTCATGAGTGGGCTAGGGATATAGATCTGTATCACACATATATTGATATAAAATGACTGGACTTTGGAGATGTAGAACAAATTCTGATTGCTACCATATATCAAACATAGTCTAACAGGAAACATCATTTTGAGAGTTTGAAATAACATATACAAGTCATGGTTATATAGTTTCTACATTCATGTCAATTATACCTAGCTTGTGATGAAAATAACCCTTCAAACTTAACATTTCATTGGTGTTATTATCATTTTAGTTTATATAGGAGTCTCTATATTGTGTTGATGGTTTTCAAATTTAGTTGTCCATGTATTTTCAGAATTCAGTTGTTTAAATAATTCTAGTACGTTTCTGTACATATCTCACAGGTATGAAAGTATGTTTATACACTTATAAGTCTTTTATTTTTTCATAGAGTGATCCCATGGCAGTTGTATATGCAAAGAAAAAAGAGGGGACATTGGAGGAGATTGGACGTACAGAAGTCATTATGAACTGTCTGAATCCTGTGTGGATTGTAAAGATTTCTATTGCTTATCAGTTCGAGATTGTCCAACCATTGGTGTAAGCTTTCCTTATACTACTAAGTTACTTTATTGTTGTTGATAGATCTTTGGCATGTCTCCTAACCCTTTGCTTTGCTTTGATGTTTTCTCATTTTTTTATGTTTTTCATTTCTTCCTTTTTTTATAGCTTTCGTGTGTATGATGTGGATACCAAGTATCATAATACATCAGTGAAGGTATATAAGAACTTCTGCTTTTAGTGTTTTATTATTGTTTTTATTCCGACTTTCATGGTATATACATGATTTGGATGAGAGAGTGTTCATTAGGGAAGTTTAGTGCTATAGAGGCAACTGACCAATAAAAAAAAATGTAAATATTCTAATAAGAGATGCAATCTGCATTGATTTGCATCAATACTATGATGTGTTAACTTTGAAAAAAAAAACTTAATCCTTGCAAGAAATTGAAAACAGTGAACCACCATCTATAAAGTTATTTAGATTATTCTATGAATGAAGCATTGCAAGATTTGACACATATATCCCATGATCACAGTTGGGAAAGCATTTGTTGAAGATAATTAAGATTTAGTTTTCTTGTTTCCGGAATGGAAAAGTGATTTACTAAATTTTTGTTGAAACAATTACAGTGAAGTTATATACAATTAACTAGTTATACAGATTAACTAGTTGAAAGTATTGGAGTTAATATACAATTTTTGGAGCCTATCATGCATTGGTTGCACATCATCGCCCCAGTTGTCAGCAGTAGGAAATACTTACTAAAGCCATTAAAGAAACCTTAAATTTGATTATCATCACAAGAAATAGTAACTGCACTTTCGAAAGATTTGTAAATTATGTAAATTTGTATGCAATTGAATCAGAAAAATTAAAATTCTTAGTTGGATTCTTACCTTAGATATTAAGTTTCGGTTTTGTTTGTTGGGTTTTGTGGAGTGTAGTGCGCTGCCTGGTGCTGGTTGTTTAGTTTTGTTGGTTGCTGTTTGTCTTTTGGTTTTGGGTGGGCTTGGCTGTTCTTTTCTTAGTGTTGTGGGCTTGTTTGCGTGGCCTTTTTCGTGGCCTGGTCCTGGTGCAGCTTTTGGGCTTTTGCCGGGCTTGGAGGCCTGCTTCTTTGTTTTGTTTTGTTTGGCCTTCGTGGCTCCATTGAATAAAGTTTTGCCTTTGAAGAAAAAGTGGGAAAGATAATGATTAGGTGCGAGTGACAAATATTAGGGGAGTTTTGGAGGAAAAAGATAGTATAAATTATGATGAGATGAGGCAAGTACAAACTATAGTATGGCATCAAAATTTAAATGCTTCCTTTTTAACTAGTTCTTGCATTGGTCATAATAAATTTCAAACCGTTATTATGTCATACTGAAACAATTGTTGAAGGTGAAGTTTAAAGTTTTTGTCAAACTTTCTAATTCCGTTGCCCTGCAGATGCTAAAGTTGAATGAACAAGACTTTTTGGGAGAAGCCGGTTGTTTTCTATCTGAGGTAAGTTGCCTTCCATTTCTTCGTTAGCCTTGGGTAGTGTATGTTCTTAAGAGCAACTTCTTGTTAAGGAGTTTGAATGAAAACAAAAGTTTTATTCTTTCAAAACACCTCATTAGATGGGAGTCTAATATAAGGTGTTGGCCTTAACGTGTACCCTAAGTGAGACCTTATTCATTGTTGCAGCTAATAAAGACATTGTTTAATTTTATTTTAGGGGCACACATTTAGACAATTCTTTTTTAATATAATAAAATATATGTTATTGCTTCAACTATCTTTGTGGTGAAGCTTTTTGATAGAACAATATAATTGAATGACCTTGTTGGTTCTAGAAAATAACTAGATTTCCTTTGTTATCCTGAATAATTTCAAATTAGTGGCTTAATATTAGAATCTTTGAAGATAGACAAGAGGAAGACATCAATTGCTTGTGGGATAGAATCAAATTCTTAGCTTCACTTTGGGCTTCCATTCCCAAAGAATTCCAAGATATTTCATTTTTTTCATCCTTTTAAATTGGGAAATGGTTTTGGGGTAGCTTTTTATTTAATTCTATTGAAAATAGACACTTTTCTTTTAGACATGTTTATGGATTTGGGGCTAAGTTCATACAAGTCTCTATACTTGTTTTTTATAGTCCACAAGAGGTTTTTGAGTTGTGGACATCTTGTTCACCTTTGTTTTTTCTTTCCTTACTAAAATCATTCTAGTTTCCTATATAAAAATAAAAAATAAAAAATAAAAATCCAGTAGGAAACCTTGTTCATAATTTAATGTGTTCAACATTAACATGTGTCCTTTTTTCCATTTTTGTCTATGGCAGATAGTGACCAAACAAAATCGAACTTCAAATCTAAATCTCCATGATAAAAGAACTGGGGTTTCGAGAAATTTGGGGACAATCGCTGTCCATGCTGAGGAAACAATTGCTTCTAGGAATGCTGTTGAAATCTCATTCCGCTGTTCTCGCTTGGCAAATGTGGACTTGTTTTCCAAAAGTGTAGGTATCCATGAATTGGCTACTTTAAAGAATTTCACTGATGGACTTAAGGTTTCACTTGTTTATCATCTTCTTATTCCTTTTATAGGATCCTTTCTTAAGAATATCTAGAATCGTTGAAAGTGGAGATTCTGTTCCAATCTTCAAGACCGAGGTAATAAACGACAACTTGAATCCCATTTGGAGACCAATAACTTTGAGCATGCAGCAATATGGAAGCAAAGTAAGCTCATCACATTTTTCGATTATTGCTTCGATGTATATTAGATTATCAGCACTTCAAGGATGTTCGGTGATGGTAGAAACTACTTTAGCTCATTACTTTTTTCTTTGATGCAGGAAAACCCGTTAATTATTGAATGTTTCGATTTCAATACCAGTGGCAATCATGTACTCTTAGGGTAACTGCTGAGCCTTTTTGTGTCATTAACTATTCTTTTTATTTTTTTCTAAAAATAAAAAAACCCTTTTAATGATATTGGATTTTTCACTTTATTATTATCAGGAAAATTCAGAAATCAGTTGCAGACCTGCAGAAACTTCACCTAGAACAAAGTGGTGCAAATTTTGTTTTACCATCTGCACATCGTAATCATGAGAAGGTGTTTATTCATGCTCACAATTTTAATTGCTTATGTCAATGCATTGTTTATTCATGCTCCATTTTAATAGTATTATGTCAATGCATTGTTTAATTTTTATTTTTGCTTTATAGGTTCTGAAAAGTCAATTGTTTGTTGATAAATGTATTGAAAAAGAGCAATATACTTTTCTAGATTACATTTCCAGTGGTTTTGAGCTGAATTTTATGGTTGCAGTCGACTTTACAGGTACATAATTCGTGACATTCTAAAACAAGATATTCGTCAAAATATTTTTTCATTTTAATTTATGATTTGCTCTTCGATCCTCTTTTCTTTTTTCTAATCTGATTCTGTTTCATGCTTTCAATACTTGGTCATCCAGCTTCAAATGGAAACCCTCAAAATCCAATTTCTTTGCACTACATTGATCCTTCAGGCAGATTGAATTCTTACCAGCAGGTAAGATTGTGCTAGCAATCTTGTGTCTATTCAATTGAATTATTGTACGGAGGTGTGGTATGTTTCAAGAGCCTCCAACTTTTTTGCTGACAGTTTAGCTAAAATGGGGTCTAGCATGGCAGGAGATTTTGTGGAATGGAGTTCTTTGTTTGTTCGTGGAGATTTTGTGGAATGGGTTTCTGGAGTTCTTTCTTTGTTCGTGGGGTCCTGTGTTTTTTGTTTTTCCTTGTTGTTTTCTGTCTTTGGCCTATTCTGTTTTGTTGGTTGTGGCCGAGTGCAGGCCTGTTTTGGGGTGGGATGGTTGTGGCCTGGTGCTGGCCTTGCTCTGTCTTTTCTTGTTGGTGAGCTGCGTGATCTGTCCCTGTGGTGTTTTGTTGCTGATGCCTGGTTTTAGGTGTCAGTTTTTGTGCCTCTTTTTGGCCTTCTAATTGAATTGCTGTTAAAAAAAAATAAAAATTCAATTGAAATATTGTAGAAATAGAGAACCGAGAGAAGCCATAAAAATATCATTATACTGGACGGTCTGTACAAAAGGTGGCTGCTCTACTATTATATATACCAAGTAAAGAATGGATAGAAGAACATAAATGCCAAAATTCCCCGCATTCCTAACTAATTATATATGATGCACTCGGAGTGAACGATGAAACCTTGTTTAAATTCACTTTTGTAAGCCATGAATTGCAAGATTGTCCTACCACTTAGTAATTTATAATTTTGAACGGCGGTGGCCCTAGTAAAGGCTGACCTTAATTTTTTTTATTTTATGATTATCTTAACCGAGTGCATATTATTATTTGTGGAATTTTTTCATTTCTAAAATTTTTGTAAGAAAAAATCATTGATTTATTCACAGGCTATAATGGAAGTTGGGGAGGTCATACAATTCTACGATTCTGATAGACGTTTTCCTGCTTGGGGATTTGGAGGAAAAACATTTAATGGCGCTGTATCACATTGTTTTAGCTTGAATGGAATTCCAAATGGCTCAGAGGTAAGAGAACTAGATTTTTTGTTTTTGCTATGATTATTGTTACTATTTTTTTTTTTCCTTTCAGTTTGTTGAAATGGTTGGCATATGGAATTTGCCTTTTCCATTTTCTCAATAAACAGCTGATTTCCTTATTTATCAGGTTGAAGGAGTTGACGGCATCATGGCTGCTTATGCTAGTGCTCTACATAATGTTGCTTTGGCAGGACCCACTTTATTTGGTCCAGTGATCAACATGGCTGCACAAATTGCCGGTCAGTCCCTCTCACAGGATGACAGAAGCAAGTATTTCGTATTGCTCATCATAACGGTAAGTAGAATTATAATTTCAATTTACGGTTTTCTTCCCCGTTTATTCTATATTTCTATTTGGGTGATTAATTAAATATGCAACCTTCTTTAGGATGGAGTTCTCACTGATCTTCAAGAAACCAAAGATGCTTTGGTAAGGGCATCTGATCTTCCCCTATCAATTCTTATTGTGGGAGTGGGAGGTGCGGATTTTACACAAATGGAGGTACACCCTCGTTATCTTTTATTATTTTTATTGAACTGGCAGTTTTCTTCTTTTTTATATAGTTTTAAGAGATTTAATTTATGAATACATGGTCTGAGTTATACTTATTGGCAGATTCTTGATGCTGATAATGGTCGTCGATTAGAGAGTTCTACGGGTCGGGTAGCTACTCGAGACATTGTACAGTTTGTTCCAATGCGAGAAGTTCACAGTAAGTACATATGGCACCTCTTCCCCCTTGCTTGAAATGGTCTTTAAGACTATATTCCATTTTGTCTTAAATTTCCATTTTGTTTTGGACAGGTGGGCGGATTTCTGCTGTTCAAGCTCTTCTGGAAGAACTACCTGGCCAGTTTCTGACCTACGTGCGGCCTAGAGATATCAAACCAAGCAATCTGCAAGTTGCCTAAACATCTGCTTGAGAAGTTCAAACATCATCAACATAACAAAACAATTCCAAGTATATTAGGATTACAATTGTTCATATATATAAACAGTTGATCGTAAATATATATACATATTAGCTACATTTGATGATGTGATGATTGGCTTAACGATTGATGGTATATGGGCGTATATGATTTCATATTTGTTGTATCCATCAGTTTCTCAATTGTTTTTTGAGATGCTAACTTCCAAGATTGAAAAAGAACAATTTCAACCATTTTCAACTCCTGGATACACCACCATGGATAAGTGAGGTTGTTTGAAGTCAATGGCAAGATATGATTACTATAAAAATTTGCATTTCAATCTAAGAGATATAACAGAGCTTTACTTTAGATTTGACTGTATAATGATTTTATTGTCATTCAAAAAGTTGCAGAATTCACATTCCGAAAACAGAGGCAATATGACAATCGATTAAAGAGCAAAAACAACATTACTTATCAAAGTATATAGCAACTTAAACAGCAAAAATTCGTATTTGGGATTTGAAGTAGATTGTGTCCACATTCCAGATACATTATTATTTTTGCTTTAAGTTTTCACCCACCTATTCAAGCTGAGCGTTTTAATATTGGTCCTCCTACTCACTAGAATTATAGGTAGCCTGAAGGGATCAACTACCCTATTTACGTGTAACAAAGACTAGGGTTAACGTTTAATGGATTGGTTTATTTTTCAATAGAACCAATAAAAAACTGACAAAGTTCGGTTTCTGAAGGAAAAAAAAAAAAGGCAATGAAAAACAGAGGTTTGAGTAAACAAAATGAAACTGTACAGTAGATTAGTAGAGAGAGAATGACATGACATTTTAACAAAATTAGTTGCCTTGCTGCTATATATTCTCCGAGCTAGATGTATTTAAGCTTAAGTTTAAAAGTTGTGCATTTTATAAATAGGAATGGTTTTAATTAAATAAAGATCGATAAATTATTAATATCATGAAAATAAAGGTTTAACTAATCCTCACCGCCCAATGTGGCTTGGTGGAAAAAGACGATCATTACAATATCCCATATTCGAATCGCCACATTATATATATATATATATGGTCCCGTTCACATCAGTGCGCACTTGTGCAAATATATAAGGACATTGAATGTGAGCTATTCATTATGGAGAAGTTTTGACAAATACATACACACCAAGTCAAAGCATGGAAAATGAGTGGTTCACATTCAATGTCCTCATCTATTTACATCAGTGCACATTGACTTGAATATTTATATATAATGTGCATATCACCTCTTAGTACGTGGTAGTGAACTACCCATTCAACATCACCATTACTTAACCAACCTCATATTGATAAAAGAATTGATAATTATTTATGTAATTTTATAGATCTTCTATAATATTAGAAAACAAATTATATTAAGATTTCTTTTTTCGGTGTGACATATTTTATACTACTCAAACCAAGAAATTAGTTCAAAAATCAATCTAAATAATATGAAAAATCTTATAAATTATGGTGCGATGTGCTAAATGGCATGACAAAGATAAATCATCTACCACATCATCATTCGGTTAAATAACATTAATAAAATTTTTTTGAAAGGTTTTCATAAAATAAGTTTTTGATAACATTCTAGAAAAAATTTCTTAAATTTTAAGTTTAGCATAATTTCTTCTTATTAAATTTTTAAACCAATATTTTTATTTTAGAATTGATCAAATTCCAAGTATAAAAAATTAATAATGCTACTCAATTTTTTTTAAAAAAAATTAGTGCGAAAATCAACCAAACGATGTGTAAAGTGATTTGCTTACATGGAATCATTTACTACAATATTAAAACCAAGATTTTATTTTAAAATTGACCAAATTCCAAGTATAAAAAATGAATACTGCTACTCAATTTAAAAAAGGAGTACAAAAATCAATCAATTGATTTTTCAAGTGATTTGCTTATGCTTTGTCATTTGCTACAACATTCCATGATTTTTTTTT
This sequence comes from Acer yangbiense, assembly GCA_008009225.1. NCBI lineage: Eukaryota > Viridiplantae > Streptophyta > Magnoliopsida > Sapindales > Sapindaceae > Acer > Acer yangbiense. The sequence goes on along the minus strand of CM017763.1, from coordinate 9,009,549 downwards.
TTTTTCCACATTATGACCGTTTTAACTATCTTTCCATTTTTCACTAATTTGGTCCATAGGTTTTCAAAAACTCATCAATTTGATCCATTTGACCAGATTTTTAACGGTCAACCCTAACAGAAAAGTAAATTAACCATTTTACCCTTAACTTAAAACAAATAATTTAAAAGTACTAATTTACTCTCTAACTTTGTCAATTTTTACAATTTAACCTAACTTTTGATCAAATCATAATATGATGTGTCACCAATTTTAAAATAAAAAATAAAAATGGTTAAAATATTAATGAAAATCTGATTTTTTTTTTAATTAAAAAAATAGAGAGAATAAAAAAATTAAATTTAAAATTAATTTAAAATTTAATCTTATTTTTTTAAAAAAAAGAAAAGAAAAATAAAAGACTGAATATCAGTATTTCAAGAAAAAAAAATACTATTTTAATTAGAAAATCATTATTTTAAAAAAAATTAAAAAGTTTGAAGAGATCTGGAATTAAACAATTTTTTTTTTTTTTTAAAAAAGCTTTTGAAAAAATCCAGAAAGATCTCCAGATCTCTTAAAAAATAAAATTAAAAAAAAAAGTCAAAAAGTTTTAAGTTTTTTTTTTTTTTTTTGAAAAGGGTTTGAAGAGTTCTGAAAATCCAATTCTCTTTAAAAACAAAAAACAAAAACTTCTAAAGAGATCTGGAAACAAAAATTAACGACTTAAAGAGATCTGGATTCCATATCTCTTCAAGCCTCCATAACATATGTGGTCTTTTTGGCCAAGTTGGTGGCGATCTATGACCGGGTTTCAACATTAGGCAATGGTAAAGCTTGTCGACGACATTGACTCTGACGGTGTCATGGATTATTGTAACGGCGGCACGGCTGTAGTCGTAAGAGCTCCGGTAGAAGGCCTTGATTGAAGTTAGATCCGGTGCGTTTCGTTTGATTGAATAGGTTGTTGATGAAATGTAATCCCAAATTCCCATTTTGTTTTAAAGTCACTCTGTCTCTGAAGAGGAAAGCAAGAGCTGATACTGAATAAGTTGGATAAAAAATAAATCTTTTTAAAAACTCCAAAATCGAATAATACTATGCTTCACTCAGAATGTTTTCAATTTAATTTAATTAAAATTGTTAAAAATTGCCTTAACTCCCACAATTTTTTTTTTTTTTTGGGGGTTGAAGGTTGTTTATGATGATGATGGCGGGTTTGAGGTTGAAGGTTGACGAAGATGATGGTGGTGCCGTGGTGGTAGACTCGTAGAGAAGATGAGGAGGATGATGATTTTTATTTTATTTTATTATTTATTTATTTATTTTTAAGTTTTGATCAGATCCATCTATTCGTTTTTATTTTATTTTTATTTATTTTTATAATTTTTATAATTTGTATTTATATATTAATTGTAGAGCAAATTGCAGCCAAGCTCCCTGAGGTTTGGCCTTTGATAACCAGAAACAACTTTATGATTAATTGATAAAGACCTCCCATATTGTTAGTTAAAGTGAAATCAAACTTAACAAAGATAAGGGTATTTTTATCCTTTTAAGCCTTTTTATTTATTTAAAAAAAAAAAAAAACACAGATCTCAAGTTTTCTCAAGTTTTTATTTTCTTTTCTTTTCTATTTTCTTCTCAAGTTTTACTAACATGGAAGAATGAAAAAAAAAAAAAACTGAAGAAAATGTTGTTGGATTGGATTTAGGTGACCCACACTTTTTATTTTTTATTTTTGAAAAATCTGAAAAACTTGAATTTGAAGAAAAATCTGGAGATACATCAATGTAAGAAGAAAATGTTGTTAGATTAGATTTAGATGAGCCACACTTTTTATTTTTTATTTTTGAAAATTTTGAAAAACTTGAATATGAAGAAAAATCTAGAGATATATCAATGGAAGAAGAAAATGTTGTTGGATTAGATTTAGATGAGCCATATATAGATTTTGGAAAACATAGGAACTAATGTCAGTGAAAAATAGAAAGATAGTTAAAAAAGTCATAATTTGTGAAAATATAGGGACCAAAATGATAAAACCCCTTAATTTAATTATTTAAGTCGTGTATTGCTCATGCCTTTTGTTTATTTATTATTTATTGATTTTAGGAAAAGTGAATAAAAGAACAATTGCCAACAAGTAGCTCAGTTGGTAGATGGACGAGTTTGGGGCTTGGACAAATGACTCTCAGGTCAGCGGCTCGAATCCTACCAATGACGAAAGCTTCCAAAAAGAACGGTCCATGGGGACCACTCTAAATTATCCAAAAGAAAAGTCTGGTGTGATACAATTGTAGTATAATTTCCATTTTAGGAAAAGTAGAAAACAATTCAAAAAATCAAAGCGACAAATTAATAATAAATTTCGAGCGAAATTTCACAATTCAAAAAAAAAAAGAACACGTAACTTGCTACCCCAATAAGTCGGTTCAAAGTTCAAACAATAAAACTCTATAAATAACCTAAACACACTTCTCAGTTTCTTCGCTGATTTTTGAGTTTCATCGTCATACCTAACCCCGCCCCCCTTTTTTTTTTTTTTTTTTTTTTAATTCCGGATTCTCTTCTTGAATCCGAAAATCCTCGTACGGGCTTTGAATTGGGTTGAAAAGATTATTATTTTTTTTTTAAAAAAAAAGATAAATAAATTTGAAGATCAAATTAGGTTTTTTTATATTTTTTATATTTTAACTTTTAATTGTTTTTGTTGGTGATAGAACTTATAAGAAGAATATAAAAGTTGAGTGTTTTTTTGAGAGAGAGATAGAGAGATGGGAATGTGTTTTTCTGGTGATGTGAGAGAAGGTAAACAAGCAGTGGGTGGGGCCCAAGGCCCGCTCACAGAGGCCCACAACAACAACAATGCTGGTGGTGGTCACAACGACGCTGTTGACTTCTTCTTCGGATCTCGTGGTGACCACGCTCTCTTCACCCAAATTGAGGTAGACATTACAGTTTTCTTCACACTAAAGTCTTGGGATTTTTTTTATTTTTTATTTTTTTTATATGACTGAGTGCACATTGGGTCACACATTATCCAATATAATAAGCATGGAGATTTTTTTTAGTTGCATTGGTGTTGAAATTTAAACAGGAAAGTTATGGAATGGGTATGCACAAGCAATTTCATTGCTTTTCCTGGATTGATGAAGTGTTCTGAGAGTTTTGAAAAGTCAGAGAACTTGTTGAATACAACACACGGGGTTTTGAGGATCATTCAAAATGTTGAATAGTAGATGTTTGATCAATGGTCTCACAGGAAACTAATTACTTGAAAGGATTTTTAATTGATGCTACTGTGCAGGTTTTGTTGGCTTGTTTGCTCACTCAACAAGGTTGATTACTCTGTTATATTGAATTTAGATAACCCCATCTCAAAGAGTGCCTTGGAGAATATGCTCCCCCAGCTGAAACATGGATTTATGGATGCTGTATAGACTTCTAATCAATCCATTAACTTTGGACCTGTGGATTCAGATAACTTGGTGTTTAAGATGAGAATGTCTTTTCATATGCTGGACCACTAGTTGCTTTTGGTTTTCTTTATATTGATGTGGACCTGTCTGAGGGCCTACCTGGGTTCATCTATTTGGAACTTTTATTACCTTGGCAAAGAACACGTAGAAGCGAACGGTTGTGATCAGCATGCTGTATTACAATAGACAATATGATTTAATATTAGAAGTGTGACCCTTATCTCCGAAAAGATGGGGTGTCAACATCTTCTCTCTTTATTAAAGATGTATATTTCCAGTTAGTTAACCCACATTTTGTCACAGTTGACAAAGTTTGTATTGTGCACAATCCTTGAAGAGAAAAGGCCGGATGAGACGGATATCATTATAGAATCAAATATATGTTATTGGGGCGTTATATTCATGAGTGATTCTTTTGCTTTTCTAACCCATTTGTTCGATAGATGAGTGATTGATGGAATTACGAATGGGGTTGGTATTACCAGTTTTTTTGTAGGGGAAGGTTTAAAATATGCAGGGGAAAGTCGCATCTCTTTTTATCTCTTAGTATATTTACCTTTGATCCTTATATTTTTTTCATATACTTTTGTATTGCAGTTATCTTTATCTGCTTCAAAGTTGCGGGATCGTGACATCACATCAAAAGTATGTTCATATTATTGTTATTATTGATTTATTGTGTTTGAGGACATGTTCATGCTACATGCTTATGTTCTATTATCATGTGTCCCACCTCTTATGTTTTGCATTAAAAGTTGAACTGACTTTATTCTTTCTATAGTCATGAATGGGCTAGGGATATAGATCCGAATCACACATATATTGATATCAAATCGGCAGACTTTGGAGATGCGGAACACATTCTGATTTCTACCATATATCTAAACATAATCTAACCGGAAACATTATTTTGAGAGTTTGAAATATCATGAACAAGTAATGATTAGATAGTTTCTACATTCATGTCAATTATACCTTGTGATGAAAATAATCTTTCAAATTTAACATTTCATCTGTGTTATTATCATTTTAGTTTATATAGGAGTTTCAGTATTGTGTTGATGGTTTTCAAATTTAGTTGTCCATGTATTTTCAGAATTCAGTTGTTCAAATAATTCTAGTACGTTTCTATACATATCTCACAGGTATGAAAGTATGTTTATACACTTATACTTACAAGTATTTTCTTTTTTCATAGAGTGATCCCATGGCAGTTGTATATGCAAAGAAAAGAGAGGGGACACTGGAGGAGATTGGACGTACAGAAGTCATTATGAACTGTCTGAATCCTGCTTGGATTGTAAAGATTTCTATTGCTTATCAGTTCGAGATTGTCCAACCATTGGTGTAAGCTTTCCTTATACTCCTAAGTTACTTTATTGTTGTTGGTAGATCTTTGGCATGTCTCCTAACCCTTGATTTGCTTTGATGTTTTCTCATTTTTCATGCTTTTCATTTCTTCCTTTCTTCCTTTTTTATAGCTTTCGTGTGTACGACGTGGATACCAAGTTTCTTAATGCATCAGTGAAGGTATATAAGAACTTCAGCTTTTAGTTTTTTATTATTGTTTTTATTCCGACTTTCGTGGTATATTTATGATTTGGATGAGAGAGTGTTTAGTAGTGAAGTTTAGTGTTATAGAGGCAACTGACCAATAAAAAAAAAATGTATATATTCTAATAAGAGATGCAATCTGCATTGATTTGCATCAATGCTATGATGTGTTAACTTTGAAATAAAAAACTTAATTCTTGCATGAAATTGAAAACAGTGAACCACCATCTATAAAATTATTTAGATTATTCCATGGATGAATCATTGCAAGATTTGACATGTATATCCCATGATCACAATTGGGAAAGCACTTGTTGAAGATAATTATGACTTAGTTTTCTTGTTTTCCGGAATGAAAAAGTGATTTACTAAATTTTTGTCGAAACAATTACAGTGAAGTTATATACAATTAACTAGTTATACAAATTAACTAGTTGAAATTACTGGAGTTAATATACAATTTTTGGAGCCTATCATGTATTGGTTGCACATCATAGCCCCAGCTGTCAGCAGTAGGAAACACTTGCTAAAGCCATTAAAGAAACCTTAAATTTGATTATCATCAAAATAAATAGTAACTACCGAAAGATTTGTAAATTATGTAAATTTGTATGCAACTAATCAAAAAAATTAATTAAAATTCTTAGTTGGATTCTTACCTTAGACATTAAGTTTCGGTTTTGTTTGTTGGGCTTGGTGGAGCGTAGTGCGCTGCCTGGTGCTGGTTGTTTTAGTTTTGTTGGTTGCTGTTTGTCTTTTGGTTTTGGGTGGGCTTGGCTGTTCTTTTCTTAGTGTCGTGGGCTTGTTTAGTTGTTTGTGTGGCCTTTTTCGTGGCCTGGTCCTGGTGCAGCTTTTCGGCTTTTGCGGCTTGGAGGCCTGCTTTTTTGTTTTGTTTTGTTTGGCCTTTGTGGCTCGTTTGAATAACATTTTACTGTAAAAAAAAAGTGGGAAAGATAATGATTAGGTCAGAGTGACAAATATTAGGGGAGTTTTGGAGGAAAAAGATAGTATAAATTAAGATGAGACGAGGAAAGTACAAACTATAGTATGACAATCAAAATTTAATTGCTTCCTTTTTAACAAGTTCTCGCATTGGTCCTAATAAATTTCAAACCGTTATTATGTCATAGTGAAAAAGTTGTTGAAGGTGAAGTTTAAAGTTTTTGTCAAACTTTCTAATTCCGTTGCCTTGCAGATGCTAAAGTTGAATGAACAAGACTTTTTGGGAGAAGCCAATTGTTTTCTATCTGAGGTAAGTTGCCTTCCATTTCTTCGTTAGCCTTGGGTAGTGTATGTTCTTAAGAGCAACTTCTTGTTAAGGAGTTTGAATGAAACAAAAGTTTTGTTCTTTCAAAACACCTCATTAGATGGGAGTCTAATATAAGGTGTTGGCCTTAACGTGTACCCTAAGTGAGACCTTATTCATTGTTGCAGCTAAAAAATACATTGTTTAACTTTGTTTTAGGGGCACACATTTAGACAATTATTTTTTAATATAATAAATTATATGTTATTGCTTCAACTATCTTTGTGGTGAAGCTTTTTGATCGAACAATATTATTAAATGACCTTATTGGAGTTAGAAAAGAACTAAATTTCCTTTAATATCCTGAATAATTTTAAACTGGTGGCTTAATAGTAGAATCTTTGAAGATAGACAAGAGGAAGACATCAATTGCTTGTGGGATAGAATCAAATTCTTAGCTTCACTTTGGGTATCCATCTCTAAAGAATTCCAAGATACTTCATTTTTTATGGGTTTGGGGCTAAGTTCATATAAGTCTCTATACTTGATTTTTATAGTCCACGAGTTTTTTGAGTTGTGGACATCTAGTTCACCTTTGTTTTTTCTTTCCTTAATAAAATCATTCTAGTTTCCTATCAAAATAAATAAAATAAATAAATAAATAAATATGGTAGGAAACCTTGTTCATTATTTAATGTGTTCAACACTAACATGTGTCCTTTTTTTCCTTTTTGTCAATGGCAGATAGTGACCAAACAAAATCGAACTTCAACTCTAAATCTCCATGATAAAAGAACCGGGGTTTCGAGAAATTTGGGGACACTCTCTGTCCATGCTGAGGAAACAGTTGCTTCTAGGAGTGCTGTTGAAATCTCATTCCGCTGTTCTCGCTTGGCAAATGTGGACTTGTTTTCCAAAAGTGTAGGTCTCCATGAATTGGCTACTTTAAGAACTTCACTGATGGATTTAAGGTTTCACTTGTTTATCATCTTTTTATTCCTTTTGTAGGATCCTTTCTTAAGAATATCTAGAATCGTTGAAAGTGGAGATTCTGTTCCAATCTACAAGACCGAGGTAATAAACGACAATTTGAATCCCATTTGGAGACCAATAACTCTGAGCATGCAGCAATATGGAAGCAAAGTAAGCTCATCACATTTTTCGATTATTGCTTTGATGTATATCAGCACTTCAAGGATGTTTGGTGATGGGAGAAACTACTTTACCTCATTACATGTTTCTTTGATGCAGGAAAACCCGTTAATTATTGAATGTTTCGATTTCAATATCAGTGGCAATCATGTACTCTTAGGGTAAATGCCGTGAGTTTTTGTGTCATTAACTATTCCTTTTTTTTTTCTTCTAAAAAATTCCTTTTAATGATGTTGGATTTTTCACTTCAGGAAAATTCAGAAATCAGTTGCAGGCCTACAGAAACTTCACCAAGAACAAAGTGGAGCAAATTTTGTTTTACCATCCGCTTGTCGTAATCATGAGAAGGTGTTTATTCATGCTCACAATTTTAATTACTTATGTCAATGCATTGTTTATTCATGCTCAATTTTAATAGTATTAGGTCAATGCAATGTTTAATTTTTATTTTTGCTTTATAGGTTTTGAAAAGTCAATTGTTTGTTGATAAGTGTATTGAAAAAGAGCAATATACATTTCTAGATTACATTTCTAGTGGTTTCGAGCTGAATTTTATGGTTGCAATTGACTTTACAGGTACCTAATTCTTGACATTCTAAAACAAGATATACGTCAAAATATATTCTCTTTTTAATTTATGATTTGCTCTTCGATCCTCTTTTCCTTTTTCTAATCTGATTCTATTTCCTTTCAATACTTGATCATCTAGCTTCAAACGGAAACCCTCAAAATCCAAATTCTTTGCACTACAAAGATCCTTCAGGCAGATTGAATTCTTACCAGCAGGTAAGATTGTGCTAGCAAACTTGTGTCAATTCAATTGAAATATTATAGAAATATGAATAGAGAACTCAGAGAAGTCATAAAAATATCATTATACTGGACAGTCTGTACAAAAGTTGGCTGCTCTAATGTTATATATACAAAGTAAAGAATGAATAGAAGAACATAAATGCCAAAATTCCTAACTAATTATATATGATGCACTCAGAGTGAACGATGAAACCTTGTTTAAATTTACTTTTGTAAGCCTTGAATTGCAAGATTGTCCTACCATTTAGTAATTTATAATTTTGAATGGTGGTGGCCTTAGTAAAGGCTGACCTTAAATATTTTTAATGATTGTCTTAACCGAGTGCATATTATTATTTGTGTAATTTTTTCATTTCTAAAATTTTTGTAAGAATAAATCATTGATTTATTCACAGGCTATAATGGAAGTTGGGGAGGTTATACAGTTCTATGATTCTGATAGACGTTTTCCTTCTTGGGGATTTGGAGGAAAAACATTTAATGGCGCTATATCACATTGTTTTAACTTGAACGGAATTCCAAATGGCTCAGAGGTAAGAGAACTAGATTTTTTTTTTTCGCTATGATTATTATTACTATTTTTTTTTCAGTTTTTTTGAAATGGTTGCCATTTCTTCCAAACCTTTTCCTATTGAACAACAAAATATTTTAAGATTTTTTTTCCTTGGATATCCTGATTGGTAAAAGCCCAATATGACATTGAGTTTGGAAGTACAATTCAATTTTCTTGACATTTTGTTACTGTTGATATACCTGTTTTTCTCATTATTCACTTTAGCTCATCATAACATGGTGTCACAACTGTTTATGCTGTTGGTTGTAACTTCTAATTACATTTGATGGATTGATGTATGCTACATTATATTAGAAACTTTAACCGTAAATAATCAGACAACTATCATTCACCATTTGTGGGGGTGTATTTGCCAGCTATGACCACAAGGCTGACTTATCGTCGTATGTAAATAGTTAAAATTTCTTCCTCTTCCTATTATTGTTATTATTATTATTACTATCATTATCATATTTAAGAGCTTCAGTACTCCTAAAAAAATAAGAGTTGCAGTTTAACCCTTTAATTTTCATTTGATATGAAGTGAGAAAAGTTTGCTCCCCAAATTGCTGTTATCTTTCATTTGTTATAGGTTATCCATTTAGATGCTAGCTTTATCATTTCGTTTGGTTACTGTTACTGTAGCATATTGAACATTATGACACTATTTTTGAAAACATAGAAAGGTGATCTATGTGCAAATTTCTTTGTCCTGGATTCTCTAACAGAAGCTGCTCTCTTGTATTTGCCCTTTTTATTTCAAAATTTATGATCGGGTCTGTCAAAAGTGGTTGACATCTGGAATTTTCCTTTTCCATTTTCTCAATAACAGCTGATTTCCTTATTTATCAGGTTGAAGGAGTTGATGGCATCATGGCTGCTTATGCTAGTGCTCTACACAATGTTGCTTTGGCAGGACCCACTTTATTTGGTCCAGTGATCAATATGGCTGCACAAATTGCCGGTCAGTCCCTCTCACAGGATGACAGAAGCAAGTATTTCGTCTTGCTCATCATAACGGTAAGTAGAATTATAATTTCAATTTACGGTTTTATTCCCCTTTTATTCTATATATTTGGGTGATTAATTAAATATGCAACCTTCTTTAGGATGGAGTTCTCACGGATCTTCAAGAAACCAAAGATGCTTTGGTAAGGGCATCTGATCTTCCCCTATCAATTCTTATCGTGGGAGTGGGAGGTGCGGATTTTACACAAATGGAGGTACACCCTTGTTATCTTTTATTATTTTTATTTAACTGGCAGTTTTCTTTTTATATAGTTTTAAGAGATTTAATTTATGAATACATGGTCTGAGACATACTTATTGACAGATTCTTGATGCTGATAATGGCCGTCAATTAGAGAGTTCTACAGGTCAGGTAGCTACTCGAGACATTGTACAGTTTGTTCCAATGCGAGAAGTTCACAGTAAGTACTTATGGCACCTTTTTCTCCCTCTGCATCAAATGGTCTTTAAGACTCTAGATCATTGTTTACATTAGAGGGTTGATATCAATTTATGTGGAAACTATCTATTTGTATAATGAAAAGCCAAAATTAGAAAACCAGGCAGTTCCTTTTACCTGACCAAATTATGGATTGGCCTAGATTGATCATCTTTGCTAGGGATTCACATTGTTATACACTGGACATGGTTAAACATTGTGTCCATGTTCTTTTCTATCTTGGATGTAGGTGTAAGGGGCTTATCACTGAGCCAACCTTATGTTGTCGCCACCGTAACGTGGATGTTGTATATAGATTGTGTCCATGTCCTTTTCTAGCTTAGCATGAGTTCTAAGTTCCAGCTTGGTCCCAGCAAGTTTGGCTCATGAAGTGTGCTTGACCGCAACTTAATACTCTCGAGCAGTTGTAAAATAGCTCGGCTATTAAATATTATATTTTGTTTAAAAGTTCCACTGTGTTTTGGACAGGTGGGCGGATTTCTGCTGTTCAAGCTCTTCTGGAAGAACTACCTGGCCAGTTTCTGACCTACATGCAGCCTAGAGATATCAAACCAAGCAATCTGCAAGTTACCTAAACATCTGCTTGAGAAGTTCAAACAGGATTACAATTGTTCATGTATAGAAACAGTTGATCGTAAATATATACATATTTTAGCTTGGGTATTTTTACATAGCTACATTTGATGATGTGATTGGCTTAACGATTGATGGTAAATGGGCGTATATGATTTCATATTTGTTGCATATCCATCGGGGCAAAAACAACATTACTTATCAAAGTATATAGCAACTTAAACAGCAAAATTTCATATTTGGGATTTGAAGTAGATTGTGTCCACATGCCAGATACATTATTATTTTTGCTTTAAGTTTTCACCCACCTCTTCAAGCTGAGCGTTTTAATATTGGTCCTCCTAGTCGCTAAATCATAGGTAGCCTGAAGGGATTGACTACCCTATTTATGTGTAACAAAGACTAGGGGTGGGCGTTTAATGGATCGGTTTATTTTTCAATAGAACTGATAAAAAACCGATAAAGTTCGGTTTCTGAAAAAAAGGCAATGAAAAACAGAGGTTTGAGTAAACAAAATGAAACTGTATAGTAGATTAGTAGAGAGAGAATGACATGACATTTTAACAAAATTAGTTGCCTTGCTGTTATATATTCTCCAAGCATATATACATACATATGTACCTTAAATATTTGTGTATTGTTGTATTCAGGTCACCCTCCAAGGTAAAATATCTCCCATTTAGCTTCACTCTCTGTAACATTGGGATGGTGGTGACGTCTCTTGACGAGAAAGACTTCAACACGGTGCATGAGATGGTAATACCAAGGTGTAATTCTCAGAGTAGAAGAATGAGAGAGTTGGTAAATCACCAAGCGTTAAAGTCCTCAATTTGCTGAAAGTAATCTCGTCGTCCTCTGTTACGTCTCCCTCCTTTGCTGCTACTACTTGTATCCTATTGCCATTTCTTTGAGTTGCACCAAGCTTTTGGCCGTTGAGGACACCATCAGGTTCTTCAACCCCATACCTTCAAAATTGTTAGATTTTGGAAAGAAATGACACTAGCTGAATCAAGTTGTTACAAACAGCTACTATTAAACTCTCAAGTTTTGGAAGAACCATGTCCAGTTTGGAGTCTCTATCCCAACATGTGTCTCGTCCTCTTCGTATGGAAATATCTTGTTGTATGAGCTAAGTTGAAGACAAAGCTCCTGCAGATGGCGAAATCTTTGAAGGATACAAAGTGGGAAGACTACTGATTTATCATTGTAGACCTCAAGAAATTTAAGATTGCAAAAGAGCTATTCTGAAAACTGCGAATCCTGCTTGAATTTAAAGTAAAAATCTGCCACTCCCGAAACCAAATGTTGCATGAATTTTCAATTTGATTAGGTATAGAGTAAATACTAAGTACCCTAATTGAAGTAACAATTATATTGCATTTATAATTAAAAATTTGCAATATCAAATGACATATCATATATATATTATATATATATATATGATAAATTTCATTGTGCCAAATCTTTTCACAATTAATCTGATAAAGTTCCAAGGCCTCCGGTTTGGGATATATAACCTGCAAATAAAGTTCTTGTTTCGATATTTTTCGTATTAATTAAAGAAGAAATAATATTTAATACAAACAACAATAATGAAAGTAGTTAGATTAATTATTTTTAAAGAATTTTAATGTAATATTTTTATTTTTATTTTTATTTTTATTTATACCATATTCTATAAAATTAAGTTGCTCATGCCATATTATATCTTTAAGTTAAGTATTCGTCCAAAAAATAATGAAAACAGTGTGAAATATGAAGAATTTCTATCAGTCCTAAGAGAATAATATAATATATATATCATTCTCAAATAAAGTAAGAAATATTTTATATTAAGATAAATGAGCGTGTCTTTATTGCCATTGATTGAGCAGAAACTTGTGAGTTTTGACAGAGAGTATAATTGTTTGAACTTAATCTGATCAGTCCCTTCGTCATTGTTGATATCTTCTTCGCTTGTGATAGCAAAAATCTCTTCCATATTGTCGGAAGAAGACACATTGACTTGTTGAAGCAGTGGAAGAGCTCTGTGAGTGAAGAACGATAAGATATTCTTCAATTTATGGTTCCTAAGACTCTGCTATGAGTAGGTGATTATGTATCCTCTCCAGGTTGAGAACACGGTCAAGACTTAAGTGATGACAAGATTCTGACTCGAAGCAATCAACAACGGTACGAAAGCATGGACTGTTTTTTACCCATATATAGCTGCTCCAATTCTGGATAGCCCTCCCTGTCCAATAAAGAAAGGAATTTCTGGACATCATCACAGCAAATACTGGTTTCAAGTTACACATTTTCTTAGATAACATACTAAGGATTTCCAGTTGCCCACGAATTCTAAGGATTTCCGGTTGCTTAATCTCTCCGATAAAATTGATATCCCTCAGATTACAATTATCTATATACAAGGTCCGAAGACTTACTAAAAGACGAATTGAATTAGGCACAGAATACAATTTCAATCTAGCCAAATGTAAAACCTTAAGCTTCAGCGTCCCAGCGAAAAAATTATCAGGGACTTCCCAGAAATATCTACTGGTACTCATGTAGAAAATTTAAGTTCTGGACATTCAAACTCTTTGGGAAGCTCTTTCGTATTATGTAGGGAGATTCTAACACAGTTCTTCAGTGCATCCTTATTTTCCCATCTCTTCGGAACATAGTTCTTCAAAGAAGACATTCTTGATTCAAATGCTTCATAGCCTTTGTGAGAAGGAATCCATATCTCCTTTGGAATGGTTCGGAAGGAAACTGTTTGGAAGTTGCCATCTGCATAGAGTCCAACAATAGGATTGGCCTTCTTCGCTGCTTTTCTGCTTTGTTGATAGCTTGAAACATTTCATGTTAGCTCGCTCGTTTTCTTTAATAACCTCTGATGCCTCATCAGTGACCGTCTTCACGCGGTCAAGCCAATCACTAACATATTGTTCGATCCGGTTTCCATTTCTTCTAGCTTCATCAATCAAATGCAGCGTCGCATCTCGTTTAACATCAAGGTTTCGAGCTTCGGTCTTCAAGTTGTCAAAGTTGGTCTTGTAGCTCCAGATATAACTGAAAGGTCGAACAATGGGAGTAACCAAGTTTTCCGCAACTTGAAGAATTAGGTTTGTAGTTTACCCTCACAAGTTCTCGGGTTCAATTTCGGGGAAACTCATAAAGAAGTATTGTAGGGTTTGATATGATAGTAAATAAGATAATTTAAAAAAAAAATTGAAAAATTAAGTTTTTCAATATTATTACTTATTAGTAAGATATTCCTTTTTGTTTATAAGGATTTGCAAAATTATAAAAAAAAAAAAAATGGAGATAAAATAATGACTTTGATTAGTCTAAAATTCAGAGACATTAAGTGCAAAAGGAATCAAATTTATGTAAAGAATTATTGCTACAAGAAGATTTTTTTAAGCACATCACCTCTTAGTAGAGTTGATAGTGCACATCCCTTCCACATTAGTGATGAGGGGTTTAAATCACGTTATATGCATTTTACAAGCATGTGTGAAGAGAATGGTTATCTCCCGTTATAAGAGTAAATATCCGGGGCGCACATGTATTGTTTAATCTCGGAAGGTCCCGACAGTACTATTGTAATAGTTTTTGTAATATTTCAAAAAAAAAAAAAAAGATTTTCTTAAAACAATAATAATGGTTTCTTTTTGACAATATCTATCTATCTAGATATCTAGACCAAGCTTTTGCTATTGATAGAATTCGAGCTGCTGACTTGGGAGTCATTTGCTCAAACCTCAAGCTCGTTTATCTATCAGTTGAGCTACGCTCCTAGTGGTGGAATTTAAAGTATTAAAGTATGGAAATTAATATAAAAAAAATTAAAATTTGGATAGTTAGAAAACAAAGCAACTTTTTTTTTTTTTTTTGTTAATTGAAATATTTCCTCTCATATGATTAGGATATTAAATAATAAGTTATCCTGATAACGCCAGATATAAGTCTCAAGTCTTTTGGATATTGTCATTGACTTGACTATTTGCAGTCTATATTTTTCTCTGTGGTTATATATCATCCCTTGAAAAACGTGTAAAACCCCACACTCGAAACTGGTCCCGCATACATGATATCATGCATTTAATATAACGCATGAATATCTCTAATCTCTATCTCTTAATAAGGAGAAAAACTTGGTGCAACCGATGCACCATGCTAGAATCGGATGGTGGTGCATTGGTTCCACTTAATGAGTGACATGTGTTAACTAACTTCAAGTTTTTGTTTTCATCTTCATTTTCTACTGAAGCCCAATTTCCCTCTGTCTCTCTCTTCATCCTCACATTTCGATGTCGACTTGCCATTTTCCGGTGATCGTTATTGTTTCCGGCCCTCGTGATTCAAGCCGTGCAGCCACCATCGTTGTGTTCCCCATCGCTTCCTCTACCTAATCGGCTAGTCCAAGTTTTCTTTGGACAGTTTTACCCCTGTCATCAAAGATTGAGCACAGTCTGCACATAGATGCATTATTTTTTATTTATTTATTTTTTGTGGAATTGATGAGGTTGAGATGTTTGATAATTGAGAGATTTGGTGAACGGGTTTCGAAAAATACCCAGAGATAGCAGTTTTGTTTTTGACTATTTTCCATCTATACCTCTGATTTCTTCTTATGCATTGCATAACCAAACAAAATCAAATCAATTGATTGATCAATTCTTCTTTTTTACCTCTTCTTATTTGATTTTTCTTTTTATGGTAATGGAAATCTGACTTTAGGTAACTTCAAACAACAAAGTAAAAAAAAAAAAAAAAAAACTCAAACTAGTGCTTGTTTGGTTGAGTTTTCTACTACCTTAAAAGGTCTACAAACGTCTATTTGAGTTTTGTTAGAGTTGTTTGGTTGAGCTTTTGAGATTGCTTATTTTAAATTGAGTAGATGCTAGTAGAGTTTAAACATCTACTAGGCAAAAGCTCATGGGGAGGAGGTGCTTCTCCAAATAGACGTTTTTTTTTTTTTTTTTTTTTTTAAAAAAAAAATTTACTAACCAAACAATTATAATTTTTTGAAAAAAAACTCTATTTCTAATATATCTACTACAAGTAAATCTTTTATCAATATAGGTTTTTTAAAAACTCAACCAAACAAGCTCTAAGACTTCTGTTCCCAAATCTACGCACCAAAAGCCTCATCTTAATTTTTTTGTTTTTTTGTTTTATGGATCAAACTGAAAACAAATAAGAGTTCAATGGAAATCTTAGATTCGTAGAGTTTCAACATATTTTTTACCTCAAGCAATAATGTTTCAGATTTCTAGGTGTTTAATGGAAGGGAATTTGGGGAAGAGACTTTGCCTGTGAACAAGGGAAGAAGAAAAGAGAAATAAAAAATAAAAAAATTAAACGTTCATTTTATTTTTTAAGTGAATGGCACGAGTCATTCATTGAATGGAACCGATGCACCACTGTCAGATTATAGCGTTGTTGTGTATGGGTTGCATCCAAGTTTTTCTCCTTCTCGATTCAGATTCGGTGTTTTAAAACACTGAAATTTCAGTGTAAACTACAAATAGCTTGACTTGGAAAAATCCATTTATCCATAGCAAAATAAAGAGCCTTATGGTCCAATCATATTACAACAACAGCCATGCCTCTAACTCATTAGGCAATACCATAGCATTTGAAGACCAAGTTGTTGACAGGTGGCAAGCAAGTTAGGTGGTGGAAAGCGACGTTTCATAGCAATAATATCCCCTCCCCAAATAAAAAAATGTAATAAAATAAAAATATATGAATTTTCAATTATAATATGAACCTGACGATATAATATTGATCGGATAGTAAACCCCTCACACCTATATAAAAAGGTTTGAATTCAAATTTATAAGAAAAACCGATTTTATGTAATATTATTTAAAAAAAATTATAATATTGACCATTTCTATATCGAGAAAATCTTCGGTGCATCGGGTGCATTAACTAAAGGTGCACCCAACCATTGAAAAGCATCATGTGTCAGTTTTTTGGTTATTTTTTTATCTTTTACTTCTTTTACTTTTTACCTTTCTTTTTCATTATATATATATTTTTACAATCCAAAAAATTGACACGTGATTATGTATCAGCATTTCAGTGGCTGGGTGTACGCCATTAAGCTGGTGCACCGAAGATTACTGTATCATCCAAATAGACAATTTTTTTTTGTCACAAAAGACAAAAAAAGATTCTAATATACAAATATACAATTGTAGTAAAATTCCCCTTTTTGGTTTCTTTCGATTTTTTTTTTTCCCTTTTTGGAAATCCAAATCCCAAGTATACAAGCAGTGACATACCGAGGATTTGGATCCTCTACGAATTCGATTTTTTTTTCCTGATCTTTTTAAAACATATGATTGGTTGTTAATAAAGTGGTAAAACATATGATTTGTTGTTGATAAAATGATAAAGTGATAAAGCATGTGATTGGTTGTTGATAAAGTGGTTGTAAAAACCAATCACATCTTATCCACATATTCATTGTTATGCTTATGTGTGATGAGACTATGTGAGGTCAGTGAAAAATCAGAAAATTCCCCGAAGTTTGAGTTAATTGCAATGGGAGGACAGTTTACCACTTTCATTTATAATGTGGACCACAATAAATCTCTCTGTTATTTTTTTTTTTCTCCAGTTTCGCAGGAAACAAACATAAGTTGCAGCTTCAGTTTCTTCACTGATTTTTTGAGTTTCATCAAACCAAACGCTGCCTATTATTATTATTATTATTATTATTTTTATGAGAGTAAATTTGACGATTAAATTAAGGTTTTTTGTTTAGTGACAGTAGAATATAAAAGTTGAGTTTTTTAGAGAGAGAGAGGGAGAGATGGGAATGTGTTTGTCGGGGGACGTGAGAGGAGGGAAACAAGCGGTGGTTGGGGCCCAAGGGCGGCCAACAGAGGCGCACAACAACAACAAAAATGCAGGTGGTGGTGATGGTCACAACGACGCCGTTGACTTCTTCTTCCGATCTCGTGGTCTCCACGCTCTGTTTACTCAAATTGAGGTAGATACACTACAGTTTTCTTCACACAAAACTCTTGGGATTTTTTATTTATTTTTTTATATATAAATTTTTATATGACTGAGTGCACATCTGGTCAAACATTATCCAATTTATATTTATATTTTCTTAAATTTTTATTTTAGATATAAATTTGTTGAAGTAAGGAGATTTTTTTTTTTTTTTTTTTAGTTGCATTGGTGTTGAAGTTATTGAATGGGTATGCACAATAAATTTTATTGCTTTTTTTGTTTTTTTTGTGGATTGAACTTTGAAGTGTTCTGAGAATTTTGAAAAGTCATGAAACAAAACCAGAGAACTTGTTGAATACAACACACGGAGTCTGGAGGATCATTCGAAATGTTGAATAGTTGATGTTTGATTAATGATCTAACTGAAACTAATTACTTGAAAGGATTTTTAATTGATGCTACTGTGCAGTTTTTTTTATTTTTTATGGCTTGTGTGCTCACACAAGGTTGACTACTCTGTTTTTAAATTTAGATAAATCCATCTCAAAGATAAGCCTTGGAGAAAATTCTCTCCCTGCTATGGATTTGCTGTTTAGACTTCTGAGCAATCTGATTTGTCATCTAAATGTGTGGCAATGAACTAAGGAGTTGTGGATTTAGATAACTTGTTGTTTAAGATGAGAATTTCTTTTCATATGCTGGGCCACTAGATGCTTTTTGGTTTTCTTTACATTAATTGTGGACCTTAGACGAGGGCCTACCTGGGTTCATCTGTTTGGAACTTTTGTTACATCCAAATGAAACACATGTAGAATCGGACGGTTGTGATCAACATGCTGCATCTCTTTTCGGTGGAGATGAATAATATTCAAATCCTTTAACGAACAATATGATTTAATAAAAGAATTGACTCTTATCCGAAAGAACACAGTTGACAAGGGTGGTATTGTACTATTGTGCACAATCCTTGAAGAGATAATGCCGGATGAGATGGATACCATTATAGAATCCAATATATGTTATTGCAGTGTTATATTCATGAATGATTCTTTTACTTTTCTACATGCTTATGTACTTCTCATTTACTTTTATTTCTTAAAATTTATTCATATATTTTGGTATTGCAGTTATCTTTATCTGCTTCAAAGTTACGGGATCGTGACATCACATCAAAGGTATGTTCATATCATTGTTATTTTTAATTTATTGTGTCTGAGGCAGTGTTCTAGTAAACGCTAGACACTAGTCGAGTGGCAGCCTAGTGCCTAGCACCTAGGCAGCCGAGAATTTATTTTATTTTATAATTATTTTTCCTACATACAAAACCAATATTCAATCTCTTCAAAAAAAAAAAAAAAAATCAATATTCAAATTTTAAACAGTGTAACTAGGATATAAAAACAATTTTGACTCCGCCTAAACGATTAATCGGCCAAATCGGCCGACAAATTGGCCAAATCGCCCGTTCTTTTACCTGCCGCCTAATACAAACGATTTTGTCCTAATCAGGACGGCCAACGGCTGCCTAGGCGTGTATTTTCGAACACCGGTCTGAGGACATGTTCATGCTACATGCTTATGTTCTCTTATCATGTGTCCCACCTCTTCACTTTTGCAAGAACAGTGTATCAACTTTTAATGGTATTGACTTTATTCTTTATAGGGTAATAAATGGGCTAGGGATATAGATCTGAATCACACATATATTGATATCAAATAGGCGGACTTTGGAGATGCAGAACACATTCTGATTTCTACCATATATCTAAACATAATCTAACTGGGAACATTATTTTGAGAGTTTGAAATATCATATACAAGTCATGATTATATTGTTTCTACATTCATGTGCACTAGCTAATTATACCTTGTATGGAAGATAAACTTTCAAATTTTACATTTCACAAGTGTTATTATCATATTATTAGTTTATATAGGAGTTTCTTTATTGTGTTGATGGTTTTCAAATTTAGTTGTCCATGTATTTTCAGATTTCAGTTGTTCAAATAATACTAGTATGTTTTTATACATATTTGACATTTATGAATGTATGCTTGTACGCTTATACTTATAGGTCTTTTCTTTTTTCATAGAGTGATCCCATGGCAGTTGTATATGCAAAGAAAAGAGAGGGGACACTGGAGGAGATTGGACGTACAGAAGTCATTATGAATAGTTTGAATCCTGCTTGGATTGTAAAGGTTTCTATTGCTTATCAGTTTGAGATTGTCCAACCATTGGTGTAAGCTTTCCTTATACTTATGTTACTTTGTTGTTGTTGTCTTGCTGATAGATCTTTTTTGCATGTCTCATAACTAGTGTTTTGCTTTGATGTTTTCTCATTTTTTATGTTTTTCATTTCTTCCTTTCTTCCCTTTTTGTAGCTTTCATGTGTACGACGTGGATACCAAGTATCACAATGTATCAGTGAAGGTATATAAGAACTTCTACTTTTAGTTTATTGCTGTTTTTATGCCGTCTTTTGTGGTATATTCATGATTTGGATGAGAGATTGTTCACTAGGGAATTGCAAAGTTATCAAGGCAACTGACCTATAATATATATATATATATATATAATAATGCTAAACATCCTACCTAAAATCCCAACTTTTCAACCCAACACATGTGGTATGTGAGGTATCAAATTGTGAGTGGATACACATTAATGATGCTTCATCTCACCAATCACATGTATCCACTCACCATTTGAAATTTCAAGTGCCACATGTGTGGGGATGAAAAATGTGAGATTTTAGTGGGATGTGTAGTATTACTGTGTGTGTGTATATATATATACTCACTCTAAGAGATGCAATCCGCATTGATTTGCATCAATACTATGATGTATTAACTTTGACAAATTTTCTAATATTTTGGTAGGAACTTGAAAAAAAAAATAAAAAAAATACTTAATACTTGCAAGAAATTGAAAACAATGAACCACGCACCATCTATAAAGTTATTTAGGTTATTCTATGGATGAAGCATTGCAAGATTTGACATGTATATCCCATGATCACAATTGAGAAAGCACTTGTTTGCTGAAGATATATATATATATATATTTTTTTTTTTTTGAAAAAAGGCAAATTTTATTCACAAAGAAGGAGCACACAAATACGAACAACAAACAAAACAGGCACTGAAGACACCCACACAGACAACAAACAAACCACAAAACAGAGCACCTCACCTACAACGCAGAAACACAAAACAGGGGACAGAGCATAACCCCCAAGCAAGAAAACTAAACTTCTAAATAGACAATATCTTCCCCATCCATAGAAGAACCCCTCTTAGCCAGACTATCAGCCACCGAGTTCGTTGCTCTGGAATTGTGTTTGACTTAGTTTTCTTGTTTCCTTGAATGGAAAAGTGATTTACTAAATTTTTGTTGAAGCAATTACAGTGAAGCTATATATACAGATTAACTAAATTAAAGTATTGGAGTTAATATACAATTTTTGTAGCCTATCATGCATTGGCTGCAGATCATGGATATAATCTTGACTTAATATTAAAAATTGCCCCAGTTGTCATCAGTAGGAAATACTTTCTAAAGCCATTAAAGATACCTTAATTTTGATTTATCTTCAAAAGTAAATAGTAACTACACTTACGAAAGATTTGTAAATTATGTAAATTTGTATGTAACTGAATCATAAAAATTAAAATTCTTAGTTGGATTCTTAGACATTAAGTGGGAAAGATAATGATTAGATCAGAGGGACCTTAGGGGAGTTTTGGAGGAGGCAAGTACAAACTATAGTATAAATTAAGATGAGGCAAGTACAAACTATAGTATGGTAGTCAAAATTTAAATACTTCATTTTTTACATGTTCCTGCATTGTCCCAAATAAATTTCAAACTGTTGTTATGTCCTAGTGAAACAATTGTTGAAGGTGAAGTTTAAAGTTCAAACTTTTTAATTTTGTTGTCCTGCAGATGCTAAAGTTGAATGAACAAGACTTTTTGGGAGAAGCCAGTTGTTTTCTGTCCGAAGTAAGTTGCCTTGACTTAATTTTTTTTGCCATAAGCTTTTTTTACATAGAAGAGTGAAATATATGCATATATCCATCTAATAAATTTTGTTAGCTTTGGGTCCTCTTAATTTATGTTCTTAAGCCACGCATTAATAGCAACTTCTTGTTAAGGAGTTTGGATAAAAACAAAAGTTTTGTTCTTTCAAAACGACAAATTAGATGGGAGTCTGTGCAAATTTTATATTTACAATTATTACTCATACTCCTTATTTAAGGTATTGGCCGTAACCTGTGCACTAAGTGAGACCTTATTCGTTGTTGCAGCTAATAAAGATCTTGTTCAACTTAGTTTTAAGGGCACACATTTAGACAATTCTTTTTTAATATAATAAAATATAGGTTATTGCTTCAACCATCGTTGTGGTAAAGCTTTTTGATCGATCAATATTATCAAATGACCATCGTTGGAGCTAGAAAAGAACTAGATTTCCTTTGATATGCTGATTGATTTAAATTAGGCTTAACATCTGGTAGGAAAACTTGTTCATAATGTGTCCAACACTTTTTTTTTTTTGAAAAGGTTATAATTGTGTCCTTTTGTCATTTTTGTCTATGGCAGATAGTGACCAAACAAAATCGAACTTCAACTCTAAATCTCCATGATAAAAGAATTGGGGTTTCGAGAAACTTGGGGACACTCTCTGTCCATGCTGAGGAAACAGTTGCTTCTAGGAGTGCTGTTGAAATATCATTCCACTGTTCTCACCTGGCAAATGTGGACTTGTTTTCCAAAAGTGTAGGTATCCATGAATTGGCTAGTTTAAGAACTTCACTGATGGATTTAATGTTTCACTTGTTTATCATCTTCTTATTCCTTTTATAGGATCCTTTCTTAAGAATATCTAGAATCGTTGAAAGTGGAGGTTGTGTTCCAATCTGCAAGACCGAGGTAATAAACGACAACTCTAATCCCATTTGGAGACCAATAACTCTGAGTATGCAGCAATGTGGAAGCAAAGTAAGCTCATCACATTCTTACGACCATTGCTTTGATGTATATCAGCACTTCAAGGATGCTTGGTGATGGAAGAAACTTCGTTAGCTCATTACATTTTTCTTTGATGCAGGAAAACCCGCTAATTATTGAATGTTTCGATTTCAATGCCAGTGGAAATCATGTACTCTTAGGGTAACTGTTGAGCTTTTTTGTGTCATGAACTTCCTTTTTTTAATAAAAAAAACCCTTCTAATGATGTTGGATTTTTCACTTTATTATTATCAGGAAAATTCAGAAATCAATGGCAGACCTACATAAACTTCACCAAGAACAAAGTGGTGCAAATTTTGTTTTACCATCTACACATCATGAGAAGGTGTTTATTTATGCTCACAATTTTAATATATAGTATTATGTACATGCATAGTTTATTCATGATCAAAATTTAACAGTATTATGCCAACGCATTGTTTAACTGTTAACTTTGTATTATAGGTTTTGAAAAGTCAACTGTTTGTTGATAAGTGTATTGAGAAAGAGCAATATACTTTTCTAGATTACATTTCTAGTGGTTTCGAGTTGAATTTTATGGTTGCAGTTGACTTTACAGGTACATAATCCTTGACTTCTAAAAAAAGATATATGCCAAAAATATGTTTTCTTCGTTGATCTGATTTGCTCTTCGTTCCTTTTCTCCTCTTTCTGATCTGATTCTGTTTCATGCTTTCAATACTTGATGATCATCCAGCTTCAAATGGAAACCCTCAAAATCCGAATTCTTTGCACTACATTGATCCTTCAGGCAGATTGAATTCTTACCAACAGGTAAGACTGTGCTACCAATCATGTGTCAATTCAATTAAAATATCATAGAAATATGAAGAGAGAAGCCATAAAAATATCATTATATTGGATTGTCAAACACAGTTTGATCAAGAACAAAAAATAAATAAAAAATAGTTGGCTGCTCTAATGTTATTATATATACGAAGTAAAGAATGAGTAGAAGAACAAAAATACCAAAATTTCCCTCATCCCTGTCTAATTGTATTTGATAACATTATAACATGATGCACTCAGAAGTGAATGATGAAAGAGTGCATATTATTATTTGTGGAGTTGTTTTCATTTCTACAAAATTTTGTAAGAAAAAGATCATTGATTAATGAAGTTGCTATTGAATTTATTGATTAAATTACTTACAGACTATAACAGAAGTTGGGGAGGTCATACAATTCTACGATTTTGATAGACGTTTTCCTGCTTGGGGATTTGGAGGAAATCCATCCAATGGCGCTGTATCACATTGTTTTAACTTGAATGGAATGCCAAATGGCTCCGAGGTAAGAGAACTAGATTTTTTGTTTTTTCTATGATTATTTATTTATTTATTTCCAGATTGTTGAAATGGTTGGCATATCTTCCAAGCTTTTCCTTATGAATAACAAAATCTTTTAACTTTTTTTTTTTTTTTTTTTTTTCCCATGGATATTGGATCTTGATTGGTAGCTAGTATGATCCCTTTTGAGTTTTGGAAGTACAACTCAATTTTCCTGTACAGTACCATCTGTTTGCTGAGTGATATGGACATTTTGCCTGCTTTAGCTCATGAATAACATGGTGGTGTCTTGTCATGATTGTTTATGCTGTTGGTGGTAACTTCCAATGATAAATAAATAAGGGTCATTGTATTTATGTCTTTAGGGGAGTGTTACATTTGATGGATTGATGTATGCTACATTATATTAGAAACTTTTAACTGTAATAATCATATAAACATATAAAGGTGATTATGTGCAAATTGCTTTGTCCTGGATTCCCTATCTGATGCTCTTGCCCTCCTGTATTGCCTTTTTTATATCAAAATTTTATGATCGGGTCTGTCCAAAGTGGTTGACATCTGAATTTTTCATTTTTTATTTTCTCAATAACAGCTGATTTCCTTAATTATCAGGTTGAAGGAGTTGATGGAATCATGGCTGCTTATGCTAGTGCTCTACACAATGTCGCTTTGGCAGGACCCACTTTGTTTGGTCCAGTCATCAACATGGCTGCGGAAATTGCCGGTCAGTCCCTCACACACAATGACGGAAGCAAGTATTTCGTCTTGCTCATCATAACTGTAGGTAGAATTATAATTTCAATTACATTAATTTCCCCTTATTTTATTCTTCCGGGTGATTAATCAATGCAATATAACCTTCTCTAGGATGGAATTCTCACGGATCTTCAAGAAACCAAAGACGCTTTGGTAAGGGCATCTGATCTTCCATTATCAATTCTTATCGTGGGAGTGGGAGGTGCAGATTTTACACAAATGGAGGTACACCCTTGTTTCTCATAAGCTTCACACAACGTTGTATATCCTTTTTTATTTTTATTGTACTGGCAGTATACTTCTCTTAGGAGATTCCATTTATAAAGAATACATATTCTAAGTCATACTTATTGGCAGATTCTCGATGCTGACAATGGTCGATTAGTGAGTTCTACAGGTCGTGTAGCTACTCGAGACATTGTACAGTTTGTTCCAATACGAGATGTTCATAGTAAGTACTTTTGGTACATCTTTTTATCTGCATGAAATGGCCTTTAAGACTTGTAGAACATTGTTTACATTAGAGTATTAATACAAATTTATGTGGTAACCGACTAATAGCATAGTGCCTAGTACAATGGAAAGCGAATTAGAAATCCAGGTAGTTTCATTTAACTGACCAAGTTATGGATTCCGCGAGATCTACTATCTTTGTTCGGGCTTTGCATTGTTATATGGAACTGGATATAATTCCAAGTGAGATAAT
This sequence comes from Acer yangbiense, assembly GCA_008009225.1. NCBI lineage: Eukaryota > Viridiplantae > Streptophyta > Magnoliopsida > Sapindales > Sapindaceae > Acer > Acer yangbiense. Next base: position 8,983,976 of record CM017763.1, on the reverse strand, counting down.
TACCTGATTGTTAAGTCATGTATAGATTGTTTCCATATCTTTGATTTCGGGTCATTAAGCATGCTAGACAGCCTAGACTACAACTCGATACAATTCTAAAACAGTTAGGCTTTTCTACCAGTTTCCTAATTGATTTTGAAGATTATCCATTCAAAATATGATATTTGGTATAAAATAATTTCCCTTGTTTTTTGGACAGGTGGGCGGATTTCTGCTGTTCAAGCTCTTCTGGAAGAGCTGCCTGGCCAGTTTCTGTCCTACGTGCGAGCTAGAGATATCAAACCACGTAATCTGCAAGTTGCCTAAAAATCTGCTCGGGAAGTTCAAACAGCATCAACATTACAAAACCATTCCAAGTATATTAATTAGGAATTAGGATTACAATTGTTCATATAGAGCAATAGCAACAGTTGATTGTAAATATATACATATATGTTAGGGTATTCTACATATCTACATTTGATGATGTTATTGGTTTTACGGATGATGATATATGATTAAATTTGTGTTAATGGGAAAGAGCATACTTGATTTTGTAAAAGTGTTTATGGCGTAACGATATGTGTGCAGCAACTTGCCAACTCCACAAAAATAATCACAAGTTGCTTACAGTACTCATAAACGGTTTCACTAATCTAAAAAATATTAATGATACATAAGTTCTACAACATGCTTTGATTAGGAAGAGTATTCAATGACTCCTTAATTTCAAGGAAGAGTCCATGAAGTTCACTAAGAACACTTTGATTAGAATTAGAGTATTCAATGCTTTGTTTTTCTTGTTGATCAAAATAGTACTAATTCCATTTTTGAGACTTATTTATACTCGGAAACCTAGACTTGAAACATGAATCAAATCTTTTGATTCACTTCAGTGTAAAAGCTTCAAAATAACTCATGAATTCCCTTTCAAGAATCTCCTAATAATAACAACACTTGTCACATGTGACATGTATTTCTTCAAGTTTTCACATATTTCCCACCAACTTCGAAGCCTCTCCTTTCCTGTTTTGTGCACTATATTATTCTATTCAACCAATAATGCTGTTTTGTCCAAATTGGCATCCTTGATTTCTTTATATTATGATTGAATGATTGAAATGATCGGATTTTAAAGATGCCATATCATTTAGGCCCAAAATTTGGACAAACTAACATTACTCTTATTCAATTCATTGATCTTTCAAACAAAAGTTTTTCATTTGGGTATCAATATCTTTTTTAAAGTAAAAGAAACCTATTTAGGAAGGCTTTTTCTCTACTATAAATGCACACATCAAATCAACTAAATTTTACGGGTAACTTTTGTTCTTTTTAAAGAACCGACATGCTGATGACATAGTGCGTCTGTCCCATTCAGATTTTTTTGAACTATCGTAGCAAATTAAAAAGCATAACCATGAAATTCAAAAGTTGTACATTATCAACTTCAAAATGGGGATAGATTGTGTGAAAGGGAAAAAAAAAAAAAAATCTAAATTTTTTCATGTTTTTCGTTCTCTCATCAATTGACTTGTCTATGACCTTATCCAAATAACTTTTTATTTTTATTTTTTACTTTACACAAAGCCTTATGACACATGATGTGGACACCAATAAAAATAAACCATTTAAGGAGCAATATTAAAAACTTTTCAAAAAATTTTTTTTTTAACAAAAATATAAATATTATAAAAGAAGAAAGAGTACTAGTTCAACATAAGTATTTGTCAATAATTATATATAATAATATAAGTTAAAAATATAAATAAATTGTAAAAGTTATTCTTGGCAAAGATATGTACTAAAAGAACTAAAACTAGTCAACTTCGAATAATATATATTTTTTCCAATTTATTACTAGCTTTTGTAAACCACTTGCTCACTTTTAATAATCACACGTTACAAGTAACTTAATGGAATGGTTTTCGCTTTTATTTAGACGTGTTTACAAACTAATTAATATTTAATGAAGAATTAGATTGGGATAATTAGTCATCGACCATAGTCCATAGCATAACCAATTAACCAAATCACATACGTATATAGTTGTAAACTTGTAATTACTATAATTTTATAATATTTTAAAATAGTCAACAAGGGAGAGGAAAGAAGTATAAAGGAAAATAAAAATTAAAAAGGCAGACTTTTGCATCTCATCTTTATGAGTAATTTGCGTCCAAAGGCATAGCTCTACTAGTAGATGGATTAGCATGGGGCTTGGATAAATGACTTATAAATCAACGTCTCGAATCCTACTAATGGCAAAAAGCTTCAAAAAGATATTGTCAAAAAAATAAATAAATAAAATCTTTATGAGTTTTTCATTTATTTAAATTTTAAATCATTTTTTTTATGAGCTAGCATTTATAGAATTGTTCGATGGAACGGATTTTTGATCATTGATGGAGGACTTAGGGTTGTTGTTTACCCCCCACAATGTCTTGGGTCTGATTTCGTAAGGTCAACCCCATTAAGGAGGAATTTGGATCCACTGCTGAGTTGATATTTGTCCTAACCTAAATAAATCTAATGACATGTGTAATTAATGGCAAACATTTATTTATTTTATCTATTTCACTATTATTATATTTAAATACAAAGTATTATCTTTAAGTGTTTTAGATCAGGACAAAGATAAGTTTGTTCTGGCCTAAATAAATATGATGACATGTGTGATTAATGTCGGACATTTATTTATTTTATTTATTTCACTTTTATTATATTTAAATGCAAAGTATTATCTTCAAGTATCTTAGATCAGGACAAAGATCGGTTCAACAGAAGATTCTACTCTAGGAATTAGGCTCGTTGTTTACTCTCATATATAACTTCTTGAGTTCAACATGGTCGCAGGCATAACCTAGGGGTAACTACATCTCTCAACAAACTTGAGGTCTCAAGTTCAAATCCCCTCTCCTCCAATTCAAAAAAAAAAATAAAAAAAAAAAAATAAAAAAATAAAAAATTCTCGAGTTCAAAATGTCATTAGTTTTCCCTTTTTTAAAGATTGTATCATTGTAGTAGGGTTCGATATGATAATAAATGAGATAAATTAAAAAAATGAAAAACTATTTTATTTTTCAGTATTATTTGTAAGACATTCATTTGCATTTTATAAGGATTTGCTAAATTATGTAAAATTAAAAATTGGAGATAAAATAATGACTTTGATTCATCACAAATTCCAAGAAATTATTAAGTGCAAAAAGAATGGAATTTTTGTAAGGTATTATTGCTACAAGAAGATTTTCTTACAAATAATAATAATAATAATAATGAAAACAGGAATTTCAAAGATTAAAGTGTGGAACTTTTTCCTCTCAGATAATTAGGATATTAAATTCAATGATATCCCGATAAAGTCAGCCATAAATCTCAAGTCTTTTTGGATATAATTTTGACTCGAGTATTTATAGTCAATTTTCCTATGTGGTTACTGGTTATTGTATGCTAAACATAAATTTTCGATTACTATGTCTAGGATTACTGTTTACGTGTGGGATCTTGTATGATTTTTCGTGGAGGTTTCGATTTCGTAACGTTAGTATAAATTTAATATTGTAATGCTACAAAGTTTCTTAAAGTAACTCTATAAAATTACAAAGTCAGACTCACATAATCGTGTCTGGAATCCCATACCTAAAACCTCCAACATGGCTCTACATATTTATCATAAACTTATTACGCGTACTTGAATATCCTTAAAGAGCGTGTTGAAAGGGTCCGTTAATTCACATATATCACATTCAGTGTATTTCAAAGTGATCAATAATGCATGCATCTTGCAATTCTCTGACTTCAGCCAACGTGGTCTCCGGTATCCAAGCACTGCAAATTCTCTGGAAACTGCAAATTAGACTTAGAAAAATCCATTTCTAAATGGAAATTAATTAATTCCACAATTTTGGTTGTTAGCTAGACTAAAATTTGTTGGTCCCCATGCGGCCATGCATTGTTTCTCTGCTCTGTCGTACGTGGGGTTGGGGATGATAGACCATTCATCAGTGCAATTGCAAATGACTTCAATGTATAAAAAAACACGAAGATTATTAATTATTCTTCCATTCACGTCTTCTCTTAATACATGTGATATGTACCTATTATCCTACGTTAGTGTAGTGGAAGATTCGAATCACACTATACGTATTATATATATATATATATATATATATATATATATATATATATGTGTGTGTGTGTGTGTGTGTGTGTGTGTGTTGGGAGTTTTCTCCCATTATTGTGGGAGTAGATCTCTTTTGATTATTGTGGCCGTGCGTTGTGTTTGATCTCAACAGATCCTGACAGATCCTTGATCCGTTTAATGTTAAATTTTTAAAAAATTATTCTTATGTAATATTATGTTAGAATAAAAAAAAAAAGTTAGAATGCTGTGAACTTATGTAATTGACTCATAAGAGTTTATAATGAAGATTTGCACACTATACGTATTATATATATATGTGTGTGTGTGTGTGTTGGGAGTTTTCTCCCATTATTGTGGGAGTAGATCTCTTTTGATTATTGTGGCCGTGCGTTGTGTTTGATCTCAACAGATCCTGGCAGATCCTTGATCCGTTTAATGTTAAATTTTTAAAAAATTATTCTTATGTAATATTATGTTAGAATAAAAAAAAAAAGTTAGAATGCTGTGAACTTATGTAATTGACTCATAAGAGTTTATAATGAAGATTTGCATGTAAAATCTTTATAATTATGAAGTTTAATTCAAAATATATTTTTATATATAGAAAAATTTACCAAATTTAACGTGAGTTTCCTGACATCTTAATTTTCGTTATATTAAAATCCAAATGTCAGCATTAGAAAATAATGTACTATTGAAGGAAAACCTCTGCTATTAGTTTTTTTTGTTTTGTTTTTTTTTTTGTTTAATTTTTAATTTTTTTGATAAAACTTATGGACAGGGCCGGCCTTTAGGCAAGGCAATTAAGACCTTTGCCTAGGGGCCTCCTCTCTTTGGGGGGACCTAAAAAAAAAAAAAAAAAATTGGAAAAAAAAAATTGAAAAAAAATAATATTTTCAAAGCATTAATTTGAGTCCTCATCTTTTTAGGGGGCCTAAAAAAAAAGTTTTTGAAAAAGAAACAAATTTAATTTTCAAAAATATTAATTTCTTTTGAAAGCTTCACCCAACAGAATTGTTTCATTATTTTCATTAATTAGGTAATTTGGAGTTAATTTATACAGTCTTTTTATTATCAGTTCGAACTGATATAAAATATATCAGTTCCTTGCATGTGGGCCATTGGATTTAAAAAATGCTTTGACAAGTTCATGCAGCCAAGTCAAAGTATTTAAATCCAATGGCCCACATGCAAGGAACTGATATATCTTTTGTCAGTTCGAACTGATAATAAATATATCATGACGAAGAATGTGAACCACTAGATTTACATATTTTGACTCAAAGTGTATGCACTTGTCAAAACTTCTCTATAATCTGTGGTTCACATTTTTCGTCATGATATATTTATTGTCGGGACGAACTGACAATAGAAAGACTATATATATATATATGAACTCCATTTTCATTTTATAATTACAACATCATTTTTTTTTTTACATTGCAAAACCGCCCACTGCATCAAGATTTATCTTTCATTAATCTCAATCAATATTCTTCTTCAATTGTAATCAATCTCTTGTATTTCATTAAGGAAAAAAAAAGAAGGCAAGTTTTAATTTTTTTTTATAAATTTAATATTTATTTATATTTTATTAGTTTGATTTTTTTTAGGGTTTTAACTATATAAGTAATTGATTGGGTTTGTTGGAAGATTGAGTGTTACTTCAAATCTTCAATATTGTCGGAACTTGCTTCTTCTAAAAATCAGGTGCTATTTTTTCATTTTATTTAATTAAAATTATGTTTTTATTGTCTTTCATCATTTTATTTAATTAAAATGGATTGGTCATCATTTCTATTAAGAAAGATTTGGTGTCAAAACTTGAATACAAAAATTTGATAAATGATTTTGCATCTCAAAAAGCAAGAAAAGTGAATTTTAAGTGAGTATTTGAATGCATTGTAGACATGTCAACAAAAAGACGGAGTGAAGGCGATGATCTCAAGTTTTGATGTGATACCCAACTTCATCTCAAGATTTTTCCTTTCAAATAGAATAATACTTTGATTTTTGTAATTATATTTTTAGATCTATTTCACTTTGATTTTTATTTTTAATTTATATTTTGTAACTTGTCATTATTTTTATTTAGAAAAAAAAAAAAGCATCACAGTACAATTGCGCATAAGGCCTTACTTTGCCTAAGGCCGGCCCTGCTTATGGATCACCTTGACAAAAGTTATGGTTAATTGGTTATGTCAATTGGTTATGTCATCATTCATTATCTTACGGAGAAAATTTTTGTTTTTTAGAATTCGTTCCAATCATGTCAGGCCATGTGGCTTGGACAAGCCACATGGCGTGATGCGATTGGATTAGCCACACTAAGTCGGTCCCTCTCTCCAACAAGATGGGATATGTTGTTTTTAATTTAATGAAAGCATGTGGATAAATTCGGATTAGATAGTGTGTCAAACAAAAAAAATCAGATTAGATAGAACAAATTTAAATTATTATAATTAACTTTAGAGTAATACTATACAATCCAAAAAATTAACCCAAGATTCAATCCAAATGTTGTGACAAATAAGTTGTCATCACCACACAAATTATTGGGTGATGTGGTGAATGATATAATAAGGAGTTGGTTTTTGGGCTAAATTTTTGGGTTGACTATCATTAGTGTTGGTTAATTTAGTTTAAGACCAATTATATGTCTTTGATTAATCGTTTATTGTTGTACAATTTCTACAAAATAATGATATATTTTCTTTTTTCGGTAACATCAACTACAATTTCTACAATTTTTTTTTATTAACACACATAAATATATAAGATAAGAAAACAATAAAAAATTAAACAAAGATTATATTTTCACATCTACACCATGATTCCATAAAGTTGTGGATTCGAGTTTGTCCCTTCCCCAAATTCCTAATTATTGTACTATTTAAAAAAAAAAAATGGCTCTTGCATGCATAATTTCCATTTTTTTTTTTTTTTTTTTTGAAAGAGCAATTTATTAATCAGAAACAGCTACAACAGAGCCAAAAAGAAACACAAAGCAGGAACGCCACACCCAAACAGGCTCTCAGCAGCAGAGTACAAAAAACAGAGCATGGCAAAAGCAAATCCAGACAGCAAGAAAAACCAAAAAACACACGAAGTCACGAAGCATCAGACATTACTCCATGTCAAGACATCCCTACCGCCCCTGATCCTTGCTTAGCCAACATGTCCGCATACGAATTTGACGCCCTAGAGCAATACACCACGCAGGCTTGACCCAAACTTAAAAGATGATTACGAATGTCATAAATAATTTGGACATGCTTCATACTACCAATACCACTACCATTAACCCAAGAAACAGCCACCTTAGAGTCACTTACAAACACAATAATCCTCCCTTGCAACTCCGGTCTAATTTGTTTCTTAACCAAACCTCACCAGAAACTTAAATCTTTCGATACAATCACTACAATTATGTCATTCTGAAACGAAACCACTTTATCTCCTAATCAAGTTCTTTCGACACGAAAGATCTTTTGCTGCCATTTACCACATCTTAGCATTCACATTTCTTGTAGTGAGTTAATGTTTTTGAACTTAATTACTGATTTAGCATAGGGTCATAGAAACCAAGTTTATTATCAATTATTCAATATTTTTCATATCAATTTATATATAAAAATACACTTCAAAAAAAAAAAAATATAAAATTATAAAAAAGACAAAATAAAGGGATATTATCATTTCCCCCCTGATGTTTGCTACATTGGTCAAAACCCCCCTTCAGTCAAATGGAGGTACACCCTTGTTTCTCATAAGCTTCACACACAGCTGTATATCCTTTTTTATTTTTATTGTACTGGCAGTATACTTCTCTTAGGATGTTCAATTTATAATGAATACATATTCTAAGTCATACTTATTGGCAGATTCTCGATGCTGACAATGGTCGATTAGTGAGTTCTACAGGTCGTGTAGCTACTCAAAACATTGTACAGTTTGTTCCAATACGAGATGTTCACAGTAAATACTTTTGGCACATCTTTCTGTCGGCATGAAATGGCCTTTTAAGACTTGTAGAACATTGTTTACATTAGAGGGTTAATACAAATTTTTGTGGAAACCGACTGGTGCCTAGTACAATGGAAAGCAAATTTTAGATCCAGGTAGTTTCATTTTACTGTCCAAGTTATGGATTCCCCGAGATTTTCTATCTTTGTTCGGGCTTGCATTGTTATATGGAACTGGATATAATTCCAAGTGAGATAATTACTTGATGGTTAAGTCGTGTATAGATTGTTTCCATATCCTCTTCTATCTTAGCATGAGTTCTATGTTCCAGTTTGATTTCGGGTCATTAAGCATGCTAGACAGCCTAGACTGCAACTCGATACAATTCTAAAACGGTTAGGCTTTTCTACCAGTTTCCTAATTGATTTTGAAGATTATCCATTCAAAATATGATATTTGGTATAAAATAATTTCCCTTGTTTTTTGGACAGGTGGGCGGATTTCTGCTGTTCAAGCTCTTCTGGAAGAGCTGCCTGGCCAGTTTCTGTCCTACGCGCGAGCTAGAGATATCAAACCACGTAATCTGCAAGTTGCCTAAACATCTGATTGGGAAGTTCAAACAGCATCAGCATTACAAAACCATTCCAAGTATATTAATTAGGAATTAGGATTACAATTGTTCATATATAGCAATAGCAACAGTTGATTGTAAATATATATGTACAGATGTACATTTGATGATGTTATTGGTTTTACGGTTGATGATATATGATTAAATTTGTGTTAATGTGAAAGAGTGTACTTGATTTTGTAAAAGTGTTTATGGCGTAACGATATGTGTGCAGCAGCTTGCCAACTCCACAAAAATAATCACAAGTTTCTTACAGTACTCATAAACAGTTTCACTAATCTAAAAAGATTAATTTTTTTTTTTGAACATCTGAATTTATTAAAGATTGATAATACATAAGTTCTACAACATGCTCAGATTTGTTGTGACCATAATAGTATTCAATGACTCTTTAATTTCGAGGAAGAGTCCATGAAGTTCACTAAGAACACTTTGATTAGAATTAGAATATTGAATCATTCAAAACAATGTTTTTCTTGTTGATCAAAATAGTACTAATTCTATTTTTGGGACCTATTTATACTCGGAAACCTAGACTTGATACATGAATCAAACCTTTTGATTCACTTCCATGTAAAAGCTTCAAAATAACTCATGAATTCCCTTTCAAGAATCTTCTAATAATAACAACACATGTCACATGTGACATGTATTTCTTGAATTATCACATATTTCCCACCAACCTCGAAGCCTCACCTTTCCTGTTTTGTGTACTATATTATTCTATTCAATCAATAATGTTGTTTTGTCCAAATTTGATGTCTAAATGATGTGGCATCCTTGATTTCTTTATATTATGATTGCATGATTGAAATGATCGGATTTTAGAGATGCCATATCATTTAGGCCCAAAATTTGGACAAATTAACATTACTCTTATTCAATTCATTGATCTTTCAAACAAAAGTTTTTCAATTGGGTATCAATATCTTTTTTAAAGTAAAAGAAACATATTTAGGAAGGCTTTTTCTCTACTATAAACGCACACATCAAATCAACTAAAATTTACACGTAATTTTTGTTCTTTTTAAAGAACCGATATGCTGATGACATAGTGCGTCTGTCCCATTCAAATTTTTTTGAACTTTCATAGCAAATTAAAAAGCATAACCATAAAATTCAAAAGTTGTACATTATCAACTAGGGATGGGAATGGGGGTCCAATGGGGCGGGGGAGAGTCCCCCCACCCCCATTCCTAAAACCTCCCCCCACCCCCACCCCCACCCCCAAACTGGGGGAACTGGGGATGGGGGTGTTTGGGGGAGGTTCCCCTGCCCCCACCCTGTCTCCCATTTCCCCCATTTCTAATCCTAAAATTTTTCAATCCGAAATCTGGAATTTAGAATTTGAAATTCGAAATTTGATCAAACCAAACTTTTGTTTCACCCTGTTTCAATATCCAATATTCCAATAATTAAAAAAATATACAATCTAAAATATATAATTGATTTAATTCAATCCAAAATTAATACAAATAACTATAATAATATAGTGTTAGTGTATTACACTATTACACATAAAAGTTTAAACAAATTTAAAGTCTGTGATCAATCCAAAATATGAGTAATAGATTAATAGAGTTAGAGTTTTTTTTTTTTTTTTTTTTTTTTTTTTTTTTTTTTTTTTTTTAAGAAAATAAAATTAAAAATATATAAATAAATAAATAAAAATATATAGGAGAAATAGGGGATTTGGGCCCAAATGGGGGCAGGCCCCGTGGGGGAAATTCTCATCTCTATTAATATCAACTTCAAAATGGGGATAGATTGTGTGAAAGCGAACAAAAAAAAGTTCTTAAAATTTTCATGTTTTTCATTCTCTCATCAATTGACTTGTCTATGACCTTATCCAAATTACTTTTTTTTTTTTTTTTTTTACTTTACACAAGGCCTTACGACACATGACGTGGACACCAATAAAAATAAGGACAAGGATTCTCTCCTCACCTCACCTCACCTTATCCCAGGGGCGAAGTTAAGATGTTTTAGTAGGATGAGCTAAAAAAATTTAAACGAACCTTAACTATGCATAGAAATTTTATTAATTTTTGTGTTCGTGGGTTGGGTATATTTGTTTGACATTGCAACCTACAATAACAATTGGATTGAATTGTCAAGAAATGAAAAATACATATTTACACGTGATTACGTGAATTAACTGTTACTAAATTCAACCAAACTAGCTTCGAGATTCAATAAAACGTACAAAATTATCCACTTGTCAATTAAAATGATTTATTCACTTTTTTATATTATTTTTTAGTAATAAATAATATAGTTTTAACATGTTCCGCTAAATTGTGCTTCAAAGATTGAAACTGTGTTTCAACGTTTCTAATTTGTTTGTATGATATGTTTTAATTTGTGTTTGGAGCATTTTGTTTTAGTTAGGATAATTTGGTAAATAAAATTGTAATATAATGTTATTTTAGTAAAAGATAAACAGTGAGGGTGGCTTTTGTAATAACATAACAATTTTTATTTTTATTTTTCCAAAAATTCAACCTAGGCTACAGCCCCGGCTAAAATTCAAATAGCTCCGCCCTTGCCTCATTCTCATCTCACTTAATCTTATGACACATAAGCATTGTAATGAATGAATGGTTAAGATGTGATTGACACTTTATTAACAACCAATCACATGCTTTTAAAAGGTGAGGAAACGGTGAGGTGAGGAGATGATCCTGGTCCTAAAAATAAACCTTTTAATGAGCAATATTAAAAACTTTTCAAAAAAAAAAATTAACAAAATATATATTTTTTTAAAAATATAAATATTATAGAAGAAGAAAGAGTACTAGTTCAACATAAGTATTTGTCAATAATTATATATAATAATAGAAGTTAGAAAATAAATAAATTGTAAAAGTTATTATTGGCAAAGATATGTACTAAAAGAACTTAAACTAGTCAACTTCAAAAAAAAAAAAAAAAAAAATTTTCCAATTTATTAATAGTTTTTGTAAACCACTTGCTCACTTTTAATAATCACATGTTACAAGTAAATTTTTTTTAAAAAAAATATTATATTTACAATTATTACAATATGACTGTTGAGGCCTGTCAATTAAGACACGTTAGAAGTAACTCAATGGAATGGTTTTTGCTTTTATTTAGATGTGTTTACAAATTAATTAATATTTAATGAAGAATTAGATTGGGATAATGAGTCATTGACCATAGTCCATAGCATAACCAATTAACCAAACTACATCCGTATATAGTTGTAAACTTGTAATTACTATAATTTTATAATATTTTAAAATAGTCAACAAGGGAGAGGAAAAAAGTATAAAGGGAAATAAAAATAAAAAAGGCAGACTTTTGCATCTCATCTTTATGAGTAATTCGCCTCCAGGGGCGTAACTCTGCCAGTAGATGGACTAACTTGGGGTTTGGGTAAATGACTTTAAAATCAGCGGTACCAATGGCAAAAAACTTAAAAAAAATAAATAAATAACTGGATAGTACGTTAGATAGATATTGTCAAAAAAATAAAAAATCTTTATGTGTAATTCTTTTTGAGTTTTTCATTTATTTAAATTTTAAATCATTTTTTTTATGAGCTAGCATTTATAGAATTGTTCGGTGGAACGGATTTTTAATCTTTGATGGAGGAATTAACGTTGTTGTTTACTCCCCGCAACGGATTTTTGATCTTTGGATCCATTGCTAAGTTGATATTTGTCATAACCTAAATAAATATGATGGCATGTGAAATTGCAAACAGTTATTTATTTTATTTATTTCACTTTTATTATATTTAAATACAAAGTATTATCTTCAACTGTCTCAGATCAGGCAAAGATCAGTTCAACAAAAGATCCTACCCTGGAATTAGGCTCGTTGTTAACTCTCATATATAACTTCTTGAGTTCAATATGGTCGCAGGCATAACCTAGTGGTAACTACATCCCTCAACAAAGTTAAGGTCCCAAGTTCAAATCCTCGCTTCTCCAATTTAAATAAAATAAAAAATAAAAAATAAAAAACAAACAAACAAACTTCTCGAGTTCAAAATGTCATTAGTTTTCCTTTTTTTAAAGATTGCATCATTATAGTAGGGTTCGATATGATAATAAATGAGATAAATTAAAAAAATGAAAAACTATTTTTTTTCAGTATTTGTAAAATTAAAAATTGGAGATAAAATAATGACTTTGATTCATCACAAATTCCAAGAAATTATTAAGTGCAAAAAGAATGAATTTTTTTTTAAGGAATTATTGCTACAAGAAGATTTTCTTAAAAAAAAAAAATAATAAAAATAATGAAAACAGGAATTTCAAAGATTAAAGTGTGGAACTTTTTCCTCTCAGATAATTAGGATATTAAATTCAACGATATCCCGATAAAGTCAGCCATAAGTCTCAAGTCTTTTTGGATATAATTTTGACTCGAGTATTTATAGTCAATTTTCCTATGTGGTTACTGGTTATTGTATGCTAAACATAAATTTTCGATTACTATGTCTAGGATTACTGTTTATGTGTGGGATCTTGTACGATTTTTCGTCGAGGTTTCAATTTCGTAACGTTAGTATAAATTTAATATTGTAACGCTACAAAGTTTCTTAAAGTAACTCTATAAAATTACAGAGTCAGACTCCACATAAATGCATCTGGAATCCCATACCTAAAACCTCCTACATGGCTCTACATATTTATCATAAACTTATTACGCGTACTTGAATATCCTTAAATTAAAGAGCGTGTTGAAAGGGTCCGTTCACATATATCACATTCAGTGTATTCCAAAATGATCAATAATGCATGCATCATGCAACTACTACTACAATTCTCTGACCTCAGTCAACCTGGTCTCCGTTATCCAAGCACTGAAAATTCACTGGAAACTGCAAAATAGACTTAGAAAAATCTTGGATGCTATCCATGAATTGTTTCTCTGCTCTGTCGTACGTGGCCACGTGGGTACGACAGACCATACATCGTTGCAATTACAAATGACTTCAATGTTAGTGAAAAAAGAAAAAAAGAAAAATAAAATATATATATAAACAAAAAGATTATTAATTATTCTTACATTCACGGCTTCTCTTAGAATACGTGGTGTGTACCTCTTATTCTACGTTAGTGGTGGAAGATTCGAATCACACCATACGTATATTATAAAAATATATTGAGAGTTTTCTCTCTGTTATTGTGGGAGTAGATCTCTTTCAATTGTTGTGGTCGTACGTAGTGTTTGATCTCAATAGATCCTAACAGACACATAATCCATTTAATGTTAAATTTTTAAAAAATTATTCTTATGTAATATTAGAATAAAAAAAAAAATGTTAGAATGCTGTGAACTTATATAATTGGCTCATAAGAGTTTATAATGAAGATTTCCATGTAAAACCTTTATAATTATGAAGTTTCATTCAAAATATATTTTTATATATAGAACATTACAGTCATGAAGTTTGTAACATTGAATAGGGTTCTAAAAATTTCTAACACTCTTGGATGCTAATTTTGTGAGATTAGCACCAAGTTAATAATTTAAGTTTTAATATTTAAGTAATTCATGGAGTTTGTGTCATAATATGTAAATCGATTGTAAAGTTTACCAAATTTAACGTGAGTTTCTTGACATCTTAATTTTCGTTATATTAAAATCCAAATGTCAGCATTAGATAATAACGTACGGCTATCAGTTTTTTTTTTTTTTTTTGAGAGATCGCCTTGACAAAACTTATGGTTAATTGGTTATGTCATTGTATACTTAAAAAAATAATAATAATAATAATAATAATAAATTTTTTTTAAGAATTCGTTCCGATCATGTCAGGCCATGTGGCTTGGATAAGTCACATGGCGTGATGCGATTGGATAGCCACACTAAGTCGGTCCCACTCTCCAACAAGATGGGATATGTTGTTTTTAATTTAATGAAAACGTGTGGATAAATTTGGATTAGATAGTGTGTCAAACAAAAAAATCAGATTCGTTAGAACAAATTTAAATTATTATAATTAACTTTAGAGTAATACTATACAATCCAAAAAAAATAACCTAAAATTCAATCCAAATGATGTAAAAAATGAGTTGTCATCACCATATAAATTATTGGGTGATGTGGTAAATGATATGACAAGGATAAATCACTTGCCACATCATTTGAGTTGGTTTTTTAGTTAAATTTTTTGGTTGACTATCATTAGTGTTCGTTAATTTAGTTTAAGACCAATTATATGTCTTTGATTAATCATTTATTGTTGTACAATTTCTACACAATAATGATATATTTTCTTTTGGGTAACATCAACTACAATTTCTACAATTTTTTTTTATTAACACACATAAATATATAGGATAAGAAGACAATAATAAATTAAACAAAGACTATATTTTCACATCTACACCATGATTTCATAAAGTTGTGGATTCGAGTCTGTCCCTTCCCCAAATTCCTAATTATTGTATAATATTTCAAAAAAAAAAAAAAAAAATGGCTCTTGCATGTATAATTTCCAATTTTTTTTTTTTTTTTTTAATTTGTTTCTTAACCAAACCTCACCAGAAACTTAAATCTTCTGATACAATCACTACAATTACGTCATTCTGAAACAAAACCGCTTAAATCTTCGACACGAAAGATCTTAGCTTTCACATTTCTTGTAGTGAATTAATGTTTTTGAAAATCCTTAATTACTGATTTAGCTTAGGGTCATAGAAACCAAGTTTATTATCAATTATTCAATATTTCTCATATCAATTTATATATAAAAATATAAAAAGACAAAATAAAGGGATATTATCATATTCCCCCTGATGTTTGCTATACTGGTCAAAACCCCCTTTAGTTCTATTATTAGTCAAAAACCCGCCTTTAGTTTTATGTTTGCTGGAGATTAAATAATTTATTTAAAAAAAATTATTTTAAAAATATGGTGGGGATTGAATCTGTTTTTTAAAAATTTCTTAAACAAGTTTATATATATATATATATATATATACACACACACACTTGTTTTTTTTTTTTTTTTTTTAATTGATCTCCAACCGTCCATCACACGACCAGAGATAAATTTAAATAAAAAAGTTTTTTTTTTTAAAAAATGATTTTTTTTTTAATTTCATTTTTTTTCATAAAAAATATTTTAAAAAGCCGTAAATGTAGTTACCGTAGCCGTAAAAGTAGTTACGAGCAAAATTTTGAAGAAACCAAGAAATGTTTACCGAAGCCGTAAATATAGTTACCGAAGCCGTAAATATAGTTATCAAAGCCGTAAATGTAGTTATAAGAAAATTTTAGAAGAAACAATGAAATGGTTACCAAAGCCATAAATGTAGTTACCAAATGCCTAAATGTAGTTATTGTAGCCGTAAATGCAGTTACAAAGCAATATTTTGAAGAAAACATGAAATGGTTACCGAAGTTGTAAATGTAGTTACCAAAGGTGTAAATGTAGTTACCGTAGCCTTAAACGTAGTTACAAGCAAAATTTTGAATAAACCATGAACTGGTTAGTTACCTAGGTCATAAATGTAGTTACCAAATGCGTAAATGTAGTTACCGTAGCCGTAAAATTAGTTAAAATAAATTTTTTGAAGAAACTAAGAAATGGTTACTAGAGCCGTAAATGTAGTTATCAAAGCCATAAATGTAGTTACTGTAGCTGTATACATAGTTACAAGTAAAATTTAGAAAGAAACCATGAAATGGTTACTGAAGCCATAAATGTAGTTACCAAAGACGTAAATGTAATTACCATAGCTGTAAACGTAGTTACAAGTAATATTTTGAATAAATCATGCAATGGTTAGTTACTAAAGCCGTAAATGTAGTTACCAAAATAGTAAATGTAATTACCGTAGCCGTAAATGTAGTTACAAGTAAAATTTTATAGAAACCAAGCAGTGGTTACTGAAGCCCTAAATGTAGTTACCAAAGTTTATGAAGAAGCCATGTAATGGTTATGAAAGAAGTAAATATAGTTACCAAAACCGTAAATGTGGTCACCGTAGCCATACACGTAGTTATATGTAAAATTTTAAAGAAACCATGAAATAGTTATCGAAACAGTAAATGTGGTTATCAAAACCGTAAAAATAATTAGCATAAAAAAATAAAAAATATTTTAATTTATTCTAATTAAACATTATTTTTTTTTAATTATTAATATAATATATATATATAAAAAAAATTATTTATCAGAAAGTAGATTCCCAATAAAGCGTTCATGTTTGGCTGCCACATATATGGCCGCCAAACATGAAAGATTCAGTATATTTTTGTTTGCATCATGCAGTAGCTGGCCCCTATATGATTACGTCATTGTGATTACGTCATTGTGATTACGTTAGTGTATTATGTATTGTCATGCAGAGACCAAAATAAAATACATATTTTCGTACTTTACACTTTTTTTCTTAAGAGAAAAAAAATTAGTAATGCTAATTAGGACAATTAGTCCATATTATTAAAGGTAGGCCAATTACGAAGAAATTCATGTATTAATTATAACTTTAATTTAAGATATAGAGGAGGTTTCAGGTGTCAGATTCACCCAAAAATAATTTAAGATAATTATATATATAAGAAAACAAAAATAAATATAAACAAAGACAATGTTATCTTAATTAATTAAGTTGGTTGTTACACATCAATAAAAAAGTGGAGTGGTGCTATTGTCACACTCTGTCAACTTAATAATGCCCCACTTTTAAAATTTTTGATTTAAAAATATAAAATTAAATGATTTTATTATATTTTTAAATTTATTTTCAAAAAAGTAAGGTTAATTTGTCTAAATCTGGTATCCAAATGATGTATCAACACTGCAATCTATCTATTTAAATCATGTAAATCTAATCCAATTTAAATTAATGGATTATAGTGATGCCACATCATTTGGGTACCAGATTTGGGTATTAAATTTGAATAAAGTAGCATTTTTGTTTTCAGAATTCCCTTCTTACTTATTTTTTAAAATTAACTCACCCCTTTTTTTATTTTTTATTTTTTATTTTTTATTTTTTTAATCTAAATATATATTTTTCTCAGTCTCACCTCATCGGCTAATAAATCATCGACTACGAAGACAACAAAAGCAACAAAATCAGTTTCTTCTTCATCTAAGCAAATAAACAAAAATTCGAAGAAAGTAGTGCTACCAACTACCAAGCTCTCGTGGGAGCAGAAATTAAAATTTTGAATTAGTGATTTAAATAAAATAACCTAATGGAAGCCTCCACTGGATTCATTGATTTACACTATTTTTGTTTTTTTTAATAAAAAAGATTAGCACAAGTGGTGGCCTCCACTGGATTTAGAGATTAAACTTACCTTCTCTCTCACCTTCATCTTCTTCCCAACATTTTCTCTCTAATTTATTAAACTTTTCTCACACTTAATTTCTATCTCTAAAATAGCAAAACCAAGTCATTTTTCATCATCAAAGCCTTAAAAATAAATTACAAAATTATCAATTCACAAAGTGGCAATAAACAAGATCTAAACAATAGTTGCTTCACTGATTATGCAACATCACTTTGATCTTGTAATTTAAAGTTTATGTGTATTAATCTCTTACTATAATGCAATTATAGTATTTTTGATGCGATACATTTCACTGGTTTTGATTGTATATTACATTATTTTGTGATTTATGAGCATGTATTATTAATTTTTTTCAACGAAAATATTAATTGTCAATTCATGAAGTTACATGTTCTTGCATATGTCTCATTCTATTGCAATCCACGTCATCTTTTCCCGTGTTTGGTGAATTCTTTTGTGTATAACTCTCATCCATCGATAGAGTAATTGTAGCATACTTGGTGGTGTCGTAATTAATTTCTTTAGAGTTTATATATAAGGAAATAGTTTGTAAAGGATATTTCGGTAATTGGCTATAAATGAAATTTTTTAATGGATTTTAATCATTTACTGATCTAATTTTTTTTCTTAACCTTTTGGTTGTCGATAAGGTGGTTGTGAAAACCAATCATATTTTAACCACACATTTATTACAATACTTATATATAATGATATCATGTGAGATCATGAAAAAGATCATACGATTCAAATTCAATTTTAATATGGAGCTCTCGAGTACAGTTTTGTTTAAGTTTCATAGCAAAAACAAACATGACTTCCACCGGTCAACCCACCATAAAGTCATCACTAAAATTACTATAAATACCCCAAAACACCCTTCAGTTTCTTCCAATATTTTTAGAGTTTCATTCGCCAAATCGGCCTTTGTGATTGACAGAAGAACAGAAAAGTTGAGATTTTTTTTAGAGGAATAGATGGGAATTTGTTTGTCTGGAGACATACGAGGAGGAAAACAAGCAGTGGGTGGGGCCCAGGGGCGGCCCACAGAGTCCCACAACAATAATGGTGGTGGCGGTGGTCACAACGACGCTGTTGACTTGTTCTTTCGATCTCGTGGTCTCCACGATCTATTTACTCAAATTGAGGTAGACGATACACTTTTCTTTACACAAAAGTCTTAGTGATTTTTTTTTTAATTTTTTTAATTTTTTTTTATATAAATATTTTTATATGACTGAGTGCACATTGGGTCAAACTTTATCCAATTAATTTTTTTATTATATATATATATTCACTGTGTCCTGTTTTAATGGGTTTCCTACTATGAAGATTTTGTTTTTAGTGGTTGAAATTTAAACAGGCAAGTTATTGAATGAGTTATGAGTATGCACAAGCAATTTCATTGTTTTTTTCATGGATTGAAGTGTAATGAGAATTTTGAAAAGTCAAGGAACAAAACCAGAGAACTTGTTGAACACAACACACGGGGGTCTGGAGGATCATTCAAAATGTTGAATAGTAGATGTTTGATCAATTGTCTCACTGGAAACTATTTACTTGAAAGGATTTTTAATTGATTCTACTGTGCAGGGCTCGTGTGTTCACACAAGGTTGATTCTCATCGATGTCTTTTCAAGCACTGTCTTCATATACAGTGATTGATCATTGATGTGGACCTCTGTGAGGGCCAACTACCTCTGTATGGAACTTTTGTTACCTTGCCGGATAAGACCAGTATGCACAAGCAATTTCATTGTTTTTTCATGGAACAAAACCAGAGAACTTGTTGAACTCAATACACGGGGTCCGGAGGATCATTCAAAATATTGAATGGTTTATGTTTGATCAATGGTCTCACTGGAAACTAATTACTTTGAAAGGAAATTATTTTTCTTTTGAACTATTACACTATTTAGGAAGAATCAGGGAGGGGGGCATGACTCGAATCCACAATCTCTTGAATGGAGGTTTGAGAGGTTTATAACTATGCCAACCACAATCTCTTGAATTTTACAATATTTTGTTGAACTTTACAATGCCGGTTTTTTGTTGGCTTGTGTGCTCACATATGGTTGACTACTCTGTTTTTGAATTTAGATAACTACCATCTCAAAGATTACCTTGGAGAATATGCTCCCCAAGCTGAAACAGGGATTTATGGATGCTGTTTAGACTTCTGAGCAATCCATTACCTTTAAAAATGGATAAAGAATCTGATTTGCTATCTAAATTTGTGGCATGGAACAAAGAAGTTGTGGATTCAGATAACTTGGTGTCTAAGATGATAATATCTTTTCATATGCTGGACCACCAGATGCTTTTGGTTTTCTTTATATTGATGTGGACCTTTGTCTAAGGACTGAGGGCCTACCTGGGTTCATCTGTTTTGAACTTTTGTTACCTTGGCAGATGAGACTAGAAAGTTGCATCCAAATGAAACATGCTGCATCTTTTTTGGGTGGAGCTGAATAATTTTCAATTCATTCAATGGACAATATGGTTTAATGTTAGAAGTGGTTCTTAAGGTTTAAACACCAATTAGTTATCCTTGAAGAGATAATGTTGGATGAGATAAATATCATTATAGATTCAGACATAGATTATTGCTTTTATATGCATGAATGATTCTTTTACTCTTCTACAAGCTTATGTGCTTCTCAGTTACTTTTATTTCTCAAAAGTTAATACTTTAAATTTGTATCGTAGTTATCTTTATCAGCTTCAAAGTTGCGTGATCGTGATATAACATCAAAGGTATGTTCATATTATTATTATACTAGTTTATATAGGAGTTCTGTATTGTATTGATGGTTTTCAAATTTAGTTGTCTATGTATTTTCAAACTTCAGTTGTTCAAATAATGCTAGTACGTTTTTATACATATCTGACAGGTATGAAAGTATGTTTATATGGTTATACTTATAGGTCATTTTTTTTTCCATAGAGTGATCCCATGGTAGTTGTATATGCAAAGAAAAGAGAGGGGACACTGGAGGAGATTGGACGTACAGAAGTCATTATGAACAGTCTGAATCCTGCCTGGATTGTAAAGATTTCTGTTGCTTATCAGTTCGAGATTGTCCAACCGTTGGTGTAAGCTTTCCTTATACTCCTAAGTTACTTTATTGTTGTTGATAGATCTTTGGCATGTCTCCTAACCCTTGCTTTGCTTTGATGTTTTTTCATTTTTTCTGTTTTTCATTTCTTCCTTTTATAGCTTTCATGTGTACGACGTGGATACCAAATATCATAATGTACCAGTGAAGGTATATAAGAACTTCTGCTTTTAGTGTTTTATTATTGTTTTTATTCCAAATTTCGTGGTATATACATGATTTGGATGAGAGAGAGAGTATTCAGTAGGGAAGTTTAGAGTGGAGGTTGTTTACAATTCTAGATCCTTTAATTCCTTTGCGGATAGCTTGGCAAAGATGGGGTCTAGTGAGTGCGGGGATTTTGTGGAGTGGGGTAATATTTACTCTGCTATGTTTTGTTGTTTGTGTTTTGGTCTCTGGTGTTTGGTGTTCGTTAGGATTGTGTAAGGGGATTGGTGGTTTTCCTGGGTTTCCCGCAACTAGCTGCTCCCTTGAAGCTGGGTTGTTTGTTTCTTTTTTTCTGTGGTGTCTGGTGTGTGGTTTGGTTTGCAGTTTTTTGTATCTGGGTTGTTTGGGCCTCTGTGGTGTTTGTGGGGCTGTGTTTTTGTTCTTTGGGGGCTTCCCCTGTTTTGCCTTTTTGGCCTCAATAAAGCTTAACCATATTCAAAAAAAAGAAAAAGTTATAGAGGCAACTGACCAATAAAAAAAATGTATATTTTCTAAGAGATACAATCTGCATTGATTTGCATCAATACTATGATGTGTTAACTTTGAGTCTTTGACAAATTTTTTAATATTTTGGCACAGACTTGAAAAAAAAAAAATTTAATCCTTGCAAGAAATTGAAAACAGTGAACCACTATCTATAAAGTTATTTAGATTATTCTATGGAAGAAGAATTGCAAGATTTGACAAGTATATCCTTTGATAACAATTGGGAAAGCACTTGTTAAAGATAATTATGACTTAGTTTTCTTGTTTTCCTGATTTGAAAAGTGATTTACTAAATTTTTGTCGAAGCAATTATAGTGAAGTTATACAGATTAACTAGTTGAAAGTATTGGAGTTAATATACAATTTTTGGAGCCTATCATGTATTGGTTGCACATCATAGCCCCGGTTGTCATCAGTAGGAAATACTTGCTAAAGCCATTAAAGAAACCTTAAATTTGATTATCATCAAAATAAATAGTAACTACACTTGCGAAAGATTTGTAAATTATGTAAATTTGTATGCAACTAAATCAGAAAAAATTAAAATTCTTAGTTGAATTCTTACCTTAGACATTAAATGGGAAAGATAATGATTAGGTCAGATTGACAAATATTAGGGGAGTTTTGGAGGAAAAAGAGAGTATAAATTAAGATGAGATGAGGAAAGTACAAACTATAGTATGGTAATCAGAATTTAAATGCTTCCTTTTTATCAAGTTCCTGCATTGGTCCAAATAAATTTCAAACGGTTATTATGTCATTGTGAAGTTTAAAGTTCAAACTTTCTAATACGGTTGCTCTGCAGATGCTAAAGTTGAATGAACAAGACTTTTTGGGAGAAGCCAGTTGTTTTCTGTCTGAGGTAAGTTGCCTTGAATTAAGTTTTGTTCACATAATATATGCGATTCACTTTTTTTTTCCTTTTTCTTTTTTTTCTTTTTTACATAGAAGGGGTGAAATATATGCATATATTCATCTAAGGCATTTCTTCGTTACCCTTGGGTCCTCTTAGTGTATGTTCTTAAGAGCAACTTCTTGTTAAGGAGTATGAATAAAAATAAAAGTTTTGTTCTTTCAAAACACCTCATTAGATGGGAGTCCAATATAAGGTGTTGGCCTTAATGTGTACAAGTGAGACCTTATTCATTGTTGCAGCTAAAAAAGACATTGTTTGACTTTGTTTTAAGGGCACACATTTAGACAATTCTTTTTTAATATAATAAAATATATGTTATTGCTTCAACTATCTTTGTGGTGAAGCTTTTTGATTGAACAATATTATTAAATGACCATCGTTGGAGCTAGAAAAGAACTAGATTTCCTTTGATATGCTGGTTAATTTTAAATTGGTGGCTTAACATCCGGTAGGAAACCTTGCTCATAATTTAATGTGTTCAACAGTAGCATGTTTCCTTTTTTCCTTTTTGTCTATCAGATAGTGACCAAACAAAATCGAACTTCAACTCTAAATCTCCATGATAAACGAAATGGGATTTCGAGAAACTTGGGGACACTCTCTGTCCATGCTGAGGAAACAGTTGCTTCTAGGAGTGCTGTTGAAATCTCATTCCGCTGTTCTCGCTTGGCAAATGTGGATTTGTTTTCCAAAAGTGTAGGTATCCATGAATTGGCTACTTTAAGAACTTCACGAATGGATTTATTGTTTCACTTATTCATCATCTTCCTATTCCTTTTATAGGATCCTTTCTTAAGAATATCTAGAATTGTTGAAAGTGGAGATTCTATTCCAATCTGCAAGACTGAAGTAATAAACGACAACTTGAATCCCATTTGGGGACCAACAACTCTGAGCATGCAGCAATATGGAAGCAAAGTAAGCTCATCACATTCTTACGATCGTTGCTTTGATGTACATCAGCTCTTCAAGGATGTTCAGTGATGGGAGAAACTTCTTTAGCTCATTACATTTTTCTTTGATGCAGGAAAACCCGTTAATTATTGAATGTTTCGATTTCAATACTAGTGGCAATCATGTACTCTTAGGGTAACTGCTGAGCCTTTTTGTGTCATTAACTATTCCTTTTTTTGTTTTTATCTAAGAAAACACCCTTTTAATGATGTTGGATTTTTCATTTTATTATTATCAGGAAAATTCAGAAATCAGTTGCAAACCTGCAGAAACTTCACCTAGAACAAAGTGGTGCAAATTTTGTTTTACCATCTGCTCATCGTAATCATGAGAAGGTGCTTTTCATGCTCATAATTTTAATTGCTTAAGTCAATGCATTGTTTATTCATGCTCCATTTTAATAGTATTATGTCAATGCATTGTTTAATTTTTATTTTTGCTTTATAGGTTCTAAAAAGTCAATTGTTTGTTGATAAGTGTATTGAAAAAGAGCAATATACTTTTCTAGATTACATTTCTAGTGGTTTCGAGCTGAATTTTATGGTTGCAGTTGACTTTACAGGTATCTAATTGGCTATGTCTTGACATTTTAAAACTAGATTTACGTCAAAATATATTTTCTTTTTAATTTATCTGATTTGCTCTTCATTGCATTTTTCCCTTTTCTGATCTGATTCTGTTTCATGCTTTCAATACTTGATCATCTAGCTTCAAACGGAAACCCTCAAAATCCAAATTCTTTGCACTACATTGATCCTTCAGGCAGATTGAATTCTTACCAGCAGGTAAGATTGTGCTAGCAATCTTGTGTCAATTCAATTGAAATATTGTAGAAATATGAATAGAAAACTCAGAGAAGCCATAAAAATATCATTACACTGGATTGTAAAACAACAGTCTGTACAAAAGTTGGCTGCTATAATGTTATATATACAAAGTAAAGAATGAGCAGACGAACATAAATACCAAAATTCCCCTCATTACTAATTGTTTGAATTCACTTTTGTATGCCATGAATTGCAAGATTGACCTACCATGATTGTCTTAGTAAAGGCTGACCTTTAAATTTTTTCATGATTGTCTTAACCGAGTGCATATTATTATTTGTGGAATTGTTTTCATTTCTAAAATTTTTGTAAGGAAAGATCATCGATTAAGTAAAGATCATTGATTTATTCATAGGCTATAATGGAAGTTGGGGAGGTCATACAATTCTACGATTCTGATAAACGTTTTCCTGCTTGGGGATTTGGAGGAAAGCCATTCAATGGCGTTGTATCATATTGTTTTAACTTGAATGGAATTCCAAATGGCTCTGAGGTAAGAGAACTAGATTTTTTGTTTTCGCTATGATTATTATTACTTTTTTTTTTTTTTTTTTTTTAGTTTGTTGAAATGGTTGGCATATGGAGTTTGCCTTTTCCATTTTCTCAATAAACAGCTGATTTCCTTATTTATCAGGTTGAAGGAGTTGATGGCATCATGGCTGCTTATGCTAGTGCTCTACACAATGTTGCTTTGGCAGGACCCACTTTATATGGTCCAGTGATCAACATGGCTGCACAAATTGCCAGTCAGTTCCTCTCATACAACAACAGAAGCAAGTATTTTGTCTTGCTCATCATAACGGTAAGTAGAATTACAATTTCAATTTACAGTTTTTTTTTTTTTTTTCCTATTTGGGTGATTAATCAATGTAGTATAACCATTCTCTAGGATGGAATTCTCACAGATATTCAAGAAACCAAAGACGCTTTGGTTAGGGCATCTGATCTTCCCTTATCAATTCTTATTGTGGGAGTGGGAGGTGCTGATTTTACACAAATGGAGGTACACCCTTGTTTCTCATAAGCTTCATACACCATTGTATATCCTTTTATATTTTCCATAGTTTTAGGAGATTCTGTAAATAATGAATACTTGGTCTAAGTCATATTTAATGGCAGATTCTTGATGCTGATAATGGCCATCGATTAGAGAGTTCTACAGGTCGGGTAGCTACTCGAGACATTGTACAGTTTGTTCCAATGCGAAAAGTTCACGGTAAGTATATATGGCATCTCTTTCCCCCTGCTTGAAATGGTCTTTAAGATTTTATATCATTGTTTACATTAGAGGCTTGATATCAATTTATGTGGATGTTGTATATAGATCGTGTCCATGTCCTTTGCTAGCTTAAGTCCCAGCTTGATCCCACCAAGTTTGGCTCATTACGCGTGCTTGACTGCAACTCAATATGTAGCTGCTTGCTTATACAAATATGATATTTTGTCTTAAATTTCCGTTGTGTTTTGGATAGGTGGACAGATTTCTGCTGTTCAAGCTCTTCTGGAAGAACTGCCTGGCCAGTTTCTGACCTACGTACAACCTAGAGATATCAAACCATGCAATCTGCAAGTTGTCTAAACATCTGCTTGAGAAGTTCAAACAGCATCAGCATTACGAAAACCATTCCAATAAACATGATTGCTCTGATCAAGCTTTAGAGTCAGATTCAAGCTCAAAGTTTTGGCTAGAGACGAGAAGTCCATATTCTTCAGAATTGTGATTTCTAGTAGTGGAAGAGTTGTGTGAAAGGTTTTCGTTGTTTGAGAGATCTTCTGCCATTGACGTTGGTCAAAGGCTCTGATATCATGAAACGATTCAAGAAAAAATGAAGAGAAGCAAAGATGTGTGAAGTGAACAATAAAGTGTTCGATGAAAGTACTGAAAGAAAAAGAAAAAGAATTGAAGACAATAGCTACTGCTAGGCCATTAATGGCTTCTGAGAAACTTCTTTACATGTACAGTAAGCTTTAATAAAAAGCTAACTTCTAACAAATTTCCTGAAAATCAGGAACTAGGAACCAATCAGCATCTATGGCATTAAGAAAAACAAAGTATGACATACTTGGGCTGCAAACCCAGAGTATGACATTAAGAAGATGAGATGAGTCTCAAAAATCATGTATGGGCTAACTCTTCTTTAATTCTATTAACAAAATAAAAATAATGAATCTCGTACCTTTAATTATCACATTGCCTCTCATTATTTTCTTGGAAGTGGAACAATTCTGAAGCAAATAACTCAACTTTGTCACAACGACACATAACCAAACTTTTTAACTTCAGCCATTGTGATGCATGAACAATTCTCATTAATTATGCATGATGTGCATGTTCACAGAAAAACCACCATGGATAAGTGAGGTTATTCGAAGGCAATGCCGCAATTGCAAGATTAGAATACTCTAAAAATTTGCATTTCAATCTTAGAGATATAACAGAGCTTTAGATTTCACTGTATAATGTTTTGTTGTCATTAGAGACTAGAGAGTGCCAAGAAATTAGTTGCCTTGTGGTGATTCTCCAAGTACCTTCAATTTGCTGAAAATAATCTCGCCCTTCTTTGCTACTACTACTTCTATCTTTGACTTGCAGTCTTTTATTATCGTTTCTCCTATTTGCACCAAGCTTTTGGCCATTGAGGACGTCATCAGGTTCTTCAATCCATTGCAACCGAGGATGGCACTAGCTTAATCAAGTTCTCAACATCTGTCTCGTCATCTTCGTATGAAAATATCTCCTTGTATGAACTAGATTCTAGATGAAGCTTCTGCAGATGACGAATTCTCTGAAGAATACAAAGTGGGAAGAGTAATGACTTATCATCGTAGACCTCAATAAATTTAAGATTGCAAAAGAGCTGTTCTGAAAACTGGCCCTGAGATATCATCCGGGTGCTCTCTCCCGTTAATATCAGTTTTTCTAGGTTGGGGGAAAGAATCAATAAGTTTAAAACAGAAAAATTAGAGATAATTTTGAAAAGTTTAAAACAGAACAATTGAAACAAGGATGTTCCTCCCTGCCCGTACAAATCCAAATATTCCAGAGATTATTATTTTTTGGTTTAAGTTTTCACTAACCTCTTCAACCTGAGCATTTTAATCTTCGTCCTCTGAGGCGTAGGAATCATCTACCTCCGAGTCGTAGTTATCATCTTCCTCCCAGTCGCAGGAACCATCTACCCAATTTATGTGTAACAGAGACGATGAAAAACAGAGGTTTGAGTAAACAATATGAAAGTGTATAGTAGAGAGAATGCAAGACATTACAAAATCAAGCAGTGAAAAGATGTAAAAAGAAGACATTTTAACAAACTTAGTCGCCTTCTTGCGGTGATTCTCCTAAGTATACATATATGTACCTTGTATTTGTTGTATGGTTGTATTCAAGTCACCCTTCAGCTTATACTCTCCTGTCTCCCCAGCGTTCCTTTACTGTCTGTAATATTGGTGTGGTTACGTCTCGTGACGAGAAACACTTCATCTTGGGGCAACTATACAAAGTTAATTTTTCCAAAGATGGTAATTTGAAGGTGCAATTTTCAGAGCAGAAGCATGAGAGCTTTGGTAAATCATCAAGTTTTAAACTCCTCAATTTGCTGAAAGTAATCTCGTCTTCTTCTGTTACATCTCCCTCCTTTGTTACTACTTCTATCATTGAATTGCAATGTCGTATTATCATTTTTCTGAGTTGTACCAAGCTTTTGGCCGTTGAGGATGTCATCAGGTTCTTCAATCCATTGCAATGCCATACCCTCAAAAATGTTAGATTTTGGAAGGACGCTGAGGACGGCCATAGCTGAATCAAGTTGTGACAACCTTCTACTTCTAAACTCTCAAGTTTTTGAAGAACCGTGTCCAGTTTGGAGTCTATCCAAACATGTGTCTCGTCCTCTTGGTAAGAAAATATCTCTTTATATGAACATGATATAAGACAAAGCTTCTGCAGATGGCGAACTCTCTTAAGGATACAAAGTGGGAAGACTACTGATTCTTCATCCAGGACCTCAAAAAATTTAAGATTGCAAATGAGTTCTTCTGAAAACTGGCCCAGCAATATCATCAATTTTATGGCATTTCCGCCTAATATCAGTTTTTCCAAGTAGGGGAAAGAATCCTGAAAAGATAAATAAAAACAAATCACACTTATGTACTTTGAAATGATTTTTAAATTTTCACAATGAAAAGATAAATAAATTGGTTAGTAAATATGTAGATTCACGAGTCTTGTACCTTTTCAACCAAAAACAAAGGTTGTTGTGCTGGAATTTCAAGTTGGCTCTCCTCGTTATTTTCTTGGAAGCTAAATAATTCTGAGGCTAATAACTCCATTTTGTCACAGCCAACCACTTCCAACTCTTTTAAAGCTAACCATTTTGAAGAATGTACCCCTGGATAGAAAGTTCTAAGTTGAGGTAATTTATTGAGCTTGATGGAGGTTACTTCCGGAAAGACAAATATAACCACAGCTTTTGCTTCTCCTTCCTTGGCTATAATCTCCTCCATTTGTCCACAATACAGCACATTAAAGAACAACTCTGTTTGAGGATCCTTATTCCATATGTGCTTCAATTTTGGTAGGCTACTGATAATTAGCTCTTGTAATTGTTGAGTTATTGCTCCAGAATGAGATTCTTCAAAGTTTACGTTTTGGAGATCAAAAATCTCTTCAATTAAATCACAGTAACCAGCAGATAACCTCTTCGGCATTGGCAATTCTTCAAAAGACAACTTTACATGAGGATCCTTATTCCATATGTGCTTCAATTTTGGTAGCCCTCTGATATATAGCTCTTCAAAGTTTACCTTTTGGAGATCAAAATTCTCTTCTACTAAAGCGCAGCCACTAACACCAACTGTTAACAGCCTCGGTATTGAAAACTGAAGGATAGTCAATAGACTATTGCAGTCACTAACTTGCATAGATTTTAAATTGAAAAAGGACTCCTTAGCTCGCTTGTGCCATACCATCTTCAAGTTATTTGATTCGGAAATTTCAATTTCTTCTAAGCTAGAGAATGTGACCTGCAATGTTCAAGCCAGTACTGTGTTACTAATATTTTTTTCAATTCTGATTCAAAATAATTAACATGGAAATATTTATTTAAAAAAATAAAGAAAATAATTGGATATAAGATGTATACTTGAACAACGAGAATATGAATTAACTGTGCATATAAGATAGAAATCAATATCTCAATATTTTAATTCTTCTATTTGACAAAATAACACTTAATAATATATTTTAAATCACATAAGACAAAAATTAAAATAATTACTATATAAATCAATCTAATCCATTCTAATTTATTTTTAAATCTAATCTCGAATATAAATCCAATCATATTTATTGTACCTGTTATTTTAGAGGTGTTTTAGCATCCTCTTTAATTAAATTCAAATTAGATGAGATAATCACAAAAATAATTTAGTTCCAATTAATTTTAATTTCATATATGAATCCACTCATTTATCATATATGTATGGATTATTTTAGGGTGTTCTAGATCTTCTAGAATTCTGTTCACAATTTTTTTTTATAAAAAAAGACAGAAATCTCATACCTTTTCGACCATAAAGAAAGGTTGAAGTGAGTTTTTTTCTTGGAAGTTGAATAATTCTGAAGCAAATAACTCAACTTTGTCACAACCACACATGACCAACCGTTTTAAGTTCTGCCATTGCGATGTATGTACTCCACGATAGAAAGTTTTGAGTTGAGGTAATTAAATAGTTGAGCTCTAGAGAGGTTATTTGTGGGAATACAAATGTAGCAGCTACGTTTGCTTCTCTTGGATCATCCCCAACAATCTCCTCCACTCCACAATGGTGCACATCAAGCTGTTGAAGTTCCGAAAGACTCTCGGCAATAGAGACTGGAAACAGATATTTCAAATTTATACAATGATGAACTTTGACACTGTTTAGTTTTTGATAGGAGAACATTTTTTGTGGATCTTTGTTCCATATGTGCTTCAGTTTTGGTAGACCATTAATATCTAGTTTTCGTAATAGAGTTTCTATTTCCGAATGCGATTTTTCAAAATCTACCCATTGGAGATCAAATATCACTTCTACCAAATCACAATTACCGACAGTCAAGGACTCTAGTCCCGTGATTCTTTCAAACATATTAGACTGAAAAATAGTCAATAGCTTATTGCACTTTGTGACTTCCAATGATTTTAGATTGCAAAATGAATCCTTACAAAGTTGATTGGGCCATATCATCTCCAACTCTGACAGTAACATCCCAGAAGTTTCAATTTCTTCTAAAGAAGGAAATGCAACCTACATATATATAACCCATAGCATTAACTAATAAGTAAGAAATAGAGGAAATAACCGTAAGTAAAGAAAAAGAAGATAACTTAACCGTACAAGATGAAAATACAACTTAAAATTTGTCTTTTCCTAAAAAAACATAAAGAAAGTATAGAGACTAATTACTAAAGAATTTTAATCTAAGATTTTTATTATTATTTTGGGTGTTGTTATTGTTACCCATAAAACTAATTAGTACATCCACCTTTTATTAAAAATAAATAAATTAGATTACAACAATATCCCTAATTAAAATTACTAAAAGGGACAAAATAAATTAAATTAAAAAGGTTTTTTAAAGAATTAATTTAAGTAAGTTAACTCACGATAAACCTATCCTTCTTTAAATATCTATACTGTCATATTATGGCTTTAAGTTAAAGTATTCATCCAAAAAAAATGTAAACAGTTAAAAATATGGAGCATACAAGTAAATTCTAATAATCCAAATAAAAAAAATATATAATATTTATCATTCCTTTTTCAAGTAAGAAATCTTTTATATTAAGATAAATGAGGAACCAGATGAAATTTCATGAATTTCATTATATTTTGATGAAAGATGGTTTTTTTTTTTTTTTTTGGAAGTAAAACAATGATATATAATTAGAAAATATTTTAATTTGTTTGGAACTAAAACTATTTTTTTATTATTATAAATTTATAATGCATTTTTTTTTAAAGAAACATATAGGAATAAATCCAAACCCAGTGGAATGAGATTTCAACACTCCACGCACTAGTGGAATACCGCCGGAAGATAGAAATTAACATCCCATTTCATTATTTATTAATAAAACCGGCCAAAATGAATTAAATTGGTGCAGAATAGATTGTTCTATGTTAACGTACCTTTTGGTTGAAAAGTGGGGTGGGAGTATCAAGAATGTCCTTGTTGCCATTAATTGAGCAGAAACTTATGAGTTTTGGCAGAGACTTTAATCTCAGAGAGTGTAATTGCTTGAACTCAATCTGATCAGTCCCTTCATCGTTGTTGATACCTTCTTCCCTTCTATTAATAGCAAAAATCTCTTCCATATTGTCGCAAGAAGACACATAGACTTGTTGAAGCAGTGGAAGAGCTCTGTAAGTGGAGAACGAGAAGATATTCTTCAATTTATTGCACTTTACAACTTCTAAGGTTGTCAATCGCTGAAAAGACTCTGCTCTGAGTTGATGATTATGTATCCTCTCCAGGTTGTTGAGATTGAAAAGATTTAACCACTCCAAGGAAAGAAAGTGATTATGACAAGATTCAGACTCCAAGCAGTCTACAACAGTTCGAAAGCCAGGACTGTTTTCTACCCATAGATGCTCCAATTCTGGAAAGCCCTCCGTGTCCAATACAGAAAGGAATTCCTGGATATCATCAAAGCAACTACTGCTTTCAAGGTTGAGTTTCACTGCTCTTCTGGAAGTCTCACGCAGCCTGTAAAACTCACTCCTTACATTACTTCCAAAAGTTATTCGGTACCTCTCCAACTTATTCGACAACAATTGGCCTTTTAGTAGAACATTGGTATGTGGGATACTTTGTTAGGTTTTGACTTATATTCCTAAGCGAACCCGATGTGAACCAAACAAGACTCAACTGATATGGTACTTCCTAGAAGACGTGGGATAACGTTTGGAAGTTGAAGGCGGTGTTTTAGGGAGGTTTGAAGATCATGAAGAACTGAATAAGTGGTTCGTTTCATCGTATGGATCGCGGTATTCTGAGCGATTTAATTTAAGGTGACTTGTAACGGTTTAGGAAGTGGGTGTACAACCGTGACCCCAAATCGTAGTCAATAATAAGCATACTTGAAACGGGAAATCTTCAATGGAAAAGGAAGTAGTTTGTTTATGGAAGTTCTTGTGCTTGAAGGAAAATGATTTACTCCTTACAAGAAGACTTTTCATAAAAGGAAATAGTATTTATGTGGAACAAGTAAGTCTTGTACATTTAGGAGTAGGATTTCCTTTTATATTATACTCCCTGTAACTAGTATAAATAGACCTTGTATTTAGGTTATTTTGTGTGGAGCAAAAAGAACACCATGTAAACATCAGAGAGTGTGAGTGAGATCCGGGGAGACCCAATAGGAATATCCGAGGAGGGATCCAAGGGAATATCGGTGGATCAAGTTAGAGATCCGTGGGTGATATTTAGGGGAGACCTAGGGGATATTGTGGGGTTCTTGGTGAGGATCTTATGAGTGTGGTTTGGGGTTAGGTGTGAGAGAGAATCCTGGAGTATATGGTTGTAACAATTTATCATATAGTGGAACTTTCTCTGTCGTCCTGACGGCCCGTGGTTTTTTACCCGTTTTGGGTTTTCCACGTATATCTTGTGTTGTGATTGTTTTATTCTCTCTCATCTATTTTTTTGCTTATTGACGTTATTATTTGCTATGAGTTATGGGCGTATATTAGGTACGGCGTTTCCGCGTTCATCGTTCTAGAGAATTATCCGCCAACAATTGGTATCAGAGCCTTATGGTTTGGCGATGGCGATGGCGATTTCAAGTCTTTACGGGAGATCGTATGGAGAACTTGGTGGCATTGGGATAATGATGATCATGGTTGCCTAGTATGGTTTAGCAAAGGAGATACGTCTTGAAGGCGGTATTTAAACTCGTTACGGTTTGATGAAAGGAAGAATTTGATGGAGCAGAAGTTTGGCTTGTGGTGACAGGTACAAGTCATGGAGATTCAATCTGGGTTACACAAGGAGCTGATTGACTATCAAAAAAAAAAAAAAAATCTCCTGACTACAAAAAGAAACTCCTGACTATTAAAAAAAAAAAAAAAAAAAAATCTCTTTGTGGTGTGGTGTGGTGTGGTGTGGTGGTGTGGGGCTTATCCGGCAGAGCACTCCCAGTTTTTAGTAGCAAGTCTTTCACCAAGTATGTGATGCAAGGATAGAAGGTCTTTCAT
The DNA here is from genome assembly GCA_008009225.1 of Acer yangbiense. Taxonomy (NCBI): domain Eukaryota; kingdom Viridiplantae; phylum Streptophyta; class Magnoliopsida; order Sapindales; family Sapindaceae; genus Acer; species Acer yangbiense. The sequence goes on along the minus strand of CM017763.1, from coordinate 8,950,216 downwards.
AGGTTTGGGTGATGTAAGGACATGTTTATCTTTTTGGCAGTTTTCCCCACTAGCCATGGAAGAGGATATGTTGCTGCTAGTGGTCCATAATTGTGCACAAGGCATTGGTCAGAAAGTGATGCAAGGTGTACGGTGGACAAAGATGTCGATGGCTGACGAACTCCCTGGAAATCTGACTTGAGGAGTTGCACCACAATTTCAGCAGGTTATTTCGACATGGTGCCGGAACAACGAACACAAAAAAAAAAATGTGTTGAAGGAAAATCTTAGGATAGTTCGTTCCTAAGTGGTTATACCTTGTGGTGGGGTATGGTGATTCTTAGTGATGAGAATTGTGGCTGTGGACAAAGGTCTTGAGAATTCAAGTCAAATGGGAGAATTGTTAGGTTTTGACTTATATTCCTAAGCGAACCCGATGTGAACCAAACAAAACTCAACTGATATGGTACTTCCTAGAAGATGTGGGATAACGTTTGGAAGTTGAATGCGGTGTTTTAGGGAGGTTTGAAGATCATGAAGAACTGAATAAGTGGTTCGTTTCATCGTATGGATCACGGTATTCTGAGCGATATAATTTAAGGTGACTTGTAACGGTTTAGGAAGCGGGTGTACAACCGTGACCCGAATCGTAGTCAATAATAAGCATACGTGAAACGGGAAATCTTTAATGGAAAAGGAAGTAGTTTGTTTCTGGAAGTTCTTGTGCTTGAAGGAAAAGGATTTACTCCTTACAAGAAGAATTGTCATAAAAGGAAATAGTATTTATGTGGAACAAGTAAGTCTTGTACGTTTAGGAGTAGGATTTTCTTTTATATTATACTCCATGTAACTAGTATAAATAGACCTTGTATTTAGGTTATTTTGTGTGGAGCAAAAAGAACACCATGTAAACATCAAAGAGTGTGAGTGAGATCCGGGGAGACCCAATAGGAATATCCGAGGAGGGATCCAAGGGAATATCGGTGGATCAAGTTAGAGATCCGTGGGTGATATTTAGGGGAGACCTAGGGGATATTGTGGGGTTCTTGGTGAGGATCTTATGAGTATGGTTTGGGGTTAGGTGTGAGAGTGAATCCTGAGTATATGGTTGTAACAATTTATCATATAGTGGAACTTTCTCTGTCGTCTTGACGGCCCGTGGTTTTTTACCCGTTTTGGGTTTTCCACGTATATCTTATGTTGTGATTGTTTTATTCTCTCTCATCTATTTTTTTGCTTATTGACGTTATTATTTGCTATGAGTTATGGGCTTATATTAGGCACGGCGTTTCCGCGTTCATCGTTCTAGAGAATTATCCGCCAACAATTGGTATCAGAGCCTTATGGTTTGGCAATGGCGATGGCGATGGCGATGGCGATGGCGATTTCAAGTCTTTACGGGAGATCGTATGGAGAACTTGGTGGCATTGGGATAATGATGATCATGGTTGCCTAGTATGGTTTAGCAAAGGAGATACGTCTTGAAGGCGGTATTTGAACTCGTTAGGGTTTGATGAAAGGAAGAATTTGATGGAGCAGAAGTTTGGCTTGTGGTGATAGGTACAAGTCATGGAGATTCAATCTGGGTTACACAAGGAGCTGATTGACTATAAAAAAAAAAAAAAAAAAAAAAATCTCCTGACTACAAAAAGAAACTCCTGACTATTAAAAAAAAAAAATATATATATATCTCTTTGTGGTGTGGTGTGGTGTGGGGCTTATCCGGCAGAGCACTCCCAGTTTCTAGTAACAAGTCTTTCACCAAGTATGTGATGCAAGGATAGAAGGTCTTTCATAGGTTTGGATGATGTAAGGACATGTTTATCCTTTTGGCAGTTTTCCCCACTAGCCATGGAAGAGGATATGTTGCTGCTAGTGGTCCATAATTGTACACAAGGCATTGGTCAGAAAGTGATGCAAGGTGTACGGTGGACAAAGATGTCGATGGCTGACGAACTCCCTGGAAATCTGACTTGAGGAGTTGCACCACAATTTCAGTAGGTTATTTCGACATGGTGCCGGAACAACGAACACAAAAAAAAAAATGTGTTGAAGGAAAATCTTAGGATAGTTCGTTCCTAAGTGGTTATACCTTGTGGTGGGGTATGGTGATTCTCGGTGATGAGAATTGTGGCTGTGGACAAAGGTCTTGAGAATTCAAGTCAAATGGGAGAATTGTTAGGTTTTGACTTATATTCCTAAGCGAACCCGATGTGAACCAAACAAAACTCAACTGATATGGTACTTCCTAGAAGACGTGGGATAACGTTTGGAAGTTGAAGGCGGTGTTTTAGGGAGGTTTGAAGATCATGAAGAACTGAATAAGTGGTTCGTTTCATCGTATGGATCGCGATATTCTGAGCGATATAATTTAAGGTGACTTGTAACGGTTTAGGAAGCGGGTGTACAACCGTGACCCGAATCGTAGTCAATAATAAGCATACGTGAAACGGGAAATCTTCAATGGAAAAGGAAGTAGTTTGTTTCTGGAAGTTCTTGTGATTGAAGGAAAAGGATTTACTCCTTACAAGAAGAATTGTCATAAAAGGAAATAGTATTTATGTGGAACAAGTAAGTCTTGTACGTTTAGGAGTAGGATTTCCTTTTATATTATACTCCTTGTAACTAGTATAAATAGACCTTGTATTTAGGTTATTTTGTGTGGAGCAAAAAGAACACCATGTAAACATCAGAGAGTGTTAGTGAGATCTGGGGAGACCCAATAGGAATATCCGAGGAGGGATCCAAGGGAATATCGGTGGATCAAGTTAGAGATCTGTGGGTGATATTTAGGGGAGACCTAGGGGATATTGTGGGGTTCTTGGTGAGGATCTTATGAGTGTGGTTTGGGGTTAGGTGTGAGAGAGAATCCTGGAGTATATGGTTGTAACAATTTATCAGATAGTGGAACTTTCTCTGTCGTCCTGACGGCCCGTGGTTTTTTACCCGTTTTGAATTTTCCACGTATATTTTGTGTTGTGATTGTTTTATTCTCTCTCATCTATTTTTCTGCTTATTGACGTTATTATTTGCTATGAGTTATGGGCGTATATTAGGCACGGCGTTTCCGCGTTTATCGTTCTAGAGGATTATCCCCAACATACTTATTTCCAGAACAGTGAGGAGCTTCAGATGCTTCAACTCATCAAGAATGTTGACTCCTTCAACCTCCCACTCGATACTACGAGGCAAATACAATTCTTCTAATCGGGTAAAGGTCGATAAGACATTCGGTGGGATATTTCTTATTGATGTAGCGGAAGCTCTGTCGAGAAAAACCTGCGTAAAACGATTAGTAACAACCTACTAAGGTTCCGTTGATTTGCGCACAAATACCGGAAAATTAGGCTTCAATTCGTTGATTCACTAAGAATACCGAAATTGGGATAATTAGAGAAAACTCTAAATTTTATAAATCAAAAACTGAATGGCCAATTCGGCCTACATCTTAATTTAAAGCAAACAAATCCTAAACCTAATCGAATTCCTTGGAAAGCAAGAAAACGACTTAAAAACGGAAATTTACCAAAAAAGGCAAAAACGAATTTAAAGCAAAAAACTAATTCTACTGAGAATCCTAAACACTCCAGAATTGACGGAAGTCGATTCGGAATTGGGAAACTCAATTTATTGCGAAAAAGAAACTTTCCTAAAACGGAAAAAACTGCAACTTCAAGGCCTAAATGACGGAATTTGCCTAAAAAAGGACGTGCATATGCAGCAAAGCTGCATAGTAGTTCCGGAAACACCGAAACGCATCAGCTGTCAAAATTCCAAGTCATTCTGATTCCATGGCCCGGGTTTGGTCTTACTTGGTTTGTTTCCAATCCCACCCCTCCAAATAATCTAATGCCAGTTGGTCCACTGCTGCCGCATCATTCTCCCCAGGTTGGAGAAAATTCATCCTCGAATTTATGATGGTATCATCATCAGAGGAGTCGCCATGGAAAGGAATCAAATGCTTGACATTAAAGACATTATGAGTTCGAATATGGCTGGGCAGTTTCAGGCGATACGCATTTGGATTAATTTTCTCCACAATTTCCAGCGGTCCTATCTTCTTAGCAGCAAGTTTGTTATACTCCCCCACAGCAAACCTGTCCTTTGTGAGGACTGCCCACACAAAATCGCCCACATCAAACTCCAAATGACGCCTCTTCTTGTCCGCGGCCAGCTTGTATTTTTCTACCGATTGCAACAAATTTTCTTGCACCTGCTTATGAACCTCTTGTAACCCTTGAACGAAATCTTCAGCTTTCCCATGAACTATAGTTTTGCTAGGTAGAGGAATCAGGTCTATAGGGCTTCGAGGAACCATTGAGTACACTACCTGAAAAGGACTGAAGCCGGTACTCCTATTGACAGCATGGTTGTGGGCAAATTCGGCTTGGCTCAACTTCAAATCCCATGACCGAACATTTTCTCCTACCAGACATCTCAGCAAATCTCCGAGCGCTCGGTTCACCACCTCCGTCTGCCCGTCCGTTTGTGGGTGATATGCACTGCTAAAATCCAACCGTGTATTGACCATCTTCCAAAGGCTCCGCCAGAAGTGACTGAGGAATCGAGTGTCCCAGTCAGAAACAATTGACGAAGGTAATCCATGAAGGCGATAAATCTCTCGGAAGAACAATTGGGCAACCTTGACAGCATTAGTAGTTTTTTTGCACGGGATAAAATGAACCATCTTGGAAAATCGGTCAACCACTACATAGATGGAATCACATCCTCGTTGGGTTCTTGGCAGTCCCAAAACAAAATCCATGCTCAAGTCCGTCCATGGTTGAGTAGGAATCGGTAATGGCCTGTACAAACCGGCATTAGTCGCTTTCCCTTTGGACATTTGGCAAATCTGACAACGTTCCACATATCTCTCTACTTCCTTCCGAATTGTTGGCCAAAAGTACGATGCCTTCACTAACTGAAGAGTGCGATCTCTGCCCACGTGACCCTCCCCATGTATTTCCTTAATAATTTGCAGACGCAAACTACACTCGAGAATACAAAGTTGATTTCCCCGAAATAAGAACCCATCTACCAATACAAATTCTGAATCTTTTCCCTCTCGTACGGCAGCCATTATCTCTGAAAAGTGTGGATCCGACTCAAATAATTCACGAAAAGAGTTAAAACCTGGAACCTGGACAACCATTGTTGATAACAGATTGACTCTTCGACTCAGAGCATCAGCCACCCGGTTCGTAACTCCTGCTTTGTGCTTCAGAACGAATGTAAATTGTTGAAGGTAAGCTAACCATGAAGCATGTCGGGAAGAAATTTTTTCTTGACTGTGGAGATGTCTCAATGAATCATGATCGGTGTATAGAATGAATTCTCGGTGGAATAAGTAATGCCGCCAATGTTTCACCGCTTGGGCCACAGCATAGAATTCTATGTCATATGTGCTATAACGTACTCGAGACCTCGACAGTTTCTCACTGAAATATGCCACCGGTTTCCCCCTTGACTCAAAACAGCTCCAATGCCCACCTTGGAAGCATCACTATGCAGCTCAAACGGTTGAGAAAAATCTGGTAGAACGAGTATAGGGGCTGTTGTCAATTTCTCTTTGATTTGCTGAAAACCTTCTTCAGCTTCGGTCGTCCACTGAAACTTGACTCCTTTCATACACTCAGTGACAGGTGCCATAATGCTACTAAAGTGCGGGATGAGTCGGCGGTAGAATGATGCCAATCCATGGAAACTCCGTACCTCAGTAATTGTTTTCGGTCGCGGCCACTGCCTCACTGCCTCTATTTTGGACTCATCCACCTATAGACCCTCTCCAGAAATAATATATCCCAAAAATAACACCTTTGGTGTCATAAAAACGCACTTCTTGGCTGCAGCAACAAATTTTTCTCTACGCAACACACATAACACTTCCCGAATGTGCTGAAGATGCAGCTCGGGGTTTGCACTGTAAATTAAAATATCATCGAAGTAAACAACAACAAACTTACCGATAAAGGGACGAAGGGCTTGGTTCATCACTCTCATGAAGGTGTTAGGTGCGTTTGACAACCCAAATGGCATGACTAGCCATTCATATAATCCCTCTCGCGTCTTGAACGCTGTCTTCCATTCATCCCCAGGTCGAATACGAATCTGATGATACCCACTCTTCAGGTCCAATTTGGAGAACACATGTGCCCCACTCAATTGATCTAACAAATCATCTAATCTCGGAATTGGAAAGCGATGCCTTACTGTGATCTTATTAATTGCGCGACTGTTGACACACATCCTCCAGGTTCCATCTTTCTTGGGAATTAACAAGGCGGGAACAGCACACGGACTTAGACTCTCACGGATATGCCCATTTGACTGTAGCTCCTCAACCTGCCTTCGTAACTCTTCGTGCTCAGTGGGACTCATTCTGTAATGTGGTTTGTTTGGCAACATCGCTCCTGGCTCTAGGTCGATATGATGTTGAATGTCACGTAGAGGTGGTAGTCCTTCAGGTAATTCATCCGGAAACACATCAGCAAACTCCGAAATCAGAGGAGCTGCCGCACTAGGTACCTCCATATCAGCCTGTGTTTCTTTTCCCATTAACACATACACCGTTTCTGCTTCCTTTATCTCCAACTCGAATTTTGCATATGATAACAGGTTAGTATTATCGCCAGGCGCCTTAATCTTCTCAGATGGTTTGCTCGGTAGTAGCACAATTTTTTTTTCATGGAAAACGAAAGAATAGGTATTCTTAAACCCATCATGATACACTTTTCTGTCGTATTGCCGCGGCCTCCCTAGCAGTAAGTGACATGCATCCATGTCCACCACATCACACCACATCTGATCCTTGTAGTTGGTTCCCATAGAAAACGAAATTAGCGCCCGCTGTGATACAGTCACCTCTCCCCCCTTTTGCAGCCAAGCTAGTCTATATGGTTTTGGATGTTTTTCTGTTGTCACCCCTAACTTTCGTACCGCTTCGAATGACACAATATTCTTACAACTCCCCCCGTCTATGACAAATCGACACACCTTACCAAGGATGGTACAAGTAGACTGAAAGATGTTATTTCGAAGCCACTCTCCTTCTCCAATTCTCGGTGCCAAACAGGTACGTCGCACCATCAACATCGCTCCGGTGTCACCATCTACCAGTTCCTCACTCACTTCCTCCGCTCCTGATTATGGTTCTTCAACTATCTCCGCATCTTCCTCATTAAATTCTGCTGGATTAATAAATGATACCCTTTTTGCTGGCCTTGGACACTTAGACAGTCTGTGACCCGTTTCTCCACATCCAAAACACCGAAATCCGCCCGTGGTTGCCCTGGGAGTTTGAACGTTGTTTGTCGGGTTTCGTGGACCAGAATATGAACTACTGCTAGCACTAACACCTGGTCGACTTCCAGTATTTTCGTTGGAACTACTTGCTCTGTTTCGACTGCTCATTCCTCCTCCGAAATTCAGCGTCTGTCTACTATTAGGTTTTCGCGACAATGTCTTCTCCAATTGTAAAGCCCTCTGATGCGCCTCAGTTACTGTCATGGGATCGAAAAGATTAACCATATCAAGGATTTGTGTACGCAACCCACCACAGTAGCGCGACACCAACTGATCATGTGTCTCTTCTATATCGTTTCGCACCAACAACTGATAGAACTCGGTTGTATATTCATCAACAGTCTTCATGCCTTGACGCAGATTCTGCAATCTCTGGTACATCAATCTCCTAAAATTGTGAGGTAGAAACTCTTCACGCAACTTTCGTTTCATCTTCTCCCAGTCAGAAAGTTTGGTTTTTCCCGCGCGATTCCTAGCGAGTTTAAGTTGTTGCCACCAAGCCACGGCTCTACCCCGAAACCTCGTGGCCACCAATGCCACCCTCTCATTCGCAGGAACTCTTTTGAATTCTAGAATTTCTTTAGCGATTCCAATCCATTCCAAAAACTCTTCTGGCTGCATGCTTCCACGGAATTTCGGAACCTCTGACCGCATCCCTGACTCCCATCGCCTGACGTCTTCAGTTCTGTCATCAGCCCTGTCGTCAGTTAAAGGCGCCCTCTGTCGACGATGTGGCTGCGGATCCCCTTCCACTTCGTCACTACTTGTCTCAGGATGTAGGGCCTGAAACTGGTTTTGGTTGGCTCTTGACGCCGCAAGTTGCGCCGTTAATTGCTCCACCTGTCGCTCCAACTGTATCACACGGTCACGTTCGATGGCTAGGTCTACAGGAATCTGATCTGGTCGTCTTCTCGGCGGCATGATGATGTCGTCCCGAACGAACACGGCTCTGATACCAAACTGATGTAGCGGAAGCTCTGTCAAGAAAAACCTGCGTAAAACGATTAGTAACAACCTACTAAGGTTCCATTGATTTGCGCACAAATACCGAAAAATTAAGCTTCAATTCGTTGATTCACTAAGAATACCGAAATTGGGATAATTAGAGAAAACTCTAAATTTTATAAATCAAAAACTGAATGGCCAATTCGGCCTACATCTTAATTTAAAGCAAACAAATCCTAAACCTAATCGAATTCCTTGGAAAGCAAGAAAACGACTTAAAAACGGAAATTTACCAAAAAAGGCAAAAACGAATTTAAAGCAAAAAACTAATTCTACTGAGAATCCTAAACACTCCAGAATTGACGGAAGTCGATTCGGAATTGGGAAACTCAATTTATTGCGAAAAAGAAACTTTCCTAAAACGGAAAAAACTGCAACTTCAAGGCCTAAACGACGGAATTTGCCTAAAAAAGGACGTGCTTACGCAGCAAAGCTGCGTAGTAGTTCCGGAAACATTGAAACGCATCAGCTGTCAAAATTCCAAGTCATTCTGATTCCGTCGCCCGGGTTTGGTCTTACTTGGTTTGTTTCCAATCCCACCCCTCCAAATAATCTAATGCCAGTTGGTCCACTGCTGCCGCATCACTTATCCTGAAACAATGATACAAATCTAATAACCTTAACCCAGTCAAGTTACACATTTTCTTAGGAATCATCTCAATTTTAGAACAGTAAGAACCATGAATTCTAAGGATTTCTAGTTGCTTAATCTCTCCAACAAAATCGATATCCCTTAATTCACAATCATCTATATACAAGGTACGTAGATTTACTAGGAGACCAATTGAATTTGGCATTGAATTCACAAATCCAACCAAATGTAAAACCTTAAGCTTTGGCATCCCTACGAAAAAATTATCCGGGAATCGACAATAATCTACAGGGTAGTACTCATGTAGAAAAATTGAAGTTCCGGACATTCAAACTCTTTGGGAAGCTCTTTGATATATGTAGGGTGATTGCGAGGCAGTTCATCAGTGCATCCTTATCAATCGATTCCCTGATAGTGCAATTACAAAACATATTCCAATCTCTAGATGTAATAGATGTGCCAACGTCACGTACAACATCATGCAGTGAAAACCAGTATTTGTTAATGTCAAGCAATAGAGAAGAATTTTTGAGTTTTCGAAGCAAAGTTTTCACTCTATTTCTTGCGTCTTTCATTGCTTCAACTTTCTCAAATATACCCAAACCCATTACATATGCTAACAAGTCTTCGATATGGGTATTTTCCATTACACAGCAAAGCAAGAAAGTTGATTTGAGTTCCTTTTCTTTTAATTGATCGTAACTGATCTCTATACATGAATATGTTTTTGCAGACACTCCCTCGAAGTTACTTGTGGAAGGCACTGTGAGTTTTCTCAAGGCATCTTTCCATTCACACTCTTCCTTGTTTTTTAATGCAACCGCCACTGAATCAATTGCAATGGGCAAACCTCCACATGCCAAGGCTACATCTTTTGCTAAAGCTTGCAAATGATCACAAACTCCTGCTTTTTTCTCATACAAACTCCATGCCTCTCCTTCATCTAAAATACCAACCTCGAATTTTTTCTGAGATTCCATTTCTAACAACACATCTAAAATTCTTGCTGTCAACAACAATTTGCATCCTTCACCATCGTTACCAAAAGGAATTCCCACGTCCTCCAAATCGAGCTTGTCCCAAATATTATCTAAAACTAAGAGGACCTTCTCCTCTTGCTTCAATCTTTGTCGCAGACTCCTTGCTCTTCCGGAAACGCTCTCCTCACGGAATGTCAAGCCCAACTTATCTGCAATTTCTTGTTGAATATTTTTTTTGTCTGGTTTCACAGCCACCTCTGCAAAAGCTACAACGTTGAAGAGCTTCTTATCCTCGGCATGTTGAACAATTTCCTTCGCTAGCGTAGTCTTGCCAATGCCACCTGTCCCGTAAATACCCACCATGTTGACATCAGGATTGCTCAATGCATCTATAATATTTTTCAAAGTAGACATTCTTGATTCAAAGACCATGTAGCCTTTGTAAGATGGAATCCATGTCTCCTCTGGAATGGTTCGGAAGGAAACTGTTGGGAAGTTCCTTTCATCATAGAGTCCAGCAACAACCTCCGTTTTCTCCACTGCTTTGCTGCTATGTTGATAACGTTTCTTGGGATTAGGACACAACCCCATGAAACATATCATGTCCGCTCGCTCATTTTCTTCAATAACCTTCGACACCTCAGCAATGATCGTGTGCACACGATCCAGCCAATTGTTAACAAGTTGTTCGATCTGTTCGCCATTTCTTCTAGCTTCTTCAACCGAATGCCGCACTTTGTCTCTTTGACCCTTTAGCTTCCGAAGCTCAGTATCCAACTTGTCGAAGTGGGTCTCGTAGTTCCAGATATAACTGAAAAGTTGAGCAATGGGAGGACCAACGGCAACCAAGCATTCCGCAGCTTTCACAGCAACAGAGAAAGCAGTGTCAACCATTTTGAACCACTCCCTCTTCAGAGAAATAGAAGTGAAGGGTAAGAAATTAACGGGAAGTGAAAGAGAGAAGTGAAGTAAGTTGATAATAGCAAACTGTTTTAGGAATAAACCGTGAAAATAAGAAAACAATTTTTTTTAAATAAACAAATTTATTTTACTTTATTTTAAATTGATAAGTAACAAAACCAATGAAAATAAAACAGATATAAACAGAGAACAAAGCTAGAGCAAATAGGGAGCAAAAATTCTGAATAAAACAAAAGCGGCCACCAGAACAAAACAATAGCAAAGTTTTGCAGAAAAAATAAGAATTAAGAGAAGAGCAGCCACAACAAAACAAAACAAAACAGATACAAGTAGAGGGCAACAACAAACTTGAAAGATGAACAAAACAATTTTTGATTTTGTTTTTTGGATTTTAAGTTGATGAGAAACAAAACAGATACTATGAACTTGAAATATGAACAAAACAATTTTTGATTTTGTTTTTTGGATTTTAAGTTGATGAGAAACAAAACAGATACAAGTAGAGGGCAACAACAAACTCGAAAGATGAACAAAACAATTTTTTATTTTGTTTTTTGGATTTTAAGTTGATGAGAAACGAAACAGATACAAGTAGAGGGCAATATCAAACTTGAAAGACAACAAAACAGAGCAATTACGAATAAGATCGAGAAGAGAAAAGTTTCTTATGAAATGAGAGGGAGAGGGTGAATAACTTGATTTCAAAACAAACAACCAAATGTTTTTCTTATTCTTTGATGTTCAACTTTTGATTTCTCAACCAACGGTTGATTGGGGTTTGATGAGAAAGTTCAATTTTGCCCCCAGAATGTACAATCCAACAATAGTTGATATGGCGTGACCTCACAAGTTTGCTTGATTGATTGATAAGCCATGTATTAGCTGAAAGATAATTTGTATGCATGCAGCAAGTTACTCCATTGCTGATTTGCTGAGCTGTAGAATTATCCTTGCTGTCTCGTATGACGTTTGTGGATTTTGATTTTTGTTTTTTCTTTTAATGTAAAGTCACTGTCTTTTTTTAATTTGTTTGAAAAATAAAGTCATTGTCTATTTAATTACAAAATAGACATGATGATGATGGTTGGTTTAAGTCATTGTCTATTTAATTACAAAGTCATTGCCTACACACTCGCAAGGTTGTGGGTTTAAAAAATAAAATTACAAAATAATAAGAGCATCTCCAATGGTATAAGTAAATTTGGATCCAGATGGCGGGCGATTGTTTTTAGTCTGCTAGGGTTTCTTCTTTTCATCCCTCGTGGATGCGATTGCGGCTATGGCCGCGCCGCCTCCGACAAAGCCTATCGCCGAGGGTTGGGGGTGTGTAAGGATGGGGTTTCGTTGCTAGCTGGGAGTGGGTCGGGTGCTGCTGGGACTTCGGCAGGTGGAGGAGGGAAGTCTTTCGCGCAAGCTCTGCAGAGACCTATTCCCTCTTCGAAGTATAAAATCCCGTTGAGGAGGCCGGAACTGATTAATGGGGATTTAAGGTTTGTTTTTTCTGATGTAGAGATGGAGAGGGCTGTTGAGGACCTGAAACACGCTTTGGTATTGAAGTTCCTCTCTTCCAGACCATCGATTGATATTCTTAAAGTTCAGATTATCAAAACTTGGGGTTTTTTCTGAGGTCCCAATGATCAATTTTATGGATAATCACCATGTATTGCTCCACTTGGCAAACAAGAAGGATTATATTCATGCTTGGGCAAGAGAAGGAAGAGTGGTGGCTGGATGCCAATTTTGACTTTTTAACTGGTCTGCCAATTTTGATGTGAACAAGGAGCCGTCAATTGTACCACAGTGGATTTTTCTACCAGATTTGCCTATACACTTGTATAGATTGGACTATTTATAGAGCTTTGCTACTCGATTTGGTAGATTCCTTGGGACTGATAATGCCACGTTATATCATACAAGAGCCACAGGGGCTAGAATGTGTGTTGAAGTAAATTTGCAAGAGGAAGTTTTTTTTTTTTTGAACAGCAATCTTTATTAGAAAAACTGGGCAAGACCCAGAGAACACCAAACAACAAAGCAAAGCCTAGGCAACAAGCGAGCAAAAAGAACAAGCTATAACCATAAACCACGCAAAAACAACAAGCCAAGCACAAACAACAAAAGAAGCCCAAAAAACCATAAAAAACAAACTAGAACAGAGCACAAAACAACAAACACCACTACAACCAAGAAAGCCACTAGAGAACCAAAAACAAAACACTCTCCACTCAACGCTGACCTGAACACCAATCGAGCTCCTCTACGCCAAGATAACAGCCTCTAATAAAAACAAAAGATAGACCCTACATCAAATGGAGCTCAGAATAAAAAAACTCTCAGCCAACCTGTGATTCTCAATAAAAAAGAAACCACCCAAAGACCAAACAAAACAACACGAAAGGGAAATTAATGGTGTATCTGAGCTTCCACTCTGGCTAAATCCTCTGCTTCTCTACTTGCAATAACTTCTAACATCTCTTGCTCTATACCAGTGAAATCAAGACCTAGCAAATTTCCAACTTCCATCACTTTTGACACTTCTTCCTCAATTATTCCAAATTTCTAGTCTTCATTCTGTGTTTGATAATGGATCCATTGCTGATTTTCCCTTTCTTTTTAGCTACCGGATTGGGGATTGCCATCTCCTCCTCTCTAACCCTCTCTTCCTTCACTGCTACCACCCCCTGCCCTGAACATCTTCTACCTGCAGCCTCCTCTGCCTCGCTAGCTCTCTCTTCCTCAAACGCAACTGTCAAATTCACCATAGCCTCCTTCAAAGAACTGTTATCACTTGATATCACATCTGCAGAGGGAATACAATTCTCTTCAGCCACTACCTCTACTGGATCACCTTCCTCCAGAATGGGCTTTAAAATTTTTTGAGGCAAAACTATAGAAGAGCTCACTTCCACCAAGCCCAAATCCACAAGTAACTCCAGCATGTTGTCCTTGCTCTGAAAACCATCTGGACTGTTGGAAAGATTGATGAAAGAGACCTTTCTGGGCTTAGAAAGCCCATCAGACAAGGAGCTCCCTTCAAGAAAATCCAATCCATCAACCCCAATGGCCTGTATATTGGAGCACTCCCCTCTAACCTTCAAAGAGTCCTCAAAAATCCTATATCTCATGCTCACCTCTGATGAGAAGGAGCTATCTTCAGAACTAATGGAACCTCCCCTGACACAACACTGTCTCTTATCAAGATTCAAATTACCATTTGCATAAATCCAACCGAACGCTTTTTCTTTGCTTTACCCACCCACTTCTTCTTTCCTTTTACTGCTACTCCTTTTAGCCGATTCAGATTTCCCACAAACAACTTTCTCTGACCTTTCAAGCCTGACTTTGTATCTTTGGCTGGTTTTCCAGTCTGACAGTTCTGACTTGGAATGACCTTCACCATGCCTATTTCCTTATTTTGAGATTTTATAATACTTTCCATACCAGGACACATCACCACCCCTGTCGGATTTTGAGTCTTCAACAGCACCAGAAAACTCTCCATCCACCGAACGCCAACCAGGATGCAATCCTCCTCAAGTTTTATCACATACGATTTCTGCCCAACATCAACCATGATCTTGGTTGAACACGATTTGGCTTGAGGTACCAGCACAAGCATCCTTCCCCTGTTTAAACGATTACGATTCTCCACCTCCTCTTCAACCAGCAGAGGTTCTCCCACCTTCCAACCTAAGCTTTTGAAAAAATCTGGTGTCCAACAAGATAAGGGAACTCCCCAGCAATTAATCCAAGCCAATTTGGACTAAGGTAGCACCGACTCCGACCATCTTACCATTGTTGAGAAACTATCTTACCACATAAAGGAGATAGGATTTGCAGGAGGAAGTTATGGAGGGATTTCCGTTGGTTATGGGGCAAAATCAGGTTTGGCAGCAAGTGAGATATGAGAAGAGAGGATTTTATTGTAATAAGTACTTTAGACAGGGACACATTGCTGTAGTGTGCCGTGTAGGTGAAAAACTGATTAGAAAGGAAGACTTGAGGAAAGAAAGGGAGGAGAAGGTGTGGAAAGAAGTGGGGCGAAAAGATAGTCTGGGAAAAAGGTGACGAATTGACAGTAGTAGTGGCTCAGGATCAGGGGAATATCGGAATTACCAGGGAGAAAGAGTTTGAGAGTTTGGGTGTGGAGAATTTGCAGTTGGCGATTACTGTAGAAGATAGTGAAATTGTTCTTAATGTCAGTAAAGAGAGTGAAATTGTTCTTAATGTCAGTAAAGATATTGTGAATGGGAAGGTTGAAATTGGTGGGTGTGCGGGTTCAAAAAATACTAATGAGAATAGTGAAGAGGGTAATTCAGGAAGGGAGGTGGTTATTGTGGAGGAGGTGAAAGATGTTGAGGAGGAAGTGGAGGGGGTGGCATGCGAAAATAACTTTGCAGTATTATCCGATGGTGATAATGATGTGCGTATTGATCCACAAAAAGATTATAGTTCGGATCCTGGTGCTATATTAGTTTGCAATTCAGGAGAAAATAAAAAAGGAGTTCAAGTGAGAAAGTCGAGGAGGGCTAAGGCCAAAACACAAAAGTTGAATTTATGATAGACAAGATTATGGTGTGGAATGTTAGAGGGATGGGCACTTCGAAGAGACGATTGAAAAAATTGATGAAAGATCATAATGTTTTGGTTTTGGCTGTGTCAGAACCTTTCCAAGATGTGGGACTGATTAGAAGGTGGGTGTCATGTTTACAATTTCAAAATTACTGCTCTAATATAGAGGAAGGAGGAAAGATATGGGTGTTCTGGAAAGATAATATTCAGCTTGAGGTTGTGGGATCTTCGAATCAATGTTTGATTGCTTTGTTGTCTACAGATTGTGGTTCACTTCTTGCGACTTTTGTCTATGCCAAATGCTCGCATTTGAGTGGAGAGTCCTTTGGGAACAGCTGCATGGTATTTCGGCTGTTAATGTGCCTTGGGTTATGTTGGGTGACTTTAATATAATTCGTTCTGATACGGAAAGGGTGGGAGGTAGACCTCGAAATTCTTCATCTGTGGCTGAGTTTAATGAGTGCATTAGTAGATTCGGGTTATTGGATCTTAGATTCTAAGGTAGACAACTCTCTTGGTGTAATGGTCATCAAGGTTTGGCGAGAAGCTGGGCAAAGCTTGACAGAGTGCTGATTAATAATGATTTTGTAGTAAAATATGGTGATGCAAAGGCGTTGTTGCTGAATAGGAATACTTCAGATCATTCCCCTATTTTATTACATATTGTTACGGAATTAGAGAGATATGGCCCGGCTATATTTTTCTTTCAAAATATATGGACCTTGCATGTGGGATTCTTGGATGTGGTGGGTAACTATTGGAATAAGCCTATGGTGTCTGATTCAGGTCTCCACCGTTTGGTTGGTAAATTGAAGAGAATGAAACAAAGGCTGAGAGTGTGGAATAAAGAGATTTTTGGCCGTGTAAATGGTTTTATCCGTGAGTTAGAAGAAAGGGTGGAGCATCATGAGGAGATATTACAAGCTGAGTATTCTGAGATTGTTGAAGAAGAGTTTCTAGTTTCCAAGGTGGAGTTGGATGTGTGGTATAAAAGAGAAGAGATGAGATTGTCTCAACAAGCTAAGATAAATTGGTTATCTGAGGGTGATCAAAATTCAAAGTTTTTTCATGCGGTTATTGCGCAAAGAAGGCGTAATTCTTGTGTCAAAACCATGGTTCTTCTTGATGGCACTTCGCTTGATAATATGGAGATGGTTCATAATGGTGCTGTTAATTATTTTGAACATTTTATGGGCATAAGTGTTGCGGTGTAGGGTGCTGACTTGGAGAATTTTATTCAACCAAGTATCTCGGAGGTGATCGTAAATCAATTGAAAGAAGAGCTGACAAAGGAAGAAGTTTATGATGTGTTGAAGTCTATTTCAGTTGACAGCAGCCCTGGTCTAGATGGCTTCGGATCCTCCTTTTACCTCACGTGTTGGAAGATTATAAAAAATGATGTGATGGCAACAGTGAAGGAGTTTTTCATAGGTGATGTTTTGCCGCGTTTTTATTGTTCTTATTTCGAAGGTGAAGGATCCTCAGTCTTTTGATAAATTCTGTCCTATAAGCTTCTGCAATGTGATTTATAAGGCTTTCTCTAAAATTCTAGTTGACAAGTTGCCGTTAGTGATTGGCGATTTAATCTCCTCGGAGCAAGGGGCTTTTGTGAGGGGAAGGAGCATTTTTGAACATGTTACTCTTACGTAAGAGATGACTAAAATTACATCGGAAGGTTAGAGGAGGTAATGTTATTCTAAAAATAGACATGAGTAAAGCTTATGATCGCGTTGAGTGGAAGTTTGTTGATTAGACTCTGCATGCTTTTGGTTTTCCAGATTTCTTTTGTAAGCTGATTCAAAATTGCATTTCTACCTCGTGGTTCTCTGTCATGATGAGTGGGACTTACAAGGGTTTTTTTTAAGTCAGAAAGGGGGTTAAGATAGGGGGATCCTCTGTCTCCGTACTTATTCATCTTAATGGAAGAAGTCCTCTCTAGAATGATTAATATTGAGATGTCTGAGAAGTGCATTTTGCCTTTTTCCCACCCGTGCGATGCCCTTGTCATATCCCATCTGCTTTATACCAACGATGTTGTTTGTTTTTTTTTCGCCAATGCTAGTAAAACGTCTGTTCGTGGTTTGGTGAGGGTCCTCAAGAAATATGAAAGTTGGACCGGGCAAAGGGTTAATCAGGAGAAGTCGGCTATTTTTTTCTCTAAGCATCTGTGTTTAAGGAGAAAAAAATGAGATTTTATATGATACGGGCTTTACTGAAGGAAAATTTCCTTTTACTTATTTGGGAGTTCCGATAGTGGATGGTAAGCTGAAGGTTAGTCAGTTTAATCCCTTGATTCAAAAAATTAGCAAAAAGATTGAGGGTTGGAAGAGTCATTTGTTGTCTCCGGGTGGTCGGTTAGTGCTATTGAGACATGTCTTGTCTAGTATGCCATTGCATCTGTTATCTGTGTTGAGCACGCCTAAATCGATTTTCAACAAAATCCATGGTATGTTCTCTTCTTTTTTTGGGGGTCAACATGAAGGGAAAGATAAAAAGAAATGGAAGGCTTGGAAGAAGTTATGTATACCTACTGATGAGAGAGATATAGGCATGAGAAACATCTCTGATATTCAAACGTCTTTGTTCATGAAGTTTGGTTGGCATTTACTGACACAAAATTCATTATGGGTCAGATTTTTTAAAGCTAAGTATTTAAAACGGGGTCATGTTGCGGTTTGTAAAGCTCACAATTCTGATTCTCAATTTTGGAGGAAAATCATGAGGTGTATCCCAGTTTTGTTGAACAATTCCAACTGGAAGGTTCGAGAAGGTAATGTTAGATTATGGTATGATAATTTTTTGAGTTCGAGGCCTTTATTTGCTGAGTTTTCGGAGGACGAACATTCACAAATCAGGTTTAAGGATTTAGTTATCGATAATGCTTGGGATGTTGAGGAGTTACAAAGGCTTTTGGGTTTGGAAAAAGCGGATGAAGTTATGGGAAGGGTTAGAAAGTTTCGAAACTCTAAAGATGTTCTGTTATGGATCCTTGAGAAGAATGGTTGTTTCAACACTAAATCTGCTTGGGATGTGGTGAGAGTTAGGCTCCCTAAGTTTGAGTGGGCTAAATGGGTTTGGCACAAGTGTTTACCGAAAAAAATTGCTATGTGTAAGGCTACGTTTAATTGTTTAAGTGTTGACGAGAAGGTGAGGAGTGTGGGGATTCATATTGTGTCGGCTTGTAATTGTTGTAGTATTAGAGGCATTGAGGACCTGGATCATATCTTGAATAAAGGTGATTTTGCTTCCAATTTATGGAGAAAGGTTTCAGCTGAGGTGGGAGTGCCTTTCCTCTCCCATCTGAGTTGGAAGGAGAGAGTCCAGCATTGGTTTAATAGAGCTGGCCGATCTTCCCAATTGGGAAATTTGATGGGATTAATCCATTGTTTAGTTATTTGAAGGTTGTGGAGAAGAAGATGTGTGGCAAGAATTGAGGGGAAGTTGGAGAGCATTTCTGATGTCTGGCTTTCCATTAAGCATTGGATTCAGATTTTAAGCAATTCTTTGACAGAGGTGCGTCATTGGAATTCTAGTGATGATCGTGTTCTAAGAAACATGGAGGTGTAGATTTTATTAAAGAATCGGAAGAAAATTCAAGTTCTGAGATGGCTTAAATCGAGTCTTGGTAGATTAAAACTCAACCTGGAAGGGAGCGGTTTGGGGAACCCAGGTCCTACTGGTGGAGGTGGCGTTCTTCGTGACAGTGCAAGTAATTTCATTTTTGGTGTTTCCAAATTCTTTGGCTCTTGTTCTAATAATGAAGCTGAGCTGCGGGCGGTGGTGGAAGGAATTACTAATTGTAAGCATTTGGGTCATGATGGTATTGACATTGAGTGTGATTCTGATGTTGTGGTCTCTTGGATCCGGGCCCGGACATGTAATCTTTGGTATTTTTGGGATTTTTGGGACCAATTTATAGATTTATTGGAAGGATTTGATTTCTCTATTCATCATTTGTATAGGGAAGGTAATAAAGTGGCTGATGCTTTGGCGCGTCATGATGCCAGTGGTAGGGATAATGTGTTTTCAAGTTCTAGTCAGCTTCCTGGAGTAATAAAAGGTTTGCTTCATTTGGATAAATTGGGTACGGCTTATGTTAGGCATGTTTAGTTTTTTCTTCTTTCTTGTGTTGTTATTGGTTTGTTTAGGTTGTTTTCTTTCTTGGTTCATGTTGTTTCTAGCTCCCCTTTTTGTCTGTTTGTTGGGTTCTCGATATTCCTCCGCCTTAAGTGAGGGCTTTTTATAAAATTGGGTCGGGGCTGCTTTGTCGGTGGCTTCTGGCTCTTTAATAAATAAATAAATAAATAAATAAATAAATAATAAAATAAAATAAGAAGTAAATTTGGATCCTCAAAAGTTGTCACCTCAGCATTTGAGGATTGTTTTCAAGGATTGCTAAATTTGATGATTGTATAGTCCATAATGGTACACTTGTAATGGTACCACAATGGTATATTAGTTTTTTTTCCTAAAAAAAAAATAAAAAAAATTTATAAAAGACAAGAAAAGGTATATGATATGGTTATTGATCCATTCGTAATGAAGAGACGAATTTTACCTGATTGAAATTTTTGGGGTTGAAACAATGATAAAATACATAGATGATCAGAGAAAAAAAGAGGGAAAAAAAAGTCACATAAGAGAGAGAAAGAATAAAATTACAATAGTTAATTTGGATTTGATGATTGAAAATCAATCTTCAAATTTGATTATTGAATAGGCAATTTGATTATTGATAACTGTTATTGCTAAATTTTAGTGACTCCATCGGACAGTGTTTTTTTGGATAAATAATCAAATTTTGATTACTCTCCTACTTTTAAGGATACCATTGGATATGCTCTTAGTCATCTTATGTAAGAAAAAAAATACTCATTTAATTAAATAATCAATATTTTATATTTCTAAGTGTATGTGTTAATTGCAGACCAATAACAAAAGGATTTTAAGGTTTCCTAACAGTTGACCAATGACTTTATTATTATTGTTTCATTTTACTTTTTCATTGTCATTTTTTCCTCAAAGTTGGCCAATATTGACCCGCTGCATAAAGTGAAGAGTGGTGCTATTGGCAGATTTATAAATTTCTTATTTATCTCTTTCCCAGCACCCCATCAGGCATACATTTCAGGGATGGAGCCAATGAAGGCGAGCAGGGCCAACTGCCCCCCCTCAAATTTCACTTTCGACCAAATTTTTTTAAAGTTTTTTATCTTATTATAATGTCTATGTAGAAAAACTTCACACTGAGCTTTCAAACAATTAAAATATTGTATAAAAAGCTATTAAAATAAAACACTTAATAAAGTCAAATAAAATGGCCTAGACAAATGGCACTGGACACTATTAATTGAGGCGTGAAGTCTTAAAAAAGTCATTCACTATTTAAATTATTCCAAAATCACTATTTTGACGAAACATTGTTCATTGGTAGTTATTCTGTCCAAATCTAATAGAAAGCTGTCGTTATCTATGACATAGAACCAATAAAGAATTTTATGGACAATATTTTATGTATTTTGATTATTTAATTATATATAAAAAGTAATGATTTGATTAATTTATTAATTTTATGGGCAATATTTCCTATTTATGAGTGACATCAAACTTATTATTATCTCCTGATTAATTTAGGTTGACATCAAACTTATTTCCTAAGTAATTTATTATTTAATTATATATATAAAGTAATGATTTGATTATAAGAATATAATCAAATAAACTTCATTAAAAGCAGTACCTTGTAATCCATATCTCGCAATCGTCCCCCTCCTATTCTAGTCAAAATAATCCTCCATTGTTATAGAGCTTCCCTGTGTTAACAGTGGTCTTTAACATAAAAGAAAACTAAAATAAATAAAAACTTTGAACATCCTTATCAAATTGTGCCCTGAAATGGTGACTTGATGATTTTACAATATTGCCCCTTCTTGTTTTACTATTTTGACCTCTATTTTAACAGGTTATGACATAAGCAAACAGACTTCAAACAATTAATGAGCAAAGTGGCAACAATTGATACTTTCTTTCTATGAAATAGATAATTTGAGCCATTTTGAAAAATTAATGGTCATTTAAGGACCGCCTCACCAAATCAGTGGCTCTAGAAATCACTCACCCCATAAATAAACTCCGCTTTACTCTTTCTCAACTTTACTCTTCCAAAATAACCTAAAAATCTTTCCAACACTCTCTCAAGGTCTTTCCATCATCGGTGACTTTTCATTATTGTCGAACAATATTTCTTCAAGTTCATATCATGGCTGTGCTCTAATTTCTACAAGGCTGCGTTTGTCTCAGTTAAACATATTGTAGACTTAAGATACATAAATTATAAATACATTCTGAAACTGAATTTTTGATCTCTTTTTAATCTCCTTTCTTATTTTGGCAGAAGTTAATTAAATCAGTACTAAACTACTCAATCTCCTTTCTTATTCTGTCTTAGTATGTGATGCATAAAATTTGGTTTATAACTTGTGAGTTATGAAATTCAATAATTATTTATTACAAATTGTAGATACAAATTAGGTATTATATATATTGCATAAAAGTTGGGTTTATTATGTGACTGAATATGAATTTCAATACTAATTAAGTGTTATTGCAGAAAATTTTAATTTAATTTCACTATCAAGTTGAACTATTTTATACTATTTTAGATATGCAACTTCAAGAGCTAAATAGTCGTTTCAATGAGACAAATTCCGAGTTGCTTGTTTGTGGATCTTGTGATACTTGATTGTCAACTTGAGATTTATATTATAGATATGTGCTCTAGTGTTGAGTTTTTAAAATTGAATGGAATTACCGAACTTGCAAAAATGATGGCTACCAATAAAAAGGACAAGGTATTTTCATTGGTTTACTTACTTTTGACATTAGCATTGATTATACTAGTTGTTACTGCTACTGTTGAGAGATCATTTTTAGCTATGAATATTATAAACACTTGATTGCGCAACAGGATGGGAGATCAATGGATGGATGATAATTTGGTTGTTTATGTAATTGACTCATAAGAGTTTATAATGAAGATTTCCATGTAAAATCTTTATAATTATGAAGTTTCATTCAAAATATATTTTTATATATGTGGTAGCCAAAAACAGCCCAATGGCCCAAATGCGCTGAGGCCCAAAACTTTGTAAGATCCTACCCAAGCCCACGATATTGGGTCGACCCAACATAGATGACAAACAACATTTGACTTGTTCAAAATATCGGTTACAAAACAAGTTGGTAACTGCTGGTAACTGCCCACTCAGGAGAGGATATTGCTCCTGAGATCACATCCACAATGAAGACTGAAAAAGTGAACGTTGGGGCTATACCTTCTCCTATAAAAGGAAGGCTCATTCACTTGGAGAGGTCTCTGAACTCTCTCTCAATCAAAGCTTATTTTTGGCGTACTAAAACTCTGATTCCGAAACATTCCGGCCACCGGAACTCAATCATCGTTCATCTTAATACATTGCTCAGCCTAAGCACACATAAGGCTAATAATCCAACCCCCACCTTTCTATTTTTTCTACATTATATTCCTGTTTAAAGTTCTTTTGCAGGTTCATCGAAGTTCAGATGACCATATACAAACGACAGTCGACATCGACCAGTCAACTATCAGCAAAGTTGCTTTGGGCCTGATACAGCCCGACCCATTTGACGTACCAAGTCGTTCGACCACCTACAATATATAGAAAAATTTACCAAATTTAATGTAAGTTTCTTGACGTTTTAATTTTCGTTATATTAAAATCCAAATGTCAGCATTAGATAATAACGTACTATTGAAGGAAAACCACTGCTTATTAGTTTTTTTTTTGGTTAATAAAACTTATGGATCACCTTGACAATACTTATGGTTAATTGGTTATGTCATCATTCATTATCTTCCAGAGAATTTTTTTGTTTTTTAGAATTCGTTCCTATCATGTCAGGCCATGTGGCTTGGACAAGCCACATGGCGTGATGCGATTGGATTAGCCTTGTCCAACATGGCGTGATGCGATTGGATTAGCCACACTAAGTCGGTCCCTCTCTCCAACAAGATGGGATATGTTGTTTTTAATTTAATGAAAGTGTGTGGATAAATTCGGATTAGATAGTGTGTCAAACAAAAAAATCGGATTAGATAGAACAAATGTAAATTATTATAATTAACTTTAGAGTAATACTATACAATCCAAAAAATTAACCCAAGATTCAATCCAAATGATATAGCAAATGAGTTGTCATCACCACACAAATTATTAGGTGATGTGGTGAATGATATAATAAGAAGGAGTTGGTTTTTAGGCTAAATTATTGGGTTGACTATCATGAGTGTTTGTTAATTTAGTTTAAGACCGATTATATGTCTTTGATTAATCATTTATTGTTGTACAATTTCTACATAATAATGATATATTTTCTTTTTCGGTAACATCAACTGCAATTTCTACAATTTTTTTTTTTTATTAACACACATAAATATATAAGATAAGAAAACAATAAAAAATTAAACAAAGACTATATTTTCACATCTACACCATGATTCCATAAAGTTGTGGATTCGAGTTTGTCCCTTCCCCAAATTCCTAATTATTCTAATATTTCAAAAAAAAAAAAAAAAAAAAAAAAAAAAAGGGCTCTTGCATGCATAATTTCCAATTTTTTTTTTTTAAAGAGCAATTTATTAATCAAAAACAGCTACAACAGAGCCAAAAAGAAACACAAAGCAGGAACGCCAAAAACAACAAACACAACACCCAAACAGGCTCTCAGCAGCAGAGTACAAAAAACAGAGCATGACAAAAGCAAACCCAGACAGCAAGAAACACCAAAAAACACACGAAGCATCAGACATCACTCCATGTCAAGACATCCCTACCGCCCCTGATCCTTGCTTAGCCAACATGTCTGCATACGAATTCGACGACCTAGAGCAATACACCACGCAGGCTTGACCCAAACTTAAAAGATGATTACGAATGTCGTAAATAATTTGGACATGCTTCATACTACCGATACCACTACCGTTAACCCTAGAAACAGCCACCTTAGAGTCACTTACAAACACAATAATCCTCCCTTGCAACTCCGATCTAATTTGTTTCTTAACCAAACCTCACCAGAAACTTAAATCTTCCGATACAATCACTACAATTATGTTATTCTGAAACTAAACCACTTTATCTCCTAATCAAGTTCTTTCGACACGAAAGATCTTTTGCTGCCATTTACCACATCTTAGCATTCACATTTCTTGTAGTGAGTTAATGTTTTTGAAAATCCTTAATTACTGATTTAGCATAGGGTCATAGAAACCAAGTTTATTATCAATTATTCAATATTTCTCATATCAATTTATATATAAAAATACACTTCAAAAAAATAAAATATAAAATTATAAAAAAGACAAAATAAAGGGATATTATCATTTCCCCTTTTAGCAGTAAAGGTTCACAAGACAACAATTAGCCACTGATTGTATCTATATTCCTAGTCAGTTACGAATGTAACTTGTATAAATACTCTTCTCATCAATCAATAATACTAAGGCATTATTTACACACAATTATCTAAACCTATTATCCCCCTGATGTTTGCTATATTGGTCAAAACCCCCCTTTAGTCAAATGGAGGTACACCCTTGTTTCTCATAAGCTTCACACACCGCTGTATATTCTTTTTTTTTTTTATTGTACTGGCAGTATACTTCTCTTAGGAGATTCAATTTATAATGAATACATATTCTAAGTCATACTAATTAGCAGATTCTCGATGCTGACAATGGTCAATTAGTGAGTTCTATAGGTCATGTAGCTACTCGAGACATTGTACAGTTTGTTCCAATACGAGATGTTCACAGTAAGTACTTTTCACACATCTTTCTGTCGGCATGAAATGGCCTTTAAGACTTGTAGAACATTGTTTACATTAGAGGGTTAATACAAATTTTTGTGGAAACCGACTAACAGCATAGTACCTAGTACAATGGAAAGCAAATTAGAGATCCAGGTAGTTTCATTTTACTGACCAAGTTATGGATTCCCCGAGATTTACTATCTTTGTTCCGGCTTGCATTGTTATATGGAACTGGATATAATTCCAAGTGAGATAATTACTTGATGGTTAAGTCGTGTATAGATTGTTTCCATATCCTCTTCTATCTTAGCATGAGTTCTATGTTCCAGTTTGATTTCGGGTCATTAAGCATGCTAGACAGCCTAGACTGCAACTCGATACAATTCTAAAACGGTTAGGCTTTTCTACCAGTTTCCTAATTGATTTTGAAGATTATCCATTCAAAATATGATATTAGCTATAAAATAATTTCCCTTGTTTTTTGGACAGGTGGGCGGATTTCTGCTGTTCAAGCTCTTCTGGAAGAGCTGCCTGGCCAGTTTCTGTCCTACGTGCGAGCTAGAGATATCAAACCACGTAATCTGCAAGTTGCCTAAACATCTGCTTGGGAAGTTCAAACAGCATCAGGATTACAAAACCATTCCAAGTATATTAATTAGGAATTAGGATTACAATTGTTCATATTTAGCAATAGCAACAGTTGATTGTAAATATATATGTACAGATGTACATTTGATGATGTTATTGGTTTTACGGTTGATGATATATGATTAAATTTGTGTTAATGTGAAAGAGTGTACTTGATTTTGTAAAAGTGTTTATGGCGTAACGATATGTGTGCAGCAGCTTGCTAACTCCACAAAAATAATCACAAGTTTCTTACAGTACTCATAAACAGTTTCACTAATCTAAAAAGATTAATTATTTTTTTGAACATCTGAATTTATTAAAGATTAATAATACATAAGTTCTACAACATGCTAAGATTTGTTGTGACCATAATAATATTCAATGACTCTTTAATTTCGAGGAAGAGTCCATGAAGTTCACTAAGAACACTTTGATTAGAATTAGAATATTGAATCATTCAAAACAATGTTTTTCTTGTTGATCAAAATAGTACTATTTCCATTTTTGGGACCTATTTATACTCGGAAACCTAGACTTGATACATGAATCAAACCTTTTGATTCACTTCCATGTAAAAGCTTCAAAATAACTCATGAATTCCCTTTCAAGAATCTTCTAATAATAACAACACTTGTCACATGTGACATGTATTTCTTGAATTTTCACATATTTCCCACCAACCTCGAAGCCTCACCTTTCTTATTTTGTGTACTATATTATTCTATTTAATCAATAATGCTGTTTTGTCCAAATTTGATGTCCAAATGATGTGCCATCATTGATTTCTTTATATTATGATTGCATGATTGAAATGATCGGATTTTAGAGATGCCATATCATTTAGGCCCAAAATTTGGACAAACTAACATTACTCTTAGAGTAACGTTATTTACACCCCTTAAAAACTGTATATACACCCTAAATTAATATCTTTTTAAAAATCTAATAATATCCTCGAGTAAAATTACTAAAAGGGATAATTAGTTGGTAAGTACACCCATCAATAATTATTAATTAATTTCCTATTTTGATTGTTTGTAAAAAAAAAAAAAAAAAAAAAAAAAAATCAATTACATCCACCACCGTAGCTGTAATCTATGAAACATGGTTTTTTATGTATATAAAAAAATAAAATGGTTTTATGTATATAATCTCCTCAATCTTCTTCTTCTAATTAGTTTCTACTTCCTTTTTTTTGGCTTGCCGGTAACTCCATCTCTTTATTTTAATTTATTTTTAACCACTCCCTATTTAAAACCTCACCATGACACCATCTATCTTCTTTTCCTCAACTCTCTAAAAATGAATTTTTCTGCGAAGAGAAGAAAAAGGTCCTGCTAAAGATTTTTTTTTTTTGGGTGATTATTTTCGTTTCCGGGTTTAGGGAAATTGCCATGGCATTCTTTGGAACCGTTTGATTCTTTTGTTTATGGTTTTAGTTTCCTAGTTTCTTTGTTTGAGGTTGGCACATCCGCACATGGCATACTTACCAAAAAAAAAAAAAAAAACTTCATTTTTTCTGCAGCAGAAGTGACTTTCACTTGAATTATCATCAAAAACTGTTAAATGCACAGAAAAAGTCCAAGGAATTATTATTTTTGGCATTAATTAAGGGAATGGTATTTTTGACATTAAGTGGGGTTTATATACAAATTAGAAATATTTTAAATTTTTAGATGGGTGTGCTTACGAAAGGGGTGTATATACGATTTTTAAGGGGTGCCAATATCGTCACTCTTACTCTTATTCAATTCATTGATCTTTCAAACAAAAGTTTTTCATTTGGGTATCAATATCTTTTTTAAAGTAAAAGAAACCTATTTAGGAAGGCTTTTTCTTTACTATAAATGCACACATCAATTCAACTAAATTTTACCCATAATTTTTGTTCTTTTTAAAGAACCGACATGCTGATGACATAGTGCGTCTGTCCCATTCAGATTTTTTTGAACTTTCGTAGCAAATTAAAAAGCATAACCATGAAATTCAAAAGTTGTACATTATCAACTTCAAAATGGGGATAGATTGTGTGAAAGCGAAAAAAGAAGTTCTTAAAATTTTCATGTTTTTTTATTCTCTCATCAATTGACTTGTCCATGACCTTATCCAAATTACTTTTTTTTTTTTTTTTACTTTACACAAAGCCTTACGACACATGATGTGGACACCAGTAAAAATAAACCATTTAACGAGCAATATTAAAAACTTTAAAAAAAAAAAAAAATTAACAAAATATATTTGAAAATATATATAAATATTATAGAAGAAGAAAGAGTACTAGTTCAACATAAGTATTTGTCAATAATTATATATAATAATAGAAGTTAGAAATATAAATAAATTGTAAAAGTTATTATTGGCAAAGATATGTACTAAAAGAACGTAAACTAGTCAACTTCAAAATATATATATATATATATATATATATATATATATATATATATATATATATATATTTTTTTTTTCCAATTTATTAATAGTTTTTGTAAACCACTTGCTCACTTTTACTAATCACACATTACAAGTAATTTTTTTTTTTTTAAAGTATTACATTTACAATTATTACAATATGACTGTTGGGGCCTATCAATTAAGACACGTTACAAGTAACTTAATGGAATGGTTTTTGCTTTTATTTAGATGTGTTTACAAATTAATTAATATTTAATTAATGAAGAATTAGATTGGGATAATGAGTCATCGACCATAGTCCATACTCCATAGCATAACCAATTAACCAAATCACATCCGCATATAGTTGTAAACTTGTAATTACTATAATTTTATAATATTTTAAAATAGTCAACAAGGGAGAGGAAAAAAGTATAAAGGGAAATAAAAATAAAGAAGGCAGACTTTGTTGGGGATAATCCTCTAAATACGGAAACGCCGTGCCTAATATATGCTTATAACTCATAGCAATTAATAACGTCAATAAGCAGAAAAATAGATGAGAGAGAATAAACAATCACAACACAAGATATACGTGGAAAACCCAAATCGGGTAAAAAACCACGGGCTATCAGGACGACAGAGAAAGTTCCACTATATGATAAAGTTCCACTATATGATAAAGTTACAACCATATACTCCAAGATTCTCTCTCTCACAACCCAAACCCCAAATGCTCACAAGATCCTCACAGAGTACCACCCCAATATCCCCTAGGTCTCCTCTAAATATCACCCACGGATCTCATACTTGATCCACCAATATTCCCTTAGATCCCTCCTCGGATATTCCCATTGGGTCTCCCCGGATCTCACTCACACTATCTGATGTTACATGGTATTCAACTCACACATTCAACCTAATTACAAGGTTCTATTTATACTAGTTACAAGGAGTTTAAGATAAAATGAAATCCTACTCCTAAACGTACAAGACTTACTTGTTCCACATAAATACTATTTCCTTTTATGACA
The DNA here is from genome assembly GCA_008009225.1 of Acer yangbiense. NCBI lineage: Eukaryota > Viridiplantae > Streptophyta > Magnoliopsida > Sapindales > Sapindaceae > Acer > Acer yangbiense. Next base: position 8,920,961 of record CM017763.1, on the reverse strand, counting down.
AGTCTTTTTGTAAGGAGTAAATCCTTTTCCTTCAAGTACAAGAACTTCCAGAAGAATATATTTTCCTATTCTTCACAACATTCTCAATCTCAGAAATACATCGTCTCCGCCGTATTGGTCACGGTGTGCACCCCGCTTCCAACACCCCGAAACAATTCTGCTCCTGACCGCTCTTGCCACCGCTGTGGCTTTTATAGCACCACTCGCAGCGCTCTCCACTGATCTTCGACCGCTCTCATTACCATTGTCGAAATCCACATCGTACATCACTGCGCTATACCGCTGTGGGAACTGCTGTCAAAGCCATAACATAACCCACAGTAGTTTGCTTCATTCTTCTGTTCTTCTAGTCTTCAACCTCCCTCAAACACCACCTTCAAACTTCCAAACGTATCCCACGTCTTCAGAAAGCTCCACATTAGTTGATTCTTGTTTGGTTCACATTTGGTTCACTTAGGAATACAAGTCAAAACCTAACAGACTTTTGCATCTCATCTTTATGAGTAATTCACCTCCAGGGGCGTAACTTTGCCGGTAGATGGACTAGCTTGAGGTTTGGATAAATGACTCTAAAATCAACGTACCAATGGCAAAAAACTTAAAATAAAAAAAACAAAAAAAAAAAAACTGGATAGTACGTTAGATAGATATTGTCAAATATATATATATATATATATATATATCTTTATGTGTAATTCTTTTTGAGTTTTTCATTTATTTAAATTTTAAATCATTTTTTTCATGAGCTAGCATTTATAGAATTGTTCGACGGAATGGATTTTTGATCTTTGATGGAGGAATTAAGGTGGTTGTTTACTCCCCACAATGTCTTGGGTCTGATTTCGTAAGGTCAACCCCATTAAGGAGGAATTTGGATCTATTGCTGAGTTGATATTTGTCCTAACCTAAATAAATCTGATAACATGTGTAATTGCAAACATTTATTTATTTCACTTTTATTATATTTAAATGCAAAGTATTATCTTCAAGTGTCTCAGATTAGGCAAAGATCAGTTCAGCAGAAGATCTTACCTTGGAATTAGGTTCGTTGTTTACTCTCATATATAACTTCTTGAGTTCAACATGGTCGCTGGCAAAACCTAGTGGTAACTACATCTCTCAACAAAATTGAGGTCCCAAGTTCAAATCCTCACTTCTCCAATTTCAAAAGGAGAAAAAAAAAAAAAAACCTTCTCGAGTTCAAAATGTCATTAGTTTTCCCTTTTTTAAAGATTGTATCATTGTAGTAGGGTTTGATACGATAATAAATGAGATAAATTAAAAAAAAAAATGAAAAACTATTTTTTTTTTCAATATTTGTAAAATTAAAAATTGGAGATAAAATAATGACTTTGATTCATCACAAATTCCAAGAAATTATTAAGTGCAAAAAGAATGGAATTTTTGTAAGGAATTTTTGATTTTTCGTGAAGGTTTCAATTTCGTAACGTTAGTATAAATTTAATATTGTAACACTACAAAGTTTCTTAAAATAACTCTATAAAATTATAGAGCCAGACTCCACATAAACGTGTCTGGAATCCCATACCTAAAACCTCCTACATGGCTCCACATATTTATCATAAACTTATTACGCGTACTTGAATATCCTTAAAGAGCGTGTTGAAAGGGTCGGTTCACATATGTCACATTCAGTGTATTCCAAAATAGTGCATGCATGCAAATTATTACGCGTGTTGAAAGTGATCAATAATGCATGCATCTACTGCAACTACTGTAATTCTCTGACTTCAGTCAATCTGGTCTCCGTTATCCAAGAACTGAAAATTCACTGGAAACTGCAAATTAAATAGACTTAGAAAAATCCATTTCTAAATGGAAATTAATTAATTCCACAATTTTGGTTGTTAGCTAGAATAAAATTTGTTGGTCCCCATGCGGCCATGCAATGTTTCTCTGCTCTGTCGTATGTGGGGTTGGGGACATCGGTGCAATTGCAAATGACTTCGATGTATAAAAAAAAAGGAGTAATTGCATAAATGTGCCCCGAGTTTAAACCTAATTACATACATATGGACTTTTTACCATATATTATACAAACATCCCCTATATTCAGTTGACTTCTATCCAAACTAATTATTGACCAGATTTTTAGTATTAAAAGTCCAAAATACCCTTTGTTACTTATTTATACTTTATTTCGTTCCCCTTTAAATAAAATAAGTTATATAAAAATGCAAATAAAAAACTTTTAATTATATATTTTTCAAATAAATTTTAAAAGATAAAAATATATAAAACAAAAAATTTAGAATTTGAAAAAATTAGAAAAAAGAATAAAATAAATTTTTTAAGAAAAGAAATGGAGAACAGATCGATCTTAAATATGCAATTGCTGGGACTTGGATCCACAATCATGAAAAACAAAAGTAGATTTTAAGTTTAACATTAAAATACAATCATTATTGATGATTCATAAACCAACAAACCACAATTATATTCAATTGTCATCATCAGTAGGATTCCATTCAAGCCACATGATTTTTAGCAATAAATGGGATTCCACAATTATATTCAATTTTCAATCATCAATAATAATTGTGTTTTAATGTCAAAAACTTAAAATCTAATTTTGTTTTACATGATTGTGGATCCAAGTCCCGATAATGGCGTATTTGAGATCTGTTCTCTATTTCTTTTCTTAAAAATTTTCCTTTATTCCTTTTTCTATTTTTTTTAAGTCTAAATTTTTTGTTTTATATAGTTTTGTCTTTTAAAATTTGTTTGAACAAAATGTAATTAAAAGTTTTTTATTTACATTTTTATATAATTTATTTTATTTTAAGGGGAACAAAATAAAGTATAAATAAGTAACTAAGGGTATTTTGGACTATTAATATTAAAAATATGGTCAACAGTTAGTTTGGATGGAAGTCAACTGACTGTAGGGATGTTTGTGTAATATTTGATAAAAAGTTCATATATATATAATTATGCCTAAACTCAGGGGATGTTTGTGCAATTACTCCATAAAAAAACACAAAGATTATTAATTATTGTTACGTTCACGTATTCTCTTAAAACATGTGATATATATGTACCTATTATTCTACGTTAGTGTGGTGGAAGGTTCAAATCACATTATACGTATTTTATATATATATATATATATATGTGTGTGTGTGTGTGTGTGTTGGGAGTTTTCTCCCGTTACTGTAGGAGTAGACCTCTTTCGATTATTGTGACCATGCTAGTGCTTGATCTCAATAGATCCCGGCAGATCCTTGATCCGTTTAATGTTAAATTTTTAAAAAATTATTCTTATGTAATATTATGTTAGAATAATAAAAAAAAAAAATGTTAGAATGCTGTGAACTTATATAATTGGCTCATAAGAGTTTATAATGAAGATTTCCATGTAAAATCTTTATAATTATGAAGTTTCATTCAAAATATATTTTTATATATAGAAATTTACAGTCATGAAGTTTGTAACATTGAATAGGGTTCTAAAAATTTCTAACACTCTTGGATGCTAATTTTGTGAGATTAGCATCAAGTAATAATTTAAGTTTTAATATTTAAGTTATTCATGAAGTTTGTGTCATAATATGTGATTGTAAAGTTTACCAAATTTAACGTGAGTTTCTTGACATCTTAATTTTCGTTATATTAAAATCCAAATGTCAGCATTAAATAATAACGTACCGCTTAAGTTTGACCACCTTGACAAAACTTACGGTTAATTGGTTATGTCATTGTATACTAAAAAAAAATTTAAAAAAATGATCATGTCATTATTGACATTATCTTCCAAAGAAATTTTTTTCTTTTTTTAAGAATTAGTTCCGATCATGTCAGGCCATGTGGCTTGGATTAGCGATTGACATGGTGTGGTGCGATTGGATTAGCCACACTAAGTCGGTCCCACTCTCCAACAAGATGGGATATGTTGTTTTTAATTTAATGAAAGTGTGTGGATAAATTCGGATTAGATAATGTATTAGTGTGTCAAACAAAAAAATCGGATTAGTTAGAACAAATTTAAATTATTATAATTTACTTTAGAGTAGTACTATACAATCCAAAAAAAACCTAAAATTCAATCTAAATGATGTGATAAATGAGTTGTTATCACCACATAAATTATTGAGTGATGTGATGAATGATATGAAAATGATAAATCACTTGTCACATCAATTGAGTTAATATTTGAACCAATTTTTCTTGACTATCATTAGTGTTTGTTAATTTAGTTTAAGACCAATTATATGTCTTTGATTAATCATTTATTGCTGTACAATTTCTACACAATAATGATATATTTTCTTTTGGGTAACATCAACTACAATTTCTACAATTTTTTTTTTTTTTACTAACACACATAAATATATAAGATAAGAAAACAATAACAAATTAACACAAAAACTATATTTTCACATCTACACCATGACTTCATAAAGTTGTGGATTCGAGTCTGTCCCTTCCCCAAATTCCTAATTATTGTATAATATTTCATAAAAAAAAAATAAAAAAAAAATTGGCTCTTGCATGTATAATTTCCATGTTTTTATTTATTTTTTATTTTATTTTTTATTAATTTGTTTCTTAACCAAACCTCACCAGAAACTTAAATCTTCTGATACAATCACTACAACTACGTCATTCTGAAACAAAACCACTTAAATCTTCGACACGAAAGATCTTAGCATTCACATTTCTTGTAGTGAATTAATGTTTTTGAAAATCCTTAAACCATGAAATGGTTAGTTACTAAAGCCGTAAATGTAGTTACAAAAACCGTAAACGTAGTTACCGTAGCCGTAAACGTAGTTACAAGTAAAATTTTATAGAAACCAAGCAATGGTTACTGAAGTCGTAAATGTAGTTACCAAAGGTGTAAAGGTAGTTACTGTAGCCGTAAACGTAGTTACAAGCAAAATTTTGAATAAACCATGAAATGGTTACCAAAGCCATAAATGTAGTTACCTTAACGGTAAATGCAGTTACAAGCAAGATTTTGAAGAAATCAAGCTAGAAATGGTTACCGAAGCCATTAAAGTAGTTACAAAAGGCGTAAATGTAGTTACCGTAACTGTAAGCATAGTTATAGGTAAAATTTTGAAGAAACCATGAAATGGTTACCGAAGCCGTAAATGTAGTTACCAAATGGGTAAATGTAGTTACTATAGCCGTAAACGTAGTCACAGACAACATTTTGAGAGGACTGCTAGATACACTCTCTCAACTCACTCTCCCAACCCACTCTCTCTTCTCCTTTTGACACTTGTCCTATGTTGACTTCTTAGAAATAAATTTTAGAGCTATCATTAATGAATTATTTTACATGTTATTTAAAATTCAAATCATCCACATTTTCCCAAATTACCCTTTTTTTTACACCAAATTGTCATTTCCAAATATGTGAGCAAAAATCTTCAAATGTAAAATGGATTGAATAATATTTATTAAATTTATTTTATATATATTTTTTAAAAATAGCAAATATATTATTAACAATATTTAATTTATTAAAATACAATAAACATTGGCATCTTGCGTTTTTTTTAGTATATTTGAGTTTTTATATTAATTAATGAAATTTTAATATATTTTTTTTAACCATATTTTTCAAATTGTGTAAAAATTAATAATCACTTTGTAAAATATGATGAACTTATAATAATATAGACAAAAAGGATAATTTTTCAAATATAAATTATATTTGTTATGATATTTTAGAAAATAAAAAAGAGGTATATAAAATAATAATAATATTAATATTTAAGAAAATGACTATAACAATTAGGTGTAAAGGAAAAGGGCAATTTGGGAAGGCATGATAGTTTGAATTGTAAATAACATGTAAAAACAATTCATTAATGATGGCTCTAAAATTTATTTCAAAAAAGTAAATAATGGACAAATATCATAAGGAGAAGAGAGAGTAGGTTGGGAGAGTGATTCTAGTACTCCTCAAATTTTGAAGAAACTAAGAAATGGTTACCGAAACTAGAAATGTAGTTACTAAAGTCATAAATGTTGTTACCGTAGCCACATAGTTTGATGATTAATTTGATAATTTTATTTATTTATTAGAAAGTAGATTCCCAATAAAGCATTCATGTTTGGCTGCCACATATATGGCCGCCAAACATGAAAGCTTCAGTATATTTTTGTTTGCATCATGCAGTAGCTGGGCCCTATATGATATCATTGAGATTACGTTAGTGTATTATGTATTATGTATTATCTAGCAGAGACCAAATTAAAATACATATTTTCGTACTTGACACTTTTTTTCTTAAGAGAAAAAAATTAGTAATGCTAATTTGGACAATTAGTCCATATTATTAAAGGAAGGCCAATTACGAAGAAATTCATGTATTAATTATAACTTTAATTATATAGACGAGGTTTCAGTGCCAGATTCACCCAAAAATAGTTTAAGATAATTAAGAAAACAAAAATAAATATAAACAAAGACAATGTTGTCTTAATTAATTAAGCTGGTTGTTACACATCGATAAAAAAGAAGAGGAGTGATGCTATTGTCACACTCGGTCAACCTAATAATGCCTTACTTTTAAAAATTTTGATTTAAAAATATAAAATTAAATAATTTTTTTATATTTTTAAATTTATTTTTAAAAAAGTAAAGTTAATTTGTCTAAATCTGATGTCCAATGATATGTCAACACTATAATCTATCCATTTAAATCATGTAAATCTAATCCAATTTAAATGAATGGATTATAGTGATGCCACATCATTTGGGTACTAGATTTGAGTACTAAATTTGGATAAAGTAGTATTTTTGTTTTCAAAATTACCCTTCTTACTTATTTTTTAAACTGAACTCACCCTAATTTTTTTTTTTTTTTAATGTAAATATATATGTTATATTTTTCTCACAGTCTCACCTCATCAGCTAATAAATCATCGACTACGAAGACAACAAAAGTAACAAAATCAGTTTCTTCTTCATCTAAGCAAATAAACAAAATTTCGAAGAAAGTAATGCTACCAACTACCAAGCTCTCGTGGCAGCAGAAATTAAAAATTGTTTTTTCAATCTGCAGGTTGCAACAATGTTGGCTGTGATGCTAGATACAGATTACATGCAGAAAGACAAATTTAAAGAGAACTTTTGGAATGATTGGCGTACATTGCTGGGCAAAAACCATGTGGATTTACACTAATTTTTATTTTTTAATAAAAAAGATTAGCACGAATGGTGGCCTTCACTGGATTTAGAGATTAAACTTACCTTCTCTCTCACCTTCATCTTCTTCCCAACATTTTCTCTCTAATTTATTAAACTTTTCTCACACTTAATTTCTATCTCTAAAACTAGCAAAACCAAGTCATTTTTCATCATCAAATTTTTAAAAATAAATTACAAAATGATCGATTCACGAAGTGATAATAAATAAGATCTAAACAATAATTGCTTCATTGATTATGCAACATCACTTTGATCTTGTAATTTAAAGTTTACGTGTGTTAATCTCTCGCTATAATGCAATTATAGTATTTTTGATATGATACATTTCACTAGTTTTGATTGTATATTACATTATTTTGTGATTTATGAGCACGTGTTTGATGAATTCTTCTCTCTATAACTCTCACCGATCGATAGAGTAATTGTAGCATACTTGGTGGTGTCGGAATCATCTCTCTCATGTCGATGGAGTAGTTGCAACTTGTAAGGTTTTATTTAATTAATTAATTTTTTAGAGGTTATATATAAGGAAATGTTTTATAAAGGATATTTCAGTAATTGGTTGTAAATGAAATTTTTTAATGGATTTAGATCTTTACTGATCTGATCTTTTTTCTTGACCTTTTTAAAGCGTATGATTATTTGTCGATAAAGTGGTTATGAAAATCAATCATATTTTAACTACACATTTATTACAATACTTTCATGTAATAATATCATGTGAGATCATAAAAAAGATCATAAAAAAGATCCGTAGAGGATTCAAATTCATTTTAATTTCGTCGAGTACACTTTTGTTTAAGTTTCATAGCAAAAACAAACATGACTTCCACGGTCAACCCATGACAATCTCATCACTAAAATTACTATAAATACCCAAACACACCCTTCAGTTTCTTCCAATATTTTTCGAGTTTCATTCGGCAAACCGGCCTTTGTGATTGCTTCTTTTGAAACCGAAAAAACTCTTCCTAGGATACGACGAGCACGAGCACTCAACATTCTCACGCACTTTAAATAGGGTTTAAAGAAAAAAAAATTTGAACATCAATTTTTTATTTTTTATTTTGTTGGTTCTGGGTGATAGAAGAATAGAAAAGTTGAGATTTTTTTTTTAGAGGAATAGATGGGAAATTGTTTGTCTGGAGACATACGAGGAGGGAAACAAGCAGTGGGTGGGGTCCAGGGGCGGCTCACAGAATCCAACAACAATGCTGGTGGTGGTGGTGATCATAATGACGCTGTTGACTTCTTCTTCCGATCACGTGGTCTCCACGCTCTTTTTACTCAAATTGAGGTAGATGATACACTTTTCTTCACACAAAAGTCTTTTGGGGATTTTTATTTATATTTTTTTATATATAAATATTTTTATATGAATGAGTGCACATTGGGTCAAACTTTATCCAATTAATTTTTTATTATATATATTTTTATTTATTTACTGTGTCCTGTTTTAATGGGTTTCCTACTATGAAGATTTTGTATTTAGTGGTTGAAATTTAAACAGGCAAGTTATTGAATGAGTCTGCACAAGCAATTTCATTGTTTTTTTCATGGATTGAAGTGTTCTGAGAATTTTGAAAAGTCAAGGAACAAAACTAGAGAACTTGTTGAACACAACACACGGGGTCTGGAGGATCATTCAAAAAGTTGAATAGTTGATGTTTGATCAATGGTCTCACTGGAAACTAATTACTTTGAAAGGATTTTTAATTGATTCTACTGTGCAGGGCTCGTGTGTTCACACAAGGTTGATTCTCATCAATGTCTTCATATACAGTGATTGATCATTGGTGTGGACCTTTTTGAGGGCCAACTACCGGGTTTATCTGTTTGGAACTTTTGTTACATTGACGGGTAAGACCAGTATGCACAAGCAATTTCATGGAACAAAACCAGAGAACTTGTTGAACACAACACACGGGGTCTGGAGGATCATTCAAAATGTTGAATAGTTGATGTCTGATCAATGGTCTCACTGGAAACTAATTACTTTGAAAGGATTTTTTTTTTTCTTTTGAACTATTACACTATTTCGGAAGAATCAGGGAGGGGGCATGACTCGAACCCACAATCTCTTGAATGGAGATTTGAGATGTTTATCACTAAGCCGACCACAATCTCTTGAACTTTACAATATTTTGTTGAAAGGATTTTTAATTGATGCTACAATGCAGGTTCTTTGTTGGCTTGTGTGCTCACATAAGGTTGACTACTCTGTTTTTGAATTTATCAAAGATTGCCTTGGAGAATATTCTCCCCCAGCTGAAACAGGGATTTATGGATGCTGTTTAGACTTCTGAAAAATCCGTTACCTTTTAAAAATGGATAAAGAATCTGATTTGTCATCTAAATTTGTGGCATGGAACTAAGGAGTTGTGGATTCAGATAACTTGGTGTTTAAGATGATATTATCTTTTCATATGCTGGACCACCAGATGCTTTTGGTTTTCTTTATATTGATGAGGACCTTTGTCTGAGGACTGAGGGCCTACCTGGGTTCATCTGTTTTGAACTTTTGTTACCTTGGCAGATGAGACTAGTAAGTTGCATCCAAATGAAACACCTGTATAATCGGACGGTTGTGATCAACATGCTGCATCTTTTTTTGGGTGGAGCTGAATAATTTTCAATTCCTTCAATGCACAATATGGTTTAATGTTAGAAGTGACTCTTATGGTTTAATCTCCAGTTAGTTATCCTTGAAGAGATATGTTGGATGAGATAGATGTCATTATAGAATCAAACATAGATTATTGCTTTTATATGCATGAATGATTCTTTTACTCTTCTACAAGCTTATGTGCTTCTCATTTACTTTTATTTCTTAAAAGTTAATAATTTAAATTTGTATTGTAGTTATCATTATCAGCTTCAAAGTTGCGTGATCGAGATATAACATCAAAGGTATGTTCATATTATAATCATACTAGTTTATATAGGAGTTTCTGTATTGTGTTGATGGTTTTCAAATTTAGTTGTCTATGTATTTTCAGACTTCAGTTGTTCAAATAATGCTAGTACGTTTTTATACATATCTGACATGTGTGAAAGTATGTTTATATGGTTATACTTATAGGTCATTTTTTTTTTCCATAGAGTGATCCCATGGTAGTTGTATATGCAAAGAAAAGAGAGGGGACACTGGAGGAGATTGGACGTACAGAAGTCATTATGAACAGTCTGAATCCTGCTTGGATTGTAAAGATTTCTATTGCTTATCAGTTCGAGATTGTCCAACCATTGGTGTAAGCTTTCCTTATACTCCTAAGTTACTTTATTGTTGTTGATAGATCTTTGACATGTTTCCTAACCCTTGCTTTGCTTTGATGTTTTCTCATTTTTTCTATTTTTCATTTCTTCCTTTCTTCTCTTTTTATAGCTTTCATGTGTACGACGTGGATACCAAGTATCATAATGTATCGGTGAAGGTATATAAGAACTTTTGTTTTTAGTGTTTTATTATTGTTTTTATTCTGAATTTCGTGGTATATACATGATTTGGATGAGAGAGAGTGTTCAGTAGGGAAGTTTAGAGTTATAGAGGCAACTGACCAATAAAAAAAAATGTATATATTCTAAGAGATGCAATCTGCATTGATTTGCATCAATATTATGATGTGTTAACTTTGACAATTTTTTAAATATTTTGGCACAGACTTGAAATTTATTTTTTAATCCTTGCAAGAAATTGAAAACAGTGAACCACCATCTATAAAGTTATTTAGATTATTCTATGGATGAAGCATTGCAAGATTTGACACGTATATCCTATGATCACAATTGGAAAAGCACTTGTTGATGATAATTATGACTTAGTTTTCTAGTTTTCCTGAATGAAAAAGTGATTTACTAAATTTTTGTTGAAGCAATTATAGTGAAGTTATACAGATTAACTAGTTGAAAGTATTGGAGTTAATATACACTTTTTGGAGCCTATCATGTATTGGTTGCACCTCATAGCCCCAGTTGTCATCAGTAGGAAATACTTGCTAAAGCATTAAAGAAGCCTTAAATTTGATTATCATAAAAATAAATAGTAATTACACTTCCGAAAGATTTGTAAATTATGTAAATTTGTATGCAACTAAATCAGAAAAATTTAAAATTCTTTGTTGGATTCTTACCTTAGATATTAAGTGGGAAAGATAATGATTAGGTCAAATTGACAAATATTAGGGGAGTTTTAGAGGAAAAAGATAGTATAAATTAAGATGAGATAAGGCAAGTACAAACTATAGTATGGCAATCAGAATTTAAATGCTTCCTTTTTAACAAGTTCCTGCATTGGTCCAAATAAATTTCAAACGGTTATTATGTCATAGTGAAACAATTATTGAAGGCGAAATTTAAAGTTCAAACTTTCTAATTCTATTGTCCTGCAGATGCTAAAGTTGAATGAACAAGACTTTTTGGGAGAAGCCAGTTGTTTTCTGTCTGAGGTAAGTTGCCTTGAATTAAATTTTGTTCACATAATATATGCAATTCACATTTTTTTTTTTTTTTACATAGCCTTGGGGTGAAATATATGCATATATTCATCGAAGGTATTTCTCCGTTAGCCTCGGGTCCTCTTAGTGTATGTTCTTAAGAGCAACTTCTTGAGTTTTAATGAAAACAAAAGTTTTGTTCTTTCAAAACACCTCATTAGATGGGAGTCTAATATAAGGTGTTGACCTTAATGTGTACCCTACGTGAGACCTTATTCATTGTTGCAGCTAAAAAAGACATTGTTAAAGGGCATACATTTAGACAATTCTTTTTTAATATAATAAAATATATGTTATGCTTCAGCTATCTTTATGGTGACTGGTGAAGCTTTTTGATCAAACAATATTATTAAATGACCATCGTTGGAGCTAGAAAAGAACTAGATTTCCTTTGATATGCTGGTTAATTTTAAATTGGTGGCTTAACATCTGGTAGGAAACCTTGTTCATACTTTAATGTGTTCAACACTAACATATTTCCTTTTTTCCTTTTTGTCTATCAGATAGTGACCAAACAAAATCGAACTTCAACTCTAAATCTCCATGATAAAAGAAATGGGGTTTCGAGAAACTTGGGGACACTCTCTGTCCATGCTGAGGAAACAGTTGCTTCTAGGAGTGCTGTTGAAATATCATTCCACTGTTCTCACCTGGCAAATGTGGACTTGTTTTCCAAAAGTGTAGGTATCCATGAATTGGCTACTTTAAGAACTTCACTGATGGATTTAATGTTTCACTTGTTTATCATCTTCTTATTCCTTTTATAGGATCCTTTCTTAAGAATATCTAGAATTGTTGAAAGTGGAGGTTGTGTTCCAATCTGCAAGACCGAGGTAATAAACGACAACTCTAATCCCATTTGGAGACCAATAACTCTGAGCATGCAGCAATATGGAAGCAAAGTAAGCTCATCACATTTTTACGATCGTTGCTTTGATGTATATAAGCACTTCAAGGATGTTTGGTGATGGGAGAAACTTCTTTAGTTCATTACATTTTTCTTTGATGCAGGAATACCCGTTAATTATTGAATGTTTCGATTTCAATACCAGTGGCAATCATGTACTCTTAGGGTAACTGCTGATCCTTTTTCTGTCATTAACTATTGCTTTTTTTTTCTAAAAAAAAAAAAAAAAAACCCCTTTTAATGATGTTGGATTTTTTCACTTTATTATTATCAGGAAAATTCAGAAATCAGTAGCAGACATGCAGAAACTTCACCTAGAACAAAGTGGTGCAAATTTTGTTTTACCATCTGCTCAACGAAATCGTGAGAAGGTGCTTATTCATGCTCACAATTTTAATTGCTTATGTCAATGCATTGTTTATTCATGCTCCATTTTAATAGTATTATGTCAATTCATTGTTTAATTTTTATTTTTGCTTTATAGGTTCTAAAAGGTCAATTGTTTGTTGATAAGTGTATTGAAAAAGAGCAATATACTTTTCTAGATTACATTTCTAGTGGTTTCGAGCTGAATTTTATGGTTGCAGTTGACTTTACAGGTACCTAATTGGCTATGTCTTGACATTCTAAAACGAGATTTACGTCAAAATATATTTCCTTTTTAATTTATCTGATTTGCTCTTCGTTGCATTTTTCCCTTTTCTGATCTGATTCTGTTTCATGCTTTAATACTTGATCATCTAGCTTCAAACGGAAACCCTCAAAATCCAAATTCTTTGCACTACATTGATCCTTCAGGCAGATTGAATTCTTACCAGCAGGTAAGATTTTGCTAGCAATCTTGTGTCAATTCAATTGAAATATTGTAGAAATATGAATAGAAAACTCAGAGAAGCCATAAAAATATCATTATACTGGAGTCTGTACAAAAGTTGGCTGCTCTAATGTTATATATACAAAGTAAAGAATGAGTACACGAACATAAATACCAAAATTCCCCTCATTCCTAACTAATTGTAACTAATTGTCCTACCATTTAGTAATTTATAATTTTGAATGGCGGTGGCCTTTGTAAAGGCTGACCTTAAAATTTTTTCATGATTGTCTTAACTGAGTGCATATTATTATTTGTGGAATTGTTTTCTTTTATAAAATTTTTGTAAGGAAATATCATCGATTAAGAAAAGATCATTGATTTATTCATAGGCTATAATGGAAGTTGGGGAGGTCATACAATTCTACGATTCTGATAAACGTTTTCCTGCTTGGGGATTTGGAGGAAAAACATTCAATGGTGCTGTATCACATTGTTTTAACTTGAATGGAATTCCAGATGGCTCTGAGGTAAGAGAATTAGATTTTTTGTTTTCGCTATGATTATTATTACTATTTTTTTTTTTCAGTTTGTTGAAATGGTTGGCATATGGAATTTGCCTTTTCCATTTTCTCAATAAACAGCTGATTTCCTTATTTATCAGGTTGAAGGAGTTGATGGCATCATGGCTGCTTATGCTAGTGCTCTACACAATGTTGCTTTGGCAGGACCCACTTTATTTGGTCCAGTGATCAACATGGCTGCACAAATTGCCAGTCAGTCCCTCTCACATGACGATAGAAGCAAGTATTTCGTCCTACTCATCATTACGGTAAGTAGAATTACAATTTCAATATACAGTTTTTTTTTTTTTTTTCCTATTTGGGTGATTAATCAATGTAGTATAACCTTCTCTAGGATGGAGTTCTCACGGATCTTCAAGAAACCAAAGACGCTTTGGTAAGGGCATCTGATCTTCCGTTATCAATTCTTATTGTGGGAGTGGGAGGTGCGGATTTTACACAGATGGAGGTACACCCTTGTTTCTCATAAGCTTCATACACCATTGTATATCCTTTTATATTTTCCATAGTTTTAGGAGATTCTGTTTATAATGAATACTTGGTCTAAGTCATATTTATTGGCAGATTCTTGATGCTGATAATGGCCGTCGATTAGAGAGTTCTACAGGTCGGGTAGCTACTCGAGACATTGTACAGTTTGTTCCAATGCGAGAAGTTCACAGTAAGTACATATGGCACCTCTTTCCCCCTGCTTGAAATGGTCTTTAAGACTCTATATTCCATTTTGTCTTAAATTGCCATTGTGTTTTGGACAGGTGGACAGATTTCTGCTGTTCAAGCTCTTCTGGAAGAACTGCCTGGCCAGTTTCTGACCTACGTACGACCTAGAGATATCTAACCATGCAATCTGCAAGTTGTCTAAACATCTGCTTGAGAAGTTCAAACATCATCAGCATTACGAAAACCATTCCAATAAACATGATTGCTCTGATCAAGATTCGGAGTCAGATTCAAGCTCAAAGTTTTGGCTAGAGACGAGAAGTCCATATTCTTCAGAATTGTGATTTCTAGTAGCGGAAGAGTTGTGTGAAAGGTTTTCGTTGTTTGAGAGATCTTCTGCCATTGACGTTGGTCAAAGGCTTTGATACCATGAAACAATTCAAGAAAAAAATGAAGAGAAACAAGAAGAAGCAAAGATGTGCGAAGTGAACAACAAAGTGTTCGATGAAAGTACAAAAAGAAAAAAAAGAATTGAAGACAATAGCTACTGCTAGGCCATTAATTGAAAAAGATTAATAACTCTCACAATGTACATGTTATTTACTTATTTCAAAGGTGTTTTAGGCTTTTAGCCTCCTCTTTAATTCTTTTCACATTAAGAAGATGAGATGAGTCTCAAAAATCATGTATTGGCTATTTCAGAGGCGTCCTCGCTTTTCTATAATTCTATTAACAATGTTAAAAATAATGAATCTCGTACCATGAAGAGAGGTAGTACCGAATTATCACATTGCCTCTCATTATTTTCTTGGAAGTGGAACAATTCTGAAGCAAATAACTCAACTTTGTCACAACGACACATGACCAAACTTTTTAAGTTCAGCCATTGTGATGCATGAACAATTCTCATTATTTATGCATCATGGATAAGTGAGGTTGTTCGAAGGCAATGGCAAGATTAGAATACTCTAAAAATTTGCATTTCAATCTCAGAGATATAACAGAGCTTTAGATTTCACTGTATAATGTTTTATTGTCATTACAATACACCAGAAATGAAAAACAGAGTTTAAGCAAACAAAATGAAAGTGTATAGTAGAGACTAGAGAGTGCCAAGAAATTAGTTGCCTTGTGGTGATTCTCCAAGTACCTTCAATTTGCTGAAAATAATCTCGCCCTCCTTTGCTACTACTACTTCTATCATTGACTTGCAGTCTTTTATTATCATTTCTCCTATTTGCACCAAGCTTTTGGCCATTGAGGACGTCATCAGGTTCTTCAATCCATTGCAACTGAGGATGGCACTAGCTTAATCAAGTTCTCAACATCTGTCTCGTCATCTTCGTACGAAAATATCTCCTTGTATGAACTAGATTCAAGATGAAGCTTCTGCAGATGACGAATTCTCTGAAGAATACAAAGTGGGAAGAGTAATGATTTATCATTGTAGACCTCAAGAAATTTAAGATTGCAAAAGAGCTGTTCTGAAAACTGGCCCTGAGATATCATCCAGGCGCTCTCTCCGGTTAATTCAGTTTTTCTAGGTTGGGGGAAAGAATCAATAAAGTTTAAAACAGAAAAATTAGAGATAATTTTGAAAAGTTTAAAACAGAACAATTGAAACAAGGATGTTCCTCCCTGCCCGTACAACCTCAGATGACCCTAATGGGGTTTAGTGTAGATTGTGTCCAAATCCAAATATTCCAAAGATTATTATTTTTTAGTTTAAGTTTTCACTAACCTCTTCAATCTGAGCATTTTAATCTACGCCCTCTGAGGCGTAGGAATCATCTACCTCCGAGTAGTAGTTATCATCTTCGTCCTCTGAGGCGTAGGAGGAATCATCTACCTCCGAGTCGTAGTTATCATCTTCGTTCTCTGAGGCGTAGGAACCATCTACCCAATTTATGTGCAACAGAGACAATGAAAAACAGAGGTTTGAGTAAACAATATGAAAGTGGATATTAGAGAGAATGCAAGACATTAAAAATCAAGCAGTGAAAAGATGTAAAAAGAAGACATTTTAACAAACTTAGTCGCCTTCTTGCGGTGATTCTCCTAAGTATACATATATGTACCTTGTATTTGTTGTAAGGTTGTATTCAAGTCACCCTTCAACCTACACACTCTCTTGTTGGGTTTTGTGAAGCCCTGAAACTGTTCTCTCGATTAATTTCCGCTGGCCAGGCAAGTGCCCAGGGGGCGGCATGCGCAGCGCTAATCAGGAGGAGAATTGTTTCTTCTCATTTACCGCTGACCAGGCAAGGTGCCTAGTGAGCGGCACGACCAGCGACCCATCTCAGTGTCTTCACGCCTCATGGACCGCTGACTAGGCACATGCACGCCCAGCGGTCCGGTCAGCGGTAATGGCGTGTTTTGCGCGAAATAGGAGGACAGCGTAAGTAAAAAGAAAGGGTCTTTTAGGGTTATTGTTTACACCTAGTATTCATATAAATACTACATTATGTAAACCCTAATATGTGTGTTAAAATTCACCGTGAGCGTTGAGAAGAGTAGAGAGAGATTGAGAGCAATTGTAGAGAGACTTGAGAGAGACAGAGATATTGTAATCAACTGTGAAAGTAGTGGATTGAGTGCGGTGCGCTCCGTGGACGTAGGCAACTTGCTGAACCATGTAAAATCTTTGGTGTCGTTTCTTTCTTCTTTATTGTTCTCATATTATCTGTGTGTGTTTTATAGATTTGTGTGTGTGAATCTATTCTTTCAACAACAATTGGTATCAGAGCCCTAGGTTTGGGCAGGTTATTTTTCACACAGATCTAGGTTTTTCTCGAGGTCAACGATTTTATTGTAGAGATGGGATCGGAGAAGGATTCTCACAAGATTGAGAAATTCGATAGGACGAATTTCAGTTTCTGGAAGATGCAGATGGAGGATTATCTGTACCAGAAGGACTTGCATTGGCCGATAAAAGAGAAGCTGGCAACTATGACCGATGAAGATTGGTCAAAGAAGCGGAAGCCGAAGAACATGGATGAAGAGGATCTCGAACCCCGGATAGGAAAGCTTTGGGAGCAATTCGTCTCAGTTTGACGAAGCAGGTCACTTTTAATGTAAAGGATCAACTAACTGCCAGAGATCTGATGAAGACTTTATCTAACCTGTATGAACAGCCTTCTGCAGTAAGGAAGGTCCATCTTGTCAAGAAGCTATCAAATTTAAAGATGACGGAAGGTCAGGGTTTTAGAGAGTATCTAAACCAATTCAACGAAGTGAAGGATGGGTTAACTTCTGTGTCTATGGGTTTCGAGGAAGAATTCTTGGCGGTGTTTATGCTCACACAATTGCCAGAAAATTGGAAGATGACATGTCAGTCAATTGCCAACTCGTTCGGGAAAGAAAAACTGGATTTCTCACAGGTTGTGAACATGATTATGACTGAAGAAATCAGGATGCGTGAAGAGGGATTTGGAGTGTCTACATCTTCAGCATTGAATATGGAAGGTAGAGAAAGCAGAAACAGAAATCGGAACACGAATCAACGAGGAAGATCAAAGTCAAGAGGTAAGTCTAAATCCAGGTATTAGGTCAACTATTCGGGAAATCAGCAACGAAACAAGAAAGACGTAGAGTGCTGGAACTGTGGTAAGAAAGGCCACTTCTCGTATGAGTGCAGATCTGAGAAGAAAGATAAGGGCAAGGGCAGTGCGAACTGTGTGTCGGAGGAGTCAGATGACTGTCTCATCTGCTCGTTAGAAAGTAAGACGGAGTCTTGGGTTCTAGATTCAGGAGCGTCTTTCCATGCCACACCTCACAGGGAGTTGTTCGAGAATTACGTCTCAGGAAATTTGGGTAAGATGTATCTTGGTGACGATCAAGCATGCAACATTACCGGGAAGGGAGATGTGAAGATTCAACTGAAAGGGTTAGTTTGGAAGCTCAACAATGTGAGGCACATACCGGATTTAAGGAAGAACTTGATCTCCATTGGGCAACTAGCGTCAAAGGGTTACGTGACAACTTTCACAGATGATAAGTGGAAGATTTCGAAGGGTATCATGACAATCGCCTGAGGAAATAAGAATGGGTCGCTTTACACAACTACAGATGGTTGTGGTTCAATCGCTATGGCGGAAGGTAAAGATGATCCGAACTTGTGGCACCAGAGTTTTGGGCACATGAGTAGTCAGGGGATGAAGTGTCTACATTCGAAAGGTAAGTTGCCAGATTTGAAGAATGTTGAGGTTGATTTCTGTGAGAGCTGTGTGTTGGGAAAACAGAAGCGAGTGAGCTTCAAGAAGACCGGAAGGGTACCGTCAAAGGAGAAGCTGGAACTAGTGCACACCAATGTTTAGGGTCCAGCTTCAGTCTCGTCAACCAGAGGTAAACAGTATTTCCTCACATTTATTGACGACCACTCCAGGAAAGTATGGGTTTATTTTCTGAAACACAAGTCTGAGGTGTTTGATGCTTTCAAGAGATGGAAAGCTAGGGTTGAGAACGAGACAGGGTTGAGAATGAGACAGGGTTAAAGATCAAAAAGCTGCATTCAGACAATGGTGGAGAATATGAAGACAGTGAGTTCAAGAGGTTTTGCTATCTGAGCGGGATAAAGCCCAGTAGAACGGTCCCTGGAACCCCACAGCAGAATGGGATAGCAGAACGTATGAACAGGACATTGACTGAGAGAGCCAGAAGCATGAGGTTACATTTTGGGTTACCAAAACAGTTCTGGGCAGAGGCAGTCAATACAGCAGCATATTTGATCAACAGAGGACCATCAAAGCCTTTGGACCTCGCTATACCAGAAGAGATCTGGACTGGGAAAGAAGTAAAACTTTCTAATCTTAAAGTGTTTGGGTGTGTTTCTTATGTGCATATAGGTGATCATGCGAGGAATAAGCTAGACGCCAAGTCAGTTAAGTGTACTTTGGTGGGCTATGGAGAAGATGAATTTGGTTACAAGCTGTGGGATGACCAAAACCGCAAGATGATCAGAAGTAGAGATGTTGTTTTCAATGAAAGGGTTATGTACAAAGACAGAAACACACAGGTGTCTGAGCCAGAAAAGCCAGAGTACTTTGGGCCGAATGATGTGTCAGAGAACAGGGTATTGGAACCAGTTAATCAGAATTATGAAGAACAAGGTGTGCTGCTCCAGGTTACAAATCATATCCCACATAGAGACGTTCAAGCGACACAGGCTGAGAGTACAATGAGAAGATCAACTCGAACTCCTATACCAAATAGGAAGTACTTGCAATACATGCTGTTGACAGATGCAGGGGAACCTGAGTGCTATGATGAAGCATATCAAGGAAAAGATGCGAGCAAGTGGGAGCTTGCAATGAAGGATGAGATGAAGTCGTTGATTTCTAATCAAACTTGGGAGTTAGCCAAGTTGCCTGAAGGAAAGAAAGCCCTACAGAATAAGTGGGTGTTTCGGATCAAAGAGGAACATGATGGTTCCAAGAGATACAAGGCACGACTAGTGGTCAAAGGCTTCCAACAAATAGAAGGTATTGAATACTCTGAAATATTTTCTCCTGTTGTTAAACTAACTACGATCCGGTTAGTATTAAGCATTGTCGCAGCGAAAGGATTATATTTGGAGCAGTTAGATGTGAAGACTGCCTTTCTTCATGGTGATTTGGAGGAAGAAATATACATGAAGCAACCATAGGGGTTTGCGGAAGAGGGTAAGGAAGAGTTGGTGTGTAGGTTGACAAAGAGCTTGTATGGCTTAAAACAAGCTCCTCGACAGTGGTACAAGAAGTTTGATGGGTTTATGCAAGGCAATGGATATTTCAGATGCAATGCTGACCACTGCTGCTATTTCAAAAAGGTTAAGTCAAGTTTTATTATTCTGCTACTTTATATTGATGACATATTAGTAGCTGGTGCAGATTTAGAAGAGATTAACAATTTAAAGAAGCAACTCTCAAGTGAGTTTGAGATGAAGGATTTAGGTGCAGCAAAGCAGATTCTTGGAATGAGAATTAGCAGAAACGAACAGGAAGGTACATTGAAGCTTTCTCAAGCTAAGTACGTTCGGAAGGTGTTGCAGAGATTCAGCATGGGTGATGCAAAATCGGTAAGAACACCTTTGGCTAGTCATTTCAGGTTGTCCAAGGAACAGAGTCCGAAGACAGAAGAGGAGAAAGACTTCATGGCTAAAGTTCCTTATGCTTCAGCCATTGGAAGCCTAATGTATGCCATGACTTGCACAAGACCAGATATTTCCCATGCAGTGGGAGTTATGAGCCGTTACATGTCAAATCCAGGTAAGCCTCACTGGGAGGCCGTGAAGTGGATCCTAAGATACCTGCGGGGTACGACAGAGAGATGTCTAATCTTCAGAAGAGATGAACTCAAGCTGGAAGGTTATGTGGATTCAGATTTTGCTGGGGAGGTAGATCATGGAAGAAGTACCACCGGATATGTGTTCACAATGGCTAGTACCGCGATTAGTTGGATGTCCCAGTTGCAGAAGATAGTGACAATTTCTACAACTAAAGCAGAGTATGTGGCTGTGACAGAATCAAGCAAGGAGCTGATATGGTTACAAGGTTTGTTAGCTGAGTTGGGATTCGATCAAGTTATGAATGTGTTGCACAGTGACAGTCAGAGTGCAATACACTTGGCTAAGAATTCGGCGTTCCATTCTAGGACCAAACATATAGATCTTCGTTACCATTTCATTCGATCGTTAATCGAAGAAGGTGTGTTAAAGCTTGTAAAGATAGCAGGTAGCAAGAACCCAGCTGATATGATGACCAAGCCAGTCACTACAGAGAAACTGGAGCTGTGCGCAGCTTCAGTGGGTCTTCAAGAGTGAAGACGTGGGGAATGAGCGCACCGTAATTATCCACTAAGTCATCAAGGGAAGATGGAGGACGTATGTTCAAGTTTCAGTTCTTCAAGTGGGAGATTGTTGGGTTTTGTGAAGCCCTGAAACTGTTCTCTCGATTAATTTCCGCTGGCCAGGCAAGTGCCCAGGGGGCGGCATACGCAGCGCTAATCAGGAGGAGAATTGTTTCTTCTCATTTACCGCTGACCAGGCAAGGTGCCTAGTGAGCGGCACGACCAGCGACCCATCTCAGTAGCTTCACTTCTCATTTACCGCTGACCAAGCAAGGTGCCTAGTGAGCGGCACGACCAGCGACCCATCTCAGTGTCTTCACGCCTCATGGACCGCTAACTAGGCACATGCATGCCCAGCGGTCCGGTCAGCGGTAATGGCGTGTTTTGCGCGAAATAGGAGGACAGCGTAAGTAAAAAGAAAGGGTCTTTTAGGGTTATTGTTTACACCTAGTATTCATATAAATACTACATTATGTAAACCCTAATATGTGTGTTAAAATTCACCGTGAGCATTGAGAAGAGTAGAGAGAGATTGAGAGCAATTGTAGAGAGACTTG
Source organism: Acer yangbiense (assembly GCA_008009225.1). NCBI lineage: Eukaryota > Viridiplantae > Streptophyta > Magnoliopsida > Sapindales > Sapindaceae > Acer > Acer yangbiense. Next base: position 8,898,932 of record CM017763.1, on the reverse strand, counting down.
AGAGAGACAGAGAGATTGTAATCAACTGTGAAAGTAGTGGATTGAGTGCGGTGCACTCCATGGACGTAGGCAACTTGCTGAACCACGTAAAATCTTTGGTGTCGTTTCTTTTTTCTTTATTGTTCTCATATTATCTGTGTGTGTTTTATAGATTTGTGTGTGTGAATCTATTCTTTCAACAACATCTCTTGCCTGTCCAGTCTGCCTTTACTATCTGTAATATTGGTGTGGTTACGTCTCGTGACGAGAAACACTTCATCTCGGGGCAACTATACAAAGTTAATTCTTCCAAAGATGGTAATTGGAAGGTGCAATTTTCAGAGCAGAAGCATGACAGACTTGGTAAATAATCAAGTGTTAAAGTCCTCAATTTGCTGAAAGTAATCTCCTCTTCTTCTGTTACATCTCCCTCCTTTGTTACTACTTCTATCATTGACATGCATTCTCCTATTTCCATTTCTCTGAGTTGTACCAAGCTTTTGGCCGTTGAGGATGTCATCAGGTTCTTCAATACATAGCAACGCCATACCCTCAAAAATGTTAGATTTTGGAAAGAATTCTGAAAAGATAAATAAAAACAAATGACACTTATGTACTTTGAAATGACTTTTAAAATTTCACAATGAAAAGATAAATACATTGGTTAGTAAATATGTGGATTCACAAATCTTGTACCTTTTCAACCAAAAACAAAGGTCGTTGTGCTGGAATTTCAAGGTGGCTCTCCTCGTTATTTTCTTGGGAGCTAAACAATTCTGAGGCTAATAACTCTATTTTGTCTCAGCCAACCACTTCCAACTCCTTTAAAACTAACCATTTTGAAGAATGTACCCCTGGATAGAAAGTTCTAAGTTGAGGTAAATAATTGAGCTTGATGGAGGTTACTTCCGGAAAGACAAATCTAACCGCAGCTTTTGCTTCTCCTTCCTTGGCTACAATCTCCTCCACTTGTCAACAATACTCCACTTTAAGCTGTACAAGTTGCAATAGACTCCTACCAATGGAGGCTGGAAAAACATCTTTCAGATTTTGACAATGATAAACTCCCACTTTCTGTAGGCTTTTAAAGAACAACTCTGTTTGAGGATCCTTATTCCATATGTGCTTCAATTTTGGTAGGCTACCGATAATTAGCTCTTGTAATTGTTGAGTTATTGCTCCAGAATGAGATTCTTCAAAGTTTACGTTTTGGACATCAAAAATCTCTTCAATTGAATCACAGTCAATAACATATAACATCTCCGGCATTGGCAATTCTTCAAAAGACAACTTTGCCTGAGGATCCATCTTCCATATGTGCTTCAATTTTGGTAGCTCGCTGATTTCTAGCTTTTCAAAGTTTACGTTTTGGAGATCAAAATTCTCTTCTACTAAAGCGCAGCCACTAACACCAACTGTTAACAGCCTCGGCATTGAAAACTGAAAGATAGTCAATAGACTATTGCAGTCACGAACTTCCATATATTTTAAATTGAAAAAGGACTCCTTAGCTCCGTTCTGCCATACCATCTTCAAGTTATTTGAATTGGAAATTTCAATTTCTTCTAAGCTAGGGAATGTGACCTGCAATGTTCAAGCCATTACTATGTTACTAATATTCTTTTCAATTCTGATTCAAAATAATTAACATGGAAATATTTATTTAAAAAAATAAAGAAAATAATTGGATATAAGATGTATACTTAAACAACGATAATATAAATTAACTGTGCATATGAGATAAAAATCAATATCTCAATATTTTAATACTTCTATTTGACAAAATAACACTTAATAATATATTTTAAATCACATAAGACAAAAATTAAAATAATTACTATATAAATCAATCTAATCCAATAATTTATTTTAAAATCTAATCCCAAATACAAATCCAATCATATTTCCTGTACCTATTATTTCAGAGGTGTTTTAGCATCCTCTTTAATTATATTCACATTAGATCATGAGATGATCAATCTCAAAAATAATTTAGTTCCAATTAATTTTAATTTCATATATGAATCCACTAATTTATCATATATGTATGGGTTATTTTAGGGTGTTCTAGATCTTCTAGAATTCTATTCACAATTTTTTTATAAAAAAAAGACATAAATCTCATACCTTTTCGACCATGAAGAGAGGTTGAACTGAGCTATCATGTTGGCCCTCATTAATTTCTTGGAAGTTGAACAATTCTGAAGCAAATAACTCAACTTTGTCACAACCATACATAACCAACGATTGTAAGTTCTGCCATTGTGATGTATGTACTCCACGATAGAAAGTTTTGAGTCGAGGTAAATAGTCGAGATGTAGAAAGGTTATTCGTGGGAATACAAATGTAGCAGCTACGTTTGCTTCTCTTGGATCATCCCCAACAATCTCCTCCACTCCACAATGGCGCACATCAAGCTGTTGAAGTTCCGAAAGACTCTCGGCAATAGAGACTGGAAACAGATATTTCAAATTCATACAATGATGAACATTGACACTGTTTAGTTTTTGATAGGAGAACATTTTGTGTGGATCTTTGTTCCATATGTGCTTCAGTTTTGGTAGTCCATTAATAACCAGTTCTCGTAATAGAGCTTCTTTTGCAGGAAGTGATTCTTCAAAATCTACCTCTCGGAGATCAAATATCTCTTCTACCAAATCATAGTCACTGATAGTTAAGGATTCTAGTCTCACGATTCTTTCAAGCATGTTAGACTAAAAAATAGTCAATAGCTTATTGCACCTTGTGACTTCCAATGATTTTAGATTGCAAAACGAATCCTTGCAAAGTAAAGAAAAGGAAGATAACTTATCCGTAGAAGATGAAAATATAACTTTTAATGTAAAACTAAAAAGCAAAAAAAGCGTGTCAAATTGAATTATTTTAACAAGTGTTATAAACTGTGATCCAAAATTTATATTGTGGAGATCAAAATCTCTTCTACTGTTGCACAATTAGTAATAGATAAGGACTTTGGCATTGACAATCCTTCAAGTGTAAGAAGCTGAAAGATAGTCAATAATTTATTGCACCCACTAACTTCTATAGATTTGAAATTGAAAAAGGACTCCTTAGCTCACTTGTTCCATACTATTTTCTAAACTAGGATGTAACAAATTAGAGGCGTGTTCTATATAAAGCTAGAGGGGGGTGAATAGATTTTAACTATTATTACCCAATTTTCGCATGCAAGTCAATTTTACGAAAATGCCCCTACTAGTCAAAAATACATACAAGTGTAATATAGTACGGAATTTAAATAACACTTGATGTATACGTGGAAACCCAACCACTGGGAAAAACCACGGGCTGTTTAGTGCGCCACACTCGGACCTCGAAATCCACTAATCGAAATGGAGTTTACAACCTATGTAGACCTCGTCTAACACTCCGGTCAATAACCCCCCACTTCTACCACTCGGGCCTTTAAAAGTGGCTCTAGTCCAATTGCTTGAGGCCTAAGCAACCTTAGCCTCAAGACTTGATTCTCTAAGAAGAGATTTTGCAACCTATGTGAATATGTATGAATATTCAAATAACAAACAAGGCTAGGTAACCTTAGATGCTTATCTAGGATGATGATATAATCAATTTAATCAACCCTAGATATCAATTGCTAAATGACATGTCAAATAGCTTAGCTAATCAAGATTAAGCAAAAACCTAATTAGCTATCACAAAAACAACACTCAATTAATTCATCACAATTAATTCTCTATTCTTGTATTTATCATATGATCAACAACATACAAGTAAATAAAAAGAGAATATGCTAGATAGTAAAAATACTAAAATAAGATGAAACTAATCAAAATCTTACCAAGCATATTGTGATGATGCCAATCCAATCATAGATGCTTTCTATGTAGACATAGAAGATGCAATATGAAATTTGATGCAAAAAGGATTTGATTTGAGTGTTTAAAGGTGGGTTCTTGAATTGATTTTTTCTCAAAAATCTCTCTTGAAAGATTAGGGTTCTAATTGCTCAAGAAACTTGCTCAGAGATTGAGAAAATAATATATTTATAGACATCAAGAATTGGGCATGTGAAAAGACACTTTTGCCCCTGAAACGCACCGTTCGGCGGTTTCAATCGGCGGCCAGACCGCCGATCACGACCGCCGAATTGAGCTCGTGAAGAACAGAGCATTAACGGCGGTTTCATTCGGCGGTTTCGCGACCGCCGATCCAACTGCCGAATCAAACCCGAGGGATTAAAATCGATCAGGTATGAACGGCGGTTTCGAACGGTGGTCGTGACCGCCGATCTTGACCGCATAATTGCTTCAGACCTCTCTGGACTGAAACGGCGGTTTCATTCGGCGACCAGCCCGCCGATCATAACCGCCGATCACCTAGATATGTGAAAACCAAGGAGAAGCCAAGGGCATTCTCCATAGGCGGTCTTCGCGCGAAACCAAGCACTCATTAGTGCAAGCGCGGACGTTTCCGACCAATGTCGGGAAACGAATTATAAGGCACATATACACACAACAAGATATATCAACCAATGTGCTAGTGTGTAAAGTGACATGTGAAGAGATGCACATAAAAATAAGCAAGTATGCAATCATAGCAAGAATGCTAAGTGTGTGTGTGCTTCTAAATCTCTTCAAAGAAAAACAAGCACAAGAGATTATACCTTTGGCGTGCTTGTATCTTGAGGTCATGGAAGGGCCTTTGATCTTCAACACTAATCACTTAGACTACCCTTACATTCAAAACCCCAACATGTGGTTTGACCACGAAATAAGCCAATCAACAAAACGGGAATCCTTACAATCTCCCCCTTTGGCTATTTCGTGACAAAACCACCACTCACATTGATTCCTCACCACAAAAATAAACCTATGGGTCAATGAAGATTTTCTACAATACAAAGAGATATATAAAAATAAAACTTGAAGACTTCAATCTCTTGTAGAGCAATCATTCCCTGAAATAAGGTTTCTAAGCTTTCCAAAACAAGAAAAGGTGAGATGAATCAAGTGAGATTAAAACAAGCATTTGCATATTTAAAAATATTAAGCACAACATCATGTTGTTTTATGTATGCAATGCTCCCCCTCAAAGGGTTACCCCCCCTCAATATATATTCTCCCCAATGTGCACCAATTTCTACAACAATTTGCACCTCCCCTTACCACATTCTACTCCCCCTTTTTGTCATGATATAGGCAAAGGAGTAGTCCCCAACCGGGTCACTTAAGGCAAAGAGAGATAGTAGCATTCAAGTATATGCATAATCAATATAAGTCACTTTATGCAATCTCAATTAATCGGAGAGAAACGAGGAGATTTATTAGATAAAATGTGTGAAACAAAATGCTTTGCATACAAGACATATAGCATTCAAGTCCAAAATACCATGGTATTTGGCAAAGCAAATGACAAAGGTTTCTAATAGGAATTCAAACCAATTTCACCATTGTCATGAGAGAAGCAAGGATATAGAAATTTCATTGATTTCAAAATAAGAACAACTATATCCAACTTTATAAGCTAAACATGTCATGAGCAACTTTGCACCCTATTTAATTTTTCCGGGAATGAAACCCGTATGATAGTAGACATATTCAACCAATAAAGAAAGAGAGACATTTGGATTGTAAAATCCTTGAATGGATACTAGATCCTTTTTCATTTGAGTCTCATAAGCTTTTTCACACAAGTTTTTGCATTTAATAACGCAATTATCAATTCATGCTTTTTCATTTGAGCATGTACATGAATTTCATGCTTTTCATAAGACATAAGCATGTTATAAAAGAATCATCATGTCATGGAGATAATCATAGGTCATTCAAATCTTACTACCTACATACATCTCCTAGTCCAAAAAGCATGTTTGAACATAAATATGACATGGATTGTAAACAAGCAAGATTCACACTTATTGAATTGAAAATATATATACATATGTGCAACCAAGCTTACTCAAGCAATCAACCAAGAAGCATAAGATTTTTTAAATTTTTTGCAAGTGACAAGAATGCAAAAATAGCTCTCTTTGCTTGAGTTCCCCGTATGGGGTTAGTATCATCCTTCATTAATGAAGGGCATGAGGTCCTATGGACCTACCAAGTTCATTGGACTTAGTTGAACCTATTTGAGACTTGTTAGTCTCGTAGCAAGCGGGTTCATTTTTCCTTATCCACATAGATATGACATTTTTCTTCCTAGTGGACAATGGTTCAAGAGTACTAGAATTAATAGGATCATGAATATGAATGTTTTCCTTCCTATTAGCATGCATTCTAGCTCTTATCATTTTCTTTTCAATCATGCTTTTGATTCTACATAATTTAATGAAATGAAAGCAATTTGGTCTAATGTGACCATTAATACCACAAAAGTGACATGTAGGGATAAATTTAGAGTTCATACCATGTCCTTGTGCATGCATAGGAGCCATCCCATGACTTTGTGGTTGAGCGGGTTCAAATATTCTTTGTTGTTGAACCGGTCTAGCTTGCTTCCTTGTTTCATTTTGCATGATTGGCCTCTTCCCTTGATGAATATGAGCTTGAGGGAAGTTAGGTTAAGGAACTTTTTGAGCTTGAGGTTGTCTCTTTGGAGCTACCTTCACTTGTGCACTTCTTGAACATTGTCCTAGATCAATTTTCTTCCTAGGAGTGTGCACCGGTGAGGCTTCTATCTTGCCCAAACTCTTGACAAAGATGGTTTTGGTTGGAGTGGTGATCTCCTTGCTTACTTCATACCCAATACCTCTCTTGTCACAAGGGTTCTTTCCACTACCAAGAATGTGGTCAAGTTTCTTGGTGCTTGTAGTCATCCTAGACAATGACTCTATGGCTTCAACAAGCTCTCTCTTCAACCCTTCTTCATTCCTCTTAGACATAGCTAGCTCATCCCTTAGCTTGTCTTCAATCTTCTTGGATGCCTCCACTTGTTTACTTAAGTGGTCATTGTGTGTTGGAAGTTCTAGATTTTCATCCTCTAAAATCTTCAACTTTATATTTTTCTTCTCCAATGAACTTTCACACTTGACTATAAAGTCATTTACATCCATTTTCTCTACATTTCCATTTGTAGAGTTAGATGAGGAGTCATCTTCACTTAAGTTATCTCCTCCACTCTCATTCTCACTAATGGAATCATTTTCCTCATTTAGACCTCTACCTTGGTCTCTTGAGTCAATGAAAGTCATATCCCAATGAGTAGCTACATATATCTTCTCTAGAGCTACTTCTTCATCTTTTTCTTCTATGGGATCACTAGTCAAGTCATTCTTACCAACAACTTTATCTTCTACACAAGTGGCCCCAAATGCCGTGTAGTTGATGGTAAGCTCATCATCACTTGATGACTTATCTCCCTCTCCGGAGTCATCACTTTTACTCCATGTGGCGGTCATCACTTTTGCCATCTTGTTCTTCAAGTTTCCACAATCTGGTGAGATGTGACCTATACCACCACACTCATAGCATTGGACCCCTTTCTTCTCACTATGCTCTTGCCTAGGCTCAAAACTCTTGAATGGAGCTTTTTTCTTCAAGTCTTGGCCTTTGGATCCAATGCCCTTATTCTCGAACTTGACAAACTTCTTGAATCTTCTAAGTAGCAAAGCCATGTCTTGGTCCGAGTCACCTTTTTCCTCATTCTCAACCTTGGAAGCTTTCAAAGCAATTCCTTTTTGCTTTTTAGGAGGTGAAATACTAGGAGCCTTCCTAGATTCATAGGCGAGGAGTCTTCCAATCACCTCGCTCGGCTTCATATCCTTGTATGTGCTATTTTCCTCTAAAGCCGTCACTTTTGATTCGAACCTAGCGGGGAGAGACCTCATAATTTTCTGCTTAACTCTCCTATCCGAATAAGGATCACCGAGTTGATGGCTTTGATTCACAATATCCATCAACTTGACTTCAAAGTCATTGAAGCACTCGTCCTCCTCCATTTTAAGCAACTCAAATTGCGTTTGAAGGACTTGTAGCTTGGAATCCTTAACGACATCGGTTCCCTCATGTGCAACCTGTAGGATATCCCATGCCTCCTTGGCTATCCTAGTGTTCTGAATCAGTTTGTACTGATTTTCATCCACTGCACATAGAAGAGCATGCCATGCCTTCCTATTCCATTTTGAAGTCTCAAACTCTTCAGGTGACCACTGGGCCTTTGGCTTGAGTACTTCTTCTCCACCACTTGTGGGAGTCATCATAGGAGGTGCATACCCATCTTCAATTGCCATCCATGCCCTATCATGGATTTGGCACACATATGCCTCCATCTTGCCTTTCTATGAGGCATAATTCACACCGGTGAGGAGAGGAGGCCGTGTGCTTGAAGCACCCTCATGGTTGCCACTGAATCCACTCATTGTCTCAAATGAATGAATGAAATGTATGCAAAATGTATGAATGAGCAAAAATCACACAAATGCACAACACACCTAAAATGAGCTAGGATCACCTAAGTATATCTAGGAACCCGCTCTGATACCAATTGAAACAAATTAGAGGCGTGTTCTATATAAAGCTAGAGGGGGGGTGAATAGATTTTAACTATTATTACCCAATTTTCGCATGCAAGTCAATTTTACGAAAATGCCCCTACTAGTTAAAAATACATACAAGTGTAATATAGTGCGGAATTTAAATAACACTTGATGTATACGTGGAATCCCAACCACTGGGAAAAACCACGGGCTGTTTAGTGCGCCACACTCGGACCTCGAAATCCACTAATCGAAATGGAGTTTACAACCTATGTAGACCTCGTCTAACACTCCGGTCAATAACCCCCCACTTCTACCACTCGGGCCTTTAAAAGTGGCTCTAGTCCAATTGCTTGAGGCCTAAGCAACCTTAGCCTTAAGACTTGATTCTCTAAGAAGAGATTTTGCAACCTATGTGAATATGTATGAATATTCAAATAACAAACAAGGCTAGGTAACCTTAGATGCTTATCTAGGATGATGATATAATCAATTTAATCAACCCTAGATATCAATTGCTAAATGACATGTCAAATAGCTTAGCTAATCAAGATTAAGCAAAAACCTAATTAGCTATCACAAAAACAACACTCAATTAATTCATCACAATTAATTCTCTATTCTTGTATTTATCATATGATCAACAACATACAAGTAAATAAAAAGAGAATATGCTAGATAGTAAAAATACTAAAATAAGATGAAACTAATCAAAATCTTACCAAGCATATTGTGATGATGCCAATCCAATCATAGATGCTTTCTATGTAGACATAGAAGATGCAATATGAAATTTGATGCAAAAAGGATTTGATTTGAGTGTTTAAAGGTGGGTTCTTGAATTGATTTTTTCTCAAAAATCTCTCTTGAAAGATTAGGGTTCTAATTGCTCAAGAAACTTGTTCAGAGATTGAGAAAATAATATATTTATAGACATCAAGAATTGGGCATGTGAAAAGACACTTTTGCCCCTGAAACGCACCGTTCGGCGGTTTCAATCGGCGGCCAGACCGCCGATCACGACCGCCGAATTGAGCTCGTGAAGAACAGAGCATTAACAGCGGTTTCATTCGGCGGTTTCGCGACCACCGATCCAACCGCCGAATCAAACCCGAGGGATTAAAATCGATCAGGTATGAACGGCGGTTTCGAACGGCGGTCGTGACCGCCGATCTTGACCGCATAATTGCTTCAGACCTCTCTGGACTGAAACGACGGTTTCATTCGGCGGCCAGCCCGCCAATCATAACCGCCGATCACCTAGATAGGTGAAAACCAAGGAGAAGCCAAGGGCATTCTCCATAGGCGGTCTTCGCGCGAAACCAAGCACTCATTAGTGCAAGCGCGGACGTTTCCGACCAATGTCGGGAAACGAATTATAAGGCACATATACACACAACAAGATATATCAACCAATGTGCTAGTGTGTAAAGTGACATGTGAAGAGATGCACATAAAAATAAGCAAGTATGCAATCATAGCAAGAATGCTAAGTGTGTGTGTGCTTCTAAATCTCTTCAAAGAAAAACAAGCACACGAGATTATACCTTTGGCGTGCTTGTATCTTGAGGTCATGGAAGGGCCTTTGATCTTCAACACTAATCACTTAGACTACCCTTACATTCAAAACCCCAACATGTGGTTTGACCACGAAATAAGCCAATCAACAAAACGGGAATCCTTACATAGGAAATGTGACCTATAATGTTCAAGTAGCCGTATTACTAATATTCATCCCAATTCTAATTGAAAATAACATGAAAATGTTCAAACGGGTTCCGGGTCGGGTTGATTAATTGGGTCGACTATGAGTCAAACAATTATACTCGACCCCTCTCAATTTGATCCGATATTTATATAAAAGAAAAAATAAAACTCTAATCTCTATATCTCTTTGTTTGTTAGTATTTTATGTTCGAATTTTAGATTTATTAAACTTGGATATGTTGTGTTCTATTAAATTTAGGTTTACTTATGAATTTTAAGTGTAGGTTAAACTTTATGTTTTGATCTTTATTTAATGTAATTTATGTTCAAAGTTGAGTGAATGTTTGAAATAAAGTATATGTTTTTTTATTTTTATTTTTATTTAAGTGATTACTATATAATCCAACCTAATTTAGTTTCAATTAAATCTAATCCCAAACATAAATCCAATCGTATTTCCTGTACCTTATTTCAGATGTGTTTTAGCACTCTCTTCAATTCTATTCACATAAAGATGAGATGAGTCTAAAAAATAATGTAGTTCCAATTAATTTTAATTTCATATATATGAATCCAATCATTTATCATATATATATGGATTATTTCAGAGGTGTTCCCGATCTTCTTCACTTATATTCACAAAAAAAAAAATTCTGGAAGTCAAAAAAATTCATATATATTAATCTCATACCTTATTTTCTTGGAAGTCAAATAATTCTGAAGCAAATAACTCAAATTTGTCAAAACCACACATGACCAACGTTTTTTGATGTATGTACTCCATGATAGAGAGTTTTGACTTTGAGTCGAGGTAAATACCCAAGCTTCAGAGAGGTTACTTGTGGGAAGACAAATGTATCAGCTACTTTTGCTTCCTCATGATCATCCCCAACAATCTCCTCCAGCACTTCACAATAGTGCACATGAAGCTTTTCAAGTTCCGAAAGACTCTTGGCAATAGAGACCAGAAACAGATATTTCAAACTCATACAATGATGAACTACGACACTGCTTAGTTTTTGAAATGAGAACATTTTTTGTGGATCCTTGCAAAGTTGATTGGGCCATATCATCTCCAAGTCTAACATCTCAGAAATTTCAATTTCTTCTAAAGAAGGAAATGAAACCTATATATATATAACTCATAGCATTAACAAATAAGTAAGAAATAAAGGAAATAACTGTAAGTAAAGAAAAGGAAGATAACTGTACAAGATGAAAATACAACTTAAAATTTTTCTTTTCCTAAAAAAATAGAAAGAAAGTATAGAGACTAATTACTAAAGAATTCTAATCCAAGATTTGTATTTTTATTTTGGGTGTTGTTATTGCCACTCATAAAACTAATTAGTACATCCATTTTTTATTAAAAAAATTAGATTACAAAAATATCCCTAAATAAAATTACTAAAAGGGACAAAATAAATTAATTTAAGTAAGTTAACTCATGATAAACCTCTCCTTTAAATATCTATAAGTTAATGGCTTTAAGTAAAAGTATTCATCCAAAAAAAAAAAAAAAACAATAATGCTACATTGCCCAAATGATGTGGTAACACTTTGGGCCATTCATTTAAATTGTATTAGATTTGCATGAATTAAATGAATGGCCTAGAATGTTGCCACATCATTTAGGCACCAGATTTGAGCAATGTAGCATTACTAGAAAAAAAAATGTAAACAGTTAAAAATATGGAGCATACAAGTAAATTCTAATAATCCTAATAAAAAAATATAATATTTATCATTCCTTTTTCAAGTCAGAAATCTTTTATATTAAGATAAATGAGGACCTGATGAAATTTTATGAAATTTCAATATATTTTGATGAAAGATGTTTTTTTTTTTTTTTTTGGGAAGTAAAACAATGATATATAATTAGAAAATATTTTAATTTTTTTTAAAGGAGGAAAATATTTTAATTTGTTTGGGAACTAAAACTATTTTTTTTATATTTATAAATTTATAATGCATTTAAAAAAAAAAAAACATATGGGAGTTAATCCAAACCCGGTGGAATGAATTTCTAATGAAATTCAACACTCCATGCACTAGTGGAATACCGCCGGAAGATAGAAATTAACATCCAAGTCAGTAGTATTCCCATTTCACTTTCATTATTTCAATAAAACAGGCAAAAATTCTTGTGGGGGGGATGAGGGTGTTAGAAGGAAGATTCATGCTGTAGATTGGGTCACTGTTTGTAGAAGTAAGAAGAAGGGAGGGTTGGGTATTGGTAGGATGGTTGATAAAAATGATGGTATGCTAGCCAAGTGGATATGGAGGTTTGGCTATGAAGGGCCCTCCCTTTGGAAGAGCGTGATCTATTCTAAATATGGCATAAATGTTGAAAGGCTGATTTGGGATTGGCAGGGCTTGAGAGATCCTTCCCAATTTGTTCGGGCTATTGCAACGATTCTGAAGCCTGGGTCGCGGTCGGTTCATGTGTGTAATGTTGGATTTAAGGAGGTGGTGGGGAGTGGTAAAGGTTTTAGGTTGTGGCAGGATATTAAAGTGGAGACGGGGAAGCTCTCGGAGGCTTTTCCTAGAATTTATGTTCTAGCCTCCGTTAAAGATGGTTATGTTGTGGATTATGGATGGTGGAGGGGAGAGGAGTGGGTGTGGAAAGTGGAGCTTAGAAGGGAGCTTTTTGATTGGGAAAAGTTGCAGTGGAATTGTTTTTTAAAAGTACTCAAATGCTTGTCTATTCGAAAGAATGTTGAGGACACTATTGGGTGAATTTTTGTTTCAAATGGTATATTCTTTGTATCTTCTTTTCGAACTGCTATAGAGGATTTTGAAGGGGCTGTGCAAGCTGGTTATAATCTTCCTTAGAATGGTGTTTGTCCTCCTAAAGTTGAGCTGTTTGTGTGGCAGCTGCTAAAGGGAAGAGTTATGGTAGGCAATGTTCTTCAAAGGTTTGGATTCAGTCTTGCAATGAGATGCCCCTGTTGTAAAGCTGATGTTGAGTCTCTTTCCCATGTGTTTCTTCTCTGCCCTTGGTCTTGGAAAATCTGGCAGCAGAGTATGAGTTGGTGGGGGATGTCAAGCTATATGAGTCCAAATGTGGTGGATTGGTGGGAGAGTTGGTTGGGCTTCTTTCCGTCGGGTAAGTTCACTAGAGCGTGGACCATTCTTTTTTATGCTGTGGTGTGGTCGATTTGGGAGATGAGGAATCAAGTGTCTTTTAGGGATGAAATGGCTCATGCTGAGCAGGTTATTGATACTATTAAATTTAGAGTAGGATGGTGGTTTAAGTATCATGGAGCAGGGTCTAAGGAACCTATAACTATGATCTTGCTTAATATTAAAGAGCTGTGTACTGATAACAGCAGCAAGAAGAAGCCGAAGGGCTCTTGGAATCCTCCTCTTGGTCGGGGCCTGAAGTTTAATATTGATGGCTCGGCTTTAGGGAAGCCTGGAATGGCGGATATAGGAGGTGTTTTGAGAGACTCAGATGGTAAAGTTTGGTGCTTATTTTCGGAATGTATTGGTATTTATGATTCTAATGCTGCAGAGTTGTTGGCGATTTTGAAAGCTGTATCTATCTGCGAGTCTTCCCCCTTCTATCATGGTCGTCTAATGGAGATTGTTAGCGATTCGAAGGTGGTTGTGGACTGGATTAATGGTGGTGGGGTGGGAAATATAGATTTGGTTAACGTTATCTATGATATTCGAGGTCTGCTGCAGAGGATGGAGAGTACTGCGGTTGTTTTTGCTGGGAGAGATACCAATTCCTGTGCTGATAGATTAGCAAAAATGGGGTCTAACAGGGAAGGGGATTTTATGGAGTGGAGTTTTCTGGGCTGAGTTGGTGTCGGTTTTGTTGTTGGGGTGGTCTATTTTCTCGCCTGTTGTTCTTCTTGGCTTTGTTGCTTTGTGTTGTTTTTTCTGGGCTTTGTTCTGTTATGTTTTTTTGCTTTGTTGTGTTGTTTCTTGTGGCTCCCTTGTTGCTCCCTTATTGCTTCTTTGGCTTTGGCCTTTAATAAATTCCGGCAGTTCAAAAAAAACAACAACGTACACTTGTCACATGTGACATGTATTTCTTGAATTTTCACATTTCCCACCAACCTCGAAGCCTCACCTTTCCTGTTTTGTGTACTATAATATTCTATTCGATCAATAATGTTGTTTTGTCCAAATTTGACGCAGCGGGGTATTGCAAAAATAAGAATGATCACTTTGTCGAACCCTGAGGCACACTCAGACGAACCTTGACGCAGCGACCGGTAGTTACCCAAGCATGGATCGCCATGCAGGGGCCATCATTCCCTAATCTACGTTAGAAAATGGTGCTCTCGAATCCTCAAAGAGCATGTCGAATCCACGACAGATAAGTGTTCCAAAGAACGATTTTATTGATTATCAAAAAGTTACAATAATTGGAAACAATAAGACTATTTATAATAAACTAACCATAATACGACTCGAATATGACATTCCTAAAAAGACTGAAACAGGAAAAGATAAAAACTAATCATAATCTTCTAAGATTCATGATTCCTAATTTCTAACTGAAAAACAAAGATCAAATCTTACCTAAAAGGTAAATTTGATTTATTTCCAAAACCTAAATTTAATTCCTAATCAAACTAAAATAAATAAACTTGGTAAACAAGAAATAAAGACCCAAATTAATAAAATAAGACAACACCCAAAACCGTCCTACATCAAAATTTGATGTCCAAATGATGTGGCATCCTTGATTTCTTTATATTATGATTGCATGATTGAAATGTTCGGATTTTAGAGCTGTCATATCATTTAGGCCCAAAATTTGGACAAACTAACATTACTCTTATTCAATTCATTGATCTTTCAAACAAAAGTTTTTCATTTGGGTATCAATATCTTTTTTAAAGTAAAAGAAACCTATTTAGGAAGGCTTTTTCTCTACTATAAATGCACACATCAAATCAACTAAATTTTACACATAATTTTTGTTCTTTTTAAAGAACCGACATGCTGATGACATAGTGCGTTTGTCCCATTCAGATTTTTTGAACTTTCGTAGCAAATTAAAAAGCATAACCATGAAATTCAAAAGTTGTACATTATCAACTTATATTCAAAATGGGGATAGATTGTGTGAAAGCGAAAAAAGAAGTTCTTAAAATTTTCATGTTTTTTATTCTCTCATCAATTGACTTGTCTATGACCTTATCCAAATTACTTATTTTTTTTTACTTTACACAAAGTCTTACGACACATGATGTGGACACCAGTAAAAATAAACCATTTAACGAGCAATATTAAAAACTTTTCAAAAAAAAAAAAATTAACAAAATATAGTTTTAAAAAAAATATAAATATTATAGAAGAAGAAAGAGTACTAGTTCAACATAAGTATTTGTCAATAGTTATATGTAATATTAGAAGTTAGAAATATAAATAAATTGTAAAAGTTATTATTGGCAAAGATATGTACTAAAAGAACTTAAACTAGTCAACTTCAAAAAAATATATATATATATATATTCCAATTTATTAATAGTTTTTGTAAACCACTTGCTCACTTTTAATAATCACATGTTACAAGTAATTTTTATTTTTTTTAAAAGTATTACATTTACAATTATTACAATATGATTGTTGGGGCTGTCAATTAAGACACGTTACAAGTAACTTAATGGAATGGTTTTTGCTTTTATTTAGATGTGTATACAAATTAATTAATATTTAATTAATGAAGAATTAGATTGGGATAATGAGTCATCGACCATAGTCCATAGCATAACCAATTAACCAAACCACATCAGTTATAGTTGTAAACCTGTAATTACTATAATTTTATAATATTTTAAAATAGTCAACAAGGGAGAGGAAAAAAGTATAAAGGGAAATAAAAATAAAAAAGGCAGACTTTTGCATCTCATCTTTATGAGTAATTCGTCTCCAGGGGCGTAACTATGCCGGTAGATGGACTAGCTTGGGGTTTGGGTAAATGACTCTAAAATCAGCGTACCAATGGCAAAAAACTTTAATAAATAAATAAATAACTGGATAGTACGTTAGATAGATATTGTCAAAAAAAAAAAAAAAAATCTTTATATGTAATTCTTTTTGAGTTTTTCATTTATTTAAATTTAATCATTTTTTTCATGAGCTAGCATTTATAGAATTGTTCGACGGAACGGTTTTTTGATCTTTGATGGAGGTATTAATTAAGGTGGTTGTTTACTCCCCCACAATGTCGTGGGTCTGATTTCATAAGGTCAACCCCATTAAGGAGGAATTTGGATCCATTGCTGAGTTGATATTTGTCCTAAACTAAATAAATCTGATGACATGTGTAATTGCAAACATTTATTTATTTTATTTATTTCACTTTTATTATATTTAAATGCAAAGTATTATCTTCAAGTGTCTCAAATCAGGCAAAGATCAATTCAACATAAGATCCTACCCTGGAATTAGGCTCATTGTTTACTCTCATATATAACTTCTTGAGTTCAACATGGTCGCAGGTAAAACCTAGTGGTAACTACATCTCTCAACAAAGTTGGGGTTCCAAATTCAAAACCTTACTTCTCCAATTTCAAAAGGAGAAATAAAAAAAAATAAAAAAAAACTTCTCAAGTTCAAAATGTCATTAGTTTTCCCTTTTTAAAAGATTGTATCATTGTAGTAGGGTTCAATACGATAATAAATGAGATAAATTAAAAAAATGAAAAACTATTTTTTTCAGTATTTGTAAAATTAAAAATTGGAGATAAAATAATGACTTTGATTCATCACAAATTCCAAGAAATTATTAAGTGCAAAAAGAATGAAATTTTTGTAAGGAATTATTGCTACAAGAAGATTTTCTTACAAAATAATAATAATAATAATGAAAACAGGAATTCCAAAGATTAAAGTGTGGAACTTTTTCCTCTCAGATAATTAGGATATAAAATTCAATGATATCCCGATAAAGTCAGCCATAAGTCTCAAGTCCTTTTGGATATAATTTTGACTAGAGTATTTATAGTCAATTTTCCTATGTGGTTACTGGTTATTGTATGCTAAACATAAATTTTCGATTACTATGTCTAGGATTACTGTTTATGTGTGGGATCTTGTACGATTTTTCGTGGAGGTTTCGATTTTGTAACGTTAGTATAAATTTAATATTGTACGGCTACGAAATTTCTTAAAGTAACTCTATAAAATTACAGAGTCAGACTCACATAAACACGTCTGGAATCCCATACCTAAAACCTCCTACATGGCTCTACATATTTATCATAAACTTATTACGCGTACTTGAATATCCTTAAAGAGCGTGTTGAAAGGGTCCGTTAATTCACATATATCACATTCATTGTATTTCAAAATGATCAATAATGCATGCATCATGCAACTACTGCAATTCTCTGACTTCAGCCAACGTGGTCTCCGTCATCCAAGCACTGCAAATTCACTGGAAACTGCAGAATAGACTTAGAAAAATCCATGTCTGCATGGAAATTAATTAATTCCACAATTTTGGTTGTTAGCTAGAATAAAATTTGTTTGTCCCCATGCAGCCATGCATTGTTTCTCTGCTCTGTCGTACGTGGGGTTGGAGACATCGGTGCAATTGCAAATGACTTTGATGTATAAAAAAAACGGAGTAATTGCATAAACGTCCCCCGAGTTTAGACCTAATTAGTAATTATACATATATGGACTTTTTACCATATATTATACAAACATCCCCTACCGTCAGTTGACTTTCATCCAAACTAATTGTTGACCAGATTTTTAGTATTAAAAGTCCAAAATACCCTTTGTTACTTATTTATACTTTATTTTGTTCCTCTTGAAATAAAATAAATTATATAAAAATGCAAATAAAAAACTTTTAATTATATTTTTTTCAAACAAATTTTATAAGGCAAAAATATAAAACAAAAAATTTAGAATTTGAAAAATTAGAAAAAAGAATAAAAGAAAATTTTTAAGAAAAGAAATGGAAAACAGATCGATCTCAAATATGCCATTGCTGGGATTTGGATCCACAATCATGAAAAACAAAACTAGATTGTAAGTTTAACATTAAAATACAATCATTATTGATGATTCATAAACCAACAAACCACAATTTTATTCAATTTTCATCATCAATAGGACTCCATTCAAGCCACATGATTTTTAGAAATAAATGAGATTCCACAATTATATTCAATTTTCAATCATCAATAATGATTGTATTTTAATGTCAAAAACTTAAAATCTAGTTTTGTTTTACATGATTGTGGATCCAAGTCCCAATAATGGCGTATTTGAGATATGTTCTCCATTTATTTTCTTAAAAAATTTCCTTTATTCCTTTTTCTATTTTTTTTAAAGTCTAAATTTTTTGTTTTATATATTTTTGTCTTTTAAAATTTGTTTGAAAAAAATATAATTAAAAGTTATTTATTTACATTTTTTATATAATTTATTTTATTTTAAGGGGAACAAAATAAAGTATTAATAAGTAACTAAGGGTATTTTGGACTCTTAATATTAAAAATATGGTCAACAGTTAGTTTGGATGGAAGTCAACTGACGGTAGGGGATTTTTGTGTAATATTTGGTAAAAAGTCCATATGCGTGTAAATAGGCCTAATCTCAGGGGATGTTTGTGCAATTACTCCAAAAAAAAACACAAATATTATTAATTATTCTTACGTTCACGTATTCTCTTAACACATGTGATATGTACCTATTATTCTACGTTAGTGTGGAGGAAGGTTCAAATCTCACTATACGTATTTTATATATGAATGTGTTGGGAGTTTTCTCCTGTTATTGTGGGAGTAGATCTCTTTCGATTACTGTGACCATGCTAGTGCTTGATCTTAATAGATCCCGGTAGACCCTTGATCGGTTTAATGTTAAATTTTTAAAAAATTATTTTTATGTAATATTTTGTTAGAATAAAACAAAAAATGTTAGAATGCTGTGTACTTATATAATTGGCTCATAAGAGTTTATAATGAAGATTTCCATGTAAAATCTTTATAATTATGAAGTTTCATTCAAAATATATTTTGAGGCATTTTTTTTATAGCACTTTTTCCAAAGCTATTTATGGAAAAGTCACCAACTTAATAAGTTTTGTGGAAATAGCACCAAAGTATGTGAACTGCCAAAATTGCCCCTCATTTATTCTTTCTTCCTCTCTCCCACTCTCACTCTCTCTTTCTTCTTCTCTCTCTTTCTTCCTCTCTCCTCTTTTTTTTCAAAAACCTCCATTAATCCATCAATGGAGATCGAAATGACCTCTGCCGAAACGACCTCCGGCGAAACGGTCGACTCCCTTTGATGGAAATCAAAACGACCTCCGTTATAAAAAAAATTCTGGAAATAAGTCTCGGTTATTTTGCAATAAGTCTCAGGTAGTTGAAATAGGTCTCGGGTAGCTGGAAATAGCTTGAAATAAGTCTCGGGTGACTTACCCGAGACTTATTTCAAAATACCCGAGACTTATTTCAAAATACCCGAGACTTATTTCCAGAATTTTTTTAATAACGGAGGTCGTTTTGATCTCCATCAAAGGGAGTCAACCGTTTCGTCGGAGGTCGTTTTGCCGGAGATCATTTCGACAGAGGTCATTTTGATCTCCATTGATGGATCAATAGAAGTTTTTGAAAAAAAAAGAGGAGAGAGGAAGAAAGAGAGAGAAGAAGAAAGAGAAATCGAGAGTGGGAGAGAGGAAGAAAGAATAAGTGAGGGGCAAGTTTGGCAGTTCACATACTTTGGTGCTATTTCCACAACACTTAATAACTTGGTGATATTACCACAAAACCAATGGGATTTAGTGCTATTTCCCCCTATTTCCTCATATATAATTTTTATATATAGAACATTACAGTCATGAAGTTTGTAACATTGAATAGGGTTTTAAAAATTTCTAACACTAATTTTGTGAGATTAGCACCAAGTTAATAATTTAATTTTTAATATTTAAGTAATCCATGAAGTTTGTGTCATAATATGTAAATTGATTGTAAAGTTTACCAAATTGAATGTGAGTTTCTTGACATCTTAATTTTCGTTATATTAAAATCCAAATGTCAGCATTAGAGATAACGTACTGCTATTAGTAGTCTTTTTTTTTTTTTTTTTTTTTGGCGTGATGCTATTGGATTAGCCACACTAAGTCGGTCCCACTCTCCAACAAGATAGGATATGTTGTTTTTAATTTAATGAAAGCGTGTGGATAAAATCGGATTAGATAGTGTGTCAAACAAAAAAAAAAGACAGATTAGTTAGAACAAATTTAAATTATTATAATTAACTTTAGAGTAATACTATACAATCCAAAAAATTAACTTAAAATTCAATTCAAATGATGTGGCAAATGAGTTGTCATCACCACATAAATTATTGGGTGATGTGGTGAATGATATGACAAGGATAAATCACTTGCCACATCATTTGAGTTGATAAAGCCGTAAATGTAGTTACCAAAACCGTAAATGTAGTTACCGTAGCCGTAAACGTAGTTACAAGAAAAATTTTGAATAAACCATGAAATGGTTACCAAAGCCGTAAATGTAGTTACAAAGAAGTAAATGTAGTTACCTTAGCGGTAAACACAGTTACAAGCATGATTTTGAAGAAATCAAGCTAGAAATGGTTACCGAAGCCGTTAATGTAGTTATCAAAGGCGTAAATATAGTTACCGTAGCCGTAAACATAGTTATAGGTAAAATTTTAAAGAAACCGTGAAATGGTTACCGAAGCTGTAAATTTAGTTACCATAGTCGTAAACATAGTTAATGGTTACCGAAGCTAGAAATATAGTTACTAAAGTCATAAATGTTGTTACCATAACCGTTAACGTAGTTATAAGCAAAAAAACCATGAAATGGTTACAGAAGCTGTAAATGTAGTTACCAAAGATGTAAATGTAGTTACCATAGTCGTAAACGTAGTTACAACCAAATTTTTGAAGAAGCCATGCAATGATTATGAAAGAAGTAAATATAGTTACCAAAACCGTAAATGTAGATACCGTAGCCATACACGTAGTTACATGTAAAATTTTAAAGAATCTATGAAATAGTTACCGAAAAAGTAAATGTGGTTACCAAAACCATAAAAATAATTAGCATAAAAAAATAAAAAATATTTTCATTTATTCTAATTAAGCATTATTTTTTTTTTATTGTTTTTAAGAATAAATAATTTTTATTATTATTTCATCTTATTTTTTTTATTTTAATAATTAATAAAATTAATATAATATATATAACTTTCTTTATTTATTAGAAAGTAGATTCCCAATAAAGCATTCATGTTTGGCTGCCACATATATGTGTAGGTGGTCGTTCGATTTGGTACGTCAAATGGGTCGGGTTGTATCAAGCCCAAAGCAACTAGACTGGAATTTGTATGGTCGACGTCGACTGTTGTTTGCAAATGGTCGTGCGAACTTCGATACACTTGCAAAAGAGCTTTAAATAGAAATATAAATAGTAAGTAACAGGATGATGGTGGCTGGAGATTGTAGCCTTATATACGCTTGGGCTGAGCGATGTTGATTTCCGATGACCGAAATCTCTTTTTGGAGGCAGAGTTTCAGTACTCTTTTATGAGCTTTGGTTGAGAGACTATTTAGAGACTTTTCAGTGAGGGAACTCTCTTATTTATAGTGGAAGGTGTAGCCCCAACGTCCATTGATCACCTTCTGATCATGGGCGAGATACTTGGGGATTCAGACGTGATTCTTGGAGAGATATTCTCTTCAAGTAACCCCTAACTGACGTCTTGACTTGGTCTTTAAATGACCAAGTCAAGCTATTGCTGATATCTCTGTTGGATCGATCCAACATAACGGGTTTGGATAGGATCCAGCATTACAAAATCTGGGCTTTAATACATTGGGCCCATGAGCCGTTTTTGGGCTACCACAGTTTGTCCCCCACTCTCTAAAGAAGGATTCAATGAGTTAGAGAGTGATTTTCGCTGAGTCGTCCATTGTATCAGTCGAGCGAAGCCTATCGTGTTAGCTGTACGCGGTACTATATTTATCGTTCGACCGAATAAGTCTGTCGTACGGGATTGTCCCATTATTTGTTGAATATCTAGGGTAGGATTTGGAAGTCAAATCGATGGGACCGAAATGTTACGATTTCCCATGCTGACATCTGGTGACATCACGCAAACTTATATCTTTTTTCGAGGTTGGGTTTTGAATTTGAAACCAGGCGGTTATTTGGGCTTTTACGAACGGTTGGAGGGGGGTTGACACGTGGCGACTTTAGGGTTGAGATTTTGGCTTATAAATGGAAGTGAACCGCTTCATCTTCTCACTTTTCAAACCTTCGTGCACTCAGGTTTGGTCATTATTTCCTCTTGTTCTTTCAAGGCGTTTTCGAACTTCTTCAAGCATCTCTGCAAGCATTTTGTGATTTCAAGTTGATTTAAGGTCGGTAAAAGATAATCTTTACTCGTTTTTTGTTTGTTCTATCTCCTCACATATCTGATAAACAAAAAATTCTATAATATACACTGCAATGAAGCGGTTAGCGTTTCATTTTTTGACATTTCTGGGTTTTTAATGTTTTCGGATTACTTTTGATTGTTTGCTCGATATTTTTGATTTAATGTCATGTCGATATTGCTTGTATACGATGTTTTCGTTGTGATACACTGATGTTAGAGCTCGAATGGATCCTTCGACCTAGGTAGAAAATGGCTAGGGCTTAGGCTGATCCCCTGGAGCGACTTTTCGTATGATAAAATTCTTAGATTTTGATCGAAAAAACCCCTAGGTTGTGATTGTAGCGCTTAGTGTGAGTCTGACTTGTGCATTTTTTGCATGTCAGCTCTTGGAGATACAATGTCGAGCGACAACACTAATTCAGATCCAGAATTTACTTGGACCCCTAGTGACAAAGAGGTCGTCGAAAAGGAAGTCGACAGTGGAGCCACAAGTGTTGATCGAAGGGTCTCAGTTGAAGATCTGTCGAAACAAGTTTATATAAATGTAAGAGGGATTTTGGCGAGTGGTGGCGTCCGGGCCGTAGCAGGATTAGTTGATCCACCAGTTAGTGAAGATGTTACGGAGGCGTCCACGTCTGGTCGTTCGATGGGTGTTTTGGAGATTAATCCAGCAAGTTTGATTTCGTAAGACAACCTGCTGTTTTTGCGGACGGTGTACGGTATCCCAAAGTCAGTCGAGCTACGTGCTCCATCAGGGAGCGAACGAGCTAGCGAGCGAGCGAGCGAGCGGATTGGGATATACCTGGTTGGACATGTTACTATGAATATATGATGCGACTGGGTTTCAGATTCCCAGTTCCTGTTTTAGTACGACGGCTGCTGAAATATTTTGACCTCGTTCCTGGCTAGTTGATGCCAAATAGTTGGAGAATATGATTGAGTTTGTCAGTTCTTCGTGAGAGGTAAAAACTTGAGTTTGGATTGGGGTGCGTTTTGCACAACTACTATTTGAAAGAACATGTAGGCGACCAAGGTCGTTACATATTGACTCCCAGGGATAAGAAGAAAAGGCTTATTATTGATACTACTACAAACGACTGTTACTGGAAAGATACCTTTTTTTTTTGCCAAGGGTCCCCCCGTCGACGGCCCTTGGGGGGAGTCCAAGTACACCTTGCGTCGAGTATGGAATCGAAAAGGTTAATGTCGGCCGACTCTTTATTGTCTTGATATGTTTTATACTTGGAACTTATTTGGTTCGTATTGTGTAGACATCAAATCGGCGGATAACGATGTGACGAGCGATAATGCACCCGTTTTTACTGAGCAGATTTTAAGCATTCCCGCTACAGGGAGAAGTTGTAAAGCGTTGCTAGTGGATGGTAAGCTTAGGTCCAGCAGTTTGTGGCGGTGGTCGACCTTGAATTGGACAAGAAGGCAATATCCGGTTGTGAAAGATTTCGTGTCCTATGTTTGGATTAGGAGGAGTTTTGAAATTCTAGGTTTTAATAGGATTTTTCTGCCACCTGTTTCTGACGTTGAGCGTCGTTTCGCAGTTACGTCGATGTCGAACGCGAAGATGAATTTGCCGGATCACGCTGGTGCAATAAAGCGTTACAGGGATGCGCTCATGAAGAAGCGGGCAGCCAAGGGGAAACCTGAGGTCGACAAGACTATGGAAGGTACTGCTGCGGCCGTTGAACCCGTTTATGGCTCATCTCCTGAACGTCCACTGACGTGGAAGAGGCAAAGAAAAGATTTGACTAAAGATCGGGGGAAATGCGTCGAATTAGGTTCAAACGTACAGCCTGAGGGCGCCTTCGAACCAGATTCGTCGATGAAACTCCTGGCTTCCAGAATTTCATCTTTCAATGACCCAGCCGGCTTCTTGGAACGGTCGGATGAATTTCTCCTCACCGCTGATGAGCTACATTTGAAGAAGCAAAAGACGGAGGAGGTTTTCAATTTGACTACGCTGTCGATGTTCCAGGTGGATTTGTTTATTTCAAATTCGTAATCCAAGTAGTACTGCTATTGTTTATCTGATCTTCCTATTTCATTTTCTCTTGTAGGCTTTGCAGGGGCACTTGCACCTTCATGAGAGATACAAGTTGGTCAACGATAAATGTACGACACTTAGGAAGGCGGGCGACACTCTCAAGGCAGACAAGGCTAAACTTAACATCTCTCTGAAAGAGGTGGAGCAGAGATGTACTGCTCTAGAGCTGGCTATAAAAGCCAAGGAGGCGGAGAGTGACTGTCGTCTGGTGGAGTCGACGAAGGCTAAGGCAGATGTGGTCAAGAAGGATCACCTTATTGCAGAACTAAGAGACCAGTTGGAGTCGATTGCTGCTGCTGCCATGTGCAAGGCAAGGGCGGAGATTTTCAAGGAATATATGTCGGGCGACCATGTAAAATGGGATCATACGGAGATGCAAGAGGAGGTCGACCTTTATGAGGAGATGAGTAAGCTTGAGGAATCATCTCCTGAAGAAGCTGCAGGCATTGAAGAAGCTGATGAAGGGAATATTGATAAGAGCCTCGGCGAACGACCTAGAGATTCCGCCGACCCACCTGAAGATGTTGCCGATCCGCTAGTGAACTAATAGCGGTACTTCCAGTTTATTTTTGTAATTTGTACTTGTGAAAAATTTGGTCGAAGTGACCTATTTATGACTATTTTCTTTGCTATTTTGAATCGATGTTTATCTTTATTCGTTAAATTCTCTTGGTATTGTGAAAACAAACGACCATCTCATAATGGGGTTTACACAACGACAATTTATAGTTTGAACAAGATAAGCCTGTAAACTTATGCTCATTCGATATTAAGAGTTTTATTTTGAATGAAATAAGCCTGTAAACTCACTCATTCGTAAGTCGAATGTCGTAAAAAATCGATTTATGCGCGTTTATTGGAGGTCGTGGATGTCGATTTTAAGAAATTACTTTGATTGTAAGCGGCTGTAATTTTTCATAGAGGGTCGATAAAACCTTTAAAATTTCATGTACGAGTGTTGAATTTCGGTCGACAAGACCTTTTTTATATCGAATCGCGTACATGCGTAGAATTGTGGTCGACGACCTTTTTTACATTGAATCGCGTACATGCGTTTGTATTTTGGTCGACAAGACCTTTTTTACATTGAGTCACGTGCATGCGTTGTATTTTGGTCGATAAGACCTTTTTTACATCGAATCGCGTACATGCGTAGAATTGTGGTCGACGACCTTTTTTACATTGAATCGCGTACATGCGTTTGTATGTTGGTCGACAAGACCTTTTTTACATTGAATCGCTTTCATTGTTGCTTTCTCCCGGTATTGTTTTGTCGCTTGCTACCAGTATTATTCCCCCACTTTCAATATGCGATTGTTTTAATGAGGAGATTGGGAGTTTGAAGTCGATATCGATAAGTTTGGCGGTCGTCGAAACTTTATATCTGAGATAAGAGGTATTTTGTCGAAGTCGACTACGTTGTAAATAATGTTTGTGAGCTCAGTTTTGCACTTAGTTGTACTAAGTTGTCATCATTGCTCTTCCGTGGTTGATTTGTTAGTAATGACAAGTTGATGAAATAAAGGTAATAACAATGAAATTAAGCATTAAAATATAGTAAGGTTTAGAAATGGTACTGTTTTAGATGTAGAGCGTTCCAACTATTATGTATTTCTCGACCGTCGAGTCCTCGAAGTTTGTAAGCTCCTCGTCCGACGACTTCCGTTATTTGATATGGTCCTTCCCACGTTGGTCCTAATTTTCCAGCGCCTTCTTCCCTTGTATTTTAGAAGACTCGTCGTAGTACCCAGTCGTGGAGTTTGAAGACTTTTGCCCTTACTTTTTTATTATAGTGTCGAGCGACCTGTTGTTGGTACGACTGAATTCGTAGAGCTGCACGATCTCGTCGTTCGTCAAGGTGATCAAGCTCGCAACTGAGCTCCAAGTTGTTCTGCTATTCATCAGGATTTTCGTTTCGGGTGGTCGACAGCCTGGTTTCTATTGGGATGACTGCCTCTGAACCGTAGACGAGTGAAAATGGAGTTGCTCCAGTCGACCGTCGTGGGGTTGTCCTATACGACCATAAGATTTCCGGGAGTTTCTCTGCCCACTCGCTTTTTTCAGCTTCAAGTCGTTTCTTCAATGTGTTGATAATGGTTTTGTTGGTCGACTCTGCTTGCCCATTTGCTTGAGGATATCGTGGAGTCGAGAAACTTAGCTTGATCCCATATTTGTCGCAGAAATTCTTGAAGTCGTACGAAATAAACTGGGATCCGTTGTCAGTCACGATTTCCCTGGGTATTCCAAACCTGCATATAATGTGTTTCCATACGAAATCGCGTACCTCAATGTCGCGTACTTGTTGATATGCCCCGACTTCGACCCATTTGGTGAAGTAGTCTGTTAGGACTAACATGTAGACGACACCACCAGATGCAGTCGGAAGCTTACCTACAATGTCCATTCCCCATTTCATAAAAGGCCAAGGAGCTGAAATTGAATTTAACATACATGGGGGGAGATGCGAAACTGGGGCGAAGCGTTGGCATTTGTCGCACGACTTGACGTGATTTTGAGAGTCAGTCTGCATTGTCGGCCAGTAATATCCTGCTGTGATGGCTCTGTTTGATGAACTCCGAGCACCAGAGTGGTTTCCGCATTCCTCATAGTGTAGGATTTTTAAAACGTCGTACGCCTCTCGCTTGGTCACGTATCTCAAGTAGGGTCCAGTGAACGACTTTTTGTAGAGTTTGTCGTATATGATGCAGAATTTAGCTGCTTTTGCCTTGATTCTCCTTGCTTCAGTGCTGTCTTCCGGCAAAACGTCAGCCTGGAGGTAATTGAAGATTGGTTCTATCCAGTTTCTTCCATCGTCGACGGGTGCCAGTATTTCTGTTTCTTGAATTGATGGAGACATAAGATGAACTATAGGAATCGACTTTGGACCATTTGTTGTTGTCGACCCGAGGCTGGCTAATGCGTCTGCTCGTACATTTTCGGATCTGGGTATTTGTTTGATCGAAAACTCGTCAAAGGTTGATTGAAGCTCTTTGGCTTTGACTAGGTAGGCCGACATTCTCTGATCCCTTGCCTCATACGTGCCAATCATCTGTCGAACGACGAGTTGGGAATCGCTTAACACTTTAATGCTTTTTACACCTATGCTTTTTACGAGGTCGAGGCCGGCGATCAAGGCTTCGTATTCAGCCTCGTTGTTTGTCGCATGAAAACCACAGTGGATCGAGTGTTCCAGTATGTCCCCTTGTGGGGATTTGAGTACTAACCCTAGCCCGCTCCCTTTGATATTACTAGACCCGTCGACTGACAAGGTTCATTTCCCATGTGTGGGTGTTTCCGCGAGTGCAACTAATTCTCGTTCGGCCTGCACATTTTCACCAGGGGTAAAATCTGTAATAAAGTCGGCTAGTACCTGTGATTTCATTGCCGATCGTGGATGGAAGCTGATGTCGTACTCGCTGAGTTCTACTGCCCACTTCGTCAGTCAACCTGAAAGTTCTGGTTTATGAAGAATATTTTTAAGGGGGTAAGTAGTTAGTACCTTAATCGTGTGACACTGGAAGTAGGGTCTAAGTTTCCGTGCTGCCACTACGAGGGCCAGTGCGAATTTTTCTAGTCAACTATACCTGGTTTCTGTATCGAGTAAGGTTTTGCTTACGTAGTAGACTGGATGTTGGTTGTTTTCTTCTTCTTTGACGAGGACTGCACTTACAGCAGTGTCGGATACTGCCAGATATATGAACAGTGTTTCGTTATCTTTTGGTTTCGATAGTAGTGGTGGCGAATTCAAGTATGTCTTCAAGTCTTGCAGCGCCGTCTCGCAGTCATCGTTCCATTCGAATGCTCTATTTTTTCTGAGGGTGTTAAAAAATGGTAAACATCTTTCAGACGATTTGGAGATGAAGCGGTTCAGTGCGGCTATACGACCAGTAAGTTTTTGCACGTCTTTGATGCACCTAGGCGATTCGATGTTTTCGATCGACCGTATTTGGTCTGGATTTGCTTCGACCCCTCTATAGGTGACTAGATAGCCTAGATATTTTCCTGAAGAAACACCAAAAGAGCATTTAGTGGGGTTTAGTTTCATACCGTATTTGTCTAGAACGTCGAACGACTGTCTTAGATGGTCGATGTGTTGTTAAGCGACTAAGGATTTGACCAGCATATCGTCGATGTAGACTTCCATGGTCGATCCAAGCATCTTTGCAAACATTTTGTTGACCAGCCTTTGGTAGGTTGCACCTGCATTTTTTAAACCAAAAGGCATTACCTTATAGCAAAATGTACCTCGCTCTGTGACGAAGGTCGTTTTCTCCTGGTCGTCTGGATGCATCAGTATCTGGTTGTATCCGGAGTATGCATCCATGAAGCTTAGTAAGTCGTGTCCCGCAGTCGCGTCGACTAACATGTCGATGTGAGGTAGTGGGAAAGAGTCTTTGGGGCAGGCTTTATTGAGGTCTGTGAAGTCGATGCAGACTCTCCATTTCCCATTCTTCTTTTTCACTACTACGACGTTTGCTAGCTAGTCGGGGTATTTTACTTCTCTCACCGATCCGATGTCGATCAGTTTTTGGATTTCGTCATTGATCACCTTGTTCCTTTCTGGAGCGAACTTTCTTTGTTTTTGTTTTACTAGTTGATGATTTGGGTCGACCTGCAATTGGTGTACTATTACTTTAGGGTCGATGCCGACCATGTCTTCGTGTGACCAGGCGAAACTGCTGCGACGTTCCTTGAGAAAGGTGATCAACTGCCCTCGGATGTCGTCCGGTAACCTGGATCCAATGTAGACTTTATTATTGGGGTGATCTGGGTCGATCGACACCTCATCGAGTTCCTCCATTTCTGGCTTGTTTTGAGTTGACTCGACCTTCGTTTCCTGTAATTGTTATAAATTTTGTTTCTTTTTTTTCATCGCGTTTTGGTAACATTCTCTGGCTGCTCGTTGTTCCCCTTTGATCTCTTTCACTCCCCATTTGGTAGGGAATTTGATCATTTGATGATAAGTCGACGATATCGCTTTTAGCTCGTGTATCCACGGTCTTCCTAGTATGGCGTTGTAAGGAGATTGGCAGTCGAGCACGAGGAAATTAATGTACAAGTTGACCCCTTCAGCGTAGACCGGTAGCACAATCTCGCCAAGTGTTCTTTTTTGTTCTCCACTGAACCCGGTTAACATTGTCGTTCGACGACTAAGCTTCGACTCATCGACCTGCATTTCTCTCAGAGCAGTATTAAATAAAATATTGCAAGAACTACCATTATCGATTAAGATGCGTTTAGTTAAACAATTGGCGATATGTAAGGATATAACTAAAGCATCATGGTGAGGAGAAAACAAATCTAATTTGTCGGTCGGTTTGAAGATAATAGTTTCGTCGACTTTTGATGGATGTTCCCTCCGTGGTTGAATTTTCGTGTTCGACACTCGTCGCGTATGTCTCTTGGCTGCAGAATAACTCACACCGCTGACTTCGGATCCTCCTACGATGTAGTTGATCACTCTGTCTTGTCTTGGAGGTTCCGGTGGATTGTCGACGACATCGGATTGTCTTTGGTTGTCGCGTCTCGCGTAAGTCTGCTTTCCCTTATCCGTTAGGAATTCTAGAAGGTGTCCTAGCTTTAGAAGTTCAGCGACTTCAAATTTTAGGGCAATACAATCTTCTGTGCGATGGCCGTGATCTCCATGGAACTCGCATCGAAGTTTTGGGTCTCTGTGTTCCTGTAGTGCGTTCATCTTTCGTGGCCATTTAACCGTGTTGCCCATTTCCTTCATTACTGCTACAAGGTCGACAGGTTCGATGCTGAGGGTATATTTTGGTGCTTCTACATGGGGTCGACCAGACCTCACATTACCACGATCATGAGAATGTTTGTCACTTGAGCCCTCGTGTTGAGATTGGGGGTTCCTTCGATTACTTGTGGGGTAAGGTTGTGATCTCCGGTCGTTAGACCTTCTCTCTACTCGATCGTTACGTCGATTCCCGTAATATATATTGTTGGTTTTACCGATATAGTTTGCTTCATCTTCTTCCCACTTGATTTGCGCCCATGCCTTGGCTAGTACATCCTCCATGGTCCTGCATGGATATTTTGTGAGCTCTTTGTATAAGTCAGAGTCAAACCTGAGGCCTTTCCTAAAAGCATAAATGGCGGTTGCCTGATTGCAATGCGGGATTTGCACTTTCTCTCGGTTGAAGCGTCCGACATAAGCCCTCAAGTTTTCGCCTGGTCGTTGAATTATTGTATATAGGTCGTCCGATTGCTTTTCCAGCTTGCGATTGCTTGCGAATTGCTCCACGAAAGTGTCCGTCAACTGCGCAAAAGAATCAATTGAGTTATTAGGCAAATTGGTGTACCATTGTAAAGCGGGACTGCTTAGGCTAGATCCGAAAACTTTGCACATGCACGCCTCTCTCAGGTCGCGCGGGATTGCAGCGGTAAACATCCTCTGCTTGTACTGTGCAATGTGGTCGTCTGGATCTGTCGTTCCCTCATACTGCTTCATGTTTGGGAAGCTAAACTTCCTGGGCATCTCAGTGAGTGCAATTGCATCGACGAACGGCGAGTCGGCAAAGCTGTTGGCAGTGCTCTTCTTTATCAGGGCTGGGACTCCCGGAATTCGTTAGATGAGAGCTTCCATTTCTGTAAACCTGCGAGAAAATTCCAAGTTATCATTAAAATGTGTGCCAGGCCCAGGTTTTACCAATCCGGGTGTCGACTAGAGTGACATGGTCGTTTTGTTGACATTGTCCGGCTGTTGGTCCATTGCTAGATCTTGTTCGTTCATCACATCGTTCCGGGCAGGCATATCGTTGAGGTCGATATCAACCCTTGCGGTCTGAAGTGCTGGTCGATTCTGACGGTCGACCGGATTCATCTCGGGTCCGACGGGATTGCCTGGTGCTCTTGGAGCAGGTCGATCGACAAACGGTTCTCCGTTTGGTGTCGATGTTGGGTGCTCCGATGTTGCTGAGTCAGGCACTACTCCATCGACCAATGCTCTCAACTCTCCATTCGCCGCTCGAATTGCTGCATTCTCTGCTTCGAGTGCCTGCATCCTCTCGGCGCTTGCGATCATTTGAGCGGTTAATGCAGCAATTTGATCTTCGACGGTGGGGATTGAGCCGTTTCCAGTCATGTTGAGTTTCAGTTAGAATAGATTGACTGAATTTGAAGGTAGTTGCAATGGACCCCACGGTGGGCGCCAAACTGTAGGTGGTCGTTCGATTTGGTACGTCAAATGGGTCGGGTTGTATCAGGCCCAAAGCAACTAGACTGGAATTTGTATGGTCGACGTCGACTGTTGTTTGCAAATGGTCAACGTCGACTGTTGTTTGCAAATGGTCGTGCGAACTTCGATACACCTGCAAAAGAGCTTTAAATAGAAATATAAATAGTAAGTAACAGGATGATGGTGGCTGGAGATTGTAGCCTTATATGTGCTTGGACTGAGCGATGTTGATTTCCGACGACCGGAATCTCTTTTTGGAGGCAGAGTTTCAATACGCTTTTATGAGCTTTGGTTGAGAGACAATTCAGAGACTTTTCAGTGAGGGAACTCTCTTATTTATAGTGGAAGGTGTAGCCCCAACGTCCATTGATCACCTTCTGATCATGGGCGAGATACTTGGGGATTCAGACGTGATTCTTGGAGAGATATTCTCTTCAAGTTCCCCCTAACTGACGTCTTGACTTGGTCTTTAAATGACCAAGTTAGGCTGTTGCTGATATCTGTGTTGGATCGATCCAATATAACGGGTTTGGATAGGATCCAGCATTATAAAATCTGGGCTTTAATACATTGGGCCCATGAGCCGTTTTTGGGCTACCACAATATATGGCCGCCAAACATGAAAGCTTCGGTATATTTTTGTTTGCATCATGCAGTAGCTGGGCCCTATATGATATCATGTTACATGTGTGGTTATGTCATTGAGATTACGTTAGTGTATTATGTATTACCTTGCAGAGACCAAATTAAAATACATATAACACTTTTTTTCTTAAGAGAAAAAAAAAATAGTAATGCTAATTAGGACAATTAGTCCATATTATTAAAGGAAGGCCAATTACGAAGAAATTCATGTATTAATTATAACTTTAATTTAATATATAGAGGAGGTTTCAGGAACCAAAAATAATTTAAGATAATTATATATATAAGAAAACAAAAATAAATATAAACAAAGACAATGTTGTCTTAATTAATTAAGATGGTTGTTACACATCGATAAAAAAGAGGAGTGGTGCTAATAATGCCCCACTTTTAAAAAATTTGATTTAAAAATATAAAATTAAATGATTTTATTATATTTTTAAATTTATTTTCAAAAAAAAGTAAAGCTAATTTGTTAAATCTGGTGTCCAAATGATGTGTCAACACTACAATCTATCCATT
Source organism: Acer yangbiense (assembly GCA_008009225.1). NCBI lineage: Eukaryota > Viridiplantae > Streptophyta > Magnoliopsida > Sapindales > Sapindaceae > Acer > Acer yangbiense. The sequence continues at coordinate 8,865,964 of CM017763.1, read as the reverse complement.
TAAATCATGCAAATATAATCCAATTTAAATGAATGGATTATAGCGATGCCACATCATTTGGGTATCAGATTTGGATACTAAATTTGGATAAAATAGCATTTTTGTTTTCAAAATTCCCTTCTTATTTATTTTTTAAACTTAACTCACCCCATTTTTTTTTTTTTATCTAAATATATATGTTATATTTTTCTCACAGTCTCACCTCATCGGCTAATAAATCATCAACTACGAAGACAACAAAAGTAACAAAATCAGTCCCTTCTTCATCTAAGCAAATAAACTGACGACACGTCGTTGCGATGTCGGTCAAAAGATTGAACATTTAAGTTCGACCTCGCTAGCGCGCGAGTCACAGAGACTAGTACAGTGGCAAGTGAGGGTATCGTTCCGCAGGGAGGTGGGATCCACCGACCGTCAGTCACCGGTTCTAGCTATTATTACAACACTCCGAGAGAACTCGTGTGTTGCGGTTGCGGAAAAGTGTAAATAATACTATAAATAAATAAATAAACTAACATAATATATACATGGATAGGATGGAATTGAGAGATGCATGAAATGTGGTAACACTAGGGCAATGACTCAACCGTAACAATCCTCCTAATTAAGCACTAGACTCACTTAGTCCCTCAATATGCAAGTATATCATAGGCTTGTGTCCCCTTAATTGATCTCTAATCTCTCTCGAGTCTTAGAAATCACATCCACACATACAAAGTACACATGAATTCATTAAGTGCCGTGGCACACACACAAGAGCCATGTATGCCAGCCTAGTGTATCTCTCACTGTCTGATCATATACAGTGGTTATTTCGTTGGGCATGTAATGCGCAACCGCGTGGGCCATACTACAGCCAATAATTCATTCACAATGGCTAACCAAATACGGGATGGCAACCAAGTGAAAGCATTAAGAATACGAGATACCCATATAACACGTATGTTATATGCTCGTGTCCCCTTAATTAATCTCTAATCTCTCTCAATGTCTTAGAGATTACATCCATGCATAAATGCTTGGATTCATTAAGGACTGTGGGACACACACACGAGCTCTACACGCCAGCCTAGCGATCTCTCAACTTACTGGTCAAATGTAGAGGATATCACGCCGAGCATGTTAACGTGAACCACGCAATATATAACACATAGCCTAAATATCATCCACAATGTGGCTAACCGAGTGAAAGCATTAAGCAATGAAATACCCATATAACTACACAAGCATAAGAGGAATTTAGTTTGTCTTTACTTTAGATACGGATTCGGTTTTATCAATCTCCCTACGATGGCTAGACATGGGAAACAAGTTTACCAAACAATAATGTGCAACAAGTTGGTTATTATTCATTAAGACCATTCAGTATAGGTTAAGGGTTCATCCTCTTGATTTGGGAATTCTCCCAAAATCAATTCATCACCCAATCCGGCCAAGGAAGGGCAATTGTGTCTTAAAAAGACCCATTAAGCACAAGAATATGGAACCCAGGCCAATTTAGCAACTAACTTGCCTGAACTGAGCCTTTCCCACTCTCTGGAGCTAAATCTCTAACACTCCAATTACTCTAAACATGGCATTTTGGTCATCTATCAATCAATCAACAATCATGGGAAGTTAAATTACACTACTCCTATATTAAATTACACTACTCCTAATCCCAATCATGGACACATATCAATTTCAGGCCTCCATACACATGGATATTGCAATTAGAGCTTAAAACATGTAATTGGCAAAGAGTAAAACAAAACCCAACCAAATTTAAGCACAAACATACATATATTACACATGTGAAGGTTTACAATATTCCCCAAATCGGGGTTACACATTAAAGAAGCAAGAAATACAAAGAGAATGAGTAAAAGGAGATACAACCCTTGAAGAAATTCCTCCAAGAGCTCCTTTCCATGCTTGGCTCGAAATTGGTCAAAAAAACCACTCCTATTCCTTGCAATCTGCCCTAAAATGGATGGAGGAAGTGTAAAATGGGGTTGTGGAGATGTATGGGGAGCTCCCATGGAGGAAAAACCTCCATGGGAGCATGGGTCTCTCCTTATTATGTGAAGAAGATGAAGAAGGATGAAGAAGATGGAAGAGAGAGAGAGTTGGGCGGAGGAGAGAGAGAGGGAGTGAAGGGGTTCTGTCTAAACTGAAGAGAAGAGGGGATATATATAGTGGGGAGAAGGGTTTAGGTCAGAATTGAGGGGAAAAGACGAAAATGCCCTTAAGTGGCAGATTTTTGGGCATTTCGCGGATGGGTTTTTAACAGCGCGCACCGTTACGGAAACGGGCATAACTTTCTCCAAAAACATCGGAATCGCACTCTTGATGAACCGTTGGAAAGAATACTTCTGGATCTTTCCAACCATATGTAGCATGAAACCCAGTTCGATTGGAGGAGAGAGATATGAGCCTCGCAAGATGAGTTTTCTGCAGGAAACTTTTGTCAGAATTTCCACCTTGATTTTGCGCCCTATTCTGCGCCCTAGGGCGCCGATTTACAAAAAGTGGGTCTTCTGGTCCCTTTTTGCGCCCTTTTCTGCAGCCCCTAATCGCCGAATTAGGGAGCAAAATTGAACTTTTGAAAATTGCACGTTTGCCCCAATATTTTGTCATTTTTGCACTTTAGCCCCTATGATGAAAAATACCCTGAAACACTTATTTAAAACATTAAATACCCGATTTTACCCGGAAAACAAGCATAAAAGATAAAAGTAAGGGGCTACACAATGTGTAGAAATAAGAGTTATCATAAACAAAAATTCGAAGAAAGTAATGCTACCAACTACCAAGCTCTCGTGGCAGCAGAAATTAAAATTTTGAATTAGTGATTTAAATAAAATAACCTAATGGAAGCCTCCACTGGATTCATTGATTTACACTTTTTTTTTTTTTAAAATAAAAAAGATTAGCACAAATGGTGGCCTCCACTGGATTTAGAGATTAAACTTACCTTCTCTCTCACCTTCATCTTCTTCCCAACATTTTCTCTCTAATTTATTAAACTTTTCTCACACTTAATTTCTATCTCTAAAATAGCAAAACCAAGTCATTTTTCATCATCAAAGCCTTAAAAATAAATTATAAAATTATCAATTCACGAAGTGGCAATAAACAAGATCTAAACAATAGTTGCTTCACTGATTATGCAACATCACTTTGATCTTGTAATTTAAAGTTTATGTGTGTTAATCTCTCACTATAATGCAATTATAGTATTTTTGATGCGATACATTTCACTAGTTTTGATTGTATATTACATTATTTTGTGATTTATGAGAATGTATTATTAATTTTTTTCAACGAAAATATTAATTGTCAATTCATGAAGGTACATGTTCTTGCATATGTCTCATTCTATTGCAATCCACGTCATCTTTTCCCGTGTTTGGTGAATTCTTTTGTGTATAACTCTCATCGATCGATAGAGTAATTGTAGCATACTTGGTGGTGTCGTAATTAATTTTTTTAGAAGTTATATATAAGGAAATGGTTTACAAAGGATATTTCGGTAATTGGTTATAAATAAAAAAGAGAGCTTCTCCTCACAATCCACAAATTATCTATTTACACTCCAATTTAATTTTTTTTATTAATGACAATTTTAACCTGAATTAAAATTACTAAACAAGACAAAACAATTCTAAAGACACTCCAAACTAATTAAATTAAAAATAAAAAAAAAGAAATTTTCTCTCCTAAATCATTAGATTAAATACTAAATCTGTTATTATTTATTACCATATTAAACACTCTATCCTAATTACTCTCTCTCTCCATTTAAAAAAAATCCCATCTCCATATATAGTTTCTTAATCAATCTCTAATTAATAGTTAAAGAAAAAAAAATCTTATGAATATTTTGGTATTAAAAAGTCAATACAAATACCTTGTTTAAAAAAAAATAGATATATAAAAACTTAATTTGTTGCAACTAGAGATTAAACTCAGAATTTCTAAGATTAATGAAAAAATTAAAGTTTTCTAGACAATCACATACCTACAAAAGTAACAAAAAACATTTTCATATTTTGATTTTTTTTTTTTTTTTTTTTTGAAAAACAGGGTACTTGTTTTTTGAGTTCTTTTTTTATTTTTTAATATATACATATATACGGTCCCTAAAAAATCAAACTTATTCGTAAGTTTTTTTTTTTTTGTTAACGTTTAGTCTTGTTTGAGAAAGAATAGAGATAGGAAATTAGAGATTTGTATTGGAGGAGAGAGTTTAATATGGTAATTAAAAATTTAGGAGAGAGAAAATATGTAATATTTAATATAATGGTTTAGGAAAGATAATTTCTTTTTTTTAATAATTTAATTCAAAAATGAATACTTCTCTGATGAATCCAATGGCTATGATGGTTCATCCTAACTTTTATTAAAATAAAATGAAGTGTTTTTAGAAATTTTATTTTAAAAATGGAGTGTCTTTAGAATAGGAGTGTCAAAAGATAAAAATGATAATCTTGGAATAAAGGGGAGTGTCTTTAGAATTTTTTAAAATTTAAATTTTGAGAATGAAGTGTCTTTAATTAGAAAAGAAGTGCAAAAAGAAAAAACTGGATTGTCAAAAGAAACTCTCAATAAAAATTTTTAATAGATTTTGATTCTTTGTTGATCTGATCGTTTTCTTTAACCTTTTGGTTGTCGATAAGGTGGTTGTGAAAACCAATCATATTTTAATCACACATTTATTATAATACTTATATGTAATGATATCCTGTGAGATCATGAAAAAGTTCATATGATTCAAATTCAATTTTAATATCGAGCTCTCGAGTACAGTTTTGTTTAAGTTTCATAGCAAAAACAAACCTGACTTCCACTGGTCAACCCACCATAAAGTCATCACTAAAATTACTATAAATACCCCAAAACACCCTTCAGTTTCTTCCAATATTTTTAGAGTTTCATTGAGTTATTAGGCAAATTGGTGTACCATTGTAAAGCGGGACCGCTTAGGCTAGATCCGAAAACTTTGCACATGCACCCCTCTCTCAGGTCACGCGGGATTGCAGCGGTAAACATCCTCTGCTTGTACTGTGCAATGTGGTCGTCTGGATCTGTCGTTCCCTCACACTGCTTCATGTTTGGGAAGCTAAACTTCCTGGGCATCTCAGTGAGTGCAATTGCGTCGACGAACGGCGAGTCGGCAAAGCTGTTGGCAGTGCTCTTCTTTATCGGGGCTGGGACTCCCGGAATTCGTTAGATGAGAGCTTCCATTTCTGCAAACCTGCGAGAAAATTCCAAGTTATCATTAAAATGTGTGCCAGGCCCAAGTTTTACCAATCCGAGTGTCGACTGGAGTGACATGGTCGTTTTGTTGACATTGTCCGGCTGTTGGTCCATTGCTAGATCTTGTTCGTTCATCACATCGTTCCGGGTAGGCATATTGTTGAGGTCGATATCAACCCTTGCGGTCTGAAGTGCTGGTCGATTCTGACGGTCGACCGGATTCATCTCGGGTCCGACGGGATTGCCTAGTGCTCTTAGAGCAGGTCGATCGACAAACGGTTCTCCGTTTGGTGTCGATGTTGGGTGCTCCGATGTTGCTGAGTCAGGCACTACTCCGTCGACCAATGCTCTCAACTCTCCATTCGCCGTTCGAATTGCTGCATTCTCTGCTTCGAATGCCTGCATCCTCTCGGCGCTTGCGGTCATTTGAGCGGTTAATGCAGCAATTTGATCTTCGACGGTGGGGATTGAGCCGCTTCCAGTCATGTTGAGTTTCAGTTAGAATAGATTGATTGAATTTGAAGGTAGTTGCAATGGGCCCCACGGTGGGTGCCAAACTGTAGGTGGTCGTTCGATTTGGTACGTCAAATGGGTCGGGTTGTATCAGGCCCAAAGCAACTAGACTGGAATTTGTATGGTCGACGTCGACTGTTGTTTGCAAATGGTCGTGCGAACTTCGATACACCTGCAAAAGAGCTTTAAATAGAAATATAAATAGTAAGTAACAGGATGATGGTGGCTGGAGATTGTAGCCTTATATGTGCTTGGGCTGAGCGATGTTGATTTCCGACGACCAGAATCTCTTTTTGGAGGCAGAGTTTCAGTACGCTTTTATGAGCTTTGGTTGAGAGACAATTCAGAGACTTTTCAGTGAGGGAACTCTCTTATTTATAGTGGAAGGTGTAGCCCCAACGTCCATTGATCACCTTCTGATCATGGGCGAGATACTTGGGGATTCAGACATGATTCTTGGAGAGATATTCTCTTCAAGTTCCCCCTAACTGACGTCTTGACTTGGTCTTTAAATGACCAAGTTAGGCTGTTGCTGATATCTGTGTTGGATCGATCCAACATAACGGGTTTGGATAGGATCCAGCATTATAAAATCTGGGCTTTAATACATTGGGCCCATGAGCCGTTTTTGGGCTACCACAATATATGGCCGCCAAACATGAAAGCTTCAGTATATTTTTGTTTGCATCATGCAGTAGCTGGGCCCTATATGATATCATGTTACATGTGTGGTTATGTCATTGAGATTACGTTAGTGTATTATGTATTATCTTGCAGAGACCAAATTAAAATACATATTTTTGTACTTGACACTTTTTTTCTTAAGAGAAAAAAAAATAGTAATGCTAATTAGGACAATTAGTCCATATTATTAAAGGAAGGCCAATTACGAAGAAATTCATGTATTAATTATAACTTTAATTTAATATATAGAGGAGGTTTCAGGAACCAAAAATAATTTAAGATAATTATATATATAAGAAAACAAAAATAAATATAAACAAAGACAATGTTGTCTTAATTAATTAAGATGGTTGTTACACATCGATAAAAAAGAGGAGTGGTGCTAATAATGCCCCACTTTTAAAAAATTTGATTTAAAAATATAAAATTAAATGATTTTATTATATTTTTAAATTTATTTTCAAAAAAAGTAAGGCTAATTTGTTTAAATCTGGTGTCCAAATGATGTGTCAACACTACAATCTATCCATTTAAATCATGCAAATATAATCCAATTTAAATTAATGGATTATAGCGATGCCACATCATTTGGGTACTAGATTTGGATACTAAATTTGGATAAAATAGCATTTTTGTTTTCAAAATTCCCTTCTTACTTATTTTTTAAACTTAACTCACCCCATTTTTTTTTTTTTATCTAAATATATATGTTATATTTTTCTCACAGTCTCACCTCATCGGCTAATAAATCATCAACTACGAAGACAACAAAAGTAACAAAATCAGTCCCTTCTTCATCTAAGCAAATAAACAAAAATTCGAAGAAAGTAATGCTACCAACTACCAAGCTCTCGTGGCAGCAGAAATTAAAATTTTGAATTAGTGATTTAAATAAAATAACCTAATGGAAGCTTGATTTACACTTTTTAAAAAAAAAAAAAAAAAAAGATTAGCACAAATGGTGGCCTCCACTGGATTTAGAGATTAAACTTACCTTCTCTCTCACCTTCATCTTCTTCCCAACATTTTCTCTCTAATTTATTAAACTTTTCTCACACTTAATTTCTATCTCTAAAATAGCAAAACCAAGTCATTTTTCATCATCAAAGCCTTAAAAGTAAATTACAAAATTATCAATTCACGAAGTGGCAATAAACAAGATCTAAACAATAGTTGCTTCACTGATTATGCAACATCACTTTGATCTTGTAATTTAAAGTTTATGTGTATTAATCTCTTGCTATAATGCAATTATAGTATTTTTGATGCGATACATTTCACTGGTTTTGATTGTATATTACATTATTTTGTGATTTATGAGAATGTATTATTAATTTTTTTCAACGAAAATATTAATTGTCAATTCATGAAGTTACATGTTCTTGCATATGTCTCATTCTATTGGAATCCACGTCATCTTTTCCCGTGTTTGGTGAATTCTTTTGTGTATAACTCTCATCCATCGATAGAGTAATTGTAGCATACTTGGTGGTGTCGTAATTAATTTCTTTAGAGTTTATATATAAGGAAATAGTTTGTAAAGGATATTTCGGTAATTGGTTATAAATGAAATTTTTTAATGGATTTTGATCATTTACTGATCTAATTTTTTTTCTTAACCTTTTGGTTGTCAATAAGGTGGTTGTGAAAACCAATCATATTTTAACCACATATTTATCACAATACTTATATATAATGATATCATGTGAGATCATGAAAAAGATCATACGATTCAAATTCAATTTTAATATCGAGCTCTCGACTACAGTTTTGTTTAAGTTTCATAGCAAAAACAAACATGACTTCCACCGGTCAACCCACCATAAAGTCATCACTAAAATTACTATAAATACCCCAAAACACCCTTCAGTTTCTTCCAATATTTTTAGAGTTTCATTCGCCAAATCGGCCTTTGTGATTGACAGAAGAACAGAAAAGTTGAGATTTTTTTTAGAGGAATAGATGGGAATTTGTTTGTCTGGAGACATACGAGGAGGGAAACAAGCAGTGGGTGGGGCCCAGGGCCGGCCCACAACAATGTTGGTGGTAGTGGTCACAACGACGCTGTTGACTTCTTCTTTCGATCTCGTGGTCTCCACGCTCCTTTTACTCAAATTGAGGTAGACGATACACTTATCTTCACAGAAAAGTCTTTTGAGGATTTTTTTTATTTTTATTTTTTATATATAAATATTTTTAAATGACTTAGGTCAAACTTTATCAAATTAATTTTTTATTATATATATATATATATTCACTGTGTCCTGTTTTAATGGGTTTCCTACTATGAAGATTTTGTTTTTAGTGGTTGAAATTTAAACAGGCAAGTTATTGAATGAGTCTGCATAAGCAATTTCATTGTTTTTTTCATGGATTGAAGTGTTATGAGAATTTTGAAAAGTCAAGGAACAAAACCAGAGAACTTGTTGAACACAACACACGGGGGTCTGGAGGATCATTCAACATGTTGAATAGTAGATGTTTGATCAATTGTCTCACTGGAAACTATTTACTTGAAAGGATTTTTAATTGATTCTACTGTGCAGGGCTCGTGTGTTCACACAAGGTTGATTCTCATCGATGTCTTTTCAATCACTGTCTTCATATACAGTGATTGATCATTGATGTGGACCTCTGTGAGGGCCAACTACCTCTGTATGGAACTTTTGTTACCTTGCCGGATAAGACCAGTATGCACAAGCAATTTCATTGTTTTTTCATGGAACAAAACCAGAGAACTTGTTCAACTCAATACATGGGGTCTGGAGGATCATTCAAAATATCGAATGGTTTATGTTTGATCAATGGTCTCACTGGAAACTAGTTACTTTGAAAGGAAATTTTTTTTCTTTTGAACTATTACACTATTTAGGAAGAATCAGGGAGGGGGGCATGACTTGAACCCACAATCTCTTGAATGGAGGTTTGAGAGGTTTATCACTATGCCGACCACAATCTCTTGAATTTTACAATATTTTGTTGAACTTTACAATGCCGGTTTTTTGTTGGCTTGTGTGCTCACATAAGGTTGACTACTCTGTTTTTGAATTTAGATAACTACCATCTCAAATATTGCCTTGGAGAATATGCTCCCCCAGCTGAAACGGGGATTTATGGATGCTGTTTAGACTTCTGAGCAATCCATTACCTTTAAAAATGGATAAAGAATCTGATTTGTCATCTAAATTTGTGGCATGGAACAAAGGAGTTGTGGATTCAGATAACTTGGTGTTTAAGATGATAATATCTTTTCATATGCTGGACCACCAGATGCTTTTGATTTTCTTTATATTGATGTGGACCTTTGTCTAAGGACTGAGGGCCTACCTGGGTTCATCTGTTTTGAACTTTTGTTACCTTGGCAGATGAGACTAGAAAGTTGCATCCAAATGAAACATGCTGCATCTTTTTTGGGTGGAGCTGAATAATTTTCAATTCATTCAATGGACAATATGGTTTAATGTTAGAAGTGATTCTTATGGTTTAATCACCAATTTGTTATCCTTGAAGAGATAATGTTGGATGAGATAGATATCATTATAGATTCAAACATATATTATTGCTTTTATATGCATGAATGATTCTTTTACTCTTCTACAAGCTTATGTGCTTCTCATTTACTTTTATTTCTCAAAAGTTAATACTTTAAATTTGTATCGTAGTTATCTTTATCAGCTTCAAAGTTGCGTGATCGTGATATAACATCAAAGGTATGTTCATATTATTATCATACTAGTTTATATAGGAGTTCTGTATTGTTTTGATGGTTTTCAAATTTAGTTGTCTATGTATTTTCAAACTTAATTTTTTCAAATAATGCTAGTATGTTTTTATACATATCTGACATGTATGAAAGTATGTTTATATGGTTAAACTTATAGGTCTTTTTTGTTCCATAGAGTGATCCCATGGCAGTTGTATATGCAAAGAAAAGAGAGGGGACACTGGAGGAGATTGGACGTACAGAAGTCATTATGAACAGTCTGGATCCTGCTTGGATTGTAAAGATTTCTATTGCTTATCAGTTCGAGATTGTCCAACCGTTGGTGTAAGCTTTCCTTATACTCCTAACTTACTTTATTGTTGTTGATAGATCTTTGGCATGTCTCCTAACCCTTGCTTTGCTTTGATGTTTTCTCATTTTTTTCTGTTTTTCATTTCTTCCTTTTATAGCTTTCATGTGTATGACGTGGATACCAAATATCATAATGTATCAGTGAAGGTATATAAGAACTTTTGCTTTTAGTGTTTTATTATTGTTTTTATGCCAAATTTCGTGATATATACATGATTTGGATGAGAGAGAGAGTATTCAGTAGGGAAGTTTAGAGTGGAGGTTGTTTACGATTCTAGATCCTTTAATTCCTTTGCGGATGGCTTGGCAAAGATGGGGTCTAGTGAGTGCGGGGATTTTGTGGAGTGGGGTAGTATTTACTCTGCTATGTTTTGTTGTTTGTGTTTTGGTTTCTGGTGTTTGGTGTTCGTTAGGAATGTGTAAGGGGATTGGTGGTTTTCCTGGGTTTCCCGCATCTAGCTGTTCCCTGGAAGCTGTTCTGGGTTGTTTGTTTCTTTTTTTCTGTGGTGTCTGGTGTGTGGTTTGGTTTGCAGTTTTTTGTATTTGGGTTGTTTGGGCCTCTGTGGTGCCCTGTGTGGTGTTTGTGGGGCTGTGTTTTTGTTCTTTGGGGGCTTCACCTGTTTTGCCTTTTTGGCCTAAATAAAACTTAACCATATTCAAAAAAAAGAAAAAGTTATAGAGGCAACTGACCAATAAAAAAATGTATATATTCTAAGAGATGCAATCTGCATTGATTTGCATCAATACTATGATGTGTTAACTTTGAGTCTTTGACAAATTTTTTAATATTTTGGCACAAACTTGAAAAAAAAAATTTAATCCTTGCAAGAAATTGAAAACAGTGAACCACCATCTATAAAGTTATTTAGATTATTCTATGGATGAAGAATTGCAAGATTTGACACGTATATCCTTTGATTACAATTGGGAAAGCACTTGTTGAAGATAATTATGACTTAGTTTTCTTGTTTTCCTGATTTGAAAAGTGATTTACTAAATTTTTGTCGAAGCAATTATAGTGAAGTTATACAGATTAACTAGTTGAAAGTATTGGAGTTAATACACAATTTTTGGAGCCTATCATGTATTGGTTGCACATCATAGCCCCGGTTGTCATCAATAGGAAATACTTGCTAAAGCCATTAAAGAAACCTTAAATTTGATTATCATCAAAATAAATAGTAACTATACTTGCGAAAGATTTGTAAATTATGTAAATTTGTATGCAACTAAATCAGAAAAAATTAAAATTCTTAGTTGGATTCTTACCTTAGACATTAAATGGGAAAGATAATGATTAGGTCAGATTGACAAATATTAGGGTAGTTTTGGAGGAAAAAGAGAGTATAAATTAAGATGAGATGAGGAAAGTACAAACTATAGTATGACAATCAGAATTTAAATGCTTCCTTTTTATCAAGTTCCTGCATTGGTCCAAATAAATTTCAAACGGTTATTATGTCATTGTGAAGTTTAAAGTTCAAACTTTTTAATACGGTTACTCTGCAGATGCTAAAGTTGAATGAACAAGACTTTTTGGGAGAAGCCAGTTGTTCTCTGTCTGAGGTAAGTTGCCTTGAATTAAGTTTTGTTCACATAATATATGCGATTCACTTTTTTTTTTTTTTTTTCTTTTTCTTCTTTTCTTTTTTACATAGAAGGGGTGAAATACATGCATATATTCATCTAAGGCATTTCTTCGTTACCCTTGAGTCCTCTTAGTGTATGTTCTTAAGAGCAACTTCTTGTTAAGGGGTATGAATGAAAATAAAAGTTTTGTTCTTTCAAAACACCTCATTAGATGGGAGTCCAATATAAGGTGTTGGCCTTAATGTGTACCCTAAGTGAGACCTTATTCATTGTTGCAGCTAAAAAAGACATTTTTTAACTTTGTTTTAAGGGCACACATTTGGACAATTCTTTTTTAATATAATAAAATATATGTTATTGCTTCAACTATCTTTGTGGTGAAGCTTTTTGATTGAACAATATTATTAAATGACCATCGTTGGAGCTAGAAAAGAACTAGATTTCCTTTGATATGCGGGTTAATTTAAATTGGTGGCTTAACATCTGGTAGGAAACCTTACTCATAATTTAATGTGTTCAACACTAACATGTTTCCTTTTTTCCTTTTTGTCTATCAGATAGTGACCAAACAAAATCGAACTTCAACTCTAAATCTCCATAATAAAAGAAATGGGATTTCGAGAAACTTTGGGACACTCTCTATCCATGCTGAGGAAACAGTTGCTTCTAGGAGTGCTGTTGAAATCTCATTCCGCTGTTCTCGCTTGGCAAATGTGGATTTGTTTTCCAAAAGTGTAGGTATCCATGAATTGGCTACTTTAAGAACTTCACGAATGGATTTATTGTTTCACTTTTTCATCATCTTCCTATTCCTTTTATAGGATCCTTTCTTAAGAATTTCTAGAATTGTTGAAAGTGGAGATTCTATTCCAATCTGCAAGACTAAAGTAATAAATGACAACTTGAATCCCATTTGGAGACCATTAACTCTGAGCATGCAGCAATATGTAAGCAAAGTAAGCTCATCACATTCTTACGATCGTTGCTTTGATGTACATCAGCTCTTCAAGGATGTTTAGTGATGGGAGAAACTTCTTTAGCTCATTACATTTTTCTTTGATACAGGAAAACCCGTTAATTATTGAATGTTTCGATTTCAATACTAGTGGCAATCATGTACTCTTAGGGTAACTGCTGAGCCTTTTTGTGTCATTAACTATTCCTTTTTTTGTTTTTATCTAAGAAAAAACCCTTTTAATGATGTTGGATTTTTCATTTTATTATTATCAGGAAAATTCAGAAATCAGTTGCAAACCTGCAGAAACTTCACCTAGAACAAAGTGGTGCAAATTTGGTTTTACCATCTGCTCATCGTAATCATGAGAAGGTGCTTATTCATGCTCATAATTTTAATTGCTTAAGTCAATGCATTGTTTATTCAGGCTCCATTTTAATAGTATTATGTCAATGCATTGTTTAATTTTTATTTTTGCTTTATAGGTTCTGAAAAGTCAATTGTTTGTTGATAAGTGTATTGAAAAAGAGCAATATACTTTTCTAGATTACATTTCTAGTGGTTTCGAGTTGAATTTTATGGTTGCAGTTAAAAGACTTTACAGGTACCTAATTGGCTATGTCTTGACATTTTAAAACAAGATTTACGTCAAAATATATTTTCTTTTTAATTTATCTGATTTGCTCTTCATTGCATTTTTCCCTTTTCTGATCTGATTCTGTTTCATGCTTTCAATACTTGATCATCTAGCTTCAAACGGAAACCCTCAAAATCCAAATTCTTTGCACTACATTGATCCTTCAGGCAGATTGAATTCTTACCAGCAGGTAAGATTGTGCTAGCAATCTTGTGTCAATTCAATTGAAATATTGTAGAAATATGAATAGAAAACTCAGAGAAGCCATAAAAATATCATTATACTGGATTGTAAAACAACAGTCTGTACAAAAGTTGGCTGCTATAATGTTATATATACAAAGTAAAGAATGAGTAGACGAACATAAATACCAAAATTCCCCTCATCACTAATTGTTTGAATTCACTCTTGTACGCCATGAATTGCAAGATTGACCTACCATGATTGTCTTAGTAAAGGCTGACCTTTAAATTTTTTCATGATTGTCTTAACCGAGTGCATATTATTATTTGTGGAATTGTTTTCATTTCTAAATTTTTTGTAAGGAAAGATCATCGATTAAGTAAAGATCATTGATTTATTCATAGGCTATAATGGAAGTTGGGGAGGCCATACAATTCTACGATTCTGATAAACGTTTTCCTGCTTGGGGATTTGGAGGAAAAGCATTCAATGGCGTTGTATCACATTGTTTTAACTTGAATGGAATTCCAAATGGCTCTGAGGTAAGAGAACTAGAATTTTTGTTTTCGCTATGATTATTATTACTATATTTTTTTTTTTTTTAGTTTGTTGAAATGGTTGGCATATGGAGTTTGCCTTTTCCATTTTCTTAATAAACAGCTGATTTCCTTATTTATCAGGTTGAAGGAGTTGATGGCATCATAGCTGCTTATGCTAGTGCTCTACACAATGTTGCTTTGGCAGGACCCACTTTATTTGGTCCAGTGATCAACATGGCTGCACAAATTGCCAGTCAGTCCCTCTCATACAACGACAGAAGCAAGTATTTTGTCTTGCTCATCATAACGGTAAGTAGAATTACAATTTCAATTTACAGTTTTTTTTTTTTTTTTTTTTTTTCTTTTTTCTTTTTTTTTTCCCTCCTATTTGGGTGATTAATCAATGTAGTATAGCCTTCTCTAGGATGGAGTTCTCACAGATATTCAAGAAACCAAAGACGCTTTGGTTAGGGCATCTGATCTTCCCTTATCAATTCTTATTGTGGGAGTGGGATGTGCGGATTTTACACAAATGGAGGTACACCCTTGTTTCTCATAGCTTCATACACCATTGTATATCCTTTTATATTTTCCATAGTTTTAGGAGATTCTGTAAATAATGAATACTTGGTCTAAGTCATATTTAATGGCAGATTCTTGATGCTGATAATGGCCATCGATTAGAGAGTTCTACAGGTTGGGTAGCTACTCGAGACATTGTACAGTTTGTTCCAATGCGAGAAGTTCATGGTAAGTATATATGGCACCTCTTCCCCCCTGCTTGAAATGATCTTTAAGATTCTATATCATTGTTTACATTAGAGGCTTGATATCAATTTATGTGGATGTTGTATATAGATTGTGTCCATGTCCTTTGCTAGCTTAAGTCCCAGCTTGATCCCACCAAGTTTGGCTCATTAAGCGTGCTTGACTGCAACTCAGATATGATATTTTGTCTTAAATTTCCATTGTGTTTTGGATAGGTGGACAGATTTCTGCTGTTCAAGCTCTTCTGGAAGAACTGCCTGGCCAGTTTCTGACCTACGTACAACCTAGAGATATCAAACCATGCAATCTGCAAGTTGTCTAAACATCTGCTTGAGAAGTTCAAACAGCATCAGCATTACGAAAACCATTCCAATAAACATGATTGCTCTGATCAAGCTTTAGAGTCAGATTCAAGCTCAAAGTTTTGGCTAGAGACGAGAAGTCCATATTCTTCAGAATTGTGATTTCTAGTAGTGGAAGAGTTGTGTGAAAGGTTTTCGTTGTTTGAGAGATCTTCTGCCATTGACGTTGGTCAAAGGCTCTGATATCATGAAACGATTCAAAGAAAAAATGAAGAGAAGCAAGAAGAAGCAAAGATGTGTGAAGTGATTTCAAAAAAAAAAAAAAAAAAAGATGTGTGAAGTGAACAATAAAGGGTGTTAAAAATTGAAAAAGAATTGTATGGCATTTGCTTGTCTAGTTTCAGCCGTATGAAACTAGAGGAGTTGTCTAACTCAACTAGTTTCATACAGGTGAAACTAGAGTAAAATTTGAACTTTGATGTTCTGATTCCATTGTTAGTGGATCAGAACATCCCATCCATAACAATGAAAAATATAAATAAAATCATCTATAAAATAACCATAAAAACCATTTTGATAACATAAATAACATAAAATCATTAACCATACAACCATATTCTGATATCTCCTTTTATGAGATATCAGTACATCCATACACCATGGCTGCTGTCTCTGAGTCATGCTCACCATGGGTGATGCCTCTTTTGGACATTCTCACCATGGGTGATGCCTCTGGACAGTCTTACCATGATCATAAACTTCTATGAAAAACCATTTCATAAACATAAAAAATGAGAAACATAAGAAGACACGAACATGAAAATGAAAAGAAGACATTATCTGGAAAACTTTCTTTCCATTAAACCATAACCATACATCCCATGCCATTTCTCTGATGGCTTACATTTACAATGCCCCAATGGGGGTTTATATAGAAAAAATACATTAGTGCATAACAGCTAAGAGATAACTGTTGAGTATATCAGTATCATACTTGACATACTTGACAGTGTTTATACACTGCTACAAGAAATGTTTGCATCTTAACTAAACCAAATTACAACCATTCCATTATTTCATTACATAAACCATAGTTAATCCATAACCATATCATAGTTAAATTATAACCATACAGAAAAATTTCACATTTCCAACAAAGGGTTCCATGAAAGTACTGAAAGAAAAAGAAAAAGAATTGAAGACAATAGCTACTGCTAGGCCACTAATGGCTTCTGAGAAACTTCTTTACATGTACAGTAAGCTTTAATAAAAAGCTAACTTCTAACAAATTTCCTGAAAATCAGGAACTAGGAACCAATCAGCATCTATAGCATTAAGAAAAACAGAGTATGACATGCTTGGGCTGCAAACCCAGAGTATGACACTAAGAAGATGAGATGAGTCTCAAAAATCATGTATGGGCTAACTCTTCTTTAATTCTATTAACAAAATAAAAATAATGAATCTCGTACCTTTAATTATCACATTGCCTCTCATTATTTTCTTGGAAGTGGAACAATTCTGAAGCAAATAACTCAAACTTTGTCACAACAACACATCACCTAACTTTTTAAGTTCAGCCATTGTGATGCGTGAACAATTCTCATTATTTATGCATGATGTGCGTGTTCACAGAAAAACCACCATGGATAAGTGAGGTTGTTCGAAGGCAATGGCAAGATTAGAATACTCTAAAAATTTGCATTTCAATCTCAGAGATATAACAGAGCTTTAGATTTCACTGTATAATGTTTTATTGTCATTAGAGACTAGAGAGTGCCAAGAAATTAGTTGCCTTGTGGTGATTCTCCAAGTACCTTCAATTTGCTTCTTTGCTACTACTACTTCTATCTTTGACTTGCAGTCTTTTATTATCGTTTCTCCTATTTGCACCAAGCTTTTGGCCATTGAGGACGTCATCAGGTTCTTCAATCCATTGCAACCGAGGATGGCACTAGCTTAATCAAGTTCTCAACATCTGTCTCGTCATCTTCGTATGAAAATATCTCCTTGTATGAACTAGATTCTAGATGAAGCTTCTGCAGATGACGAATTCTCTGAAGAATACAAAGTGGGAAGAGTAATGACTTATCATTGTAGACCTCAATAAATTTAAGATTGCAAAAGAGCTGTACTGAAAACTGGCCCTGAGATATCATCCGGGTGCTCTCTCCGGTTAATTTCAGTTTTTCTAGGTTGGGGGAAAGAATCAATAAGTTTAAAATAGAAAAATTAGAGATAATTTTGAAAAGTTTAAAACAGAACAATTGAAACAAGGATGTTCCTCCCTGCCCGTACAAATTCAAATATTCCAGAGATCATTATTTTTTAGTTTAAGTTTTCACTAACCTCTTCAACCTGAGCATTTTAATCTTCGTCCTCTGAGGTGGAGGAATCATCTACCTCCTAGTCGCAGGAAAACAGAGGTTTGAGTAAACAATATGAAAGTGTATAGTAGAGAGAATGCAAGACATTACAAAATCAAGCAGTGAAAAGATGTAAAAAGAAGACATTTTAACAAACTTAGTCGCCTTCTTGCGGTGATTTTTCTAAGTATACATATATGTACCTTGTATTTGTTGTATGCTTGTATTCAAGTCACCCTTCAACTTATACACTCTCCTGTCACTCCAGTGTCCCTTTACTGTCTGTAATATTGGTGTGGTTACGTCTCGTGACGAGAAACACTTCATCTCGGGGCAACTATACAAAGTTAATTTTTCCAAAGATGGTAATTTGAAGGTGCAATTTTCAGAGCAGAAGCATGAGAGCTTTGGTAAATCATCAAGTGTTAAACTCCTCAATTTGCTGAAAGTAATCTCGTCTTCTTCTGTTACATTTCCCTCCTTTGTTACTACTTCTATCATTGAGTTGCATTGTCGTATTATCATTTTTCTGAGCTGTACCAAGCTTTTGGCCGTTGAGGATGTCATCAGGTTCTTCAATCCATTGCAATGCCATACCCTCAAAAATGTTAGATTTTGGAAAGACGCTGATGACGGCCATAGCTGAATCAAGTTGTGACAACCTTCTACTTCTAAACTCTCAAGTTTTTGAAGAACCGTGTCCAGTTTGGAGTCTATCCAAACATGTGTCTCATCCTCTTGGTAAGAAAATATCTCTTTATATGAACATGATTCAAGACAAAGATTCTGCAGATGGCGAAATCCCTGAAGGATACAAAGTGGGAAGACTACTGATTCTTTATCCTGGACCTTAAAAAATTTAAGATTGCAAAAGAGTTCTTCTGAAAACTGGCCCAGCAATATCATCATTTTTATGGCTTTTCCGCCTAATATCAGTTTTTCCAAGTAGGGGAAAGAATCCTGAAAAGATAAATAAAAACAAATCACACTTATGTACTTTGAAATGACTTTTAAAATTTCACAATGAAAAGATAAATAAATTGGTTAGTAAATATGTGGATTCACAAGTCTTGTACCTTTTCAACCAAAAACAAAGGTTGCTGTGCTGGAATTTCAAGGTGGCTCTCCTCGTTATTTTCTTGGAAGCTAAATAATTCTGAGGCTAATAACTCGATTTTGTCACAGCCAACCACTTCCAACTCCTTCAAAACAAAGGTTGCTGTGCTGTACATTTTGAAGAATGTACCCCTGGATAGAAAGTTCATTGAGCATGATGGAGGTTACTTCCGGAAAGACAAATCTAACTGCAGCTTTTGCTTCTCCTTCCTTGGCAACAATCTCCTCCAGTTTTCCACAATCGTACACATTAAGCTTTACAAGTTGCAATAGACTCCTACCAATGGAGGCTGGAAAAACATCTTTCAGATTTTGACAATTATAAACTTCCACTTTCTGTAGGCTTTTAAAGAACAACACTGCTTGAGGATCCTTATTCCATATGTGCTTCAATTTTGGTAGCCTAGAGATATATAGCTCTTGTAACTGTTGAGTTATTGCTCCAGAATGAGATTCTTCAAAGTTTACGTTTTGGAGATCAAAAATCTGTTCAATTGAATCACAGTAACTAACAAATAACCTCTTCGGCATTGGCAATTCTTCAAAAGACAACTTTACCTGAGGATCCTTCTTCCTACGTGCTTCAATTTTGGTAGCCCTCTGATATATAGCTCTTCAAAGTTTACCTTTTGGAGATCAAAATTCTCTTCTAGTAAAGCACAGCCACTAACACCCACTGTTAACAGCCTCGGCATTGAAAACTGAAAGATAGTCAATAGACTATTGCAGTCATGAACTTGCATAGATTTTAAATTGAAAAAGGACTCCTTAGCTCGCTTGTGCCATACCATCTTCAAGTTATTTGATTGAGAAATTTTAATTTCTTCTAAGCTAGGGAATGTGACCTGCAATGTTCAAGCCAGTACTGTGTTACTGATATTCTTTTCAAATATGATTCAAAATAATCAACATGGAAATATTTATTTAAAAAAATAAAGAAAATAAGATGTATACTTAAACAACGAGAATATGAATTAACTGTGCATATGAGATAAAAATCAATATCTCAATATTTTAATTCTTCTATTTGACAAAATAACACTTAATAATATATTTTAAATCACATAAGACAAAAATTAAAATAATTACTATATAAATCAATATAATCCATTCTAATTTATTTTTAAATCTAATCCCAAATATAAATCCAATCATATTTCCTGTACCTGTTATTTCAGAGGTGTTTTAGCATCCTCTTTAATTATATTCACATTAGATCATGAGATGATCAATCTCAAAAATAATTTAGTTCCAATTAATTTTAATTTCTTACATGAATCCACTCAATTATCATATATGTATAGTTATTTCAAGGTATTCTAGATCTTCTTTAATTCTATTCACAACTTTTTTTATTTTTTAAAAAGACATAAATCTCGTACCTTTTCGACCATAAAGAGAGGTTGAACTGAGCTATCATGTTGGCCCTCATTAATTTCTTGGAAGTTGTTTATGTCTGGTTTCACAGCTACCTTTGCAAAAGCTATAACGTCGAAGAGCTTCTTATCCTCAGCTTGTCCAGCAATTTCCCTCGCTAGCATAGTCTTGCCAATGCCACCTGATCCGTAAATACCGACCATTTTGACATCAGGATTGCTCAATGCATCTAGTATATTCTTCAAAGTAGGCATCCTTGATTCAAAGGCCTCATAGCCTTTGTAAGATGGAATCCATGTCTCCTTTGGAATGGTTCAGTAGGAAATTCTATCGAATATCCCTTCTTCATAGAGTCTAGCAACAGCCTCCGTTTTCTTCACTGCTTTCCTGCTATGTTGATAGCGTTTCTTGGGATTAGGACACAACCTCTTGAAACATTTCATGTCCGCTCGCATATTTTCTTCAATAACTTCTGACACCTCATCAGCCATAGTCTTCACACGATCCAGTCAATTATTAACATGCTCTTCAATCTCTTCAGCATTTCTTCTCGCTTCGTCAGCCATTTGTTGCACTGTGTCTCTTCTACCCTTGAGCTTCCGAACTTCCATCTCTAGATTCTGAAAGTTGGTCTTGTAGTTCCAAATATAACTGAATGGACGTACTATGGGCGCCACCAAGTATTCGGCAATTTTTGCAGCAACGGAAACACCAACTTCGACCATTTTGATCTTCTTTTCTTTTTCCCTCGTCTAAGATATGAAAAATAGAAGTGGAGTAAAAGAAAAGGAGATAAAAATAAAACAGAGAACACAATAATGGAATAACGACGACAAGAACAAAATAATGGCAGAGTGGTTTTAAGATCAAAATGTGAAAATTGGATTTTTTATTTATTTATTTTTTTTCTTAGGGAAGTTTTGAGAAAAGAGCTGTTACTGAACAAAAAAATCAAGATTTGAAATATAGATGGGAAGCAAAACAAATGAAAATAAAACAGCGAATTGAACAAATATAACAACAGCGACAAGAACAAAAGAATAGCAAAGTTTACTGGAGATGAGACAGTGAAGTAATGATATCAAACCAAAATAATAGAAAACAGAGAGCACAACAGATTAACTACGAAGCAAAACAAATCAAAGCAGTAGCATTTTTTTTTAATTTTTTAATTTTTAATTTTTTTTGAGATCAGAATGTGAAAATGGGGAAACAAAATCTAGTTTTTTGGGGGGTTTTTAGTGGGTTTTAAAATTTGAAAAGTATTCTTAAGATCAGATGGTGAAATTGGGAAAGACATCTTGTTTTTACTTATTATTTTTTCCTTTTTCTGGTGGCTTTAAAATTTTGAAAAACAAATGAAAATCAAACGAAAATATACAATACAGAGTGTAGCAGAACAGAGGAGTAGGAAGCAATAAAGGTTTGTGAGATCAAACCTGAGAAAATCAGAAAAGAGTTTCTTGAATGATCGTAATTGCTAACAACAGATTGAAATAATCAACAAGTGAATACTCCTTTGCTGCATAAAATTATTTTCAAGCAATTTTTGTATTTGCAAGTGCTATCTATGACAGTGACTAGAAATAATAAAGAAAGACCAACCAGTCTAAGCTGTCATTCAAATAAATAAACAACAAATTATTCAAACTACTTTACCTGCCAGTCTGCCTTTAATGAATCCAAGAGATGATTGTTTTGGTGGTTTAAGGCTTACGATGAAAATCCCTAAGTCTTTAATTCTACTCTTGGCAATTACATTGTGACCAACCATCAGGGCGTTAGCTCAGCTGGTGGAAGGATAGACTTGAGGCACGGGTAACTCCTAGGTCAACGATCCGAATCCTACCCAGGATAAGACAAGTTTTGATTTACCCGCTTGTATCTTTCTGTGGTCAGAGGAGTGGGTCGGGGTTTCCTATCTGTCTTACTTTATAACAACCAACAAATAGACCATCAGAACTAATAATTTGGCCATGGGTGTGTCACGCAATTGGGGATGACAGGCGGATGGGTGTATAGACGAAGTTCGGGATCCTCAATACCAATAAAAAATAAAAAATAAAAAATAAAAAGATAAAGCATCAAACCACAAATCAACTTTCATATAAAAAATATTATTCCTTTACCTGCCAGATTATATAAATGATTTATGTGAGATAATATTCCTTAAAAGAGAAAGACAAAGCATCAAACCACATATTCATCTAGAAAGGCTGTCTGATCATTGTTTCTCTTTTTTTTTTTTTTTTTTTTTAAAGAAATTTATTTTTTATTTTTGAAATGTATTGTAATTTAATTAATTATGGAGTACAAATATTATAGACGGGATAATATAAATGATTTATAAGAGATAATTTCAAAATATAAGTTTATAATAGGTTAAACATAAGTTAGGTGTGAACATAAGTATATATATATCTAAATAAAGTGTCAGATTCGAGTTATCATACCCATAGATGGTAAAATAAAATAGAAACCATCACTGATGCAGTATTTTTCTGTTCAATGTAAAAGAAAGTTCGTTCACTAAGATCGGTGATTCTATTTAAATTTTTATAATTAATTTAAGATAATATATGTAATATATAAATGTGAATATAGATCCAATCACGTGCTGCAAAACCTAGTTATTTTAAGACAAAATCACCCGCAAACCAATGAAGAAATCACCGGCCACTAGGCGGTTTGACCATGATTTCCCTGTGCAAAGGAAGAAGGGTGTTCCACTATCACAATCGGGCTCATTTGTTTTGACATGGTTGGTCAAGGGTTGAGATCCACTAAAACTACGACATCAATATCGTTATTTTATTTTATTGATGGCATAGTTTAAGAAAATCTGTGTCTTGTCCAACCAGGCCAAAACTAACTAACCCAATTGGTTAAAACTTCTGTTAATATACTGACTGATTCAATTTTGGGCAAAAATCAATGGAACTAAAAATAAAAAAATGGGTTTTTCAACTTTGTGTTATAAACCAAACAAATTTGGTTCGGTTTAGTTTGTTTCATTCAGTTCTGATGAACTGTAAAATTTGGAAAAGGAAAAAGAAAAATTAACTCAACACCATCATTAAAGCACAAACCAATCCATAGAAATTTCTCTACCAAATTTATGGACCCGGAATAAAGGAAACTAATATGTGGTATATGAAAATTCATCGAACAAATAATAATAAATAGTATACTTTGGATCAGGGGCGAATGATTGTGGGGGCTGCACGTGTCTACCTTTTAAAAAATAAAAAATTAAAAATTAAAAATTAAAAATTGAGTTTTTACTAATATTTCAAATTTACACAAACCCAATATAAGTTGTCAAAGTGCTGATTATAGATGATCAATATGTTCAACAGTCTACCTCTTATATTAATTTAAAATTATCAGATTGTCACCCACTGACCCATAACCCACCCACATGTGGACTCTTGAGTTGCGTGCCCTTTATGGTTTTATTCCCAAATCCCACAGCTCCACTATCACTAGGCTTCTTTTATTTTTTTCTTTATTTTCTTCAACTTCTCTCTAATATTTTTCTTTGTTCTATTATTGTTTTATGCATTATTTAATCTCTCTCTACTCCACTCTGAATATTTATTTTAACAATATTGAAATCACATTTACAAGAACTCTCTCTCCATACAAGGTAAAAAACTAAAAATGTTTATTCTTTTTTATTTATTTATATATTATTTTATTATTTACTTTTTTTATTTTTTATTTTGTTAGGGTTGCTTAATTACATTAAAATTGATTTAGTATTAGTTTGATTTAATCAAATTTCTATGTGATTTGTTTGTTGCTAGAATTATAGGGCATATAGATACAATTATTTTTGTGTTAGCTTGTTGGAACATTTTTTTTTTACTATTTAGTGATTAAAATTTTTTTTTTTTCATTTTATTTTATTTTGTTGGAATATACATTTTGAGAGGTTATATTTATTATATTTCATGACTCATTGTGTATTTACTTTTTATTAATGAAATACATCTTTCTATTAAGGTTGTTCAAAAAAATTTATAACTTGTATTTAGTTCAGCCCCGCCAGATAGAAAATCCTAGATTCGCCCCGCTTTGGATGGAAGATCAGAAAGAAAATATACTAAAAAAACACAAATAAAAATTGATATAGATCTATGGTTATGAAACAAGATATTAAAACAAATGGATCAACAGTAAAAATTAAAGAAAGAAAAAGAAAACAGGGCATATGAGCCTATCTAATTCAGAAAAAAGGAGAAACAAATCATGGAGAGAAAAAGATAGGTGAGAGGACTGTATAGAGAGAGCGAGAGGAATTGAATAAATTTCAGTGATCCGTTTATGGCCGTTGGATCGATCAAACAGACAGAGTTGTACAGTTTGTGGGCAGGTAGCTAGAGTTGTACAGTTTTTCAGTGTTTTATAGCACTAGTGGCCTAGTGGGTGTACCTGCAAGAATCACAAAAGTAAAATCTCAAAAGATTTTCAAAACAAAAAACTGCATACATGCTAACCTCGTGAACATCATAAGAAAAAACAATGATAAATAAGGCTGAAAATAAGAAGAAAATAAAATCTTTAAGAGCTCTAAAGTTAATCATTCACTTTATCTAGTGCATAAAAATCACATGATTATCGCATAAAACCATTCTAAATAAAGGGAAGATGAGAGAAAAGGAAATTAATTGTTAGGTTTCTGCTGTTCAAGCTCTTCTGGAAGAATTGCCTGGCCAGTTTCTGACCTACGTACGACCTAGAGATATCAAACCATGCAATCTGCAAGTTGTCTAAACATCTGCTTGAGAAGTTCAAACATCATCAGCATTACGAAAACCATTCCATTAAACATGATTGCTCTGATCAAGCTTCAGAGTCCGATTCAAGCTCAAAGTTTTGGCTAGAGCCGCCAAGAAGTCCTTATTCTTCTTGTGGCAAGTAGAAGAATTGTGATTTCTAGTAGCGGAAGAGTCGTGTGAAAGGTTTTCGTTGTTCGAGAGATCTTCTGCTATTGACAAAATGAAAGTGGATATTAGAGAGAATGCAAGACATTACAAAATCAAGCAGTGAAAAGATGTAAAAAGAAGACATTTTAACAAACTTAGTCGCCTTCTTGCGGTGATTCTCCTTAGTATACATATATGTACCTTGTATTTGTTGTATGGTTGTATTCAAGTCACCCTTCACCTTATACACTCTCCTGTCTCCCCAGTGTTTCTTTACTATCTGTAATATTGGTGTGGTTACGTCTCGTGACGAGAAACACTTCATCCTGGGGCAACTATGCAAATTTAATACTTCCAAAGATGGTAATTTGAAGGTGCAATTTTCAGAGCCGAAGCATGACAGACTAGGTAAATCACGAAGTGTTAAAGTCCTCAATTTGCTGATAGTAATCTCATCTTCTTCTATTACATCTCCCTCCTTTGCTACTACTACTTCTACCATTGACTTGCAGTATTCTATTTCCATTTCTCTGAGTTGTACCAAGCTTTTGGCCGTTGAGGATGTCATCAGGTTCTTCAATCCATTGCAATGCCATACCCTCAAAAATGTTAGATTTTGGAAAGAATCCTGAAAAGATAAATAAAAACAAATCACACTTATGTACTTTGAAATGACTTTTAAAATTTCACAATGAAAAGATAAATAAATTGGTTAGTAAATATGTGGATTCACGAGTCTTATACCTTTTCAACCAAAAACAAAGGTTGTTGTGCTGGAATTTCAAGATGGCTCTCCTCGTTATTTTCTTGGGAGCTAAATAATTCTGAGGCTAATAACTCAATTTTGTCACAGCCAACCACTTTCAACTCCTTTAAAACTAACCATTTTGAAGAATGTACCCCTGGATAAAAAGTTCTAAGTTGAGGTAAATTATTGAGCTTGATGGAGGTTACTTCTGGAAAGACAAATCTAACCGCGGCTTTTGCTTCTCCTTCCTTGGCTACAATCTCCTCCACTTGTCCACAATTCTCCACATCTTTCAGATTTTGACAATTATAAACTTCCAATTTCCGTTGGCTTTTAAAGAACAACTGTGCTTGTGGATCCTTATTCCATATGTGCTTCAATTTTGGTAGCTCATCAATACATAGCTCTTGTAATTGTTGAGTTATTGCTCCAGAATGAGATTCTTCAAAGTTTACGTTTTGGAGATCAAAAATCTCTTCTATTGAATCACAGTAACTAACAGTTAACGACTCCAGCTTTGGTAATTCTTCAAAAGACAACTTTGCTTGAGGATCCTTCTTCCATATGTGCTTCAATTTTGGTAGCCAAGAGATATATAGCATTTTTAACTGATTCGTTACTGCTCTAGAATGAGATTCTTCAAAGTTTACCTTTTGGAGATCAAAAATCACTTCTATTGAATCACAGTTACTAACCGTTAACGACTTTGGCATTGGTAATTCTTCAAAAGACAACTTTGCTTGAGGATCCTTCTTCCATATGTGCTTCAATTTTGGTAGCCCTCTGATATTTAGCTTTTCAAAGTTTACCTTTTGGAGATCAAAATTCTCTTCTACTAAAGCACAGCCACTAACACCAACTGTTAACAGCCTCGGCATTGAAAACTGAAAGATAGTCAATAGACTATTGCAGTTACTAACTTCCATAGATTTTAAATTGAAAAATGACTCCTTAGCTCGCTTGTGCCATACCATTTTCAAGTTATTTGATTTGGAAATTTTAATTTCTTCTAAGCTTGGGAATGTGACCTGCAATGTTTAAGCCAGTACTGTGTTACTCATATTCTTTTCAATTCTGATTCAAAATAATTAACATGGAAATATTTATTTAAAAAAATAAAGAAAATAATTGGATATAAGATGTATACTTAAACAACGAGAATATGAATTAACTGTACATATGAGAAAAAAATCAATATCTCAATATTTTAATACTTCTATTTGACAAAATAACACTTAATAATATATTTTAAATCACATAAGACAAAAATTAAAATAATTACTATATAAATCAATCTAATCCAATCTAATTTATTTTTAAATCTAATCTCAAATATAAATCCACTCATTTATCATATATGTTTCGGTTATTTCAGGGTGTTCTAGATCTTCTTGAATTCTATTCACAATTTTTTTTTGAAAGACATAAATCTCGTACCTTTTCGACCATGAAGAGTGGTTGAAGTGAGCTATCATGTTGGCCCTCGTTATTTTCTTGGAAGTTGAATAATTCTGAAGCAAATAACTCAACTTTGTCACAACCACACATGACCAACCTTTTTAAGTTCTGCCATTGTGATGTATGTACTCCACGATATAAAGTTTTGAGTCGAGGTAAATATTTGAGCTCCAGAGAGGTTACTCGTTGGAAGACAAATGTATCAGCTACTTTTGATTCCTCATGATCATCCCCAACAATCTCCTCCAGTACTTCACAATCGTGCACATGAAGCTTTTCAAGTTCCGAAAGACTCTCGGCAATAGACAATGGAAACAGATATTTTAAACTCATACAATCATAAACTTTGACACTGCTCAGTTTTTGATAGGAGAACATTATTTGTGGATCTTTGTTCCATATGTGCTTCAGTTTTGGTAGTCCATTAATAACCAGTTCTCGTAATAGAGCTTCTTTTGCAGGAAGTGATTCTTCAAAATCTACCTCTTGGAGATCAAATATCTCTTCTACCAAATCACAGTCACTGATAGTTAAGGATTCTAGTCTCGCGATTCTTTCAAGCATATTAGACTGAAAAATAGTCAATAGCTTATTGCACTTTCTGACTTCCAATGATTTTAGATTGCAAAACAAATCCTTGCAAAGTAAAGAAAAGGAAGATAACTTAACGGTAGAAGATAAAAATACAACTTTTAATGTAATACTTGAAAACAAAAAAAGCGTGTCAAATTGAATTATTTTAACAAGTGTTATAAACTGTGATCCAAAATTTATATTGTGGAGATCAAAATCTCTTCTACTGTTGCACAATTAGTAATAGATAAGGACTTTGGCATTGACAATCCTTCAAGTGTATGAAGCTGAAGGATAGTCAATAATTTATTGCACACCCACTAACTTCCATAGATTTGAAATTGAAAAAGGACTCCTTAGCTCACTTGTTCCATACTATCATCTAAACTAGGGAATGTTCAAACCACTGTATCACTAATATTCATCCCAATTCTAATTGAAAATAACATGAAAATGTTCAAACGGGTTCCGGGTTGGATTGTTTAGTTGGGTCGGGTATGAGTCAAACAATTATACTCGACCCCTCTCAATTTGATCTGATATTTATATAAAAGAAAAAATAAAACTCTAATCTCTATATCTCTTTGTTTGTTTGTATTTTATGTTTGAATTTTAGATTTTATTTTTTATTTTTTGAAAAGCAACTTATAATCAAAGGCTAGCAGCCAGCAAAACAGAGGAACACGAGAAGCAAAAGGATTTATTAAACTTAGATAAATTTGTGTTCTATTAAATTTAAGTTTACTTACGAATTTTAAGTGTAAGTTAAACTTTATGTTTTGATCTTTATTTAATGTAATTTATGTTCAAATTTGAGTGAATTTTTGAAATTAAGTATGTATATTTTTTTAATTTAAGTGATTACTATATAATCCAATCTAATTTAGTTTCAATTAAATCTAATCCCAAACATAAATCCAATCGAATTTCCTGTACCTTATTTCAGAGGTGTTTTAGCATTCTCTTCAATTCTATTCACATAAGATGAGATGAGTCTCAAAAATAATTTAGTTCCAATTAATTTTAATTTCATAAATGAATCCAATCATTTATCATATATGTATGGATTATTTCAGAGGTTTTCCCGATCTTCTTTAGTTATATTCACATAAAAAAAATTATTTTGTAAAAGACATGAATCTCATACCTTATGATAGAAAGTTTTGAGTCGAGGTAAATACTTGAGCTCCAAAGAGGTTACTCGTGGGAAGACAATTGTATCAGCTACTTTTGCTTCCTCATGATCATCCGCAACAATCTCCTCCAGTACTTCACAATAGCACACACTAAGCTTTTCAAGTTCCGAAAGACTCTCGGCAATAGAGACCGGAAACAGATATTTCAAACTCATACAATGATGAACTACAACACTGCTTAGTTGTTGAAATGAGGACATTTGTTGATCTTTATTCCATATGTGCTTCAGTTTTGGTAGACCATTAATATCTAGTTCTCGTAACCGAGTTTCTATTTGAGAATGTGGTTCTTCAAAATATACCCCTTGGAGATCAAATATTTCTTCTACCAAATCACAATTACAGATAGTCAAGGACTCCAGCTTCGTGATTCGTTCAATCATATTAGACTGAAAAATTGTCGTTAGCTTATTGCACTTCGTGACTTTCAATGATTTTAGATTGCAAAATGAATCCTTGCAAAGTTGATTAGGCCATATCATCTCCAAGTCTAACATCGCAGAAATTGAAATTTCTTCTAAAGAAGGAAATGCAACCTACACATATATATAACCCATAGCATTAACTAATAAGTAAGAAATAAATGAAATAACCGTAAGTAAAGAAAAGGAAGATAACTTAACTGTACAAGATGAAAATACAACTTAAAATTGTTCTTTTCCTAAAAAAACAGAAAGAAAGTATAAAGACTAATTACTAAAGAATTTTAATCCAAGATTTTTATTATTATTTTGGGTGTTGTTATTGTTACCCATAAAACTAATTAATACATCCACCTTTTATTAAAAAAATATATTACAACAATATCCCTAAATAAAATTACTAAAAGGGACAAAATAAATTAAATTAAAAAGGTTTTTTAAAGAATTAATTTAAGTAAGTTAACTCACGATAAACCTATCCTTCTTTAAATATCTATACATAAGTTGCTCGTGCCATATTATGGCTTTAAGTTAAAAGTATTCATCCAAAAAAAAATGTAAACAGTTAAAAATATGGAGCTTACAAGTAAATTCTAATAATCCAAATAAAAAATATATATAATATTTATCATTCCTTTTTCAAGTAAGAAATCTTTTATATTAAGATAAATGAGGAACCAGATGAAATTTCATGAATTTCAATATATTTTGATGAAATATGTTTTTTTTTTTTTTTGGAAGTAAAACAATGATATATAATTAGAAAATGTTTTAATTTGTTGGGGAACTAAAACTATTTTTATTATTATTATTATAAATTTATAATGCAATTTTTTTTTTAAAAAATCCAAACCCGGTGAAATGAAATTTTCACACTCCACGCACTAGTGGAATACCGCCGGAAGATAGAAATTGACATCCAAGTCAGTAGTAATCCCATTTCATTTTCATTATTTCAATGAGTTAGTGACCTTTTTTTTTTGGAGTTTATTCTTATTATTTATTAATAAAACAGGCAAAAATGAATTAAATTGGTACAGAATAGATTATTGTTCTATGTTAACGTACCTTTTGGTTGAAAAGTAGGGTGGGAGTATCAAGAATGTCTTTGTTGCCATTAATTGAGCAGAAACTTGTGAGCTTTGGCAGAGAGTCTAATCTCAGAGAGTGTAATTGCTTGAACTCAATCTGATCAAGCATGTCTTTGTTGCCATTAATTGAGCAGAAACTTGTGAGCTTTGGCAGAGAGTTTAATCTCAGAGAGCGTAATTGCTTGAACTCAATCTGATCAGTCCCTTCATCATTGTTGATATCTTCTTCCCATCTATTAATAGCAAAAATCTCTTCCATATTGTCGCAAGAAGACACATAGACTTGTTGAAGCAATGGAAGAGCTCTGTAAGTGGAGAACGAGAAGATATTCTTCAATTTATTGCACTTTACAACTTCTAAGGTTGTCAATCGTTGAAAAGACTCTGCTCCGAGTTGATGATTATGTATCCTCTCCAGGTTGAAGACACT
This sequence comes from Acer yangbiense, assembly GCA_008009225.1. Lineage (NCBI taxonomy): Eukaryota > Viridiplantae > Streptophyta > Magnoliopsida > Sapindales > Sapindaceae > Acer > Acer yangbiense. Next base: position 8,834,769 of record CM017763.1, on the reverse strand, counting down.
GCGAAGATTTAACCACTCCAAGAAAAGAAAGTGATTATGACAAGATTCAGACTCCAAGCAGTCTACAACAGTTAGAAAGCAAGGACTGTTTTCTACCCATAGATACTCCAATTCTGGAAAGCCCTCCGTGTCCAATACAGAAAGGAATTTCTGGACATCATCAGAGCAACTACTGCTTACAAGGTTGAGTTTCACTGTTCTTCTGGAAGTCTCACGCAGCCTGTAAAACTCACTCCTTACATTACGTCCAAAAGTTATTCTGTACCTCTCCAACTTATTCGACAACAATTGGCCTTTTGGTAGAACATTGGCATCTGGAATACTTATGTCCAGAGCAGTGAGGAGCGTTAGATGCTTCAACTCATTAAGAATATTGACTCCTCCTACCACCCACTCGATTTTGCATTCCCTAATAACACTAGTAATAACACTAGCAGGCAAATACAATTCTTCTAATTGGATAAAGGTCGATAAGACATTTGGTGGGATATTTCTAAGACATCCACAATCATCCAAATCTAACAACCTTAACCTAGTCAAGTTACACATTTTCTTAGGAATCATCTCAATTTCAGAATTGTAATAATCATAAATTCTAAGGATTTCCAGTTGCTTAAACTCTCCAATAAAATCGATATCCCTTAGCTTGCAATCATCTATATACAAGGTACGTAGATTTACTAGGAGACCAATTGACTTTGGCATTGAATTCAAATCAAATCCAACCAAATGTAAAACCTTAAGCTTTGGCATCCCTATGAAAAAACTATCAGGGAATCGACAGTTATCTACAGCGGTAGTACTCAAATAGAAAAATTGAAGTTCCGGACATTCAAACTCTTTGGGAAGCTCACTGATATTTTGTAGGGTGATTGCAAGGCAGTTCTTCAGTGCATCCTTATCAACCAATTCCCTGATAGTGCAATTACGAAACATATTCCAATCTCTAGATGCAATAGATGTGCCAACGTCACGTACAACATCATGCAGTGAAAACCGGTAGTTCTTAATGTCAAGCAATAGAGAAGAATCTTTGAGTTTTCGAAGCAAAGTATTCACTCTATTTCTTGCATCTTTAATTGCGTCAACTTTCTCAAATATACCCAAACCCACTCCATATGCTAACAAGTCTTCGATATGGGTATTTTCCATTATACAGCAAAGCAAGCTTTTAATTGACTGTAACTGATCTCTATACATGAATATGTTTTTGCAGACACTCCCTCAAAGTTACTCGTGGAAGGCACTGTGAGTTTTCTCAAAGCATCTTTCCATTCACACTCTTCCTTGTTTTTTAATGCAACCGCCACTGAATCAATTGCAATGGGCAAACCTCCACATGCCAAGGCTACATCTTTTGCTAAAGCTTGCAAATGATCACAAACTCCTGTTTTTTTCTCATACAAACTCCACGCCTCTCCTTCATCTAAAATACCAACCTCGAAATTATTCTGAGATTCCATTTCTAACAACACATCTAAAATCCTTGCTGTCAACAACAATTTGCATCCTTCACCATCGTTACCAAAAGGAATTCCCACGTCCTCCAAATCGAGCTTGTCCCAAATATTATCTAAAACTAAGAGGACCTTCTCCTCTTGCTTCAATCTTTGTCGCAGACTCCTTGCTCTTCCGGAAATGCTCTCCTCACGGAATGTCAAGCCCAACTTATCTGCAATTTCTTGTTGAATCTCTTTAATGTCTGGTTTCACAGCTACCTCTGCAAAAGCTACTACGTTGAAGCGCTTCTTATCGTCAGCATGTTGAGCAATTTCCTTCGCTAGCATAGTCTTGCCAATGCCACCTGTTCCGTAAATACCGACCATGTTGACATCAGGATTGCCCAATGCATCTAGAATATTCGTTAAAGTAGACATTCTTGATTTAAAGACCATGTAGCCTTTGTAAGATGGAATCCATGTCTCCTCTGGAATGGTTCGGAAGGAAACCGTTGGGAAGTTCCCTTCATCATAGAGTCCAGCAACAACCTCAGTTTTCTCCACTGCTTTGCTGCTATGTTGATAACGTTTCTTGGGATTAGGACACAACCCCATGAAACATATCATGTCTGCTCGCTCATTTTCTTCAATAACCTTCGACACCTCAGCAATGATCGTGTGCACACGATCCAGCCAATTGTTAACAAGTTGTTCGATCTGTTCGCCATTTCTTCTAGCTTCTTCAACCGAATGCTGCACTTTGTCTCTTTGACCCTTGAGCTTCCGAAGCTCAGTATCCAACTTGTCGAAGTGGGTCTCGTAGTTCCAGAGATAACTGAAAAGTTGAGCAATGGGAGGACCAACGGCAACCAAGCATTCCGCAGCTTTCACAGCAACAGAGAAAGCAGTGTCAACCATTTTGAACCACTCCCTCTTCAGAGAAATAGAAGTGAAGGGTAAGAAATTAACGGGAAGGGAAAGAGAGATGTGAAGTAAGTTGATAATAGCAAACTGTTTTTGAGAACAAAATGTGGAAGTAAGAAAACAATTTTTTTTTTTAATAAACGATTTTATTTTACTTTTTTAAAATTGATAAGAAACAAAACCAATGAAAATAAAACAGATATAAACAGAGAACAAAGCTAAACAAAACAGAGCAAATAGGGAGCAAAAATCTGAATAAAACAAAAGCGGCCACCAGAACAAAACAATAGCAAATTTTTTTTTTTTTTTTTTTTTTTTTTTAATGAGACGGTGAATCAAAGCAAAACAGGGCAACTAGGCAGAAAAAATATGAATTAGAGCAGCCATATCAAAACAAAACAAAACAGATACAAGTAGAGGGCAACAACAAACTTGAAAAATGAACAAAACAATTTTTGATTTTGTTTTTTGGATTTTAAGTTGATGAGAATTGAGAAACAAAACAGATACAAGTAGAGGGCAACAACAAAGTTGAAAGATGAACAAAACAGAGCAAGTCTGAATAAGATCGAGAAGAGAAAAGTTTCTTATGAAATGAGAGGGAGAGGGTGAATAACTTGATTAATTGATTTCAAAACAAACAACCAAATGTTTTTGAGATCAACTTGATTTCTTATGCTTTGATGTTCAACTTTCTCGTGTATCAAACCCCACGAGAAAGGTGGGAGAATCAATGTTTAATTTAATGTTTTTTTTTTCTGGAGACATGTGAATGGCTTCACGCGTGAAAATATTTTACTGTAATTTTGGTATATCGATATTAGATCTATGACTTTATGTCGTCTGTTCAGCTAAAAGGACAAAACTATTTATAATGATTTTTCTTTTGTAATAGGGTTATTTTGATTTTAGTCCCTGTAGTTTATATTAATCTGGGTTTAGTCCACTAGTGTTTGGAATTACTAGGTTCAGTCCAATAGTTCTCTGACAATACCAAATCGAGTCCCTACAGTCCAATTCCGTTAGGATTTCGTTGACTTCCGTTAGGTCAACAAGGGCATTATGGGAAATTCAACAAAACCTTCTAGAAACTTGTTTGGAACAAGGGTAAAGACCCTTATGCCCTCCCATTAAATGAAAAATGAAAAAACAAAAACAAATTAAATTAAAATTAAAATATATAAAAAATAATAATTAATAATAATAATAATAATTAAATGAATTAAATTTAAAAATTAAAATATATAAAAAAACTAATTAAATAATAATAATTAAATGAATTAAATACAACACAAATTCAAATACATTAAAAAAAAAACCAGATCAAACAACACAACAAAATCAAATTCATTCAATAGCAATTAAAAAAATATATTAAAATTCATTCAACAACAATTATTCTCCACAAGATAAAATTAGAAATTAGAAAATTAAAATAAAATCATATATATATTAAATGCATTTAAATTAATAAATTTAATTAAAATCAAACCCTAAGCTGAAATCAATAAATAAATAACGGTAAGTATTTCGTCTTGCTCATCATAACGGTAAGTAGAATTACAATTTCAATTTACAGTTTTTATTTTTCCTATTTAGGTGATTAATCAATGTAGTATAACTTTCTCTAGGATGGAGTTCTCACAGATCTTCAAGAAACCAAAGACGCTTTGGTAAGGGCATATGATCTTCCCTTATCAATTCTTATTGTGGGAGTGGGAAGTGCAGATTTTACACAAATGGAGGTACACCCTTGTTTCTCATAAGCTTCATACGCCATTGTATATCCTTGTATATTTTCCATAGTTTTGGGAGATTCTGTTTATAATGAATACTTGGTCTAAGTCATATTTATTGGCAGATTCTTGATGGTGATAATGGCAGTCGATTAGAGAGTTCTACAAGTCGGGTAGCTACTCGAGACATTGTACAGTTTGTTCTAATGCGAGAAGTTCACAGTAAGTACATATGGCACCTCTTTCCCCCTACTTGAAATGGTCTTTAACGTTGTGTTTGGTAAGAGGGAAAGATGGAGGGAGGGAGAGGGTTGGAGGGAGAACTCCAATCCCTCGTTTGGTTGGAGGGAGAAGAGAAGGGAGATGAGGAGAGGAGGGAGAGCAAATCCTTCTGGGCCCACCATTTTGGATCCGCCCAATGATAGGCGGATGACAAAGGAGGGAGAGTGATGGGGGCAAAGACAAAAATGCCCTCCAATTTTTTAAAGGGTAATATAGTAATTTTATAAATTATATATTAATCAATCCATTCAACTCTCTTTTCAATACCAAACTACATGAATGATAGATGTTATCCTCCTCATCCCTCCTACTCTCTCTCCCTCTTAATTCATCCATCCCTCATACTCTCTCTCCCTCCTACCAAACATAGCCTAAGACTCTATATCATTGTTTACATTAGAGGCTTGATATCGATTTATGTGGAAACTATCTAATTGTATAATGGAAAGCCAAAATTAGAAAACCAGGCAGTTCCTTTTACCTCTTTCCCCCTCTGCAGCCACCAGCCATTTTAATGTGGATGTTGTATATAGATTGTGTCCATGTCCTTTTCTAGCTTTAATTAGCATGAGTTTTAAGTTCCAACTTGATCCCACCAAGTTCGGCTCATGAAGCGTGCTTGACTGCAACTACATATATAGCTGCTCGCCTATTCAAATATGATATTTTGTCTAAAATTTCCATTGTGTTTTGGACAGATGGGTGGATTTCTGCTGTTCAAGCCCTTTTGGAAGAGCTGCCTGCCCGGTTTCTGACCTACGTGTGCGACCTAGAGATATCAAACCGTGCAATCTGCAAGTTGCCTAAACATCTGCTTGAGAAGTTTGGAGTCTATCCCAAGTTCCCATTTCCCAACATGTGTCTCATCATCTTCTTCAAATGAAAATATCTCGTTATACAAACTAGATTCAAGACGAAGCTTCTGAAGATGGTAAAATGAGTAAAATCTATGAAGTATACAAAGTGGGGAGAATAGTGATTTCTTACCCATAAAAAATAAAATAAAACTATTATCATGTTTATACTTAACCTACAAGTAATTTCAAATGACTCTTCAAATTTCATAACGAAATTAAGATAAATAAATTAATTCGTAAATGCTACGTTTCACAATTTAAAAGAAGAAACTAATCTTATACCTTTTCAAAAAAAAAATAATAATAATAAAATAAAAAAAACAGAGGTTGTTGTGTTGGAATATCACTCATTATTTTCTTGGAAGCTAAATAATTTTGAGACTAATAACTCTATTTTGTCACAGCCAAACCACTTCCAACTCCTTTAAAACTAACCATTTTGAAGAATGTACCCCCTCATAGAAAGTTATAAGTTGGGTTAATTTATTGAGCCTGACGAATGTTTCTTATGGAAAGACAAATCTACCGGCCGCTTTTGCTTCTCCTTACATGGCAACAACAATCTCCTACACCTGTCCACAATTCTCCACATCAGACTTTGACAATCAGAAACTTTCACTTGTCGTAGGCTTTTAAAGGACAATCAGAAATTTTATATAGGAATAATATTAGGTTGTCTAGAATATTTGTCTAAAATTATATAAATTTAATAACAAAATATACGGTAGACCAAAAATTAAAAGGTGTATATATTTAAAATTAAAACTAAGAATAAAAATTGATGATACGTAAAATTGAAAACTCAAACAAAATGATAAAAATTTATTATCAAAATTATTTCATATTTTTATTTTATATAATTCAAAATTCAAAATTCGTTGTGAAAACAAATAGTGGAGGCTACCTTCAAGTGTCAACGGTGGCCTCCGTAGAGGAACACACTACTTCCTCTAGGATTGGAGAAGACCAAGGAGGCCACATCAATCCATAGTTTAAATTATCCATAATTTTCATAATATGTCCGTTGATATTTTCATATTTTAAGGGTACCGATATTTTTTATTGGGTGTACTGTCTTTTTTGAAAAATATCCAGGAATAACATCATTGCTTCCACGATCTTCTCCATTTCTCATATTTATTTATTAAAATAATATGTTTTATTTATATTTTTATTTTATTTGATGAAAATTTTCTTTTATATTATTTATTTTGACACATTTAAAAAAATAAGAGGAACATGTGTCATGTATCAAAGTATAGTATAATAGCATGTGTCACAAGTATGAGGATTAATATAATATGTCTTTTAACATCATCATATTACTCTTAAAAAAAATAAAAATAAAGAAATAAATAAATAAAAACATCATCATATTACTATGGGTAAAACTGTCAATATAAACTTTTAGTTACACTGGACAGATAAAATTTCAGTAAAAGTTGCTAAATTAAAGAATTTATGATAATATAGAGGAATATAAACAAAAAACATAAATATATGGACTAATATAAAATTATTTGCAAAATAAATAAATGTGAAAAATAAAATAAAAAGTTGGACAGACGTCACTCCCTAAGAAGCGACTGTATAGCAGAAATCGCCTAGGCCAGGGGTCTATCATGAGAGATTGAGAGGTTTGCCCCGAGCTATAGCCTGGGGAGCCCTATGGTAAAAAATAATAATTCGGCTTAATTACACAAACAGTACCTGAAGTTTGATAATATTATATGAATATGACATTTTTGTCTAAATTCAATGAAATGTAAATATTTTGTTGTTCAAAGTAAGTTGTAAGAATACACATAATATTAGAGCATCTCTAATGTAAATATGCATTTTATATTGCTAAATAATGACACATCATCATTTCTATTCATTATAGACCCACTTTTGAAATTGTTTTAGAGAAATACATATTCACATCTCCAACGCAATTATTTAAAATCAAATATGCATCCATTTTATAACCAATCATAATAAAACAATTATTGCACTCTCTCTCTCTCTTATTTTATTTTACAATTAAATGAGCTCTAATATTATTGATATAAATAGTTAGAAATCCTAGTCAACATTTCTAAGAGAGTTTATAACATTAGCACTCAACTTCATATTCTCTAACTTTTTTTGTTACATCATCTCCATATTGAAGTTAGATAATTGCATTGGAGAGAGTTTTTTTTTTTTTTTTTTTTTTTTTACTTTTTAATAATCAATCCTATATGACAGTCAATTTTCTCCAAATGCATATTTGTATTGGAGATGCTCTTATGACTTATAACATTATAGAATTAAGTCATTTACAAGTTTAAATAATTTTTTTTTTTGAACTACAAGTTTAAATATTTGTTTATGCATAAAATTTACAATGTATTTCATATTCATGAGTAACCCATTATCGAATTGGTGTCATCTTATTATTAAAAACTTAAACAAATACTTTCATCAAGAATCATATAAAAAGTTTTTTATTTTTAATCAATGACTCACATGTATTGATTAATTTGTTTAATCAATATATAAGTGTGCTTTGAGGAGGAAAATCACAAGAGTTTTATTCACAATGCACATTGAACTTAATAAATTTAGTGTGAGAGTTTATAAGCCATGAAAAGCATTATAATATATTGATTAAACAAATTAAAAGTAGATAAATCTATTTATTGATATCTAAGAAGCCAACTTTATAACGTTAGTGTGTAATGAGGAAAAAAAACTATATATATATGATTTAGTCCGAACTGCGGATATTTCTTTAGTTCGCCCCTTGCTTAGGTGACTGTCGCTAGCACAGCTCGTAAAAAAAAAAATTGAACCCATGAGGAACTTGCCCAACCCTACCCAATATGAGGTGGTGTTTTACAAAAAAATATAAAATATTAATAAATATCGGAAGGGTCCAGGGCCGATTCTTACTCCTTGGTTTAGAAATGGGACGAGGTTGAGATTTGTTGTCTTCACCTCGATATGGTGTCGTCGCTCACCTCCTTCAAGAGCAAGGAGGCCCCAAATGCCTTTACATGGAGGAGGCATCACGCCTCATCCTCTTCAAATGGAGGGCGATGAATCATGCCTTTAGTTTCATGGAGGAGGCTCGCGGCGTAGGAGTAAGTTGAAGTTAGATTTTTTGATTTATGGTGGATTGTTAATTATTTAAAACCAAACGAATCATGACTTCGGTCTCTCGTGGAGGAGGCTCGCGGCATATAAGAGGAAGTTGAAGTTAGATTTTTGGATTTAGGGTAGATTTTTAATTATTTAAAGAACAAATTGCACTAAACTCTCCTGAGGTTTCCCCTTTTACACATAAAAACGACTTTATCGTTAATTGATACCCACTTCCCTTTTTGTTCGGGTTTAACCGTTAAGTGTAAGAGTTGACCATTAAAAAATGATGAAAGACAAAAATACCCCAAAGTTTAAAAATATAAATAATCTAAAAAGAAAAAACTCAAAATCTATTTATAAAAAAGAAAAATAAATATTTTTTTCAAAGAAATATAATTAAAAATTTTAATTTGTTTTCAATAAATAGAATTTAAACAAAAAGATTGATCTCCACCGTCCATCACCATGATGGACTGTGGAGATCAAATTACAAAAATTAAGAAAAAAAATGAAAATTTTAAAATTAAAAAAAAAATCATATCTTTTTCATTAAATCCAAATCATTCAATCACAAAACACAAAATCCACAAATCAATACCAAAAACAAAATCCACAAATCTCATTCAAAAATTCATATATTCTCCTTTCTTGTTCAATCAATTCCAAAAGAAAATCACAAATCAATAATAACCCCCCCCCCCCCCCCCCCCCCCCCCCCCCCCCCAATAAATTAATTAATTAATTAATAATCTTAAAAAAAATGAAGGATATGGAACAAAATGAAGTGAGGCATATGATGGAGTGACAGATCATTGATCAACAATTCATATGATCTCCATTCATCCAACAATTCCAAAAACATAAAAAGAAAAAAAAAAGACAAAATAATCTAGAAAAAATCAAGATACAAACACACCTTCATCAATCAAAATCCTCTTGAATATGATCACTTCCAAAATTTTCCTTTTTTTTTTTTTTTTTTTTGTTTTTTGTTTTTATTTGATCTCTGCATTTTCCAAATCTCTTCCAATTTATTATTATTATTATTATTTTGTTATTTGATCTCTACCATCCATCTCATAGATGGACAATTAAGATTTAAACATGTTTTAATTTTTTATTATTTTGTTATTAATTTTTTTTATTCAACTTTTTTTTTAAATAAGCTTGAATGACAAAAATACCCTTAATTTTGACGTTCAAACATTATCTACAGTTAAGCTTGACTAACGGTAGAGGAAGTAAGTATCAATTAACAATAAAGTTGTTTTTATATGTAAAATGGCAAATCTCAAAGGAGATTGGTCTAATTTGTTATTATTTAAAACCAAACCAACGCTTTTAAATTCGTTTGGTTTGGGCGGGCTTATTGATGTAAGGGTTTGAGTTTTTTTTTTTTTTTTTTTTTTTTTTGACAAAAGGATTTTGAGTGACTACCAGACTACCACCATTAAGAATCAACAAAATATTTAAATTAGACCATCAACGTTTACCGAGCGAACTCAAATCAGCTGTCAAATTTTGGTGTCCCAATTTGTGTCCAACCAATTAAATTGGGACATGTGTACACATTTAATTATTACTTTTCAACTATTTCTATAAATGTGCACACATGTCCCAATTTGATTAGTTGGATATAAATTGGGATACCAAAATTTGACAGCTGATTTGAATCCTTACAGCATCTCCAATGGTAATGTGGCTTGCATTTGAAATAATGATGATATGTCAACATTGTCAAGCCAATTGCTTCATATGTGGCATGTAACTAAACTTGATAGACATCAAAATAAAAAAGTGGTATCCAATGCTTCACTTGTAACATGTATGTTTTTAATGGCGTGTCAATTTATTATTGGTCTTCTTAAATATACTTTAGAATTGTTGAACAAAATAAGATAAAAGACAAGAGTGATTGCTGACCGGGCCAACAAGACGGCCGTCCAACAGACCGTCTGAAATCAGAGAGTCATGTTGACAACCTCTAAAAAAAAGTTGCCACCTCATCTTGAAGTTGTACTTGAGATGTTGCATTGGAGATGGATTTTTTAACAAAATGAATGTTTATCCTACGTGGCAACTAATTTTTTCACGAACATTAGCATTGGAGATGCTCTTACCGAGCATGAGCATCTCTCACTTTTTATATATACAAAACCAGCTACCTGTTATATGCAATTAAAGGTAGCTAGTAATGATTGCATGCATCCATTAATGAGTTACGAAATAAAAACTCAAGAATCACGCTGTACGTATCCAAATAAGACAATGTCAATCACGTGATTTGGTATTGGTTTTTAGTTTTTACATTAAAAAAAACACTACGCAGTAGAATCTCGCTATATGTGTCCAATAAGACAATGTCAATCACGTGATTTGGTATTGATTTAAAAAAAAAAAAAAAAAAAAAAAATTTGCGTGTTTTGGCTGATTGGATTTCAATTTACAAATCGGCATTCACTACAATCTGATCTGCTTTTCCTTTGTTTGATAAGAAATATTGGATGATATCGATTTGATGGTAAACCCCTTACATCTATACCATGAAATTACGGATTCGAGTCCTCCATTTCCTAAAAAAAACCCTAAATTTATAATGTAATACTTAAATAATAATAATAATAATAATAATAATTTGGGTTCGGAGGGAATCGAATTTACCACAACCTCATGGTGTGAGTGTGAGAGACATATTACTGAGCTAATCTCATATTATCAATGACCCAACATTACATGTATTTATCGACTAATAGAGATTCGCTTGATTAATGTCTAAAACCCAGCAGAAATTCGCTTAATTTGACATGTGTGGTTTTATTAAAGACATTAATTAAACCAATTTGAGGCCTTGATTGAAGAAAGACGCAAAAGAGTCCATTTCATTCTTGTCCAAAACAAGCCCGATCTCAATGCCGCCGTGTCCACGTCTACTCTCAGCCAAAGAAACAGAACTAGTCCTATCAATGGACACAATCTCCACCTTCTTGGGCCTACCCCACCCGAAATCCGTTTCATAAACGCCAAACCGGTTCGACCCGGCAGTCGACAGAATCTGTATTCCTTCTTTCAATTGACCCAAATCAAATATCTCTTCCAACGCTTCAACAGCTCCTTTGTTTTCCAAACCTTTAATCGCTTCACTCAACTTGTCTGCAACAATTTCCAAACCCTTCTCCTCCATCAAATCTCCAGCTCTCAAAAACGACACCTGTGTCACCACACAGGTTCCGAAATAATTGGACGGTATCGGAGGCTCCAGACGGGTCCTGGAAGCCAGAATTTCAAATTTAAAAGTTTGAAGTTTGGAGAGGTCTTTTACTTTATAGGAAACAAATTTTTAAAAAAAATCTAACAAAATGGGACATATTACATATATGGCCCCTCCGGTACCTGTAATCCGCCGTGAATCCCATAATCGCTTGTCTGTCTCTGTCTCCTCCTCTGGCTTTTACCATGCAAACGAACACATAAGCACATGTTAAGACAAATGTTGATAAATGAATCTTATTCTTTGATTCTTTCACTTGGTAATATTCTTCAACCCTGTTTCTCAGTTTCTTCAAATCCTCACGAGTCAGCTCGAAAGTGCCTCGAACAAAGCTTTCGATTGTTCCATTAATTGTCGGAAAAACCTTCAAGCTTCGTGAGTTGGAACTAAATTTTCCGTCTAAGCCGAACCATTTCTCGACGAAGGACACGTCAGCACCTGTCGGGTCTTTGATCACAGTCCGGTCAAAAGATGGAGTCAGTTCTGGTGGTAGAGACGGAGATTGTTGATCTTCATCGATCAGTGATTTGCATAGATGTGCCCACGATTTTATAAACGTTGTCGAACTCTTGCCGTCAAAGATTGCATGGTGGGTTGAGACTCCAATCGAAAACCCTTTATTTGGAAACAGAGTTATTTGCAAGGCAACCATGTCGGCGAATTCGTCTGAAGTCACCAACTCTGGTGTTAAAGGTCGAAGCTCCAGAGCTTCATAGATGTCATCTGCGGAGACACGATCGAAATTGGCGCTGGACTCTGCGACGGTGACCGAGACGCCGTCTTTGGGAGAGTAGAAGACGGCGGGCTTTGGTGCCTGCGGAGGCCATTTGATCTTACCGGTGAGAGGGGGGTAGTGGAGGAGAGTGAGAGAGAGAGAGCGTTTGAGGTTTGGAAGGATAACTGAGTCGAACAAATGGTGAGTTAAATCGGTGAGTTCGTAGAAGAAAAGGCGTTCTACGGGAGGGAATTTGAGCCAAAATGTGTCGAATAAGGTGAGTGGGAGAGTCGACTCGGTTGCGGAACCGTTCGAGTCTGAGTTGGCCGAAACTCGAATAACACCATCAACTTGTATTGTGTTTTCGGCCATGTGAAATGAAAACAGGCAGCGAAGATATGTTTTGTGTGTGTGGCTTTATCAAATCACAACTAAGGGTACAAAAAGAATTTGGTCATCATTTGCAAAACTAGGCCTCCAATATTGTCAAAGCCAAAGGATTGAAACGTAGATGCATTTTGGATTTATTGATAGTCATCTGAAACTAATCATGTAAAAGTTGGATTAGTCAACAAATTAGGCGATAAACAAAAACTATTCTATCAATTGGGGATAAGATGGGGATGGGTGAGTAAAAATGAACTTATTAATTCTATGGCCACAATCATGAATTTAATTTTCCACCGAAAAACATGGATGACCAACTATACCTTCAAAGTCCAAAAATGACTTGACTTGGTCAATGGCTCAAGCCAAGCTATTATATCTTATTTCATTTTTTAGGAGGGAATTACACAAACACCCTCGAGGTTTGATACAATTGTACGGATATGGTAGTTTTGTCTATATATGCACAAACTTTCCTCAACATTTGAAAATTATTGCACAAATATCTCCTACTGTTAGATGTATCCGTTAGTCAATGGTTAAACGTGTAAAAAGTCTAAACTACCCTATATTTTTATTTTAAATAAACTAAAAAATTTAAAAATAAGATAAAAAAATATATTTAAAAATCTTTTAAAAAACATAAATGTATCTTAAATCTGAAACCTAGAAAAAAAAAAAGTTCATCTTAAAAAAAATATATATAGTTTGTGCAATTCCCCCTTGATTTTAAATAAATTTAAAATTTAAAATATAATTATTATTAAATTGTTTAAAAAACTAATTTTTTTTATTTGTAAATATGAATTTTTTTTTTCCAAGTTTTAGATTTAAAATACATTCATGTTTTCTAAAATATTTTTTTTTATCTTATTTTTTTAATTTTTGGGTTTATTTAAAATAAAAAAAGGGTATTTTAGACTTTTTACTGTTTTAACCATTGACTGACGGATCCATCTAACCGTAGGGGATGTTTGTGCAACAATATTCAAATGTTAAGGGAAGTTTGTGTGTATATGGCCAAAATTGCCATATCCGTGCAATTTTATCAAACTTCGAGGGATTTTTGTGCAATTCCATTTTTATTTTATTTTTTCATTCTTGAAGGGCTGTTACTATTTAATTTTCATTGGGTTTCCCTCCAGCAAAGTCCAAAAATGACTTTACTTGGTTAGTCCGTTGCTATTATATCTTATTTCATTTTTATTTATTTTTTTCATTCTTGAAGGGCTGTCACTATTTAATTTTCATTGGATTTCATAGTTTGTTGGGACGTTTAATAGTCTACTGCAAGCTAAACCACAATTGAATCCACGAAAAGAGACTACTCCAGTAATATATCACTCACACATATATTATTAAAGTTGTGGGTTCTAATTGTATCCCCTTCCCAGACCTGAGACCATTGAGATTATTGATTCTAATTCATTATATATATAACAATCAAATAAACATACTAAGGTATGTATCATAATCCACCCCTGTTCAACTTCACGACTTCTTGATTATTTATTAATTCCCAAAATTAGAGTGACAAAGTGACAATAAAAACTTAATTTATTGTCATCCCATGAATTTAACAATAAACTCATTAATAACAATTTTAAGTTAGTTTTTCTTTACTTAAAAAAATATAATCCCTAAACATTTTATATATTCAATTTAATGAAAAATAAAGAATCAAAGAAATTATAATTAATATTACAAAGTCAAGCATTGATTAATTAAATATATACCCAACTATTAAAGGTACGAAAATTTTCATGTTATTTCCAATAAAATTATAACAAGCAAATAATGTAAAATTTAACTAAATTTGTTCTTTGTAAATGCTCGGACCAAGCCAAAACAACACAAATTCGGTTTTCAATAAACAATATATTATGGACAAGATGCGGTTGGCCCGGTGGTAAAGCCTCTCACACTCACACCACGAGGTTGTGGGTTCGAGTCTCTCCCTCCTCCTCCATAAATCTCCGAATTATTGTAATATTTCAAATATATATATATATATTATCTAGTTGAATTTTCATTCACTAAACCTTATACTAAATTTGTGTATAATTACACTCATTTTGAAACTAGATTAACTCAAAAATTATTTAAATCCATATAATTTACAAAAGCATACATAGTATGAAGACTAAAATTTTGATGCTCACAAGGAAATTTGAGTCAAATTTTATAAAACTAATAAATGAAATGCATGTTTTGGTAAATTTATATAAAAAGTAATTTTATAATTACTACCCCTTTTTTTTCAAGATGGGCTAGGCTAGCCCACCCTAGCCCTTGAGACGGTCCATCTTGAGCGTTTCCTAACCCCTTTTATGGTCCGTCTCTATCTATAATGTTTTACTAACTCATTGCTTTACTATAATAGAGCAAACAAAAGGAATTTGATAAATGAAAATTTTATTCTCAACTCAAGTCTACCATGGATACAAAGATCCAAGGTATATGAATAGAAAAACAAATAATAGGAAACAAATCAAATTATAATTTGAATTACTAAAATAAATTATAATTTGAATTACTAAAATATATGTTTTCATCATCTCTTTGATCGATCAAGTTACATAAATCAAGCTGCTGTCTTCACTATGATTCTTGCAAATTAATCTCCCAAAATTTTAAAGAACTAGAAGCCTCCTGAATATTCTTGATTCTATAGCTTGCATCTCATTTCTCCTTGAAATCTAAAGCAATAGTATCCACACGATCTTCATCAATATAAGAGCTGAATGATTCATTTTGTATTTTTTTGTGTGCAAAAAAAAAAAAAAAAAAATGAGTGCTGACATGTGAGAGCAGCCTTGAGCCCTTGAGTGTGTGTGAGTGACTGTAAATGATGTGAGTGGTAAACATGTGTTATTCACATGAATAATCTTCAACTATGTCATCCACAAATTGCCTGTTGTTTCCTAGTGGGTAGAAAACTGCAAATCTGTTCCCTTGTATGATTATTATCATCACAAATTGCTTACTATCGAAAGTATAAGAGCTCTTACACTTTCGAATTAGCAACTTAAGCCACAGAATTGAAGATATATATAATAGCTTATGGACATTATTGTTTTTTGTTTAAGTTTTCACTAACCTCTTCAAGCTGAGCGTTTTACTCTTCATCCTCGTGTCGCTGGAATCATCTACCTCCCAGTTGTAGGGATGGCTTACCCTATTTATGTATAACAGAGACGAACAAAAACAGAGGTTTGAGTAAACAAAATGAAACTGTATAGTAGAGAGAATGACAAGACATTAACAAAATTTTAACAGGTGTGGTGTTATGTATATTTTCCGATCCTGGAAAAATACATAGAGAATTTTGTAAAAATAAGAAAGAGAGAATGAGAAACGATAGGAGATAGAAACAGGAGAGAGTTTTCTTATATTTTCTTCATGCCTTTAATTGAACGTTGCAGAGCTATTTATAATAAGCTTCTGCCAACAGACTTACATAACTGACAACTCAAAGCACTAACCAAGAAAGTAGGAGAATCAACTGCCCACTACATCACTAAACTTATTTAACGGAAACAACTTGAAACAACTTGAAATAAACACTACAACACGACATAAATGCACATATCATGTGGTTAGAAACATTTTAACAAACTTAGTTGCATTGCGTTTATTCTCCAAGTATACGTGCATGTACCTTAAATATTTTTGTATTGTTGTATTCAGGTCACCCTCCAAGGTTAAATATCTCCCATTTAGCATCACTTTCTGTAACATTGGGATGGTTAAGTCTCCGGACGAGAAAAACTTCAACTCGGTGCATGAGAAGATCTTTAATTTTCCCAAAGATGGTAATTCCAAGGTGTAATTTTCTGAGCAGAAGAATGAGAGACTTTGACAGGACCCTTCCCAACTCCTATCTCGAGTCCGAGAGAATCCTGTGAAAACTCGTTCTTTCTAACTAAAAACTGAATCTTTTGGAAAATGTTATAGAAAATCATATGAATCTCAAGGTGGCTTCTAATAAAAATCTTTAACAATCACTTGGCTTTACAAACTTTTCCACCTTGTAATTTATAAATGCAATTTAAATCTATGTGTTATGGCCCATCATAAAATATAACTCAGGTAAAATAAGAACTTTGCTTTTTCTTGTGTTGGACCCATCTGCTGAATGTTAGTATATTCAAAAACTATTTCTGAAAAGTCCTGAAATCTAAATATATGCACATATGCATAGCAATTAGCACGCTTAAATTAAAAACCATGAACTACCATTTCTTTCATCACATGTGGCTCATCTCACAATACTAATGAATCCGCACAAACCTGGTGATCACCTAGGAAAAATAGTTTAAAATAAAATAATGAGCGCTAACGCCCAGTGAGTGGAAATAAGGTTTGAAAACATTTTTTCTTAGAAACTTTACTAAAATTATTATCTCTGAATAAATCTGAAAACATCTTTTCTCTACGCTTCTGAAATTACTAAATATCTAACCTTTTGAAAACATTAGTACTTAATAAACTTATTCTGGCTCGAATCTTATATTTTTCTTTCTCTGGTGGGCTTGAGTTTGAGATTTACAACCCAAACACCTACGTACCCTATACTCAATAAGGACCAAAGCCCTCGTAGTTCATTTAACTTAATACTGGCTAACCTCAATCTAATCTGTAGAAAAACTATTGTATATCTGTTTCTATATCACATTCTGAATTTTGTATCTTTTTTTATCTCTTTCTGAATCTGTATCTCTTTCTATCTCTTTCTAAATTCTGTATCTCTTCCTGAAACTACTCGGGATTTAATCTGAAATTGTCCTGTAATCTTAATATGATTTGTAATACTAGCTAAAAACATACTAAATATCTTTTCTGTAAATAAAACCCATTTTCCATAAATCTTTAGTAAAATCTTCATTTCCTTTTATGAAAATAACTTAAAATCAAATAATACTTTTCTTTAAGAAACTTTAAACATTCTTTGTTTACACATCTAATATATATATCATTTACAAAGCTATTTGATATAATAATATGCTACTATATAAAATGGTTTGCTTCAATCAAATCTTTGTTGCTATAAATCTTTACAAATTATGCAATAAGGCCATTAAAAGTATCTTTGGAATACTTTATGAAGAAATCTTCTTTCTCTAAAATATTTAATGTTGTAAATCAAATGCTGTTGAATTTCTCATTCTCAAATAACTTGTGTAAATATGATAATCTCTTTTCTTTCTCTATTGATCGTAATCAATGTAATATATAATATACACATATAAATGTGATTTGAAAATCTACTCCAAATTAGTACCGAGGGAAATTTGTCATACGTGTCCCTGATCTCTCTGGACTCACGTAGAGCTAGGGATAAACATCTGTCATACACGGGCAGAGCGACTCTGACTCTGACTGAACATCTATCATACACGTGCAGAGCGACCCTGACTCTTAACATACACATGTGTATAAGCCCCAAAGGCCAACAATCTAAATCTAATATTGTTGGGGACGGGTACACATCTGGTGTTTGAAATCTTTTTCTGAACATACATATAATTCTTTATAAATACTTTTCTTTAAAATATGCATAAATATTCTTTTTCTTTTCTTTATTGAAAATTCTCATAAATAACTTGAACCTGGAAATCTGGAAAACTTTCTAAAAATTTGATAATCTTTCTGAAAATCTGTAAATCTATCTGAAAATTTGTAAATTTGACAGAAAATCTAACAATCTAGAAATCTTTCTGAAAATCTGGTAATCTGGAAATTTGTCTGAAAATCTAGAATTCTATCTGAAAATACTTGTACTATCTTTCTTTGTAAAATCTTGTTCTATAAATCTAATTCTATAACTAATCTATTTCTAAATTTTGGAAATTTACGCATTTCTTAATCTAAATCTTTTTTTTTTTATTGTTTTAATTTCAAATTTCCTTTTTTTTTTTTTTTTTTGAAGTAATTTATGTTTATTTTTATTAAATTACTTCAGAAAAAAAAAATGGGCCAGGCCCAACTCAATACTCAGTATCTTTTTTTTTTTTCCAATGAAAAAAGAAAGGAGGAGAGAAGATATTTTCTCTCTAACCTCTCTCTAGACAGAACCTCCTACACCCTTCTTCTCAGTTCGCCGCCGACATCCTACCGCTAAAAGGGATGTCGGCGGGATAATCAGCGGTCCAGTGAGCTTAGCGGAGGTTTTCTCTATCTTCTCTGCAGCTTCCCGGCGGATTTTATTGCTTTTTCGACGGCGGATTCCCGATCTAGGTGGTGGTTTGCTTGGGATGCAGTGCCGGGACATGGTCGACATCTCCGTCGTCGTCGGCAGGCCTTTGGTTCGGACCGTTCATCATCGTTCCATCCAGATCTATCCCGATCCAACAGATCGGCGGCGTCCTGATGTTGGTCTTCTCCGGCTGCCTTGGTTTCCCTCCTTCAAATAGGCTTTTATTCCTTTTAATTAAGGTTTTTTTGGGTTTGTACAGTTCTTATATAAACCGTTTTGGCCACTAGTTGTTAGCCCGTGTGTTTGGCCCTTCTACTGGATCCCTCCAACACCAGAGTGCTATGGTTTGTATGTTTGTAGTCCCTCTTCGTGAGGGTGTAAGTCCCACCTTTGTGTGTGGGTTTTTTCCCGTTTGTGGGAATTTCGTCTGGGATGTGCTTGTGTGTCATTTGCTGAAGAGTCCCAGTTGTAGTTGTAAACATGTTTTTCATGTTTCCAGTCTTGGATCTGAATTCCAGGTGTTGTAAGCCTTTGGTTTATATCAATAATAAAAAATAATAATAATACTCAGTATATCATCAATTTCGAAAAAAGAAAAAGAAAAGAAAATACACATGACATAAGTAATTATAATAATTTGAAGAAACCATGAAAACCACCGATTAACAACCAAAACGTTCTTCAGATCTAACCATTTGATCTCTTAATTGGCGCGCTGATTCACATTGAAATCAAATTACATAAACCTATAAACCATTTCCAAGGAAGAAAGATCCGAAATCACAAAAATGGAGGCTCCACTTGGTGGATCCGACAGAGACAAATCCACGGTATCCACCACCTCATCCTCTTCTTCTCCCGTCCCCGTCGTCACCTATTTCTGGAAAGGTGACTCAGTTATTGTATTCTGATTTCATTATTTTTTTTCGTGTTCGTGGTTACGTAGCTTAAATGATGGAGAAGATCTTGATTGGACAGTTGAATTGGAGAAAATCGTGTGGCAATATTGTAAATTTTCCTCTTTTATTTTTTTTATTTTTTATTTGATCTCTGCATTTTCCAGATCTCTTCTAAAATTTTCCTCCTTTTTTTTATTTGATCTCTGCATTTTTCGGATCTCTTCCATTTTTTTTTTGTTATTTGATCTCTACTGTCCATCCCATAGATGGACAATTAAGATTTTAAACATGTTTTATTTTGTTTTTAATTCTTTTTATTCAACTTTTTTTAAATAAGCTTGAATGACAAAAATACCCTTAATTTTGATAGTCAAACATTATCTACAGTAAAGTTTGACTAAGGGTAGGGGAAGTAAGTATCAATTAACGATAAAGTTGTTTTTATATGTAAAAGGGTAAGAATAATGTTAGACGTCCCAATTTTTTTTTTCCAAATTCTGTCCCAAATGATGTGGCACGTGAGGTGTCAACATTATATCAGTTACCATATAATCTCATGATTTATAAGGTGCTAACATCTCACGTGCCATATCATTTGGGACAGAATTTGGGAAAAATATTTGGGACGTCTACATTACTCAAAAGGGCAAATCTCAGAGAAGTTTGGTGTAATTTGTTCTTATATTTAAAACCAAACCAACACTTTTAAATTTGTTTGGTTTGGGCGGGCTTATTGATGTAAGGGTTTTTTATTTATTTTTATTTTTTTATTATTTTCCGACGAAAGGATTTGAGTGACTACCAGACTACCACCATTAAGAATCAACAAAATATTTAAATTAGACAATCAACGTTCACCGAGCATGAGCATTTCTCACTTTTTATACAAAGCCAGCTACCTGTTACAATTTACATGCAATTAAAGGAAGGGAAAGTATCATTTTCCCCCATGAGGTTTGCCATATTAGATAATCTGGTCCCTCTAGTTTCAATAATGGCAAGTCAGCCCCCTGAAACCCAAAATATTGGTCATTTTCCCCCTTCTGTCAAGTTTTCCATCCAAAATAACGTTGACTTTTAATTGCAAAATTAAAAGACCTCATCAAGGATTGAACCCTCAACCTTGTGATCAAAAGCAACAAGCCCTAACCAGCCAGGCTACTCCAACTCATTGTTATTAGTATGTTGATTTAAATGTATATATAGCTATATAGTTATATAATTTGTATAAAATAATTTAAATTTGTTTATATAATTTAAAATAAACTCATATATATATATATAATTTAAATAAAGTCATATTTAATAGTAATATATAAAAACAAATTTATAAAAAAGAAAAAGAAAATAAGAAAACAAAAGGAAAAATATTCAAAAAATAAGGAATTATTTTTAATTATTTTTCTTTCTTTCTTTTTTGTTTTTGATTTTTTTTTTCCCATTTCAGTATTTGGGCTTTGAGTTTCGGGATTTTATATCAAATTAAAATATTATATTTTTTGAAAAGGAAAAAAATAATTTTAAAAAGAAAGAATTTTTTTTTGAATTTTTTTCCTTTTGTTTTCTTATTTTCTTTTTCTTTTTATAAATCTGTTTTTATATATTATTATAAAATATGATGTTATTTAAATTATATATATATATGAGTTTATTTTAAATTTTATATATATATGAGTTTATTTTAAATTATATAAACAAATTTAAATTATTTTACACAAATTATATAACTATATAGCTATATATACATTTAAATCAACATACTAACAACAATGAGTTGGAGTAGCGTAGTTGGTTAGGGCTTGTTGCTTTTGATCACAAGGTTGAGGGTTCAATCCTTGATGAGGTCTTTTAATTTTGCAATTAAAAGTCAACGTTATTTTGGATGGAAAACTTGACAGAAGGGGGAAAATAACCAATATTTTGGGTTTCAGGGGGCTGACTGGCCATTATTGAAACTAGCGAGACCAGATTATCTAATATGGCAAACCTCAGGGGGGAAAATGATACTTTCCCTTAAAGGAAGCTAGTAATGATTGCATGCATCAATATTGAATGAGTTATGAAATAAAAACCGAATAATGCTAAACATCCCACCTACGATCCCATAATTTCCATCCCAACACACGTGGCAACTGAGGTGTCACTTGGTGGATGGACACACATTAATTGATACTTATCTCTCTTACCCATGCATTCACTCACCAATTAATGTTTGTCCACCCACCAAGTAACACATCAGCTGTCATATGTGTTGGGATGAAAATTATGGGATTGTAGATGAGATGTGTAGCATTACTGATAAAAACTCAACATCGATGAATGAACTTGGGGCTTAGGTAAATGACTGTCAGAGTCTCAGGTCAGCGGTTCGAATCCTATCAATGGCGAAAGTTTTTAGAAAAATACATGATCCCAGATAAATGTATATTGTTAAAAAAATAAAAATAAAAATAAAAATAAAAATAAAAAACATCCACCCAAATCATAACTACGATATAGAATCACGCTGTATGTATCCAAATAAGACAATGTCAATCACGTGATTTGGTATTGAACTAGGCTGTTGAATCACGCTACATGTATCCAAATAAGACAATGCCAATCACGTGATTTGGTATTGATTTTTAGTTTTACATTAAAAAAAAAATCGCGTGGTTTGGCTGATTGGATTCCAATTTACAAATCGGCCAGTGGCCACCTTTGAATTCACCTACAATCTGATCTGCTTTTCCTTTGTTTCATAAGAAACATCGGATGATATTGGTTTGTTGGTAAACCCTTTACATCTATACCATGAGATTGTGGGTTCGAGTCCTCCCATTCCCAAAAAAAACCCTAAATTTATAATGTTGAGGATGGCACTAGCTGAATCAAGTTGACACAATCTTCTATTGTTAAACTCTCAAGTTTTTGAAGAACAGTGTCCAGTTTGGAGTCTATCCCAACCTGTGTGTCATCCTCTTCGTACAAAAATATCTCTTCGTATGAATCATATTCAAGATAAAGCTCCGGCAGATGGCGAAATATTTGAAGACAATGGGAAGACCGGAGATTTATCATTCCAAACGTCAAGAAATTTAAGATTGCAAAAGAGCTATTCTGAAAACTGACCCTGCGATATCATCATGGAGCACTACAAAAAAAATGGTCTTTTCCGACGGCTAAATGCCGTCGGAAAAGATCATTTCCCGTCGGAAATACGTTTTTCCGACGGAAAAAGGCCGTCAGAGGCCGTCACAAATACGCTTGTCAGAAAAAACCATTTACCGACGAGCCGTCACAAATACTATCATTTCCGACGGCTATGGCCGTCGGAAAAGATAAAAATACCGTCGGTAATAGTAATTAAGGGTGGTCAAAATTACTTGTATTTTCTGACGGCTTTACCACTATTTCCGACGGCTTATTGCTGTCGGAAATAGTCGAATTATAAAAATAAATAAATAAATAAAATAGTGCGACTCTACTTGACAGGCGCCACCTCACCCGACAACGTTAAATCCATGAAACTCATGGGATTCGAACCCTTGACTTGAATGACAATAAGGGTTACCCTTACCATTTTACTATAACTTTATATCTGATATGTTTTGCATACTATTTATATATAAGCTATTGATATTTTTGTAAAATATCTAATTAAATATTTTTTTTATACTATTTAAATATAACTATTGAGATATTGTTTTTTAAAATAATATTTTATTGAAATTATTAGAGTTTGTTTTAAAAAATCTGATATAGTGTCACTAAACATAACTAAAAATAACTAAATGTTCTTGTGATTACTAATAATTTTACTATATTTTATATTTAGTTAATTTAGTAAGATGTTTCCATAAAGTAATTCGAATTAAATTTTTGCATTTCCGATGATACTTTTTATGTTGTTAGAAAAGTGAGTAATATTGACGGCTTATTTGACTATTTTTGAAGGCCCAAAAGTAGTCGGAAATGCAGTACTATTATTTTTTTATTTTTTATTTATTTCCGACGGCACAAAAAGTTCCACAAGTCATCGGCATAACTCGACAACTTGACACAACCCAAATCAATATTGTAGATGTCATGTACAAGGGCGTCGTAATGTTCCTTGACATCCCTACGTGACTTTCTAGATAGTTGACTGGCGATATTTTGCCATTGGGCAATTTTTCAAGATAAAATTGCTTATAATAAGAGGGAGTTCCTAAAGAATGATGTCAATATCTCACAAATCCCTGCATCATAACCCTGACAAATGTTTTGTGTATTTCTGTTGCATCAAAGTGTTCACTCCTGATTTTTGCACATATATGTCATTGTCCAGATAACAATTTAAGGAAAATCAGGTGTATTAAATGCTTACTACGAAATAGAGTTTATATAATTATTTTATCTAACTTTTTATTTTTCAAGAAAAAATAAATCATGAAATTTTTATTTATACAAATTATTTGAAGAAACTTTATATAAAAATATGTTTTTGACACTTAAAAAAAAATTTAATCTTTTCCAAAAAACAAAATAATAATAATCTTTTCCGACGGTTAAATGCCGTTGGAAAAGACCATTTACCGTCGGAAATGTGACTATTTCCGACAGCAATTAGGTCGTCGGAAATGTTGGATTACTTTTTCCTCATTTCCAACGGAACAAGACTATTTCCGACGGTCATTTGGCCGTCGGAAATATCGTATCAGATTTTTACTCATTTCCGACAGCACTGATATGGCCGTCGGAAAAGGTACTATTACCGACGGCAATTAGCACCGTCGGAAATAGTTCGTCACTGATAGAGCTTTTTTTTGTAGTGGAGCCATCTCCTATTAATTTCAGTCTTTCTAGGTTGGGGAAAGAATCCTAGTGAGGAATCAATAAATAGAAACAGATCACACTTAAAACTTCCAATTTGATTAGATATAGAGTAAGAGTAATGCTACATTGTCCAAATTTAGTGTCCAAATGATGTAGTAATACTTTAGACCATTCATTTAAATTGTATTAGATTTGCATGATTTAAATGAATGGTCTATAGTGTTGCTATATCATTTAGGCACCAAATTTGGGTATTGTAGCCTTACTCATAGAGTAAATACCCTAATTGAAGTAACAATTATATTGCATTTATAATTCAAAAATTGCAATATCAAATGACTTATCATGCCATATTTATAGAGGAGTGTTGAGGCCTAAAATGAGGCAAATTTCGGAGTGCCTTTGGGATTTGGCCCCTTTATTTTGTTTTTTTTTTCTTTTCTGGAATCTCTCTCTTTTCCCTCTTTTTTATTTCTCTGTCTTTGTTATTTTGTTATCCTCTTTTTCTCTTCTCCTCACCTCCCATTTTATATCTCTCTTTTTTATATTATTTATTTAATAAATATCTCATCTCAAACTTAACTGGTACCAAATATTTGGGTCTCTTAGGCGTGGGCTTGTGTTGGGCCATGTGTATTGTTTTTGTGTTAAGTTATCCGAATATGTATATTTCACCGATCACGTCTTCCGAATGTGATTAAATTTAGTACCAACAAAGAGAATTCAAAAATTCTATAAATTGGGTTCAAAAGAGAAAAGGGAATCGAATTACCTTATGGTGTGAGTGTGAGTGACATGTTGGTAATAAGCTAATCTCGTATTATTATCAATGACCCAACATAACATCTCTTTATTGACTATAATACTTAATTAGTGTCTAAAACGCAGCAGAAATTCGCTTAATTTGACATATGTGGTTTTTATTAAAGACATTAATTAAACAAATTTGAGGCCTTGATTGAAGAAAGAAGCAAAAGCGTCCATTTCATTCTTGTCCAAAACAAGCCCGACCTCAACGCCACCGTGACCACGTCTACTCTCAGCCAAAGAAACAGAACCAGTCCTATCAATGGACACAACCTCCACCTTTTTGGGCCTACCCCACCCGAAATCCGTTTCATAAACGCCAAACCGATTCGACCCGGCAGTCCCCAGAAGCTGTATTCCTCCTTCCACTTTACCGAACAAACAAAATAACTTTTCCAACGCTTCAGCAGCTCCTTTGTTCTCTACCCCTTTTATCGCTTCACTTAACTTCTCTGCAGCAATTTCCACACCCTTCTCCTCCATCAAATCTTCAGCTTTCAAAAACGACGCCTGTGTCACCACACAGTTTCCGAAATAATTGGACGTTATCGGAGGCTCCAAACGGGTCCTGTAATTAAAAGAGAAGCCAGAATTTCAAATTTAAGTAAAAAAATTTATTTTATAGGAAACAAACATAAAAAATCTAACAAAATGGGATATGGCCCCTCCGGTACCTGTAATCCGCCGTTAATCCGATAAGCACTTCTCTGTCTCTGTCTCCTCCTCTGGCTTTTACCATGCAAACGAACACATAAGCACATGTTAAGACAAATGTTGATAAATGAATCTTATTCTTTGATTCTTTCACTTGGTAATATTCTTCAACCCTGTTTCTCAGTTTCTTCAAATCCTCACGAGTCAGCTCGAAAGTGCCTCGAACAAAGCCTTCGTTTGTTCCAATTGTTGGAAAAACCTTCAAGCTTCGTGAGTTGGAACTAAATTTGCCCTCTAAGCCGAACCATTTCTCGATGAAGGACACGTCAGCACCTGTCGGGTCTTTGATCACAGTCCGGTCAAAAGATGGAGTCAGTTCTGGTGGTAGAGAGGGAGATTGTTGATCTTCATCGATCAGTGATTTGCATAGATGTGCCCACGACTTTATAAACGTCGTCGAACTCTTACCGTCAAAGATTGCATGGTGGGTTGAGATTCCAACCGAAAACCCTTTATTTGGAAACAGAGTTATTTGCAAGGCAACCATGTCGGCGAAGTCGTCTGATGTCACCAACTCTGGTGTTAAAGGTCGAAGCTCCAGAGCTTCATGGATATCATCTGCGGAGACACGATCGAAATTGGCGCTGGACTCTGCGACGGTGACCGAGACGCCATCTTTGGGAGAGTAGAAGACGGCGGGCTTTGGTGCCTGCGGAGGCCATTTGATCTTACCGGTGAGAGGGAGGTAGTGGAGGAGAGTGAGAGAGAGAGAGCGTTTGAGGTTTGGGAGGATAACTGAGTCGAACAAATGGTGAGTTAAATCAGTGAGTTCGTAGAAGAAAAGGCGTTCTACAGGAGGAAATTTGAGCCAAAATGTGTCGAAAAAGGTGAGTGGGAGAGTCGACTCGGTTGTGGAACTGTTGAAGTCTGAGTTGGGAGAAACTCGAATAACACCATCAACTTGTGGTGTGTTTTCGGCCATGTGAAATGAAAACAAGCAGCGAAGATATGTTTTGTGTGTGTGGGGCTTTCTCAAATCTCAACGAAGGGTATAAAATGAATTTGGTCATCATTTGCAAAACTAGGGTTGGTGCATTTTGGATTTATTGATAGTCATCTCATCTGAAACTTATCACGTAAGAGTTGGATTGGTCAACAAATTAGGAGGTACACAAACTATTCTAATTTCTATCAATTGGGGATAAGAAAGTGGGAAAAGTGATGGACGAGTAATAATGAGCTTATCAATTTTCCATTTGGCCACAATCATGAATTTAATTTCCACCCAAATACGTTGATGGCCAACTATACCTTCAAAGTCCAAAAATGACTAGACTTGGTTGATGGCCGATGAAGATCAAGTTATGGGAGAATTGTATAAATCATGGTTTTGACAACAACTTAATTTATGCAATTTCATCAATCACCTATGATGAAGGAAACTGCTTAATTTATGTGATTTGACCAATCATAGTGATGATGGAGACATATTGTTTTGTGATTGAGATTGTGATTTTATTCGTTTCCTTTTATGTAATTTTCCTACTCCTATATATTGGAGCTTTGTAGCCATTTGATGGAGAGTTGAGTTGAGTTGATTAATAAAATTTCAGTTATGAAATTTCTTGTGTTTGCTCTCTTGGTATTCATATGAATCAACGAGTTAATAATGTGTTCATAGTCCTAGGTATTCTCATAATCAACAAGGCTTGATCACATCCATCACGCTGCATCAATGGCTCAAGCTAAGCTTTAGTCCGTTGCTATTATATCTTATTTCATATTTATTTATTTATTTTCATTCTTGAAGGGCTGTCATTATTTAATTTTCATTGGATTTCATAGTTTGTTGGGACGTTTAATAGTCTACTGCAAGCCAAACCACGATTGAATCGACGAAAAGAGACTAGTCCGGTAATATATCACTCACACCTACATTATTAAAGTTGTGGATTCTAATTGTATTCCCTTTCCAGACCTGAGACCATTGAGGTTATGGATTCTAATTCGTTTTCATTACATATATATAATAAAAAACAATCAAATAAACATACTATGGTATGTATCATAATTTACCCCTGGTTATTCATTAATTCCCAAAATTAGAGTAACAATAAAAACTTAATTTATTGTCATCCCAAAATTTGTAACCCATTTTGGAATTTTCTAAGTCCAGCCCAAAATTTAAACTGAGTCTCCTTCTGACCCTGTATCTTTTCCAACTGTACCATATATATATGTATCGTGTGTGCTATGAAAAAAGAAATGTGCTTCATTATTGGAAGTGGAAAAAGTTATACGAGAGAAAAATCGAAGCTTTACGAGAAGAGTAAGGTTGCATTTATCTTATTTTATTTATGACAAGTTGTTGTTTTTTTTTTTTGCCTAATAATTGAAACAAATAATTTTAGATATATTAATATATTACCTTTTTTTTTTTTTTTTTTAAATATTACATAAATTCGGTTTATTATTATTATTATTATTTTTTTATAAACAGGGATTCGAACCAATAACCTCATGACATAGGTATAAGGGTTTTACTATCGGACTAACCTAATTTCTAATCTCGTACTAGATATATCACCTTTCAACTCAAGTCTACCATGGATACAAAGATCCAAGGTATAGGAATGGAAAAAACAAATAATAAGAAACAAATCAAATTATAATTTGAATTACTAAAAAATATGTATTCATCATCTCTTTGATCGATCAAGTTACATAAATCAAGCTGCTGTCTTCACCATGATTCTCGCAGATTAATCTCCCACAATTTCATAGAACTAGAAGCCTCCTGAATATTCTTGATTCAATAGCTTGCATCTCATTTCTCCATGAAATCTAAAGCAATAGTATCCACACGATCTTCATCAATATAAGAGCTGAATGATTCATTTTGTGTGTGCAAAAAAAATGAGTGCTGACATGTGAGTGGTAAACAGTGTTGTTCACATTCCAGACATTATTGTTTTTTGTTTAGTTTTCACTAACCTCTTCAAGCTGAGCGTTTTACTCTTCATCCTCGTGTCGCTGGAATCATCTACCTCCCAGTTGTAGGGATGGCCTACCCTATTTATGTATAACAGATACAAACAAAAACAGAGGTTTGAGTAAACAAACTTAGGGCCCGTCCTGCAAGCCGTTTTTTGTTTTTGTTTTTCGAAAAGAAAAATGAAAATGAAAACAGTGTTTTTGGTTTCATTTTTGAATTCCGAATACGCGTCTGGTAGTATTTACTGGAATCCGTATTTTGAAAATAAAAACGGAAAAAACGCGTCTGGTAGGATAAATCGAAAACTTTCGAAAATTGAAATTAATATAAACAAATTAATTAAAATAATTAACCATTTTTTAAATATAATTAATAAATTAACACAAAACCCTTATCAGTGGAAGAAGAAGAAGAAGAAGAAGAAGAAGAGGAGGAGGAGGAGGAAGAGGAAGAGGAAGAGGAGGAGGAAGACCAGATCGGCGACGGCAATCGGCGATCGGCGAGAGGCGAGAGGCGAAGGAGGAAGAGGAAGAAGAAGAAGAAGAAGAGATCGGTCGCCGATCGCAAGCGGAGGAGGAAGAGGAAGAAGAAGAAGAAGAAGAAGACGAAGAAGAGGAAGACGGCAGCGATCGGCGGAGGAGATCTCGTCGGCCGGAAGAAGACTGCTCGTCGGCTGGAAGAGGCAGCTCGTCGGTGGGAAGAGGAAGAAGAAGAAGAAGAAGAAGAAGAAGAAGAAGAAGAAGAAGAAGAAGGGAAGAAGAGGAAGAAGAGATCTCGGCCGGAGATTGGGAAGGGGAAGCTCGTCGGCGGCGGGAATGAAGAAGAGAGAGAAGAAGAAGAAGGGAGAAGAAGAAGGAAGAAGAAGTCAGTAAAAAAAAAATTATTAAAATAAAATATATATTAATGATGTGGGACCCACAACATTTGGAAAACAAAACCAAAAACAAAAACAAAAACAAAAACAATTTTTTTTTTGTATTTCAAAATTTCCACTTTTAACACTTGACTTTGTTTTTGTTTTTGTTTTTGTTTTTGATTTCTGAAAATAAAATGAAAAACGGTTTACAGGACACGAATTCGAAATCATTTTTGGAAAACAAAAACAAAAACAGCTGAAAATAG
The DNA here is from genome assembly GCA_008009225.1 of Acer yangbiense. Classification (NCBI taxonomy): domain Eukaryota; kingdom Viridiplantae; phylum Streptophyta; class Magnoliopsida; order Sapindales; family Sapindaceae; genus Acer; species Acer yangbiense. Next base: position 8,804,577 of record CM017763.1, on the reverse strand, counting down.
CCTGCAGGACAGGGGCTTAGTTGCATTGCATTTATTCTCCAAGTATACGTGCATGTACCTTAAATATTTTTGTATTGTTGTATTCAGGTCACCCTCCAAGGTTAAATATCTCCCATTTAGCGTCACTTTCTGTAACATTGGGAGGGTTAAGTCTCCTGATGAGAAAAACTTCAACTCGGTGCATGAGAAAATCTTTAGTTTTCCCAAAGATGGTAATTCCAAGGTGTAATTTTCAGAACAGAAGAATGAGAGACTTGGTAAATAACCAAGTGTTAGAGTCCTTAATTTGCTGAAAGTAATGTCGTCCTCTATTACATCTCCCTCCTTTGCTACTACTTCTATCATTGACTTGCAGAATGTTATTGCCATTTCTTTGAGTTGCACCAAGCCTTTGGCCGTTGAGGACGCCATCAGGTTTTACAATCCATTGCAACCACATACCTTCAAAAATGTTATATTTTTGAAAGATGCTGAGGATGGCACTAGCTGAATCAAGTTGACACAGTCTTCTACTATTAAACTCTCAAGTTTTTAAAGAACGGTGTCCAGTTTAGAGTCTATCCCAACATGTGTCTCATCCTCTTCTTACAAAAATATCTCTTTGTATGAATTATATTCAAGATAAAGCTCCTGTAGATGGCGAATTCTCTGAAGACAAAGTGGGAAGACTGTTGATTTATCATTCTCGACCTGAAGAAATTTAAAATTGTAAAAGAGCTCTTCTGAAAACTGGCCGTGCAATATCATCTGGGAGCCCTTGCCTATTAATCAGTCTTTCTAGGTTGGGGAAAGAATTCTGGTGACAAACCAATAAATAAAAACAAATCACACTTAAAACTTCCAATTTGATTAGATATAGAGCAAGAGTAATCCTACATTGCCCAAATTTGGTGTCCAGATATAGTGCTTAAATGATGTGGCAGCACTGTAGACCATTCATTTAAATTGTATTAGATTTACATGATTTAAATAAATGGTCTACAGTATTGCCTCATCATTTGGGCACTAGATTTGTCTACTAAATTTGGACAATGTGGCATTACTCATAGAGTAAATACCCTAATTGCATTTATAATTCAAAGTCAAATGACTTATCATACCATATTTATAGAGGAGTGTTGAGGCCTAAAATGAGGTAAATTTCGGAGTGCCTTTGGCCTTTGGCCAAATTTTTTCTGGAACCTCTCTTCTCTTCTCTTCTCCTCACCTCCCCTTTTATATCTCTCGTTTTTATATTATTTATTTAATAAATATCTCATCTCAAACTTAACTGATACCAAATATTTGGCACTTAGGCGTGGGCTTGTGTTGGGCCATGTGTATTGTTTATGTGTTAAGTCATCCGAATATGTATATTCCACCGATCATGTTTTCCAAATGCGGTTAAATTTAGTACCAACAAAGAGAATTCAAAAATTCTATAAATTGGGTTTGAAGGAGAGAAAGGAATCAACTTACCTTATGTTAATAAGCTAATCTCGTATTATTATCAATGACCCAACATAACATCTCTTTATATACTTAATTAATGTCTAAAACCCAGCAGAAACTCGCTTAATTTGACATATGTGGTTTTTATTAAAGACATTAATTAAACAAATTTGAGGCCTTGATTGAAGAAAGAGGCAAAAGCGTCCATTTCATTCTTGTCCAAAACAAGCCCGACCTCAACGCCACCGTGACCACGTCTACTCTCAGCCAAAGAAACAGAACCAGTCCTATCAATGGACACAGTCTCCACCTTTTTGGGCCTACCCCACCCGAAATCCGTTTCATAAACGCCAAACCGGTTCGACCCGGCAGTCCCAAGAAACTGTATTCCTCCTTCCACTTTACCGAACAAACAAAATAACTTTTCCAACGCTTCAACAGCTCCTTTGTTCTCCAACCCTTTTATCGCTTCACTCAACTTCTCTGCAGCAATTTCCACACCCTTCAACTCCATCAAATCTTCAGCTTTCGAAAACGACACCTGTATCACCACACAGTTTCCGAAATAATTGGACGTTATGGGAGGCTCCAGTCGGGTCCTATAATTAAAAGAGAAGTCAGAATTTCAAATTTAATTTAAAAAAAAATATTTTATAGGAAACAAATATAAAAAATCTAACAAAATGGGATATGGCCCCTCCGGTACCTGTAATCTGCCGTTAATCCGATAATCACTTCTCTGTCTCTGTCTCCTCCTCTGGCTTTTACCATGCAAACGAACGCATAAGCACATGTTAAGACAAATGTTGATAAATGAAGCTTATTCTTTGATTCTTTCACTTGGTAATATTCTTCAACCCTGTTTCTCAGTTTCTTCAAATCCTCACGAGTCAGCTCGAAAGTGCCTCGAACAAAGCCTTCGTTTGTTCCAATTGTTGGAAAAACCTTCAAGCTTCGTGAGTTGGAACTAAATTTGCCTCCTAAGCCGAACCATTTCTCAACGAAGGACACGTCAGCACCTGTCGGGTCTTTGATCACAGTCCGGTCAAAAGATGGAGTCAGTTCTGGTGGTAGAGATGGAGATTGTTGATCTTCATCGATCAGTGATTTGCATAGATGTGCCCACGATTTTATAAACGTCGTCGAACTCTTGCCGTCAAAAATTGCATGGTGGGTTGAGACTCCAATCGAAAACCCTTTATTTGGAAACAGAGTTATTTGCAAGGCAACCATGTCGGCGAAGTCGTCTGATGTCACCAACTCTGGTGTTAAAGGTCGAAGCTCCAGAGCTTCATGGATATCATCTGCGGAGACACGATCGAAATTGGCGCTGGACTCTGCGACGGTGACCGAGACGCCATCTTTGGGAGAGTAGAAGACGGCGGGCTTTGGTGCCTGCGGAGGCCATTTGATCTTACCGGTGAGAGGGAGGTAGTGGAGGAGAGTGAGAGAGAGAGAGCGTTTGAGGTTTGGGAGGATAACTGAGTCGAACAAATGGTGAGTTAAATCGGTGAGTTCGTAGAAGAAAAGGCGTTCTACAGGAGGAAATTTGAGCCAAAATGTGTCGAAAAAGGTGAGTGGGAGAGTCGACTCGGTTGTGGAACCGTTGGAGTCTGAGTTGGGAGAAACTCGAATAACACCATCAACTTGTATTGTGTTTTCGGCCATGTGAAATGAAAACAAGCAGCGAAGATATGTAATGTTTTGTGTATGTGTGGGGTTTTCTCAAATCTCAGATAGGGTTTAAAAAGAGTTTGGTCATCATTTGACAAACTTGTAGTGTGTTTTCGTCCATGTCCCATGTGAAATGAAAACGAGCAGCGAAGATATGTTGTGTATAAAATGAATTTGGTCATCATTTGCAAAACTAGGGTAGGTTTCCTTAAAAATAAAAATAAAAAAAATAAAAAATAAAAAAAATAAAAAAAACTAACGAGGGTAGGTTCATTTTGGATTTATTGATATATATATATATATATTGTACACACGAGATGGCCTTCGTCAAAGGTAGACAAATTATGGATAGCTTCGTGATAGCAGAGGAATTAATTAATAAATGGAAAAAGGAAAGGGAGGGTGGTATCATCATCAAGCTTGACTTTGAAAAGGCGTACATTTAATTAAAAAATTATCATTATTTAATATTTAATTATAATAACAACGCCACCTCCCTTCCATTATCGTCGGCCAGCCACCCACGACGATGAAGATGGATTCTAATTCATTTTCATGGATAGATTTGTGATAGCAGAGGAAATAATTAATAAATGGAAAAAGGAAAGGGAGGGTGGTATCATCATCAAGCTTGACTACGCCACCTCCCTTCCATCATCATCGGCCGGCCACCTACGACGCCGCCCCTGCCCACTTTTGAAAATAATGACAATTAATTGTCAATATTAAGAATTGAACTTGAGACCTTTTTATAAGTTTTTGCCACTTAACTACAAGAGTTGATGTGTTAACAATTGAATAATATTTATATATAACCTATATGAGTTGTTAGAAGGGAAAAAAAAAAAAACTTGTTAGATAAATTTAAATTTATTCAACTAATCAAAATTATAATTTCTACGACAGACATATATTAGAAAATATTTATTGAAACTTTTAATAAAATTATATTTTTTAAAACATATGTAGTCGACTTATTGGTCTATACTTTATGGCCACATTTGGTTACATGGTAGAATGGTAATCAGAATAGTAATGTGAATGAGAATAAGAATGGAAAGGAAAGAAAAACTAAGTTTTTTGTTTGGTTGGAACTTTAGAATTAGTCTCTGAATCAGTATTTTTTTGTTTGGCTAATAGCGGAATGGAATGGAGTTAACTATATTTTGACCAAAATACCCCTAATTATAAAACATTCATAATAACATGATATATTATGGATAAAAATAATAAAATATAAAAGTATATTATATATATAATTATATATTATTTAATATAATTAATATTACATATAATAATATAATATATAATACACACACACATATATATAATATATATTATATTACATAATATATATTATAATATAATATATAGTCTTTCTATTGTCAATTCGTCATGACAATAAATATATCAAGACAAAGAATGTGGACCACAGATTATGAAGAAGTTTTGACAAGTGCATACACTTGGAGTCAAAGTATGTAAATCCAGTGGTCCACATTCTTCGTCCTGATATATTTATTGTCAGGACGAACTGATAATATAAAATCTGATATAATATATATATATATATATATATATATATATATATATATATATATATATGTATTATATTATACAAAAAAAATATAATAATATATTTATATAATATATATGATTTAATAATATAATATATATATAAATATATATATATTATTATATGTATTATATATAATAATAATATATAAATTATATATATATGTATTATATATAATATATGTAATAATATATAACATATATAATAATATAATATATATATAATAGTATAATATATATACTATATATATATAATATAATGTATAGTAATAATATATAATATATAATATATATAAAATATATGTTTATATATCATTAATATAATATATAATAATAATATATTGTTTTTGGAAAGGAAGGTATTTTTGGAATGGAGTTGGGGCATATGAGGGTATTTATGGAATATAAATTTTAGTTTGGAATGGAAGGGCATTCCATTGGTTTTTGGATGGAATGTCCATCCCACCAAAATGGTAGAATCCCCAGTTCCATTGGAATCACCAGTTCCATTGCATTTTAACAAACCAAATGAATGGAATGAATTTCTTTCCATTCTATTCCATCTAATCAAACATGGCATATAGGAGACTCGTGACTTCAATTGTAATAAGTATGTCTTTAAGGGGGGTGTATTCAATTAGGATTCTTGAGGACATTTAAAGATATTATAAATCCTGGTGTATTCAATTTGGACATTTAAAGACTTTAAAAGAGTCCATATGAATCCAGTGGTATTCAATTAGGATTTATATGGACTTTTAAAGAATCCCTCCAAATCCAGGTGTATTGAATTGAGACTTTAAAAATGTCTACAAGAATCAAGGTGTATTCAATTAGGACTGGATTTTAAAGGATTTTCTTAAGTCATGGATTTTGATGGATTTTGGTGGACTTGATGGTGAAAGATATAAATATCAAATGTCATAACATGTCCAGCTTTCTCCCCAAAGATTTTGGTGGATTTTGCTTTCCCTCTCTCTCTCAAATCAGAAACGAAAAGCACTAATATGTAAAAATTAAAAAAACCGATGCATGTGAGAATAATAAGCTTCCATCCCCAGTATGTTATGTGAATTAAAAAGGAAAAAAAAAAAACTGCACATAATTATATATGTGAGAATATGTTGCAGTCACATAATTATATATAGTATAACAAGTACAAAACTCACTACGTACCAGAATTGCACAAAACAACACCAAATTAATCTGTAGAGCCTTCAATCAAACACCAAAATGCTCACTCTTTATTAGCTTTTTTTGTTTTTTTTTTTGTTTTGAAAAACTATTTATTAGCATTTTATTTTAAAGAAAAATAATTCATCTACACTTCATGCAAATAGTGTCTTTACGCAGATAAGCCTTAGCCAATTTTGGGTTCAATTCAATCGCTTTGTTTGCATCAGCAACAACCTCAGACTATATATATACACAAATATAGATTGACTGGTGTATCAAATTTTGCTCATTCTAACTTCAAAGGTTTTTTTGATAATTAGCTATAGCTTACTATTGATAAGTCAGAGATAACAAATTCATGAAAGCCTTAACCAATTTTGGATTCAATTCAATCGCTTTGTTTTCATCAACAACAACTTCAAAATATATATATACGCAAATATAGATTGACTGGTGTATCAAATTTTGCTCATTCCAACTTCAAAGGTTTTTTTTTTTTTTTTGATAATTAGCTATAATTAGCTTACTATTGATATATAAGTTAGAGATAACAAATCCATGAAAATCCTTGGATGTCTAAACAAATCCATAAAAGTCTGAGATAGATGTCTAAACAAATCCATAAAAGTCTGAGATGGATGTCTAAACAAATCAATGAAAGTCCATGTGGATTTATAAAAGTCTGTAGAAATCCATGAAAATCTGTCACTTAAAAAATATCTTTAAATGTCTTCAAGAATCCTAATTAATCCTAATTGAATACACCCCCCTAAATGTCTTCAAGAATCCTAATTGAATACAACCCCCTTATATAGAGTGAAAATATAAATTAACTGTGCATGAGATAAAAAAAAATCAATATTGTATATAAATCAAATAACTATTTATGTTGCAATTGATCATATTATTATTAAGATAATAATTTATAAATTAATAGATTGAATATATGTAATGTAATATATATTTATTAATTTATTTAGACACTAAAGTAAATAAAATAGTTTATATCATATTTATATATTTTAGATAATAATAATAATTAAATAAATTCCATAACTTTTTTATATTAAATTTAAGGGATATTATCAAAATCTCCAATGTTGTTTGAATTATTGGTCAAAATTCTCCCTTTAGTTTCATTAATGGCCAAAATATCCCCGCTAGTTTACCATGTTTATCATATATATCATACATATGAATCCAATCATTTATCATATATGTACAGGTTATTTAAGAGGGAAAAAAGAAGAAGAGGTTTTTCTAGATATTCTTTAATTCTATTCACAATTTAAAAAAAAATAAAAAATAAAGATATGAATCTCGTACCTTTTCGACCATGAAGAGAGGTTGAACTAAACAATCATGTTGGCCCTCATTATTTTCTTGGAAGTTGAATAATTCTGAAGCAAATAACTCAACTTTGTCACAACCACACATGACCAACCTTTTTAAGTTCTGCCATTGTGATATATGTACCCCACGATAGAAAGTTTTGAGTTGAGGTAAATATTTGAGCTCCAAAGAAGTTATTTGTGGGAAGACAAAAGTAGCAGCTACTTTTGCTTCTCTTTGATCATCCCCAACAATCTCCTCCACTCCACAATTGTCCACACAAAGTTGTTCATGTTCCCAAAGACTTTCAGCAACAGAAACTGGAAACAGATATTTCAGACTCATACAATGATGAATTTTGACACTATTTAGTTTTTGAAATGAAAACATTTTTTGTGGATCCTTATTCCATATGTGCTTCAGTTTTGGTAGATCAATAATATTCAGTTCTAGTAATAGAGTTTCTTTTGCAGGATGTGATTCTTCAAAACATACCCCTTGGAGATCAAATATCTGTTCCACCAATTCACAATCACATATAATTAAGGACTCTAGCCTCAAGATTCTTTCAAGCATATTAGACTGAAAAATAGTCAATAGCTTATTGCAATTTGTGACTTCTAACGATTTTAGATTGCAAAATGAATCCTTGCAAAGTTGATTGGGCCATATCATCTTCAAGTCATCCAGCTTGGAAATTTTAATTACTTCCAAAGAAGGGAATGCAACCTACATATATTACTCATAGCATTAACTTTCAAGTAAGAAATAAAGAAAATGGATGGAAATAACTGTAAGAAAAGCAAAGGAAGATAACTATACTGTAGAAGATGAAAATATAAGTTTTAAGAGAAACACTTTGTACAACCGGGGTCGCGACACCGCCGTGGCCCCTAGTGCAAAAAAGAAAAAAAACGCATGGGTCACATGTATTTATTACGCAAGTCTCACATGTTTTTTCATTTTTTTGCACTACGGGGCAGCGGTGGTGCCGCGACCCCGGTTGTATGTAGCAGCCCTCAAGTTTTAAACATTGAAAGCAAGAAGATAATGATGGAACTTCATTGTGCCTAATATTTTTAAAATTAATCTGACAAAGTTCCAAGTCCTCCAAATTGGAAAACACAACCCACAAATGAAGTTCTTACTTCAATCTTTTTCATACTAATTAATGAATGAATAATATATTCAATCCAAAAAATATATAATGAAAGTATAGTTAGACTAATTATTCTTAAAGAATTTTAATCCAATATTTTTATTTTTATTTTATACCACATTCCTAAAAATTAAGAATTTCTATAAGTTGCTCCCGCCATATTATTTCTTTAAGTTAAGTATTCAACCAAAAAATAATGAAAACAGTTAGAAATGTGGAGCATACAAGAAAATTCTAAAAGTCCTAATAGAACAATATAATATTTATCACCACCTAGATAATTTTTAGCTATTACTTCTTCATCTTATTATTTTCTATTTCAGGCTATGTTATTTCATATTTCAAAATAGGCTTATTGCATAAATATTCAACCCACATAGAAATAAACTAATAAAATTGATTTCCTCTCATTGCCTTTGATTGAAAAGAGGCCAGGAATAAAATTGAAAAAAAAAAAAAAAAAACAATAAGCAAAAAAGAATAAAATTGGTAGAGAAGAGGTTATTGTATGTTATGTACCTTTTGGCTGAAAAGTGAGGTGGGAGTATCAAGCATGTCTTTATTGCCTTTAACTGAGCAGAAACTTGTGAGCTTTGGAAGATAATATAATGTCAGAGAGCTTAATCGTTTGAACTCAATCTGATCTGTATCTTCTTCCCTTTTGAAAGCAAAAATCTATTCCATATTGTTGGAAGCAGAAACATAAACTTTTTGAAGCAGTGGAAGAGCTCTGTAAGTAGAGAACGAGAAGATATTCTTCAATTTAAGGCAAGATTGAACTGTTATGGTTCTTAATCACGGAAAAGACTCTGCTTTAAGTTGATCATTATGTATCCTCTCCAAGTTGAGGACACGGTCAAGACTTAACGTCTCCAAGAAAAGAAAGTGATGACAAGATTCAGACTCCGAGCAGTCAACAACAGTACGAAAACATGGACTGCTTTCTACCTTGAGATGCTCCAATTCGGAAAAGCCCTCTGTGTCCAATAAATAAAGGAATTTCTGGACATCATCATAGCAACTACCGGTGTTGAGACTTGAGACTGAGTTTCACTTTTCTGGAACTCGCAACCCCATCAAACGAATTCCAAACATCATTTCCAAAAGTTATTCCGTACCTCTCCAACTTATTTGACAACGGTCGGCCTTTTGGTAGAACATTGGCATCTGGGATACTTATTTCCAGAGCAGTGAGGTGCATTAGATGCTTCCACTCATCAAGAATGTTGACTCCTTCTACCTCCCACTCGATTTTGCATTCCCGGCCATGACTATTAGTAGGCAAATACAATTCTTTTAATCGACTTAAGGTCAACAAGACATTTGGTGAAATATTTCTAAGATTGTACAAATCCTTCAAATCTAAATACCTTAACCCAATCAAGTTACACATTTCCTTAGAAAACATCTTAATTTCAGGACTATAAGAACCACAAATTCTAAGAATTTCCAGTTGCTTAATGTCTCCAATAAAATCAATGTCTCTTAGTTTGCAATCATCTATACACAAGGTCCGAAGATTTACTAAGAGACGAATTGAATTAGGCACCGAATTCAATTCCAATCTAACCAAATGTAAAACCTTAAGCTTTAGCATCCCAGCGAAAAAATTATCGGAGACTGGACTGTAATCATCGGTGGTAGTTCTCATGTAGAAAAATTTAAGTTCTGGACATTCAAACTCTTTAGGAAGCTCATTGATATTATGTAGGGAGATTCCAATGCAGTTCTTCAGTATATCCTTATCTGTCAATTCCCTCGGAACACAATTATTTGTCACAGTAAACATATGTCCATCTCTAGATGCAATTGATCTTCCAACATCACGTATAACGTCATGCACTGAAAACTTGTAGTTGCTAATGTCAAGCAATAGAGAAGAATCCTTGAGTTTTCGAACCAATGTATTTACTCTATTTCTTGCGTCTTCCATTGCTTCGACATTCTGAAATATACCCAAACCCATTCCATATGACAACAAGTTGGGTGTATTCCATTATACAACAAAGCAAGAAAGTTGATTTGAGTTCATCTTCTTTTAATTGGTTGTAACTGATCTCTATACTTGAATGTGTTTCTGCAGCAACTCCCTCAAAGTTACTTGTGGAAGGCGATGTGAGTTTTCTCAATGCATCTTTCCATTCAAACTCTTCCTTGGCTTTTAATGCCACTGCAACTGAATTAATAGCAATGAGCAAACCTCCACATGCCTCGGCAACATTTTTTGCTAAAGCTTGCAAACGATCGCAAGCTCCTGCTTTTTTCTCAAACAAACTCCACGCCTCTCCTTTATCTAAAAAATCAACCTTGAAATTACTTTGAGAATCCATTTTGTTTGACAACACATCTAGACTTCTTGCTGTCAACAACAATTTACATCCTTCGTGATCTTTACCAAATGGAGTTCCCACCTCCTCTAAAAACATTTTCTGATTTTATAAAATATAAATATATGATTTAAGGTCTGATAATCTGAAAGCTTTTCTTTACTAATCATAATCAGTAATATACATATATTTATGAAAACTCTTTACCAAACTAGTACCCATGGGAATATCTCACGTACGTAGCAGAGAATCTCAATGCACACGCAGAGCAAGGGAAAAACATCTCACATACACGGTGATATCTGATCATCCGTGCAGAGCGATTATCTCGCATACACGTTGACATCTGATCAAACGTGCAGAGTAATCTCGTATAATCTCACATACACGTTGATATCTGATTAAACGTGCAAAGTAATCTCACATACATGTGTAGAGCATCCCCAAAGGCTAATAATCTGAGTATAATCTCACATACAAGTCGATATCGATCTGATCGAACGTGTTGAGTAATCTCGCATACATGTACAGAGCAGCCCTAGAGGCTAATAATCTAAAGTTGATACTGCTAGGGAGGGTACATATATGATATCTTAAAATTTGAACAATCTTTTGAAAACTCTTTTAGTTTTCTGAACATACATGTATAATTATTTCTAAATACTTTTTTGAAAACATAAATCAATTTTCTTTTCTTTTCTGAAAATTCTCATAAAACACTTTAATTTGGATATCTGGAAAACTTTCTGGAAATCCGTAAATCTGTAAATCAGACAGAAAATCTAACAATCAAGAAATCTGTTTGAAAATCTAGAAATTTATCTGGAAATCTGAAAATCTAACTGGAAATATGTGTGAACATACGTAAACTATTCTTCTTTCTAAATCTTAATATATTATATAACTAATCTATTTATGAATTCTGGAAATCTACACATTTCTTAAAACATCTCAAATCATATGGAATTCTATTTTCTAAATAAATGAATAAATCATTTATTTCTAATTATCTTCTAAATAATTAATGCTAACATATAATTCAAAATAAATAACTTAAATCTTAAATAAAAACTATCTACTTACAGAACTCTTGTGCTCAAATCTGTTTTGGGACTGGGTTCCGTCTGAATTCATCACTTTCTAGATCCATCCTGAATATATCTCCAGTTATATCTAATTTCTTTTCCAATATCATATTCTCTCTCTCTAATGCACATAGGATCTGATCTTTCCCTCTCTCTTATTCTTCCCTCTTTTCTTTCTTTCTCCGATTCTATTTTTTTTTTCTTGGCTGAGTGACTCTCTAAAAAAAAAACATATCTCTCTCTCTTTATTTCTCTTAGGGATATAATCATTTCCGCCCTATAGTTTACCATATTAGACACTTTGCCCCTTCTAGTTTCAGTAATGACTATTTTCTTCCCTAAAAACCAAAATATTAGACATTTTCCCCCTAACCATTATGAAGTTCGTTAGTCAACAACTTTGACAGTCAAAAAATCAATTAAATGACCTTATTACCCTTGAACACATTAGTTATGCCCCTAATGACACCACTAATTGTTTTTAAAGAAAAAAATCAAAAATTAAAAAAATAAAAAATAATAAAAGTATTTAAAAAAAAACATAATTGAAAATAAAAAATTATACAATTTAATTAAACTTTAATAATAAAAATTATTTAAACAAAATAAATATAAAAAATTAAATGTACAAATAAAAAATTTATTTTAAAAACATTAATATAAAGAATGAAATGTAAGAATAAAAATTTCATTTAAAAAATATTAATATGAAGAATGAAATGTAAAATTAATTAAAGTTCTTAATTAATGTAAAAATAATGTAAAAAACATTATTTTATTTTTTTGAAATACTGAATAATTTATTTTTTAAAAATTAATATAAGGAATGAAATGTAAAAATAATGTAAGAAACATTAATATATATATTTTTTGAAATACTGAATTTTTTTTTAAGTTTAATTAAATTTTATAATTTTTTATTTTCAGTTATGTTTTTTTAAAAAATACTTTTATTAGCTTTAATTTTTTTTTAATGATTTTTTTCCTTTAAAAACAATTAGTGGTGTCATTATAGGACATTACTAATATGTTCACGGGTAACAAGGTCATTTAATTGATTTTTTGACTGTCAAAGTTGTTGACTAACGGACTACCTAATGGTTAAGGGACAAAATGTCTAATATTTTGGGTTTTTTTTTTTTTAGGGAGGGGGTGGAGGAATGACTATTACTGAAACTAGAGGGGGTAAAATGTCTAATGTTTTGGTTTTCAGGGAGGGAAATGGCCATTATTGAAACTAAAGGGGGCAAAGTGTCTAATATGATAAACTATAGAGGAGAAAATGATTATTTCCCTTTCTCTTATTATTCTTCCCCAATCTCCATAGACTCTCTTCTTATCGTATTAATATTTTATTTTATTTTAATCTCATCCCCACCTCTTGTTGCCACCAATCACATGCACCCACAATCACACCACTTTCCACCTTACATCATCATGCACGGCCACTTGTCCCATTTTTATTAATTTTTTATTAATTTTTTTTAATTTTTATTTTATTTTATACAAATCTGACTTCAAAAAATGAATCTCTCAGGTTTGGGTTTGGGTTTGGGCTTGCATGGGTTTGAGCTTTTGGGCCTATTTAACTAGATCTTGGATTATGTGTTTAGGCTTGAATTCCAGATTTTAGAAAATTTCTGGATTTGGACCTTCCAGAGGTGATGTGTTATATATGTGCATAAAGTTAAGTGCAAGGAACTTAAAATCGATAGATATACCAAAATATTCACTGATATATCCGTATTTTGGAGGGATCGATATTGAAACAGGCAAATATCTAATATCCTGTAGAATATCCGACCGATTTCGAAATATCTGTAAAAATCTCCCGATATTCCCGAAATATCCCGAAATTCCTGAAATTTCACGTATTTCACCCCGAAAGTCTATTGATATTTTGCATATTATTTAAATAATTTTTTTAATCCTAAACAATTAAATTATTGTTAAAATAATTTAGATTGAAAATTATTTTAGAAGAAGCATTAACAAATTTATAAAAATTTCCAACTTAATAGTCAATAGTAAAATTATTGAGGACTTGATTTTATGGATCTACTTCAAGTAGCTGCTGAAGCAGGAGACGATAATGAGAATCTTATTTTTAACTGGGTTAGACCTGCCTCATTGGATGATGACGAGGGAAATCTTGATTCACATATCGTTTCTCGTGCTTGAGACATAGGAATAAATGTTGAATAAGTGATTAGAGAAGAAGTTGGTGTACATCGTGGAGTTATTGTTACCAACTCTTTCAATGACCAACATACCTCTAATGTAAATAGTGGAGGAAAAAATGATGGAGATGATGGGGATGGTGGGGATGAGGCAAGAGGGTTGGGATTCTGGTGTAGGAGGTTGGAATGCTGGTGCAACAAGTTAGGATGTTCGTACTGCTGGGGGTTGGAATGCTAGTGCGGTGGGTTGGGATGCTTATGCAGGTAATTTTGATCAAAATCGTGGTAGACAACATGGAAGAACAAGTCAAATTGATGAAGATTCTTTGAATATGACTCTCTCCTCAATGAGTATAGACACAAAATAGTTCTTTGAGTGATTCGTAGACAATATCAGGTTCTCATGTACCATATTATGGTAGTTATGGTGGTTGCAATATATTTGATTATCTTTCTCTACAAATGTCATATGCAATACCTATACATGTATATCAACAATATCCACCAAGTTGGGTAAATCCAAACTACCCAATTCATGGATCAGTTGGAAGATATCAATCAACATATGTGTGGCATATTAATAACTACATTGAAAACTATGCAAGCACGTTTTCTTGGGAAAATTATTGTTCGAATCAAGATAGAAATATATATTATGTATTTGAACCAGTAAGGAATTCATTTTGGTTTTAAATTTCAGACACGCAATGTCTAATTATGTATGAATTATGATTCCCAGACAATGTCAGGTTCTCATGTATCATATTATGGTAGTTATGGTGGCTGTAATATATTTGATTATCCTTCTCCACAAATGTCATATGCAATACCTATACATGTCTATCAACAATATCCATCAAGTTGGGTAAATCCAAACTACCTAATTCATGGATTAGTTGAAGATATCAATCAACATACGTGTGACATATTAATAACTGCATCGAAAAATATGCAAGCACGTTTTCTTGGGAAAATTATTGTTCAAATCAAGATAGAAATGTATCTTATGTATTTGAACAAGTTAGGAATTCATTTTGGTTTTAAATTTCCGACACGCAATGTATAATTATGTATGAATTATGATTTACGATAGAATCTTACAAGTGTGAAACTATATATATATTAATGATAATTTTGTTTATTAAATATTTAATCTCTTTATATTGTATATAATATTGTAAAAGTAAAACAAAATATTATTCTATTAAATACTCAATTTTAAAAATTATATACAGACTCTATATATGTTATAATTTATAATAAACTCATAACTATGTTAATTTATCGTTGAAATATGATTCATTTGATGTATAATTACTTGTTTAAGATTGTCCTAAAATTTCACACAAAAAATATAACTTTAGATGTAAATATCCATCATTTTTTTAATTTTTGACAGAATATCCACCGATATCGATAATATCCCCGAAATATCCGTAAATTTAGAAGCCCGATATTGATACCAATACCGATATTAAGTTCCTTGGTTAAGTGTATGACTGTATGCTTTTTCTAAGATTCCCGAGAAAAACCTCAAATCATGGACTTGATTAATGGGATATATTCAATGCTTTGTCTCTGATCAGATAATCGTAAGGTAAGATTCTGAGAAGCAAATCACGTTCCAACGCTTTTTTCTTTCCCAAAACTAGTATACTATATATAAAATGTGGCAGTGGGTTCACCAAAAATGTAGTTTCCTTTCAAAAAAAAAAAAAAAAAAAAAGAAAGAAAGAAAGAAAGTTCTTGTTTCAATCTATTTCGTATTAATTAAAAAAGAAATAATATTTAATCCAAAACAATATATAAGAAAGAATTTTAAGCCAAGATTTTTTTTTTATTATACCAAATTCCATAAAAATTAAGAATTTCTCTAATTATGTTTTCCCCCTTTTAATTAAGTTATATAAGTATTCATCCAAAACCTAACGAAAACAGTTAGAAATATGGAGCATAAAAGTAAATTCTATAAATCCTAAGAAAAAATATATATTATATATCATTTCTTTTTTAAGTAAAGAAATCTTTTATATTAAGATAAATGAGGACCTAATTGAAATTTCATGAATTTCAATATATTTTGATGAGAGTGGATTTTAGGAAGTAAAACAATGATAGATACTTAGAAAAGATTTTAATTTGTTTGGGCACTAAAACTATTTATTTTACAGATTTTTTTTATTATAACACATTAAAAGAAACAAAATTATGTATGAATTAATTGAAGCTTAATGGAATGAAATTCTAATTAAATTTCAACATTCCACATTTCCACACACTAATAGACTAGATGGGCCTCACACTTACATCACGAGGTTGAGGGTTCAAATCCTTCCTTTCCAAAAAAATCCGAATTTATGTAATATTGTATTACTTCAAAATAAATTTTAAATAATAATAAAAAAAAAACATTCCACACATACCTTTTTGTTGAAAAGTGGAGTGCAGGTATCAAGCCTGTCTTTATCACTGTTGATTGAGCAGAAACTTGTGAGCTTTGGAAGAGAATTTACTGACAGAGAGCGTGATTGCTTGAACTCAGTCTGAAATGTCCCTTCATTGTTGTTGATATCTTTTTCCCTTCTGATAGCAAAAATCTCTTCCATATTGTTGGTTGAAGCGGTGGCAGAGCTCTGTAGGTATAGAACGAGAAGATATTCTTCAATTTATTGTAAGCTTGAACTGTTATGGTTTTTAATCGGCGAAAAGACTCTGCTCTAAGTTGATGATTATGTATCCTCTCCAGGTTTAGGACACTGTCAAGACTTAACGACTCCAAGAAAATTAGAAAGTGATGACAAGATTCTGAGTCCAAGCAGTCAACAATAGTACGAAAGCATGGATTGTTTTCTACATGAAGATACTCCAATTCTGGAAAGCCCTCTCTGCCCAATATAGAGAGGAATTTCTGGACATCATCAGAGCATCTATTATTCTGTAAGGTTTCAAGGTTGAGTTTCACTATTCTGGAAGTCCCATGCCTCCTGAAAAACGAACTCTGATGATTTCCAATGATTATTTCATACCTCTCCAACTTTTTTGACAAGAAGCGGCCTTTTGGTAGAACATTGGCATTTGGAATATTTATTTCCAAAGCAGTGAGCTGAGGTGCGTTAGATGCTTCAACTCATCAACCTCCCACTCGATTTTGCATTTCTTAAAAATAACATTAAGCAAATACAATTCTTTTAATTGGGTAAAGTTCGATAAGACATTTGGTGGGATATTTCTAAGACCGGCACACACAATCATTCAAATCCAACAACCTTAACCCAGACAAGTTACACATTTTCTTAGAAAACATCTGAATTTTAGAACAATAAGAACCACGAATTCTAAGGAATTCCAGTTGCTTAATCTCCCCAATAAAATCATCGTCCCTTAGTTTGCAATTAGTGATATACCAGGTCCGAAGATTTACTAAGAGACAAATTGAATTAGGCACAGAATACAATTCCAATCCAGCCAAATGTAAAACCTGGAGTTTCGACATCCCTGCAAAAAAATTATCAGGGACTCTCCGGAAATCTCTTGCAGTAGTACTCAAGTAGAAAAACTTAAGTTCTGGACATTCAAACTTTTTGGGAAGCTCATTGATGTTATGCAGGGAGATTCCAATGCAGTTCTTCCATACATCCTTATCTATCTATTCCCTTGGATCACGGTTATTCGTTACCTATAAAAACTAAGAGGACCTTCTCCACTTGCTTCAATCTTTGTTGAAGACTCCTTGCTGAAGATGATTCACTTTCAAGATGCCTTGGTGGTGAAATGGTAGACACGCGAGACTCAAAATCTCGTGCTAAAGAGTGTGGAGGTTCGAGTCCTCTTCAAGGCACAATATTGAGAATGCTCATTGAATGAGCAATTCAATAAGAGATCTCGGATCGAATCGGTATTGATATACTGATTCGATCTGAGATCTTGGAATTGGAATAAGTTCGGCAGCGGATCGCGAAATCTTGGGGATCTTCTCTATCTAATGGATGGCGAGTCCTTCACAAAATGTCAAGTCCAACTTGTCTGCAATTTCTTGTTAAATCTCTTTAATGTCCGGTTTCACAGTTACCTCCGCAAGAGCGACAACGTTAAAAAGCTTCTTATCCTCAGCCTATCCAGCAATTTCCCTCACCAGCGTTGTCTTGCCAATGCCACCAGTTCCGTAAATTCTGACCATGTTGACATCAGGATTGCTCAATGCATTTAATATATTCTTCATAGCATACATTCTTGATTCAAAGGCTGCATAGCCTTTGTGAGAAGGAATCCACGTTTTTGAAAAATATGTTGTTTTTGAATTAAAATTTTGGGTTTTTGAGAGGGGAACAAATTAAACAACAAGAGATGCTGTACTGAGAGGCCACATATCTCAAATTAATGGGTGTTATGGTCCACCTCCATAAAAGCACACAACCCGGCCACTACTGAAATCTGGTTTTGTCAGGTGTAAAACATACGAACACAAGTACACAAATAATGAGAGCTTGCATCAATGTCTACATTTTCTTCTACATTTTACAAAATTCAAACCAATTCCTGCTTTCATTTCTGACCCCATCTTCTGTTAATTCGGATGCAATATGGTCTTAGCCCCTAAAATCATGCAAAGTGACATAATAGATTTCATTTGATTGATTATTCATGATTTGTGATATGGAGAGCATTGCATCCGGCCGTGCATTCCTACCATCATATCATATTTAATCAAAAGGGTCCATGACTGTTCTCATCGCCACACCAATTCTCCCAATTCTATCCTTTTGTGCTTCACTTGTCAATTCTATCTCAATTCTCAACTCTTCTAGATCATGAGATGATAAAAATGAAGTTAGTAGATTATAAAGCTACTAAAGGGGAAAAAAGAAGGGGTAATTTCACTAAAGTCCATATTTTTTAGTGAAATGTCACCTATTTAAATGTCTTAGTTATATTAGCAACTTGAATCCCTTATTTTTCAAAAATATACCACTTTAGTCCATTTTGACCAAAATACTAATGGTCAACTCTAACTATATATATATATATATATATATATATATATATATATATATAAGTACAATTTTACCCTTGTCAAAATGATATATTGAGTTTCAAAAATAAATAATATTAAAATGGTTTATAAGAAAATAAACAACAAAAAATTATTTTCTAAAAAAAGAAAAAAAAACTAATGGATTACGGAAAATATAAAGTTAAAATAAATAATGAATTGAAAATAATTTTTTTGAAATAAAATTATTTCAAAAAATAAAAATAAAGTTTTTATTTTTTTATTTTTTAAGTAAATGGATCTCCACCATTGGATTTGGATTGATCCAATGGTGGAGATCCATTTACTTAAAAAAAAAACTTTCTTTTTATTTTGAAATACTTTCTATTTTTTTTAATTTATGAAAATACTTTCAATTTATTATTTATTTTAACTTTATATTTTCCATAATATATTATTATTTTTAAAATATTTTTTTTCTGTTTTTAGAAAATATTTTTTTGTTATTTATTTATTTTTATAAACTATTTTAATATTATTTATTTTTGAAACTCAATAAATCATTTTGACATGGGTAAAACTGTACTTATATATATATATATTTATATAGAGTTAGAGTTAATCATTAATATTTTGGTCAAATTGACTAAAGTGATGTATTTTGAAAAAACAAGGGATTTAAGTTGCTAATATAATAAAGACTTTTAAATAGGTGACATTTCACCAAAAAATAGGGACTCTAGTGAAATTATCCCGAAAAAAGAAAGTAAGTTAAAGTTAAAAAAAAAGGAATCCATAATGAACATTTCATTACTTGTTTCTATGAAATTACTTTTGACCACAAAAAGATCTAGAAATGGTCTTTCAATCTCCTTCTTACATCAATCTCTTGATTCTCTTCCACTAACTTTAATTTTTATTTATTTATGAATAATTACACACAAACTACATAATGTTTGTTCCTTCATACACAAAATAAACTACCTATTTTTTACTTCCAAAAAAAAAAAAAAAAAAATTACCTATTTTTTTCTTTATGTGTTTGAGTTGGAGCTCAAGTGACAAGCCTTTTGGTACCACACGTGGAGGTTCATGTTAAAATGTTTAGATACCTATAAAATAAGTGTTTTAGAGTATTTAAATAAGATTGACACATTCAGATTGGCTTTGTTAATTAAAGAGAAATTATCATTCTCCCCTCTGTAGTTTGTCTTATTCTCCAGTCTTCCCTCTTTAGTTTTAAAATTTTCCAATTTCCCCCTCCCATGCCTATTTTTATATAGTGAGTTTGGTTGTATTTGTGTATGGGAGGGGAGAAATTGGAGAATTTTGAAACTAGAGGGGGGAGACTAGAGAATACGACAAACTACAGGGGAAGAATAATAATTTCCCTTAATTAAATGACATTATTAATAATGAAAGATTTGGACCTACCACTCTAACCCGTCTCATTCAACCAAAAAAGCAACAATCTAACAACTCTCTGCGTTCAATTATTAATCCCTTAGTTGCCATTATTGACTCCTATATATATATATATATATATATATATAATTTTTCTATTGTCAGTTCGTCTTGATATAAAACATATCAGGACGAAGAATGTGGACCACTAGATTTACATACTTTGACTCAAAGTGTATGCACTTGTCAAAACTTCTCTATAATCCTTGATCAACATTCTTCGTCCTGATATATAAAGACTTATATATATATATATATACGGTTCCATTCATATAAGTACGCATTGATGTAACTACATTAGTACCAATGCATGTGAACTACTAATTATAGAGAAGCTTTGATAAGTGTATACACTTTGAGTCAACGTATGTAAATCTAATGGTCTACATCCAACATACTGATGAAATTATATCAATGCATATTGACTTGAACATTTTTGTACATATATATATATATATATATATATATATATATATATAAATTTTCAAGTCAGTGTGCCATGATATAACTTACATTAGTGCATTACATGTAGACCATTAGATTTACATGCTTTGATTCAGTGTGTTTGCACTTGTCAGTGTTTCTCCATAATCAATGGCCCATATGCAACGCATTGATGTAAGTTATATCAATGCGCACTGACCAAAACCGGAATATATATATATATATATATATAATTTAACTGAGTGTTAAATTTATTACACTAATACATTGATACTACTGGGGTAATAATTAACAATATCAGTACCCATTTTGTATTTGTATGTAATACTAGTTTTAGGGGTTTCTTATTATTTATATATAGATTGTTAATTTGAATAATAGTTACAAATAAAAGGTCATATTAATTATTTAGCATAAAAATATTTTAAAAAATTGATCTAATAATTTTAGAGAGAACAAATGTGAAAGAATTATAAAAAAATCAATTTCGGATTAAATTAATTAAAACAATAATAATTAACAAGTTCTTAATTATTTATTATAATATAATTAATACACTTATTTAAAAAATTGCTTTTTTTTTTTTATATATATAAATAAAGCAAATAACAAAACGAAAGCTATTGATAGAATTGTCAAATCCACAACAAGAATTTGCTCAGAAATAACTATTTTATTAATAATAATAAATAATAATAAGAAATTAGATTCATACTTAAATAGAAAAACAACACAGATTCCAACTAGGACTAAGATTTCTAAATGGACTGGAAAATCTCGAAATTTACCAAAAACAAAGAAAAATTGAGGTAACTGTTTCCCCAGTTTTTTATGTTAGCGTATTTTATAAGTTTTTGTTTTGTGTACTTACAATATATATAAGCATTTCTTAAGTTTTCTCTAGTCAATGTCGGTCAATAACTTCACTTTCTCTCAAATGTAAAGTCATTGTTTTCTTTATTGAACGACATCAAAAGGAGAGCAAGAATATTTCTACAGCTCAGCAAGGAAGGGAGCAACTTGCTGCATACAATTTCCAGCTAATACATCCATCCACAACTTGATGATTTTGATATCCTTAACAAGATTTTTTTTGACAGTATATATCTAACTACCTATATAGAATGCGTATTTTTTTCAAGCTTTTGTTCTCGATAGGATCTCATATTTACTTTTAAATAAAATCGCAAAGAAGACCCTTACGGGCTTACTTTATAGTGAGAGTTGTTTTCCTAGCCGAGCCTGTAGCAGTTGAATTCATCATATCTAGGTAGACCCTTGACTTGACATGGAACTTTGACTCAACCTACCTCAGACTTATAATAATAATAAATAAAAAATCATCCAATGGAAAACATTAATTGAAGGCAATGACAATTTCTGCCTAATATAATATATTAAGTTATTAAATATCAATTAGTCCAAATATACACAGTATAAAAGAAGGAATTAATTACAATAACCAACTTAGTTTTATGTAGTGATGATTTTTTTTTACAATAATTTAATCTCTTAATTGATTATTAAAAAAAAAAAAAAATGTGATAAGGTTGGTCTAGTGGTAAATCTTTCACACCAACACCATTTGATTGCGGGTTCGAATCCTCCCCCTCTTAAAAAACTTCGAATTTATGTAACAGTGTAATACATAAAAAAATAAAATAAAATAAAAAGGTTATTAAAAGAAGACTAATAATAAAATTGACAATTATATTAAAAGAAGACTAACATGACTTTGAAATACTAAAATGACAACCTTTTATTGTATTTTGTTTAAAATAATTTCAAGCTCCAGCCATTCTCATTACTTGTCTCCAGGTACATTTCATATTTCTTAATTATTTGTATTAAATAAAACAAACCTTTTTCTGGTTTTCGTTGGTTTGATCTCAATTTTTTCTGGTTTTCCTGTATCTGTTGTGTTTGAAATTTCAGTTGCTCTGTTGGTGTTCTCTGTTTTTGAAATTAAAGGTTCAAAAGGCTCAACATGGTTGAAATTGCTATTTCCGTTGCCGGAAAAGTTTCCGAATACTTTGTCGAGCCCGTTGTACATCAACTCAGTTATATCTGGAACTACAAGACCAATTGTGAGAATCTGGAGACTGAAGTCCGGAAGCTCAGTGGTAGAAGAGACACAGTGGAACATTCGGTTGAGGCATCAAGAAGAAATGGTGAAGAGATCGAACAACAGGTTAACAGTTGGATCGATAGTGCAAAGAAGATCAACAATGAGGCATCACAGGTTATTCAAGAAAACCAACAAGCAAACACAGAATGCTTGAATGGCTGGTGTTGGAATCCGATAAAACGCCATAAACATAGCAGGAAAGCAGCGAAGAAGCTGAAGGCTGTTGTTGAAGTCTTTGGAGAAGGGGACTTCGAAAGGGTTTCCTACCGAATCATTCCAGAGGAGACATGGCTTCCATCTTTGATGAAAGGATACGTAGCCTTTGCATCAAGAGTGTCTACTTTGAATGATATATTAAGTGCATTGAGCAATCCTAATGTCAACATGGTTGGGGTTTACGGTCAGAGTGGGATTGGCAAGACGATGCTAGTGAAGGAAGTTTCCAGACAACCCAAGGTTAAGGAGCTCTTTGATCAGATTGTTTTTGTGGAAGTATCCAAGACACCGGACATAAAAAAGATTCAAGGAGAAATTGCAGATAAGTTGGGTTTACAATTCCGCAAGGAGAGTGAATCTGGTAGAGCAAGGGCATTATGTGCACGATTGAAGAACGAGAAGACGATCCTCTTAATTTTAGATGATATTTGGGGAAGACTTGATTTGGATAAGGTGGGAATTCCTTTCGGAGAAGATCATCAAGGATGCAAATTATTGTTGACGGCAATAAATCAAGATGTATTAACAAATAAAATGGATTCCCAAAGTAATTTCCTCATTGGCGTTTTAAA
Source organism: Acer yangbiense (assembly GCA_008009225.1). Taxonomy (NCBI): domain Eukaryota; kingdom Viridiplantae; phylum Streptophyta; class Magnoliopsida; order Sapindales; family Sapindaceae; genus Acer; species Acer yangbiense. The sequence goes on along the minus strand of CM017763.1, from coordinate 8,780,824 downwards.
CGAAGAAGAAGCTTGGAGTTTGTTTAAGAAGACAGTCGGTAATTGTATTGAAGACAATAATTTAGATTCTATAGCGAAAGAAGTAGCCAAGGCATGTAGAGGTGTGCCCAAAGTCATTGTTACAAAAGCAAGAGAGTTAAAAAACAAGGGAGAATATGAATGGAAGAATGCATTGGCAGAGCTGAGGGAGCTGAGAAAGCCTTCCTCAAAAAGTTTTAAACTAGCTAAGAGCTTCCGAAACTTATCAATGAAGTTGGGACTTGGGAATTAAACTGTAATTTAGAGTTGAGTTGAAATTATTTCCAAGCATGTATCTCAAGTCAAATGTGTTTCTTTCTGGTAGAATTGGATATATATAACAAGAATTTTATTTATTTATTTTTTCATTCAAAGGTTGTTATAATGATATGGTTGAATTCTAAGAAACATTATTTATTGTCAATAAACTTTTTTTTATTTTTTTTATTTTTTTTATACACCATTTGCGGCTACCGTTTAAGAGTGTTTAATAAGGTTAATACACTGTAGGACTTTGTTTCCATGAAATTACATTTCATAATAATAATAAAAAAAAAGTGTCATTCTGCAATTCTTCATATTTCTTGCACCAAACTCTTAAACAAATTTTGTTTTTTTTACTGATAAAGTTATTGCGAAGTTTTCTGGAAATGTCATGAAAGAGATCAGAAGTTGAATATTCAAATAATGAACATTGCAGGACTCTGTTGCTACGAAATTACATTTGCAGAGTTGATAAGTAATCCTCATTCCTTGGTCAAGAAATGTGTTTGTAGAAAATATTCTTTATGTCTCATGGTCATTGATATCAAGTTCTCGGAAATTCATCTCAAAAATAAAAAAATGTCAATATCACAATTTATGATGAATATCTTCCATATACTTAAATTAATTAATATTTATTATAAAACTGACAATTATTTCATAAACTAAAAGATAATCACAGAATTTCATGTATGCAGGAATGCCAGTTTTAGGGGACATATAGAGAGAATTATCTTAGTTATTGATGCAGCAGCCTTGGCTGTGGAATACATGGAGGGATGGGATTTGAAACAAACCAAGTAAGACCAAACCCGGGCGACGGAATCAGAATGACTTGAACTTTTGACAGCTGTTGCGTTTCGGCGTTTCCGGAGCTGCGTAAGCACGTCCTTTTTTAGGCGAATTCCGTCGTTTAGGCCTTGAAGTTGCCGTTTTTGCCGTTTTAGGAAAGTTTCGTTTTCGCATTAAGTTGAGTTTTCCAATTCCGAATCGACTTCCGTCAATTCTGGAGTATTTAGGATTCTCAGTAGAATTAGTTTTTGCTTTAAACTCGTTTTTGCCTTTTTTTGGTAAATTTCCGTTTTTAAGTCGTTTTTAAGTCGTTTTTCTTGCTTTCCAAGGAATTCGATTAGGTTTAGGATTTGTTTGCTTTAAATATTGATGTAGGCCGAATTGGCCATTCAGCTTTTGATTAATAAAAAAATACCAGAGAATTGTTTCTCAATTTCCAGTTACTATTCGTAATTGAAGCCTTTTAACAATCCTTCGTGCGCGAAGTTGAATGTTATTAGTAGGTTGTCTCTTATTTTGTTTTGCAGGTTTTTCTCGTAAGCTTCCGCTACACCAGTTATTAAGGTACACTTGGGGCTCCCTTGATTGAGGAAGTAAATATTGGTATATATATATATATATATCTCGGTTATATATTGGAGAAAATTTTAGTTCGAATTTTTGAAAATACTAATATCACTAGTTCGAATTTTTTAAAATATCGGAGGATTTGGTCTGCAAATTTTAAAATAGTAGAAGATTAAATAAATAATTTATTATAATTAAAATATATTCCAAAATATCACTATGCATCCATAATAGAGTAAATTGCAACCAACCTCCCTGAGGTTTGCTCTTAGACAACTAGAAACAACTTTTCCATTTATTGACAATCGCCTCCCCTCCAGTTAGTCAACTTCCGTTAACTCTAAACATTGACTGTTAGTTTAAGGGCATTTCAGTACTTTTAGAAATAAGTATGATTATTGGACATCACATTAATTGTACATCTAATGCATGACATAATTACATTTTTTAACTTTTTTTTAACATTATTTTATAAATTTTTTAGTTTCTGACCTAAAGAGTCTAAAACAAGTCAAAAAGTAATATATTTGAAAAAAAAAAAAGAACGTAGATATCAAAAATAATAATTACCCTAAGTCCCTAAAAATAATTAATAAGATCATGTTAGACACAAACATGTGTGAAGTATTGACCATTCTCATAAAACATATGGGTATTTTTATGTACAAAACCTAGTAAATATTATTTCCAAAAGGAGAAGAAATCTAACAAAAAGTAAATACATCATGACGATCAACACACCATGATATGATCTGTTATATATTAATTCTATATTTACATCTAGCTAGTGATCAATAACTCAATTATCCAACTTTATTCAAAAAAAAAAATTTAATTTAATTTATTTAGTAATCAATAACTCAAATACTCAATTATCCAACTTCAATGTGTTTAATTGAATCATGATCATCTGCATCATTGCATGTTTGCATGGTTAATTCTGCTTCCACTTTTCCATTGGCCTTGTACCTATATCGACTAGCAGCAAACAGAAAATAAATGAAATCACCGATCCCATTCCTGCTATAAGGAAGTAAAAATAATCAAGTTTTCCAGCATTAATATCATCTGTCAGCCAGTCGGGGCATCCGTCATCTTTTCCGGTGCAACGGTGCACTAGTTTCACCACAAGGCTGCTCACATAATTTGCCACAGAAACAGTGAGAAAAACCAGAGAATTACCTACACTTCTCATGTGCTCAGGGAATTGCTTGTTATAGAATTCCATAAAACCAAGCACGACAAAAATCTCGAAAAGTCCCATCATACCAAGCTGAGGAGCTAGCCACATGACCAAGATGGGTGCAGCAGCATGCAAAATAGTAAAAGCTTTTCTTTTTCTCTCAACAAATCCAGCAACTAACATTGTAAGAACTGAGAAGATGTCCCCAACCCAATTCTTTGAAGGAGAGTGATCCCACCTTCTTTTTTTGTGATGTTTTTGAGTGCCGGAACCACGAAACGGTCGTAGATCAGGAGAAATATCAATATCACTTTAGGTCGGAAACTAAAAAAATTATAAAATAATGTTTAAATTTTTTATAAAAAAAAAAATCTTACCTTTTTTTTTAATTATTATTTTATTATATGTAATTATGTCATGCATTAAATGTACAATTAATGTGATGTCCAATAATCATACTTATTTTTAAAAGTACTGAAATGCCCTTAAACTAACAGTCAATGTTTAGAGTTAACGGAAGTTGACTAACCGGAGGGGAGGCGATTGTCAATAAATGGAAAAGTTGTTTCTAGTTGTCTAAGAGCAAACCTTAGGGAGGTTGGTTGCAATTTACTCTCCATAATAATACTAAAATATTCAAATACCTTTAAAGTTCTTAAATTAACACGTTGGCCATTGCAAAAAAAAACTGTTTAGCTTTCTTTTTCTTAACTCCAACTTTCGGATTCTCTCTCAATGAAGAAAAATATAGTGTTAGGAGAGAAACTTGAGTGCAGCAGGATGCACATACATATATCACTCGTTTCGATTGTGCCACGTTGCAAAAATTGCCACATTGCACAATTACAGTGGTAGATACATCCCATTGCATCTAAGATTTTTGCTCGAGTTAGTAGTCCACGAAATTTATCAAGAAAAGGACTTTAAATGTTTCATCATCTTTAATTGGCTCCACTACTCCAACGGTCTACCCCATCTAGACGATATATAGAATATTTGATTCCAAAATTCATGTATTCATTTCAATTTGCCAGTCGGCCACAGTCATGACTTTAATTTTCCACACAAAAATAGATATATTAAAAAAAAAAAAAAAAAATCCACCTAGAAACATTAATGACAAACTATTCAAAATATACCTCCAAAATGATTGACTTGGTCAATGGCTCAAGTCAATCTTTTTTAGTCCATTACGCGTTATTATATCTTATTTCAATCTTGGAGGCGGGCCATGTCATTTCCATTGGGTTTCATAGTTAGTTCGAATGTTTAGGGTGTGTCAGGAATGACTTGTCAGATAAAGTTTTGGAGTAAATTTTTTACGAATGGAGTTTTATTGAGTAAATTTTTTAATAGAAAGCCGTATGTTGTTTGGTAATTACTTGAAACGAAAAAACACTTTTATATTTATAGATTGTTTAATAGTATATTTTAAAAGAACTTTTTTTTTTTAAAAATTACAAAAAAGAACATTAACAAAGTATTTGAAATAGAACAGGTATATAGTAAAATATCTAAAATTTATAGAGGGTGGTTAAGATTAAAAAAATTTATCTATTTAAAAAGAGCTAACCAGGTGCTTCTCCCATTAAACATAAAATAACTTTTTACTATTTAGAAAAAAAAAAAAAAAACTCTTTTGATAGACTCGATCACTCAAGATTGGACATGTTGTATGTAAATCATATATGGTGCTTCTGTGGCGTCACATGTCCTATCTTGAGTGACGAGGTGCACTCAAGTTTTTCTCTTGATTCTGTATCTTTCTTACACCGGCCCCTCCCACTAAGTTTATCTTTTTAACCAAGCATCCAACACCTATTAATCATGAAAGATTTGGACCTACCACTCTGCCCCATCTCATTCAACCATAGTAGCCAACTCCTATTGAAAGCAACAATCTAACAACTCTCTATTCAATTATTAAACCCTTATGCCATGTTTGGTAAGAGGGTGAGAGAATAAGAGGGATTGATGAATTAAAAAGGAGAGAGAGAGCAAGAGGGATGAAGATGATAACATTTATCCTTCATGTTGTTTGGTATTGAAAAAAAAAAGTTGAAAGAATGGATTAATATATAATTTATAAATTTACTATATTACTCTTTTATAAATTGGAGGGTAATAAAAAATTTGAGGTAATGTTGTCCTTTCCGCCAATGAGATCTCTCCTCTTCTCATCCGTCCATGAGGGAATGATTGATTTTGGAGGGCCCCGAGGGAGTTGAGATTGAGATCCCTCATCTTCTCCTCTCTCTTGTCTCTCCAACCAAACAATGAATTGAAGCTCTTCTCCCTGCACTCTCCCTCCAACTCTCTCCATCTCTCAATCTCTCCATCTCTTCTTTCTACCAAATAGAGCCTTAGTTGTTATCCTTGACTCCCACTTTGTACGTCAATTTCTTAGTTTGCTTTATTGAACTGTAGCAAATAAAAAATTTAAAAAAAATCCACGAACATCAAACGACAGAATTTTTATTATAATTTAATCTTTTAATTGATTATTAAAAGAAGATTTATATTAAAAATGACAATTTCCAGCTAGGCTAACATGACAATTTTTTATTGTATTTTTATTAAAAAAAAAAAATTTCAAGCTCCAGCCATTCTCTATCACTTGTCTCCAGACTACAGGTACTTGTCATATTTCTTAATTATTTGTATTAATTACAAGAAACCTTTTTTGTTGTTTTCGTTGGTTTGATCTCAAAAGCCCTTTAGCTCATTAGATGTATCTGTTGTTTTTGAAAATTAAGTTGCTCTGTTAGTGTTCTCCGTTTTAAAATTCAAGGTTCAAAATGGAAGATCAAATTGCTACTGCCGTTGCCGGAAAAGTTGTCGAATACTTTGTTGAACCCATTGTAAATCCATTGAGTTATCTCTGGAACTACAAGAGCAACTTTGAGAATCTGGAGACTGAAGTCCGGAAGCTCAATGTTAGAAGAAGCACAGTGGATCGTTTGGTTGAGGAATCAAGAAGAAATGGTGATGAGATCGAACAACAGGTTAACAGTTGGATCGATAGGGCGACAAAGATCAATGATGAGGCATCTAAGGTTATTCGAGAAAACGGAGAAGCAAACATGAAATGCTTGAATGGGTGGTGTTCGAATCCGATGAAACGCCATAAACATAGCTGGAAAGCAGCGAAGAAGGTGAAGGATGTTGTCGAAGTCTATGGAGAAGGGGACTTCCAAAGAGTTTCCTACCGAACCATTCCAGAGGAGACATGGCTTATTCCATCTTTGATGAAAGGATACGAGGCCTTTGAATCAAGAAAGTCTACTTCGAAAGAGATATTAAGTGCATTGAGCAATCCTGATGTCAACATGGTTGGGGTTTTCGGTCAGAGTGGGATTGGCAAGACAACGCTAGTGAAGGAAGTTGCCAGACAAGCCAAGGTCAAGAAACTCTTTGATCAGATTGTTTTTGTGGAAGTATCCAAGACACCTGACATTAAAAAGATTCAAGGAGAAATTGCAGATAAGTTGGGTTTACATTTCCGCAAGGAGAGTGAATCTGGTAGAGCAGGGGCATTACGTGCACGATTGAAGAACGAGAACAAGATCCTCTTAATTTTAGATGATATTTGTGGAAGACTTGATTTGGATAAGGTGGGAATTCCTTTCGAAGAAGATCATAAAGGATGCAAATTATTGTTGACTTCAACAAATGAAGATGTATTAAAAAATAAAATGGAATCCCAAAGTAATTTCCCCATTGGCGTTTTAAACGAAGAAGAAGCTTGGAGTTTGTTTAAGAAGACAGTCGGTAATTGTATTGAAGACGGTAATTTAGATTCTATAGCGAAAGATGTAGCCAAGGCATGTAGAGGTGTGCCTAAAGTCATTGTTACAAAAGCAAGAGAGTTAAAAAACAAGGGAGAATGTGAATGGAAGAATGCCTTGGTAGAGCTTAGAAAGCCTTCCTCAAAAAGTTTTGCAAGGAAGTTATCAAGGAAGTTCTCAAGGAAGTAGGGAGTTGGGAATTAATCTGTAATTTAGAGTTGAGTTACTATTATTTCAAAGCAAGTCAAGTCAAATTTGTTTCTTTCTGGTAGAATTGGATATATATTTTTTTTTCATTCAAAGGTTGTTATAATGTTTTTGATAAAAAAGGTTGTTATAATGTTATGGTTGAATTGTAAGAGACATTATTTATGGTCAATAAACTACTTTATATATTTATTTTTTATTTTTTATTTTTATTCATTTGCAGCTAGCGTTTTTTAGCAGCAAGTTATATCGGAAGGTATGATCAGTAAATTTTTTTTTTTTTTTTTTTATATGCTATGATCCAAGTTAGCACGGATACGGGAATACAACATACGATACGGGGATATTGAAATCTCAAAAAACTAGGATACGTTTGAAACAGAGAGAAGAATTTGGTAGTAACAGCAAAGTGTTCGATAAAAGTCTTGAGAGAAATCTAAAGCTAAAGCAGAGCAGTGATAAGCTTGTTGGGTTTTCTGTTGCTAGATTGTTAATAAAAAGTTAATTAAACTCATTCATTAATATAAATCAAATGGTATATAAATTAAAGAAGTAATAATTTGACGTATGACATGCCATATATTAAGGCTAGGCAACTCTGTCTCTGTCTCTGTCAATTAAGCAAACATTTCTCCATACAAAGTTTAGGCTACCATTTGTCACTGAAGTGGATAATATTATAAGGGAATGACAACAAAACCAAAGTTTTCATAGAATCAAATCATGAAAATTGTAAAAAGGTCTCTTCATCAGTACTGTAAAATAAAAAAATATAGATAACTGAGTATATGAAAACCTCATTGAAAACAATGCATATATAAGAAAAAGAACCTCACACATCCAAGTACTTCAACATGAATAACATGATCTGAAATGTCTCACAAACTTCGTTGAAAAACCTTCTTACTCTATATGTTGCATAGAGGTACTGGCACCATCTTCTGTCGAACTCTCACTGCAATCATCTGTACGTAGGACTCCATCATTCTCCAATCGGAGAAGATGATGAAATATTTCTTACTTTCTATTCGATATCTGAAGCAGCAGTGGGACTTGATTGCATATAGCGGTAGCTGTGTGAATAGAAAGAAGGGGAGAGAGCAAGAAGCAGCTGGTTAGTGTATGATAGCAAATAAAGCTTTTAAATCTAGGCATCCAAATATAGGAATATTATTCACAAATACTAGTTACAATTTGATTCTACATGAAGAGCTTAATTTCTTCAATACTTACTGGTGTGTTTTGTAAATCTCCACCTGTATCTCTGCATGGTCTACACAATATAACTTCGGTTTGGTTGAGAGTCTTGAAAAGTACATCTTCATCTTGGGGCATTCCATCACAGCTGGTGTTTCCAAAGATGGAAATTCATAAGGGTAATTCTCAGAGCTGAAGTCTGTAAGACTTGATAAATCATTAAGTTCCAAAATCTTCAATTTGCCAAAAACAAACTTGTTTTCGGTAATATCCTCTTGATCATTTGCTACTACTTCTGTCAACATTTCGCAGCCTATTATTTTCATCTCTGTAAGTTGCACTAGACTTTCAGCTGTTGAGGATGTCAATACGTTTGTCAATCTGAGGCAATTCTCAACCTGCAGAACTTTTAGGTTTGGGAAAGATGCTGAGGACGGCAGTAGATCAGTCAAACCACAATGCGATACTTTGAGAAATTCAAGATTTTGAAGAATTAGATCCAGTTTGGAGTGTTTTTTCCAAATGTGCTTCAGCATTTCAAGTTGACAGAGTTGTAAACTTTTTATTGGTGCAGACATCTCAGTATGTTTCTCGACCTCTTCAAGTGAAAGTATCTCTTCGTATGAACAAGAGTCCAATTCAAGCTTTTCCAAATTAGGAAATCTCCAAAGGATTAATTGAAAAACCTGTGAGCAATCAGCAGCAATCCCCAGAAATTTAAGCTTGGGAAATAGGTGGTCTGAAAAATGGGCTTGCGATATCACCCGTAAGATGCCTGCTAAATGCAGTTCCTGTAACTCAAGAAAACCCTGGTGCCCAATTAAAACAAAACAAATTGGAATTATAACATGCTCCGATCCAGATTAAGATTTCTAACATGCTCTAATGAACATGTTTAAACTTTTTTTTAAATATTTCAATAATTCGGAATTTGGGGAGGGGGCGGGAGAGACTCGAACTTACAACTTAGTAGTGTAGGTGTGAGAGACATACCACTGCACCAATCTCATCTTATCAATGCATGTTTAAACTTGATCCGGACTTTTGATGACTTAATAAACTTGACAATGCATGAAAAGATAAATGAAATAATAGAAAATTATGCTCCGTACCTTTTTGACAAAGAAGAGAGGTTGTTTCACTGAGATACTAATTTGGGCGTCCTTATTATTTTCTTCTGAAGCTATTGACCCTATTTCTCTACAACCATACACTCTCAATTTGTTTAAGGCTGGCCACTCTGCAGTATGTCTACTAGGGTAGAAACATTTAAGATGTGATAAGGAAAGAAATTCCAAAGTGGTAAGCCGTGGAAAGTTAAACCTAGTAACTGCTTCTAGATCTTCTCCTTCTCCCGCTGCAACAATCTCCTTCACTCCACAACCACTTATATGAAGTTGTTCAAGCCGTGAAAGATTCCTAGCAATGGAGGCCGGAAAGAGATTTTTCAGAGACCTACATCCACCGGTTACCACTTTTTTCAAGCTTTGTAAAGAGAGCTTTCCTTTGGGATCCTTACTCCATATATGCCTCATTTTTGGTAGATAGTCAATTTTTATTTCTCTTAATTGACTTGATATTACAGAATGTGAAAATTCTTCAAAATTTACGTCTTGGAGATCAAACATCACTTTTAGTGAAATGCATTGTTTGACCATCAACGACTCTAGCTTTGTGGATCTTTCAAGCATATTGAACTGGAAAATAGTCAATAGTTTTTTGCAACTTTTTACTTCCATTGATTTTAAATTGCCAAATGAATCCTCGGCAAGTTGGTTGTGCCATATCATCTCCAAGTTCTTCATTCGGTAAATTACAATCCTTTCTAAGCTAGGGAATGCAACCTGTATTATTCATATCATTAAGTTATATATACATGGAGCCATGGAGGTTATTCTAATTCTAATTGAAGAAAAGAAACAAAAAATAAAGAACATAATTGTAAATAAGAAGTAAGACTGTAAGAGGAGAGAAATAAATACTCACCGTAGAAGATGAAAACAAATATTTTAATTTATGGCATTTTTCAACTTCCAATTCCTGTAAACTTTTAAAGCAAACAGGTATTGCGGTATGTTGATTGTGCCATATCATCTCCAAGTTTTTCATGTCGGAAATTACAATCCTTTCTAAGTTAGGGAATTCAACCTGTATTATTATATCATTAAGTTATTTAAAGAGGTTATTTCTAATTCTAATAGAAAATAACAATAAAATAAATAAAATAGTTGGAAATAAAAAGCAAGTAAGAAGCCAGAGATAAATAGTACTCACTGTAGATGAAAATAGATATTTTAATTTGTAACAGCCGCGGACTTTCAATTCTCTTAAACTTTGAAAGCAAGAAGGTATTGCTGGAAATTGATCGTAGCAAAGCTGTTCAGAATAAAGTTCATATCTTTCAATCTTCTTCTTATCAATTAAAGAATAAATAAGTATTGATCATGATATAGATATACATATAAAATGCAAAATGATAATTTTTTAGTTGAATTAATCCACGCGTAACTTGACCAAAAGGAAAAAAAGAAAAGAAAAGGCAAACATGTTACATTCTGAACACACTAATTAAATTCTATAATTATCATGCGAGAATCTTCAATTACAATAAGAGAAATTAGCAATGCAAGTCAATCCCATGTGATTTATGTTATATAAAGATCTTAATTGTGTCATTCTTTCTTTTTATATTTATTGCTTGAGGGTTTTATTGTTAACATACCTTTTCATTGAAAAATGGGGTAGGAGTCTCCTCCAAAATGACTTCATTATTGTTGATCGAGTAGAAACTTGTGAGCTGTGGAAGACCTGCTAAATTCATAGAGCGTAATTCCTTCAATTGAATTTTATCTTCTTCTCTTTCAATAGCAAAAATCTCTGTCATATTCTCACAATCACACACTTTCATTTCCTGTAGTGGAAGAGCCTTGCAGGTAGAGGAAAATAAAAATAAATTCTTCAATTTTTCGCAATTTTTAACTCGTATGCTTGTCAATAGGCAAAAAGACTTCGCTCCAAGTTGACCATTATATATCTTCTCCAGGTTATGCAGCCGCTCAAGAAACAATGTCTCCAAGGAAGGGAATGGATCATAGGATTCTGACTCCAAGCAGTCAGCAACAGTATGAAAGCATGAACTGTCATGTACAAAGAGATGCCTCAAATTCGGGAAACCCTCTCCCCCGTCTAATGCAAAAACGAAGTTCTTAACACTTGTCGTTTTATGAAGGATATCCTCAAAAAAACTAAAGCTTTTTCCTAGACCGAGTTCCAATTTTCTGGATGTCTTCTCATTCCATTTTCTACCATGCGATCCGAGACCCCTTGAATATTTTCCAATGGTTATGGTGTACCTCTCCAACTTTCCGGAGAATAAACCTTTTCGTAGAACATTTGTACGTGGAATAAGTATTTCTAAACCGGTGAGGTGAGGTTGACACTTCAGCTCATCAAGACTAGTATTGTTTCCTCCTTGAACCTCCCATTGGATATGGCTATCACCCAAATACAGTTCTTCTAATTGGGTTAAGCCTGCTATGAAATTTGGTGGAATCACTACAAGTGCTGGACACTTTCTCAAATCCAACAACCTTAACGCAGTCAACTCACATATTTTCGTTGGCAAATATTCAATAAAGACATAATTAATGCTAAGGATTTCCAGTTTCTTTAACTCTCCAATAACAGCAGTGTCTTGTACTTCTTCGCATTCCTCCATACACAATGTCCGAAGATTTCTTAAGAGACAAAGTGATGTAGGCAAGGACGATAAATTAAATCCAACCAAATGTAGAACTCTAAGCTTCGACATCCCTATGAAAAAATCATTGGGGATTTTCATTTCATCATTTTTTGCTTTAATATATAAAAATTGAAGACATGAACATTTCAACTCTTTTGGAAGCTCACTTACATTGTGTAAAGAGATTCCAAAGAAAGTTTTCAATGTATCCTCATCATCCCACCATCGAACGTCGTCATCCGTCACAGTAAATATATGTTGATCTCTAAATGCTATTGACCTGCCAACGTCACGTACAACATCATGCATTGAAATCCTTTCTTCGTTGGCATCATGCAACAGAGAAGAACTCTTGAGTTGTTGAAGCAATGTCTTTACTCTATTTCTTGTTGCGTGTACCATTTTGATGTCATTGAATACACCCAAACCCATTGCATATTTCAATAAAATTTCAATGGAAGTGTGTCCTATGGTACAACAAAGCAAGAAAGTTGATTTGAGTTCCTCTTCTTTTAATTGATTGTAACTAATCTCTATACATGAATATGTTTTTGCTGCCACTCCCTCAAAGTAATTTGAGGAAGATGTTGTGAGTTTTGTCAAGGCATTTTTCCATTCAAACTCTTCTTTGTTTTTTAATGCGCTCGCTATTGTAACAATGGCAATGGGTAAACCTCCACATGCCTTGGCTACATCCTTTGCTAAAACTTGCAAATCATCACTTTGTTCAATACAACTACCTGCTGTAGTTTTAAACAGATTCCAAGCTTCTTGATCATTTAAAAGATCCATAGAGAAATTATGTCGAGAATCCATCGCCGTTAGGACATCAAGATCTCTTGCTGTCAACAACACTTTACATCCTTTACTGTCATCTTCAAAAGGAATTCCCACCTCGTCCAACTCGAGTTTTCCCCGAAGATTATCTAAAACTAGAAGAATCTTCTTATTTTGCTCCTCTTGCTTCAGAACATTTTGTAGCTTCCTTGCTCTTCCAGTAATAATACCGTCCTCTTTGAATGTTAATCCCAACTTATCTGCAATATCTCCTTGAATCTTTCTTATGTCGGGTACCGTAGACAGTTCAGCAAAAACCACAACATCAAAGTAGAACTTCTGTAATTTATCCTCGGCATGTTGAGCAACTGCCCTCGCTAGCGTTGTTTTTCCAATGCCACCTGCCCCGTAAATGCCGACTATGTTGACATCAGGATTGCTCAATGCGCTTAGTACATCCTCCAAAGTAGACCTTCTTGAATCAAAGGCCTTGTAGCCTTTGTAAGATGGAATCCATATCTCCTCTGCAACAGAAACACCAACTTCGACCATTTTGATCCTCTTTTCTTTTTCTCTCGTTTAAGTCCTGAAAATTAGATGTGAAACAAAAGAGATGAAAATAAAACAGAGAACACAACAGGGAAACTAGAGGGCAGAACTAATAAATAACATAAGACGACCATAACAGAATAATAGCAAATTGGAATTTTTTTATTTTTATTTTTTATAAATAAAGTTTTGAAACAGAGAACGGAACAGAGCAACTGGGGAGCAGAATTAAACTAGAGGGCAGAACTAATAACAGCATAATAGCAAATTGGAATTTTTTTTTTTTTTTTTTTTAAACATAGTTTAGATAAAGTTACAGAATAAATGAATGTAAAACAGATAAAACAACAGGCCAAGTAGATTTGAAATATAGATGTAAGGCAAAACAAATGAAAATAAAACAGATTAACAGAACAGATATTATTAGAACAGAGGAAGTAGAAAGCGATTAACGATAGCAAAGTGTTTGTGAGGTCAAACCTGGGAAAATAAGAAAAGAGTTTCTTGATTGATCGTAATTTCCAAGAACAGATTGATATAATCATCAAGCAATTTTTGTATTTTCAAGTGTTATCTATGACACACTGTGTAGGTCAATCAAACTACTTTCATATAAAAATATTAATCCTTTATCTGCCGGCCTGCCTTTCATGACTTCAACACAAAACAAATAATATAGAAGAGAGATTATATAAATGATTTATGAGAGAAAGACAAAGCATCAAACCGCATAGTCAACAAATTAATTATTTTATTTTTGAAGGGTATTGTAATTTAATTAAGTAAAACAAATAATATAGAAGAGATGATATAAGTGATTTATTTTTTGAAGTTGTGTATTACTTAGTAGAGTAATGAAAAAAGGGGAGGACTCGAACTCACAATTCTGTGGTGTAGGTGTGAGGATATCCCATTGGACTAACCTTATCTCATCGGAAACCATGGTTTATAAAAGAAATACTTGACTTACGTCATGAAAACCAAATGTGAAAGCAGACATTTGTTATACCGTACTAGACGGGACAAGTGAGCCGAACAGTACTAAATTAATATTGTCTAGTGTTTGGTAAAATTCGGATTATTTAATCAGGCCAAAAAATAGATAGATCCCAGTAGCAAAATAAGAACTAATTTGAATGCATGTATTACAGATAGTAATCCTGTCTTACAATTGTGAATTGCCTGATTTCATTCCCCTGCATCGAGGTCTTCACTCTTCAGAGATTGGGTCTTTGGTGGAGTGTGGGCCTTTCTTTGCTTTTTGGTCTGTTTTAATTTGGGCGTTGGGCTTTGTTTGTGTTTCTTTGGGCTTCTTGGTTATTGTTGCAGCTTTGTGAGGTGCTGTCTGGGGCTTGTTGGGCTTGGTTAGGGGTGGGTTTCTGTGTTGTCTTTCGGCCGTGCCATTTTGGCTTCTTTTGTAAATGGATTCTGGCCGTTCTTTGATCTCTTTAAATAAAATTTGCCGTTAAAAAAAAAATAATACGATAAATATCTTTCACACAAATACTACCACCAATGCAGTTGCTTATAGATCACTAATGTTCATGATAAATCTATGAAAATGGGGGTTTGAGTGTCATATATATGCGTGTGTGATCAGAACATTAACAAGACTCATTAGAAGACCTTTTAACACACTAGTTCATGAAACAGTTTCATCAAATAGCAATTGAGATACAGCAGAAATTCATTACATATAAATTAACCTCTCAAGTCTCAACAAATGCAGAATACTTCAAATAAATTTCAAGTGTGCCAACCAATATGTCACGGTGGGGTTACTGCACCAAGTAGATTACAAATCCACAGTAGCAGCAACATTATTATGAAGGAAAAGCTAAAGCAAAAGAACCAGCTCGCACATCTGACTGCAACATCAATAACCTGAGCAGCAATGTCTCACAAACTTCATTGAGAACCCTCCTTACTCCATATGTTGCATAGAGGGACTGCCACCATCTTCTGTCGAACTCTCACTGCAATCATCTCTAGGACTCTGTGATTCTGTAACAGAACACGAAAAATGAGCACTTCTTAAATAGATTTAATACTCTTACTTCAACACCCTTTTGATGATTTAATTTTTGAATGGAACACACATACTACACCATTAATAAAAATTGAGATTAAAATTCAATGAATTGTAGAAGTGTATGCACACTGCAGATAATGAATTTCTTACCTTCTATTCGATATATCTGAAGCAGTGGGACTTGACAGTATATGTCGTTGGCTGTGTGATCAATAGATATAAAGGTAGAGAGCAAGAGGCACTTTGGAGCTTCTTCACCTATTATTTCATCGAGACATCAAGTCCACAAAGAGGCTGATCAAATGAAAGTACATGTACAATAAGTAATTGTGTGTGTATTAATTAGTTCAGCTAATGAGTTAGAACTTTTGTTATAATGTGAAAGATGTCTTGGATTTATAGTATTTCTTGACGGTGTATTTTCGTGATGTAAACTGTTAAAACTCTTTTGATTGTATGCAGGAAGTGCTACTTCTTTCAATTATTTAGTGTACGATGGTTACCCGGATTCGATGGGTTCGATTATGTTTTTGGATTTGGTTAATTCGGTTAAAAATAACTGAATCGAAACTAATTTGGTTTTGAGGAGGAACTGAGAGAAGGTGAACGAGTGTAGAATTACAATATATATGAATCCAAGGGGAGAACATCAAATAGAGAGATTACTATCAATTTCTTGATGGCTTCGAATGTTTTTTTTATTCTTTTGTTTAGCCACTCATTGTTGAAGACTTTCAAAGGTAAATCTTCTTGTTGATCCTGCCTTTGACATGTGACTTTAATCTCTTATCATTTTTTGAGTTGGAAACTTGCATTTTGGCGTTGAGTTCCGGTAGAATATGTTGAGTTTAATTAGTTATTTTTGCTATTTGTTGGATAAAACTAAAACATGCTCCACATTATCTTTATTTATTATTATTTATCATTATCGATTGATATAAGATTAAGTAACCTATCATTATGATTAGGTTTACCATCTTTGATGTTAAATTAGTTCTCGGTGCCTATAAATAAGACTGTAATATTTAAATTTTATTCAAGGAGAGTCAATATTCTATCTCATATTTAGTTACTCCATCGGTTTTCTTTGTTTATGTGAGACTGAGGCAAGTAGTTATGGGATTCAAATCAGCTGTCCAAAAATGGTGTTCCAATTTGTATCTAACCAACCAAATTGGGATATGTGTCTACATTTATCGAAGAAGTTGAAAAAAAAAAAATTAATGAAGTCCCAATTTGGTTGATTATACACAAATTGGGATACCATTTTTGGACATGTGATTTGAGTCTTTATTTATGAGTAATGCTAGACGTCCCAAATTATGTGGCACGTGAGGTGTCAACATTACATCAGTCACCACATAATTTCATATGATTTATAAGATGCTGACACCTCACGTGCAACATTATTTGGGTCAAAATTTGAGAAAAAAAAATTGGAACGTTTAGCATTACTCATTAATTATACCCATATCAATATGTATCCAATATAACTTTGGTACGTGAGCAGTAGACACTAGGTTATTTCGAGAAACCAAAGACTTCAAGATAACTGACTTCCTTAAATACAAGTTGAAAACTAACAAACTTGCAAACATTTAGCAGTATCAAAGATTCAGGTAACATCTTTCCTTGTTCTTCTAAGATTTATCTACTCATCAAAAGAAAATAACAAACTTATTCACAGAAAATCTTCTATGGGTAGTTGGGTACGTCTCACCACCATCACATGTGGGACAGACCAATTATATAGTGTCATGTGAAAACACTTAAAGCAATTTGATTCCCAATTTTTTCTTCTCATTTTCCTTTTTTTTTTTCAGACCGTAACTCTTCCTCAAATTTGCAATTTTTTCCTAGGAGTAGGTTGTGCAGGATCTAATCTAATCCAATACGATCCATTGGATCCGATCTAATCGATTAGATTGGATTGGATTAATCCTAAATTCTAAACTCCATTGGATTGGATAGGATTGAATATTGGATTGAATAGGATCGAAATGGAATGAAGGCGGCCCAGAAGTTTTATTCGCGGAAGAACCAGGCCCAAGGAGACTATATCCCGCTTTGGAGTTGCATTTCATATAAATGAGCACATAACACCTTACCTGCATCATGAATAGTATGAATCTTGCCCACAATATGTTTGTGTGTAGTGATAAGAGGTCTAATATTCTATCAATCGTAAGAGGGGGTGGACTTGCAGAGTGATACGAGCACGATTTGATGGACCCAAAAATAGAAACCTGGTTTGCTTCGAGGGAAACCAGAACCTCCCAAAAGTCATAAAAGACTAACACATCATACTTAAAAATTCATTCATACGTTTTATTGAAAACAAGTCTCTATTTATAGAGATTACAAACTAAATAAATAACAGAAATCATATCTAAACAAATCCTATATAATCTTATTTAAAATAAGATATTATCATCCTATTTGAATTTAAAACAAAAACAAACATTTTAAATTTAAAATAAACAAGATCGTAACATTCCACCACGCTTCCGATCCAACGTCCTCGTTGGTCAACATATCGACACTGACCCGTCACTCGACTATCAGTATTCGATGCAATAATATTATGCCCATACATAATACTAACACATCTTAATCTAGCCTGTAAATTGCCGACCGAATTCATTGCTCCAAACAACGGAATGGTAGTTCGACACGAACCTAGCGGAAGTGCTTCATAACCGGCTCTGATACCAAATGATACGAACACGATTTGATGGACCCAAAAATAGAAACCTGGTTTGCTTCGAGGGAAACCAGAACCTCCCAAAAGTCATAAAAGACTAACACATCATACTTAAAAATTCATTCATACGTTTTTATTGAAAACAAGTCTCTATTTATTGAGATTACAAACTAAAGAAATAACAGAAATCATATCTAAACAAATCCTATATAATCTTATTTAAAATAAGATATTATCATCCTATTTGAATTTAAAACAAAAACAAACATTTTAAATTTAAAATAAACAAGATCGTAACACAGAGTTTCAGTTCCGAACTTACTCTCAATATTCTTTTATCGCATTAATTTTGGTCATCAGTTAATGAATGTACGTTGAAGCTAGGCAACATCACTATTCCATTTACGGCAGCATTTCGATCTGATTCCTCGATCAAGAACCAAAAAGCATAAAGTTGATTGATATGCATGTGACTAAGTGAGCGAATGAAAAAAATGTGAGATTTGCTTTATTATTGAAGAAGCTTGGAATAATATATCAGGCAAAGAATTCTATCGGCAAGCTAATTGCTAGATAAGTGTTTGATAATAAACAGTGGAAAACAACAGGTGAGTATGATAGCTACAAACATAATGATCTGGAAAGTCAAACAGAACAAAAACTAAGGGTTGGTGTCTTGGTGATAATTAAAGGCTTATATGCATTGAAATTTGATTTTGAGGTCTGTAATGTATTTGGAAAATGGAATTAATTGATATATATATATATATATATATATAGATAGAGAGAGAGAGAGAGAGAGAGAGAGAGAGAGAGATTATCAAGTGAGGTATTCCTATCTTTAATTTTGATAAAGATCTTGACGAAATCACATCGATTTTTATGAATTTTGATCTGATTTTTTTTTTTTTAATGAAATCTACTTATAAATAAAATTTGAGAATTTTTCAAGTACTTGAACTATTTTTTGTTTTGTTTTTTTAATTTTCTTATATTTCTCTAATTTTTTTAATGCCCTCATATTTAACACAATCAGGATAAATAGTTATAGTGCTTAAAAAATTCTCAAATTTTATTCATAGGTAGATTTCATTAAACTTATTATCCATAAAAAAAATATATATATATCACATCAAAATTCATAAAAATCTTAGTGATTTCATCGAGGTCTTTACCGAAATTAAAACAAGAGATCCCTCGCTTGAAAGTCCACATATATATATTCAATTATTGGTGATAATTTGATTCATTATGTTTAATTAAACTATCTTGATATTATTAAAATATTTTATTTTAATTGTTTTTTAAATTATAGCTCTTATCAAATATGCGGATCTCAATTTGGTAATAGTTCTTGTAGTATACAGAGGTTAAGGATTAACCCTCTCAAGTCTCAACCAACTTTTATGGAGAAATTTAAATATAATTATGTTAAATCTATATGCCCTAATTGCTTTATTTGTTATATAACTATACTTAATTAATCAAGAAATAATAAAAATATAATGAGAAGTCATAAAGAAGATTTTGGCAGTTTTCTATCTTTTAAATTGACTGTACAAACTTTTTTTTTTTTTGTTTCTCTTTCGATTATAATTTCTCATCCTATTCCTAGTAAAAGTTTTCCTCCTAGATTAAGCTTTCCTCCTTGTACTATAGAACTCGGTCCCCCCATTGGCACTAAGGTGTCCCCCAACTAGGTTAAACTTTTAGTTCTTGAAACTTTAATGAATTAATTAGAATGCTTAGAAATATACATTAAATAAATGGTTAATATTAAAAACCTCCCCTCACCTTTGAACTATTATTGGATATATAGTTACAAATGTTTTTATTTTAGAAACCTCCCCTATGAACTAACACCGTTAGCATTCCATTTGTGTTGACTGAGTTTGACTATTAAAAAGTCTAAATGTTACTATTTAAGCTTCAATTGTATGAATTGAACATTATGCCCTAATACTTTTACCAAATAAATTAATAAAATGATACAAAAAATGAGAATGTTAACTTACAAAGGAGAAGTTATTTTGTGGACAATCTTATCCCTAAAAATAACAAAATTACAAATGAACCAAAAACATTAACTCATTTCACTATAAATAATTACCAACAACTCTTTTTTTTTTTTGAGTAATTGGCATAAATCCCCCCCCAGACTATATCAGCTTTTGCATGTTGCCCCCAAAATTATTTTATTAGGCACTAAACCCCTTGAACTATCGCTTATTGGCAATCCTTTGGGTTTTCCCCCCCTGAGAGGGGGCATCTTTAGTCTTGTTCTGCCAATAAGCAATAGTTCAGGGGGTTTAGTGCCTAATAAAATAGTTTAGGGGGCAACATGCAAAATCTGGTATAGTCTGGGGGGATTCGTGCCAATTACTCTTTTTTTTTTGGGGAATTATCATTTTAGTCCCTATGTTTTTAATTTTTGACACTTTTTTAACTGTCTTTCCAGTTTTCGATAAATGGTCCCTATGTTTTAAAAAACCCATCAATTTAGTCCTTCTGTGAGTCAAACGTTAGTTGGAGTTAACGGTCTCAAGGGTATTTTTGTCTTTTAACCATAAACATGCCATGTGTCAACACCACAAAAATAGAAAATAATTTATTCAAAAAAATTATATAATTATATTATATATTTGTATTATAATCAAAAAAAATTATAATACAATTCAAAAAAAAAAAGAAAAAAAAAAGGAAAAAAAGAGTAAAATAATTTATTAATATAACAAAAGTATATATTTATATAACAAAATTTCTTTTTTATTCTTTTATTTAATGTAATAATTCTTTTTTATTCCTTAAAATTTTTAATAATTGGAATTATAAAAAA
This sequence comes from Acer yangbiense, assembly GCA_008009225.1. Classification (NCBI taxonomy): domain Eukaryota; kingdom Viridiplantae; phylum Streptophyta; class Magnoliopsida; order Sapindales; family Sapindaceae; genus Acer; species Acer yangbiense. The sequence goes on along the minus strand of CM017763.1, from coordinate 8,760,168 downwards.
ACAAATAAATATTATTAAATTAAATAAAAAATAGTTTTTAAAAAGAATTATATAATAAATTAATTAAAATTAATTTAACAAAAACCATCATCATCATCGTCATCAAACCAAGAAATCTAAAATTAATTTAACAAAACCCATCATCATCATCATCATACCACAAAGAAATCCAGATTCGATCACCATTCACCAGAATCAACATCACCCCCAACCCAGATTGAACATCACCCCCAGAATCATCCATCACCACATCCTCCACCAGATTCAATCAAACCCAGCCACTAACACAAAATTAAAAACCAAAAACATTCAAATCTCAACAAAAAAAATAATCCAAATCAAACCCTAAACCCAATCAACACCAAACCCATTCAAATCGGACAAACCCCCGACGAACCACCAACAACCTTGCTGCCACCCTGACGAACCACAAATCCACCCATCACCATCCCTAAAATCCAGTCGCCACCACCGCCACCCAACAACCCATACCAAACCCAAACCTAAATCGAAATCAACCGGTACGAGATGGTCGGCGATCGGTGGTTGTGGTGATGAGATGGTCATGACGCGGTGGCGATTGGGGAGAAAAGACGAATCGGGTTTGAAGAGCAGATGCAGGAGATCCCAGATGTAGGAGATGACGAATCATGATGGAAGATCCCATCACGATGGAGGTTCGACTCCATTAAAATAAAGCTAGAAGAGCAGATGCAGGAGATGAGAGAGAGAATTTGTAGCGAGCTATGGTTTGGTGTGTTTTGGGTTCATCGGTTTAGGAAGAAGATGAAGTGATTCGGTGGAGATCCCTGATCCAAGAAAAAAATTCTTTAAATTAATTAATTAATTTTTTTAGTTTTTTTTATTATTATTATTATTAGTTGCAAGTGTGGAACAGTGCATTCCACATTTAATTTTTAATTTTTTCTTTTATTTTTTTAATTTTGAAAATGTAAATACATAATATTGTAATTCTTGATTTTATTTTGATTTTAAAGTTAGGGGTAAAAGTGTCATTTTACTTTTTCAGTAACGGTTGACCGTCAAAAATTTAGTCAGAGGGATCAAATTGAGTGGTTTTTTAAAAACATAGGGACCAATCATCTAAAATGAGAAAGACAGTTAAAAAAGTCATCATTGGACAAAACATAAGGACTAAAATGATAATTCCCCTTTTTTTTTTCACTATAAATAATAATTATAAAGTAAAACATAAGATAATAATAAAAAAATTATTAAATGAGCCACTATCTCATTTCATGCTCTTTAATTCCTTCGCCTACAAGTTTTCCTTTCCTATTAAGTATTCTCTCCATTATCTCATTTCATTCAAGAACAGACATTTTGGTTTTGTTCAAAGCTCTCTCTCTCTCTCTAGCAAGTAGCAACAATTTGATTATTTGGTGATCTTTTGTGGTTGATTATTATGGCGACACCGAAAGAGCACATAGAGGAGATCAGGAGGAAGAAGTTCTCCATTGGAGGTGAAGTGAATCCGCTAACAGAGGAACTTCACCTCACTGTCAAAATGCTCTCTGCTGAACTTTACGCCAAGGACGTCCATTTTCTCATGGAACTCATTCAGGTCTCTTCTTCTTATAATAATAATAATATGACCCATAAGTCCATAACTGATGTTTATTTGAAATGAAGTTAATTAATTAACAAAGTATGATTTTTTATTTGAATTGATATATGACAGAACGCAGAAGACAATGAGTATCCGTCGGGTGTAAATCCATCGCTGGGGTTTGTAATAACATCGCGTGACATAACAGGCACGGGAGCTGCAGCCACTCTTCTCATGTTCAACAACGAGAAGGGTTTCTCTGCTTCCAACATTAACTCAATTTGCAGTGTTGCCAAATCCACTAAGAAGGGCAACAGAAAACTTGGCTATATCGGCGAGAAAGGTACCTTCTTCATCTTCTCTAATTCAATTTTACTATTATACCATTCTTTATTTTTCATTTTCTTTTTTAATTAGAAATTGTTATTTCTACAGAAGCCATTTGGTATGTGTACTTATTTTATTTGCTAAAAATGCTTTTAGAATCACTTTTTGTTTCCCAGCATATTTTTAAAGACGGTAAGATAAGAGCATTCTCAAAATACTCTTTTATTTTCATTCTTCAAATGTCTATTTGCTTATCTATGTGGCAATTTGAGGAGTGAAAAAAGAAGAGTCCTTTCAAAAGACTCTTCGATTATAAATAGGTTTATATTATTATAATGTAAGCATTCAAATTCTTCCCTTCCCATCAACAATTCTAATTACCCTCCATTTTTTTCAAGTTAGAAATAATAACTTTTCATATTATTAATATGCTATTATTAAATATTCAATATTAGTCTAATTTTAAAGATTTAGATGAGACATTTCTAGTGGTATAATTTTTATGATAATAAAATTTATAAATTAAAACTTATTATATATTAATTGAAATTAATTAAAAAGATAAATGATATAGATATTAAATATTAATGATGATGTGATATAAAAAATAATATAATAATAATTGAGAGGGAGAAGTTGCTCTTCAATATTGAAGAGTGAAAAACAAAATCTTATTTGAAGAATCTGTCGGAACCAAATATGTTGACGTAACTCATTTGATTTTTAAAAATATCTTATTTGAAGAATTTTTTAGAGATGCTCTAACATTAGGAAAAGTTTCTCTAAAATTTAGCAATAGTTTTAAGGGAAATTATCATTTTCTCCCCTAAGGTTTGTCATATTAGATAAAATGGTCCCACTAGTTTCAATAATGGCCAGTCAACCCCCTAAAACCCAAAATATTGGTCATTTTACCCCTTCTGTCAAGTTTTCCATCCAAAATCCCTTTGACCGTTAATTAAAAAATTAAAACACCTTCATCAAGAATTGAACTTCGACCTTGTGGCTAAAAGACACAAACTCTAACCAACTTGCTACTCCAACTCATTGTTAAAGGTTTGTTGATTTAAATGTATATATAGTTATATAATTTGCTTAAAATAATATATATATATATAATTTAAAATAAAATCATATTTAATAATAATATATCAAAACAGATTTATGAAAGAGATAAAGAAAATAAGAAAACAAAAGGAAACCCATAAAATCCAGAAAATCAAAGCCCGTAATTTTTTTTTTTTAAATTTTTGTCCTTTTCAAAAAATATATTATTTCAATTTGATAAATAAATAAAAAACCCAGAAAATCAAAACCCATAAATTTAAAAGGGAAAGAAATTCAAAATAATAATAATAATAATAAAAAAATTTCTGTTTTTGGTTTTTTTTTTTCCTTTTGTTTTCTTATTTTCTTTTTTCTTTTTCATAAATATGTTTTTATATATTATTATTAAATATGTGTTTATTTTAAAATATATATATATAAGTTTATTTTAAATTATATAAACATATTTAAATTATTTTAAACAAATTATATATATATATATAAGACCGTATAGAAAAATGTTCAAGTAAGGATGCCCTAATAGAATTATATAAGGACATTGAATATGAGCCACTCGTTTTATATACTTTGACTTGGTATGTTTGCATTTGTCAAATCACTTTTATAAATGAGTGGCTCACATTCAATATCTTGATAAAGTTATATTAGGATGTCCTGATAGGAACGGGACCGTATATATATGGGAAATCAACAAAACTCTAATAGTGAGCTAGAGTAACTCAATTGGTAAGAGCGTGTGGCTTTTAGTCTAAGGTCAAAGGTTAAATTATATATATATAATTTAAAATAAACTCATATTTAATAATAATATATCAAAACAGATTTATGAAAGAGAAAAAGAAAATAAGAAAATAAAAGGAAACCCATAAAATCCAGAAAATCAAAGCCTGTAATTTTTTTATTTTTGAATTTTTGTCTTTTTCAAAAAATATATTATTTCAATTTGATAAATAAATAAAACCCATAAATTGAAAAGGGAAAGAAATTCAAAATAATAATAATAATAATAATAATAAAATTTTCCTGTTTTTAGTTTTTTTTTTTTTTTTTTTTCTTTTGTTTTCTTATTTTCTTTTTTCTTTTTCATAAATCTGTTTTTATATATTATAATTAAATATGAGTTTATTTTAAAATATACATAAGTTTATTTTAAATTATATAAACAAATTTAAATTATTTTAAACAAATTATATAAATAAATATATATATATAGGCATTTAAATCAACAAAACTCTAATAGTGAGCTAGAGTAGCTCAGTTGGTAAGAACGTGTGGCTTTTAGTCTAAGGTCAATAGTTCAATTCTTGATGGAAGTGTTTTAGTTTTTTATTTGTGGCTTTATTAACCGAGATAAAGTGTATTATTATGGACTACATAATCATCAATTTTCCTGAAAACAATCCTCAAATGTAGAGATGGCAACTTTTAAGGATCTAAATTTGCTTATACCATTAAAGATGTTCTCATATTCATAGTTAATAAAAAGTTATAAAATCACTACAACAAGACAACCATTTAACAACATGAAATGCATGTTGTTAATGTGCTCCACAACATGCATGTCTATGCATATGTTAAAACATTCTTCCCCTTTTAAAATAAACAAAGAAAGTTGTCATTCATCTAAGATATTACAACATCACATGCATGTTATCTAATGTTTTTTTTTTTTTTTAAATTTTTTTTAATTTTTTTAAAAATAAAAATAAAATTATTTATCAAATTGCAAAATAAATCTAGAACTAAAATATAAAAAGTACATTTTTGAACAAATTGCCAAAGACATGGAAAATAAATACTTCTAAATTATTTCTCAATACAAGTGATTTGAAATTGCAAACTAAAAGAGGATGCAACAAATTGTATATATGTTGCTGCACCAATTTGTAACTAAGTGGCCTGAAACCTGCTATAATTTTCTTGGCCTCAACTATGAAACCTGAAATCAAAATGTAATTAATTACAAGCAGCACCCAGATACCTGCAGAGTATCCCAAAGGCCCAAATTGACAATGATCCCATCAACAGCCACATTGGCAATGAAATTATAAAATACTGTTGGTATATCGAAATGCACAAAAAAAATATGAGTGAAAGACACTGAAAAGCCACAGAAGCTCAATCAAAGCAAATTAAGTGAGAATCTACACTAGAATGTTTATCAAAAACCCACAGAGAGAAACAGTATAAAAGTCCATAAATGGAAACCAAACATTGTATAAATGGAGAAAGATGGGTTTTTTTAGACAGATGGTCTTAAAAGACTTACAGTTGGGAACTTGTTGCTTGAGTAACAGATGAGCATACATGTCTTGCCAACAGCTCCATCTCCCACGGTTAACACATTTAATGAACTTCGAATCACCCATTTCTCTCTTAAAACTCAACAACTTGCACAGTTACTATTAGCTCTTTTAGCTACGGAGAGTTCTAGTATTTCAATATTAGTGCCTCACAGAACCAACTTTCAGGGATAGTAAAGAGACCGAGTTGCAAGCAATAATAGGTAAGGGAAGAAAGTACAGCAACAAGTTTCAATATAGGTGTCAAAGAATTTACACACCTAAGTACAAATGCAAAATAAAATATAAACTTATGTTGAATGATTGAAGCAGATGAGCAACAAAGCTATGATAGTAATGTAGTCTGAACTAGATAAATAAAACAAATAAAAATACAAAAAGCAAGAGGATGACTCTAAACCAATTAATCAACTTCACTTGAAATTTGAAAACCTTTGTAAAGATATCTTGATCATACAAGGTGCTGTTAAAAATGCCAATACAAGAAAACAATGCATATGGAAAAAAAAAATAAAGAATAAAAAAATAAAGAAAAAGAAAAAGACAGATAGTCAAAATTGATGATCATACACATTTTGCCAACCTTTTCACATCGAAAGCAAGTTACAATCTTCTCTACAGAGCCTATACCACTACCACATATATCAAAAAGTTTGACCTGAAATATGAAACAAACACATTGAAAAATCATAAATACAATCATACAAACAACTGAATTTTCCTTATAAACTAAAATTAATAATTCATATCCACTCCCACATATTCTATGCTCAAATTGACAAGAATCTCATCACCATGGAACAAAAATATAAAACAAATAAAGAAAAAACATCAATTTCATATTAATACGCAATCAAATAAATGAAAAAAAAACATCTAAATTTCACAATATAGAATTCGACGTTCAGTTCTTCAGAACATAAATTATAAAATTAATCAAACAAAAAACAGAGAGTTAAAAAAGTGACCTTGTAACCAGTAACCAATTTCTTCTTCTTCAATTGAACACCTAAATTGGCAAAAACAAAATTCATTAACCCTAGAAACCAAATCAAATATTGATAATCACAAATTCTAAAATAAAACACTTTAAAGCCTGAAATATAGTAATTTCAACAAAATAATATCTCATTCTTCTCCATCAATAACTTTGTTTACATCATCAACAAGCTCATGACAATAACTCCATTTTTGTCGATCCTTCTTGAACATGACATCCCGTCACTAGCAGAGGAGGCGTCCTTGAGAGTAGAAGAATAATTAATTAATCGATCGCTGCAAACATTAGAAGAACGACTCCACGAACATTAGAAACAGAAAACCATCAAACAACTTAGATTTTAATGAAGAAGAATAACATTTAAATCGAAACGAAGAAGAACGACTCGGATTTGTTTAACTTACTTGAGAGTAGCAATAATCATCGTTTTTAGAGTAGAAGAATTCGTGTGATTTTGTATCTTTGAATTTGTTCGTCTGTTGGATGAGAAATTAGGGAAGGAAGAGAGAAGTGCACAAAAAGAGAAATTAGAAAACGAAATTAGAACTTAATTACGGTGGTTAAATGTTATAAAAGAGATCCACACAATTTGATCTCTGTAATTACGGTGGTTAATTACAGATGCATTCCACCAGATGCACAACGTAAAGTTAGAGATAGTAATGGTAGAAAAAAAGGTAAAAAGGTAGATAGTAGAAAAGTGCTTTTAGAGATCCCTAAGTTTTGAAAAATCATCACATAATTCTTATTACTGAATTTTATTAGGTTAATGTAAAGGTCAAGAATACTTTTTTTTATTTTTTTTTTATTTTTTTTTTTTTATTTTTTACATAAATATATATGTAAACTAATGTAAATATTATTATAAATTGAAATTTTAAAACAAATAAAAATTATTATTGAAATTTTAGCTTAATCTGAATTTTATAGAAAATTAGAAATACAAAGAGGTTGATTCCTAGAGGTTTTGGTGGCCTTAAAAATTATTTTGCATTTTAATTTTGAAATTTCACTTTAGTTAAAAAAAAAAATATTTGTTTCCGACGATCCTATCTTCTTTATAAAGGACAAAGGACATCTCAGTTTTGTATATTCCAACCAATAATATAGCAATCGATAAATATATAAATATTAATGATGATTTATATCACTTGTCACAAGTAGCGGTGGCAAAGCCAGAAATACAAAAAAATAAAATAAAATTGGAGGTCAAAGTGAAAAACTTATAAAATATAAAGATAATTTCATAATTTCACAAAGTGTTTTTATAAATTTTTTAAAACTTTTTTTGTGGGAAGGGGGTCCCATTAGTCATAGTAGTCCAATTGAATACGTTGATGATATGGTGATACCACTTAATTAATATAGGAAGCAAGGAAGCAACAAGATTATATAAGGAAACAAAAATGCACATAGAATCAGAGTGAATAGCCAAACGTTAATTGAAAATGTAGGAAATGGTCATATTATGTATGCACAATGTGTAGTTCTAACTTTTAATACATGTTCTATTTTAACACGCAGGAATTGGGTTCAAAAGTGTGTTTTTGATCACTTCTCGGCCTTATATTTTCAGTAATGGCTATCAAATTCGTTTCAATGAAGACCCATGTCCACACTGCAATCTCGGTTACGTGGTTCCTGAATGGGTTGAGGAGAATCCAATAATTTCCAAAATTCAGAAAATTTATGGTTCTAGTTCTACTCTTCCAACCACAACTCTGATATTGCCTTTGAAGGCTGACAAGGTCAATGCTGTCAAGCAGCAGCTCTCTAGTGTTCAACCTGAAGTTCTCTTATTCCTTACCAAGATAAAGAGACTTTCCGTCAGAGAACATAATGAGAATCCAAATCTAAACACTGTCAGTGCTATAGCTATAACCAGTGAAACAAACTTTGTGAAAAGGAAGAACATTGACGCGGAGTCCTCTATGCTCCATCTCGCTGCACAGGGTGACAAGTTTGACAATGAATGCAGCTATTATATGTGGAAGCAAAAGTTTCCTGTTAACAAGAAAAACAAAGTGGAAAGAAGAATGGAAGTAGATGAGTGGGTCATCACTTTGGCATTTCCTTTCGGGGAGCGTCTTCAGCGAGGCACTACTTCTCCTGGGATCTATGCATTTCTTCCTACTGAAATGGTGACGAATTTTCCCTTCATTATGCAAGCAGATTTCCTTCTATCATCATCGAGGGAAACCATACTCTTTGATGATAAGTGGAACAAAGGGATTCTTCGCTGCGTGCCTTATGCATTTGTTAATGCTTTAACCTCGTTGGTGAAACAGACAGAAGATGCTCCGGTGTCTAGTTTGCCTCCGATGTACATGTTTGGCTTCTTGCCGATCACCAGCTCTCCCTTTCCACAGTTGAATGCTGTCAGGGAAATTATTAAAGCAAAACTGGTTGAAGAAAATATTATCCCTAGTGAGTCCTACTTGAACCAGCAGTTCTTCCACAAGCCCCATGAAGTGGGGAGGCTAATGCCCGCTTTTTGGAATATTTTGGAGAAAGCAAAGGGTCAAGGTGTGAACTTGGATAATCTGTCAAGTCATGGGATATGTGTTCTCAGTTCTTCTTTCGATAAAGAAGAGTATGATGAGGTACTAAACTTCTTAGGTGTGGGACAAGTCAGCAATGATTGGTATGGAAGGTGCATACAGAGTACTGATCTGGTAATGGGAGTATCCGAGGATGTTTATTTGGAGCTTCTCCTTTTCCTAGCTGATAATTGGTCATCCAAATTCAGCTGGACCGACATCAAGAACATTCCTTTGATAAAATACATTGACCTTGATGGGAAGGTGGCTTTGTGCAGCATAAATGATAACAATCGGAGGGTAGTGTGCTTGTTGAGTCATGATTCATGGTTGATTGATTGGAATAGAGAATTCCGATGTGCCGCTAATTATTTCTTTATGCCACAAAGCACACATATAGCCATTCAATCATGTTCGAAGAAGGAAACGTTGAGGAATTGGATGAAGGTTCGAGTGATGAATGTTGAAGTTAATGAGTATGCAGCCGTTCTCTATGATAAATTAAATGGTAACCGGAAGCTGGTTTTAGCTTATGCTCACTTTTTGTTCCACTCATATTCAAGGAAATATTTATCAGCAGGGGAGGTTGCTTTTCTGTGTTCGAAAATGCCACTTGTTGACAATTATGGGCAGTCGAACACAAGAAGGAATAAGATTTTTGTACCTGCTAATGGAAGCAAATGGGTAGAACTGATTGGTTCAAATCCATGGACACATGAAGGCTATATTGAACTAGGAGAAGACTATTTGCAGCCGGGGAATTTTGCTGGCCAAACTACTACTGGGGTTGAACTCATGGAGTTCCTAAGAACTAATGTTCAAGCTTCCGATATCCCAGATATAATTCCTCCCAATGCTGGCATACCAGCTTTGTCTTCCCCACTCACAAAGCAAAATGCCTTTTTGCTCTTGGATTGGATTAGAAGGTTGAGAGTTTTGGGAATTTACATCCCACAAAGGTTTCTGAATTGCATCAAAGAAGGTAGTTGGCTAAGAGTGACAATGAATGGCTCCTCTTCATATAGGCCGCCGGCAGAGTCATTTTATCTTAATGATGCATTGGGAAAACTTCTACAGCATGGATCGGTGCTTGTTGATATTCCCCTAGTGGACCCGAGTTTTTATGGCAATAGTATATTGGAGTACAAGGAGGAGCTGAGAACTATTGGAGTAATGTTTGAATATGCAGAAGCATGTTCATTCATCGGGAAGCGTCTAATGTCTTTGGCAGCATCTTCCAATCTAACCAAAGGCACCCTGTTCTCAATACTTAATTTTATTAAATTTTTAAGAGAAAATGTTCTTCCGCTGGATAGTTTCATTCGCAGTATCAAAGATGGAAGATGGCTAAAGACATCACAGGGTTACATGTCTCCACTTGGATCTATTTTATTTTGTCAGGAGTGGAAAGTTGCCTCACAAATCAGCAGCATTCCTTCCATCGATCAAGATTACTATGGTGTCGAAATCCTTAGTTTCAAGACGGAACTCCAGTTGCTCGGTGTTGTCGTGGGCTTCAATGACAATTACCAACTTGTTGCTGAACACTTGAAAATGCCTCCCTCATGTCCTATCACTTCCGAGGCCACTCTTTTAGTGCTGGCTTGCATTCGTTATTATCCAAAATCCGCTGACAAGTTTGTTAAAGCACTTCAACATTTAAAGTGCTTGAAGACAGATTCTGGTTTCAAGAGTCCAGTTGAATGTTTTTTGTTTGATCCTGAATGGGGCTGTCTTTTACAGGTTTTCAGTGGTATTCCCATCCTTGATCAAAAATTTTATGGAAGCACCATCTTGGGCTATAAAGCGGAGTTGAAGAAATTAGGGGTGTTGGCTGATTTTGAGGAGTCTGTCAAAGCATTTGCTGATCTTTTTAAGCGGCGGGTTTCTACATCATCCATTTCAAAAGATAGTGTCTTGTCTTTTCTTTCATGTTACAGGAAGCTGAAGAACTTTTCTCACAAATTTCCTTCTGATTTAAGAAAATGCATCCGTGAGGGTAAGTGGTTGTGGACACAGCTTGGCTCTCATCGATCTCCATCTGAATGCATTCTGTTTGGTCCAGAGTGGGAATCTATCGCTCCAATTACTGTGCTTCCTTTTATTGATGACAGTGACGCTTACTATGGCCGGGCAATTCATGAATACGAAAAAGAGTTGAAGAGCATGGGAGTTGTTATAAAATTGGAGGACGGTGTGAAGTTTGTGGCTGATAGTCTTTGTTTTCCCTTGAATCCCTGCAGAATCACTCGTGTTAATGCACTATCACTGCTGAAATGCATTCGGATATTGCAAGAGAAGGGGCACTCTTTTCCCGAATCCTTTCTCAGAAACGTTTCTCAAAAATGGTTAAAGACTAATGCTGGTGCTGGTTATAGGAGTCCGGACCAGTGCTGCCTGTTTGATTCCGAGTGGAAACAGTATTTGAAGCCGACTGATGGGCCTTTCATTGATGAAACCTTTTATGGTTTGGAAATTAATTCTTTCAGAAAAGAATTGAATGCCATAGGAGTAATTGTTGATGTTGAAAAAGGATGTTCGTTGCTTGCTAACCACATTGATTCCCACTCTGACTTAGCTACCATAACTCGGATATATAAATTCCTGGCAAAATTTAAGTGGGAAGCTGATGCAGAAGCTAGCAGAAGAATTTGGATTCCGGATGGTAATAAGAAAGGACAATGGGTCAATCCCACAGAATGTGTTTTACATGATAAAGATGATCTTTTCAATTCACAATTGTATGTATTAGACAAACACTACGGCCGTAAGTTATTGGGATTCTTCGACAGTGCTTTTGGTGTTAAATCCATTCCTACTGTTGGTGATTTTTGCAAGCTTTGGAAGGTTTGGGAAAGGTCAGAACATAAGCTCTCCCATGGTGAGTGTTGTGCCTTTTGGGTTTGTGTTATGAGGCACTGGAGTTCGAAGACCGAGAAACTTCTTGCTGACTGCTTGGTGAAGCTGCCCATTGATTCAGGCTCGGATGGAATTTTGTTGTTTGACAGGCGTGATGTCTTCATTGCTGATGACCTGCAACTGAAGGATGCTTTTGAACAATCTTCTTGTGGCTCAATATTTGTTTGGTATCCTCAGCCTAGCTTGCATGCTTTGCCTCGGACTAAGTTGCTTGAAATATTTAGCAAAATTGGGGTTCGCACAATCTCTGAGTCTGTAAAGAAGCAAGAATTGTCCTTAGAAGAAGGTGTGGAATTCAAGCAGGTGAAACCAAGGGATATATATATTGACAAAGTGTTGGCTAAGCTCATTCTTGGCTTTCTAGGCAATCCTGCTCTTAAGCTGGAAGCAGCGAAGAGATATGAAGCTCTCAAGTGCCTCCAGAAGCTCTCAGTACAGGAGACCGAAGAAACAATTGAAGAAAGGTATAGTTTATCACTGACTTCAGGGAAAATTGTGAATGTGAGAGTAAGCCAAATGGTTCGTTGGGATAGAGAGAGTTCAATTCTTTTCACACAGAGGTTGGACAGGTCTAACCTCCTTGAATATGCAACACACTTTTCTGAAGTTATATCCAAGGGAGTGTTATGGGAAATGGAAGATCATATAAATGCACTAGCTGAGCTGATTAGGTTGTGCTTCCTGCTGGAATTCAATGAAGAAGATGTCGGGTTTCTTATGAAGTCCAAGAATTTGCAGATTTTCATGGAGGATGAGGAGTTCCTGTCTGCAACTTTCCCATCTGAGTAGGCTTGGTGTGTGCAGCTATTTGCTTCTCTTGGTTTGAGTGTGCTTGTATTTAATTAATCAAGTAAAACGGTGGTGTGCTTTTTTGTAAAATGTGTAATATTACTGATTCAATTAGTTTACCAGTATGTGATTATATTATTTTGTGCCTGTTCTGGACCTCAGCTGATAATGCTTTATATGTAATGGTTTTGTTTGCTAAATTTATCTGATTCAAGTAGCCTTTTATTATATCTTTCATTTTTGTTTAATTTGATCTTTTCTCTTTCATAATTTGGTCTCTATGAATAGGAATCTGTAGAAGTCTGCTCACTGTGAGGTACTGATCTTGTAAGCATGCAGGAATTGTATTCATCCTGTTTGTGGTCTTAAAGCTAAGGGAGAGATTGTTGTAGATGGCCACAAGAAAAGGTTAAACTTTTATGGAGAAATTTGAATATAATTATGTTAAATCTATAGGCCTAATTGCTTTATTTTTTATATAACTATACTTAATTAATCAAGAAATAATAAAAATATAATAAGAAGTACAAAGTTTTTATATTTTTTTTAATTTTTTATGTTTCTCTCTCGATTACAATTTCTCATCATATTCCTAGTAAAAGTTTTCCTCCTTGATTAAGCTTTTCTTGCAGCACTTTTTATTTTATTCCAACATGCTTTGTACTATAGGGCTACGTTTGGCAGCCAGGATTAGACAGGATTGTACATGTCCAATCCTATCCCTATGTTTGGTGAGCACACCGGATTGGTCCGGAGCCCACTTCTTATCCTGTTGTGGTGAGTCCCACCACAAACGTTGAGACTATTTTACTCCCACTCTTTTATTCCTTCTTTCTTTTTCAATTTTTTTTGGCTGGGACCTATTCTTTTCTTCTTTTATATTTTTTACTTTATTGGTTGTTTATCCTAGTCTTTTTTTTTTTAATAATTATATTATTTATATTTAAAATAAAAAAATTATTTAATCTGATTTAAAAATTAATTTACTATATTTTTTTATTATAATAATTACAAATATATTTTTCAATTAAAACTTAAATGTTATTTTATTTCAAATTAATCAAATTTAATTTAAAATAATTTTATTTTTATTTTCTTTGAATTTATTAAAATGAATTTATTTATTTAATATAATTTTATACTTACCTCTCACAAAAAATAAAATAAAAAAAAAACCAATTATTTTTAATTATTTTTTATCCAATCCCATGTTATATCAAACAAGTGACAATATTATTTTAGTCCAATCCGTATTGCACCAAGCACATCTCAGTACTAATTTAGTCTAGTCTAGTCAAATATAATCCAATCAAATCCCATAAAAATAGTCCAATCATTTCTAATCTCGCGCAGGTCCCCACATTGTCAGTATGGTGTCCTGCAACTAGGTTGAACTTTTAGTTCTTGAAACTTTAATGACTTAATTACAATACTTAGAAATATACATTAATAAATGTAGTTTAAATTGTTAATTGTTGTTTTAATTTATTTAATGTGTGTATTAACATGTCAATTTTTTTATTATTAAATAAATTAATAAATTGAAACTAGATTTAAAAAGTTAAATAGTGTACACTTTTCAAAAATTTGCCTAGATGATGTGACAATCATATATTAATTATGAGATGATGTATTAATAAAGTAATATGCATAATTTGAGCAATGAATTTGGACAATATAAAACGGTAAGCGAATGTAAATTTATTGGTTGTTATGAAAATTCTACAATTTGCATGATTGGGATGGTAGGAGTATTTTAATTTGTAACACACTCATGTATTTATATATCTTAATTCTTAAATATTAGTTCAAATTTAAAATAAGAAAAACCAATGTGGGTTTATGAGTTATATTTAAATCGTGTTACCTATTTCTTTTGTGTTGTTTTAAAATAATAATAATAATAATCATGCCACATATTTCAATATATGAATTAATAGTGACTTCGAGTCACCGTAAATATATATAGTAGGCTTCACTGCATTTTTTTCAAAAAAAAACTTAATTAGTGTAAAATGAAATATTGTTGCAAGAACTTTATTGATGACTCAGCTGATGCTGAATTCTTTGAAGATGTTTTCCCTTTTATTGAGAAAACAATTGATTCTAACAAAACTTATTATGAAGTTCAAGCAGAATCTTCTTCAAGAGTTCAAGAAGAAAATTTAGTACATAGAAGAAGTAAAAGGACAGATGTATTACCTCAATCCCACAAAATATAAGCCGAGTCAAAATTCAAACTCAAACACATGATCCGAGATCCAAAACCCAAAAGTTGATCCAACTGAGATTAAAAATAAAAAAATAAAAAAAAGATTTGTGGGCATAAAATTGACAGGTGGCGGTTTGATGGCAAAAGGTAGCTTTGAGGTGGCAAAGAAATAAATAAAATAATATTAAAATAAGAAGAAAGAGACGTGAGAAGACAGAAGTGTGGGAGTCGGCCACAAATACAGAAAACAGATGAGAAAGGAAAATAAAAGGAGATTATGAGAGATGGCAGAGAGAGAGAATTGAATCGTAAAAACAAAAAGAAGAGATATAGAGCTCGTGAGAAATAAGAGAAAGAGAGAAAAGTGAAGAAGAAGAGGAAAGAATAGAAATAGAGAGATGAGAGTCGAGAGAGCAGCAAAACAGAAGAAATAATAGAAATAGAGAGAATTGAGAAGAATTGAAAGAGAAAGAAAACAATAGAAACGGGAGTTCAGAAGTTGAAGCCGAGAAAGAGAGAAATAGAAGAAGAAAGAAAATAAAAAAAAGATAAAGAGAGATGGTGAGAAGAAGATGATGAATGTGGTGCAGCCGTAGAAATATGTCTGCTACACAAGATATTCAGATAACTGGCTGGGGCGGAGCCCTTAAGGGGTTTGGGTGGGCTAAGTTTTTTGAAAAAAATTTCTAAGATCTACTTAATTAAAAAAAAAAAAAAAAAAAAATAGTTGTAGGACTTATTGCCCAAGTGCCCAACTAGCCAAACAGCCCAAATAAGTTGTTATAATCTATAAAATACTTTTTCACTTTTCAGTTTCCAAGATCCCTTTCTCCATACCATTCACTTTCCCCTTTTTCTTTCTCTTTTTTCTCTTTCCCAAATCTTAGATTCCAAACCCTAACTTGTCTTTTTCTCTTGAATCTCTCAAGTCACAAGTCAAGAAGGTAATTTCTTTTACTTTAATATTTTCTTTTTATTTACTTATAATGAATTTAATTGTTGGTTTTATGTTTTATGATTAAGATTTAGGTTTTGTACACTAATGTAGCCTCCAATAAACCTCTTTATGAGAGCAAAAAAAAGTTAGAAAAGAGAGAAAATTTTTAGGAAAACAAATATTTATTTTAATTTGTGGATTTGAAATTTTTTATTATGTGGATCACTAGTGGTCCTCATCACTTTCTCTTATTAATTTTTTTTTGTCTTGTTCTTAAAATAATATATGTATTGTTTTTTTTTATCATTAATATTATATATATATATTTATATATATGTAAGATCCTAGATTTGTGTTGGCTTGATTCCATTACAAAACTCTCTTTATTTGTAATGGTTAGTTACTTAGGTGGTTCTTGGTGAAAAGAAGCTTCAAAAGAGAAAAGTAATTTCTCATACAAATATCGTCTTCAAGAGGAAAAACGCTTACTTGGATACTAAAGTATCAAGATACTTCTTCCTCTTGCAAGGCGTAAGCGCACACACACACACAATTCATACATGTGTGTCCCTACATCATTGTGCTACATTTGGAATAACACATTCACACACTTGTTGAAGTATGCACATGCATTAATCTTATATTGACAAACATTGTAGAATTGCATGTTCTAAGACTACCTCTAGGAAATGTCATACTTGTGTGACTTTGTGTTTATTTGTTTGTGTTTCTTTTATTTTGGACTTGAACATGATTTCATATGATTCCTTATTGAGTTCTGGTCATTTCGGTTACTCATTCATTAGGTTTCGAGTCCAAACTAGGAAGCTACGCTACTTTACATTCTTATACGTTGTGTTGTCTTCATCATTGTATACCGAGTCGAATTCTCAACCTTTTATCAAAGTTTCATAGTCTTCCTTGTGCATGAGGGAGTTACGGTTCGTAATCCGAAAATGAATTCGAATTCGGAGTTTGGATGCCCGAATACAGTTGAAGAACATGAAAGGAGCGTAAGAGAGACTCGAAATGGCCAAAGGCCATTTTGTGGGGGAGCCCGTGAGGGGCACGTGAGGCTCACGACCCAAGCATCCCTCTACCCCGTGAGGCTCACGCACCTCACACGGGCAGGGTGATGTGGCTGCCTTTGATTGGCCACTGAAACTCCCTCATTCTCTCTTTTAAATATCTTCCTCCTTCCCTCCAAATTATTGTGAATAAAAAATTGAAAAAGAATAAGTAGAAAATTTCTTCAAGTTTTTGATTTTTGTTTTGATCATATCTCTCTCATTTGAACTCCGAATCAAATGATTCAAAAGCCAAAAATGTTGGTCTTGAAGAGAAGAACAAACCCCAAGAATTTTTAGAGTCAAATGATGTCGTGATTTTGTGCAGAAAGCTGATTTCAGTTCGTGGATCATCATTTATAGGTGAATCATCTTCTTCTCACTTTCTCTTGTGATCATCTTGTTTATTCTTCTTACTTGATAGATGAAAAGTGTTAAGGATGATGTTAATTCATGTTCTAGGTTTTTTTGATCGATTGTTTGTTGAGTTTTAGCTTTGTGATCATTTTTGAATATCTTTTAGCTAAACTTGATTCACATGAAATTGATTCTAGAAATGTTTTATATGATGAGCTTCATGTTGATTTCTAGGTTTAATTTCATGATCTAAGAACTAGGATTTTTGAGTGAGATATTGAATACTCCAATCTAGTTCTTATTGATTCACATGCTTGGATTTCTAGATAACTTTGTGATTGAGTGTTGAAAGCATATTCTAGTTATCTCTTGCATGTTCATAGAGTTTGTGTGATCAACTTTCTCTATTTGATTGTGTTTGCATCATTTGCATCACTTAGATCATTTTGCCTTGCAAAAGGTTGAAGTCTCTTTCAAAGTGAGTGAAGCTTTATTTAGAGCAAGAAGACTTGGCTAGGAAAGTGTTCCGGATAACCAAGTAAGAAGTCTTAGTTGGATTAAGGGGATCCGGATAACTAAGCAAGAAGTCTTAGCTAGGAGTGTGATACTTCAGATGATTGAGCTAGGGAAGCTTGACTAGGATCTTTGTGATCCGGATAGCTAAGTAAGAAATCTTTCTAGAGACATGAGCGTCTTGGATAGGAAGTTGCTTCCTAGAGTTGTAGGACACACCTTGGATAGGGAGTAGACAAAGTGACTCACTTGGCCTCGAGGGTAGACTAGGAGTTGATAGCTTAGGGTGTTTATCATGTGTTGATTGTCTTGAATGTGTATCTCCTTTTTGTCATAGTGAATTGCTTACCGGTGATTGTGATATCAACCCGTGGATGTTTCCTCTTAGGAGGTTTTACCACGTAAAAATACTCATGTCACATTTCGCTTTATGTTTCATTATCTTCCATATCTTATAATGATTGCATCACTTGTGTATTGATTTCTGCTTGTGTTGGTTAAAACAATTCATTTGTTAGACACACCAAGTGTGCATATCATTGCTGTTTTCCGCTAAAAAAGAATTTAGAAGAAATTGAACCTATACCTATTCACCCCCCTCTAGGTATATATTACACTATATTGCTTAAGAGAATTTCAATATATATATATATATATATATATATATATATACACACCTTAGTTGACTGTTGACATTCATTTATTTTTTATATTCTATGTTAAAACAAGTATATAATGTTATAATGTTTTGTGAACATATTATTGCTTTTAGGATTTGCTTTCTAGACAACTTGTGGTGGTTTACGGCAGGAGAAAATTGTGAGTTTTATTTTATATTGAATTTATTAATTAATAGTAATGGTAATTATTTTGAATTTTAATTTTGTGATGGTATGTCAAAGTTTATTGATTGTGAATTTGTGATGATTTTTTTATTGGACTTGGAGTAAAAAAATAATAATAAATTTTGAAGCTTATTCTTTGTTTTTAAATGTTTATTTATGTTATTATTTTTTTGTCATAGGTTATAATGTCAAATCTTCATCATACTTCTAAATCAAGTAAACAACAAACTATACATTCTTTATGTAATAAAAGTGGGAACCAATCAACAAGTGATGCTCCTGCTAGTAATAGAGGCTTTGATGAGTCACGTTCTTTTAAATGTTAAAGGCTTGAATTTGAAAAAGTTGATGCTTCTTTTGAACGAGACGCGGGATTACGAAAACCAATTTGGATGTATGATATTAATCAACAAGAAGAGGTTCGAAGAGCTTCGAAGAGCATACATAGACATGGGACCAATCCAATCAAAGTTAGAATCATATAAGCCGACACATGAAGGAAACCAAAATCAACAGTTTCAATATTTATGGTTTACTAGATTCCTATGGCTAGAGTATTCTATTGCCAAAGATAAAGTTTTTTTTATTTCCCATGCTTCCTTTTTGATAGTAACCCTATAGGTTCCTTGTGTTTACCGTTAATGGGTTTAGTAGTTAGAAATGGGTTAATTGTGGAGACCAATGTGTTTTTCTTCACCATAGAGGGAAAAAAGAATCGTATTCACTACATGGTGCTAATATGATGAAATGGGAAAAGTTGAAAGATCCACCTCGGCATATTAACAATGTGATGAAAGCTAGAAGTTCACAGCAAGTTTTGGAGAACCGTTTACTAATCAAAACTTCAATAGAGACCATCAAATGGCTTGCAAAGCAAGCATGTGCATTTCGAGGTCATGATGAATCAAATACCTCCTCTAATCGTGGAAATTTCCTTCAAATGATTAAATTTTTGGCAAGAATGAATGAAGACATTGCAAAAGTTTACTTAGACAATGCTTCAGGAAATTCCAAGTATACATCTCTTTATATTCAAAAAGAGATCCCAACAATTCTTGCTAATGAAGTGAGAAAAAAAGTGCAAAATTTTGTATTCTTGTTAATTAAGCACTTGATGAATCTAATCAAGAGTAAATGGTTGTCATTTTAAGTAGAGATGACCATTTTCCCCCGGGGCCCCAAATCCCTGCTCCCCCATCCCCATTTGGGGGAAATTTTGGGGGAAAAAATTGGGAAATAGAGGTGGGGAGGATGAGGATGGGGATAGGGATGGGGTCCCCATCCCTATTTCCCCCACAAATTCATGGAAATGGGGATTAGGGTAGGTGCCCCCATCCCTATTTCCCCATTTCCCCATTTCCCCCAAATATTTTATATAATATATTAATATATTTTTATTTTTATTTTTTCAATATTTTTATTCTTACTAACTATATATACATATTTATTATGTAATTTTTGTATTGGATGTTATTTTGTATTTGAATTTAATAGAATGTGCGTTTTTTTATTATGCAATTTTTATTGATACAGGGAAAATGGGAGAATGGGGAAACAGGGGACCCGGGAGAAATGAGGAAACAGGGAAATGGGGGTGGGGGTGGGGGTGGAAACTACCTCATCCCCAAATGGGGAAATGATTGGGGGGGGGGGGGGGGGGGGAAGGGGGGGGGGTTTGGCAAATGGGGATGGGGATAGGGGACCTATATCCATCCCCATTTCCCCATTGACCATCCCTAATTCTAAGGTTTGTTGATTGCAATGGAATCATTCAAGAGTGTTTCTTTGAAGTTGTTGGAGTTGATTATACTACAGCTTTAACTCTTAAGAAAAAAATAACCGCTGATCTTACTCATTACAATCTCCAGATTGCATATATGAGAGGTCAAAGGTATGATGGTGCTAGTAATATGCGTGGTGCTTGGAATGAATTACAAGCATTATTTCTCAATGATTGTCCATATGCTTATTATGTACATTGATTTGCGCATTGATTACAATTAGCATTGGTTGCGGCTTCCAAAGATGTAGGTGATGCTTGACTTTTTTTCTCAAAGTTAAGCTTAATAATCAATCTTGTTGGTGCTTCACCAAAGCACCATTTTGAATTAAAATTTTAATTACGCCATTCTGAAAAACAAAAATTGCGGAGATGTTAAATTCTGGAGAACTTGAGACTGGTACATGGGGTAATCAAATCTGTACCTTAACTCGACCTGGGGCAACAAGATGGAGCTCTCATAATTTTTCAGTCAATAGGTTGATTGATATGTTTGGTGCAACATGTCACAGTTCTTGAAAACACAATGAATAATGAGCTTAACAACAGTTTAAGAGGAGAAGCAAAAGGGGCATTACAAGCAATGAGAAGTTTTGAATTTGTGTTCATTTTGCAATTGATGAATGAAGTCTTGGGAATCACTCATATGCTATGTCAAGCATTGCAATCGAAGTCTCAAGACATCTTGAATGCCATGCATTTAATAAGAAGTACAAAAATACTTCTTCAAGAATTAAGGCAAGATGGTTGGGATAACTTTTTATGCACTGTATTATCGTTTTGTGGAGACCATGAAATTGACATGCCGGATATGAGTGCTTGCTATAGGGAGGGTATAGGTCATTCATGTCAACATCAAAATAATATTACAGTTGAGCATTATATCATTTTAATATATTCAATGTTGTGATTGATTTTCAGTTGATGGAGTTAGATACTAGATTTCCAGATCAAACAATGGAATTTTTTGCTCTCAGTTCTACTTTAGATCCGACGAATCATTTTGAGTCATTTAACATTGATGATATATGTACTCTTGCTAAGAAGTTTTATCCTTGTGATTTCATTGAAAGGGAGCTTTCTAATTTGAAGAGACAATTGCAACATTTTAAGAATGATGTTCTTGTTCATCCACAATTTCAGAATATGTCTTCACTTTTCGAATTATATCAATGGCTCGTAGAAACAAGAAAGTAACACTTGTTTTTCTTGATTGACAGACTGATTCGTTTAGTTTTGACTCTTCCTGTTTCCACAGCTAGTACCGAACTTGCATTTTCAACCATGAAACTTGTCAAAACATCACTTCAAAACAAGATGGAGGATGAATTTCTTGTGAATTGTTCGGTCATTTACATTGAGAGGGAACTTGCTGATACTATTGATTCTGAATCAATAATTGATATATTTTATGCTTTGAAACCTCGTAGTGTGATAAGTCCATTTATACGCTTTGTGTATCCCCAAATTTCCTATGTTTTGAGCTCGTTTTCCTTGTCTTTACCATGTTTTAATGTTTTAAATAATGTGTTTGCAGGTTTATTTGATCTAGGAGGAGTTTGCGCGTAATAACAGGGTTTTTCTAGGCAAAGATGGGATTTTCGGGTTAAAAGAGCAATTTTCAGATTTCGTCAAAGTGTATAGCGAAATCGTATAGCGAAACTTCCCAGGGAGTTCTAAAACCATTTTCGTCAAACAGGTCGTCAAAGTGTATAGCGACCTGTATAGCAAGATGACAGTCTCCACTTGTTTTTCACTTTTTTTTGGGACCCACTTTAACCTACCTATATATATCTTTTTTTCCATTATTTTCAAAGGGTGCTTCACAAATTCTAGATCTAATTTTTGCTCCATTCACGCCATCATCAATTTCTCCCACACATTCCACACGAATTCACCATAATCATCATCTTTTCACCATAAATCACCATAAACCCATCACCTTCACTACATAAACCTCCATTACACACCATACCCATCCTTAATCAACACCTTGGAGCAGCAAAGGAAGCTTGGAAGAATCAAAGTCATTGGAGCCTAGCTTGCAAAGAAGAAGTTCTACATCAAAGTTCATTTCTTGCAACTTATTCTCGTATCTTTGTGTATTTGCTATGGTTTACTTCAATTTATTATCTCCAATGACTTTGAGGTGTAATATGAGCTAAACACATATATGCTAGAGTTATGATGATGCCAAACCCTTAATCCTTTTTATGACTTGCTTAATTTCTCTTAGAGTGCTTGTATTGTTATATGGATAATTTGAGTTCTTAATGCTTTTGCTTGATTGATCATCTTGTAATTGTTATATTGGTTGTGTGAATGAACTAGTGAGGTGACACACTAAACGTACCAGTCAATAATATCTATTGTATTTGACCGGAAAGTTGAGAGATCACTAGGCCGACGTATAGGGATCGTGTGTGTGCCCCACTGTGCTAGATTAGCCTAAATATATTCTGTATGTTTGGGTGCGATTTCTGTTACTCGAAAGAGATTAATTAGGAGTTAGTTAAAGGGGGCACGAACCTATAACAAATACTTGCATAATTTGGGAGAATAGGCGGATCGAATTCTTAATTAGAAGGGTGCGGTGGATTCTAAATTCTATCATTATTTCATCGTATTACAAACATCATTTTCTTGTGTCATTTAATTAATTTGCTTAATACATGATTAGAATTAGCTTTAGATTTATATAGTGATAAGTTTGGAAATCATTCAAATGTTTTGTTCAAATAGTACGCGTGCCTTCGAAAGCCAGTAATCATTATATCCCTTAGTCTCTGTGGGACGATACCCTACTCTATCATTGCACTACATATCGACCTCGTACTATTACGAGCGTGACGATTTGTAGCGACCATAGTGCACTACTTTGATAAATGGAATTATAACAAATGCAAAAATATGCATTACATATACAACAAGATACTATCGAAATATTGTTGCAAGAACCTTATTGGGCGGCTTTTGTTAAAGAAAGGTTCCAAGTCGATTAAGCCTGACGAACTTAAATGTGTGTTGCAGTCCGCTTGGTAAGTTTTGCATCCATGGAAGCTTAATCCTTTTCCGAAAGAGTATTATGATACCCAGTTCTCGAATGAAGAGGATTTGAAAAGTCTTGAGCAGTGAATCTTGTTCAATTTCAAACGAATGTTTCGATTATACCCGTGGCACCAGATTTCAATCCTTATAGTCAACAACTTTCTAATGCTCATGTTTTGGTTCGTTTTTATGGTCTTTGTTTAGAATATTGGCACCCTTGAACAATTATAGTGATTGCTCAAGGAGTGGGCATCCCTTTTACAATTGGACCATGCTACTTGAGACAAAGCTTATGGTTTCTTTGCTTGGGTTCTAGTTGATATCGCTTTGAATATTAATCTGCTATTGAACTTGATGGTTGAAAGAGATAAACATTAGGGTTTCTCGGTGTATGTAATTTATGAAAACCTTCCTGGACAATGTTCGAAGTGTAATGGTTTTGTGCATGATGCAACAAGGTGTTATCAAACTCCAAGGAGGATATTGGTGATAGAGGAAGATCACGTTCCAAATACTAGGAAAGCTTAAAGTTGATTATCAGGGAGTGCGGACATTCTGGAATGTTGAATAACAAGTAAGGAAGAATACTCAAGAAGATGATGCCATTGAAATTGTGCCAAAACAAGAAATAATGGCTCAAGAGCAAGCCTCTACCCCCATAGAAATATTCCAGAGGAGGATATACTATATTTTAGGTAACGGTTGACGGTGAGGAGGAAAATTGAAGAATTTCAAATTTTTACTCATGCTATCACTACAGGTGACCAGTTTGGTAACAATACGGTTATTAATGTTGGGAGTGATTAATAACACAATAAATCAGGAAAAAGAATTTGTAGGCAATCAAGTCATTGATCCTTTTGAATTTTGTTGTAAAGATACAGTATATTAATTCGATGATCAGATAGACCTAATTCTACAACAAAAAATTAATTAATTTTAAATGAAGAAAATTTGATTCCCATACTGAACAAATCGAAAAGGAAAGTCAAACCAACTTTTAAGGTATTGTCAACAACTAATGTCAAGCATCAAAGTGGGTAGACATTGCAAGTATGATCTTGTAGATTTGACATTGTTTTTATTAGTAGTTTTAACTTTTAATAGTGGCTGTATTCTTATTCTCTTGTATTTCCTGTTTTATTAATAAATTTCCCTAAACTATTGTGTTTTAATCTTTTAGGGGCCATTCTTTAATGTTTTTATTTTTCGTTTTTTGTTTAAAAAATTTCCATTTAAAAATAAGAAATTGATTTTAAAATTTTCAGTAACTGAGAATGCTGAAAATGCGAATGGTAGAAGTAATTGAAAACAATATTCTGAAAATAAAAATGATGAAAATATGTCCGGTAGAAATAATTGAAAACAATGTTCTGAATAAAAAAATAATTATGATTTTTTAAAATAAATTTATGATTCTTTTTAAATAAAATTAGATTTTATGTAAAGAAAGATAATCATAAAAATGTATTTGGCTTTCTTTTGTTGTTGAGCGGGAAGGCAGAGGAGTCCAGCCTCCGGTGTCCCCATCGCCTCCATCCGCCAGCATTAGATGGAGAGACTCTCCATCTGAGACGGATCCCCGTCTCTGCTCCAGATGGAGTGACGTTGATCCGCAGGCAGCAGTTGGAGCGCGAATCTGAGATGTCAGATGGAACCGCGAATCTGAGATCTGGCCGTGGATCTAAGCTAGAGCCTGTAATCAATGACAAAGATCTGAGATGCCGCTCAACTTTTCTTCAAAAAAAATTGTTTGGAACAATGTGATGTGTGATTTTCTGAGATTGAGCAATCTGATCGATTATTTTTTGTTTTTGTTTTTTGTTTTTTGTTTTTTTGGAATAATTTTACTGTTTTTTTTAATTGTATTGAAGATGATGGTTTATTCTTGGTTTGGGTTGGATTTTTTTTTTTATATTATTATTTTTTATATTTTATATTTTATATTTTATTGAACAAAGATAACTGGAACAACACCAGTAGAACAGACAAGATAGCAGCAAAGCAAAGCAACGAACAGAACAGAAACACAACCAAAATGGAGTCAGCTGGGCATATAGGCCTCCACCTCCACATTCTTTCTAACACAGCTCGGAAAATCTTCCATCCAGTAGGTGTCTTCAGGATTCACTAGCGCAAACTTGGTTGGATTTGTTTGTTAAGGAATTTTGATTAGTATGTATTTGGTTTGTGGGGGAACAATAACAAATGAGACATATGAAAAGCTGTTTAAGACAAAAGCAATGAAAAAGGCTGCTTGAGACAAAAAAAAAAAAAAAAAAATGGTATTTGGCTTTCTCTTAAAAATAACAATATTAATTGGTGGGTTCCTTGAAAACAAAAATAAAATGTTGAAAACATGAATTATTTGTTCTCACCGATCTCAGCTTCCAAATAAATACGTATGTGTATATTATTTTGTTACTGCAAGTCCTAATTTAAAAGATAATAACCTAACCTGGTAGAATCTAACAAGTAATTAGAATTGAATAACTTCAATCCAATGTTATTCAAACTCACAATTTTATTCAAATTCACAATTATCTACTAATAAAAAATTAATGAAACTTCAATCCAATGTTATTCAAATTCACAATTATCTACTAATAAAGAATTAGAATTAATGAGCCTAATCGGTCGGTAACAAGTAACAAGTTGGGAAAAAGAAAAGGCCAGAAAGGACGACGACTTGACTCCATGGAGAAAGACTAGGCTAGGTGGTCAAATGAGCTTCCGAGACTCTCTCAATTTACCGTACAATGTCTTTTCCTTTTTGTTTTTTCTCTGCTTCTTTATTTTTATTTTATTAAAGCATCTCCAAGAGTCTCCCTTGGATACCCCCCTTAGCTTAATTAAGGGAGGAGCTATAAAAAAAAATACATCTACAAGAGGTCCTTTAAAGACCCCCTTAAATGAGTTATGGTGGAGCTCACTCCCTTAATTAAAGGGTGGCGTCAGCCCCTTTAAATGGGCTCAATGTATTTAAATTTATTTTATTTTTTGAAAAGCAGTATATATTTAAGTTTTAAATCCCAACAATTCTTTTATTGTCCAATGAGTAAATTGCTTTTTTTTTCACTATAAATAATAATTATAAAGAAAAACATAAGATAATAATAATAAAAAAATTATTAAATGAGCCATTTAAGGGGGTATTCTTAGAACATATGCCCCCTTAATGGTCCTTTACAACAACATCCACCCTTAAATAAGGGGGTCTCTAGGGAGACTCTTGGAGATGCTCTTAGAGCATCTCCAATATTGTTGAGCGGCTTGTGTAAAAAAATATATCATATAGGATAAATAGACAGTCTATTAAAAAATGTATTTCTAATACAGTTATGCATATTCAACCTCACGCTGATGTGGTAAAAAAAAAAAAATTTAGACATTGTCATTATAACCGTCTACTTTCAAAAAATATTAGACATTTTCTAGTTGATATCGCTTTGAATACTAATCTGCTATCGAACTTGACAGTAGAAAGAGATAAACATTAGGGTTTCTCGGTGTTCGAAGTGTAATGGTTTTGGGCATGATGCAACAAGGTGTTATCGAAACTCCAAGGAGAATATTGGTGATAGAGGAAGATCACGTTCCAGATACAAGGAAAGCTTACAGTTGATTATTAGGGAGGGTAGACATTCTAGAATGTTGAATAACAAGTCAGGAAGAATTCTCAAGAAGATGATGCCATGGAAATTGTGCCAAAGCAAGAAATAATGGCTCAAGAGCAAGCCTCTACCCCCACAGAAATATTCCAGAGGAGGAGATACTAAATTTTAGGTAACGGTTGACCGTTAGGAGGGAAATTGAAGAAATTCAAATTTTGACTCATGCTATCACTACAGGTGACCAGTTTGGTAACAATACGGTTGTTAATGTTGGGAGTGATTAATAACACAATAAATCAGGAAAAAGAATTTGCAGGCAATGATCAAGTCATTGATCCTTTTGAATTTTGTTGCAAAGATACAATATATTAATTCGATGATCAGATAGACCTAATTCTACAACAGAAAATTAATTATTTTTAAACGAAGAAAATTTGATTTCCCATACTGAACAAATCGAAAAGGAAAGTCAAACCAACTTTTAAGGTATGGTCAACAATTAATGTCAAGCATCAAAGTGGGTAGACATTCCAAGTATGATCTTGAAGATTTGACATTGTTTTTATTAGTAGTTTTAATAGTGGCTGTTTTCTTATTTTCTTGTATTTCCTGTTTTATTAATACTAGGTTTGATGGCACGTTCTAAGATCTATATTCACATTTTTATTACATAATATATTATCTTAAATTAATAATAATAAAAATTATCCTCAATTATTTTTTTAAAGGAAATACTCATTATGGAAAAATAAAGACATTGGATGAGCTAACACCAAAGAACTTACACAATGAGGGTTATTCAGCTCCTAAGTAATTGAAACACTTAATTAGTTGAGTCATGTGCCACCATGTGTGCACTTCTTTGTAGTCTGTACTAAACAGAAACCTATCTCTTGAGCCAACTTTACACCTCTCAAGATTGCCAAGGCATCAACTACTTCAACTAAACTAATTGTTTTTCAAAGCTGTAATATTGATAACGAATGTATTTGGATTAGAAAACATACTCGGTTTGAACCAATAATTCACGAAAGTGAAATAATCCAACACTTCCTACAAACAGTAAACATGTTCCAACATCGAACCATATAACCAATCAGTTATAAGAAAAAAAAGATGTTAGTAGGCAGTAACCTAATGATGATATACTTTATTTTGTCTTCATAGAAAGCATGCGAAAATTGAATTGTTCAATAATATGCAACATATTGACTAAAACTGTCATTGCAACCCACAAATTACCATAATAATGGCCCCATCATATGCAAGATCAACACAATCATGGTTTAAAGAAAAAGAATAATGCTTTGAATAATGTTATAAATGAAAAAATGACATTACCAGGCAGATACAAATGAACAGAATACTGGTGAGAATTGATCTGTTGGAGCAGTTGGTGGTGGGCTTTCCACAATTGCCTCCAAAAGCTCATAAAACCTTGGCCAACTTTGCTAGTCTTCAGATTTCATATAAGGGAAACGTCCAATAGCACAGTCAAGGACTACCATGCCCAAACTCCATATGTCACTGTTGTAATCATAAGTGCTTCCCCTAATTCTTTCTGCTTAGAAAAGAAAATATAAACATTTATAATTAATATTCTGCATAGAACTGTTCTGAGCATTTGTTTCCCCTAATTCTTCTCTTTTGTTTGTTTCCTAGACCTCTAATATCAATCAAAGTTCCCTTGTTTTTTTTATGGATCTTAGATATATATTTGTGTTCATGTCTATCCCCAAATCTTATAGTTATCTCTACACTTTTTGACTTTTTGTTTTGTTATCTCTGCTCTCTCTTTTCTATCGATTGAAGTTCACTTTTTATTATCAATCGAAGTTAAGTGTTTATTTATTTATTTATTTTTTTAATTATTAATTATAAAGTAAATGGTAAATTTGCAAACAGTCTCTATTGTGATCATTCAAAAGACAATTGTATCCTGATTTTGTTTCTCTAACATCTATTTGTCGTTGTTCCATGCATCGCTTGGACTTTAATCATTTTTTTTTTTTCTTTCACTTTTGTATCCACCACTTGGACTGTAATCATTTTTTTTTAACATCCCTGTATATTTAAGTAATCAAGTTGCATGACAAATTAAATTTCTACCCCTACATTATTTCTTATTCCTTTTCAAATCATCAAATGCATAGAAAATTATATTTTCATCCCCTATCTCATTTTACAATCTAAGATAATTATACCTTGATATTATTTGATTAAGCTTAATTATTAATTTTTTTACTAAAAAAATTCATGATATTTAGTATTTACACAGTAATAAGAGGTTTTACCATTAGAATTTTTCGTTAGATATTAATTGTAAAGTAAGCATTAAATTTGCAAACAGTCCCTATTGTGGTAATTAAAAAAGATAAATTTATCCTTATTTTGTTTATCTTACATCTATTTGCCAATATCATTTAAGAGCTTTTGAGGGTTATAATTCAAAATCCACCGTGTTAGAATTTTAAATTTACTATACAGTCCCTGTTGTGTTACTATCACTAAGACCTATCTATTAAGTAATTCTACAAACTTGAAGGGTTGTATTTGTCATTTGACTTTCAACGAAAATCTTAGAGTAATTATATAAACTCTATGGGTTGTACTTGTAATTTTACTTTCAAACAAATTAAAAATAAAATAAAATGGAATGCTATAATTTTGAGAGAAACTCTCTCTTGTCATTTAACTTCCAAAGAAAATCCAGGGGTAATTATATAAACTTTAAGGGTTGTATCTGTAATTTTACTTTCAAACAAAAAATGGGATGCTATAATTTGGCCAACCAACTCCTTTTCTTTTATATAGTTAATAGAAATTTCCCTAAACTAGTGTGTTTTAATCTTTTAGCTTGGGGTTATTTTAAAAAATAAATAAATAACAAACTATGTGTATATTATTTTGTTACTGCAAGACCTAATTTAAAAGATAATAACCTAACCTGATAGAATCTATCAAGAAATTAGAATTGAATAACTTCAATCCAATGTTATTCAAACTCACAATTATATTCAAATTCACAATTATCTACTAATCAAAAATTAATGAAACTTCCTTCACCCAAAAAAAAAAAAATTAATGAAACTTCAATCCAATGTTATTCAAATTCACAATTATCTACTAATAAAGAATTAGAATTAATGAGCCTAATTAGTCGGTAACAAGTAACAAGTTGGGAAAAAGAAAAGGCCAGAAAAAGAAACGAAAAGAAAAAGAAAAAGAAAAAGGATGACGACTTGACTCCATGGAGAAAGACTAGACTAGGTGGTCGAATGAGCTTCCGAGACTCTTAATTTACCGTACAACATCTTTTCCTTTTTGTTTTTTCTCTGCTTAATGTTGAGTGGCTTGTGAAAAAAAAAATACCACATAGGATAAATAGACAGTCTATTAAAAAATGTATCTCTAATGCAATTATGCATATTAAACCTCACGTTGATATGGTAAAAAATATATATTAGACATTGTCAACATGACCGTCTACTTTCAGATAGCCTGTGTTGTTTTTTTTTCGGTTGACTTAACAAGTATTTAAAATTGACATTAATTTTTCATCTATTTTTGGTAAGAAAATAAACTAAAAAAAAAAAAATTGGACACATCATTAAAAATAAATGTGTTTTAAACAGAAGAGCATTGGAGACCAAATTTTTAGTTGATTGACTATCTAGTTTATCTTTACGCCACATAGGAAGCAAGTCTCTTGATATTGTTGACATGTCAACGATTTTTGGTACGCATGCCACTTTTGCATTGGAGATGCTCTTTAACTCTTTCGCCTGCAAGTTTTCCTTTCCTATTAAGTATTCTTTCCACTATCTCATTTCATTCAAGAACACATTTTGGTTTTGTTCAAAGCTCTCTCTCTCTCTCTAGCAAGTAGCAACAGTTTGATTATTTGGTGATATTTTGTGGTTGATTATTATGGCGACACCAAAAGAGCACATAGAGGAGATCAGGAGGAAGAAGTTCTCCATCGGAGGTGAAGTGAATCCGCTTACAGAGGAACTTCACCTCACTGTCAAAATGCTCTCTGCTGAACTTTACGCCAAGGATGTCCATTTTCTCATGGAACTCATTCAGGTCTCTTTCTTCTTATAATAATAATAATATGACCCATAAGTACTGATGTTTATTTGAAATGAAGTTAATTAATTAACAAAGTATGATTTTTTATTTGAATTGATATATATGACAGAACGCAGAAGACAATGAGTATCCGTCGGGTGTAAATCCATCGCTGGAGTTTGTAATAACATCGCGTGACATTACAGGCACAGGAGCTGCAGCCACTCTTCTCATGTTCAACGACGAGAAGGGTTTCTCTGCTTCCAACATTAACTCCATTTGCAGTGTTGCCAAATCCACTAAGAAGGGCAACAGAAATCGTGGCTATATTGGCGAGAAAGGTACCTTCTTCATCTTCTCTAATTCAATTTTACTATTATAACATTCTTATTTTTCATTTTTTTTTTAAATTAGAAATTGTTATTCCTTTCTGGATTTGGATCCCCTCCTCACCCCATCTTGTCCTCACATATATCAATGGTCTTAATTAATTCTACTTTTGGTAGAGTAAAAACAAAAAAAAATTAATTGAAATAATCCAAACCATTGATTTGTTATATTAGACACGTGGCAATAGATTATAGAGGTGAGGACAATTAAGGTGATGAGAGGATCCAGATCCTTTCTACGGATGCCATTTGGTATGTGTACTTATTTTATTTGCTAAAAATGCTTTTAAGATCATTTTTTTTCTCCCAGCATATTTTTAAAGATGGTAGGTAAGGTAACAGTAGAAAAAGGTTCTCTCTGCATCCACTTTATTAGGAAAGTTTCTATGCATATATATGCAGCATATTCATAGTTCATAAAGTTATAAAATCACTACAACAAGACAACCATTTAACAACATGAAATGCATGTTGCAACATGCATATCTATGCAGATATTGTTAAAACATTCTTCCTCTTTTACAATAAACAAAGAAAGTTGTCATCATCTAAGATATTACAACATTCATATATTGTTGTGAAATTTTTATTGACAACATCACATGCATGTTGTCTAATGTGTGTATTGACGTTTGAATGAGAGGTGTTATTGTAGAACAATTGTTCTGCTATTTTTGTATATCTCATTAATGCTTGATTTACAAGTATATATAATTACACAGGTCGTGCATCACCGTATAGGAGATCTAAAGCTATTTAACTACTTAAACTAATAACTATCAGCTAAAGAATGAATACAATAAAAGCAGTATGAGATAAAAACAAAGACTTCAAGTGACGTCTACTTCTATTCTACTTCTATTAAACTATTAACCTGATAACTATAAAGATAATTACAACAAGTGAATCAGTATAGGATAATGACAAAGACAAAGTCTTCAAGTCTGAGGAAGAGACGGATTGGTATGGGACTCCAAGTCTGAGGTGGAGTTGGACTTCAAGTCTGAATTGGAATTGGACTTCAAGTCTGAGTTGGAGTTGGATTATGTACGTAAGAGTGCTGAGAGTACTGAATCCTGATAGTGTGTGTTTTTTTTTTTTTTTATAAATAAAATAAAAATAAAATTATTTATCAAATTGCAAAATAAATCTGGAACTAAAATATAAAAAGTACATTTTTGAACAAAGTACCAAAGACATGGAAAATAAATACTTCTAAATTATTTCTCAAATTGTAAATACAACAAGCGATTGAAATTGCAAACTAAAAGAGGATGCAACAAATTGTACATATTCATAAAAAAAGAAAGAAAAAAAAAATACACCCGATATATGTTGTTGCACCAATTTGTAAATAAGTGGCCTGAAACCTGCTATAATTTTCTTGGCCTTCAATTCAAAAAAAAAAAAAATATATATATATATTGTAACAAAGGCCTCAACTATGAAACCTGAAATCAAAATGTAATTAATTACATGCAGCACCCAGATACCTGCAGTATCCCAAAGGTCC
The DNA here is from genome assembly GCA_008009225.1 of Acer yangbiense. Taxonomy (NCBI): domain Eukaryota; kingdom Viridiplantae; phylum Streptophyta; class Magnoliopsida; order Sapindales; family Sapindaceae; genus Acer; species Acer yangbiense. The sequence goes on along the minus strand of CM017763.1, from coordinate 8,727,303 downwards.
AAATTGAAAATGATCTCATCAACAGCCACATTGGCAATGAAATTATCAAATACTGTTGGTATATAATCCTGGCAAATCGAAATGCACAAAAAAAATATGAGTAGAAGACACAGAAAATCCACAGAAGCTCAATCAAAGCAAATTAAGTGAGAATCTACACTAGAATGTTTATCAAAAACCCACATAGAGAAACAGTATAAAAGTCCATAAATGGAAACCAAACATGATATAAATGGAGAAAGATGGGGTTTTTTTTTTTAGACAGATGGTCTTAAAAGACTTACAGTTGGGAACTGGTTGCTTGTGTAACAGATGAGCATACATGTCTTGCCAACAGCTCCATCTCCAACTGTAACACATTTAATGAACTTCGAAGCACCCATTTCTCTCTTAAAACTCAACAACTTGCACAGTTACTATTAGCTCTTTTAGCTACGGAGAGCTCTAGTATTTCAATATTAGTGCCTCACAGAACCAACTTTCAGGGATAATAAAGAGACCGAGTTGCAAGCAATAGCAGGTAAGGGAAGAAAGTACAGCAACAAGTTTCAATATAGGTGTCAAAGAATTTACACACCAAAGTACAAATGCAAAATAAAATATAGACTTATGTTGAATGATTGAAGCAGAAGAGCAACAAAGCTCTGATAGTAATGTAGTCTGAACTAGATAAATAAAACAAATAAAAATACAAAAAGCAAGAGGATGACTCTTAACCAATTAATCAACTTCACTTGAAATTTGAAAACCTTTGTAAAGTGATCATACAAGGTGCTGTTAAAAATGCCAATACAAGAAAACAATGCATATGGAAAAAAGAAAAAAAAGAAAAAAAAAAAAAAAAAAGACAGATAGTCGAAATTTATGATCATACACATTTTGCCAAGCCTTTTCACATCGAAAGCAAGTTACAATCTTCTCTACAGAGCCTATACCACTACCACATACATCAAAAGGTTTGACCTGAAATATGAAACAAACACATAGAAAAATCATAAATACAATAACAACTGAATTTTCCTTATAAACTAAAACTAATAATTCATATCCACTCCCATATATTCTATGCTCAAATTGACAAGAATCTCATCACCGTGGAACAAAAATATAAAACAAATAAAGAAAAAACATCAATTTCATATTAATACGCAATCAAATAAATGAAAAAAACATCGAAATTTCACAATATAGAATTCAATGTTCAGCTCTTTAGAACATAAATTATAAAATTAACCAAACAAAAAACAGAGAGTTAAAAAAGTGACCTTGTAACCGGTAACCAATTTCTTCTTCTTCAATTGAACACCTAAATTGGCAAAAACAAAATTCATTAACCCTAGAAACCAAATCAAATATTGATAATCACAAATTCTAAAATAAAACACTTTAAAACCTGAGATATAGTAATTTCAACAAAATAATCTCTCAATCTTCTCCATCAATAACTTCGTTTACATCATCAACAAGCTCATGACAATAACTCCATTTTTGTCGATCCTTCTTGAACATGACATCCCATCACTAGCAGAGGAGGCGTCCTTGAGAGTAGCAGAATAATTAATTAATCGATCGCTGTAAACATTAGAAGAACGACTCCACGAACATTAGAAACAGAAAACCATCAAACGACTTAGATTTTAACGAAGAAGAATAACATTTAAATCGAAACGAAGAAGAACGACTCGGATTTGTTTAACTTACTTGAGAGTAGCAATAATCATCGTTTTTAGAGTAGAAGAATTCATGTGATTTTGTATCTTTGAATCTGTTCGTGTGTTGGATGAGAAATTAGGGATTGGTGAAATTAGGGAAGGAAGAGAGAAGTGCACAAAAAGAGAAATTAGAAAACGAAATTAGAACTTAATTACGGTGGTTAAATGTTATAAAAGAGATCCACACAATTTGATCTCTGTAATTACGGTGGTTAATTACAGATGCATTCCACCAGATGCATAATATAAAGTTAGAGATAGTAATCAAGTCGCCGCGACCCCTTGTGGTATTTTTTTTAAAAAAAAAAAAAAGGTAAAAAGGTAGACAGTAGAAAAGTGCTTTTAGAGATCCCTAAGTTTTGAAAAATCATCGCATAATTCTTATTACCGAATTTTATTAGGTTAATGTAAAGGTCAAGAATATCTTAGGTTTTATTTTTTTATTTTTTTATTTTACATAAAATATATATACACTACAGTAAATATTATTATAAATTGAAATTTTAAAACAAATAAAAATTATTATTGAAATTTTAGCTTATTCTGAATTTGATAGAAAATTAGAAATACAAAGAGGTTGATTCCTAGAGGCTTTGGTGGCCTTTAAAATTATTTTGCATTTTAATTTTGAAATTTCGCTTGAGTTAAAAAAAATAAAAATTATTTGTTTCCGATGATCCTATCTTCTTTATAGAGGACAAAAGACATCTCGGTTTTGTATATTCCAATCAATAATGTAGCAATCGATAAATATATACACATTCTAGTGGTGGCGGTGCCAGAAATTAAAAAAAAAAAAAAAAAAAAATTTGAGCCAAAGTGAAAAACTTATAAAATATAAAGATAATTTCATAATTTCACAAACTGTTTTTATAAATTTTTTAAAACTTTTTTTGTGGGAAGGGGGTCCCATTAGTCATAGGAGTCCAATTGAATACGTTGATGAAAAACGGTGATACCACTTAAATAACATAGGAAGCCAGGAAGCAACTAGATTATATAAGGAAACAAAAATGAACCTAGAATCAGAGTGAATAGCCAAACTTTAATTGAAAATGTAGGCAATGGTCATATTATGTATGCACAATGTGTAGTTCTAACTTTTAATACATGTTCTATTTTTGTAACACGTAGGAATTGGGTTCAAGAGTGTGTTTTTGATCACTTCTCGGCCTTACATTTTCAGTAATGGCTATCAGATTCGTTTCAATGAAGACCCCTGTCCATACTGCAATCTCGGTTATGTGGTTCCTGAATGGGTTGAGGAGAATCTGATAATTTCCGAAATTCAGCAAATTTATGGTTCTGGTTCTACTCTTCCAACCACAACTCTGATATTGCCTTTGAAGGCTGACAAGGTCAATGCTGTCAAGCAGCAGCTCTCTAGTGTTCAACCTGAAGTTCTCTTATTCCTTACCAAGACAAAGAGACTCTCTGTCAGAGAACATAATGAGAATCCAAAGCTAAACACTGTCAGTGCTATAGCTATAACCAGTGAGACAAACTTTGTGAAAAGGAAGAACATTGACGCGGAGTCCTCTATGCTCCATCTTGCTGCACAGGGTGACAAGTTTGACAATGAATGCAGCTATTATATGTGGAAGGAAAAGTTTCCTGTTAACAAGAAAAACAAAGTGGAAAGAAGAATGGAAGTAGATGAGTGGGTCATCACTTTGGCATTTCCTTTCGGGGAGCGTCTTCAGCGAGGCACTACTTCTCCTGGGATCTATGCATTTCTTCCTACTGAAATGGTGACGAATTTTCCCTTCATTATGCAAGCAGATTTCCTTCTATCATCATCAAGGGAAACCATACTCTTTGATGATAAGTGGAACAAAGGGATTCTTCGCTGCATGCCTTATGCATTTGTTAATGCTTTAACCTCGTTGGTGAAACAGACAGAAGATGCTCCGGTGTCTAGTTTGCCTCCGATGTACATGTTTAGCTTCTTGCCGATCACCAGCTCTCCCTTTCCACAGTTGAATGCTGTCAGGGAAAATATTAAAGCAAAGCTGGTTGAAGAAAATATTATCCCTAGTGAGTCCTACTTGAATCAGAAGCTCTTCCAAAAGCCCCGTGAAGTGGGGAGGCTAATGTCCGCTTTTGGGAATATTTTGGAGAAAGCAAAGGGTCAAGGTGTGAACTTGGATAATCTGTCAAATCATGGGATATTTGTTCTCAGTTCTTCTTTCGATAAAGAAGAGTATGATGAGATACTAAACTTCTTAGGTGTAGGACAAGTCAGCAATGATTGGTATGGAAGGTGCATACAGAGTACTGATCTGGTAATGGGAGTATCCGAGGATGTTTATTTGGAGCTTCTCCTTTTCCTAGCTGATAATTGGTCATCCAAATTCAGCTGGACCGACATCAAGAACATTCCTTTGATAAAATACATTGACCTTGATGGGAAGGTGGCTTTGTGCAGCATAAATGATAACAATCGGAGGGTAGTGTGCTTGTTGCGTCATGATTCATGGTTGATTGATTGGAATAGAGAATTCCGATGTGCCGCTAATTATTTCTTTATGCCACAAAGCACACATATAGCCATTCAATCATGTTCGAAGAAGGAAACGTTGAGGAATTGGATGAAGGTTCGAGTGATGAATGTTGAAGTTAATGAGTATGCAGCCGTTCTCTATGATAAATTAAATGGTAACCGGAAGCTGGTTTTAGCTTATGCTCACTTTTTGTTCCACTCATATTCAAGGAAATATTTATCAGCATGGGAGGTTGCTTCTCTGTGTTCGAAAATGCCACTTGTTGACAATTATGGGCAGTTGAACATAAGAAGGAATAAGATTCTTGTACCTGCTAATGGAAGCAAATGGGTAGAACTGATTGGTTCAAATCCATGGACACATGAAGGCTATATTGAACTAGGAGAAGACTATTTGCAGCCGGGGAATTTTGCTGGCCAAACTACTACTGGGGTTCAACTCATGGAGTTCCTAAGAACTTATGTTCAAGCTTCCGATATCCCAGATATAATTCCTCCCAATGCTGGCATACCAGCTTTGTCTTCCCCACTCACAAAGCAAAATGCTTTTTTGCTCTTGGATTGGATTAGAAGGTTGAGAATTTTGGGAATTGGCATCCCACAAAGGTTTCTGAATTGCATCAAAGAAGGTAGTTGGCTAAGAGTGATAATGAATGGCTCCTCTTCATATAGGCCGCCGGCACAGTCATTTTATCTTAATGATGCATTGGGAAAAATTCTACAGAATGGATCAGTGCTTGTTGATATTCCCCTAGTGGACCCGAGTTTTTATGGCAATAGTATATTGGAGTACAAGGAAGAGCTGAGAACTATTGGAGTAATGTTTGAATATGCAGAAGCGTGTTCATTCATCGGGAAGCGTCTAATGTCTTTGGCATCATCTTCCAATCTAACCAAAGGCACCTTGTTCTCAATACTTAATTTTATTAAATTTTTAAGAGAAAATGTTCTTCCACTGGAAAGTTTCATTCGCAGTATCAAAGATGGAAGATGGCTAAAGACATCACAGGGTTACATGTCTCCACTTGGATCTATTTTATTTTGTCAGGAGTGGAAAGTTGCCTCACAAATCAGCAGCATTCCTTCCATCGATCAAGATCACTATGGTGTCGAAATTCTTAGTTTCAAGACGGAACTCCAGTTGCTCGGTGTTGTCGTGGGCTTCAATGACAATTACCAGCTTGTTGCTGAACACTTGAAAATGCCTCCCTCATGTCCTCTCACTTCTGAGGCCACTCTTTTAGTGCTGGCTTGCATTCGTTATTATCCAAAATCCGCTGACAAGTTTGTTAAAGCACTTCAACATTTAAAGTGCTTGAAGACAGATTCTGGTTTCAAGAGTCCAGTTGAATGTTTTTTGTTTGATCCTGAATGGGGCTGTCTTTTACAGGTTTTCAGTGGTATTCCCATCCTTGATCAAAAATTTTATGGAAGCACCATCTTGGGCTATAAAGCGGAGTTGAAGAAATTAGGGGTGTTGGCTGATTTTGAGGAGTCTGTCAAAGCATTTGCTGATCTTTTTAAGCGGCGGGTTTCTACATCATCCATTTCGAAAGATAGTGTCTTGTCTTTTCTTTCATGTTACAGGAAGCTGAAGAACTTTTCTCACAGATTTCCTTCTGATTTAAGAAAATGCATCCGTGAGGGTAAGTGGTTGTGGACACAGCTTGGCTCTCATCGATCTCCATCTGAATGCATTCTGTTTGGTCCAGAGTGGGAATCTATCGCTCCAATTACTGTGCTTCCTTTTATTGATGACAGTGACGCTCACTATGGCCTGGCAATTCATGAATACGAAAAAGAGTTGAAGAGCATGGGAGTTGTTATTAAATTGGAGGACGGTGTGAAGTTTGTGGCTTATAGTCTTTGTTTTCCCTCGAATCCCTGCAGAATCACTCGTGTTAATGCACTATCACTGCTGAAATGCATTCGGATATTGCAAGAGAAGGGGCACTGTTTTCCCGAATCCTTTCTCAGAAATGTTTCTCAAAAATGGTTAAAGACTAATGCTGGTGCTGGTTATAGGAGTCCAGACCAGTGCTGCCTGTTTGATACTGAGTTGAAACAGTATTTGAAGCCGATTGATGGGCCTTTCATTGATGAAACCTTTTATGGTTCGGAAATTAATTCTTTCAGAAAAGAATTGAATGACATAGGAGTAATTTTGCATGTTGGAAAGGGATGTTCGTTGCTTGCTAACCACCTTGATTCCCACTCTGACTTAGCTACCATAACTCGGATATATAAATTCCTGGCAAAATTTATGTGGGAAGCTGATGCAGAAGCTAGCAGAAGAATTTGGATTCCGGATGGTAATAAGAAAGGACAGTGGGTCAATCCCACAGAATGTGTTTTACATGATAAAGATGATCTTTTCTGCTCACAATTGTATGTATTAGACAAACACTACAGCCGTAAGTTATTGGGATTCTTCGCCAGTGCTTTTGGTGTTAAATCCATTCCTACTGTTGGTGATTTTTGCAAGCTTTGGAAGGTTTGGGAAAGTTCAGAACATAAGCTCTCCCATGGTGAGTGTTGTGCCTTTTGGGTTTGTGTTATGAGGCACTGGAGTTCGAAGACCGAGAAACTTCTTGCTGACTGCTTGGTGAAGCTGCCCGTTGATTCAGGCTCGGATGGAATTTTGTTGTTTGACAGGCGTGATGTCTTCATTGCAGATGACCTGCAACTGAAGGATGCTTTTGAACAATCTTCTTGTGGCTCAATATTTGTTTGGTATCCTCAGCCTAGCTTGCCTGCTTTGCCTCGGACTAAGTTGCTTGAAATATTTAGCAAAATTGGGGTTCGCACAATCTCTGAGTCTGTACAGAAGAAAGAATTGTCCTTAGAAGAAGGTGTGGAATTCAAGCAGGTGAAACCAAGGGATATATATATTGACAAAGTGTTGGCTAAGCTCATTCTTGGCTTCCTAGGCAATCCTGCTCTTAAGCTGGAAGCAGCGAAGAGATATGAAGCTGTGAAGTGCCTCCAGAATCTCTCAGTACAGGAGACCGAAGAACCAATTGAAGAAAGGTATAGTTTATCACTGACTTCAGGGAAAATTGTGAATGTGAGAGTAAGCCAAATGGTTCGTTGGGATAGAGAGAGTTCAATTCTTTTCACACAGAGGTTGGACAGGTCTAACCTGCTTGAATATGCAACACACTTTTCTGAAGTTATATCCAAGGGGGTGTTATGGGAAATGGAAGATCATATAAATGCACTAGCTGAGCTGATTAGGTTGTGCTTCCTGCTGGAATTCAATGAAGAAGATGTTGGGTTTCTTATGAAGTCCAAGAATTTGCAGATTTTCATGGAGGATGAGGAGTTCCTGTCTGTAACTTTCCCATCTGAGTAGGCATGGTGTGTGCTGCTATTTGCTTTTCTTGGCTTGTTGTGTGCAGCCGTGCAGGTATTTAATTAATCAAGTAAAATGGTGGTGTGCCTTTTATTATATCTTTCATTTTTGTTTAATTTTATCTTTTCTCTTTCATAATTTGGCCCCCATGAATAGGAATCTGTAGAAGTCTGCTCATTGTGAGGTACTGATCTTGTAACTTGTAAGCATGCAGGAATTGTATTCATCTTGTTTGTGGTCTTAAAGCAAAGGGGGAGATTGTTGTAGATGGCCATAATTGCTTTATTTGTTATATAACTATACTTAATTAATCAAGAAATAATAAAAATATAATAAGAAGTATTAAAGAAGACTTTGGCAGCTTATTCTATCTTTTAAATTAACGGTACAAACGTTTTTTTTTTGTTTTTTTTTTTGTTTCTCTCTCGATTATAATTTCTCATCATATTCCGAGTAAAAGTTTTCCTCCTTGATTAAGCTTTTCTTTCAACACTTTTTATTTTATTCCAACATGCTTTGTACTATAGGGCTGCGTTTGGCAGCCAAGATTAGACAGGATTGGACATGTCCAATCCTGTCCCTATGTTTGGTGAGCACATCGGATTGGAGAACCAATTCGGTGGAGCCCACTTCTTATCTGGAAAGTTGGGACTATTTTAGTCCCACTCTTTTATTCTTTTTTATCTTTTACAAATTTTTTTAGCTGGGATCCATTCTTTTCTTCTTTTATATTTTTTACTTTATTGGTTGTTTATACCCAGGGGCGAATACAAGGGGGGGCCCATAGGGGCCATGGCCCCCCCCAGCCAATCACAATAGAAGAAATTTAACTTGTTAGCATATTAAAATATTATAGTATATAATAATTGTAACCTGGTCCCCCATGATATTCATAATATAAATTTTTTCCATATTTATGTTTTGCCAACACAAAATCAATCCCTTTTAGTATTTTAATTTCTTATGATTTCATACATTATTTCCTAATATAGTCTATATATGGGTTCAGCGACTACACGGTTATTGAATAGTTACATGGTTAATTTTTCAAGGATTTCAATCAAAAGGTCTACAAAAATCAAAGATTTAAAATTTTAAAAGAAATTAAAACTAAAAGGAAATAACCTCATCTCGTAAATACATTCGCAACTATACATGAACTATATAGCAGCTAAACCCGTCTATATACTATATATGTAAGTAATTTATATTTTTTATTAGGTATTCACTAGAACAAATTAAGACTTTTTTTAGACGATATGAGGTTGGTCCAGTGGTAAACCCCTCATACTTATACCATGAGATTGTGGGTTCGAGTCCTCAAAAAAAAAAAAAAAAACCCGAATTTATGTAATATTTCAAAAAATAAAAAAAAGAAGAAGACTTTATTGAGTATTTTATTATGCAATATTTATCTTGTTTTGAGGTGGACTAGGTGGTTCTTATGGTTTACTCTATATAATTTGTATTATTAACTTAAAGATTAAACGGTATTACATTTGGATATATTAATGTATTTTTCTTATGTGATATTTAATATTAGTTTCTGTCCTGGCCCCCCCCAAAGCCAAAATCCTAGCTCCGCCCCTGTTTATACCAGTCTTTTGTTTTTTTTTTTTTAAAGAAAAAGTATATTATTTATATTTAAAATAAAAAATTTATTTAATCCGATTTAAAAATTAATTTACTATAAGTTTTTTTTATTCTAATAATTAAAAAATATTATTTTTTTCAATTAAAACTTAAATGTTATTTTATTTCAAATTAATTTTATTTATTTTTTAAATTTTTATTTACTTTAAAAAAAATTATTTTATTCAAAAAATAATTTAATAATTTTATGTACATTAGCATTTAGATATGTCAAAATGATTTGTACGATATAATAAGTTTTATAATAGGATAAACATAACAAATAATTTCATTAGTTATCTAATAATTATAAATTTATAATGTATATACCAATGGCCTGTTCTGTTGGGCCTTTCCAGTTTTGTTTGATTTTGTCTCTGTTTTGTGGACGGTTTCCTCTGTCTTTGTAGCCTATGGCGCCTGTTCTTGGCAGTGTGTGGTTTGTTCTCTAGTATTCCTTTGTTTGGCCTTTCTTGGCCCTTAATAAATATTTCTGTGCTATTCAAAAAAAAAAACCAATGGCCTCTTGTCTTGGTGGTTGGAGTCTTCAAGGTGAAGTTCCACCACTAAGTTAAATATTTATCTCAACTTTCACCATAAAATCCCAAAGTGTAGGGAGCCCTCAAATGTAACATCTCCCCAATAGTGGGAGTAATATTCCGAGCCGTGCTGGTAAAGTCTAATCTCGTCAGGTCCCGCAGTGGTTGTAATTCAAAAAAATAATATATAAACAAACAGAAGAATCATTCTAAATCATATACGTTCAAAGAAAAAACTAGTGAATTACTGTAACCAAACTAGATGAATCTTTCATTATATTTTAATGCTTTAATTAATTATTAAAAAAAAATGACAATTCAAAGCTAGAAGAATACTAAACATGACATTGAAATACTAAAAGTACAATCCTAAATTTTGTTTTAAAAAAACATGCTTGAGATATTCCTTTCGGATCAGGATTCTGCCTTTTTTTTCCTAAACTTTTCATAATCTAGTGATACCTAAGCATATAATAAAATACATGATTAACATCTGTTCACTTTTTTTTTCTCTTATTTTTCACAAGAAACCATTTTGTTGTTTTCGTTGGTTTGATCTCCAAAACCCCTTTAGCTCATTAGCTGTATCTGCCCTTTTTTTAAATTTGATTTGCTCCGTTAGCATCCTCTGTTTTGAAATTTACTTTGAAAGGCTTCAAAAGGGTTGACATTGCTATTTCCGTTGCCGGAAAAGTTGCCGAATGTTTTTAGCTCAGCAGAATTGATTTTTATAATGTTTTTATTGTTACAAGCCATGAAAAATCAAAATGATGCAGAATTCACATATCTAGAGTACACTTAAATTGTCTTTTCATACTTTTCATATAAGGTGCTCAAATCTTTAGATAAAAGCTATAACAGGAAATCAATCACAAATGTTCATGAAAATTCACGCATTTATATGGCGATCCAGGAGAACTCCAGTTAAATAAATCCAGAGTACTTGAACTGCTAGAAATGTACAAAATAATGAGCTCTTTTTTTTTTTTCAAAAATGATCATCAAATGATTTGTAATACTAGAGAAGCAGTAAAGTACATTTATTAATTATTATTATGAAGGTAAAGTTTAAAACAGAACAATTGAAACCACCGCCTGATGTAGCTTGTCCTAGGTTCGAGGACGTTACTCCTAGCCGTACAACCTCAGATGATCATAATGAAGAGTACATAAGAGCTCTTACGCTTGCGAAGACGCACCATCATTCTGCAAAATTGAAGATATATAATACCCAACTGATTATACATATTTGCGGTTTGATGTAGATTGAATCTACATCCTAGACAATATTTTTTTTGTTTAAGGTTTCACCAACCTCTTCAAGCTGAGTGTATTAATTAAATTTCTCAGAGTCGTTGGAATCATCTACCTCGGAGTCATAGGAATCGCCTACCGTAATTCTGTGTAACAGAGACAATGAGAAACACGGTTAAGCAAACCATATGAAAGTGTATAACATAGAGGAATGGTGTACTCATGTACCTTGAATCTTGTAAAGTTTGTATTGTTGTATTCAGGTCACCCTCCAAGGTAAAATATGTCACATTTAGCTTTACTTTCTGTAACATTGGGATGGTTATGTCTCCGACAAGAAAGACTGCAAGTGTTAAAAGTCCTCAATTGGCTGAAAATAATCTCATATTGTTACATCTCCCTCCTTTGCTACTACTTATATCGTTGACTTGCAGTATTCTATTGGCATTTCTCTGAGTTGCACCAACTTTTGGCCGTTAAGGATGATGCAGCAGCATCTGGTGCGTTGGATTGCTTGGCATACACGGATTGCAGCAGAGTGGGTATTCTGGCTGAGAGAGGGCGTGACTTGACAAGTTGTGTTGACATGGAAGAAAGGGGGCAGCTGCTGTGAGCTGGCCGTTTGGGCTCCTTAGTTTTTTAGGATTCAATTTCCTTTTCGTAGTCCTTTTTTATTTAGGAGTTGTTTATTTTCCTAGTTAGGATTTCTTTTAGTTTTTAGTTTAGAATTTGATTCCTTTTGGGAATTAATTTACTGTTTTTCTATTTAAGTTGTTGGATTTCTATTTGTTGAGTTTAGTTGATTTATTAATAAAATTTCAGAGATAGTTTTCTCAAATCCAATTACTACATTCTTTGCGAAGTTTGGAGTTCTTGAAGCCTGACAATAATCCTTCGTGTGCAAAGTTGATTATTTTTAGTAGGTTGCTTTCCGAATTAGTCTCGCGAGTTTTTCTCGTATAGCTTCCGCTACACCAGTTGGTATCAGAGCCGTGTTCATTCAGGACATCAATATGCCGCCGAAGAGACGACAACCTAACCGGATTTTTGTAGAAGAGGCCGTCGAACGTGACCGTGTGACACAATTGGAGCAACAGATGGTGCTAATAACAGAGCAGCTTGCAACGTTAATCGCCAATCAGAATCCTAATGCTAACCAAAATCCTTTCCATGCCTTAAATCCTAATGCTAGAGACGTTGAGGAAGAAAGTACTGAGGAGAGTGATTCGCAAGTGGAGACTCCACCGCAGATGCCACAGCAGGTACCAAGACAGATTCCACAGCAGCGCCAGGCACCAGATCGTGAAGACAATCGACGGTGGGAGTCGGGAATGAAAACTGAAATCCCAGAATTTCAGGGCAGCCTTTCACCTGAAGAGTTTCTCGATTGGCTCGGAGTAGTAGAAGAAATCTTGGAGTTCAAAAACATACCGGTAAATGCAAGAGTAGCCTTGGTGGCAACTCGGCTTCGAGGGCGCACCGCAGCTTGGTGGCAGCAAATCAAGATTACACGGACTCGAATGGGCAAACCGAAAATTACAGATTAGGAGAAAATGGTCCGAAAGTTGCTCGCAGAATTTTTACCACATAATTTTCGAAAATTGATGTATCAAAGATTACAAAATTTGTGTCAAGGTATGAGATCAGTAGATGACTACACAACAGAATTCTACCAATTGATTGTGCGCAATGATATCCAAGAAGCCCAAGATCAATTAGTATCAAGATACTGCGGAGGTTTGCGAGCACAAATTCTAGAGGTCGTGAATCTCTTTGATCCGATCACAGTTTCAGAAGCTCATCAGAGGGCCTTGCAAATAGAGAAGACAGTATCAAGACGAGGAGGCGGACTGCTTTCTTATGGTGGTAGTGGTGTGATGGGAAGAACTGGGAACAATAGCAACTCAACCAACCGACTAGCTGCCATGGGAAACAACAGCAGTGCACAGAAAAAAATTTCGACGCTGAACCAACAGCCAAGACCGACAGGAGGGCTGAAGTGCTTCAGTTGTGGGGAGGTTGGGCATAGGCAATCAGAATGCAAGGCAGCAGGCAAACGAGTGTTGATCGCTGAAACAGGGGAGGAGGATGTGGCTGAATTTGGGGATGAACTACAGCTTGAAGAAGAAGCGATGATTGATGAAGATTTCGTGGAGGGTGATGTGGGTCCATTATTAATGGCCCGACATGCATTGTTAACAATTGATGATGAACCAACACTTGATAATAATCTCCCACCTGCCAGCTTGGAAGACAAATCCTTTACACCTGCGTTAGTTACACTTGATGAGGAACCAACAGTTGTTGACATTCCCACACCTGGCAGATTTGGGGAGAAAATTCATACAGCAGCAACAAGTGGCAAGGAAGCATCCTTGTGCATTAGAGACCGCCCAGCACCCAGTTTGGAGGTCGTGGACAGTGGCCACATACCTGAGATTCGTGGATCGGCCATGGTGACAAGACGGACGTTCTTAACTCCGCGCGCTGACGAGAATAATTGGCTACGTAACAATGTCTTTCAATCCACATGTACTATCCTGGGCAAAGTGTGCCGATTTATTGTTGATGGAGGGAGTTGTGAAAACATTATTTCTACGGAGGTGGTGTGCAAATTGGAGATAAAAACCGGAACTCATCCGAAACCGTACAAATTGGCTTGGCTGTAGAAGGGGGGAGAAGTCACGGTATCGCAGCATGCTCTTATTGATTTTTCAATTGGCAAGCATTACAAAGATCAAGTGTGGTGTGATGTGGTTCGTATGGACGCTTGTCACTTATTACTCGGGCGACCATGGCAGTACAATCGCAAGGTAAGACATGATGGTTTTAAAAATACTTACTCTTTTCTTTTTGACAGTATCAACATCATATTAGTACCAAGCAAGCCATCTGAAAAATTCAAGGCAACCAAAGGTTCCAACCTTCTCTCGTGCTCCAATTTCGAATTAGAGATGGAAGATACTGAGACAGTGTACTTGTTACTAAACAAAGAGGTCCCGCTACAGTGGAAGTCCCGGAGGCCGTGTTACCTTTGCTTGAGGAGTTTGCGGAAATATTTCCTAAAGATTTACCGGAAGGACTTCCGCCATTGAGAGATATCCAACACCAAATTGATCTCGAGCTGGGGGCTATGTTACCAAACCGTCCACACTATCGGATGAGCCCAAGTGAGCATGAGGAGCTGCGAAGACAAGTTGAGGATTTACTCGCCAAAGGTCATATCCGCGAAAGCCTTAGTCCGTGCGTGGTACCAGCACTGTTAATTCCAAAAAAAGACGGATCATGGAGAATGTGCGTGGACAGTCGTGCCATCAATAAAATTACAGTCAGGTATCGATTCCCGATCCCTCGATTGGATGATCTCCTAGACCAACTAAGTGGGGCAATGGTGTTCACAAAACTGGACCTAAAGAGCGGCTATCATCAAATAAGAATTCGACCGGGGGATGAGTGGAAAACCGCGTTCAAGACGCGTGAGGGGCTCTATGAGTGGATGGTCATGCCGTTCGGTTTGTCAAACGTACCAAGTACATTTATACGTGTGATGAATCAAGCATTACGGCCATTTATAGGGCAGTTTGTAGTCGTCTATTTTGACGATATTTTGATCTTTAGTGCAGCCCATAGCTTACATGTGCAACATATCCGGGAGGTTTTAACAGTGCTAAAAAAGGAACAATTGTTCGCTGCAGTGAATAAGTGCGTCTTTATGGCTTCGGAGGTTTTGTTTTTGGGGTATATAATTTCGGGACAGGGTCTTCGAATGGATGAAAAGAAAGTAGCAGCAGTACAACAATGGCCTAGTCTGACAAACATCACTAAGGTGTGAAGTTTTCACGGTTTGGCGGCGTTTTATCGTCGATTCATCCCTCACTTCAGTACTATCATGGCTCCAATTACTGATTGCTTAAAAGAAAAAAAAATTTAGTGGACACAAGCTGCGGAAGAGGCGTTTCAGCTCATCAAGTTGCGCCTAACTACTGCCCCAATTCTCATTTTGCCGGACTTTTCGCAGCCCTTTGAACTGCACAGTGATGCGTCCAAGGTAGGGGTGGGGGCTGTCTTGAGTCAAGCAAGCAAACCAGTTGCTTATTTTAGTGAAAAACTAACCGGCGCAAGGGTAAGGTACAACACTTATGACATCGAATTCTACGCGGTGGTTCAAGCCGTCAAGCATTGGAGACACTACCTTTTTCACCGTGAATTTATTCTTTACACGGATCATGAGGCCCTTAAACATCTCCATAGCCAGGATAAAATTTCAGCTCGTCATGCCTCCTAGTCCGCTTATTTGCAACAATTTTCTTTTGTTCTGAAGCACAAGTCAGGTGCGTCTAATAGGGTAGCCGATGCCTTAAGTCGACGTAGCAATTTACTGTCCAAAATGTCAGTCTCGATACCAGGCTTTGAGACTTTCCGGGATCTGCTGCAAGTTGACCCGTATTTCGGCCCTGTCATGGCAGATTTGGGCTCCACGGAAAACAGGGAATTTTTTTTGGTGGACGGCTTCTTGTTCCAAGGGAATCAGTTGTGCGTGCCTGAAGGGAGCTTGCGCTTACATATAATCAAAGAATTACATGGGGATGTGCATGTTGGGAGAGGTCGCACTCTGCAGCTGGTCAGGGACAGCTATTTTTGGCCAACAATTCGGCGTGAAGTGGACCGTTTCGTGGAGCGTTGCTATTGGAAGTAAATTAATGTACTTTAGTTGGAATCAAATACTGTAACTATCAGATTAGGCTGCACATAAATTGTAAATATATTGTATGTCGTATATATCAGGTAAGGTGCAGTAGGTTGAGTTTTAGTCAAATTCCTTTTCCTTCTAGGACTTTCAATTGTATAGGTTCGCTACTGAAACTGCTGTATATATTAATTCATGACTCAATGAAAATTGCGTGAGACAAAATTACACCAAAACAGAATTCCTCTTCACATGGTATCAGAGCTAACGATCCTGCTCTAAATTTTTTTTTCTTCGTTATTTCCTCCCCTCTCAATGGCAACTAATTCTGAAACCACACCTGCCGACAACTCCTCCCCATCAACCCCTACAATCATTAATGTTACGCCTTCAGCCTCCACAGCTCTTCGCTCCAACGAGTTTCATCTCATCACCATCAACATCTCTGCTCAAGCACCTCTCAAACTTACTGCCAACAATTACATGTCCTGGAAAATTCAGTTCCAAACTCTCTTCATTGGATATGACCTTCTTGGTTATATTGATGGCTCGAAGCCATGTCCACCAGCCACTCTCAATGTCAATGACGTCGAAACTCCGAATCCAACATACAATATTTGGGTTCGCCAGGACCAGCTCATTCTGAATGCAATTGTTGGTTCCCTGTCGCCAACAATCATCTCTTTTGTTGCAAGAGCCAAGACATCAATGGAAGCATGGACCATTCTAGCCAATACCTATGCCAAACCGTCTCGTGGCCGCATACAACAAATCAAAGCACTACTCAAACACTCCACAAAAGGTACTCAAAACATCACTGATTTTCTTCACTCTATTAAAGCCCGTGCAGATGAACTCGCTTTACTTGGTGCTCCGGTGGACAATGAGGATCTCACTGAGAGGATTCTTGATGAACTTGATGATGACTACAAGGAGTTGGTTCGTGCGGTTCAAGCCAGGGATACTCCTATCACATTTGATGAACTCCATGACAAATTACTGTCGTTTGAAGCATCCCTTAAGAACAACAAGAAAGACTCTGTCTCCTTTCCGGCCACCGCAAATACATCCACCAGAAACAACAATCAATGGCGCTCACAACACGCCTCCACCAATTGGCGTCCGCAAACCTCCAACCACTCAGGTTGGCGTCAGCCGCACAACACCACAAGCCGACCTCCCTCTCCTCACAATACCGGCCCATCATACCGCAGCAACCAAAATTCACCAAGACCATACTTAGGTCGCTGTCAGATGTGTGGAGTTCAAGGACATTCAGCCAAACGGTGCACTTCCTTTCAGATGATCCCAATTCAGCCTCCCGGAATAGGTACCACTCCATCGCACGTCTCCTCACCACCACCATGGCAACCCCGTGCACACTTTGCTGCTAATACCTCCGCCACCAATCCGGCATGGCTTCTTGACAGTGGCGCATCCCATCATGTTACTACTGACTTGAGTAATCTCTCACTACATGCCCCTTACAATGGATCTGACGATATCATGATTGGTGATGGCACAGGTCTCTCGATTGCGCACACTGGTTCCACAACTCTTCCCACTCATACTAAAACTTTTAGTTTAAATGATGTTTTGTGTGTTCCTGCCATGAAAAAGAATTTAATTTCCATCTCACAGTTTTGTAGTACTAATAATGTATCGGTTGAGTTCTTATCATCTTGTTTTCATGTGAAGGATCTTCGTACGGGGGCAATTCTTCTGAAGGGCACAACCAAGGATGGCGTGTATGAATGGCCGACTATCAAGTCCGAGTCCTCCCCAATCCTAGCTTTTTCCAGTGTTAGAACAACATCATCCAATTGGCATCATAGATTAGGTCATCCAGCTTACCCAGTTTTACAGCATATTATTTCCAATTTTAATTTAAATTTGTCGTCTCCTATATCTAAAGATATTTCTTGTCATGCCTGTCACTGTAATAAAAGTCACAAGAATTCTTTTTCTACATCATCTCTGGTCTCATCTCTACCTCTGGAAATTATATTCTCTGATGTGTGGACCTCTCCAATTATTTCCCGTGATGGTTTTAAATATTATGTAATATTTGTGGATCACTTCACCAAATATATATGGTTTTACCCTCTAGGAAAAAAATCTGAGGTCAAACAAACTTTCATTCGCTTCTAAGCCATTGTGGAAAATTACTTCAAAAACAAAATTAAAATTTTTTATTCTGACAATGGCGGAGAATATATATCACTAAGAGACTATTTTTCAGAAACTGGTATTTCTCATCTCACAACCCCACCCCATACACCTGAGCACAATAGATACTCAGAGCGACGTCATCGACACATTGTCGAGACTGGTCTCACATTAATGACCCATGCCTCTCTTCCCTTAGAGTTTTGGTCTAATGCCTTTGCTACGGCAGTCTATCTGATAAATAGGATGCCAACTAAAACACTATCCCTCTCGTCTCCCTATCAAAAGATTTTTGGCCATGCACCTAATTACTCTAAGCTCAAGATATTTGGCTGTTTGTGTTACCCGTGGCTTCGGCCATATTCGTCACACAAGCTTAATTCTCGCTCAACATCTTGTGTCTTTCTTGGGTACTCATTGTCCCAGAGTGCATATTTGTGTCTTGATCCATCTAGCAATAGAGTGTATGTGTCTCGTCATGTCCAGTTTGTCGAATCTATCTTCCCTTACAAATCGTTAAACACTGTGTCTCAAGGTTTGGTATCCGCCACCATAGAGTCTTGGATTCCACCAATCCTCCCAGTCACGTGTCCTATCCAAGGTCAGTCGGCCCCCTCCTTAGTTGGGCACTCATCAGAATTGCCACCTTACGCTGACTCCCTAACATCACTACAAGCTGCAGCTCCTCAAGCTTCAACACCGACTGCCACTGTCACACCAGAAGTTTCACCTACTGTCCCACCAGAGGCACCACCTACTGCAACCACTACACCAGTCAACTCGGCCACTGTCGTCGTCACAGCTAACCCTCCAACTGCAGCCAGTTCTGTACCGAAACCAACCTCAGCCCTGCAGATTTTGGCTCCCACTTCACAGCAGTAGCAGCCTCCAGCGATTTCTGACTCGACACAGCAGCAGTCCCCACTGGTTTCGGCTCCTACTTCTCCAATCAAACATCAAATGGTCACATGGGCTCAGAACGACATACACAAACCCTTACGGAAGCTTAATCTTCACACTCAGCTGCACCAATCAGATGAAATTGAGCCTTCTACAGTTACACAGGCTCTAAAGGAACCTTGTTAGCGACAGGCCATGTCAGACGAGTGTAATGCACTGATCAGAAATGGGACTTGGGAACTGGTCCAGCCGAACTCATCCACCAATGTTATTGGCTGCAAGTGGATTTTTCGAATCAAAAGAAAATCCGATGGCACAATTGACAGGTACAAGGCTCGCTTAGTTGCAAAGGGGTTCAATCAACGGCCAGGAGTTGATTACTTCGAAACATTCAGCCCAGTTATAAAACCCACAACCGTACGGCTAGTTCTCAGCATTGCCACAAGTCATGGCTGGCCTCTCAGACAATTGGATATTAACAACGCCTTCCTCCAGGGGCGGCTCACTGAAGATGTTTACATGGCGCAGCCACCGGGCTTCATTGACTCAGATTATCCAACGCATGTCTGCAAGCTTCGTAAAGCCATCTATGGTCTCAAACAAGCACCGCGTGCATGGTACCATGAGTTGCGCCAGTTCCTCATTGCGTCTGGGTTCAAAAATTCTTATGCCGACACGTCACTCTTTGTTCTCAACATTGGTGGTACCCTTCTATACCTACTTATATATGTTGATGACATTATTCTTACAGGTAATAGCACGGCTCAAGTCGAACAATTTGTTGCCACCCTTGCTAGGAGATTCTCCCTGAAAGATCTTGGCTCACTTTCATACTTCCTTGGTGTTGAAGTAATCCCACACAAGCATGGTATTTTACTGTCACAACGGCGATACATCATGGACCTCCTTGCTCGGACGAAAATGTCAGGTGCCAAACCAGTGCAAACCCCACTACCTACAAGTCCATCGATCAGTCTATACTCAGGCACACCACTGGAAGATCCCACCACTTATAGAACGGTAGTTGGCAGCCTCCAATACTTGTCACTCACTCGCCCAGACATCTCCTATGCAGTCAACAAATTGTCGCAATTCATGCATCAACCGTCAACCGACCACTGGGAACTCGTGAAACGTATGCTGCGATATCTATGTGGCACCTTAGATGAAGGAATTCTCATCTATCATGACTCCCCTGTCACACTTCATGCTTACTCCGATGCAGACTGGGCTGGGAACAAAGATGATTATTCTTCTACAAGTGCCTACATAGTCTATCTTGGACGGAATCCAATCTCCTGGAGCTCGAAGAAGCAACACACCATTGCACGCTCCTCTACAGAAGCAGAGTATCGGACTGTCGCATCTGCAGCTGCTGAACTCAATTGGGTGTGCTTTCTATTAACAGATCTTGGCCTTACGCTTCCCACAGTTCCGATCATCTATTGTGACAATGTTGGTGCCACTCAACTATGCTCCAATCCAATTTTTCACTCAAGAATGAAGCATGTAGCAATAGATTTTCACTTCATCAGAGACCAAGTTCAATCAGGTTCACTACGAGTGGCTCATGTATCGTCTAAGGATCAGCTAGCGGATGCTCTAACAAAGCCGCTTCCGCGTTCCAACTTTCAGACAATGAAATGCAAGATAGGCCTCTCCAGCCGTGGCCTATCTTGAGGGGGCATATTGGAAGTAAATTAATGTACTTTAGTTGGAATCAAATACTGTAACTATCAGATTAGGCTGCACATAAATTGTAAATATATTGTATGTCGTATATATCAGGTAAGGTGATGCAGCGGAAAATTCAACGCAAAACAACAATAGATAAAAGATAGGATAGACGATTCGGATCCGTTGATTCGCGCACGAATACCGGAAACGAACCCTACTATTATGCTGTTGATCCGCGCACGGATACCAGAATAACAGGCTACTGATAACATTCAACTTCGCGCACGAAGGATTGTTAACAGGCTTCAAATACTTCAATCTTCGCAAAGAATGTTGTACATGGATATTGAGAAACAATCTCTGTATTTTTTTATTAATCAAAAGCTCCTTTCAAACCCTAATACAATCTACTTAAATAGAATTGCAAAACTTGACTAACAAGAAAATCCTAAACAAACGGGAAAGAATCCTAAATGGAAAAGATATCAAATCTCCTAAAATCAAAAGAATCCTAAAACATTAAAAACCTATCTAAAAAGGAAATTGAATTTGATTTAATAAAATCAAATCATAAAATAATTAATATCAAATCATGAAGATAATTGGAAATAATAATTAAAGCAACAATTGTCTTGCCGCGCACGAAAGTTAACAGCCAAATTCGGACATGCTGGAGCCCGTTATAGACGATGGAGTCTTCATAACATTTGTAGGGATCATCTTGGGCTTTCTGGAAACATATTATAATAGACGATCCGATTTCATATGCCCTCTGTAGAGGTCCACGAAGTTCAGCCCGGATCATCTCGTCCAGCTCAATGTGTCCAGCTCTCATCCAGCTCAAGTCTTCGCGCAATAATCTAAATGGCCGAATTTCGGCCTGTTGTGATCTATTATGGAGGACGAAGTCTTCATAACATATGTAGGGCTCGTCTTGGGCTTTCCGGAAACATATTATAATAGACGATCCAACCACATATGCCCTCTGTAGAGGTCCACGAAGTTCAGCCCGGATTTGGTTGGTCCACGCGACCCAAATACGAATTCGCCACCCGCTCCACGTATTCCATTGCCTTAGCTGCTGCTGCATCATTCTCTTCAGGTTGGAGAAAATTCGTCCTCGAATTTTGACTATTTTGAGGAACAAATAAGTTGGAGATGCTGTTGAATGATGAAACACGGCAACATCATAGAAATAATCCTCAAAAATTGAGTCCCTCTCATGCAGCTCGTTCTGGAACAAATCTTCATCGAGAACCAATGGCTTATCGAAATCGACAATAACAGGTTCCGTCACATATTCCTCATCGAAAATTGGCGGCTTATTAAAGTCAACGATAACCGGGTCCGACACATAATCCTCATCGAAAAACAATGAATGGTAGGAGGAAATTTTGTTTTGGAGATTCATGAGATTTTTTTTTTTTTTTTTTCTTTTTTTTGGGGATAAATATGGATGGTGAATTTTTGGCGTTGAGGAAGATAGTTGGTTGTGGTCGTGGATGCTGAGCCTAGCACAACGGTAGACTCGGTGGCTCTGATACCAACTGATGCAGCGGAATATTCAACGCAAAACAACAATAGATAAAAGAACTGGGATAAACGATTCAGATCCGTTGATTCGCGCACGAATACCGGAAACGAACCCTACTATTATGCTGTTGATCCGCGCACGGATGCCAGAATACTAGGCTACTGATAACATTCAACTTCGCGCACGAAGGATTGTTAAAAGGCTTCAATTACGAATAGTAACTGGAAATTGAGAAACAATCTCTGTATTTTTTTATTAATCAAAAGCTCCTTTCAAACCCTAATACAATCTACTTAAATAGAATTGCAAAACTTGACTAACAAGAAAATCCTAAACAAACGGGAAAGAATCCTAAATGGAAAAGATATCAAATCTCCTAAAATCAAAAGAATCCTAAAACATTAAAAACCTATCTAAAAAGGAAATTGAATTTGATTTAATAAAATCAAATCATAAAATAATTAATATCAAATCATGAAGATAATTGGAAATAATAATTAAAGCAACAATTGTCTTGCCGCGCACGAAAGTTAACAGCCAAATTCGGACATGCTGGAGCCCGTTATAGAAGATGGAGTCTTCATAACATTTGTAGGGATCATCTTGGGCTTTCTGGAAACATATTATAATAGACGATCCGATTTCATATGCCCTCTGTAGAGGTCCACGAAGTTCAGCCCGGATCATCTCGTCCAGCTCAATGTGTCCAGCTCTCATCCAGCTCAAGTCTTCGCGCAATAATCTAAATGGCCGAATTTCGGCCTGTTGTGATCTATTATGGAGGACGAAGTCTTCATAACATATGTAGGGCTCGTCTTGGGCTTTCCGGAAACATATTATAATAGACGATCCAACCACATATGCCCTCTGTAGAGGTCCACGAAGTTCAGCCCGGATTTGGTTGGTCCACGCGACCCAAATACGAATTCGCCACCCGCTCCACGTATTCCATTGCCTTAGCTGCTGCTGCATCATAAGGTGCAGTAGGTTGAGTTTTAGTCAAATTCCTTTTCCTTCTAGGACTTTCAATTGTATAGGTTCGCTACTGAAACTGCTGTATATATTAATTCATGACTCAATGAAAATTGCGTGAGACAAAATTACACCAAAACAGAATTCCTCTTCACAGTTGCCATGTATGTCAGGTTGCGAAAGGCAAGGCAACAAACCCGGGACTTTACATGCCGCTGCCCATTCCTTCACAACCATGGACGGAACTGAGCATGGATTTCGTGTTAGGATTGCCAAGGACTCAACGTGGGTTTGATTCGATTTTTGTGGTTGCTGACAGATTCTCTAAAATGGTCCATTTTATTCCATGTAAAAAGACCACCGATGCAGTGAACGTGGCTCAACTTTTTTTTTCGTGACATTTATCGCCTACATGGTTTGTCGAATTCGATTGTCTCGGATCATGACACTCGGTTCCTTAGTCATTTTTGGTGCAGCCTATGTAGGATGGTGAATACGCAGCTAAATTTCAGTAGCGCGTATCACCCGCAAACAGATGGTCAAACCGAGGTGGTGAATCGGTCACTTGGTAACTTGTTGAGATGCTTGGTCGGTGACAATGCTCATACATGGGACCAGAAACTAAGTCAAGCGGAGTTTGCTCATAAGCATGCCGTAAATCGGAGCACGGGTTTTAGTCCATTTCAGATTGTATACTCGGTGCTTCCTCGAGGGCCACTTGATTTATTGCCGTTGCCTAGCATGACTCTGGTTAATGGCAAGGCTGAAGAGTTTGTGCAGAAACTGCAGGTCACTCATGCCCAGGTGCGTGACAATTTGGCAAGGTCATCAGTTAGATACAAGCTGGCTGCTGACAGGAAACGTAGGCATGTGGAGTTTGAGGTTGGGGACTTTGTGTGGGCTGTTCTCATGAAGGATCGTTTCCCTGTTGGTGACTACAACAAGCTTGCTGCGAGGAAAATAGGGCCGTTGGAGGTGCTTGAGAGGATCAACCCAAATGCTTATCGTTTGCGGCTTCCAAGTCACATTCGAACTACTGATGTGTTTAATGTGAAGCATTTGGTTCCTTATTTCGCTGACGATTCTTCTGCTGCTACGGATTCTACGTCAAGGTCGATGTTTCTTTCACCTGGGGAGGATGATGCAGCAGCATCTGGTGCGTTGGGTTGCTTGGCATACACGGATTGCAGCAGAGTGGGTATTCTGGCTGAGAGAGGGTGTGACTTGACAAGTTGTGTTGACATGGAAGAAAGGGGGCAGCTGCTGTGAGCTGGCTGTTTGGGCTCCTTAGTTTTTTAGGATTCAATTTCCTTTTCGTAGTCCTTTTTTATTTAGGAGTTGTTTATTTTCCTAGTTAGGATTTCTTTTAGTTTTTAGTTTAGAATTTGATTCCTTGTGGGAATTAATTTACTGTTTTTCTATTTGTTGAGTTTAGTTGATATATTAATAAAATTTCAGAGATAGTTTTCTCAAATCCAATTACTACATTCTTTGCGAAGTTTGGAGTTCTTGAAGCCTGACAATAATCCTTCGTGCGCGAAGTTGATTATTTTCAGTAGGTTTCAGCTTCCGCTACACCAGACGTCATCAGGTTCTTTAATCCATTGCAACTCGTTGCCTTAAAAAATGCTAGATTTTTGAAAGATGTCGGGGATGGCACTGGCTGAATCAAGTTGTCACACTCATCTGCAATTAAACTCTCAAGTTTTTGTAGAACAATGTCCATGTATGAGTAAAAAACAGTGCTCAGAAAACTTTTTGTAGCGATGGACAGAACAACGTTTTGGAGAACAAAACTTTTGGTAGAACATTGGTATGTGGAATATATATTTCTAAACTGGTGAGGCGTGGGTGACACTTCAACTCATCAAGACTAGCATTGCTTCCTCCTTGAACCTCCCAATCAATATAGCTTTCCCCAAATACAGTTCTTCTAACTGGGTTAAGCTTAAAATTATATTTGGTGGAATTACTGTAAGCTGCGTACAACTGCTCAAATCCAACAACCGTAACTCGTTCAATTTACATATTTCCATTGGCAACCACTGAATAGTATAATCATGATTAATACTAAGAATTTCCAGTTTCTGTAGCTCTCCAATAAAAGCAGTGTCCTGTACTTCAACTTTGCATATCACCATACTCAATGTCCGAAGATTTCTTAACAGAGAGTGATGTAGGCAAGGATGTTAAATTAAATCCAACCAAATGTAGAACTCTAAGCTTCGACATTCCAGTGAAAAAACTATCGGGAATTTTCAATGCATTATTCGTTGCTTGCATATATAAAAATTGAAGACCCGGACATTTCAATTCTTTTGGAGGCTCACTTACAATGTGTAAAGAGATTCCAAAGAAAGTTTTCAATGTATCCTCATCTTCCCACCTTCGAATGCTGTCATCCGTCCCAGTAAATATATGTCGATCTCTAAATTCTATTGACCTGCCAACGTCACGTATAACATCATGCATTAAAATCCTTTCTTCATTAGCATCAAGCAACAGAGAAGAACTATTGAGTTGTCGAACCAAGCTGCTTACTCTATTTCTTGCTGCTTCCACTGTTTTGATGTCATTGAATACACCCAAACCCAATGCATATTTCAACAAATTTTCAATGGAAGTATGTCCCATAGTACAGCAAAGCAAGAAAGCCGTTTTGAGTTCCTCTTGTTTTAATTGATGGTAACTAATCTCTATACTTGAATATGTTTCTGCCGCCACTCCTCAAAGTTATTCAAGGAAGACGTTGTGAGTTTTGTCAAGGCATCTTTCGATTCAAACTCTTCCTTGTATTTTAAAGCCACTGCCACTGAATTAATGGCAATGGGCAAACCTCCCCATGCCTCGGCAACGTTTTTTGCTAAAGCTTGCAAATGATCACAAGCTCCTACTTTTTCTCAAACAAACTCCACGCCTCCTCTTTATCTAAAAAACCAACCTTGAAATTACTTTGAGAATCCATTTTTGATAACACATAAATTTCTCGCAGTTAACAACAATTTACATCCTTTATGATCGTTACCAATAGGAATTCCCAAGTCCTCCAAATTGAGCCTCTCCCAAATATTGTCTAAAACTAAGAGGACCTTCTCCTCTTGCTTCAATCTTTGTTGGAGAATCCTTGCTCTTCCAGAAACGCTCTCCTCGCGGAATGCCATGCCCAACTTATCTGCAATTTCTAGTAGAATCTCTTTAATGTCTGGTTTCACAGCTACCTCAGCAAAAGCTACGACATTAATGAGCTTCTTATCCTCGGCTTGTGCAGCAACGTCCCTTACTAGTGTTGTCTTACCAATGCCACCCGTTCCATAAATACCAACTGATGCAGCAGCAGGTAAGGCAATGGAATACGTGGAGCGGGTGGCGAATTCGTATTTGGGTCGCGTGGACCAACCAAATCCGGGCTGAACTTCATGGACCTCTACAGAGGGCATATGTGGTTGGATCGTCTATTATAATATGTTTCCGGAAAGCCCAAGACGAGCCCTACATATGTTATGAAGACTCCGTCCTCCGTAATAGATCACAACAGGCCCAAATTCGGCCATTTAGATTATTGCGCGAAGACTTGAGCTGGACGAGAGCTGGACACATTGAGCTGGACGAGATGATCCGGGCTGAACTTCGTGAACCTCTACAGAGGGCATATGAAATCGGATCGTCTATTATAATATGTTTCCAGAAAGCCCAAGATGATCCCTACAAATGTTATGAAGACTCCATCTTCTATAACGGGCTCCAGCATGTCCGAATTTGGCCGTTAACTTTCATGCGCGGCAAGACAATTGTTGCTTTAATTATTATTTCCAATTATCTTCATGATTTGATATTAATTATTTTATGATTTGATTTTATTAAATCAAATTCAATTTCCTTTTTAGATAGGTTTTTAATGTTTTAGGATTCTTTTGATTTTAGGAGATTTGATATCTTTTCCATTTAGGATTCTTTCCTGTTTGTTTAGGATTTTCTTGTTAGTCAAGTTTTGCAATTCTATTTAAGTAGATTGTATTAGGGTTTGAAAGGGAGCTTTTGATTAATAAAAAATACCAGAGAATTGTTTCTCAATATCCATGTACAACATTCTTTACGAAGATTGAAGTATTTGAAGCCTGTTAACAATCCTTCGTGCGCGAAGTTGAATGTTATCAGTAGCCTGTTATCCTGGTATCCGTGCGCGGATCAACAGCATAATAGTAGGGTTCGTTTCCGGTATTCGTGCGCGAATCAACGGATCTGAATCGTTTATCCCAGTTCTTTTATCTATTGTTGTTTTGCGTTGAATCTTCCGCTACATCAGTTGGTATCAGAGCCACCGAGTCTACCGTTGTGCTAGGCTCAGCATCCACGACCACAACCAACTATCTTCCTCAACGCCAAAAATTCACCATCCATATTTATCCCCAAAAAAAAAGAAAAAAAAAATCTCATGAATCTCCAAAACAAAATTTCCTCCTACCATTCATTGTTTTTCGATGAGGATTATGTGTCGGACCCGGTTATCGTTGACTTCAATAAGCCGCCAATTTTCGATGAGGAATATGTGACGGAACCTGTTATTGTCGATTTCGATAAGCCATTGGTTCTCGATGAAGATTTGTTCCAGAACGAGCTGCATGAGAGGGACTCAATTTTTGAGGATTATTTCTATGATGTTGCCGTGTTTCATCATTCAACATCATCTCCAACTTATTTGTTCCTCAAAACAGTCAAAATTCGAGGACGAATTTTCTCCAACCTGAAGAGAATGATGCAGCAGCAGGTAAGGCAATGGAATACGTGGAGCGGGTGGCGAATTCGTATTTGGGTCGCGTGGACCAACCAAATCCGGGCTGAACTTCATGGACCTCTACAGAGGGCATATGTGGTTGGATCGTCTATTATAATATGTTTCCGGAAAGCCCAAGACGAGCCCTACATATGTTATGAAGACTCTGTCCTCCGTAATAGATCACAACAGGCCCAAATTCGGCCATTTAGATTATTGCGCGAAGACTTGAGCTGGACGAGAGCTGGACACATTGAGCTGGACGAGATGATCCGGGCTGAACTTCGTGGACCTCTACAGAGGGCATATGAAATCGGATCGTCTATTATAATATGTTTCCAGAAAGCCCAAGATAATCCCTACAAATGTTATGAAGACTCCATCTTCTATAACGGGCTCCAGCATGTCCGAATTTGGCCGTTAACTTTCATGCGCGGCAAGACAATTGTTGCTTTAATTATTATTTCCAATTATCTTCATGATTTGATATTAATTATTTTATGATTTGATTTTATTAAATCAAATTCAATTTCCTTTTTAGATAGGTTTTTAATGTTTTAGGATTCTTTTGATTTTAGGAGATTTGATATCTTTTCCATTTAGGATTCTTTCCTGTTTGTTTAGGATTTTCTTGTTAGTCAAGTTTTGCAATTCTATTTAAGTAGATTGTATTAGGGTTTGAAATGGAGCTTTTGATTAATAAAAAATACAGAGATTGTTTCTCAATATCCATGTACAACATTCTTTGCGAAGATTGAAGTATTTGAAGCCTGTTAACAATCCTTCGTGCGCGAAGTCGAATGTTATCAGTAGCCTAGTATTCTGGCATCCGTGCGCGGATCAACAGAATATTAGTAGGTTGTTTCTAATTGTTTCTTGCAGGTTTTTCTCGACAGAGCTTCCGCTACATCACCAACCATGTTGACATCAGGATTGCTCAATGCATTTAGTATGTTCTTCAAAGTAGACATTCTTGATTCAAAGGCCTCATAGCCTTTGTAAGATGGAGTCCATGTTTCCTTTGGAATGGATCGGTAAGAAACTTTCATAGAGTTCCCTTCTTCATAAAGTGTAGGAACGGTGGTCGCCTTCTTTGCTGCTTTTCTGCTATGTTGATAGCGTTTCTTGGGATTAGGACACAGCCCCATGAAACATTTCATGTTTGCTCGCTATTTTTCTTGAATGATCACTGAAGCCTCATCGACCGTTTTCTTCACCCTATCCAGCCAATCGTTGGCATGCTGTCCGATCTCTTCACTGTTGCTTCTTGCCTCATTAACTCACTACAAGAAATTTGGGTATCAGCTACCATAGATTCAGAGACGAATTGAATTTTGGTCTCATAATAAAGCTTTCAGCAACGAATTGATATTTGGTCTCTGAAGATGACATTTTACGACGAAATATTTGGTCTCCAAAATGATGTCTCCAAAGATTTTGGTTTTATTTGGATGGACATTCGGAGACGATTTAATTCGTCTCTGAAAGAAGCTTTCAGAGACGAATTGATATTTGGTCTCTGAAGATGACCTTCGGAGACGAAATAGTTGGTCTCCAAATGATGTCTCCATAGATTTTGATTTTATTTGGATGGACATTCGGAGACAATTTAATTCGTCTCTGAATGAAGCTTTTAGAGACGAATTAATATTTGGTCTCTGAAGATGACCTTCAGAGACGAAATAGTTGGTCTCCAAATGATGTCTCCATAGATTTTGGTTTTATTTTTCTTAAGGGCAAATTACACTAACTTACCCTGATTATATGTATAATTGCATTAAAACCCATGAAAATATCATAATAACACAAACATACCCTCTGATTCGTTGACTAACTTTGACCACCATTATTTAGTCACAAATAAGAAGAATTGACGCTTTTGCCCTTATAGAAATAATACTTAATTATATAAAATCAAATAATTAATTAAAAATAAAAATATTAGAAAATATAATTTATATAAAAGGTATTGGTGTGGATGTTTGGAAGGATGATGTTGTTAATTATTATTATTATTATTATTATTATTATTTATTTATTTATTTTTGATGATGATGATAATTTTTTTAATTAATATTTTGGTTTTATTTGGATGGACATTCGGAGACAATTTAATTCGTCTCTGAATGAAGCTTTCAGAGACGAATTGATATTTGGTCTCTAAAGATGACCTTCGGTGACGAAATAATTGGTCTCCAAATGATGTCTCCATAGATTTTGGTTTTATTTTTCTTAAGGGCAAATTACACTAACTTATCCTGATTATGTGTATAATTGCACTAAAAACCCGTGGAAATATCATAATAACACAAACATACCCTCTAATTCGTTGACTAACTTTGACCACCATTATTTAGTCACAAATAAGAAGAATTGATGCTTTTGCCCTTATAGAAATAATACTTAATTATTTAAAATCAGTTAATTAATTAAAAATAAAAATATTAGAAAAATGTTATTTACTATATTTTGTTTGCTTTATTTATGATTTATTGATTTATTCAAGTCTTCAAATCTAAATTATGTTTAGTTTAATTTTATGCATTTAGTTTTTGTTTTGTACATTTACTTTTTAAAATTAAGCTTGATGAGTAATTCTTTTTATTCTTTTCATGGCTCCAGTGGAGTTGTCGAGCTTTAATTTTGTGTAATTTAGGTAAGAAAACATGTGAAGAACAATGGTTTAAATGTTTTCCATAATATTTTTGTTTATATTGTTGTTTGCAATCAAGTGTTATATTGCTATTTAGTTGTAAAATGATTTGTCTATGATTATTAATATAGTTTTATCAGAATGATTGAAATAATCAATTAGTGAAAAAAATTGAAATTAGAATATGCTTATAGACATGTGACAAAAGTAAAAGAAATTAGCTTTTATGTGACAAATGAATTTGTCTATCTATGTAAATATTATATGGTTTTTGTACTTGTATATACATTAATATTTTCTATTTAATTTTGTAGTCATAACATTATAATATTCTCATAACTCAATGAAACATTATAATATTGAGAAAATACAATTTAATAATATATTAAAAACAAAACAAACAAAAAACGTTATTTTGAGAAAATATAATTTAAAATTATGCAAGTCCAATATGAATAGTGGTAATGTGTTATATATTTTTGAATTTTTTTTTTTGTTTTTATTATATTATTTTTGAATTTTTTATTTAAAAAGGATTATGTTTAGTATTCTAAACACAAATATAAATAAAATCATCAAGAGTTTGAAATAAAAATATAATCATTTGTCATATTAAAATACAGTAGCACCAAAAATTTGTTCAATGTTCATCCATATAAGACAAAATAATTTGACTCAATATAAATTAAATATTATATTTTGATTCAAAAAAAAAAAAATACTAAACATAATCCTTTTTAAATAAAAAAATATGTTTTAAATTTCAAAAATATGTTACATATTACCACCATTCATATTGGACTTGTATAATTTTAAATTATATTTTCTCAAAATAACATTTTCTTAAATTGTTTTGTTTTTAATATATTATTTTTTAATTTTTTTTATTTAAAAAGGATTATGTTTAGTATTTATTTTTTATATTATAATAATTTAATGTAGATAATGTTTTAAATAAAGGGCAATTAAGGTTTTTTGTAATAATTTTTTTTTCCAACAACTCATATAGGTTATATAAAATATTGTTCAATTAATATCACATTTTATGTTATAGCCATGTGGTAAAGACATATAAATTTTAACTTGAGGTCTGAAGTTCAATTCCCACTAATGACAATTAATTGTCATTATTTCTAGGAGCAGGTTCGGCCGACGGTGGTGGCTGTCCATGGCGGCGGTGGCCAGGGACGTAACCAGGATTAAATACTAGGGTGGGCTAGAATAATTTTTTTTTTCGATCATTAACATTATGAGAAAATTGTTTTAATTAAAAATAAAGATACATTCAATTAAGAAGACAAAGTGGGGATTACTCTATAAATGAATATTCTAAATAAATACCTTTAAAAAATTAATACAAAAATAAAGTCAAAACAAATTATAAAATAAACATAAAATGCAAATACAATCAAATATTAATTAAGTTGTATCCTACGGTTTTTCAAAAAATCAAACTTATCAATTATGAAATCAGGATCAATAGCACCAGCAATTTCTCTTTCAATGTAGACAACCATGAAGTTTGTTAAAAATTCATTTTTCATCTTATTGCGAAGTGATGTCTTGATAAGCTTCATTGCTGAAAAAGCTCGTTCTGTTGTTGCTGTGGAAACAGGGAGAGTCAAAACTAGACGAATCAACATGTCAATAAAAAAAAAAAAGTCACAACTTTTTTGTTTCAATTAACTATCGATATAATTATATATATTTATAAATAAGTAATATTACCTGTCAATCAAAAAAAAGTGTTGTGATTTTTTTGTTTTAACTAATAATTGACATAATTCAGGGAGAGAAGAAATATTCTGAAATTGTGGCTGACGAAGTACATCAAACTTGTAATGTTCCAATTGCCTCTTTAGTGCTTTCAACTCATCTTCAACAAAGTCTTTATGATAAAATTTCTCAGCAAGAGTACAAATAGAATCTATTTTGAATGATTTGAACCCGTTCATAGGATTCAAAGCCTCGCTAAGAACAAAGAGTTCCATTGTTTTCTCTTTAAACCTACTATCCAACTCCACCAATTGAAAATCTATTACAGCATTAAATATATTGAAGTGATAATAATGCTCAACTGTAATATTATTCTTTTGTTGACAAGAACGCCTTGTACCTTCCATGTATCTGTCACTCATATTAGGCATATGAATGTCATGCTTTCTACAAAAAGATACCACACTTCCAAAAAAGTCATTCCATCTCCCATCTCGCAACTCTTGAAGTAGTAGTTTTGTACTTGAAACTAAATTTAGAGCATTTAAGATGTCTTGAGATTTCAATTGCAATGCTTGACATAACATATCAGAGACTCCCAACACTTTATGCAATAACAATAGAATAAAAACAAATTCAAAGGTTTTCATCTCTTTATATGCACCTTTAGCCTCCCCACGTATATTACTATTCAACCCATTATCGATAAGTTTTTCAAGAAGAGTACAAGTTGAACCAAACATGTCAATCAACCTACTAACAGAAGTAAAATGTGAACTCCAACGAGTAGGTCCAGGTCGTTGCAAAGTATGAATTTGATTTGCTCCTGTACCAGTCTCAAGTTCTCCTGAAGATATCATATCTACAATTTCATCTTCTCGAATTGATTTTAATTCAGAACAACGCTTAGCAGAAGCACCAACAAAGTTGACAATAGAACTCAATTTAGAAAAAAATAACCATACATCATGTACCTCTTTAAATGCTGCAACTAAAGCAAGTTGAAGTCGGTGAGCAAAACAATGAACGTAGTACGCATATGGACAATCTTTAAGGAATAAAGCTTGTAATCCATTCCATTCTCCTCGCATGTTACTAGCCCCATCATAACCTTGACCTCGTAAATTTTCAATCAAGAGGTTGTATCGACTAAGAACAATACATATCTCTCTTTTCAAAGTTAAGGCACTCGTGTCATCAACACACACAACTTCAAAAAACCGTTCCCGAATAAACCCATCATCATCGACATATCTTAAAATAATAGCCATTTGTTCCTTGTTAGATTCATCAACCGATTCATCAACAAAAATACAAAATTTGGTATCTCCAATTTCTACACGGATTTTATCACGCACACTATCGGCTAAAATTTTTAACAGCTCTTGTTGGATCTTTGGTGACGTATATTTGGCATTTTGAGCAGCATTATGTAGGACAACTTCAGCAATATCTTTGTTTACTCTTGCCTGCAACATTACCATTTCAATAAAGTTTCCACGGTTTGCAGAATTGATAGATTCATCATTACCTCTAAAGGCACACCCTTGCATTGCTAGCCACTTTACATATTCTATTGATGTCTTGAGTAACAATCGATTCTGCATAACTATTTGTGAAGATTGTTTATTGATCATTTTGTCAATATATAGAGATGGGTTCTTCAAGTGATCCCACTTTTGCATAGCCGTATGGTGTAGTGAATTGTGATCTTCTTTTGCATGTTTTACAAGAGGGCATTGGTTTCCACCGACTCTTTTCCAATTTTGAAAGCCTTCAACAGTAAATGTGTGATACCTTGATGTAGGACTATCAAAAAGATAGCATGGAAAACAGAATGCACTATCATTTTCCACCGAGTACTCAATCCATGGAAATTTTATGAACCAAGATTGTTGAAACCGACGACTTTGACTCCCACATGGATTGAGTGGATAGTCATAAGTAGGTTGAAATGGCCCCATGTCTACATATGCTCTTCTAATCTCATCTTGCTTGTCAACTGGATATTGCCATATTGGAATATGCTTTCCGGGATCACGTTCATAATAAGAAGTATTGATGTGAGATAGAGTTTGAGTATCATCATTTGGAGTTTTGGATCTTTTAGTTTTGGGGGGGGGGATCTTGAATTTGAAGTGTGAACATCATATGGGGCATTTGGCCTACTTGATAACTCACCGTCATCCTTTTTATCGAAATAATGGAATAAGTTTCTTTTTTGCATTACGACCTATATAAATAAAAAAGACGTAAAAATAAGTCATTAAATTAATTCTTATTTTATTACTTCTATATACGTCAAGAAATAAGAAATTATTTACATATATAATGTTCTTATATTATAATATTAGTGGATTTATTCAAAATATACAAATACAATATTAAAGGAAATCTAATTCATTATTTTATAAAATAAAAAAGTATAATTTATTTAATTATTAGTTTAGTTATGATAGAGCAGTTGCGTCACATAAAAAAATAAATATTCAATTATATTACTATTTACTAACAAATCTAAAAACAAAAGAATAATTAAAAAAAAAATTAACAAGCATGTATGATGTATCTAAATTTCAACCAAAACAAAAGGAAATTTATTAAACAATAATGTTAATTTGTAAATTAAAATTAGAATAACTAATAATTAGATTAATCCTAAAATCTAATTACAGAATAAAATATTTAAATTTACAATATTTATAAAAATATACCTAATTGGAAGATGAATTATTGATGTTGATAAAGGAGTTGAAATAAAATTTGGAGAAAGATGGGAGAGGAAAGAATTATAAAAGAAAAAGAAAAAAAAAATTGAAATCAATGACATGTTGCTCTATTCAATGACCTGTTGCTCTGTTGGTTGTTGTCTCCACACCTCGAGACTCGTGAATGAAAGAGACAAAAGTCTTCTAAGTTCTAGCAGCCACGCAGCCAGCAGATATATATAGGCATATAGTTGTTGAATACCTAGTCCTACGCTGATAGTCATTAATAAATTTTTTTTTTTTTTTTGTTTTTTTTTACTTTCAACTTTTTTCAAAAAGGCTAGGGTGGGCTTGAGCCCACCCTAGCCCAGCCCAAGGTCCGTCCCTGGCGGTGGCGGCGGCTATGGCCGTCCACAGCGACTGTAGGCGACGACGGTGGTCCGATAGTGGCGGCGGCGGCTATAGTGGTCCGGCGGCGGCGGCTTTTCTCCGGTGGTGTATAAATATGAAAAATATATTTTAATTAAATGTTAGGGTTATTTTGATTTTAGTCCCTCACATTTGTGTTAATATGGGTTTAGTCCACCATGTATTGGAGACCATATATTTGGTAGCCAAATATCATCCCCAATTGTTATAGTGTTTGATATCTGAGACAAACTTTTTGAGAATTTGCTACCAAGTATTTGGTCGCAATAGGTATTCTGGGACGGGGATTTAGCTACCACCTTGCTACCAACTTAATTTGGTAGCGAAAGACCTTCTGCGACGAAAATAATTGATTTGGAGACGAAATGGATTCGTCTCCGAATGTCAATTTTCTTGTAGTGACTGAATGTTGCACCATGTCTAGCTTACCCTTGATCTTCCCAATTTTAGTCTCCAGATTCTAAAAGTTGGTCTTGTAGTTCCTGATATAAATGAATGGACGGACTATGGGCCCAACCAAGTATTTGCCAACATTTTCAGCAATAGAAATAGTAGCAGAGACCTCAACATGAGTAGAACTGTTGGGAATCTAGGTCTACGACTAGAACCTAGATTCACTGTGATATTACTAATTACCTGTCAAGATTCGCTTAACAAACAGTAATATATAGAATTTAAAAGTACCAAGAAATAAAACTATATGAACAAGAAAGTAAAAGAAATAAGAGATAGAGATTTTTATAGTGGTTCAGCTTGATAACAAGCCTACATCCACTTTGAGCCAAACCGAGAGGCTCACTCCACTATTGAGATTGTTTGACAGATCTAGACTACACAGGACTCAGCCTGATAAACCCTCAAAAGGAGCCCAGAAACCCATTACAACAATACTCAACCACACACGCCAGTAACACAACCCTCAATAGAGATCACAAACCAAGAATCACTTAAAAGTTACATCAACAGAATCACCATTCACAGATCTCACTTTTTCTCTCTTACCACTCTTACAAATTCAAAGAAGAGAAGACAGAAATTCACGAAGAACACCAAAAACATCAAGAACAATTACAGAGAAAAAGAGAGTGTCTGAGAATACACAGAAACCCTAGATCAGAATAATACATTCTCTCTACATCGTTTCACTTTATATAGCCATCAATAGATAAGGTCCAGCTAGGCAAAGTGAACCAATCATCTGTCGCCATGTCACCATGAGAATCCTGACTCAGCCTTATCAGTTTGAACTGATAAGCCAAAACGCACCTCATCACTAAGTCGGTTGGGTTAGGCAAGTGGGAACAAAGTTGTTGGGCTTCTACTGGCTTCAACCTTTTTCATCATTGGGCTTCTAGAAATTAGGCCTGGATAGAATTAGATGGACTAACAAATCCCATAAATTCCACCTTAGTTCATCTCAATTTAGATAGCAGAGTAAGCTTCTCTTAAAACCTGGCTCAAAAAACACACAAACAAGCAAGTTAACCATAATCACCTAACTTCAGTAGGTTCAAGCAATGCTTAAACTTACTGTAGGGAACAACTTTGGTACCCATATCAGCAGGATTATCCTCTGTGGAAATCTTTTCCACCTCAACAATACCTTCAGAGATTTGATCTCTAATAAAGTGATATATAATTTCTATATGCTTGGTTCTCTCATGAAAAACAGGATTCTTGCAAAGATGCAAAGCACTTTGGCTGTCAGTGTAGATGACAGCCTTCCCACTAAACAATTTTATGTCACCTAAAAGACCTTGAAGCCAAATGGCTTCCTTAATATCCTCTGTAACTGCTCTGTATTCTGCTTCAGTGGTGGACAAGGCCACCACAGCCTGTAACTGGCTTTTCCAGCTTACACAACAGCCTGCAATGGTGAAGAAATATGAAGAGGGTGGACCTCCTTTTATCTCTGTCACCAGCATAATCAGAAATCAACATATCCAATTAGGTCAACAACAGAATTAGCACAGTCATATATTAGTCCAATTGAAGTGGTTGAACTAATATATCTCAATAGCCATTTCATGGCATTCCAATGGTCTTTACCAGAATTGACCATATACCTAGACAAAACACTAATTGTTTGTGCTAAGTCTGGTCTAGTACTAATCATAGCACACATAACAAACCCAATTGCACTGGAGTAAGGAATATTCTCCATAAATCTGCTCTCCTCAATCGATCTGGGAGATAGAGCAGTAGATAGCACAAAACTAGGTGACAGTGGGATATTAGCAGGTTTACAGTTTTTCATAAAGAACCTATCAACCAGTTTAATCAGATAATTTTCTTGTTTAAGGCACAGTCTTGACTCTTCTCTGGTCTGACAATTTCTATCCCTAGGATTCTTTTTGCATCTCCTAAATCTTTCATGTCAAATTCAGTTTTCAATTTTCCTTTTAATTCTTTAATCCTAGGCATGCTTTTATTAGCAATTAACATGTCATCAACATACAAAAGTAGATAGACAGAATTCATGATATTTTCACCAGTAAAATAAAAACATGTATCATAATTGCTTTTAATAAAACCTAAGCTAGTAATGAAATTGTCAAATTTCTTGTACCATTGCCTAGGGGCTTGTTTCAGCCCATACAAGGATTTCTTGAGTAAACAGACATGAGAAGGCTTGTTTTTGGACTCAAAACCTTCGGGTTGGGACATGTAGATGGTCTCATCTAAGTCCCCATGCAAAAAGGCAGTCTTAACATCTAGTTGTTCAAGTTCTAGGTCATAGAGACTAACAAGAGCAATGACTATTCTGATAGTCTTATATTTGACTACAAGTGAGAATATCTCATTGTAGTCAATTCCTTCTCTTTGAGTAAAGCCCTTAGCAACAAGCCTAGCCTTGTACCTAGGTTGTTCATTTTTCTCTAGACCCTCTTTTATTTTAAAGATCCACTTGTAAGCAACAACTCTCTGTTTTTCTGGTTTCTTTACAAGAGACCAAGTTCCATTTTTCTCAAGAGAGTCCATCTCTTATTTCATAGCATTAAGCCATTTTAGCTTATCAATGGAATTGACTGCTTCTAAATAACTCTTAGGTTCAGCATTTTCTAATTGTTGACCAGTACACAAAGCAAAAGAAATAACATCAGCATATGCATACTTATTGTTGGGCTTAATTATTCTTTTGGCCCTATCCCTAACAAGTTTATAATCAGCTAGAGATTCCATGTTAATCTCAGGCTGACTTTGACTCTTTTCCACCTAATCAGAGTCAAAAGAAGTAGCCAGATCATCCTCAATGGGATTAGGCTGAACCGAGTCATGACCAAAAGAATGACTACTAATTTCCACCTCAACCTGATTATCAACATCCTTTGAAGGATCTGTTTTAGGTTCAGAATTAGTGTCATTATCCTTACAAGGCATTCTAGGCTCATCAAAGATGACATCTCTGCTCATAATGACTTTGAAACCTTTCTGGTCTCTAAGCCACACTCTATATCCTTTGACTCCTAAAAGGTAGCCCAAGAAAACACCTCTTAATGATCTCGGTTCTAGCTTACCTTCTGACTTATGTGCATAAGCAGCACAACCAAACACTCTTAAGTGTTTCAGAGAAGGAGGCCTACCAGTCCATTTTTCTTCAGGTGTTAAAAGGTTTATAGCAGTGGATGGGGATCTATTTATCAGGTATGTAGCAGTTGCAACTGCTTCACCCCAGAATTTTTGACTTAAACCTGAGCTGATTAGGAGACATCTGACTTTATTTAGAATGGTCATATTCATCCTCTCAGCTACACCATTCTGCTGAGGTGTATACCTGACAGTTCTGTGTCTTTCTATGCCATGGTCACAGCAAAATTTATTGAATTCTTCCTTACAAAACTCTAGGCCATTATCAGTTCTTAGTACTTTGACCCTCTTAGAGATCTGATTCTCAACCAACAGTTTCCAAGCTTTAAAGCTTTCAAAAGCTAGATCTTTAGACTTCAATAAGTACACCCATACCTTTCTAGTATAATCATCTATTAAAGATAGAAAATACTGGTTTCCACCATGTGTTGGGACCTTTGAAGGTCCCCAAAGGTCTGAATGTACATATTAAAGGATCTCTTTTGTGTTGTGTTGAGCTATACCAAAACTCAGCCTATGCTGTTTTCCTAAGACACAGTTTTCACAGAATTCAAGTTTGTTAACACTATCCCCATTAAGCAAATTTTGTTTACTTAATTCACATAAACCTTTCTCACTCATGTGGCCAAGTCTGTTATGCCATAAAGATGTGATGTCACTAGTCTTGGTAGCTACACAAGCTGCCTGATTAGTAACTGTCACACATTTTAGGACATATAGACCATTTTTCTTATCACCCTTTAGAATCACTAGAGAACCCCTAGAAACCTTTAAGACACTTTTTTCAGCCTTATAACAGCAGCCCTCCTCATCAAGGACTCCTAAAGAAATTAGATTTCTTTTCAGATTAGACACATATCTAACATTCTTAAAAACTCTAATCATGCCATCATACATTTTGATGGCCACGGATCCAACACCTTCCACCTGACACTACTGATTATTCCCCATCAGCACACTACCTCCACTGAGTTCTTTGAACTCTGTGAACCAATCTTTCCTAGGTGTCATGTGAAAGGAACAGCCTGAGTCTAGAATCCACTCAGTCTTAACATCCTCAGTGCTCACAGCCAGCACTTCACTATGTTCATATGATCTAGATGCTACAGCAACATCACCATCATTATGAGTCTTTTCTTGATTTTTCTTTTTGAATTCATAATAGTATTTTTTAATGTGACCTTCTTTACCACAGAAGTAGCACTTTCTAGTGCCATTTCTGTTCCTAGACTGAGACCTATAATGGTTTGGTGTCTTACTTCTTCCTTTGCCTTTATTATGATTATTGTTATTATTATTACCATTCCTGTTAGGCTGTCTCCCTCTCACAAACAGGTTCTCACCACTGTCTTTATTCTCTATTTTTAGTTCTAAGTCTTTAGATTTAAGAGCAGAAATACATTCTTCCAGAGACAGAGAGGTCCTACCATATTTGATAGCAGCTTTTACATCTTTAAAGGAATCAGGCAAAGCATTAAGCAAAATAATAGCTTCATTTTCATTACTAAGTTTTTCATTTTCTCCAGCATTAGCAAGTTCAATTGTCATCTTTTTAAATTCATCAACATTCTGATCCAGGTTCTTGTTAGGATTCATTTTATAACCGAAAAGCCTTTCTTTAAGACAGATTTTATTTGGGAGTGATTTAGTAAGATACAGGCTTTCCAATTTCTTCCAGATATTACAGGCAGTTGTTTCATCATTTACTTCCCTAAGAACATTATCAGATAAATTCAAGATTATTGTTCCTAGAGCCATTTCTAACATGTCCTCTTTCTGTTCAAGAGATAAAGTTTCAGGCAATTTATCAGGTCCTTCAATGGCCTTGAGGATTTTCTGCTGAGACAAAAGGGCTTTCACCTGTCGTCTCCAGATGCCAAAATCCCCAGTGCCATCGAATTTATCAATATCAAACTTCATAGACATGCAAGGTGTATTAAAATTGCCAAAGTTGTGAACGATTACCTCCTTGCCATTGCTAGCAGATTCACTGCTTTCCTTTCAACTCCAGTTGAGACTTCAGAGGTTAAAGGCTGATCAACTGGAGGATCTTCTTGCTCAATGTTCGCCGTTGGTACGTCTGAGGCTCTGATACCACTGTTGGGAAACTAGGTCTACGACTAGAACCTAGATTCACTGTGATATTACTGATTACCTGTCAAGATTCACTTAACAAACAGTAATATATATAATTTAAAAGTACCAAGAAATAAAACTATATGAACAAGAAAGCAAAAGAAATAAGAGATAGAGATTTTTATAGTGGTTCAGCTTGATAGCAAGCCTACATCCACTTTGAGCCAAACCGAGAGGCTCACTTCACTATTGAGATTGTTTTACGGATCTAGACTACACAGAACTCAACCTGATAAACCCTCAAAAGGAGCCCAGAAACCCAGTACAACAATACTCAACCACACACGCCAGTAACACAACCCTAAATAGAGATCACAAACCAAGAATCACTTAAAAGTTACATCAACAGAATCACCATTCACAGATCTCACTTTTTCTC
This sequence comes from Acer yangbiense, assembly GCA_008009225.1. Lineage (NCBI taxonomy): Eukaryota > Viridiplantae > Streptophyta > Magnoliopsida > Sapindales > Sapindaceae > Acer > Acer yangbiense. The sequence continues at coordinate 8,685,989 of CM017763.1, read as the reverse complement.
TCTTACCACTCTTACAAATTCAAAGAAGAGAAGACAGAAATTCACGAAGAACACCAAAAACATCAAGAACAATTACAGAGAAAAAGAGAGTGTCTGAGAATACACAGAAACCCTAGATCAGAATAATACATTCTCTCTACATCGTTTCACTTTATATAGCCATCAATAGATAAGGTCCAGCTAGGCAAAGTGAACCAATCATCTGTCGCCATGTCACCATGAGAATCCTGACTCAGCCTTATCAGTTTGAACTGATAAGCCAAAACGCACCGCATCACTAAGTCGGTTGGGTCAGGCAAGTGGAAGCAAAGTTGTTAGGCTTCTACTGGCTTCAACCCTTTTCATCATTGGGCTTCTAGAAATTGGGCCTGGACAGAATTAGATGCACTAACAAATCCCACAAGAACAATGATGACGAGAACAAAATGGTATCAAAAAGGATTTAAACGATAAAATAACAAGTCAAGTAGATTTGAAATAGGGTTCAAAAAATTTTTGTCACTATTTCAACCTGTTTTTGTAAGACTATCACTGGTTTACTAATTTAAGTTTAAAAGACACATATTTAGGTGATCAGACAAAATTACCCTTATTTTGTCTGTTTGTGTCTTTTCAAACGTGGAGAGAAAAAAGTTGAGAGAGAGAGAGAACAGTGGAGAGAGAAAGCATCGTTATAAAAAAGTTGTGTAGAAGACGATGAAGATCTGGGTTTTCGAGCCTTTTGAAACGTTGTTCGAGCTTAGGTTTGATTTGATTTGATTTGTGGTTGATTATGTTTGTATGATGAGGTTAGGTTAGGGTTTTAGTTTCTGAAAAAAGTTGTTTTGAAGACGATGAAGTTCTGGGTTTCTATGAGTTTTTGAACTTTTCCCATGACTTTTTGAACTGTTGTCGTGACTTTTGATACACTTCCCATAACTTTTTGTGACCTTTGAAACCCTTCCCGTGACTTTTGAAACCCTTCCTGTGACTTTTAATACAGTTCCCTTGACTTTTACTATTGTTCCCGTGACTTTTAATACAGTTCACGTGACTTTTAATACAGTTCACGTGACTTTTAATACTGTTCCCGTAACTTTTCATACAGCTCCCATGACTTTTCATACACTTCCCATGACTTTTACTATTGTTCCCATGACTTTTACTATTGTTCCCGTGACTTTTAATACACTTCCCGTGACTTTTAATATTGTTCCCGTGATTTTTCATACAGCTCCCATGACTTTTCATACACTTCCCATGACTTTTACTACTGTTCCCGTGACTTTTAATATACTTCCCATGACTTTTCATACACCTCCAGTGATTTTTCATACACCTCCCATGACTTTTAATACTGTTCACGTGACTTTTCATACACCTCCCGTGACTTTTAATACTATTCCCGTGACTTTTAATACAGTTCCCGTGACTTTTCATACACCTCCCGTGACTTTTCATACACTTCCCGTGACTTTTTATTCACTGGTCCAGCCTTTTTGTTCGAGCCTTTTCGTTCGAGCCCATTCTCCGAGCATTCTCCGAGCTCGACCCCCGAATGCGTCTGCGTAGCGCCATAAAACTAATTATCCAATGAAGTTGCATTAATAATATTATAGTGTTCAACCTCCATTAGAGGTCTGTTATAAAGGAAAGTGAAAGAATAAAATATCAGAAAACTTCAAAGTAAGAAAGAGAATGTGTAAAGTAAGAAAAAGAATGTGTAAAGTAAGGGCAATTTTGGTAGTTCACCATAATAGGTGCATTTTAAACTTAACTTATTAAAGCAGTAACTTTGTCACCAAATCAGTTTTAAAAAGTGACATTTTCCACCATTTCCACATTTGAAATATTATAAATGTGAAGAAAAACAAATAAAAATTGAATAGAGAACAAAACAATGGCAAAGCTTTCTTCAGATCAGACGGTGAAAATGGGAAAGGAATCTTGTTTCTACTTTTATTTTTTTATTTTTTTATTTTTTATTTTTTTTATTTTTTTGTTGTTGTTGTTGTTTCTGAATTTTAAATTTTTGAAAGTAGATGAGATATCAAATCAAAATAACAGAAAACAGAGAGCACAACAGAGCAACTACGAAGCAAAACGATTGCAATGATTTTCTTGAATCAGAATGTGAAAAATGGGGATATATATATATTGCGGTGATTTTACAGTTTGAAAAATAAAACCAAATTAATACAAAACAAAGAACACAACAGGCAACTAGGAAGCAAAAGATAACAAAATAATAGCAAAGTGGTTTAGATATCAAATTTTGAAAATAAAACCAAATTAATACAAAACAGAGCAACTAGGAAGCAAAAACGAGACCAAAGTGTTTGATATCAAACCTGGAAAATAAGAAAAGAGTTTCTTGATTCGATCGTAGATGCTAAGAACAAGTGAACTCCTCTGCTGCGTAAAATTATTTTTCAAGCAATTTTTTGTATTTCCATGAGTGATCTATGATTTCTTGAATTTGTGTAGCAAACAATATATTTCACATCATGGCAACAACAGATAATAATTGTGAAAAAAATAATTCAAAGACCAACCACTCTTATAAAAATATTGAAAGCTTTAATCAAACAACAATGATATTAAAATATTAATCCTTTAGGCCCCGTTTGGCAGCCGGGATTGGATAGGATAAGGACTATTTTTAATCTCATTCCCATGTTTGGTGCCAACTTGGGATTGGATAATTTTTATCCCATCAAGCTCATGAATCCCACCAACGTGGGATAAACGAATCCCACCAAAACAGATGGGATTCATTTGAATCCCATCTCTTCCTTCTTCAACCCATCCTTCGCGGCCACTACTTCCTTCGCCGCCGTTGTTTCTTCGCCACCAATCGTTCGTCGCCGCTGCTTCCTTCGTCGCCGTTGCTTCCTCATCGCTGCTTCCTTTGTCGCCGTTGCTTCCTCGCCACAGATCCTACCTCGTCGCTGCTTCTTCGCCGCCGCTGCTTGCTCTTCACCGATTATTCCTCGCCGCTGCTTCTTCGTTCTTTCTTCATCTTCGTCTCCCAACATCTCTTCCAAAATCAATTCGAGTTCCATTGATTTTCGAATTGAAACTCGAATTGATTTTCTGGGTTGATTTAGGGTTTAATATAAGGTTTGATTTTGTGGGTTAAATTCGAATTGGAGCTCCATCTCGGTTTTGGGTGTTGTGGTGGTGGTGGTGATGGTGGTCGACTGTGCATGGGTAATTTCTGGGTTGTGTTTTGTTGTGGTGGTGGTGGTTTTGTTTAATTTCTGTGTAATTTTTGGGTTTGTAGTGGTGGTGGTTGACGGTGGGTGGTTTGGGCTTGGGGGTGGGTTTGTAATTAATAAAAAATACAATTTCCCTAATTTTAATTCTATCCTGTATTGCACCAAACATGAGATTACTCTATTTCTAATCCTATCCTATGTTGCACCAAACACAAAGCAGTACTAAATTTTGTCCAGTCCAATCCCATCCAATCCAATCCAATCCAATCCCATGAAAATAATCCTATCCTATCCAGTGCATCAAACGGGGCCTTAAGGTTTTTATTTTTATTTTTATTTTTTATTAAGGGGTGGCACTTAAGGTCATACTTAAAATAAAATAATATCAATAATGTTTTTAAAGGGACCACGACCTAAAGTAGGTTGATGACAAACAAGTTGTTCATTCAAAAGGACCACACTTCGGTTCGAGTTGTCATGGCGGAAACTACGAACACATTCCAAAATACACAAATATAATAAAGTATCTAATAGTAGGTTTGAAAGTTATAAATAATTTATGGGTCAAGCTATATCAACTTAAAAAAGTGACTTAAACTCAAGTGACTTAAACTCAAGTGACTTAAATTCTGGACCACTCATTTCTCATCCACTCATTTACTTCTCTTCTCCACACACACAAAATGAGTGGTCCAGAATTTAAGTCACCATTTTAAATCACTTTTTTAAGTTGATTTAGCCTAATCCATAATTTATATAAGAAACATATTTTTTATTTTTATTTTTTTGAAAGGGAGGTCTACGGCTACACCCAAAAACAAAAACGAAAAGAGTAAGTAGGCAACGACACTTTTTTTTTTTTGATACAAAAGTAGGCAAAAGACACTTATCTAGCCAAAACAAGACCTAAAACATCGGACTCAAAAACAACAACTTGAGGAGCAGGTTCTTCAAAAAACACAATATCGGGATCCATAGTATAACCTATCTTCCCAAAGCTATCGGCCAACAGCCAACGTGCCACTTTCTTTATAAACATGCTGCACCTTACAGCACCAAAGACATAAAATTTGCAGAAGTTGAGGTAACCTAGTAATAAGTCTCTCTCAACAACATTAATGAGATTGTGAGTTTGTATCATATCTCTCTTTATTGACTATAAAATATTTTCAAGAATTTTTCAAGAATAAAGCAAAGTTAGGTGAACATTGAAATTAACATACTGGGTCAATTGCATAAATAACTATATAATTAGAGTAGTTACTAAATTTGTTAATTTTCAGTAGTTTGATTGTTTTACTAAACAATCAACTTTTTGGACGAAAATACCCTTAACGAATTTTTGAAAGAACTCTTTTTTTTTTTTTTTTGTAAAATATATAAATATAGTAGAGGTCTGCGACAATGGAGGGTCTACGACCTCTAAAAGAAAAACAAATGATTTTTTGGGAAGTTTGCAATGCAGAACTCCATTAGAAGAAGAAGAAGAAGAAGAATTTTTTTTCGTAAAATATATAAATATATTACAGGTCCGCGACAATGGAGGGTCTGTAACCGCCATGAATGTAAGGTCCAGCACTAGAAATTTATCCAAGCCCAAAAGATTTTAACCCAAAACTGATTAGGCCCAAAACCAAGTTGGTCCAACCCAATTAGCTTTAAAAAAAAAAAAAAAAAAAAAGGTGGGACAGCTGGCAACAGCACATAGTTGCTGTCCATGGAGCACTTACGTGCTCTCTTCTTGTTGAAAACAGAAGCTGCGTGGCAGCATAATAAAGAAAACTAAGAGGAAAAAGAGAGATAGGGTAAGAGAGAGAGCTGGAAGGCGTGGGGAGTGGGAGAAAACAGAAAAGAAACAAAGACGGAAGAGAGCCGCAACTAGGAAGAAAAGAAAAAAAAAAAAAAAGAGAAAGAAATTGGGGGCATGGGTTCTGGGTAGGAATAATACAGAAGAGAGAAGGAAATATGCTGGAGAGAGAAGTAGACTTCGGTTGGGCAAGAAACAGAGAAAGAAGGAAATACGCATCATCAGAGAAGGAGACGAATTTGTAAACCGAATCCAGTCTCAGTTCAGATTTTAGCAAGGAATACTGTGAGTAGAGTCCTATTTTAATTTGTAATTATGTTTAGTGTTTTAATTAATCATTAGAGTTGATTATTTAGATTTGCTTAAAAAACAAATGATTTATTGATTTGTTTAAGTTAACAGATTTCCAGGTTTTGGACATGATATTAGAAAACGAAGCTGCTACTAGAATTCATAATAGATTTATAGAAGAATTTACATGGTTTATTAAAAAGAAAACAGATAAACAGAGATATAAAAATAGAAAGAAAAAGGCATGGTTCAAGTGTTCAACAACACTGGATGCGATAGCTTATATAGTTTGAAATATCATTAGATTATCTCAGAGAGTAGGTTTATATAGTTTTGGAAAAACATTTACGTTTAATTACATAAGAAATATCAAGAAATTGTTATATAAATTGAGAATATAGCTATTCTTTTAAAGAGGTTAGTAAAGAATATTCCGATTTTAGAAATTAAATCTGTAATAAAGATTAAAGAAATTAAGATTTCTAGGTGAGTAATGCATACTTAAGCATAATTTATAGAATTTAGTGAGTCAAGAAAATGAGTTATTCTTTTGAGAATATTTTACCAATTAGTTATATTTGAGAATTTCATTAAGAAGTATTTTGAGGAAAATATATTTGTTTTTGAGATGAGAATCTTTAGAATTTATAAAACAGTATTTTAGATTTTGAAAACTAAAGTTACTTTTGAGATATATTCAAAGTATTTTCAACAAAGAATTAGAATCAATATTTCAGCTTTGAGATGAGATTTATTAAGAATTCTATAAGTATAGTATATTCAAACAGATTTCAAGAAAGATTTATTCAGAATTTTAGTTACCAGACATGTACCTATCCCCAACAGTATCATATTAATATTATTGGCCTTTGGGGCTACTCTACATGTGTATGTTGCTTTTGGGGCTTGTCTACACGTGTATGTGAGATCATTACTCTGCATGTGCGGTAATATCGCCATGTATGTGAGATTACTCTGTACGTTCGATCAGACATCGACGTGTATATGAGATCATTACTCTGCATGTGCGGTAATATCGCCATGTATGTGAGATTACTCTGTACGTTCGATCAGACATCGACGTGTATATGAGATTATATATATATATATTGCTCTGCACGTTTGATCAGCGTGTATGTGAGATTTATAGCTCTGCACAGGTGATCAAATATCACTGTGTACGTGAGATATGTATTTCCCCCTGCTCTACATGTGCATTGAGATTCTTTGCCACGTACGTGAGATATTCCCCTGGATACCAGCTTGGTAATGAGTTTCGTATTATTTATATATTTACAGATTATGAAAAGTATAGAAAAGATTTGAGATTATCAGATTTCATGTTAGATAAATTATATTTTATAAAAGCAATAAAAAGATGTTTTTATTATATTATATAGTATCTACAGAGAAAGTTGATTTATTCATAGAGTATATATTTAATTTGCTCTATAGCTCATATGTTATAATACAATTCCGATCCAGATTAAGGTTAAAGTTGAATTAGAAAGAAATGTAGAAGGTACAATAAGTTTTATATTGTTGATAATTTTCAGATTGTATTTTTGTTGGCTAGAAATCTAGAATAAATAAATTAAATGGACTACGAGGGCTTTGATCCTTATTGAGTATAGGGTATGTAGGTATTTGGGATGTATATCTCAAACTCAAGCCCACTGGAGAAAGAAAAAGATAAGATTTCCACAAGATTCTCTCGTACTTAAGATAGGAGTCGGGGTGGGTCTTGTAAATGAATCCATAGGGTCTGGGTCTTGTAAATGAATCCATAGGGTCTGCCGCAGATTTCCATATATGGATTCATAGATGTATGCGATGATTCATGGAGGTCTACTGCAAACCTCCATCACCTCCATTAATAGACCTCCATGGGGGTTGTCTTTATTAAAAAGAATTAATTTTAAAAAATAAAAGTAAAATAAGGTTTAGGGTAATTTTATCAATGTAGAAAAAAAGTTGATAAAAATAATCAAAACAATTAAATATTCTTGATAAAAATAGAAAACCCCAGTTTATAAGGATATAAAGGGGCGGTATTCTCTCTATATGATTTTATTCAAAACAAATTTTAATAATGTATTAAAAAAGAATGTGACAAAAAGAGTTTATCCAAGATCAACAATTTTGGGGTAGTTTGTTTTTTGGTCTGAAGATCAAACGGTCGTGGATTTTTCTGAAGAGACTAAAATCTGAACTTGAATGACATGTTTTTTTTTTTTAATTTTTTTTATTTATAAATAAAAGTGTCAATAAGTAATTTTACATTTTTACCCATGCTAATTGAAATGAGTAATTTAACATGCTTGTTCTTTTGCAAACAAAGTTTAATTTAACAAAACAAAAAATTCATCAAAAAATATAATTTTGCTTGTTTTGTAAAAAAAGTTCAAGTTCAATTTATTGTCAAAAAAAAAGTTCGAGTTATTTTGCATGTTATCTACGTTTATGGTGTATATAATTGAGGAAACCATTTTTGTTTTTTTTTTTGGTTTCCTGGATCATATGCACCGGAAACCAAATAAAAAAAGGTTATTGATTTTTTTTTTTTTTTGAAATAGGTTCCTGAATTATATGCACCAGTCTCTGTGAGAAATGATTAGGGATTTTTTTTTTCTTTCTAAAATCCATTTAAAATAAGAAATATGTTAAAAGAAAGATCTCTACACCATATCAAATTAGAATAAATTTAAAAATATATGGAGGACAGACTTGGAAGAGAATATTTTAATTATAATCCAGTGATTTGGAATTAAGTCCGAATTTCTTACTTTATTTTTTAAGTTGTTTTTTGATATTTTTAATTTGTTTAAAAAAATTTAAAAAAAAAAAAAAAAAAAACTTAACGAGTTTAATTCAGACCCATTCAATTTTAAGTGGAAAAAACAAACGATCCTTTCATATCCATTCGGCAACTAAAAGACAAAGAATCAAAGTCAACTAGAAAGGTTGTCTGGTTATCGTTTCTCTAGTAATATTTTAAATATATTTTTGGAAGTTAAAAAAAAAAAAATGTTTTACAAGTAAATTAGGTGAACATAAGTAAATATATTATTATCTAAACATATATAAAAGTAGACAACACCGAAAGCATCAAGACAACCAACAAAAACATATAATCAAAGACTTGGTCTTGGGCTGAAATTTTTTGTGTTCTAGTTAGCCTGTTGTACATGTTGATGGCATGTGATTGCACACACACACATAATCCTAGTAGGGAAACGGGAGCGATTTTAAGACCTTCAACTATGTCATCCACATAAACAATCTTCCCTTTTTGAGTAATGCAAGAAATAATCGAAAACCGCTTATAAACAATATTGTTCATCAAGTTGTCTACACCGTCAAGCTGATCAGGATTGTAATGTCAGATCATTCCACACATGCAACTATGTCCATGGTAAAAATAGCTACATCGAGCATTTTTCTTCAATAGTTCAACCTGACAAAAATTAGGGGGAAAAATAACAATATTAGTTTATATTTGGAAGATGAAATCAACCAACTAAACCCTACTTGTCAGATCATTATTGTTTTTTTGTTTAAGGTTTCACTTCATCCACCTCTTCAAGCTGAGCATTTTAATATGCATCCTCCTAGTCGCTGGAATAACATGTGTCCCAGTTGAGTAGCCTGTGTTGGGTTTGTGAAGCCTGAAACCAGCCTTGAGAATCGGTTTTCGGCAGCAGGCATGGCGTAGACCGTCGTGCAGACAAGGAGCACCAACTGCGGCACGCATAGCGGTGGAGTCCAGAGGAGACACGATGTGCAGACCGCTTGGCAAACAGAGTGCATTAGACGTGGCATCCGCAGCGGTGTATCCCAGAGGTGACATGCCATGTAGACCGCGGCGCAGGCACAATCACCCACCGCAGTCCAAACCGCGGTAATGTAGGACTAGTGCAAAATAGGAAAGACCTGTGCAGAAAGGAAATGACTCCTTTAGTGTTTTGGCTTGCCCTAGTATTCTCATATAAATACTATATTATGTAAACCCTAAAGGGTGTGTTGAAATCACTGTGTGTGAGAAAAAAAGGGTGTTAGATAGATAGAGAGCAAATTGTAGAGAGACTTGAGAGAGAGACAAAGAGATTGTAATCAACTCTGAAAGTAATGGATATTAGTTTATATGTGGAAGATGAAATCAACCAACTAAACCCTACTTGTCAGATCATTATTGTTTTTTGTTTAAGGTTTCACCCACCTCTTTAAGCTGAGCGTTTTAATATGCATCCTCCTAGTCGCTGGAATAATACGTGTCCTAGTCAATTAGCCAGTAGGGACGGACTTCCCTATTTATGTGTAACAGATATGATGAAAAACAGAGTTTTGAGTAAACAAAATGAAAGTATATAGTAGAGAGAGAATAACAAGACATTAGAAAATCAAGCTGTAAAAAGCAAGGAACTGAACTTGTGCGGTTAGAAGACATTTTAACAAACTAAGTCGCCTTTCGGTGATTCTCCAAGTATATATACATGTACCTTGAATCTTGTATATGTGGTATGGTTGTATTCAGGTCACCCTTCAATGTATACACTCTCCAGTCACCCAAGTAGCATCCATTTACTTTCTGTAATATCGATGTGGTTACGTCTCCTGACGAGAAATACGTCATCTGAGAGCATCCGTATATAGCTAATTCATCAAAAGATGGTAATTGGAAGGTGTAATTTCCAGAGCAAAAGCATGAGAGACTTGGTAAATTAACAAGTGTTGAAGTCCTCAATTTGCTGAAAGTAATCTCCTCCTCTGTCACATCTCCCTACTTTGCTACTACTTCTATCATTGAATCGCATACTTCTATATTCATTTCTTTGAGTTGCACCAAGCTTTTGGCTGTCAAGGACGTCATCAGGTTCTTCAATCCATCGCATCTCCAGACCTCCAAAATTGTTAGATTTTGGAAACACACCGAGGATGATGGCCAGAGCTGAATAGCGTTGACAGAAGACTGTACTTCTAGATTGGAGTCTATCCCAACATGTGGCTCATCCTCTTCATATGAAAATGTCTCGTTATATGAACTAGATTGAAGACGAAGCTCCTGCAGATGGCGGAATCTTTGAAGGATACAAAGTGGGAAGACTACTGATCTATCATTGTACACCTCAAGAAATTTAAGATTGCAAAAGAGCTGTTCTGAAAACTTGCCCAGCTATGTCATCTTGATGGCCTTTCCGGCTTATATAAGTGTTTCAAAGTTGGAGAAAGAATCCTGGTGACAAATCAATAAATAAAAACAAATCACACTTATGTTGGAATATGTGGATTCACAATTTATAAGAAGAAACGAGTCTTATACCTCTTCAACGTCCCAAAACAAAGGTTGTTGTTTTGGAATATCAAGGTGGCTAAATAATTCTGACGCTAATAAGTCTATTTTGTCACAGCCAACCACTTCCAACTCTTTTAAACCTAACCATTTTGAAGAATGTACCCCTGGATAGAAAGTTCTAAGTTGAGGTAATTTATTGAGCCTAAAGGAGGTTACTTTCGGAAAGTCAAATATTGTAGCAGCAGCTTTTGCTTCTCCTTCCATGGCAACAATCTCCTCCACTTGTCCACAATTCTCCACATCAAGCTTTACAAGTTGTGATAGACTCCTAGCAATAGAGGCTGGAAAAAGATCTTTCAGACTTTGACAATCAGAAACTTTCACTTGTTGTAGGCTTTTAAAGGACAACTCTGCTTGAGGATCCTTAATATTCCATACATGCTTCAATTTTGGTAGCCTACTGATACATAGCTGTTGTAACTGATTCGTTACTGCTGTAGAATAAGATTCTTCAAAATTTACCTCTTGGAGATCAAAAATCTCTTCTAGTGAATTACAATCATCAACAGTTAAGGACTCTGGCATTGGCAATCGTTTAGAAGACAACTTTGCTTGCGCAAGCTTCTTCCATATGTGCTTCAATTTTGGAAGCCCTCTGATACATAGCTTTTGTAATTGATACGTTATTGCACTAGAATGTGATTCTTCAAAGTTTACCTTTTGGACATCAAAAATCTCTTCTACTGAAGCACAGTTAAAAACGGTTAATGACTTCAGCATTGACAATCCTTCAAGTGTATTAATGTGAAAGACAGTCAATAGTTTGTCGCAGCAGCTAACTTCCATAGAATTTATATTGCAGAAGGACTCCTTAGCCTGCATGTGCCATACTATCTTCAAATTATTTGACATGGAAATTTTGATTTCCTGTAAGCTAGGGAATGTGACCTGCAAAGGTTCAAACCACTGTGTTATTAATTTTATTTTATTATTATTATTATTATTTTAAGTTCAAGCCACTGTATTATTAATATTCATTTTCAATTCTAATTCAAAATAAAATGGAAATGCTTATCCAGAAAATAAAGAAAATAATTGGATATAAGGTTTATACTTAAAAGAGCAAAATATAAATCGATCACATGATTATTAACATAATAATTTATAAATTAAATAGATTGAAACATATGTAATGTAAAGGAGGAGCCCATGAATGATGCTTAATTTAAGTCTTCTATGATGCTTTTCTCTTCTTGATTGATGTAATTCAATAATAATAAAAAAATAAATAACGAAAAATAAAATGAATCCCATCCGAACACCCAAAAACGACATTACCAACTATTCTTAAAGTCTCCCAAAACTTGGGAGACTGTTGCTATATATTCACAGCTGGGAGTGAAATGGAGATGTTGGTGTTGGCGTCACCACCACCACTGCTTTTGGAACATGACAATATATTTTACTTTTTTTTAATAAAAAAAACTATATAAAAATTAAACAATGTATTTGAAAAAAAAAATGTCTAAATGTAATATATTTTCAATTAAATCTAATCTCAAATATAATTAATCCAATCATATTTCTTGTACCAGTTATTTCATACGTGTTTTAACATCCTCTTTAATTCTGTCCATATTAAAAAGATGATATGAGTCTCAAAAATAATTTAGTTCCAATTAATAATTTCATATATGAATCCAACCATTAATCTTATATGTATGGGTTATTTCGGAGGTGTTCAATATCTTCTTTAATTATATTCACAATTGTTTTTTTTTTTTTTATAAATGAATCTCTTACCTTTTCGACCATGAAGAGCGGTTGAACTGCACTTTCATGTTGGCTCTCATTATTTTCTTGGAAGTTGAATAATTCTGAAGCAAATAACTCAACCTCGTCACAACCACACATGATCAACCTTTTTAGGTTCTGCCATTGTGATGTATGTACTCCACGATAGAAAGTTTTGAGTCGAGGTAAATCGTTGAGCTCTAGAGAGGTTATTCGTGCAAAGACAAATGTAGCAGCTACATTTGCTTCTCTTTGATCATCCGCAACAATCTCCTCCACTCCACAATGGTGCACATAAAGCCGTTCAAGTTCCAAAAGACTCTCGGCAATAGAGACGGGAAACAGATATTTCAGACTCATACAACCATAAACTTCAACATTCCTTAGTTTTTGAAAGGAGAACATTTTTTGTGGATCTTTATTCCATAGGTACTTTAGTTCTGGTAGACCAAAAATAATCAGTTCTCGCAATAGAGTTTCTTTTGCCGGGAGTGATTCTTCAAAATCTATCAATTGGAGATCAAATATCTCTTCGACCAAATCACAATCGCTGATAGTTAGTGACTCTAGCCTCGTGATTCCTTCAAGCATATTAGACTGAAAAATAGTTATTAACTTATTGCACTCTGTGACTTTCAATGATTTTAGATTGCAAAATGATTCCTTGCAAAGTTGCTTCCATATCATCTTCAAGTCATCCATCTTGGAAATTTCAATTTTTTCCAAAGAAGGGAATGAAACCTACATATATTTCTCATAGAATTAACTATTAAGTAAGAAATAAAGAAAATGGTTGGAAATAACAGTAAGCAACAAAAAGGAAGATAACTTAACTGTAGGAGATGAAAATATAATTTTTAAATTGCTGCACTTCTCAATGCTCAATTAATTGCATCAAACATTGAAACATATAATATATAGTAATTTATAATCCAAGTCTGGTGCTAACCGAATCTCTTGACTAACTTAGTAAAAAGAAAAAAAAACATCCAAACCTAGTTTCACTGAGATTATATTTCCTTACGTTAATTAATTAACTTAGATTTGCCGGTCCAAGGTTATTTGAATTCTAAAAGGATTTATGTGTCTAGTCCTCTATAAAAAAGCATTGCAAGTGTGTTTCAGAAAAATAAATAAATAAATAAAGCATTCAAGTGCACACCATTTCTCAGCATATATGGATGGTAATTTATTGTAATACTTAATAAAATAAAAAAATAAAAAAAATTGTGTCAAGTTGAATTATTTTAACAAGTGTTATATATAAACTATGATCCAAAAATATTTATATTTTTGAGATCAAAAATCTCTTCTACCAAGCACAATTGATAATAGATATATAAAGTGTATGAAGCTGAATATAGTCAATAATGTACTGCACCCACTAACTTCCATAGATTTTAAATTGAAAAAGGAATTGTGCCATACTATCTTCTAAACTAGGAAATGTGACTCGCAATGTTCAAGCCACTGTATTACTAGTATTCTTTCCAATTCTAATTGAAAATAACATGAAGATAGTTATCCAAAAAATAAAGAAAATAATTGGATGTAAGTACCTAGGGATAGCAAAAATCCTTGATCCTCCCTAAACCCACAAGTACCCGCTCCATTTGGGACAGGTTTGTAGTGATTCAAACAGATTCCGGGTCGGGGCCAGTTCAAAACTTTTGACATAGTTGTTTAATTGGGTTGGGTATGAGTCAAACCAATATGCTCGACCTGTTTGATCAGGTATTTATATAAAAAGAAAAACATCTATCCGTTTGTTTGTTTGTTTGTATTTTCTGTTTGAATTTAAGGTTTAGGGGGGACTTCAATTTAGTCCCTAATATTTCTAGAAACGTCACTTTTTTACTCATCTTTCCATTTTTAGTTCTTGAGGTTCCTAAAGTATTCAAAATAACTCAATATAATTTAGTCCCTAAAAAAAAAAAAATTAGTTTTTACTATTAAAAAAATTAAACAGTTGAATTAAAGATCGAGAAAAAATCCTTATGCTAATATTTAACTGTTGACCATTAAAAATTTGGTCAAAGGGACCCCGTGAACCAAAAATAAAAAGGTGACTAAATTGAAGTTTCACACATGTTTATTAAACTTAGATGTTGTGTACTTGTGTTCTATTTAAATTTTGTGTGAATTTTAAGTGTTTATGTTTTAAGTTAAACTTTATGTTTTAGTCTTTAATTATTTGTAATTTATATTTATGTTTAAATTAGAGTGTATGGTTGAAATTAAGTATTTGTTAATTTTTAAAAATTTAAGTGATAACTGGATAATCAAATATAATTTAGTTTCAATTAAATCTAATCCCAAATATATATTAAATCATTTTCCTATACGGCTGTACCTGATTTCAAAGGTGTTGTAGCATCCTTTCTAATTGTTTTCACATTAAAAAGATGATATGAGTCTAAAATAATTTAACTCCAATTAAATTTAACTTCATATATGAATCCAATCATTTATCATATATCATATGGGCTATTTCTGAGGTGTTCTAGATCTTCTTTAATTCTATTCACATTTTATTTATTTATTTTTTTAACATGAATCTCAATCGCGTACCTTTTCAATCATGAAGAGAGGTTGAACTGTGCTATCATGTTGGCCCTCATTATTTTCCTGGAAGTTGAATAATTTTGAAGCAAATAACTCAACTTTGTCACAACCACACAAGATCAACCTTTTTAAGTTCTGCCATTGTGATGTATGTACTCCACGATAGAAAGTTTTGAGTCGAGGTAAATAGTTGAGCTCCAGAGAAGTTATTCGTGGGAAGACAAATGTAGCAGCAACTTTTGCTTCTCCTTGATCATCCCCAACAATCTCCTCCACTCCACAATTGTCCACACTAAGTTGTTCAAGTTCCAAAAGACTCTCGGCAATAGAGACTGGAAAGAGATATCTCATACTCATACAATGATTAACTTTGACACAGTTTAGTTTCTGATAGGAGAAAATTCTTTGAGGATCTTTATTCCATATGTGCTTCAGTTCTGGTAGACCATTAAAATCCAGTTCTCGTAATAGAGTTTCTTTTGCAGGAGGTGATTCTTCAAAATCTATGCCTTGGAGATCAAATATCTCTTCTACCCAATCACAATCACATATAGTTAAGGACTCTAGCCTCATGATTCTTTCAAGCATATTAGACTGAAAAATAGTCAATAGCTTATTGCACTTCCTAACTTCCAATGATTTAAGATTGCAAAATGAATCCTTGCAAAGTTGATTGGGCCATATCATCTCCAAGTCATCCATGTTTTCAATTTTAATTATTTCCAAAGAAGGAAATGCAACCTACATATATTACTCATAGCATTAACTATTGAAGTAAGAAATAAAGAAAAATATGGTTGAAAATAACTATAAGTAAAGATAAGGAAGATAACTTAACTGTAGAAGATGAAAATACAACTTGTAATTTACTGCACTTCTCAATGATCAATTCCTTCAAACATTGAAAGCAAGAAGATATTGCTTGTCGTTCATTATGCCAAATATTTTTAAAATTATTCCGACGAAGTTTCAAGGCCTCCAAATTGGAAAACACAACCTACAAATAAAGTTCATGTTTCAATCTTTTTTGTATTAATTAAGGAAGAAATAATATTTAATTCAAACAATATATAATGAAAGTACTAGACTAATTATTTTTTAAAAAGTACAAAGTTCGCTTAGTTGTTTGTGCCATATTATCATTAAGTTTAGTATTCATCCAAAAAATAATCAATAACAGTTAATTAATTAGTAATATGGAGATTCTAAGAGCCCTAAGAGTCTAAGACTAAGAGAAAAATATATTATAAATCATGTCCTTTTCGAATTTCAAGTAAGAAATCTTATATATTAAGAAAGACAGGGACCTAGATGAAATTTAAAAAAATTCAATATATTTCATTGAGATTTTTTTTTTTTTTTTTTTTTTTTTTTTTTTTTTGGAGTAAAATAAAGATATCTGCTTAGAAAAATTTTGATTTTGTTTTGGCACTAAAACTATTTTTTTATCCTCACACATGATTGTTTAGGAAACATGTAGGAATTAATTCAAGCATTATTGAATGAAATTCTAATGAAATTTTAACACTCTACACAATAAATTTTTTTTTTTTTTTTTTTTTGAACAGTCAATTTATTGAGCCACACAGGCAAGGAAATGCAGAAACAGGGCCAAACAAAGCCAGAAGAACAGAGAGGCAGAACGAAAACAAGAATACAAAGCAGAAAACAAAGCACAACCAAGGACCCAAGACACAACCAAGGAAACAAGCCACTCAGGGCAAACAGAAAAAACCAAGACAAGCAAAGGCTAGGGTAAGTCCCAACTCAAAACGTCTCCCACAGAACCCGAGCCTTGCCTAGCCAGAGCATCAGCATCCAAATTATCGTGTAAATACCACCGTAAGATAGAAATTAACATCCAAAATCAGTAGCTCGCAATCCCATTTGATTTAAATTATTTTAAGAGAAAGTGAGAGAGTTATAGCTAGCATTAATAACTATTAAGTAAGAAAATAAAGAAACTTAACTATTTCATTAAAAATAAAAAAATAAACTTAACTGTAGAAGATGAAAATAAAACTTTTAAATTACTGCAGTCCTCAATGCTCAACCGCCTTAAACGTTGAAAGCAAGAAGATAATGCTTCATTGTGCCAAACACTTTCAAAATTAATCTGATAAAGTACCAAGGCCTCCAATTTGGGAAATATAACCTGCAAATAAAGTTCTTGTTTCAATCTTTTTCGTAATAATTTTAGAAGAAATAATATTTAATCCAAAGAATATATAATGAAAGTAGTTAGACTAATTATTTTTAAAGAATTTTAATCCAAGATTTTTATTTTTATTTTATACCACATTAATTCCATAAAAATTAAGAATTTCTCTAAGTTTCTCGTGACATATTATCTTTAAGTTAAGTGTTCATCCAAAAATAAATAAATGAAAACAGTTAGAAATATGAAGCATTTATATAAGAAAATTTAAAAGTCCTAAGAGAAAAATATAATATATATCATTCCAGTTTCAACTTTCAAGTAAGAAGTCTTTTATATTAAGATAAATGAGGATGTAGATGAAATTTCATGAATTTCAATATATTTTGATGATATATTTTTTTCCTTGGAAGTAAAGCAATGATATATTTATTAGAAATTATTTTGATTTTTTTGAGCACTAAAACTATATTTTACAATTTATTTTATTATAACGCAATAACAAAAAGATACATGTAGGAATTAATCCAGGCCAAATGGAATGAAATTGTTATGAAATTTCAACACTCCACACACTAATTGAATTTATTATTATTATTATTATTATTTTGAATGGTAAGATTTATAAAGCAAACGGGAAAAACCGCATCGAGGATACAAGAGGCCCAAGGGGCAAACGCACATCCAAAAAGGCAACACAAAGAAACCCACCCCAAGACCGCGAACAAGTTGAAAGAGCAACCCTATAGCCAACCTATGCAAAAATGAAAACCAAAACCACCTTTGACCCTAAACCACAACGGTCAAAGCAAACTTGGAACTAACCTTTCACAATTTTTTTCCCTCTAGAAATTCGGTCCACCAACACTTCATCTGCAACATTGAAATCGAAACCACGAGCCCCACTCCTAGTCTTCATTCGGTGAGATCTTGAAGGAAAAAAATCCTTATTACTCCGCCTAGAAACAGACGAGCACTAAGAATCAACAAAATCCCCCACCTTTCCTTTATGAACAAAAGGTTCCAAACCCCTAAGATCAACAAAAAGATCAATGGCTAGACTGCCAAAATTACCCCCCCTTCAAATCTTTGCCTTCTTCGAAATTAAGATAAACCACTTGATTACCAGAAACAGCCACACCCCCACATGACCCATCTTCAGAACCAAATACCTTAATACTCTATCTATTGGCCAAATTACTATCAAAACCTCCCTAAGAAGCCACTCTATAACTATCTTTATTAACACTACTCTCCAAAGTATTACCTTTCACAACACAATACCCAACCACACCATCATTTGATCCACTAGAGTCCAAGACACGCTTCCCAACCGAACCACATTCCTCCCTCTCCTCCCTCTTATCGATTTCCCTTCATACCCAACCTTGGTACCAACATCCCTACCACGACTAGCTTTTCTTAGCTTTAAGTTGTCCTTTTTGATGTTATCAAAGCTATATTTATTATCACTACCCTCCCCCCCCACCCCCCAAGCTTTCACCTTTGTCATTATCTTTTCTAACCAAAGCACCTTTACTCACCATCACTAGACAAAGACGAACAAGGTCTCACCCTCTCAACTCTACCACCCATGCCCTTTCTTGACTCTAGCTCCAACTTGCTACACTTAAAAGGTGAACCATCTTTGTCAAGGGCAACCTTATCAAGATTATCCTTATTATGCTCCATGACCCTGACAAAGTCAACAGCTCTCCCTATGAACTTAATGCTCTTGCTAAAGCTAAGATGAAACGGCTCCTCTACTCTCTTTTTACACCCACTGACATTACACCCATTATCCCTATTCACCACTTGACAACAGCATAAAGTAGCAACATCACCTCTTTCTTTAACAATATCACTGTCAACCCCTCCATTTTCCAGCAAAAAATTCAAATTCACATTTGACAACTCATCTACACTTTTTTTAAAACCACTAACAGTACATCCCTCAACCTCATTCACCACTTGACATAAACTCAAAGAAGCAACTTTACCTCTTTCTTTAAGAACCTCACTGTCAACCCCTCCATTTTCCAGTAAACAATTCAACTTCTCAAACGACAACTCCTCCACTCTTTTTTTTAACTAAGTTGACATTACATCCCTCAACCTCATTCACCAATTAACGCAAGCTCAAAGAAGCAACTTCACCTCCTTCTTTAACAAACTCACTGGCAACCCCTCCCTTTTCCAGCACAAAATTCAAATTATCATTCTTCAAGCTCAAAAAATTGTCCAACCAAGCTAGAGCTTTATCTTAAAAAATCCTAGAAGTGAACGAATCTTCCCCATAAGCAACCTCAATCTTTCCTATACAAGGTCTAGCATAAGGAGTCAAAATCAAAAGCCTCCCTCTATCAAATCTTCTTCTACAATTTGTATCATCCTCAATGATCAAAAGCTCCCCGAGAATCCATGCAACTTTTTTGAAAAAGGAAGTGTTCCAACAACTTAGGGGAGTTCCCACCACATTAATCCAAATGAGCTTGGACATAGGAGAACAAGAAAAAGACCACTTCACCATGGCCGAAAAAAATCATCCTAGTAAAACCTATTTTTGATGAAGCTTTCCTTTTCCAAATCTGATTTAAAATGCCATAGGATGCACTTGTCCCCTAAATAGGAAGAGGAGAAGGAGAAACCTCTACCCAACAAATGATTATTGACACTAGACACACTCAAGAATTCTTTAAGAATCCCAATTGCACAATAAGATAGCCAAGTTTCTTCCTTCTTATTGTTGTTCCAGGACATAAAAGTTATCTTCTCCAGCACCTCAGCACACCCATCAATCTGACTCCCTTCAACCTTGCATCTCGACTTCCTTTCCACCACCTCGGTGTACGAGAGCTTACCTGAAAACCCAGTTTCAAAGACACCAGAAATATGGCATTCACCTCCCACATCGCTCACCCCTAAACATGATTTCATTTCAGCTACTTTCTCCCTCATAAGACTTATTCCATACACCCTTCGACTTCTCTAGCCAAAGGAAGCCACTTTCGAACGAATTGACCACCCATAGACGAGCATACCATTCACCATACTTGCCACCTTCGAAGCTTCCTCCAAGGTTCCAAATCGGACGAAAGCATAACCCCTCCTCTTAGAGCTAACACTTGAAGAGAGATACACATCTCTCACCTTCTCAAACAATTTGAAAAAACTCCATGACACTACCAAACCCACAGTCGGATTCAGATTATCTACAAAGATGGAATACACATCATCCCAAAAATCTTTTCTTAGCCCTCTAACTCCCGGTCTACTCACTTTATTTTCTTTTTCACCAGTTTCTCAGAGAGTCTCCCCCTTCCACCGTAAGATAGAAATACACACTAACTTGTAAATTCTCCAAATTGGAAAACACAAGCTGCAAATAAAGTTCTTGTTTCAATCTTTATCGTATTAATTAAAGAAGAAATAATTGTTAGATATGGCTCGAATTTCCAATGGTTACCAAACGGGATTTAACCAATATGGAGACTTCCTAGAGACGTTGGAAACGTTTGGAAGTATGAGATCATATTTGAGGGAGGCTTGAAGACCTTGAAGAAGTGAGAAACGAATAATGTTATGGCTAGTGCTGTGCCTATTGTTGTGCCTTTGACAGCGATCTAGGGAGCACTTGTCAAGCACTGTGCCTTGCGTTGTGCAATTGCATAGCGGCGAGGACCGCGATTTGATTCCAGAGATTATCGCTATGGATAGCACTGTGAGTTTTGACAGTGGTGGTGACATCGGTTTTGGTGACGTGGCACACGGATCACAGTTTTCTGAGTAGTCAATTCAACACGGTTTAAGAAGCAGGTGGCCAACCACAAGTCGAATCGTAGTCAATTATAAGCATGCGTGAAATGGGAAATATTAGCGGAAAAGGAAGTAGTTTGTTTCTGGAAATTCTTATACTTGAAGGAAAATGATTTCTCTTTACAAGAAGACTTGTTATAAAAGGAAATAGTATTTATGTGAAACAAGAAAATCTTGCACGTATAAGAGATGGATTTCATTGTAAGCTTAAACTCCCATATAACTCATATAAATAGACCTTAATAACTAGGTTATTGGGTGTGGAGCAAAATAGTAAATACTATAGAGATCTCAAAAGTGGGCATTCGGTGTAATCGGGTTTGTGTTGTTGGAAGAGGAGGTAGGTTCACACAAATCAATTAACTAATAAACACACACACAGATAATATGAGAACAATAAAGAAGAAAGAAACGACACCAAAGATTTTACGTGGTTCAGCAAGTTGCCTACGTCCACGGAGCGCACCGCACTCAATCCACTACTTTCACAGTTGATTACAATCTCTCTGTCTCTCTCAAGTCTCTCTACAATTGCTCTCAATCTCTCTCTACTCTTCTCAACTCTCACGGTGAATTTCAACACTCACTCTCTACTTTAGAGTTTACATAATGTAGTATTTATATGAATACTAGGAGTAAACAATAACCCTAAAGGACTCTTCCTTTTTCCTTGCGCTGATCACCTAATTCTCGCAAATCACGTCATTACCGCTGACCGGACCGCTTGGCGTGCATGTGCCTGGTCAGCGGTATATGAAACATGGCGACTCTGATCTGGGTCGCTGGCCGTGCCGCTGACTAGGCACCTTGCCTGGTCAGCGGTAAATCAGAAGAAGCACAACTGATCTGGGTCGCTGGTCGTGCCGCTGACTAGGCACCTTGCCTGGTCAGCGGTAAATGAGAATGAACAATTCTCATTTGTTTTAACGCTGTGCGTGCCGCCCCCTGGGCACTTGCCTGACCAGCGGTAAATGGCGAGAGAGTGGTTTCAGGGCTTCACAAAACCCAACAGTTTGGGGTATTTTAGAGAGAGAATCCTGAGTGTGTGGTTATAATAATTTACTACATAGTGAAACTTTCTCTTGTCATCCTGTCGGCCGTGGTTTTTCCCTATTCTTGGGTTTCCACATAAAATTCTTTGTGTTGTGTGTGATTGGATTAATTGTTTATTTCTTCTATCTCAATTTTCATTTGCTATTGTTTGTTTGTGGTCTATCCGAAAATGCTTCCACGTAGTGACTTGTTCGCTAACAATAATATTTAATCAAAACAATATACAATAATGAAATTAGTTAGACTAATTATTTTTAAAGAAGTTTTATTTTTATTTTATATCACATTTCTTTAAAAATTAAGAATTTCTCTAAGTTGTATCTTTAAATTAAGTACTCATCCAAAAAATAATAATGAAAAACAGTTAGAAATATGGAGCATACAAGTAAATTCTAAAAGTCCTAATAGAAAAATATAATATTTATCATTCATTTTTCAAGTAAGAAATCTTTTATATTAAGATAAATCAGGACCTAGGTGAAATTTCATGAATTTCATCATATTTTGATGAGATAATATTTTTTTTTAGAAGTAAAACAATGATGTATAATAAGAAAATATTTTTATTTTTTTGGCACTAAAACTATTTTTTTATTACAACTTTTTATTATTATTATAACGTAGAAAAAAAAAAAACATGTACGAATTAATCCAAGCCTGGTGGAATGAAATTTCAACAGTCTATGCACAGATGAAATTTTATTATTATCATGCAAGAGTCTAGCTGCAGTACAGTTATTAAATTGTTAATGGGTAAAAGCTCGTGGAAATGGTGGCTTTTGTCAATTTTTTCAATTGGTGTTTCAAGACTATCACAACTTTAATAACCTAAGTTTTAAAGGCACCAATGTAAGTGAATTTCCAAAAATACCCTTACTTTAATAATTTTTTTATTATTTTTCAGTTTTTCCGTTTATTTATTTATTTTCTGGAATCGACATTGGAGGTCTATTCGTTCGACCTCCATTTCATGTTGTTTTATTATTATTATTATTAAAACTGTATGGATAATCTTGGATTTTAATATGAGAGAAATACGGAACGGAAAAAAATGAGATGTATGTTCAATGCCCTTAAATTGTGGATCTTGGATTTTCATGGCTGGGCATGTGTGTTGAGTTGGAGAAGATGAACAATAAGTCTCAAATCACAGTTTAGACTTTCATAATGAGACAAAAAAAATCAACACAATGAGTCTTAGAAAAGTAATCATAAGTCTCGGAAACTACATAAAAAGTCTCGAAAATACCTGAAAAAAATTGGAAATTTTTTTTAGGTACTTTTCGAGACTTTTCAAGTATTTCTGAGACTTTTTAGGTAATTTTCAAGACCTTCAGGTATTTTTTAGACTTTTCATGTAATTTTCAAGACTTTTCATGTATTTTTGAGACTTTTTAGGTAATTTTCAAGACTTTTCAGGTAATTTTCAAGACTTTTCAAGCATTTTTGAGACCTTTGGTAATTTCTGAGACTTTCTGGGCAAAAATGAAAAGTCCCGAAAAATTTCAATTTTTCCCAAAAAGTCTTGGAAATACTTGAAAAGTCTCGGAAACTACCTAAAAAGTCTCGGAAATACATGAAAAGTCTCGGAAATTACCTGCAAAGTCTCGAAAATTGCCTAAAAAACTTTTCCAATTTTTTTTTCATCTTCTTCTTAATCGACCTCCATTGGAAGCCGATTTTGACCTCCATAGGAGGTCAAACTGAACTCCAATGGAGTTTCACCTCTAATGATGGAGGTCCTCCATTGATGGAGGATTTTGTAAAAATAAAAACCAAAATAGTGAAGAAGGTTACTGTGGGAGGCATTTTTATCCGTTCACCATAATAGGTGACATTTAAACTCAAGTTATTAAAGTGGTGATAGTCTTAAAATTCACCCTCAAAAAGGTGTAATATAATTTTCGAACCCATTAGACATTGGATTTTAATCCAAGGGTCAACAAAATTCATACATTTGATAAATAAAAATAATTAATAAATAAAATAAGAATAATATTTCCTTTTGAAAACTATGCATTTACAATACAGTTAATATATTGTAATTAAACCGCACGCAAATACCATTTGATTTTAGTTGTTTTAAGACCAAAGTGAGTTAGTGGCACTGTTTTTATTTTTTTTATTTTTTTATTTTTATATATATTTTTTTATTTTTAGGCTTGAGGAGTTTATTCTTATTATTTATTAATAAAATAAGCAAAAATGAATAAATTGGTACGAGATATTGTTGTATATACTTGTATGTTAACATACCTTTTGGTTGAAAAGTGGGGTGGGAGTATCAAGCGTGTCTTTATTGCCGTTGATTGAGCAGAAACTTGTGAGCTTCGGAAGAGATTTTAATCCCAGAGAGTGTAATTGCTTGAACTCAATCTGATCAGTCCCTTCATCATTGTTGATATCTTCTTCCCTTCTAATAGCAAAAATCTCTTCCATAATGAAAGAAGAAGACACATTAACTTCTTGAAGCATTGGAAGAGCTATGTAAGTGGAGAACGAGAAGACATTCTTCAATTTATGGCATTCTCGAACTGTTATGGTTCTTAATCGGCGAAAAGACTCTGCTCTGAGTTGATGATTATGTACCCTCTCCAGGTTGGGGACATCGTGAAGATTTAACGACTCCAAGTAAAGAAAGTGATGACAAGATTCAGACTCCAAGCAGTCAACAACAGTACGAAAACATGGACTGTTTTCTACATGAAGATGCTCCAATTCTGGAAAGCCTTCTCTGTCCAATAAAGAAAGGAATTTCTGGACATCATCAAAGCAACTACTGCTTTTAAGCTTTAGTCGAACTATTCTGGATGTCCCGGAAGTCCCATGTCTCATGTAAAACCGAATCCAATAATCTCCAATCATTATTTCATACCTCTCCAACTTCTTCGACAAGAAGCGGCCTTTTGGTAGAACATTGGCATCTGGAATATATATTTCCAAAGCAGTGAGGTTCGTTAGATGTTTCAACTCATCAAGAATGTTGACTCCTTCAACCTCCCACTTGATATTGCATCCCCCTTGTGAATGAGGCAAATACAATTCTTCTAATTCGGTGAAGTTTGATAAGACATTTGCTGGAATATTTATAAGACCGCTGCAATCGTTTAAATCTAACGACCTTAGCCCAGTCAAGTTACACATTTTCTTAGAAAACGTCTCTATTTTATAACAATAAGAACCATTAATTCTAAGGATTTCCAGTTGCTTAATGTCTACAATAAAATCTATATCCCTTAATTCACAATCATCTATATAAAAGGTCCGAAGTTCTACTAATAGACGAATTGAATTAGGCACTGGATACAATTCCAATCCAGCCAGATGTAGAACCTTAAGTTTTGGCATCCCAGAGAAAAAATTATCAGGGACTCGACAATCATCTTTAGAGGTAGTTCTCAAGTAGAAAAATTGAAGTTTTGGACACTCAAACTCTTCGGGAAGCTTACCGATATTATAGAGTGAGATTCCAACACAGTTCTTCAGTGCATCCTTATCAACCAATTCCCTGATAGTGCAATTACGAAACATATTCCGATCTCTAGATGCAATAGATGTGCCAATATCACGTACAACATCATGCAGTGAAAATCGGTAGTCGTTAATGTCAAGCAACAGAGAAGAATCTTTGAGTTTTCGAAGCAAAGTATTAACTCTATTTCTTGCGTCTTTCATTGTTTCAACTTTCTCAATTATACCCAAACCCTTTCCATATGCTAACAAGTCTTCGATACGGGTATTTTCCATTACACAGCAAAGCAAGAAAGTTGATTTGAGTTCCTTTTCTTTTAATTGATCGTAACTGATCTCTATACATAAATATGTTTTCGCAGTCACTCCCTCAAAGTTACTAGTGGAAGGCACTGTGAGTTTTCTCAAGGCATCTTTCCATTCACACTCTTTCTTGTTTTTTAATGCAACCGCCACTGAATCAATTGCAATGGGCAAACCTTCACATGCCTTGGCAACATCTTTTGCTAAAGCTTGCAAATGATCACAAACTCCTGCTTTTTTCTCATACAAACTCCACGCCTCTCCTTCATCTAAAATACCAACCTTGAAATTATTCAGAGATTCCATTTCTAACAACACATCTAAAATTCTTGCTGTCAACAACAATTTGCATCCTTCACCATCGTTACCAAAAGGAATTCCCACGTCCTTCAATTCGAGCTTGTCCCAAATATTATCTAAAACTAAGAGGACCTTCTCTTCTTGCTTCAATCTTCGTCGCAGACTCCTTGCTCTCCCGGACGGGCTCTCCTCAAGGAATGTCAAGCCCAACTTTTCAGCAATTTCTTGTTGAATCTCTTTAATGTCTGGCTTCACACCTACCTTCGCAAAAGATACAGCGTTGAAGAGCTTCTTATCCTCTGCATGTTGAGCAATTTCCTTCGCTAGCGTAGTCTTGCCAATGCCACCTGTTCCGTAAATACCGACCATGTTGACATAAGGATTGCTCAATGCATCTAGAATATTCTTCAAAGTAGACATTCTTGATTCAAAGACCATGTAGCCTTTGTAAGATGGAATCCATGTCTCCTCTGGAATGGTTCGGAAGGAAACCGTTGGGAAGCTCCCTTCATCATAGAGTCTAGCAACAGCCTCAGTTTTCTTTACTGCTTTTCTGCTATGTTGATAACGTTTCTTGGGATTAGGACACAACCCCTTGAAACATTTCATGTCCGCGCGCTCATTTTCTCCATTCACCTCTGACACCTCATCAGTCATCGTCTTCACACGATCCAGCCAATCGCTAACATCTTGTTCGATCTGTTTGCCATTTCTTCTAGCTTCATCAACTGAATGCTGCACCCTGTCTCTTTGACCCTCGAGCTTCTGAACCTCAGTATTCAATTTGTCGAAGTTGGTTTTGTAGTTCCAGATATAACTGAATTGTCGAGTAATGGGAACAACCAATAATTCCGCAACTTTCCCAGCAACAGAGAGAGCAATGTCAACCATTTTGAATCCCTTTTTACAAAAATAGAAGTGAAGTTAACAAATTAACTGGAAATGGAAGAGAGATGCCATATTGTCATGTAAATCTAATAAAAATAAAGCAGAGAAAAAAATAAGGAGAACACAAGCACATAACCAAATAAAAGTGAGGAGATCAAAACAATAGAAAACTAATTTGAAAATCAAACTGCGAAAATAGGATAACAATTTTTTATATTCATTTTTGGATCTAAGTGGATGAGAAACAAAGCAAATTAAATGAAAATAAAACAGAGCAAGTAGGGAGTAAAAATCTAGATAAATAAAAAACGGCCACGAGAAGAAACCAATATCATACCTCGGAAATAAGAAAGAGTTTCTATAATGAGCAGATAATCAAGGTGTGAACAAATGAATCCCAATATTCCTTTTCTATGATTTCTATCCTTATCTGCCTACCACACCACTTAAAAAAAAAATAATAAATAAATTAAAAAAAAAACAGTAACTATAGTTCAATTTTAAACAGTTTACTAACCAAACACAGTGGTTAAAAAACTCCAGCTTAGCAAAAGAAAAATGAATTCAGGACTTGAACTCAACGTTATTGATGTGAATTGGATGTGAAACACTCAATTGATCCCAAAAGGGTTCCATATTCTCATCATTACCTGTCCCAAATACCCAATTTTGTTTTTGTGTTTCACTTATCAATTAAATGCAAAAAAAAAAAAAAAAAAACCCAACTAAATGAGGATAACAAATCATTAGCAAGCTGTCTTTGAGATCAAAACAAATGTAAATAAAACAGAGCAAGTAGGGAGAAAAAAATCCTAATAAGAAGAATGGCCGCGAGAAGAGAAGAATAGCAACGTTTTCTATGGAATGAAACAGAGAAAATAGGCAAAGAATGTTTTAAATATCTTTTCTTGTATTAAAAAAAATTCAAGAAAGAACGAGAGAACATGGTTTCTGAACGAGAGAACTAGATTTCTGAATGAGATGATAATGATATATTGCTGATAATCATGGTTTTAATTACTTTTAACAACGAGAGAACAGAACAGAGAAAGTGGGGAGCTGAATTAAATTTTGATGAGAATCAAACCAAATTAATAATCATGTTGAATCATTTTAAATTTTGTAGCAACAGATATAGCAATTTCAACCATTTTGAATCCCTCTCCTTAGAAAACTACTCACGAAATAAAAAATAATAATCAACAGGGGAAGCAGAAGTAAATAACAGAACAAAAGTGAGGAGAACAAGCTAATAGCTGAGTATTTTTTAGATCAATTTTTGCTATTTTTCTTAGAACAAAAGTGAGCGTTTGTTATTTTGTTTTTTGGGATTTTAAGTTTTGAATAATAAATGTGAAGCAAAACCAATAAAAAGATAGATGTGAAATGAATCAAAGTAAATGAACAGAGAACAAAACAGAGCAAAACTTGCCTTTAGAACAACAATTTGAGATCAAAATCCGAAATAATAAGGCAATTTGAAGTGAACTGTTGGCAATTTAGCAATGTAAGTATTTCAAAATGCCATTTATGACTTTACATAGTGTTAACCGTTAATGACCGGCTAAAAAGACAAAATATTGGAAGCAACAATGCAGTTAATTATTCTGTAATATCATCTTTTAACATGCTCATTTTACATGTTATAAGTATGGAACCCACATTCTCCACATTGGTGTGATATTCTCCGCTTTGGACCTAAGCCCGCACAGATTTACTCTTGGGTCACTACCCAAAAGGCCTCACACCAATGGAGGTTGTTTCCATACTTATATACCCAAGATCATCCCCATGTCTAGTCAATGTGGGACTTTGGTTGCACACCCAACATTACGTACATATGTCAATTAGTTTTAGAGTTTCATTCTTATTTATACATTAATAATTTCAATATTATATAATATCATTTGGGATAAAAATAAAAAATAAAAAGCTTGCTCTAATAATTTTAGAAAGAACAAATGGTAAAGATAAAAAAATTCAATTCCTTAATTTTTTTTAATCAAAACAATAATAATTTAGAGTCCTTATGCATTTACTACAATTTAATTTAATTAAGGAGTACAAATAGTTAGTAAGAGATTATGTAAATGAAAAATAATTCTTGTTTAAACATATTTTAATAAATAAAAAAGTACACAACATCGAAATTATCAAGCCAAAAACATAAGAACCAACTTTTGAAAGCAACAGGCGAACAACTTTGTGCATAACAATGAAAAAATAGATAATTACAAGCCGGCTGCCACAACATTCAATAAAATTGTAATTAAAAAACCCCATCGTTTTGATAAGCTTTGAGAATAATAACAACCTGCTACACAACAAACATGGTTTCCTAGTTTTTGATGTTAATGTATTTTTTGAGGGGCAATTACCAAATTGTTCCTGGACTTTTTAAAACATTCCAAGTAGTTTGCTACTTTTATAAAAGTGACCCAATTGGTCCTCGACTTTTCTGAAATACCAAATTGGTCCCTATTGACTGTTAATTTAGATGTTTGACTTTAACTGAAGTTATGAGATTACTTTAATACCCCTATTTAAAATTGATAAATTAATTTATGCAAAAATTTGATAAAATAATTAAAAAAATTATTAAGCTCTTTTTTTTAGATCGGTTGCACCGCTTTGGATTAAAGAAGATCGGCCATAGCTAATAACAATGGAATGTTCTCTTTTCCTTCCCCCTTCACCTTCCTGTACCCCTTTCCATAGATAGGGCTAACGCACAGAAAACAAAGATGAAGCTTAGGGCTAATAACCCAAAAAGAAGCAGTCAACTTAACATAGTGGAAACTGAATTCAGTGATCAGTATGAAAATCTTACTGAGATATATATATATATATATATATATATATTGCAATATTACTGGGAACGTTTTGAAGGGTTGATTCTTGATTGCTTTTTTGAAAAAAAAAAATACTGGTTTTTTATTTTATTTTAAAAACGTTGATTCAAGTAAAAAATATTACTGGGAAGAATTTCTTTGATGTTGTGATTGATTCTTGAAGTAGTTTCCAGAGTCCAGACTATAAACAACTCATGGTAATCCATTTATAGTCAAATTCTCATAGTTAGTTAATGGAGTATACGGTGGAAAAAGCAATAATTCTTTAAATGAAAAAAAAAAAAAAAAAATTTGTTACAAAGCAACAACTAAAATTTGGAAAGAATGGTTTTTGTCAACAAAAAAAATAAAAAATAAAAAAAAAATGGAAAGAATGATTTTGATCCACGATCTGGTTTTCAGATTGTGAATTTTAAAAAAAATATAATAATAATAATAATAATAATTAGAGTTTTGTATTTTTTATTATATAAAATATTTTTTCTGTATTTTAGATTTGGTACTTATGGAAAAGTCAAGATCCAATCTGGTCACTTTTGTAAAGATCGCAAACTACTTGGAATTTAAAAAAAAGTCCAGGACTTTATTGGTAATTGCATTTTTTAATTTAATTTTTTATTTTTTTTTATGTACATGAGCATTTAGATATGTCAAAATATGATTGGTACGATATAACAAGTTTTATAATAGGATAAAAATAAAAAATAATTTTATTAGTTATCAATTAATAATTTTTTTCTGAGTTGGGTTGCGTTTTTGTTGGCCTGCTTGTTTCTGGTGGTGTTTTCGTTTGTTTTGTGTTGTGTTGTGGGCTTCTGCTCTGGCTGTTTCTGTTTTGGTGCCTTGTTGGCTGTTTATAAAGCTTTCTTTTTCAAAAAAAAAAATAATAATAATAATTAAAATGTATCTAAATAAACAAAAGAATCATTCTAAATCACATACGTTCAAAGAAAAAAACAAAGTAACAAACTAGTGAATTACTGATGTAGGACAGTTGGCTTTAGAGTTTGAAGAAGAGATGGACAGGAAATTGTCCAAAAGAGGTGCTCCAAAGAAACGGGCATAACTTTTGACTCGGTTGTCAGATTTCCTATTATAATATGTTTTCGGAAAGGGTTTTCAGAGATCTATAGCATGGCAACCCGGGTTCCCCGGTTGACGTCATTTGCATCCTCATCGGGGCAGTTTAAGTTAGGCTGTCGGGCAACCGAAGATTTTGTGTTTTTTCTTATTTTTCCGTTTTTAGTTGTTTTTGTTTAGTTTGAGGATATTTTAGTCTTTTTGCTTATTTTAGGGTTTCAAGAGGCTATTTAAGGCTCTTTGTTTTCAGTTTCAGAATTATTCAATAATATTATCAATTTTTGGTTTACATACATTCGTTCTTTACTGGTGGATTCCAGTTTTGTTACTTTAGGGGTTACGCTGGTAAACCCTAGAACTTCCGTTCTGCGTCAATTACTGTAACCAAACTAGATGAATCTTTCATTATATTTTAATGCTTTAATTAATTGTAAAAAAAAAAGAAAAAAAAAAAAGAAAGACAATTCACAGCTAGAAGAAGACAAAACACGGCATATTTGAAATACTAAAACTACAATTCTAAATGCACATCACTTCTTAACAGAGCTGGTAGTGCACCTCCCTTTCACATAAATGGTGAGGGATTCAAATCTCCCGTTATTGTTTCCTAGACTTTTCATAATCTAGTGACACCTAAACATATAAAAAATATAGGGCAAATTACACAAACTTACCCTGATTATATGTGAAATTGCACTAAAACCCGTAAAAAAAATCATAATAACAATTACTTCCCCTTGACCAGTTGACTAACTGTTGAACATGTTAATTAATCACGGAAAATATACAATGTATGTTTTGCCCTTGCTCTACATCAGAAAAAAATAAAAAAAAAATATTTTTAAAATTAAATGATATTTAAATGGTTTATAAAATTAAATTAACACAATTTTTTTAAAGATACATAGAATTAGGAAGATCCTAAGAAAATAAAAAAAAATTAATGGAAAATAGAAAATTATTAAAAAACAGTTACAATTTTAAAACATAAAAAAATTAATGGATAGTAGAAAATTAATAAAAAATAAAAGAGTTAATACATAATTAAATGTTTGGAGTAGAAAATTAATGGATAGTAGAAAATTAATAAAATAAAAAAATAAAAAAAAACTCAGTTTGGAGTACCGAGTTTTTTTTTTGGACCTCCAAATTGAGTGTTTTTTTTCTTTCCCATCAAATAACATTAAAATGATTCTTAAAATGGAGGTCCATTGTTGAGTGACCGTCTCGCTAAGCGAGTGGAGATCCGGTCAATCTCCATCGCGCCCTGAAACCATGGAGATCGTTTCAGATTTCTTTCCTTTTCTTTTTTATTTTTTATTTATATAATTTATTTTTTAATTATCTATTAATTGTTTTATTTTTTAATAATTTTCTACTATCCATTAATTTTTTTAATTTTCTATTTTCCATTAAATTTTGTTATTTTTTTAAGATCTTCCTAATTATGTGTATCTTTAAAAAAAATGTGTTAATTTAATTTTATAAACCATTTAAATATCATTTAATTTTAAATATATATTTTTCTTATTTGTTTTTTTGATGTAGAGCAAGGGCAAAACATACATTGTACATTTTCCGTGATTAATTAACATGTTCAACAGTTAGTCAACTGGATAAGGGGAAGTCATTGCTATTATGAATTTGTTACGGGTTTTAGTGCAATTTCACATATAATCAGGGTAAGTTTGTGTAATTTGCCATAAAATATATGATTAAGATTTGTTCACTTTTTTTTCACTCATACAAGTGGATGTTTCAAATTACACTTGAAAAAAAAAAAAAAAAAAAAAAAAAAAAAAAAAACTAGGAGAGATCCTAGCACATTCCCTTCACTTGTATCCAGGAGGATTTCTGTATTTCTTATTTATTTTCTATATTTACAAGAAATCATTTTGTTGTTTTCGGTGGTTTGATCTCCAAAACCCCTTTAGCTCATTAACTATATCTTCTGTTTTTGAGATTTGATTTGCTCTGTTAGCATCCTCTGTTCTGAAATTAACTTTGAAAGGCTTCAAAAGGGTTGAGATTGCTATTTCCGTTGCCGGAAAAGTTGCCGAATGTTTTTAGCTCATCAAAATTGATTTTTATAATGTTTTTATTGTTACGAGCCATGAAAAATCAAAACGCAAAATTCACATATCTACTGTACACTAAAATTGTCTTATCATACTTTTCATATAAGAGTATCTCCAATGCTGTGCCAAATTGTTGTGCCAATGCTAAAATTTGGCACAGTGTACAAAAAGCTTTCTCCAATGCAGTGCCAAATGCTATGCCAAATTTGGCATATGCTAAACTTTGTGTCAAATTTGCCACTCAGTATAGCATATGCCAAATTTGGCACAGCAATAAATGCTTATTTTTTAATTATAAAAATATCATTAAAATAATTTAGATTTAATGTACATAATCAAAATTTATTATAGAAATTCAATATATTATTATTATTATTATTATTATTATATATATATATTATATGTATTATATAATATATATATGTATTATATATTATATTACATTAATGATATATAATAATAATAATATATATTATTAAATATATATATATATTAATAATATATATTATATATTTATATTATATAAATATATTATTATATATATTATATATATAAATTTAATAATATATATATTGTTATATATTATTACATTAATGATATATAAATATATATTTTATTTATATGTACTATATATTATATTATTATATAATATATATGTATTATATATTATATTATATATATGTATTATATATTATATTATATATATTATATTAAATAATATATATTATATATTTATATTAATATATTATTATATATATATTATATATATATAAATTAATGAATGCATTAATGATATTAATTGACTTTTACAATTTTAATTAATAAAATAATAAAAATAGCATTTTAATCAGAATTGTGCATTGGAGCACAATGCTAAATTGTTGTGTCAAATATAGCATTTTACTCTTTTTTGTGCCAAATTTGGCATTGGCAATAGCACATGCACTGGAGATGGTCTAAGGTGCTCAAATCTTTAGAAAAAAGCTATAACAGGAAATCAATCACAAATGTTCATGAAAATTCATGCATTTATATGGCGATTCAGGAGAACTCCAGTCAAATAAATCCAGAGTACTTGAACTGCTAGAAATATACAAAATAATGAGCCCTTTATTTTTTACAAAAATGATCATCAAATGATTTGTAATACTAGAGAAGCAGTAAAGTACATTTATTAATTATTATTATGAAGGTAAAGTTTAAAACAGAACAATTGAAACCACCGCCCGATGTAGCTTGTCCTAGGTTCGAGGACGTTACTCCTAGCCGTACAACCTCAGATGATCATAATGAAGGGTACATAAGAGCTCTTACGCTTGGAAGAAGCACCATCATTATGCAAAATTGAAGATATATAATACCCAACTGATTATACATATTTGCGGTTTGATGTAGATTGAATCTACATTCTAGACAATATTTTTTTAGTTTAAGGTTTCACCAACCTCTTCAAGCTGAGTGTATTAATTAAATTTCTCAGAGTCGTTGGAATCATCTACCTTCGAGTCATAGGAATCGCCTACCCTAATTATGTGTAACAGAGACAATGAGAAACAGAGGTTCAGCAAACCAAATGAAAGTGTATAACATAGAGAATGGTGTACTCATGTACCTTGAATCTTGTAAAGTTTGTATTGTTGTATTCAGGTCACCCTCCAAGGCAAAATATGTCCCATTTAGCTTTTACTTTCTGTAACATTGAGATGGTTACGTCTCCGACAAGAAAGACTTCGAGTGTTAAAAGTCCTCAATTGGCTGAAAATAATCTCATATCGTTGACTTGCAGTATCAAAATTAAGTTAGTACTGCTGCATTGATTAGATGTGGAAGTGTAATGACTGTCAGTGCTATAATTTATGGGACGTGTGAAGAAGAATTTAAAAAACGAAAATACAGAAAATAAGTTAGGGAAAGAGAAACTTAATTAATTATTACGTACCAGTTGATGTATTCTTGTGTTAAGGTCACCCTCCCAAATGCCTTCCTCCCACCGTGCATTGTTTTGCCATACTTTTCTGTAACCTTGGCGTGCTTAAGACTCCGGGAGAGAAAATCTCCATCTTGGGGCAATTTTCCACAATCAATGTTTCCAAAGATGGGAATTTGATGGTGTAATTTCCCGAACAGAAGCTAGTGAGACTTGATAGGCACTCAATTGTCAAGCTAACTAATTGGCTGAAAACAATCTCGTCATCTCCTGTTATATCTCCATCATTTGCTACTACATCTAACATCGTGTTGCAGTCTTCTATACTCATCTCTCTGAGTTGCACCAAACTTTTGGCTGCTGAGGATGTTAATAAGTTTATCATTCTTCCACAATTCCTTACTTTCAGAATTGTTAGATTTTGAAGACTTAGATCAAGTATGAAATCTTGTTTCAGATCACCAAGTCCAGAGATGGTTAAACATTTTATCTGTGGAAGTGCCCTCGCATGTTTGTCAACCTCTCCATATAAGAATATCTCTTTGTACGAACAATGACTCAGTGTAAGATTTTCTAGATTCTGAAATCTCTGAAGGGGACCAAGTGGGAGAGCCGCGGATTCATCAAAGTAGACCTTAAGAAACTTAAGTTTGTGAAAAAAGTTTTCTGGATATTGGCCCTGCCATATCGCTGTCATGGCCTTTCCACTTATCTTCAAATCCTTCAAGTTGGGGAAACCCTGGGTGACCAATCAGATAAAATCAAATTGGAGTTATTTTCCCATGCACAAACTGTTTCACTTTTACGGGTTAGGATTCTCTCCTAATCCAGTGACACAACACGAAAGCATAAAAGACATTACATGGTCAAGTCAAAAGAAGAGACAGGTCTCGTACATACCTTTTCAACCAAGAAAAAGGGTTGTTGTGTTGTGATCATATCAGAGTTACCATGCTGACTGTTTTCCTGTAAGCAAGGAAATTCTGAAGCCAATAGTATCTCTATTTTGTCACAACAATGCACCTGCAGGTATTCCAAGACCGGCCATTTTGCATTATGTACGCCCCGGTAGAAACATCTAAGTTCATGTAAGTCGTAAAGTGACAGGTAGGTCAACCGAGGAAAGACAAATGTAGTTTCTGCTTCTGATCCTTCTTCCTTTGCTGCAACAATCTCTTCCACTCCACTGTAGCTCACACTAAGCTGTTCAAGATGCAAAAGATCACTCCTGCTAAAGGAAGCTGGAAAGAGATTTTTCATGGCCCCACAATTTGAAACTTCCACTTTGCATAGGTTCTGAAAAGAGAACAATCCTTTGGGATCCAAATTCCATACCTGCTTCAGTTTTGGCAGATATGAAAGATTCAATATTCTTAATTGAGTTGACGTCATGGAATGTGCTTCTTCAATAATATTTAGCCCTTGGAGATCAAATATCTCTTCTAGTGAACCGCATCTAGTGACAGTTAATGTCTCTAGCCTCCACAATCTTTCACACAGGTACGAGGGAAAAACAGTCGATAAATGTTGGCAATTTTCTATTTTAAATGATTTTAGATTCATAAAGGAATCATTAGCTACTTGATTGTGCCATATTATCTTCAAGTTATCCATATGGTTAAATTCCAATTCTTCTAAGCTAGGGAATGCAACCTGTAGTGTTAAATGAGAAAGATAAGTTAAAATTTTTGAAATCCTTAAAGCTATTACGATAGCAAACTATGAAAAGCAAAAAGAGAGAAGATTTGTGGTAATCTACCTTATCATTCAAGATGAATGCCTTCATTTCAGGGCATTCCCTTATCTCCATTTGCTTCAAGGATGGAAATTCAATGTAATTTCCTGAGTTGAATCTCTTGAGATTTTCAAGACATTCCATCTTTAAATATGCTAATTGAGGGAATTTTATATTCCCCCTTCTCCATCTGATCTTGATTCTTTCTTGACTATCAACTCTTCCAAGGTCTCACACTTCCATACCTCGAGGTGTTGGAGCTGCACAAAGTTTCTAACAGTAGAAGACGAAAATAGATATTTTAAATTAAGACACACTTTGATGATCAATCATTTTAAATTATTAAAGCTAGAAGACATTGTTGGATGTTGTTGATGCCAAATCTTCTCAGAATTAATCGCATAAAGTTCCAAGGCCTCCAAGTTGGGGAACAAAACCTGCATTTAAAGTTCTTGTTTAAATCTTCTTTGTATTAATTAGAGAAGTAAAAATTCTTGATCAAGGATTATCAACCTACCTTTTCGTTGAAAAACAGTGGAGGATTATCAAGCTCATGATGATCCTCTATCAATAGCTTCTGTCCCCTTTGCGGTGATGAAGGCGCCTTCACTTTAGAGCAAAAACTTATCAGCTCTGGTAAACATTCTAGAGCCACAAAGCGCAACTGATTGAG
Source organism: Acer yangbiense (assembly GCA_008009225.1). Lineage (NCBI taxonomy): Eukaryota > Viridiplantae > Streptophyta > Magnoliopsida > Sapindales > Sapindaceae > Acer > Acer yangbiense. The sequence goes on along the minus strand of CM017763.1, from coordinate 8,648,705 downwards.
CTGAATATTATCACTCACTTCAATGTTGCTGACATCTTCTCCTTCAGTTACAAATATCTCTTCCATATTCTTGCACTCAATCACTTTAACTTCTTGAAGTTGTGGAAGGCCTCTAGCAACGGAAAATGAGAAGATAATCTTCAATTTATCGCAGTTTCGTACTTCAATGGTTTTTAGTTGGTGAAAAGATTGTGCACTTAGTTGACCATTATGGATTTTCTCCAGGTTGACCAGGTTGCTAAGATATAATGACTCCAAGAGAGGAAAGGCATCAGGAGATACCAATTGCACTGAGTCTGTAATACTCAGAAAGTTAGGATTATTTTTTACATTGAGATACTTCAATTCTGGAAAACCCTTGTTATGTAATTCATAAACATTCCTAAAACCTGATATTCCATCCAAATATAGGTCTCTGATTCCTTTCAACTGCGCGATAACTCCATCCTCCAAACAAATTCTAGTACTGAGATAAAGTTTCAATGTCCTGGAAGTCTCGTACAGTTTACGCCATTCACACTCATGCCAATTATCTCCTATGCATATTTTGTATCTTTCCAATTTCTTGGAGAACAAGCCTATTGGTAGAATGTTGGCATCTGGAACTTCTATTTCTAAAGCAGTAAAATGAGATAACTGATTCAACTCATTGAGGCTTGCATTAAAAATTCTGGTGTCAAGTACTTGTTCATCATCAACCTCCCATTGAGTAAAATTACTGCCCAAATATAGTTCTTCTAATTGGGTTAAGCTTGAGAAGACATTTGATGGAATTGCTTTAAGGTAGTAACAGTGATGCGGCGGATCAACTGGCATTAGATTATTTGGAGGGGTGGGATTTGAAACAAGCCAAGTAAGACCAAACCCGGGCGACGGATTCAGAATGACTTGAAATTTTGACAGCTGATGCGTTTCGGCGTTTCCGGAACTACTACGCAGCTTTGCTGCGTAAGCACGTCCTTTTTTAGGCGAATTCCGTCGTTTAGGCCTTGAATTAGGCGTTTTTGCTATTTTAGGAAAGTTTCGTTTTCGCTTTAATTTAAGTTTCCCAATTCCGAATCGACTTACGTCAATTCTGGAGTGTTTAGGATTCTCAGTAGAATTAGTTTTTGCTTTAATTTCGTTTTTGCCTTTTTTGGTAAATTTCCGTTTTAATTCGTTTTCTTGCTTTCCAAGGAATTCGATTAGGTTTATGAGTTGTTTTGCTTTAAATAAAGATGTAGGCCGAATTGGCCAGACAGTTTTTGATTTATAAAATTTAGAGTTTTCTCTATTCATTCCAATTTCGGTATTCATCACGAATCAACGAATTGAAGCCTAACTTTCCGGTATTTGTGCGCAAATCAACGGAACTTTAGTAGGTTGTTTCTAATCGTGTTACGCAGGTTTTTCTCGACAGAGCTTCCGCTACATCAAACAGAAACTCAAATCGAACAATCTTAGCTGAGACGGTCGATCCATTTCTTTGCACAATTGCTCAATATTACAGTAGAAGAAGCTAAGAATTTCTAGTTTCTTCAATTCTCCAATAACAGAAATATCTACAAATTTGCATTCATCAAAACACAAAGTTCGGAGGTTTACTAGTAGAGAGAATGACGTAGGCAGCGATGATAAATCCATTTCAATCAGATGTAAAACTCTGAGCTTCGGCATTCCTGTGAAAAACCTGTCACGGATTTTCGAAGACCGATTCTTGGTTTCATATAGAAACATTTAAGTTGTGGACACTCTAGTTCTTCAGGAATCTCAGTAATATCATGCAAGAAAATTTCAGTGCAATATTTCAATACATTTTCATCTGTCCAATCACGTGGAATAATGCCATTTGTCACAGTAAATGCATGATGATGTCTGAAAGCAATGGATCTCGCAACATCACGAACAACATCATGCATAGAAAACCTTTGATTGTCAGGAGTATCTGTAACAATGAAGAGTCTTTGAGTTTTTCGACCAACATATCTACACGATCTCGTGCTCCTTCCATTGTATTGACGTTTCTGTACAAACCCAACCCTATTCCATATCTCAACAAGTATTCAACAGGAGAATCACACCACGTATGTTGCATCATACTACAAAGCAAAAAAGTTGACTTGAGCTCTACACCTAAATGATCATAACTCAACTGTATACTCAGATATGCCTTTGCCGCTACTCCTTCGAAATTTTTGAGGGAAGGCATTGTCAATTGTCGCAATGCATTATTCCATTCACAAACTCTCTTGTTTCTTAATGCCTTTGCTGTTGTAACAATGGCAATAGGCATACCTCCACATGTGTTGGCTACATCAACTGCTACAGATTGCAGTTCACGTTGCTCGATACAAGCACCAATTGTCTTCTTAAACAAACTCCAAGCGTCTTCTACATTTAAGACGTCAATGCTAAAATTCTTTTGAGAACCCATTTGATTTGACAATACATCTCTGCTTCTTGCTGTCAATAACAATTTACATCCCTTATGGTTGTCTCCATAAGGAATTCCTACAGTCTCCAAAATACTCCCCCAAATATTATCTAAAACTATAAGAATGCTCTTCTCTTTTTTTAATCGTTCACATAATTTCCTTGCTCTCCCAAATTCGCTCACTTGCGTAAACACCAAACCCAACTTATCAGCAATCACTCCTTGAATCTTCTCTATGTCTGGTTTCTCAGATACTTCTACAAAAACTATCTCATCAACTTTAAAGAGGGTACCTTCCTTGGCTTGCCTAGCGACTTCCTTTGCTAGCGTTGTCTTCCCGATGCCGCCCATGCCATAAACTCCAACCATGTTGACATCAGGATCACTCAATGCATCAAGTACATTATTCAAAGTGGGGATTCCTGAATCAAATGCCTCGTAACCTTTGATAGATGGAAGCCATGTCTCCCCTGGAACGGTATGGTACGAAACTACTTGACCAAACTTCCCTACTTCATGTACTTCAGCAACAGCCTCCACCTTCTCCGCCACTTGTTTGCTGAGTTGAAAGCGCTTCTTCGGATTAGGACACAACCCCTTGCAACATTTCAAGTTTGCTTTCTTGTTGTCTTCAATAATAGCAGATGCCTCAGCAATGATTTGGTTAGCACTGTCCAACCAATCCTGAACATGCTCAAAAATCTCATCCCCTTGTCTTGTAGCATCAACAACCAAATGCTGAATCGTCTCTCTTCTACCTTCCAACTTCTTAACTTCATTCTCCAGATTCTCAAAGTTGTTGTTGTAGTTCCAGATATACCTGAATGGACGAACAATGGGACCAACTAGGTATTCGGCCACTTTTGAAGCAACAGAAATAGCAAACCCGTCCATTTAAAAAAAAAAAAAAAAAAAAGACAATTGAAGGAAAAACGCAAATGCAAACTAAGAAAACTGAGTACACAAACAGGGCAAAATTAGGGAGCAAAACTGAACAGCAGAACAACAATGGCAATTAAGTGTTTTTGAGATCAAATGGAAGGAAACAAGAGAAGGGTTTCTTGATTGAGCGTAAATGTACCAAAAGAAAAAACAGATTTGTGTATTTTACCGTTGATGAGAGTTTGATACACGGGAAAGGGGGAGAATCAATGTTTTATTTTTTATTTATTTTTTTCTGGAGACACGTGAGTGGATTCATGCGTGAAAATATTTTACTGTGATTTTGGTATATCGATATTAGATCTATGACTTTATGTCGTCTGTTCAACTAAAAGGACAAAACTATTTATAATAATTTTTTTTTTTTCAATTTTGAAATATGACACTATTGTGGGTATATCCATCAGGTCAAATGCAAGTTAGATTATATTTACAGTAGGATTTGAATAATGGAGGTAGATCTTCATTGTAGGGTTATTATCGATTTTGGGGGTGTATTGAATTTGAATTTCAAAAGACTTTTAACTTTTTTAAGTAGATGACTTTTGTAGAGTTTATAAACTTTTATGAACTTTTAAAGACATTATAGAATTATGTAAAACTTGTATAGACTTTTATAGACTTCATTATAAAAGCCTTTCATAGACATTTATAGAGTTTCATTGACTTATAAATATAATATATATTTTGTTGTAACAAAATTATATTTCTCAGGTCAATAAAAATATTTTCTCAAACAAATAAAAAATAAAATTATCGTCAATGTCTATAAACATTGACAAAAGCATTCATGTGTATATACGTGATTTTAAATTTTTTATTATTTTTATTATATTTTACATCATAAAGACATTTATGCACCTAATTTTTTTTTTTATAATTAGTCAAAGTATGTGTGTAAAATATAATTAAAAAAGTTAATTTTATTTGTTTTTTATAGTTAAAATACAGTTAGTCAAATTTTTATTTGTTTTTTTTGTTTTTTATAATTAGTCAAAATATTATAATTTTTTAAGTATAAAGGTAGTAAACCGACAATAGTATTGACATTTACATGTCTCTACAATAGTATGACAATGAATATAAAACTTTACCCAAAATTAATTCAAGTTATCAAGACAAAACCTAAAAAGCACACCTATTGTTGAACAAGACCCATACCCAAAAGTTGGTAGTTTCATATTGACCATATTTATATGGAGTCTCATACGCGACTTTGATTATGGCGTAGTTGAATAGTGGTTTTTGTCTTTTATTATTTTTAATTAACATAAATGAACTTCGTGTGATTTATTTCGGTGTTGTTTAGTTGCTTTGAAAATATAATTAAGTAAGAAAATGAAATGTTCGTCTTTAATTGCACGGTCGGTGGAGAATTGTTTTATTTTATATTATTTTTTAGTTTAATTTTTTTTTTATTATAGATCGCTAATGTTTATATAGTTTTTTTTTTTTTTAATAATGTTTGTTAATTTTAAAATTTTTTCTTTTATTAAAGCGAAAGTATTTCTATTTTTTTTTTATTAAAAAAAAAATCTTTTAAAGTCTTTAGTATGAATGCAAGACAAATTTTGAGATTTGATATAACTAATGGCGTGTTTACTAATTAGGAATCCTTCTTGGGAAAGGGAATTATTTTGTAAGGATTTAAGTTTCATGAACCACACACACATATTATGAATTAAGTTCATGAATGAAAGGGAACTTGATTCCCCTTACTCACCCTGGGAATCAAGTTCCCTTTCCTGATTGAAGAAGAGAATTCATATCTTTTTACTAAAATATCCCCACGTAATTTATATATATATATATATATATATATAATGCTTTAAATATATAGATGAATTTCATCTATCTATCTCCGCACATGCATTTTCTCTCTTGCTCTTCTTCTTTTTCTTCTCTGTTTGATTTTTCACATTAACTCACGCAAGCACATAGATTACCAATTTTGTTTTGTTTTTGAAGTTTAACTTTATATATATATATATATAAAGTATAAAAAAAAATTGTATATATATATATATATATAAAATAAAAAATGAACGTAAAGTATAAAAAATAATAATAATAATATGGCAAAGCTTTTTTTGATTTATTGGTTTACATAATGTATTTCTTAATTAATGTGGCTAATTTTTTTATTTTTTTTTAATTAATGTAGCAAAGGTTTGTTTTTCAACATAAATCATATCGGGCTCGAAATTTAAATAGCACTTTATGGGGTGCCTTTTGGGGAAAAGTCACCAACTTATTAACTTAAGTTTAAAAGGCACCATTTATGGTGACCAGACAAAAATACCCCTTCATTTGTCGCTTTGTGAGTTTTTTCAAACGTTGAAAGAAAAACTTTTGACAGAGAAACGGACGGACAACAGAACCAAAATCCGACGGTGAACCACCGGAACAGTAGCGATGTCGATGAGAGTTGAACGGCGAAGCAGAAGGAATGAGGTAAGCATTTTCATTCTCGTTTTCGAATAAGATTGTGTGTTTGTTGATCAGGTTAGGTTAGGGTTTTATTTTAAGAAAAAAATTTCTTTGAAAACGATGAAGATTTGGGTTTGATTAGTTGAATCGAGCCTTTTTGTAGTTGAATCGAGCCTTTTTGTAGTTGAATCGTGCCTTTTTGTAGTTGAATCGTGCCTTTTTGTAGCTGAATCGAGCTTTTTTGTGAATCGAGCCTTTTTGAACTTCAATCGAGCCTTTTTAAACTGTGTATTGTAATCGAGCATTTTGGTGTTGTAATCGAGCCTTTTTGTGATGTAATCATGCCTTTTTGTGATGTAATCGTGCCTTTTTGAACTGTGTTTTGTAATCGAGCCTTTTGGTATTGTAATCGAGCCTTTTTGTGATGTAATCGTTCCTTTTTGAACTGTGTTTTGTAATCGAGCCTTTTGGTATAGTAAGCCTTTTTGTGTTGTAATCGTGCCTTTATAAACTGTGTATTGTAATCGAGCGTTTGTGTATTGAGATCGTGCCTTTTTGTGTTGTAATCGAGCCTTTTTGTATTGTAATCGTGCCTTTTCGTGCTGTGATCGAACCTTTTTGTATTGTAATCGTGCCTTTTTGTGCTGTGATCGAGCCTTTTTGTATTGTAATCGTGCCTTTCTGAACTGTGATCGAGCCTTTTTGTACATTTATGTCTAGCGTTTTTTTAGTGTATTCGAGCCTTTTTGAACTGTTTCCGAGCCTTTTTGTACTGTATTCGAGCCTTTTTGAACTTTGTATTGTGATCGAGCCTTTTTGTATAATAATCGAGCCTTTTTGTACTGTGATCGTGCCTTTTTGCACTGTGATTGTGCCTTTTTGTATAGTGATCGTGCCTTTTTGTACTGTGATCGTGCCTTTTTGTACTGTATTCGAGCCTTTCTGAGCTGCATTCGAGCCTTTTTTGAACCTTAATTTTTTAGGAGTTTTCATGAACTTATATGGTTTTTTTTTTATGTGAATATGCAAAGGGTGAATCTGAAGGATTTCCTGAAAATCCCTGTGGGAGAATGGTTCCACGAAAAAATTATTTGGCATGATCATGTGAATGACATTACAGATATCCACAACGCACTTGAAAGTGTACCTGAACTTCTTCGGATGGAAGACCATCGTCGGTTTACTGAGTCCTGCTTCAGTCATTTACTTCACATGCATCAGGAGATGAATTTTTCGGCTGGAATTGTCCATCGAATGCTTTTGCGTGAGTTGCATCACAACGGGCCGGAAGATGAGATGAGATGAGATGAGATGAGATGAGATGAGATTTTTGTTGGGTAAGTATACGGTCCGGTTCTCGAAGGTTGAGTTTTGTGTAATCACCGGATTGAAGTTCGGAATCATTCCCGACCCAGCAAGTTATGAGATGGTACAAAATGGCATACACGACCGATACTTTCAGGGTCGAGTCGTAGAGAATGAAGACCTGAAAGTGGTGCTGCGGAGTGGTCTTTTTGAGCAGCAGTACGATGCGGTGAAGCTGTCATTATTGTTTTTGCTGAACTGGATACTGATGGGGGTGGACAAGAGATATAAAATTCCATTATGGCAGTTTCAGCTAGTTGAGGACTTGGACGCTTTTGATGCGTTCCCGTGGGGCGCATACGTGTATAGGCGGACTATATCTGGTTTGAAGCATGCTTTGGATGGTCCACGGCAGCGGTCCGAACAACGACAGCAACAACAGGCCACGGATAACACCACTGAGACGTATAACATATACGGTCTAGCGCACGCATTATTGGTGAGAATTTATAATTTGCAGCCGTACTTTAATAGAAAATATTTTATATCACTAATGTGTTATCTATTATGCAGATATTTGCTTTTGAGGTTATCCCGGAGCTTAGCAGCAATAAACACAAATGTGGGGAACGCAGGGTAATCGAGCTACCCCTTCAACGTATTCTGAAATGGGAGTTGACTGCGCGACCATGGGGGAAAACTCTGGATAAGATTTTCACTGAAAGGGTAAGTATTGATGTTGTTAATGTTTATTATTTTCAATATGTTTGCAATTACAATGATGTCACTCCGATTGCAGATGTTTGCGCGGGCTGAATTGGTGCCTACGGAGGCTGAAAGGCGTCAACAGTACTACGAAGGCATAAACCTAGGAGGCAGTCTATATGATGACGATGCCGCAGATTTACCTCGTGACCGCCCGAATCCCGATCGACATAGGACTGCCGGACCCAGTGATATAGAGGAATCATATTACGGACCTAGTGATATGGATCCTCAGTATTCTGCACCTTCTGATCTGGAGGGCTCAGAGCCGAAGGTTGACATTGGCAGTGAGAGTCCCACGGGTCTAGGTGGATATCTTTCAATCAAGCCAGACAACCACGACCTAGACCTAGTGATTCAGACCTGGAGGGTCGCAGTCCTATTCCCGTGAGGCGTAGGCAGGTACGATTCACGTTGCCCAGAAGGCCTGCACCTGAAGGTCAGCAACCTAAAGGCGTTGAAGACCATCCAGAGGTACATAAGCATTTTTTTAACCGCATGATTTACTTTCCATTGACTTAATAGTTTTAGTACTGACAGAGTCTGCAATCCTTTCAGGGCTGGGAGCAGAAATTAGCAGAAGTGATGGATGCTGTTCAAATATTACGGACGGATGTCATGGATGCTATCCAAAAGAATGAAGAGAAAAGAAATTCACAGCATCTGGAGTTGGTGGCTATGATTCAGACGTCGCAGGGTCCATCGTCGCAGGGTCCGCCGTCGTAGGGGCGTATGGAGGAGGATCCACCGTTCGATAACCAACCATTTCATGACTATGATGGTGCATTCAGTACAGGCAGGACATGTACTGATCATGATGAGACAGGCTCAGGGACTAGACATGGAAAGGCACATACTACAGACACAGTACCCGAGCAGCAGGCTCCTGATGCGCTAGGACAACCGGCGGTCCCCGCTGATACAGAGACAGCATTATTGGAGCGTATACCATCGCAGGCAGTCACCGCAGACCACTCATCACAGCTGCTACATGATCCTGTTGATATCCATGAGCTGTCCACTGATCGCACGTCGCAGCGTACCCATCCAGTCAATCCTAGCGAGCGTAGACCTCCGATCGACCAAAGCATAGCCAACCCCTCCAGGCGATCCTCGAGGAGAGATTTGGTTCTTCAGATTCCACGGTCGCAGGTCGATCAACGGGGACCGAGTTCCTCCTCAGACCGCACCGATCGCCATGGTCCGGAACAGACTCCCCCACCCCTAAGGCGTGGAGACCGGATTCAACGTCGAGGTTGGATGGAATAGAGCCCATACACAAACCCCTGTCTACCAAAGAGGGCACGGGTGATGCCGCCGCCGGCACATGAATGGAATCCACATGGACTGTTAGATCCTGAACAGCTTGCGGCGTACGAAGACTACAAGAGGAGCATGTCGGGGGAATTGTAAGTATTACATTCTGTTTATAGTTTTTTCGACAAATATGTAAGTCAGTATTATGTAACTTTTTCCCTACTTATGCAGACGTGATGTGGATCTGCACGACCCAGTTGGTGTTCCTGTCACTTGGTTCCATCGGTTGCAAACCAACTTCATAGAGTTGGAGGATATGGTATGTTCCTTCCTTGAACTGTCTTTATAAAACTCAGTCACAAATGGTTGCATCCTAACAATACAAACTGTTCAAATTTTTAGCACATTGACGCATACTTGAAGATTTTCCGGAGGCGTCAGCGATTGCACCCCACTGTCTACGGTTCGAGGATCAACATACTGGATTCACAATTCTTTGTAAGTGTTAATATTATACGGTTTTCGCTTCGACATTGATGTGTTCATACATCTTCTGCCTAACGTTTCAGTTAATTTTCTATCAGACATTGTTAGATCACCAATGGGACAGAATCGGCACTGGTGAGGAGAGGAAACCCCTATCAGGTTGGTCTGTGTTCAAGCATCAGTGGTCCCGTGATGAGCTTATAGTGGTCCGTGGGGAGCTCCCGTTAGGGAATCGGCCTTGGCACGATGTTGACATTGTGAGTGTTTATTCGAGTTTTGCATCCATGTTTATTCGAGTTTTGATAACACCTTGGAGAAACACCTGCAGGTTCTGATTCCTTGCAACGTTGGAGGTATGCATTGGGTCATGGCCAGCATTGATCTGCAGTATGGGCACATTCTTGTGTTTGACCCGTTCAGACGGGATGTCCCATTTAGGCACAGGAATGCCCAGTTTGCATGTCTACGCTATTTGCTACCCTCTCAGCTCTATACGGTGCACTTTCACAAGAACAGACAACCGGGTGACAAGACTTACAAAAAGAGGGATGGGCCGTTTCTGATGTTATTTGTGTCAGCCGACCGGGTGCCCCAACAGGAATCGGGGTATGACTATTTCAAGTTGTTATTCTATCCCAATCGGTTTTGAAATGTATCAATGCTAATGGTTGTTCATGTGGTTAATTGCAGGGGAAACTGTGGTGCTCATACGTTGAGAATGATTGAGTACCTGACGGCGAACATGGATACATTCGATTGGACGGAAGCCGATATGGCCATCATCCGGCAAAAGATGGCCGTGGAGGTTTATTGTAACTCCAGGACGTTGTAGTTGTTGTACATAACAGAGCTGTTGTTAATGAAATTATTAATTTTTTATTTCAAGTTGTTTGCAGTTCAAAGTTCAACTAAATTCAAAAATATTTTCGAACATAAAATATTTCTAAAATATTAACATATATCAAAGCATACACAAAGTTAAAAAGTACCATATATTGACATATATCAAAGCATACAAAAAGTTAAAAAATACCATAAATGAGTATATCAACTGGTATGGTGACTTGTGGAAATAAACAAACTACAGCAGTTAAAATCCAAAACACATGTCTAAAACATAAGCCCTAAGATGATTGCATCTTTCATCTTTTCGTCCTCTCTAGCTGAAACTCGTTGCACTCAAATAAACATCACTAACTCTGGCCTACTGTATATGTTATTATGCTCGTCGTCTAGTGTTGGATAAGCAGCCACGAGAGCATCTTGAGCGCCAATATATAGGGAGTTGTAAATCTTCAAGTACACTTCCCTAACCTTCCGAGCAGGATGGAAAAGCCCCTACAGACAGTAGTTTAGCACAACAGCAGCACCCAATGCAACTCTCATCCCTTCAATCGCTTCCATGACAGCATTTATGACATGGGGTCAAGTCTCCTCTTCTAAGACTCCATTCATTCCACGATAGAGTCCTTCTGAGGGCACGTTTGTTTGTTGTGTCCAGTTGAATGACAGATGCTGCACTTGCGACGGTATTGTTCGGGTACAATAGTACTAGAACCTTCATTAACCATAGGCGGGTTGGAACACTTCCTGCTATTATGTCCTGGTTGTCCACATCTTCTACACGACTGTGTGGCTGTCCTCTCTGAAGACGAGACATGTCGACCCTCCATCGGGCAACCGGATTGTCTCTTTGTCCTTGGATTTAAAACCACCCGCGCTGCAATGTCGGATGGCACTACCCATGAAGAAGGATGACCAATAGGCATTATAGGAACCGAGTATGCATCAATAAGTGTCTCCCTCTTGTAGTAGTCCGCATAAAGAGATATGAAATCCAAGTTCCGCTCCCTGCAACAATGAAAACAGTGAGATTCACGTTTAGGTACTATAAAGCAATAAATTGACAGAGTCATGTACCTTGCCGCTACGAGTACGTGTGAACATGGTAAAAAGTCCATTTGGAATTTGTTGCATATGCATGTCTTCCGGGCTAAGTCAACCATCCACTGTTTTGCCTTGTGTCTGACGGAAAATATGTTCCAGTCAACTGCATTTACGGTCATATAACCTCATTTCTCGACACGTTTGAGGATCACAAGATGTGCTGCGTCGGTCAATTGATGACGCATTGACCGTGCATTTGTATGACAATCGTGGAACCACTTTTGTAGCATATTCCGAATGAACTCTGCCAGTGTCATCAATGGCAGTTGCCATGCAAATTTTAGGCATGAGTTTATGCACTCTGCAACATTTGTGGTTATCAACATGTACCTTTTTTGGGGGTAATGAACACGGGACCACTTGTGTGGACCGGCATCAATGGCATAATCGTATGCACCCTTGTGCAGCCTACGTAACTCCTCCATGTGGCGATCATAGTGGATTTGACTGTACGACCTAGCAGCGTTATCCATTATGTCGGCAACATCTTTTCTATGGAATCGCTTCTTCATATTTTCACCAAAATGCCAGCAATATATGGTATGGGTTGCATAAGGGAACACTTTAGAAATCCATACTTCAATGCTTGCATGACGATCGGAAATGAAAACCAGATCATCTATATGACCAAGGGCACCTCTCAAGCACTCCAAAAACCACTCCCATGAAAGGTTGTTTTCTGAGTCACCGTACCCAAAAACAATTGGATACACCTGTTCGTTTCCATCTTGTGCAGTTGCCACAAACATTGTACCCCCGAATCTTCCCTTCAAATAGGTACCATCAACTGCAATCACAGGACGCATACACCTCCGAAAACCTCTAATTGAGGACTCTAACGACATAAAAAAGTAAAGGAATTTACCATCATCTGCGCACTGTAAGTCTGTGATTGTGCCTGGATTTTACTGTTCCAGAACGTATGCAAAAGATGGCAGCAGTTGGAAACTTTCTTCATGCGTTCCATAGGTCAATGACAATGCATATTGCAGGGCATCATGTGCCTTACTGTACATGATTTGGATGCCATACATTATTTTCATATCGGTGATTATGTCCTTCGGACGCATGAGACGACCATCGGCTTGTTGAAGTCTAGGTGCAACGACTTCTGCGATTGTGGTTGCACTAGCTTATCGATGGCGACGGTGAATCTCCTCCAAGGGACAGGTGTGTTCGTTGACAAAACTTCTGACTTGAAAGTAAGTCCCTTCTTCTCTCCCCACCGCTCTTAATTTCCAAGTACAGTCGTCAATGATGCAAATCAGATGTAAAGTTGTCTTATTGGACCTTTTCACCTTCCATTCAAAGTTCTGACGCATCGCAAAATCGCCAACTAGCCTCTTCAAATCCTTTTTACTCAGGAAAAATTGACCCTTATAAATCATGGTTCTCGGTTCTTGCGCTTCCAAGGTGTTGCTTCTACCAGTACCAAACGAGTATGAATTTGCTCTCGGAATAACCCAAGTTGTCGCATTAACAGAATCAGATGTTGTCACATTATAATGGACCTCAGAAGTCCCAAGCATATCTGGTGCAGTGCCACTAATTCCTTCTACACGTCTACCATGTGTTTGCATATGTGCATGCTCTTCATCCGCATTTTGCAAATCATCAACATGTTCATTATTTGCCTCATTATCCACCTCTTGGTTCGGGTAATTGTCATTGTTCTGCTCATTATACTACGCATCAAACTGCTCAATTCGACAACCAAACACATCACCAAATTGAGTCTCAGCGGCATCTGCATGGTCAACCACAACTTGTGGGACACCAAACATGTTTCTCCCACCTTCGCTGCCACTCCTTTGGGTGAACACTTGGTTGCTACCACTAAATGATCCAAATTGTAGGGTATTTTCAGGAGGAGGAATATCATTCCCTAACACATCTCCAGCTGTTCGCTCAATAAAACTGACACATACTTGAGGGATCACTCGATCTTCCCCTAGAATAAACTGGACATCATCGTCATTGCTTATAAATGTGCGACACGTACTGCCAGGAACTATTGATATTGATGACAAATCAACATTGTATTTGTTTACATCATAATTCACAATAGTATGCACGATCGCCACCAATTCATCGTAAGTCAAATTCTTTGACACATACATTCCTCGGTTATCAGATCCAACGAACCTCTGACTTCCGTCGAGTAACTGCTCCCATCGACCGTTGTAAGATATTACTATTCTAACCCGATTCATGAGGCTGTCAAATTAATAATCACAAACCATTAAAAATGACACGATTTCAGTTCTAAAAGGCACGAATTTGTAGCAAAAAGGCTCTATTCATAACCAAAAAGACACGACATTGTTTTAAAAAAAACCCGAATGAGGACCAAAAAGGCACGATTTTGTAGCAAAAAGGCTCGATTCATGACCAAAAAGGCAAGAAATGTTTTTCAAAAAGGCACGATTCATGAGCAAAAATGCACGATTTTGTTTCAAAAAGGCTCGATTCATGAGCAAAAAGGCACGATTTTATAGCAAAAAGGCTCGATTTTGTTTCAAAAAGGCAGGAAATGTTTTTCAAAAAGGCACGATTCATGACCAAAAAGGCACGATTTTGTTTCAAAAAGGCTCGATCCATGAGCAAAAAGGCACGAATTTGTAGCAAAAAGACTCGATTTTGTTTCAAAAAGGCACGAAAGGTTTTTCAAAAAGGCACAATTTATGACCAAAAAGGCACGATTTTGTAACAAAAAGGCTTGATTTTGTAGCAAAAAGGCTTGATTTTGTTTCAAAAAGGCACGAAAGGTTTTTCAAAAAGGCACGATTCATGACCAAAAAGGCACGATTTTGTTTCAAAAAGGCTCGATTCATGAGCAAAAATGCACGAATTGTTTCAAAAAGGCTCGAAAATAAAATGAGAAGTTCTTAAATTATAACAATGGCTTCAGTTTAACAAAATACTAAAATGCTCGAAATATTCAAACAAGCAGGATCAAGAAATATTACCTTATTTTACTGAAGAAGAAAGTCGGGGCAACACCTTGAACTTTTATTTGTAGAGAGACAGAGTAACTGAGTTAAATCCTACTGACGTTTTTGTTGCAAGTGTGGACAAAGAAAAGACCAAACTGAATAACATAAATCATTAACTAAGGGCAATTTTGGTAGTTCACCATAATAGGTGCCTTTTAAACTTAACTTATTAACCCACTAACATTCTCACCAACTCAGTTTAAAATGGTGACAGTTTCCACCATTTCCACAATCATATACTGCATATTCATATATACATGCTACCGGGAGACTTCAATTTTTATTTTATTTTTTTATTGCAGTGGTCTCCATAATTGTGTATCTAATGTTCAAATTTTAGTAAATACTGTAATAATAAAAAAATAAAAATAAAAACTAATGTTCAAATTTTACTATATTGTTATGAGCAATATTATAAATAATATTGTTTTCATAATAGAAAAATATTTCAGCATGTTATATACAAAAGGGTATTTTTGTAATCAACTTTATATCATTCCGATTCCTTATTTAAGTAAACACTAGAAAATGAATAAATTTAATTTCATTTTAGATTCCTAAATTGTTTGTAAACAATAGAATGAAATTTAGTAACTTAATTCCGATTCTCCTCTATTCCCTTTCCGTTGGAACTTGATTATGATTCCCTCTATTCCTGATTAGTAAACACGGCCTAAAAATCATTACAAGTCATTGATATTTTAAATACCTCATAACTTTCATAGACTCTTACAAGTTTTGACTGAATATCCCATGACTTGTATAGACATTTAAAAAGTCTATAGAAGTCTGTATTGAATACCCCATGATTTTTATAGAGTCTTTAAAAGTATATATTGAATACACCAAAACTTTTAATAAAATTTCATAAAAGTCATTAAAAAAGTCTTTTAAAATCTCAATTGAATACACCCCTTTTAATCTTTAAATTTAGGTGAAAGATCAACTTTTTAAACGAGTTTGTTTTTTTAGAATCAATGGTCCCTTACTTTTTAAAAATATATCAAATTGGTCATTCTAACTTTTTTTTAATGACCAAACGTCACAGAAAATGTATAATGCTGCTTTTGCCTCTGTATGCCATTTGTTTGGTTCAAAGGACTGTTTTGCCCTTTAAGTTTTCTTGGAATGACCATTTTGCCTGGGTTTGTTAGGACTAAAATGCCCTTAGTGGTGACTAATTTTACAATTTTACCCCGATGAAGTATTAATAAAAAATAGACAAAAGTACAATACATAAATCTATGTGTTCTTTTATTCAAAAGTACTTAAAAAAAAATAACATGATACATTAAAAAATAAATGATAACATAAAAATATTACAAATTGTTATAATAAAATTTAAAGATAGTAGATGATGATAATGATGATTAATTATAGAACAAATAAACAAATAAGAAATAAAAAAAGGATGAGAAAGAAACGAGAGAGAGGAAGAGAGAAATATATTGCCTTTTATTGAGTGAGCATCGGTTTTTTTACAACAACTTTAACTATTTACAATGAAAGCCATATATATATAGGCAAGAAAGAGAGGGATGTGGTTGTAATTTTCCATACTTAAATATGAAGCAAATCATAGAAGATTGCCATGTGTCTTGGCTTACTCAAGAAGCCAAAGGAATGTATGTGGTGGAAAAGCCATACACGTGTAACACGCCCCCTTGGATTTTTCACCACTTGTATTTTAATTTGCTAGGAAAAACCCAGTGGGACAAAAATCTTAGCAAAAATATATACAATGATCTTCTGGATCAAGTGGTGTATATGTGTTTAGAACTGCCTCATTAAAACCTTTCCGGTAAAACCCAATGGGACAAAATCCGGTGTAAGGAAAAAGAGTACAATATACAAATATCTATTCAAAATCTTGCTCCCCCTGATTGAATTCTCCCCCTGAATGAAACTTCAATATCAATCCTGTAATTTACAAAGCCGACGCATGCCAATTCCGTATAGCAGTTTCTCAAAAGTTGATGTAGGTAATGTTTTGGTAAGCAGATCTGCAAAATTATCTGTAGACTGTATTTGTTTAACATCAATTTATCGGCTCTGTTGAAGTTCATGAGTATAGAAGAATTTAGGAGAAATATGTTTGGTTCTATCTCCCTTGATATATCCTCCTCTAACTTGAGCGATACAAGCCGCATTATCTTCAAATATCGGTGTAGGCATTTCTGTAGATAATGGAAATCCACAAGTATTTTGAATATGATAAATAACTGACCTTAGCCACACGCATTCTCGGCTTGTTTCATGAAGTGCAAGGATCTCAGAATGATTAAAGGATGTAGCAACAAGAGTTTGCTTTGTGGAGCGCCAGGAGATTGCTGTGCCATTATATATAAAAACATATCCCATTTGTGAACGGACTTTATGGGGATCAGATAAATACCCGGTATCAGCATAACCAATTAAACCTGAAAAGTTGTTGGATTTTGAATAATATAATCCTAAATCTTTCGTTCCACGAAGATAACGAAAAAGATGTTTAATCCCATTCCAATGTCTCTGAGTTGGTGCTGAACTGAATCTAGCAAGCAAATTTACTGAAAATGCAATATCTGGTCTAGTATATTGAGCCAGATATAATAAAGCACCAATTGCATTAAGATATGGTACTTCAGGACCAAGTATATTTTCACCATCTTCAAGTGGCCGGAATGGATCTTTCTTAGGATCAAGATTTCTAACAACCATGAGGGTACTTAATGGATGAGAATTGTCCATATTAAATCTTTTCAGGATCTTTTCAATATATGCTGATTGATTGATAAGTATTTCGTCTGATTTACACTCAATCTCCAGGCCGAGACAATATTTTGTCTTCCCTAGGTCTTTCATTTCAAATTCCCTTTTCAAATATTCAACAGTTTTCAGGAGCTCTTCAGGAGTTCCAATTAAATTCATATCATCAACATAAACTATTATAATAGCAAATCCAGATTCTGATTTCTTTATGAAGACACATGGACATATGGGATTATTGATATATCCATCTTTAGTCAAATATTCACTGAGGCGGTTGTACCACATGCGCCCAGATTGCTTTAATCCATACAAGGACCTTTGTAATTTAATCGAATATAAATTACGTGGTCTCGAGCTGTATGTTTCTGGTATTCTAAATCCTTCAGGGATTTTCATGTAAATATCATAATCGAGTGAACCATATAGGTAGGCAGTTACTACGTCCATAAGACGCATTTCAAGTTTTTTTGAAACAGCCAAACTTATCAGAAATCGAAACGTAATTGTATCCATTACTGGTGAATATGTCTCATCAAAATCAATACCAGGTCTCTGTGAGAAACCCTATGCTACGAGTCGTGCCTTATATCGCACCACCTCGTTTTCCTCATTACTTTTCCGTACAAAAACCCATTTGTATCCAATAGGTTTGACGTCTTCAGGCGTCTGGACTATTGGTCCAAATACTTTACGTTTGGTTAACGAAGTCAATTCTGCTTGAATTGCTTCTTTCCATTTAGGCCAATCAGATCTTTGCCTACAATCGTCAAGGTTATGAGGCTCACAATAATCATTTAAAATTTCAGTAGCCACTGTGTACAAAAATATATCATCAATGATTGTTTCTCCACGATTCCACATTCCTCCTGTATAATTTATATAAATTTTTTCATTTTTAGGTTCTTGTATCTCTTCAGAGATTCCTTCCCCTGCAGGGGTTTCTTGTGTCCTTTCAGGGACTTCTAACTCTTGTGGAGTTGATTTAGAGAAAGTGGATTTATTTATAATTTCAGGAGTATGATCCTAATATTTTGTTTTCTTCCTCCAAGGAACAGTATCTTTCGAACCAAGTGGCCTACCACGCTTCTGGCGTACAGTAGATGATTCTTTTGCTATTATTTGTTTAGATCGTTCTTTTGGAACAATCACCCGTGCTGGTACATTAACAGTTGGGATGTGTGATTTTGTTACCCTAGTAGCATCTGTAAATGCATCTGGTAACTGATTTGCTATTGTTTGAAGGTGAACTATCTTTCGTAATTCATTCTCACATTGAGATGTGTATGGGTCAAGATGAATTAGACTAGGGACTTTCCAAGAAAATTCACGCTTCTCTTCAGGAGAAGTTTTTCCTTTCCCTAATGATGGGAAATTTTTCTCATCGAAATGACAATCTGCAAATCGTGCAGTAAAAAGATCATCAGTTAAAGGTTCTAGATACCTAATAATTGATGGTGAATCTAGACCAACATATATTCCCAAACGCCTTTGGGGTCCCATTTTGTTTCTATGTGTAGGTGGAATTGAGACATATACTGCACAGCCAAAAGTACGCAGATGAGAAATATCTAGCTGATGGCCAAATACGAGTTGCACTAGAGAATATTGATGATAAGAAGTGGGACAAAGACCGATTAATGCAGCAGCATGCAAAATAGTATGTCCCCAAACAGAAATTGGTAATTATGTTCGTAATAGTAAAGTTCTTGCAATTACCTGGAGACGCTTGATAATTGACTCTGCTAATCCATTCTGAGTATGAACGTGTGGAACTGGATGCTTAACATCAATCCCAACTGATTTGCAATACTCATCAAATGTTTTGGAAGTAAATTCACCTGCATTATCCAGGCGTATTGATTTAATCGGATGATCAGGAAAATGTGCCCGAAACCTGATAATTTGTGCCAGTAATCTTGCAAAAGCAACATTGCGTGTTGATAATAAGCAAACGTGTGACCACCTGATGGATGCATCAACTAGGACCATAAAATAGTGGAACGGTCCACTTGGTGGATGAATGGGTCCACATATGTCCCCTTGAATCCTTTGTAGGAATGATGGGGATTCAAAGCCAACCTTAGAATAGGATGGTTTTATTACTAATTTCCCATGTGAACATGCAGTACATAAATTTTTATGGGATAAAAGAATCTTCTGGTTCTTTAGTGGAGTCCATGAGAATTTTCAATGATTTTGCACATCATTGTAGATCTTGGGTGACCAAGATGGTCATGCCAAAGCATAAATATTTTTGGATCTGAGAACTTCTGGTTCATAACTGCATGAACTTCTATACCTCTTACAAGAGTGTAATATAATCCAGATGATAAAGCATGCAGCTTTTTCATAATGAGTTTCTAGCATGAACTATGAGAAGTAATGCACAGATACTTAATATTCTCATCACTTATAGTTTCTATGTGGTATCCATTACATCGTATATCTTTGAAACTGAGCAGATTTCTTTTGGATCTGCTTGAATATAAAGCATCGTTGATACATATTTTAGTATTGTTTGGTAACAATATCATAGCTCTACCGGAGCCTTCTATCAGATCTGCTGGACCTGATATTGTATTAACATTTGCTTTAAGCAAGGTTAAATTCAAAAAGTATTTCTGATTTCATAGAATCGTATGCGTCGTCGCACTATCGGCTAGACATATATCTCCTGTATTTTGCTTTTCAATGTCACTCATCTTATCGTTTAAAGACATATCTATTAACAAAAAAAAAATAAATAAATAAATAAAGTGCATATCAGATATAGTGGTAAAAAAGACATATATACACATGGAATATTTACATAAATACTTCACATGATAACAAAAAAATTCACAAGCAGTACTTAATTGGTGTGGACATTTCCATCACCAGTTAAAGTGGTCACTTTTTCAGTCGGATCATTTAGAAAATCAAAAACATCAAACTGGACATCCATAAAATCTGAATCTTCCAAGAAGTTGGTTTCAGTATTCTTTTCCTTTTCTTTTTCTTTGATTGATGCCTGATAAAGCTCAACCAGATGTTTAGGTGTGCGGCATGTCCGTGACCAATGGTTATGACATCCACATCTGAAACAAATAGTATCATCCTTCTTAGGCCCCTTTTGGATACTCTTCCCTTTATCTGGTTTGGCCTTATAAACATTCCACTTCTAGGGAGTGTTTTGATTATGACCACCCGGACCAGAATAACCATATGATCCTTCACGACCCCGACCCCGACCCCAACCCCGACCCCGACCCCGACCCCGACCCCGACCCCGACCACGACCACGACCACGACCATGACCACGACCACGACCACGGTAGGAACCGCGACCGCGACCACGACCATGACCACGACCGCGATTATGTCCTCCAATAGTGTTGGCATTCACTTATGGGAATGTTGTAGAGCCGGTCGGGCGTGATTCATGATTCTTTATTAAGAGTTCGTTATTTTTCTCAGCAACCAGAAGACATGAGATAAGTTCTGAATATTTTGAGAATCACCGTTCTCGATACTGCTGTTGTAATATCATGTTAGAGGCATAAAAGGTAGTAAATGTTTTTTCCAACATATCATTTTCTGTTACTTCCTGACCACACAATTTCAGTTGTGTAGTGATTTTGAATAATGCAGAATTATACTCAGAGACTGATTTAAAGTCTTGGAAGCGTAAATGTTGCCACTGATATCTGGCATTTGGTAACGCAACATCAGGTTGGTTATCAAATCGATCTTTCAGTTCCTGCCATAGAACATCTGGTTCCGTGACAGTTAGATATTGGGCTTTTAGACCCTCATGTAAGTGGTGACAGATAATAACCATGGCTGTTAATTTGTCCTGTTCATATGCATCAGCCGCATTTTCAATGGTGTAACACAAGCCTTCCGATTTTAGGAGTAATTTTGCATCAATAACCCATGACATGTAATTTTCTCCTGACACTTCTAGTGCAGCAAATTTCAGACTTGCAAGCTTTGGCATGGTTATAGCTTCTGGTTATCTAAAAATTACAATCGGAGTCAGAACTTCTGGTCTGATAAAAATCCGAGGAATTTAAATATTTGTTTGTAAGTAAATAAATCCAAAACTTCAGGTTCCGGTAATGATAAATAAATCCATGAACTCCAGGTTCTGGATGAGTGACCAAATTTGTTTAAATAAATAAAAATTGCATAAAAGTAAATAAAGTGCGAGAAAGTAAATTGCGTAAAAATAAAATGCGGGAAAGTAAATTCAGAACTGCAGGTCCTGATATTAATAAATAAAAGTCTAGAAGCTTGAAGTTCTAGTAATAATAAATTCAGAACTTCAGGTTCTGGTAATAGATCTAGGAACTTCAGGTTCCAATGATAATAAATTCATAAGCTTCAGGCTTTAGTAATAAGTCCAGAACTTCAGGTTCTGGAAATAACAGCATCATGCTGATAACGTGTTATAATAAAATTTAAAGATAGTAGATGATGATGATGATGATTAATTATAGAACAAATAAATAAATAAGAAATAAAAAAAAGGATGAGAAAGAAACGAGAGAGAGGAAGAGAGAAATATATTGTCTTTTATTGAGTGAGCATCAGTGTTTTTACAACAACTTTAACTATTTACAATGAAAGCCATATATATATATATATATGCAAGAAAGAGAGGGATATGATTGTAATTTTCCATACTTAAACATGAAGCAAATCATAGAAGCTTGCCATGTGTCTTGGCTTACTCAAGAAGCTAAAGGAATGTATGTGGTGGAAAAACCACACACGTGTAACACAATTTTTTTTTTTTTTTTTTTTTTAAAGTAACAAAAGTACCAAAACTCTTAAAATAACACTTTACAAAAATATAATCCTACAAATAATTTTTCTTTTTTTACAATTATAAATTGAAATTAAAACAAAAGGAACACAAAATATTTTAAAGCAACAAACAGGACAAATTAGGGAGCAAACTGAACAGCAGAACAACAATGGAAGTGTTTTTGAGATCAAATGGAAGGAAACCAGAGAAGGGTTTCTTGATTGAGCGTAAAATGTACCCAAAAAAAAAAAAAACACAGATTTGTGTATTTTACCGTTGATGATGGTTTGATACACGAGAAAGGTTGGAGAATCAATGTTTTATTTATTTTTTTATTTTTTCTGGAGACATGTGAATGGCTTCGCGCAGAGGTAATAGTTAAGTGTCAAAATTGATTCAAGCTGAATTTTTTTTGGTAATTAAAATGTAGGTTTGGATCAGGCATACAAAAATAACACAAGCTGCAGACAATAAATAAGTCAAATAGCACAAGAAAACCACTAGAAGATACAACAAAGATAGTTGTATACTTATGAAAACAGAAGATAGTTGAAAACTCTTGAATCAGAAAATTGAAAAGAATTATGAATATAAACACTTAAATACCTTTCTGCTTTCTGCTGCGTCAGAGCTCTGTCGTCGGCGGCGGCGGCTGATAGTCAGAATTGAGAAGTGAGTTCTGAGATAAAAAAACCAGAAAGATTGTTAGGAGGAAATTACATTCATACCCTCAGAGGTCAATATACAGTGCAAATTACTAATGGCCTTCTGGGCCAATTCTGTATAGATCTAATCAAATATATTGGGCTTAATGATTATACATCTTCTTTTGTTTGCAGCCCATTTGGGACGTGTGATTAGGCTCGAAAACTTTTATGACGAGTAATGCTAGGTTCTAAATTCTTTTTCCGAATGATGTGACATGTGAGGTGTCGTGATATTGACACTTCACATATGACATAACACATCATTTGGGGAAAAAAAATTGGATAGCCTGGCATTCCTCTTTTATGATCTTCGATTAAATTCAACTAAATGAGTACTATGATATATTTGTTGCAGTATATGATTGGAGTAAAAATAGTATTGTCGATTGTTTGGTGTTGTATGGGATTGAACAAAAAATAATTACGCTATATGTTTGATTTAATTTGACACTGGACAAAATAGTATTATATTAAATTAATTTTGAATAAAATAAAATCATTCTAGATCAATTCCAAGAAAATTAAAATTATTTAAATATTTTAAAATTAAATTTGGTTACAAATATTGAATTAAACTATTTAAATTATTATCACCGATGATCCTTCTGTCACAGAGTCTTTTCTTGCTCAATATGGTGACCTTATCTATCCAGATAGGGAGAGTGTTCTTCACAAGTAATGTTCTATTATAGTTTTTTGAAATCCGCTCAGATAATAATCACTCGAGTTTCTTTTTCGAAAGGGTGTTCACTGTTCAGGCATCGTTTAGTGGACAAATATTTCGCTCAAAAGGTACAAAAGTTTTGCCACAGCTTCTTGTCAACTTTATAATTTATATAAAATGCTTATGTTTTGATTGTAATTCCAAATATACAGGGGGATCCTCCAATATTAGAATATGCAAGTACCGATACGAACAACTGCTATTTCGCTGATCCATTAAACGAGTTCGGGCTTGAATTGAAGATTGTCCTAAAATTTTATTAAAAAGTTCAAACTTTAGGAGCAAATGTCCTTTTTTTTTTTTTTTTTTTTTTTTTTTCAATTTTTAAAAGAATATCCACCGATATTTCGGTTAAAGATATAAAGGTAAATGGGTAAATTTGTCAAAAACTTTAAAAAAAATATTTTAAAAAAATTAAAATTTTAAAAAAGGTAAAACATTGATTTTTACACGTAAAAGGTTAAATGAGTCTTTCCGCATTTTTATTTAACAGAAATTAACACGGGGGGATTTTGGAGAAACAAACAAATTATAGGTTGGACTCGGGAGAAATCACAAACAAAAATCTTTGGTTAACAATTGATATACAATTTGTGATTTTTTTTTTTTTTTTTTAAGACCAATGACGACACGTCGTTGCGATGTCGGTCAAAAGATTGAACATTTAAGTTCGACCTCGCTAGCGCGCGAGTCACAAGGACTAGCACAGCTGCAAGTGAGGGTATCGTTCCGCAGGGAAGTGGGATTCGCCGACCGTCACCGGTTCTAGCTATTATTACAACACTCCGAGAGAACTCGTGTGTTGCGGTTGCGGAAAAGTGTAAATAATACTTTAAATAAATAAACTAACTAACATAATATATACATGGATAGGATGGAATGGAGAGATGCATGAAATGTGGTGTACACTAAGGAAATGACTCAACCGTAACAATCCTCCTAATTAAGCACTAGACTCACTTAGTCCCTCAATATGCAAGTATATCATAGGCTCGTGTCCCCTTAATTGATCTCTAATCTCTCTCGAGTCTTAGAAATCACATCCACACATACAAAGTACACATGAATTCATTAAGTGCCGTGGCACACACACAAGAGCCATGTATGCCAGCCTAGTGTATCTCTCATTGTCTGGTCATATACAGTGGTTATTTCATTGGGCATGTAATGCGCAACCGCGTGGGCCATACTACAGCCAATAATTCATTCACAATGGCTAACCAAATACGGGATGGCAACCAAGTGAAAGCATTAAGAATACGAAAATACCCATACAACACATATGTTATATGCTCGTGTCCCCTTAATTAATCTCTAATCTCTCTCGATGTCTTAGAGATTACATCCATGCATAAATGCTTGGATTCATTAAGGACTGTGGGACACACACACGAGCTCTACACGCCAGCCTAGTGTATCTCTCACTGTCTGGTCAAATGTAGAGGATATCACGCTGGACATGTTAATGTGAACCACGCAATATATAACACATAGCCTAAATATCATCCACAAGGTGGCTAACTGAGTGAAAGCATTAAGCAATGAAATACCTATATAACTACACAAGCACAAGAGGAATTCAGTTTATCTTTACTCTAGATACGGATTCAGTTTTATCAATCTCCCTAGGATGGCTAGACATGAGAAACAAGTTTACCAAACAACAATGTGCAACAAGTTGGTTGTTTTACATTAAGACCATTCAATTTAAGCTAAGGGTTCATCCTCTTGATTTGGGAATTCTCCCAAAATCAATTTATCACCCAATCCAGTCAAGGATGAGCAATTGTGCCTTAAAAAGACCCATTAAGCACAAGAATTGGAACCCAGGCCAATTTAACAACTAAATGCCTGAACTGAAACCTTTCCTACTCTTTGGAGCTAAATCTCTAACACTCAAAATTACTCTAAACATGGCATTTTGGTCATCCATCAATCAATCAACAATCATGGGAAGTTAAATTACACTACTCCTACATTAAATTACTCTACTCCTAATCCCAATCATGGAAACATCAATTTCGGACCTCTACACACATGGATATTGCAATTAGAGCTTAAAACATGTAATTGGCAAAGAGTAAAACAAAACCCAACCAAATTTAAGAACAAACATACATATATTACACATGTGAAGGTTTACAATATTCCCCAAATTAGGGTTACACATCAAAGAAACGAAAATTACAAAGGAAATGAGTAAATAAAAGCAAACCCTTGAAGATAATCCTCCAAAGTTGCTCCATAGCTTCCTAGCTCGAAATTAACTCATATTTCCTTGAAATCGGTTCTAAAATGGATGGAGGTAGTGAGAAATGGTGTTGTAGAGATGTATGGTGGGCTCCCATGGAGGAAGAACCTCCATGGGAGCATGGGTCTCTCCTTATTATGTGAAGAAGATGAAGAAGGATGAAGAAGATGGAAAAGAGAGAGAGAGTTGGGCGGAGGAGAGAGAGAGGGAGAGTGTGGATTCTGGAAAAACTCATGAGAGGAAAGAAAATGGGGATATTTATAGTGTTTAGGAGATTAGGGCAGAAATGGGGGAAATGACGAAAATGCCCTTAAGTGGCTGAAGATTGGGCATTTCGCGGATGGGTTTCCAACAGCGCGCACCGTTACGGAAACGGGCATAACTTTCTCCACGAATATCGGAATCGTGATCTTGAAGAACCGTTGGAAAGAAGACTTTTGGCCCTTTCCAACCATATAAAGCAAGAAACCAATTCGATTGGAGGAGAGAGATATGGGCCCCGAAAGTTGAGCATTCTGCAGGAAGCTTTCGTTGAAATTCCGCGCCTTGTTTTGCGCCCTATTATGAGCCCTAGGGCGCCGATTTACAAAAAGTGGGTCTTCTGGTCCCTTTCTGTGCCCTAAACGGTGGCCTCTAATCGCCAAATTAGGGAGCAAAATTGAACTTTTGAAAATTGCACTTTTGCCCCAATATTTTACCATTTTTGCACTTTAGCCCCTATGATGAAAAATACCCTGAAACACTTATTTAAATCATTAAATACCCGGTTTTACCCGAAAAACAAGCATAAAAGATGAAAGTAAGGGGCTACACAACGTGTAGAAATAAGAGTTATCAACCAACACCAATTTGAAGGTCTGATGAGATTAATGACTAAAAATATGGTTCAAAATGCAACTCACCACAGGAAGGAAAACTATCATTTACCATCGTACGGCTAGAATCTGTGATATTATTTAATTGAATGAGTTATCATTTACTACATTCTATAAGCGGTTGCTGGATTTGTCTTAATAAATAAATAAAAATCTAAAAATAATACACAAAATAAAAAAATAAAATAAAAATTCATGTTTGGTGACCCCACCCAATATGACTTGATGAAAAATGACATTTACTAAGCCTAACAATATATATTCTTCTGTTGAGAGTTTTATGTGTCCTGTGAGGGAGGATTTAGCCTCTTTTGCTGTACCTTGTGAACTTTGGTTAGCTCAGATAGGCTTACGGGATAGCTTGTAGTATCCCTTTTGTATCTTCTTGATTATATTGTAGTGCATTGCTCGCTTGATGGTTAATTGTACCTCTCAGTGGACTCTTAAAAAGTTAATTTGTGATACATAAATGCTCTACATGTCTTATTATTTGTTATAAATTTTCAGGAAAATTATATTAATTATTGTCCAAGTTCGGCTGGTAAGGATGAAATGAAATGAATGAGCTTGATTGCCCGCACTGCTGAGTCTATTAGCGATGGGGATATAATCAATGTCCAGATTTGAAGATATCGACAGTGGCAGCTCTCTCAAACTAGTTCACTTGCATCCTGTATTATATTCAGCTGTTAAAAATGTTGAGAATTCTATGAGATTTTCATGTGGTTCCTTAAGTGATCTTTACTCATATTATTAATCTCTTTTGATTAGTGCTGCATTGTTGCACGGACGAAGGGAGACACTTGAACAGGTAATGATGTTTTAATGCTGCCACCAATTCCTCAATTGAAAGAAACAAGACAAATGCTCCAGCAAAATCAATCAACTATGCAATCACCATGTTATCTTTTCCTGTCAAAGCAAGCTGATGGTCCAGCTCTATCATGTGTCTTCAAATAGACCAGCAGCACCTGATTCTCTCCTCTTAGAATTTCTGGCGGGAAACTCTTGGCAGGAAATCTCATTCTGTTTTTCAGAAGCTGATGTGGCAAATGTCAGCTGGAGCACATGCGTTTCTGATTTCTGTAATTTACGGAATTCTGTTAGACTCTGTAATGTAGAGCTATAAAAGAAAAGCTCTCTTCACTTTGTATAATTAATTCAATCAATCAAAAACAGAGAACTTAGTTTTCTCTCTCGAATTCTCATGAAAACTCTTTCTTCATTTCAATCGTTTTAGTTTCAGATTCTTGTTCTAGATTCAATCCTTGAATCTTTTCATAATTCAAATTTTTAAGCTCCAAGTTTATGTTGTATTTATTTCCTACATTATGTGGACTAGCTTAATCATTATTAATATTTATGTGGACATCCGGATAATACATATGGTTAATGTCAAATATTCTAGAACATTTTGTGTGGGTGATCATTTTGTTAATTAATGGACCATTTTGGTTGGGATGGGTCAATATTTGTCTAATATGGGGAGGTCCCTACACTCATCCGGTCATATAAATATGGGGCTTGCCCATTGGGTTCCGTAACTTTCGGAAACCGGAAAGAGTGTAATCCTACTCCCCCTCTCTCACTCTCTCTGCTTCTATGGCAGACCCATCAAACTCGTCACCGCACTCACCACCTCCGTTTCCGTTTCCGGCGAGTAGCAACTCCGGTGGCAAGGACACTTTTCCGTTTCTATTTCAAGCACATCCAGGTTAGTCCTTATGAAGCTCTTAAAAATATACGTCTTGGGCATGAGTTTTATTAAATATTCTAACAGTTTAGTTTTGTTATATATCTAGCCTCACAATTCTTCTGAAGTGATAACCTAATTGGTATAGATATAATCTTAATAACAGAGAAGCTAGTCTCATGTCTACAGGGAGAAAGGAATTTCAACAGATTTGGTGGGTACGTACGTGGCTGGAAAAGTATTCAACGATGGGGAAAAATACGAGGCTTCTTGAAGATTTGCATGTTCATCTTCTTGCTTCTCGTAAATCTAGATCAGGAAGGTAATTAATCCAAATTCCTTATCATAAATTTGGTTTGTTCTTCAATGTGTGGAGTCCAATATCTTATGCCGACAGTTAGTATTAAAGGCACTTGGTCACCAGTTAGATGCTATTCTATATAGGTTTTCTCTTGATCTTTCTCTCTTCAAGGTGCTTAATAATTTTTATTTTTTTTTGAAACGGCAAACTTTATTGCAAGGCCAAGGAGGCCGAAGAAGAAAACAGCAAGCAAACACCCAACAGAGGAAAAAAGCCATCAAAACAAACAAAACAGCCACGCAACACAGAAAGCCAAGGCGCAAAAGCACACCCAAAACCAACAGGCCACAGAACAGAGCCCCAAGAAAACCTGAAGAAACAAAGCAGAATGAGAACAACAAAGCAGCCCCTACAGCACTGAAAGACACGACCAATACAACCAAACAGAAAACTAAAACACATCCTAATCTGTCACCCGTCATGCTCAAACCCAATTTCACTAGCCCATCCGCTAGAGAATTCAAGTCTCTAGGAGAGAACTTGACTTCAAGACCCTCCAAGACGTTGAGGAGATTTCGAATATCATACACCGAGTCCACATGCTTTAAGCTACCAAAGTTATAATAATTCTTATTTTGTTTATTTGACAGGAAGACTATTCGACTAGAATATCTTACGCGAATTTTGAAACAATTGACCAATCCACTTTGTCTACTTCCCAAGGATGAAGCTGTTAAGAAAGTTGTGGAGTTCATGAATGTTTACTCAATGCATTCGTCATAAAATAGTCTATTGCATCCCATAATGAAGTCTTCCCGTTGTTTGCGTGCGAAAAAAGATTCATGTAACATCGGTACCTCATTAACTTAACCATTCCAAAATTAGCATGCTGCCACCGCGGACTTATTTCCATTTACCATGTCAGTTGATGATGCAACAAAGAGTGAGAAGTTGCAGACTGAACTGCAGTCCCTAAATTCAAAAGGTGAGTGTCATTATCTATCTAATATTTTCAAGGTGTTCAAGTACAATTCGAATTGAAGGAAACAAAGAAGAGATGACAAGTGGGGAGGGTTTTATAATTTTGCTAGGGTTTATAGTTATAGCAATATATTGCTAGTGTTTATAGTTAAAGAGTTGTGTATTTAATTAAGGATCACGCAGGTCACTCCATAATCGTAGCTCATTTCTGATTTTATTTCCTTTTCAGTTTTGATATTTTGTAAACAATTACAAGTCTTTGGTCAAGAATAAATGCATATATATATAATTAAAGTTCTGGGAAATTCAGCTTGGCAGTCTCACTGATTTATCAAAATCAATGATTCAATGCTAAAACAGCTGATGATTTCATAAAATAAACACAGGATTTCACAAGAATGACCTCAATCTTCTACTTTAGAACCCCGAACGTTCTGTAATTAATCATACTGAAGTTGAGAGTAGAGCTAGACTAAACAAAAACATTACTTTTGTTGATTATGTACATGTAAAATGTTGATCATGTAAAATCTTCAATTTGTGAAAAATAATCTCATCTTCTGTTTCATCTCCCTCGTTAGTTACTATTTCTGTGATCAATCAGCATCCAGATCTAATTATCTACATTCTACACTCAAGCTTGTGTCTCATTCAAAAAATTATAAATAAATAAAAAGTGATGGAGATGCAGGGGATCGAACCCTGTACCCCTGGCATGCAAAGCAAGCGCTCTACCATTTGAGCTACATCCCCTTTTGATGCTTTAATTTCATAATAGTTTAATATGTATAGTTAAGGCTCTGTTTTTCTGGGGTCGGCTGGCCCGTTTTTCTGTTGTTGTGCTGCTGTTTCGGGGCCCTCGGTCCCTTTTTTTTAATAAATTCTTGGCTGTTCTAAAAAAAAGAAGAGAATAATATATATATATATATATGTATTTTAAGAAGAGTCGGAAGCCACCCACAAAGCAACCCCGTCCCAAGTTTATGGAACCAAAAACGGACACTATGGGATAACAAGTAATGGCATGAACCTATCCCAAGAATCAAAACGAACCAAGAAAGAAAACAACCTAAACAAATCACTAAAAACTCAAGACAAAAAAAAAAAAAAAAAAAAAAACTTAAACTAAACATGCCTAACATAAGCCGTACCCAACTTATCCAAATAAAGCAAAACTTTTGTTAATCTAGGAAGCTGACTAGTACTTGTAAACAAATTATTCCTACCATTGGCACCATTACGAGCCAAGGCATTTGCCACTTTATTACCTTCTCTATAAAAATGTTGAATAGAGAAATCAAATCCTTCCAATAAATCTGTAAGTTGTTCCCAGAAATCCCATAAATACCATAAATTACATTTTCTGGACCGGATCCAAGAGACAACAATATCAGAATCACACTCAATGTCAATACCATTGTGGCCCAATTGTTTACAAATAGTTATTCCTTCCACCACCGCCCGCAACTCAGCTTCATTATTAGAACACGAGCCAAAGAATTTTGAAAAACCAAAAATGAAATTACCTATACAAGCTTGAAGCACGCCACCACCATTAGCGGGTCCCGAATTCCCTAAGCTGCTCCCATCCAAGTTGAGTTTTAATCTACCTTGTCCCGGTTTAAGCCATCTCAGAACTTGAATCTTCTTCTGCTTCTTGTAAAGAATAATATAAGATTGAAAACAAATTTTATTTGTTGTGCTTGTTTTCTTTGCATGTCGCATGAGGCCATCAGCCCATCAGGGTCTTCCTGTATTATTATTATTATTTCTTTCACTGCTAATGGGGTTTGATTAGTAAAATACAATAAAGTTACTTTAAGGTTTCCTAGAAACATTATATGGCAGGATTCTGTTTTGATGAAATTATAATTGACAAAACAAATAAACTATTAACACCATACAGAGAAATTAACATCAGAAATCATGTGTCAACTTTCAAAGCTGATTCATATTATTTGTTTATAAAGCTGACGCTGCGAGGGAAAGGAAGATAACAATTGGGAGGAAGAGATTTCGTATTTTCTTTTTCATTTGGTACAATGTCTGATTCATGGGGTTAAAAAAAAGTCTCTGTATATTTTTAGAAAAAGAATATGATGAGAGAGAAAGGTAGAGAGAAGGGCTCTGACACTTTTGGACTAAGGGGGCAAGGTAGGAAAGAGGATTTCAGAAGCAAGCTTTTTTCGGTACATATTGATAATCAAAATCCTGTAATGGATCAAATTGGCCTGTGGGGAATCTTCAAACCTTTTGGAAGGGTAAGGGATGTTTATCTCTCAGCAAGGAATAGCACTAGGAGAAGTTTGTTTGCTTTCATCCGATTCGAAACCATGGAAGAGGCAGCCAAGGTAGCTAGATTAACAAATGGCATGCATGTGTACGGATGGCCTATTGTGGCAAAGGTGGCGTCATTCGGATGGAACAAAAGAAGATCTGCTGAGGGAAATAGAAAACAACAGAATTCAAAAACTGGGACACAGGTTTGAAGGAAGATATAGTAGAGAAGGCAAACAATGGTAGTAAGTCTTTTGCGGAAGTTCTAAAAGGAGATAGAACTGTGAAAGAAGACCAGAACAGAAACAGTGATGTTCAGAAGAGGAAAGAACTAGGCAATATGAAGGAACTGTCAATGTTCTGGAGCAGTCATCAGAGAGATGATCTGTGGCTAAGGAGATGTGCGGTGGGAGTCTTAAAATCCTTCTCGAATGTGGAAAGTGTTAATAACAGACTAACTAGGAGGGGTTTCCGTTTTTCAGCACATTTTCTGGGTATCAAGAGTGTTCTATGGAGATTCGAAATAGAGATTGATAAGGAAGGTTTCATGAATAATGGTTTCTTTTGGGACGATTGCTTCGTGTCGATGCGAAATTGGTCCGATAACCTGGACTCTAATTTGCGATTGGCGTGGATTAATTGTTCAGGGATTCCTCTAAGCTACTGGAGCTCTGACTTTTTTGAGAAACTAGGCTGGGTTATTGGCGAGCCTTTGGTGGTGGATGAAGCAACAGCTCTCAAAAAAAGGTTAGACAAGGGTCGAATCCTTGTTTTAGTTAGGCAAGAAGAGAAGGTTTCTGCTAGAATCAAAGTGGAAGTGGGGAAAGGATCATTTACAGTCACAGTCCAAGAAGAAAACTCAGAGGTAGATGGTCCATGGGTAGAAAAATTTTTGGGCTTGCAGAAGATAGCCATGGATGAAACTCAGAGTCAGATGTTTGCTTGGCGTGAGGAAGAAGATGGGGGCGAGTCAGGTGAGAATAGGGGTCAGAAAGGACAGTCTAGGGAAGACATAAGAGCGGATCGAGACACGGCAGGGGATAGACACGAAAGGTGTCAGGTAAGAAGGCAAAAAATAGAGGAAAGGGAGAAATATAGGGCTGACCAATCCATTCTACATCTGTCAGAGGAAAGGTTTGGTTTTTCAAATAATCCTAGGAAGAAGTATAAGGAAAAAGGCAAGAAGAATTGGGTCCCTAAGCATAGACAACCTGTCAAGAGAAGAGAGTTTGGAAAGTTGATTATAGGCGAGAAGCTAGATCACATGGGTAAGGACAGGACTTCTGATGACACGTCAACATCAGAAGAGGAGGGACTGATATCAGATTTCAATACTTGGAGGGGGGAAAAGGGAGAATGTTCAAGACCTGCAGCTATAAGGAATAAGAGGGATTCTATAGGTGATGGGCCTGTTTACAATGAACCAACTGTTGGGCTTCAAAAGGTAATTGTCTCTAGGAGCCAATCTATGGATGGGCCACTAAAAGAATTTTTGGAAAAAGTGGACAAGGAAACTGGGCGGATTGCAAGAGAAGATTTTCAGGGGTTTTAGATTTTCTCAAGAAGCCAATCTATGGATGGGCCTCTTAAAGATTATCTTGAGGAATTGGAACAGGCTTTTATTAGATCAAAATTGAAAAGGGATCAACCCTCTCAGCTTGTGGAAAGACAACTTGTGGGGAGCAAATCAGACCAGAATGTTGCAAGCTCGGATGAGAAGTTCAACTCAGATAGGTCAGTTTCTACGGTTCTAGAAACTAATGATTCAACGGAATCTCTCATGACAAAGGAAGCCCAAGACAAGGAAGAAGACAGTTTCAGTTCTATTCCGGCAATAAGGGAGGAAGGGGAGGTAAATCCTAGTAACATTAATGAACCGAATATTCAGAGGAAGAGGGATGAAGTGTCTAGAAAGGAAAACTGGAATGAGGAGGAAGAGGTGGTCAAGGTAATAGCAATTGGGACTCAGCTGGGGATTGATTTCAGAGGAAAAGAAAGAGAGGTGGCGAATTTTATTAGGAGAAGAGATAGGGAGGAAGCGAACAGGTGTGGTCAGATTGGTGGACAGTAGGTGTCGTTTTCTGGTGTGGTTTTGGGTTTTGTTTGTGTTTTAATGTTAGTGATCTCTTGGAATATTAGGGGTTTAGGAAGAAAGGATAAAAGAATGGTGGTGAGAAATCTAGTGAAGAAATCTAAACCTTCTGTGCTTTTTCTTCAAGAAACTAAGTTGGATTTTTTTGATAGGAGCTTAGTGAGCTCTTTGGTGAGGGTTGGCTCTCAAGAGGCATGGGCGTGGAGTCTCAAGGGACAGCGGGTGGTGTGATATCTCTATGGAATGAGGAGCTTTTTTCCGTTACGGCCAGCATAAATAATTCGAGGTGCATTATTATTGCAGGTCAGCTCTTGAAGATTAAAAAAAGCATTGTTTTTTGTAATGTTTATGCTGCTAACACTGAAAAGGAGCGAAAAGAACTATGGAATTTCATCCTTCAAGCTCAGAACTCTTTGCCTTTTCCGTGGTGTATCGGTGGGGACTTTAACACTGTGTTAAATCCTTCGGAAAGAATTGGCAGTGTGTGCAACATGGGATCAATCAGGAATTTCAATTCCTTTATGCTCCAAGCGAAAGTGGTCGATCTTCCTTTGTGCGGCTCGTGCTTCACTTGGTCTAATAACAGGGAGGAGGCTTCTTGGGCACGCCTTGACAGGTTTTTATTATCTCCCGAAATTCTTTCTTGGTTCTCTAATTTGCTTCAAATTGCTATTCCTATAACTGTGTCAGACCATTGTGCGATCACTTTAGGAGAACCGAGAGAGGACTGGGGTCCGAGCCCGTTTAGATTTTATAATAGCTGGTTGGAGGATATGGATTTAATGAATCAAGCTAAGGAGGGATGGCAAGGATGTAAGATAAAAGGATCTTTTGGTTTGGTTTTGGCGACGAAAATCAAGGCTTCTAAAGGTGCAGTCAAAAGTTATTTGCCTAAAAGAAAAGCTGAGTGTTTTTCTTTAAAGGAGTTTGAAAATCATCTTTTAAAGGTGGATAGGAAGTCTGTTTTGGAAGGGTGGACTGATGTATTGAGACAAGAAAGGTTGAATATAATGGGTGAGATGTGGAAAGGGGTTAGGAGGGATGAACAGATGTGGTGTCAGAAATCCAAAGTTAAATGGCTAAAGGAGGGGGATAGAAACACAAAGTTTTTTCACTGCTTAGCGAATGGGAGAAGGATATCGAATTTCATAGGGGAGATTGTTCTGGATGGGAGAAAGGTTACAAGTCCAAATGAGGTCAAAGAGGGGATAGCTAACTTCTTCAAACAGCATTACAGTAAAAAAACTGATTTTTGTCCTGATATTAGTGGATTGGAGCTGAAGAGTTTAATGGGCAGCGAGAGAGAGATGCTTGAAAAACCTTTCGGCAAAAAGGAAATTTGGGATGCCGTTCAGAGTTGTGACGGAAACAAAGCGCCTGGTCCGGACGGTATGAATCTCAATTTTATTAAAGCTAATTGGGAGGTGATTCAGGAGGATTTTGAGAAGTTCATGAACGAGTTCTATCAGGATGGTTCGAGTGTTAAAGAATTAAACAACACTTTTATTGCTCTCATTCCTAAATGTGGGAATCCGGATTCTCTCAAAGATTTCAGACCTATAAGTCTAGTGGGCGCCTTGTACAAAGTTTTGTCTAAGATCCTTGCCAACAGATTGAAACTAGTCATGAATTCTGTTATAGGTGAAGCGCAATCGGCTTTCGTCTCTAATAGACAAATCTCGGACAGTTTGTCATTGCGGAGGAGGTGATACATTCGTGGAGGAACGACCCTGAGGGTGGTCTTATTATCAAACTTGACTTCGAAAAAGCTTATGACAGTGTTGATCATGAGTTTCTAGATTCAATGATGGAAAAAATGGGATTTGGTGACAGGTGGAGAATGTGGGTGAAATGTTGCATTACATCTCCGAAACTTTCAGTTCTAGTGAATGGCAGTCCAACGTCTCAGTTTGGGATAGGAAGGGGTCTTAGGCAAGGAGACCCGCTGTCCCCCTTCCTTTTTAATATTGTGAGCGAAGGTCTCAGTAGTTTATTTCGCAAAGCTATGGAGGTGGGTTTGTTGAGAGGTGCAGTTTTTGGGGAAAATGAGGTTCATGTGACTCACTTGCAATTCGCCGATGACACGATCTTGTTTCTCAAACCTTGTCTGGATGTTATTGGTAACACTAGAAGGATTCTTAGAGTTTTCGAGATGGCTTCGGGACTCCATATTAACTTTCACAAGTCGTGCGTGGTTAAAGTTGGGAAGAAGGATTCTAATTCCTTTGATTGGGCTGCGGCTTTTGGGTGTAAGAGCGCCAATCTCCCAATCACCTATCTTGGTTTTCCTTTAGGTGCAAAACTGCGACTCAAATCTTTTTGGGATAACCTTGTGAGCAGAGTTGAAGGTAGGTTAGCGCCTTGGAAGAAAAAATTCCTAACCAAAGGGGGTCGCTTAGTCCTAATTAAAGCCGTCCTTTCTAGCATCCCAAATTATTTTTTATCAGTCTTCAATCTACCTATTGGTGTTGCTAAAAGATTGGAAAAAATTCAAAGATCCTTTTTCTGGGGGGATGAGATTTTAAAGAAGAAAATTCACTTGGTTGATTGGGTTTCTTTGTGTAGAAGCAAGAATAAAGGGGGGTTAGGAATTGGGAGAATGAAGGATAAAAATATGAGTTTGCTAGCAAAATGGGTATGGAGATTTGGAAATGAGGAAAATAGTTTGTGGAGGAGGATTTTGTGCGCTAAGTATAGAATTCGTAGAGAAACGTTGGTCTGGAAATGGGACTGCTCTGGTACAGCTCGAGCTTCAAATTTTGTCCAAGCTGTCAACAGCCTTTTTTCCTCAGATTCAGTCTCGGCCAAGTTGATTAAGGATGGCTTGAAGTTTGTGCTTGGTGATGGTAAGAGGATTGATTTTTGGAGAGAACTGGGTAGTGAGGAAATGCCTCTCATGAATTCTTTTCCAAGAATCTTTGCGCTGTCCTTGAAAAGGTCTGGTTCGGTTGATGAATTTGGGTGTTGGCACGGTCAAGAGTGGGTGTGGAAGGTGCCTTTAAGAAGAGAGTGTTTTGACTGGGAAAAAGACAATTGGAATTCCTTTGTTAGTAGGATTGAGCAATTTAAACCTCGCAAACTTTTTCAGGATTCGATTGCTTGGTCTTTTACTGCGAAAGGTATCTTTACGGTAAGTTCTTTTCGTAAAAATCTGGAGGAGGAGGGTTGGGAGGCCGAAAAGGTGGATGCTTCTCTTATTTGGCAAGGGATTTGTCCTCTCAAGATTGAGATCTTTATGTGGCAGGTGCTAAAGGGCAAAATTCTGGTCAGACAAAGGCTGCAAAAATTTGGATTGTGCTCTAATTCGTCTCAAGAGTGCCCTATGTGTAAGCGAGAGGAAGAATCGGTGGACCACTTATTTCTTCACTGTAATTGGGCGAGTGATGTTTGGAGGCAGTGTATGGTGTGGTGGGGTGTTCAATGGTGTGCTAGTAAATCTCTTTTGGATTGGGCGGTTGGTTGGTTTGGTTTGTGTCCAAGAATCAGTCAAGGGAGAGCTTGGAATACCCTCTTTTTCGCTGCAGTTTGGACCAGCTGGGAGTGTAGAAACCATGTGGTTTTCAGGAATACTGATCAAGGGGTTAGTCAAGCCGCTGACATGATCAAAATCAGAGTGGTTTGGTGGTTCAAGCATTATGCAGAAGGCTGTCCGGATTCGATCACAGCCATGCTCCAAAATATTGCTGAGATGTGCTCGGTTTCGAAGCCCCATAAGGCTGTCAGACTTGGAGATTGGACTCCTCCTTCCCATGGTGCTCTGAAATTTAACGTGGATGGTTCGTCTAGGGGTAATCCGGGGTCGGCGGGCATTAGGGGGGTCTTGAGGGACCATTGTGGTAAGGTTTTAGGATCCTTTTCCATGAGCATAGGTGCTGCTGATGCTAAGACGGCTGAAATTATAGCAATTCAGCAGGCTTGCTCTATGTGCGTTAATTCTCCGGTTTTATTTGGTAAAAGGATCACCATTATAAGCGACTCCAAGGAGACTGTTCATTGGGTTAATGGCAATGGATACGGGAGCTTAAACCATGTTAATGTCATTTATGATATTCGTTTTAAACTGAACCTTTTGGGAAGTACTGATGTTATTTACAATCCAAGATCTACTAATTGTTTTGCTGATTTTCTGGCGAAGAAAGGATCTATTTTGGCTGGGGATAGGATTTATTGGGAGGTGGACTGAGCTTTTTTGCCTGCGTTCTCCCTGCTGTGTGTTCTGTGTTGTTTCTGGTTGCTGGTTTGGTGTTGGGTGGCTGTGTTTTTTCTCTTCTGTTGTCGTTTCTTGGCTGCTGCTGTCAGCCTGGTTTTTTTGTTTCTTTTTCTGGCTTGTGGCCAGGTTCTTTGCTGTATGTTTTTTTGCGTTTGCTCTTGATGTGCTGCCAGGGGCTTGGTCTGCTGATGTTTGTGTTGTGCCTTTGGTTTCTTTATTTGTTTGTAGAAACCAGTTGGCTGTTGTGGCCTCTTGGCCTTGGTAATAAAGTTGATATTCAAAAAACAAAAAGTCTCTGTAGGACCAAAAGGAAAAATTGTAAGAAAATGCATTTTTGTTACATGACTCCAAAAAAAAAAAAAAAGTCATTTCCTTTTCATAATTATTCATTTTTAATAAAGCAACTAAAGAAAAACTTTTTTTAATCGATTTGACTCTTCTTTACCCCGTGGAGATATTGATTAAATTTTTTTTTATAATGTTAAAAAAAAAAAAACGCGCAATTGAGAGAAGAGAAGGAATCAATCAATCAATCAATGAATACTCGGCTTCACTCTTATTTATAGACAAAGTGTACGTGTGTGACTTTGTGACTGTCTGAAAGAGTGTAATGACGCTCGTGATGTAGTAGTGGTAGTAGAGGACAATGAAATTGGTATGAGAATATTTGAGAGATAGAGTGGGTAATGTTTAAAAGTTTTCACATGCAAACTTACCGTTGAGCATTGCATTATTGTACATAATTACATATATACAAAGGACAATAATGCAATTCAGACTTTTTCTTTTCTTTTCTTTTCATACATGGAACTGGAAGCTTTTTGTGTTTTCGTAAAGGAACATTACCCACTCTTTAATTTGTGTGATCCAATCCAACTATAGATCAATACTTGTTTAATTTGAGTCCCACTTCATACCTCACTTTCAACTTTGTATTTATATATAGTACGTGAAATTTCATCAAATGGAAAGTATTAAATTTAGCCACAACTCACCAGCAAAGGGTTCAAAATTTTTTTGTCACTATTTCAGCATGTTTTTGTAAGAGTATCACCGGTTTACTAATTTAAGTTTAAAAGGCACCTATTTAGGTGACCAGACAAAAATACCCTCATTTTGTCTGTTTGTGTCTTTTCAAACATGGAGAGAAAAAAGTTGAGAGAGAGAGAGAGAACAGTGGAGAGAGAAAGCATCGTTGCAAGAAATCCGGCTGTAAATCTCACGGCAAACTCACCGGCGGTGGCGCTACAGTCCTGAAGTCGACGAGAACCTGCAACTGATAGTGTTTAAAACATTGTTCGAGCCTTTTGAAATAATTGCTGAAAAAGCTCGTAGAATAAATGAAAAGGCTCGAAGGTTCAAAATTAACAAAAAAAAAAAAAAAATTTGTTGAAAAGGCTCGGGGACAATGTTAAAAGTCTCGGAGACATTGTTAAAAGGCTCGAAGAATGTTGTTCGAGCCTTTTGAAATGTTGTTCGAGCCTTTTGAAACACTCTCCGAGCCTTTTGAAATGATTGTTGAAAAGGCTCGGAGAACAAATGAAAAGGCTCGAAGGTTCAAAATTAACAACAACAAAAAAATTGTTGAAAAGGCTCGGGGACATTGTTAAAAGTCTCGGAGACATTGTTAAAAGGCTCGAAGACTGTTGTTCGAGCCTTTTGAAACACTCTCCGAGCCTTTTGAAATGATTGTTGAAAAGACTCGGAGAACAAATGAAAAGGCTCGGGGAACAATTCAAAAGGCTCGAGCCTTTTCATTTAGTTTCCGAGACTTTGTAAATAGTCTCCAAGCCTTTTAACAATGTCCCCGAGACTTTTAACAATGTTTCCGAGCCTTTTAACAATGTCTCCGAGCCTTTTCATTTTGTCTCCGAGCCTTTTCAATTAGATTCAAAATTCACACAACCAGCTTAAAATAAGGGCATTTTTGGAAATCATTTACTTTAGTGCCTTTTAAACTTAAGTTATTAAAGTGATACTTTTGTCACCCAATCAGTTTTAAAAGATGACATTTTCCACCAATTCGACCACCAGCAAATTAATGTTAGTGGCAGGGTCCACACGAAAGACTATTAGTATTAATCGTAAAGTATTCATTTAGTCATTTACTTTTGACATGTAGATAATAGAACAAAATGCTAAATATGTTTGTAGTTGATCTGTCTTGAGGTCCCATTTAATTTATATGATAGTTACTTTTCTATATGTAATTTAAACCTAAACCATCTTACTTTTCTATATGTAATGGATATTGTACGATAGTTACTAAATAGTTTTTTAGGTAAGCATATCACTTGCTAACAAGTGATATCTTCGGGAAAATGCACAGTATACACGGAGACTGGCCACTGAATTTAATCAAACAAATCTCAAGCTGTGTTGAGAATTGATGAGAGCACTGAGTTTGCCTTTCCTTTTTATTTTGCAGATAATTATTAAGGGGCTGTTCGTTCAAGTTTTTGATATGTGTTTTTCATTTTTTGGTTTTGTTATCTAGCCTCACAATTCTTCTGAAGTGATAACCTATTTGGTATAGATATAATCTTAATAACAGAGAAGCTAGCCTCATGTCTATAGGGAGAAAGGAATTTCAACATATTTGGTGGGTACGTGGCTGGAAAAGAATTCAACGATGGGGAAAAATACGAGGCTTCTTGAAGATTTGCATGTTCATCTTCTTGCTTCTCGTAAATCTAGATCAGGAAGGTAATTAATCCAAATTCCTTATCATAAATTTGGTTTGTTCTTCAATGTGTGGAGTCCAATATCTTATGCCGACAGTCAGTATTAAAGGCACTTGGTCACCAGTTAGATGCTATTCTATATAGGTTTTCTCTTGATCTTTCTCTCTTCAAGGTGCTTAATAATTATTATTTTTTTTGAAACAGCGAATTTTATTGCAAGGCCAAGTAGG
The DNA here is from genome assembly GCA_008009225.1 of Acer yangbiense. Taxonomy (NCBI): domain Eukaryota; kingdom Viridiplantae; phylum Streptophyta; class Magnoliopsida; order Sapindales; family Sapindaceae; genus Acer; species Acer yangbiense. Next base: position 8,607,596 of record CM017763.1, on the reverse strand, counting down.
CCAAAGAAGAAAACAACAAGCAAACACCCAACAAAGGAAAAAAGCCATTAAAAAAAAAACAAAAAAAAAAAAAAACGGCCACACAACACAGAAAGCCAAGGCGCAAAGGCACACCCAAAACCAGCAGGCCACAGAACAGAGCACCAAGAAAACCTGAAGAAACAAAGCAGAACGAGAACAACAAAGCAGCCCTTGCAGCACTGAAAAACACGACCAATACAACCAAACAGAAAACTAAAACACATCCCACTCTAATCTGTCACCCGTCATGCTCGAACCCAATTTCGCTAGCCCATCCGCTAGAGAATTCAAGTCTCTAGGAGAGAACTTGACTTCAAGACCCTCCAAGACGTTGAGGAGATTTCGAATATCATACACCGAGTCCACATGCTTTAAGCTACCAAAGTTATAATAATTCTTATTTTGTTTATTTGACAGGAAGACTATTCGACTAGAATATCTTACGCCAATTTTGAAACAATTGACCAATCCACTTTGTCTACTTCCCAAGGATGAAGCTGTTAAGAAAGTTGTGGAGTTCATGAATGTTTACTCAATGCATTCGTCATAAAATAGTCTATTGCATCCCATAATGAAGTCTTCCCGTTGTTTGCGTGCGAAAAAAGATTCATGTAACATCGGTACCTCATTAACTTAACCATTCCAAAATTAGCATGCTGCCACCGCGGACTTATTTCCATTTACCATGTCAGTTGATGATGCAACAAAGAGTGAGAAGTTGCAGACTGAACTGCAGTCCCTAAATTCAAAAGGTGAGTGTCATTATCTATCTAATATTTTCAAGGTGTTCAAGTACAATTCGAATTGAAGGAAACAAAGAAGAGATGACAAGTGGGGAGGGTTTTATAATTTTGCTAGGGTTTATAGTTATAGCAATATATTGCTAGTGTTTATAGTTAAAGAGTTGTGTATTTAATTAAGGATCACGCAGGTCACTCCATAATCCTAGCTCATTACTGATTTTATTTCCTTTTCAGTTTTGATATTTTGTAAACAATTACAAGTCTTTGGTCAAGAATAAATGCATATATATATAATTAAAGTTCTGGGAAATTCAGCTTGGCAGTCTCACTGATTGATCAAAATCAATGATTCAATGCTAAAACAGCTGATGATTTCATAAAATAAACACAGGATTTCACAAGAATGACCTCAATCTTCTACTTTAGAACCCCGAACGTTCTGTAATTAATCATAATTACTTTTGTTGAGAGTAGAGACTAAACAAAAACATTACTTTTGTTGATTATGTACATGTAAAATGTTGATCATGTAAAATCTTCAATTTGTGAAAAATAATCTCATCTTCTGTTTCATCTCCCTCATTAGTTACTATTTCTGTGATCAATCAGCATCCAGATCTAATTATCTACATTCTACACTCAAGCTTGTGTCTCATTCAAAAAATTATAAATAAATAAATAAAAAGTGATGGAGATGCAGGGGATCGAACCCTGTACCTCTCGCATGCAAAGCGAGCGCTCTACCATTTGAGCTACATCCCCTTTTGATGCTTTAATTTCATAATAGTTTAATATGTATAGTTAAGGCTCTGTTTTTCTGGGGGCCTGTTTTTCTGTTGTTGTGCTGCTGTTTCGGTGCCCTCGGTCCCTTTTTTTAATAAATTCTTGGCTGTTCTAAAAAAAAAAAAAGAGAATAATATATATATATATATATATATATATTTTAAGGAAGAGTCGGAAGCCACCCACAAAGTAACCCCGTCCCAAGTTTATGGAACCAAAAACGGACACTATGGGATAACAAGTAATGACATGAACCTATCCCAAGAATCAAAACGAACCAAGAAAGAAAACAACCTAAACAAATCACTAAAAACTCAAGAAAAAAAAAAAAAAAAAAAACTGAAACTAAACATGCCTAACATAAGCCGTACCCAAATTATTCAAACGAAGCAAACCTTTTATTAATCTAGGAAGCTGACTAGTACTTGTAAACAAATTATTCCTACCATTGGCACCATTACGAGCCAAGGCATTTGCCACTTTATTACCTTCTCTATAAAAATGTTGAATAGAGAAATCAATTCCTTCCAATAAATCTGTAAGTTGTTCCCATAAATACCATAAATTACATTTTTGGGACCGGATCCAAGAGACAACAATATCAGAATCACACTCAATGTCAATACCATTGTGGCCCAATTGTTTACAAATAGTTATTCCTTCCACCACCGCCCGCAACTCAGCTTCATTATTAGAACACGAGCCAAAGAATTTTGAAAAACCAAAAATGAAATTACCTGTACAAGCTTGAAGCACGCCACCACCACTAGCGGGTCCCGAATTCCCTAAGCTGCTCCCATCCAAGTTGAGTTTTAATCTACCTTGTCCCAGTTTAAGCCATCTCAGAACTTGAATCTTCTTCGGCTTCTTGTAAAGAATAATATAAGATTGAAAACAAATTTTATTTGTTGTGCTTGTTTTGTTTGCATGAGGCCATCAGCCCATCAGGGTCTTCCTGTATTATTATTATTATTTCTTTCACTGCTAATGGGGTTTGATTAGTAAAATACAATAAAGTTACTTTATGGTTTCCTAGAAACATTATATGGCAGGATTCTGTTTTGATGAAATTATAATTGACAAAACAAATAAACTATTAACACCATACAGAGAAATTAACATCAGAAATCATGTGTCAACTTTCAAAGCTGATTCATTAATTGTTTATAAAGCTGAGGCTGCGAGGGAAAGGAAGATAACAATTGGGAGGAAGAGACTTCGTATTTTCTTTTTCATTTGGTACAATGTCTGATTCATGGGGTTAAAAAAAAGTCTCTGTAGGACCAAAAGGAAAAATTGTAAGAAAATGCATTTTTGTTACATGACTCGAAAAAAAAAAAAAAAAAAAAAGTCATTTCCTTTTCATAATTATTCATTTTTAATAAAGCAACTAAAGAAAAACTTTTTTTAATCGATTTGGCTCTTCTTTACCCCATGGAGATATTGATTAAATTTTTTTTTATAATGTAAAAAAAAAAACGCGCAATTGAGAGAAGAGAAGGAATCAATCAATCAATGAATACTCGGCTTCACTCTTATTTATAGACAAAGTGTACGTGTGTGACTTTGTGACTGTCTGAAAGAGTGTAATGACGCTCGTGATGTAGTAGTGGTAGTAGAGGACAATGAAATTGGTATGAGAATATTTGAGAGATAGAGTGGGTAATGTTTAAAAGTTTTCACATGCAAACTTACCGTTGAGCATTGCATTATTGTACATAATTACATATATACAAAGGACAATAATGCAATTCAGACTTTTTCTTTTCTTTTCTTTTCTTTTCATACATGGAACTGGAAGCTTTTTGTGTTTTCGTAAAGGAACATTACCCACTCTTTAATTTGTGTGATCCAATCCAACTATAGATCAATACTTGTTTAATTTGAGTCCCACTTCATACCTCACTTTCAACTTTGTATTTATATATAGTACGTGAAATTTCATCAAATGGAAAGTATTAAATTTAGCCACAACTCACCAGCAAAGGGTTCAAAATTTTTTTGTCACTATTTCAGCATGTTTTTGTAAGAGTATCACCGGTTTACTAATTTAAGTTTAAAAGGCACCTATTTAGGTGACCAGACAAAAATACCCTCATTTTGTCTGTTTGTGTCTTTTCAAACATGGAGAGAAAAAAGTTGAGAGAGAGAGAGAACAGTGGAGAGAGAAAGCATCGTTGCAAGAAATCCGGCTGTAAATCTCACGGCAAACTCACCGGCGGTGGCGCTACAGTCCTGAAGTCGACGAGAACCTGCAACTGATAGTGTTTAAAACGTTGTTCGAGCCTTTTGAAATAATTGCTGAAAAAGCTCGTAGAATAAATGAAAAGGCTCGAAGGTTCAAAATTAACAAAAAAAAAAAAAAAAAATTGTTGAAAAGGCTCGGGGACAATGTTAAAAGTCTCGGAGACATTGTTAAAAGGCTCGAAGAATGTTGTTCGAGCCTTTTGAAATGTTGTTCGAGCCTTTTGAAATGATTGTTGAAAAGGCTCGGAGAACAAATGAAAAGGCTCGAAGGTTCAAAATTAACAACAACAAAAAAATTGTTGAAAAGGCTCGGGGACATTGTTAAAAGTCTCGGAGACATTGTTAAAAGGCTCGAAGACTGTTGTTCGAGCCTTTTGAAACACTCTCCGAGCCTTTTGAAATGATTGTTGAAAAGACTCGGAGAACAAATGAAAAGGCTCGGGGAACAATTCAAAAGGCTCGAGCCTTTTCATTTAGTTTCCGAGACTTTGTAAATAGTCTCCAAGCCTTTTAACAATGTCCCCGAGACTTTTAACAATGTTTCCGAGCCTTTTAACAATGTCTCCGAGCCTTTTCATTTTGTCTCCGAGCCTTTTCAATTAGATTCAAAATTCACACAACCAGCTTAAAATAAGGGCATTTTTGGAAATCATTTACTTTAGTGCCTTTTAAACTTAAGTTATTAAAGTGATACTTTTGTCACCCAATCAGTTTTAAAAGGTGACATTTTCCACCAATTCGACCACCAGCAAATTAATGTTAGTGGCAGGGTCCACACGAAAGACTATTAGTATTAATCGTAAAGTATTCATTTAGTCATTTACTTTTGACATGTAGATAATAGAACAAAATGCTAAATATGTTTGTAGTTGATCTGTCTTGAGGTCCCATTTAATTTATATGATAGTTACTTTTCTATATGTAATTTAAACCTAAACCATCTTACTTTTCTATATGTAATGGATATTGTATGATAGTTACTAAATAGTTTTTTAGGTAAGCATATCACATGCTAACAAGTGATTGGGAAAATGCACAGTATACACGGAGACTGGCCACTGAATTTAATCAAACAAATCTCAAGCTGTGTTGAGAATTGATGAGAGCACTGAGTTTGCCTTTCCTTTTTATTTTGCAGATAATTATTAAGGGGCTGTTCGTTCAAGTTTTTGATATGTGTTTTTCATTTTTTGGGTCACAAAAAAGACGTGATGGTATCCGATAAAGTTTTCAAGACAAATGACTTTTAAAAACAAAGAAAACTGTTTATTCCTAAAGGTATAAGGTTTGATCTCTGCATTTTCATTTTTTGGTAATCTTTTATTATTTAATCTCCAACAATTTATTTTATAACAAATTGCACCCACATACATCAGTTTTATCAAATATGGTAGATGGAGGGTATAATGGTCCTTTTGCTTGATAATACATCTTAACGAATGAAAAACTAGCCAAGCCAAGGCTCCAAGCCATATCCCAATGTCCCACTAACGTTAATTCCATCAAGTCATTTGGAGGTAGGGATATACAAAATTGAATATGGAACCCTTTTGGCGACAGGTAATGACGAGAATATGGAACCCTTTTGGGATCAATGGAGTGTGGTATACGTTAACATCCAATTGACATCAATAACGTTGAGTTCAAGTCCTGAATTCTTTTTTTTTTGTTTTTTTTTTGTTTGCTAAGCTGGAGTGTTGTTAACCGCTGTCTTTGGTTAGTAAACTGTTTAAAATTGAACTACAGTTACTATTTTTTATTTTATTTTTTTAAGTGGTGTGGTAGGCATAGAATGATAGAAATCATAGAAAAGGAATATTAGGATTCATTTGTTCACACCTTGATTATCTGCTCAATATAGAAACTCTTTTGTATTTCCAAGGTATGATCTCCAAAACACTTGATTGTTGTTTGTTTTGAAATCAATTTTTTTTTTCCTACCTAGTTGCCCCTTTTTTTTTTTTCTCTCTGGTTTGCTTTGATTTGGTATGATTCACCCAAAAACAAAAAGGAAAAAAAAAAAAAAACATTTTTTAATAAATTTTTTTAAAAATATTACAATAATTTGGGTTTTGGGGTGGGGAGAGACTCGAACCCACAACCTCATGGTGTGGGTGTGAGGGGCTTAAACACTGAACCAACATCATCTTGTCTAAAAAGAAAAGGAAAAAACATTTCATAGAAAACATTGCTATTGGTTTCTTCTCATGGCCGATTTTTATTTATCCAGATTTTTACTCCCTACTTGCTCTATTTTATTTTCATTTAATTTGCTTTGTTTCTCATCCACTTAGATCCAAAAATGAATATAAAAAATTGTTATCCTATTTTCACAGTTTGATTTTCAAATCAATCTTCTATTGTTTTGATCTCCTCAATTTTGTTCGGTTATAAACTTGTGTTTTCCATATTTTTTTTCTATGTTTTATTTTTATTAGATTTACATGACATCTCTTTTCCATTTCCGGTTAATTTGTTAACTTCACTTCTTATTTTGTAAAAAGGGATTCAAAATGGTTGAAATTGCTCTCTCTGTTCCTACGAAAGTTGCGGAATACATGGTTGGTCCCATTGCTCGACCTTTTAGTTATATCTAGAACTAAAAGACTGACTCAGAACGGAAGTTCTAGAGTTACCAGCGTAAACCCTAAAGTAACATAAACTGGAATCCACCAGAAAGAATTGAAACCAAAAAACGCAAAAATTATTCAATGATCTGAAACTGATAACAAAGAGCCTTAAATAGACTCTGGAAACCCTAGAAACCCTAATTTAAGCAAAAAGACCAAAAAGGTCATCTACTAACCAAAAGACAACTAAAAACAGAAAATAAATAAAAACGATAAAACTTCAAATGCCCGACAGCCTGACTAAAACAGCTCTGTTGAGGATGAAAACGACTTCAATCAGGGAACCCCAATTGTCACGATATAGAGCTCGAAAAACCCTTTCCGAAAACATATTATAATAGGCATTCTGACAACCGAGCCAGAAGTTATGCCCGTTTCTTCGGACCAACTCTTTTAGCCACTTTCCTGTCCTACATCAGTACTTCCCACTTGTGAAGAACTCGACCTCGAGTTATAATCTGGATAAAGCATAACCTGATCACCCTCAGCAAACAATGTCCTACGCCTCTTGACATCCGCCGTGCTTTATACTTCACATTAGCTTCTTCCAGCTTCTAACGCACCTTTGCTTGCACCGCACCAGCCTGATTATCCACATTTTCTGTAGTAAAATGACCATTCGGACCCTTAGGTAATTCCTCTAAGGTAACGCCTGTGAATTGTTCTAGCTGCAGCGGCTGTATTTTCTCAGGAACCACTACCGTTGGTGTTTTCTCCTCTTCTGCCACAAGACCTTTAACCACCAAAGCATATGGTTGTTCAGAGATAAGTTTGTTCGCTACATCTCCAAAGCATATGGTTGAACTCCCATGCATCAAGATTGACTTCATGTGCGCATAGGACGATGGTAGGGACCAGATGAGTCTAAGACCTTTGTCTTCTTCATCAATCTTTACTCCAATCGACTCCAATTCTGAAACTATTCCATTGAGCACTCCCAGATGATCAGAAATTTTCGTACCTTTAGTCATCTGCAGCATGTGAAACTGCTCCTTCAGGTAGAACCGGTTGCAGACGCTATTTGATTGATACAATTCTTCAAGCCTCTCCTAAAGTTCTTTCGCTGAATATGTTCCATGAATATTTGCAAGAACGTTCTTGGCTAGGTTCAATCGTATCACACTCGCAGCCCTTTCATCCAACTCCTCCCAATCATCATCGCTCATCTTAGGTTTTTCAGAAGTAGTACTAGTCGTTCTTTTGTTAGAATCTCCAGAGCCTTCAGGGTTCGCAGGGTTGACTTGCCCTTCAACGCCTTGTGTAAACCGTATTGGATTAATAGGTCTTTGACTTGAACTTGTCACAAGCCAAAATTAATCTTTCCATCGAACTTCTCAATATCGAATCTCATCATCCTTGCCATAAAGTTTGTTAAGACCACTATCAAGCAACCGTGGCTCTGATACCAATTGTTAGCGAACAAACCGTCACTAAGTGCATGGAAGCGTTGCCGGATAGAACGCAAACAAACACAATGATAAATAAGAGATAAGATGAAGAGAAATAAAATCCAAAGACACACAACACAAGAATTTACGTGGAAACCCAAATCAGGGAAAAAAAACCATGGTCGTCAGGACGACAAGAGAAAGTTCTAATATGTAGAAAATTGTTACAACCACACACTCAGGATCTCTCTCTAAATAATACCTCAAACCCAATTACACTCAATGCTCACTTTGAGATCTCTCTAGTATTTGCTATTTTGCTCCACCACTCTCAGGTGTTTTTCGCACACTAATAACCTAGTTATTATGGTCTATTTATATGTATTACAGGGAGTTTAAACTGACAAGGAAACCTATCTCCTAGTCATACAAGAATACTTGTTCCACATAAATACTATTTCCTATTTAAGACAAGTCTTCTTTCAAGGAGAAATCCTTTTCCTATTCAAACTTCAAGAAGCAACCTATTTCCTCTTCCATGAATATTTCCTGATTCAATGCGTGCATGTGATTGACTACGATTCAAGTTGCAATTGGCCACCCGCTTCCTAAACTGTGTAGAACTTGATCACTCAGAAAACCGTGATCCATGCGTCACGTCATCAATGTTTCATCACGACCGCTGCTATGACCACATCGGTCACCACAGCGGTACAAACTGGAATGAGACCGCTGTCATAGCGCTACCAAACAATTGGCAGCGGTGTCCTACCGCTGCCATGACCGCTGCCATGACCGCTGCCAAAGCCACAGCGGCTTGGCAGCGGTTTTAGCTGGTGTCCGCTTCTTTAGTTCGTTTCGCCTCCAAGCCTCCCTCAAACATAACCTCATACTTCCAAACGCTCTCACGTCTCCAGGAAGTCTCCGCATTGGTAAATCGTGTTTGATACCATTGGAATATTCAAGCCATATCCAACAACATATTGACTAAAACTGTTATTGCAACCCACAAATGACCATAATAATGGCCCCATCATATGCAAGATCAACACAATCATGGTTTAAATGAAAAGAATAATGCTTTGAATAATGTTATAAATGAAAAAATGACATTACCAGGTAGATACAAATGAACAGAATACTGGTGAGAATTGATCTGTTGGAGCAGTTGGTGGTGGGCTTTCCACAATTGCCTCCAAAAGCTCATAAAACCTAGGTCAACTCTGCTAGTCTTCAGATTTCATATAAGGGAAACGTCCAATAGCACAGTCAAGGACTACCATGCCCAAACTCCATATATCACTGCTGTAATCATAAGTGCTTCCCCTAATTCTTTCTGGTTAGAAAAGAAAATATAAACATTTATAATTAATATTCTGCATAGAACTGTTCTGAGCATTTGTTTCCCCTAATTCTTCTCTTTTGTTTGTTTTCTGGACCTCTAATATCGATCGAAGTTCCCTTGTTTTTTTTCTTGGATCTTAGATATATATCTGTGTTCATGTCTATCCCCAAATCTCATAGTTATCTCTACACTTTTTGAATTTTTGTTTTGTTATCTCTGCTCTCTTTTCTATCGATTGAAGTTCACTTTTTGTTATCGATCGAAGTTAAGTTTTTGTGTTTTTTTTTTAATTGTTAATTATAAAGTAAATGGTAATTTTGCAAACAGTCTCTATTGTGATCATTCAAAAGACAATTGTATCCTGATTTTGTTTCTCTAACATCTGTTTGTCGACGTTCCATGCACCGCTTGGACTTTAATCATTTTATTTTTTATTTTATTTTTTTGGCTTTCACTTTTGTATCCACCACTTGGACTGTAATCATTTTTTTTTTCTTTCACTTTACAAGCATCCCAAGTTAAGTGTTCTTTTTTTTTTTTTTTTTTTTGTTAATTATAAAGTAAATGGTAAATTTGCAAACGGTCTCTATTGTCTATTGTGATCATTCAAAAGACAATTGTGTCTTGATTTTGTTTCTCTAACATCTATTTGTCGATGTTCCATGCACCGCTTGGACTTTAATCATTTTTTTTTTCTTTCACTTTTGTATCCACCACTTGGACTGTAATCATTTTTTTTTCTTTCACTTTACAAACATCCCTGTATATTTAAGTCATCAAGTTGCATGGCAAATTAAATTTCTACCCCTACATTATTTCTTATTCCTTTTCAAATCATCAAATGCATAGAAAATTATATTTTCATCCCCTATCTCATTTTACAATCTAAGATAATTATACCTTGATATTATTTGATTAAGCTTAATTATTATTTTTTTTACTAAAAAAATTCATGATATTTAGTATTTACACAGTAATAAGAGGTTTTACCATTAGAATTTTTCGTTAGATATTAATTGTAAAGTAAGTATTAAATTTGCAAACAGTCCCTATTGTGGTAATTTAAAAAGACAAATTTATCCTTATTTTGTTTATCTTACATCTATTTGTCAATATCATTTAAGAACTTTTGAGAGTTATAATTGAAAATCCACCGTGTTAGAATTTTAAATTTACTATACAGTCTCTATTGTGTTACTATCACTAAGACCTATCTATTAAGTAATTCTACAAACTCGAAGGGTTGTATTTGTCATTTGACTTTCAACGAAAATCTTGGAGTAATTATATAAACTCTATGGGTTGTACTTGTAATTTTACTTTCAAACAAATTAAAAAAAAAAAAAATGGGATGCTATAATTCTGAAAGAAACTCTCTCTTATCATTTAACTTCCAAAGAAAATCTAGGGGTAATTATATAAACTTTAAGGGTTTTATCTGTAATTTTACTTTCAAACAAAAAATGGGATGCTATAATTTGGCCGACCAACCCCCTCTTTTTATATAGTTAATAGAAATTTCCCTAAACTAGTGTGTTTTAATCTTTTAGCTTGGGGTTATTTTAAAAAATAAATAAATAAAAAACTATGTGTATATTATTTTGTTATTGCAAGTCCTAATTTAAAAGATAATAACCTAACCTGATAGAATCTAACAAGTAATTAGAATTGAATAACTTCAATCCAATGTTATTCAAACTCGCAATTATATTCAAATTCACAATTATCTACTAATCAAAAATTAATGAAACTTCCTTCACCCAAAAAAATAAATAAATAATGAAACTTCAATCCAATGTTATTCAAATTCACAATTATCTACTAATAAAGAACTAGAATTAATCAGTCGGTAACAAGTAACAAGTTGGGAAAAAGAGAAGGCCAGAAAAAGAAAAAGAAAAAGCAAAGAAAAAGAAAAAGGACGACGACTTGACTCCACGGAGAAAGACTAGGCTAGGTGGTCGAATGAGCTTCCGAGACTCTTAATTTACCGTACAACATCTTTTGCTTTCTGTTTTTTCTCTGCTTAATGTTGAGTGGCTTGTGAAAAAAAAAATACCACAAAGGATAAATAGACAGTCTATTAAAAATGTATCTCTAATACAATTATGTATATTAAACCTCACGTTGATGTGGTAAAAAATATATATTAGACATTGTCAACATGACCGTCTACTTTCAGATGGCTTGTTGCACAATTGTTTTTTTTTTTTTCAATTGATTAACAAGTATTTAAAATTGACATTAATTTTTCATCTATTTTTGGTAAGAAAATAAACTAAAAAAAAAAAAAAAATTGGACACATCATTAAAAATAAATGTGTTTTAATCAGAAGCATTGGAGACCAAATTTTTAGTTGATTGACTATCTAGTCTATCGTTACGCCACATAGGAAGCAAGTCTCTTGATATTATTGTCATGTCAACGATTTTTGGTATGCATGCTACTTTTGCATTGGAGATGCTCTTTAACTCTTTCGCCTACAAGTTTTCCTTTCCTATTAAGTATTCTTTCCACTATCTCATTTCATTCAAGAACACATTTTGGTTTTGTTCAAAGCTCTCTCTCTCTCTCTAGCAAGTAGCAACAGTTTGATTATTTGGTGATATTTTGTGGTTGATTATTATGGCGACACCAAAAGAGCACATAGAGGAGATCAGGAGGAAGAAGTTCTCCATCGGAGGTGAAGTGAATCCGCTTACAGAGGAACTTCACCTCACTGTCAAAATGCTCTCTGCTGAACTTTACGCCAAGGATGTCCATTTTCTCATGGAACTCATTCAGGTCTCTTTCTTCTTATAATAATAATAATATGACCCATAAGTACTGATGTTTATTTGAAATGAAGTTAATTAATTAACAAAGTATGATTTTTTATTTGAATTGATATATATGACAGAACGCAGAAGACAATGAGTATCCGTCGGGTGTAAATCCATCGCTGGAGTTTGTAATAACATCGCGTGACATTACAGGCACAGGAGCTGCAGCCACTCTTCTCATGTTCAACAACGAGAAGGGTTTCTCTGCTTCCAACATTAACTCCATTTGCAGTGTTGCCAAATCCACTAAGAAGGGCAACAGAAATCGTGGCTATATTGGCGAGAAAGGTACCTTCTTCATCTTCTCTAATTCAATTTTACTATTATAACATTCTTATTTTTCATTTTTTTTTTTTAAATTAGAAATTGTTATTCCTTTCTGGATTTGGATCCCCTCCTAACCCCATCTTGTCCTCACCTAAATCAATGGTCTTGATTAATTCTACTTTTGGTAGAGTAAAAACAAAAAAAAAAATTAATTGAAATAATCCAAACCATTAATTTGTTATATTAGACACGTGGCAATAGATTATAGAGGTGAGGACAGTTAAGGTGATCGATGAGAGGATCCAGATCCTTTCTACGGATGCCATTTGGTATGTGTACTTATTTTATTTGCTAAAAATGCTTTTAAGATCACTTTTTTTCTCCCAGCATATTTTTAAAGATGGTAAGGTAACAGTAGAAAAAGGTTCTCTCTGCATCCACTTTATTAGGAAAGTTTCTATGCATATATATGCAGCATATTCATAGTTCATAAAGTTATAAAATCACTACAACAAGACAACCATTTAACAACATGAAATGCATGTTGCAACATGCATATCTATGCAGATATTGTTAAAACATTCTTCCTCTTTTACAATAAACAAAGAAAGTTGTCATTCATCTAAGATATTACAACATTCATATATTGTTGTGAAATTTTTATTGACAACATCACATGCATGTTGTCTAATGTGTGTGTGTTTTTTTTTTTTTAAATAAAATAAAAATAAAATTATTTATCAAATTGCAAAATAAATCTGGAACTAAAATATAAAAAGTACATTTTTGAACAAAGTACCAAAGACATGGAAAATAAGTACTTCTAAATTATTTCTCAAATTGTAAATACAACAAGTGATTGAAATTGCAAACTAAAAGAGGATGCAACAAATTGTACATATTCATAAAAAAAGAAAAAAAAAATACACTCGATATATGTTGTTGCACCAATTTGTAAATAAGTGGCCTGAAACCTGCTATAATTTTCTTGGCCTTCAATTCAAAAAAAATAAAATAATAATAAAATAAAATTGTAACAAAGGCCTCAACTATGAAACCTGAAATCAAAATGTAATTAATTACATGCAGCACCCAGATACCTGCAGTATCCCAAAGGCCCAAATTGACAATGATCCCATCAACAGCCACATTGGCAATGAAATTATCAAATACTGTTGGTATATAATCCTGGCAAATCGAAATGCACAAAAAAAATATGAGTAGAAGACACAGAAAATCCACAGAAGCTCAATCAAAGCAAATTAAGTGAGAATCTACACTAGAATGTTTATCAAAAACCCACATAGAGAAACAGTATAAAAGTCCATAAATGGAAACCAAACATGATATAAATGGAGAAAGATGGGGTTTTTTTTTTTAGACAGATGGTCTTAAAAGACTTACAGTTGGGAACTGGTTGCTTGTGTAACAGATGAGCATACATGTCTTGCCAACAGCTCCATCTCCAACTGTAACACATTTAATGAACTTCGAAGCACCCATTTCTCTCTTAAAACTCAACAACTTGCACAGTTACTATTAGCTCTTTTAGCTACGGAGAGCTCTAGTATTTCAATATTAGTGCCTCACAGAACCAACTTTCAGGGATAATAAAGAGACCGAGTTGCAAGCAATAGCAGGTAAGGGAAGAAAGTACAGCAACAAGTTTCAATATAGGTGTCAAAGAATTTACACACCAAAGTACAAATGCAAAATAAAATATAGACTTATGTTGAATGATTGAAGCAGAAGAGCAACAAAGCTCTGATAGTAATGTAGTCTGAACTAGATAAATAAAACAAATAAAAATACAAAAAGCAAGAGGATGACTCTTAACCAATTAATCAACTTCACTTGAAATTTGAAAACCTTTGTAAAGATATCTTGATCATACAAGGTGCTGTTAAAAATGCCAATACAAGAAAACAATGCATACAGAAAAAAAAAAAAAAAAAAAAAAAAAAACACAGATAGTCGAAATTTATGATCATACACATTTTGCCAAGCCTTTTCACATCGAAAGCAAGTTACAATCTTCTCTTTAGAGCCTATACCACTACCACGTACATCAAAAGGTTTGACCTGAAATATGAAACAAACACATAGAAAAATCATAAATACAATCATACAAACAACTGAATTTTCCTTATAAACTAAAATTAATAATTCATATCCACTCCCACATTTTCTATGCTCAAAGTGACAAGAATCTCATCACCGTAGAACAAAAATATAAAACAAATAAAGAAAAAACATCAATTTCATATTCATACACAATCAAATAAATGAAAAAAAAAAAAAAAAAAACATCGAAATTTCACAATATAGAATTCGACGTTCAGTTCTTCAGAACATAAATTATAAAATTAACCAAACAAAAAACAGAGCGTTAAACAAGTGACCTTGTAACCAGTAACCAATTTCTTCTTCTTCAATTGAACACCTGAATTGGCAAAAACAAAATTCATTAACCCTAGAAACCAAATCAAATATTGATAATCACAGATTCTAAAATAAAACACTTTAAAGCCTGAGATACAGTAATTTCAACAAAATAATATCTCATTCTTCTCCATCAATAACTTCGTTTATATCATCAACAAGCTCATGACAATAACTCCATTTCTGTCGATCCTTCTTGAACATGACATCCCGTCACTAGCAGAGGAGGCGTCCTTGAGAGTAGCAGAATAATTAATTAATCGATCGCTGCAAACATTAGAAGAATGACTCCACGAACATTAGAAACAGAAAACCATCAAACGACTCAAGAATATCTTAGGTTTTTTTTTTTTTTTTTTTTTTTTTTTTTTTGACATAAAATATATATGTACACTACAGTAAATATTATTATAAATTTAAAATTTAAAACAAATAAAAATTATTATTGAAATTTTAGCTTAATCTGAATTTTATAGAAAATTAGAAATACAAAGAGGTTGATTCCTAGAGGCTTTGGTGGCCTTTAAAATTATTTCGCATTTTAATTTTGAAATTTCACTTGAGCTAAAAAATATATATATATTTGTTTCCGACGATCCTATCTTCTTTATAAAGGACAAAAGACATCTCAGTTTTGTATATTCCAACCAATAATGTAGCAATCGATAAATATATACACATTAAGGATGATTTATGTCACTTGTCACAATGGCGTTGCCAAAAAAAAAAAAAAAGGGCCAAAGCGAAAAACTTATAAACCATAAAGATCATTTCATAATTTCACAAACTGTTTTTATAAGTTTTTGGAGTATTTACAAATTGGTCCCAATCTAATTGAGAAATGTCACTTTTTTACTCATAAATTAAAATTTTATCAATTTGGTCCTTATATAATTGAAAATCAATCAAATTAGTCATACCGTTAGTCAAAGTACTACTTTGACTAACGGTATGACTAATTTGATTGATTTTCAATTATGTAAGGACCAAATTGATGAAATTTTAATTGAGGAGTAAAAGAACGACGTTTTCCAATTAGATTGGGATCAAATTTTAAAAACCCCTAATAATTATATGTTATATATAATAAAAAAAATTAAAAATAGTATTATTTATTACATGCCATGTGTCATGACCAAGCAAAAGTAGTTATTTTCATTACATATAATTATTTAATAAATATTATTAGTATAATTAGATATATTAGAATACGGGAATTTAAAATAAAATAAAATTAATATGATTGTTATGATATATATGCTTATTATTAATAGTTTTATTTAATACGTATGTTACTGACTTTGTGAACTCCAGAAGTTGTGACTATTATATATATCAGAAAACTGAAAATATATGATTTTTATTATATGTTATATTGTATATTTAGATATTTATGGGAATTTTTTTTTTTTTTAAATATGATTGTTATTATATATATGATTATTATTAATAGTATAATTTAATGCGTATATTGCTGACTTTATGAACTCCAGAAGTTTAGACTATTATATATATCAGAAATTGGAAATATATGATTATTATATATATATATATATATATATATATAATAAATATTATTAGTATTATATGTTATATTGTATAATTAGACATATTAGAATATGGAAAAAAAATTCTTAAAAAAATTCTTAAGAATATAGTATCATTTATTGTATACCATGTGTCGCGGCCATAACAAAAGTAACTATTTTTATGTTATATGAAAAAAAAAAAATTTAATATATTATCATTTAATGTAGGCATATCTAATAATAAGGGATACTTACAATTAGGTCCCAATCTAATTGGAAAACGTCACTTTTTTACTCATTAATTGAAATTTCATCAATTTGGTTCTTAAATAATTAAAAATCAATCAATTTAGTCCTACAGTTAGTCAAAGTAACGGTTTTGACTAACGATAGGACTAATTCGATTGATTTTCAATTATGTAAGGACTAAATTGATGAAATTTCAATTAATGAGTAAAAAAGTTACGTTTTCCAATTAGATTTGGACCAAATTGTAAATACCCCTAAATTCTTTAAAACTTTTTTTTGTGGGAAGGGGATCCCATTAGTCATAGGAGTCCAATTGAATACGTTGATGATATGGTGATACCACTTAAATAATATAGCTAGGAAGCCAGGAAGCAACTAGATTATATATGGAAACAAAAATACACATGGACTTAGAGAGAATAGCCAAACTTTAATTGAAAATGTAGGCAATGGTCATATTATGTATGTACAATGTGTAGTTCTAACTTTTAATACATGTTCTATTGTTGTAACACGCAGGAATTGGGTTCAAGAGTGTGTTTTTGATCACTTCTCGACCTTACATTTTCAGTAATGGCTATCAGATTTGTTTCAATGAAGACCCCTGTTCACATTGCAATCTCGGTTACATGGTTCCTGAATGGGTTGAGGAGAATCCAATATTTTCGAAAATTCAGAAAATTTATGGTTCTGGTTCTACTCTTCCAACCACAACTCTGATATTGCCTTTGAAAGCTGACAAGGTCAATGCTGTCAAGCAGCAGCTCTCTAGTGTTCAACCTGAAGTTCTCTTATTCCTTACCAAGATAAAGAGACTCTCTGTCAGAGAACATAATAAGAATCCAAATCTAAACACTGTCAGTGCTATAGCTATAACCAGTGAGACAAACTTTGTGAAAAGGAAGAACATTGACGCGGAGTCCTCTATGCTCCATCTACCTGCACAGGGTGACAAGTTTGACAATGAATGCAGATGCAGCTATTATATGTGGAAGCAAAAGTTTCCTGTTAACAAGAAAAACAAAGTGGAAAGAAGAATGGAAGTAGATGAGTGGGTCATCACTTTGGCATTTCCTTTCGGGGAGCGTCTTCAGCGAGGCACTACTTCTCCTGGTATCTATGCATTTCTTCCTACTGAAATGATGACGAATTTTCCCTTCATTATGTAAGCAGATTTCCTTCTATCATCATCGAGGGAAACCATACTCTTTGATGATAAGTGGAACAAAGAGATTCTTCGCCGCGTGCCTTATGCATTTGTTAATGCTTTAACCTCTTTGGTGAAACAGACAGAAGATGCTCCGGTGTCTAGTTTGCCTCCAATGTACATGTTTAGGTTCTTGCCGATCACCAGCTCTCCCTTTCCACAGTTGAATGCTGTCAGGGAAAATATTAAAGCAAAGCTGGTTGAAGAAAATATTATCCCTAGTGAGTCCTACTTGAAGCAGAAGTTCTTCCACAAGCCCCGTGAAATGGGGAGGCTGATGCCCGCTTTTTGGAATATTTTGGAGAAAGCAAAGGCTCAAGGTGTGAACTTGGATAATCTGTCAAATCATGGGATATGTGTTCTCAGTTCTTCTTTCGATAAAGAAGAGTATGATGAGGTACTAAACTTCTTAGGTGTGGGACAAGTCAGCAATGATTGGTATGGAAGGTTCATACAGAGTTCTGATCTGGTAATGGGAGTATCCGAGGATGTTTATTTGGAGCTTCTCCTTTTCCTAGCTGATAATTGGTTATCCAAATTCAGCTGGATCGACTTCAAGAACATTCCTTTGATAAAATACATTGACCTTGATGGGAAGGTGGCTTTATGCAGCATAAATGATAACAAACAGAGGGTAGTACGGTGTTTGTTGTGTCATGATTCATGGTTGATTGACTGGAATAGAGAATTCCAATGTGTCACTAATTATTTCTTTATGCCACAAAACACATATATAACCATTCAATCATGTTCGAAGAAGGAAACGTTGAGGAATTGGATGAAGGTTCGAGTAATGGATGTTGAAGTTAGTGAGTATGCAGCCGTTCTCTATGATAAATTAAATGATAACCGGAAGCTGGTTGTAGCTTATGCTCACTTTTTGTTCCACTCATATTCAAGGAAATATTTATCAGCAAGGGAGGTTGAATCTCTGTGCTTGAAAATGCCACTTGTTGACAATTATGGGCAGTCGAGCACAACAAGGAATAAGATTCTTATACCTGCTAATGGAAGCAAATGGGTAGAACTGATTGGTTCAAATCCATGGACAAATGAAGGCTATATTGAACTAGGAGAAGACTATTTGCAGCCGGGGAATTTTGCTGGCCAAACTACTACTAGGGATCAACTCATGGAGTTCCTAAGAACTTATGTTCAAGCTTCCGATATCCCAGATATAATTCCTCCCAATGCTGGGATACCAACTTTGTCTTCCCCACTCACAAAGCAAAATGCTTTTTTGCTCTTGGATTGGATTAGAAGGTTGAAAATTTCGAGAATTGGCATCCCACAAAGGTTTCTGAATTGCATCAAAGAAGGTAGTTGGCTAAGAGTGACAATGAATGGCTCCTCTTCATATAGGCCGCCGGCACAGTCATTTTATCTTAATGATGCATTGGGAAAAATTC
The DNA here is from genome assembly GCA_008009225.1 of Acer yangbiense. Lineage (NCBI taxonomy): Eukaryota > Viridiplantae > Streptophyta > Magnoliopsida > Sapindales > Sapindaceae > Acer > Acer yangbiense. The sequence continues at coordinate 8,588,513 of CM017763.1, read as the reverse complement.
TACAGAATGAATCGGTGCTTGTTGATATTCCCCTAGTGGACCCGAGTTTTTATGGCAATAGTATATTAGAGTACAAGGAGGAGCTGAGAACTATTGGAGTAATGTTTGAATATGCAGAAGCGTGTTCATTCATTGGGAAGTGTCTAATGTCTTTGGCAGCATCTTCCAATCTAACCAAAGGCACCCTGTTCTCAATACTTAATTTTATTAAATTTTTAAGAGAAAATGTTCTTCCGCTGGATAGTTTCATTCGCAGTATCAAAGATGAAAGATGGCTAAAGACATCACAGGGTTACATGTCTCCGCTTCGATCTATTTTATTTTGTCAGGAGTGGAAAGTTGCCTCACAAATCAGCAGCATTCCTTTCATCGATCAAGATCACTATGGTGTTGAAATCCTTAGTTTCAAGACGGAACTCCAGTTGCTCGGTGTTGTTGTGGGCTTCAATGACAATTACCAGCTTGTTGCTGAACACTTGAAAATGCCTCCCTCATGTCCTCTCACTCCCAAGGCCACTCTTTTAGTGCTGGCTTGCATTCGTCATTGTCCAAAATCCACTGACAAGTTTGTTAAAGCACTTCAACATTTAAAGTGCTTGAAGACAGATTCTGGTTTCAAGAGTCCAGTTGAATGTTTTTTGTTTGATCCTGAATGGGGCTGTCTTTTACAGGTTTTCAGTGGTATTCCCATCCTTGATCAAAAATTTTATGGAAGCACCATCTTGGACTATAAAGTGGAGTTGAAGAAATTAGGGGTGTTGGCTGATTTTGAGGAGTCTGTCAAAGCATTTTCTGATCTTTTTAAGCAGCGGGTTTCTACATCATCCATTTCGAAAGATAGTGTCTTGTCTTTTCTTTCATGTTGCAGGAAGCTCAAGAAATTTTCTCACAAATTTCCTTCTGATTTAAGGAAATTGATGTAGGACAGTTGGCTTTAGAGTTTGAAGAAGAGATGGACAGGAAATTGTCCAAAAGAGGTGCTCCAAAGAAACGGGCATAACTTTTGACTCGGTTGTCAGATTTCCTATTATAATATGTTTTCGGAAAGGGTTTTCAGAGATCTATAGCATGGCAACCGGGTTCCCCGGTTGACGTCATTTGCATCCTCATCGGGGCAGTTTAAGTTAGGCTGTCGGGCAACCGAAGATTTTGTGTTTTTTCTTATTTTTCCGTTTTTAGTTGTTTTTGTTTAGTTTGAGGATATTTTAGTCTTTTTGCTTATTTTAGGGTTTCAAGAGGCTATTTAAGGCTCTTTGTTTTCAGTTTCAGAATTATTCAATAATATTATCAATTTTTGGTTTACATACATTCGTTCTTTACTGGTGGATTCCAGTTTTGTTACTTTAGGGGTTACGCTGGTAAACCCTAGAACTTCCGTTCTGTGTCAAGTGGTATCAGAGCATAAGGATTTACCTTGTACGATGGTCAACAACGAAGCCGGAAGAGTTAACCCTGGCGACGCTGGTCGTAGGGATGGCGATGTGTGGGCGGCAATTGATGAGCAGCGACAGTCGATGGAGAGGTTGGAGGCAATGGTTCGGCAACTTATGGAGCGGCTGCCTACTCCCAACACCCCTACGGGCCAAGCTCCTGCTCCTATTCCTGCCCCTACCAACAGAGATGGAGTCGAGGGATTAACCCTAGGCCGCCCTGAAGGTAGACGTCCGCCTAGAGCCGCGAGACATGTGCAGCATGAAGATTTCAGTGATGAAGATTCTGAAGAGGATTTCGTTGGTTACCAAGGAGATCGTCATCTGAACCGAAATCAACCTGATTATCGGATCCGCGCAGACATACCCCTATTCTATGGAAAATTACAGATTGAAGAGTTCCTTGACTGGATTTCTGAGGTTGAGAGATTCTTCGAGTTTACTGAAGTTACGGAAGAACGTCAAGTCAAATTGGTAGCATATAAGTTGAGAAGCGGGGCTGCTGTTTGGTGGGAGAAATTACAGATGGATAGACGACGACAAGGCAAGGTTCCTATACGATCCTGGAGGCGAATGAAACAACTGATGATGAACAGGTTTTTACCTCCAGATTATGAGCAATTTATTTTTCAGAGTTATCAGAATTGTGTGCAGGGTAACAAAACCGTTGCAGATTATACTGAGGAGTGGTCTAGGCTTTCAGTTCGTAACAACCTCAATGAGACTGAGGGACAACAGGTTTCGAGATATTTGGGGGGATTAAAGTCGACCATTCGAGATAAAATTGGGCTGCAAGTTGTGTGGACAGTAGATGAGGCGCATAACATGGCCTTGAAAGCGGAGTTAATGGAGAAATCATCCAATCGTTTTTCTCACTACAAGAAGGACATGGGTGAATCGTCCAATGCAGCTGCAAATAGGGGAAGATTTTCACCAAGTGATGGACAGGGTCAGGCTAAAGCTACTGCAGATCAGGTACAAAGGGGTTCGGTTCCAAATAATTTTAGTGGGTCGCGTCCGACAGCAACAGCAGCTACAAAGGAAACCCCACGAATGGCACCAAACCCGTACAGTAGACCGGGCGTTATGAAGTGTTATAGGTGTGGCCAACCAGGCCACCGTTCGAATGAATGCCCAGCCCGAAAACCAGTGAACTTCGTGGGTGCTGAAGGAGAAGAAGAAGACGAACAGATTTATGAAGAAGAGGGAAACATGGACGAATTCTTGGAGGGTGCAGATATTGCTGAAGAACAGGGGGAGCCTGTTAACTGTGTGATTCAGCGAGTCATGTGTGCAACGAAATTGGACGATATATCGCAACGAAACAGTATTTTCAAGACTTGTTGTAGTATACAAGGAAAGGTTTGTGATTTGATCGTCGACAGTGGGAGTTGTGAGAATTTTGTGTCGAGAAAACTTATAGAACATCTGAAACTGCGTGCAGAGAAGCATCCCAAGCCTTATGCGATTGGGTGGATTCAAAAGGGTCCTAAGGCGAACGTGACAGAGGTGTGCAAAGTTCCTATTTCGATCGGGCAATACTATCGGGAAGAGGTGGCATGCGATGTAGTCGACATGGATGCGGGTCACGTATTATTGGGACGTCCATGGCAGTTTGATGTGGATATAACCTACAGAGGGCGTGACAATGTTTGTGTTTTCAGTTGGGGTGGCAAGAGGATTGCAATGGTTCCGAAACGGGGTTCAGTCGGGAGTTCAACTAAGGCCACGGTAAATGAGCAGTCTTTGGTCACTTTAATCACGTCCGTAAGTGATTTAGAAGCTGAAATTAAAGAGGCACAGGAGGTACATGTTGTAGTTGTGCGAGCTTTGGTGATAGAAGGCGAGGAAGAGCAGAGATTTGTGGTACCCGAGAAGGTACAGACCCTGTTGGCCGAATTCAGTGATTTAGTGTCAGAAGACTTACCAGATGACCTTCCACCGTTGAGAGATATTCAGCACCATATTGACTTAGTTCCGGGAGCAAGCTTACCGAATTTACCACACTATCGGATGAGTCCCAAGGAGAATCAGATTTTACAAGGAAAAGTGGAGGAGTTAATGAAGAAGGGGTTTATTCGAGAGAGTATGAGCCCCTGCGCAGTTCCCACATTACTTGTTCCGAAGAAAGATGGCAGTTGGAGGATGTGCGTTGATAGTCGCGCAATTAACAAAATAACTGTCAGGTATAGCTTTCCCATTCCGAGATTGGATGACATGTTAGATATGCTGGAGGGGTCGAAATTGTTCTCCAAAATCGACCTGAGAAGTGGGTACCATCAGATTCGGGTCAAACCTGGTGATGAATGGAAGACAGCTTTCAAAACTAAGGATGGACTCTACGAGTGGTTGGTGATGCCGTTCGGACTGTCTAACGCGCCGAGCACTTTCATGCGGCTTATGAACCAGGTATTGCGGCCTTTCATTGGAAAATATGTAGTCGTTTATTTCGACGATATATTGATTTACAGCCAGAGTGAGGAAGACCACATGGAGCATCTGCGGGCTGTGTTAGAGGTATTGTCAAAAAACGAATTGTTTATCAATTTTAAAAAATGCAGTTGGATGACAGCGAGGTTACTATTCCTTGGGTATGTGGTTAGTTCGGAAGGAATTTTGGTTGATGAAGAAAAGGTTAGAGCCATTCGTGATTGGCCGACACCGAAGACGGTAGGAGAGGTGAGGAGTTTCCATGGGCTGGCGACGTTTTATCGTCGATTTGTGAGGGATTTTAGCAGTATTGTGGCTCCCATTACAGAGTGTTTGAAGAAAGGGAAATTTCAATGGAGTGAAGCGGCCGACACAGCCTTCGCAGTCATCAAAGAAAAACTGTGCACCACTCCTGTTCTTGCTCTACCGAGTTTTGAGAAGTTATTCGAAGTGGAATGTGATGCTAGTGGGGTCGGGATTGGAGCAGTGTTGTCACAAGAGAAGAAACCAGTGGCGTTTTTTAGTGAAAAGCTGAGTGATGCACGCCGAAAGTGGAGTACCTATGATCAAGAATTCTACGCAATTATTCGTGCTCTAAAGAATTGGGAGCATTATCTAATTCAGCGCGAGTTTATCCTTTACACTGATCATCAAGCCTTGAAGTATCTGAACAGCCAGAGGAGCTTAAGTAATATGCATGCTCGGTGGGCAACCTATTTGCAGAAGTTTCCGTTTGTTCTGAAGCACAAGTCTGGGGTTCTGAATAAGGTGGCAGACGCGCTGAGTCGTCGTGCAAGTTTATTGGTTACTATGCAGCAAGAAATTATTGGGTTTGAGTTTCTGAAAGAACTGTATTCTGATGATGAGGATTTCGGAGAGGTATGGGAAAGGTGTGTTCTGAAACAGGCCGACGGGGAGTTTCATATGAACGAAGGCTACCTATTTTGTGGCAATCAGTTGTGCATCCCGCGGAGCTCTCTGAGAGAGAAACTGATTCGAGAGTTACACGGTGGAGGTTTGGGTGGTCACTTAGGGCATGATAAAACTATCAGTGGGGTGGCCGAACGGTATTACTGGCCTCAGTTGAAGCGCGACGTCGGTAACTTTGTTCGCAAGTGTTACGTCTGTCAGACTTCTAAGGGACAGGCTCAAAATACGGGCCTGTACATGCCACTTCCTGTTCCGAATGCCATATGGGAGGATTTAGCAATGGACTTCGTTTTGGGTCTTCCGCGAACTCAGCGTGGAGTAGACTCCGTGTTTGTAGTGGTTGACAGGTTCTCAAAGATGGGGCATTTTATACCTTGTCGGAAGACATCTGATGCATCATATGTGGCTCAGCTGTTCTTTCGGGAGGTGGTTCGTTTACATGGTGTACCTCAGTCTATCACATCTGATAGGGATTCGAAGTTTCTTAGCCATTTCTGGGTTACATTGTGGCGGCGGATGGATACTGCTCTGAAGTTCAGTAGCACTGCACACCCACAGACTGACGGACAGACGGAGAACCTAAATCGAACACTAGGGAATTTAATTCGGAGCATCTGTGGAGACAAGCCAAAACAGTGGGACGTGGCTCTGGCACAAGCTGAATTTGCGTATAACAATGCTGTTCATACTGCTACAGGTAAGTCTCCTTTCGCTTTAGTGTATCGGCAACCTCCTAAGCATGCGTTGGATCTGGCAAGGCTTCCCAAGGTCACTGGTATGAGTGTTGCTGCTGAGACCATGGCTGAGCAGGTTCGTGATGTTCAAGCTGAGGTGAAGGCGCGGTTAGAGGAGAAGAATGCGAAGTATAAGGCTGCAGCAGATGTTAAAAGGCGTGAGAAATTGTTTGCTGAGGGTGACCAGGTTATGGTGTTTCTGCGGAAGGAGAGGTTCCCAGTTGGTTCCTACAACAAGTTGAAGCCAAGGAAGTATGGTCCGTACAAGGTGATCAAGAAGATCAACAACAATGCCTACGTGATCGACTTACCTGCTAATATGAACATATCTCGTACTTTCAATGTGGCTGACCTTTATGAGTTTTGTGATGATGTTCCACTTTATCCTGATTATAACTCGAGGTCGAGTTCTTCACAGGTGGGAGAGACTGATGTAGGACAGTTGGCTTTAGAGTTTGAAGAAGAGATGGACAGGAAATTGTCCAAAAGAGGTGCTCCAAAGAAACGGGCATAACTTTTGACTCGGTTGTCAGATTTCCTATTATAATATGTTTTCGGAAAGGGTTTTCAGAGATCTATAGCATGGCAACCGGGTTCCCCGGTTGACGTCATTTGCATCCTCATCGGGGCAGTTTAAGTTAGGCTGTCGGGCAACCGAAGATTTTGTGTTTTTTCTTATTTTTCCGTTTTTAGTTGTTTTTGTTTAGTTTGAGGATATTTTAGTCTTTTTGCTTATTTTAGGGTTTCAAGAGGCTATTTAAGGCTCTTTGTTTTCAGTTTCAGAATTATTCAATAATATTATCAATTTTTGGTTTACATACATTCGTTCTTTACTGGTGGATTCCAGTTTTGTTACTTTATGGGTTACGCTGGTAAACCCTAGAACTTCCGTTCTGCGTCAGAAATGCATCCGTGAGGGTAAGTGGTTGTGGACACGGCTTGGCTCTCATCGATCTCCATCTGAATGCATTCTGTTTGGTCCAGAGTGGGAATCTATCTCTCCAATTACTGTGCTTCCTTTTATTGATGACAGTGACGCTCACTATGGCCGGGCAATTCACGGATATGAAAAAGAGTTGAAGAGCATGGGAGTTGTTATAAAATTGGAGGACGGTGTGAAGTTTGTGGCTGATAGTCTTTGTTTTCCCTCGAATCCCTACAGAATCACTCATGTTAATGCACTATCACTGCTGAAATGCATTCGGATATTGCAAGAGAAGGGGCACTCTTTTCCCGAATCCTTTTCCAGAAAGGCTTCTCAAAAATGGTTAAAGACTAATGCTGGTGCTGGTTATAGGAGTCCAGACCAGTGCTGCCTGTTTGATACCGAGTGGAAACAGTATTTGAAGCCGACTGATGGACCTTTCATTAATGAAATCTTTTATGGTTCGGAAATTAATTCTTTCAGAAAAGAATTGAATGCCGTAGGAGTAATTGTTGAGGTTGGAAAAGTATGTTCGTTTCTTGCTAACCACCTTGATTCCCACTCTAACTTAGCCACCATAACTCGGATATATAATTTCCTGGCAAAATTTAAGTGGGAAGCTGATGCAGAAGCTGGCAGAAGAATTTGGATCCCCGATGGTCATAAGAAAGGACAGTGGGTCAATCCCACAGAATGTGTTTTACATGATAAAGATGATCTTTTCAGTACACAATTTTATGTATTAGACAAACACTATGGCCGGAAGTTATTGGAATTCTTCGCCAGTGCTTTTGCTGTTAAATCCATTCCTACTGTTGGTGATTTTTGCAAGTTTTGGAAGGTTTGGGAAAGTTCAGAACATAAGCTCTCTAATGGTGAGTGTTGTGCCTTTTGGGTTTGTGTTATGAAGCACTGGAGTTCGAAGACCGAGAAACTTCTTGCTGACTGCTTGGTGAAGCTGCCCGTAGATTCTGGCTCAGATGGAATTTTGTTGTTTGACAGGCGTGATGTCTTCATTGCTGATGACCTGCTACTGAAGGATGCTTTTGAACAGTCTTCTTGTGGCTCAATATTTGTTTGGTATCCTCAGCCTAGTTTGCTTGCTTTGCCTCGAACTAAGTTGCTTGAAATATTTAGCAAAATTGGGGTTCGCACAATCTCTGAGTCTGTACAGAAGCAAGAATTGTCCTTAGAAGAAGGTGTGGAATTCAAGCAGGTGAAACCAAGGGATATATATATTGACAAAGCACTGGCTAAGCTCATTCTTGGTTTTCTAGGCAATCCTGCTCTTAAGCTGGAAGCAGCGAAGAGATATGAAGCTGTCAAGTGCCTCCAGAATCTCTCAGTACAGGAGACCGAAGAACCAATTGAAGAAAGGTATAGTTTATCACTGACTTCAGGGAAAATTGTGAATGTGAGAGTAAGCCAAATGGTTCGTTGGGATAGAGAGAGTTCAATTCTTTTCACACAGAGGTTGGACAGGTCTAACCTCCTTGAATATGCAACACACTTTTCTGAAGTTATATCCAAGGGAGTGTTATGGGAAATGGAAGATCATATAAATGCACTAGCTGAGCTGATTAGGTTGGCCTTCCTGCTGGAATTCAATGAAGAAGCTGTCGGGTTTCTTATGAAGTCCAAGAATTTGCAGATTTTCATGGAGGATGAGAAGTTCCTGTCTGCAACTTTCCCATCTGAGCAGAGTAGGCATAGTGTGTGCAGCTATTTGCTTTTCTTGATTTGTGTGTGCTTGTATTTAATTAATCAAGTAAAATGGTGGTGTGCTTTTTTGTAAAATGTGTAATATTACTGATTCAATTAGTTTGCCAGTATGTGATTATCTTATTTTGTTTCTGTTCTGGACCTCAGCTGATAATGCTTTATATGTAATGGTTTTGTTTGCTAAATTTATCTGATTCAAGTAGCCTTTTATTATATCTTTCATTTTCGTTTAATTTGATCTTTTCTCTTTCATAATTTGGCCCCTATGAATAGGAATCTGTAGAAGTCTGCTCACTGTAAGGTATTGATCTTGTAAGCATGCAGGAGTCACAACAATTCCCAGTAACTGATGATGATCATCTTGTTTGTGGTCTTATTAAGTAGACCAATAAAGCTAAGGGAGAGATTGTTGTAGATGGCCACTAGAAAACGTTAAACTTTTATGGAGAAATTTCAATATAATTATGTTAAATCTATAGGCCCTAATTGCTTTATTTGTTATATAACTATACTTAATTAATTAAGAAATAATAAAAGTATAATAAGAAGTACAAACTTTTTTTATTTATTTTTAATTTTTTTAATTTTTTATGTTTCTCTGTCGATTACAATTTCTCATCATATTCCTAGTAAAAAAAACACAATAAGAAGTCTTAAAGAAGACTTTGGCAGTTGATTCTTACTTTTAAATTGACGGTACAAAACCATTTTTTTTTTTTTTTTCTCTTTCAATTATAATTTCTCATCCTAATCCTAGTAAAAGTTTTCCTCCTTGATTAAGGTTTCCTTTCAACACTAGTTATTTTATTCCAACATGCTTTGTACTACAGGCCTGTATTTGGCAGCCAGGATTAGACAGGATTGGACATGTCCAATCCTATCCCTATGTTTGGTGAGCACACCGGATTAGTCTCTAATCCGATGAAGCCCACTTCATAACCAGTTGTGGTGGGTCCCACCACAAACATTGGGATTATTTTAGTACCACTCTTTTATTCTTTTTTTTCTTTTTCAATTTTTTTTGGCTGGGACTCATTCTTTTCTTCTTTTATATTATTTACTTTATTGGTTGTTTATCCCAGTCTTTTGTTTTTTTAATTATATTATTTATATTTAAAATAAAAAATTTATTTAATCCGATTTAAAAATTAATTTACTATATGTTTTTTTATTCTAATAATTAAAAAAAATATTTTTTTCAATTAAAACTTAAATGTTATTTTATTTCAAATTAATTTTTTTTATTTTTTAAAATTTTATTTACTTTAAAAAAAAATTATTTTATTCAAAAAATAATTTAATAATTTTATGTACATGAGCATTTAGATATGTCAAAATGATTTGTACGATATAACAAGTTTCATAATAGGATAAACATAACAGATAATTTTATTAGTTATCTAATAATTATAATGTATATACCAATGGCCTGTTCTATTGGGCCTTTCCAGTTTTGTTTGTTTTTGTCTCTGTTTTGTGGACGGTTTCCTGTATCTTTGTAGCCTATTGCCCCTGTTCTTGGCAGTGTGTGGTTTGTTCTGTAGTTTTCCTTTGTTTGGCCTTTCTTGGCCCTTAATAAATATTTCTGTGAAAAAACCAATGGCCTCTTGCCTTAGTGGTTGGAGTCTTCAAGGTGAAGTTCCCCACCAAGGTAAATATTTGTCTCACCTTTCACCATAAAATCCCAAAGAGTAGAGAGCCCCCAAATGTAATATCTCCCTGATAGTGGGAGTAGTATTTCGAACTGTGCTTATAAAGTCTAATCTCGCCAGGTCCTATAGTAGTTGTAATTCAAAATAATAATAATAATAATAATTAAAATGTATATAAACAAACAAAAGAATCATTCTAAATCATATACGTTCAAAAGTTAACATGAGTTAACAAAATGCATAAAAATGGTCATTACTGAAACTAAAGGGTGTAAAATGATTAATACCTCAAAAGTCAGGGTGGAAATAATAATATCCCTAAAAAAAAATAAAAGTATTGTAGAGAAAGAAAGAAAGAAGCTTGATGCAACAAAATTATCCACAGATACATATATCCGTAAGAATCCGTTCCATTCAAAATAGGGACGGATACTATCATTTTGGGGACGGAGTGGAGATAGATGTCATCCTAATATCCATTTTATTTTCGGGGATAGGGATGGATATCCATCCCCATCCGGATCCATTATAGATTTTAATATTTTAAACATATAAAAAATTTATTATGTAATTATTAATTCTAATTATATAAGTAATTATTCATTTTGTTTTTTGAATTTTATTGTTTTCTCCTTTTAAATATGATAAAATGTACCATTAAAAAATGTTACTTATATTTTCATTTAAAAATAATAAATAAAATTTTTAAAAAGAAAATGATGGAGATGCAGGGGATCGAACGCTATATCTCTCGCTCTACCATTTGAGCTATATACCATTAGTATGCATACAGATCCTGATCCTTTAATATGTATAGAGAGAAATCGAATAATATAAGATTGAATAGTGGAATTTGAAACAAAAACAAATCCTGTTTGTTGGGCTTGATTTCTTTACGTGAGGATAAGGTTCTTCCAATAAAGTGTTTTATTATTATTATTATTATTATTATTAGGGTTTGATACTTTGATTAGTAAAATAATAAAGTTACTGTAAGGTTTCCCGTTTCCTAGAAACATTGCATGGCAAGACTCTGTTTCGATGAAATTATATTTGACAAGACAAATAAACTATTAACACCATACAGAAATTAACATCAAAAAACATTTGTCAACTTTGAAAGTTGATTCATTATTTGTTCATGAAGCTGAGGTTGTGAGGTTGTGAATTCAATTGGGTGGAAGAGATTTCCCATTTTCTTATTCATTTGGTTTCAACTTTGAAAGGAATAAATGAACTAAGTACAATTTTTTATTTTTTTATTTTTTATTTTTTAACGGAAACAACACCTAAAAGTTTTTACATAAACTACCGATAAAAATAAACTTAAGGTTTATTGTACGCCTAAAATTCAAATCATACATAAAATACAATTGAAGTTTAATAGAACACGGCATCTAATTTTATAAAAATTAAATACAAATAAAATTACTTGTTTATTTTTAGGTTTTTATATAAATACCGGTTCAAACGAGACAAGACATAATGATGCTATCCATCAAGGTCAAAAGTTTTTACCCAATCCAACGTACCCATTTGAATCACTCCAAACCCAGTCAAAACAATGTGGATACCCATAAATTTGGAACAGATTATTTTATGATTTGATTTTATTAAATTAAATCTAATCACAAAATAATCCATCCCAAATCTGTGGGTCTAATTTCCTTATTAGAAATGTTTTTTTTTTAAGTATAAATAAAAGTTATTGTAGTCCTTACGGGCAGTTAATTGATTATTAAATTTTATTCAGTAATCAATTAACTGCCTCTAAAGGTTACTTATTTATATTTAAAAAGAAACTTTTCTAATTAGGAATTTAAATTAAATTTAATAAAATCAAATCATAAAATTATTTACTACCTAATTAGATACATAATAAATAGAAATAAAATAATATGAATTAATTACAGAAATATTTTTAAAATCTAAAATCTTCAAGAATATTTTCAATAATATCTTCTACATCAGGTCAGGGATTTGTGCTATCCCTACAAGCAAAATCTTAGGATTCATCTTCAAGTAATTTAGCATCTGTTACCACCATTCTTCCACAATTTAAGTATCCCTAAGTTAAGTATCGTTGTCAAATGTCAAAGTAAAAATATATGTGACTTCCAACGTTCCAAGTTATCAATGGTGACTTCTAACCAATTGCAGAATGTCTAAAGGTAAAAAATATATATATATATATAATCCCAATTTAAAAGTTTAAAGGAGGTTAAAATTTAAGATTCAATTATTTGAATTTAGTCGCTAAATACGATTCAACTAGAAAAGCATCTTGCCTCAATTTATAAAATTCTTAAATTGTCAATGCCAAATCTCCTTTTTTTTTTTTTTAACATACCACTTGTAGTGGCGATCGAATCTAGGACATTACCAAAATGAGTGCTCTTACCACTGAACCACCCAAACAAGTATTAAATGGCAATTTACTCGATTTCCCTTAGGATTCAATACAAACTCATAAAACATTCTGAATAACTACAACCTATTATCTTAAAATGAACTAATCATTTTTTTTTTACAAGGAGATGAGAAGAGAGTATACCTGCAGTAAATTAGTAGCAGAATCATAAAAACATGGCTCCATTACATTAGAATAACCATTAAGCTCCCTTGCCTCTTTCTGCTTTCTCTACAGTATCACAATCAACAGTGAGATTTTATAATTTGTAAATCTAATGTAAGAGACTTATCTAAAGAGAAATATGCATGACTAAATTAATGGCTAACAATCTTGGATTTTGTTTACATAATAATTGTCATCTACCTTCCAAACAGCTACACATAACACATGAATCAAACAAGACTTGAGATGTGAAAAACAAACTAATCATTTTTTTTTACAAGGAGATGAGAAGAGTGTTGGAAAATTCCATCATGTGGGGCCACACATGTAATATTAAATGTGTTGTGCTATCTTTTGGTTAAGCCTAAATTAAAGTGATCTAAAAGTTTTAAGGCTTAAGGGTATAATTGTCATGGAATTAATGTGTAGACACCAGAGTGCTATATCTAATTTGATGAGGGGCCGAATTAGAAATAGCAAAACATATATATCAATATGTTTATTATATATATGGGTTATGGTCCCCAAATTACACGATATCTTTTGGCTTGTTTGTATCCCATCAACAGAACAAGAGAGAATATTTAGGGTTCATAAGATCGTGATAATTTGGAAGATCACAACCCGTCCACCAATCTCCGGCAATGGATTCAGGTACGCTTCCGCATTCTACAGTCTCCTTTTCTCTTGAATTGACATGGGTTAGTATTATGTATTTAGGGTTTGATTAATCATGATATAGAAACATGTTTAGGTTGAGATTCGGATTAATTATGTGCCTATACATGTTAGTTTATGTATTGATCGAATCATTACAAGTGGTATCAGAGCCACCCATGATTGATTCTTGAATATTTGATTGATTTTCGGAGATATTTTGTTGTGTTGTTAAAGTACTGTTATAATATATATTGTTTCTTTAATCGGTTCTTGTATCAAATATATGTTTGATATATTATTGAATATATGTTTGAAATATGTTATCTGATATATTGGTAAAAGAAATAAAGAAATATTGGGTATTGTTTGTGGTGTGGTTTGTTTGAATATGATATTATTTGTATTCAATTTTTCTGGATCCGATTGTTACATGAATAATATTACTTTGTATTGTTTATTCTCTCTTGTTCTCGTTTAGGATACAGATGAATTAAATTGCTTTGTGAATATTGTGTTTGTACTGTGTTTGAAATTTGGGTAACGATCAAGACCGATTTTTTTCTTCGATCTGAGTCTCGGCAATGGATTAAGTCTCCTTTGCAAGACCCACGCCTCGCGATCGGGTCGAACTCACGCAGACCCACACCCACGCGATCGGATCGGTCGTTTTTTGAGTCGACTGCCGCCGTCGCGTGATCGGTCGTCGGTGTGGGTTGTGCCGCCGTCCGTCGTCTCCTCCTGGTGACGGCGTAAGGTTTGGGCGGCGGCAACCTAGGGTTCTCTGAAATTTTTCTTTATTTTTGCTCAGGCCCCTCTCTTGAAAATTTGAAATTCTTGAAGGGATGTCTTGTAATTATTTTGGGCCATTATATGATTTTTACAAAACATAGGGGTCAGTTTGTATTTATTGAAATTTTAGGGACCTTTCTGTAATTTTACAAACTCAGGGGCTGATTTGTAATTATAAAATTAAGGGATCTTTTCTGTAATTTTACAAAATCAGGGGCTGATTTGTAATTTTATTTATTATTTTTTTTTTATTGAAAAAAAAAAAAAAAATCAACTCAAATTCAAATATTTTGTGGTATATCTTTTATGGTTAAATAAAGGAGTCCATCATTCTAAATGGACTAATTGAAACAAGATGTCGTCGAAGTGACCTCTCTTGTATATATTGTTCATGAGGGATGTTGGATGTTTGTGTGTGTGTAAATTCATATGGGTATTAGCCGGCCCAAAGGAAGGTTAATACTTGGCCGAATGGCACATACATCTATGGTGATAAACATGTGACAATTATAAGGTTTTACATGTGAATAATAAATCGATCCAAAGATAGATTTATTATTTAACATAAATTATTGTCAATGATTGATCACTACAACAAGAATACCACTTACAGTTAATATTGTGTGTGTAAATTCATGCGGGTATTAGCCGGCCCAAAGGAAGGTTAATACTTGGCCGAATTGCACACACACCTGTGGTGATAAACATGTGACAATTATAAGGTTAAACATGTGAATAATAAATCGATCCAAAGATAGATTTATTATTTGACATGAATTATTGTCAATGTTTGATCACTACAACAAGAGTACCACTTAGGGTTAATATTGTGTGTGTAAGTTCATGCGGGTATTAGTCGGCCCAAAGGAAGGTTAATGCTTGGCCGAATTGCACACACACCTGTGGTGGTAAACATGTGACAATTATAAGGTGTTACATGTGAATAATAAGTCGATCCAAAGATAGATTTATTATTTGACATGAATTATTGTCAATGTTTGATCACTGCAACAAGAGTACCACTTACAATTAATATTACTGTCCAAAGACTTGATATTAATGTTGTGCTAGGTATCTTCAGATGGGACTTGCCATTATTTGAATTTGTTGATTATTGTATTTGGTTATTAATGTGTGCATGTTTGTTTGTTTGTTTTGTTCTCTTTAAGACTAGTGTTTATACTATATCTGATAATATCAACTATATACCCATGCTTAATGGGACCAACTTTAAGGATTGGAAGGAGAACATACTTATTGTTCTCGGCTGCATGGAATTGGACCTTGCACTTTGGAATGAGCAGCCCGCTTCTCTTACAGATGCAAGTTCTGCTGATGACAGGAAGAACTTTGAGAAGTGGGATTGCTTAAATCGCATGAGTCTTATGATCATCAAGCGTAGCATTCCGGAGGCATTTAGGGGTGCGGTATCTGAAAAGATAACCAAAGCTGAAGAGTTCCTAGCCGAAATTGAAAAGCGTTTTGTAAAAAAACGATAAGGTAGAAACAAGCACGCTTTTGCAAAGCTTGATTTCTATGAAGTAAAAAGGCAAAGGGAACATAAGGGAGTACATTATGGAAATGTTCATATTGCTTCTAAGCTTAAGGCACTAAAGCTCGAGCTGTCTGACTTGCTCGTGCATTTGGTATTAGTATCACTTCCTACACAATATAGTCAATTTAAGGTCAGTTACAACTGTCAAAAGGAGAAATGGACTCTTAATGAGCTCATTTCTTGATGCGTGCAAAAGGAAGAGAGATTGAAGCAAGACAAGACCAAAAGTGCTCATTTGGCTAGCACCTCTAAGGATAAGGGCAAAAAGAGAAAGAATAATAAAGTGCTCAAAACAGCAGCTTGTATTCTGAACCGAGTGTCAACTAAAGCAGCTGCAAAAACACCTTATGATTATGAGCTTTGGACAGGCATAAAGCCTAGTCTAAAGCATTTTCACATTTGGGATGTCCAACTGAGACAAGGTCTTACAGGCCATATGAAAAGAAATTGGACTCCAAAACTGTGAGCAGCTACTTCATTGGCTATTCTGAACGATCTAGGGGCTATAAGTTTTACGATCCCACACTTAGGTCAATTTTTGAGACGGGAACTGCAACATTTTTTGAGGATGTTGAGTTTAGGGGGAGAAATAAGTTTAAGACATTGTCTTTGAGGAGGAATCGGTTTCGATTCCTACTATTGCTTTTGACAATGTGCAGGTTTCTGTACCTGTCATTGATCAAGAAGCAAATCCAGATCCTCAACCAGACAATGTTGATCAACCCCCATTCAAGATGAGGTAATTGTTCATGAGGAACAAACTCAACAACCTCAAGAACTAGTGCCATTAAGGCGATCCACTATAGAAAGGAGAAATGCTATTCCGGACGATTTTATCGTATTTCTCCAGGAACATGAGGAAGACATTGGAATGGTGGAAGATGATCCAATCAACCTCCATCAAGCCATGCAAGGTTCCAACTCTCAGAAGTGGATTGTTGCCATGAATGAGGAGTATAAGTCTATGCAAGACAATAAGGTTTGGGAACTTGTCCCATTACCAGAAGGTGCGAAGCCCATTGGTTGTAAATGGATTTTTAAAACCAAAAGGGATTCAAAAGGTAATATGGAGAGGTATAAGGCTCGTCTTGTAGCTAAAGGCTTTACCCAAAAGGAAGGGATTGACTTCAAAGAGACTTTCTCTCCAATTTCAACGAAAGACTCTTTTAGGACAATCATGGCACTTGTTGCACATTTTGACATTGCGCTTAATCAAATGGATGTCAAAATAGCGTTTCTCAATGGTGACATTGACAAAACAATTTATATGGTGCAGCCAGAAAACTTTGAGTCAGGAGACCCAAAGAATATGGTCTGCAAATTGACAAAGTCCATCTATGGACTCAAGCAAGCTTCCCATCAGTGGTATCACAAGTTTCATCAAGTGATTGTCTCGTTTGGTTTTGAGATAAACGTTGTTGATAATTGTGTGTATCACAAATTCAGTGGGAGTAGGCACATATTCCTGGTTTTATATGTCGATGACATACTGCTTGCCACAAATGATATAGGCATGTTGCACGAAACCAAGAGATTTCTATCAAAGAATTTTGAGATGAAAGATCTTGGTGATGCTTCCTTTGTATTAGGGATCTAGATACAACGAGATTGCTCTCGGGGTATTCTTGGATTATCACAAAGGAGCTATATCGATATAGTGCTCAAAAGGTTTGGCATGCAAGACAGCAAACCAGGTGACACCCCTGTCGCTAAGGGAGACAAGTTCAGTCTCAATCAGTGCCCTAAAAATAACCTTGAAGTTAAGGAAATGCAGAAGATTCCTTATGCATCAGCTGTAGGGAGTCTAATGTATGCTTAGGTGTGTACGCGTCCGGAGATTACGTACATTGTTGGAATATTAGGCAGATATTTAAATAACCTAGAGATGGATCATTAAAAAGCAGCCAATCAAGTTATGAGGTATTTGTAGAGAACAAAAGATCACATGCTCACATATAGGAGATCAGATCAATTAGAGATCATATGGTATTTCGACTTTGATTATGTTGGATGCCATGGCAGCAGAGTTTATAGCATGCTATGAGGCATCCAACCATGGGATATGGCTGCAGAATTTTGTCACTGGGCTGCGCATTCTGGAGGGTATTGAAAGACCACTCAAACTATATTGTGACAATAAGTCAGCAGTGTTATATTCCAACAACAACAGGAGCTCATATAGGTCAAAGCATATTGACATTAAGTTCCTAGTTGTGAAGGAAAGAGTGCAGAGTGGACAGATATCCATAGAGCACATTGAGACAAACTCTATGATAGAGGATCCGCTTACAAAGAGATTACCACCCAAGGTCTTTCATGAGCACACTGCTCATATGGGTGTTATATTGTATGAGGATATCACATTATAGTGGGAGTTTGTATTATTTTGTATTTTATTGCTTTATGTTTGATTTTGGACATACTTATGCATTTGGATATTTTTCTGATCAGAATTAAAGTATTCAGTTTATTTCACTCTGTGACATTATGCTAAGTATTGATCTCACTAAAGAATAAGTAGGACCAGTTGGAAATAGACATGTATAGATCACATTGCATGTAATTTCCATGCTACACATCCATGATTGATCTATGTCATTTGGTTATGTTGGTGTACGTGACCATTGATGGGTTTAGTCACGCTAAATGTGACGAAAACCGCTTTGATCCTATATCGGCATAATCAATGGACGAGATTGTTCGGATATACCCTAAAATTGTGATAGCAAAAATTTTGGAGCTCATAAAGTCATACACATTTGTAAAGTTACATATGTGGCCCAGTGGGAGATTGTTGGAAAATTCCATCATGTGGGGCCACACATGTAATATTAAATGTGTTGTGCTATCTTTTGGTTAAGCCTAAATTAAAGTGATCTAAAAGTTTTAAGGCTTAAGGGTATAATTGTCATGGAATTAATGTGTAGACACCAGAGTGCTATATCTAATTTGATGAGGGGCCGAATTAGAAATTGCAAAACATATATATGAATATGTTTATTATATATTTGGGTTATGGTCCCCAAATTACACAATATCTTTTGGCTTGTCTGTATCCCATCAACAGAACAAGAGAGAATATTTAGGGTTCATAAGATCGTGATAATTTGGAAGATCACAACCCGTCCACCAATCTCCGGCAATGGATTCAGGTACGCTTCCGCATTCTACAGTCTCCTTTTCTCTTGAATTGACATGGGTTAGTATTATGTATTTAGGGTTTGATTAATCATGATATAGAAACATGTTTAGGTTGAGATTCGGATTAATTATGTGCCTATACATGTTAGTTTATGTATTGATCGAATCATTACAAAGAGAGTATACCAGGAGTATGTCAGTAATAGAATCATAAAAATATGGCTCCATTTCATTAGAATAACCATTAAGCTCCCTTGCATCTTTCGGCCGTATCTACAGTAACACAATCAACAGCGATATTTTATAATTTGTAAATCTAATGTAAGAGACTTATCTAAAGAGATTTTTTTTTTTTTTTTGAAAACAGCATTTTATTAATAAGTGACCAAAAAAACACAGGAAAGGCAACCCGCCAAAATAACCCAACCCCAACAACCAGAGAACAAAAGCAGAGCAAAGCAACAACGACAGAGCAAGCGCCACCCTCACCCAGTTACAAACAATCAGAAACAAGAAAAGAACAAGCACAGAATAAACAACATGCAAAACCGATTAATGCCAATAAGTGGGATTTATATTCGAACTATTTTGAAGCGAAAAAAGTTTTTCTTTTTATTTACGCTAGCGAGTGCCCACACACTAGTACCTTTGATTCAAGCATCGTATACCAATAAGTATACTTTAAACCTTCAAAATTTCCCGTTTTGTCCAATTTGTCAATAAAAGTCTCTATTTCCGCACCCTAATCAAATAAAAGGTATGGAATATAATCATATCATAAAGTATATGTGAGATGATCTTGAAAATTCATGACATGAAAACTCACATTTGGCTTCGCTTTGAAGCTAATATAGGGATAGCCAACAATTAAGCCCTCCGCTTTTGTATTTTTGATCTGCATAATGATGGAAAATAAATGATGAATCATAGTTTGAAAAAGCCTCAAGTTTCAACAATATTATACTAGATTTGTTCTGAGATATAAGTATGCATAGGGTTGTGCCGGATTTAGGTAATTGCAACAGAATTAAACCAAACACAATTGTAATATACAGGTTAGATTGACATGTTTCACAAAAGAAAAATAGATAACATGCATAAAGACGGAATCGAAAAAAATATTATAGAGCAATAACGAACTTACTGCATTTTGAAACATACGCACCATTAAGGGCATAGTTTCTTCACTCCACGAAATCGGAATAGTATTGCAATGTTGACAAAATTCACATTACATGAATATAAAGATAACCATAATGAATGGAGAACCAAATAGTAAACAATAAATCATCTAAAATTCATTTATAAAAGATAAAATCCATATATAGATATGGTTTAGTAAACCATAACGATAAAAGAGAAAAAAATTCAGCTTCTTCTATACCGTTCATACGATACGAGAGAAGTTAAGAAATCCAATACTAACCAACCATCATATACCACTATCAAATTAACTCATTATGATCATATTCAATATCTTCAATATCAAAAACAATGAAAATGTTGATTTGTCATTAGTGTATACAATTGTTTTTAATATGCATTAGATATAACTTACCCTCCATTAAATGCCGTTGTGTAGTCTGAGAACGAGTAAGCTAGGGACACACTATCTGTACCAACATTCATAGCTAGAAAACTACGGCGTCTTCTCGAAGAAGGCTTCGTCTTCAGCGATTTTTTCAACACTTGCTCATACAAGTTCAAGGGCTTCACGTACTTCATCTACCACACAATTAAGGAAATATAAACAGAGGTAACGGGTAAGTGTAAAAATTGATTAAAGCTGTTTTTTTTTTTTTTTTTTTTTTGGTGAAATGTAGGTTTGGATCAGGCATACAAAAATAACACAAAGCTGCAAACAATAAAATAATTCAAATAACACAAGAAAACCACTAGAAGATACAACAATTAGATCAATAACCGAGGGTTCACTCAAATGCTACAACTTTGTTGAGTTTAGTTACAATACAAAATTGTTTCTTATTAAAAAAAATATTCTCTGAAAAATAATGTTGATGGACTGATTATTAAAAAAGAAAAAGAAAAAAAAAAAGATTGAAATTTTGATGGTATTTCCGAAAAGAAAGTTAACATAGATTTGAAAAAAAAAAAAAGGCTCAAATACCTTTCTGCTTTCTGCTGCGTCAGAGCTCTGTCGACGGCGGCGGCTGATAGTCAGAACTGAGAAGTGAGTTCTGAGATAAAAAAAACCCATAAAGATTGTTATGAGGAAATTACATTTATAACCTCAGAGGTCAATATACAGTGCAAATTACTAATGGGCCAATTGTGTATAGATCTAATCAAATAAATTTGGGCTTAATGATTATACATCTTCTTTTGTTTGCAGCCCGTATTGGACGTGCAATTGGATTTGAATATTTTTATGACGAGTAACGCTAGCATTATGTTTGGTTCGATGGAAAGGAAAAGAAAGGAAAAGAAATGATAATGAGGAAAGGAAAGGAGAGGATAGTGGTTTTAATGATTGTTGTTTGGATGGTTATGGGTGGAAAGAAAAGGAAAGGATAGTGGTTTTATTTTATTTACGAAAATACCCTTATTTTAACAATATGAATACAAACAATATATAGGGTTATTTTTGGGATTTTGAAAAAATTATTAATGTTGGATTCCTTTCTTTTCCTTCCCCTCCCTTTCCTCCCAAATTTGGATGGAAACCAAAGTATTTAAAATAGAAAGAAATTATTCCACTCATTTCCTTCCAATTCCTTTCATTTCCCTCTCATTTAACCATCCAAACAAGAAATTAGAAATCACCCCAAATCCTTTCCTTTCCTTTCTCTCCAATTCCTTCAAACCAAACATAGTGTAGGTTTCCAAATTCTTTTCCTAAATGATGTGACACGTGAGGTGTCATGATGTTGACACTTCACATACCACATCATTTAGGGAAAAAAAAATTGGAAAGTCTAGCATTACTCTTTTATGAACTTCGATTAAATTCAACTAAATTAGTACTATGATGTATTTGTTGTAGTATAAGTTGGAATAAAAATAGTATTGTCGATTGTTTGGCGTTGTATGGGATTGAACAAAAATAAATAAATTACGCTGTATGTTTGATTTAATTTGACACTGGACAAAATAATATTATATTAAATTAATTTTTGAATAACATAAAATCATCCTAGATCAATTCCAAGAAAATTAAAATTATTTAAATATTTTAAAATTAAATTTGGTTACAAATATTGAATTAAATTATTTAAATTATTATCACCGATGGTCCTTCTGTCATAGAGTCTTTTCTTGCTCAATATGGTGACCTTATCTATCCAGATAGGGAGAGTGTTCTTCACAAGTAATGTTCTATTATAGTTTTTTGAAATCCGCTCAGATAATAATCACTCGAGTTTCTTTTTCGAAAGGGTGTTTAGTGGACAAAAATTTCGCTCAAAAGGTACAAAAGTTTTGCCACAGCTTCTTGTCAACTTATAATTTATATAAAATTCTTATGTTTTGATTGTAATTCCAAATATGCAGTGGGATCCTCCAATAATAGAAGATTTAAGTACCGATATGAACAACTGCTATCTCCTAAAATTTTATAAAAAATTTCTAACTTCAGGAGCAAATATCCCTATTTTCTTAAATTTTTAATAGAATGTCCACTGATATTTCCATTAAAGATATAAGGGTAAATAGGTAAATTTATCAAAAACTTAAATTAAATTATTTTTAAAAAATTAAAATTTTAAAAAAGGTAAAACATTGATTTTTTTACACGTAAAAGGTTAAATGAGTCTTTCCGCATTTTTATTTAACAGAAGTTAACACGGGGGATTTTGGAGAAACAAACAAACTATAGGTTGGACTCGGGAGAAATCACAAACAAAAATCTTTGGTTAACAATTGATATACAATTGGTGTTTTTTTTTTTCTTTTTCAAAAGACCAACACCAATTTGAAGACCCGATGAGATTAATGATTAAAAATACGGTTCAAAATGCAACTCACCACAGAAAGGAAAAGGGTTCAAAAAAATTTTGTCACTATTTGGGCCTGACTTTGTAAGAATATCATCACTTTACTAATTTAAGTTTAAAATGCACCTATTTAGGTGACCAGACAAAAATACCCTTATTTTTTCAGTTTGTGTCTTTTCAAACCTAAAGAGAAAAAAGTTGAGAGAGAGAGAAATCTGACTAAAAATCTCACGTCTACAAGAAATCCGACTGAAAATCTCACGGCGAACTCACCAACGGTGGCGCTACAGTCCTAAAGTCAACGAGAATCTGCAAGACGATGAAGATCTGGGTTTCCGAGCCTTTTAACACTTTTTCCGAGCCTTTTCAAACAATCTCCGAGCTTTTTAAATATTAATCTGAGCTTTTTTAGGGAATATGAATAGGTTTGTCAATTTTGAATCTTCGAGCCTTTTAACACTGTATCCGAGCTTTTTCATACATTGTCCGAGCCTTTTCAACAATAATCCGAGCCTTTTCAATTTGTTTCACACAACCAACTTAAGGTTTACAAAAGTCTCAGAGACTATATGAAAAGGATCGGGGAACAAATAAAAAGGCTCGAGCCTTTAATGAAAAGTCTCGGAGACTGTATGAAAAGGCTCGGGAAACAATTGAAAAGACTCGAGCCTTTAATGAAAAGTTTCGGAGACTGTATGAAAAGGCTCAGGAAACAATTGAAAAGGCTCGAGCCTTTAATGAAAAGTCTCGGAGACTGTATGAAAAGGCTTGGGGAACAATTGAAAAAGCTCGAGCCTTTAATGAAAAATCTCCAAGACTTTTCATACGGTCTCCGAGACTTTTCATTAAAGGCTCGAGCCTTTTCATTTGTTCTCCGAGACTTTTCAGTTAGATTTAAAATTCATATAACCAGCTTAAGGTTTACAAAAGAATTGGATAACAAATGAAAAGGAACCCAATTTGGGTTTTAAATTGAAGAAAAAAAAAGCTCGGGGGCGTTGCCCCCTGCACCTCGACCCCCGAATGCGTCTGCGTAGTGCCACAAAACTAATTATCCAATGAAGTTGCATTGATGATGTTCTGATGTTCTGATGTTCAACCTCCATTGGAGGTCTGTTATAGAGGAAGGTGAAAGAATAAAATATCAGAAAACTTCAAAGTAAGAAAGAGAATGTGTAAAGTAAGGGCAATTTTGGTAGTTCACCATAATATGTGCCTTTTAAACTTAACTTATTAAAGCAGTGACTTTGTCACCAAATCAGTTCAAAAATGTGACATTTTCCACCAATTCCACGAAAGGAAAACTATCATTTACCATCATACGACTAGAATCTGTGACATTATTTAATTGAATGAGTTATCATTTCCACATTCTATAAGTGGTTGCTGGATTTGTCTTAATAAATAAATAAATAAAAATCTAAAAATAATACCAAAAAAAAGAAATCATGTTTGGTGACCCCACCCAATATGACTTGATGAAAAATGACATTTACTAACCCTAACAATATTCTTCTGTAATTGAGAGTTTTATGCGTCCTGTGAGGGAGGATTTAGCCTCTTTTGCTGTATCTTGTGAACTTTAGTTAGCTCAGATAGGTTTACGGGATAGATTGTAGTATCCCTTTTGTATCTTCTTGATTATATTGTAGTGCATTGCTCGCTTGATGGTTAATTGTACCTCTCGATCAGTGGACTCTTAAAAAGTTAATTTGTGATAAATGCTCTACATGTCTTATTATTTTCCAAGTTCGGCTGGTAAGGATGAAATGAAATGATCAATGAGCTTGATTGCCCGCGCTGCTGAGTCTATTAGCGATGGGGATATAATCAATGTCCAGATTCGAAGATATCGACAGTGGCAGCGGTCTCAAACTAGTGCACTTGCATCCTGTATTATTACATATGTATTTTTAATTCAGATGTTAAAAATGTTGAGAATTCTATGAGATTTTCTTTTGGTTCCTTTAGTGATCTTTACTCATATTATTAATCTCTTTTGATCAGTGCTGCATTGTTTCACGGACGAAGGGAGACACTTGAACAAGTAATGATGTTTTCAATGAAATTTCTTATATGTATACACTAGAGATTAAAAGTTCAGATGCTAATGCAAATTTTTAAGCTCCAAGTTTATGTTGTATTTATTTCCTACGTTATGTGGACTAGCTTAATCATTATTAATATTTGTTTGGACATCTGGATAATACATATGGTTAATGTCAAATATTCTAGAGCATTTTGTGTGGGTAATCATTTTGTTAATGGACCATTTTGGTTGGGATGGGTCCATATTTGTCTAATATGGGGAGGTCCATACACTCATCCGGTCATATAAATATGGGGCTGGCCCATTAGGTTCCGTAACTTCTGGAAACCGGAAAGAGTTTAATCCTACTCCCCCTCTCTCTTCTATGGCAGACCCATCAAACTCGTCACTGCACTCACCACCTCCGTTTCCGTTTCCGGCAAGTAGCAACTTCGGTGGCAAGGACGCTTTTCCATTTCCGTTTCAAGCACATCCAGGTCAGTCCTTATGTAGCATTTAAAAATGCACATGTCTTTGAACTTGCAAGAGATCTTGGGCATTAGTTTTATTAAATATTCTGACAGTTAAATCATATGCATATATGACTTTTTAATGTTTTCTTATCTAACCTCACAATTCTTCTGAAGTGATAACCTATTTGGTATAGATATAATCTTAATAACAGAGAAGCTAGTCTCAAGTCTATAGGGAGAAAGGAATTTCAACAGATTTGGTGGGTACGTGGCTGGAAAAGAATTCAACGATGGGGAAAAATACGAGGCTTCTTGAAGATTTGCATGTTCATCTTCTTGCTTCTCGTAAATCTAGATCAGGAAGGTAATTAATCCGAATTCCTTATCATAAATTTGGTTTGTTCTTCAATGTGTGGAGTCCAATATCTTATGCCGAGAGTCAGTATTAAAGGCACTTGGTCACTAGTTAGATGCTATTCTATATAGGTTTTCTCTTGATGTTTCTCTCTTCAACGTGCTTAATAATTCCTTCTTTTTTTTTGAATGGCGAATTTTATTGCAAGGCCATGGAGGCCGAAGAAGAAAACAAAAAGCAAACACCCAACAAAGAAAAAGCCATCAAAACAAACAAAACAGCCACGCAACACAGAAAGCTAAGGCGCAAAAGTACACCCAAAACCAACAGGCCACAGAACAGAGCACCAAGAAAACCTGAAGAAACAAAGCAGAACGAGAACAACAAAGCAGCCCCTGCAGCACTGAAAAACACGACCAATACAATCAAACAGAAAACTAAAACACATCCTACTCTAATCCATCACCTGTCATGCTTGAACACAGTTTCGCCAGCCCATCCGCTAGAGAATTCGAGTCTCTAGGAGAGAACTTGACTTCAAGACCCTCCAAGACGTTGAGGAGATTTCGAATATCATACACCAAGTCCACATGCTTTAAGCTACCGAAGTTATAATAATTCTTATTTTGTTTATCTGACAGGAAGACTATTCGACTAGAATATCTTACGCCAATTTTGAAACAATTGACCAATCCACTTCGTCTGCTTCCCGAGGATTAAGCTGTTAAGAAAGTTGTGGAGTTCATGAATTTGTACTCAATTGATTTCTTCAGAACCAGGTAAAAAATTTTCGAGTACAAGTTTCAATTGATTTGTCATAAAATAGTCTATTGTATCCCATAATGAAGTCTTCCCGTTGTTTGCGTGCGAAAAAGATTCCAAAATTAGCATGCTGCCACCGCGGACTTATTTCCTTTTACCATGTCAGTTGATGATGCAACAAAGTTGCAGACTGAACTGCAGTCCCTAAATTCAAAAGGTGAGTGTCATTTATATATCTATCCTTTTGACATTCTTACATATATCTTAGAACCAGTTTTTCTAATGTGTCCCTAATATTTTCAAGGTGTTCAAGTACAATTCGAATTGAAGGAAACAAAGAAGAGATGACAAAGAAGAGTTGTGTCTTTAATTAAAGAGTTATGTCTTTAATTAAGGATCACGCATGTTACTCCATAATCCTATCTCATAACTGATTTTATTTCCTTTTAAGTTTTGATATTTTGTAAACAATTATTGGTCAAGAATAAATGCATATATATATATATAAAGTTCTGGGAAATTCAGCTTGACAGTCTCACTGATTTATCAAAATCAATGATTCAATGCTAAAACAGCTGATGATTTCATAAAATAAACACAGAATTTCACAAGAATGACCTCAATCTTCTACTTCAGAACCCCGAACGTTCTGTAATTAATCATACTGAGGTTGAGACCAGAGACTAAACAAAAATATTACTTTTGTTGAATGTACATGTAAAATGTTGATCATAATTTTTTTTAAATGAGAGAGAGCTATCCAAAAAATCATCAATTTGTGAAAAATAATCTTATCTTCTGTTTCATCTCCCTCATTAGTTACTATTTCTGTAATCAATCAGCATCCATATCTACAAGCTTGTGTCTCATTCAAAAAATTAAAAAAAGAAAAACAGTGATGGAGATGCAGGGGATCGAACCCTGTACCTCTCGCATGCAAAGCGAGCGCTCTACCATTTGAGCTACATCCCCTTTGATGCTTTTATTTCATGATATTTTACTATGTAGAGATACAAAAAGAATAATATAAGATTGAAAACAAATTTTATTTGTTGTGCTTGTTTTCTTTGCATGAGGCCATCAGGGTCTTCCTGTATTATTATTATTATTATTTTCATTGCTAATGGGGTTTGATTAGTAAAATACAACAAAGTTACTGTAAGGTTTGCTAGAAATATTATATGGCAGGATTCTGTTTTGATGAAATTATATTTGACAAGAAAAATAAACGATTAACACTATAAAGAGAAAGGGTTTGAAAATTAAATTGCACTTTTTCAAGGTGTAATTTTTGGGGTATCAATGTTTAATAACTTAAGTTTAAATAACAAATAAAGTGTGGATCTGACAAAAATACCATTAAAAAAAACTCACAAAAATAAGTCTCGCACTTTTTTGTGTTTCCAAGACTTATTTTGGTGTTTCCAAGACTTTTCAGGTAATTTTCGAGACTTTTTGATAACTCTTATTTCTACACGTTGTGTAGCCCCTTATCTACATCTTTTATCCTTGTTTCCCGGGTAAAACCAGGTATCTAACGTTTTAAATAAGTGTTTCAGAGTATTTTTTATCACAAGGGCTAAAGTGCAAAAATGAAGAAATATTGGGGCAATAGTGTAATTTTTGAAAGTGGGATTTTTCTCCCTAGTTCGGCGATTAGGGGCCGCTGTTTAGGGAGCAGAAAGGGACCAAAAGACCCCCATTTTATAATTCGGCGGCCTATGACCGTAGAATAGGGCGCAGAATCGAGGCAGAATTTTGACGAAAGCTTCTTGCAGAATGCTCATCTTGCGGGGGCCATATCTCCCTCCTTCGATCGAACTAGGTTTCTAGCTACCTATGGTTGGAAAGCTCCAGAAGTATTCTTTCCAACGGTTCTTCAAGATCGTGATTCTGATATTTGTGGAGAAAGTTATGCTCGTTTCCGTAACGGTGTGAACTGTTGGAAAGTCACCCGTGAAGCCCCCAAAATCAGCCACTTATGCAAGGGCATTCTCGTCCTTTCAACATCATTTCTGCCCTAATCTTCTCCCCACTATATATAACCCTTTTTCTCTTAGTTTTTACAAAACCCCTTCACTCCCTCTCTCTCTCTTCCGCCCCACTCTCTCTTTCTTCCGTTTTCTTCACCTTCTTCACATTCTTCACCAAATAAGGAGAGGATCCAAGCTCCCATGGAGGTTTTTCCTCCATGGGATCTCACCACACACCTCCACCACCATTTTCACACTTCATCCATCCTTATTAGGGCAGTTTGCAAGGAAATAGGAGTGGTTTTTGGACCAAATCTGAGCTAGGACAGCTAGGAGCATCTTTGGAGGGTTTGTCTTCAAGGGTTTGCTCTTATTTACTCATTTCTTTGTATTTATTGCTTCTTTGATGTGTAACCCCGATTTGTGGAATATTGTAAACCCTACACTTGTGTTATATATGTTGTTTGTTCTTAAATTCATGTGGGTTTTGTTTTACTCTTTGTCAATTACATGTTTTAAGCTCTAATTGCAATATCCATGTGTGTAGATGTCCGAAATTGATATGTGTCCATGATTGGGATTAGGAGTAGAGTAATTTAATGTAGGAGTAGTGTATTTTAACTTCCCATGATTGTTGATTGATTGATGGATGACCAAAATGCCATGTTTAGAGTAATTGGGTGTTAGAGAATTTAGCTCCAAAGAGTGGGAAAGGTTTCAGTTCAGGCATTTAGTTGCTAAATTGGTCTTGGTTCAAATCCTTGTACTTAATGGGTCTTTTTAAGACACAATTATCCATCCTTGGCTGGATTGGGTAATAAACTGATTTAGGGATAATTCCCAAATCAAGAGGATGAACCCTTAACCTGTATTGAATGTCCTTAATGAACAACAACCAACTTATTTGCACATTGTTGTTTGGTAAACTTGTTTCTCATGTCTAGCCATCCTAGGGAGATTGATAAAACCGAAGCCGTATCTAGAGTAAAGACAAACTGAATTCCTCTTGTGCTTGTGTAGTTATATGGGTATTTCATTGTTTAATGCTTTCACTCGGTTTGCCACCTTGTGGATGATATCACTACTACAAAGAATGCAAAAGAAATCGGTTTTTTTATATGGAAGAAATCGGTTTTTGAAAATTTTAAAACCGATGTCTTTTTGAGTGATTTAGAAAAAAAGCGCAAAAGTCATCGGTTTTTAACCGATGTAAAACAAGAGAAAAGAAATCGGTTTTACTTAAAACCGATTTAAAAACCAGGAGAAAAGACATCGGTTTTACTTAAAACCGATTTAAAAACCCTGATGTAAAATTGATGTAATACAAAAATTAATCCCACCGTCGCCGGCGACCAACCCCACCTCTGATAATAATGACAACTAATTGTCATTATGAGGAATCGAACTTGCAACCTCAAAGTCAAAATGGTAAGCCTTTACCGCCTGACTACAAGATTGGATGTGTTAACAATTGCACAATATTTATATATAACCTATATGAGTTGTTAGAAATAAAAATAAAAAATAAAAAAAAATAGAAAAAACTTGTTTGATAAATTTAAATTTCCTCAACTAATCAAAATTCTAATTTCTACTACAAACATATATATATTAAATAAATTTTATTGGTGGGTTTATTTTTCATTTCATTTTTTATTGTGTGGTTTTGTGTTCTGCTGGAGATATTTTTATGTAAACGTTTTCCCTAAAACTGTATCTTTTGGCAACGAAATAATTTTTTTCATCCACGTTGGATTCTTTGATTTTTCAATATGAATCCAACGGTATAAAGAACGTAAAATTCTGGACAGTATTTTGAAAGTTATGATCAATTATTCATGAGTACTCAAAGGTCAAGCGATTGGAGATATTTTTGTGTAAACTTTTTCCTTAAAACTGTATCTTTTGGTAAGAAAATAAATTTTTTTGTCCATGATGGATTCTTTGATTTTTCGATACAAATCCAACGGTATATAGAACATAAAATTCCGGGTGGTATTTTGAAAGTTATGATCAATTATTCAGTCAAAGGTCAGAATTGAAGCGATTGGAGATATTTTTGTGTAAAATTTTTCCTTAAAACTGTATCTTTTGGCAACGAAATAAATTTTTTCATCCATGTTGGATTCTTTAATATTTTGATATGAATCCAACGGTATATAGAACGTAAAATTCCGGGTGGTATTTTGAAAATTATGATCAATTATTCAGTCAAAGGTCAGAATTGAAGCGATTAGAGATATTTTTGTGCAACCTTTTTCCTTAAAACTGTATCTTTTGGCAATGAAATAAATTTTTTCATCCATTTTGGATTCTTCAATTTTTCGATACGAATCCAACGGTATATAGAACGTAAAATTCCGGGTGGTATTTTGAAAGTTATGATCAATTATTCAGTCAAAGGTCAGAATTGAAGCGATTGGAGATATTTTTGTGCACAATTATTCCTTAAAACTGTATCTTTTGGCAACGAAATAAATTTTTTCATCCATGTTGGATTCTTTGATTTTTCAATACGAATCCAACGGTATATAGAACGTAAAATTCCGGGCGGTATTTTGAAAGTTATGATCAATTATTCAGTCAAAGGTCAGAATTGAAGCGATTGGAGATATTTTTGTGCAAACGTTTTCCTTAAAACTGTATCTTTTGACAACGAAATAATTTTTTTCATCCATGATAGAACGTAAAATTCCGGGTGGTATTTTGAAAGTTATGATCAATTATTCAGTCAAAGGTCAGAATTGAAGTGATTGGAGATATTTTTGTGCAAACTTTTTCCTTAAAACTGTATCTTTTGGAAACGAAATAAATTTTTTCATCCATGTTGGATTCATCAATTTTTCGATACGAATCCAACGATATATAGAACGTAAAATTCCGGGCGGCATTTTGAAAGTTATGATCAATTATTCAGTCTCGCGGATAACTTGGCTAAACACGCCTCCAAGGGAGAGGAGGAGGATTTTATCCAATGGAGCAGTAGGTAGTTGGCTTGTTTTGTAAGAGTGGTGCGCTGTGTCTGGTTTGGCGGGTCTGTTTTTCTTGTTTCTGTTTCTTTCTGCTGTCCTTTGGTGGTGTTGTTCTGGGTTGCCACCCCTGCTGCGCTGTCCTGTTCTTGTGCGCTGTTCTGTTTTTTGTGCGCTGGTTTGTTGTGTGCTCCCCTTTACTTTGTTGTGCTGGCTTTGTGCCTTGTTATAAATCTTGCCGTTTCAAAAAAAAATGATCAATTATTCAGTCAAATGTCAGAATTGAAGCGATTGGAGATATTTTTGTGCAAACTTTTTCCTTAAAACTGTACCTTTTGGCAACGAAATAAATTTTTTCATCCATGTTGGATTCTTCAATTTTTCAATACAAATCCAACGGTATATAGAACGTAAAATTCCGGGCAGTATTTTGAAAGTTATGATCAATTATTCAGTCAAAGGTCAGAAGCGATTCGCGAATCCGCAAGTGAGCTGTTTTCATCGCTCATTTTCACACTTTTCCAAATCGATTTTTGGAATATTTTCTGATTTAAAAGTGTTTGTTTGCATGTCTACTTTCTTGTGTCAAAATTTGAGCAAATAACGTTGAGTATTTTTAGAGATGCACACTTGAATGTGGACATAGGTCAGATTTGCAATGCAGAATTTTGCTTTTGAATCCACATCGGTTTTTATAAAAACCGATGTCTAAACGCTTGTTTTTAATATCGGTTTTTATAAAAACCATTGTCTTTTCAATGCAAAATTTAAGACATCGGGTTTTAAAAACCGATGTCTAAACGTTTTTTTATAAATATCGGTTTTCTTAAAAACCGATGTCTTTTGAAACTGTAATTTTTAAGACATCGGTTTTTATAAAAACCGATGTCTAAAAGCTTTTTTTAAAATCGGTTACCAAAAACCGATTTCTTTTAGTGAAATCTAGTGATGTCTTTTAACATTTTTGTAGTAGTGTATTTAGGTTGTGTGTTATATATCGCGTGGTTCACATTAACATGTCCAGCGTGATATCCTCTACATTTGACCAGACACTTGAGAGATCACTAGGCTGGCGTGTAGAGCTCGTGTGTGTGTCCCACCATCCTTAATGAATCCAAGCATTTATGCATGGATGTAATCTCTAAAACATCGAGAGAGATTAGAGATTAGTTAAGGGGACACGAGCATATAACATACGTGTTGTGTGGGTATCTCATATTCTTAATGCTTTCACTTGGTTGCCATCCTGTATTTGGTTAGCCATTGTGAATGAATTATTGGCTGTAGTATGGCCCACGCGGTTGCGCATTACATGCCCAACGAAATAACCACTGTATATGACCAGACAGTGAGAGATACACTAGGCTGGCACACAGGGCTCTTGTGTGTGTGCCATGACACTTAATGAATTCATGTGTACTTTGTATGTGTGGATGTGATTTCTAAGACTTGAGAGAGATTAGAGATCAATTAAGGGGACACGAGCCTATGATATATTTGCATATTGAGGGACTAAGTGAGTCTAGAGCTTAATTAGGAGGATTGTTACGGTTGAGTCATTGCCTTAGTGTTACCACATTTCATGCATCTCTCAATTCCATCCTATCCATGTATATATTATGGTAGTTCGTTTATTTATTTATTTACATTATTATTTACTTTTCCGTAAAAACGCAACACACGAGTTCTCTCGGAGTGTTATAATAATAGCTAGAACTGGTGACGGTCGGCGGATCCCACCTCCCTGCGGAACGATACCCTCACTTGCCGCTGTGCTAGTTCTTGTGACTCACGCACTAGCGAGGTCGAACTTAAATGTTCATCTTTTGACCGACATCGCAACGACGTGTTGTCACTTTTCAAGTAGTTTTTGATACTTTTTGGTAGTTTCCTAGACTTATTGGTAATTTTCGAGACTTCTGAGTAGTTTTTGAGACTTTTTCGAGACTTTTTTTGTAGTTTCCAAGACTTCAGAAACAAAAAATGAAATTTAATTTCTATTATTTTTTTAGTCATCTTCTTCCTTGAAACCTCCATTGGAGGCCGATTTCGACCTTCAATGGAGGTCTTTCATCTCCATTGATTGGTCCTTTATCAGTGGAGGTTTTTGAAAAAAAAAAAAAAAAAAAACTAAAGAATTTGTTTTTAAAGGTTGAAGAAACAAGGGCTTTTTTGAAATCACTTAATTTACTGTCATTTAAACTTAAATTATTAAACTTGTGATACTCTTAAAATTCAAACCAAAAAGAGCGATATTTCTCACCAATTCCACTGCAGTGGAATTAACATCAGAAATCTTATTTGCTTATGAAGCTGAGGCTTGGAGGGAAAGGAAGATATAAAGAGAGTGAATTCAACTGGGAGGAGGAGATTTCCAATTTTCTTTTTCATTTGGTTTCAAATTTCAAAGGAATGAATTTTTTATTTTTCATTAAAAAAAAATTACATTAATTAATTTGGGATTTTGGGCAAACAAAGATGTATCTCCTCAAAATTAGGGGCAAAGTTGAAATTTCACAAATTAGAAAAAGTTAACAGATTATTACATGATAATAATTAATATCTAACAAGAGGTCTTAACTGGTTAATTTAAGGAAAAAAAAAAAAAAAACTTTAATCTTCCCAGCTCTTGACCAAACTGAAACTCATATTTATAATATCTTTGAACAATTAATTATAAATAATAGGGATAATTACCCCGGTAGCCATCAATTTGGACACACTATCAAAATGACCACTAGATTGAGAATTGGTTCTAAAATGACAATTTTTGGTGAAAAGTGTGACACTAATGGCCTTTCCATCCAATTACATCTAATTCTATCCGATTCCATCCAATGAGTGACATTTTGGTAAATAAGGGGATGACATTAATTTATTTTAGATGCTTTTTGGAAATCAATTTTTTCGATGAGTGACATTTTAGTAAATAAGGGGATGACATTTTACTAATTCTCGGAACCGATCGGTGGTCTCTTCTCTGGTCGGAGGAAACCGTTGAATGCTAGCCACAGCCGCTAATTGATTCTCGATCGTCAGGGCGGCGTCCGTGGGTCCTGTGTTGTTGAGAGCGGTGTCAACTCCCAGCGCGTCATCTGGTAATTCCTAACAGTTTCTGAAACCACTACCATCTCCTTCGCCAGCCATTGTTTCACAAAGGGATTTCAGAGTTGAGGGACCTTTCTTCTAGCGCCAATTGTTGACGGTGATTTCTTGATAGTCAACCGGTCAATGATTTAGGTTAGTGAAAATTGAAAAGTAAACATAATAAAAGCAAGAATAATAAAGCGAACAGATTACATGGTAAAACTCCGGTGATCGGATAAACATCCACGGGTCATCGCTTTAGTGACTGAGGATCAAATCCACTATGATGTAAATTAATGATACACACTCTAATCTCTCTCTCTCTCGCTAGATGTTCACCTCCCTTTGCAATGTGTTTTGCAGGTGTATTTATACATGGTACTGCTAGGGTTTGGAATCGTGGCGTACAAGTAAAGGGCTACAGAGTTAGATTTAGGATTCTTTTCCTATTTAGTGTTGTCACGTGTTAAATGCTGTTGATTCCGAATCTTCTTAGGATTCTGATGTATCGGAGAAGATCTGTTTGTTTCCTTATTGAACTCCTTCTAGTGGTTGTCTATTAGTTGATTTGTGATTGTTTATTACAGTTGTATAACCTTGTGTGCACTGGAAAGACCCTAATATGGGGTCTTTCCTATTCGTGCCGAGTAAAGCCGACCAGGCACAGTTTTCTACTCGGCTATACTCGGCATTGCTAGTCTTGTCTGATACTTTATTAATGCTCCGCTAGTGCCAGGTGGCCCGTCGACGTGGCCTGTCAGTGCGTTTTGACTGATCCCTTGACTTTTGCTTACGTGGCATGATTGGTCCATACTGTCTGGTGACGTGTCTTCTTTGGCAAATATTATGTACAACAACATAATTATCATATAACAAAGTAATGGAAAAAAATTTAAAGGACTCTGGTCATACAGAAGTATGTATTTCTTTACTTTGTTTGTCTTTCATTTAAGTCTAGTTATGTACTCTATCAATAAACAAAAGTGATAGAGTAATTTTTTTTTTTTTAAGATAACAATAGATATTTAGTTAATTGTTTTTATTTATTTATTTTAAAGATAGATGTATATTTAAGAGAATTCCATATTGAAGATCTTTTGACCCTATATACAATCCAGTTCTAATCTCCTCTCTCATAAGTCTTCTACATTCGAGACATTTCCAATAGTAAATTGGATCATCATTAGAAGATGATTTGATTCCACTTTTATATAAATTGGGTATGTTAATAATTTAAAAGGGTTTATAAATAAAATGAATATATTCATTTTAATAATGGTACTATTGACATTAGGATTAGTGCTTATAGTAATGTTTATTTTTTAAATTTTAGACATGTATTTAAAAAATGGGTATGGTAACTAGTTTTATAAGTGATAATATCCACACCCTTTCAAAATTTTGAATTCATTACTCAAGATATATATTAATTTATTGATGCCGATATTTACTTCCTTACCACACAAACTCCAAATATACCTTAATAATGAAATTCGGTGTGATCTTTTTGTTTCTAAAATCGTTAACAGTTTTATAATAAATATGAATTTGAGTACTGTATAAAGAAGATATTCATCATATACACAATTCACAAACAAATGTCAAGCCATTTGGAAGTGGGGATATAATTGATAAGTGCCCCATTAAAGTTAATTTACAAGCCAAGCCAAGACTCCAAGCCATATCGCTCGCGTCGGGACAAAGCTTTAATTTTCAAAAATCGGCGGTTTGTTTTAGTAAACAAATTTCGGCTTCCAACAGGTGTGTTTTGGGCGGTGCTTTGGGCATGACTGTGGTGGATTGTCACAAAAAATACCTTGGGCTTCCTTGTGTGACGAGTCGGAATAAGCGCACTCTCTTCGATGAGGTTAAAGAGAGGGTCTGGAAAAAGTTGCAGAGTTGGTGCTCCCGGTTTTTCTCGGGGGGTGGGAGAGAGGTTCTGATTACGGCTGTAGTTCAGTCTATTCCGGTGTACACTATGAACTTATTTAGGCTTCCAGCTTCTTTTATTTCGGATTTACATCATATGTGTGCTAGGTTTTGGTGGAGTGGGAATGTTTCCAAGCGGAAAATGCATTGGTGTACTTGGGAGACCTTATGTAAGGCGTGGTGTGACGGTGGCCTCGGTTTCCGCGGGTGGCCTCGGTTTCCACAATCTCGGTGCTTTTAATAAAGCGTTGCTTACAAAACAAGTCTGGAGATTGATTAACAACCATTCCTCGTTGGCTGCCAGGTTGTTAAAAGGGTGTTATTACTCAGATGCTAATTTCCTTGAAGCTAAGGTTTCCAAGAGCAGTTCCTTTCTTTGGAAAAGCCATTGTTGGGGCAGAGAGTTGATTGTGTAAGGGTCTAGGTGGAGAGTTGGGGATGGTAGCTCCATTAGCATCTATAAGGATCGGTGGATCCCATGGATGTCTTCTTTCAGGGTTTGGTCTCCTCCGACTCTGGGTGCTTCGGCTACGGTTGATACACTTATGTTGAATCAAGGGGTCTGGAATGTGAGTCTTGTGCGGTAGTCTTTTTTTGAAGAGGATGCTGAGGCTATCCTTAGCCTCCCTCTTAGTCGGTTCCCTCTTAAGGATAGGATTTGTTGGCACTTTGATAAGTCAGGAGATTTCTCTGTCAAGAGTGGTTATAGGCTGGCGATGTCCCCTGTTTCTTCACCGAGCAGGTCGGGTTTGTGTCCGTCGGTGTCTTGGTGGAAGTATTTCTGGAAACTTAATTTACCTGCTAAGGTCAAGATCTTTTTGTGGAAGGCTTGCAATGGTTAGATCCCTACGAAAGCTCTGTTGGCTGCCCGTGGTATGAAGTTGAACGTTATGTGTCTGATTTGCTCCCAAAAAGTGGAATCGGTGTTACATGCTCTGTGGCACTGTCCTTCCCTGAAGTGTGTTCGATCTGCGCCTGGCTTATCAGGTTTTGGGAAAGGCTTAGAATCCTCCTCTTTCCTTGACTTTGTTCTTTCTTGTAGAGTCACTTCTGGTCCGAGGGATTTTGAGTCTCTCTGTATTGTCTCGTGGAGAATTTGGCACAGGAGAAACCATTTGATTCACTCTTCGATTCTGCTTCCTGCGAGTGAGATTGGTGAGTGGGCTGCTGTCTTCCTTGCTGGTTTCGGCCGGGATGCTAACCTGAGTGGTGTTTCTGGTTCTAAGCAGCAGGTGCCTATTCTTTGGAAGGCGCCGCCGGTCGGTTTGCTCAAAATTAATACGGATGCGGCGGTAAATGTTATCAATAAGACTTCTGGTCTTGGTGTGGTGATTCAGGACTGTTTTGGTCATGCAATGGCGTCCCTGTGTCTGAATTCTAGCGTCTGTCATCAACCTCATGTTGCCGAGGCTTTGGCAATTCTTAGGGGGTTGCGTTTGGATCTAGAGACTGGTCTGGTTCCTGCCTTGTTGGAGTTAGATGCCTTGGAGGTTGTCAATATGATTGTTTCTAAGTCTTCTCCTAGCTCTAAGATAGGTGTGATTATCCATGATATTCTGGTGACTCAGGGGAGGCCTTCTTTTTCTGCTGTTAATTTTGTTCCTAGGTTAGCTAATAAGGTTACTCACGGTCTGACTAAGCTTGCTCTTGCACATTTAGGTGAGTTTGTGAGGCTGGAAGATTGTCCTTTATCTTTGGAGAGTCTGGTCTTGGGCGATAGCTCAAGTTCTTTGTAATTTCTTTCTGTTCCTCTTTTGAATGAATTCCAATTTTCAAAAAAAAAAAAAAAAAAAAACTCCAAGCCATATCCCAGTGTTCCATTAACGTTACTTCCATCAAGTCATTTGGAGGTGGCCGGTGGGGATATAATTGATAAGTGAAACCCAAAAACAAAATTGGGTATTTGGGACAGGTAATGATGAGAATATGGAACCCTTTTGGGATCAGTTGAGAGTGGTATATGTTAACATCCGATTGACATCAATAACGTTTAGTTCAAGTCCTGAATTCATTTTTTTTAATTTTTTTTTGCTAAGCTGGAGTGTTTTTAAGTTTTAACTACTGTCTTTGGTTAGTAAACTGTTTACCATTGAACTATAGTTTTTTTTTTGTTTTTTTGTTTTTTTATTTTATAAGTGGTGTGAGGGGAAGTAAGGGCTGAAAAATTAAATAGCACTATTTGAGGCTCTTTTTTGGGAACAGGCACCAACTTACTAACTTAAGTTTAAAAGGCACCATTTATGGTGAACGGACAAAATTGCCCCCCACAGTAACCTTCTTCACCATAATATATTGATAGTTAAAAAGGCTCGAACACTTAATGAAAAGGCACGATTACTGTACAATCGTGCCTTTTCATACACTAATCGTGCCTTTTCATGTACAAAAAGGCACGATTACTGTACAAAAAGGCTGGAAACTTTGTTCAAAAAGGCTCGAAATATTTTTTAATTTTTTAATCGAGCCTTTTTGAAAAGTTATCGAGCCTTTTGGAAAAGTTATCGAGCCTTTTAGAAAGGTTATCGAGCCTTTTGGAAAAGTTATCGAGCCTTTTAGAAAGGTTATCGAGCCTTTTGGAAAAATTATCGAGCCTTTTAGAAAGGTTATCGAGACTTTTCCAAAAAGTCTCGATAACCTTTCTAAAAGGCTCGATAATTTTTCCAAAAGGCTCGATAACCTTTCTAAAAGGCTCGATAACTTTTCCAAAAGGCTCGATAACCTTTCTAAAAGGCTCGATAACTTTTCCAAAAGGCTCGATAACTTTTCAAAAAGGCTCGATTAAAAAATTAAAAAATATTTCGAGCCTTTTTGAACAAAGTTTCCAGCCTTTTTGTACAGTAATCGTGCCTTTTTGTACATGAAAAGGCACGATTGGTGTATGAAAAGGCACGATTGTACAGTAATCGTGCCTTTTCATTAAGTGTTCGAGCCTTTTCATACACTAATGAAAAGGCACGATTGGTGTATGAAAAGGCTCGAACACTTCATTTCGAGCCTTTTCACTGGAAGATTCAAAACCAAAAAAAATCTCTGGGGGCGTTGCCCCCACACCCCCACGAGCTGACCGGGCAGCTCGACCACTGCGAGCTCAGCGGGGAGCTCGACCCCCGAATGCGTTTGCGTAGAGCTACAAAACTAATTATCCATTGGAGGTCTGTTTTAAATCTCAGAAAACTTCAAAGTAAGAAAAGAATGTGTAAAGTAAGGGTATTTTTGTCCGTTCACCATAATAGGTGCATTTTAAACTTAACTTATTAAAGCAGTGACATTGTCACCAAATCAGTTTAAAAAGGTGACATTTCTCACCAATTCCACGGGGAAGTAATGTGGAAGGGGAAGTAAAAAATTTGATTTGCCTGAAGGTATAAGGTTTGATCTCTGCATTTTCATTTTTTGGTAATCTTTTTATTATTTAATCTCCAACAATTTATTTTATTACAAATTGCACCCACATACATGAGTTTTATCAAATATGGTAGATGGAGGGTATAATGGTCCTTTTGCTCGATAATACACCTTAACGAATGAAAAACTAATGGGTTGCTACGTTACAAGCCAAGGCTCCAAGCCATATCCCAGTGTCCCACTAACGTTACTTCCATTTCCATCAAGTCATTTGGAGGTGTCCCACTGGAGTGTTGTTAACCACTGTCTTTGGTTAGTAAATTGTTAAAAATTGAACTATAGTTACTGTTTTTTATAAGTGGTGTGGTAGGCATAGAATGATAGAAATCATAGAAAAGGAATATTGGGATTCATTTGTTCACACCTTGATTATCTGCTCATTATAGAAACTCTTTCTTATTTCCGAGGTATGATATTGGTTTCTTCTCGTGGCCGTTTTTTATTTATCTAGATTTTTACTCCCTACTTGCTCTGTTTTATTTTCATTTAATTTGCTTTGTTTCTCATCCACTTAGATCCAAAAATGAATATAAAAAATTGTTATCCTATTTTCGCAGTTTGATTTTCAAATCAGTTTTCTATTGTTTTGATCTCATCACTTTTATTTAGTTATATACTTGTGTTCTTATTTTTTTCTCTGCTTTATTTTTATTAGAATTACATGACAATATGACATCTCTCTTCCATTTCCAGTTAATTTGTTAACTTCACTTCTATTTTTGTAAAAAGGGATTCAAAATGGTTGAAATTGCTCTCTCTGTTGCTGCGAAAGTTGTGGAATACTTGGTTGGTCCCATTGCTCGACCTTTCAGTTATATCTGGAACTACAAGACCAACTTCGACAACTTGAAGACTGAGGTTCGGAAGCTCGAGGGTCAAATAGACACGGTGCAGCATTCGGTTGATGAAGCTAGAAGAAATGGCGAACAGATCGAACAACATGTTAGCGATTGGCTGGATCGTGTGAAGACGATGACTGATGAGGCGTCAGAGGTGAATGGAGAAAGTGAGCGAGCGGACATGAAATGTTTCAAGGGGTTGTGTCCTAATCCCAAGAAACGTTATCAACATAGCAGAAAAGCAGTGAAGAAAACGGAGGCTGTTGCTGGACTCTATGATGAAGGGAGCTTCCCAACGGTTTCCTTCCGAACCATTCCAGAGGAGACATGGATTCCATCTTACAAAGGCTACATAGTCTTTGAATCAAGGATGTCTACTTTGAAGAATATTCTAGATGCATTGAGCAACCCTGATGTCAACATGGTCGGTATTTACGGAACAGGTGGCATTGGCAAGACTACGCTATAAGAAGCTCTTCAACGTTGTAGCTTTTGCAGAGGTAGCTGTGAAACAAGACATTAAAGAGATTCAGAAAGAAATAGCAGATAAGTTGGGCTTGACATTCACTAGTGAGGAGAGCGTTTCTGGAAGAGCAAGCAGACTGCAACAAAGATTGAAGCAAGAGGAAAAGGTCCTCATAGTTTTAGATAATATCTGGGACAAGCTCGATTTGGAACTCGTGGGGATTCCTTTTGGTAACGATTGTGAAGGATGCAAATTGTTGTTGACAGCAAGAATTTTAGATGTGTTGTTAGAAATGGAATCTCAGAATAATTTCGAGGTTGGTATTTTAGATGAAGGAGAGGCGTGGAGTTTGTATGAGAAAAAGGCAGGAGTTTGTGATCGTTTGCAAGCTTTAGCAAAAGATGTAGCCTTGGCATGTGGAGGTTTGCCCATTGCAATTGATTCAGTGGCGGTTGCATTAAAAAACAAGAAAGAGTGTGAATGGAAAGATGCCTTGAGAAAACTCATAGTGCCTTCCACGAGTAACTTTGAGGGAGTGTCTGCAAAAACATATTCATGTATAGAGATCAGTTACGATCAATTAAAAGAAAAGGAACTCAAATCAACTTTCTTGCTTTGCTGTATAATAGAAAATACCGATATCGAAGACCTGTTAGCATATGGAATGGGTTTGGGTATATTTGAGAAAGTTGAAGCAATGAAAGACGCAAGAAATAGAGTGAATACATTGCTTCGAAACTCAAAGATTCTTCTCTGTTGCTTGACATTAACGACTACCAGTTTTCACTGTGTGATGTTGTACGTGACGTTGGCACATCTATTGCATCTAGAGATCGGAATATGTTTCGTAATTGCACTATCAGGGAATTGGTTGATAAGGATGCACTGAAGAACTGCCTTGCAATCACCCTACATAATATCAATGAGCTTCCCAAAGAGTTTGAATGTCCGGAACTTCAGTTTTTCTACATTACTACCGCTGTAGATAACTGTCGATTCCC
Organism: Acer yangbiense; assembly: GCA_008009225.1. Classification (NCBI taxonomy): domain Eukaryota; kingdom Viridiplantae; phylum Streptophyta; class Magnoliopsida; order Sapindales; family Sapindaceae; genus Acer; species Acer yangbiense. Next base: position 8,546,729 of record CM017763.1, on the reverse strand, counting down.
TGATAATTTTTTCGTAGGGATGCCAAAGTTTAAGGTTTTACATTTGGTTGGATTTGATTTGAATTCAATGCCAAATTCAATTGGTCTCCTAGTAAATCTACGTACCTTGTATATAGATGATTGCAAGCTAAGGGATATCGATTTTATTGGAGAGTTTAAGCAACTGGAAATCCTTAGAATTTATGATTCTTACAATTCTGAAATTGAGATGATTCCTAAGAAAATGTGTAACTTGACTGGGTTAAGGTTGTTAGATTTGGATGATTGTGGATATCTTAAAAATATCACACCAAATGTCTTATCGACCTTTACCCAATTAGAAGAATTGTATTTGCCAGCAATCAAGTGGGAGGTTGAAGGGGTCAACATTCTTGATGAGTTGAAGCATCTAACACACCTCACCACTTTGGAAATAAGTATTCCAGATGCCAATGTTCTACCAAAAGGCCGCTTGTTGTCGAATAAGTTGGAGAGGTACAGAATAATCATTGGAAATTGTATGTGGTATGGTTTTCCTGGGCAGACTTCCAGAGACGTGAAACTCAACCTTGAAACCAGTAGTTGCTCTGATGATGTCCAGAAGTTCTTTTCTTTATTGGACAGAGAGGGCTTTCCAGAATTGGAGTATCTCCATGTAGAATACAGTCCATGCTTTCGTACCGTTGTTGATTGCTTGGAGTCAGAATCTTGTCATCACTTTCTTTTCTTGCAGTCATTAAGTCTTCACCGTGTCCTCAACCTGGAGATGATGCACAATTATCCACTCGATGCAGATTCTTTTCGCCAATTAAGAACCATAGAAGTTTTATTTTGCCACAAATTGAAAAATATCTTAACGTTCTCCACTTACAGAGCTCTTCCACTGCTCCAAGAAGTCAATGTGTCTAATTGCAACAATATGGAAGAGATTTTTGCTATCAATAGAAGGGAAGAAGATATCAACAACGATGAAGGGACTGATCAGATTGAGTTCAAGCATTTAAGCTCTCTGACATTAACATCTCTTCCAAAGCTCACAAGTTTCTGCTCAATCAACAACAATAAAGACATGTTTGATACTCCCACCCTACTTTTCAACCAAAAGGTACCAACAATCTCTTCTGCACCAATTTAATTCATTTTCATTTATTTTTTATGGTAATAAATAATAAGAATAAACTCCTCAAGTCAAAAAAAAAAAAAAAAAAAAAAAAAACAGTGTCACCATTTGCTATTACTAAAAAACTCACTTTGGTCTTAAAATAATTTAAATCAAATGGGATTGGTACTTACTTGGATGTTAATTTCTCTCTTATAGTGGTATTCACATGATAATAATAAAATTTCATTAGTGTGTGGAGTGTTGAAATTTCATTAGAATTTCACTCCATCAGGCTTGGAATAAAGAAATTATAAGTATATTAGTATATAGGGAGAATTGCATTTCAGTCCCCGTAGTTTGCCTTATTCTGCGTTTAGTCCACGGTTTTTTTTATTGTAACTTTTAGTCCTTCTGTAACAGAATCCGTTAAAAGGACGGATTCTGACATGTCATGCGTATAAAATGACTCTTCTGCCCTTGATGACTGCTGATCCCTCTGAAAAGACTAAAATACCCTTATTTATGTCTTTTACCTTTATTTTTTAAAAAAACTGAAATTAAAAATAATTTAAAAAGAATTAAAAAAAATTTGTGTATTTGGTGGAAGTCCAGATTGGATCTCCACCGTTCATCTCATCAGATGGACGGTGGAGATCCAATCTGGATTTCCACCAAATCCATCTCTCCATAAAAAAAATTTTAAAAAAATTTAAAAAAAATTGTGGATTTGGAAGAAGTCCAGATTGGATTTCCACCATCCATCTGATGAGATGAATGGTGGAAGTCCAGATAGATCCAATCTGGACTTCCACCAAATCCATCTCGTCATAAAAAAAAAAAAAAAAAAAAAATTCATCTGGAAAACCAAGAACACAAGAACACAAGAACACAATCAACCCAACACCCACTCAACCATCATTAACCCTCAGTCCATCACCATCATCATCTTGATCACAACACCCACTCAACCATCATCTTCACCATCACCATAATCAATCTTCTTCATCTAAATTAAAAACCTAGATCCCACAAAAATAAAAACCCAGATTTTTTCCCAATCGGCCGCCGAATATGCTTCTCCGATGTTCCTACGTCATTCACCGTTGTCATCGCGAACAAAATAAACCTCTTCATCATAAAACCCTAACCGATCGTGTTCTTCTTCTTCTTTTTCTTCTGCCGACGATCGCTCCGTCTCTGGTCACTGGCGGTTGCTCATCTTTGACGGGCGAGAAAGAAGATAGCGCCGATCTCCTATCGCTAGAGGAGATCGGCGATCGACACGACGGCCAAGAGACGGGAAAAGATGTGCGACGATCTGTCGAGGTTTAGTGAAGAAGACGATCTATCGATCTGGACTCATATGGTTTTGTTGTTCAGTGACAGAGGGAGAGGGTGGAAGATGATGATGATGATCGAAGATGTGTTTGAGTTGTGGGTTTTTGTTTTGTTTTATTTATTTAATTTATATTTATTTGTTTTTTTAATTTGATATATATTATTAAATATGTTTTTAATTATAGTTTATTTAATTAATTAATAAACTTTTTTTATTTTTTTATTTTATATTTTAGTTTTGTATATTTTATTAATTATTTTAATATTATTTAATATTTTAAAATTTAATTATTATTTGTTACTTGCATGTTGCATGATGCATAGAAAGCTACTTGCATGTTGCATGATGCATGCATGACAAAAGGATACTTGATTTACTACAAAATCAGAAAGTGGATGAAAGACAACTTGAGGCATAAAGCCAAAATACTAGTCACAGAGAAATGAATTAATGCAAATGAATATTAAAACAAAAATTCAGAAGAAAAATATTATATTTGATAGAGTTAACCCGCTTCAAAATAAATCTAGAATTCAGTTTTCAAGAAGAAAAAACAGAACATGAAACTTTTGATCATCCAGTCAGGGCAATAATCCCAAAAGAATCCAATATAAAATTATGTCATTGATCTCCAATAATTTAGTAGAAATTTTTGGAGTCAAAACAATTAATGATGAGATACATAGGCGATTAGAGAAAAAAAAAGAAAAAAAAAAGCCGCAGATAAGAGAGAAAGAATAAAATTACAACTAAAGTTATTTTTGGTTAAGTCAATCTTCAAATTTAAATATTGAAGAGATATATTGATTGATTATTAAAGATATTGCTAAATTTTAGTGACTCTGTTAGACGATGTTTTTGGGATAAATAATCAAATTTTGATTACTCTCTTACTTTTAAGGATACCATTAAAAATGCTCATATACTATTCTATAAACTGTGGAGAGATCTTCTCTTATTTGCTTTATATATTTTTTATTGTATATAGAGTTGATTGTATTAATTCCTTATTTCCTTTTCTGTATAGGCTGCTTTATATATAGGAGAAAGTTAGGATAGTTTACTTTTTAATTTTTTCCTTTTATGGTGTTTGTAGGTTTTATATATATATATATATATATCAATTAATCAATGAATGAATTCACCAATTTCAACATTTTTTTTTTTTGAAAAGCATTATTATTAGGGTGGCACACCACCACAAAGGAGAAAACAACAATTTTCAACATAATTAAACAACCATCAATATATGTTCAGACTTTAGACCAACGTAACAGTTGCATTTTGTAACCTCAAATATCTTGTAAGTTGTAACAAAATTTTGTAACCTCTGTATCCATATGTGGGTCACCACTAACAACCAGGGTGCCTCCCACAGACCCACACACAAATATTCATGGATGGATTTAAGGTATATATAACAGGTACCTCTATCCTTTAAATTAAATAATTATGTAGTTAATGTTTGACTGTCATACCAAAAGAAATTATGAAGGTCATCTTGCTACTTACTGTTGAGGAGACAAAGCTCATGGACAAATAAACAAAAAAATCATGTTGTATCCATCTCTATTTTGAGTTGGGCCATTTATTGGGATCCAAGTCAACCATTTCAATCACTACACCACTACACCTGCAAGATCATAAATGATATCAGGTTTTTGACAGGTAAAATTATGACTTCGATCATTGCACACAATCGAATTTACAAGACCTTTGCAAAGAATCATCCAATTTGTAATTTTGTATTGTATTTGGAAGTTGGCTCCAGTAAGCCATGTCGTGGGTATCAGAAAATCTGCAAAACTGACCCTGCATTTCAACTTAAAAATTATTATTTTTGATTAAGATCTTGAATTTCCTTGCTTGCAAGTTTTAGAGACAACTCATATGTGCGAAGCTGTGTAAAGTTTGTTTTTAAGATTGATTAACTCAATTACATTACAGGAATATTTATAATGAATAAGGGAAAACATTGAAAACCCTACTAGAGATAATGATAAGGAAATATAGACATTTACAGAAAATAGAAGTCTATTAACAAGTAACTAGGATGACAAGGTTGGTATCGTAACACCCCCCCTCAAACTGGACGGCCGAGGACGAATCAGTTTGGCTGTAAGACGCGTATGTTGGCGTTTATGAAGGCCCTTGGTAAGGAGGTCAGCAAGTTGATCATCAGAGGGGACGAAAGTAACTCGATGACTGCCAAGTGCCACCTTCTCGCGGACAAAGTGGTAGTCCAGTTCAATGTGACGAGTGCGAGCATGGTGAACGGGATTGGCAGCGAGATAAGTAGCACTGATGTTGTCACAGTAGAGCAAAGTAGGAAATGATACAGAACAGTCAAGCTCATGAAGAAGAAAACTGACCCAAACTGTTTCAGCACACGCGTGAGCGAGGGAGCGGTATTCCGACTCAGTGCTAGAACGAGCAACTGTCGGTTGCTTTTTAGAACACCAGGAGATAAGAGTCGAACCCAAGAAGATGAGATAGCCAGTAGTGGATCGACGAGTGTTTGGACAACCCGCCCAATCCGCATCAGAGAAAGCTCGGATGGTCAGTGGTGTAGGAGATGAGCTAATCAGGATGCCTTGATCAATGAAGCCCTTGAGGTAGCGAAGAATTCGCTTCACAGCAACTAAATGAGGTTGGCGAGGAGCACTAAGGAACTGAGCAACAGTGCTGACGGCAAAAGCAATGTCGGGTCGAGTTAATGTCAGGTACTGGAGAGAACCAACCAAGTGACGGAATTCAGTTGCGTTTGGTAAGAGAGCACCCTCAGAAGCCGAGAGCTTCACACTGGCAGCAAGAGGAGTGGAACACAGTTTGCACTCAGTCATGGAATTTCGATGGAGAAGGTCCAGTGTATATTTGACTTGAGAAACATGTAAACCGTCAGAATGAGGATTAACTTCAAGACCAAGGAAATACCGCAAATCTCCCAAGTCCTTCACATCAAATTCACGACCAAGTTGATCTACAAAAAGTGTTATAAAATCGACATGGCTGCCCGTTAAAATTATATCATCAACATATAATAATAAATAAAGCGTGTGAGTGTCAAGACGATATATAAAGAGTGAGGGATCAGCCTTGCTTTGTTTGAAACCAAACCGCATTAAGAACATGCTGAACCGGCTGAACCAAGCCCTGAGAGCCTGCTTCAGGCCATATAATGCTTTCTGTAACTTGCAGATATGATGTGGTCGATGCGGATCTATAAAACCAGGTGGTTGAGTCATGAAAACATCCTCACGAAGAAAACCATTCAGGAAGGCATTTTTAATATCCAACTGGCGAATGGTCCAAGAATTTGTGACAGCGAGACACAGGACAGTGCGAATAGTAGCAGGCTTGACAACAGGACTGAAAGTTTCATCATAATCCAGGCCAGCTTGTTGATGAAAACCTTTGGCAACAAGACGAGCTTTGTATCGCTCAATGGAGCCATCGGAGTGACGCTTAATTTTGAAAACCCACTTGCAGCCTACCGTATTGTGAGAAGAGGATGGAGGAACCAAAATCCAGGTGTCATTTTTGACAAGGGCATTAAACTCCTCAGCCATAGCATCTCGCCAAACGGAAGATTTAACAGCCTGAGTAAAACAAGTCGGTTCAATAGGAGCAGACAGTACCGAGGCATGAGCTTCAGAGAGAGGATAACGAACAGTGCCATCGGTGCGGACTTTGGGCTGTCGAATACCGTCACGAAAACGAGTGGTCATGTGATGAACAGGCAACGATGGAACAGAAGGGACAGCCGGCTGAACAAGTGCAGCCGCAGACGGCACCAGGCTGGGTTCCGGTGAGGCAGAAGCTGGGCAAGCAGGATCCAACACGGCTGGAGGCAGTGCAAGATCGACAGGTGGCAGGGCAAGGTCGACCGGAGCAAAACGCGGCAGCACCGCAGCTGAAGGCATAGGAGCTGGAGCCGTGGGCGACGGCTGTGAGTCAGCTGCAGTAGGCGACCCATGAAGTTGGATGAGTTCCAACGTGGCCAGTTGATAGGATTGGTGCTGCACCTGTACATCTTCAAAGGGAAACTTATGCTCGTTAAAAATAACATGACGCGAAATAAATACCCGTTGAGTTACCCGATCGAGACACCGATACCCTTTATGATTCGAACTGTAACCTAAGAAGACACACTCAGTAGACCGAGGTTGAAGTTTATTGGAGACATATGACCGAAGATGAGGAAAACAGGCACACCCGAAGGTGCGAAGATGACTATAGCTGGGATACTTACGAAAGAGAATGTAGTAAGGAGAGGACCACCCAAGAGTTGGTGTAGGGAGGAGGTTGATGAGATAGACAGCGGTGAGAGCCGCCTCAACCCACAAGTCAAGCGGGGCATGAGACGTAGACAATAAAGTACGAATCATGTCCGCAATGTGACGATGCTTGCGCTCGGCAAGACCATTTTGTTGAGGTGTATGAGGACACGAACGACGTTGGTGGATGCCTAAATTAGTACAGAATTCAGTAAATTTAGAATTAACAAACTCAGAACCACCATCACACTGAAAAATTTGAACAGAAGATTTAAATTGATTGTTAACCATGGCAATGAAAGTGCAAAAATGCGTAAAAACCTCCGATTTTCGACGCATTGGATAAATCCAGGAGTAGCGTGAAAATTCATCAGTAAACAACACATAATATTTAAAACCAGAGACAGAGGTAACGGAGGACATCCAAACATCAGAATGTATTATAGAAAAAGGAAACATAGCATGAATTTTATTTGAAAAGAATGGGAGTTTATGAGACTTGCAAGTTGCACAGTCATTACAAAACGGAAAACTACTTGAATAATCTGAGCCTAAAGAACTGGAACCTAAATGACGAAGGACAGTAGACGACGGGTGACCAAGACGAAGATACCAAATATTGGACGCAGTCGTAGCCATTGCACACGGTTGTGGCTGCGAAAAAGGATAAAGACCATCCTTACATTGGCCCTGAAATAATGGAACACCAGATGTGAGATCAGATATTATATAACCAGAAGGAGTGAAAGTGAAACTAACAGAATTATCCTTAGTAAAACGGGCGACAGACAATAAGTTTTTATTTAGCGAAGGAACGTGGAAAACATTATTGAGAGACAGTGTATGAGAACCTAGAGACACAGGGATATTACCAGTACTGATAATGGGAAGGGATGCCCCATTACCAAGTAGGACAGAAGTAGTACCAGAATATGGGACAGAATCTGGAGGAGCAGTACTAGTCATATGATGAGTGGCACCGGTGTCAGGATACCAGGTAAGATCAGGAGGAGGCGGATATTGAGCGACATGCATGCCCGCAAACGGAGCAGTGAGAGACTCAGGACCATGAAAGCGATGAGGACAATTTGAGAGTGAGTGCTGAGGAGTGGAGCACGTAGGGCACCACTGCGGTGAATGAGCCTGAGAAGGATGAGCACCCAAGAGACCACGACCACCATTTTGACCATGATATTGATGCCAAGGAGTCCCACGGCCAGAACTAAAAGAAAAAGAATCCGGATTAGAATTCCAATGGGCACGACCACGGCCTCGGAAGTTGTTGCGTCGTCCATTGCGGCTACCACGAGATTGCCCACGGCCATAGGAGGAACCATGAGACAAGTTTGCGGCTGGAGAAGGAGAATGAGCGGCAAGAAGGGCAGTGGAGGTGTCGGATTCAGCAGGCCGGGAACGTTGCAACTGGGACTCATACGAGAGCAGACGAGCCCGAAGATCCTCAAACCGTGGGAGAGGAGGGAAATTCAAGATCGCAGTGACAATCATGGCAAAGTCGGAGCCAAGACCACGGAGAACTGCAGTTACAAGATCAGACGAAGAAACCGGTTCACAGATTGCTGCAAGAGAGTCAGAGAGAGATTTAGCATGTTGGAGATACGCAGAGATCGATTTTGTACCTTTCGACATGTCCATGAGTTGAAATCGAATATTAGCAGCGTTGGCAACCGATTGTTGGGAGAAATTATCCTTTAGACATAGCCACATCTCCAAAGCCGTGGACTTGCCAACAATCAAGGAGAGCATGGGCTCTGCCATCAACAAACGGAAAAAGGCCATGACCAATGAGAAACGGTCTGAGTTGAGCTGTCCAGAGAAGATAGTTGGTCTCTGAAAGCTTGAGGAAATTAGCAATCGTAGGACTAGGAAGAGACGAGGTGTAGGAGAAGGAAGAAGCCGACGGTGACGAGGTAGCAGTAGCCGATGAGGAGACGAAAGAAGCAGTGGTGGCCATGGCGCAGTGCGGAAGCAAGGATCAGAGAGAGAGAAAAGAAAAAAATTCGTTAGAAAACAGGAGGCTCTGATACCATGTAAAGTTTGTATTTAAGATTGATTAACTCAATTACATTACAGGAATATTTATAATGAATAAGGGAAAACATTGAAAACCCTACTAGAGATAATGATAAGGAAATATAGACATTTACAGAAAATAGAAGTCTATTAACAAGTAACTAGGATGACAAGGTTGGTATCGTAACAAGCTGGAAAAAAGCTGATAAGAATGAATCCCATATTAAAAATTAAAGGAAAAAGAATGGTACGTATATATGTCAACGAATGCCATGCTATATCATGATAGGATAGTCTTTTGGATTGTAACACCATCCAGCAATTCTAAAAAATATATAAAATTTAACATGGTAATTTAAACCTCCACCAAACAACTACTCAAAAAATAATAATAATAATAATAAAACAAATAAATAAATACAATGGCATATATATAAATTAATTGGTGGTGATCGAATTGGTGTTTGAGATAATTTACATGTGAAGTTCGAGAAAAGAATATAGGAACAACCCACATTGAAAAGATAAAGGGAAAGAGAATGGTGTATATTAGACCTAACACAGTTCCGGTTCGAACCATGGAACCGGAGTGGAATCGGAACCGGAACCGTTTTTTAGGCTAAATAAACTGCATATGATGTTCAGACAATAGATGGAGCTGAAATATATACATATATATATATATCCACATTTTTAGGATAAATAGACAATGAAAAGATGACTTCAAGTGGGAGAACGTAAGAGATGAATTCATTCTTCACATGGTGAATTAAATGAAGTTTGAAAAATGAAGATTTAATGGAATAATTTTTTTTTCCCAACCACTCACATTAATTGTGAGGAGACTTTGGTGAAATTTTAGCTTATGAGTCTATGAAAGGTCTTACCTCCACACCTTCTAAAAAGCAAAAGGGAATTGTTTTGAAGGCCTCCAAAGTAAAGAAGAAGGAAACTGATAACTCGGACAAAGACATGATCTTATTGTTGAGAAAGTTCAAGACATTCGTCAAGTATGAGAAGAAGGGCTTTGGATTCAAATGCTAAGACTTAAAGAAAAAGGCTCCCTTTAAGAAGTTTGAGCAGCCAATTATCTTCTTCAGCATAGGTTGTATTCAAGCTTCGCTGAATAACTAAGCTTTCACCTTAATCACCATAGGTGATTTCTTCATCAAATTTTGGTCCTTCATCCTCACTTTGACAATTCTCATCCAGGGCCTCTTCATCCATCTCTTCAACAAGGGAAATGATCTTACGGTTAGGACATTCTGAAGCAATATGGCCTAACCCTCGACACTTGAAGCATCGGATCATGAATGGACGACTTGAACTCGCTGTCATCTCTTGTTTTCCCATTGTTCTAGGTGTCACTTCTGTCTTTGTACTGTTTTTAGAAACATTTTTTGTAGTGTTAGTAGACACACCTTTCACAGTGCTCTCTTTGAACCATGATTTGGTTCCACCGCTGCGACTTTCCTTCAATTGCTTCTTTACCTTCAAGGAAAGCTTCATCAGATCGTTAAATGACTAGTACTGTTGCAATTGTATGGCGTTGTAAATCTCTGTTCATAAGCCATCAAGGTAACAAGCGATAGTCTGCTCCTCTGGTTCATCAAGATCATAAAACATCCTGAGATTGTCAAATTCTACTGTGAACTCTTCCACAGATAAATACCTCTGTTTGAAGTTATGAAACTTCAAAAATGTGTCTTGGAGATAGTGTTGTGGCATAAACTTCTTCTTCAATTCTTTCTTTATCTTAGTCCACATCACAATTCACTCATTTCCTTCTCGAACCCTTTGTTTCTTAAGGTGCTCCCACCAATTCAAAGCATGTTTCTTCAATTTGATAGCCATTAGTTTCACTTTTTTTTTTTTTTTTTTTTCCATCTTCAACATCTTTATAATCAAACACTTGTTCCACTATATTGAGTCATTCAATAAATTCTTCTGTGTGCATTTTTCCTACAAACTCTGGAATGTCTACCTTGACATTAAGTCCTCACTGCGGAAAAACATAATTTTTTCCATGACGCCTTGAACAATTCTCTCCACTTGATTCTTAACCTCGCGCACGATGAAATTGTTTAATATCATCTTCCTCGGTTAAAGCTTCATTCTCAGGACCACGATAAAACTCATTGTGTTCTTGAGTTTCGAAATGTGCAAGACGTTCTCCTAGTTGCTGCACTTGTCTTCTCAGATCATCCATTTCAATGCCACAAAGATCTCTTTCTCGCTCTGAAGGTTTTGCGTTGCCACGACCACCACAGTTGTTACAAGTAACACGACCACCCTGTCCCGCCATAGATTGCCTGTGCTCTGATACCAAAAACTGACACCAGAAAATTTAGGGATCCAAAAGATAAACAACAAATAGGAACTTGAAAAATAACAACTCGCCACTCAATTGGAATCCACCAAAGAGATAAGAGTTAGATATAAGAACTCCTTCTTCTCAAGTCAAAGACTAATTATATTCTTGAAAACTCCAGTCCGTTTATTTCCATAGCAGATAAAGGACTTAAATAAAAGCCAAGGAACATCCCTCCTTGACTTAGGTAATATCAAAGGTCCTTAGTAATTAAAAGCCATTCATGCAACTTAACTAAATACATTTAATTAGACTTGAAAGAGTGACAAAATGCATTTCACTGTTACTCAATTAACCATTGTATTGATTGAGTTGAATTGGAAAGCCTCCCGTGTCAGGGATTTATTAAAAAAAAAGTTGGGAAGAGGATATGAAAATCCAGATATCCTCCCAATGTAGATGAGTAGATGACGGAGCTTCGAGCATCTGCAATGGAGTTCAAGGCAAAATGATGGAACTTCTCCATCTGCGATGTCGTAATGGAGAAGATCTTCTCCATCACAGATGGAACCGCCATTGGAGTAGATCTGCTCCATTGATGGAGCAAATCTACTCCACCATTATGAAAAAAAAATTTCTAATTTTTTTAATTTTTTTTTTTTTTAAGATGAAATAGTCAAGCAGAGGTGTGTTTGGATTTGGATTAATGAAGATAAATGTGTTTGATTTCTCTTTGGTGCGATTTTATTGAAGGGATGATTTTTTTTTTTCTTCAAATTATACCTCATCACAATTTAAGTGAAGAAAAAAAAGAAGTATATTGGAACTCATTAATTGTGACTAAAGCTAATAAAAAAGTTTGAGAGTTTTATTTTTTTTCTAAAAAACAACAGATATATTCTTCTTTCCCTTAATCAAATTAAGATTCTACCATTTCTTTCTCTCTACATCACTCGTAACCTTTGTTTTATCTCCTAATTAGCTAAAAGCAAAAGTATTTTCGTTTAATGGTCAAAGAACCAAAGGTTCCCATAAATCTTAGCTCCTAACAAAAGAAATATAAAGTGACTAATAGTCTCACTGCTTCTTTTAGATAGGCACGTTAATTATATGATTTCTTTAATTTCATAAGATTACATACGAAACTCGGAAGTATCAAACCAGTCAAGTTTTGTTGTACGGAATGGGTTCAAGGGCAAAAATATCATTAGACATTAGCTTTCCCCGATAAAATAAATTTTGATTTTTGACAGGTTAGAAAATTAATCCCACCAAACATGAGGTTATTTATATCTCTAAATTAAACACTTTCATCCATGCAAAAGGAGTTTGTTTAATTTTCATCAACAAGGTATTTGTTTCATTCCAAAAGATCAAACGGTCCGTATAGGTCAAAATTCCGATATGTTCGGTCTCCTTTTCTTACCTATATATCCAAAACATGGCTTTGGACACATTTAATTGCATGGATTATTGGATAAACTAAGGGGTGGACATAATTTAACATAACCAACCTAAATTGAATCAGATCGACTTGCACTTATTTCAACTAGATTTTACCCAAAAAAAATCCAAAGCGAAAAGCAATTAAAGTAAATTTGCATGATGAATTTGAAGTGGATTTGGTTGCCATTAGAACGAGGAACAATTGAAGAAACAGAGACACAAAGAGCATCAATAAATTTATATATATACAAAAATTTCATGTAGAATTAATGGATATTTTTTTAAATTTAAACAAATGTTTTTGAAGATGTAATTAATAATTATATGATTTTTATTGGGTTTAATTCAAGGCAAATTAGATATTACATTATTGTGGATTGGATTTTTGTTATTTTGGGCCCAAAACAATTTTGTGGGTTGGGCTCACATAGTAAACCTACCCAATTTGGGCCAAGTCAGCCCATCTTACTAAGATAACAAGCCACGTCATCAGATTTAGCAGAAATTACTTGACACGTGGTCATCGTAGGATGACGTGACATGACACATCAGCATTAGTGTTTGATGTGCCCAGGGGCAAAGCCAAGATGTTATTATAAGGTGGGCTAAAGAAATTATGCTAACATTAACTATGGATGATTTTTTTTTTTCTTATTTTAATTTATGGTTGAAAATTTTCTTAATTTATTGTTTTTCTTGACTTAGGTATATCACAACCTACAATAGTAATTGGATTGTTAAGAAATGAAAAATACATATTTACTTTTTATTATTTAATTTTTTTTAACAACCAATGATATAAATTTAAAATGATTTGTTTTAATTATGATAGTTTAGTAAATAAAATTATAAAATATGGTTATTTTGTATTAACCTCAAACTTTTTTTTCAAAAAATCAAGCCCAGGCTAAATTGCAAACAGCTCCGCCCCTTGATGTGCCCACATATGTCACCTTTTGCCTCGTCTTCTTCCTAGTTCCATCCAACCTCTCAAAAACCGAAAAAAATGAGTGTTTTTGACTTTTTAGGTCAAAATCGAATGAAATAAAACAAAAATTCTCTGTAAATTATAAGGCTCTCAAAGCTACGGGTGGGCAGTAAGTCCGGCACCGAACCCAAAAAAAGGGAACCGAACCAAAAAAAAAGGGTGTTTGGTTCGGTTTATAAAATTAATTCGGTTTAATAATTGAAAACCGAAATGTTGACTCTAGTTGTATTTTTCTTTCTCGGTAATGAATACTGTTAGTTTAAAAAAAAAAATAGTTTTCGTTTCAAACCGGTTTGAACCGATTAAACCGCCCATGTAAGTAAAAAAAAAAAAAAAACCAAACCTTTTCTAACCTTTTGTAGTGTTCTTTCTCTTTGGAAATTATCTATCATATCCATCATTCGAACCCGTGACCTTGAATTTCTCAAGGACCTAACTTACCATCAAGTTAGAGGACCGGGTTCTTGTAGTGTTCTTTCTCATAGACGACTACGCAGCCTCTCTGTTCCTTAACCTCCGATCTGCCCAACATCCGATTTGCTCCTACAAGGCTACGACTACAAGGTTTGTCACTTTCTCTTCTTCTTTTTCTAATTTTCTTCTTCTTCTTCTTCTAATATCTTATTTTTTTGTTTCACACCTGATCTGCTCTTCTTCATCGACAGCCAAAGCTTCAACGAGAAAAACCTTCATCTCGTCCGATCTGCTTGAACGAGACCAAGGTTAATTGTTGATTTAGCTTTCTTTCTTTCTTTTAGTTAGCTTTTCTTTCTCGATTTGGTTAACAAACGTTGGTTGATTATCACAGACAAATCATGAAATTCGAATCTGTGATTGTGTGTGTCTAATTACTTATTGACTTGATTTATCAATCTGTCATTGTTCATTCTCCCAAAACTACTATACACCCTCTCTCCCTTCTCTCTCTCTCTCTCTCTCTCTCTCTCTCTCTCTGTTGTGTCGTCTTCTATTCCTACTTGAAGAGAGAGTATTGGACAGTTTAATTTTGCGATCAGGTAAAACCCTAACTCTACCATCAACAACACTCAAACTAAACATTTTGATTTTGATTTTTTTCTCATTTATTAACATATCATTTTTTTTATTATTCGCACAGATATTTATTTTTTCCAACACAGTTATCTAATATCTAATGGTTTTTAATTTAGGGAATCGTTCTCTCACGCGCTTGCTTGCTTGCATGTTCTTGAGCGATTTGATTTTTTGTTTGTTTTTGTGGTTTTTGATAGTCTCTTTAGTGTTATTGTAGCATTGCTCTTGTAATTGTTTTGTTATTTTTAAATTCTCTTCAACTTAAACTAAGTTGCGACCATTTTTGCATTGAAATGAACTATGGTGGTATGGTTTTTGCTAGATAGGTAGTTTCTTTTGGTTTTTAATTGCTTAATGTTGATTTGATTGGACAATTAGCATTTAATTTTCATGTGCATTTGTGACAGACACAAATTTGAACAAACCAACCAAAGATGTTTGCTTTGATAGCTCCATATGAGAGGATGATTCTAGTCTTACCACAATATTTTGCAGAACGGAAATCTTCTCCTTTTTAGGCAGTGTGTGGACATAAGAGTACAGTTTCTGGACCTTTTTGTGTATTTGGGTTATCGCAGCATTTTATTAAGTAGTTTTTAACAGTGGTGCAGTATTATGAGCTGCATATTAGATTTTTATGTGTTGTATAGTGAGCAAGAAGACTGTTTGGACGATTGGGAATATTGAAAATTTTAAGTAGTAAACTTGTAATTCGCTCAATTTAAGAAGTAGTAAAGGTATGTTAAGGTGAATAACTGAATATGGTCATTCACTTGAGTGTATAGTCTTGCTCAACTTGGATTATTTATGAGTGTACAGTGTACTGCATTTTGATTGATTAAATCTATTATGGTTTCCAATAAAAAGAATTAAGGGGCTGTTTCTTCTTGTGTCACCCAATTTGGTTTCTCACCGAAATTGGATGGAAAAAGAGGGAAAGGAATTAGAGTTGATGAACTTTTTCAATATCCCAAAACTAATGTTTCCTTTCCTTTCTATTCATAACCATTCAAACAACAATAATTAAAAACATTATCATTTCCTCTCCTTTCCTTTCTCTTCCATCAATCCAAATGTAGTTTAGAGTGCTTTTACTCTTTTTTTCCTTGTGTCGTTTTGTTTGTGTGCTAATATTTGCTAATCAATTCTTTAATTGGTTGGTATGCAGTTATCTGTTTCCAAGTACTAACAGGAAGATGGATCATCACAACGATCAATACCGTGCTGGAGGTGAACATCATAACAAGCCAAGTGATGAGGTGAGATTGGTGCATATATCACTGAAGCTTATAAGTCATGGCTTGACCTTGCAATTTCTTGGTTCAGTGTAACTTTATTGGAGTTCAAAAATGTACATGAATTGTATGGTCATTTTCATTACCAAGAAATTATGTCATACTTGGTAAAAATAGAAACTATGATACTATTTGCTAGATCCAGACTATTCTATTTGTTATATACATGATTGATTTTATTTATAGTGTCTTTCAGCTGGTCATGTTTGAATTGTTATAAAATTTAGGAAAATGTTTAAATATAATAATAAATACACACGCTGGATTTATCTCCTAAAGACCGTCCTGAGTTATTAAAATCTGAACGAGACTTGTGAGGTGTTGACTCTTTGATTAAGTAAGAGTTGATGGGTCTAATTGTTGCTAAAGTTAGTATGCATGGAGGAGAATGGAATTATAACACACACATACATATATATACTTGGAGGGGTCTTTCTTAGAATATATGGTTTATTTTGTTCAAAAAAATTCTTGATGCAGGAAGCTGTTGCTCGCCTTGAGGAAATTAAGAAATCGATTGAGGCTAAAATGGCTCTTCGTCAAAGCAATTTGAATCCTGAAAGGCCTGGTTAGTAAAATTTCCTAAAATTTGAGGCTAAAATGGCTCTTCCTCATGTAGTGGTCGGTGTCATTTGTAGTGTTTCTGAAATTAACTCTCTTCTAATCTATCCCACAATAGTATTATTGTAAGCAAGAGCATACCATCTTGAAAATTTTTAGATGGGAGGCGGGCATATGAGGGTCTATATGAACTGCTGCATAGATGTTGATCAAGTTTTACCTTGGTTCCAGACTCAGGATTTCTCAGAACACTGGATTCCAGCATTAAGCGCAATACTGCAATTATTAAAAAATTAAAGCAGCTAAATGAAGAGCAGCGGGAAGGGCTGATGGATGAGTTGAAAAGTGCCAATCTAAGCAAATTTGTTAGTGAGGCTGTGACAGCTATTTGTGATGCGAAGCTTAGAAGTTCAGACATACAAGCAGCGGCTCAGGTAGATTTGGATTAAAAATTTCTGGGATCACCTCCGACTATTATTCAGTATGGTTTTATATGTTCTTTCAATAAATTATATCTTGATAAATTTGTCAATTTTTTTTGAATAAATTCTTTATATTTATGGATTTCCATACTCTGTCCTCTGTGTCATTATTTTATCATTCTCGATTGGAAAAGTTTGTGGTTTCTTTTTATTAGCATAAGCTTTGTAAATGTTTTGATGGATGCAGTTTGTATTTTAATGTGCTCTTTAATACCTTGATCTGGTAGAGGACATGTAAGGTATAACTAAATGGTATGTTTATTTGAGTAGGTATAAAATTTGAGTAGGTATGCTTTATATTAATACAAGTTATTTTTGTTTCTTATCCAAAAAAAAAAAACGAAAAAAAGAAGAAAGATTAGGTATGCTCTATGCCCATGCATGTGTGCAACTTTTGCTGCATGTTGCATAGTGCATGTGCTAATTAAATAAGCACTGATCCCCATGTTTTTTTTATTGTAATTAGTACTATGTTTTGCCCCCCCTTCTGATTTGTGTCTGACACTTGTTTACTCTTCAAAGATATGCTCATTGCTGCATCAACGATACAAAGATTTCTCACCTTGCCTGATTCAAGGACTCTTGAAAGTATTCTTCCTTGGAAAATCTGGGGATGACTTGGATGTGGACAGGAACTTGAAGGCCATGAAGAAGCGCAGCACTCTGAAACTCCTCTTGGAACTTTATTTTGTTGGTATTATAGAAGATAGCAGCATTTTTGTTAATATCATTAAGGATCTTACTAGTCTGGAACACTTAAAAGATCGAGATACCACACAGACAAATTTGACTCTTCTTGCTAGTTTTGCTCGACAAGGAAGAATTTTTTTAGGACTTCCACTATCTGGACAAGAAATTTATGAAGAGGTAAACCTTTTATTTTAAATAAATGGTACTTTTTTAATATCATATTATCTTTTTCTGTATTTAATGGTATTTAACTGTTTGATTCTTGCCCTAGTGTTTCTGCTTTTTTTGTTTAAGAAAAAAAAAAGCTTATTGGCAATTTTTTTAAAGCAGCAGCTACTGTGGTCTTATCTGCGACCAATCTGATGACATTTTGCTACAGTTTTTTAAGGGCCTTAATATCACAGCAGATCAGAAGAAAATTTTTAAGAAGGCATTTCATACATATTACGATGCTGTCCAAGAACTTCTTCAGTCTGAGCATACTGTAAGTTTTATTTTACAGTTTTATATGTAGATGGTAGTACTTCTTTTTTAGTGTTCAGTTCTAAATCTTCTTCAAACCTGATCGTTTTTCTTTAGTTGATGATTTGTTTTTACCCTTAATAGTCACTACGCCAAATGGAGCATGAAAATGCCAAGATTTTAAATGCCAAAGGAGAGCTCAGTGAAGAAAATGCCTCTTCGTATGAAAAGCTACGAAAATCTTACGACCTCTTGTACCGCAATGTATCCTCGTAAGTCACTTGATGATTTCATTTTCATTTTGTTGAGAGTTAGGAGGCTTAAAACCAGATTCCACTAAGTTACCGTCTAATTTCTAAGTGTATTTGATGATTTTATCCTTTGATGACCTGATATTTTTGAAGTCCCCTTATGAATTTTCTTGTCAACAGTTTAGCAGAAGCACTTGATATGCAGCCTCCAGTCATGCCTGAGGATGTTCACACAACTAGGGTTACTTCTGGAGAGGATGCTTCTTCTCCTGCAGCTGGCAAAGATTCTTCTGTTCTAGAAGCTGTGTGGGATGATGAAGATACTAGGGGTTTCTACGAATGCTTACCAGATCTCAGGTTAGTGTTAGTACTTCATATCCACTTATGTATATGTGTATGTGTGTGTATAAGCAAAGTTTATGTATATATACATTTGTAAGAAAAAGAAAGATAAAAGAATAGTAGAAGCTTTCACTTAGAGGGCGTGGTTAACTAAATTTGCTTGCTTAAAATATTCATAACAAACAATTTATGTTCTATTCAGAGCATTTGTTCCAGCAGTACTATTGGGAGAAGCAGAGCCCAAAGTGAATGAACAATCTGTGAAGGAGCAAGAGCAAGCAACTGTAAGGAATCAGAAACTTCCACCGACTTTGATCATTATATGAGTTAGCCATATTATTTATTTCTTTTTTCTTTTCCTTGAACAAAAACATTTGTATTGAACAAAAAGATTTACAAGCGCACAAGTTGCGATTTTTTTTTTTTTTTGAACATTTGTATTGTTTAATTCTTATTGATCAACGACAATTGCAAACTATATATAAATGTAAGAGACACGACATTGTACAAGTTGCTTTAGTGATGTGCAAATTATGGCTGACCTTTTACGTTGCCTTGAAGTATCTATTTCATAAAGATCTAGCCTTTTCTAGCTTTACTCTTTTTCTTGCTTTACACAAATTTTGACATTTCCAGACTTTTTACTCCTAGAACCAAAGAATTTGAAATAACAAAGATATATGTGTGAATAGTAGCTTGGGAGGTTCTTAATAGTGCTACAAATAAAATTCAGACCAAAAATCTGGATTCTTGGGTTTCTTGGTCAGCTTTTATTCCGGCCTCTTGTATTTGCTTTCATACATTATGAAACGGCACTTGTTTTCTGCCATCTGATTACCGTTTCTCCGTGGTAGTATGAATGTCTTTGTATGTAAGAATTTTTTGGTAAAATTTGCTGTGATGTTGGTTGGCAAGCTTATAGAAAGGCTTTTCTTTGTAAGGAATCGGCTTCTGAACCAGAGCAAGGTCAATCGGCTATCCAAGATACTGCAGAGGTTGCTGCAGATTCTAGTACTTTGCAGGAGGCTAAATCTGTTGAGAAAGGAAAGGATAAGGAAGAAAAGGATAAAGAAAAGGCTAAAGACCCAGACAAAGAGAAAGGAAAAGAAAAAGATCCAGAAAGAAAAGGGGAAACTGAAAAGGAGAAACTTAAAGGTCTTGAAGGGTCAAATTTGGATGCTCTGTTGCAGAGACTCCCAGGCTGTGTCGGCCGTGACCTAATAGATCAATTGACTGTAATCATGCCTCTGTCCTTAAATGTTTTTTTTTTTATTCTCTCTTTTTTTGCCTTGGTTTACAATGAAGATTATATCTTTTATTCTATATCTTCAGGTGGAGTTTTGTTATTTGAATTCAAAGTCAAACCGGAAAAGGCTTGTGAGGGCATTGTTTAACGTTCCCAGGACCTCTTTGGAACTGCTGCCATACTACTCACGCATGGTTGCAACACTGTCAACTTGTATGAAGGATGTCTCTTCTATGCTCTTGCAGATGCTGGAGGAAGAGTTCAATTTCTTAATAAATAAAAAGGTCTGATTTGCAGATCGATATAGGTTCTCTGTAAATAGGGGTGGCTGGTTATGTTCCATTTCATCTGTGTTGTTATTTCTTTTCGTTAAGTTATATATTATTTTTATCCTAAACTGTAATTTTTCATTGCAGGATCAAATGAACATTGAGACCAAAATTAGGAATATTAGGTTTATTGGAGAACTCTGCAAGTTCAAAATTGCATCAGCTGGCCTTGTTTTTACTTGTCTGAAGGTATATTCTGAGTATCTGATTGATAGACAGGCTTCCTGTTATGTAGTGGGCCTAGTGGCAGATTTATATATTCTAGCTAGTGTGACTTGGATCATTTTATATAGATCTCTAAGCCATTCTATGCTTAATTAGGGTGTTTTCATGTTCTAACATTTGGTAGATCTGTGTAGCTTATTTAAATGCTTTACCACAAGCTTTAAATTTTTCTATTGGTTCTTTTATTACCTTCTGTTTTCAGAAGAGTAAAGAAGAAATATTTGGTGATTTCTTGCTGTGCTGATGTCTCTGCTTCTTTTCTTCTTCTTCTTCTTAAGAAACATTTGGTGATTTGTTGCTGTGCTGATGTCTCTGTTTTCTTCTTCTCCTTCTCCTTCTCCTTCTCCTAAAAGTAGCTTTTGCTGCCTGTGAAATTTTAGATTATTTTTTATTAAGCTTGAGATATCATAAGTGGAGTGTTTACAAATTGTTTCTTTTCCTTGTTACCAGGCTTGTTTAGATGATTTTACTCATCATAACATCGATGTTGCTTGCAATCTACTGGAGACATGTGGCCGCTTTCTATATCGGTCTCCTGAAACTACTGTACGGATGGCCAACATGCTGGAGATATTGATGCGCTTGAAGAATGTTAAAAATTTGGATCCTCGGCATGCCACTCTTGTAGAAAATGCTTATTACCTATGCAAACCGCCTGAAAGATCCGCACGAGTCTCTAAAGTCCGTCCTCCATTGCATCAGGTATAAATCATTATTGTACTTGAAAAACCCAATATTTTCATCCATTTTGGTCGTTACTGTATAGTTTTTGCTATCCTATAGAATGGTTGTTTTGTAATTTGTGCGGACTTCATGTGTCGTGTGTCAATTTTATTTCTTTTGTTAATAATTTTTTATGCAATTTCCTATTATTAACCTTTCATCTGATGCATCTTGCAGTATATCAGGAAGTTGCTATTCTCAGATCTTGATAAGTCTTCCATTGAGCATGTGCTGAGGCAACTTCGTAAATTACCATGGAGTGATTGTGAGTCATACCTTTTAAAGTGTTTTATGAAGGTTCATAAAGGGAAGTATGGTCAGATTCACTTGCTTGCTTCTCTCACTGCTGGTTTAAGTCGCTATCATGATGAATTTGCCGTAGCTGTTGTTGACGAGGTTTGCTTCTATTGCTCTTAAGTTTATTTTTGGGATTTCTGATAACAGGACCTTGACCTTGACAGAAGATGTTATTGTTATTTACCAATATGCCTGAATAATTGTTGGGTGTGTTTATATCAGTCATGTTATGATGCTGCTTTTAGGATTTGTGAGTGAAGCACGTGGTCACTAGAATGCACTAGATTTTTTTGTTTCTGAAGTATAAAAGGAAGATTTTGATTCTGCGTTCTCTTATAATCAATTGAATACATTGACATCGTGAAAGTTATAGGGCGAAGAAACATTCAAATTGATCATGAAGTTTCTTATATACTATGGATGGTGCCTGATAGGCTATTGGCAATGACATGGATGTGTTATATGAGTGAAAGAGTTAGTGTACTGGTTTTTTTTTTCTACTGAGTACTGACTTGAGGTCTGAAATTTGGAATTTAAAGAGTGTGTGTGGTTCATGTCAGCCAGCAATGGGGTTTTAAGTGTGTAAATATGGCAAGGCACACAACTTATTTGTTTTATGTTCTTTTCATTTGTAAACAGATCTGGCCCTTAAAATTCTCTTGGAAACTCTTGTAGGAAAACTGTGGATTGTTTGCAAATGGCTATATTTAGAGCTTTTGCTGAATTGTAACAGTTACATCATTTACTTTTAGGTTTTGGAGGAAATCAGGCTTGGACTAGAATTGAATGACTATGGGATGCAGCAGAGGCGCATTGCTCATATGCGTTTCTTAGGAGAGCTATACAACTATGAACATGTGGACTCATCTGTTATTTTTGATACTCTTTATTTGATTCTCATCTACGGTCATGGCACAGCAGAGGTATGGGTTTTGTTCTTTTCTATTTTTTAACATCTCTTGCGTACTGGGCTTTTGCAGCCATGTTTTGGAAAATTTTATACAGCCTTAAAAGTGGAGAATCCATCATACTTGTGCATTATGTATGCATTACACTTGTCTTATCATTTGTCTTATAGTTTAATCTTTGATGAAAGACATGCTCAGGATGGACTATTGTATGTTCTCGTCTATTTTATAACATCTTGTTGTGTTTTTGGCTCATCAAAACCCAAGTCAAAGCTTAAGAAGGAATCTTATTTGGATTAGGAGAAAATAAAGTGTGCACATAATTTCCTATTGGGATTGGGAAATTATATTTTCTCAAGAGTCCCAAATCAACTAGTATTAGGAAATAAGTTAGCTTTTCCTATTCTAAAAGGATTTAGGAGTCCTATTCTAGCAAGGAATGTAACCCAAGTCCTATATCTATAAATAGGGCTGTTGGGAGCTTATTTTAAACACAGAAAAAACAGCAAGCATACAAGGGGTAGAGAGCAAGAGTGATAGAGAGGTTCTAGTAAGGTTTTGGGGAATTAGCTAAGGGGTTTCAATAAGTATCTTGTAACCAAGCGTTTTTCTTCATAGTGCTAGTGATTTCTCAAGAGAGATCACACGAGGACGTAGGCAAAGTTAGCCGAACCTCGGTAAATTCTTGTGTTTGTGTGTGGTGTGTTTTCTTTTTTTGTTCATATTTTATTCCGCATATTCGCATATCATTATCCTATAAGTTTATCACCGTAGTCTATCACCATAGTCTATCGAGAAAACACGATCAATAAGGGAGGTTAAAATCAACACATCTATGGCGTACTTGGCTTTTTCAGCCATGTTTTGTAAAATTATATACGGCCTTAAAAGTGTAGAATCCATTATCCATATGCTACACTTGTGCATATTTGTCTTATTATTTGTCTTATAGTTTAATCACCAGTGAAAATTACATACAGTTTTAAAAGTGTAGAATCCGTTATCCGAATGCTACACTTGTCTTATCATTTGTCTTATAGTTTAATCTTTTGAGGAAAGACACGTTCAGGATGGACTATTGGGTGTATTGACAGTTATGCATCCACTAAGAATAGATCCTTATCAAACACACATCTCATGCTGAATTTATCTTGGAAAATATGGCTATGAACTTAACTGTTTGGTGTACTAAATGTGTGGCTGCTTGTATTTTGTGGCTTCTATATTATAAATTTTTGTTAGATTTTGTTGTGTTGTTTTAATTTTTGATTATCTAGTGCAATCATTCTTCTCTTGGATGATGATACAATTTTGGTAATTCATGTTATCAGCAAGATGTTCTGGATCCACAAGAAGATTGTTTCCGCATCAGAATGGTTATTACTCTTCTTGAGACTTGTGGGCACTACTTTGACCGAGGATCTTCCAAGAGGAAACTTGATCGATTCTTGATACATTTCCAGAGGTATGTTCTCAGCAAAGGTGTGCTACCACTGGATGTCGAATTTGACTTACAGGTCAGCAACACTGCTCTTCTAAAAGATAATCGCCATTGTATGGAATTACAGAATTTAGAGAAATTAGGCTTCATAATTTAGCATTAATTTTTGTTATAGAATGATGCAGCAAAAGATTGTTATCTATTTGAATGAAAATGCTTAAGCCACGTTGATGAAAATGTATTAACATAGGGATATCTTAAGATCTAAGTGATAGTATAAAAATGAAAGTAAACCTTTAACATGCACAACTTATTTACTTGTGGATTGTAACGAAACTAGAGCCAGGATCTTGCAAGGATTAACAACCATTCTACCTCTATTATAAAGCGTGCATTCCTTTATATCCTTTGCATATGCTATTTAAGAATTAGCCTTATCTGGACATATTTTGTTGGATAATATTATCTAGTGTTTTGTATATCAAGCAAGCTCATAAAATGAAGCATTTTGTAGGATTTATTTGCGGACTTACGTCCCAACATGACTCGATACTCTTCCATTGAAGAAGTTAATGCTGCGCTGATAGACCTTGAGGAGCATGAATGTAATGTATCAACTGAAAAGGTTCATGGTGACAAGTACTCTGACGCTGAAAAGTCGTCAGGCCGGACTACTACCAACTCCATCTCATCTAATGGAAAAAGTGGTGTACGTGGTACTGAGGAAAATGGGGGAGTACATGAAGACAGTGACAGTGATTCAGGGAGTGATACCATTGACCCAGAGGGACATGATGAAGAAGGGTTGGATGAAGAGAATCATGATGAAGGTGACAATGAGGATGATGATGATGATGAACGTGGCGGGCCTGCTTCTGATGAGGATGATGAAGTTCGTTTCAGACAGAAGCTGGCAGAGGTTGACCCTGAGGAAGTAGCAAATTTTGACCTAGAGCTCAGGGCTGTCGTTCAGGAGAGCATGGAGCAGCGAAAGCAAGAGCTGCGAGGCCGACCTGCCTTAAATATGATGATCCCAATTAATGTGTTTGAAGGGTCCTCAAGGGATCATCATGGAAGAATGGCTGGGGAAAGTGGTGATGAGGCATTGGATGAGGACATCGGAGAAGACAAAGAGGTTCAGGTGAAAGTTCTTGTGAAGCGTGGGAACAAGCAACAAACAAAGCAAATGTATATTCCTAGAGATTGCTCCCTAGTGCAGAGCACGAAACAGAAAGAAGCAGCCGAGTTGGAAGAGAAACAAGACATCAAGAGGCTGGTCTTGGAGTATAATGATAGAGAAGAGGATAGCAATGGGCTGGGAACCCAGACACTCAATTCTCATTGGATCCCAAGTGGAAGTGGCAGAGTTGCCAGCCGTGGTAGCTTATGGGAAGGACCTGGCCGGAGAACCGGTGGCTCACGTCATGGGCATCATCATTATCCAGGCAGTGGGGTCTATCACAGCAGAAGAAAGTAAACTATTAATGGCTAAAGAAGGTGAAATATATTGACTTGCAGGCACAACCTCTCTCAATTAGGATGTTAATTCTATAACAGTGGAAGAAGTGAAAATTTTCTGATTCGGACAAATTTAGAATGACATCTTTTAGCATGAACTTGTACTCTTTAGTTAGATTATTATGTCATCATATGAGTTTGATGCAGCAAAGAATTCGTCGTGTCTTCCCGCTCCACAGATGAGAGCCATGCCTTCTAGGACGAGGACTACTGATTACTTTGATGCTCGATGATTTGGCAAGGTAAATATATCTGATTCTTCTCTTGTTGGGAGGTTACATACTATGGAAATGAATATATCTTGTTAGAAAAATGGTAATGAGGAGTGATACAAATACAAAGGTTTTCCGTGTAATCGTGTATGATTTTATAGGGCGGTGATTTGCAAATACGACTGGGGTTGTGTAATTAGATTCTAAGCATCTTTAACTAATCAGTATTTTTATGTATTCTGATATATCTGTGAATACAAAGAATCGGGATTGATAAACAAATCCCCAGCCTCTTAAGTTTATGTATATTAGGCTTTTGGCTAGTGCTGTTATATGTTGATTCGATTTGAAGTTGCTGCTTAAATGTTTTTCTCTTTATGTACATCAGTGGTTTTCAAGAATTTCAGTATTGTCTACCATTGTTTGATTTGATTGTAAATAGAAGTCTTGTGCTGTGCAATTTTAGGTCAGATGTGAACACGAATACCGAATTTGATGGAAGGTTTAGTAATTTTTTTTTTTTTGAAAAATGTTTTTTCTTTTATTAACTAAGTACTTTTATCCCATTATTTATTTATTTATTTATTTTTAGAATTGATGAAAATCATGGATACTTTTTAAGTTTTATCAGTTAAAATTTATGTTTTTTTGTATCTCTTTGAATCGAACACGAAACATTTGAATTTACAGGTCTCGCATCTTCACTCATATATTAATGAATTATGACATTGTTGAGTCACTAATTCAATTCTCTCCTTTTTTTTTCTTTATCATAAAAATTGTAGCATTTGAGCATTTGAAGCCTTTAGATATATGTTTAATATGTAAACAGTAGCATTTACCTAGCCTTTTCAAAGGGATGATGACACTACTGCTATACTATATCTCTGTGATAATATATAAAATCAAAATCAATATCCAATTTAAGTGGTGATATCTAGTCTAGTCATTCAAAAAGCTCAGAATATTCCCATTATTGCCTTCATTCAAACCCTTACCCACCATTTGTGGATTGACATAAACCTTTTGGTTTGCAGGTGTCATTCCCCAACCCGTACAAAGAGAGAAAAGGCAGAGGCACCAAAAAAGACTTTTTTACTGCTTGGAATTTGGTTCTTCATAAACTTGGTGACCGTAAACATCTATACCATACCATTTTCAGGTCATTTTGTTAATCAAATTTGTTTGCCACAAACGGTACATGTGGGGAGTCCTAAAGAATTCCATTTTGAGTATCAAGTACAATTGGGTGGGTAACCCTTTTCTTAGGGTATGGTAGCCTTTTTCTACATTTATTACTTCCTTTAAAAGGATAAAGCAAAGGTTTATTCATCTACAATTATATATTATCCCGTGTTTACAGTTTGCATGAATGAGGTGTTGCTTGTCCATGTTTTAGAAGGATTCTCCATTCATATAATATAGGTAATACTTAAAAAGAATTCTATCATCAATCAAATAAAGAAAATAGTAATGTATTGGTGAAAAGATTCACGAATTATGTTAAATTTTGTGTGAAACATAAACGGCTATTGATATTAACTCTATAATATATTAGTATGTATAATAAACCCAAAAATGAATGTGGTGTTGCTTGTTCACGGCTAAAGAAGGAATCTCATTTGTAGGTAAATGACTAAATGTTCATTTCTATAGTCATTTATAAGAGGAGAAAAAAATAAAGTCAAAGATTTTGTTTGAATTTCTTGTTTACTTTTGAGTTCGATATAATTATTGAGTAAGACAAAATTATATGAAGGGTTATTGGCACCGGTCCCGTTGAATTTTAGCGAGTTTGCATTTTAACCTCTAAACTTTTTTTTTAGGTATTTAACCCCTTTGAACACTTCTTTTCTTTTTACTTTGTTCAAAGTCCTCACGCGTCCATTTTTCTATCATGGTAAATTGTACTAAGTTCCCCTGGCTATATGTATAATTACATCAAATCGAAAGCAATATAATAATATAACCCAAATGCCCCTTTGACCAAATTTTAAAAATCAAATTATAAAAATAAAAATTTAAAATTTAAAATTGAAATAATGGTAAATAATAATAATATTCTGAATTTTTTGATAAAGAAAATTAAACAAATAGAGAAATGAAAAAATTAAATTGATTTAACAATTATTTAAATGATCTTTTTTATTTAAATATCTCTAAATATAAAACCCAAATTATCCTTTTTATTTAAGTATCCCTAAATATCATTTGTTCATTTACAATAACAAGGGTATTAATAATGTTAATAAAAAATAATAATGATAATAATAATAATAATAATAAAATAATAATGATAATAATAATAATAATAATATAAAAAATAATAATATTAATATAAATAAATAATAAATTATTTTTAAAAAATAGGAAAAAATTCAGTAGAGAACTTACGCATCCAAGTACTAGATCGTGTTGCATGCAAAGTAGTTCAAATTATGTTAAACAAATTAGTTAACCTAAATCAGCATTCCCATTGGATTAATAATCCACCTTATCATGGTTTAATATGCATGCATAACACATACACTATAATTTAAATTTTTCTTTAAATAATTTATGAATAGTGTTTTTTTGTTTAAATATTACAATTAATTTGAGGCTTGAGTGAGAGGGACACCTCTTAGACCTACAACCTTGATGATATAGTTGTGTATAATCATTGTATCAACTTCATCTCATCAAATTTATTTGACGAATTTATGTAACTTTTTTTTGAACGATATAAATTTATGTAACTAAACACTTGTATAAAGTTATATTATAATATAGATCATCCAATCACTCATGTGCCCTTTATATACATTGCATTATCTTCTTTTCTATTAGTTTTATATACCACATGTAAATAAAATTAACTCAAAATCTAACTCATTTTTTTTAGTATAATTTATGTATTAAGAGTTATATATATTTTTTATAAAATAAAAAATAAAATAATTTTTTTTTAAATAATAATAAAATTGATTAGATAGTAAAATAGATTTGTGAAAAAAAAAGGGAAATCTCCTTAATAAATAAGGAAAATCAAAGAGATACAAAAGTGTACCTCTTTTGAAATTCCTTTTTATCTCTATCTGTTACTGAAATCTGAGCAAGTGGCTACCGGGTTTTAATAACTTTGGTGGTTAGGAAATTACTCTTTTACCCTTATGACTGTCCGCTTTGTTGTTGTTTTCTACCGTGATAAACTGATAATGTGATATTCACTGGTTTTGGTGTTTAACTTGAGTTCAATATTAGGATTTATGAAATGTTGGGTTTAGGGGTGTCCATCACAGCATCTCTAATAGGTCCCCGGTTAATGTTAACCATGGTTGAAATATATAAACCCAATTATTGTTATTATTTAATTTTTGTTATCTTGTACTACACTATCTTTCAATTTGTGAGCACCATCTTAACATCACAGTGTCAATAGCATCTTCAAAAAAAAAAAAAAAAAAAATCTTTGACCATCAGACATACTATCATAGATCGACATGTAAACCGGGCTGGGTCAGCCCAGGCACGGCCCAGCACGGCATGACTAGATAATTGTTAAGATGTGTTTTGGTACGATCCAACAATGTAGTATGTTGGGCTGAGTTGTATGGCACATTGGGCCAGCATGGCATGCAAAAAACAGGATCCGAATGTGGGCCGTATTGGCACGGCATGAAAGTAGTCTGAATGGGTGCTGAGCAAAGAGTACAAGACAATAAATCATTCCAATAAAATCTATAATGAAGTACTTTACATTTTAACAATAATTTTATCCAACCAATAATTAAAACAAATTTAAGAATTTAAAGTTCATAATTTAAATACAATCTCATATTTAATATTTTATATCCTTTTAAAAAAAGTTGTTGTACATGAGTAGATACATGGACTGACCTACGGACCAGCACAATATGTATTGGACTGTGTTGGCACGTGTGTCATGCTATGCTACATCTATAATTGTCTTGCCGTGTTAGGCCTGACAAGACACTATTTTGTAAATGGTCCATAGCCCACATGAGCCTTGCAAATGTGGGCCGTGCCAGCCCAATATTGTCCATTTTACATCTCTAATTATAGATAGGTTTTTTTAAAGTGAGGAAGTTTATTTGAGGGGGTAGGTGAGATTGATTAAGTGAGAGAGTACAAAGGTTGGTTAAAAAAAATCTGAGTGGTTTATTTTCAATGTTTTGAGAGCATCTCCAACGGAGAGCACCAAAGTTTATACCAAATTGGTATAAAAAGAGTATCTTTTTGAAATATTCTTACACCAAATTTTTTCTCACTCCAATGATTGATATTAAATTTTACACGAAAAGAGTATCTTTAAAGAATATTCTCCCAATGTAACATTAATTAAATGTATAATTAATAAGTAAATTAAATATGTATATCAATATTTATATCATTTTAAAGATCTCAACGAGAACTTTCTAACGGTATATTGTTTTTGAATACATATTGTTATAATTAAATATGGAAGGACATTTAACAACAGAAAAAATATATATATATATATAAAGGGGTCATACTACCGTACTGGCCCAATAACGTTATTGGACTTAATAACTACCATTGGATTGGACAAAAGCAAATCCAATGGATATTATTAAAATTTGAAAAAATATCTTTTATTACAGTAAGAACTTAAAACTTTTTCAACTGGTTTCTTTTCTTTTATTTTTCAAATAATTAATAATAGTAGAAGATAAGAAAGTATATCAGGTGATAAATGATTAAATTTTTTTTTTTTTTAAAAAAGGATTTATATTACTTAAAAAAAGAAAAGAAAAAGGATTTAATTTATAAAAAAAAACGAATTTCTCTAAAAAAATATGTATATATCCGATTTTAACATTATGAAAAAAGATAATAAAAAACCGTCAAATTAATGGAACCTTAAACCAAATTGTCTTCACGATTCTTTCATCTTCATCTTTTTTTTTTTACATTCTAAAGGAACCCTAAGCCAAATTCACGCTCGTTTAGTATCCTAAAGAGAGTTATGAAGGTTGTGTTTGCTCATAGCTTTATTAGAGAATATTCATTATTTTTCTCTCACCATATGTGGCTTCAAAAAAAAAAGTACTTTGTCCATTTCTGTTTCAAAATATATGAGTTCTAAATTTATAATGGATTTTTTTTTTTTAATTTTTTGATAATGGAAATCATGTGATAGTTTTTAAGTATAACTTTCTACATGAAACTTATTACAAAACACATATATTTTGTTACACGTATAAATAAAGTTGTTACATGCTACGTCAAAGTTGTTACAACTTATAACTTTATTGTTACACATCATGTCAGATTTGTTACAACATTAAATCGTTACTATATACATCTTAATTTAAAAAAAAATTATGTAAAACTCGTTACATAGTATGAATATTTTATTACCCATATAAAATGAGTTGCTACATAATACGATAACGTTGTTACAACTTACAACTTTTTCGTTACATATTAAACCAACGTGAAATTGTTACCACAAATATTTTAACTACAACTTTCTATGTGAAACTTGTTACAAAACACATATATTTTGTTACCCATATAAATCGAGTTGTTACATGCTACGTTAAAGTTGTTACAACTTACAACTTTATTGTTACACATCATATCATATTTGTTACAACGTTAAATCGTTACCACATACATCTTATTTAAATTTTTTTATGTAAAACTTATTACATAGTAAGGATATTTTGTTACCCATATAAAATTAGTTGTTACATGATACAACAACATTGTTACAACTTACAACTTTTTCGTTACACATCAAACCAACGTGAAATTGTTACCAAAAATATTTAACTACAACTTTTTACGTAAAACTTGTTACAAAACACATAGATTTTGTTACCCATATAAATTGAGTTGTTACATGCTACGTCAAAGTTGTTACAACTTATAACTTTATTGTTACACATCATGTCAGATTTGTTACAACGTTAAATCGTTACCACATGCATCTTACTTAAATTTTTTTATGTAAAACTTGTTACATAGTATGGATATTTTGTTACCCATATAAAATGAGTTGTTACGTGATATGACAACGTTGTTACAACTTACAACTTTTTCGTTACACATCAAACCAACGTGAAATTGTTACCACAAGCATTTTAACTACAACTTTCTACATGAAGCTTGTTACAAAACACATATATTTTGTTACTCATATAAACCGAGTTGTTACATGCTATGGTAAAGTTGTTACGAGCTATGAATTTATTGTTACATATTACTTAAAATTTGTTACAAAATTGGAATTTTTTTTTAAATTGTTACCACACACATCTAAATTACAACTTTTTATCCAAAATTTGTTAGATTGTACAGAAATTATGTTACATGTAATTTATCATATAAAAAATAATAAAAATAATTATAAATATTTAAAATGAAATTTTAATTCAAAAATTATTATGTTACAAATATTTTATATAATTAAATCAAATAAATATTAATTTCAAAATATAATACATCAAAAATATTTTAAAAATTAAACAATATATATTTTTATTTTCTGAAAATAATAATAGTTAAAAAAAAAATTAGACTATTTTAAATATGTTATATTATAAATGTTTAATTAAATTAAATACAAATTCAAACAATAAAAAATATCATATATTTATTTAAATCACAGAAGATTATTGTGAGGATATGTATAAAAAATATAATCCTTATCTAATTATTATTTAAAATTATTTAACACAATTATTTAAATTAAATTAAATAAGATTATTACATTTTTATAATAAAATAACTTGAAAGTAACTGGGTAACTGGTTATAACCAGTTACTCATCTTTTTTTTAAATTTTGGTTGCCACATGTCAGTAAAGTATTGGAAGAATCTTGTAATAAAATTCCAATAACGTTATTGAGATTTAATCTCCCAATAATGTAGCCAGACCCATATATAAAGTATTTGGTGCTGCACTACTCACCAACACCAATTTTTTTTCTTGGAAATTAGATTTTTGTGTTGCATTAAAGCACAACTTTGCACCAAATTGGTGTTGGAGCACCAAAATGATGCTCCATTGGAGATGCTTTGAGAAAAGTCATTAATATTCTCTTTTTTCCAGACTAGCTATTTCCTTGTTATAAAATTGAGAGGGTGTTGTTAACCTATTGCATTTTGATTTTTATTTGCTCTTTACAGTTTGGCTAACATTTATAAATTGCTTGTCCACTCTTTACTTAGATTTAATTGTATGGATTATTGGATAAAGAATTCCATTTTGAGTATCAAGTACAATTGGGGGTGACCCTTTTCTTAGGGCATGTTGGTCTTTTTCTATATTTATTACTTCTTTAAAAGGGTAAAGCAAAGGTTTATTCATCCGTATTTTTAGTTTGCCAGGTCCACTGATGAGCGGTGTATTTGGTCACCGTACTGAAAATATGACATGTGGTATAAATTATGATAATTTTGTGTGAATTATACCCAAAAACAAAGTGCATGAATGAGGTCTTGCTTGTCCATGTTAAAGAAGGATTCTCCATTAATATAATATAGGTAATGCTTAAAAAGAATTCTATCATCTACCGAATAAAGAAAATAGTAATATATTGATGAAAAGGTTCACGAATTATGTTAAATTTTGTGGAAACATAAACAACTCTTGATATTAACTCTATAATATATTAGTGTATATATATATATATACCCAAAAATGAATGTGGTATTGCTTGTCCATGGCTAGAGAAGGATTCTCATTTGTAGGTAAATGGCTAAATGCTCGTTTCTACTATCATTTATAAGAGGAGAAAAAAATTAAGTCTAAGAATTTGTTTGAATTTCTTGACTTTTGAGTTTGATATAATTATTGAGTAAGACACAATTATAACAAGAGTAATGCCAAGTGTCCCAAATTTTTTTCTTAAAATTCTTCCTAAATGGTGTGGCACACAAGGTGTCAACATCTTGTAAATCTTGAGAATATGTGGTGAGTAATGTAATGTTAACATTTCACGTGCCTCATCATTTAGGAAGGAATTTGGGTGGGACACCTAGCATTACTCGTATAACAAATATGAGTTTTGAAAAAAAATTCAATAGAAAACTTATGCATCCAAATAAAAAATTGTGTTGCAAAGTAGTTCAAATTATGTTAAACAAATTAGTTAACCTAAATCAGCATTCCCATTGGATTAATAATCCACCTTATCATGGTTTAATATGCATGCATACCACGTACACCATAATTTAAAATTTTATTTAAATAATTTATGAATAATGATTTTTTGTTGTTGAAATATTACAATTAATTTGAGGCTTGAGTGAGAGGGACACCACTTAAACCTACAGCCTCGATGATATAGTTGTAACTTGTAAATGTTAAATCAGTATATCAACATCATCTCATCAAATATTTCAAAAAGTATCTATATATGTGTGTGAAAAAGAAATGACAAATTAGGTAATTATATATTACTTCATTAATTAAAGTGTCCTTCATAGTCATAAGTTGTTGAAACAACGACTGACAATCCATTTCAAATGAGTAACTAAATTTAAATTACGTAGTTCTTAAAACTAATGTTTGAAATTTTTGATGTAGAATTGACAATGAAATTGGAATATAATATATATAAGGCTGAAAAACAAGCAGCTATAAATGATAATAAACGGAAAGAAAAAAAAGAGAATGAGGTTGATAACTAACAAGTCATGAAGATTGTATTTAAAGATAAAATATGCATGCAAAATATTATCATATGCATACAAAATGCATACAAAAGTTTGATTATCTAGAAATAACAATAATATTATGAACCAATCTACTTGTAAATTTGTGAAGCTTGATCGGTTTAAACATAAAGTATACATGAAATATTATCACGTAAAATGAAGAAGATATGTACATATTTCATTATGACTATAATAGATTTGAGTATTTGTGAATGAAAAACGTCTTATGTTATTCATAATAGAGGTCGGTATTTATACACAGTTCAGTATGAGGAGATTGACTCCGACTACATTACCTAAATATAATAGAATTACAACTGTACAGTTCTAGTATATGTAGGATAGTTCACATAATTGAATTACTGTTATTATGCCCCCACAAGATAGTGCTTCCGGCTAGGATGCCTATCTTGTTTCGATGACTGGTGAACTGAATCCAAGACAGTGGCTTCGTCAACGAGTCAGCTAGCTGATCATTTGTGTGAACATGCGCAATTCGAAGCTGTTTTCTGGTGACTTGATCGCGAACAAAAAAGAAGTCGATGGTGACATGCTTCATGCGACTATGAAAGATGGGATTCGCACGAACATATGTGGCTCCTACATTATCACAGTAAATAACCGGAGGTCCTGGAACATGTACCTTGAGTTCAGTGAGAAGATTACCAAGCCAATTTAGTTCAGCTGCTGCGGATGCAATGGCGCGGTACTCAGCCTCTGTGGAGGATCGGGCGACGGTGTGCTGCTTCTTAGAGCTCCAGCTAATTGGTGTGGAGCTAAGAAATATGATGTAAGCTGTAGTGGATCGCCGATCATCAGGATCCCCTGCCCAATCGGAGTCAGCAAATGCATGAAGTTAAGTTGATGACTTCCGATTGATAAGTAAACCATAATCTAGTGAGCCCTTGAGATAGCGAAGGACACGCTTCACAGCATTCCAATGGATTGTGGTTGGACGATGCATGAACTGAGATAATTTATTGACCGCAAATGAGACATCCGGCCAAGTGAGGGATAGATATTGAAGAGACCGCACCACCTGCCGGTATTGGGTTGCATCAGTTGGAGCACTGCCATCAACCAGTTTGAGTGTATCAGATGTAGAGAGGGGAGTGGAGACAGGCTTAGCGTCGAGCATATTAGCTTTGGTCAGAAGATCGTGAATATATTTCTGCTGAGAGAGAAATAATCCACGAGGGGAGGAGTGAGCTTCAACCCCTAAAAAAAATGCAAGCTGACCCAAATCCTTGAGTGAGAATCGTTGAGCTAGGGTAGTGATGAATTGATGAACCTTTGAATCTGATGAGCCTGTGACAATGATGTCGTTGACATAAACTAGCAAGTACACTGTGTGTCCAGAGTGGTGATAGATAAAGAGAGAGGCATCGCTTTTGGAGTTGGCAAACCCGGCCGTCAATAGGAAATTGTGAAGTTCGTGGTACCATGCTCTGGGAGCTTGACGGAGGCCATAGATAGCCTTTCGGAGCTTGCAGACATGTGACGACAAAGAGGGATGCTCGAATCCAGGTGGCTGCTCCATGTACACATCGTCAGTAAGAGTTCCCTGCAAAAAAACATTATTGACATCTAGTTGTCTTAGAGACCAACCGTTAGTTATAGCAATCATAAGAATCAGCCAGATTGTGGTGGATTTCACAACTGGACTGAATGTATCATTAAAATCCACGCCAGGGCGTTGATGAAAGCCCTTCGCCACAAGGCGAGCCTTATACCTCGCAACGGAACCATCCAGATGTCGTTTGATTCAGAAAATCCACTTGCATCCCACCACATTTTGAGAGGTGTGGGATGAAACCAGTGTCCAGGTTGAGTTTTGAACCAATGCATCATATTCGGCGCTCATCGCTTTGCGCCATTCAACATGTTTTCGGGCTTGTATGAGTGATGTTGGTTCGGTTTGGGTGGAGAGCTGAGAGACGGTATTGAGGTCAAGTATTGTCCTCGGCTTGAATATATTGCTCTTCGACCGAGTGTGAATAACTCTAGGTGGGGAGGTGGGGAGGTGGGGGCTAGATCAGGTGCGGTGAGTGGGTGAGCTGTATTATGAGAACTGGTTGGCTGAGGGGAGACATGCTGGTCACATGAGATGTCGTGTGAGACCTAATTGGGCTGGGATATGTTTGGTGTATGATGCAGTGGCTGTATATGCAGCGGGACCTGTGTGGGGTTAGTATTGGAGGGCTGAGAGAGGTGGAGAATGTCAGGATAGTGGAATTCCTGGTGGCGAGAAGAATGAAGAGATGTGTGCGATACAACTTGCTGGTCGGACCTGACATCGGGGGAAGGAGA
This sequence comes from Acer yangbiense, assembly GCA_008009225.1. Taxonomy (NCBI): domain Eukaryota; kingdom Viridiplantae; phylum Streptophyta; class Magnoliopsida; order Sapindales; family Sapindaceae; genus Acer; species Acer yangbiense. Next base: position 8,510,217 of record CM017763.1, on the reverse strand, counting down.
CTTGAGCCAATCACTGACTTGGACTGGGAGAGATGGTGAAGCATGGACGACTCGAGTAACAAACCGAAATTCAGACTCAACAAATACGACGTGACGAGAAACATATACTCTATTTGTGTGACGATCTAGACATAAGTAGGCATTGTGTGCATTGGAGTACCCGACAAAAACACATGGTTTGGAGCGAGGCTCCAGTTTATGAGATGTGTACGGACGTAACCAAGGATAACACAGACAGCCGAATACACGTAATTTACGATAATTCGGATCTTTGTTGAAGATTATGGAGTATGGACTACTGTTTTGGAGAACTTTGGTGGTCATGCGATTTATAAGATAAACCGCGGTCTGGAAGGCAAGAGACCAGAACTTTAAGGGCATGGACGCATGGTGAAGCATGGTCAGCGCCGTTTCGACTACATGTCGGTGTTTGCGTTCTGCAGTGCCAACATGTTCAGGCGTGTGTGGTGGTGATTTCAGGTGTTGGATACCTAAATTTTGTAAGTCAAGACCAAGGGATTGAGCCTCCCCACTACCATCCGAGTAAACAGTTTTGATTTTAGTGTTGAAATTTTTTTTGACAAGTGACTTGAAGCGTTTGAAAACCTGTGGAACATCAGACTTGTGTTTGAGGGGATAGAGCCATGTGTACTTTGAAAAATAATCCACAAAAATCACATAATAACGATAATTGTCAAAAGATGATAAGTGAGCAGGGCCCCAAACATCAGTGAACAAAACTTCTAATGGTTTATTGCAAGATAATGTCGAAACTCCAAATGGTAGTTTATGACTTTTATTACACAGACATGCAGGACAATGAGAAAATTGAGACTCTGACTTCGAAACTGATAAACCTTGAGAGGAGACGAGACCTTTGAGGACTTGAGTAGACGGATGACCAAGACGGCAGTGCCATGCGAGGGAAGAGACTTGTGGTTGAGAAGACGCTGAAAGAAGATGGGCGGAAGACGTAGACAGACGAGACAGATTGGATTTTGGCCAGATATATAGGTTGCCCTCATTCCGGCCGCGGACCAAGGATGCCCCCGTGGTCAGATCCTTCACAAGAAAATGGTTAGGAAAGAACTCAATAGATGTGTTATTGTGAGTGCAAAATTTTGAGACATAGATAAGGTTATGAGATATGTGAGGAGAGCACAAGACACGTGTGAGTGGAAAAGAATTTGCAGACGTATTTAATGTAGTGCAACCAGTATGAGTTATAGGAATTGTTTTACCGTCCCCAACCATGATGTCCTCTGGGCCACCGTATTCGGAGTGAATGGACAGATTGTGGAGGTCCGAAGTCATGTGATGAGAGGCACCTGAGTCAAAAATCCAGTTGGTGTTGCGAGGATTGGGCTGCTCAGTGGTCATGTGATTTGTTTGTGGCCATTGTTGAGTTCCTGGATGTGGGCGAGAACAACAAACCCGAGCTGTGTGTCCAATCTTATCACATAGTTGACAAATCGACCGAGAGGTGTTGGTGGATGTGGAGTTGCGCCACTGATTAGGAGAGTGGAACTGCGGCTGATATGGTGGCCGAATGGAGCTGCTTTGGTTGGTGGAAAAATTTCGGCCATTGCTTGGGTAGGTACCAAAATTCGATTGGTTACCATGAGAGTTATTGAGGTTGTGATGTTGTTGGTGTGCCGCATGATTCGATGAATTGCCCTGCTGGTTACGGCCTCTCCTGTTGAAGGTTCTCTGATTAAATTATGCTGTAATTACCGGATTACCTTTCTTTGATTCATCACGCTGAAGAAAAGCCTCATGGTCAAGAAGTTTGTCATAGAGTTCTTCGAATGTGATTGGTGTGTCTCGGGCTCTTATTGCGGAAGCGAGAGGTAGGTAAACCGGCCCCAAACCATTCAAGGTATGAATTACTGTCGCCCCATCATCAACTGGATGTCCAATGAGTTCAAGATTGTCAAGGATATTTTTGATGCCTTGCATGTAGTCGGTGACAGATTTGTCCGCCAAAGTAACATTGGTAAGAGAGTCGAGGAGTCCGAGTTTGCGAGTGTTGGATCAGTTAGCGAAAGTGGCCTCAAGTTTGGTCCATGCTTGTGCGGACGTTGATGACCGGGTGACTATAGATTGTGCTGCACCCATGCACGAAACCTGTATTGCATGAAGAAGCAATCTGTCTTGACGAAGCCAAACTTGGTATTCAGGATTGGCGGCTGCAGTATTGGTTGAGGTTGATGCGTTGGCTGTTGGATCAGTGGTTGTGGCAACTGCGATGGATGCAGGAGGGCATGGTTTGGTACCATCCAGGTATTCCATAAGACCATAGCCAAAAAGAAGATTTTCAAACTGAGACCTCCAGGTTGCATAGTTCCCTCATTTGGTTAATTTGATAGGAACTTGGGTGGAGTTAATTGCAATAAGAGATTGGTGTGGGTTTGTGTTGTTTGTTCCCATAAGGATAACATAGGGAGTAGATGTAGCAGAAGAAGATTCGGGAGTGCTTGAATTTGTCATGATGAGAAATTTGGCGGCTGCAGTGTTTGTTTAGGTTTAGGTTTAGAGAGGAGAAATTTGGAAGAAACGAATTTTGGTATTTCGGGATCTTTTAGCTTTTTTTTCTAGCTATGCTCTGATACCATAATAGATTTGAGTCTTTGTGAATGAAAAACGTCTTATGTTATTCATCATAGAGGTTGGTATTTATACACAGTTCAGTATGAGGAGATTGACTCCGACTACATTACCTAAATATAATAGAATTACAACCGTACAGTTCTAGTATATGTAGGATAGTTCACATAATTAAATTACTGTTATTAGACTATCGAAGAAACAATGCTCTGAAAAAATGAATGTTCCAAAGCTTCTGAAACAGTTGTTCTCTTACTTGGATCCCTAGACAACAAAAAAGTTCAACTCACAATTTTTCTAAAAATGAAAATGAAAAAAGACTACTAAACAAAATATTAATATTTCTCCACAAATAGCAAAATAATGTTTTGTATCGTCTTATTCTGTCAATAGATTCACACAACAGCCTTAATTTGCTTTGCCTACATTTCTGAAGAAACAACAGGTCTGCCGTTCCTAGTAATTTCTTTAGAAGAATAATAGATTCTTCCGATGAGCGGGATTTACTCCATCAAGATATTAGTCGGTGGAGGTTGTGAATCAGTGAGGATTTTGATCCTAGCATGTATATATAATGACCACTTACTCTTATAACATATATATAGTAGGATTGTACGTGTGAGAGGTCTACGTATAGTAATTTCCTGATTGTGTGTGAGGTTTATATACCTTAATTTTCTGATTTTTATGTGAGATTTACATAACTTGATTTCTAAAACTTGTAGTACACACTTACTAAAAAAAACTCATAAATTAAGTTCTATTTCTCTCATATATTCTTCTTTCCCTCAATCAAATTAAGATTCTACCATTTCTTTCTCTCTGCATCACTCGTAACCTTTGTTTTATCTCCTAATTAGCTAAAAGCAAAAGTATTTTCGTTTAATGGTGAAAGAACTAAAGGTTCCCATAAATCTTAGCTCCTAACAAAAGAAATATAAAGTGACTAATAGTCTCATTGCTTCTTTTAGATAGGCACGTTATATGATTTCTTTAATTTCATAAGATTACATGCGAAACTCGGAAGTATCAAACCAGTCAATTTTTGTTGTACAGAATGGGTTGGAGGGCAAAAATATCATTAGCTTTCACCGATAAAATAAATTTTGATTTTTGACAGGTTAGAAAATTAATCCCACCAAACATAAGGTTATATCTCTAAATTAAACACTTTCATCCATGCAAAAGGAGTTTGTTTAATTTTCATCAACAAGGTATTTGTTTCATTCCAAAAGATCAAACGGTACATATAGGTCAAAATTCTGATATGTTCAGTCTCCTTTTCTTACATATAAATCAGTGTTCTAGTTTGCGGCCGCCTAGACCGATTAATCGGTCCAATACAGTTAGGCGGCCGGAAAACGCACCGAAAAGGGGCAAATCGGACCATTTGGGCAGTGGGCGCTTAATCGGCCACGTGGCCGCGTAATCGGGATAGGCGGGTCAAAGCCGTTAACTTCGCCGTTCTTCTGCACCGAAAATCAGCTGGAATAAGGCGTGGGATCGCCGTTTCCGATGACTGGACCAGCTAGGTTTGGTCGGCAATGGAGGAAGCGTGAGGTTGAAGATGAAGTTGAGGAAGGTGGGGTGCATTTAGCAGCGGGCTGGGGGTTACACAGGCCTCACTTGAGTTAGTTGGGCCAACTTTTGGGCCTCACCCATTTAATTGAAACGCAGCGTTTCATACTGATGTGGTGAGCTCTGATTTTGGTGGCAAATTACGAAACACTCCCTTGTCTCTTATAAAATCACAATATCTTCAATATTCCTTCAATAATTACACTTATACCCCTAATTGACCAATATTACTCCAATGCCCCTGAACTTTATGTTTGGATTTGGATTAGTTTGTGATTGCATTTAGATGGGTGTTTGGGGATTTTGATTGGTAATTTGGCATTTGTGGATTTATAAAGAATTTTCTTTGGATTTCTAATTGGAATTTCTTTGTAATTGTGTTTTCCGATTAATCCCCGATTAATCGGCCTAGGCGCTAGGCGCTGGGTCTCCGCCCGACTAGCGCCTAGCGCTTACTAGAACATTGCTATAAATAGAATAAAATGTATTCATTTATTTTTCCCTTCCAAATAAGATTGATTTCCTTTCATTTCTTTTGTATTTATAACCATCCAAACAACAATTATTAATAACATTTTCTTTTCCTTTTCTTTCCTTTTCTCATTTACATTTCCTTTCCTTTCCTTTCTCTTATTCTACCGATCCAAATATAGTGTTACAATTTTCTAACGATAATTATAAATTATATGATCTTTTTGATATAAGTTCTCCAAAGTCCCAACCACCAACTTTAATGATTCATCATGTATGAATTATGATCAACCTATGTATCTTTAAAATTTAATAAGTTATTGGATAAAAAAATCTTATGTTTTAAATTATACAAATAAAAAATCACATGAAGAAGAAATCTAAAAAAAAAAAAAACTGGACATTGAAGTAGCTCTTTCTCTCTTCTTCAGGAATATGTTGGCCAAAACCCAGAAACCAACTTATTTCTCAGACTCTCATAGCAACTCCAACATACAACACCAAACTCTAATCTAATTTGGAGTTGAATGGAAATCTTCTAAGAATATGTTTATACCAATTTTTTTTTACACTAAAAAAACATCTTTATAAGATATTCTCCCCGATAAATATTTAAATTATTATAATAGTTTAACATTATTTTAATATATAATTAATAAGTAAATTAAATAAATTGAATATATATATCAATATGGGTGTCATTTTAAAAATCTCAACGAGATCTTTCTAACAATATATTTTTTAGGAATACATATTATTTTAATTAAATATAAAATGGTTAAATTAGATTTTTTTTTTTAAGAAATAAAGCTTGATACAACATTTAAAGAATTGAAAAAAGATAAAAATTTTGTGCTATGAACAGTTGAGCGGCAGGTTTGGTGCTCACCGTTCACGAACACAAGAAATTTCTTCTTGAGAAATGGAAAATTTGAGGTTGGTGCTGGGTTTGAAGTGTTGGTCAGAGCTGTTCTCATGAGTCATGACAAACAGACAAAGTGAAGCTTTTACTCCTAATTTTGGTTTAATTGCACTAACTTACCCTAACTATATGTATAATTGCACTAAAACCGGAAAAACTATCATAATAACACAAACATACATTCTGACCGTTGACTAGCGGTTGACCACAGTTACTTAACAACAATTAGGGGTAATTTAGTCTTTATTTCAGTTCCATTAAATAAATAAACAAAAGAAATTATGTTGTCCAATTAAAAATCGCCATGTCAGCCTGATTAAAACATGAAACATAAAAAATTAAAATTAAAATTAAAATCAATGCCTTCATTTCTTCCAATCCTTTCTCTTTTCCATCTTATTATTTTTTTTAATTATAAAAAGAAAAAACATATTAAAAACAAAAAGTGAAACCCTAGTCATCTTCATCTTCTTCACAAAAAGTTAAACCCTAGCCACCACCACCACTCAAACACCAAACCCACCAAAATCACACCGCTCGATCTCCTCCTTCCCACCGATCCCCTTCTCTTTCTCAAGCCGTTCTCTTTTCCCTCGACAAAAGGGTGGCCGTCGCCGTCGCCGTCGCCGTCGCCGCCGCCGCAAGATGAGGGCATAACATTTCACGGCGGCCACTGTGGCACGCTCTCTCTCTCTCTCTCTCAAAAGGTCAATCTTTGCTGATTCCCTTCTTTTTCTCTTCTCCTTCTCCTTTCCCTTGACAGAGGGGTGGCCGATCTCTTCGCGGTTTGGGTTTGGTGGAGAGACAGAGAGGGTTGGGGTTAGGGTTGAGATGGATGGTGGTGGGTTTTTGTTTTGGAGATGGATAAGTTTGATTTGGGTTTGATTTCTTGTGCATCGAATCAAAATTCAAAACCGATTTTGAGGGTTTTATTTTTGGTGAATGGAATCAAAATTCGAAATTGATTTTGAAAGGAAAAAATCGATTTGAGTTGCTGGGATTTGTTGAACGAATGCCGCTGATGTTGAATCTAGTCTGGGGTTCGATTTTGTTTCGTCAATTTTCTTTCAATTTTTTTTTTGGGTTTGTTTTTAATCTGGTGTTGTTTGAATATCATCATCAAAAGTAAAATAATGGAGGAAGACTTTGTGGGTTTGGTTGATGTTTTGAAGATTACGATGTTTGAAGATCTGGGTTGTATGTAAAATCTGGAAATTTTGCATATTATGTCAAAAAATATTGTATGTAAAATCTGATATGGTCTGGTTTTGGTTGGTGTGGTGATGATTTCAGGTGGTGGTGATTAAATCAAAAAAAATTAATTAGTTTTTTTAATATGCATCATTTTTTTAATTAGTTTTATATATTTTTTATTATATAATAATAATAATAATAATAATTATTGGGAAAATAAAAAAGCCAAAGAATGGATTTTTTATTGATTTTTTTTATTATTGGGTTTTTTATTGGGTTTTTTATCGGTTTTTTTTATCATTCTCTAAATGTAAATACAAGGGCAAGGGTAAAACTGGTATTGTCCCTTTTCAATGGTTGACTAACGGTGGTCAACCGTTAGTCAACAGGTCAAGGGATAGTCTGTGTAATTATATCAATTGTTTAGGTTTTAGTGTAATTATATAATAATTAGGGTAAGTTAGTGCAATTAACCCCTAATTTTTGAGACGTGTTCAAGATTCTTTCAAATCAAGTAGCAGTTGAAAAAGATATTTTTTTGTTTTGAAAATCTTTTAAGATTTTGTTTTTTGTTTTTTATTATTAGCAGCTTTAAATAAAAACAGTACCAGTAGTGTTCTGAAACGTTTCAAAAACAGTGTTTTTTTGTGCAACCTTTCAAAATCTGTTCAACGTTTAAGACCAATTTCACAATGTTGATTTTGATTCAATTTTTTATTCAACAAAATCAAGGGTAAAAAAGTAATTTCCTATATCAATTATAAGGTCAAATGAAAAGCTAATGTGTTAATAAGGGCATTTCTGTCTTAACAGTATTTAGTAAATTTGTAATTGTTGAATTTTTAAAGAGTGGATGATAACTCTTATTTATTCATGAAGTGTTCCCCCTTATTTGCATCTTGTATGCTTGTTTTCCGGGTAAACCGGGTTTTTAACGGCTAAAAATAAGTGTTTCAGGAATTTTTCCAGATCAGGGGCGTAATTGCAAAAAGATGGAAATGTTGGGGCAAAAGCGCAAATTCAGAAACTTGGAGTTCTGCGCCCCATTTCTGCGTTAAGGGGCCGCAAAAATGGGCGCAGAAAGGGACCAGAATGTCACCCTTTCTCGCCTCAATTCGGCGCCCTAATCGGCGGTCATGGACCGCAAAACAAGGGCGCCGATTCCTAGTCAGAAGTTCCCTATTTCCCATTTCTGCGCCCTAGGGCGCAAAATAGGGCGCAGATTTTGCCCGTCAGGTGACCATTTCTGTCTTTTCACGAAGATTTCTTGAGCCACTAAGCTTGGATTTTTCAGACTTTGTCTGAGATTTTGTGTGGGCTGTGAGAGAGGATGGTGATGATTGGAAATCTTGGTGGGCCCTCTTCAATTAATAGGAGGGGATTTTTGTCTTTTGGGAGAGATATGAGGCATGTGGGAAAAGAGCTCCCATTCATTCACACAATACCAACCAAGTCCGACCACAGCTTGTTTTAGGCAGAAAACACTCCCTTTTCTCTCAAGTTTGAAGCTTCTTCATCATCTTTGGAGCTTGGAGGAGTTGATTCTAGAGGAAGGGAACCATTGGAGGCCAAGCATTGCAAGAATGAGATCATCATCCTAGTTTACTTCTATAACTCTTCTTTCTCTTCTTGTATTTGTTATGGTTTATGCTCATTTGATATTTTGTATGGTTTTAATGTGTAATATGAGCTAAATATCCTTGTGCTAGAACAAGATGAAACCAAACCCTTGATTCATTGATAATGACTACTTAGTTTCTCTACAAGTGCTTGTATGGTTATATGAATGTTTTGTATGCTTAATGCTTTTGCCTTGATTTGCTACCTTGTTGAATGATCAATAGATAAGCAAGACATTCACTATAAATGACTAGAAAGTGAGAGATGCACTAGGCTAGCTTATAGGGTTCATGTATGTATTCCATTAATCTTAATGAGTTCATGCATATTTTATATGTTGGATACAATCTCTAAGACATCGAGAGAGATTAGAGGTTGATTTGAGGGAATATGAACCTATAATCCATACTTGCACAAATGAGAGATTAAGTGAGTCAAGAGTCGATTTAGATAGGTGAGGTGGATTCAAGTTCTAGCACATTTTCCTTCTACTATCACATTCATCTTAGTTGTGGTTGGTGTTTACTTGCTTTCATAGAAATCAATTTAGTGTTAGAAATCTAAAAGCTATCAATTTTAATTGTTCGAATAGTATATAAATCGATAAAAGCCAGTAATCAATCCTTAGTCCTCGTGGGAACGATCCCTACTCGGCCATTGTATTACACACCGACCTCGTACACTTGCGAGAGTCAAACCGTGTGGTTGTGGACCGATCAATTTTTGGCGCCGCTGCCGGGGACCAAGCGGAAAATTGATATTGGAATTAGTTGGTTTTTACTAGTTTGGACGTGTTACTTTCGTTTTCTTTTGTGTGTATTTGCAGGCAGGTTACTCTTGTATGCACCAACGTACAAGGAGTAACAGTCCACAGGACTTGCAATTCGATCCGGATATTGAGGGTACCGCAAGGAGGAATCGCCGGAATCGAAGAAGAGCAAGAGCTATGGGAGATCGAGACCCTATTCCAAACCCCGTTCCTAATCCAAACCCCGTTCCTATTCCAAATCCCGTTCCAAATCCAAACCCAGCTGATGATGGTGCCAATGTGACGGATGAGAGGGTCTTACAAGATCACTTCATGCCGAGGGTGAATATAAATCTGTCCTCAATTCAAAGACCGACGGCAAATGCAAACAATTTTGAGATCAGACCGGGTTTGATTTCAATGATAGCCGCCACAGTTCAGTTTGCAGGAAATGCTCATGAAGATCCGAATGTCCACTTACAGAGTTTCAATGACATTTGTGACACATTTAGATTCAATGGAGTCCCAGAGAACTTTATCAAGCTAAAGTTATTTCCGTTCTCCTTAACCGGTGATGCTAGAGGGTGGCTTCAAAGATTACCTCCGAACTCTATCGCCACATTTGAGCAGCTAGCACAAGAGTTTCTTAACAAGTACTTTCCACCTGGGAGAGCGGCTCGCCTCAGAAATGAGATCACCAACTTTGCCCAATTTGAAAGTGAGAGTCTATATGATGCATGGGATAGATTCAAGGACCTTGTGAGGAAATGTCCGCACCATGGATTGATGAAGTGGCAACTTGTAGAGTCGTTCTATGCCGGCATTAGTAATGCCACAAGAACATTGATAGATGCGGCGGCCGGTGGTTCTCTCATGAAAAAGTCAGAGGATGCAGCTTGGAGTATACTGGAGGAACTTTCTTCCACCAATAGTCATTGGGGGAATGATAGACAAATTAGGAAAGCCCCGGGGATGATTGAAGTGAATGACGTCACCGCATTGAAAGCTCAAATTGAAGCCTTGACCAAGCAAGTGAGTAAGATGGGAGCTTCATCGAGTCAAGCTAGTGTTGCATGCTGTGAATTGTGCTTTGGACCGCATGTTAGTGCGGAATGTGAATTTGCCATCCCCATACCCATTGACCAAGTAGCATTTGTGAACTACAATAGAAATTATCCTAACCAAAACCCTCAAAATAACCCATACCAAAACACATATAACCAACCATGGAGACAAAATCCCTTACCCTCTTGGAAAGATACTTCCAATACCCTCCAACCACCACAACCCATCAACCAAAGACAACCTCCCGGCTTTCAAGTCCAACAACAACAACCTCAAGCCTATAACCGTCAAAATCCGGGCTTCCAAAACCAATTCATCAATAATCAAGCGGAGAAGAAACCATCTCTTGAGGATATGTTTACCAAGTACATGGGAAGAATGGACAACCGTATGGAAGTTCAAGATGCAGCCCTAAAGAAGCTTGACACAAAAATAGACCAACTTGCTCAACATTCCCAAGCCGCCATACAAAACCTTGAAGTACAAGTGGGTCAACTAGCAAGAGGTGCCCAAGCAAGACAACAAGGGACCTTACCTAGTGACACAATCATAAACCCAAAAGAACAATGTAAAGCCATTACTTTGAGGAGCGGAAAAGAGGTCGAGTTACCAAGAGGTTTTGGAGGGGAGCAAGGAGTTGTAGTTGAAGAGGAAGTTGAACTTGAAGTTGATGAGAAAGTTGATGAGGAAGAGAAAGTTGAGAAGAGTGTTGAAGAAGAAGTTGTTGAGAAAGAAAAGCAAGCTAGTGCACAACCTTCATCATCAAATGATACACCACAACCTTCACAAGTTAAAGCATTTGTTCCACCAATTCCATACCCACAAAGACTAAAGAAGTACAAGGAAGCTCAAAGTTTTGCCAAGTTCTTAGAAGTGTTCAAGAAACTACACATCAACATACCTTTTGCGGAGGCCTTAGCTCAAATGCCCACCTATGTGAAGTTCCTAAAGGAGCTTCTTTCAAACAAGAGGAAGCTAGAGGAGTTTGAGACAGTGGCCTTAACAGAGGAGTGCAGTGCAATCTTGCAAAACAAGCTTCCTCCCAAGCTAAAAGATCCGGGCAAGTTTACTATCCCTTGCACTATTGGTACTTCAAATTTTAGTAGAGCACTTATTGATTCGGGAGCTAGCATCAACTTGATGCCGTTCTCGGTGTTTGAGAAGCTTGGTGTGGGAGAGGTGAAGCCCACCAATGTGACCCTCCAACTTGCGGATAGATCCATCAAGCATCCAAGAGGAATTATGGAGGATGTGCTAGTGAAGGTGGAGAATCTATATTTTCCGGTGGACTTTGTTATCCTTGAAATGGAAGAAGATGTGGAGATTCCACTCCTTTTGGGGAGGCCATTTTTGAAGACTGCAGGGGCACTTATTGATGTGAGGGAAGACAAAATGACTTTGAGAGTTGGTGATGATCAAGTAGTCTTCCACATGTCCAAGGCCATGAAGAAACCGGCGGATGTTGAGAATTGCATGAGAGTAGAGGTATTTGAGCCTCTAGTAGAAGAATTCTTCAAGAAATCACATCCGAAAGACCCTTTGCAAGCTTGCATTAGAGAAAGTGCAACCAAAGAAGATGAAGATAGTGAAGTGGCCGAGCATGCTTTGTACTTGGACACCTTTCCTTTGGCAAACTTTAGAAAGAGGTGGCACTTTGAAGAGTTAGGTGAAGGAAAACCAAGACTTCCACCATCCATAGAGAAACCTCCCGTTCTAGAGTTGAAGCAATTGCCTTCGAATTTGCGGTATGCATTTCTTGGAGAGGCATCAACCCTCCCGGTCATAATTTCATCATCCTTGTCCAAGCTTGAGGAAGATAAGTTAGTGAGAGTGTTGAGAAAGCACATAAGGGCGATTGGATGGACCATATCCGACATCAAAGGTCTAAGCCAATCAATATGCATGCACAAGATACTCATGGAGGATGATTTCAAGCCATCAATTGAACACCAAAGAAGACTAAACCCGAACATGAAGGAAGTAGTGAGAGCTGAGATTTTGAAGTTACTTGATGCGAGTATTATTTACCCAATTTCGGATAGCTCATGGGTGAGCCCGGTGCAATGTGTTCCAAAGAAAGGTGGGATAACCGTGGTCCCAAATGAAAACAATAAGCTCATTCCAACAAGAACGGTGACCGGGTGGAGAGTATGTATAGACTATAGGAAGCTCAATGCCGCCACAAGGAAGGACCACTTCCCATTGCCGTTCATTGACCAAATGTTGGAGCGCCTAGCTGGTCATAACTACTACTGCTTCCTAGATGGGTATTCAGGTTATAATCAGATTGCTATAGATCCGGAAGACCAAGAGAAGACTACTTTCACATGTCCCTATGGGACGTTTGCTTATAGGAGGATGCCTTTTGGTTTGTGTAATGCTCCGGCCACCTTTCAAAGGTGTATGATGGCCATTTTCTCCGATATGGTTGAGAAGTTCATTGAGGTATTCATGGACGACTTTTCGGTTTTTGGGTCATCTTTTGACGGGTGCCTTCACAATTTGAGTTTGGTGCTTCAACGGTGTGAAGATACAAACTTGGTTTTGAATTGGGAAAAATGCCATTTTATGGTAAAAGAAGGCATAGTGCTAGGCCATAGAATTTCTGAAAAGGGAATTGAGGTTGATAGGGCCAAGATTGAAGTGATAGAGAAACTTCCTCCACCACTCTCGGTTAGGGGAGTTAGAAGTTTTTTGGGGCATGCGGGTTTCTACCGAAGGTTCATAAAAGACTTCTCCAAGATTACGAAGCCACTTTGTTCTTTGCTCATGAAAGATGTCCCATTTGTGTTTGATGAGGAGTGCTTGAGGGCTTTTGAGTTGTTAAAGAAGGAGTTGACTTCGGCTCCCATCATTTCCTCTCCGGATTGGAATTTGCCGTTTGAACTTATTTGTGACGCAAGTGACTATGCGGTGGGCGCCGTATTGGGTCAACGGAAGGAGAAGCGTCTACATGTCATCTATTATGCTAGTCAAACTTTGAATGATGCTCAAATCAATTATGCCACAACAGAAAAAGAGTTGCTAGCCATAGTATTTGCCTTTGATAAGTTCCGGTCATATCTAGTGGGATCCAAGGTGATAGTCTACACGGATCATTCGGCAATCAAGTATTTGATGGCCAAGAAAGACGCCAAGCCAAGATTGATAAGATGGGTTCTATTGCTTCAAGAATTCGATTTGGAGATCAAGGACAAAAAGGGAACCGAGAACCTAGTTGCCGACCACCTCTCAAGGTTGGAAAGAGATGGAGAAGCGGTTGATGTGCCTATAAATGAGAACTTTCCGGATGAGCAGCTGTTTGTAATTGAGAGGAGTCAAGTTCCTTGGTTTGCCGACTTTGTGAACTTCTTGGTGAGCAATGTAGTACCAATGGAGTTGAATCATCATCAGAAAAGGAAGTTCTTTGCAGATTTGAAGCATTACTTTTGGGATGAACCACTGTTATTCAGAGTTTGTGGTGATGGGATCATCCGGCGGTGTGTGCCCGATGACGAGATGGAAGAGATTTTGAGTCATTGCCACTCGAAAGAGTGTGGAGGCCATTTCGGTGCATCAAGGACAGCAAGAAAAGTCCTACAATCAGGTTTTTGGTGGCCTACACTCTTCAGAGACTCCCGAAGCTATGTAGAGGCATGTGACCGGTGTCAAAGAACCGAAAACATGACAAAAAGGGATGAAATGCCAATGCATGTAATGCTTGAGGTAGAGGTCTTTGATGTATGGGGAGTGGACTTTATGGGTCCGTTTCCAATGTCTTGTGGGAATAGATACATTTTGGTGGCCGTAGACTATGTGTCCAAATGGGTGGAAGCCATACCCACCAAAACATGTGGAGCTAATGAAGTCACCAAGTTCTTGAAGAGAAATATTTTCACAAGATTTGGGACACCAAGAGCCATTGTGAGTGATGGGGGATCCCATTTTTGCAATAGGAGATTTGAAGCATTGTTGAAAAAGTACGGGGTGAAGCACAAAATCACCACTCCCTACCATCCGCAAGCAAATGGCCAAGTCGAAATATCAAACCGAGAGCTCAAAGGAATTCTTGAGAAAACAGTGGGGATCAAGAGGAAAGATTGGGCCCTTAAGTTAGAAGATGCATTGTGGGCGTATCGCACCGCATACAAGACTCCCATAGGCATGTCTCCGTTTCGGCTTGTCTATGGGAAAGCATGCCATCTCCCTTTTGAGTTAGAGCACAAGGCTTGGTGGGCAATCAAAGCCTTGAATTTTGAAATGAAAGAAGCCGGTGAAAAAAGGCTGCTGCAACTCAATGAATTGGAGGAGATTCGGCTTGAAGCTTATGAGAGCTCGAGAATTTACAAAGAAAAGACAAAAAGGTGGCATGACAAGAGGTTAGCCTACAAAGAGCTCAAGGTTGGCAATAGAGTCCTTTTGTTCAACTCAAGGTTGAGATTATTCCCTGGAAAGCTTAAGAGTAGGTGGACCGGACCGTTTACAGTGAAAAAAGTCTTTCCGTATAGAGCCGTGGAGATTGAGAACGATGCCAAGGAAAGCTTCAAGGTGAACGGGCAACGGTTGAAGCTTTATTGGGAGCAAGGGATGGAGGACTGCAGGGAAGTGATCCTCCTCTATGATCCGAGCCAATGAAAGGGGAGTAATGCTTTGTACATAGCTACTAGTTTGAAATTTTCAATTTTTGCTTTCTTTTATGTTTTCTTGCATTTTGCATTGGGTAGGATTGATTTTCTTCTTAGTTGTTTGTTTTTATGTTTCCAGGCTGTTTTTGTTGGTGAGCCCATGTAATGCATTGGTTATGGGTGAAATTGGGTGAAGTTGGGTGAAGAAAACTGAAAAAATCAAGTTGCAAGGGAAATCGGCGGCCATAGGCCGCAGTTTTCAGGGGCGCAGAAGTTTTTGGGACATTCTGGTCCCTTTCTGCGCCCTATTCGGCGGCCACTAAACGCAAAAAGGGGCGCAGAATTTTCCTCTGCCAAAACGCACCGTTTTAATAAAAAGGCATTTTTGCGCCCTATTCGGCGGGCAAGGGCGCATAACAAGGGCGCAAAATGGTGCGTTTTCTGCACAAAAACGAGGGCTGCTGCACATATCAGGTAAGTGCCCTACTTTCTCCAAATCAGAATCCTCTCCTCTCCTAGGTGTTCTCCTCCTCCATTCGCGCCAAATCAAGGTAATCTCTTCCCCAAATCTTCTTCTTTCAAGTTCGAATTCGTTCTTCATCTCTTTTATCTCGAAAATTCCATGCTCAAACTTGAATTTATGTTGATTAGGGCGTAGACTTCGAAATTGGTTGAAGGGTTTGCATTTTTGTTGAGGATGTTGCGTTTTTGTAGAGGGTTTTGCGTGAAATCATGTGGGTTTTGCTATTTTTGATAGTTTGATGATGGCTCTTGGGTTAATTTCATCTCCTCTTGAATTTGTGTGATTTTAGAGTATTGTGAGCCAAATTCGAATTGCATGTTTGGATGTTTGGAAATTCTTCTTTTTCTTTTATTTTCGGATGCTTTATTTCTTTCAGCTAGTTGTGTAAATTGTATTTAGTTTTTAGATTATTATTTGATGATTTTTAGTTAATTTCTTGGTAATTTCAGTTTATTTGCTTATGCATGTAGATTTAATTTTATTTTCTATTTTAGTTTTATTGGTATAGACTAAGGGTGGTGATTTTTGGTGTGGAAATATGCTTGGATATATATATCTTTTGTTTGCAGGAACCTGCAGGTTGACTCAAGCATGCCTCGAGCCAGCAGAAAGCAAAAAGGCAAGGGTGTTCCCGCCAGTGGTTCAAGCAACGGGGTTCGCCACTCGAATTATCGGGGTCGGTTAGAGGTAAATTTGGGCAGAGCCATTTTGAGCGAGAGGAACATCGACCTCAACAACCTGATTGAATCCGAGGTCCCAAATCAGGTGGAGGCTCTGGGTTGGCGTCAGTTTGTGACCACCGCTCATCGAATCAATGAAAGGCTGGTTCGTGAGTTCTATGCAGCCATGGATCCCAAGGAGTTTGAGAGGGGTGTTCCGGTGAAAGTAAGGGGAGTTGATGTAGGATTCAATGCCCAAGACATCAACGCGTACTACGGTACCCGGAACCACAGTGATTTAGATTCCGGAGTTCCCAATCTTGGCATTTTCAGAAGGTACAATCTAGAGCTTGCTGCGGAGCTGCGTATGCCACATGTGGTGAAGCCATGGGATGACAAGGATAACCAGTTGCTTCAGCATGATTTGGAGCTGATTTGGGCTTTTTGGGTGATATTCTTGTCAGTTTCGGTGAAGCCCTCTATGCAGATTACCATCACAGTTTTTGAGCTTGCCAAACTCCTCTATTGTATCAAGCACCATGAGAGATTAGATATAGGGAAGCTAATTAGGCGAGCTATGGTCCGGGCTGCAAGTGCTGACAAGTTGGTCCTGCCTTTCCCTGCTCTGGTCACGTACTTCTGTGAGCAGGCTGGCCTGATTCCTGAGGAGAGGGACCGAATTGCACAGATGGATGGGCCCTTGAACTCCAGGACATTCAATGATATTTCTGCTCAGAGGCATGAGATCGGTCTTCGGGCAGTTACCACCAGGAAGAGGCAGAGGAGAGATGCTACTGCCCGTGCTGCTGAGGAGGATACAGAGGCTGCTGAAGAAGACCCCGGTGCAGTTCCAGCAGGGGACTGTAGGCCGGATTGGGTGGATGAGATTTTGCAGGGGCAGACCACTTTGGCGGGGAGGCAGACTGTATTGGAGCAGAGACAGACCACGCTTGAGCAAGGGATAGCTGATTTGACAAAAGCTATCCGAGACAGCTACTTGAGTGCCGCAGAGCGTCATGGTGGAGCAGGGCCGAGCTCAGGGCCAAGTTCAGGGCATGATGGCTAGGAGGGCATCTTATCCAAGCCATTCAGGGGCTGTCCTATCACTTTTTGATTGATAAATACTTTATTTTGTTATTTGCGGATTTTTGTTATCTTAGGATTTTAGTTATGGTTTTTGCTTTGCATTACTTTTGCGGATTATTTCTAGAGTTGCTTTTAGCTGGGTTTTTTTAAACCTTTTGGGGATTTTATTTTATTTAGTTAGTTGGATATTTTGCGGTTGGAAATATTCTTTTGTGTGCTTGTGTGATCTCTCGTGCAGGCATTTGGTGGTAGTCCCTTAGTTAAACGAAACTCTGTCCGATTTTCTAAAATTGTGCAAACTTTGAGGACAAAGTTTAGTTTAAGTTTGGGGGTACGGCCTTGGAATAAAAATTTGGAATAAAAATTCTGCTAAAAATGAGCCTTTTTTTCAAAATTTTCAAACATTCTTTTGTTGAGATGCTTGTGAGATGTTCTGTGGGTCGGTTTTCATTGTATGCTTTGTTTCACTGAGTCCGGGCTTGGGTAGCTTTAGTCAAAGCTGCACCACATTGCTTGCACACATCTTGCCAGACTTTAATGTGTCTTAGCAAATGGGGTATCGCGCTTAAGATGTCTTGATCATTAGTAGAGACTACCCGTGTGAGGCCAGAGCCTTAAATTGCGTCCTTATGAGTGTGAATTTCATTTCTTATTCTTAAACACTCTTCTTTTAGATTTTTGAGCATAAATTTTTGAAGGACCTCACTCCTTGCATTGGGCATTAAAGAACATCCATTTAAGGGCATCATCTTAGTTCCGCCTTGTTTGCTTGCTTAGTCCATGCCTCAAGAGATGACGTAGGCAATATTTGTGTTAGTCACTTAAAAATGGCCCAAACACAATCCCTTACCCTTGTGTGTGAATGCTTTAATGATCTATCATTGATAACCCACACTATAAAACCAATCACTGTACCCTCTTATCCCATAAATACATCACCACATATCACCTAAACACTAAACCAACCCTTGGCGACGATTATGGTTAGAGATCATTGAGAAGTAAGCTCAAAGAGTTTAGATTGAAAAAAGAGATTGTTTTTAGGCCAAATGTGTAAATGGTGTAAAGTTACTATTTAGTTTCTTTCAAAAAAAAAAAAAAAAAAAAAAAAAAAAAAAAAAAAAAAAAGAATAAATGTTGTTTATATGTAAATAGTTGTGGAATAAGATTTAGTGCCTAAAACTCTCATTCAAAAGGAGAAGAAGTATGTAATGTGAAGATCTTTATCATAATCGTTTGCCTCCCCAAAAATACTATATCCACCTAGCCTCTCCATCACCGAATTTACCATCGCCTCGCTTGTGCTTAAAAAGAAGTCCTAATTGATCTTGATGGGGGATTTTGCTTGCTTACAAGGTATTCTTGGATGTTTTGCCCCGTTCTTAATGTTTGATTCTGTTCTTATGGTCCTTTTTGCGTTCTATCTCTTGCGGTCTTTTGAGAAATATCATGCGTGTAATTTGATAATCTCTTTGTGCATAACTTCCAATCGCATGAGTTTGTTGAGTGAGCCTAGGTTCTGAGTGGTGAAAATGAGAGAGTATCCGGAGAGGTTTAGAGTCGAAGCGAAATGCTATCTTACGACTCTTGTGTTCGATGCTTTTAAAGCTTAGTTCACTATTAAGTATGGAATTGCAATCTCTCTTGCTGTAGCACCTTGGCTTTTGGAATCCTTGCCTTGTCTCAGTGGTCTTAGCATTATTTTCGGTTGCCCACTCTTGGTTACACTCATGGTTGCATCTCATTTATTTTCTTTTGGCTCAGCAGAAATGCGTTGTTTTATTTGATTTTATTTTAGTTGTTGTAGGTTTTTCTTTGTTTCGGTTTGCTCGGGACGAGCAAAAGATAAGTTTGGGGGTGTTGATAACTCTTATTTATTCATGAAGTGTTCCCCCTTATTTGCATCTTGTATGCTTGTTTTCCGGGTAAACCGGGTTTTTAACGGCTAAAAATAAGTGTTTCAGGAATTTTTCCAGATCAGGGGCGTAATTGCAAAAAGATGGAAATGTTGGGGCAAAAGCGCAAATTCAGAAACTTGGAGTTCTGCGCCCCATTTCTGCGTTAAGGGGCCGCAAAAATGGGCGCAGAAAGGGACCAGAATGTCACCCTTTCTCGCCTCAATTCGGCGCCCTAATCGGCGGTCATGGACCGCAAAACAAGGGCGCCGATTCCTAGTCAGAAGTTCCATATTTCCCATTTCTGCGCCCTAGAGCGCAAAACAGGGCGCAAAATAGGGCGCAGATTTTGCCCGTCAGGTGACCATTTCTGTCTTTTCACGAAGATTTCTTGAGCCACTAAGCTTGGATTTTTCAGACTTTGTCTGAGATTTTGTGTGGGCTGTGAGAGAGGATGGTGATGATTGGAAATCTTGGTGGGCCCTCTTCAATTAATAGGAGGGGATTTTTGTCTTTTGGGAGAGATATGAGGCATGTGGGAAAGGAGCTCCCATTCATTCACACAATACCAACCAAGTCCGACCACAGCTTGTTTTAGGCAGAAAACACTCCCTTTTCTCTCAAGTTTGAAGCTTCTTCATCATCTTTGGAGCTTGGAGGAGTTGATTCTAGAGGAAGGGAACCATTGGAGGCCAAGCATTGCAAGAAGGAGATCATCATCCTAGTTTACTTCTATAACTCTTCTTTCTCTTCTTGTATTTGTTATGGTTTATGCTCATTTGATATTTTGTATGGTTTTAATGTGTAATATGAGCTAAATATCCTTGTGCTAGAACAAGATGAAACCAAACCCTTGATTCATTGATAATGACTACTTAGTTTCTCTACAAGTGCTTGTATGGTTATATGAATGTTTTGTATGCTTAATGCTTTTGCCTTGATTTGCTACCTTGTTGAATGATCAATAGATAAGCAAGACATTCACTATAAATGACTAGAAAGTGAGAGATGCACTAGGCTAGCTTATAGGGTTCATGTATGTATTCCATTAATCTTAATGAGTTCATGCATATTTTATATGTTGGATACAATCTCTAAGACATCGAGAGAGATTAGAGGTTGATTTGAGGGAATATGAACCTATAATCCATACTTGCACAAATGAGAGATTAAGTGAGTCAAGAGTCGATTTAGATAGGTGAGGTGGATTCAAGTTCTAGCACATTTTCCTTCTACTATCACATTCATCTTAGTTGTGGTTGGTGTTTACTTGCTTTCATAGAAATCAATTTAGTGTTAGAAATCTAAAAGCTATCAATTTTAATTGTTCGAATAGTATATAAATCGATAAAAGCCAGTAATCAATCCTTAGTCCTCGTGGGAACGATCCCTACTCGGCCATTGTATTACACACCGACCTCGTACACTTGCGAGAGTCAAACCGTGTGGTTGTGGACCGATCAGTGGAATTCTACATTTAGACCGTAAAACTAAAGCCATGGGCAAAATAGTCATTTAGCATTTTCTGTGACGGTTGATCGTCAAAATTCTGGTCAGAGAGATCAAATTGAGTGGTTTTTGAAAACATAGGGACCCCAGTGAAAAATGAATAAATGAATTTAAAAAAAAAAGATAATTTAATAAAACATAGGGACTCAAATGATAATATCATATCTCTAAAAAAAAAATGACTTGGTCATTGATCTATTTGTGGTTTGAATTCCACACTATATCAAAAGCAATTATGAACACTTTGTATTTCACTGTTCCAATCAGGATTAGATTATTCTTTCTTTACATTCTTAAAGATAGAATAATAAGTGCTTTTGAGTCAGCATCAATTACTAGTATTGAAGCTGTCCTGCAAACATTGGAGCTGAGGTCATATATAGTAAAATATTTTATTTTATATTTCTGCTTTTGAGAAAGTACAAAAAAGCATTGGAAGCTTATCAGAAAAAAGAAAAAGAAGAAAAGATCAGCTAAAGATTATCAGATCAAAGACAAAGCACTGAATATATCCCATTAATCAAGTCCATGATTTGTGGTTTTTCTCAGGAACCTTAGAAAAAACATACACTTTTAACTTTATGCACATATATAAGCACATCATCTCTTAACACAACTAGAGGTGTATCCTTATGGGATCGAGTTAATTAATATGTGGATTGCACGTTTAATGCTTAATCTTAGTAGGTCCAGACAAACTCCTCATTCGTTTGGATGTCAAAATTTATTATAATACTACAAAAAAAAACAAAAACAAAAACAAAAATTATTCACATCCTTTGCTTTGTTTTTCCTTGTCTACCACAAAAGACGGACATAAAAATTTGAGTATTTGAACGAAATAATAAAAGGCATAGCCGGGTATTTGAACGAAATGATCATCTCTTAACACAACTGGCAGTGTATGTATCCTTATGGAATCGAGTTAATATGTGGATCGCACGTTTAATGTTTATTCTCAGCAGGTACCTACAAACTCCTTATTTGTTTGGGTGTCAAAATTTATTATAATACTACCAAAAAAAAAAAAAAATTTCACATCCTTTACTTTGCTTTTCCTTGTCTACCACGAAAGAGAGACATAAATATTTGAGTATTTGAACGAAATGATAAAAGGCATAGCCGGGTATTTAGGAAAAAAAATAAAAAAAATCTAAAGCACAAAAAGATTAAAACAAATATTAATAATCGATAATGGTTGCGAAAGTGATTGCTTTCGCATTTGCTTTTGGTAATGATTCTTAATATTTTATATTTTAAAAGCTAAAAACATGTAATTGGCTCTTTGGTTTTAAATGCTCCCTTTTTAGCTGGCTACAAGCCTACAACGACATAAATTAATAATCCAACATCGACGGAAAGAATTTATGAACAAAAAAGAAAATGATAAAGTGAATTTATGAACAAAAAAGCAATGTTATTTACTTTCTTTCTTTATTTTTCTTTCCAAAGTAAAATCTAAGTCCACTTTCATTTTGACCGAGGGTTTTCGAATTTCAATTCAATCATAAAAAAAAAAATAAAAAAAAATAAGCGGACATAAGTTTCTTCTATTGTGACAGTAGCTATCTGAATTGTCCATATAATATTTGGTTTAAATAAGTCTTGATATTATTGTATCCTTAAAACTTTAAAACTAAAAGGATGCATTAATATTTTTCTGTCTAATTTATTTATTTATTTATTAAATCTTCAAAATATGGTTGGATATGTGTCATCCGTCATACTTTTTCTTATATATTGTTTTAAAATTTTATTCAAAAGAAAATAAAATGACATAATCACTCTTATAATAATTCTTAAATGAAAATAAAATGAAATATTCATTTTTATAATAATTGTCTAATCAAGCCAGTTCCTTAAAAAGATTTCTCTGACAAGAAAAAGGGCCCTTCTCTCTTAATCCTTGATATTTAATACTTAAAATAAAATAAATGAAATCACAAAATGTCATGAAATATTTCACTTTGCAATACTGAAATTGAAGCATTTCATCACAGTTGCTTGAAAATAGTTCACATTTTTGTTCTTCGCTCTTCTTTCTGGTGTTAAAGCAATTCACAACTTGATTATCTCAATAGGTTCTAAGCATTTACAAGGTTTGATCTCGAAAACACTTTACTATCGATTTATTATCATCATTGATGTCCTTAAATTAATTGAGTTTTGCTTCCTAGTTGCCCAGTAATGTTATCTGTTTTGTATTAATTTGGTTTGATTCTCATCTATATTTCAAAATTTAATTTCTCTGTTCTGTTCTCTCGTTGTTAAAAGTAATT
This sequence comes from Acer yangbiense, assembly GCA_008009225.1. Taxonomy (NCBI): domain Eukaryota; kingdom Viridiplantae; phylum Streptophyta; class Magnoliopsida; order Sapindales; family Sapindaceae; genus Acer; species Acer yangbiense. The sequence goes on along the minus strand of CM017763.1, from coordinate 8,487,457 downwards.
AAAACCACGATTATCAGCAATATATCATTATCATCTCATTCAGAAATCTAGTCGCTTCTTTCTTGAATTTTTTTTAATACAAGAAAATTTATTTAAAACATTCTTTGCCTATTTTCACTGTTTCATTTCATAGAAAACTTTGCTATTGTTCTCTTCTCGCGGCCACTCTTCTTATTCGGATTTTTTTCTCCCTACTTGCTCTGTTTTATTTACATTTGTTTTGATCTCAAACACAGCTTGCTAATGATTTAGTTGGGTTATTTACATTTGATTTTCCTGTTGTGTTCTCTGTCTTATTTGCATTTGATTTACTTCACATCTCTCTTCTATTTCCAGTTAATCTGTTACCTTCACTTTTGTTTTTCTAAAAAGGGGTTCAAAATGGTTGAAATTGCTCTCTCTGTTGCTACAAAAGTTACGGAATGCTTGGTTGCTCCCATTGCTGGACCTTTCAGTTATATCTGGAACTCCAAGACCAACTTTGACAACTTGAAGACTGAAGATCGGAAGCTCCAGGATAGAACTCAGACAGTGCAGCATTCGGTTGATGAAGCTATAAGAAATGGCGAACAGATCGAACTACATGTTAATGATTGGATGGATCGTGTGAAGACGATGACTGATGAGGTGTCAGAGGTTATTAAAGAAAACGAGCCAGCAAACATGAAATGTTTCAAGGGGTTGTGTCCTAAACCCAAGAAACGCTATCAACATAGCAGAAATGCAGTGAAGAAAGCCAAGGCTGTTGCTAGACTCTATGAAGAAGGGAACTTCCAAACAGTTTCCTTCCGACCCATTCCAAATGAGATATGGATTCCTTCTCACAGAGGCTATGAGGCCTTTGAATCAAGAATGTCTACTTTGAAGGAAATACTAGATGCATTGAACAATCCCAATGTCAACATGGTCGGAATTTACGGAGCAGGTGGCATTGGCAAGACTATGCTAGCGAGGGCAATTGCTAAACATGGCGAGGATAAGAAGCTCTTCGATGTTGTAGCTTTTGTGGAGGTAGCTGTGAAACCAGACATTAAAGAGATTCAACAAGAAATTGCAGATAAGTTGGGCTTGACATTCCATGAGGAGAGCGTTTCTGGAAGAGCAAGGAGACTGCAAGAAAGATTGAAGCAAGAGAAGGTTCTCTTAATTTTAGATAATATTTGGGCGATGCTCAAATTGGAGGAGGTGGGAATTCCTTTTGGTAATGATCACAAAGGATGTAAATTTTTGTTGACAGCAAGAAGTCTAGATGTGTTGTCAGAAATGGATTCTCAATGTAATTTCAAGATCGGCATTTTAGATAAAGGAGAGGCATGGAGTCTATTTAAGAAAAGAGCAGGAGCTTGCATTGAAAATAATGATTGCTTGCAAGCTTTAGAAAGAAAAGTTGCTGAGGCATGTGGTGGTTTCCCCATTGCCATTAATTCTGTAGCAGTGGCATTAAAAAACAAGGAAGAGTCTGAATGGAAAGATGCCTTGGAAAAACTCACGATGCCTTCCAAGAGTAACTTTGAGGGAGTAACCGAAGAAACATATTCAAGTATAGAGATCAGTTATAGCCAATTAAAAGAAAAGGAACTCAAATCAACTTTCTTGCTTTGCTGTAAAATGGAATATACCGGTCTTGAGGCCTTGTTGGAATATGGAATGGGTTTGGGTATATTTGAGGATGTCAACACAATGGAAAAGGCAAGAAACAGAGTGAATACATTGGTTCGAAAACTCAGAGATTCTTCTCTATTGCTTAACATTAAAAACTACAGGTTTTCATTGCATGATGTTGTACGTGATGTTGGCAGATCAATTGCATCTAGAGATGGACATATGTTTACTGTGGCGAATAACTACATTCCGAGAGAATGGGTAGATAAGGATATTCTGAAGAACTGTGTTGGAATCTTCCTATATAATATCAGTAAGCTTCCTGAAGAGTTTGAATGTCCAAAACTTCAATTTTTGTACCTGATAACTACTTCCAAAGATTGCAGTCGAGTCCCTGATAATTTTTTCGTAGGGATGCCGAAGCTTAAGGTCTTACATTTGGTTGGATTGGAATTGTATTCAGTGCCTAATTCAATTCGTCTGTTGGTAAATCTTCGGACCTTGTATATAGATGATTGCAAGCTAAGGGATGTCGATTTTATTGGAGAGTTTAAGCAACTAGAAATCCTAAGAATTCGTGGTTTTTACTGTTCTGAAATTGAGATGATTCCTAAGAAAATGTGTAACTTGACTGGGTTAAGGTTGTTAGATTTGAATCATTGTTACAATCTTAGAAATATCCCACCAAATGTCTTATCGACCTTTACCCTAATAGAAGAATTGAATTTGCCTAGTAGTAGAAGTGGGAGACTGGAAATCAAGTGGGAGGTTGAAGGGGTCAACATTCTTGATGAGTTGAAGCATCTAATGCACCTCACCGGTTTGGAAATAAGTATTCCAGATGATAGTGTTCTACCAAAAGGCCGCTTGGTGTCAAATAAGTTGGAGAGGTACAAGGTAATCATTGGAAATTGTCGCAGGTATGTTTTTCATGGGCAGACTTCCAGAATAGTGAAACTCAACCTTGAAAGCAGTAGTTGCTCTGATGATGTCCAGAATTTCTTTTCTTTATTGGACAGAGAGGGCTTTCCAGAATTGGAGTATCTCCATGTACAAAACAGTCCATGCTTTCGTACCGTTGTTGATTGCTTGGAGTCAGAATCTTGTCAACACTTTCTTTACTTGCAGTCATTAAGTCTTCAAAGTAACCACAACCCGGAGATGATACATAATTATCCACTCAAGGACAAGACAGATTCTTTTTGCCAATTAAGAACCATAGAAGTTGAAAAGTGCAATAAATTGAAAAATATCTTATCGTTCTCCACTTACAGAGCTCTTCCACTGCTCCAAAAAGTCCATGTGTCTACTTGCTACAATATGGAAGAGATTTTTGCTATCAGAAGGGAAGAAGATATCAACAACATTGAAGGGACCGATCAGATTGAGTTCAAGCATTTAAGCTCTCTAACATTAGAACATCTTCCAAAGCTCACAAGTTTCTGCTCAATCAACAACAATAAAGACATGTTTGATACTCCCACCCTACTTTTCAACCAAAAGGTACCAACAATCTCTTCTGCACCAATTTTATTCAATTTTACTTATTTTTTTAGAGTAAACTCCTCAAGTGAAAAAAAAAAAAAAAAAAAGGCTCACTTTTCTCTTTAAATCAAATGGGATTGGTACTTACTTGGATGTTAATTTTTCTCTTATATTGTTATTCACATGATAATAATAAAATTTCATTAGTGTGTTGAGTGTTGAAATTTCATTAGAATTTCATTCCATCAGGTTTGGAATAAAGAAATTATAAGTATATTAGTATATATCATTGTTTTAGTTCCAAAAAAAATATCATCAAAATATATTGAAATTCATGAAATTTCATCTAGGTCCTCATTTATCTTAATATAAAAAATGTCTAAGTTGAAAAAGGATTTATGTTAAATTTTTCTCTTAGGACTTTTAGAATTTACTTGTATGCTCCATTTTTCTGACTGTTTTCATTATTTTTTGGATGAATACTTAACTTAAAGATATTATGGCACTAGCAAGTAGCAAGAGTATCTTCAACAATCTCCCTTGGAAACCCACTTAAAGAAAAATGGATGTTATTGTAAGGGGTCATTAAGAGAGCATGTGTTCCAACAATACTCCTTTAAATTGCTCCCTTAATAATTTTTTATTATTATCTTGATGTTTTACTTTGTAATTATTATTGTAAAACAAATTACTCATTGAATAATAAAAAAGTGGTTGTGATTTAAAGTTAAATATCTGGTGTTTTTCAAAAAATTAAATTAAATTAAATATGTGTAGCCCCATTAAGAGCATCTCCAATAGACTCCCTTAATGACATCCATTAGCTTAATTAAGGGAGTATGTGTATTTTTGCAACTCCAACAACTCCCTAAATGACTCCCTTAATTGTGTTCAAGTGGAGTTCACTCCCTTAATTAAGGGGTGTTTTTAGACCCCCTTAAAGTGGGCTCCACTTATTTAAGATTATTTTATTTCTTAAAAACTCCATCTAACATTTATTACACAACATCTAACATTTAAATAATAATAATAAATTATTAAAGGGACCATTTAAGGGAGTATTGTTAGAGTACATACTCCCTTAATGGCCCCTTACATCAACATTCACCCTTATTTAAGGGAGTCTCTACGGTAGACTGTTGGAGATGCTCTAAAAGCATCTCCAACAGACTCCCTTAATGACATCCCTTAGCTTAATTAAGGGAGTATGTGTATTTTTACAACTCCAACAACTCCCTAAATGACCCCCTTAATTATGTTCAAGTGGAGTTCACTCACTTAATTAAGGGTGTTTTTAGACCCCCTTAAAGTGGGCTCCACCTATTTAATATTATTTTATTTCTTAAAAACCCGGCCATATAATATTTATTACACAACATCAAACATTTAAATAATAATAAAAAAGTATTAAAGGGACCATTTAAGGGAGTATTGTTGCAGTACATACTCTCTTAATGGCCCCTTACATCAACATCCACCTTTATTTAAGGGAGTATTGTTGGAGCACATACTCCCTTAATGGCCCCTTACATCAACATCCACATTTATTTAAGGGAGTCTACAAGGTAGACTGTTGGAGATGCTCTAAGGGAGGCTGAAGCCACCCCTTAAATAAAGGAGTGAGCTCCACCAAAATACATTTAAGGGAGCCTTTAAGGGACATGTTGGAGCTGCGCAAAAATACAGCTTCTCCCTTAATTAGGGGGGGGGGGGGGGGGGGGGGGGGGGGGGGTTGGGATAATTTCATCCAAAATTATCCTCCTAAAGATAACATGGGGTGGTGGGATAATTTCATCCAAAATTATCCTCCTAAAGATAACATGGGGTGGTGGGATAATTTCTTCCAAAATTATCCTCCTAAAGATAACATATTTCCAATATTATTATAATTTATATTATATAAATTTATTTCTTTTAACCTATTACATATGACAAAATAATATAAAATTAATAAATAAATAACCTTAATCATGTTGTGACTTTCAACTTCACTGTCAAACCTATTTTTTATTTTTTATTTGTAAAAACCAAAACCATTTCTATATCATTATTTATCATTTATTAATCATGAATAATATTTTTTCATTATTTGCATAAAAATGATTTAGGATTTATTAATTTTGTTTATTTATTCGTTTGTATCATATCAAATGAGTACATGACAATTAATAGTAAAAAGACCATAAATGTCAAATTAACAATTTTTTCTTTAAAAAACAAAAAAGGTTGACACTACATATCCAGATGTGAGAAAAATTAAAAACAAATATGTCATTTAGTTTAAGGTTTAAGTCCTTATTCGGTCTTTAGTAAATTTCAGGACCGTTCAATATTCTAGATAAAAAAACAAATGACCCCTTAGTCTAACAACTTTCATTATACTTATTTGGGTTAAATATTATTTCTTCTTTTAATTAATACGAAAAAGATTGAAACTAAAACTTTATTTGCAGGTTGTATTTTCCAATTTAGAGGCCTTAAAACTCTGTTCGATTAATTTTGAAAAGATTTGGCACAATGAACTTCCAGCAATATCTTCTTGCTTTCAGTGTTTAAGGCAATTGAGCATTGAGGAGTGCAGTAATTTAAAAGTTGTATTTTCATCTTCTACAGTTAAGTTATCTTCCTTATCTTTAGTACTTATAGTTATTTTCAACCATATTTTTCTTTATTTCTTACTTTAATAGTTAATGCTATGAGTAATATATGTAGGTTGCATTCCCTTCTTTGGAAGAAATTGAAATTTCCAAGATGGATGACTTGGAGACGATATGGCCCGATCAACTTTGCAATGATTCATTTTGCAATCTAAAATCATTGGAAGTCAGAAAGTGCAATAAGTTATTGACTATTTTTCAATCTAATTTGGTTGAAAGAGTCACGAGGCTAGAATACTTAACTATCTGTGATTGCGATTTGGTAGAAGAGATATTTGATCTCCAAGGGGTAGATTATGAAGAATCACATCCTGCAAAAGAAACTCTATTACGAGAACTGGATTTTAATGGTCTACCAAAACTGAAGCACATATGGAATAAAGATCCACAAAAAATGTTCTCATTTCAAAAGCTAAACAATGTCAAAGTTCATCATTGTATGAGTTTGAAATATTTGTTTCCGGTCTCTATTGCCGAGAGTCTTTCGGAACTTGAACGGCTTGATGTGTACTATTGTGGAGTGGAGGAGTTTGTTGTGGATGATCAAGGAGAAGCTAACGTAGCTGCTACATTTGTCTTCCCACGAATAACCTCTTTGGAGCTCAATCAGTTACCTCGACTCAAAACTTTCTATCATGGAGTACATACATCACAATGGCGGAATTTAAAAAGGTTGGTCGTGTGTGGTTGTGACAAAGTTGAGTTATTTGCTTCAGAATTGTTCCACTTCCAAGAAAATAATGGTAGCTCAATCCAACCTCTCTTCATTGTCGAAAAGGTACAAAGATTCATTTCTTCTTTTTAAATTGTAAAAAGAGTTAAAGAAGGAAGCTATGAACTTCCAAAATATTGCCCATACAGAAAATATGATTGGATTCATACATGAGATTAATTGGAATTAATTAAATTGTATTAGATTGAATTATATATGATTGTCCCTTTGGGTGATATACATAACAACAAATCGACTACACTAAAACTATTTGGCGTGCGTGCTGGATGAGATTAGGATTTGAGTTTGAGATTTGATGAGATTAGTGCTCAATGAGACTGACATTAGATTAATATATATATATATATATGGTGAAATATGAGATTGGATTGATTGAATATGATCGGATGGAATGAATTATAGAAGGGGTTTGTAATTAATTATAAACAAGTGGGGTTTATGCTAAGAATCAGGATTCTAAACTCTTATCTTATATTAATTATTATATTGCTAATCATATTGTTAAATATAATATAAAATAGTTAAGGAATTTAGGGGGGTGTATTGGTTCAAGATTTTAATAGACAATTTGGGAAAGTAAAAGTGTAGTGGTATTGGATTGAGACTTTTTAACAAGTTAGATAAGTCTGGTGGTATTCGATCAAGACTTTTAAGATTTTTTTAAAAAGTTCATATTGTCTTGTGGTATTAGATCTAGACTTTTAAGATTTTTTTTAAAAAGTCCATATTGTCTTGTGGTATTGAATTTAGACTTTCAAGAGGCAGCAAATTGTCTACCGGTATTGGATTGAGATCAAGATTTTTAGGATTTCATGACAAAATGGATTTTCCAGACTTTTTAGTGATATATATAAATAGCTTGAACCCAAAATTGTATTGCCATCTCCCTCAATACTTTCTAGACTTTTTATTTGATTTCAGATATTTGGTGGGTGTATTGGTATATAATAAATGTAGCGGCTAAACATGCAAAAGACATCATAAAACTACACTTGAAAGTCGAGTAGAAAATGCCTTTGTGAGTTAAAAATAGTTGTATGCTAGATTTCCATGATCCCACCACCACAACCGGTATAAAATCTTTAGAACCACTAGTAAAAATTGATCAAATGCTTTATCTATTACATCTATAAAAGATGGATTTGGCAAAAAGTAAAGATAAAGAGGAAGTTGATATATATATATAGACTATAGTATATATATTCGAAGAGAGGTCAGTTTTTGGTCTCTCGGGTCAAATTGGAAAAGGGCTTATTTTAAAATGGCTCTTTAACATTTCGATTTTGAGCCATTAAGGTTGTGGGGGTGCCTAATTTTTGAAGGACACTTTTTGTTTTTTATTATCGTGAAGCAGCTAGTGAATGGAAGAGGTGTGGAATTTCACTACCGGCTACTAAAGTCTTTTCTATCTTTTGCTTCTGGGATATATGTAGAAGCACTTTTGGCTTGTTAGATGATTGTAACGATGATCAACAGCTCTCATTTGCTAATTGTCAAGTTTGAATTTGTATTTGAGACTAAGGTGTAGAGTTCCAATCGATTGCTAGCTAATTATTGGAAGTTTTAAATTGCTACCTTATTATTTGCTACTCTGTTTTTTATTTTTCATTTTTGAACCAGAAATATGCCAAACATCTCAACATGACTTATTTGTTTAAAGTGATGCAAATGTTCATGGAATTGATCAGATTTTTTTTTCTGTTTTGTCAATTGAGAGAGACAATGAAGAAAGAAAGAAAGAACTGGTAGGATAAGTAATTTTTTTTAAATATATATATAGACTATAGTATATATAAAAAGAGCTGGTCCATTACTGATAATATCGCCCTTTGTGTAGATTGAGTTCAAAGACAAAAGAAGATGGTCATCATTTCTATTGATTTATTGTCTGAACGAGTTAAAAAGTTATGAGCCTGGCATAAAACCATGTTTCTATAAAATTTAGAATACATTTTTTTTTAAAATCCGATAACGGAAGGGTATGCCGAAACCTGTCGAGAGCAAGCACTAGTTGACCGTTTGGAGTTTTTTTTTTTTAATATGTATAATTAAATCTTATATATCAATTTTTTTTTTCTTATTTACGTTTATATTAAAAAAAATTATTGTCATGCCCCGACCCTCCAAATTTAACCAATGCATGCATAGTCTGTATATCAACTCATCTCACCGGACTTGAATCATCTATCACTAACATGAAAGGGGGATGTACACCGTACACACCACTAGAGAAAAAAAAAAAAAAGATTAAAGAGCAGTGAATATTGGAGTTTGATAACATATGAATTAATGAAGTCCAACCAACAAGCCAAACGGAAATACTTCAATGTTCAAAAATTTTCTGCACCATATAAACCAGCTGAAGGTTGTGTTGGTTGGTGGTATTTTAAAATTTTATTACTTCTCTTCATAGTTTAAACATATTTCTCATTCAATTTTTGTTGTTCAGTGACTGCCCTCAACAAGATTATAGAGCAATAGAACTTGGGGAGAAAATTGAATACTACAATCGACTCTTGAAAGTCCAAAAAGTCTTGAAATAAAGTCTAAATAATCTTAATAATTTATAAATAAAGTCTAAAGACTCTTTCAGAATCTTAAAAGTTTAGTCCATATAATCCTAATAATCCTTAAAGTATAATCTTAACAATCCTAATAATCCTAATAGTCTTGCAAATCCATAAAATCCTTGCACTTAAAAATTGTCTATTAAAATCCCAATCCAATACACCCCCCTTAGATAATTACTTTTATATAAAATATATAAATATTATATAAACAATTTTATTTAATTTATTGTCTAAATACATTAATAAATATATATATGCATGCATATATTACATTACATATGTTTTAATCTATTTAATTTATACATTATTATGCAAATAATCATGTAATCAATTGGAGCATTAATAGGAAGTGTATTATAGTGGCCCATGAGGCTGCTAAGTTTGCATTTTCTCTTGTGGAGTCTATTGTCTGGTATGATGCTATACCTGATTGGCTTTGTAGTGTATTCTTTGTTGTTTGAATGAATGAATATTTTACTTCCAAAAAATAAAATAAAAATTGGAGCATTAATAATTATTTGATTTAAATATTGATTTTTATCTTATACACAGTTAATTTATCTTTTTGTTCTTTAAGCCTACACTTTATAACCAATTAGTTTCTTTATTATTTTTTAAATAAATATATCCATGATAATTATTTTCGGTTAGAATTGAAAATAATATTAGTAATAATTAAGGTGGCTTGAACATTACATGTCACATTCCCTAGCTTAGAAGAAATTAAAATTTCCGAGTCAAATAACTTGAAGATACTATGGCAGAAGGGAGCTAAAGAGTCTTTTTGCAATTTAAAATCTATGGAAGTTAGTGACTGCAATAAACTATTGACCATCTTTCAGTTTAATACACTTGAAGGATTGTCAATGTTGAAGTTGTTAACTGTTACTATTAGTAACTGTGCTTCAGTAGAAGAGATTTTTGATCTCCAAAAGGTAAACTTTGAAGAATCACATTCTAGAGCAGTCATGTATCATCAGTTACAACAACTAAATATCAATCAGCTTCCAAAATTGAAGCACATATGGAAGAAGGATCCTCAAGCAAAGTTGTCTTTTGAAGAATTACCAATGCCAGAGTCGTTAAGGGTTAGTGACTGTGATTCAATAGAAGTGATTTTTGATCTCCAAAAGGTAAACTTTGAAGAATCACATTCTAGACCAGTAACGTATCAACTACAAGAGCTATATATCCGTAGGCTACCAAAATTGAAGCACATATGGAAGAAGGATCCTGAAGCAGAGTTGTCTTTTGAAGAATTACCAATGCCAAAGTTGTTAACTGTTATTGACTGTGATTCAATAGAAGAGGTTTTTGATCTCCAAAACGTAAACTTTGAAGACTCTCATTCTGGAGCAATAACTCAACAGTTACAAGAGCTACATATTTATGAGCTACCAAAATTGAAGCACATATGGAATAAGGATCCTCAAGCAGAGTTGTCCTTCGAAAACCTACAAGAAGTGTATGTTGCTAATTGTCAAAGTCTGAAAGATATTTTTCCAGCCTCCATTGCTAGGAGTCTATTGCAACTTGTACATCTTAATGTGTACGAATGTGGAAAACTGGAGGAGATTGTTGCCAAGGAAGGAGAAGCAAAAGAAGCTGCTAGATTTGTGTTTCCGAAAGTAACCTCCATCAGGCTCAATAGATTATCTCAACTTAGAACTTTCTATCGTGGGGTGCATTCTTCAAAATGGGAGGTTTTAAAGGAGTTGACAGTGGTTGACTGTGACAAAATAGAGTTATTAGCATCGCAATTATCTTGCTTCCAAGAAAATAAAATTGAGGAGAGCTAGATTGATACTTCAGTGCAACCACCTTTATTTTTGGTTGAAAAGGTATTAGAACCACTTCTTTTAAATTGTGAACACGTACTCTTACAAACCAATTTATTTATCTTTTCATTTACAATTTTGAAAGGTCATTTAAAATTACTTGCAATCAAGTATAAACATGCAGATGTTAATCAGAAACTCTATCTATTTTGCTCTGCTTTGACGTAGGAGAAGAGCTTATAAAAAATTTAATTTTAATTTTTTGGGGGTAATATTAATTAGGGAGTTAGAGATAACAACTAGATGCTTAAATGGCTAAATTTATACAATTATTGAATCCTCTTCTATATATGGCATGTTAAATATATGTAAATCATTTGATATTAGGCATTTTCCATGTTTTCTAATAGTGACTATTGTGACGATTATTAAGTGCATCCATATGTCAATGCCATATAATTGTTAAAATCTAATCAAATTGAAAATCCATATGTCAATGCAATATTTTTATTTTTTGTCTCGGGAGTCGGGGAGTGCCAGATTTTTGCGGTGATTTTTACTTTCAATTCAAGCAGTATATGAAGTTTTATGAACATAACTGTTATTTGTTTTTATTATTATTATTATTGATTTGTTACCAGGATTCTTTCCCCATCTTGGAAAAACTGAGATTAATTGGAGAGGGCACCCGGATGATATCACAGGGTCAGTTTTCAGAAGAGCTCTTTTGCAATCTTAAATTTCTTGAAGTCTACAATGATAAATCAGTACTCTTCCCACTTCGTATCCTTCAGAGATTTCGCCATCTACATGAGCTGCATCTCAAATCTAGTTCATACAAAGAGATATTTTTGTATGAAGAGGCGAAACCCATGTTGGGGTAGACTCCAAACTGGACATAGTTCTTTCAAAACTTGAGAGGTTAACAGTACGTGATTGTCAAAACTTGATTCAGCTAGTGCCATCCTCGACATCTTTCCAAAATCTAACAGTTTTGATGGTCTGGAGTTGCAATGGATTGAAGAACCTGATGACGTCCTCAACAGCCAAAAGGTTGGTGCAACTCAGAGAAATGGAAATAGGATACTGCAAGTCCATGATAGAAGTAGTAGCAAAGGGGAGAGATGTAACAGAGGACAAGATTATTTTCAGCAAATTGAGGACTTTAACACTCGGTGATTTACCAAGTCTCTCATGCTTCTGCTCTGAAAATTGCACTTTTGAATTACCATCTTTGGAAGAAATAATTGTGAACAGATGCCCTGAGATGAGGTATTTCTCGTTAGGAGACGTAACCACGCCGATATTACAGGAAGTATGGAGAGACTCCATGGACTATACATTAGAGGGTGGCCTGAATACCACCACACATAATTCAAGGTACATGTATAGTTGGAGAATCACCGCAAGGCAACTAAGTTTGTTAAAATGTCTTCTAACCTCACTTCTTCAGTTACTTGCTTTTTGCTCCTTAATTTTCTATTTTCTTATCATTCTCTATGTTATACGCTTTCATTTGGTTTGTGTAACCTCTGTTTTTCATTGTCTTTGTTACACATAAATAGGGTAGATGATTCCCAGAACTGGGAGATGGAGCAGAGATTTGTTACACACTTTCTTTTAGAACTCTTTTAAGCAGAGATTTAAACATACGAGTAAGTATTGAGAAACTTAAAAGTTTCTTATTCCCTTAATTTTATGGATTTTTTATTTTATTTATTTCTTCACAAATAATTCGGGTTTTGACCCAACTTAATGGTACAAGTATGAGGAGCATACCACTGGACAGTCTGGACCAAGAACATTTATTACACAAAAGATTTGTATACCATTGTTAACCATATTTGGATGCCTAGATTTAACATCCTAGCTTGCTAGCTACACTAACCAGCTGCCTCTTGCTCTCTCCCCTTGCATCTATTCACACAGCTACCGCCATAAACTATCAAGTCCCACTGCTTCAGATATCGAATAGAAGGTAAGAAATACATCTTCTCTGATGTGCAAACACTTACGGTTTACTTAATTTTAATTAAATCAAGTTTTCCATTTTATGTTACTATCTTGTCACTTACGCATAAATTTTTTGAGTTCCATAAGTTTATTTTCATTTTTGCTGTATGTGAAACCATCTTTGAGTACTTCAAAAAAAAAAAACCATTTATGAGAGTGGGGCCAATGGGCTATATCCTCTTGAATCTAAATTGAATCTATTTAAGAAGTGCATAAAGAGAAATTTCTATATAGCTCATGCTTTCAACTTAAATATATATATATATTGTGTTACAGATGAAGTCCTACACCTACAGATGATTGTAGTGAGAGTTCGACAGTAAATTGGTGCCTGTCCTACGCAACATATGGAGTAAGGAGGGTTTTCAATAAAAGTCATGAGACATTGCGGCTCATGTTATTCATATCGGAGTTAAATGTGCGAGGTTCTTTTGCTTATACATGCATTGTTTTGCTTTAGCTTTTCCTTCATAATAATGTTGCTGCTACTAAAGTACGACCATTGTAATCTAATTGCTGGTGTAGTGACCCCACGCTGCCATATCGGTTGGCACACTTAAAATTTATTTGAAGTATTCTGCATTTGTTGAGAGGTTTATATGTATGCAATCTAATGAATTTCTCAATTGCTATTTGATGAAACTGTTCCATTAACTAGTGTGTTTAAAGGTCTTCTAATTAGTCTCACTAATGTTCTTTTCTTCTGCTGTGATCACGCACAGATATCACACTATTGTTCTTATGAAGTGACCTTTTTTCAATTTTCATGGTTTGATCTTTTGAAAACTTCAGTTTTGTTGTCCTTCCCTTAGAATAATGGTGGAAGTGTCTCGTTCAATTTTCTAGTTGTTGCATTACCTTGGATTTATTTTGTTTATCTATAGTTATAGGTTTTTCTGTTTTTGAGTTTTAAGGCCCCTTTCGGTGGACCGCTGTTATAAATAGGAGAATATGATCTGTTTCCTTTCCTTTCTGCCAAACAATTGAAGTTATTGGATGCAAGAATAGGAAATAGATTTTCCTATTGGGAGAGAATATGATGTACACAACAATGGAGTGATTGATAACATTCTTTTTTCTATTCAATGTGTATCTTCTTTGAGTTCCTCTTTCTTTTCTTGGTTTTTGAAGTTTAATAATTCTCTAGTTAAGTTAGGCTTAAAAAAAAAATTAGGACTACAGTTACATAACGTTGTAGAACCGGTTCCACTACGTTAGTGTTGATTAGCGTTGGTTAGTATTGGTTAGCGTTGGTTATGGGGTGTTATACATATTTCAAAAAGCTAGTAAGTTACACAGGTTTAAAATCAAGTTGAAAGATTTACTTTAGCAATTGATAATCTTTTTTTTTTTTTTTTTTTTTTTTGAAATAAAGCGATTCATAATCTTAATTGAATGAGTTTGCAACAAAAATCAGAAAAATTACAATTTTAAATTAGTGTCGATTAGCATCGCTCATGGTCAGCTAAACAAATTTTAAGAAGCTAAGAAGTTACATGAAGGTTGGAAATGGAGTAGGTAAATTACTTATAGTGATTGATAAGCTTAATTGTAGTGAGTTTCCAACCAAAATCAACTGGTAACTATGAAAAATTATAGGTTTAAGCTAGTGTCGATTAGAATGAATAAACAAATTTCAAATAGCTAGCAAGTTACATGGATGTGGGAAATGGAGTTGTAAGATTTCTATAAGCGATTGGCAAGCTCAATTGAGGTTAGTTTCCACCAAAATCAACCAAAAAACCAGAAAAACTATAGTTTTAAACTAATGTCAATTAGTGTCGGTTAAATGAATTTGGGGATGATCTGCAGACCAATCAGAAAGAAGCAATCAGTCTGATCAAAATGTTCGAAATCAAAATCCTTAATTAAGACTGGAATGCGACTAATGTTGAAGCTGCATAAGGAATTCTCAGCAAGTTGATTCTATAATGAATACTAGGTGTTTGATACAAGGTCTCTTAGACCTTTGAAAACAAGTAGAAGAGAAATATTAACTACGAAGAAGAAGAGCAAAAATAGAGAACGAGAACTTTACAATATTTTCTACACATTTGGAATCTGAGGTCAAGCCTCTATTTATACACACTTTTGGTACACTGAACCTGGACACTATTCTAATTTAGCTAGGAATGAATTCCGGAGAGTTTGTTGTAACAAACTAACAGAATTTTCCCGCCAATCTTTATCCTGGGAGTACTTCTTGTATCTGATTACTTTGTTCAAGAGTGAGGGAGCTGCTGAGCTGGATACGCCAGCATTGTTGTAAACTTGCTGGTTGTACTTGCTGCAGCAGCTCCTCTGTTTTTCACTCACAGATTCTGCCATATCATCCTCAAATTATCCAAGCTCTGGAATGCAGCCTGTAGTATTCATGCCACTGAGTTACTAACATTCTTTTTATTCTAATTGATAATGAATGGAACATATGTCCAGAAAAAAAGAAATTAAATTACTAGCAAATAAGGCAGGTAAAAATAGGAATACAAATCAAATTATTGAAGATTTCTACCTTTCTGACCAAAAAAAGTGGTTGGTGTGCTGGAGCATCAAGTTGGCCCTCCACCGTAGTTTCCTGGTAGCTAGGATGTTTTGAAACCAATATCTTTACTCTGTCACACTAATACAATTCCAACTTCTTTAGCATCGGCCATTCTGAATTATGTATTCCAGGGTAAAAATTTCTAAGTTCAGCTAGTTTGCAGAGTCTCAGGGAGGTCATACGTGGAAAGACAAATCTAGCAGCTGCTTTTGCTTCTCCTTCCTTAGAAATAATCTCCTCCACTCCACAATTGTACATATCAAGTTCTTCAAGTTGCAAAAGACTTATGGAAATAGAGGCTGGAAAGAGAATTTTCAGATTTTGACATGCAGAAACTCTCACTGCACGTAGATTTTGAAAGGAGAGGATTCCTTGGGGATCCTTGTTCCGTACGTACTTCAGCTTTGGTAGACATCTAATATGCAAGTTTATTAGCTGATTTACTGTCATATCATGTGTTTCTTCACAGTTCAGCCCCTGAAGTTCATATATCTCTTGTAATGAACCACAATAGATAACAGACAGATACTCTAGGCTTGACCATCTTCCACACATGTAGAATGGAAAAATAGGGTAGATTATTGCAGTGTTTAACAGTCATTGCTTTTAATTTGCAAAAGGAATTATGTGCGAGTTGGTCAGTTGGTCCTACCTTATCATTTCCAAGTTGTCCATATGAGAAATAATTATGTCTTCTAAGTTGGGGAACACAGCCTGCTGTATTCATGCAATAGAAAATAATTGGAAAATGTTTATAAGAAAAAGGAAAATAATTGGAAATAAGAGACTTCTAATGACAAAAACGTAAGATAATTAAATTCTCGAAGACTTCAAAGCTTGCACAACAAGGAAAGAAGCACAGAAACAAAGTGAAGATCTGAAGTAATTTACCCTTTCACCAAAGAAAGGTTGCATGCCAATATGTCGAGTCTCTGCCTGACTCATTTTTTCAACTTCTTTTCCAACTGTCGTAGTTGTGCTTGTATCTTCAGAGATGAATGTCTTCAATTCAATGCATCGATCTAGGTGCAGTACTTTCAAGGATGGAGGTTCAATGTAACTTCCTAAACAAATCTTGTGAGATTTTCAAGATCTTGTATCGTTAGATACATTAATTTAGGAAACATTTGATCTTTCCTTTCTTCTTCTCTTACTTCTTTAACTGTTATCTCCTCCAATACTGAGCATTTGCATATCATGAGGTGTTGGAGCTGCACAAAGTTTCTAACCATTGAAGATGTAAACAGATATTTTAAATTCCCACAGCCATGGAGGGTCAATTTCGTCAGGTTTTTGTTGAATTATATGAAACTTTTCTAAATACTCTTTATGGATGGTATGGTTATAGTTTAGTTTTCAATGGTTCAATTGTAACTATTTAGTTTAGTTTTTAGATTGCTTTATGTGTATGTAACAATGATGTCATGAAAATGTAGCAAAATGATGTAAAAAATGGTGTATTAAATGATGTCATGGCTTCTAGAATGGTATGGTCCAAGTATGGGCAAATATGGGCAAGTATGGTCTTAGTATGGGCAAGTATGGGTGTGGCATGTTCTTGTTGTCTTTATGTTTATATATATAGCCTATTTGAGGCTTTGAGATGTGTGTGTAAGAAATGGAGTCTGATGTATTTTTAATGGAAATAATGTTTTAGTTAAATATTGTGTAAACTCTCTCTTTTCTTCTCTTTCATGTTTATGTCTCTTTCATGTTTATGTTTTAGTTTTAGTTGAGTTGATTTCTTCCTTTTGATTTCACGTGTATGAAAGTAGGCAAGTCAGCCTCTTCTTCTAGTTTCATACGTATGAAACTAGTTATGTTGGAATTTCTCTAGTTTCATATGTATGAAACTAGTTATGTTGGATGATATGGCCTTATCAGAGATTACGTTTTTTTAACAGTTTTGAATGCAGGAAGTTGTTGCTGGGAGTTGGTTGTGCCACATCCTTTCAAAAATAATTGCAGGCAATTCCAAGGCTGCCAAGTTGGGAAACTTAAGCTGCACACAAGTGATAATATTTTAGCAGGGACACCCATGCCATAATATTGTAATGAAAAAAACAATTGCCTTTAATTTTCAAATATGCAGAATCAAGCATATATTGAAGTTCTTATTAATTGGATAAATTTTCAATGCCATAACAATTGTATGACTAAAACGTAGCATATAAAGAGCAGAGTTTAGCAACCTGGGGTTTAATTAACAATAACAATTTTACTGAAAACAAATGGTAGTCAATTGTGCACTATAACTATTTATCCAATGTCAAATAGGAACCATTGAAAACAAAATCCTTAGACCATGCAAGAGGTGAACATTCGAGTCATAATCAATCCAACCGATGAGTCTAAATGTAAAATGTGATTTATGCTACTGTTAAAGTTTAGTGAGTGTGTGAGATTCATTTCCTCTGATGATTTTTTTTTTCACGTGTTGATAAAACAAGAAACAAAAGGTAAAATGATAGAGAACATGGTTATGGTTAGCTCACCTTCCCGTCTAAAAGGGCCATGGGAGTATCCAGCTCATCCTCCAAAACTACTTCATTAGACCTTATTTCATCTGTCAATAGCTTCTGTGTATTTTGCAGTACATAAGGTGTCTTCACGTCCAAGCAGAAGCTTCTGAGTTGTGGCAGAGACTTTAGAGTCAAGGAGCGTAATTGACCAAATTCAATCGTATCAATCACTTTATCGTTGTTCACATCATCTTCTCTTCCAACAACAAAAATCCCTTCCATATTCTTGCATGCAATCACTTCAAGTACTTCAAGTTGTGGAAGTCCTTTGGCAATAGATAATGAGAAAATATTCTTCAATTTATCACAATTTCTCACTTTTATTTTTTTCAAATTGCAGAAAGACTTTGTTACAAGTGGACCATAACATATCTTCTTCAGATTAATCAAATTGTGAAGTGACAATGACTCGGGGAAAGACATTGAACAATTGCCATGCCATGGATTCAATAATACACAGAAAGTTGGGACTATTCTGAACATGGAGATGCTTTAGTTGTGAAAACCCCTTGCCGTCTAAATCATATATAACATTTTTTACACCCTTCAATCTATCCAAGAATAGATGTTCGATTCTGTTAAACCGTGAAATGAACCCATCCTCCAAGAAAATGCTAGTGTTTAGCTTGAATTTCGGCATTCTTGGAGTCTTATACTCTCTAGACCAGTCCCACTCGTCTCCTATGAATATTTTGTATCTTTTCAGATTCTTGGAGAACAAACCTTTTGGTAGAATCTTTACATCTTGAATTTGTATTTCTAAAGCGGCCAAGTGAGACAAATGCTTCAATTCATCAAGGGTAGCGTTACTTCTTTAACCGGAGTCCTTCGACCTCCCACTGATAAAATCCATTGCCCATATACAATTCTTCTAAGAGGGTTGAACTATTGAAACTTTTCTAGAAACTCTCTGTAGAAATTTCCATGTCTAGCTTAACTAGATTCATACACATGAAATACAATACAATCTAATATAACTAGTTTCACACATATGAAATTAGAGAGTCTTGCTCAACTAGCCTCATACACGTGAAACTAGAGAAAGTGGCTCAACTAGCCTACTTTCATACACATGAAATAAGAGAAAAATGAACTCAATATAAACATAAACATAAAAACCATAACCATAAGAAGTCATAAACATAAAAATGAAGAGAAGACATATTTTAGAGAGATTAACCATACATCCCATGCCATTTTCTGATGGCTTCGTTTTTTACAATGCCCCAAGAGGGGTTTATATAGAAAATACAATGGTGTCAAGTAATGGCACACCCATACCTCAAAACATACTTCACCATACTTTGACCCATACCTATGACAAAGCCATACTATAGCCATACTATTCTTACATCATTAAGGACATCATCAATTTACATCATCAATATTACATCATTAATAACATCACATAACTTAATCATAAATAAACCATAATTAATTACTTAACCATAGTTATACATAAAATACCATAAATACCCTTAAATTAGAAAATTTTCACATTTCTAACAATTTGGTTATGATTTGGTTATGTTAGTTTAGTTTAGTTTAGTTTAATTTGAACTATTTTTACTATTTAGTTTACTTTTTAGATTGCTTTGATATGTGTTAGATTTACTTTTTGATTGTAATGATGTATTGGGCTGCTGTGCCAGATCTTGTGTCAGAAGTTCAGATATGGCAGAGTGCCAGTTTATTGTTGCACATGGTCTGTTAGATGGCAATGATGGTGCGATCTAATGGTTGCACATTGCCCTGTATTTTTGTATATAAACTTTAAGATTGTAATGGACGAATGTATGGATGTAAAATTGAATGGAAGTAATTTTTAGCAAAATATTGAGTGTATTCTCTCTGGTTTTCTTCCTCTAAACCAAGAGTATGTTTATGGTTGTTTATTGATGGTTTATTGATGTGTATGGATGGTATGTATGGATGTTTAATGGTCTAGATTTCCAACAGTGGTATCAGAGCATTGTTCTTGAGGGGCTGTGAGATTTCGTTTTTCAGTTTATTTAGAGCTTGTGAGGTTCAAACACTAGAGAGTGAGTGAGTGTTAAACACCCATGAGTGCAGACATGGCTACTGGAAGCAATGCAAGCCTTCATGTTCCTCAATTTTCTGGGGAAAACTACCAGATTTGGGTAGTAAAAATGAGATCATATTTGAAGTCTTTTGGCTTATGGGAGTATGTAGCAAAGGACAAGCAAGTTCCTGCATTGAGAGCTAATCCAGCAATAGCTCAAATTAAACAACATGAGGAGGAGAAGATGAAAAAAGACAAGGCTGTCACTTGTCTACACTCAGCATTGACAGACTCTGTTTTCACTAGCATCATGCACCTGGAAACAACAAAAGAAATATGGGATGAGCTGAAGGAAAGGTATGAAGGCAGTGAAAGAGTAAGAAATGTGAAAATGTTAACTCTCAAGAGAGAGTTTGAAATGTTGAAGATGAAGGAGAGTGAATCTGTCAAAGATTACTCTTCTAAGCTGTCAGAGTTGGTGAACCAGATGAAGCTATATGGTGAGACAGTGGAGGATTATAGGGTTGTGGAGAAGATGTTGATCAGCTTGCCAGAAAAATTTGAAGCTAAAGTTGCAGCTATTGAGGAGTCCTGCGACTTGAAAAAGATGACCATTTCAGAGATGGTCAGTAAACTACAAGCTCAAGAACAAAGGCATGCATTGAGAAATGATGGTGATATGGAGAAGACTTTCCTTGCCATGAATAAAGGAAAGCACAAAGGCAAAGGCAAGATGGATGCAGAAAGTTCTTGAGCTTGCAGTTTACTGACCATCTCTGAAATGGTCATCTTTTTCAAGTCGCAGGACTCCTCAATAGCTGCAACTTTAGCTTCAAATTTTTCTGGCAAGCTGATCAACATCTTCTCCACAACCTTATAATCCTCCACTGTCTCACCATATAGCCTCATCTGGTTCACCAACTCTGACAGCCTAGAAGAGTAATCTTTGACAGATTCACTCTCCTTCATCTTCAACATTTCAAACTCTCTCTTGAGAGTTAGCATTTTCACATTTCTTACTCTTTCACTGCCTTCATACCTTTCCTTTAGCTCATCTCATATTTCTTTTGCTGTTTCCAGGTGCATGATGCTAGTGAAAACAGAGTCTGTCAATGCTGAGTGTAGACAAGTGACAACCTTGTCTATCTTCATCTTTTTTTTTTCTTTTTTTATGAATGCAAAAAGTTCAGAATCTGGTCCAAGAGTAAGATTTCCACCATGTACCACCTGCAAGAGAACAAATCATCTTGCAGAGGATTGCTGGCACAAGGGGAAACCACAAGTTCAATGCACATTCTGCAACAAATGGGGACACAAAGAACAGTACTGTAGATTCAAGCAAAATCAACAAATTCAGTAGCCAATGCAACAACAAACTCAGCAGCCTATGCAACAAGCTAACTACACCGATGATCATGAATGTGATGAGCACTTGTTTACGATGTCACAAGCATGTATGGCAACTTCTACAGAGATATGGTATGTTGACAGTGGGTGCACAAGCCATATGGCTCGAGATGCAGGCATGTTCACCACACTTGATAGGAATGCTACAACAACTGTAAAGCTTGGAAATGGTGATATGGTGAATGCTGCTGGAAAAGGTAAAGTTCTTATTCAAACTAAATCAGGCCCTAAGATTATTGATAATGTATTATACATACTTGATTTAGCACAGAACTTACTCAGTGTTGCATAATTATTGAAGAGGGGCTATTCATTGATATTTGAGGGAAATTTATGTATCATCCTAGACTCTAAGAAATCTGAAATTGTGAGGGTTAGGATGCATGAAAATAGCTTCCACATAGACTTCAATCAAGTCAAATTAAATGTCTCTATGTCTAAGAATGATATGGTCAGAGACATGCAAGTAAAAAGTCGCACATATGACTTATGTGATGCCTGTCTTATGTCTAAACATGATATGGTCAAGGACGTGCAAGCAACAAGTCGCACATATGGCTTACGTGATGCATGTCAGAATGGAAAGGCACCCATGAAGCCTAATATTGATGGAGTTTTTGATGGACATTCAAGCAACGAATCTGTTATGGATGATGGTACAGTGGCTAAGTCTGATTCTCTATTTTTGAAGACAAGGTCATCTGCTAATGTTTATCAAAATTGCAACATGATGGTCAAAGAGCCTGCTTGCAATGAAGAAGCTGCTCAAATGGATGAAAAGAAGCTTGCCATGAAAGAGGAGTTGATGATGATTAAAAGGAACCAAGCTCAGTCCTCAGCAAAAGCTGAGTACATTGCTACAGCAGCTGCTCCAAAGCAAGCTAAATGGATTAAAAAGGTCTCAACAGACCTAAATTATGTGGAAAAGAAACCCATTAGGTTATGGTGCAACAATTCAGCATTCTCTATGGCCAAAAATCATGTCCAGCATGGGAGATCAAAGCATAACAATGTCAAGTTTCATGCCATCAGAGAAGCTGAGAAGAATGGTGAAGTCAGTTGATGCATTGCAGGTCTGAAGAGCAGTTGGCCAATATACCTACAAAGGCATTAACTAGTAACAAATTTGATGGTTAAGAACAAAGCTTGGAGTCTTTAAGAAAAGTTTCAAGGAGGAGTGTTGAACTATTGAAACTTTTCTAGAAACTCTCTAGCATTTGGTTATGATTTGGTTATGTTAGTTTAGTTTAGTTTAGTTTAGTTTAATTTGAACTATTTGTACTATTTAGTTTACTTTTTAGATTGCTTTGATATGTGTTAGATTTACTTTTTGATTGTAATGATGTATTGGGCGGCTGTGCCAGATCTTGTGTCAGAAGTTCAGATATGGCAGAGTGCCAGTTTATTGTTGCACATGGTCCGTTGGATGGCAATGATGGTGCGATCTAATGGTTGCACATTGCCCTGTATTTTTGTATATAAACTTTAAGATTGTAATGGACGAATGTATGGATGTAAAATTGAATGGAAGTAATTTTTAGCAAAATATTGAGTGTATTCTCTCTGGTTTTCTTCCTCTAAACCAAGAGTATGTTTATGGTTGTTTATTGATGGTTTATTGATGTGTATGGATGGTATGTATGGATGTTTAATGGTCTAGATTTCCAACAAAGGATAAGCTTGATAAAACACCTGAAGGCATAACTTGTAGTTTGGAACAATCGCTCAAATCTAACAACCTTAGTCAATTGAAGAGGCCTATCTCAGCAGGCAACTTCTTAATTTCAGAACTGGAAAAGCTAAGGATTTTTAGATTCTTCAAGTCTCCAATAACAGCTACATCTTTTAACATGCATTGATTCAGACACAATGCTTGAAGATTCATTAGAAGATGAAGTGATGAAGGCAGCAAACACAAATGCATTCTAGTCAAATCTAAAACTCTGAGCTCTGCCATCCTAGTGAAAAACTTATCGGGGATTCTCAAACAAGTACGCTTATCCTTGTTATGCATATAAA
The DNA here is from genome assembly GCA_008009225.1 of Acer yangbiense. Classification (NCBI taxonomy): domain Eukaryota; kingdom Viridiplantae; phylum Streptophyta; class Magnoliopsida; order Sapindales; family Sapindaceae; genus Acer; species Acer yangbiense. The sequence goes on along the minus strand of CM017763.1, from coordinate 8,464,106 downwards.
AAAATTTAACTTGTGGACATTCCAAACCTCCAGGAAGCTCACTAGTATCACCATTAGACAAGATGATCGCAGTGCATTTTCTTAGTGTATCTTCACCCGGCCATTCCCTCAAAACAATATCATTTCTCCCCATAAGAACATGATAGTCTCTAGACGCAATCGATATGGCAGCATCACGAACAACATCATGCATAGAAAACCTCTCACTGTCATAACTGTCAAGCAGCAAGCAAGAGGCTTTAAGTTTATGGACCATTGTAAGTACTTTATCTCGTGCTTCTTCAATTGCTCCAATGCCTTTAAATAGACCCAGACCAATTCCATGCTTCAACAAATCTGGAATAAAAGCATTGTAGCCATCCCATATTAGACTGCAAAGCAGAAAAGTTGACTTGAGTTCCTCACTGTCCAAATAATTATAACTCAACTCTATAGTTGAATACAGAACTGCTTGCATTCCTTAAAAGTTTCTCGAGGAAGGACTTCTCAGTTCTCTCAAGGCATTTTTCCATTCAAATGAACTCTTGTTTCTTAATGCCTTTGCTACAGTTACAATAGCAATTGGCAAACCTGCACATTCCTTGGATACATCGATTGCTATAGATCTCAAATCATCATTTTCAATATGATCTCCTGCCATCATCTTAAATAAACCCAAAGTTTCTTTTAACTTCAAAACATCAAGCAAGAAATTATTTTGACAATTCATCTCACTTGACAACACATCCCGACTTCTTGATGTTAGCAGTATTTTGCATCCTTCAGCATCTTCTCCGGAAGGAATTCCTACCGTCTCCAAATCAAGACACATCCAAATATCGTCTAAAACTACAAGAATCTTCTTCTCTTTCTTCAATCGTGCACATAGCCTCCTTGCTCTTCCAGATTCACTCTCCTCAGAAAATCTCAGTCCCAAATCATCTGCTATTTCCCCTTGAATCCTTCTTATGTCTGGAGTCTGGGATACAACTGCAAAAACTACCACATCAAAGATCTTGTCTCTCTTGGCCTGTCTGGCAACTTCCTTCACTAGTGTTGTCTTGCCAACACCGCCCAATCCATACACCCCAATCATTTTGACATCAGGACTACTCAATGCAATTAGAATATCCTTCAAAGTGGATATTCTTGATTCAAAGGCCTCATAACCTTTAACCGATGTAAGCCACATCTTCTCTGGAACAGTATAGTAGGAAACTTTATCAAAAATCCCTTCTTCCTGGAGTTCAACAACTGCCTTCACCACCTACCTTCACTGCTTTTCTACTCAGTTGATAGCTCTTCTTCAAATTAGGACACAACCCCTTGAAACATTGCTTCTTTGATTTCTCTTCATCTCCAAGAAAACCCCCTGCCTCATCAACAATCTTGTTCACACTGATCAGCCACTTTTCAACATCATGTTCGATCTCTTCCCCTTTTCGTTTAACATCATCAACTAAATGCTGCACCCTCTCTCTTCCGTCCACCAGCTTATCAACTTGCTTCTTGAGGCTCTCAAAGTTGCTCTTATAGTTGCACAAATAACCAAGTTGGCGTACACGAGGAGCCACTAGGTACTCAGCAAATTTTCCCACAACAGAAATAACGATCTCCACCATTTTCAACACTTTTTTTTTTCTCTTTCAAGTTTTGTAAACTAAATTTGAAGCAAAGTGAATATAAAATAAAAGCTGAGAGTAAAACTATATAGTAAGAAAAACAACAGTGACAAGAACAAAACAATAGCAAAGTGTTAAGAACAAAAAATGAAAATGAGAAAAATAATTTGTAATTAAGAATTTCAATGTCTTTCTCCATTGGTAGATAGTACCTAAAAGCTAATATGGAAATCATATATTTGACAAAAGAGAGAATGGAAATCATATATTTGACAAAAGAGAGAATCTTCATACTTCAGTCATGCAAAGTCAAAAATAGATGTCAAGTTGGTGATTGCCTTGGTCGAAATATATCTATGAACATCTTCATATGAAGCACTTTTGTTGAAGTCATGCATGTCAATTACTGGAGATTCAGTCCTGCCATAGTGCCATATCAGTCTCACAATTGCTTGTATTCCTGATGGGTACAGAACTACAAATTCTTTGCACACATTCGTAATCATATGTTTACCACACATGGTTTAAGCAAATGCAGAATTCAAACATCATGAACTTGAATTGTCCTTTCACTGCCCACAATTACGGCATCATGGAACTTGAGGCCACTAGACATAAGTAGATAACAAATCAGAGTACTGAAACAACTAGAAATGGAAAGAACACTCCCCAATTCAACCTTTAATGATCAAATGGAGGAAACATAAATATCGTTACACATTAAAGTAGAAATGCTGTTCTTAAGGAGAATTTAAAGCAGAACAATGGAGATAGAAAAAGATAGCCCTCTTCAATTGAAGTAAAATGCGCCTCAATGTCTGTCAAAGCACACATGTAGTGAAAAGTGGCCTCTTTCCAGACAGAGCATAGAAGGATGACTTCAATCTTCTTTAGAACTCTGGACATTGAGTTTTGAAGATAAAAGAAAAATCTGCAGAAAAATAGATGGATCCATTAAAAAAATGAATGAAAAAAAAAAGGGAGAGAAGAAGATGGAGATGGAGATGCAGGGGATCGAAACCTGTACCTCTCGCATGGAAAGCGAGAGCTCTACAATTTGCGCAGCAATGTCGAATTGAAGAAGAGCTAAAGCAGAACAACAAAGACGGAAAAAGAGGGCCGTCTCACCGTCTGACTTCAACAGAAAAATAAACTGAGTAACTAATGGGCCTGCTGGTGTAGATGCTGACATGCCCTGGCACATCAAAAAGTTATGCGGACGTGGTTACTGATGTGTCTGGGCATGTCAGCATAATTTACAGATGTGGTCGACCATGTCAGCGTATTCTGCATACGTGGCTACTGACGTGACATGGCACATCATCGATATCGGCTAACATGGCTACTGACATTACTACACATGTCACACAGTCCTCCAGACAGTCAGTAAAACGCTAGCGAGGCTGCTGATGTGCCCAGGCAAATCAAAAGGGCCAGCACACGCGGTACTTTCTACAGAAATGTCTACTTAATTACGAGCTAGGGCACGTCAACACAGTTTGCTGGAGTGTCCGTGAACGTCTGTGAAATATGCTGGCAAATCCAATGGCACGTCATCAATGTTTAGAGATGTGTATGTCACGTCAGCAACATCTGCTGCCGTGGACTGATGATGTGCTCGGACACATCAGCAAAACCTGTTGTCTGGCTACTGACATGCCCCAACACGTAATCCGGATTTGCTTACATGGCTGGTAATGTCAGCTAGGTCTGCTGGTGTGGCTACTGACATTCCCATAAAAATAGCAAAATCTGCTGTCGTGGCTTGGCACATCAGCTATGTTTGCTGACATGTCAGAAAAAAAAAGGGTGCAAATCGAACCTGTCTTAATTTCCAAATCTGGAACATCTCAGTCTTTCAAATCTCTCAACAAACTCAGAAATGTTGACCTGCATCAAAACAATCTTACAGATGAGCTGCCGATCAGTAAATTGAAAGATCTTCAATTTATGGTCCTGTCTAATAACAATCTTGATTATGGTCTGATTTCTTCAATTATACACACACAAAATAAATATAAATAAAAATCAACAAACAATCAAGATAAGAGATTCAGTGAATTAGTTTACATACCGCTTGTCCTATGTATTCGTTGTATGGTTGTATTCACGTCACCATCCCAACACTCGTCATTCCCATCCACTGACAGCTGCATTTTCCATAGCCTCGGCGTGCTTGATACTCCTCGAGAGAAAATTTCCATCCCAGGGCTTTCATTCACAATTAATTGTTCCAAAGATGGGAATTCAAAAGCATAATTTCTAGAACAAAAGCTTGTGAGACGTGGCAGACGATGAAGCAACAACCACTTCAACTTGCTCAAAATAATATCATTTCTTGTTGCGTCTCCCTCATTTGCTACTATTTCTGTGATCATTTTGCATCCATCTATACTCATTTTCGTGAGTTGCACCAGGCTTCTGGCTGTTGACGGTGTTATTAAGTTGATGAGTCTGTGGCAACACTGTATGTTCAGAGTTGTTAAATTTTCTAAAGACGCTGAGAATGGCATTAGATTAATCAAGTTGTGACAATTCCATACACGTAGAATTTCAACATTTCGGAGAACAGAGTACATTTTAGAGTCTTGTTTCTAGACGCGCTTTAACTCAGAAAGTGCATCAAACTTTAAAACTTTTATTTTTGCTAGTATACCAGCATGTTTTTCAGTATCTCCATGTAAGAATATCTCTTTGTATGAACAAGACCTCATTACAAGCTCTTCTAAATTGCGAAAACCTTGAAGGAATTCAAGTGGAAAATCAGATGATTCATCTTGCACAACCTGAAGAACTTTAAGTTTGTGAAACTGGCCTTGCCATATCACTGTCATATCCTTTCGGCTTAATGTCAATTCCTCTAAGTTGGGGAAGACCTGGAGATATATCAGACAAAAGAAATTTTAAGTTGATGTTGTCTCGGAATATTTCACAGCATATATAGCAGTTATATATAGTTTTTAACAGACAAAGGGGTAAATAATGTTAACCAATAATCAGGCCACAGGCCAACTGATGTAATAACTCAAACCCTGCATGATTTGAAAATAATGCTAATCGATATTCGATAATCAAGCCATAGGTCATCTAATCGTGTGACAACTGATGCCTAATTAAGATTAATGAGTCTTATATAATGAAGCTGCCACAAGTAAACCATTAAATCCTTAGCATGTTAGAAAAAATTGATATAATGACATTCGATCATACATTCATACTTGAATGAAGTAGTTATGTTATGTTCCAACTTCAACTCACTCATGTTCGCAATGGAAAGACAAATCATTCTGTCCAGAGCTAGACTTCTGGCAATAGATGCTGGGAAGAGGTATTTAAGACTCTGACATTCAGAGACTCTCACCATTTGTAGATTCTGAAAAGAGAGGTATCCTTTCAGATCCTTATTCCATATGTATGACAATTTCGATAGACCACGAATATACAATTTTCTTAACTGAGTTACTGCTTCAGCATTTTTTTCATCTAAATTTATCCCCTGGAGTCCAAAAATTTCTTCTATTGAACCACTATCAGCAACAGTTAGCGACTCTAGCCTTGAAAATCTTCGAAGTATATTGCATGAAAAAACAGTCAGTAGCTTATCACAGCAATCAACTTTCATTAATTTTAGTTTGCGAAAGGAATCCTCAGCAAGTTGATTGTGCCATAGCATCTTCAAGCTTCCCATGTGTGAAATTACCAGTTCCTCTAAGATAGGGAATGCAACCTGTAGGATTTATGCGTTATCAACTTTCTTGCAACTGTAATTGAAAATGCTCAGAAAATATAAGAGAGAGAGAGAGAGAGAGAGAGAGAGAGTTAGTTGGAAATGGAACCAAAATAGCTAGTATAATGGGGAAAGAATAATAGTAATATACCTTCTCATCGAAGAAAGGTCGTATCTCATAACCTTGATTCTCCACCGAGTTCATTTTTTCGATATCTTTTCCAGCTGTAATGTCTGAGCTTATATTGTCGAGATGAATGCCTTCATTTCGGGGCATTTCTCTATCTGCAGTTGTTTCAATGATGGAAATTCAATATGATTACCTAAATAGAATCTCTTGAGGTTGCCAAGATCTTCTATCTTCAGGTAGTTTAATTGAGGAAACAGTATATCATTGCTTTCCCCTTCTCTTAAATCTTCAATGACTACTATCTCTTCCAAGACCGCACACTTGCATATGTCAAGGTATTGGAGCTGCACAAAGCCATTAACTATAGAAGATGGAAATAGACTTTTTAAATTTCCACAGCTTTGCACTATCAAGCGTGTTAAATTTTGGATGCAATTTGCTGGAAGTTGGTTGTGCCAGATCTTCTCAACATTAATTGCAGAAAGTTCCAAGGCCTCCAAGTTGGGGAACAGGACCTGCAAACAAAGTTCTTATTTCAATATCTTTTCTCCATGACAAGCAAACATTCAACTTCCTCCGTATACAAATTACAAAACTAATTAGCCTGCTCCATTCTAGTAAAAGACTTAAAATACCATTTTTTTTTTTTTTTCATGATCTGAGAATTAACAGCATCAAGCATGTAATGGAGTTCTTCTTCATTCGATAAGAACTACTATAACAAGCATACCAACTGCATGTCAAAGATACAGCTTTAAATTAACAATCAGTAATTAGGAGTCCGAGGTTCAACTAATGAAATAAAGAGTTGGAGTTGACACATAAGAAACAAAAAGAAAATTCATTATTGTACTACTTAGGAACATAGAAATGCAATGATGAGGACACAATACCAGATAGGACAAAATCCATCAACCATTCTAAGAGACAAACAATGAGGTACATCCAAAATGTGAAGTGTGATTAATGTTTGTTAAGAGCTCAGTGAGTGTGTGAGCTTCCTCTTTTTTTGTCTAAGGGATTTAGTTTTCTACATATGTAAAATGAAGAGCAAAAAGAATAACATGATATACAACACGGGTGTTATTAACCAACCTTTTCATTTAAAAGTGGCATGGGGGGAATATCAATCGCATTCTCCAAAATGATTTCATTGGACTGTGTACAAGTTGTCAATAGCTTCCGTCTTTTCCCTGATATAGAGCATAAGCTTGCTAGCCGTGGTAGAGATCTAATAATCAGGGTGCGCAATTTTCCAAACACAATCTTATCATTAACTTCATTGTTGTTAATATCATCTTCACTTCCAATAGCAAAAATCTCTTCCATATTCTTGCATTCAATCACTTCAGTCACTTGAAGTTCAGGAAGGCCACTAGCAATTGAGAATGAGAAGATGTTCTTCAGTTTATCACAATTTCCAACTTTAACAGTTCTTAATCTGCAGAAGGAATTTGTTGTAAGTTGACAATGACATATTTTCTCCAAGTTAATCAAATTGTGAACAAACAATGACTCTAAGAGGGATAATTTGTTGCAAGAGTCCAAATCAATGGAGTCAAAGATACACAGAAAGTAGGAATTATTTTGGATATGGAGATGCTTCAACTGTGAAGAGCCCTCTTTGTTTAGTTCATAGATGACATTCTTCACATCCTTTACATTCTCTAAAAATAGATCCTCAACTCCCTTAAATTGCATTATAATCCCCTCCACCTCGGAATTGTTAGTATCGAGCTTAAGTTTTAACGTTCTTGAAGTCTCAGTACTTACCGGACCAATCCCAGCCATCTCCTATGGATATCCTGTATCTTGCCAGCTTTTTGGAGAACAAGCGCTTGGGCAAAATCTTGGCACTTGGAATATGCATTTCTAAAGTAGTCAGATGAGGTAAATGCTTCCACTCATCAAGGCTCGCATTACGCCTTTCATCGTTCAACCCTTCAACCTCCCACTGAACAAAGCTATTGCCCATATACAGTTCTTCTAATCGGGATAAGTTTGATAAGACATTAGGCGGAATAACTTTCAGTTTGGAACAATCCCTCAAAAAAGGATCCTTGGTTTTCAGGTAGAACAATTTAAGTTCCGGACATTTCAAACCTTCGGGAAGCTCATATACATCATTATTATGTAAGGAGATTGCAGTACACTTTTTTTGTGTATTCTTATCCAACCATTCTCTTGGAACTTCATCATTTATCATTGCAAAAACACGTTGGTCTCTAGATGCAATCGATATGGCAACATCACGAACAACAACATGCATAGAAAACTTTTCACTGGTATAACTGTCCCATAGCAAACAAGATGCTTTGAGTTTGTCAATCAATGCATATACCCTATCTTGTGCCTCTTCCATAGAACTGATTCCTTTAAATAAACTCAATCCCATTCCATATTTCAACAAATCTCGAATAGAACCATTGTAAGTATATCCTAGTAGACTACACAGCAAAAAAATAGACTTGAGTTCCTCACTTTCTAAATGATTGTAACTCAACTCTATGGTTGAATAGGCCACTGCCTGTGATCCAGTGAAGTTTCTTGAGGAAGGCCTTCTCAATTCCCGCAAGGCATTTTTCCATTCATATAAATTCTTATTTTTCAATGCCCATGCTACTGTTACAACAGCAATGGGCAAACCAGCACATTCCTCAACTACCTGGATTGCTACAGGCTGCACATCACGATCTTCAACACAATTACCTGCCATCTTCTTAAATAGGCTCCAAGCTTCTTTTTCTTGCAAAATGCCAACCAAATAATTAGTTTGTGAATCCATCTCGTTCGACAACACATCTAGACTTCTTGATGTCTGCAATACTTTGCATCCCTTATTATCGTCTCCACACGGAACTCCTATTATCTCCAAATCAAGAATGGACCAAATATCATCCAAGATGATAAGAATCTTATTATCTTTCTTCAATCGTGCACAAAGCCTCCGTGCTCTTCCAGATTCACTTTCTTCAAAGAATGCCAAACCCAACCCATCTGCTATCTCCCCTTGAAACTTTTTTACATCTGGGGTCTGGGATACAACTGCAAAAACTACCTCATCAAAGAGTTTGCATCTCTGGGCCTGTCTAGCAGCTTCCTTCACTAGTGTTGTCTTCCCAACACCTCCAATCCCGTACACTCCAACCATGTTGATGTTAGGATTACTTAATGCGTTTAGTATATCATTCAAAGTGGGCATCCTCGATTCAAAGGCCTCATAAAATTTATTAGACATAAGCCACATATTCAGTGGAACAATACGGTAGGACACTTGATCGAATTTCCCTTCAGCCAGGAGTCCAGTAACGGCCATCATCTCCTTCCTTGCTTTCTTGCCAAACTGATACCGGATCTTCAAATCAGGACACAACCCTCCAAGGCACTGCTTCTTCGCTTTCTCTTCATCTCCAGCAAAAATATCCACCTCATCGATGATCATGTTCACACTTATCAACCACTTTTGAACTATCTGAAAAATCTCTTCCCCATTTCTTTCAGCATCATTAACCAAATGCTGCACTCTCTCTTTTTCGTTCCTCAGCTTCTCAAATTCCATCTTGAGATTGTCAACGTTGCTTCTATAGTTGCATAGATAACTAAAATTGACTGCCCACGGGAGCAACCAAGTATTCAGCAACTTTCCCAGCAACAGAAACAACAATTTCTACCATTTTCAAACCCTCCCCTCCCACAATCCCACCTCTATTTCCTTCTCTTTTAAGTTTTGACAGTGGTGTATGCAAAGCAAACCAAATGAAAACACAACAGTGACAACAACTAGCCAATTGTGAAGAGTCTAAATGCCCAACAAAAAAAAAAAGTGAATAGCATCAGATTGCAGAGAAACAATGAATATAATAAACTCAGCATTGGATTGTTTTCGTTGGTTCTTGTCATTTATATATAATTTTAATAAAAGCTCAACTACTCTAAGTTGAAGATTGAAGTCAACAAGCATAAAATAAAAAGAAAACCAGGTCCCATTATTCGATTGCCATTTCTAATAGTAAAATTTATTTTTGAAAATCTACCAATTAAAACAATTTGAATCATTCAAACCAATGAGTAATGACAAAAATAAAAAGTTGAATCAGTAAACAGTGCTCACCAGACAACATCATCAACTCCAGAAACTTCTCGGGTCGTGATAATTCTCCATGAATGATTTGATTATCAGAGAAATCAAAACCGATTGCAATTAAAAAAAAAAATTATTTATATAAAAAAAAAATTGATGATGGAGATGCAGGGGATCGAACCCTGTACCTCTCGCATGCAAAGCGAGCGCTCTACCATTTGAGCTACATCCCCTTTTAATATTAATTTGGAACAAATATAAATATTATTTATATTCTGGTTTTTATATTTATTTATTTATTTTTTTTTTTATTTTTTCCTTTTCTCTCTAACAAAATTAATAAGTAATTAGACATCGGTTATAAAGTTCATATATGTGAAGACAAGCAACAAATATAGTATACTGTGTAAAGATATTCTCGTTTATTAAAAAAAATAAAAATGAATGAATTAGAAATGATGCTTTAAAAAGGATTTGGATCCTCTACTGATCTGATTTTTTTTTCCTAACCTTTTTAAAGCATGTGATTGGTTATTGATAAAGTGCTTGTAAAAACTAATCATATCTGAACCACATATTCATTGCAATGCTCATGTGTTATGAGATTAGATAATGTCAGGAAAAAAATCAGATCAACAGAGGATTCAAATTCCTTTTGAAATAGGCATAGTGGGATTCAAATCCCCCAAACCACATGGACGGGGTACTAAAAGTTTATATTCAAAAATTAAGCTTTTGTTATTGATAAATAATAATAAATAATTAAAAAACAATAAAAACTCTTTTATTTTGCATTCAATAATAAATTATTGATTATATAAGTTTTTAATGTGTATTTTTCATGTTTGATAAACCTAATGATTTAGGATCATGCATGCTAAATTACTGAATTAGTATTGATATTATTAATAACTAACCATTATAATTGTGTATTAAATTATGAATTAGATTGAGGAAAATGCAAGTGAATATACCTGAAATTATTTTTGTTGTTGATTTTTTTTTTTTTTTTTTTTTTTTGCTTTTATTTTTCATCTATGCTATGTCTTTAAATCAATTAAAAAAAAATTAAATAATATTTCTATTATGAAAATAAAAAATAACTAAAGATGACTTTTGTAAGAATTTTCAAAAATATATATGAAAATAATTATATAAGTTCATATAATGTGTTTTAATTTTTTTCGTTTAATGTAATCATTTGGTGTGATATGCAATTGTTTGTAGGTTATATGTTAAGATAAAATAGTGTTAGAAGTTTGACAATTCATGTGTTACCAATTATTATTTTTTTGTTAAATATGACCGATTTTTATTTTTACATTTTGTTACAAGCTGACTAAGGGGTCTTTTGTTTTTTCCACTTAAAACTTAATGGGTCTGAATCATAATTATTAAGTTGTTTTGTTTGTTTGTTTGTTTAAGTGATCAAACAACTTAAAAATACCAAAAAACAACTTAAAATAAAAAGTAAAAAATCATGACTTTTCACTTAATTGTAAATCATTGAATTGCATTAAATGTAATCCAAAAGCTTTTCTTTTGATACTATCCCCAGTATATAAGATATTTCCAATTTCGTCATAATTATATATGGTATAGAAATCTTTATTTTAATATATTACTTATTTTAAATAGTTTTAAAAATATAAAAGAACTCTAATCACTTCTCATATTAGTGTTTAATATCAATACTTTATTATGATATTAGGGTGATGTATTTATATATTATTTTTGTCACAATGTTTTGTGTGAGTTTTCTGTTGCCCCTTTTATTTTTTGAAAAAAAAAACATTTTCTTTTCTTAATAAAAATGAAGTTTGTTTGTAATGGAAGAAGAAGATCATGATCATATGTGTTCATATATAAATATATAATTATTATTTTTAGATTGTTTTTATTCCATATTATATGTATAATTGTTTAACATGAGTATAAATGTAAAATTACTTATTTTCAGACAATTTTAATTTTTTTTTATAAAAAAAACGTGTTGGTAATATATTCAGATGTGAGGAAAAAACAAACAAATATGTCATTCAAGTACTTCAAATTTTAGTCCCTATTCAGTCTTTAGAAAAATTCAGAACGGTTCAGTCTTCAGACAAAAAAACAAACAACCCATTCCGTGTTACCATTTCTTTATTCCATTTAACCAACTTATGGAAAGTAAAAAAAATATTTTATATGTTGCATGTTTTCGTTTAATCAAACCAATTTGAGGTGATATATTACCACATTCATGAGTCCGTTTCACAGCCGACGTTGGTGAGACGAATCCAATGAAAGAGTGACATTTGTCACAGCAATTAAAAACTAACTATTTACTTTTTCTTCACCAATAATATATTGACACATGGAAAAATTATTAAAATAAATATTTAACTCTTGCTTTCCGTCTGACTTTGATGTATTTACCTTTTACTCAAGAACTTCATCTCCTACCCTCTTCGTTTTTTTTATAACCAAATTGCTCCAAGTCAATTTGAGGTTGCTAGTTTATTTTAGAGCCGGAAAATAGGAAATTTTGATTTTGGTTTATGGGTTTACTTCTAGCAAAAAAAAATTCAATTTACATTATTGATTATTAAAGTGATGAAAAAAATCGATTTGAGAAACCCAGAAACTAATAGGGTTTGGAGGTTGATTTTTTTTTTTTGGTGGATCCGACAGGAAGTTGGATTATTTAGAGCAGTGTAATATGTGTTTTTGTTTTCACTAATGCTAGATAACCTAAAAATTTAGTCCAAATTTCAACCCAAATGATATAACAAGTTTTTTTATTAACCGCATCATTATTTTTCAACTAAAATCTGCAATGCTCTGCTATTTTTACAAAAATGAGAAGTGTTACTTTCTGTGCAGGAGACGGTACCCTAAAAATTTCACTAATGACTAGATATATAATGAGATGATACAAGGCTCCATATTTCACACAATCGAAGTTACAAGGGTCACGAAGATACCCAAGAGAGTGTAAGAGTTTTTCTTCCCGAAAATCTCAGCCAGCCTTTGATTTGGTTTGTGAAAATGACCGTCTTGTGGACAAGGGAGTTATGATCTCCCAAATGTTGTGAATGATCCCTTTATCATACATGTTGTTCTTAACAACAGTCTCAGCTTCTTCCAGAGGTGATCTTCGAAAAAAGGCCTTCCATTTGCTCTCCGGAGGCTTACTTTCGCTGCTCATCCCATTTATACTTGCTTTGAGCGCAGCAGCACTTGCTTTTGCTTCTTTTATTTTTCTCTGCCAGCTTATATAGTCTTGCCACTTGAAAGTCTGCAGTTTCAGTAGATAAACCATTCATTAATTTCGAGAAGTTCATCTCTCATCAACACGGTTACTATTTAAAACTACAGTTGTTGTAAACCGTTTTTTACATGCAGCGGTGAATGATTATGTTGCAACAAACATAGCCACAAGGTTTATCCCATGTCTGTTGTCGTATGATTTCCAAGACGAGAAAGAAATAATTTTGAAAACTCACCTCATTTGTTGTTGTATTTGTTCGACAGAGGTTGGCATGATAGCCAAAGAAACCCCCAACTAAGAGGGAAACGATGCTAAGAAACACCATTAGAAGTATCTGAGTGTTGTATGCGCCCAACAACCACTGTTACACAACAGAAAACTCCATAAAATTCCACGAGCTACACAAGCTATTTCAAAAGACAAGTCCAGATGTCAGAAAATTGAGATAAAGGATCTAAATCACTCACTTGTACAACATGCGGAGTTAAGCTGCGAAAAGAATTTTCTATGCCGTAATAAACTGCAAGACATAGGCAAAGAAAGGCAAGCCATGTTTAGACTCATAGTCAGATTGTCTAAACAAATAGAAGATCATAAATGCAAATTAAATCAACATTACCTGTTAGTATATATACAACTTTTAATTCTTTCAATCGTCCAGCAAGAATCAACCCAAGGGCAACAGTTCCATATAAACAGAGAAAGAAATGCTGCAAAACACTAATGAAGCATTTAACAAATTACATAGAAGATGCAGCTTATTGTAGTATGTATATCCCAAATTAAATTCTGAACAGGTTCAAATAAAAGGAGAAAATGCAGAGGCAGCTGAATGATTCACTAGTTACGGTCTTTCCCAAAAAGTAAAGTAAAACTTTTAAAGCCACTCCATCAAGCTTTGATAAATTCCAAAAAGACCAACAATTAATGCAATATAGATATTCGAAACCCTATAGGACACACAATTACCCGACACACTTTTCCTCTTTACTTCAAGATAGGGCCACACATTTTCTAGTTTTCAAATTGGATTATGAAGATGAAATCAAATTTACAGATCAAAACCTTGATCTAGAAATATTTTGTAAAACAATAAGAGCTGTAAGATGGGTTTGATCCCCACTATTATCCAATATCAAGATACTTATATCTCCAAAGAAAATGTTATCAACCTAAAAGTTGATTGCATGGCAGCACAAGCAGATGACAAAACAAAAGGCCATTCACTAGCTTCAGCTAAAATATATATTGCTGGCTGATCAAATAAAGTTATAATAAAGAATAAAAAACTCACCACAAAAGAAAAGCCATGAAATACCGGGTATTTTTCTCCCCTATACAATTGTTCTGCAACAGTGAACAACTCTTTCAGTAGAAAGCACAAAAAATTGAAATTTTTCAATATAAAACACATACAACAAGTAAATAGTTTAAGATGATGCGAACCATCCATCCACAATGATGATCAAACCGAGCAACACAGCGATCACATATGCTGCAGTGTTTGGACCTAGCAGGTCTGAATCAGAGATACAGTGAAAAAGTCCCGTCAGCGTGGATAAAACTGCAAATATATAAAGAGTGTGTTAACTAGAAAAGCAAGGAACTCACTTCAGAATTTTACAAGTAGAACATTCTCTCTCTCTGTAAATCATATTATCGAAGCAGCTATATATTGTGAAACATTCTCAGCATTCACAGTTCCTGGATCAGTATAGCTAGTCAACAGAAAGAGTACAACACCAATGGCAATTCCCAACAAGCTCAGGTACCTGGAAAAGTATACAAATAATTAGCAAAGTTCAGAATAAAACACGTGAAAGTAATTCTATTACAGTTGAATGAGTAAGCATACCCATGCTTGGTACTTTACCTATGAGCTTCACTTTGATAGTACCCAGGAATGTATTTAAAAGACGAACTTGCAATGAAATAATAAGTTGCACCAAGTATTGATAAATATATTATCTGCAATCAAAGGAAGCAGAATCACAAGTAAAATCCGCTATTAAAATTTTTAATATATAGACATATCAATTTATCAATCCATTTTCAATGGTGGAGCTGAAGTGTTTTAGAGGGTTGTTTATGGCCTTGTTTTGGATCAGTTTAGACTAATTCTAAATTAAAGAAATCAGAAATTACATGTTGAAGTAAATAAAATATTCACGCTACCTTATATACGATTTGAAGTAAATAAAATATTGGATTCTTGCTACTGCTATCATAAAGATCATGTATAGTAACAAAAATTAATCCTACCCGGTATTTATTTATAAAAACTATATGGTATATATATTCCAATAGAATTTTTGACTTGATATAAGAGCATCCACAATAGTTGGACCCAAAAACAAGACCCGTTTGTTGCCACATTATCAAAAATGGGTTTTGCCAATTGGATCCACTTAATTTTGGTCTCCTTTCCTCACAATAGGGTTAAATTGGAAACGTAAAAGTGGATCTACTTTTTTAACTTTTTTTCAAAAAATCATCACTCTTCTTTAAAATATTATATATATATATATATATATATATATATATATATTAATAAATAAATTATATAATATTATTTAAAATATCAACACTATCGATAATTATTTAACAAATTATAATTAATTTAAAATTATCACAATCGAATTACATTAACAATAAAAATAAATTAATATTTAAAACAAAATATTGTCTACGATTAGACATGGTGCCGGTTCCGGTTTGGTTCCTGTTCTGTTTCGGAAGTGGCGATTCCAGAACCGGAACCGGAACCGGAACTGGAACCTCCTTCGGTTCCAGTTTCGATTCCCCAGTTCCTTGGTTCCGGTTCGGTTCTGACGGTTCCAACTGTTCGGTTTCGATTCCAGTCCGGTTCTGATTCCGAACCTTTAAAACCGGTTTTGGTTCCGATTTTGAAGGTTCGGTTCTGATTCCGGTTTTGAAGGTTTGGTTCCGGTTCCAAACCTTCAAAAAATTAATGTTTTCATTCAAATTATTTTAATTTCATTAAAATAAAATTTTAAAATTAAAATTAAATTTATTTATATTTTTTCATTTTATATATAATTATTGAAATTAATAATTATATATTTAAATAGAAATAATATATATAATTAATAATTATATATATACAGAAATTATCCTATCAGTGCGCACTTATAAAATTATATAAGGACATTGAATGTGAGCCACTCATTTTACATACTTTGACTTGGTATGTATACTCTTGTCAAATCACTGTTATAAATGAATGGTTCACATTCAATATCCTGATAAAGTTATATCATGATGTACTGATAGGAACGGGACCGTATATATATATATATATATATATATATATATATATATATATATATATATATATAAGCTCAACCCAATGATTGGGAGGTGTTGGAAATCCAACTCCAATCATTTGGCAAGACCCAAATGGAGTTCCACATTTGGAACCCAATTTGGGTCTAGTTGGGTGGAGCCTACAAATGAGTCTTATTTTTTGAGTTCATTTTTCTACCATTGTGGCACTATTGGATCTGAATAAAAATGGGTCTCTTTTATCCACCATTGTGGATGCTCTAGGGTTGCTATTAATATGCTCATTTTCCTTCAAACTTAATTCAATCCAAAAAATATTCAAATTGAAGGGTTTTTTTTTTTTTTCTCCTGATAATTATTGCTAAGCTTGAACATGCATCTAAGTATGTACCATTCAATTATTCAGAGTAATTAAATTCTTTGATTATGATTTAATAATTATGAGAAGGTGCTTACCACAGTCAATGTGATGAAAACAGGTGCAATGGCAAAACATAGCAGAAGAAAATATTTATAAACTCTGTTGCAATCTCGGTTTGGCATAATAATATGAAGTTTAAGCCAAACCGAAAAGGTTTTGTGAATTTTGGTATTAATTTTTGATCTGAAACAGAAAAATATTTAAAAAGAATTTTGTTTGTAGATTAAATTTATCAAAATGAATTATACACTTTTAATTAATAAGAATAACTTATCATTTACGGTTTACAATTTGTTTTCTCTAATCGGAATTTTGCTATCTTTTAAAAAAAAAAACATAAAATTTCCAAAGTCCGAATTACCAACTTGAATGATTCCTCATGTATGAATTATGTATCTTTAAAATTTAATAAGTTATTGGCAACAACAACAAAATTATGTTCTAAATTAAACAAATATAAAATCACAGAGAGAAGAAATCTAAAAAAATGAGCTAAAAAATGAAATAACTTCCGATAAAATGAGATTGGTATAGTGATTTGTCTCTCACACCTATACTGTGAAACCGAATCATTATGGCTCCTAACCAAAGTTCTTAAAGATTTTATATGATAATATAACCTGGCTTATAAATTATATTCTAATTCCTTGGAAACATAACAATTCATTTGTGATCATGTGATTTGCATGTGCTTGATAAATTGAAGAATTTACTTTAGAGTTCTTAAAGATTTTATTTTATTTTCTTATTTTCCCCCTTATTATCAATGTTCAGCTACAGCTGACGAGAAGTGAAGGGCGCGTTTGGTATCGTTTTTAAAATGGTGTTTTTGAAAGAAAAAAAATTAAAAATAGAAATCATGTTTTAAAAATGATGTTTTTAAAAATGTAATATGTTTGGTAGTGTTTTTAAAACGTAGTTTTTTGAAACAGGAAACGATGTAAAAATGTTTGGTTGTTGTTTTTAAAATGATTGAAATAGTTGTTTAAAGGAAAAGTTAAAGTTTATTTTGAAAACCTGTTTTGAAAACAATAGAAAACAATAAAAAGTTATTTTTAACTTTTTAGTTATAACTTTTAAAAAGTTGTTTTTTATTTTTAAAAACAGTTTTGTAAAATACTCAATCAAACAGCATTCTAGTTGTTTTTTGTTTTTTGTTTTTAAAAACAAAAAACAGTTTTTAAAAACGGATCCAAACACCACCGAAGTCTTACTCCTAATTTTTGAGATGTGGTCATGATTCTTTCAAATCAAGTAGCAGTAGAAAAGGAGATTTTTAGTTTTGAAATCTTTTGAGGTTTTGTTTTTTTGTGATTCTTAGCAGCTTTGAATAACAACAGAGCAGTAGAGCAGGTTAACCAACTAGTGCTCTGAAAAACTGAAAAAATAAATGTGTTTTTTTTTTGTGCAACATTTCAAAATTTGTTGGGTTTGATTATTATTATTATTATTATTATTATAATAGTCCTTTCAATAGTGGTATTATTATTATTTCACTGCTAATTGGGTTTGATTAGTAAAATACAATAAAGTTAGGTAGAACAATGATCTCGTTAATTTGTTTTGGCTGAATTTGATTAAACACCATTTTTTTGGCAGTGGCTTTTAATATAGAAAGGAGGTGTGATTGTTTAGGTGCAGTAGTTTAGGTAGTAGAAATTGAAATTATCTAATTCTATATACAAGAACTCCCCAAACAAGACCATCTTGATATGTTTTTTATTTTTGGAAATAAAAATTTTATTCATAAAAAGGAATGGAGTCCAGAATGTAAATAGAACTGCATCAATTAAACTTTGAAATATGTGATTTAATTCTACAAATTCACTTGACAAAAGATGTATTTATTCAAAAACATCTCCACAAAATTAGGGGCAAAGTTAAAATTCCACAAATCTGAAAAAGATGACTGGCCAACGAAGAAATCACCAACAAACCAACGAAGAAATCACTGGCCACTAGGCATTTTGACTATGATTTCTCTGTGCAAACGAAGAAAGGTGTTCCATTGTCACAATCGAGCTCATTTGTTTTGACATGGTTGGCCAAGGGTTCGGATCCACTAAAACTATGGCATCAATATCATTATTTTATTTTATTGATGCCATAATGATCGGAGATCCCTGTCTTGTCCAACCACGCCAAAACTAACTAACCCAATTGGTTAAGACTTCTGTTAATATACTGATTTGGTTCGATTTGGGGCAAAAATCATTAGAACCAAAAAAATAATTCGGTTTTTCTACTTTGTGTTATAAACCAAACTAAACCAAACCAAACAAATTTGGTTCGATTTAGTTGGTTTAGTTCGTTTCATTCGGTTCCAATCAATTGTAAAACTTGGAAAAGAAAAGAGAAAAATTAACTCAACACCATCTTTAAAGCACAAACCAAATCCATAGGCAAATTTATGGACCCAGAATAAAGGAAACTAATATGTGGTATATGAAAATTCATTGAAATAATAATAAATAGTATACTTTGAATGGAAGATCAAAAAGAAAATACACTTAAAAAAAAAAAAAACACAAATAAAAATCGATATAAATCTATGGTTATGAAAGAAGATATTAAAACAAATGGATCAATTGTAAAAACTAAAGAAAGCAAAATGAAACATGGCATATCTAATCAGAAAAAAAGGAGAAACAAAACATGGAGAGAAAAGGAAAGGTGAGAGGAATGTATATATAGAGCGAGTCAGCTAGGAATTGAATGAAAATTCTGTGATCCTTTTATGACCGTTGGATTGATCAAACGGCTATAAAGATACGGTCCAACACTCAAACAATATTCGAGTGTTTGTGGGCAGGTAGCTAGTGTTGTACATTTTTTTTTCAGTGTTTTAGAGCACTAGTGGCCTAGTGGGTGTACCTACTACTGCTATAAAGTATAAACGGCCAAGAATCACAGAAGTAAAATCTCAAAAGATTTTCAAAACAATTTTCGTTTTTGTTTTTTTTTTTTTCATTGTCAACTGCTACTTAATTTGTAAGAATCTTGACCGCATGTCAACCTCGTGAACATCATAAGAAAAGACAATGATAAATAAGGGTAAAAATAAGAAAAAATAAAATCTTTAAAGAGCTCTTAAAGTTAATTATTCACTTTATCGTGCATTAAAATCACATGATTATAGCATAAAACCGTTATAAATAAAGGGAAGAGAAGAGAAAATTAAGTGTTAGATTTCCAAGGATTAGAATATAATTTTTTTTTTTTTTTTTTGAATGTACAACAACTACCGAGACCCTGCGAGGATTGGACACTACTAGCACAGCCCGGACAACTACTCCCACAAGTGGGGAGAGGACACCCACACATGAGGTGGGACAAAGAAATAATGGGTGTATATATATACACGGTGCTGGGCGTTGAACCGTGGTGGTGGAGTCTCCCTTTGGAGAGTCACACCACATTGGCAAGAGGCCAATATAATTTAAGCGTTAATCTATATCATTTTAAAATTTTGATTTAAATAGTTGCAGCCATTCAATTATTTGGTATAAATTCGATGGTTGCCATTTATTCTTCTTCTCAACCTTAAGATTATTATTAATTGGATAGATGAATATTGAAATCACAAATTTTAGACGAATATATTTTTAAATATATTTAGACTAACCCATAATTTATAGTTATATTAAACCAAAACCAGATGGATTTAAATTGATTTTAAAGAAAAAAAAGGAAAAAAAAAAAAAAAATTTGTTTACGTGGTAGGAAACAAAGGCAAAAATGTGTTGTGGCATCTATCAAAGCAAACAACAAAAAATCAAGATTGTTGCATAATTCCTCAATTTTTATTGTTCTATGGTTCTCATTTTCTTTCAAAAACAAAAATTACGAACGTGTTTTCACTGATTTTGTTTGTTGTGCTTGTTTACTTTACAAGAGGGTCTTCCGTTAATTTTATTTTTCACTGTTAATGGGGTTTGTTTGATTAGTAAAATACAATAAAGTTACTGTAAGGTTCCTGGAACATTGCATGGCATGACTCTGTTTTGATGAAATTATATTTGACAAGACAAATAAACTTTAAGAAATCAACATGAGAAATCATGTGTCAACTTTGAAAGTAGATTCATTATTTGTTGATGAAGCTGAGGCTATAAGCCAGGGAAAGGAAGAGAAAGACTGAAAGAGAGTACGTGAATGCAATTTCCAATTTTCTTTTTCGTAATTTGGTTTCAACTTTCAATTATTGTTAGAAAAATTCTCTCAAGAGACCCGTTGATGTTGATGAGGCCTATCTCCATCCTCAAAACAATATTTGAAACTCTTTTGTCAAATTCAATTCGCATTTTGAATTTTTTTCTTTATTTAAAATATTTATTTTATATTTTTATTCGCTGATGAGATAATTCCGAAAACAATGGACAAATTGTGTAGTGGATTAATAAATCAAAATATACAAATGTCATAAAATTTTGTTTTTTATCATTCTATTTTTCTTTTTAACTTGTAAATTGTATGCAAATATTTAACAATAAATATATAATAACTTCAAAACTAACTATCCGTATTGGATTGTTTCGGATTTATTAATTTTATGAAAATCCAATCTAAATTCAAGCTTTTAAATACAGGATTCAATCAAAAATTCAAATTAATTAGGTTTTTTTTAAAAGATATATTCGAATTAATCCAATCGTGGAGATGGTAGTTAAGGCCTAAGAGATAATTAATTAGGTTTTTAAAAGATATTTTTTGAGTAGTTGTCTAATTGAGAGAAGACAGATATGAGTTTTATTTTAGATGAAATAACTTCCTTCATAAATTAACGGTGTAGATTTTCTATTTCTAAGTGAAGACCTTGGAATAGAGAAAGTCAGTGAATAATGGATCTACATATTGTAGGAGGTCATTCGATTTAGTACATCAAATGGGTCGGGTTGTATCAGGCCCAAAGCAACTAAACTGGGATTAGTATGGTCGACGACGACGGTTGTTTGCAAATGGTCGTGCGAACTTCGATATACCTGTAAAAGAGCTTTAAATAGAAATATAGATAGTAAGTAACAGGATGGTGGTGGCTGGAGATCGTAGCCTTATATGCGCTTGGGCTGAACGATGTTGATTTCCGATGACCGAAATATCTCTTTGGAGGCAGAGTTTCAGTACGCTTTTATGAGCTTTGGTTGAGAGAAAATTCAGAGAGTTTTAAAGTGAGAGAGCTCTATTATTTATAATGGGAGACGTAGTTCCAACCGTTCACTGATATGGCTTGATTGTGGGCGAGATATCTGGAGAGATTCTCTCTTCAGATGATCCACCTCATAATAACTGCCCTTTTGACTTGATCCTTCCAAGACCAAGTTCTGCTCCTGCTGATATATCATGTTGGGTCAATCCAACAGAACGGGTTTGGATAGGATCCAGCATTACAAAGTCTGGGCTTTAATACATTGGGCCCATGAACCGTTTTTGGGCTACCACAGTTTGTCCCCCACTCTCTAAAGAAGGATTCAACGAGTTAGAGAGTGATTTTCGCTGAGTCGTCCACTGTATCAGTCGAGCGAAGCCTATCGTGTTAGCTGTACGCGGTACTGTATTTATCGTTCGACTGAATAATTATGTCATACGGGATTGTCCCATTATTTGTTGAATATCTAGGGTAGGATTTGGAAGTCAAATCGATGGAACCGAAATGTTACGATTTCCCATGCTGACATCTGGTCACATCACGCGAACTTATATCTTTTTTCGAGGTTGGATTTTGAATTTGAAACCAGGCGGTTATTTGGGCTTTTACGAACGGTTGGAGGGGGTTGACACGTGGCGACTTTAGGGTTTGGCTTATAAAGGGAAGTGAACCGCTTCAACTTCTCACTTTTCAAACCTTCGTGCACTCAAGTTTGGTCATCGTTTCCTCTTGTTCTTTCAAGGCGTTTTCGAATTTCTTCAAGCATCTCTGCAAGCATTTCGTGATTTCAAGTCGATTTAAGGTTTGGTAAAAGATCATCTTTACTCATTTTTTGTTTGTTCTATCTCCTCACATATCTGATAAACAAAAAATTCTATAATATAAACTGCAATGAAATGGTTAGCGTTTCGTTTTTTGATATTTCTGGGTTTTTGATGTTTCCGGATTACTTTTGATTGTTTGCTCGATATTTTTGATTTAATGCCATGTCGATATTGCTTGTATACGATGTTTTCATTGTGATATACTGATGTTAGAGCTCGAATGGATCCTTCGACCTAGGTAGAGAATGGCTAGGGCTTAGGCTGATCCTCTGGAGCGACTTTTCGTATGATAAAAATCTTAGATTTTGATCGAAAAAACCCCTAGGTTGTGATTGTAGCGCTTAGCGTGAGTCTGACTTGTGCATTTTTCACATGTCAGCTCTTGGAGATACAATGTCGAGCGACAAAACTAATTCAGATCCAGAATTTACTTGGACCCCTAATGACAAAGAGGTCGACGAAAAGGAAGTCGACGGTGGAGCCACAAGTGTTGATCGAGGGGTCTCAGTTGAAGATCCGTCGAAACAAGTTGATATAAATGTAAGAGGGATTTTGGAGAGTGGTGGCATCCGGGCCGTAGCAGGATTAGTTGAGCAACCAGTTAGTAAGGATGTTGCGGAGGCGTCCACGTCTGGTCGTTCGACGGGTGTTTTGGAGATTAATCCAGCAAGTTTGATTTCGCAAGACAATCTGCTGTTTTTGCGGACGGTGTACGGTATCCCAAAGTCAGTCGAGCTACGTGCTCCATCAGGGAGCGAGCGAGCGAGCGGGCGAGCGGATTGGGATATACCTGGTTGGACATGTTACTATGAATATATGATGCGACTAGGTTTCAGATTCCCAGTTCCTGTTTTAGTACGACGGCTGCTGAAATATTTCGATCTTGCTCCTGGCCAGTTGATGCCAAATAGTTGGAGAATATTGTAGAGTTTGTTAGTTCTTCGTGAGAGGTACAAGCTTGAGTTTGGATTGGGGTGCGTTTTGCATAACTACTATTTGAAAGAACACGTAGGCGACCAAGGTCGTTACATATTGACTCCCAGGGATAAGAAGAAAAGGCTTATTATTGATACTACTACAAACGACCGTTACTGGAAAGATACCTTTTTTTTTGCCAAGGGTCCCCCCGTCGACGACCCTTGGGGGGAGTCCAAGTACATCTTGCGTCGAGTATGGAATCGAAAAGGTTAATGTCGGCCGACTCTTTATTGTCTTGATATGTTTTATACTTGGAACTTATTTGGTTCGTATTGTGTAGACATCAAATCGGCGGATAACGATGTGACGAGCGATAATGCACCCGCTTTTACTGAGCAGATTTTAGGCATTCCCGCTACAGAGAGAAGTTGTAAAGCGTTGCTGGTGGATGGTAAGCTTAGGTCCAGCAGTTTGTGGCGGTGGTCGACCTTGAATTGGACAAGAAGGCCGTATCCGGCTGTGAAAGATTTCGTGTCCTATGTTTGGATTAGGAGGAGTTTTGAAATTCTAGGTTTTAATAGGATTTTTCTGCCACCTGTTTCTGACGTTGAGCGTCGTTTCGCAGTTACGTCGATATCGAACGCGAAGATGAATTTGTCGGATCACGCTGGTGCAATAAAGCGTTACAGGGATGCGCTCGTGAAGAAGCGGGCGGCCAAGGGGAAGCCTGAGGTCGACAAGACTATGGAAGGTACTGCTGCGGCCGTTGAACCCGTTTATGGCTCATCTCCTGAACGTCCACTGACGCGGAAGAGGCAAAGAAAAGATTCGACTAAAGATCGGGGGAAAGGCGTCGAATCAGGTTCAAACGTACAGCCTGAGGGCGCCTTCGAACCAGATTCGTCGATGAAACTCCTTGCTTCCAGAATTTCATCTTTCAATGACCCAGCCGGCTTCTTGGAACGGTCGGACGAATTTCTTCTTTCCGCTGATGAGCTACATTTAAAGAAGCAGAAGACGGAAGAGGTTTTCAATTTGACTACATTGTCGATGTTTCAGGTGGATTTGTTTATTTTAAATCTGTAATCCAAGTAGTACTGCTATTGTTTCTCTGATCTTCCTGTTTCATTTTCTCTTGTAGGCTTTGCAGGGGCACTTGCACCTTCATGAGAGATACAAGTTGGTCAATGATAAGTGTACGACACTTAGGAAGGCGGGCGACACTCTCAAGGTAGACAAGGCCAAACTTAACACCTCTCTGAAAGAAGTGGAGCAGAGATGTACTGCTCTGGAGCTGGCTTTAAAAGCCAAGGAGGCAAAGGGTGACTGTCGTCTGGCGGAGTCGACGAAGGCTAAGGCAGATATGGTCGAGAAGGATCACCTTATTGCAGAACTGAGAGACCAGTTGGAGTCGATTGCTACTGCTGCTGCCATGTGCAAGGCAAGGGCGGAGATTTTCAAAGAATATATGTCGGGCGACCATGTAAAATGGGATCGTGCGGAGATGCAAGAGGAGGTCGACCTTTATGAGGAGATGAGTAAGCTTGAGGAATCATCTCCTGGAGAAGCCGCAGGCATTAAAGAAGCTGATGAAGGGAATATTGATAAAAGCCTCGGTGAACAACCCAGAGATTCCGTCGACTCACCTGAAGACGTTGTCGATCCGCCAGTGAACTGATAGCGGCACTTCCAGTTTATTTTTGTAATTTGTACTCGTGGATAATTTGGTCGAAGTGACCTATTTATAACTATTTTCTTTGCTATTTTGAATCGATGTTTGTCTTTATTCGTTAAATTCTTTTGGTATTGCGAAAACAAACGACCATCTCATAATGGGGTTTACACAACGACAATTTATAGTTCGAATAAGATAAGCCTGTAAACTTATGCTCATTCGACATGAAGAGTTTTATTTTGAATGGAATAAGCCTGTAAACTCACTCATTCGTAAGTCGAATGTCGTAAAAAATCGATTTATGCGCGTTTATTGAATGGTCGTGGATGTCGATTTTAAGAAATTACTTCGATCGTAAGCGGCTGTAATTTTTCATGGAGGGTCGATAAAACCTTGAAAAAGTTCGTGTACGAGTGTTGAATTTTGGTCCACAAGACCTTTTTTATATCGAATCGCGTAAATGCGCAGAATTGTGGTCGACAACCTTTTTTACATTGAATCGCGTACATGCGTTTGTATTTTGGTCGACAAGACCTTTTTTACATTGAATCGCGTACATGCGTTTGTATTGTGGTCGACAAGACCTTTTTTACATTGAATCGCGTACATGCGTTTGTATTTTGGTCGACAAGACCTTTGTTACATTGAATCGCGTACATGCGTTTGTATTTTGGTCGACGAGACCTTTTTTACATTGAATCGCTTTCATTGTCGCTTGCTCCCGGTATTATTCCCCCACTCTCAATATGCGATTGTTTTAATGAGGAGATTGGGAGTTTAAAGTCGATATCGATACGTTTGGCGGTCGTCGAAACTTTATATCTGAAATAAGAGGTATTTTGTCGAAGTCGACTATGTTGTAAATAATGTTTGTGAGCTCAGTTTTGCACTTAGTTGTACTAAGTTGTCATCATTGCTCTTCCGTGGTTGATTTGTTAGTAATGACAAGTTGATGAAATAAATATAATAACAATGAAATTAAGCATTAAAATATAGTAAGGTTTAGAAATGGTACTGTTTTAGATGTAGAGCGTTCCAACTATTATGTATTTCTCGACCGTCGAGTCCTCGAAGTTTGTAAGCTCCACGACCGACGACTTCCGTTATTTGATATGGTCCTTCCCACGTTGGTCCTAGTTTTCCAACGCCTTCTTCCCTTGTATTTTGGAAGACTCGTCGTAGTACCCAGTCATGGAGTTTAAAGACTCTTGCCCTTACTTTTTTATTGTAGTGTCGAGCGACCTGTTGTTGGTACGACTGAATTCATAGAGCTGCGCGATCTCATCGTTCGTTGAGGTGATCGAGCTCGAAACTGAGCTCCAAGTTGTTCTGCTCTTCATCAGGATTTTCACTTCGGGCAGTCGACAGCCTGGTTTCTATTGGGATGACTGCCTCTGAACCGTAGACGAGTGAAAATGGAGTTGCTCCAGTCGACCGTCATGGGGTTGTCCTATACGACCATAAGATTTATGGGAGTTTCTCTGCCCACTCGCTTTTTTCAGCTTCAAGTCGTTTCTTCAATGTGTTGATAATGGTTTTGTTGGTCGACTCTGCTTGCCCATTTGCTTGAGGATATCGTGGAGTCGAGAAACTTAGTTTGATCCCATATTTGTCGCAGAAATTCTTGAAGTCGTACGAAATGAACTGGGACCCATTGTCGGTCACGATTTCCCTGGGTATTCCAAACCTACATATAATGTTTTTCCATACGAAATCGCGTACCTCAATGTCGCGTACTTGTTGATATGCCCCGACTTCGACCCATTTGGTGAAGTAGTCTGTCAGGATCAACATGTAGACGACGCCACCGAGTGCAGTCGGAAGCTTACCTACAATGTCCATCCCCCATTTCATAAAAGGCCAAGGGGCCGAAATTGAATTTAACATACCTGGGGGGAGATGCGAAACTGGTGCAAAGCGTTGGCATTTGTCGCACGATTTGACGTGATTTTGAGAGTCAGTCCGCATTGTCGGCCAGTAATATCCTACTGTGATGGCTCTGTTTGATAAACTACGAGCGCCAGAGTGGTTTCCGCATTCCTCATAGTGTAGGCTTTTTAGGACGTCGTACGCCTCTCGCTTGGTTATGCATCTCAGGTAGGGTCCGGTGAACGATTTTTTGTATAGTTTGTCGTATATGATGCAGAATTTAGCTGTTTTTGCCTTGATTCTCCTTGCTTCAGTCCTGTCTTCCAGCAAAACGTCGGCCTGGAGGTAATTGAAGATTGGTTCTATCCAGTTTCTTCCATCGTCGATGGGTGCCAGTATTTCTGTTTCTTGAATTGATGGAGACATAAGATGAACTATAGGAATCGATTTTGGACCATTGGTTGTTGTCGACCCGAGGCTGGCTAATGCGTCTGCTCGTACATTTTCTGATCTGGGTATTTGTTCGATCGAAAACTCGTCAAAGGTTGATTGAAGCTCTTTGGCTTTGACTAGGTAAGCCGACATTCTCTGATCCCTTGCCTCATACGTGCCATTCATCTGTCGAACGACGATTTGGGAATCGCTTAACACTTTAATGCTTTTTACACCTAGGCTTTTTGCAAGGTCGAGCCCGGCGATCAAGGCTTCGTATTCAGCCTCGTTGTTTGTCGCACGAAAACCGCAGTGGATCGAGTGTTCCAGTATGTCCCCCTGTGGGGTTTTGAGTACTAACCCTAGCCCGCTCCCTTTGATGTTACTAGACCCATCAACCGACAAGGTCCATTTCCTGGGTGCAGTTGTTTCCGCTAGTGCAACTAATTCTCGTTCGGCCTGCACATTTTCACCAGGGGTAAAATCTGCAATAAAGTCGGCTAGTACCTGTGATTTCATTGCCGATCGTGGGTAGAAGCTGATGTCGTACTCGCTGAGTTCTACTGCCCCACTTCGTCAGTCGACCTGAAAGTTCTGGTTTATGAAGAATATTTTTAAGGGGGTAGGTAGTTAGTACCTTAATCGTGTGACACTGGAAGTAGGGTCTAAGTTTCCGTGCTGCCACTACGAGGGCCAGTGCAAGTTTTTCCAGTCGACTATACCTGGTTTCTGCATCGAGTAAGGTTTTGCTTACGTAGTAGAATGGATGTTGGTTGTTTTCTTCTTCTCTGACAAGGACTGCGCTTACAGCAGTGTCGGATACTGCCAGATATAGGAACAATGTTTCGTTATCTTTTGGTTTCGACAGTAGTGGTGGCGACTTCAAGTATGTCTTCAAGTCTTGCAGCGCCCTCTCGCAGTCGTCGTTCCATTCGAATGCTCTGTTTTTTTTTAGGGTGTTAAAAAATGGTAGACATCTTTCAGACGATTTGGAGATGAAGCGGTTCAGTGCGGCTATACGACCAGTAAGTTTCTGCACGTCTTTGATGCACCTAGGCGATTCGACGTTTTCGATCGACCGTATTTGGTCTGGATTTGCTTCGACCCCTCTATGGGTGACTAGATAGCCTAGAAATTTTCCTGAAGAAACACCAAAAGAGCATTTAGTGGGGTTTAGTTTCATACTGTATTCGTCTAGAACGTCGAACGACTGTCTTAGATGGTCGATGTGTTGTTGAGCGACTAAGGATTTGACCAGCATATCTTCGATGTAGACTTCCATGGTCGATCCAAGCATCTTTGCGAACATTTTATTGACCAGCCTTTGGTAGGTTGCACCTGCATTTTTTAAACCGAAAGGTATTACCTTATAGCAAAATGTACCTCGCTCTGTGACGAAGGCCGTTTTCTCCTGGTCGTCTGGATGCATCAGTATCTGGTTGTATCCGGAGTATGCGTCCATGAAGCTTAGTAAGTCGTGTCCCGCAGTCGCGTCGACTAACATGTCGATGTGAGGTAGTAGGAAGGAGTCTTTGGGGCAGGCTTTGTTGAGGTCTGTGAAGTCGATGCAGACTCTCCATTTCCTATTCTTCTTTTTCACTACCACGACGTTTGCTAGCCAATCGGGGTATTTTACTTCTCTCACCGATCTAATGTCGATCAATTTTTGGATTTCATCGTTGATCACCTTGTTCCTTTCTGGAGCGAACTTTCTTCGTTTTTGTTTTACTGGTTGATGATCTGGGTCAACCTGCAATTGGTGTACTATTACTTTAGGGTCGATGCCGACCATGTCTTCGTGTGACCAGGTGAAACTGTTGTGACATTCCTTGAGAAAGGTGATTAACTGCCCTCGGATGTCGTCTGGTAACCTAGATCCGATGTAGACTTTATTATTGGGGTGATCTGGGTCGATCGACACCTCGTCGAGTTCCTCCATTTCTGGCTTATTTTGAGTCGACTCGACTTTCGTTTCCTATAATTGCTATAAATCTTGTTTCTTTTTTTTTAATCGTGTTTTGGTAACATTCTCTGGTTGCTCGTTGTTCCCCTTTGATCTCTTTCACTCCCTATTTGGTAGAGAATTTAATCATCTGATGATAAGTCGACGGTATCGCCTTTAGCTCGTGTATCCATGGTCTGCCTAGTATGGCGTTGTAAGGAGATTGGCAGTCGAACACAAGGAAATTGATGTATAAGTTGACCCCTTCAGCGTAGACTGGTAGCACAATCTCGTCAAGTGTGCTTTTTTGTTCTCCACTGAACCCGGTTAACATTGTCGTTCGACGACTAAGCTTCGACACATCGACCTGCATTTCTCTTAGAGCAGCATTAAATAAAATATTGCAAGAACTACCATTATCGATTAAAATGCGTTTAGTTAAACAATTGGCGATATGTAAGGATATAACTAAAGCATCATGGTGAGGAGAAAACAAATCTGATTTGTCGGTCGGTTTAAAGATGACAGTTTCGTCGACTTTTGATGGATGTTTCCTCTGTGGTTGAATTTTCGTGTTCGACACTCGTCGCGTATGTCTCTTGGCTACGGAATAACTCACGCTGCTGACTTTGGATCCTCCTACGATGTAGTTGATCACTCTGTCTTGTCTTGGAGGTTCCGGTGGATTGTCGACGACATCGGATTGTCTTTAGTCGTCGCGTCGCGCATAAGTCTGTTTTCCCTTATCCGTTAGGAATTCTCGAAGGTGTCCTCGCTTTAGAAGTTCAGCGACTTCAAATTTTAGGGCAATACAATCTTCTGTGCGATGGCCGTGATCTCCATGGAACTCGCATCGAAGTTTTGGGTCTCTGTGTTCCGGTAGTGCGTTCATCTTTCGTGGCCATTTAACCGTATTGCCCATTTCTTTCATTACTGCTACAAGGTCGACAGGTTCGATGCTGAGGGTATATTCTGGTGCTTCTACCTGTGGTCGACTAGACCTCACATTACCACGATCATGAGAATGTTTGTCACTTGAGCCCTCGTGTTGAGATTGGGGATTCCTTCAGTTATTTGTGGGGTAAGGTTGTGATCTCCGGTCGTTAGACCTTCTCTCTACTCGATCGTTACGTCGATTCCCGTAATATATATTGTTGGTTTTACCGATGTAGTTTGCTTCATCTTCTTCCCACTTGATTGGCGCCCATGCCTTGGCTAGTACATCCTCCATGGTTCTGCATGGATATTTTGTGAGCTCTTTATATAAGTCAGAGTCAAACCTGAGGCCTTTCCTAAAAGCGTAAATAGATGTTGCCTGATTGCAATGCGGGATTTTCACTTTCTCTCGGTTGAAGCGTCCGACATAAGCCCTCAAGTTTTCGCCTGGTCGTTGAATTATTGTATATAGGTCGTCCGATTGCTTTTCCAGCTTGCGACTGCTTGCGAATTGCTCCACGAAAGTGTCCGTCAACTACGCAAAAGAATCAATTGAGTTATTAGGCAAATTGGTGTACCATTGTAAAGCGGGACCGCTTAGGCTAGATCCGAAAGCTTTGCACATGCACGCCTCTCTCAGGTCGCGCGGGATTACAGCGGTAAACATCCTCTGCTTGTACTGTGCAATGTGGTCGTCTGGATCTGTCGTTCC
This sequence comes from Acer yangbiense, assembly GCA_008009225.1. Lineage (NCBI taxonomy): Eukaryota > Viridiplantae > Streptophyta > Magnoliopsida > Sapindales > Sapindaceae > Acer > Acer yangbiense. Next base: position 8,433,133 of record CM017763.1, on the reverse strand, counting down.
CTCATACTGCTTCATGTTTGGGAAGCTGAACTTCCTGGGCATCTCAGTGAGTGCAATTGCGTCGACGAACGGCGAGTCGGCAAAGCTGTTGGCAGTGCTCTTCTTTATCGGGGCTGGGACTCCCGGAATTCGTTGGATGAGAGCTTCCATTTCTGCAAACCTGCGAGAAAATTCCAAGTTATCATTAAAATGTGTGCCAGGCCCAGGTTTTACCAATCCGGGTGTCGACTGGAGTGACATGGTCGTTTTGTTGACATTGTCCGGCTGTTGGTCCATTGCTGGATCTTGTTCGTTCATCACATCGTTCCGGGCAGGCATATCGTTGAGGTCGATATCAACCCTTGCGGTCTGAAGTGCTGGTCGATTCTGACGGTCGACTGGATTTATCTCGGGTCCGACGGGATTGCCTAGTGCTTTTGGAGCAGGTCGATCAACAAACGGTTCTCCGTTTGGTGTCGATGTTGGGTGCTCCGATGTTACCGAATCAGGCACTACTCCGTCGACCAATGCTCTCAACCCTCCATTCGCCGCTCGAATTAATGCATTCTCTGCTTCGAGCGCCTGCATCCTCTCGGCGCTCGCGGTCATTTGAGTGGTTAATGCAGCAATTTGATCTTTGACGGTGGGGATTGAGCCGCTTCCAGTCATGTTGAGTTTCAGTTAGAATAGATTGACTGAATTTGAAGGTAGTTGCAATGGGCCCCACGGTGGGCGCCAAACTGTAGGAGGTCATTTGATTTGGTACGTCAAATGGGTCGGGTTGTATCAGGCCCAAAGCAACTAAACTGGGATTAGTATGGTCGACGTCGACTGTTGTTTGCAAATGGTCATGCGACCTTCGATATACCTGCAAAAGAGCTTTAAATCGAATTATAGATAGTAAGTAACAGGATGGTGGTGGTTGGAGATCGTAGCCTTATATGCGCTTGGGCTGAGCGATGTTGATTTTCGATGACCGGAATATCTCTTTGGAGGCAGAGTTTCAGTACGCTTTTATGAGCTTTGGTTGAGAGAAAATTCAGAGAGTTTTAAAGTGAGAGAGCTCTATTATTTATAATGGGAGACGTAGTTCCAACCGTTCACTGATATGGCTTGATTGTGGGCGAGATATCTGGAGAGATTCTCTCTTTAGATGATCCACCTCATAATAACTGCCCTTTTGACTTGATCCTTCCAAGACCAAGTTCTGCTCCTGCTGATATATCATGTTGGGTCAATCCAACATAACGGGTTTGGATAGGATCCAGCATTACAAAGTCTGGGCTTTAATACATTGGGCCCATGAACCGTTTTTGGGCTACCACACATATTACCTAGATTTATTATTATTATTATTATTATTATTATTATTTATTTTTGGAGTTATAATAAATGAGACCTAGGATTTGAGATGGGCGTGGGGGCCCAATGGGGCGGAGGAGGGTACCCCCATCCCCACCCCCATTCCTCAAACCTCCCCCCACCACCTCTCCCAAAATCCATTTGTGGGGACCAATGGGGGGGACGTTTTGCGGGGAGGTTCCCCACCCCCAAAACCCATTTCCCTCATTTCATTTCCTTTTCAATTCTAAATTTTAAATTTTCAATCCAAAAAGTAATAAAAACATAATAAAAATACAATACAAAATAATTGCATAATACATATATATATATTATTTTGGGGGTTAATTACACCTTATAAATGAACAACCATAACATTTAATTTTAATAATTTAATATTATAATTCATAATTTGTTTTAATTGTTAAAATTTTTATATATAAATAAAAAAAATATATATATATATATATATATTATTTTGGGGGGCCCAATGAGGTTTTGGGTTTGGGGGGAGGTACCCCCACCACCTCCCCCAAAATATGTTTGGTGGCCCCACCCCCACCCCCACCCCCAAAATCCATTTGGGGGCAAATTTTGCCCCCAAATGGATTTTGTGACTTTTCTATCCTCGTAAAAGTATGATCGCCAACCCTTTCTTCATCTTTATACCCCTACCATAGTAGGAGGGTTTTTAAGGTAGTTTTTATTTTTTTTTATTTTTTTTATTTAATGATTATGGAGATGGTGATTAGAATGACTGTGGAAATATGGTCATTTTATTTGCATATATCCCAATTGTAGTATAAGCTTAGCTCTAATTTCAAGTTTTTATAAGATTCTTCTTTCACCATTTATTAATTAAGAAGCAATCAAGGAAGATCATTAATTCGGACTGATAGGCTAAGGTGGTTTATACATTTTTCCAGTGTTTCATAGCAAAAGCATCCTTTTTACAAGTATCAAGCTTTCTTTTCACTCAACCAATTTCTCTCTTAATGTTCCTTTTTGACCATACTCCCAATTCTACTCACTTGTGCATTTATTTTTGACCAATTTTCTGACCAAACTGAGCAGGTTTTGTGAAACAGAATTTTTTTTTTTAAATTAATTTTATTTATAGATTAATTTTTTAATAAATGATACACTTTTATGTTCAGTACTTTACTTTACTTTACAATTTGTTTTCTAGTATAATGAGAATTATGAAATTTTTTTAAATGAATTATGATCAGCTTATATAACTTTTTTTTTTTTTTTGAAAGAATGTATCTTTAAAATTTAATAAGTTACAGTATTAGGGAAAAAAAAAAAAAAACTCTTATGTTCTAAATTAAACAAATCAGAAATCTCACAAAAGAAATCCGAAAAAGAGCTAGACAACAAAGTAGCTCGTTCTCTCTCATTCAGAAAATGAAGTAGCTAGACAATGAAGCCTCTCTCTCTCTCAATGTTTTTCCATTTTTTAAAATATTTTAACATAAAAAAATTTAAAAAAAAAAAAAAAAAACAAATTTCCAAACTTGAAATTTTTTTTAAATTTATTCTATAATTATATTTCATATTTCTTATCATACATTCAAAATATCTCATCAAAATTCATTAAATTTCACAATGAAATAGATAGTTTAGACATAAAATGGTTTGTATTTAAAAATTATTAAATATTTGTTGAAAATATAACAAAATTCTGATTATAGAAAACAAATTATAAAGTAAAGCACCGTACAAAATTCTATAAACAAAATCAATTTTAAATCGTTTTCAGTTTTAATATAGAGCACTAGTGATAGTGGGTATGTAGAGTGTACCTGCGTCAAGAATCACAACAGCAAAATTTTAAAAGATTTGTTGCCCAAAAAAAATCTAAAAAAAAAAAAATCTCCCCTTCAACTACTGCTTAATTTGAAAGAATCTTGATCACATTTTACAAGCATTTATCTATGAAATAGTGTAAATTTCTTATCTCTAAGTAAAAAAGGTAGGTGTATATTAAATAATAAATATACATTAAACATGATTTATATGAGTTATGATATATTATGATCAATGTCACTTGATCATGGTTTATGTAAATTTTAATAAACTAATTAGTTGATCTTAATCTCTAGTAAATAATGGACTTACATAATTTATAGATTTATTTTTCCGTTTTACGAAATGAGATCTACGATTACGACTTATGTAAATTTTAATAAAATTTTATGAATTTTCTATCCCTTGTAAAAAGTATGTTCGCCAACCCTTTCTTCATCTTTACACCCCCATTGTAGGAGGGTATTTAAGGTAGTTTTAATGATTATGTAAATATGGGTCTTTTTTTTTTTTTTCCTCAATTGTAGTAAAAGATTGGCTCCAATTTCAGCATTTTGTGAGCTTATTCTTTTACCTTAATTAAACAGCAATTAAGGAAGAGCATTTGGAGCACAACCAAGGTTCAAGTTAAGAGCTTTCTTTTTAGTCAACCAAATTATGACACAACACACAAATTACACTCACTTTTTTCGAGTAAACCTGAAACCTATCACGTGATTTCACTCTCCCTCACTCTATCTTAATGTTCCTTTGTAAGTTGTACTATTGTGCATTTTGTAGTCCAAACCGAAAATATTTTGTGGATTTTTGATCTGAAATATAAAAATATTTAAAATGAATTTAGTTTATAGTTATATTTTTCATAAATAACACTAAAAAAAAAGGACTTTTTACCGCGGGCAAATCCGTGGCAAAATCTGTGGCAATTAAGCAGCAATTATTAAGGAAGAGCATTTGGACCGGTAGATTCTATGATGTTTAAGCAGAATCTACGATGTTTAAGAACACAAGTGAGCACAACCAAGTTTCAAGTTTCAAGCTTTCATTTTAGTCAACCAAATTCTAACACAACACACAAATTACATTCAATCTTTTTTCGAGTAAACTTGAAACCCATCACGTGATTTTACTCTCCCCCACTCTATATATCTTAATGTTCCTTTTTAAGTTGTACTATTGTGCATTTTGTTTGACCAATTTACGGTCCAAACCGAAAAGGTTTTGTGGATTTTTTATTTGAAATATAAAAATATTTAAAATGAATTTAGTGGGTTTATTTTCATTTTTTTTTTTATTTTTTTATTTTAGTACTTTTTCTTCTTGTCTAGTCTAGGCCCAGTTTACCTTTTAATCCTTTCATATCTCCCTCTTCCCACCTGGGGTCCACCCAGAGTGAGTCATAGGAGCCAGGAATGTTTTGCACTCCCCAGGGCTCGAACTCGGCACTTCGATCGGACGCCAAGGCTCTGATACCACTTGGGCTAGAAAAGATATCTTGATGAAGATTCTAATCCTACCAAGGCTACCCACTCAGGCATGTCTCCCTCAGATCTCAAGCTCGCCAATGAAGAATGCAATGAGCTCCTTCGTCAAGGTCTGATCGAGTCCCTGGAGTCCAGGAAAAGAGTTAGACTGTTATGAGTATGTAAGACTGGTCTAGAAGGAAGAAATTTCTCAAAAATGGCAAACACTAGCACAAATCCCTCTACTGCTTCTCTAGTTCCTAATAGATTGTCTTCTTCTATATCCTTACCTTCTCCTACTATCCAAAGAACCCAGTCCAACAGAATCCAAGATCTGGTAGAATACACACATATCCCTGCTTCTGCCCAGATAAATGAAACTACTTTCCCCCTACTCAATCCATACAACATCTTCAAGAGAAACAAATCTCTTGCCACCCGGTTAACTCATCTTGTCCATACCAGACCGCTTCCCATCAAAGAATATGTCCAGTCCACAGGCCTAGATAAATGTTTGATTCCATCCTCTTCCAGTGAACAATATGTCACTCTCACCATTGATCAAAACATGATAGATCAATGGATCAGGGAAGGATACTCCCATCTCCACATAGGTGCTGTTAGAATCATCCTCTCCCTACATGGTCGAAAAGGCTTACCTGTCACTGCCAGACTGGCCTTGCTCAACACCATCTACACTCAGTATGAACATGCTGTGATTGGCACCTGCCTATCTACTCTTCATGCTGGTAGCATATCCCTCACATACTATCCCAACTTCAACATTCCTTTGCGAGACCAGAACCTTCACAAATGTCTCAAGATCCAAGTTCAGATTCTTGGTGCTCCCATGCAAGCCAATTCCTACATGGCTACTGTCCATCATCAGCTTGCTTACAGACTTCAAGATCATGCTCTTGATCTCCCACTTCCTGGCCATAATGGTGACACCATCTTCATCAAAGCAGAAAGAGAAGATGAAGTTCCCACCATCCTTCAAATTCCAAAACAACTGTTCAGAGAAAAGCTCACAGAGATCATGCCTCTTGAATGGCTCACAAACTATGAAAAGGTTTTCCAGGACGAAGCTCCTGTCGTTGCTGCTGATACATCATATGTTCCCCAGCCAGATGGTTCCATCAAAACTATCTATGCTCCCCTCACCGGTTCTCAGGCTTCTTCCAGTTCGGAGACTCCTCCGATATTCCAAGCCCTTATGATTCAACCGGTTACCACTGAAGCTGACATTCCCATCCACAGTTTTGAAGCTGACGGATCTCCGATCTACACTGATAAGATCCGTGGTCACTTCATCTGGGATGATGATCCCCATATGTGTGATGCAGACTGCATATGTCGACGCTGTCTTAAGGACACCTCTCCTACCTTCTGCAAACCTTGGAATAAACCTCACAAACCAGATCATCCTGATAGTCCTTGGATAGGCCTCCATCCTATCAAAAATAAACCTCTACCCATTTATGATAGAGCTTTACAGATCTTACGATCTGAAGGTCTCCTGCCTCCACAACCTACCCTTACAGTTCCTAATCAACCAGCACCAGTCCCTTGTTACATGACCTCAGATTATGATTGTGATTTCCCTCCACTTGAACCTTCCTCAAACCAAGAAAAAACTCGTTTCTCAAAACCTTTTGTCCAATCTACCGAAGTTCAACCCGATGGTTCTTACAAACAGCCCTCCCAGGCTGAACAAGTCCTTAACTGGCAATCTCATAATGCTAGAGCTCAGAACAGAGTTCTTAACTCTATTGATCAGAAGATTGATCGTGTTACACGACATGTTTCTCAACATGATCACCATCTCCAAAGTCTTGATGCCTCCTTCAGAGATTTGGCCTCTGACCTTCAATCGAGAATAGCAAAGCTTCATGCTGATCTTCACAGATATATTTCTCATGGATATTCTGGCCCAGACTTTGACACAAAAGAAAGAGAAATCAAGCAACTTAAAGAACAGCTTGAACAGCTGACCAGAGATCATTCTCACAAACCAAAACCTTACTCTCATCACTCACAATCACTGTTTTTCCCTGTATCTCCTACACATTCACCCCTTTCCAGATCTGATGATTTTTCCAATCACTTTAAATCCACTGGTGAATTGTTCCGGAAATATCCCGTCCTCTCTTCCCCTCAAGCAAAACCTAAGACCAGGTCTCCTTCGAAGCAGAAAGACAAGCACGCTGCTTCCAGTTCATACGACCCAGTTCTATTTGCTTCTAAGACGTTTTCCTCCTCCTCCAAGTCTGATTCAACATCCTTTTCTGAAGACGTCTCCTCCCAGTCGTCACAGACTTCCTGTCCTTCATCCTGGCTGGATACTGCTGCCTCTTCTCCTCCTGCTCATGCAGACCTTACTCAAGTTTTCATGGCATCTCGCACAGATCCTCAGCCCTCAACAAGAACCTATGAGTCTCCCGATGAGACTGCCTCCTCCACTCCTGCTCCCTTTGTCGAAGAACCTCCAAAACATGTTCCTGGCCGTTCTCCTGCTAAACCTACCAATGGCCCTTGGTTTACTCTTGATGACACTTCTCCTGGTTCCTGGAGAAAAAGGGTTTCAGAGATGAGCGCATGGCTTGACCTACAACTGGCAAAGTCTGAACAGAACCTTGAAACAATTCTACGTGAGTTCGTCTCTCGTTTTACTGGTTCTCTCAGAGATTGGTACCAAGCTCTTGGTGAATACCGACAACTCCAATTTGTCAGAGTCCCCTTAGCCTCCCAAGCCATGGGATACATATTCAGAGAATTCCTTGGTGATCCTGACCATCTCTATAAACAGGCTCGACAAGAATTCTTTGACATGCGTTGCTGCTCTCTCAAAAGAAATGACATTATGTTCCATTACAAGCGGATGTCTCAAAGATATCATACCCTTGGTGGAATTAATGATCATAGTCTTAAACAAGTCTATGTCAACTCCCTTCCAGATGACCTTCAAGATGAGATACAACGAAAAATAGACACCTCAGGACGATCTCTCAATGATACATCCTTAGGTGAACTCCACATGTATGCTCTCAGCTCTCTGGATAAACTCTGTGCCACTCAAAGATTCTTCTCCAAGATGCTCACAGAAGGCAAACACCTGCAGTCCCAATGTCGTCAACCTTCTCTTCAAATCAAGTGCAAATCCTTGGGCTCTTGCACCTGCAACACGAAGAAGAAGAATCATTTCAAACGTTTCAAAAACAAGAAAGGCAGGACTAAACGATTCAAGTTCTTCCGCAAGAAAGCACAGCGCGGTTGGAATAAATCCCAACGTTGCTACATTTGCGGCAAACCCGGACATTATGCTAAGAAATGTCCCAACAAAAAGGCAAAGTCCGCCAGATTAGTTCAGCAGTTGAAAGATATTGCTGATGAAGTTCCATCCGATGCAGACATTGAATCCATCTTCTCTGAACAAGATCAGGCAGATTCCTCCACGACCTTTGTTCTTCAAGAAGATCTTTCTGATTCGGAATATTCTGGTTCCTCTGACTACAGTTCTATCCCAGAATCCTATCAGGCTACTCAGCTCGACTCTCATTCCGGTCCCCAAGCTCCGGTTTGGATTTTACCTGCCAAGTACTCCAAACCTGTTGATGTCATCGCTTATTTCGACATAGGTTCTCATCCTACAATGATGAACCCAAAGGTCCTTCCTCCAGAATTTTGGAAATCCCAGGTTCGGCATTTTCGGGCCGCTGATGGAAAAGTTTTTTCCACTAATCTGATTTCCCGGAAGAAGATTGGTATTCAGTTTTTCCCATCCTTTACTTTTTGGGTCCAAGTCGTCGGCACTCCTCTTCCAGATAAGGATATCCTCATCGGCTGGGATGTTTTCCGCCAATGTTACTCTCTTCGGATTCTCCCTACTGGCATTCGATACAAAAAGCATTTCAAAGCTTTTTCTGCCGTTCCGAAGATTTTCCCGCTCTCAGAAATCCAAGCCCCTTTTGAACATGTTCAGCAAAAATTGCTCCTACTTTGTGCCGACAATCATGCCACTTTCTCTCATCCTTCTCCTCTATGGAAGAATCCAGATTTCTTTATCAAGCTTCCCTTTAAGCTTAATGAAGATTCTAATCCTACCAAGGCTACCCACTCAGGCATGTCTCCCTCAGATCTCAAGCTCGCCAATGAAGAATGCAATGAGCTCCTTCGTCAAGGTCTGATCGAACACACCTCTTCTCCCTGGGCGTGTCAAGCCTTTTACGTTGAAAAACGCACAGAATTGCTCAGAGGAAAAAAGAGATTAGTCGTGGATTACAAGCCTCTCAACCTCTTTCTCCGAGATGATAAGTTTCCTGTTCCCCCGGCCAAATGTCTTATTCTCTCAACTTCCAGGCGCTACGATCTTCTCCAAATTTGATCTCAAAGGCGCTTTTTGGCAAATTGGTATTCATCCAGATGAAAGATACAAGACAGCATTCTGCCTTCCTAATGCTCAATACCAATGGACTGTTCTCCCTTTTGGATTAAAGACTGCTCCTTCCCTTTTTCAAAAGGCTGTTACCAGGATTTTTCATCCTCTCTTACACTCAGCACTCGTCTACATTGATGATATCCTCCTGTTCTCTCCAGATGATACCTCTCACAATCTCCTTCTCCAACAGTTCCATGACATTGTTCATCACTATGGTATCATGCTCTCTGAAAAGAAAAGCATAGTTGGGAAATCTGAAATTGAATTTCTTGGAATGCACATTTTCAACGGCCAATACCGTCCTGGTCCTCATTTGGCTGTCCGATTGTTGGACTTCCCCGATTCTGATCTCAGTGTGAAACAAGTTCAACAGTTTCTCGGAATCATCAACTATGTCAGAGATTTCATTCCACATGTCAGTCATTACACCTCAGTTCTTTCTACGCTCCTCAAGAAGCGTCATCCTCCCTGGAGTTCCTCCCACACTGAGGCCGTCATCAAATTAAAGGAGATCACTCAATCTCTTCCTGCCCTCGTCATCCCTTCTTCGGGCCAGCTCATCCTCCAGACGGATGCCAATGATATTTTCTGGGGAGCCGTTCTCATTGAAGATCGAGACGGCCAAAGGAAATACTGTGGTCATGCTAGTGGAAAATTCAAAGATGCCCAACAGCATTATCACACTATCTATAAAGAGATTCTTGCTGTCAAATACGGAATCCAAAAGTTGGATTTTCATCTCAGGACAAGAAACTTTATTGTTGAAATGGACAACTCATCTTTTCCAAAGATACTCGATTTTCGCAATAAGATTCCTCCCAATCCTCTCCTTTTGAGACTCAAAGATTGGTTTGCCCGATATGACTTCACTGTTCGTCACGTGAAGGGCCATCATAATATGATTGCTGACATGCTCTCCAGACCTCCACTCACTCATCTCATCACATCCACAGGTCATTATCCTCTTGTCTTCATGACTTCTCCTGCTGGTCCCTCATCATCTCATGCTGGTCCCTCATCATCCTCACCAGCCATACCTGATTACTCATTCCCACCAGAACTCTTGGCCACGTTGCCACCTGATCATCAACCTTCTTTAAATCAGATCCAGTCTTTCGCCAAGACTCAACTTTCGGTCTACCTAGCTCAGATCAACAGACAAGACTGTCGTCACACTGTCAACAACCTGTCCAGACCATTTCTTGACCCGTTTATAATGCCACCTTTCTACTATTTTTCTCCTCAACTCCTTTGGTTCCTTTGGTGTTTATCAGTTCTCCATCATCATGCCATCGTCTTCCCACTTCAGGCCCTGTACGGTCATCTCCATGATCCTTCTCAACGGAACTCTCTGTTATGGGTTTTCCTCCAATGGTTCACGTCCTTGACCAACTGGAAGCGCGAACTCACTGAGCTCATGGGCAAATATAACATTTGGAAACTTGATTATGAATCAGCTGCCTCTGTATGCTGTATATGGATCTTCAATAGGCCCTACAGGTACAATCCCCACAAAAGACTCCTCTGGACTGCCAACTCCAGTTATGAATGGCATACCACATATGATTATCCAAAAATGTATCCACAAATCCTTCAAGTCGGTCTACTCAATTTCCTCTGTGATGTTAATTATGTCTCCACCGACGAAGTTTTCATCCTACCAGATATCCCCAGAGACCCCTCTCAAAGCTGGAACCCTTTTCTGAATTCATACATGATTGACTCTCAGGACCCCTTTGACGCTGCATGGCCCTGCTTCATCTGTGGAGCCCAAGATTCAGATGATGAAAATCATGCCAACTGTAATATGTCTTCTAGTCCGTGATTCAGCTTCGCTCAAATCAAAGATCTCAACCCGTCACGCGAAATGAAATAATTCACTTTCTTTTTGCTATTTTGTTTTATTAGGCAACTGTTTGGCCTTATTAGGTTTAATTATGATATTTCGTTTTATAGGCATCTTTTGTCTTTCTTTCAATTTGAAAGTCTGTAACCTTTGGCCGATGGCCCTGCTTTGCTTTAGCTAGGTGTCTGCCACGTTTGTGGCCTTACTGTATAATAGGTTTGTCTGCACTCTATCTCTCCCCCTATATAAGGAGAGCTCGTCACTTGTGTAAAAGGCAGAAACACATCAATAAAAAATTTTCCTTGTGTGTTAACTCTCATGTCTTGCTAAATTGTTCCTCTTCTTCCTTTGAATACCATGTCACTCATATAAATAGCAGTCTGTAATTATCTCAGTATGCTCTGTGCTTGCCTCTAGGTTGAGGATCCTGCACATCAGAAGATGAGATTTGTTGGTTTTTTGGCTTAAGGTCCCTGTCTGTCTCTAGTGGGTTGGAAAGTTAGTACCCTGTTCAGGCCGTGGTTAGGCCGCCATTGTGGGGAAAACTCTAAAGACCTGTATGAGAGGCACCCGGGTGGCAGCCATGCGCTCATCTCTGAAACCCTTTTTCTCCAGGAACCAGGAGAAGTGTCATAAAGAGTAAACCAAGGGCCATTGGTAGGTTTAGCAGGAGAACGGCCAGGAACATGTTCTGGAGGTTCTTCGACAAAGGGAGCAGGAGTGGAGGAGGCAGTCTCATCGGGAGACTCATAGGTTCTTGTTGAGGGCTGAGGATCTGTGCGAGATGCCATGAAAACTTGAGTAAGGTCTGCATGAGCAGGAGGAGAAGAGGCAGCAGTATCCAGCCAGGATGAAGGACAGGAAGTCTGTGACGACTGGGAGGAGACGTCTTCAGAAAAGGATGTTGAATCAGACTTGGAGGAGGAGGAAAACGTCTTAGAAGCAAATAGAACTGGGTCGTATGAACTGGAAGCAGCGTGCTTGTCTTTCTGCTTCGAAGGAGACCTGGTCTTAGGTTTTGCTTGAGGGGAAGAGAGGACGGGATATTTCCGGAACAATTCACCAGTGGATTTAAAGTGATTGGAAAAATCATCAGATCTGGAAGGGGGTGAATGTGTAGGAGATACAGGGAAAAACAGTGATTGTGAGTGATGAGAGTAAGGTTTTGGTTTGTGAGAATGATCTCTGGTCAGCTGTTCAAGCTGTTCTTTAAGTTGCTTGATTTCTCTTTCTTTTGTGTCAAAGTCTGGGCCAGAATATCCATGAGAAATATATCTGTGAAGATCAGCATGAAGCTTTGCTATTCTCGATTGAAGGTCAGAGGCCAAATCTCTGAAGGAGGCATCAAGACTTTGGAGATGGTGATCATGTTGAGAAACATGTCGTGTAACACGATCAATCTTCTGATCAATAGAGTTAAGAACTCTGTTCTGAGCTCTAGCATTATGAGATTGCCAGTTAAGGACTTGTTCAGCCTGGGAGGGCTGTTTGTAAGAACCATCGGGTTGAACTTCGGTAGATTGGACAAAAGGTTTTGAGAAACGAGTTTTTTCTTGGTTTGAGGAAGGTTCAAGTGGAGGGAAATCACAATCATAATCTGAGGTCATGTAACAAGGGACTGGTGCTGGTTGATTAGGAACTGTAAGGGTAGGTTGTGGAGGCAGGAGACCTTCAGATCGTAAGATCTGTAAAGCTCTATCATAAATGGGTAGAGGTTTATTTTTGATAGGATGGAGGCCTATCCAAGGACTATCAGGATGATCTGGTTTGTGAGGTTTATTCCAAGGTTTGCAGAAGGTAGGAGAGGTGTCCTTAAGACAGCGTCGACATATGCAGTCTGCATCACACATATGGGGATCATCATCCCAGATGAAGTGACCACGGATCTTATCAGTGTAGATCGGAGATCCGTCAGCTTCAAAACTGTGGATGGGAATGTCAGCTTCAGTGGTAACCGGTTGAATCATAAGGGCTTGGAATATCGGAGGAGTCTCCGAACTGGAAGAAGCCTGAGAACCGGTGAGGGGAGCATAGATAGTTTTGATGGAACCATCTGGCTGGGGAACATATGATGTATCAGCAGCAACGACAGGAGCTTCGTCCTGGAAAACCTTTTCATAGTTTGTGAGCCATTCAAGAGGCATGATCTCTGTGAGCTTTTCTCTGAACAGTTGTTTTGGAATTTGAAGGATGGTGGGAACTTCATCTTCTCTTTCTGCTTTGATGAAGATGGTGTCACCATTATGGCCAGGAAGTGGGAGATCAAGAGCATGATCTTGAAGTCTGTAAGCAAGCTGATGATGGACAGTAGCCATGTAGGAATTGGCTTGCATGGGAGCACCAAGAATCTGAACTTGGATCTTGAGACATTTGTGAAGGTTCTGGTCTCGCAAAGGAATGTTGAAGTTGGGATAGTATGTGAGGGATATGCTACCAGCATGAAGAGTAGATAGGCAGGTGCCAATCACAGCATGTTCATACTGAGTGTAGATGGTGTTGAGCAAGGCCAGTCTGGCAGTGACAGGTAAGCCTTTTCGACCATGTAGGGAGAGGATGATTCTAACAGCACCTATGTGGAGATGGGAGTATCCTTCCCTGATCCATTGATCTATCATGTTTTGATCAATGGTGAGAGTGACATATTGTTCACTGGAAGAGGATGGAATCAAACATTTATCTAGGCCTGTGGATTGGACATATTCTTTGATGGGAAGCGGTCTGGTATGGACAAGACGAGTTAACCGGGTGGCAAGAGATTTGTTTCTCTTGAAGATGTTGTATGGATTGAGTAGGGGGAAAGTAGTTTCATTTATCTGGGCAGAAGCAGGATATGGGTGTATTCTACCAGATCTTGGATTCTGTTGGACTGGGTTCTTTGGATAGTAGGAGAAGGTAAGGATATAGAAGAAGACAATCTATTAGGAACTAGAGAAGCAGTAGAGGGATTTGTGCTAGTGTTTGCCATTTTTGAGAAATTTCTTCCTTCTAGACCAGTCTTACATACTCATAACAGTCTAACTCTTTTCCTGGACTCCAGGGACTCGAGACAAGGCTCTGATACAGGATTTGGTAATTTTGGTTCCACCAACCCGACTCTGTCTTAAGAGTGTCGGCCGTCGCATTGTCGTCTAGCAAATATTTTATTCTTCTATTATTATTGTTTTATATATTTTAGTTTTTTTAGTTTTATCATAGTCATAGACTTTTTTACAATGCAGTGACATCGCTACTAATGTAGCATTTACCTTTTGTAGAGAAAAAGTGAGTTTAAGACAAAATCACCAGCCAACACCAATTTTCAACTGTTCGTGGTCTAAACCTAATTATTTTGATGTCTCTTGGATTGTGGGTTTATTTTCATTTTTTTTTTAATTTTTAATTTTAGTACTTTTTCATAAAAAGAAAAAGTTTTAACAACCTTCATGGTGTAATTTGAAGTTTATGATAATGTTTTTTAGTTCATGTATGGGATAATGGGCGACAAATTAATATACTTCAAATTACACAATGAAGTTCGTTAAAGTTTCTTCTTTTAATGAAAAAGTACTTTAACTAACAAAAAACAAAAAAAACAAAAAAAAACTGAAACTCCAAGCCCCCTCTAATCCAAAAGACATCGAATTATTAGGTTTGGACCACATCCACTTAGAAATTGGCCTTGCCAAGTTTCACATACCGGATAGTGAGGCACTGATGCTCAATACTTAGAGGTAAATTACAATTTTCCTATTTTTATATATATATATATATATTTTTACAAATAATTTATTATTGTTACTTTTTTATTTGTTTTATTATTTTTTACGGATTGGAAAACATGATATTGATTGCATAGTTATAGAGCTGAAGAAGACTTGGGAAAATGGCCAATCGGCCAAATATATCGTGTCGCTTCCATATGAGAAGTAGCTATTTTTATATTATATAACATGATTTGTAATTTTTTTTATTGCATGATTTTGATGACTTATGGGTTTTATATTGCTGAATCAGTACAAGAAATCAAATTAAAAAAAAATTATACAATGGGTTGTCTCTGCCTTTGTGATCTCTGTCAACTTATTAGTTTGCTCGTATAGTTGTATTATTTTGATTTAACAGTAGAAAAGTTAGATTTTGAGACTTTTAAATCTGGATACAAAACTTGATATTATATTTAAATTTGGTTAAAAATTGTTTACCTTGAAACCTTTTAGTATATTGATTTCTTTTATTATATGCACTAATTTTATATTGTTGTCATAATTTAGAAGGCAATATCTCACATCTTTAAGAGGTATGAATGATTTTTCAAAGTGGTCACTTTAAATGCATCCATAATCTTAACAACCATTTTATATGGGGTTTATTTATCCACTTAAATATCTATTATTAATCCACAACAAGCCAATTTTTGTATCTTGTGCTGTTCCAAGCTCTCTATAGATTACTCACCCAGAACATCAAGCATTCAAGAAAACTGAAAAAGAATGAAATCAATCTCATTCCATGTTTCAAATTCAATATGGACCAATTGAATTTGCATCCCAATCATTCCTCTCTGAAAATTGCTTCCAATTATTCATGTCAACGTCTTTGTTACCTTTATTTATTTATTTTTTTTTTGTGGGGTTGAATTTTGTCCAGTTTTAGGTCACTGGTTTAATGGAGGAAGCACCAGAACCTCAAATTGTCAAAAAATTATCTTCTGGGAGCTACTATTGTGCAAATTCTGATTCTTGGTTAATGCATATCAATCAATCAACACAAACTTCGTACCAACCATTTGGGGAATATTTTCTGGGTATGGAACATCACCTCATCGTATGCCCAAGCAAGCGATATGATCATATCATCTCATCCAATAAAAAACACAAGCACAAGGAGAAAAATCCAAAATCGCATTGATCGATCCTGACCATGTTAGCTCAACAGAATTGTAAAGCATGGATTTCAAAGGTAGCTCTAGTAATCTATAGCATGCATTAGAATTTGTAACATGATACTGAACAATTGACATAGGACTCGAAATGAAAAACTTTCAAGATTTCTCAGTATCATTATAATGTATTTACAGTTTCCAGGTAGGTTCACAAACTAATCAAAAGAGAAATATAAAATGAGGAAACAAGAAATTACAACAGAGAAGATATAAGCAAACATCTTTATATATAATATATGACTAAAACGTATGTATAAACATACAAGATAACAATAGCATGGAAGATTTCCCATCCATGTTCTAGAATTAGCTATATATATATATAGATATTTATCAATAGCCAGGCACAGCCACCAAATGTTACCCCAACGTTCCTGTCTTCCTCTCTCCTTTGTGGACGGAAGCAAGATGGCTACTTATAGATTCGGTAGGCCTACTAAACTTACTTAGTCAAACAGCCTTCGCCGACATTAAAGCTTTAATCAAACTACATCACCCAAGTCCAGATTTTTGTATATATAATTATATATACCACAACACATCCATATAAACTGCAAACATGTTGAGTACCTCAAGTGAAATGCCGAGCTTCTGTCAGGTATGGTTGGCTGTCGGTAAGGTTAAAGTCTATAAAATTTAACAGTTAGAACTCACAAAGTTACTTATCTCATCCATAACAACATAGAAGTGATCGTTATTAGGCAAGAAACAGAATCCAACGGTTGCTTGCTCAGCCTTCTTGAGTCCTTCCACATAACCCAATTGCCAGTCCTGTATAAGATCTAAACCAGCTAGCCACCACTACAAGACTCTTAGGGAATTTCGTTCCTTTAAAGCTTTTACCATTCGGACCAAATGGATTACATGCCGGATGATCCCTATCAGCTCCTTCGGGAAGAAAAGCTCTCCAATACCAGTTCCGGTCTTGGACAGTGACAAAATATTTTCCATCCATCCGTGTGACTTCAATATCAATCCATCCATCCATGTGATACTAATTCAATATATGGTTAAGAAGAAGAAAAAATGATAACCCTCTGATTTAAACCAAATAAATGAACAGAGGATAAGTTCACTATATTTCAGTCAAATTTCTAACCCGAATCTGCCAATAGGTCGTGAAATCACCACCCGAACTTCGGCAGATGCCCGTAGGTGCAGGTCAAATTACCTACCCCTACCTAGAAATTATAATCTAATCCCTTTGGGACCTAACAATTAATTTCCTTATCTCTTTTATATCCAATTTTTAAAATGATTTTATGTGATGATCATGTGATTTGCATTTGACTTGATAAATTCACGTCACCCCAAACAATCTTAAATTACAATTTGGGTTGACCCAATTGAAAAAAAAAACATACAATTTGGGCTGAGCCTGTTGGATTGGGCAATCTTAAATTACCCGTTTTTGCCTTGGGCGGACGCCAATTTGAACTGAGCCGCTAAAAGAAATGAAGCCTGATACAATAACAAACATTGCTTGATTTCAATCCAGAATTTCTCCCTCTCTCCATTGTTTTTTCATTTGCAGTAATTCAATACTTTGAAATCATAATAATTAAGAAACT
This sequence comes from Acer yangbiense, assembly GCA_008009225.1. Lineage (NCBI taxonomy): Eukaryota > Viridiplantae > Streptophyta > Magnoliopsida > Sapindales > Sapindaceae > Acer > Acer yangbiense. The sequence continues at coordinate 8,415,762 of CM017763.1, read as the reverse complement.
CCCTACACAATCCAAAATAAGTTACAGAGTTGAAGATATCGAATTTCTTCAACCCATCAATAGTTATGCATCCAAAAAATCAAACTTTGGTTTCAGTAGAATCCACAAAACAATGAAGTATATCAATAAAGCAAGAGAATGTCACAGGCCCAAATCTCATACCAACATAACCAAAATCTTTCTTGTAACCCATCAAAATTCAAAACTCATAAAAAGAAAAAGAAAAAGAAAAAAGAAAAATCAGAACCCTTTTACATCATTAAAAACCAGACCTGCTCACAAGTTCACAAACCAAACTCTTATACTTCAAGACAATCTTTTGGTATAGTATTTTTTTTTTTTTTTTTTTTTGACAATCACTCGAATCAAAACATTGTCGGACTGAATAAGTACTCTTTTCAACCCGCTACACTGGGCAGGCGGTGGTATTAAATAGGGATAATTACCCCGATGGCCATCAACTTGGGTTACTACTATCAAAATGGTCATTAGATAGGAAATTGGTTTCAAAATGGTCATTGTTGGCAAACACTGTTACACTAATGACCATTCCATATAATTCCATCAAATGAGTGGTATTTTGGTAAATAAGGGATGACATTAATTTATTTTAGATGTTTTTTGGAAAGAGTGGTGCTATTGGCACACCCCCTACTGATCTATTTATGACCCACTTGTTTAAATTTTGATTTAATTAAATAAAGTTAAATGTTTTTATTAATTTATTTTATTTATTTCCAAAACTACCATTTTACTTATTTTTCAAACTTAATAAACCCCATCTTTAATATCTCTATCTATCTCAGATCTCTTTATCTCTGGTCTCGTCTTTCTCTCACCTCCCATGAACAATTTTTTTTTTCCTATTTCTTTTTTAGTATTTTTTTTTTTAACATCAAGCTTTATAGAAAAGGCCAGGAAATCACAAGACAAAGAACAAGCAAACAACCCCAAAAAAGGAGCAAAGAATAAAGCAACCCAAGACAAAACACACACAGAAGAAAAAAAAAAAAACGAAATAAGAAGCAAATAGCAAGTATTTGTTTTGGTTATCATTATTCACTTTCAGATTCTAAAAGAATAATGAGATTAAATAATAATCAATATCTCATTTGTTTAATGCAGCCTAAGCGTTTGATTTATTATTTAAATAAGATCCAATACAAGTATTTTTAGGGTTTAAGAGTTATAAAAAAAAAAAAATAGTTTCAAGAAAAGGATTAAAAGTATTTTTGATGGTATCAGAAATCTTGTGGAAGCTGAAAGAACGGTGTAATTTTTCTGGGTCTGCTATGCCCAGTTGTTTTGCCTTTTATTTTCCAATGTTTCTTTGTTCTGTTTGCTGTTATTGCAGCTGTCAAAAAAAAAAATTATAATTACTAGTTCAAAAAAAGAAGTAAAGAACGTTTTTATTTTTTATTTTTTTTATTTATTATTTTTTTATTTTAGGAACATGGGGTTTTATTAGATTTACTTTATAGAATATAGTTATGAAAAAAAAAAGTTACAAGAAAAGGATTGAAAGAAGTAAAGAACTTTTTTTTTTTTTTAAGGAATTTGGGGTTTTATTAGATTTACTTTATAGAATTTTTTTTTTTTCTTAAATTGTATGTCTCTTTTAGTAATTTTGATAAAAGAAAAAAAAATACTAAATAATTTAAAAAGTGAGGCATAAATAAATCGGTAGAGGTTGTGCCAATAGCACCACTCTTTTGGAAATCAATTTTTTTTATTTTTTATTTTAAACAAATAATTATATTTAGTGTGTGTATATATGTATAGCATTTCTTTTTTGAGAAGATTAAAACTACAAAATCTAAAAATTCTAAAAAATATATTTTAGATAAGTTGAAAAGAAATATATATATATATATGGTCAGAATTTCTATTATCAGTTCGAACTGACAAAAGTTAAATCAGTTCATTGTATGTGAGCCACTGTATTTAAATGCTTTGACTGACAAGTGTATACAACCAAGTCAAAGTATTTAAATCCAGTGGCCCACATGCAAGGAACTGATAAAACTTTTGTCAGTTCGAACTGATAATAGAATTTCTGTATATATGGTTTATGCTAAATCAACTTTAAAAAGTGACTTAAAGATCTCAAACATCCATTGGCTCTTAATCCAATGGTTGAGATTTGAATGCATTTATGACTCTTGGATTAAGAGCCAATGGGTGGTTGAGATTTTAAGTCACTTTTTTTAAGTTGATTTAGCCTAACCCTATATATATATATATATATATATATATATATACATATGTATGTATTCTTTTTTGAGAAGATTAAGGCTACAAAATCTAAAAATTCTAAAAACTATATTTGAGATAAGTTATATATATATATATATATATGCTTGAGATATGCTATATGTATATACACACATTAAATATAATTACTTGTTTCAAAAAACAAAAGAAAAAATTGATTTCCAAAAAAATTTCTAAAATAAATTAAAGTCATCCGCTTATTTACCAAAATACCACTCATTGGATGGAATAGCCATTAATGTAATAGTATTTGCCAAAAATGGTCATTTTGAAACTAATTCCCTATCTAATGACCATTTTAATAGTGGTGGCCTAAATTGATGGGGTAATTATCCCTATTAAATATTAATTGATTATGAATTGGTACTTTTTGATCATTCAATGTAAAATCACTACCGTTAGTCAAGCCTGTTTTATTGACTTAATTAGGTGGACTTGAATTCATCCACTTTCGGTGCAAAGTGCATTTATACCATGCATTTCACGACATTTGAGAGGCGACCAAGAGAGCCAGAACTAAGGCTATGTTTGGTAGGGAGGAAAAGGGAGAGGAAAGAAAGGGGTGGAGGGAAAAGTGGAGGAAAAAGGGAGAAGTGTGCGTTTGGTATGGAGGGAAAAATGGACGGAAAGGAAAAGTGGAGAGAAAAATGGGTGTGGGGCCCACCATTTTCTTTCCTCCTAAAAGTGGGAGGAAATGGAAGGGAAAGAAAGGGGAAAAAAGAAATGGGGCCCACCATTTAGGTAAATTACAATGTTATCCAAAAAAAAATTAATATATAAAATATAATATAAGGGTAAAATAGTAAAATTGATAAAAGGATCTTTTCTTTCCTTCCTGTTTACTAAACAACACGAGGGAAAATCATTTTCCTTTCCTTTCCTTTCCTTCCCTCATGTTTTCTATCCCTTCAAATCTTTCCATCCTTCCTATTTTCTTTCCTCCCTACCAAACGGACCATAAGTGAGAAAGCTAGAAAGTTTGCTTAGAGAGTAAAAATTGGGGCTTTGAAATATATTGCATAAAGGATGTGTTTGAGTGCTTAACACGACTCTGACTTTCGATGAAATTACATTTGGCCACAACAAAACGGTCATTTGATACTAATCCAATGGTTGAGAAGAAGAATAAAGGACGACACTCAAATTTAAATCAATTAAATGGACTGAGGTTAAAGTCATACTATTTAAATCAAAATTTTAAAATGATATAATATGACCCATAAATTATATTTTAATCCCTTTGGAACCTAACAATTAATTTCCTTTGCTCTTCTTTTTTTCACTTTATTTATTATAGTTTTATGTAATGAGCCGATGATCATGTGATTTCCATGCACTTGATAAAGTGAAGAATTTACTTTAGAGCTCTTAAAGATTTTTTTTCCTCTTATTTTCCCCCTTATTTATTATTGTTTTTTCTTACAATATTCACGAGATTTGCATGTTGTGTTAGCAATAATCGTTACACATAAGCATTGCCGGATAGCCACAAACAAACAATAATTAATGTCTATACAGAAAAAATAAATAAATAAATAAATAAAAGAACAATCCAATCACACACAAAATACAAGATTAACGTGGAAACCTAGGAACAGTGAAAAACCACGATCATCAGGATGACAAGAGAAATAATCTATTATGTAGCAAATCTGTACAACTACACACTTAAGATTCTCTCTCTAAACCCCAATTACAAAAAATGCCTACATCTTTGCTCTACATTCTGGCTCCTGGCACACCAATAACATAGAATTACAATCTATTTACACTAGAGCACTATAGAGTTTAAGATCCATAGGTAAAAATTTTTCTTAATGCACAAGACTTCATGTTCTATGTAAAACTTTATGTTCTATGCAAAGTCCCTTTCCTTTATGTAAAAGACTTTCCTGTTTTGCATGAAGACAAACTTTTTTCCTTTTTCGCTGAAAATTTTCTGTTTTCACACATCATGCCATTAAAGCCACCTTCAAACAAGATCTACGATTTCCAAACGTTTCTCACGTCTCTATGAAGTTTCTTCATTGGTTGAATCCAGTTTGGCAATCATGGGAATACAAGTCATATCTAACATGCAGAAGCGACTTCAGTGTAAAATTCATGGTACGCAATTGATTTCTCCTACATACTTGCTTATGCTTCTAGTCAAAGATCTTCAAAGATATTGTGGAAACTGGTTTCACTGAAAAGTGATAAGTGGATAAATTTTGAATGTGAGGACAAAGTGAGGTGATGTGGAGATCCAAATCCATTAGTTAATGTGCTGAAATAAGAAATTAGTTCAATAATTGTATGATTTTATGAGGAAATTGCCAAAAATTGAGGAATTATGCAACAATCTTGATTTTTGGTTGTTTGCTTTGATAGACAGCCGCAACACAATTTAAACAAATTTTATTTGTTCTTTTAAGTCAAATTAAAGCCATCTGGTTTTGGTTAATATAACTATAAATATGGGTGTGCATTTTCGGTTTGGTTTGGACTGAAGCTCAATATCAAAGTATCAAACCAAATAAATATGGATTGATTTGGCTATATTTCAATCCAAACCAAACCAATATAATTTTCCAAACCAATTCAAACCAAACCAAAAATGGCCGGGTTGATTTGGGTAGGTTTATTGGTTTAGATTTGAACTCAAATTTTTTTTTTTTTGGTATTACAATATAAAAAATATTTAAATAAAAAAAATCATAGCATAAAATAGTAATTATATGCATATACATATACATATATATAAATAAATAAATCATAGCATAAAATAGTAATTATATACATATACATATACATATATATAAGGGTCAGTGATATCTAGAGCCACTAATTTGGTGAGGCGGTCCCTAAATGACCATTAATTTTTCCAAATGGCTCAAATTAGCCATTCCATTAAAATAAAGTATCAATTGTTGCCACTTTACTCATTAATTGTTTGAAGTCCATTTTCTTATGTCATAAACCGTTTGCTTATGTCATAACCTGTTAGAATCGAGGTTAAAATAGTGAAACAAGAAGGGGCAATATTGTAAAATCATCAAGTCACCATCTTAGGGCATAATTTGACAAAGATGTTCAAAACATTTTTTCATGTTTTTTCACTTTTCTTTTCAAGTCACTACTACAAAAAATGCAAAAGAAATCAGTTTATTTTTCATTTAATTTTTTGTGTGGTTTTGTGTTCTGCTGGAGATATTTTTGTTTAAACTTTTTCCTTAAAACTGTATCTTTTGGCAATGAAATAAATTTTTTTCGTCAGTGTTGCGTTCTTTGATTTTTCGATACGAATCCAATGGTATAAAGAACGTAAAATTCCGGGCGGTATTTTGAAAGTTATGATCAATTATTCAGTCAAAGGTCAGAAGCGACGCGCAATCCGCGAGAGAGGTGTGTTCATCGCCCTTTTTCCTTAAAAATGTATCTTTTGGAAAGGAAAATAATTTTTTTGTCCATGTTGGGTTCTTCGATTTTTCGATATGAATCCAATGGTATAAAAAACGTAAAATTTTGGGCGGTATTTTGAAAGTTATGATCAATTATTCAGTCAAAGGTCAGAAGCGACGCGCAATCCGCGAGTGAGGTGTGTTAATCGCTCTTTTTCTTTAAAACTGTATCTTTTGGCAAGGAAATAAATTTTTTCATCCATGTTGGGTTCTTTAATTTTTCGATACGAATCCAACGGTATAAAGAATGTAAAATTATAGGCGGTATTTTGAAAGTTATGATCAATTATTCGGTCAAAGGTCAGAAGCGACGCGAATCCGCGAGTGAGCTGTGTTCATCGCTCATTTTCACACTTTTTCAAATCGATTTTTGGAATATTTTCTGAATGAAAAGTGTTTGTTTGCATGTCTATTTCTTGTGTCAAAATTTGAGCAAATAACGTTGAGTATTTTTAGAGATGTGCACTTGAATGTGGACATAGGTTAGATTTGAATAGTTTGCAGAGATAGAAATAATAGCCTTTTTGGGACTCCACCCACCAATTAATGGTGTCTAGTGCTATTTTATTCTTTAGGAGTGGCATGCCATAGATAACGGCAGCTTTCTGTTAGATTTAACATAATGGCTGCCAATGAACAATGTTTCGTCAAAATGGTGATTTTAGAACAATTTGAATGGCCGGTGGCCTTTTTGGGACTCCATCCACCAATTAATGGTGTCTAGTGCTATTTTCTCTATTATTTATTATTATTATTGTTGTTGTTGTTGTTGTTGGAAACCCATTTTCATCAGACCGGAAAACTTATGAGTTTATTAATAATTCTCTAATCATATATTTTGAAATCCAACAAAAACATATATTATTATCATATATATGTTCCGGCTATAATCATAACCGTTTGAAATCCAAAGTTAATCAAATATATAATATTACAAAATGAGAATCATGAAATACAGGGGAGAACAAATTGACATAGATCAGATTAGCCATGACTGTGGCTGAACCAACATTTTGTTGTAATTAGGGACTATAATAAAATTCCAGGTGTTGTAAACCTTTGGGTTATATCCATAAAAAAAAAAAAATAAGTTAACAATGGAATAAGTATTTGGGTATCACAAATTATTAATGTCTGACAAACTAAGAAATCATATATTTTTCAGTCAACATAACTCAAAGAGACGAGTTGGAAAAATCGTGGAAGTATAATCAAGTGGAACCAAATTTTACTTTTAAAAAAAAAAAAAAAAAAAAGTGGAACCAAATTTTCCACATGTATGTGACAATACAAATTAGGAAAAAAAAAAAAAACAATAAAGACTTTGACCTTGACTTGATAAGTCTTCATACCAAGCTCAAGATTATATGGAACACGTAAACAGAATGATCTTCAATTTGTTATCTACACAAAGAGACGACTTGGAAAACATAATGGAATACTTCTTTTATATGTAAAGACATTGACCATGACTTGTGTTTTTTTTTTTTTTTTTTTTCATCTTTACTGTTGTACAGACCCTAAAACATCTTCTTCTATTTTTCCAATATTTTAAAGTTTTTCTTGATCGGAAAGTGATGGAGAATAATATATATATATATTAATAATGAAAATAGGGGGCCTTAGGCAACAACCTCAGTTGCCTAGAGGTCCAGTCGACCCTGATGCTATCGACTTATCTAATCCATCCACATACATTTTTAGAGTTACTGCACTGCTGCCGAAGTTCACAACCTGCAAGTAATATTTGCCAGAAAATAGGGACATTGCCGCGAGAATCAAACAAAACCATTCATTATCATTTTTGTGGACAAAGACAGAAGCAAGTGATGCAATTAGAGGAATCTGAATTGTTTGGTTGATGAACATGCATACCTACAAAAAAATTTCCGTTTTAAAAAGAAAATGTAAATTTGAAGATCCTGGGAAAATATTAAATATAGAAAAGAACTTTGGTTAGTTGAAAATAAATCGCAATAATAATGTTCATATGTTTATTTTCTTTTTCGTTGTGAATATATGTTAAAATTAAAATTAAAATTCTAAAAAAATAATGGGTAATAATAAAATAAAATGGAGTATCTTTAGATTATTTTTTTTTTTAATGGAGTGTCTTTAGAATAGGAGTACCAAAAGATAAAATGGATAATTTTATAACAACATGAAGTGTCATTATATATATAAATTTAAATTTTTAGAATAGAGCGTCTTTAGAAAAGAAGTGTAAAAAAAAAATCAAATTGTAAGGAGAAGCTCTTTTTATTATTATTATTATTATTATTATGGGATATTATTATTTGGGTCCCTATGTTTTTTTGAATTATCTGTTTTTTACTCACTTATTCATATTTTACTGGATTGGTCCTCATGTTTTTAAAAACCATTCAATTTCGTCCTTATATGAGTCAGACATTAGTTAAATTAAACGATTTTAAGGGTATTTTTATCTTTAAATATTGGAAAAGGACAGTCATATAGAGTTTGTCCCTACTCCCTACTCTATCTCTCAATTATTCTCATACCAATTTCAAACTCCACTACCACTACTACATCACGAGAGTCATTACTGATTACACTCTCTCACACGCACTTTATCTAAATAAGAGTGAAGCCAAGTGAAGTCCTAATATTGATTGATTGACTCTTCTCCTCTCAAAAACACACATAATAATAAGGGCAAATTGCACAAACTTACCCTAACGTTTCCCATTATAGCATAATATTTAACTAATGCCTTTAATTACACAAATAACCCCTCCTTTTAGTCAACTTCAGTTAAAAATAGCCATTGACCATGATTTTTTTTTGAAAGCCCAAAATTACCCTTGCACTTTATTACAAAAAAATCTTAATTGCCCTTTATTTAAAATATTATCTACTTTAAATTATTAGAATATAAAAAATGAATACTAAACATAATCCTTTTTAAATAAAAAAAATTCAAAAATAATATATTAAAAACAAAACAATTTAAGAAAACGTTATTTTGAGAAAATACAATTTAATAATATATTAAAAACAAAAAAAAAATCAAAAAAACGTTATTTTGAGAAAATATAATTTAAAATTATGCAAGTCCAATATGAATAGTGGTAATGTGCTACATATTTTTAAAATTTAAAACATATTTTTTTTATTTAAAAAGGATTATGTTTAGTATATTTTTTTTAAAATTTTTGAACCAAAATATAATGCGTAATTTATATTGAGTCAAATTATTTTGTCTTATAGAGATGAACATTGAACAAATTTTCGGTGCTACTGTATTTTATTATGACAAATGATTATATTTTTATTTCAAACTCTTGATGATTTTATTTATATTTGTGTTTAGAATACTAAACATAATCCTTTTTGAATAAAAAAAATTCAAAAATAATATAATAAAAAAAAAAAATTCAAAAATATGAAACACATTACCACTATTCATATTGGACTTGCATAATTTTAAATTATATTTTCTCAAAATAACGTTTTTTTGTTTTGTTTTTAATATATTATTAAATTGTATTTTCTCAAAATAACATTTTCTTAAATTGTTTTGTTTTTTATATTATAATAATTTAAAGTAGATAATGTTTTAAATAAATGGCAATTAAGATTTTTTTATAATAAAGTGCATGGGTAATTTTGGGTTTTAAAAAAAAAATCATGGTCAATGGCTATTTTTAACCAAAGTTGACTAACATGAGGGGTTGTTTGTGTAATTAAAGGTATTAGTTGAATATTATGCCATAATGGGAAACGTTAGGGTAAGTTTGTGCAATTTTCCCTAATAATAATAATAATAATAATAATCAATGCACAAAATCTCAAAAAGATTTTCAGAACAAAAAAAGTCTCTTTTTTCAACTGCTACCTTTTATTTTATTTTTTATTTTGTTTTCCAACTGCTACTTAATTTGTCAAAAATTAGGAGTAAAACTTCATTTATTCTTCCATTTCTGAACAAATGCCCATCCCTACTTAAGCAAAGCGACTTATCCCAGTTCATTTATTTGGTTTAAATCAAAAGTTGTCATTTATTCTTCTTATTAGGATTGAAACGATGGATGGATATTGAAATCATAAGTTCAAATTCAATTTTCAAGTAGAGTAAAAAACTGCCAAATCGAACCAAATTGACTAACCCAACCCATAAAGTTTGGATTGATTCAATTATAAATATAAAAAATAGGTGGTTATTAAAGATGGTTTGGTTTGGGGTTGTGTGAAATAATTCACCAATCCAAACCGAACCATATATTTTAGAAAATAAAACTAAAAATATAAAATTCATCTACATTTCCTAATTAGTCCTATTTAATCCAAGTTTTATAACTTTTACCGATTGCTTTTTACTTTTTATAGTTTATTTACTTCCTTTATATATATATATATATAATTACTAGTTTTTGTTATGATTTTTTTATTTATATATAGAGAAAATAGCACTAGACACCATTAATTGGTGGATGGAGTCCCAAAAAGACCACCGACTATTCAAATTGTTTTAAAATCACTATTTTGACGAAACATTGTTCATTGGCAGCCATTCTGTTAAATCTAACAGAAAGCTGCCGTTATCTATGGCATGACACTCCTAAAGAATAAAATAGCACTAGACACCATTAATTGGTGGGTGGAGTCCCAAAAAGACCATTATTTTAATCTCTGCAAACTATTCAAATCTGACCTATGTCCACATTCAAGTGCACATCTCTAAAAATACTCAACGTTATTTGCTCAAATTTTGACACAAGAAATTAGACATGCAAACAAACACTTTTCATTCAGAAAATATTTCAAAAATCGATTTGGAAAAGTGTGAAAATGAGCGATGAACACAGCTCACTCGTGGATTCGCTTCGCTTCTGACCTTTGACTGAATAATTGATCATAACTTTCAAAATACCGCCCAGAATTTTACATTCTTTATACCGTTGGATTCGTATTGAAAAATAAAAGAACCCAGCATGGACGAAAACATTTATTTCCTTGCCAAAAGATACAATTTTAAGGAAAAAAAGCGATGAACACACCTCACTCGCGGATTGCCCGTCGCTTCTGACCTTTGATTGAATAATTGATCATAACTTTCAAAATACCGCCAGAATTTTACGTTCTTTATACCGTTGGATTCGTATCGAAAAATTAAAGAACCCAACGTGGACGAAAAAATTATTTTCCTTTCCAAAAGATTCATTTTTAAGGAAAAAGAGCGATAAACACACCTCACTCGCAGATTGCGCGTCGCTTCTAACCTTTGACTAAATAATTGATCATAACTTTTAAAATACCGCCCATAATTTTACGTTCTTTATACCGTTGGATTCGTATCGAAAAATCGAAGAACCCAACGCTGATGAAAAAATTTATTTCCTTGCCAAAAGATATAGTTTTAAGGAAAAAGTTTAAACAAAAATATCTCCAGCAGAACACAAAACCACACAAAAAATGAAATGAAAAATAAACCGATTTCTTTTGTGTTTTTTGTAGTAGTGACTTGAAAAGAAAAGTGAAAAAACATGAAAAAAAACGTTTTAAACATCTTTGTCAAATTGTGCCCTAAGATGGTGACTTGATGATTTTACAATATTGCCCCTTCTTGTTTCACTATTTTAACCTCGATTCTAACAGGTTATAACATAAGCAAACGGAATTCAAACATTAATGGGCAAAGTGACAACAATTGATACTTTCTTTCAATGGAATGGCTAATTTGAGCCATTTGAAATAATTAATGGTCATTTAGGAACCGCCTCACCAAATTAGTAGCTCTAGATATCATTTACCCTAAATAATAATATATTATTATTATTTCCTGATAAATTTAATAACTGCAAATTATTTTACAGGCATCTATGTGAATTTTCAAACAAGTCTTTATCAAGGCCAACTTGCCACAACTCAGATATAATTGACTTGTAATGTTTTATTTTTTTTAATTTGTGGTATATATAGTTATTTTATTTTATTTTTTATTTTTTATTTTTTATTTTTTTAAGTACTACATAAACTCGGGGTGGTTTTTTTGGGAAGGGGAAGGACTCGAACCCGCAATCTCATGGTGCAAGTGTAATGGGTTTACCACTGGACCAATACTTGTGATAACATGCCTCAACAAAATTAAGAGCTCAAAATTTATATTAAATTCCTAAGCCTTAGCAAACCAATTGATGAAGGGTAGGTCTAGTGTGTGTTGTTGAAAGAGTAGGTAGATTCACACAAATCAATAACACAATAAACACACACACAGATAATATGAGAACAATAAAGAAAAGAAACGACACCAAAGATTTTACGTGGTTCAGCAAGTTGCCTACGTCCACGGAGCGCACCGCACTCAATCCACTACTTTCACAGTTGATTACAATCTCTCTGTCTCTCTCAAGTCTCTCTACAATTGCTCTCAATCTTTCTCTACTCTTCTCAACTCTCACGGTGAATTTCAACACACCTATTAGGGTTTACATAATGTAGTATTTATATGAATACTAGGAGTAAACAATAACCCTAAAGGACTCTTCCTTTTTACTTGCGCTGATCTCCTAATTCGCGCAAATCACGTCATTACCACTGACCGGACCGCTTGGCGTGCATGTGCCTGGTCAGCGGTAAATGAAGCAAGACGACACTGATCTGGGTCGCTTGCCGTGCCGCTGACTAGGCACCTTGCCTGGTCAGCGGTAAATGAGAATAAACGAAACTGAGATGAGTCGCTGGTCGTGCCGCTGACTAGGCACCTTGCCTGGTCAGCGGTAAATGAGAATAAACAATTCTCATTTGATTAACGCTGCGTGTGCCGCCCCCTGGGCACTTGCCTGACCAGCGGTAAATGGCAAGGAGAGAAGTTTCAAGGCTTCACAAAACCCAACAATCTCCCACTTGAAGAGCTGAAACTTGAACATACGTCCTCCATCTTCCCTTGATGACTTAGTGGATAATTACGGTGCACTCATTCCCCACGTCTTCACTCTTGAAGACCCACTGAAGCTGCGCACAGCTCCAGTTTCTCTGTAGTGACTGGCTTGGTCAACATATCAGCTGGGTTCTTGCTACCTGCTATCTTTACAAGCTTTAACACACCTTCTTCGATTAACGATCGAATGAAATGGTAGCGAAGATCTATATGTTTGGTCCTAGAATGGAACGTCGAATTCTTGGCCAAGTGTATTGCACTCTGACTGTCACTGTGCAACACATTCATCACTTTATCGAATCCCAACTCAGCTAACAAACCTTGTAACCATATCAGCTCCTTGCTTGATTCTGTCACTGCCACATACTCTGCTTCAGTTGTAGAAATTGTCACTATCTTCTGCAACTGGGACATCCAACTAATCGCGGTACTAGCCATTGTGAACACATATCCGGTGGTACTTCTTCTATGATCCACCTCCCCAGCAAAATCTGAATCCACATAACCTTCCAGCTTGAGTTCGTCTCTTCTGAAGGTTAGACATCTCTCTGTCGTACCCTGCAGGTATCTTAGGATCCACTTCACGGCCTCCCAGTGAAGCTTGCCTGGATTTGACATGTAACGGCTCACAACTCCCACTGCATGGGAAATATCTGGTCTTGTGCAAGTCATGGCATACATTAGGCTTCCAATGGCTGAAGCATAAGGAACTTTAGCCATGAAGTCCTTCTCCTCTTCCGTCTTCGGACTCTGTTCTTTGGACAACCTGAAATGACTAGCCAAAGGTGTTCTTACCGATTTTGCATCACCCATGCTGAATCTCTGCAACACCTTCCGAACGTACTCAGCTTGAGAAAGCTTCAATGTACCTTCCTGTTCGTTTCTGCTAATTCTCATTCCAAGAATCTGCTTTGCTGCACCTAAATCCTTCATCTCAAACTCACTTGAGAGTTGCTTCTTCAAATTGTTAATCTCTTCTAAATCTGCACCAGCTACTAACATGTCATCAACATAAAGTAGCAGAATAATAAAACTTGATTTAACCTTTTTGAAGTAGCAGCAGTGGTCAGCATTGCATCTGAAATATCCATTGCCTTGCATAAACCCATCAAACTTCTTGTACCACTGTCGAGGAGCTTGTTTTAAACCATACAAGCTCTTTGTCAACCTACACACCAACTCTTCCTTGCCATCTTCTGCAAACCCCTCTGGTTGCTTCATATATATTTCTTCCTCCAAATCACCATGAAGAAAGGCAGTCTTCACATCTAACTGCTCCAAATATAATCATTTCGCTGCGACAATGCTTAATACTAACCGGATCGTAGTTAGTTTAACAACTGGAGAAAATATTTCAGAGTAGTCAATACCTTCTATTTGTTGGAAGCCTTTGACCACTAGTCGTGCCTTGTACCTCTTGGAACCATCATGTTCCTCTTTGATCCGAAACACCCACTTATTCTGTAGGGCTTTCTTTCCTTCAGGCAACTTGGCTAACTCCCAAGTTTGATTAGAAATCAACGACTTCATCTCATCCTTCATTGCAAGCTCCCACTTGCTAGCATCTTTTCCCTGATATGCCTCATCATAGCACTCAGGTTCCCCTGCATCTGTCAACAGCATGTATTGCAAGTACTTCCTATTTGGTATAGGAGTTCGAGTTGATCTTCTTACTGTACTCTCAGCCTGTGTCGCTTGAACATCTCTATGTGGAATAGGATTTGTAACCTGGAGCGGCACACCTTGTTCTTCATCATTCTGATTAACTGGTTCCAAAACCCTGTTCTCTGACACATCATTCGACCCAAAGTACTCTAGCTCTTCTGGCTCAGACACCTGTGTGTTTCTGTCTTTGTACATAACCCTTTCATTAAAGACAACATCTCTACTTCTGATCATCTTGCGGTTTTGGTCATCCCACAGCTTGTAACCAAATTCATCTTCTCCATAGCCCACCAAAGTACACTTAACTGACTTGGCGTCTAGCTTATTCCTCGCATGATCACCTATATGCACATAAGAAACACACCCAAACACTTTAAGATGAGAAAGTTTTACCTCTTTCCCAGTCCAGATCTCTTCTGGTATGGCGAGGTCCAAAGGCTTTGATGGTCCTCTGTTGATCAAATATGCTGCCGTATTGACTGCTTCTGCCCAGAACTGTTTAGGCAACCCAGAATGTAATCTCATACTTCTGGCTCTCTCAGTCAATGTCCTGTTCATACGTTCTGCTATCCCATTCTGCTGTGGGGTTCCAAGAACCGTTCTACTGAGCTTTATCCCGCTCAGATAGCAAAACCTCTTGAACTCACTGTCTTCATATTCTCCACCATTGTCTGAATGCAGCTTTTTGTTCTTTAACCATGTCTCGTTCTCAACCCTAGCTTTCCATCTCTTGAAAGCATCAAACACCTCAGACTTGTGTTTCAGAAAATAAACCCATACCTTCCTGGAGTGGTCGTCAATAAATGTGATGAAATACTGTTTACCTCCGGTTGACGAGACTGAAGCTAGACCCCAAACATCGGTGTGCACTAGTTCCAGCTTCTCCTTTGACGGTACCCTTCCGGTCTTCTTGAAGCTCACTCGCTTCTGTTTTCCCAATATGCAGCTCTCACAGAAATCAACCTCAACACCCTTCAAATCTGGCAATTTACCTTTCGAATGTAGACACTTCAGCCCCTGACTACTCATGTGCCAAAACCTCTGGTGCCACAAGTTCGAATCATCTTTACCTTCCGCCATAGCGATTGAACCACAGCCATCCGTAGTTGTGTAAAGCGACCCATTCTTATTTCCTCGGGCGATTGTCATGATACCCTTCGAAATCTTCCACTTATCATCTGTGAAAGTCGTCACGTAACCCTCTGACGCTAGTTGCCCAATAGAGATCAAGTTCTTCCTTAAATCCGGTATGTGCCTCACATTGTTGAGCTTCCAAACTGACCCTTTTAGTTGAATCTTCACATCTCCCTTCCCGGTAATGTTGCATGCTTGATCGTCACCAAGATACACCTTACCCAAATTTCAGGAGACATAATTCTCGAACAACTCCCTGTGAGGTGTGGCATGGAAAGACGCTCCTGAATCCAGAACCCAAGACTCCGTCTTACTTTCCAACGAGCAGATGAGGCAGTCATCTGACTCCTCCGACACACAGTTCGCGCTGCCCTTGCCTTTATCCTTCTTCTCAGATCTACACTCATACGAGAAGTGGCCTTTCTTACCACAGTTCCAGCACTCTACATCTTTCTTGTTTCGTTGCTGATTTCCCGAATAGTTGACCTGATACCTAGATTTAGACTTACCTCTTGACTTTGATCTCCCTCGTTGATTCATGTTCCGATTTCTGTTTCTGCTTTCTCTACCTTCCATATTCAATGCTGAAGATGTAGACGCTCCAAATCCCTCTTCACGCATCCTGATTTCTTCAGTCATAATCATGTTCACAACCTGTGAGAAATCCAATTTTTCTTTCCCGAACGAGTTGGCAATTGACTGACATGTCATCTTCCAACTTTCTGGCAATTGTGTGAGCATAAACACCGCCAAGAATTCTTCATCGAAACCCATAGACACAGAAGTTAACCCATCCTTCATTTCATTGAACTGGTTTAGATATTCTCTGAAACCCTGACCTTCCGTCATCTTTAAATTTGATAGCTTCTTGACAAGATGGACCTTCCTTACCGCAGAAGGCTGTTTATACAGGTTTGATAAAGTCTTCATCAGATCTCTGGCAGTTAACTGATCCTTTACGTTGAAAGCGACCTGCTTCGTCAAACTGAGACGAATTGCTCCCAAAGCTTTCCTGTCAAGGAGTTCGGGATCCTCTTCATCCATGTTCTTCGGCTTTCGCTTCCTTGACCAATCTTCATCGGTCATAGTTGCCGGCTTCTCTTTTATCGGCCAATGCAAGTCCTTCTGGTACAGATAATCCTCCATCTGCATCTTCCAGAAACTGAAATTCGTCCCATCGAATTTCTCAATCTTGTGAGAATCCTTCTCCGATCCCATCTCTACGATAAAATCGTTGACCTCGAGAAAACCTAGATTTGTGTGAAAAAATAACCTGCCCAACCTAGGGCTCTGATACCAATTGTTGTTGAAAGAGTAGGTAGATTCACACAAATCAATAACACAATAAACACACACATAGATAATATGAGAACAATAAAGAAAAGAAACGACACCAAAGATTTTACGTGGTTCAGCAAGTTGCCTACGTCCACGGAGCGCACCGCACTCAATCCACTACTTTCACAGTTGATTACAATCTCTCTGTCTCTCTCAAGTCTCTCTACAATTGCTCTCAATCCTTCTCTACTCTTCTCAACTCTCACGGTGAATTTCAACACACCTATTAGGGTTTACATAATGTAGTATTTATATGAATACTAGGAGTAAACAATAACCCTAAAAGACTCTTCCTTTTTACTTGCGCTGATCTCCTAATTCGCGCAAATCACGTCATTACCGCTGACCGGACCGCTTGGCGTGCATGTGCCTGGTCAGCGGTAAATGAAGCAAGACGACACTGATCTGGGTCGCTTGCCGTGCCGCTGACTAGGAACCTTGCCTGGTCAGCGGTAAATGAGAATAAACGAAACTGAGATGAGTCGCTGGTCGTGCCGCTGACTAGGCACCTTGCCTGGTCAGTGGTAAATGAGAATAAACAATTCTCATTTGATTAACGCTGCGCATGCCGCCCCTTGGGCACTTGCCTGACCAGCGGTAAATGGCGAGGAGAGAAGTTTCAGGGCTTCACAAAACCCAACAGTGTGTACATTATTTTCGGTTTGTGATGATGTGGGTTATGAAAGAATAGCTTACATGTGTTTGGCTTCAAGATGGGAATGGGAGCCCACATATTAATGGTTATGGAAGTGTTTAGGTCATATTTAAGTGGTTAATTGCATGTATTGCCTAAGATCATCTCTAAAGGTCTGTCTACAAAGGGAATCAAGTTATCTAGATTGGTAGATAAATATACCGTAAAAAAATTATAAAAAAATTATAATGTTTTTTCTTTAACGTGTCTTTAGGTTTGCTTAGAATAAATAAGGCAGAGATCCAGTTTGTGACACTCGCTATATATATATATATATCATATAGTGGAAATACAAAGAGGGTAGAGACCAAGAGTTGTGTCCAAAAGAATAGGCTTTAATTCAAGCAGCAATGATATCCAAAAGAATAATTTTCATCTTGTATATTTTGCTCATCTTCTTTAAATCTCAACCTTCAAAAGCACAGCCTTGGGTGAGAGTCGGTTACTTCTTTTATGAAAGTGAAAGCTATTTCCCCATTTCGAACATAGATTCTTCTCTCTTTACTCATCTTATTTGTGGTTTTGCTGATCTAAATTCTACATCCTACGAGCTTTCTTTATCAGATTCTGCTAATTTAGGCTGCTCAATGTTTACAAAAACTGTGAAAAAAAAGAACCCATCAGTCACCACACTTTTATCCATTGGCGAAAGAACAGATACTTCAGTATTGTCATCAATGGCAAGTGATTCAGTTCATAGAAAGTCGTTTATTGATTCCTCAATAAAAATGGCTAGGCTTTTTGGCTTTGAAGGCCTAGACCTTTGGTGGGTCGATGACATGTCCAATCTTGATATTCTCTTCAAAGAGTGGCAAGATGCTATCACTTTAGAGGCAAGAAACTCTACAGGATCAAAACTGATCTTGACCGCTGCAGTTAACTATGCTCCAATAATCCATTCATACAATTACTCTGTAGAGTCGATACAACAACATTTGGATTGGGTTCATATTAGGCATTGTGTTGACTTTTTTCCACAACGATGGCCAAACTTTACAGCAGTTCCTAATGCTCTGTATAACCCAAGTAGTACTGTTTGTAGTACTGATCTTGGTATAACGGCATGGATCAATGCTGGATTATCTGCTAAGAAGATATTAATATTTTTGCCTTATTTTGGTTTTTCGTGGACCCTGGTGAACCCCAAGGAGAATGGTATCGGTGTACCAGCAAGAGGCGGAGCAAACATACAGGGTAGGTACATGGGTATCAAGAATAACATCAATCTATACAGAGCTAAAGTTACTTTTGATAAAAATTATGTTGTGAATTACTTCACCATGGGGACATCTTGGATGGGTTTTGATGATGTTGAGTCCATTCAAAAGAAGGTTTCTTATGCCAAAGAGAAGGGACTACTTGGTTACTTCGTCTGGCAAGTTGCTTATGATGATAATTGGGTGCTCTCTCAAGCTGCAGGTAACCAATTTATATGATCCTCTTCATCTTGAAATTAATTTCCCATTCAGATTTTTCAACTTCTGTTAACATATTAATCGATTTTTCAGCTCATGAGCTGGAGGGTAATAAAGGTGGACAAAACAATTCTGCAGCTCCGGAGGTTAAAAAAGTTGGACAAAATAAGCAGTCATATTCATTGGTATTTATAATTTTGCCTATAATTGCAGCTGTTATTATTCTCCTGCTAGGCCTTGTGATATACTTCAGGTGGATGAGAAAGCACAAATTGAAAGGTAAAGATATTTTGTTTATAAATATATATATGAATTAAGCAATAGAACGCTAGCTTTTTGGCCAAACTTTAATTTTTCTTGGTTGACTGTGGAGTCAATCTCAGTTCAGGAATCAAGGAGGCAAGTAAATAATATAGCATCTGCTGCCGGAGATTTTAATGCGAATGCTCCTAATCTGGCATCATATAGTTTTGCTTACATTGAGGCTGCAACTGACAGATTTTCAATTGAAAATAAGCTTGGAGAGGGTGGATATGGTCCTGTTTACAAGGTAATTTTTTATGATTCTTTAAGGGATTAAACAATGATTGCATGATTTTTTATTATTATATATTATTCAGGCTGCATTACCGGATGGACAAGAAGTAGCAGTAAAGAAACTTTCAAAAACATCCACACAAGGCTATGAGGAGTTTAAAAATGAAGTTACGCTTACTGCTAAGCTCCAACATGTAAATCTTGTTAGACTTTTGGGTTTTTGCATTGAAAGAAAAGAACATATGCTGATCTATGAGTACATGACAAACAGAAGCTTGGATTATTATCTTTTTGGTCAGGTTTTTTTTTTTTTTTTTTTTTTTTTTCAGTTAAAAGACCATAACAAAAACATTGGTCATTAATTAATTTTTGTTTATCCATTTGTAGTACTTTTCTCCGTTCTTATTTAATTGTTCAAATATAATTTGATGCAGATCCTATACGAAAGTATACCTTGGATTGGAAAAAACGCATTGATATCATTGAAGGGGTTTGTCAAGGGCTTTTATATCTCCAAGAATACTCAAGGTTAACAATCATTCATCGAGACTTGAAGGCTAGCAATGTTTTATTGGATGAAAGCATGAAGCCTAAAATATCCGATTTTGGTATGGCTAGAATTTTTACAAACGACGGTCTTGAAGCGAACACAGAACGAATCGTCGGAACATAGTAAGTTTTTTTCAGCCTATTGTTATTTTAATTACTAATCCATTTTGTAATTAAATATATATTTTACACAGTGGATATGCTCCTCCTGAGTACCTCAAAAAAGGCATATACTCAACAAAGTCTGATGTTTATAGTTTTGGGGTTCTACTCTTACAAATCATTAGTGGCAAGAGGGTCTCCATTTTATATGGTGAAAACGATAATTTGAGCCTTCTTGCATATGTAAGTTTCTTTGACCCTTATTGAGTAATAACTTAGCAATTGAATTAAGTAGTGATTGCAAACTGATCACAATTTCAGGCATATGAGCTGCGGAAAGATGGTAAAGGTATGGAGTTTATGGATCCATCCCTTGACGATACATATTCCCCTTGTAAACTGATAAGATGCTTGCATATAGCTCTGTTGTGTGTCCAGAAAATCCCGGTTGAAAGACCGTCCATGTTGGAAGTTTCTTCGATGCTTAGAAATGAAGCTATCAATCTAATGATCCCCAATATGCCTGGTTTCACAGAGAAAAATGATGAAGTTGTGCAATATGATTCAGTCAATGAAACGACAATATTAAACTTGGAAGCTAGATGATTTGAAACGATCAGTGTTAAATTATACATTACTTCGAGAACTCTATAACTATGGAATTCTCTTAGGAATTGAAATGTGAATTTATGGTTTACTTTTTTTTTTTTTTTTTTAATCATGGATTTTGTGTTGTATGTAATACAAATCATGTGAAATTATGATTTATGGACAAAGTATAGTCTATCAACATTTGTCTCTCTTTCGTTCTATTATTATAATTTTTTTCTATTATATAAACAAAATCATATCCTACTGTTCTTTTCTTTCTAGGTACTTGGTAAGTTTATACTCGATTTGAGTTCGCTGAAAGTGATTTGTGCTTCGCATGGCCATTGTTGAATCGTTGTATCCTGAGAAACAATCGTCATACAAATAACTTTACTTGAAAATTGGATTTGAATTTATAATTTCACTATCCATTGATCGTTTTAATACTAATAAGAAGAATAAATGACAACCTTTGATTTAAACCAAATAAGTGAACCAAGATAAGTGAATCAAGTAGCAGTTGAAAAAAGAGATTTGAGATTTTGTGCATTGATTATTATTATTATATGTGTTTTTGAGAGAAGAGAAGGAATCGATCAATCAATCAATATGAGGAGACTGTGTGACTGTCTGAGAGAGTGTAATGACTCAAGTCTCTAATCTCTATATGACCCGTCCTTTTTCAATGTTTAAGTTTTAACATGCAAACTTACTGTTGAGCATTGCATTATACATAATTACATATATAAAGGACAATAATGCAATTCAGGCTTTTTTTTCTTTTCATACCTGGAAGCTTTTTGTGTTTTCGTAAAGCTAGGAACATTACCCACTCTTTAATTTGTGTGGTCCAATCCAACTATAGATCAATACTTGTTTAATTTGAGTCCCACTTCATACCTCAATTTCAATTTTGTATTTATAGTACGTGAAATTTCATCAAACGCAACTTTAGCTACAACTCACCAGCAAATTAATGTTAGATATAAGTCATTTATCCAAGTCTCAAACTTATCCATCTACCAACTGAGCTATATCTCTGGTGTTACGAGAATCGTAACATACTAAAGTTTTAAAACATATTTTAATATTTCTAATTAATATAAACGCTGCAATTCTGACTTTCCTATACAAAATTTTCCAACCTTTTCATCTACAAAATCTGATGACATTGAGGATGACAGCTCAGCCATCCAGTTGGACCAGTTCTCATCCAAGGAACCAAGAGAAGATAACTCGAGTTCACAAATTAACAAAGTAATCCCTCCTCTCCATGTGAAACACAAGTTATCATCCCAATATAAAAGCGAATCTAAAACCCTAAATAAAACGCATTCATACTATAATTGACTTATTGCATATCACTAGTCATGAAAGCAAAAAAAAAAAAAAAAAAAAAAAACTGAAATGTCTACAAAAGAAATAAGATCTGCAGCCCAGAACACCGCAAATCAGAAGAAGAAACAAACGATAATTAAAAATATCACTCAATAGGATAATTAAACAAGTAATTCTACCTCTTGTCCCAGAAAGCAAAGGGTATTAAATGCAACTTCAGGCCTTCAGCTAAAGTATAACCCTACTAAAATGTGACCTTTCAACCATATACCTGATTAATAAAGAAGATATTTTTGATCGAACTCCATGAAATTAAAAAAGATCGATTGATTTTGAAGTTGTTGCCTATGGCTGGTAAGTTAGCATTGAAATCAGGCCATTGTAAATTTCCAAGAACTATTGGATTAATGAGTGCCCTTTACCTAGTAATATGTTGGGAAAATAGGGGGTTTTGTCACTCGTTTGAGTTAGTGTTTCATGATTGTCGCAACTTTAATAACTTTAGTTTTAAATAAGTGAACTTTCAAAAATGCTCTTACTTTACATATATATTTTATTTACTTTTCAGTTTTTCAATCTTTTATTTTTATTTTTTCATCTTCTTCATCGGCTTCCATCGAAAGTCTTAGACCTCCAATGGAGGTTGAACAGACCTCCATTGGAGGTCGCAATGTCATTCGCTGTTCAAAATCATTTCTTTAAATAAAAAATATATATAATTCTTTTCGTTTCACGTTTATTTTGTAAAGGTTGTCATAACATATATCTTTAAACACACTTTTAAGATTATAAAATAAATTAAAAACGAATTTATTCTCAATTAACACAAAAAGTAATATTCTTTTTAGTTAGAAAAAAAAAAAAAAACAAACAAACAGTATCTATTGTTGTATTCCAATATAAAAAAAAAAAAAAAGATAACGTAAGAGTTGTTGGGTTAAGAGAAATTAAAAAAAGTGTGAATGTGACATTAAATTATTTTGTCGTTGGAGACTATATTATAAAGTGTGAAAGTGACATTAAATTATTTTGTCGTTGGAAACTTTATTCACCTAAAAACAAAAGATACAATCATAATTCCACGGTTGCACTTTCATAAATAATTGAAGTACTTTTATAACATCTAACTTATAAAGTTATCAAAATGGGCTATATTTAATTTTTAACTTTTGGTTATTGACATATAATATGCTTCTTGAACTTTTACTAGTTGGCTTGCTAACCCATGATTGTATAAACACAGTACGTGTTTTGTTTTCTTATATGACTTAATGACATTGGTTAATTTGTCTTGTATTTTGTTAATTTCTTACACTTTTGATTATCAATCTAATATTCACTTTCCTTTTTTATTTTGTGTTTAAGAAGAAAAATAACAGGTGTGTCAGTTTCCAAATTTACGGCAACTAAACTTTTTTTTTTTTTTTTTTTTTAAAGAGTTTTTTAAAAAACGAACTTTCCTTTTTATAATTTACTTTTAAGTCAATTGTTTTATGCACGATATCTTGTAATTTTATGAAATTAAACAGTGCATTAAAGACTTTTAAAATTAAATAATATAATTTTTAAAATACTTTAAAAGTTTTAAATATTAATAATAACTAAATAATTTTATTTTAGAATAATAAAATTAGTTGTCATGAATATATTAAAATGTTAATATATAACAAATACTAGTCAAAAGAACATAATTATAAAATTATTTATTTTCAGTTATTTACGAATAATTTAATGGGTAATTACATATTAGGTCCTGGACTTTTCTTAAAATTTCAAGTTGTCTGCAACTTTTACAAAAGTGACCAAATTGGTCCTTACATTTTTCCCAAGTTCCAAATTAGTCCCTCTAACTAAGTTTCGTCAGTCAACTTTAATTGTGTAAATGTAAAATTGTACTTTACTCATAAACAATATAATAATGATTAATGACAAATGTTTAGTTTAGTTTTTTTTTTTTTTTTTTAAACACATGCATATTTTTGTTTATTTTATTTGTGAGTTTTGATTTTTGAATAATTTTGACAACAGTGCTTGTATAATATTAATAAGAAAATATATGTATATATATATATATATATATGGTAAAAGACTAAACTGGGAATAAAAGGTAACTAAGGGTATAACTGACATTGTATTAAAATATTTTTAGATTTTTTTAGAAAATTTTAATTAAAAACTATACAAATGGTGTTTCATTAATAATATTTTTGGGTTTTTTTTATTTTTTATTTTTGTAATTATAATGGTGAATTTAATGCACTAAAGACAAACAACTTTGCTCTAATATGACAAATAAATGGTACTTATGTACTTTAACTAAAATTGTTAAAGTCAACTGTTATATTTAATACCGTTAAACCGTTGGAGGGACCAATTTGGTCACTTCTAAAAAGAGAGGGACTAATTTAACACTTGGGAAAAAGATGAGGACCAATTTGGTCACTTTTGTAAAAGTCGCAAACAAGTTGGAATTTTAAAAAGAGAACTTCTCCTTACAATCCATAAATTATCTATTCACACTCCAATTTAATTTTTTTTATTAATGACAATTTTAACCTATATTAAAATTATATTAAAATTACTAAAAAGACAAAAAAAAAAATTAAAGACATTCCAACCTAATTAAATTATTAAGAATAAAAATTCTCTCTCCTAAATCATTATATTAAATATTACATATTAAACTCTCTCTTCTACACCTGTTATTACTATATTAAACACTCTCTCCTAATTAATCTCTCTCCATTTTTCAAAAAAAAAAAAAAAAAAAAAAAATCATATTTCCATACTTTCTAATCAATCTCTGTTTAATAATTAAAGAAAAAAAAACTCTTGAATATTTTAGTTTTTTACTAACAGTAATATATATATATATATTAAAAAGTCAATTTTCCAAAAAAAAAAAAAAAAAAAAAGATATATGAAAGCTTGAATTGTTTTAACTAGATTCGATTAAACTTAAATCTCTAAGACTAATGAAAGAATCAAAGTTCTCTATGCAATCACATACCTACAAGAGTAACAAATAACATTTTCATATTTCGATTTTTTTTTTATAAAAAAAAAAAGGTATTTATTTTTTGAATTTTTTTTTTAATATATATACATATGGTTCCTGAAAATCAAGCTTATTAGTAAGTTTTTTTTTTTTTTTTTTCTCTCTTAACTGCTAGTTTTGCTTGAGAAAGAATGGAGATAAAAAATTAGAGATATGTATTAGAGAAGAGAGAGTTTAATATGGTAATTAAAATTTTAGGAAAGAGTATTTAATATGTAATAATTAATCTAATGATTTAGGAGAGATTTTTTTTTAATAATTTAATTCAAAAAAGATAAAAAGGATAATCTTGTGACAAAATGAAGTGTCTTTAGAATTTTTTAAAATTTAAATTTTGAGAATGAAGTATTTTTAGAAAAGAAATGTAAAAAGAAAAAATTGGATTCTCAAAAGAAACTCTCTTTTAAAAAAAGTCCATGACCAAATTGGTAATGGCCCTAATTTAATTTAACACTCAAATTCAAATTCACATAAAATATATATATATCAAACATCTGGTGTTGTGATATTTATGTTTTCAGTCACTTTTTATAAGTTTTCAATAAAATTCAATACTATTTGACTATAGTTTGCATTCCCTCTCACAAAAAAACAAAAAAACAAAAAAAACAAACTAAGAAAACCTTAATTTAATTCTTAGGTGGCTATTAAGTGGCAAAAACCAGAAACTCCCTTAGTGTTTGAGCAAGTAAGACGTATAATAATTTGCTAATAGTGATTTGTGTGGTTGTTTAGGTGCACCTTTAACTGCATTGAAGATTTTCTTCAACAAAAAAAAAAAAAGGAAAAATTGCACAAACTTACCCTAACGTTTCTCATTATGGCATAATATTCAACTATTGCATTTAATTGCACAAACAACCCCTCCTGTTAGTCAACTTCGGTTAAAGATAACCATTGACCATTATTTTTTTTGAAAGCCCAAAATTGCCCCTGCACTTTATTACAAAAAAAATCTTAATTGCCCTTTATTTAAAACATTATTTACTTTAAATTATTAGAATATAAAAAATAAATACTAAACATAATCCTTTTTAAATAAAAAAAAATTCAAAAAAAATATGTTAAAAACAAAACAATTTAAGAAAACGTTATTTTGACTCCACAAATATTGCATCTGGAAGCCAAATGGAACCCGACCCTACATAAACGATCCTCCGTGGGAAGCCTATTCTGCAAAAGACGCCAAGTCAAAATGGAACGAGAAGGAGGAATAAAACAAGTCCAAACGTCTCTCCACAATTTTAAAGATAGATGTATATTTAAGAGAATTTCAGATTGAAGATCTGTTGACCACATATACAATCCAGTTTTATATCTCTTTTTTCATAAGTCTCCTACAATCGAGACATTTCCAATAGTAAATGGGATCATCATTAGAAAATGATTTGATTCCAAAAATAATATGATTATATATATTGGGTGTATTAATAATTTAAAAGGGTTTATAAATAAAATCAATATATTCATTTCAATAATGGTACTATTGGCATTAGGATGAGTGCTTATAGTAATGTTTATTTTTTTAAATTTTAGACATGGATGTATTTATAAAAATGAGAATTGATATCCATGAAAAATTTCTACAAAAACAATTGTCAAGGTGGCATCATCTTTTGTATAAACATGCTTGTAAAATGCAAATAGTGGGATTTGAACCTCTCACCACTTATTTGGAAAGGAGGTGCACCACTAGCTCTGCTAAGAGATAATTTTTGTTTATATTATGAATGTTTTGTTAAATACAAACCGATATATTTTTAGAATAAAAATGATGATATAAAATATATATTTGTTGTATTAATTTTTAAAAAAAGAATTAATATTTGTATTAAATAAATTATTATTTATGTAACCAATTTGAATAAAAAAAATTATATTTTATTTAACTTAATTAATTGTTGGATTTATACTATTAGAATAACATTTTATTTTAATTTTAATTAAAAAAATTATTTAGCAATTTATTTATTTGATTTAATTTTAAATTTAATATTATATTATTTTGTATTTTTAAACATTATTATTATTATTATTATTTAAACAATCTAACCTGATGTTCATTGTTATTTTTAAAAAAGTATTAAAATAAATTCTGATACTGAATGGTCGGGTCTGAGGTTTGCCCAAGACTTGTCAAGATATGTATACTCTCATAATATTAAGAAAAAAACTCTCTACATATGCTTGAAAAATACGTATAGTGGGACTCGAACCCTCGTTACTAATGTGGAAGTGGAAGTGCAAAATTTGATTTGCCTAAAGGCATAAGGTTTGATCTCTGCATTTTCATTTTTTGGTAATCTTTTTATTATTTAATCTCCAACAATTTATTTTATTACAAATTGCACCCACATACATGAGTTTTATCAAATATGGTAGATGGAGGGTATAATGGTCATTTTGCTCGATAATACATCCTAACGAATGAAAAACTAATGTGTTGCTACTTTACAAGCCAAGCCAAGCCATATCCCAGTGTCCCATTGATGTTACTTCCATCAAGTAATTTGGAGGTAATCGATAAGTGAAACCCAAAAACAAAATTGGGTATTTGGGACAGGTAATGTCGTAATGATCAATTGAGTGTGGTATACGTTAACATCCAATTCACATCAATAACGTTGAGTTCAAGTCCTTAATTCATTTTTTTTTGCTAAGCTGGAGACCGGAGTGTTTTTAACCACTGTCTTTGGTTAGTAAACTGTTTAAAATTGAACTATAGTTACTGTTTTTTTTTTTTTTTTTTTTTTTAAGTGGTGCGGTGTGATAGGAATATTGGGATTATTCGTTTGTTCACAATTTGATTATCTGCTCAATATAGAAACTCTTTCTTATTTCCGAGGTATGATCTCAAAAACACTTGATTGTTGTTTGTTTTGAAATCAAATTTAATTATTTTTTCCTACCTAGTTGCCCTGTTTTTTTTAATTTTTTTTATTTGTTCTCTGGTTTGCTTTGATTTGGTTCGATTCACCCAAAAACAAAAAGGAAAAAACATTTCATAGAAAACATTGCTATTGGTTTCTTCTCATGGCTGTTTTTTATTTATCTAGATTTTTACTCCCTACTTGCTCTGTTTTATTTTCATTTAATTTGCTTTGTTTTTCATCAACTTAGTCTTAGATCCAAAAATTAACACAAAAAATTGTTATCCTATTTTCACAATTTGATTTTCAAATCAGTTTTCTATTATTTTCTTCCCAATTTTGTTCAGTTATAAAATTGTGTTTTCCTCTTTTTTATTATTATTATTATTATTTTATTTTTTTACTTTAATTTATATATATATTAGATTTACACGACATTGCGGACTCTATTTCGATGAAATTACAAAGTAATCTTCATTCCTTAGTCAAGAAAGGTGACTAAAGTTGTGTCAGTAAAACCAAAAAAAAAAAAAAAAAAAAGGTACTAAAGTTGATGCCACCTTGACAATTATGTTTATAGAAACAGTAATGCTACACATCCCACCTAATATTCCACCTTTTTCATCCCACTACATGTGGCATGTGGGGTGTCAAATTGTGAGTGGATACATGAGATAAGTGTCATTAATATGTATCCACTCATAATTTAACACCTCACATACCACATGTAGTGGGATGAAAAAGGTGGGATATTAAGTGGGATGTTTAGCATTATTGTTATAGAAATCCTAGGAAGCACGGATAATCCATCTGGTGGAGGTAACTTGTATCCAGTTCAGATATTTCTCGGATACCCCACGATACGTATCTGATACGCCAAATGACATATCCGTTGACTTTTTCACAAGTGTGACTAGAGGATAATTGGGGGATATTTGAAGGATACGTTTGGGGTAATATTATAATTATTTTAGTATAAAACGGGGTCAAATTATAATTTTAAAATTTTAGGAGTGTAAGGAAATTTTGGTTTTGGTTTTGATTTCATTAACTTGGAGAATACCGGGTTACTTGAGATTGCAAACCTTTCTCTTGATAAACTAGAGTTAGAGGCAAATTATTTATATCCTTTAACAATATGAATGATGATAATGAAGTTAATTAGGAATTTAAAATATGTTTTATGAATTTTTTTTATGTATTATTTGGATTTTTTTAATATGTTAGACTTATGTGATGTATGTTTTATTTGGATTTTGTAATATGTTCGACTTATGTGACATGTTTTATTTGGATTTTGAAAATGTTTTTATTTTGAATGAATTATCAAATATGTTTTCATATTTTATTATTATTTTTTAAATATAAATATATATTATTTTAATTGACGTATCCTGCCGTATCCGTATCCTAGTTTTTAAAGATTTACCGTATCCCCGTATCGTACCGTATCTGTATCCCGTACCTATATCCCGTACCCGTATCTATATCCGTGCTACATAGTAGAAATCTTTTTGCATATCACATGCATGGTCATGGCCTACCGCACATGGGGTACTATTATACAGGAAAAGAAACCCTTTCTCAATCGGGAAAAGGTTTTGAGGGAGAGATTTCAACAGTGATATTTGATAAATTTTAGTGTTTTTTTTTTATAGGCATAAAAATTTACGAAATTATAAACTTATCGATTCCTAAAGTTTAATTATTGTTGTCAAATTTTCTACTTTTTTGAATAAAAATACTCATAATGAATTTTAGAAAAAAATATCAATTTCTTTTTATTGGCAAATAGACATCCATTAATGGAGGTGTTTCGATCCAACAAACGAAGGTGCACAGCACCTCCAAAAAAAAAGAAAAAAAAAATGGTGTGTAATCTTGCATTATACTGTTGTAAATCAATTGAATAATAACAAAATAAATAAATAAAATGTGAGAAAACAGAGATGAGACGAGAGAGAGGCGAGAGAGACACAAGAGAGAGATATCATATTTTTCACCAACCATTTACAAGAGAGACCAGCATATACATATATATAGACAAACGAGGCTACACAAGTGGGTATCATCGGGTGTGAGAGAGAGAGGGGCGGTGATGATAGGTGAGAGGGAGGCGGTGATAAGGGGGAGTAATTGTTGTGATATTTGTGTGAGATATTTGTTGGGATATTTGTATGAGATATTTGTGTGTGATATTTGTTGGGATATTTGTGAGTATAACACATGTGGTAAAAGCCACATATTTTATAACACTCCTCCTTGGATTTATACCACATGTATTAATATCCAGGGAAAAACCCAATGAGATAAAACCTAAGTAAAATATATACAATGATCTCCTGGATCTTGTGATGCTGGATGTTCTCAAAACTATCTCGTTAAAAACCTTGTCAGGAAAACCCAGTGGGATAAAACCTGATCGAAGGGAAAAAGAGTATAGTGTACACATGTCCGTTCTGAACTTTGCTCCCCTTGATTGTCTCATTAAAAACCTTGTCAGGAAAACCCAGTGGGACAAAACCTGATCAAAGGGAAAAAGAGTACAATGCAAATATAACAATAGTTAATGTTTTCTTCAAAACATTTCTCACATTTATACTTTGCTAGGAAAAACCCAGTGGGATAAAAACCTGAGCAAAGATATCCATTGATCTGTCGGATCAAAGTAATATTTATGATGATCCTTTGGATCAATGTAATATATATACGATGATTAGCAAGATCAAAGTAATATTTACAATGATATTTTTGATCAAAAAATAACATATATACAATGTATATTGAATCAATGTAATATTTATGATGATTTTGTGGATCAAATGATTTTGGGTGTGCTTAGAGAATTGCCTCATTAAAAACCTTATCAGGAAAACCCAATGGGACGAAAAACCTGATTGAAAGGGAAAAGAGTACAATGCACATATGCCCCAATATAATTAATATAATTCATTTGATATGCTCCCCCTGATGGGACGCTCCCCCGATAAAAATTCATTTTAAAACAATCTTCTAGATTGCTAAAGTGGGGTATACAGATGTTTATTTCATGAAATGAAATAGCATCATAAATGATTGGAGGGAGTATAAGCAAAGACTTGCTTTATGGAGTAATATCCACATGGAATTTTTTCAGAATCTTTTCAACATATTCTGATTGATGGACAAACATTCCATTTGATATATGCTCGACATTCAGATCGAGACCATATTTCATTTCCCATGTCTTTCATTTTTAAACTCATTTACCAAAAATTCAAGAGTTTTCAAGAGCTCTCAAGAGCTCTCCAGAGCTCTCCAGGAGCTCCAATTAAATTCATATCATCAACATATATTGTGAATATAGTAAATTCGAATTCTGATTTCTTTGCGAAGACACTTGGGTATATAATATAATTATTATACCCTTATTTTATCAGATATTCACTGAGACGGTTATACCACATCCGTCCAGATTGTTTTTAATCCATATAAGGATTTTTGTATGTTCATCAAATACAGATTACGAGATCTCGATTTACATGCTTCTAGCATTTTAAATCCTTCCGGGATTATAAATATCTGCATTGAGTGAATCATATAGATAAATTATTATTACGTCTGAAGACGCATTTCAAGCCTTTCAAAGGCAGCCAATTTTATCAAAAATTTGGAACGTAATTGTATTCATCAATAGTGAATAACAAGTTTCTGTAAGAAACCTTGTATGATGAGTCGTGCCTCATATCTCACGATCTCGTTTTTCTTATTACGTTTCCGTATAAAGACCCATTAGTATCCAACTAATTTGACATCTCCAGGTGTCTGGAGTACTATTGGTCTAAATACTTTATGTTTGGCATATGAAGTCAATTTTTCTTGAATTGCTTATTTTCACTTAGGCCAATCATGCCTTTTGTATACAATCATTGATATTTATGAATATCATAATTATCATTTATAATTTCAGTAGCGCTACTGTGTATAAAAATACATCATCAATGATTGTTTCTTTATGATTCCACATTTCTCTTATATGATTTATAGAAATATTCTCAATTTCAATATACTTGAATCTCTGTTGAGATTTCTTCCATTACAATGGATTTAGTCATTTCATAGACTAGTATAGAAAATTTCTCAATTTCAATATACTTGTATCTCTGTTGAGATTTCTTCCATTTTCAATGGATTTAGTCATTTCATAGACTTGTTTTGAGATTTCTTCCATTACAATGGATTTAGTCATTTCATAGACTAGTATAGAAAATTTCTCAATTTCAATATACTTGTATCTCTGTTGAGATTTCTTCCATTTTCAATGGATTTAGTCATTTCATAGACTTGTGTCTCATTAATATATCAGACTCTTTCAGAGTTGATTTAGAGAAAGTGGATTTATTTATAACTCGAGTTTTGTTTACATTAGGATCCTGATAACAATACCTTTCAAAAAGGTTTATAAGCTTATGATATGCATCAGATGATTTATTTGTTGTCATTTACTATGATCATTCTTTAAGAACAATCACCCGGCCGGGGTTTATGAGGTGACAACTTATAAAATCTTGTTACCTTTAATATATCAAGTAACATATTAATAATTATCTGATGATAAATTATCTTTCGTATTTGAGTGATACAAAGATTGAAATAAGACACATTTACATATAGAGAACCGAACTGATATCTCTATTTTATATAAGAGTAACTTTTCATTTACTCTTTCTGAAGAAACTTTCCATTTGGAAATTAATCAATATAATGATATATAGATTGTGTGTAAAAATATAAACTCTTAGAAGTTTAAATGATCTAATAGAGATTAATCAAAATCAAAATTAATCTCGTAATGATATATAATTCTTATCTTAGATCATGCCAGAGATGAAATAAGGTGATATATTACACAATCAAATATCTTTAAAATGTGAGCAATTCAATGACCAATTACAAGTTGTAATGGTAAATACCGATGATAGGTAGTAAGTCATAGATGAATGCATCAACATGTGATATAGAATGTCCCATATAGAAATTGGTAAATGAATAATAAAGTTCTCATAATTACCTGGAGACATTTTGATAATTGATTCCGCTCATCCATTCTGATTATGTGTATATGCGAAAACTGGATGTTGAACATCGATCTCAACTGGAAATGGTTTGATAATACACAAACATGTGACCATCATATAGATGCATCAACTAGAACCATAAAATAATGAAAGAGTTCTTTTGGTGGATGAATATTTCCACATATATCCCCTTGAATGATAGGGATTCAAAACCAACTTTAG
This sequence comes from Acer yangbiense, assembly GCA_008009225.1. Classification (NCBI taxonomy): domain Eukaryota; kingdom Viridiplantae; phylum Streptophyta; class Magnoliopsida; order Sapindales; family Sapindaceae; genus Acer; species Acer yangbiense. The sequence goes on along the minus strand of CM017763.1, from coordinate 8,382,577 downwards.
AATGAGATGGTTTATTTGGTGGATGAATATATCTACATATACCCCTTTTTCTAATCAGCAATATAATCCAGATGATAAAGAACGCAGCTTTTCTATAATTAGCTTCTGGCTTGAATCACGCACAGATATTTAACATTCTTATTATTCATGGTCTCAATATGACATTAATAAAGTTATATGTCTTTGATCTAAACATATTTCTTTATATTCTGATTGAATGATATAAAGTATCATTGATACACAATTTAATACTATCTGGTAATAAGATTGTGGCTCTTCTAGAGCATTTAATCAGATCCGCTGGATCTGATATGGTATTAACTTTATATACTTTTGAACTAAACATATAATATCAAGTATTATTGATACATAATTGAGTATTGTTTGATAACAATATCGTGGCTCTTCCAGAGCTTTCAATCAGATCCGTTGGAGCTGATACATAATTTAGTATTGTTTGATAACAATATCATGGCTCTTCCAGAGCTTTCTATCAGATCCGTTGGACCTAATACATCAATAATATTTGCTCTCAGCAAAGTCGAATTTATAAAATATTTCTGACTCCGCAGAATTATATGAGTCGTTGCACACTCAGCAAGACATATATTTTTCCTTCTAGGAATTTTATGGACATTATTTGTAATATCATTTTATATCTCATGTGAAATGATAATAATCTCACATCATCCTGTTGGATGTGTATGAAGTGGATAAAATATTATTTCCAATTTTATTATATGTTAGGATCGTAAACCTCGTTTATGATACTCACAACATCCTGTTGGATGTGTAAATCCTTATCTGAATATTGCTCTTGATGATTATCAAGCATGTATGAAATGGATAAAATATTATTTCCAATTTCATTAAACATTACGATCTTAAATCATTTTATGATACTCACATCATCCTGTTGGATGTTTATGAAATGGATAAAATATTAATTCCAATTTCATTATTCGTTAGGATTTTAAATCTCTTTTATGAAACTGTCAACATCCTGTTGGATGTGTATGAAATGGATAAAATATTAATTCAAATTTCATTATACGTTTAGGATCTTAAATCCCATTTTATGAAACTTACACCATCCTGTTGGATGTGTATATCCTTCTCTGAATATTGCTCTTTATGAGTATCAAGCATGTATGAAATAGATTAGGATCTTAAACCTCGTTTATGATACTCACAACATCCTGTTGGATGTGTAAATCCTTTTTCTCAAATGAATGATATGCAAATATATCACTTTATATATATGAGATAAAATAAAATCATAGATCATATTAATTTTTCGAACTTCCGGTTCGACCATGAACTGTAAGTTCATATATAAAATCCAGAAAACTTCAGATTCTGATTAGATTTGAAATCCCAGGTTCCAAATAATGAAGTATGGCATTCATGAATATAACACTGGATCCAGAACTCTAGGTTCTCATCGGTTTTCAATACCGTGCCGAATAACATTCATGAATATAACACTGGATCCAGAACTCCAGGTTTTCATCGGTTTACAAAACCGTGCCGACTTAAATATCATAATTCCAGAAACTTTAAGTTCTGATTCGTCGGTCTAGCCAATCTCATATGTTTAGTAAATAAACAGTTCCAGAACGATATATATGTTCTGTAAATAACAATTCCAGGAGGCTGAGCTCACCTGTTATGTACCGTAAATAAATAGTTCCAGAACGGTATATATGTTCTGTAAATAAACAATTCCAGGAGGCTGAGCTCACCTGTTATGTGCACAAAAATAAACAATTCCAGGAGGCTCAGCCTACCTTTTATGTGCATAAAAATAAATAATTTCAGGAGGCTCAGCCTACCTTTTGTGTGTATAAAAATAAACAATTTCAGGAGGCTGAGCTCACCTGTTATGTGCGTAAATAAATAGATGATCCATTGTCGGCATAAGCCAGTTTATACGGAATATATACATATTCAGAATATTGAGATTGTAGAGAGAATAAATAAGTAAATTACCTATCATGAGATCCTTTTTACCTATATGCAATCGTGCTAGAGATTTGGATCTTCCATCGCTCCTGAAAACAGAGTTAATAAAGCTTGAATAATTCAAAACAAAACTTACAAGCAGAATTAGCTGAAACTGATGGCACGGTTGCGTCCGGAACGGTCGAAATAGCTGGAAATGGGTCCGAGTCGGTTGAAAACGGGAGAAAATTTCACTGAGTTTGGCTCAGTTGACTAACGGAATATTCTCTGACGCTAACGGAATATTCCCTAATGGTAACGGAATATTCCGTGTCTTGTGATATTGGGCTGACGTGGTACATCGCTGACGTGTCGATGACGTGGCGCTCATGCGGCACTGACATGGCGCTGACGTGGCGATGACGTGCTACTGACGTGGCGCTACAGTGTCGTCTTCTTCCTCCAAAAATTGCAGAAAAATTCTGGGCAAAATTTTTAGCGTTGACCAAACTTTGACCGAGGCTATAGTGTTCGTTAGTGCTCCGTTTGAGATGCGGTCGGTGGCGTTGGAATCGTATTTCCGAGATGAACACAACGGTATCATCCGAACAACGATTCGAGCACTTCGAAATTTCTGGACTCGATCTAAACCAAAGCTAAAAACTCTCAAGAACACTCGCTGTTCACTTGCCTAGCCTAGTCTATAATCGTGCTGATAACGTGTTGTAAATCAATTGAATAATAACAAAATAAATAAATAAAATGTGAGAAAACAGAGATGAGACGAGAGAGAGGCGAGAGAGACACAAGAGAGAGATATCATATTTTTCACCAACCATTTACAAGAGAGACCAGCATATACATATATATAGACAAACGAGGCTACACAAGTGGGTATCATCGGGTGTGAGAGAGAGAGGGGCGGTGATGATAGGTGAGAGGGAGGCGGTGATAAGGGGGAGTAATTGTTGTGATATTTGTGTGAGATATTTGTTGGGATATTTGTATGAGATATTTGTGTGTGATATTTGTTGGGATATTTGTGAGTATAACACATGTGGTAAAAGCCACATATTTTATAACATATACAAGTTTTTTTTTTTTTTTTCGCAAAGATTTTTTTTTTTATGAAGGTCTTTTCTGTTTTATTTTGTTTTTTTTTTTATTTATAAAAAAACAATAAAAGTGAAAATCATTTAAAATAAAATAGAGAGATATAAAAGTTACGGAATACTTGGTTGCTCCCATTGCTCGACCTTTCGGTTATATATGGAACTACAAGACCAACTTCGAAAACTTGAAGGCTGAGATTCGGAAGCTCAAGGGTCAAAGAGACACGGTGCAATTTGTAATTGTCAAATTCGCATGTTCGACAAGACCAATATGGCAATATGCATATCCCCGTCATGCATATTGGTCAAGACCAATTTCACAATGTTGATTTTGATCCAATTTTTTATTCAACAAAAATCAAGGGTAAAAAAGTAATTTCCTATATCAATTATAAAGTCAAATGAAAAGCTAATGTGTTAATAAGGGCATTTCTATCTTAACAGTATTTCATAAATTTGTAATTGTCAATTTTTTAAAGGGTAGAATGGTACATTTAGGAAATGAAACTAAAGCCATGGGTAAAAATGTAAAATAATCATTTAGCATTTTCGGTGACAGTTGATCATCAAAATTCTGGTCAGAGAGATCAAATTGAGTGGTTTTTGAAAACATAGGAACTCCAGTAAAAAAATGAATACATGAATTTAAAAAAAAAAAATAATTTAATAAAACATAAGGACTCAATTGATAATATCATATCCCTAAAAAAATTGACTTGGTCATCGATCTATTTGTGGTTTGAATTCCACACTATCAAAAGCAATTATGAACAGTTTGTATTTCACTGTTCCAATTAGGATAGTAAAATATAGAATAATAAGTGCTTTTGAGTCAGCATCCTGCAAACATGGGAGCTATGCATAGTAAAATATTTTATTTTATATTACTGCTTTTGAGAAAGTAAACAAAAAAGCATTGGAATTTGGAAGCTTATCAGAAAAAATAAAAAGAAAAAAAGACCAGCTAAAGATTATCAGATCAAAGACAAAGCATTGAATATATCCCATTAATCAAGTCCATGATTTGTGGTTTTTCTCTGGAATCTTTAAAAAAAACATACGTGCACATATATAGCACATCATCTCTAATTACCACAACCGGCAGTGTATCCTTATGGGAGTTAATATGTGGATCCCATGTTTAATGTTTATTATATTCTTAACACGTACCGATAAACTCTTCATTTGTTTGGTTATCAAAATTTATTATAATACTATATATATATATATTCACATCTTTTACTTTGCTTTTACTTGTCTACCACCAAAGACAGACATAAAAATTTGAGTATTTGAACGAAATGATATAAAGCATAGCCGGATATTTAGAAAGGAAAAAAGTCTAAAGCACAAAAAGATTAAAACAAATATTAATAATCGATAATAGTTGTGAAAGTGATTGCTTTCGCATTTGCTTTAGAAAAACAAACGACCCCTTATTTATAATCTATACAAGAGAAACAGATCAGAAACTAAATCTACCATAAAGGAAATAGACTATATAAGAATTATATGTTATAAGAAATGGACTTTATAGGAAATATACCATATCAAATCATATCGTATTTGATATGGTAACATAATATAAGTAGTAGTTGACTAGTTGTTTCACCAAAGAAAAGAATTTTTGTAGGCTTCCCATGAGCAGAAAAACATGAATTAGTAGAAGAAGAAAAATTGTTGTTAATAAAGATTATATGTTGATGATGATAATCCAAATCCAGACCTAGAACAACGTCAAGAACAACAGTTGAGAGAAACTGGTGGTAGTGTCTTGTTCATGGTCCCCTTCAAATCCACCATTAAAGAACCAGATCCAAAATCCAAATCAATAAAATCCAAAACACTTTTGTTCAAAGTTTTTATTTTTTATTTTTTTAATCGGTTGTTCAAAGTTGTTTAGTTTTTTAGAGTAGGTGTGAATCATGCGACGTTATCCTTTTTGTTTCTTTGAATCTTGGTATGCGTGAAAGTGGCTTTTCTTTTAATTATTTAACTATTTTTTTAAAATTTAATTATTTAAATGTTATTTAATAATTTTAAGGATAATGCTTTCTTTGAATCTTTGGTATGTGTGAAAGTGGGTTTTCTTTTAATTATTTAACTATTTTTTTTAACTTAATTATTTAAATGTTATTTAATAATTTTAAGGATAATGCTTTCTTTGAATCTTTGGTTTGCGTGAAAGTGGGTTTTCTTTTAATTATTTAACTATTTTTATTTAATAATTTTAAGGATAATGCTTCTATTTTTTTTTTTTTTTTGAAAATCATTATCCTAATTTAAAAGGTAGAGAAATTAAGACATTTTCAATAAAGTGTAAAGGCATTATTGACTTTTCAACCCAACCCTTACTCGACAGTTAAATTGGATGTGGTAAAGGGTCTGTTGCAATTAAACCTTTTTAGAAAACCTTAGGTATATTATTGCAATCAGGGGCGAATGATTGTGGGGCTGCACGGTGCTGCAGACCTGTCTACCTTTTTATTATTATTATTATTATTATTATTTTTATTTTTTTATTTTTTCATTTTTTTATTATTTTTTATTTTATATAAATAAATTAAGTTTTTACTGATATTTCAAATTTATACAAACCCAATATAAGTTGTCAAAGTACTGATTATAGATGACCAATATATTCAACAGTCTACCTCTTACATTAATTTAAAATTATAAGATTGTCACCCACTCACCCATAACCCACATGTGGACTCTTGAGTTGCATGTTTATGGCTTTATTCCCAAATCCCACGGCTCCACTACCACTAGCCTTTTATTGTTTTATGCATTATTTAAGGGATATTTTCACCTGGATCCTTATATTCTTTTGAAATATCTATATTTTACTCACTTTTACATTTTCGGAGGATTGGACCCTATATTTTTAAAAACCACTCAATTTGATCCTTCTGTTGATCAAACGTTAGTCAACTTTAACATTTTCAAGGGTATTTTTATCTTTAAACAAAGACATGCCACATGTCAATACAAAAATCAATGGAAAAAAAATAAATATTTATGTAATATTAAATAAATAAAAAAACAATAAACTAATAATAATTTATTATTAAAAAAATAAAATAAAAAAATAAAAATAAATTTTTTTATTATGTGGAGATCCATATTGAATCTCTACTGTCCATCAAATGAGATGGACAGTAGAGATCTAATCTGGATCTCCACATAATAAAAAAATTAAAAATTAAAACTTAAAAATAAACTTCATCTTCTTCATCTTAACCTAGAAACCCAGAAACACAAATAAATTCTCTCTCTCTCTCTCTCTCTCTCTCTCTCTCTCTCTCATCCCTCCTCAACCAAAACCCTAGCTCGACAAATCCCTCTTCCTCTCGAATCTCTCATGAAACAAACCCTAACTCTCGAATCTCTTTGCGAATCAAGAAAGGTGACTAAAGTTGTTTCAAAAAAAAAAAAAAAAAAAAAAGGTGACTAAAGTTGATGCCACCTTGACAATTGTGTTTATCGAAATCTTTTTGCATATCACATGCATGGTCATGGCCCATGGGCAGCCCACCGCCCATGGGGTACTATTATACAGGAAAAAAAAAAACCTTTCTCAATCAGGAAAGGATTTGAGGGAGAAATTTCAATGGTGATTAGGGATGGCCAATGGGGAAATAGAGATGGATATAGGTACCCCCATCCCCATCCTCATTCCCATTTGCCAAACCACCCCTTGAAAATGGGGATGGGGTAGTTTTAGGGGGAGGTCCCCCCACTAAAGATGCACGTTTGGGGAATGGAGATGGATATAGGTCTCCCCATCCTCATCACCACTTTCTAGACCCTTCCCCCCCCCCCCCCCCCCCCCCCCCCCCCCCCCCCCTCTGGAAAATGGGGATGGGGAATTTTTGGGAGAAGGTCCCCCCACTAGAGATGCACGTTTGAAGAATGGGGATGGATATAGGTCCCCTCATCCCCATCTCCATCTCCATCTCCATCTCCATCCCCACTTCCCAACCCCCCCCCCCCCCCCCCCCCCCCATTTAGGGAAAATGGGGATGGGGAATTTTTGGGGGGAGGTCCCCCTTAGTGAGATGCGTTTGGGGAATGGGGATGGATATAGATCCTCCCGTCCCCGTCCCCGTCCCCGTTTTAATTTGGGAATGATTTTCATCCCCATCCCCCACCATTTCTCCATTTTTCTCTAAAAAATTTCCCCCAAATGGGGATGGGGGAGCGGGGATTTGGGGCTCCGGGGGAAAATGGCCATCCCTAATGGTGATATTTTTTTAATAGCCATAAAAATTAACGAAATAAAAATTTTAAAAAAAACAATCAATTTCTTTTTATTGGCAAACAGACATCCATTAATGGAAGTGTTTTGATCCAACAAATAAAGATCGATATACCTCTGAGAGAAAAACAAATGAAGGTGCATAGCACCTTCCAAAAGAAAGAAAAAAAATGGTGTAATCTTGCATTATACAAGTATTTTATTATTATTTTTTTATCATACATGTTAAGGGCGCGTTTCGTATCGTTTTTAAAATGGTATTTTTGAAAACTTTTTTTAACAATGGAAATCATGTTTTAAAAATATAATGTGTTTGGTAGTGTTTTTTAAAAGTAGTTTTTTAAAACGGAAATGATGTAAAAGTGTTTGGTTGTTATTTTTAAAATGAGTGAAATAATTGTTTGGAGGGAAAAATTAAGGTTTATTTTGAAAACATGTTTTGAAAACAATAAAAAACAATAAAAAATTGTTTTTAACTTTTTAGTTATAACTTTTGCAAAGTTGTTTTTTGTTTTTAAAAATAGTTTTGTAAAATATTTAACCAAACAACATTCTAGTTGTTTTTTAAAATAGTTCTTAAAAACAGATCCAAACATCACCTAAGTTTTTGTTTTGTTTTGTTTTTTCTGAAATGTTTTGTTTTTTCTGAAAGATTTTGTTTTTTTTGTTTTTGTTTTTTTTGTTTTTTTTTATGGAGGCCTTTTCTATTTTTTTTTAAATTAAAAAAAAAACAATAAAAGTGAAAATCATTTAAAATAAAATAGAGGGATATTTTTGTCACTTCATGGGTTAAGTTGATGACATAGAGGTTTTTTTTAGGAGAGGTGCTATTGACACACCCCCTACTGATCTATTTATACCCAGTTTGTTTAAATTTTGATTTAATTAAATAAAGTTAAATATTTTTACTAATTTATTTTATTTACAAAGAACAAGCAAACAACCCCAAGAAAAGAGTAAAAAATAGTGCAATCCAAGACAAAACGCAGAGAGAGAAAATAAAACGAACAACCCACAAACAAAACGAAACAAGAAGCAAAAAGTAAGTATGTGTTTTGGTTATTATCATTTCACTTTCAGATTCCAAAAGAGTAATGAGATTAAATACTAATCAATATTTCATTTGCCTAATGCACTATAAGTGTTTGATTTATTGTTTAAATAAGAATCAACACACGTATTTTTAGGGTTTAAGAGTTATGAAAAATATATATATATATTTCAAGAAAATGATTAAAATAATGTTTTATTTATTTATTTTTATTTTAAAGGAATGTTGTGTTATCTTAAATTTACTTTATAGAATATTTGTTTTCTTCAATTTTAGGTCCTTTTTAATAATTTTGATAAAGGAAAAAAATATTAAATAATTAAAAAAATAGGGCATAAATAAATCAGTATAAGGTATGCCAACAACACTACTCTTTTTAGAGAGACAATGTAGAGTTCAATAAAAATAAAAACAAAATAACTTTTTTATTTTTACTATTTTCAACAATTTCCAGTTAGATAAGATATATAATTTTAAGGCTAAAAAAATTGAAAATTGAAACCGGTTAGAAGAACTTATGCATCTATTTTCTCTTGTTTGTTATCTACTTTACTTTCCCATCAAACGATCTCCTCTGCAGCAATTTCGGCATTCTTCTCACTGCAAGAAATCGGGCTTCCCAGAAAAATTCCACTTTAGTGTCTATCATTCTCTCATCTTCTCCTTTCACTTGTTTTTCGGGTAATTTCTCGATGATTTCTTCATTTTTCATTTTTTGTCTTTTACTTTGAACCGCAATCTCTATCTTGGTTAGTAAACCGTTTAAAATTGAAGTACAGTTACTTTTTTTTTTAGTTGCCCTGTTCTGTTCTCTGTTTTGCTTTGATTCAGAGAAAACTCATTCTATGCCTATTTTCATCTTCCCGGTTCATAGAATACTTTGCTATTGGTTATTTTTATTCAGATTTTTGCTCCCTACTTGCTCTGTTTTGTTTAAGTTTGGATCTCTGTTTATATCTGTTTTATTTTCATTAGTTTTGTTTCTCATCAACTTAAAATCCAAAAAAGAAAATCAAGAAATGTTTTCCTATTTTCAAAGTTTACTCTCCAAAACATGTTGCTATTGTTTTCCATGTTTTGTTCTCTGTTTTGTTGTCATTTGATTTAATTCACATCTCTCTTCCATTTCCAGTTAATTTTTTAACTTCACTTCTATTTTTGTAAACAGAGGGGTCCAAAATGGTTGAAATTGCTATCTCTGTTGCTGCGAAAGTTGTGGAATTCTTGGTTGGTCCCATTGCTCGACCTTTCAGTTATATCTGGAACTACAAGACCAACTTTGACAACTTGAAGTCTGAAGTTTGGAAGCTCGAGGGTCAAAAAGACACGGTGCAGAATTCGGTTGACTTGGCTAGAAGAAATGGTGACCAGATCATACCACGTGTTAGTGATTGGTTGGTTCGTGTGGAGAAGATCACTGATGAGGCGTCGGTGGTTATTGAAGAAAACCAGCAAGCCAACATGAAATGTTTCAAGGGGTTGTGTCCTAATCCCAAGAGACACTATCAACATAGCAGAAAAGCAGTGAAGAAGGCCAATGCTATTGTTGAACTCTATGCAGATGGCAACTTCCAAACAGTTTCCATCCGAACCAATCCAGAGGATATATGGATTCCATCTTACAAAGGCTACATGGTCTTTGAATCTAGAATGTCTACTTTGAAGGATATACTAGATGCATTGAGCAATCCTGATGTCCACATGGTCGGTATTTACGGTACAGGTGGCATTGGCAAGACTATGCTAGCAAAGGAAATTGGTAAACATGCTGAGGATAAGAAGCTCTTCAACGTTGTAGCTTTTGCAGAGGTAGCTGTGAAACCGGACATAAAATGTATTCAACATGAAATTGCTGATAAGTTGGGCTTGACATTCCATGATGAGAGCCTGTCCGGAAGGGCAAGGAGTCTGCAACAAAGATTGAAGCGAGAGGAGAAGGTCCTCTTAGTTTTAGACAATATTTGGGAGAGGCTCAATTTGGAGGACGTGGGAATTCCTTTCGATAACGATCATAAAGGATGCAAGTTGTTGTTAACAGCAAGAAATTTAGATGTGTTGTCAAAAATGGATTCTCGGAGGAATTTTGTGGTTGGTTTTTTAGATAAAGGAGAGGCGTGGAGTTTGTTTGAGAAAAAAGCAGGATCTTGCCATCATTTGCAAGCTTTAGCAAAAAATGTTGCTGAGGCATGTGGAGGTTTGCCCATTGCCATTGATTCAGTGGCAGTGGCATTAAAAACCAAGGAAGAGTTTGAATGGAAAGATGCATTGAGAAAACTCACAACACCTTCCTCAAGTAACTTTGAGGGAGTAGCTGCAGAAACATATTCAAGTATAGAGATCAGTTACAACCAATTAAAAGAAAAGAACTCAAATCAACTTTCTTGCTTTGCTGTATAATGGAATATACCTATGTTGAAGACTTGTTGGGATATGGAATGGGATTGGGTATATTTCAGGATCTCCAAGCAATGGAAGACGCAAGAAACAGAGTAAATACATTGGTTCGAAAACTCAAAGATTCTTCTCTATTGCTTGACATTAACAACAACAAAATTTCACTTCATGATGTTGTACGTGATGTTGGCAGATCAATCGCATCTAGAGATAGACATATGTTTACTGTGACGAATAACTGCATTTCGAGGGAATGGGTAGATAAGGATACTCTGAAGAACTGCGTTGGAATCTCCCTATATAATATCAATAAGCTTCCCGAAGAGTTTGAATGTCCAGAACTTCAATTTTTCTACTTGAGAACTACCTCTACAAATTATTGTCGAGTCCCTGATAATTTTTTCGCAGGGATGCCGAAGCTTAAGGTCTTACATTTGACTGGATGGGAATTGTATTCGGTGCCTAATTCAATTCGTCTCTTAGTAAATCTTCGGACCTTGTATATGTATGATTGCAAACTAAGGGATGTCGATTTTATTGGAGAGTTTAAGCAACTGGAAATCCTTAGAATTCGTAGTTCTCATGGTTCTGAAATTGAGATGATTCCTAAGAAAATGTGTAACTTGACTGGGTTAAGGTTGTTAGATTTGAATGGTTGTAAGTATCTTAGAAATATCCCACCGAATGTCTTATCGACCTTTACCCAATTAGAAGAATTGTATTTGCCTGCTGATTATAATGGGAGATGCGAAATCAAGTGGGAGGTTAACATTCTTGATGAGTTGAAGCATGGGGTCAACATTCTTGATGAGTTGAAGCATCTAAAGCACCTCACCGCTTTGAAAATAAGTATTCCAGATGATAGTGTTCTACCAAAAGGCCGCTTGGTGTCAAATAAGTTGGAGAGGTACAATATAATCATTGGAGATTGTGAGTGGTATGGAATTAAATTTTGGAATTGGTATGATATAATCATTGGAACTTGTGAGAGGCATGGTTTTCTTGGGCAGACTTCCAGAATAATGAAACTCAACCTTGAAACCAGTAGTTGCTCTGATGATGTCCAGAAGTTCTTTTCTTTATTGGACACAGAGGGCTTTCCAGAATTGGAGCATCTCCATGTAGAAAACAGTCCATGCTTTCGTACCATTGTTGATTGCTTGGAGTCAGAATCTTGTCATCACTTTCATTTCTTGCAGTCATTAAGTCTTGACAGTGTCCTCAACCTGGAGATGATACATAATTATCCACTCAAGGACAAGGCAGATTCTTTTCACCAATTAAGAACCATAACAGTTAAATTTTGCCACAAACTGAAAAATATCTTATCTTTCTCCATTTACAGAGCTCTTCCACTTCTTCAAGAAGTCGATGTGTCTTCTTGCGACAATATGGAAGAGATTTTTGCTATTAATAGAAGGGAAGAAGATATCAACAACAATGAAGGGACCGATCAGATTGAGTTCAAGCATTTAAGCTCTCTGACATTAAAATATCTTCCAAAGCTCACAAGTTTCTGCTCAATCAACAACAATAAAGACATGTTTGATACTACCACCCTACTTTTCAACCTAAAGGTACCAACAATCTCTTCTTCACCAATTTAATTCGTTTTTACTTATTTTTTAAGGGTAATAAATAATAAGAATAAACTCCTCAAGGAAGAAAAAAAAAACAGTGTCACCACTTTGCTATTACTTATAAATAAATAAATGAAAACTCACTTTGCGCTTAAAATAATTTAAATCAAATGAGATTGGTACTTGGATGTTAATTTCTCTCTTATATTCACATGATAATATTAAATTTTCATTAGTGTGTGGAGTGTTGAAATTTCATTCCATCATACTTGGAATAAAGAGATTATAAGTATATAAATTATAATTATAAGAAATTATAAAGAAATATCATTGTTTTATCTTTATATATTAAAATTCATTAAATTTCATCTAGGTCCTCGTTTATCTTAATATAAAAAATGTCTAATTTGAAAAAGGATTTATGTTATATTTTTCTCTTTGGACTTTTAGAATTTACTTTTATGCTCCATTTTTCTAACTGTTTTCATTATTTTTTGGATGGATACTTAACTTAAAGATATTATGCCACTAGCAAGTAGCAACTTAGAGAATTTCTTAATTTTTATAGAATGTGCTATAAAATAAAAATGAAAATCTTGGATTAAAACTCTTTTTAAATAGTTGCGGTAGTTTGTTTTTTGCACTTTAACATTCAATGTGTCTGAATTGATTATATCAATTAAGTTGTTCTATTTGTTTTTTTTTTTAATGGTCAAACAACTTTAAAAAAAAAAAAAAAAAAAAAAACTGAAAAAAAAAAATAAAAAAATCGGACTTGTCACTCAATTCCAAATCACTTTAAAATAATTTCTTCCAAAATTGTCCTCATAAAGATAACATATTTCAATATTATTATAATTTATATTATATAAATTTATTTCTTTTAATTACCTGTTACATATTTACATATGAAAAACTAATATAAAATAAATAAATAAATAACCTTAATCACGTTGTGACTTTCAACTCCATGGTCAAACCTATTTTTTATTTTTTATTTGTAAAAACCAAAACCCTTTCTATATCATTATTTATCATATATTAATCCTAAATAATATTTTGTCATTATTTGCATAAAAATGATTTAGGATTTATTAATTTTTATTTAGTTGTATCATATCAAATGAGTACATGACAATTAATAGTAAAAAGACCAAATTAACATTTTTTTTTTCTTTAAGAAACAAAAAAGTTGACACTATATATCCAGATGTGAGAAAAACAAAAAACAAAAATGTCATTTAATTTTAGGTTTAAATCCTTATCCGGTCTTTAGTAAATTTCAGGACTGTTCAATATTTTAAATAAAAAAACAAATGACCCCTTAGTCTAACAACTTTCATTATACTTATTTGGATTAAATATTATTTCTTCTTTTAATTAATACGAAAAAGATTGAAACAAAAACTTTATTTGCAGGTTGTGTTTTCCAATTTAGAGGCCTTAAAACTCTGTTCGATTAATTTTGAAAAGATTTGGCACAATGAACTTCCAGCAATATCTTCTTGCTTTCAATGTTTAAGGCAATTGAGCATTGAGGAGTGCAGCAATTTAAAAGTTGTATTTTCATCTTCTACGGTAAAGTTATCTTCCTTATCTTTACTTATAGTTATTTTCAACCATATTTTTCTTTATTTCTTACTTTAATAGTTAATGATATGAGTAATATATGTAGGTTGCATTCCCTTCTTTGGAAGAATTAAAAATTTCTAAAATGATTGACTTGGAGATGATATGGCCCAATCAACTTTGCAACGATTCATTTTGCAATCTAAAATCATTGGAAGTCAGAAGGTGCAATAAGTTATTGACTATTTTTCAATCTAATATGGTTGAAAGAGTCACGAGGCTAGAGTACTTAACTATCAATGATTGTGATTTGGTAGAAAAGATATTTGATCTCCAAGGGGTAGATTATGAAGAATCACATCCTGCAAAAGAAACTCTATTACGAGAACTGGATTTTAACGGTCTACCAAAATTGAAGCAAATATGGAATAAAGATCCACAAAAAATGTTCTCATTTCAAAAGCTAAACAATGTCAAAGTTCATCATTGTACGAGTCTGAAATATTTGTTTCCGGCCTCTATTGCCGAGAGTCTTTTGGAACTTGAAAGGCTTTATGTGCACCATTGTGGAGTGGAGGAGATTGTTACGGATGATCAAGGAGAAGTAAATGTAGCTGCTACATTTGTCTTTTCACGAATAACCTCTTTGGAGTTCAATCAGTTAACTCGATTCAAAACTTTCTATCGTGGAGTACATACATCACAATGGCAGAACTTAAAAAGGTTAACCGTGTGTGGTTGTGAACAAGTTGAGTTATTTGCTTCAAAATTATTCAACTTCCAAGAAAATAATGAGGTACAAGATTCGTTTCTTCTTTTTAAATAGTAAAAAGAGTCAAAAAAGGAAGCTATGAACTTCCGAAATATTGCCCATACACAAAATATGACCGGATTCATATATGAGATTAGATTTAATTGGAATTAATTAAATTAGATTAGATTGAATAATATATGATTGTCCCTTTGGGCGATATACATAACAACAAATTGACTAGACTAAAACTATTTGGCGTACGTGCTGGATGGGATTAATAGGATTTGAGTTTGACATGAGATTTGATGAGATTAGTGTTCAATGAGACTGACAGTAGATTAATATATAAGTATATATATATATGATGAAATATGAGATTGGATTGATTGAATATGATCGGATTGAATGAATTATAGAAGGGGTAAGTAATGATAAACAAGTGGGGTTTATGCTAAGAATCAGGATTCTAAACTCTTTATCTTATATTAATTATTATATTGCTAATCATATAGTTAAATATAATATAAAATTTTATATAAAATATATAAATTTTATATAAACTGTTTAATTTAATTTATTGTCTAAATACATTAATATATATATTACATTACATATGTTTTAATCTATTTAATTTTTACATTATTATGCAAATAGGAAGTGTATTATAGTGGCCCATGAGGCTGCTAAGTTTGCATTTTCTCTTGTGGAGTCTATTGTCTTGTATGATGCTATACCTGATTGGCTCTGTAGTTTGGCCATGTCTGATTTACACCAATGTACTAATTCTTTGTTGTTTGAATGAATAAATATTTTACTTTCAAAATAAAAAATAAAAAAAATATTGGAGCATTAATAATTATTTGATTTAAATATTGATTTTTATCTTATACACAGTTAATTTATTTTTTTGTTCTTTAAATATACACCTTATATCCAATTAGTTTCTTTATTATTTTTTAAATAAATATATCCATGATAATTATTTTCGATTAGAATTGAAAAGAATATTAGTAATAATTAAGGTGGCTTGAACATTGCAGGTCAAATTCCCTAGCTTAGAAGAAATTGAAATTTCCGAGTCAAATAACTTGAAGATACTATGGCAGAAGGGAGTTATGGAGTCTTTTTGCAATTTAAAATCTGTGAAAGTTAGTCGTTGCAATGAACTGTTGACCATCTTTCAGTTTAATACACTTGAAGGATTGTCAATGCCGAAGTCCTTAAGTGTTTATGACTGTGCTTCAGTAGAAGAGATTTTTGATCTCCAAAAGGTAAACTTTGAAGAATCTCATTCTAGAGCAATAATGTATCCTTTACAAAAGCTAACTATCCATGGGCTACCAAACTTGAAGCACATATGGAATAGGGATCCTCAAGCAGGGTTGTCCTTCGAAAACCTACAGGAAGTGTCTGTTTCTGATTGTCGAAGTCTGAAAGATATTTTTCCAGCCTCCATTGCAAGGAGTCTATCACAACTTGTAGAGCTTAATGTGTACGAATGTGGAAAACTGGAGGAGATTGTTGCCAAGGAAGGAGAAGCAAAAGAAGCTGCTAGATTTGTGTTTCAGAAAGTAACCTCCATCGCCCTCAGTAATTTACCTGAACTTAGAACTTTCTATCGTGGGGTGCATTCTTCAAAATGGGAGGTTTTAAAGGAGTTGAAAGTGGTTAATTGTGACAAAATAGAGTTATTAGCATCGCAATTATCTTGCTTCCAAGAAAATAATATTGAGAAGAGCTATATTGATATTTCAATGCAACCACCTTTCTTTTCGGTTGAAAAGGTATTAGACCCACTTCTTTACAAACCAATTTATTTATCTTTTCATTTACAATTTTGAAAGGTCAATTAAAATTACTTGCGAACAAGTATAAACATGCAAATGTTAATCAGAAACTCTATCTATTTTGCTTTGCATTGGCGTAGGAGAAGAGCTTATAAAAATTTTAATTTTAATTTTTTATCATAATATTAATTAGAGATATTAACTAGATCCTTAAATGGCTAAATTTATACAATTATTGAATCCTCTTCTATATATGGCATGTTAAATATATGTAAATCATTTGATATTAGGCATTTTCCATGTTTTCTAATGGTGACTATTGTGACGATTAGTAAGTGCATCCATATGTGAATGCAATATAATTGTTAAAATCTAATCAAATTGAAAATCCATGTCAATCCAGACAAGCAGGATTTGAATTAGGCCTAACTTAGTCCTTTTATTTCCCTTTTAAAAGGATATGAGCTTTTGTGAACATAACTGTGTTTGCATTTTTTTTTTTTTTTTTTTTTATTGATTTGTCACCAGGATTCTTTCCCCATCTTGGAAAAACTGATATTAATTGGAGGAGGTGCCCGGATGATGTTACAGTTTTCAGAAGAGCTCTTTTGCAATCTTAAATTTCTTCAGGTCTACAACGATAAATCAATAGTACTCTTCCCACTTCGTATCCTTCAAAGATTTTGCCATCTACATGAGCTTCATCTCAAATGTAGTTCATACAAAGAGATATTTTCGTATGAAGAGGATGAAACACATGTTGGGGTGGACTCCAAACTGGACATGGTTCTTTCAAAACTTGATAAGTTAACAGTACGTGATTGTCAAAACTTGATTCAGCTAGTGCCATCCTGGACATCTTTCGAAAATCTAACAGTTTTGAAGGTCTGGAGTTGCAATGGATTGAAGAACCTGATGACGTCCTCAACAGCCAAAACGTTGGTGCAACTCAGAGAAATGGAAATAGGATACTGCAAGTCAATGATAGAAGTAGTAGCAAAGGGAGGAGATGTAACAGATGACAAGATTATTTTCAGCAAATTGAGGACTTTAACACTTGGTGATTTACCAAGTCTTTCATGCTTCTGCTCTGAAAATTACACTTTTGAATTACCATCTTTGGAAGAAATAAATGTGTACAGATGCCCCGAGATGAAGTATTTCTCCTTAGGAGACATAACCACACGGATATTACAGAAAGTAAGGAGAGGCTCCATGAACTATCCAATATTAGAGGGTGGCCTGAATACCACCATACAAAAGACACATAATTCAAGGTACATGTATAGTTGGAGATCACCGCAAGGCAACTAAGTTTGTTAAAATGTCTTCTAACCTCACCTCTTCAGTTACTTGCTTTTTGCTCCTTAATTTTCTAATTTCTTATCGTTCTCTGTTTTTCATTGTCTTTAGATTATTCGTGGGTCCCGAAGACGGAGTATTACTTTAGAACTCTTATTTATGGAAAGATTAAACAAACAAATGAGTAAGTATTGAGAAACTTAAAAGTTTCTTATTCCCTTAATTTTGTGGATTTTTTTTTTTTATTTCTTAACAAATAATTCGGGTTTTGACACGACTCAATGGTGCAAGTGTGAAGAGCATACCATTGGACCAAGAACATTTATTATACAAAAGACTTTTATACCACTGTTAACCATATTTGGCAGCTACACTAACCAGGTGCCTCTTGCTCTCTCCCCTTGTACCTATTCAAACAGATGACGCCATATACTATCAAGTCCCACTGCTTCATATATCGAATAGAAGGTAAGAAATACATCTTCTCCGATGTGCAAACACTTACAGTTTACTGAATTTTAATTAAATCAAGTTTTCCATTTGAGTTCCATGAATTTATTTTCATTTTTGCTGTATGTGAAACCATTTATGAGTAATTAAAAAAACCATTTATGAGAGTGGGCTATATCCTCTTGAGACAACCAAATTGAATCTATTTAAGAAATGCATAAAGTGAAATTTCTATATAGCTCATGCTTTCAACTTTTATATATATATATATATATATTTCGTGTTACAGACGAAGTCCTACAGATGATTGGTGCCAGTCCTACGCAACATATGGAGTAAGGTCGTGAAACATTGCGGCTCATGTTATTCGTATCAAAGTCAGATGTGCGAGGTTCTTTTGCTTATACATGCATGGTTTTGCTTTAGCTTTTCCTTCATAATAATGTTGCTGCTACTAAAGTACGACCATTGTAATCTAATTGCAGTGACCCCACGCTGCCATATTGGTTGGCACATTTAAAATTTATTTGAAGTATTCTGCATTTGTTGAGAGGTTTATATGTATGAATTTCTCAATTGCTATTTGATGAAACTATTCCATGAACTGGTGTGTTTAAAGGTCTTCTAATTAGTCTCGCTAAAGTTCTTTTCTTCTGCTGTGATCGCACACACATCACACTCAACCCCACATTTTCATAAATTATAATCATGAACATTAGTGGTCTGTAAGTAACTGCATTGGTGATAATATTTGTGTGAAAAATAGTCCTCATATTTATCGATGATAATGCAGAAGGATGACCCCAGTAACATGCAATTGTAAGACGGATTATTATCCTAATACTTTAAAAATAGTTGTTATTTTGCTCCTCGGGTCTATCTATTTTTGAATTTACAGTACTTATGATGAGACCTTTTACAATTTTCATGGTTTGGTCTTTTGAAAACTTTGGTTTTAATTATGTTTATCTATAGTTATAGGTTATTCTGTTTTTGGGTTTTAAGGGCCCTTTCGGTGGACCGTTGTGATAAATAGGAGAATATGATCTGTTTCCTGTCATTACTACCAAACGAATTGAAGTTATTGGATTTTTCTATTGGGATTTGGGAGAGATTATGATGTACACGACAATGAAGTGATTGATGACATTTTTTTTTCTAATGAATGTGTATCTTCTCTTTCTTTTTTTGGTTATATAAAGAAAAGATGGCAAACTTAGTGAATCAACGTACCACTTATTTGTGTAACTACTGTATTGTTGTATTAAGGTCACCATTATTACACTCTTTAGGGCGAAGCCAGAATTTTAGCTTTGGGGGGGCCAATCCAACACAAAAACTAATATTCTAGGTCACGCAACACAAATCTCGCACCTGATACTTTTTACCAAAATGTAAGTTCATTATGTGTTAAAGGTAATGATACAAATAAATTAAATATGCCGCTGTTTTATATCTAGAGAATTATCTATAATCAAATTATTATTATTATTATTATTTTTTTTTTTTTGCGATTTCTATTTTAATTACATAATCAAGATCGTGTGTGAGTAATTACATAATTATAGACAAGATGAGATACGTTCAATTGTAAGCACCTTTTTTTATATACAAGAGGTTATGAGTTCGAGTCATACCCCCTCTCCAATCCCAAAATATTGTAATAGTTCAAAAAAAAAAAATAATAATAAAATTAACCTAACAAAAAACATTAATAAATGATGCAGCAACATCTGGTATATTGAATTACTTGGATCACACGGGTGGCAGTGAAGAATGATAGCAAAATGGGAATTCTGGCTGAAAGGGGGCGTGACTTGGCAAGTTGTGTTGACATGGAATAAAGGGGGCAGCTGCTGTGAGCTGACCGTTTGGGCTCCTTAGTATTTTAGGATTCAAATTCCTTTTCGTAGTCCTTTTTATTTAGGAGTTGTTTATTTTCCTAGTTAGGAATTCTTTTAGTTTTTAGTTTAGAATTTGATTCCTTGTGGGAATTAATTTACTGTTTTCCTATTTAAGTTGCTGGAATCCTATTCGTTTGGAGGGTTGATTTATTAATAAAATTTCAGAGATAGTTTTCTCAAATCCAATTACTACATTCTTTGCGAAGTTTGGAGTTCTTGAAGCCTGACAATAATCCTTCGTGCGCGAAGTTGATTATTTTCAGTAGGTTACTTTTCGAATTAGTCTCGCGAGTTTTTCTCATATAGCTTCCGCTACACCAATAAAGATAGTCGTAAACTCCCAACCGAATGCAGCAATTATCAGCGCTGATCGAATTTTCTGTACATAATCGTCAATTGCTACAGGTAACTATTGGATTGCTACCAGTGATAATTCAATAGATATATGTAGCTGTTAGATTGCTTCCGATTGTAATCGACGATCTCGTATAGAAAATCCTGTACTTGACTGACCTAATAGTTCAATATTTATTTAGCTTATTTTAGACTTTCTAGTGAAATCTAAATAAATAATAATAAGTATATATAATTCACACACATTAATAATGAATGAAATAATAGGTAATTAAAATCTTAAAATGAATTGATTTTGATTTTGTTTCTATTTTCGTTGTTAATGGAATTGTAGGAAAAATTATCAATTCATTTATAAAACAATTGAAAATTGTTGTGATTTGATTGGTTGGGGGGGCCATGGCCCCTATGGGCCCCCCCTTGAATTCGCCCCTGAGTCTCCCACCATTATTGGTCAAAATCTTGGCGAGCTTTAGGCTCATGGAGAGAAAATCTTCATGTTGGGGCATGTTCTCACATCTATTTTATCTAAAGACGGGAATTTGAAACTGTAATTCCCGGAGCAGAAGCTGGTAAGATTTGACAAACAAGAAAGCAACAACCGCTTCAACTTGTTGAAAATAATGTCATCAGTTGTCACATCACCCTCATTTGCTACTACTTCTATCATCATTTTGCATTCTTGAATGCTGATTTTGATGAGTTGCACCATACTTTTGACTGTTGAGTACGTTACCAAGTTTATCAATCCATCACAATTACATACATCTAGAGTTGTTAGGTTGCGGAAATATGTTGAGAACGGCACTAGATTGATCAGATTGTGACAATATAGTACATTTAGAATTTCAAGATTTTGAAGAATCATGTCCATCTCAGGGTTTCGTTTCCACATCTGATTCAGATCAAGAAGCACACACAACATTAAATCTTGTGAAAGTGTCCCAGCATGTTTCTGGACCTCTTCATATGAGAATATTTCTTTGTATTCTCAACACGAGGTTTTGTAGATTGTGAAATCTTTGAAGCAAGCCAAGTGGAAAGACATCAGATTTATCATTCATCATGTGAAGAATTTTTAGTTTGTGAAACAGATCTTCTGGAAACTGGCCCTGCAATGTCATTGACATGTCCTTTATGCTCATTGTCAATATCTTCAAGTTGAGGATGACCTGCTGACCAATCAGAAAGAAGCAATCAGTCTACGCAAAATGTCCGAAATCAAAATCCTTAATTAAGACAGATGTAGCAGACTAGCAGTACAACTTTAGGTGATTTGGGTAATGAAAAATACTCCATTCAGAGGAATGGCAGCTTCCACTTTGTCTGCAGACATCATTAACAGTTAAATGAATCTTCATACCTTTTCAACCAAAAACAGGGATTCTTGAGCTCCGATATCAAGTTGACATATCTTTACGTGGTCACAATGATACACCATCAACTTCATTAACATTGGGCATTCTGAAGTATGGATTCCCTGATACAAAGTTCTAAGTTTGGGTAGTTCCCAGAGTTTCAGGTAAGTAACCCGTGGAAAGATAAAACCAGTTGCTGATGTTTCTCCTCCTTCCTCCGCAACAATCTCCCTCACAATTACATACATCTAGAGTTGTTAGGTTGCGGAAATATGTTGAGAACGGCACTAGATTGATCAGATTGTGACAATATAGTACATTTAGAATTTCAAGATTTTGAAGAATCATGTCCATCTTAGGGTTTCGTTTCCACATCTGATTCAGATCAAGAAGCACACACAACATTAAATCTTTTATCTGTGAAAGTGTCCCAGCATGTTTCTGGACCTCTTCATATGAGAATATTTCTTTGTATGAACTAATACTCAACACGAGGTTTTGTAGATTGTGAAATCTTTGAAGCAAGCCAAGTGGAAAGACAGCAGATTTATCATTCATCATGTGAAGAATTTTTAGTTTGTGAAACAGATCTTCTGGAAACTGGCCCTGCAATATCATTGACATGTCCTTTATGCTCATTGTTAATATCTTCAAGTTGAGGATGACCTGCTGACCAATCAGTCTACGCAAAATGTCCGAAATCAAAATCCTTAATTAAGACAGATGTTGCAGACTAGCAGTACAACTTTAGGTGATTTGGGTAATGAAAAATACTCCATTCAGAGGAATGGCAGCTTCCACTTTGTCTGCAGACATCATTAACAGTTAAATGAATCTTCATACCTTTTCAACCAAAAACAGGGATTCTTGAGCTCCGATATCAAGTTGACATATCTTTACGTGGTCACAATGATACACCATCAACTTCATTAACATTGGGCATTCTGAAGTATGGATTCCCTGATACAAAGTTCTAAGTTTGGGTAGTTCCCAGAGTTTCAGGTAAGTAACCCGTGGAAAGATAAAACCAGTTGCTGATGTTTCTCCTCCTTCCTCCGCAACAATCTCCCTCACAATTACATACATCTAGAGTTGTTAGGTTGCGGAAATATGTTGAGAACGGCACTAGATTGATCAGATTGTGACAATATAGTACATTTAGAATTTCAAGATTTTGAAGAATCATGTCCATCTTAGGGTTTCGTTTCCACATCTGATTCAGATCAAGAAGCACACACAACATTAAATCTTTTATCTGTGAAAGTGTCCCAGCATGTTTCTGGACCTCTTCATATGAGAATATTTCTTTGTATGAACTAATACTCAACACGAGGTTTTGTAGATTGTGAAATCTTTGAAGCAAGCCAAGTGGAAAGACAGCAGATTTATCATTCATCATGTGAAGAATTTTTAGTTTGTGAAACAGATCTTCTGGAAACTGGCCCTGCAATATCATTGACATGTCCTTTATGCTCATTGTTAATATCTTCAAGTTGAGGATGACCTGCTGACCAATCAGTCTACGCAAAATGTCCGAAATCAAAATCCTTAATTAAGACAGATGTTGCAGACTAGCAGTACAACTTTAGGTGATTTGGGTAATGAAAAATACTCCATTCAGAGGAATGGCAGCTTCCACTTTGTCTGCAGACATCATTAACAGTTAAATGAATCTTCATACCTTTTCAACCAAAAACAGGGATTCTTGAGCTCCGATATCAAGTTGACATATCTTTACGTGGTCACAATGATACACCATCAACTTCATTAACATTGGGCATTCTGAAGTATGGATTCCCTGATACAAAGTTCTAAGTTTGGGTAGTTCCCAGAGTTTCAGGTAAGTAACCCGTGGAAAGATAAAACCAGTTGCTGATGTTTCTCCTCCTTCCTCCGCAACAATCTCCCTCACTCCACAGTTGGACAAATCAAGTTCTTCAAGTTGCAAGAGATTCCTGTCAATGGAGGCTGGAAAGAGATTTTTCAGACTCCAACACTTGGAGACTCTCACTACATGTAGATTTTGAAAGGAGAGCATTCCTTGGGGATCCTTATTCCATATGTGCTTTAATTTTGGGTAGACTATGTATAAACAATTTTCTTAGCTGAGTAACTGTCACAGAATGCGATTCTTCAAAAATTATCCCTTGGATTTCAAATATCTCTTGTAGTGAACCACAGTCGATAACAATTAGAAACTCTAGTCTTGAGAGTCTTCCACACATTTTGGACAAAAACAGTCTCAATAGCTTATTGCAGGAGTTAACTTCCATTAATCTCAATTTGCAAAAGGAATTCTCAGCAAGTTGGTTCTGCCATATCATCTTCAAGTTATCCAAGTGAGAAATTATCAAATTATAGGAATACAAATCAAATTATTGAAGGTTTCTACCTTTCTGACCTAAAAGAGTGGTTGGTGTGCTGGAGCATCAAGTTGGCCCTCCGCCGTAGTTTCCTGGTAGCTCGGATGTTTTGAAACCAATATCTTTACTCTGTCACAATGATACAATTCCAACTTCTTTAGCATCGGCCATTCTGAAATATGTATTCCAGGGTAAAAATTTCTAAGTTCAGCTAGTTTGCAGAGTCTCAAGGAGGTCATTGTCAGGAACGAAGGAAGAAAGAGGGGATTTTTGGATTGTATCTCTTTCACCTGATTAGGGATTTGAGAAGTATGATTTGGGGATTTTTCAGACAGCAAACATTTAAGGGAGGCAGGTTATATTCTGGTCCAATTTGGACTCAGGCGGGCCAAATTGGAGTCCTGGACTCTTGGATCCGAAGCACTTTGGGCCTTGGGTCACAATTGCATTTTTACATTTTACTTGACAGCTTTAGTAAATTGTTTTTCCTGTGTTCATTTACAGTGAGCCTCTCTCACGAGATTATTCCAGGCCACTTGTCATTTGCTTTGTTTAAATAGTCTGTCTCTAACAAGAAATGGATATCGAATTTTACAACAAACTTCTCTCTCATACAATTCTGTTTTCTCTCAAATCTCTCTCTCCTCTCTTCCCTCTCAACATCAAAGTCACGAATTCTTTTCTTCAATTTCTTCTGCAACAATCAAGTTTTGAAGGGCATTACAAACTTGGTATCAGAGCTTTCTATCCTGCAACCTGTGGCAATGGTGGAAGGAACCAGACAAAATCAGTATATAGAGAGCAGATTCTCGGAAATGGATGAAAAGAATCAAGTCTTAGATGGGAAAATCGAAATGGTTGAAGTGAAACTACAGAAGTTAGATGATGGGATGAATGAATTCAGATCTGAATTGGCTGATCAACGAGCACAAATAACTAAAGTTCCTGAGATACTCACCAACAAATCTAGTCATGAGAACTTGGAGGACAGAGGAAAAGGAATTCTCGGTTCCGCTCCTGCTGGATCAAGCAACGTTTCTGGCTCCCATAGGCAGCAAGGCCAAGCTCTTCCTGCAACCAAGGTAACAACTGATACTCAATTTAAACCTCCGAAATTAAATTTTCCTAAGTTTGACGGTGTGGATCCTAGAGCTTGGATCAAGAAGTGTGAGAGGTTTTTCCTAATATACCCTGTGGATCCTGAAAAGAAAGTTTTGGTGGCCTCCATACATTTCGAAAAAAAAGCGGAGACATGGTTCCAGTCCTTTTATGCAACCAAAGGAGATATAGGATGGGAAGAATTTACAGAGTCTCTATTGGTGAGATTCTTGGATTTAGAGCAAGAAGATGTAGTAGGAGAGTTTTTGAGACTCAAGCAGGTCACCACAGTAACGGATTTTCAGGATCGATTTGAAGACTTACAACCTAGGCTAATAGCTAAGAATATAGGGCTTAGTGATGGATTTTTCTTAGCTTGCTTTGTGAGTGGACTGAAGACTGAAATTAGAAATGCAGTGAAGATGTTCAAACCTACAAACCTAAACTCAGCCATTGAATTAGCCCGACTACAAGAGGTAGCCTTAGAGCCGAAGAAAATGATGAGACCCTGGCCCAACAAAACCCCACACCACACCACACCTAATGTCATACCCTCCACCACTAAATGGAACCCAGGAACACCAAAATGGGGACCCTCACTCCACCAACACAATCCACCTAGCCAAAATCAGAGGAAACTAGAAACATTTCCCATCAGAAGGTTGTCACCTGCAGAGATGACAGCAAGGAGGGAAAATGGGTTGTGTTATAACTGCGACGAAGTATACACCATCGGGCATCATTGTGCCAAAAGGCAAATTTACATGCTCAGAGGAGAAGAAGACAGTGAAGAAGAGGAGGAAGAAGTGGAAAACATGAAGAGTAATGAAGAACTTACAGTGTTAAGGGAGGAAGAGATGACTATCTCACACCAAGCACTGGCTGGGGGCAGTAAGGGCATCCAAACCATTAAGTTAAGGGGACTTGTGAAGAATAGGGAGGTCACCATCCTGGTGGACAGTGGTTCCACTCACAATTTTCTGGATCCGGAGACTGCGAAATTCACTGGGGTAGAGGTGGAGAACACAAACCTATTGTGGGTAACTGTAGGTGGGGGAGGCAAAATAAGTAGCCAAGCCAAATGCCCTGTGTTCACTTGGACTTTACAAGGGGTCAATTTCACCACAGAAATGAGAATTCTGTCTTTAGGGGGTTGTGATGCAGTACTAGGCATGCAGTGGATCCAAGAAGTGGGACCGATCCTATTGGATGCTAAACAATTAAGTATGAGTTTCCAGAAGGATAACCGGTGGATCACCCTACAAGGTATCCAGGAGAATGGGAAGCTGCAACTGATGGAGGGAAAAAGAATCGCCAACCAACTGAGCAAGGCCCAGTTGAGAGCAGAGCCAATAATACAGCTATACTCACTGGACATGGAGAAAGAAGAGTAAACTGTCCCTGAAATTCTGCTTCCCACACTAGAGGAATTTTCAGAAATCTTTGAGGAACCTAAGTCTTTACCTCCTAAACGTTCCAAGGACCACCACATTCCTTTAGAACCCAATAGCAAACCCATAAACGTCCGATCCTACAGATACCCCTTTGTCTAGAAAAATGAGATAGAAAGGATAGTCAAAGAAATGCTAACTAGTGGAGTGATCTGGCCAAGCAATAGCCCTTTTGCATCTCCTATACTGCTGGTAAAGAAGAAAGATGGTACTTGGCGTTTTTGTTTGGATTACAGGGAGTTGAACAGATTAACGATCAAGGATAAATTTCCCATTCCAATAATTGATGAACTATTGGATGAGTTACATGGAGCAGGGGTGTTTTCCAAACTAGACTTAAGGGCAGGTTATCATCAGATACGGGTGGCTGAAGAGGATGTGCACAAAACTGCCTTCAGGACCCATCAAGGTCACTACGAATTCAGAGTTATGCCTTTTGGCTTGACAAATGCCCCGGCAACTTTTCAGAGCATAATGAATGAGGTATTTCAGCCTTACTTACGCAAAATGATACTCGTTTTTTTTGACGACATACTAATCTACAGTAAAAGCATGGAAGAACACGTTGAACATCTTAGGATAGCTCTTGCCATACTAAGGGACCACCAGTTGTATGTAAAGAGAAGCAAGTGTGAATTCGAAAAGACTGAATTAGAGTACCTAGGTCATATAATCTCTGCCACAGGGGTTTCAGCTGACCAGAAGAAAATACAGGGCATGCTAGATTGGCCTACTCCCACTACTATTAAGGCTTTGAGAGGGTTCTTAGGCCTTACGGGGTATTACTGAAAATTTGTATGGGGATACGGGGTCATTAGCAAACCTTTGACAGAATTACTTAAGAAAAACAGCTTTGAATGGGGTAAGCCAGCCAATACTGCCTTCGAAACTTTAAAGAAAGCTATGACTACCACTCCAGTGTTGACCCTACCAGATTTCTCACAGCCATTTACAGTGGAGACAGACGCATGTGACGTGGGAATTGGGGCAGTACTGATGCAGAGAGGAAGACCATTGTCTTTCATCAGCAAAGCCCTTCCACCTAGGAAGTTAGGCCTCTCTACATACGAAAAAGAATTGTTAATTTGTGTATATTAGCTGTCCTAGATATTAGAGAGATATTAGGGATTCAGTTTGTATTTATTTATTTTATTTCCTATTTTTTTTGTTTCCTAATTTAGTAGCTAGTTTTATGGGATCTGATTCTCTAATTAAGAGAAACTGATTCTTAGAAGTTTGTAACCCTAGGACTGCTGTGTATATAACTGCAGCTTTGTACATAATAAAATTTAAGGCAAATAGCCGAATTCTTCATGGTATCAGAGCACTCTCTGAGATCCTAAATATCAACACCAAACACATCATGTCTAACGATTCCAAAGATGGTACTTCCGGTTCAAAGCCTCCAAAACTTGATAGTCATAGTGGTGGTGGAGGCTCTGACCAAAACTCATCCCATCATAATCTTCTTATCATTGGTCATAAACTGACCGGAAAAAATTATCTTCAATGGTCCAAGTCTGTTCTCATCTTCATCCGAGGAAAAGGGAAGGATGACTATCTCTTAGGGACTATCGATAAACCAGCCAAGGAAGATGCGGGTTATCATCAATGGAAAATCGATAACAACCTGGTTATGTCCTGGCTTCTCAACTCCATGGAGAATGAAATCAGTGAAAATTTTTTGCTGTATGACACAGCGCAAGAAATCTGGGATGCTGCCAAGGAAACATTCTCCACATCTGATAATACAGCAGAATTATTTGCTGTAGAGGGCATCTTACATGATCTGCGCCAAGGTGATGATTCTGTCACTAGCTATTTTACTAAACTTTCACGCTTATGGCAGCAGGTTGATACCTTTGAGAATGACAAATTCGAGAATCCCAAAGATGAAATCACTCACAAGAAGAGTATCGAGAAAAAGAGAGTTTTCAAATTTCTTCTTGGTCTCAACAGGAATCTCGATGATGTGAGAGGCAGAGTCATGGCAATCAAACCCTTACCAACTCTACGTGAAGCTTTCTCTGAAGTAGTCCGGGAAGAGAGCCGTCGAAAGGTAATGCTGAGGGCTGACAGTGACAGTTCTCAGGCTGAAGGAAGTGCACTTGCAGTCCATGGCAGCCACACTTCTTCGGATGGTAGGCAGAAACGGGGTGGCCGTCCATGGTGTGATCACTGCAGGAGACCTGGGCACTACAAGGACACATGCTGGAAAATACATGGCAAGCCAACCGACTGGAAGCCGAAATTTGAAAGAGAAGGCAAAGGTAATACTGCTGTTAGCGGCGAATCATTGTCAAAAGCCGATATTTTCAACAAGGATCAGTTAGATCTTCTCAAGCAAATTATCAACCAGCAAACCTCTTCCTCTATCGCAACTGGTTCAGTGGCACAGACAGGTAATTTTTCAATGGCCTCGCATGTGAAACAGGAGAGTGATCATTCTTGGATTGTGGATTCAGGGGCATCGGATCACATGACAGGTGATGCTAGAATTTTCAGCACTTTTAAAACATGTGATGATAGCCTAAAAGTTAGAATAGCAGATGGTTCCCTTTCCAAGGTGACGGGTATTGGTACAATAAGGGTTACAGATAGCATTACTCTCACATCTGTGTTGCTAGTCCCTAATCTCGACTGCAATTTGTTATCTATTGGTAAGTTAACACGAGATCTACAATGTGTTGCTAAATTTTTCCCTAATGTATGTGTTTTTCAGGACTTGGATTCGGGGAAGACGATTGGCAGTGCTAGGATTTGTTCCGGTCTATACTACCTCAAGGCAACTTCTGTTGTGGCAAGAAAATCCAAAGTGGCTACTAGTGAAAAGGTGGATCACAGTCTTTGTTTTTCTTCAAATTCCGATAGGGATAGGACTATAATGATGTGGCATTTCCGTTTAGGACATCCTAGTTTTATGTATCTTTCAAAACTTTTCCCTGATCTATTTAATAATAAAAGTCCTCTCTCTTTTCAATGTGAAGTGTGTCAGTATGCTAAACATACAAGAAATGTTTATCCAAGTCTTCCATATCGCAACTCTAAACCGTTTTCTATCATTCATAGTGATGTCTGGGGTCCTTCCAGGGTCCCTAACATCATAGGTGCCAGGTGGTTTATCTCCTTCATAGATGACCATACTAGGCTCACATGGATATTCTTAATGAAGGAAAAATCAGAAGCAACCCAAAATTTTTAAGAATTTCAAAAATATGATCCAAGTTCAATTTCAAACTTGTATTCAAATTTTGAGAACTGATAATGGGAGAGAATATTTCAATTCAACTCTTGCAAATACTTATCGGAGGAGGGTATCATTCATTAAAGTTCATGTGTGGATACCCCTCAACAGAATGGAATAGCTGAGAGAAAGAATCGCCATATTCTTGAGGTTGCTAGAGCTTTATTGTTTTCTACTCATATGCCAAAAACGTTTTGGGGGGAGGCAGTTCTTACAGCTGGTTATCTTATTAATCGGCTGCCATCAAATGTTTTAAAATTTACTACCCCATGTCAAGTACTTAAACATTTTTATCCCAACACTCAAGTTTTCTATGACATCCCTCCTAAGATATTTGGTTGCACTGTCTATGTGCACATTTACAATCATCAAAGGTCAAAGTTAGACCCAAAATCAATCAAATGTGTCTTTGTTGGATATTCTCCTAATAAAAAGGAATATAAATGTTATAGTACTGCTACAAAACGTTTTTATCATACTATGGATGTTTCCTTCTTTGAGAATACTTCCGTTTTTAGCAAAACTGATATTCAAAGGGGGGAATCAAATCATGAAGAATATAATTCTTTCTTTCCCGAGTTTGATGTGATTTCTTCCCATAAAATTCTGCCATCTAATTTAAGTCCTAGGCAGCCGCATCATGCTAGTTCTAGTCAACCAAATCTCATCTTGCCTAATTCGGTTGATTCCTCTAATCACTCTATCAGTCCTAATCAGAATAGGTCTCCTAGTCATCATCAACCTTCCACCTCTAATCCAGCTGAGTTCCCAAATCAGATTGAGTCTCACAACTTTAATCAATCTTAACAAATCAGTGAAATCAGCCCACTAAATACATCCAAAACCTATTCACCTAAGCCTTCTAGTCCTCCTAAAAATGTAATTGTCTATCACAGAAGAAACAAGCCACAACAGCCCACAGATCAAACAAATCCAACACCAGTCCATGACTCACAACCGGATTTGTCAGTCCTGGAAAGTAACAGACAGCAACAGCCAGTAGAACCTGAGGAAAGTGTGAGTACTCTGATTCCCGAAACAACTTCTACTATTTCTGATCAATCTATTGCACTTTGAAAAGGTTATAGGGAATGCAGGGATCGTCATTTGTACCCCATGAACAGATATGTAGCGTATGATGGCCTCTCACCTGGGTTCAGAAGTTTCATTACAAAGCTGGCAGATGTTTCAATTCCCAAAACTATTCAAGAAGCCTTGTCAATCCCGGAATAGAAAAAGGCTGTCATGGAAGAGGTTCAGGCCTTAGAAAAGAATGGAACCTGGGAACTGTCTGAGTTATCAAAGGGTAAAAATCCAGTGGGTTGCAAGTGGGTATTTACGGTTAAAACCAAAGCCGATGGAAGCATTGAGAGATTTAAGGCAAGGTTGGTAGCAAAGGGGTTCACACAATCATTTGGCATTGATTATCAGAAGACCTTCGCACCTGTGGCTAAACTTAATACAGTTAGGGTACTCTTATCATTGGCAGCCAATCTTGATTGGCCTCTATGCCAGCTAGACGTGAAAAACGCCTTCCTCAATGGAGATTTAGCGGAAGAGGTCTATATGGAGGTTCCGCCAGGTTTGGAGACAGCTGCAACAATAAATAAAGTTTGCAGGTTAAAGAGGTCCTTGTATGGCCTGAAACAATCACCTCGGGCCTGGTTCGAAAGGTTCACTCAAGTTCTAAAGAAACATGGGTATGGGCAATGTCAATCCGACCATACCATGTTTATCAAGCATGCAGAAAATGGGCAGCGAGCAATCCTAATTGTTTATGTGGACGACATTATTCTAACAGGTGATTTTTTGGATGAAATACCAAGGTTAAAGTGCTGGCTGTCTAGTGAGTTTGAAATCAAGGACTTGGGACATCTTAGATACTTTCTTGGGATGGAGGTAGCTTGTTCAAAAGGAGGCATTCTGATTTCCCAAAGAAAGTATGTTTTGGACTTACTTCAAGAAACAGGGATGATTGATTGCAAACCGGCCGAGACTCCCATGGACACAACAATGAAGCTTGGGACTGATAGAGAGAGTGCTCCGGTTGATAAAGGAAGGTATCAACGGCTTGTGGGAAAACTAATTTACTTGTCACACACAAGACCGGATATAGCCTTCCCAGTGAGTTTAGTGAGTCGGTTCATGAACAGTCCAACCGAAGAGCACATGACAGCAGTTCAAAGGATACTCAGGTATTTGAAATTAACTCCTGGAAAGGGTTTATTTTTCAGGAAAACTACAACTAGGGAGGTGATTGTACATTCGGATGCTGATTGGGCTGGTTCAATCACAGATCGACGGTCAACTTCAGGGTATTGCACTACAGTTTGGGGCAACCTAACTACATGGAGGAGTAAGAAGCAGTCTGTTGTTGCCCGAAGCAGTGCGGAAGCAGAACTTCGTGCAATGGCACACGGGATCTGTGAAGGGCTTTGGATTAAAATGGTTCTATCCGATTTGAGAATAACCATAGAGGAGCCTATTAGTATGTTCTGTGACAATCAAGCTACTGTTAGCATTGCAAAGAATCCGACTCATCATGATCGAACCAAGCATATTGAGATAGATCGACATTTTATCAAGGAAAAGGTTGACTGTGGTATACTTAAATTAATTTACATTCCAACAAATCAGCAGGCTGCTGACATCTTAACTAAAGCACTCCCATGTGACAGATTTGAAGATTTGAGCAACAAGCTGGGCATGATAAACATCTACAACCCAGCTTTAGGGGGGGGGGGGGGGGGGGGGGGGGGGGGGGGGGGGGGGTGTTAATTTGTGTATATTAGCTGTCCTAGATATTAGAGAGATATTAGGGATTCAGTTTGTATTTATTTATTTTATTTCCTATTTTTTTGTTTCCTAATTTAGTAGCTAGTTTTATGGGATCTGATTCTCTAATTAAGAGAAACTGATTCTTAGAAGTTTGTAACCCTAGGACTGCTGTGTATATAACTGCAGCTTTGTACATAATAAAATTTAAGGCAAATAGCCGAATTCTTCAAGAATTGATGGCAATTGTTTATGCCATACACAAATGGAGACCCTACCTTCATGGGAGCAAGTTCATGATCAAAACTGACCATGAAAGCTTGAAGTATTTCCTAGAACAAAAGTTGTCAACTCTGATGCAGCAGAAGTGGTTAACCAAATTATTGGGCTATGACTATGAGATTTCTTACAAGAAGGGAAAAGATAATGTTGTAGCTGATGGACTCTCAAGGGCTTGGTGCACTGAGGAGGGAACCTTAAAGGTACTGTCCATTACCCAACCTGCTTGGATACAAGAAATACAAGAAAGCTACTCACAAGACCCTTTGGCTATGAAGGAAATTCCAAGTTTACTGGTAGACCCTTCAATCAGTACTGAGTTCACTCTCACCAATGGAATCCTACGGAAAGATGGAAGAATTTATGTGAGAAGGAACGGGACTCTACGGGAGAGACTCATTGTGGAGGCCCATGAATCCGCTATGGGCGAACACTCGGGAATTAAAGGGACAGTGAGACGCTTACAACACTACTTCTTTTGGGAAGCTTTAAATAAAGAGGTAGTGGCTTGGGTTGCCAAGTGCACAGTCTGTCAACAATGCAAAAGGGAGCATGTGAAAAGACCCGGGTTATTGCAGCCATTGGCCATTCCCTCCATGCCCTGGCAAGATATCGCCATGGACTTCATTGAAGGGTTGCCACCATCATAGGGACACGACACAATTTTGGTGGTCATCGACCGCTTTACCAATACGCTCATTTCCTCACTCTAACCCACCCTTACACGGCTGCCCAAGTAGCGACCCTATTCTTTAACAACATACATAAATTGCATGGCCTTCCCACAACCATAGTCAGTGACCGGGACAGGATTTTCACCGGTAATTTCTGGCAGAGCCTTTTCAAACTTATGGGCACCAAGCTCTGCCTTAGTACGACTTCCACAGACGGACGAACAGAGCGAACGTCTAAACCAATGCCTAGAAAACTACCTACGTTGTATGACAGGGGCCAGGCCAAAGAAGTGGGCTAGCTGGCTAGCCATGGCCGAGTGGTGGTACAACTCGAACTACCACACCACTCTAACGATGACCCCATTTGAGACTCTGTATGGGTACAAACCTCCCATTTTCTCCTACACAATCCTAAACATCAACTCACCAGAAGTAAGGGACTTTACCTGCGAAAGGGAAAAAATCAAGTCAGTCCTTAAAGAAGCTCTTCAACAAGCTCAGGAAAGGATGAAATTTAACGCAGATCAAAATCGTTCCGAAAGGAATTTCGAAATTGGGGATTGGGTGTACCTGAGATTGCAGCCGTACCAGCAGACCTCCGTCGCTCTTCGCCGGAACTTGAAACTGGCTCCACGGTTCTTTGGACCCTTCCAGGTGATAGCTAAAATAGGAGCTGTAGCTTATCGCCTTCAGTTACCGGAAAACTCTCAAATCCACCCGGTGTTCCATGTGTCGCAGTTGAAGAAGATGATCGGAGCTACGGCTACCACATGCACCACTCTTCCTCCGACGGGTTCAGACGGTCAAATGTTGGTGTTTCCCGTCGCAATTCTGGACCGAAAAGTAGTGAAGAGAAGAAATCAAGCTGTCGCCCAAGTACTGGTGCAGTGGACCAATTCGACGCCGGAGGATGCCACATGGGAGGACGCCACGGTGATTCGATCTCGCTTTCCAGGGGTGCTCGACCTGTGAGGACAACAGGTCTATAAGAGGTGGGGAATGTCAGGAACGAAGGAAGAAAGAGGGGATTTTTGGATTGTATCTCTTTCACCTGATTAGGGATTTGAGAAGTATGATTTGGGGATTTTTCAGACGGCAAACATTTAAGGGAGGCAGGTTATATTCTGGTCCAATTTGGGCTCAGGCGGGCCAAATTGGAGTCCTGGACTCTTGGATCCGAAGCACTTTGGGCCTTGGGTCACAATTGCATTTTTACATTTTACTTGACAGCTTTAGTAAATTGTTTTTCCTGTGTTCATTTACAGTGAGCCTCTCTCATGAGATTATTCCAGGCCACTTGTCATTTGCTTTGTTTAAATAGTCTGTCTCTAACCAGAAATGGATATCGAATTTTACAACAAACTTCTCTCTCATACAATTCTGTTTTCTCTCAAATCTCTCTCTCCTCTCTTCCCTCTCAACATCAAAGTCACGAATTCTTTTCTTCAATTTCTTCTGCAACAATCAGGTTTTGAAGGGCATTACGGTCATACGTGGAAAGACAAATCGAGCAGCTGCTTTTGCTTCTCCTTCCTTCGAAACAATCTCCTCCACACCACAATTGTACATATCAAGTTCTTCAAGTTGCAAAAGACTTATGGCAATAGAGGCTGGAAAGAGATTTTTCAGACTTTGACATGCAGAAACTCTCACTGCACATAGATTTTGAAAGGAGAGGATTCCTTGGGGATCCTTGTTCCATACGTACTTCAGCTTTGGTAGACATCTAATATGCAAGTTTATTAGCTGATTTACTGTCATAGCATGTGTTTCTTCACAAGTCAGCCACTGGAGTTCATATATCTCTTGTAATGAACCACAATCAATAACAGACAGATACTCTAGGCTTGACCATCTTCCACACATGTAGAATGGAAAAATAGTCGGTAGATTATTGCAGTGTTTTACAGTCATTGCTTTTAATTTGCAAAAGGAATTATCTGCGAGTTGGTCCTGCCATATCATTTCCAAGTTGTCCATATGAGAAATAATTATGTCTTCTAAGTTGGAGAACACAGCCTGCAGTATTCATGCAATAGAAAATAATTGGAAAACGTTTATCAGAAAAAGGAAAATATTTGGAAATAAGAGACATCTAATGGTGAAAACATAAGATAAATTCTCGAAGACCTCAAAGCTTGCACAACAAGGAAAGAAGCACAGAAACAAAGAGAAGATTTGAAGTACTTTACCCTTTCACCAAAGAAAGGTTGCATGCCAATATGTCGAGTCTATGCCTGACTCATATTTTCAACTTCTTTTCCAACTGTCGTAGTTGTGCTTGTATCTTCAGAGATGAATGTCTTCAATTCAGTGCATCGATCTATGTGCAGTACTTTCAAGGATGGAAGTTCAATGTAACTTCCTGAACAAAATCTTGTGAGATTTTCAAAATCTTGTATCATTAGATACATCAATTTAGGAAACATTTGATCTTTCCTTTCTTCTTCTCTTACTTCTTTGACTGTTATCTCCTCCAATACTGAGCATTTGCATATTATGAGGCGTTGGAGCTGCACAAAGTTTCTAACCATCGAAGATGTAAACAGATATTTTAAATTCCCACAGCCATGGAGGGTCAATTTCGTCAGGTTTTGAACGCAGGAAGTTGTTGCTGGGAGTTGGTTGTGCCATATCCTTTCAAAAATAATTGCAGGCAATTCCAAGGCTGCCAAGTTGGGAAACTTAAGCTGCACACAAGTGATAATATTTTAGCAGGTACACCCATGCTATAACATTCTAATGAAAAAACAATTGCCTTCTAATTTTTTTTTTTGGTACACTGGAGGGCCAAGCCCAGAGGAGAAGAGGAACTAAGAGGAGGGAAGAACAGGGCCCTGTCTAAGACAGGTGACACCCCTGTAATCAGCATCAAGGATGGTGCTTATCTCAGGAGGAGGGTCTTCATAAAATTTGATGCCAGTGTCCAAATTATACCCCATTCGGGCAAGCCCATCAGCAAGCTTATTGCCTTCTCTGAAAATGTGATTGATACTGCAGCTCCATTCTGCTGTCACAAGCTTCTTGCAACTCTGGATGAGGCCATAGAGAGGGTGATTATGTCTAATATCAGAACACATCAGCTGCACAGAACTAAGAGAGTCAGATTCAACAAGAACTTTTCTGAAGCCAGAATTCCAGGCCATCTTGAGGCCTTCATAAAGACCCCACAATTCAGCCTCAATAACACTTCCAACACCTATATTCAACACAAACCCCTTCACCCAGATTTTCTGATGATTGCGCAAAACTCCACCAGCAGTTATAACACCTGAAACAGAGTTCCTACTCCCGTCAATATTCAATTTAACCCAGTTTTCAATGGGCTCCAACCAACCAATCGGCAGCAGGCCAACACCTCTACTAGAAACACCGAAATTTGCATCCATCCAATCTTTGGCAAACTTATTGATGATTAACTGGGGAGAGTGGGGAGTAGAAAAATTCGAATTAAACACTTTGCTACATCTCCATTTCCACAAAAACCACACCACACTAGAGAACAAAAGGTAATTAGGAAGATTGTCATTAGTCAACTTACCACTTTGGAGATTGTCAACAAGCCACCCTTTTAAGTCACCTTTAAAGCCAACAGAAGCAGTACTGCCTTTCAGAACTTTTTCCCAAATGGTAATAGAATCACAACACCCACGTAGAAGGTGGTCGATGCTTTCAATGCCAGCGTTGCATCTCGGACAAGAAGAGTCAGCAGCCATCCCACGCACAGTTCTTTGGAGATTAGTGAGAATCTTCTCATGGAGCAAAGTCCAAAGAAAATAAATCACCCTTTGAGGAATTTTCAGGTTCCAGATAAACCTCCAAGGCCACAAAGGAAACCTTTCAGTATCAATAGACCCCAAGTAAGCCGACTTCACAGAGAATTCCCCACAGTTGCTCATCCCCCAAATAACTTTGTCAGGCCCACTGTGAGTTTTACCAGCATGGATGCTACTAATTCTATGAATGATGTTCCAAGGAAGCACAACATTTAGCCTAGGCAACAACCACTCCCCATTAGCCATGAAAGAATCAACAGTAAGCTTCAAGTCCTCAGCCCCAATTCTAACACTGGCATGGTCTAAAAGAACACCAACTTCTGGGACCCAATTATCAACCCAAAACCTGATGTGAGAGCCACTCCCAACTCTCCATTTAAGGCCTTTAGCTATAAGTTTAGCACCAAAAGAAATTGATTTCCAGGTACTAGAACAAACCTTATTCTTGTTGAGGTTAGGGTCTGTCAGCCTTGTATTGCTTAGATACTTATGCTTCAAGAGTTGGCACCAAATACCATCATCATCTTGGAGAAGACGCCAGCCAGCCTTTGCTAATAATGCCTGGTTCATACACTTCGACTTTTTAATTCCAAGGCCACCATTTCTTTTAGGAAGGGAGACTGTGTCCCAGTTAACAAGATGAATAGCATTCTTGGACAAAGACTGACCCCATAGGAAGTCTCTATTAATTTTGTCTAGCTTATTGCAGATCTCCGAAGGAAGTTTCACAGTTTGCATAGCATAGATCGGTAAAGCCGAAGTTACTGCCTTAATAAGCGTAGCTCTGCCAGCAAGCGAAAGGGAATCACTTTTCCAAGCTGCTAGTCTCTTCTGAGTCTTCTCAACAATCTCCAAATAGGTTTTGGTTCCAGTCCTGCCATGGATGAGAGGCACTCCCAAGTACTTGCCAAGGTCACTAGTGAGAGGGGAGTCACAAACCCCAGCAATTAACCTAGCATCCTTCTCTTTAACATTTTTGGAGCAGAAGACTCTGGATTTAGGATAGCTAACACGCTGCCCGGAAAGGTCACAGAAGGTGTCTAGACAATCTTTCATGATTCTGGCTTGGGGGACAGTGGCTTGGCCAAACAAAATCAAATCATCGGCGAAGAATAAATGAGATATCTCAGGCCCCCTCCTACAGGTCTTAACACATTTCCACTGACCAAGGTTTAACTTTTGAGTAATTAGGTGGGAGAGTTTTTCCATGCACATGACAAAAATGTAAGGGGAAAGGGGGTCCCCTTGCCTAATACCACATCCAGGAGTGAAGGACTCAGTAGTCTCCCCATTAAGCACAACTTTGTATTGGACACTAGATATACACCACATTATTAAGTCCAAAAGAGTACCCCCAATACCTACTTCCATGAGAACACATCTAATGAAATTCCAATTGATTTTATCATAGGCTTTGGCTAAGTCTATCTTCCAAGCCACAAAACCTTTGTTGCCTTTCATCACCTTAAACTTATGGAGAACCTCTTGAGCAACAACAATATTATCCTGAATATGTTTACCAGGGATGAAAGCAACTTGGTTAGGACTAATAATCTTAGGAAGCAAGCTCCTAAGCCTGTGGACTATAACTTTACTAATAGCTTTGTAGGCGGTGTTACATAAGCTAATAGGCCTGAGCTGGGCCATGTCGAGGGGGCTAGGAACTTTAGGGACAAGGGTAATAAGGGTTTGGTTCAACTCGACAGGGAAAGAGCCAACCCTAAAACTATCTCTCACAAGCTTGACCACCTCAAAACCACACACTTCCCATTGATTGTGAAAGAAGGCAGCTGGTATACCATCAGGACCAGGGGCTTTCAGACCTCCAATACCAAAAATCCCTGCCTTGACCTCATCTTCACTAACCTCTCCACACAGATCAGTAAGGGCAGAAACATCTAGGCTGGGGAAGAACTGAGGCAATCCGTCATAGCTGTCAACACTAAGCTGGGCCGAAAACAGATTTAAAAAATAAGAGATGGCAATGATCTTCATACCAGCTATGTCACTGCACCAGCTACCATCATCACCATTGAGGCCCTCTAACTTATTATATCTCCTGCGGATCATAGTGGCAAGGTGGAAAAACTTGGTGTTTTTGTCACCTTCTTTCAACCATGTACACCTCGATTTCTGAAGCCAGTAAATCTCCTCTTGCTCAATCAAATGACTATATTCCTCTTGTAGCTTAGTCTCTAATTTAGACAATCCAGGATTAGCACTTATACCCAGGCATTTTTGAATACCTTGAAGCCTAGCAAGTAATCTCCTCTTCCTCTGAAAAATGCATCCAAAAGTACCTCTGTTCCACTCCTTAAGAAGGCTGGCCAAGGACTGCATTTTACTGGCAAGACTAGCATTATGAGAACCCCAAGCAAGTTTGACCACATGATTGAAATTCTCATGCTTCATCCACATAGCTTGGAATCTAAATGGCTTAAAACAATTACGGGGGATATGCAGGCTGCGAAGACTCAAGAGAATGGGACAGTGGTCCGAAGCGACTCTAGGTAAGTGCTTGAGGTAACCATCCTTAAACATCAATCTCCACTCCATAGAGCAAAGAGCTCTATCAAGTCTTTCCCAGATATCCTCTCTTAGGCCCCTCCTAGACATCCAAGTAAACCTCTGCCCAACAAACCCCAAATCAACCAATTTGTTGTCATAGATCCACTCCACAAATCCTGATTTAGTGTAGTCATTTCTTCCACCTCTTTTTTCAGCATTGCAAGTAATCTCATTAAAATCACCTAAGACTACCCAAGGACCCTTGAAACAGCTCCTAACAAGGCTAAGGTAGTTCCATAGATGTCTCCTAATCATGGGACTGGGATTAGCATACACAAAGGTAATGACCCAGAATTTATTCCCTTCAGCAGCCACCGCATTAATAGAGTACTTGGAACTGGCCACCAGACGAAGTTTGAACTTACTATCATCCCACAATAGCCAAATACCCCCTGAGAAACCCGAGGCCTCCACAATGAATTTATTAGAAAATCCCAGACAGTCAATTATTTTGGAAGCTTTAACACCACCAATTCTTGGCTCCAAAATTGCAAGAACATTAAAATGATAAAGATTTCTAAGGTCAGTAATAATTTTACTAAACCCCTTCTTACCCGCTCCCCTCACATTCCAAACACAGACCATCAGGACAGAGAAAGGGAGAAACCAGAGCAGACCTTATTCCAAAACTATTTCCATTGCCTCTTTAAGCTTAGAGGCAACCATTTCAAAATTAGTAGCATCAGCCACGTTTACTTGTTCAAGGGTAGGAACTCCTACTTCATTTCCAGAGCCCTCCCCACCAGTTGCATTTTCTAGCTCCATAACCTCCTTATGTAGAGACTGGAGGACCTCGGAATCCTCAATATCCTCCTCCATGTTTTTAGAAGTAATGGTGCCTGTACACTGATTGTTTTTTGACTGTCCCTTCACATTTTTCTTAACCCATGTCTCATTGCTATTCTCCTTAGAGGGTTTTCTGGGAAAGTTCTTGTCTATAGGAGTATCAATTAAATATTTGCTAGCAGCAGTGTTAACCTGGCTCTTGCTACTAGGTTTCCTATTGGATATTTCCGTAAGAACTCTCTTAGTTGGGGTTTTACCTTGCTGAGCAATACGGTTTCGGTTAGGCTTCACAACAGGTTCCTCAACTATTACCTCATTTAAAACTGCAAATCTAGATCCCTCCACTAAATTGGGAGTTGTCTTCAAGTTTCCCACTACCTTCGTCACTGTCTTCCCATTATCACAAACCTTCTTCGGATTTCCCAACAATCCCTTGCCCACATCCATATCAATCCCTATTCTCTTACCAACAGTTTCAGCTCCAGCAACTAGTGGTCCATTAGCATTTTTCATGCCCGTCCCAGCATTGCTCTGGCCATTACCTCTTTTCCCAACAAACCCCGTACCCAAATTTCTACTATTACGCCCATAAGTAACCAACATCCAGGGCCCATAAGGTTCACTGGCTCCACTACCATAATTTTTCCCATGTTCACTACTCTTTTCTTCCTTGTCTTGCTCTACTACACCCTCCCTGCATAAGTCCTTAGTGTGACCCACTCTCCCACATTTAAAGCAGATCAGTCCTAGACTTTCATACTCAACCTTGATAATACGATCCTCCACAACTAGGGAACTCTTGAGAGGCTTAGTGATATCTAATTCAACACAGATTCTGGCGAATCTACCCCTAGCCTGTGTTTTAGTGATTGGGTCAACTTTAAAAGTAGTTCCCAACATTCCACCCATGCTTCTCAGCAAATCCACATCAATCCATTCCATTGGAAGTTTTGAGAGTCTTACCCAAACCGGCATTTTCTGGATTTCATCTTCACCTGGCACGAAATTGGGTCTCCATTTCTGCACAACAATGTATTGGTTGTTGATTACCCACGGCCCTCCGGTCAAGACGTATTCCAAATCTTCAATCATCTGAAATCGCACCACGAAATACCCTTCCTCCAGATCAGTAAGTTGCCAATGCCCAATGAGTTGCCACTTCTGCCTAAGTTTCGCGTGCATAAAGCTTAGGGAGTGGGTCCTCCCCATAATTTTCAGTATCAGAGCATTTGCCCAGGGCTTACATAGTTGTTTCTTCAGATCCGTCGATAGCTTCATGGCAGGGCCATTCGGTCCCTCAGTTATGGTGATATCTCCATCTTCGATTTGAAACTCTCTCCCACTGGCTTTCTCAGATTACCACTTTCTTCAAACTCATTCGATCGGGCTCTCTTGACGCTAATTATGGGATCAGGTGGCTTAGCTTTCCTTTCCTCATCCTTCTTTTCCGCCGGTTGTGCTGAAAACATGAAAATGTCCGCCATAGCAGACACCAGAAACGAACGAAAAAGGGGGCGCGTAGACTGAGATTCTGATTTCTCAAGCACACGCGCTAGGCGCGTTCAATTTTGGATTGTCTCTTTTTTAGCTTGTGATATTGCCTTCTAATTTTCAAATATGCAGAATCAAGCATATATTGAAGTTCTTATTAATTGGATAAATTTTCAATGCCATAACAATTGTATGACTAAAACGTAGCATATAAAGAGCAGAGTATAGCAACCTGGGGTTTAATTAACAATAACAATTTTACTGAAAACAAATGGTAGTCAATTGTGCACTACTGCACTATAACTATGCATCCAATGTCAAATAGGAACCATTGAAAACAAAATCCTTAGACCATGCAAGAGGTGAACATTCAAGTCATAATCAATCCAACTGATGAGTCTAAATGTAAAATGTGATTTATGCTACTGTTAAAGCTTAGTGAGTGTGTGAGATTCATTTTCTCTGGCGATTTTTTTTTTTCACATATGTGTTGATAAAACAAGAAACAAAAAGTAAAATGATAGAGAACAAGGTTATGGTTAGCTTACCTTGTGGAAGGCCTTCTTGCATGCAATCACTTCAAGTACTTCAAGTTGTGGAAGGCCTTTGGCAATAGATAATGAGAAAATATTCTTCAATTTATCACAATTTCTCACTTTTATTTTTTTCAAATTGCAAAAAGACTTTGTTACGAGTGGACCGTAACATATCTTCTCCAGATTAATCAAATTGTGAAGAGACAATGACTCTGGGAGGGGGAAGACACTGTATACAATTGCCATGTCATGGAGTCAACAATACACAGAAAGTTGTGACTATTCTGAACATGGAGATGCTTCAGTTGTGGAAACCCCTTGCCATCTAAATCATATATAACATTTTTTACACCCTTCAATCTATCCGGGAATAGATATTCAATTCCATTAAAGCGTGAAATGAACCCATCCTCCAAGAAAATGCCAGTGTTTAGCTTGAATTTAAGCATTCTTGGAGTCTTATACTCTCTAGACCAGTCCCACTTATCTCCTATGAATATTTTGTATCTCTCCAGATTCTTGGAGAACAAGCCTTTTGGTAGAATCTTTACATCTTGAATTTGTATTTCTAAAGTGGCCAAGTGAGACAAATGCTTCAATTCATCAAGGGTAGCATTACTTCTTTCAACGTTGAGGTCCATAAACTTAAAGCCTCTTGCTTGCTGCTTGACAGTTATGACAGTGAGGTTTTCTATGCATGATGTTGTTCATGATGTTGCCATATTGATTGCATCTAGAGACCATCATGTTCTTATGGGGAGAAATGATATGGTTTCGAGGGAATGGCGGGGTGAAGATACACTAAGAAAATGCATTGCGATCATCTTGTCTAATGGTGATACTAGCAAGCTTCCTGAAGGTTTGGAATGTCCAAAAGTTAAATTTTTTTTTATATGCATAACAAGGATAAGTGTACTTGTTTGAGAATCCCCGATACGTTTTTCTCTGGGATGGCAGAGCTCAGAGTTTTAGATTTGACTAGAATGCATTTGTGTTTGCTGCCTTCATCACTTCATCTTCTAATGAATCTTCAAACATTGTGTCTGAATCAATGCATGTTAAAAGATGTAGCTGTTATTGGAGACCTAAAGAGTCTAAAAATCCTTAACTTTTCCGGTTCTGAAATTGAGAAGTTGCCTGCTGAGATAGGTCACTTGAATCGACTAAGGTTATTAGATTTGAGCGATTGTTCCAAACTACAAGTTATACCTTCAGCTGTTATATCAAGCTTATCCCTCTTAGAAGAATTTTATATGGGCAATGGATTTTATCAGTGGGAGGTTGAAGGACATTGTAAGTACTTTATCTCATGCTTCTTCGATCGTTCCAATGCCTTTAAATAGACCCAGACCAATTCCATGCTTCAACAAATCTGGAATAAAAGCATTGTAGCCATCCCCTATTAGACTGCAAAGCAGAAAAGTTGACTCGAGTTCCTTACTGGCAAAATAATTATAACTCAACTCTATAGTTGAATACAAAACTGCTTGCATTCCTTCAAAGTTTCTCGAGGAAGGACTTCTCAATTCTCTCAAGACATTTTTCCATTCAAATAAACTCTTGTTTCTTAATGCCTTTGCTACAGTTACAATAGCTATCGACAAACCTGCACATTCCTTGGATACATCAATTGCTATAGATCTCAAATCATCGTTTTCAATATGATCTCCTACCATCATCTTAAATAACCACCAAGTTTCTTTTGACTTCAAAACATCAAGCAATAAATTATTTTGACAATTCATCTCACTTGACAACACATCCCGACTTCTTGATATTAGCAGTATTTTACATCCTTCAGCATCATCTCCGAAAGGAATTCCTACCATCTCCAAATCAAGACACATCCAAATATCGTCTAAAACTACAAGAATCTTCTTCTCTTTCTTCAATCGTGCACATAGCCTCCTTGCTCTTCCAGATTCACTCTCCTCAAAAAATCTCAGTCCCAAATCATCTGCTATTTCCCCTTTAATCCTTCTTATATCTGGATTCTGGGATACAACTGCAAAAACTACCACATCAAAGATCTTGTCTCTCTTGGCCTGAGTGGCAACTTCCTTCCTTAGTG
The DNA here is from genome assembly GCA_008009225.1 of Acer yangbiense. Taxonomy (NCBI): domain Eukaryota; kingdom Viridiplantae; phylum Streptophyta; class Magnoliopsida; order Sapindales; family Sapindaceae; genus Acer; species Acer yangbiense. Next base: position 8,337,645 of record CM017763.1, on the reverse strand, counting down.
TTGTCTTGCCAACACCGCCCAATCCATACACCCCAATCATTTTGACATCAGGACTACTCAATGCATTTAGAATATCCTTCAAAGTGGATATTCTTGATTCAAAGGCCTCATAACCTTTAACCGATGTAAGCCACATCTTCTCTGGAACAGTACAGTAGGAAACTTTATCAAAATTCCCTTCTTCCTGGAGTTCAACAACTGCCTTCACCACCTTCACTGCTTTTCTACCCAGTTAATAGCTCTTCTTCAAATTAGGACACAACCCCTTGAAACATCGCTTCTTTGATTTCTCTTCAACTCCAAGAAAACCCCCTGCCTCATCAACGATCTTGTTCACACTGATCAGCCACTTGTCAACATCATGTTCGATCTCTTCCCTTTTCGTTTAGCATCAACTAAATGCTGCACCCTCTCTCTTCCGTCCACCAGCTTCTCAACTTGCCCCTTGAGGCTCTTAAAGTTGCTCTTATAGTTGCACAAATAACCAAGTTGGCGTCCAGGAGGAGCCACTAGGTACTCAGCAACTTTTCCCACAACAGAAAAAACGATCTCCACCATTTTCAACACTCTTTTTTTTCTCTTTCAAGTTTTGTAAACTAAATTTGAAGCAAAGTGAATATAAAATAAAAGCATAGAGTAAAACTATATAGTAAGAAAAACAACAGTGACAAGAACAAAACAATAGCAAAGTGTTAAGAACAAACAATGAAAATGAGAAAAATAATTTGTAATTAAGCATTTTAAGCAAGATCAACAAGACAACAACTCTACACCGCATTCATTCAACATTGAAAGCCACTTTCTGATTTTTGTTATAATATTATTATAATTTTTTATCTATTGTTAGCTACATTCGGAATCATACGTTTACCACACATGGTTTAAGCAAATGCAGAATTCACACATTTACATCATGAACTCGAATTGTCCTTTCACTCCCCACAATTATGGCATCATGGAACTTGAGGCCACTAGACATAAGTAGATAACAAATCAGAGTACTGAAACAGCTAGAAATGGAAAGAACCTCTAATGATCAAATGGAGGAAACATAAATATCGTTACACATTAAAGCAGAAATGCTGTTTTCAAGGAAGATTTAAAGCAGAACAATGGAGATAGAAAAAGATAGCCCTCTCACCATCAGACTTCAGATGTGCCCAGTCAGTCAGTAGAGTCTGCTAGCGAGGCTGCTGATGTGCCCAGGCAAATCAAAAGGGCACATCAACACAGTTCGTGATGGAACGTCTGCGAAATATGCTGGCAAAGCCGATGGCACATCATCAACGTTTAGAGATGTGTATGTCATGTCAGCAACGTCTGCTGCCGTGGACTGATGACATGCTCGGACACGTCATCCGGATTTGCTTACATGGCTGGTAATGTCAGCTAGGTCTGCTGGTGTGGCTACTGACGTGCCCATTCTGCTGCCGTGGCTTGACACGTCAGCTATGTTTGCTGATGTGGCAGAAAATAAAAGGGTGCAAATCGAACCTGTCTTGTTTTCCAAATCTAGAACATCTCAGTCTTTCAAATCTCTCAACAAACTCAGAAATTAGTGTCGTTTCAAAACTCAGACATGTTGACCTGCATCAAAACAATCTTACAGATGAGCTGCCGATCGGTGAATTGAAAGATCTTCAATCTATGGTCTTGTCTGACAACAATCTTGATTATGGTCTGATTTTTTCAGTTATATATACACACACAAAATAAATAAATAAAAATCCACAAACAACCAAGATAAGAGATTCAGTGATTTAGTTTACATACCACTTGTCCTATGTATTCGTTGTATGGTTGTATTCACGTCGCCATCCCAACACCCGTCATTCCCGTCCACTGACAGTTGCATTTTCCATAGCCTCAGCGTGCTTGATACTCCTCGAGAGAAAATTTTCATCCCAGGGCATCCATTCACGATTAATTGTTCCAAAGATGGGAATTCGAAAGCATAATTTCCAGAACAAAAGCTTGTGAGACATGGCAGATGATGAAGCGACAACCACTTCAACTTGCTCAAAATAATATCATTTCTTGTTGCGTCTCCCTCATTTGCTACTATTTCTGTGATCATTTTGCATCCATCTATACTCATTTTCGTGAGTTGCACCAGGCTTCTGGCTGTTGACAGTGTTATTAAGTTGATGAGTCCTTCGCAACTCTGTATGTTCAGAGTCGTTAAATTTTCTAAAGACGCTGAGGATGGCACTAGATTAATCAAGCTGTGACAATTCCATACATGTAGAATTTCGACATTTCGGAGAACTGAGTCCAGTTTGGAGTCTTGTTTCCAGATGCGCTTCAACTCAGAAAGTGCATTAAACTTTAAAACTTTTATTTTTGCTAGTATACCAGCATGTTTTTCAATATCTCCATGTAAGAATATCTCTTTGTATGAAAAATACCTCATTACAAGCTCTTCTAAATTGCAAAAACATCGAAGGAAATCGAATGGAAAATCAGATGATTCATCTTGCACAACCTGTAGAACTTTAGGTTTGTGAAACTGGCCTTGCCATATCACTGTCATATCCTTTCGGCTTAATGTCAATTCCTCTAAGTTGGGGAAGGCCCGGAGATATATCAGACAAAAGAGATTTTAAGTTGATGTTGTCTTGGAATATTTCACAGCATATATAGCAGTTATATATAGTTTTTAACAGACAAAGGGGTAAATAATGTTAATCAGGCCACAGGCCAACTGATGTAATAACTTAAACCCTGCATGATTTGAAAATAATGCTAACCGATATTGGATAATCAAGCCATAGGTCATCTAATTGTGTGACAACTGATGCCTAATTAAGATTAATGAGTCTTATATAATGAAACTGCCACAAGTAAACCATTAAATCCTTAGCATGTTAGAAAAAATTGATATAATGACATTCGATCATACATTCATACTTGAATGAAGTAGTTATGTTATGTTCCAACTTCAACACACTCATGTTCACAATGGAAAGACAAATAGTTCTGTCCAGAGCTCTACCAGGTTCCACTTCGACACATTTAAAACAAAAAATGACCGCATACCTTATCAAACAAGAAGATGGGTTGTTTTGCCAAAATATCAAGTTGGTTCTCCGTGTTGATGTCCTGGAAGCTAAGAAATTCTGGAGCAATAATCTTTATTATGTCACAATGATACACCGCCAACTTTTTTAATACCGGCCATTCTGAAGTATGTGCTCCAGGGTAGAAAGCTCTAAGTTCAGGTAGTGTCCAGAGTTTCAAGAAGATTAACTCTGGAAACAACACAAACCTAGCAGTTGCTTCTGACTCTTCCTTCCCAACAATCTCCTCCACCCCACAGTTTTCCACATAAAGCTCCTTAAGAAGTAAAAGACTTCTGGCAATAGATGCTGGGAAGAGGTATTTAAGACTCTGACATTCAGAGACTCTCACCATTTGTAGATTCTGAAAGGAGAGGTATCCTTTGATTCCTTTCAGATCCTTATTCCATAGCATCTTCAAGCTTCCCATGTGTGAAATTACCAGTTCCTCTAAGATAGGGAATGCAACCTGTAGGATTTATGCATTATTGACTTTCTTGCAACTGTAATTGAAAATGCTCAGAAAATATAAGAGAGAGAGAGAGAGAGTGTGTGTGTGTGTGTGTGTTAGTTGGAAATGGAAACAAAAAAGTTAGTATAATGGGGAAAGAATAATAGTAATATACCTTCTCATCGAAGAAAGGTCGTATCTCAGAACCTTGATTCTCCACCGATTTCATTTTTTCAGCATCTTTTCCAGCTGTAATGTCTGAGCTTATATTTGTCGAGATGAATGCCTTCATTTCAGGGCATTTCTCTATCTGCAGTTGTTTCAATGATGGAAATTCAATATGATTACCTGAATAGAATCTCTTGAGGTTGCCAAGATCTTCTATCTTCAGGTAGTTTAATTGAGGAAACAGTATATCATTGCTTTCCCCTTCTCTTAAATCTTCAATGACTACTATCTCTTCCAAGACCGCGCACTTGCATATTTCAAGGTATCGGAGCTGCACAAAGCCATTAACTATAGAAGATGGAAATAGACTTTTTAAATTTCCACAGCCTTGCACTATCAAGTGTTAAATTTTGGATGCAATTTGCTGGAAGTTGGTTGTGCCAGATCTTCTCAATATTAATTGCAGAAAGTTCCAAGGCCTCCAAGTTGGGGAACAGGACCTGCAAAAAAAGTTCTTATTTCAATATCTTTTCTCCATGACAAGCAAACATTCAACTTCCTCTGTATACAAATTACAAACCTTAGCCTACTCCATTCTAGTAAAAGACTTAAAATACCATTTTTTTTTTTTCATGATTTGAGAATTAACAGCATAAAGCATGTAATGGAGTTCTTCTTCATTTGATAAGAACTACTATAACAAGCATACCAACTGCATGTCAAAGATACAGCTTTAAATTAACGATCGGTAATTGGGAGCCTGAGGTTCAACTAATGAAATAAAAAGTTGGAGTTGACACATAAGAAACAAAACGAAAATTCATTATTGTACTACTTAGGAACATAGAAATGCAATGATGAGGACACAATACCAGATAGGACAAAATCCATCAACCATTCTAAGAGACAAACAATGAGGTACATCCAAAATGTGAAGTGTGATTAATGTTTGTTAAGAGCGCAGTGAGTGTGTGAGCTTCCTCTTTTTTTGTCTAAGGGATTTATTTTTCTACATATGTAAAATGAGGAGCAAAAAGAATAACATGATATACAACACAGGTGTTATTAACCAACCTTCTCATTTAAAAGTGGCATGGGGGGAATATCAATCGCATTCTCCAAAATGATTTCATTGGACTGTGTACAAGTTGTCAATAGCTTCCGTCTTTTCCCTGATATAGAGCAGAAGCTTGCTAGCCGTGGTAGAGATCTAAGAATCAGGGTGCGCAATTTTCCAAACACAATCTTATCATTCACTTCATTGTTGTTAATATCATCATCACTTCCAATAGCAAAAATCTCTTCCATATTCTTGCATTCAATCACTTCAGTCACTTGAAGTTCAGGAAGGCCTCTAGCAATCGAGAATGAGAAGATGTTCTTCAGTTTATCACAATTTCCAACTTTAACAGTTCTTAATCTGCAGAAGGAATTTGTTGTAAGTTGACAATGACATATTTTCTCCAAGTTAATCAAGTTGTGAACAAACAATGACTCTAAGAGGGATAATTTGTTGCAAGAGTCCAAATCAATGGAGTCAAAGATACACAGAAAGTAGGAATTATTTTGGATATGGAGATGCTTCAACTGTGAAGAGCCCTCTCTGTTTAGTTCATAGATGACATTCTTCACATCCTTTAAATTGTCTAAAAATAGATCCTCAACTCCCTTAAATTGCATGATCATCCCCTCCACCTGGGAATTGTTAGTATCGAGCTTGAGTTTTAATGTTCTTGAAGTCTCGTACTTACCGGACCAATCCCAGTCATCTCCTATGGATATCCTGTATCTTGCCAGCTTTTTGGAGAACAAGCGCTTGGGCAAAATCTTGGCACTTGGAATATGCATTTCCAAAGTAGTCAGATGAGGCAAATGCTTCAACTCATCAAGGCTCGCATTACGCCTTTCATCGTTCAATCCTTCAACCTCCCACTGAACAAAGCTATTGCCCATATACAGTTCTTCTAATTGAGATAAGTTTGATAAGACATTAGGCGGAATAACTTTCAGTTTGGAACAATCGCTCAAATCTAAAAACCTTAGCCTAGTCAATTGACCTAGTTCTACAGGCAATTGCTCAATATAAGAACCGTAAAAGCTAAGGATTTCTAGTTTCTTCAACTCCCCAATAATAGCTATGTCTCCCAGTACACCTTGATCCAAACACAACGTTTGAAGGTTTACTAGGAGATGAAGAGATGACAGCAGTGACAATAAATGCATTGTAGTCAAATCTAAAACCTTAAGCTCTTCCAATCCTATGAAAAAACTATCAGGGATTTTCAAAAAAGGATCCTTGGTTTTCAGGTAGAACAATTTAAGTTCCGGACATTTCAAACCTTCAGAGAGCTCATATACATCATTATTATGTAAGGAGATTGCAGTACACTTTTTTTGTGTATTCTTATCCAACCATTCTCTTGGAACTTCATCATTTTTCATTGCAAAAACACATTGGTCTCTAGATGCAATCGACATGGCAACATCACGAACAACATCATGCATTGAAAACTTTTCACTGGTATAACTGTCCCATAGCAAACAAGATGCTTTGAGTTTGTCGATCAATGCATATACCCTATCTTGTGCCTCTTCCATAGAACTGATTCCTTTAAATAAACCCAATCCCATTCCATACTTCAACAAATCTCGAATAGAACCATCGTAAGTATATCCTAGTAGACTACACAGCAAAAAAATAGACTTGAGTTCCTCACTTTCTAAATGATTGTAACTCAACTCTATGGTTGAATAGGCCACTGCCTGTGATCCAGTGAAGTTTCTTGAGGAAGGCCTTCTCAATTCCCGCAAGGCATTTTTCCATTCATATAAATTCTTATTTTTCAATGCCCGTGCTACTGTTACAACAGCAATGGGCAAACCTGCACATTCCTCAACTACCTGGATTGCTACAGGCTGCACATCACGATCTTCAACACAATTACCTGCCATCTTCTTAAACCAAGCTTCTTTTTCTTGCAAAATGCCAACCAAATAATTAGTTTGTGAATCCATCTCGTTTGACAACACATCTAGACTTCTTGATGTCAGCAATACTTTGCATCCCTTATTATCGTCTCCACACAGAACTCCTATTATCTCCAAATCAAGAATCGACCAAATATCATCCAAGCTGATAAGAATCTTATTATCTTTCTTCAATCGCGCACAAAGCCTCCGTGCTCTTCCAGATTCACTTTCTTCAAAGAATGCCAAACCTAACCCATCTGCTATCTCCCCTTGAATCTTTTTTACATCTGGGGTCTGGGACACAACTGCAAAAACTACCTCATCAAAGAGTTTGTGTCTCTGGGCTTGTCTAGCGGCTTCCTTCACCAATGTTGTCTTCCCAACACCACCAATCCCGTACACTCCAATCATGTTGACATTAGGATTACTTAATGCGTTTAGTATATCATTCAAAGTGAGCATCCTCGATTCAAAGGCCTCGTAAAATTTATTAGACATAAGCCACATTCTCTGGAACAATACGGTAGGACACTTGATCGAATTTCCCTTCAGCCAGGAGTCTAGTAACAACCATCATCTCCTTCCTTGCTTTCTTGCTAAGCTGATACCGGATCTTCAAATCAGGACACAACCCTCCAAGGCACTGCCTCTTCGCTTTCTCTTCATCTCCAACAAACAACCCCACCTCATCGATGATCACATTCACACTTATCAACCACTTTTGAACATTCTGTAAAATCTCTTCCCCATTTCTTTCAGCATCATTAACCAAATGCTGCACTCTCTCTTTTTCGTTCCTCAGCTTCTCAAATTCCTTCTTGAGATTGTCAACGTTGCTTCTATAGTTGCATAGATAACTAAATTGATGTCCTACGGGAGCAACCAAGTATTCAGCAACTTTCCCAGCAACAGAAATAACAATTTCTACCATTTTCAAACCCTCCCCTCCCACAATCCCACTTCTATTTCCTTCTCTTTTAAGTTTGGACAGTGGTGTATGCAAAGCAAACCAAATGAAAACAAAACAGTGACAACAAGAAGCAAATTGTGAAGAGTCTAATTGCCCTTGCCCAACAAAAAAAAATTGAATAGCATCTGATTGCAGAGAAACAACGAATATAATAAACTCAGCATTGGATTGTTTTCGTTGGTTCTTGTCATTTATATATAAGTTTAATAAAAGCTCAACTACTACAAGTTGAAGATTGAAGTCAACAAGCATAAAATAAAGAAAACCAGGTCCCATACTCCCATTATTCGATTGCCATTTCTAATAGTAAAATTTCTTTTTGAAAATCTACCGATTAAAACAATTTGAATCATTCAAACCAATGACTAATAAAAAGTTGAATCAGTAAACAGTGCTCACCAGACAACTACTCTAAGCTGAATATTGAAGTCAATATGCATAAAATAAAAGAAAACCAGGTCCCATTATTCGATTGCCATTTCTAATAGTAAAATTTCTTTTTGAAAATCTACCGATTAAGAGAATTTGAATCGTTCAAACCACTGACTATACAATGATACAAAAATAAAAAGTTGAATGAGTAAACAGTGCTCACCAGACAACATCATCAACTCCAGAAACTTCTCGGGTCGTGATAATTCTCCATGAATGATTTGATTATCAGAGAAATCAAAACCGATTGCAATTAAAAAATATATATATTTATATAAAAAAAATGATGATGGAGATGCAGGGGATCGAACCCTGTACCTCTCGCATGCAAAGCGAGCGCTCTACCATTTGAGCTACATCCCCTTTTAATATTAGTTTGGAACAAATATAAATATTATTTATTTTTTGTAACGAAATAAAATTCTGGTTTTTATATTTATTTCTTTCTTCTTTTCTTTTTTTTTTTCCCTTTTCTCTCTAACAAAATTAATAAGTAATTAGACATCGATTATAAAGTTCATATATGTGAAGACAAGCAACAAATATAGTATACTGTGTAAAGATTTTCTCATTTATAAAAAAAAAAAAAAAAAAAAAATTAGAATGAATTAGAAATGATGCTTTTAAAAGAATTTGGATCATCTACTGATTTGATTTTTTTTTTTCCTAACCGTTTTAATCATATGATTGGTTGTTGATAGAATGGTTGTGAAAACTAATCACATCTTAACCACATATTTATTGCAATACTCATGTGTCATGAAATTAGATAAGGTCGGGAAAAAGATCAGATCAACTGTGGATCCTTTTTAAATGATGGGCATAGTGGGATTCAAATCCCCCAAACCACATGGACGGGGTACTAAAAGTTTATATTCAAAAATTAAGCTTTTGTTATTGATAAATAATAATAAATAATTATTAAAAAAAACTCTTTTATTTTGCATTCAATAATAAATTATTGATTATATAAGTTTTTTATGTGTATTTTTCATGTATGATAAACCTAATGATTTAGGATCATGCATGCTAAATTACTGAATTAGTATTGATATTATTAATAACTAACCATTATAATTGTGTATTAAATTATGAATTAGATTGAGGAAAATCCAAGTGAATATACCTGAAATTATTTTTGTTGTTGATTTTTTTTTTTTTTTTGCTTTTATTTTTCATCTATGCTATGTCTTTAAATCAATAAAAAAAAAATTAAATAATATTTCTATTATGAAAATAAAAAATAACTAAAGATGATTTTTGTAAGAATTTTCAAAAATATATATGAAAATAATTATGGAAGTTCATATCATGTGTTTTAATTAATTTATTTTTGTTTAATGTAATCATTTGGTGTGATATGCAATTGTTTGTAGGTTATATGTTAAGATAAAATAGTGTTAGAAGTTTGACAATTCATGTGTTACCAATTTTTTTTTTTTTTTTGTTAAATATAACCGATTTTTATTTTTACATTTTGTTGCTAGCTGACTAAGGGGTCGTTTGTTTTTTCCACTTAAAACTTAATGGGTCTAAATCATAATTATTAAGTTTTTTTGTTTTTTTGTTTTTTTTTTAAGTGGTCAAATAACTTTAAAATACCAAAAAACAACTTAAAATAAAAAGTAAAAAATCCTGACTTTTCACTTAATTGTAAATCATTGAATTGCATTAAATGCAATACAAAAGCTTTTCTTCCGATACTATCCCCGGTATATAAGATATTTCCAATTTCGTCATAATTATATATGGTATAGAAATCTTTATTTTAATACATTGCTTATTTTAAATAGCTTTAAAAATAAAAAAGAACTCTACTCACTTCTCATATTAGTGTTTAATATCAATACTTTATTATGATATTAGGGTGATGTATTTATATATTATTTTTGTTACAGTGTTTTGTGTGAGTTTTCCTGTTGCCCATTTTATTTTTTGAAAAAAAAAACATTTTCTTTTCTTAGTTGTTTTTTTTTTTAGTAAAAATGAAGTTTGTTTGTAATGGAAGAAGAAGATCATGATCATATGTGTTCATATATAATTATTATTTTTGGATTGTTTTATTCCATATTATATGTATAATTGTTTAACATGAGTATAAATGTAAAATTACTTATTTTCAGACAATTTTAATTTTAAAAAACAAACGTGTTGATAATATATTCAGATGTGAGGAAAAAACAAACAAACATGTCATTCAAGTACTTTAGATTTCAATCCCTATTCAGTCTTTAGAAAAATTTAGAACTGTTCAGTCTTCAGACAAAAAAACAACGACCCCTTCCGTATTACCATTTCTTTATTACATTTAACCATCTTATGGTAAGTAAAAAAAATATTTTACATGTTGCATGTTTTCGTTTAATCAAACCAATTTGAGGTGATATATTACCACATTCATGAGTCCGTTTCACAGCCGATGTTGGTGAGACGAATCCAATGAATGAGTGACATTTGTCACAGTAGTTAAAAACTAACTATTTACTTGTTCTTCACCAATAATATATTGACACATGGAAAAATTATTAAAATAAATATTTAACTCTTTGATGTGATTACCTTTTACTTAAGAACTTCATCTCCTACACTCTTCGTTTTTTTTAACCAAATTGCTCCAAATCAATTTGAGGTTGCTAGTTTATTTTAGAGCTGGAAAATGGGAAATTTTAATTTTGGTCTATGGGTTTACTTCTAGCGAAAAAAAAAAATCAATTTACATTATTGATTATTAAAATGAAGAAAAAAAGCTGATTTGAGAAACCCAGAAAATGATAGGGTTTGAAGGTTGATTTTTTTTTTTGGTGGATCCGACAGGAAGTTGGATTATTTAGAGCAGTGTAATCCGTGTTTTTGTTTTCACTAATGCTAGATAACCTAAAAATTTAGTCTAAATTTCAACCCAAATAATATGACTTATTAACCACATCATTATTCCATATTGTATATAGTAATGACAACTTACTTGCGATATCATTTGAGTTAATTATTTAGGTTGTATAGCATTACTCTTACAAACTGTGGACTAACAAACCGATCTAATTGATTTATTTAAGAAAATTTAACGACCACTCACTCCAAAAAATGCACATATCATCAAAGAATGAAGAATGATAAAACGAAAAAATCATTGAAGATTTATAAAAACTAAAATCACTAAATTAGCTATATAATCAAAAAATTCATTCAACTATATATAACTACTCACTCTTGAAGGTTTTTAACACAATGCAAAATTTTATTTCTAGAAAAAAAAAAAAAAGATTAATCCAACTAAAATCTGCAATGCTCTCTGTTTTTAAAAAATGAGAAGTGTTTCTTTCTGTGCAGGAGACGGTACCCTAAAAATTTCACTAATGACTAGATATATAATGAGATGATACAAGGCTCCATATTTCACACAATCGAAGTTACAAGGGTCACGAAGATACCCAAGAGAGTGTAAGAGTTTTTGTTTACGAAGATCTCAGCCAGCCTTTGAGTTATGATCTCCCAAATGTTGTGAATGATCCCTTTATCATACATGTTGTTCTTAACAACAGTCTCGGCTTCTTCCAGAGGGGATCTTCGAAAAAAGGCCTTCCATTTGCTCTTTGACAGCAGCAGCACTTATTTTCCTCTGCCAGCTTATATAGTCTTGCCACTTGAAAGTCTGCAGTTTCAGTAGATAAACCATTCATTAATTTCGAGAAGTTCGTCTCTCATCAACTCGGTTGCTATTTAAAACTACAGTTGTTGTAAACCGTTTTTTACATGCAGCGGTGAATGATTATGTTGCAACAAACATAGCCACAAGGTTTATCCGACGTAGATTTCAAAGACGAGAAAGAAATGATTTTGAAAACTCACCTCATTTGTTGTTGTATTTGTTCGACAGAGGTTGGCATGATAGCCAAAGAAACCCCCAACTAAAGCGAGATACAATGCTAAGAAACACCATAAGAAGTATCTGAGTGTTTTATGCGCCCAACAACCACTGTTACACAACAACTTCTGAACAGGCATTTATAATGCATACAAACACTCAAAATTGACACGCAGAAACACAATAACAATCAAGGGCCAATCAAAGTCATGTTGAATTAAATTAACTTCAAAAAAAGAGTAAATGTTTTTTTTCTTTGGACTGAAATAATCTCCTAGATCTGGACTCTACTGGGGGACAAGTAACCAATTAAAGGAAACTCCATAAAATTCCACGAGCCACACAAGCTATTTCAAAACACAGTTTTGTACCATGTATCAAAAGACAAGTCCAGATGTCAGAAAATCGAGATAAAGGATCTAAGGCTATGTTTGGGATTGCTTTGCTTAAGAAAAAATCTACTTATAGCTTCACTTAGGAAATAATCAATTTAAAAAAAAGTTGGTAAGCGTTTGGTAAACTAAATTTTAAAATTGCTTAACTTTTGAAAGGATGGAAAATGTATTGAATAAAATTACTAAAATAGACATCATTAATAATATAAATATAAAGCATATTAAAAGAAATAAATAACAAATTTAAACAGAAAAAAAAAATATTTATGGCTGAGTCAACTCAATCACTTCTCACTGAGTCAACTCGGTTCATTTTTTTTTTTTTGAAAAGAAATTTTAAGTTTTTTTCTTTTTATTTCTTATTATATTATTATTAAATATAAGGGTAATATTGTCTTTTATTAAAATAATGAGGGTATTTTGGACATTGCATAAACAATAAGCTAGCTTTTGCTTCAAAAAGCAACCCCTTACCAACTTCTCAAAAACTCCTTATTGAAGGAGCAAATTGTAAAATTTGTACTTTTGGGAAGTTTACCAAACACCCATTTGTTCAAAACTTGAGAAATAAATGATTATTTCTCAAGTAAAAGCAATCATAAACATAGCCTATATCTCCAAAGAAAATATCAAGATACTTATTAAGACTCTGTTTTGTATCACTCAGTAATTCTTGTGTACATTTTACATTGAATAATGCTAGAGGATCCAAAAAAGTGACCCAAATTTTGGACCCAAACCTATGTGGTAACATCACATGGGATCTTTAGGAAGAGTGACGTGGGCTCATGTTGTGTGTGATGTTACCACATAGGTTTGGGTCCAAAATTTGGGTCACTTTTTTGGGTCCTCTAGCATTATTGTTTTACATTTTAGACTGTTTAGTCTTATTTCTATTTCTCTCCCTATTTTTTCTTCTGTAATTTTTTTCTTTATCATCATTTCAGATTTCCATTGTTTAGTGTTCATTGATTTATTTTTGTTGTATATTTTTCTTTTAGATCTCCACATTTCCATATTTACTATTCATTGATTTTATTATTTCCTATGTTTGGTATGTTTTTCTTTTCAAATTCTAGATCCATTTTTTCTATTTTTTTTTTTAAAAGATTTTGATTATTTTCTATTACTGTCTACTTTAATTTTCTATTTCTATTTTCTTTCAGATCTACCATGTCTGTGTTAAATTCTTTGTTTCCTAATAATTTTATCTTTCTCTCAATATTGTTATCTTTCTTTTTGATTTTATTATATATATTTTTTTAATTAACTATCAGCAATCCTTATTTTTTATTCTAATTTTTTCATTTTAACCTATGGATTTAATTTAATTTTCAATTTTTACTAGTGTATTATATATTATCAACAAATTTTTTTTTTGATTGAATTTAACTGTGGAGTGGGGGAGGTTGGAGAAGAATTTTAGAATTTGAACCAAATGGAAAAGATAGAGAATATGTTTTTTATTCAACGTGAGCAATCAGAAGAGATTTACAATCCATATAAATAGGCTAAAAAACTAAGCAAAGAAGGAAGCTAATTGTGACAGAATCTCATTGAAGAGATTGAGGCATACATGGAAACTATGTAATGCCTTGATTTTTGGCAATAATTTTTATGAACAATCAAGCTAGATTAACCATTTTTGTTTATGAAGAAGCTGTACTCTAGTCAACCTTATTACCCGAAATTATCTCCACAGATTTGGTGATTTGATGCTGATCATGAGGATTCTGTTGCTCAACCTTATCACTCCTAATTATGGTTACATCCTTATTTCTCCAAGAGTCATCCTCAACTTGTGGAGCTGGTTGACTTGTGTTAATAGTTGGGAATGAATATTTTTGGCAAACAAAGTAAAATCCGCTATTAAAATTTTTAATATATAGACATATCAATTTAACAATCCATTTTCAATGGTGGAGCTGAAGTGTTTCAGAGGGTTGTTTATGGCTTTGTTTTGGATCAGTTTATACTAATTGTTTTGGCCACTGCACATTACAATTTAGAAATAGATAGAGCGATTAAAAGACATCTTGAAATTGTGTTTGTGCTATAAAACACCGGATAAATGTAAAAAACCCAACTAGAAAGTAGAAACAGTGCGTTTGTGTGTGATTTTATAATTAATTTTTGATCTAAAACAGAATAATATTTAATTTGAATTTTGTTTATATATTAACATTTTTATTATCATTATCAGCTCAGTATGTACTTTGCTTTACAATTTGTTTTTATGGGATCTTTTCAAAAAAAATATATAAATTCTCCAAAAGTCCCATCTACCAACTTGAATGATTACTCATGTATGATCAGCTTATGTATCTTTAAAATTTAATAAGTTATTGGCAAAATAAATAAGTAAATAAATAATTATGTTCTAAATTAAAGAAATCAGAAATTACATGTTGAAGTAAATAAAATATTCACACTACCTTATATACGATTAGAAGTAAATAAAATATTGGATTCTTGCTACTGCTATCATAAAGATCATGTATAGTAACAAAAATTAATCCTAACCCGGTATTTATTTATAAAAACTATACGGTATATATATATATATATATATATATATATATATATTCCAATAGAATTTTTGACTTGATATAAGGGTTGCTATTAATTATATGCTCATTTTCCTTCAAAATTCAATCCAAAGAATGTTCAATTTGAAGATTTTTTTTTTTTTTTTCCTGATAATAATTGCTAAGCTTGAACATGCATCTAAGTATAACATTCAAATATTCAGAGTAATTAAATTCTTTGATTATGAGTTAATAATTATGAAAGGGTGCTTACCACAGTAAGTGATGAAAACAGCAATTCTGTTGAAGTTGTGGAGGCTTGGCAATCTTGATAGGTCTAACATTAAGAGACGAGTTTTTGACTAAAATTAAATCCAACACAGCAATGGTGCTGACCGATGAACCAATCAGTCCTAGAGATATAGTTCTACATAAAATTGGCCTGATTAAAAAAAAGTTCTTGATTAACAATTCAAAATATATTGTTTAGTAAGAAAAGTGCACTACAAAATCGGCTGATGTCCAATGGAATTTGTATTGTTTTTCTTTAGTAATGAATATTACCTTTAAAAAAATTAATTATGGATACTTTTTTATAATTAATTTAAGATAATATATGTAATATGAATGTGAATATAGATTCAATCTGCAAAACCTAGTTATTTGAAGACAAAATCACCAGCAAACCAATGAAGAAATCACCAGACACTAGGCGGTTTGACCATGATTTCTCTGTGCAAACGAAGAAAGGTGTTCCAAAGGCACAATCTGGCTCATTTGTTTTGACATGGTTGGCCAAGGGTTGGGATCCACTAAAACAATGACATCAATATCGTTATTTTATTTTATTGATGGCATAGTCTTCAGAAACCCATGTCTTCTCCAACCACGCCAAAACTAACTAACTCAATTGGTTAAGACTTCTGTTAATTATTTACTGATTTGGTTTGATTTTGGGCAAAAATCAATGGAACCAAAAAACAATCGGTTTTTCAACTTTTTGTTATAAACCAAACCAAATAAATTTGGTTTGGTTTAATTGGTTTAGTTCGGCTCTGACCAATTGTAAAACTTGGAAAAGGAAAGAGAAAAATTAACTCAACACCATCATTAAAGCACGAACCAAATCCATAGAAATTTGTCTACCAAATTTATGGGCCCGGAAGGCCGGAATAAAGGAAACTAATATGTGGTATATGAAAATTCATCGAAAAAATAATAAATGGTATACTTTGGATTGAAGATCAGAAAGAAAATATACTTAAAAAAAAAAAAAACACACAAATAAAAATTGATATAAATCTATGGTTATGAAAGAAGATATTAAAACAAATGGATATGTAGTAAAAATTAAAGAAAGAAAAATAAAACAGTGCATATGAGCATATCTAATTCAGAAAAAAGGAGAAACAAATCATGGAGAGAAAAAGATTGAGCGAGTAAGCAAGGAATTGAATGAAAATTCAGTGATCCTTTTATGGCCGTTGGATTGATTGAAGGGCCATAAAAAGACAGTCCAACACTAAAACAATATTCGAGTGTTTGTGAGCAGGTAGCTAGAGTTGTACATTATTTTCAGTGGCCTAGTGGGTGTACCTACTACTGCTACAAAACTGCCAAGAATCACAAAAGTAAAATCTCAAAAGATTTTCAAAACAAAAAACTGCATATATGCTAAACCCCGTGAACATCATAAGAAAACACAATGATAAATAAGCCTGGGTGGTCCAAGGTTTGGGATGAAACCCAAGTCCTTAGTTTTACTTTTGGCAATTATACTGTGGCCAGTCATCAGAGCACTAGCTTAGTTGGTGGAAGGACGGGCTTGGGGCATGGGTAACTCTTAGGTCAGCGGTTCGAACTACCAAGACGAAGGCGAGTTCTATTTTTCCCCGCTTACATCATTGTGTGGCCAAGGGTATGGGCCGGGGTTTCCCATCTGTCATACTCCACAATAACCAACAAATAGACTGCCATAACTAGTAAATTGACCATGGGTGTGTCATGCAGTTGGGGAGGACATAATGATGAGTGTGCTTGGACGAAGTCCGAAATTATCGATACCAAAAATAAAATAAAAATAAATAAATAAGGCTGAAAATAAGAAGAACAAAAATCTTTTAAGAGCTCTAAAGTTAATTATTCACTTTATCAAGTGCATAAAAATCACATGATTATCGCATAAAACCATTATAAATAAAGGGAAGATGAGAGAAAAAGAAATTAATTGTTAGATTTCCAAGGATTAGAATATAATTTATGGGTCAAGCTATATAAGCAATGTTCCTTATTGTTATATTTAAATAAGCAATATAACTAACTCATTAAAACTCCTATCAGAAAGCTGTACAAATTGAAGTTCAGTACATGCATAATATTTTATATCACTTTAAATAACAATAAATTAATTCAAAATTATTTTTTATTTTTATCACATATGAATAGACTGTCAACCTGTTTGTTTATTAAATATAAAATTATTTTAAAATAAGTAATTTGACATTTATGCACTTGTTACTATTAATTGTTTTGTATTTTCATTTTATATGATACAAACAACTAAAAAAAAAAAAAAAAATTAACAAATCCTAAACCATTTTTATGTAATAATGATAAGATAGTTTTTCTCTGGTGGACACACAAATATGAGCATATTTATAGCACTAGTGTCATCTCATCACTTTTTGTCATATGCATACAACCAGTTGTGGTTGATAATTTAAAAAGTAATGAGGTGGCACTTGTATTATAAGTATGCTCATATTTGTGTGCCCACCGAAGGATGGCAATGGGGTGGGGTGGCCTTCCTCGCACCTGACGACACGTCGTTGCTATGTCGGTTAAAAGATGAACATTTAAGTTCGACCTTGCTAGCACGCGAGTCATAAGGACTAGCACAGCGGCAAATGAGGGTATCGTTCCATAGGGAGGTGGGATCCGCCGACCGTCACCGGTTCTAGCTATTATTACAACACTCCGAGAGAACTCGTGTGTTGCGTTTGCGGAAAAGTAAATAAAAATGTAAATAAATAAATAAACTAACTACCATAATATATACATGGATAGGATGGAATGGAGAGATGGCATGAAATGTGGTTACACTAAGGAAACGATTCAACCGTAACAATCCTCCTAATAAGCTCTAGACTCACTTAGTCCCTCAAATGTGCAAGTATATCATAGGCTCGTGTCCCCTTAATTGATCTCTAATCTCTCTCGAGTCTTAGAAATCACATCCACACAATGCATGGATTCATTAAGTGTCGTGGCACACACACAAGAGCCCTGTATGCCAGCCTAGTGTATCTCTCACTGTCTGGTCATATAAAGTGGTTATTTCGTTGGGCATGTAATGCGCAACCGCGTGAGCCATACTACAACCAATAATTCATTCACAATGGCTAACCAAATACGGGATGGCAACCAAATGAAAGCATTAAGAATTCGAGATACCTATACAACACGTATGTTATATGCTCGTGTCCCCTTAATTAATCTCTAATCTCTATCGATGTCTTAGAGATTACATCCATGCATAAATACTTGGATTCATTAAGAACCATGGGACACACACACGAGCTCTACATGCTAGCCTAGTGATCTCTCAACTTACTGGTCAAATGTAGAGGATATCACGCTGAGCATGTTAATGTGAACCACACGATATATAACACACAACCTAAATATCATCCACAAGGTGGCCAACCGAGTGAAAGCATTAAGCAATGAAATACCCATATAACTACACAAGCACAAGAGGAATTCAGTTTGCATTTACTTGAGATACGGATTCGGTTTTATCAATCTCCCTAGGATGGCTAGACATGGGAAACAAGTTTACCAAACAACAATGTGAAATAAGTTGGTTGTTATACATTAAGAACATTCAATCTAGGTTAAGGGTCCATCCTCTTGATTTGGGAATTACCCCTAAATCAATTTATCACCCAATCCGGTCAAGGATGGGCAATTGTGTCTTAAAAAGACCCATTAAGCACAAGGATTTGAACCAAGGCCAATTTAGCAACTAAATGCCTGAACTGAAACCTTTCCTACTCTTTGGAGCTAAATCTCTAACACCAAATTACTCTAAACATGGCATTTTGGTCATCCATCAATCAATCAACAATCATGGAAAGTTAAATTACACTACTCCTACATTAAATTACTCTACTCCTAATCTCAATCATGGACACATATCAATTTCGGACCTCTACACACATGGATATTGCAATTAGAGCTTAAAACATGTAATTAGAAAAGAGTAAAATAAAACCCACATGAATTTAAGAACAAACAACATACATAACACAAGTGTACGGTTTACAATATTCCCCAAATCGGGGTTACACATTAAAGAAGTAAGAAATACAAAGAAATGAGTAAAAAGGAGACAACCTTTGAAGACAAACCCTCCAAAGCAGCTCCTAGCGTTCCTAGCTCGGATTTGGTTCGAAAACCACTCCTATTTCCTTGAAATCTGCCCTAAAATAGATGGAGGAAGTGTAAAATGGTGGTGGAGGTGTGTGGTGAGCTCCCATGGAGGAAAAACCTCCATGGGAGCTTGGATCTCTCCTTATTTGGTGGAGAAGGTGAAGAAGATGAAGAAAATGGAAGAGAGAGAGAGTGGGGAGGAAGAGAGAGAGAGGGAGTGTGTGGATTCTATCAAAACTGATCAGAAAAGGGAATATTTATACTGGGGACGGTCTTAGGGCAAAAATGATGGTGAAAGGACGAGAATGCCTTTGCATAAGTGGCTGATTTTGGGGGGCTTCACGAGTGAGTTTCCAGCAGCCCACACCGTTACAGAAATGGGCATAACTTTCTCTACAAACATCGGAATCATGTTCTTGATGAACCGTTGGAAAGAAGACTTCTGGGGCTTTCCAACCATATGTAGAACGAAACCCAATTCGATCAAAAGAGAGAGATATGACCCCCACAAGTTGAGTGATCTGCAGGAAACTTTCGTCAAAATTCCGTGCCCTTTTATGCGCTCTATTCTGCGCCCTAAGCCGCAGAATTACAAAATGGAGGTCTTTTGGTCCCTTTCTATGGCCTTTTCTGCAGCCCCTAATCGCAGAAATGGGGCGTCGAATCCAAGTTTCAAAAATTAAACTTTTACCCCAATATTTCTCCATTTTTGCACTTTAGCCCCTGTGATAAAAAATAACATGAAACACTTATTTAAGCCATTAAATACCAGATTTTACCTGGGAAACAAGCATAAAAGATAAAAGTAAGGGGCTACACAACGTGTAAAAATAAGAGTTATCAGCACCCCACCCCATTTATTTTTTGAAAACCCATCTCTTCATAAAACCCCACCATAGATGGAGTGGGTTGGGGCGGGATACAACGGGGAGTGCTTTCCCCATCCCCACCGATTTACACCATTTATAATTTTTTTTATTATTTAAATAATAAATATATAACCATTGAATATGATATAATATATAAAGTAGTAAATAATTCTAAGAAACTATTAAAAAACATCTCATAAACATAATTCTCATAAGTAAATTCAATCATTTTCAAACATAAACATAATATATGAAGTCAAAATGTTCGAAAATCGTAACGTTAATCATCCAATTGTTGCATTTATTTCTCTAGTTCTCTCTTCTTTAGTATGTTTCCACCTCATGTTTTTCTTGTATGTTTACACAATTTTCTCTTAATAACACCAGTATTGGGTCTTCACTTTCTAGTGCATATGTAGACATATTTATACCTACCTGAAGTAGTGATAAACGAATTAAATTTAATTCAAGAGTTGAGAATTATTAAAGTAATAAACTTGAAAAAAAAAACCGTTGTTATTAAACTTTTAATTTTAAAAGTTATTTGAGAAAGAAACTTACCGTATGTCCTCTTATGTTTGAGGTTGAAGCTTGAACAGTGAACTTCGAGTTGTTTAAGGATTAGAGATTTAGAGTTGAAGTTAGTGGTTAGAGTTTTTTTAATAGTATTTTGTTTTGTCACTTTATGTTAAGTAACGGTGAAGAGATGTAAAGTTAAGGTTAATGTATTTATATATATATATATATTTCTTTCTTTTTTTTCGTAGATATATTTTTATTTTCTTTGAAACTACGTAGTTTAACTAAGTATTATTTTAAGCAGGGTAGGGCGGGGTGGGGAGTATAAAACTCATCCCCACCCCATACCCATTGCGAGTTAGACTATCTACCCCCATCCCCACCAAATTAAAACTCATCCCACCCTAAAAGTGCAGGTCCCCACGGGGCCCCATACCTACGGGGAATTTTGCCATCGCTATGCCCACCAGAGAAAATTTGAATGACAAGATATTATTCATAATTAAGATATGATAAATAATTGTTTTCTTAAAAAATATATATAATAAATAATAATTTAAAAATGGTTTTGATTTTACCGGAAATATGGTCGTTTTATTAGGTTATCTCACTAGTGATGTGTGAAACTGTTCCACATAAGATTTCCTCAATGTATTACATGTCTCTACTTAATTTGAAATAATGTAAATTAATCTTCTTTTCAACTACTACTTAATTTGAAAGAATCTTTTTTTTGAAAAGCAAACTATATTCAGAGGGCCAAAGGCCAAGCACCACCAACAACAAGAAACCAGAGAAGGCCAACCGAATCAAAGAACCGCGACAGAGGCACAACAGCCCCTGTCGTTGAACTTTGACAGGGCAAAAGAAAGCAGAGAAAACACAACCAACCCAAAACCTACCACCAAGGACAAGAACAGACCAGAAACAAACCACAAGAACCGAACCCAACACAAAAAACCACCACAGCACCACCCAAAACACACAAAAAAGGAAAAAGAAAGAAGACGATCTTGAGAAGAAACCGAATTAGTCACTCCAGCTGACGTCCTCACAGCCAGACGCACCCTTCTTGGCAAGAGAATCTGCGAGAGAATTTGATCCCCGGGGACAGTAAACCACCGAAGTCTGCTCCAGAATATCCAGCAGAGTGCAAATATATATTCTGCATCATATGGTAATGAGAAGTGCAGCCCCTACCTCTGTTATTAACCCACTCCACAACATTCTTACAGTCACTAGCAATGGTAAAACTCTTCCCTATCATCTCTGAATTGGATCCCAACAACTCACAAGCTTTAGCTATGGCTAAAATGTGGTCAAGATTCTTTCACTTCTCACAGTAATGAGAAGTGAAAGAATCTTGACCACATTTTATAAGCATTTGTTTATGAAATAGCTTAAATTTCCTATTTCTAAGTAGAGTAAGTTAGGTTTATATTAAGACTAATTCGCATTGTACCCGCCTGAATTATACGCGAATTCGCAAACTGCCCCCTGAATGTTTTTTTAGGCATTAAACCCCTCGAATTGTTTGAAATTGGCATAAATGGATGGAATAGGGACAGAACCCTTATTCCGTTTGATTTTTCTCATACGCATGCCTCACGTGCATTCGTACAAAGGGCAGTTTTGTCTTTACAATTAAAAAAAAAGTCTGAAAGTATGTCTTCTTCTTCAAAACTTCTTCTTCATGTACGAAAACTTGTTCTTCTTCTTCATCTTCGAAAGGTTGTTCTTCATCTTCGGAAACCCCATTTTTATCATCTTTTTTCTTCCTATGGCAAACATGCATACGAATGAAGGCTTGGATTTTGTGGATTTTGACTCAAAGTGTTTCTATGGAAGAAGAGCTATGCGTTTTCACATCATGGACGAAATCAAACCCAGGAAGACGTTTCTGGGGTTGCTCAAATTTTCGGGTTTGTGGGTGTTTAATATGTGCTTTCTTTCCGAGCTTGTTAATAGCTCTAATTTTCATTAATATCTGAAACAATTGAAGTTCATTGTTCCTTGCTTCAATCTGAACATTTAAATTGATAATTTCAGCTTCCAGATTCTGAAATTTCCCCATCAAAACAGTATAATCAACACTTAGCCGTTTTGCATTTTCACGCTCCCTGATGACGGTCTCCTCAGCGATTGCAATCCATTCATGCATACATTCAAAAATGGCATTTAACCTATTACTACTCCTACCGTTTCCTTCCATTTCCACTTGTACAAATGAAGTGAGGAAAAATAACAATTGAGAAAGATTGAAGACTTTTTTGAGGAAAATATGTAACAGAGATGGGGTTTTTATAGTGGAACTAGATGACCCATATCAGTGAAAACTGAAAAGTCACCTTTACATTAATGAATAATGAACCATTGTAACCTTTACATTTGAAATGAACCATTGTACCTTAAATGAACATTTATTTTATTGTAAACTGAACGATGAGTACACTAACCACTGTAACTTCAGTTAAAGAGATATAATATTGTACATCTTTTTCTGAAAATGAAAAGCCATCAGGCCTAAGAGAATTGTTCTTCCAAAACCTAGGAGAATTGTTCTTCCCAGGCTTAACAGAATTGTTCTTCCTAGGCCTAGGATAAACGTTCCCAAGCGTAGGAGAATTGTTCCCGAACCCAACAGATCAATCGTTCCCAAACCTAAGAGAAATTGTCACGTTTTATTTTTTCATAGGGAATTTCATAATTTTAAGAATTTTAAGAATTTTATTTAATTAATTTAATAGTTCGTACAAAGTTAATTGATTCTCAAGCTGTACACATTCCCAGGCTTTTGACATTCCTAGGTACAAAATACATCATAAACATTTCCATAACAAAACTGCACTAAACATTCTCAACCTAAATATTGATTCCCAAGCTGTACACATTCCCAGGCACAAAATTGATACCTAAAACAGAATTTTCTACTCTAACAGTAGCAAATTACATTTCTACAGGGAATTGCGGAGTTGACCATTGGTGTAAATGTCAATTGCAATGGCTTTACGAATGTTTTTGATATCCTTTTGTCCAAAAATTGATTTCCATGGAGTTGGTACTCCAAAAAGAATCAACTCAGCATACTTCATTAAGAAGACATCACAACTGTATCTGTAAAATGGTAGGATATGTCAAACATAAGTATCTTTAGGAAAGTAAATAAAATAAATAAATATGTCAAACATACTCATCATCTTGTTGTGGAATCAAATCAGTGTGCATGCTTTCAGCTGTGAATGGGGTGGCATAAGGATCCATCTTCATTTCTTCGTAGTAATCGGCATGCTTCAATATAGATGGCAGGAGGAAAACTAGTTTCTTTCGGCTAACGTCTTTCCTCCTCATCCTTCTCAAATTGTGCTACCTTCCTTAAGCCCTCCATCAATTTCATTTCATTTGCCCACTTGATGTTCAGGTTAGTTTGCATATACAACCATTAATTCCCAATTGATAATTCCTAGGCTCACGGAATCCATTCCCAGAATTATATCAATCAATCATAGGCTCAAAAGCATTCATGCATTCAGATAAATCCTAGGTTCATGGAATCCATTCTCAGGCTTATATCAATCAATCATAGGCTCAAAAGCACACATGCATTAATTCCCAGCAAATGATTCCTAGGCTCATGTCATATATTCATAGGCTTATATCAATCAATCGTAGGCTCAAAAGCATACATGCATTCAGATAAATCCTAGGCTCATGGAATCCATTCCGAGGCTTATATAAATCTAGTGCCAGCCCTGAGGTGGGTCAACTAGGGGTGCCCGCCCAGGGCCCAAAAAAAAAATGCCGAAAAAGGGTCCATTTTTTATTTTTAATTTTATTTTCTGTGTTTAGTGTTTACATCTTTGAACTTTGATAAATAAAAAGCCCTTACAAGGGTCCAAATTTATTGTTATTTTTCAAACTTCATATAATTACATCAAATTTAGGCCCCAGATAAGAAAAAAGATGTGGAAATCAACATTTTATATAAAAATTAAGCTCAATATGAACTTTCATTAGAATTATTAAAAGCAAATGAGTAGCTCTATTTAATTTACACCCTTAATAATTTGTATGTGCATCCCTTTTTGCATATACACCTCATTAAGAATTTTTTAAAAACTATATTTTGTAAGCACGCCCTAAACATTACCAAATATACCCTTTCTTTTATTTATTTTTTTAAATTAAAAAATAAAAATGGAGGAGGTCTCCTCATCCCTTTACATTTTCTAAACAAGTTCGTCTCTCCTTATTTACATACGTCATTTCTTTGAGTGGAAACTATCATGCAGATCTATTTGATTGTAACTTTTTTTATTTTTCAATTTTGTTTTTTCTATGTATCGCGATATAAACTTGATGAAAATTACTTTGATTAAGCTTTTGTAAGCTTATTAAGCTTTTATATATATATATATATATATATATATATATAATTATTATTATTATTATTATTATTATTAAGTACGGGATTTCGTAAGATTCAGATGTGAGATTTTGAACAAAGGGCCCCATTTTATATATTCGCCCTGGAGCCTTTAAAACCTTAGGATCGACACTGTATAAATCAATCATAAGCTCAAAAACACACATGCATTAATTCCCAGCAGACGATTACTAGGCTCATAGAATCTATTCCCAGGCTTATATTAGTCAATCATAGGCTCAAAAGCACACATGCATTCAGATAAAACCTAGGCTCATGGAATCCATTCCCGGACTTATATTAACCAATCATAGGATCAAAAGCACACATGTATTAATTCCCAGCAGATGATTCATAGGTTCATGGAATCTATTCTCAGGCTTATATCAATCAATCATAGGCTCAAAAGCACACATGCATTAATTCCCAGCAGATGATTCCTAGGCTCATGGCATCAATTCAAAGGCGTATATCAATCAATTATAGGCTCAAAAGCATACATGCATTCAGATAAATCCTAGGCTCATGCCATTCATTCCCAGGCTTATATCAATCAATCATAGGTTCAAAAGCATACATGAATTATAACACATTTTCATATAACATATCATATAACTAGGGAGATACTTACGAAGAAAGATGTGTTAACCAATCCAATATTTTGCAAGTAATTAAGCTCACTGCTCGATCGCCAAAAAATAAGAAAAATTATTTTATTAATTGAATAAGACTAATTGGCACCGATGAGATTTTAATTGAAAATTTGTTCTGTAATCTTTATGTAGAGTTTTTTTTTATACAGTTTTTTTTTTTTTTAATAGATTTGATTAGATAACGTTACCTGAATTTAAAAAAAAAAAAAAAAAAGTTTTTTTATAAACAGTGTTTTTTGTTATATGAAATAGAAAAAACAAATACACAAATAAAGAAGCTACCAGCAAAATTGGACAGAAGAACCATGGTCATTGCCCATTGGCCGGTGATTTCTTGGTTAGATTTCGTGGTTGAGATTTCTTTATAAAACTCACTTTCATTGCTAGCTGTAAATAAAAGCAAACTTCAACATTAGTTACTATAAACTATAAAGAGCTGAACAATAGAAAGCTAACTTCAACATTAGTTCACTACGAAGACCGTTTCAGAATCACTTATAAAACTCAAAACTCCACTACACTAAAAAAACCCTATTAAACCAAAAATACTCTCTAACGGCTCAAAAGACTTGTTCTCTACAAAACTCGTAACCACATATTTATAATACGTGTTAGAGACAAAACCTGAATCTATATAAATAAGGTTAGGAATCTATATCAGACTAATTTAATTCACATATTAACAGTAATAACAATTATTAATTAAACTAAAAAAACAAAAATATTTAAAAACAGTAATAGTGATTTCACGTGAAGAGATTTTGGGAAGAAAAAAAAAACCGAAAACATCTACTTAGACGTTTTAATAAAGTCTTCAAGTAATAGTAATTAATATCAAACAAATCTTCAAAGTATGAAATTTATGCCTCCAAAATACAGATATGTCCTATCATTATAAAGATTTCATGACAAATCTTTTTTTACTTTTTTTTACTTCTGGTTTCAGAGTTAAAAAAAAAATTAAAAAATTAAAAATCACATCACAAAAAACACAAAGTGAGAATCAGAGAGGGAGAGTGAGTGAGGGGCTGACTAGAAATTCAAGACAAGACTAACCACTGTAGAGGTGTACACGGCCGGCGAGAGACGGTGGAGAGAGAGGATGAAAAGAAGAGAAATGTAAGACCTTAAAACGTGAGATGGTGGATGAGAGAGTGGGTGAGGAGGCTGAGAGAAAAAACAAATGAATGATGTATAGATGTAAAATCTAGGGACTTCAGTGTAAAAACCTTAGTACTTAGGGACTTCAGTGTAAAACTCGTAGTTCTTAGGGACCTCAGTGTAAAATTCATGGAGTCAAAGATCTTCAAAGATGTTGTCAGAAAACTCATTGTACGCTTTGGAAGTTGGAACAATGGAACCTAACAATTAATTTCCTTTTCTCTTTTTGTTTTTCCTTTATTTATAATAGTTTTATATGATTTTATTTTATTTTATTTTATTTTATTTTCCCCCTTATTTATCATTGTTTTTTTTATGATGTTTTTCATGCCCAGCTGGCCAACTGAGTGAATTTTTTACTCCGGAACTTAAAGATGTGATCAAGATTCTTTCAAATTAAATAGTATTTGAAAAGGATTTTTTTTTTTTTTTTTTTGAAAATCTTTTGAGATTTTGATTTTGTGATTCTTGGTAGTTGGTAGTTTTAAATACAACGGTAGCAGTAGCAGTGGCAGGTACACCCACTAGTGCTCTAAAACACTGCAAAAATGTAAAACTGAACAAGAAAGCAGAAACAGAAACAGTGTGTTTTTGTGTGTGCAACGTTTGAAATTTTGTTTACGTGGGGGGCAATTTTCGGTCCAAAACGAGAATGTTTTGTGATTTTAGAATTCATTTTTGATTTGAAACAAAAAAAATACATATATATTTAAAATAAATTTTATTTATATATTAAATAAAATGACACACTTTAATTAATAAGAATATCTTATCATTCTCAATATGTATATTAATTTACGGTTTGTTTTTTCTAATTAGAATTATGTGGCGCATCACCTTTTAGCAGAGATGGTCGTGCACCTCCCTTCCACACCTAGTGGTAAGGGGTTCGAATCCCTCAATGTGTATTTTATAAGTATGTGTGGGGAGTTTTCTCCCGATTTGTTGGGGCAGCCCTCTCTCCGGTTGTGAGAGTTGTAGTCCATATATAACCTCTACCCGATAGTGCAATTAGTATTCTAGACCGTGCTTATAGATTCTAATTAATCTCACCAGGTCTTGTCAATAGCTGTATTTCAAAAAAAAGAAAAGAATTATGTGATCTTTTTCAAAAATATAAATTCTCCAAATTCTCCACGGCTATAGAAGGAATCTCATTTGTAGGTTAATGACTAAATGTTCATTTCTATAATCATTTATAAGAGGAGAAAAAAATAAAGTCAAAGACTTTGTTTGGATTTCTTGTTTAGTTTTGAGTTTGATATAATTATTGAGTAAGACACAATTATAAGAAGGGTTATTAGCACCGGTCCCATCGAATTTTACCTCCCCAAACTTTTTTTTAGGCATTTAACCTTCTAAACTCTCCTTTTCTTTTCACTTTGTTCAAAGTCCTCATGCGTCCATTTTTCTGTCATGGTAAACTGCACTAAGTTCCCCTGGCTAAATACATAATTACATCAAATCAAAAACAATATAATAATATAACCCAAATCCCCTTTGACCAAATTTTAAAAATCAAATTATAAAAATAAAAATTTAAAATTTAAAATTGAAATAATGGTAAATAATAATAATATTCTGAATTTTTTGAAAAAGAAAATCAAATAAATAGAGAAATGAAAAAATTAAATTGATTTAACAATTATTTAAATTATCTTTTTTATTTAAATATCCCTAAATATCATTTGTTCATTTACAATAACAAGGGTATTGATAATGTCAAAAAAAATATAATAATTAAATAATAAATATAATAATAATAATAATAATGATGGCAATATAAAATAATAATAATAAATTATTTATAAAAAATAGGTAGATATTTAGATTGATCTCCACCATCTATCTCAAATATTCATGGTGGAGATCAAATTACCAAAAAAACAAAAAAAAAAAAAAAAATTAATAATAATAATAATAAGAAAGAAATTACAAGAAAATTGAAAAACTGATTTTTTTAATTTTTTTATATTACTATTATTATTTTTATATTGTTATTATTATCATTATTATAATTTTATATTACTATTATTATTATTATTATTATTATTATTATTATTATTATTATTAATTTTTTTAATTTTTTTTATCATTATTAATAAATTATTAATGTAAATGAACAAGTGATATTTAGGAATATTTAAATAAAAAATATAATTTAAATGATAATTCCCCTTATTATTTTATTATTATTATTATTATCATCATCATCATCATCATCATCATCATCATCATTATTATAATTTATTATTATTATTTAATTTTTTATTTTTATTTTTTATATTATTAATACCCTTGTTATTGTAAATGAACTAGTGATATTTAGAGATATTTAAATAATAATAATAATGAATATTATTATTTAATTATTATTTAAATTTTAAATTTTGATTTTTAAAATTTGGTTAAAGGGGTATTTAGGTTATATTATTATATTGTTTTCGGTTTAATTCAATTATAAATATAATCAGGGGAACTTAGTGCAATTTAACATGACAGAAAAATGGACAGCGTGAGGATTTTGAACAAAGTGCAAAGAAAATAAGAGTTCAGGGAGTTTAATGCCTAAAAACAAACGTTCAAGGGTAAAATACAAACTCGCGAAAAGTTCGAGGGAGACTGGTGCTAATAACCCATATAAGAAATATGAGTTTTGAAAAAATTCAGTAGAGAACTTACGCATCCAAGTACAAGATCGTGTTGCATGCAAAGTAGTTCGAATTATGTTATACAAATTAGTTAACCTAAATCAGCATTCCCACTGGATTAATAATCCACCTCATCATGGTTTAATATGCATGCATACCACATACACTATAATTTAAATTTTTCTTTAAATAATTTATGAATAGTGTTTTTTTGTTTAAATATTACAATTAATTTGAGGCTTGAGTGAGAGGGACATCACTTAAAATCTTAAATCTACAACATCGATGATATAGTTGGGTGTACAATCATTGTATCAACTTCATCTTATCTAATTTATTTGACGAATTTATGTAACTTTTTTTTTCAACAATATAAATTTATGTAACTAAACACTTGTATAAAGTTGTATTATAATATAGATCAGCCAATCACTCATGTGCCCTTTATATGCATTGCATTATCTTCTTTATTATTAGTTTTATATACCACATGTAAATAAAGTTAACTCAAAATCTAACTCATTTTTTACTATAATTTATGTATTAAGAGTTATAATTTAAAATATATATATATAATAAAAAATTTTAAAATAATAATAAAGTTGATTAGATAATAAAATTGATCTGTGAAAAAAAGGGAAATCTCCTTAATAAATAAGGAAAATCAAAAAGATACAAAAGTGTACCTCTTTTGAAATTCCTTTTTATCACTATCTGTTACTGAAATCTGAGCAAGTGGCTAACGGGTTTTAATAACTTTGGTGGTTAGGAAATTACTCTTTTACCCTTATGACTATTCGCTTTGTTGTTTTCTACCGTGATAAACTGATAATGTGATATTCACTGGTTTTGGTGTTTAACTTGAGTTCAATATTAGGATTTGTGAAATGTTGGGTTTAGGAGAGTCCATCACAACATCTCTAATAGGTCCCCCGTTATTATTGTTAACCATGGTTGAAATATATAAACCGAATTATTGTTATTATTTAATTTTTGTTATCTTGTACTACACTATCTTTCAATTTGTGAGCTCCATCTTAACATCACAATGTCAATAGCATCTTCAAAAAAAAAAAAAAATCTTTGACCATCAGACATACTATCACAATCATCGACCTCCTCATGGTATTTTGTTTTAACCCATTGTTTGAGTATTTATGTGTCTTTAAGCCTTATGATTTATGAAGTCGTCTCTTCACAACTGGGAAGTACGAGCCTCATTCTGAAAGGTAGGTAAAACACCTTTCAGATGCTTGTAGGCACTCCAGCGTGACAAAAAGAATGCATACATACCAAAAAGAACACCCCTTGCTAACATGCACATTCGAGAACTAAAAAACACTCTTGTGTTCAAAAAACTCACACCCCCATGACTAAAAGGACACA
The DNA here is from genome assembly GCA_008009225.1 of Acer yangbiense. Classification (NCBI taxonomy): domain Eukaryota; kingdom Viridiplantae; phylum Streptophyta; class Magnoliopsida; order Sapindales; family Sapindaceae; genus Acer; species Acer yangbiense. The sequence continues at coordinate 8,306,714 of CM017763.1, read as the reverse complement.
CGAGCATAAAAATTAACGCATGCATGCCAAAATAAGACACACGTGCAAAAAACAATGCCTGAAAGCCAAAAAACACGTCGGGGAACTAAAAAAACACTTTCGCATTCCAAAAAGCACGCTATACCAAAAAGAACGCCGGCATACTAAAAAGTGTCTATGAAGAGTTCAGAATCTGACGATTCTCTAGCAATTGTTGCTGTGCTTGATGAATGTTTGATCACACCATTTCTATATAGCCCCTATTTTCTATATTTTGTGCTTGTTTCTCTAGTAAAACTGAGTATTTAATGGTTTAAATAAATGTTTCAGGTGAATTTGGAGTTTTGTAAAGGCTGGTGTAATTTTGGTAATTCAAGGGCAAAAGTGTAAGAGTCTAGAAATGATTGAATTTGTTGTGATTTTGGTAGAATATAGGGGACCTTTATGTATTTGCCACTCAAATCACCCAAACAATTCCAGTGATTTCCTCGGTCCAGCTTTCGTCTTGCTGGACCGAGAAATCCAAGACCATGAAATTTCGGTCTGCCCCTAGGGGTGTTTTCTTTTTTTGTGAACATCTTATTATCACTTATCAGTATATAATTTATTTATTTTTTGAGCTCCAAAATTTGTACCTATTCATTCCGATGAAACTATAGATTTCATTGTCAAAACTACTACAAAATCTTTGCTTCCACATATAAACTAATTTCAACAGTAAAGATGACAAAAAATACAAACACAAAAGATCAAAATTTGACAGCAAAGTTGCTTTTGGAAGATTGAGGTGAAAAACCCCTAGAACGAATCATCCCATATGAATCAGTCTAAATATGATTCCAATACATACCCTATAGTGAAAGTAAAAAAAAATCTCTTGTATCCATAGCATTTCTTCTCATGATATGACATTTTAATGGTGCTCGCCGAGATTTGATTCTGGCCCTCTACAGTTCATATAAGTTTAAAGAATGTATTCGATCTTCAGTTATGATGCATCAATCATCACTTTCAGCTTTTACTCATTTGCTCTTTAATCAGTATATAATTTATATTATGGTTACCACTTACAAGTCACTTATTATATGAGATCGACAAAATTATAGGTTAATTAGTGCAACTCATGATAGGAATCAAATTACAAACAGAGATCCACATAATTATAAATGTACCATTATAATTATTCCACTAATAAGAAAGTAATAAATCTGTTCACGATAAACTCAATCCAACTTCCACAGCCAACTCTGGTAAGAATTATAAATGATTGAAATTACTGCGCCGTTGATGTTGAGAAGTTGAATTGTATGAAGTTAGGGATTATGACAAGTTAGGGAGAAATTATAATACGTATTATAGACAAAACATGAATTTATATCAAATAAAATTATTGATTAATTTAAATCATGTATTAACAGTCATATGGTAATAGCAATCATTAATTCGGTTTTTCTCTCATGAGCATACATTTTGAGCATATTTTGAGCATACTAATATACATCACTACACTTTTACCATATCAGCAACACAACATCAATCATAAGAATGCACATGACAAAAATGTAATGATGTATATTAGTATTCTCAAAATATACTCACACAACCTCATGAGAGAAAAATTGATCATTAATTAAACTTAAAAAACAAAACTATTTAAAAACAATAATAGTGATTTCACATTAAGAGATTTTGGTATGGAATTCAAATTGTTCTCTTCTTTTTTTTTCATTTTTTTTTTTTTCATTTCTTTACAATATCTTTTCATCCAATCAACTAATTCCTATCTTTTTTTTTTTTTTTTTTTAAACAGAGTAGGATAAAAACCAATTAGGCTGTGTTTGGTTTACTGGAATGGAAAGGAAAGGAAATGAATGGAAACCATTCCATTCCAAATGTTTGGTTTACAAAAATTCAATGGAAAGGCCATTCCAATGGAATTGGGTTTCCACCAAAATGGTGGAATGGGCTTTCCATCCACAATCCAGTGGAAAGGCCATTCCATTCGTAACAACATTTTAACTTCCAAAAATGACCCTCTGCAAATTAAGGCTTGACTTTGTTTGCTCTGAGAAAAAAAATGGTGGCCTCCTCACCTTCTCTCACCTCCGCCTCCTCCCTCGCAATTCCTCTCCATTGCCTCCTCAAATTCCATCTCCTGCTCCTGTCAAACCCCTCGACGAAGAGAATTCGCAAGTCATTTCGCTCCTCAAATCCCTCCTCAACATTCAGTCTCACTCTAGATCCGCATCTTCTGGGTCAGCCCGGACCACCTTTGAAGCCGACGATCTACTCCTCTACGTCGAAGTGAGAGAGATATTGTTGGGGAAGCTTGTTGGGGAAGCTTGTTGGTTGGGCCATGAAGTTTCTGTGGAAGGAAGAATAAGTTTTTCTTGGGGTTGAAAGAAGATTTCTGGGTTTTTGGTGGCGTGTGGGAAGGGAGACGAGGAGAACGGCACCGACGGCGAGGAGTGAAGGGATCGAATTTTCTGGGTTTGGGTTTTTGGTTGTTGGTTTTCTGTTATTTTTATTTTTATTTTTTGAATTGCAATCCTTTTTTCAACTGAAGATCAAACTCAAAAACACTGTCAAATAATCAATGGAGATGTTCCTTTACAAGAAAATTTTCAGTCAACAAAAAAATGTGATGATTAGCCCAAAATCAAAAGGCTAGAAACCAATTAATCGAAAAAGAAAAAAATAAGGGACAAAAGAATGACGATAATTAGGTCGAGGAACAACAAAAAATAATTTTTGATTTTAATTTTTTTTGTTATAGTTTGATTTTAATTTTTTTTTTAATTTTTAATTTTTTTTTTTTTTTTGTCAAGATTTGATGTTGGAGATCATACCAGTTTTGTTGATGAAGCTAGTAATATTGTTTATGGGATGATTGGCATGGAATTGAATATTTGAGTGATAGAAGTTGGTTTTTGTAATCTGAAATGGTGTTTGGGGAGTGAGAAAATCCATAAACATTATTTTATGTGAACTGGGTTTGTGTTTGGTAATCGAGAAAATGAAAGAAAGTAGGAAAGATTGTTATTATAACTGTTATGTAATTATGGGCATTTTGGTCAAAATATAGTTAATTCCATTCCATTCAGTTGTTAACCAAACAAAATAATACTGATTCAGATGTTAATTCTAAAGTCTCAACCAAACAAAGAAATTAGCTTTCCTTTCCATTCCATTCCCTTCTCATTCCCATTCTCATTCCCATTCTGATTACCATTCCGCCATTTAACCAAACGTGACCTTAAAGTGAAAATGGACCTCCAAAGAAGATCTTGTTCTTTCTTGCACTTTCTACTGATATAGGCAGATAAACAAGATTCAAGGATAAAGCCAAAGTATCACAAAAGGGCTCCATGTAACAAACTGATGACTCAAAAGTCAAAACTCAGTGATGCAAACTGTTCCAGTAATCTTCAGCTCCAAAAGGGCTGTATATATGTGGCAGTGTTGAAACTCATGGCATATGTCAGGCCGATTCAACTTTTTAAGCAATTGAAAGAGTCTTGCGTCCCACATTGTTTCCTCGACATAGATACTGGAAATTCGTTCACCAGATTTGTTGTAACAAGTTTTGACCTGCGTTCGGCATGGCCTCATATGACATGCTATGCCAAAAAACCAAAACAGTTGCTCAATAGAATTGTGAAATTGATTGACAAAGAGAAAGTTTGAGGATGTTTAGTTGGCTATTCACCAATAGATGATCCTAATTCGGAATTGGACCATCATGCATGAGTCTTCCATTGGTTGGAATCTGATTTTGGTTCAGGAGTGCTTGAGAATTTTCCATTCACATTCTGAAATAAAAGGTTCTCAAGTCAGGACGCCAACAAAATTTTGGACAGGAAGAATTTTAAAAATCAATGGGCTTATGAGAGGGCTCTCAATAGATATGCAGCTATGAAGAGGTATAGTAACATCAACTAAGATGAGATACCATGCCTTAATTATTATCGTCTTTTAATATCCTCCCAAAACCTCATTCACCATAACCACATCCCCATGAGTTCTTAACAATCCAATAATTAAATTGTGTCCACATCTTTCATATGTGATTAGTAACTCATGCCCCATGGTATAGATTCTCAAACTGTATAAGAAAAAAGAAATTATAAGATAATAATAATAATAAATAAAATAAAAATTATTTATTAATCGAATAAGACTGATTGGCACTAATGAGATTTTAATTGAAAAATTGTTGTGTAGATTTTATGCAGAGGTTCTTTTTATTTTTATTTTATTTTTTGTAATAGATTTGATTAAATAATGTTACCAGATTAAAAAAAAAAAAAAAAATTTATAAACAGTGTTTTTTTCTGTATGAAATAGAAACAACAAATACACAAATAAAGGAAGCTACCAGCAAAACTAGTTATAAAACAAACCTTAAAAAATTGGACAGAAGAATCATGGTCATTGCCCATTGGCCGGTGATTTCTTGGTTAGATTTCGTGCTGAGATTTCTTTATGAAACTCACTTTCATTGCTAGCTGTAAATAAAAGCAAACTTCAACATTAGTTACTATAAACTATAAAGAGCAGAACAAGAGAAAGCTAACTTCAGCATTAGTTCACTACCCGCCGTAGAGGTGTCCACGGCCGGCGAGAGACGGCGGAGAGTGGATGAAAGGAAGAGAAATGTAAAACTTTAAAATATGAGAAAGTCGGTGAGGCTGAGGGAAAAAGTAAAAAACAAAAGGAGTGATTTATAGATGTAAAATCTAGGGACTTCAATTTAAAAACCTTAGTTCTTAGGGACTTCAGTGTAAAAGTCTTAGTTCTGAGTGACTTCAGTATAAAATTCATGGAGTCAAAGATCTTCAAAGATTTTGTCAGAAAACTAGTACCCTTTGAAACAATGGACAATGGAACCTAACAATTAATTTGTTTTTCTCTTCTTCTTTTTTACCCTTTATTTATAATAGTTTTATGTGATTTGCATGCATTTGATAAAGTGAAGAATGTACTTTGGAGCTCTTAAAGATTATATTTTTTTATTTTTATTATTTTTTTATGATGTTTTTCATACCCAGCGAGTGAATTTTTTACTCCTGAACTTTAAGATGTGATCAAGATTCTTTCAAATTAAATAGTAGTTGAAAAGGATTTTTTTTTTTTTAAATCTTTTTAGATTCTGCTTCTGTGATTCTTAGTAGTCGGTAGTTTTAAATACAACAGTAGAGTGTCAGACTGTCAGGTACACCCACTAGTGCTCTAAATTACTCTAAAACACTGCAAAAAAGTAAAACTGAACTAGAAAGCAGAAACAGAAAAAGTGTGTTTTTGTGTGTGCAACGTTTGAAATTTTGTTTACATTTATTTGGGGGCAATTTACGGTCCAAAACGAGAAAGTTTTGTGATTTTAGAATTAATTTTTGATTTGAAACAAAAAAAAAAAAATTTAAAATGAATTTTATTTATTATTAATAAGAATATCTTATCATTCTCAATATATATACTAATTTGCTTTATTGTTTGTTTTTTCTAATTAGAATTATTTTATAAACATGTGTGGGGAGTTTTCTCCTGATTTGTGGAAGCAGTCATCTTTCCGGTTGTGAGAGTTGTAGTCCATATGTAACCTCTCCCCAATAGTGAGAGAGTTGTAGTCCATATGTAAATTCAATTTTTCAACTTTGTGGGCAAAAACTATGATTTTGATAAACAAATTTTAACATTTCAATATTATTTTTATTGGTTTATTTTCATTTTCAATGTACTTTTTTTCAGGTACAAGAACTAATATTTTCCAACTTTTTTTATGAATAAAACATTTAAAAATAGTAAAATATAAGAAAAAATAGTTCTCAAGTCTAAAAAATTTCAAAACTTTTACCAAACGTGTATTTTAATTTTCTTATGATGCATACAAAAAATCTCATCGAAAAACATTCAATTGCATATAATTTCATCAAAGGTGTTTATTGTATTAAAATAAGGGGGTGCTCATAAGAAAAGTATTCATATATATATATATATATATATATATATATATATATATATATTCACTTCGGTCCTCTATGTTTCAGCCCACTCTCATCTTTGTTTTATTTCTCTCTTCTTCTCTGTTCAATAAAAACTTCAACATTGTTTTTATTGAACAGGTATAGAATGCATTGTTGAAATTTAATAACTTTTTTTTTTTTTATTTGCTTATATATATATAACTAATATTTTATTCTTTCATTATTATTATTTCATATATTTTTATATTTTAATTTTATCATCCACTTCTTTACAATGTAGTGACACTGCACACTGCTACTAACGTAGCATATACCTTCTATTTGTAGAGAAAAAGTGAGTTTAGGACAAAATCACCAGCCAACACCAATTTTCAAGTGTTCGTGGTCTAAACCTAATTATTTTGATGTCTCTTGGATTGTGGGGACTAGGGGTGAGCATGCTTTGGTACGGTTTTAGTTAAAACAGAACTGAACCAAAAAAAATTCGGTTTTCAAAATTTAAAAACGGTTTAAACCGAATAAGATTTAAGAACCGATTTTTATCTGTTCGGTTCAATTCAGTTCATTTCGGTTATGGGCCTGATGGGCTGAATGAATTGTTTTTACATATTTTATGATTTAATGGGCTTTGGACCCTAACTTTGGGGTTTTTGTAGCTTGATTTTAGTGAATTTGTGATTTTGAACCTGCCCAAACATAGCATGATTGCCACCAATGCCTCCTTTTAAATGTCAAGAAGTCGACAGACATCTGCATAATACATAGTTTTATATGGTCACATTTGTCCGTAAAATTCTCATAACACAGATTTTACATGTAGACATGGAAATGAAATCCATAACCAACCCACAAGTGACAACAATAGGTTGAAGCTGGCAAAAATCTGGATTACTAGAATCCAGAAGCCACTGCCTTTGGTATTTGGAACTTTATGCACCACAAAGGATAGTATGAACTTTGATAGAGCCTGATAGAGAAATAACAATCAAGAGAAGGGTCAGAAGAAAATAAAAAAATAAAAAAATTCTTCGACAATAAAAAGATAAAGTGATGATAAAATCAGGCAAAATGAAAATCATATAAACCTCTTTTTGACTAGCAGAATTAAAGTAAAATAATATTCTCCCTCTTCAAATTGTTTAATTCACAATCTGCTCATGGAATTTAGTCCAGTTAGACATATCATCAAACACAAGGCAGCTCAAGAACAAAACCACAAATTCACTAAAATCAAACTACAAAAACCCCACCACAGATATTAATCAAGCTACAAACTTAAGGTTTTCTCAATTGTTTATACGTGGTCAACACAAAATTAGGGCTTTTTCAAACATACATCGTTTATCATAAATTAGAACAAACTACAATTGAAGAATCATTTTATTCATCAAATCAGTGGATGGGAACTAAGGGTAATTGCATTTAGTATCTGAAAACCATTTTCCCACTTCTAAGGTAGTTTGTAAATCCCACTCCGATCATTGTTTCAAAGTATATCCCACTTCAATTTGAAATAGGTGGTCAACACAAAATAAACCAAGCACATAGGCACAGCAAAAATGGAAGCAAAGCAAGAATGAGATTGGAGACAAACCAAGATTACACCTTGACTGGAGACCAGAGAGATTAAAGAGAAGCGCCGGAGATGAAAGAGAGCTGAAGACTGAAGCGCGGCTGAGAAACTAAGACAAGAAGAAAACGAAGACTCTATTTAAGTCAAATTTCTAACCCGAATCCACCAGTGGGTCGTAAAATCACCACCCAAACCCGACCCTCCAGGGTTGGGTTCGGGCAGGTGCCTGTAGTGTAGGTCAAATTGCCTACCCTACCTAGAAATTATAATCTAATTGGGACCTAACAATTAATTGATTTTATGTGATGATTGTAGGTGGTCGAACTACGTGGTACGTTAATCGGGTCGGGTTTTATCGGGCCCAAAACGACTCGTTTGAACCTTTGGATGGACGAACTCGTCTCCTCTATCGAACCTGCAAGAATGTTCTCGTCGACCTTGGTCGAGTGCTCTGTTGAACCTGCAAATGAACTTAGAACAGAAACAATGCAAATATAATAAACGCAGATAGAATGAAGAAAGTGGGTTTGAATGGATTAGCCTTAGGTGTGCTTGGGCTGAGCAATGTTTCCGACTATCGTAATGATGATTCCGGTCAAGTTTCGGTTGCTGGAATGCTTATGAGCAGAATTTCAATACGCAGTTGTAAGCTTTTGTTCAAAGATTTCAGAGAGCTTTCTAGTGAGAGCTCTCTCTCATTTATAGTGCTAGCCCCTCCAACGTTCACTTTGGCCGTTTGTAGATAGTGGGCGTGACTTTAGGAGAAATATCCTCTCCTTTGATTCAGTGGTTACTAACTTCTGTAACCGAAGCTTTGATTAAGTCTTTCAAACGTTCAAGCCTTGTTGGCATAAGTTTGGGTCGACCTGGAGCAGATGGGCCTGGACTAGCTGTAAACAGTTTTTTGTGTAGGTCAAATTGCCTACCCTACCTAGAAATTATAATCTAATTGGGACCTAACAATTAATTGATTTTATGTGATGATCATGTGAAGTGATTTGCATTTGACTTGATAAATTCGTGTCAGCCGAAACAATCTTAAATTACAATTTGGGTTGACCCAATTGAAAAAAAAAAAACAAAGTACAATTTGGGCTGAGCCTGTTGGATTGGACAATCTTAAATTACCCGTTTTTGAATTGGGCAGACACGAATTTGGACTGTGCCGGTAAAAAGAAATGAAAATGAAAATATAATCGATCCAAGATGGATCCAAATCTAAATCCATTGTCCATGTCCATGAAGCCTAACCCAAGCCCACTCACATATTTATGGGTTGATAACTGCATGTGCAGGTGTAGTTATCCTGGAAAAATCTGTCTGAGCAGTTTATGTATATTTAAATATCAAGTATTTGATAGAGATAAGGACTCTGTACAATACTATGCTTGAATGTGCAATATGGAAATACATCGGAGCATTGAGTGTGTGCTTAAGGGTGTGTTTGGTATAGCTTTTGAAGTAGAGCTTCTAGAGTATATATTTTACTAATATAGCTTTTATTGAGTAGAGCTTTTAACAAAATGAGCTTTTGGTTGTATAAATTACAATATATATTTTTAGAAAGTGGAATTGGTGAGAAATGTCACCTTTTTAAACTGATTTGGTGACAATGTCACTACTTTAATAAGTTAAGTTTAAAAGGCACTTATTATGGTGAACGGACAAAAATACCCTTACTTTACACATTCTTTTCTTACTTTGAAGTTTTCTGAGATTTAAAACAGACCTCCAATGGATAATTAGTTTTGTGGCTCTACGCAAACGCATTAGTGTATGAAAAGGCTCGAACACTTAATGAAAAGACACGATTACTGTACAATCGTGCCTTTTCATATACCAATCGTGCCTTTTCATGTACAAAAAGGCACGATTACTGTACAAAAAAGGCTGGAAACTTTGTTCAAAAAGGCTCGAAATATTTTTTAATTTTTTAATTTTTTAATCGAGCCTTTTTAAAAAGTTATCGAGCCTTTTGGAAAAGTTATCGAGCCTTTTAGAAAGGTTATCGAGCCTTTTGGAAAAGTTATCGAGACTTTTCCAAAAAGGCTCGATAACCTTTCTAAAAGGCTCGATAACTTTTCCAAAAGGCTTGATAACAACTTCAAAAGGCACGATGACAGTGTAAAAAGGCACGAAAATATTTCAAAAAGGCAAGATAACTTTTTTCGAACCTTTTTCGAGCCTTTTCAAACCTTTTTCGAGCCTTTTTCGAACCTTTTCAAACATTTTCGAGCCTTTTTAACTATCAATTTTTTGTTTTTAAATTTTGTATCTCTGAGACTTTCTATATAGTTCATGCTTCCCGAGCCTTTTTGTTCGTTGATTAGTCAGTATCATTGATTCATCAGTTCCACTTCCATTGATAGAGGATTTTGAAAGAAAAAAAGAAAACAAAATGGTGAAGAAGGTTACTATGGGGGGCAATTTTGTCCGTTCACCATAAATGGTGCCTTTTAAACTTAAGTTAATAAGTTGGTGTCTGTTCCCAAAAAAGAGCCTCAAATAGTGCTATTTAATTTTTTAACCCTTTTTAGAAATAGCTTTTGGTTGTTTAAATTGTAAAAAAGGTGTTGACAATGTATTTATAATGAAAGAGTTGTATGGTGGAATATCCAAAAATTATAAAAAGTAGTTGAGACAATTCATATATTTTAAAAAAAGCTAAAAAAAAAAAAGCTTTTTGGAAAAGCCCAAATTTTGGGCTTCTTCTAATAGGTATAAAATAGCTTTTATAAAGGACAAAAGAGACAATTCATATATTAAAAAAACTGTTTTGAGTTTTGCCAAGCAACCAAAAAAAAAAGAAAAAACTTCAAAACAGCTTCTAGAGTTAAAAAATAAAAATTAAAAAACGCTTTTAGCCTTTACAAAAGCTATACCAAACACACACTAAGAGTGAAACACAAAGAGAAGATAAAAACACTACAGAGTAGTGATATTTATACTATGATTAGAGTAAGTGTTCCAAGAATTGGTGACTCTTATCGGGCAAGTGAAAATCATTGTTTAGTTGATCCTAGAAGAAAGGTACACATCTATTTCTTTCTTTTGTAATTAAATATTAACATTGGATACAATAAGACTCTGTTTAATTTTTCCACTTAATACTGAATGATATTTAATATGTTTCATTCAATTATTTTGTTTGATTTTTTAAGTGTTAAAATCACTTAATGAACCTATAAAACCACTTGTTTTGAAAAGTGAAAAATTTTAACTTTTCACTTAACACAAATCCAATAGAATTTAATGCAACATTTTACTTCCAAAACTATCCTCAGTAATTTAAGTGGAAATTGCCAAAAATGGCCACATATATTATGAGAAATTTGTTTTTAACCATAAACGAAATTTTATTTGTTAATAACCATGTTTTTGTAAAATTACTTGAATGCCCTCATATAAAAACATCCAAAATCAGCTCTTTTTCTCTTTTTCTCTTTTTTGTTCTTTCTCTCTCCTCTGCTCTCTCTCCACGATCTGCCTCTCTCTCTCTCTCTCTCTCTCTCTCTCTCTCTCTCTCTCTCTCTCTCTCTCTCTCTCTCTCTCTCTCTCTCCGATCTGCCACTCTCTCCCCGATCTGCCTCTCGCTGGCTTCGGCGAGCTTCTAGGCGTTGCGACAGTCCTTCGCGCTGTCTTTCAAGTCCAATTGGTTCGCTGGTTTGCCGGTTCGCTACTGCTTTGCCAGTTCGCTGGTGCTTTTCCGACGACGGGATGGCGATGGCGATGGCGAGCGTCGGAGATTGCTCCCCCCTCCATGGTCTACCCAAAAAAAAAAAACTAAAGAAGAAGAAGAATGGGAAAATTTCAATTTAGTCCAGATTTCAAGTTTGGACATTTCAATTTAGGCATTATTTCAAGTTTTGACATTTTAATTTATGCATGATTTCAAGTCTGGACATTTTAATTTAGTCGTGATTTCAAGTTTGCTTCGAGGTTTTTTAAAAAACTATTTCAGGGGCACTCTGATAATTTATGGACATACACTGAATTTTTTTTAAAAAAGTGATTATTAACAATTAAAGTTTCAAAAGTGGTTACTAACAAAAGTTTAATAATTCCATTGGTTAGTTTTGGTTTTCTCTCCTAATTTAATCTATTTTCAAAACTAACCACTTGTTCTATAATGTTATTTATTTATTTATTTATTTTTACTTGAAATCTATAAATCAGCCCAAACAATCTTCGCCCAAAAACGAAGGCAAAAACGGGTCAACCATTAATGTTTTTTAAATGGTTACAAAACCTTATTTTTGTTGGTTAATTACAGAATTGCCACACAATTGGACACTTGCCCATTCGGGAAGTGGTCAACTACAATGGACCAATCCATCTATTTTTAGGTTAAATACAAAATCTCTCGGAACCTTTCAACTATTGTTGTTGGATATGTTTGGAGAAAGATGCATTTTTTTATATAAAAAAAAAAAACCTTTCCTAAATCGCAATCACCATTAAGGGTATATTCGGTAATGTTTTTATTTTCTGTTTTCTGTTTTAAAAATTTTCATTTAAAAACAAGTTTTTGATTTTAATGCTTTTAGAAGCTGGAAATTTTGAAAACGCATCTGATAGCAATAACTGAAAATAGTATTTTGAACCAAAAAAAAATATAATATTATTTTTAAAATATATATTTTTCAAAATATTATAAGAGTAAAATTATATATATATATATATATATATATATATATGTATCTTTTACTTTTTTGAGACTATCATTACTATTTTTTGAAATGGTATACTAAGTTAGGATATTGTAGGAGGATACAATTCGAATTAGAGATGACACTATTCCTGGCTCCACGGGGCTTTGTCTCGAACGGAACGGGGATAGAGGAGATAATATTTGGGGATGGGGACGAGAATAGGGACAAAGTCTTATTCCCGAAGGTGAAGTGGGGCAGGGACGGGGACGGGGACGGGGAAAGCACTCCCCGCCCTGATATATATAATATAATATAATATAATATTCATATTTTTTTAAGTGAGAGCTATGCAAACTGCAAAGGGCATGCCTCGCAATGTGAGTGGATATATGTTTTGTGCATGTAAATATTTGATTAAAAGTCATCCAACTGGGAAATGCATTTTCCGGTCAAAGTCACAGAGGTGGCAGGCCCTTGCTTATGTGCATTACCACTGTTTTGTGTATTTTGTTTTTGCAAAAATGTAAAGAGGTAAGAAAGTAACAATTGTATCACTTTATTTTCTTTTAAGCCAATCGGGTGGGAAATTTTTGATTAAAAAAAAGAATTTCAATTTTATTCTTTGTTTTTAGCTATAACTTTTAAATACATAGTTATATTAGACTAAGAAATGGGCAAGTATGGGGAAGGCCTCTCCAATGTGGAATCCTCGAGCCCGACCCCACGGGGACAGGGATGAGGATGAGGATGGTTTTGGGGGGCGGGGATGGGAATGGGAATGGAAAAGCATTCCCCAACCCCGACCCGTCTCGTTGCCATCCTTAACTTGAACCCACATCTTATGGTATAGGTGTAGGGGTATACCACTAGGTAGAGGTGACCACGGTTACTGTTCAGTTACGGTTTCGGTTAGAAACCGACAGTTTCAGTTTTGAAGAAACTAAAACCGTAACCGTAACTATAACCGGCCAACCAATTTGGTGCACGGTTTGTAACCGTCGGTTTGGTGGTTACGGTTTTGATTTCGGTTAAGAAACCGTCGGTTTTGGTCACGGTTTTGATTTTGGGCTGTTTTTCAATTTTGTTTTTTCAAAAAAATGTACCACATGGCAGCTTCTGATTCGTGTAATTTTTTTATATTTATTTTAGAAAACCGACGATTTAACTGCTGGTTTTATGCGGTTTTTTTAAACCCCAAACCGTAACCGAACCGTGGGTTAACTGGTTCCCAACCTGTTTTCTAATCGCCGATTTTGATCAAGGTTTTGGTTACAGTTTTGACGGTACGGTTTTGGTTAAACCGTGGATGAAGCCGGCGGTTTAATCGAAACCGTAGTCACCACTACCACTAGGTCAACTAAGACCATTATTATTATTATTATTATTATATAAAATATTAATTATCTTTTAATGTATTAAGTTATTAAAATAAATTTATTATACAGGTGGGACCCATAAATAAATGAAAGCAAAGCTTAGAGAACAATAATTTGTTGTTTTTTTGTGAATCAGCTTTTAATGCTTTATTCTCACAATTCTCAATGTTTTTGTTTTTTTTTCAAAAAATTGCTACCGAACAGGTTTTCACACATTTGCATCTCATAAAAATAAAAATAAAAACCTTTTAAAAACCTTTAACGAACTGGCCCCCAGTTTTACATCTCATTTTTGAGATGCGTGCAAGATTCTTTCAAATCAAGTCAATTAGTAGTTGAAAAGGAGGTTTTGTGCATTTGTTATTATTATTATTATGTGTGTTTTTGAGAGACGAGATGGAATCACATTGACTTCACTTCTTACTTGGCTTCACTCTAATTTATAAACAAAGGTTGCGTTTGGTTTGCGGGATTAGATTGGACTATTTTTAAGAAATGGGATTGGATTGGATTAGATTGGAGTAGATTAATTATAGTGTTTCCTGTGTTTGGTGCAATATCAATATGGGATTAGACTAAAAATAGGACTATCATGTGTGTTTGGTATGTAATGGGATCGGATAAAAATCATATAATAATAAATTATAAAAATAATAAGTTGTTTTGAAAAAAAAAAAAAAATCAGCTGAGAATCTTTCCCATTCTCTCTCCTCCCTATCTCTTTCTCTTCTTCCATTTTTTTCCTAGAAAAAACGAGTTCCTCATCCTCACCTTTCATCCAATTGGAAAAAAAAAAAATACACTACAAACAATCCCACAATTCCACAATCCATATGAAATATGAAAAACAAAAAAGCACAACACAACACACAATCCCAAAATCTCTATGAAATCTGGAGAAAAACAAAACACACTAACACTACTCCATCAAAATATCAGTCACTGCATCTGTACGAGTTCTTTATAAAAACAAAAAATGCTCATCTTCTATTGCTTCATCCCTCCATCCCTCCATCATCTGGATCTGCTATGGTGAGAGATCTTGCGGTGGCCGTCGATGGCACAAGCAGTGAGAGGAGGTGGCGTTGGTGAGGAAAATGAATTCGGGATAAAATAATCCCATTTATTTGGAGGCAACCTTTTTTGGATGTGGTCTTTGGATCACTGGATTTGATTGAATTAATTTGATTTGTATTTGGGAAGTTAGAAAATATACGAAAATGAAAGAAAAAAGAAAGATCAGTTGCACTCATATGGGTCCTCTAGCATTACTCTTTTTGTTATTAAGAAAATAAAGCAAAGGCTTGGGTCCCACCAAAAAAGTTTAAAAAAAAAATTAAAAGGCTGGGACAAAAATTATCCCAGCATTTGAGACGGGATTATTTAGTCCCACTGCAGCAGGATTAGAGGTGGGCTCCACGGGATGAGTCGTCCAATCCGGAGTGTTCACCAAACGTGGGAACATGACTAAATATTGTCTAATCCTTTCTAATCCTGTGTAACAAACACAGCCAAAGTGTGTGAGACTGTGTGACTGTTTGAGAGAGTGTAATGACTCTCGTGATGTGGACATGTAATACTTGTAGACTTGTAGTGGAAGACAGTGAAATTTGTATGAGAATAATTGAGAGATAGACTAGGGACAAACTATATATTACCGGTTCTTTTTTAATGTTTGAGTTTTCACATGCAGCACATGGTCCCTTACCACAGTGGTGGGTCTTCCTTTGGGAATCCCTTATCACCAAAGTTTAAGATCTAGTGTTTACATAGAATTATGTAAATTTTCTTTGGCCCATTTGAAAACATGGGATAGTCACTCTCATAATAATTCTCAAATGAAAATAAAAAGAAACATTCATTTTTATAATAATTATCTAGTCAAATCGGTTCCTTAAAAATATATTAAGACTTTTAGTCAGACAAAAAAAAAAAAGGGGGCCTTCTCTCTTAATCCTTGATATTTAATACTCAAAATAAAATAAAGGGATAATATCATTTTAGTCCCTATGGTTTACCATATTATACGTTTTGGTCCCTGTCGTTCTGGTTTTGACCATGCAGGTCCAAACGTTTTCAATTAATTTCTCTTCTAATCCCTACCGTCCAATTCCGTCAGGAATTTTGAAACTGACGTTAATACAGCAAGGGTAAAATGGTAAAATCATCCCTACCCCTTCTAGAATGTTGTATATGAAGGGCAAAACTGTAACTTTATTTAAATTAAAATTTGATTAAAAAAAAAAAACCAAAAGCTTGTCTGAAAAGCTGACACGTCATATATCACTTTACAAAAACCTAACTATCGTGGTTAAACTTTACAAATTTTCAATTGCTGTAGTTTTTCTTCAGAAACTACCACACCATAAGCTTCAACCTTCGCGCCAAAAAACCATAAAGAACCCACCTTTTCTATCTGTTTTCACCTTATTTTCACATTCGTCTCCAAGTTGTGTGCAACGTCTTGAGTTCTAGACGTTCGTTTTTGGGAATACTTGCAGAAGAACGCCTTTTGCGAGTACGATTTGAAGGTTGTTGAGTCTAAGGTTAGTTTTTGAAAGAATGATGGATGATTTAGCTGTTTTTGATTGATATTTGTTGCCTGCAGTGTTGTTATATCTAGATTCTTTAAAGCTTTCATCTACCTAGGGTTCTAATGTATGAGAAATTGGGGGTTTTTCCATTAAAAGGCAATTAAGTGTAATTCTTGGTTGTTGAAGTTGTTTTCTGTGTGTTATTACCTAAAATAGAGGAAATCATCGAAAATAATTGATTTTCTTTTCTTAAACTGTCAGGTTCGAATCCTTTAGGGTTTATCCTACTCTTTTATGTTTGGTTGGATTATTGTTTCATATTGAGTTTTCTGTTTCATAGTTGCATGTGTTGTTGTGTTTCCAGTTTTCACTTGCATTTTTGAACCTAAGTATCTTTTTTGCTTGTTCAAAGTTTCATGTTTCGTTTTGTTTTGAGGGTTCCAGTAAATGTGTTTGTATACATGAGAGTGTTTTGGTGCAATGTGAATGAGTTTGCATGAAAATGGGTTTTTATGATCGGATTGCATTCCTATATCTTTTTGTGATGACCTGATACCATTTTTTTTTTTTTTTATGATCTGATTGTATATATATATTTTTGTGATGTTCCGATGCCTTTTTTTTTTTCCTGATGATCTGATTGCATTACTTTATACTCTTCTGATTCTTTTTTTCTTTTTTTTTTCGCACAGGTGACATGGATATTTTCAAAATAAAGGTGATATTTGGGACTGAGGTGGTTGATGTAGGTCAGTGTGATTCTGATCACATAAGTCTTATTCTCTTGATTCGTGCAACAATTCATGAGGTTAGTGGAAAAGATGAAGTGCCTGACAAAGATTGCCTTGTTTGGATACACTTACCTTGGTGTGGTGAGAGAGTTCAGGTGAATAGTGATAGTGAGTTAATTGAGTTTTTTCAGGTGTTTAGGGATCATGGGTTAGGAGAAATAGTTTTTGAGTTAGAGAAAACATGTAATGTTCCAAGTCCTCCAGAAGGGTCAACTTCTAGACCCAATGAAGAGGCTGAAGTGTTGGATCAGCATGGTGGTTACCAAGCTTTGGGTTGGTGTGATTCTGAGGCTGAAATGTTGAATTATGATGGTGACAGTGAGAAAGATGATGATAAGGATGTTGATGATGTTGAGGATGGTGAGGAAGAGGGTAGACAGGCTAATGAGGGACAGAATATGCAGTATGATAAGGTCCCAGTATTTGAGGAAGAATTTGTTGATGGGGATGATGACATAATAAAGGAGTGCATGGATTTATTTGAAGGTTATCAGTCAAAGTCTAATGATGAGTACTTTAGTGACTCAGAGCTTGAACCTGAACAAGTTAGGATTGCCAAGTTGATGAAAGGTATACCTTTCAAGAAAATGGTGGGTGGTGAGATTAAATTTGAAGTAGGTCAGACATTTGACAATGCGAAGCAAATGAGAGAAGTATTCAGGGAGTATGCAATTCAAGAGGGGGTAACTTTAAGTAGAGTTAAAAATGACCTTCTAAGACAAACCTACAAGTGCAAAGAAGCTGGTTGTCCTTGGAGAGCACATGGATCACGCCTCCTTGATAAAATGACATTCATGATTAAGACATTAGTTGATACACATGAATGCCATAGGATTTACAACAGTAAAGAGGCTAAGGTATCATGGATTGCCTCTAAGTTTGAAGTCCTTGTGAGGAGAAATCCTAGTATTTGTGTTAAAGTGATAAGTGATCTATTAAGGGAGAGGTATAAGGTCTCGGTTGATAGTCAAAGGCTGTATAAGGCCAAGAGACGAGCCTTAGAGGGGTTACTAAAAGACCATGCTACATGTTTTAGTAAATTGAGGAGATATGCTTACATGGTCAGCCAAAGTAACCCTGGATCAGCAATTCATATTTCCACCCAACAACCACAACCTACATTTCATAGGCTGTTTTTAAGCTTTGAAGCTCAAAAATTAGGTTTTCTGGAAGGCTGCAGGCCTTTTATTGGAGTAGATGGGTGCCACTTGAAAGGCCCATATGGAGGAGTGCTACTTTCAGCAGTGGCATTGGATGCAAACAGTGGGTTATTCCCACTAGCTGTTTGCATTTGTGAGAAGGAGACGCAAGATAGTTGGGAGTCGTTTTTACACAATTTGAAGATTCATCTCAAGTACCCATCAGACAGACCCTTGACTTTCATGTCTGACAGGCAGAAATGTGTCATTCATGCATTGTAGGAGCATTTTCCATTGGCAAATAGAAGGTAATTTTCTTTTTCATTTTCATTTTTGAAGTTATGTATATATCGTAATTGGCTTTTGGTATATACTGTTGATCTGGGAATCTGATTGAATTGAAGGATCCATTTAGGTGGTTGATTTGGTGGGTGGCATATTAAGAGCTGAACATCTCTTATTTTTATCCATATCTTGTGATGTGATATTTGCAATTGGAAATGTTTTTAGTTCAATTTAATAGATTGCTCAAAAAGCTCATTTATTTTTCTTTAGATACAGTTACAAAGTGATACCGATTTAATTACTGTTGTAATGATTTTCTTACTTATTTGGGGGATATCCAATTTAAATTTGCAAACCTATCGAATTTGTCATTTTATTTTATTTCTTGTTATTCCATATTCCATTATTCATTACTTTTGAGAGCCCTGATATAGCTGGCTTACAAAGTAATAGAAAATAAATTAAAAAGGGGTTGTTGGCATTTTATTAAGGCAGTTTCTATAGTCTTTAAAAATGATATTAACTTGAACACGAGTGAAGCCATCAAATATGCATGCATATATCTGTCAACTATTCCCTTTTGTGATCCATTTTTGCATCAACATTTATTCAACTTTGAAAAGGAATAACATGTGATTCACAGTTCAAAATTTACATGTGATTAATTAGTTCAATGATGAATAGCAATTACATCTGTAATTTCCATATGCCATAGGTACTGTGCTAGGCATATATATGCCAACTTCAGACTAACCTTCAAGGGTGACCATTTCAAAAAACTGTTTTGGAGAGCTAGCCGAAGCTCCAATGTGTTCGACTTCAAAGAGGCAATGGATGAGATTGGTGGTATAAATCCTGCTGCCAAGAGTTGGTTACAAGAAATTGAACCAAAGCATTGGTCTAGGCATGCTTATGACCAAACAATTAGGTGTGACCATGTCACCAATAATATGACCGAAGCCTTTAATAGCATGCTAGGTACCCATAGAGCTTCTTCTTACTTAGAATTGCTTGAATTTATTAGAAGGATGGTTATGAGGAAATTCCAAGATAGAAAGGAGGAGTGTGAGCAATGGAATTTAGCTTTGCCACCAAGGGTGAATGCCAAAATATTGAAGAATAGTAAAGAAAGTAGGGTGTTGACAATTATAGCTGCTGGGAACAAAGAGTATGAGGTTTTAGGTCCAAATGAGGGATATGCTATTAAACTTGGTGAGTATAGTTGTCAGTGTGGTAGTTGGCAAGTGAGTGGGATTCCTTGTAGGCATGCAATGGCTGCCATAAGCCACCATTGTGGGAAGGCCGCAGTGAAGGATAAGATAACTGCATATGTCCATCAAAGTTTGACTAAGAGTGCCTACATGCAGACTTATAATGGAATGATCCACCCAATTCCTGATCAAAATAGGTGGCTAGAAGTCCCTGCTTGTATTCTAGTTGAAGGTCAAATGGAACACATAGATCCACCCCCCCGAACTGTGCAACCTGGAAGGCCTAAGATTCTGAGGAAAAGGGAACAGGATGAGGGCCCTAAAGGAGGAAAGTCTGGAACTGTGACATGCAAAATTTGTAACCAAGTTGGTCACAACAAAAGAACATGCAAAAGTGAGAAAAAAAAATGTATGGTATAACAAATTTCTTCATCTAATTCTTCTAGATTCATTTTTTCTAACTTGTTAATCTACTTCATTTTTTTTCTTTTCTAATTTGTTAATCTAATTCATTTTTTTTTTCTTTTTACAGAATAATGGAACCTCCACTACAACCTCATCTTCACATCAACCAATCCAACAACAATCAACCTTTGAAGGGTCTTCTTCACGAACATGCAAAAGGAAGAAAAAAAAGGTATGGCATAACAAATTTCTTCATCTAATTCTTCTAGATTCATTTTTTCTAACTTGTTAATCTACTTCATTTTTTTTTCTTTTTACAGAATAATAGAACCTCCACTACAACCTCATCTTCACATCAACCAATCCAACAACAATCAACCTTTGAAGGGTCATCTTCACAGCCACCACCAACCCAGACTCAAACGCAAATGGACTTCGACTGATGGAAGATAGCACCACCACCACCAGCACTTCTTGGTTAAACAAACTCTAGTTTTATTTTGAATCTTTAAAACTGCATTCTACTTTATCTTGTCACATGCCTATTTTTTTGTTTAAATGTGTGGTCTTGTTGCTAGCATTTTTTAATTATGGTTTGTAAACCATTAGATATGCTGATATTTGATTTTTGAATGTGCTAGCACACACACCATGTAGATAGTTGGTAGTTATTGGCTGTGATTTTGTTATGCAGTGTTTTGCAATGTAAGAAAATTATGAACTCTAAATATTTTTTATTTATGCTTATGCTTTACTAATAATTACATTCCATGATTGCTTGTAATACTAAATACAAACACTGCCATTGTTACACCAAACAACACCATGTTAACTACCTACATTAGCCTTGACCCTCCTTGTGTAGACTCTAGGGTATGCATTCTCCCATGAATGTTAGTTTCCAAATTATGCATCCTTACATGTAAGCTTTCTAGGTGCTGCACCCTTTGCCATAAAATATCCAACGTCTGCATTACATTTCTCATTTCTTGTTGAATCTGAAAATTTTCTCTACCATCATACCTTTGTGAATTGCTTCCAATGAATTCAGTTTGGTTGAATTCTTCATTGTCAGGATCCCAAAATTTATAGAAATTGCATTTTCCTTTCTCACAAAAGAAATACAATTTCTTTGGATTGTTTTGAGATTCAGATATCTTAACAGCAGCTTTAATCCCGCATGAACATTTTCGGTTTTTGAATTTGATTATCCCGCCATTGATGGCCATTGTTGAGCTTGATGATGTCTCCATGATTGTGCTTGATGCTCTTGATTTGTGTTGTTTGTATTTGCTTAATATTGCTGTGGTTGGTTGACAGTAGCAGAAAATTAGAAGAAAATGTATGGATAGTAGAAAATTAGAAGAAAATGTATTAATAGAGTGAATGAGTTTGTTGAAGCAATGTGAATGAATTGTATGAAATGAGAGTGTGGAATTTATTGTGCAGGTGCAGGGGTTTTTATAAGGAAAAAATGAAAGAGCCGTTGCTAGTAAAGCAACGGTTAGAATTTTTGTAGGGAAAATAATAAGGGCATAATGGTCATTTTGGGTTCTGTACATGTCAGATTCTATGTTTTTAACGGGAAATATAACAGAAGGATCTGTATGGCTAATACTGGAACGACGGGGACCAAAACGTATAATATGGTAAACCATGGGGACTAAAATGGTATTTTCCCTAAAATAAATGAAAATCACAAAATGTCATGAAATATTTCACTTTGCAATACTGAATTTGCAGCATTTCATTACAGTTGCTTGAAAATAGTTCACATTTTTGTTCTTCGCTCTTCTTTCTGGTGTTAAAGCAATTCACAACTTGATTATCTCAATAGGTTCTAAGCATTTACAAGGTTTGATCTCGAAAACACTTTACTATCGATTTATTATCATCACTGATGCTCTTAAATTAATTAAAAGTTTTGATTCCTGTAATGTTCTCTGTTTTGTATTAATTTGGTTTGATTCTCATCTGTATTTCAAAATTTAATTCAGCTCCCCACTTTCTCTGTTCTGTTCTCTCGTTGTTAAAAGTAATTAAAACCATGATTATCAGCAATATATCATTATCATCTCATTCAGAAATCTAGTCGCTTCTAACTTGAATTTTTTTTAATACAAGAAAAGATATCTTAAACATTCTTTGCCTTTTTTCACTGTTTCATTTCAAAGAAAACTTTGCTATTGTTATCTTCTCGCGGCCGCTCTTCTTATTCGGATTTTTTTCTTCCTACTTGCTCTGTTTAATAGAAAAGAGTGAACTTAGGGTTCCGGATAACCCAACTACTTGCTCTTTTTTTCTTATTCGGATTTCATAGAAAAGATATTTGTTTTATTTACATTTGTTTTGATCTCAAACACAGCTAGCTAATGATTTGTTCTCCTCATTTAGTTGGGTTATTTACATTTGATTTTCCTGTCGTGTTCTCTATTTTATTTGCATTTGATTTACTTCACATCTCTCTTCTATTTCCGGTTAATTTGTTACCTTCACTTCTGTTTTTCTATAAGGGGTTCAAAATGGTTGAAATTGCTCTCTCTGTTGCTGCGAAAGTTGCGGAATGCTTGGTTGCTCCCATTGCTCAACCTTTCAGTTATATCTGGAACTACAAGACCAACTTGGACAACTTGAAGACTGAAGCTCGGAAGCTCGAGGTTAAACGTGATGCAGTGCTGCATTCGATTGAGGTAGCTAGAGGAAATGGCAACCAGATCGAACAACATGTTAGTGATTGGCTGGACCGTGTGAAGACAGTCACTGATGAGGTGTCAGAGGTTTTAGAAGAAAATGAGCGAGCGAACATGAAATGTTTCAAGGGGTTGTGTCCTAATCCCAAGAAACGCTATCAACATAGCAGAAATGCAGTGAAGAAAGCCAAGGCTGTTGCTAGACTATATGAAGCAGGGAGCTTCCAAACAGTTTCCTTCTCAACAATTCCAAAGGAGATATGGATTCCTTCTCACAAAGGCTATGAGACCTTCGAATCAAGAATGTCTACTTTGAGGAAAATACTAGATGCATTGAGCAATCCTGATGTCAACACGGTCGGAATTTATGGAGCAGGTGGCATTGGCAAGACTACGCTAGTGAGGGCAATTGCTGAACATGCCGAGGGTAAGAAGCTCTTTGAGGTTGTAGCTTTTGCGAAGGTAGCTGTAAACCCAGACATTAAAGAGATTCAACAAGAAATTGCAGATAAGTTGGGCTTGAAATTCCCTGAGGAGAGCGTTTCTGGAAGAGCAAGGAGACTGCAAGAAAGATTGCAGCAAGAGAAGGTTCTCTTAGTTTTAGATAATATTTGGGCGAGGCTCAATTTGGAGGAGGTGGGAATTCCTTTTGGTAAAGATCACAAAGGATGTAAATTGTTGTTGACAGCAAGAAGTCTAGATGTGTTGTCAGAAATGGATTCTCAATGTAATTTCCAGATCGGCGTTTTAGATAAAGGAGAGGCATGGAGTCTATTTAAGAAAAGAGCAGGAGCTTGCATTGAAAGTAGTGATTGCTTGCAAGCTTTAGCAAGAAAAGTTGCCGACGCATGTGGTGGTTTCCCCATTGCCCTTAATTCTGTAGCAGTGGCATTAAAAAACAAGGAAGAGTCTGAATGGAAAGATGCTTTGGACAAACTCACAACGCCTTCCAAGAGTAACTTTGAGGGAGTAACCGAAGAAACATATTCAAGTATAGAGATCAGTTATAGCCAATTAAAAGAAAAGCAACTCAAATCAACTTTCTTGCTTTGCTGTATAATGGAATATACCGATCTTGATGCCTTGTTGGAATATGGAATGGGTTTGGGTATATTTGAGGATGTCAACACAATGGAAAAGGCAAGAAACAGAGTGAATACATTGGTTCGAAAACTCAAAGATTCTTCTCTATTGCTTGACATTAACAACTCCAGGTTTTCACTGCATGATGTTGTACGTTATGTTGGCAGATCAATTGCATCTAGAGAGGGACATATGTTTACGGTGGCGAATAACGACATTCCGAGAGAATGGGTAGATAAGGATATTTTGAAGAACTGTGTTGGAATCTCCCTATATAATATCAATAAGCTTCCTGAAGAGTTTGAATGTCCAGAACTTCAATTTTTCTACCTGAGAACTACCTCTGGAGTCCCTGATAATTTTTTCGCAGGGATGCCAAAGCTTAAGGTCTTACATTTGGCTGGATTGGAATTGTATTCGGTGCCTACTTCAATTCGTCTGTTGGTAAATCTTCAGACATTGTATATAGATAATTGCAAACTAAGGGATATCGATTTTATTGGAGAGTTTAAGCAATTGGAAATCCTTAGAATTCGTGGTTCTTACGGTTCTAAAATTGAGATTGAGATGATTCCTAAGAAAATGTGTAACTTGACTGGGTTAAGGTTGTTAGATTTGAAAGATTGTTCCATTCTTAGAAAGATCCCACCAAATGTCTTATCGAACTTTACCCGATTAGAAGAATTGTATTTGCCTGGTACTGATCCTTTTAGGAATTGCATAATCGAGTGGGAGGTTGAAGGGGTCAACATTCTTGATGAGTTGAAGCATCTAATGGACCTCACCGCTTTGAAAATAAGTATTCCACATGAGAGTGTTCTACCAAAAGGCCGCTTGGTGTCAAATAAGTTGGAGAGGTACAATATAATCATTGGAAATTGTAACTGGTATGTTTTTTATGGGCAGACTTCCAGTAGAATAGTGAAACTCAACCTTGAAACCAGTAGTTGCTCTGATGATGTCCAGAAGTTCTTTTCTTTATTGGACAGAGAGGGCTTTCTAGAATTGGAGTATCTCCATGTAGAAAACAGTCCATGCTTTCGTACCGTTGTTGATTGCTTGGAGTCAGAATCTTGTCATCACTTTCTTTTCTTGCAGTCATTAAGTCTGTACAGTGTCCTCAACCTGGAGATGATACATAATTATCCACTCAAGGCAGATTCTTTTCGCCAATTAAGAACCATAACAGTTGAAAAGTGCAATAAATTGAAAAATATCTTATCGTTCTCCACTTACAGAGCTCTTCCACTTCTTCAAGAAGTCAATGTGTCTTCTTGTGACAATATGGAAGAGATTTTTGCTATTAATAGAAGGGAAGAAGATATCAACAATGATGAAGGGACCGATCAGATTGAGTTCAAGCATTTAAGCTCTCTGACATTAACATCTCTTCCAAAGCTCAAAAGTTTCTGCTCTGATACTCCCACCCTACTTTTCAACCAAAAGGTACGAACAATCTCTTCTGCACCAATTTAATTCATTTTTACTTATTTTTTTAGGGTAATAAATAATAAGAATAAACTCCTCAAGGAAAAAAAAAAAAAAAAAAACTCACTTTGCTTTTAAAAATAATTTAAATCAAATGGGATTGGTACTTACTTGGATGTTAATTTCTCTCTTATATTGGTATTCACATGATAATAATAAAATTTCATTAGTGTGTGGAGTGTTGAAATTTCATTAGAATTTCATACCATCAGGCTTGGAATAAAGAAATTATAAGTATATTAGTATATAACATTGTTTTACTTCCAAAAAAAAAAAAATCTCATCAAAATACATTGAAATTCATTAAATTTCATCTAGGTCCTCATTTATCTTATTATAAAAAATGTCTAAGTTGAAAAAGGATTTATGTTATATTTTTCTCTTAGGACTTTTAGAATTTACATGTATGCTCCATTTTTCTAACCGTTTTCATTATTTTTTTGGATGAATACTTAACTTAAAGATATTACGGCACTAGCAAGTAGCAACTTAGAGAAATTCTTAATTTTTATAGACTGTGGTATAAAATAAAAATGAAAATCTTGGATTAATTTTTTTTTAAATAGTTGGGGTTAGTTTGTTTGTTTGTTTGTTTTTTTTTTTTTTCTTCTGCACTTCAAAATTTAATGTGTCTGAATTGATTATAATAAATTGTTAGTAAATTACAGGACTTTTCAATATTCTAGATTAAAAAAAAAAAGACCCTTAGTCTAACAACTTTCATTATACTTGTTTGGATTAAATATTATTTCTTCTTTTAATTAATACGAAAAAGATTGAAACAAAAACTTTATTTGCAGGTTGTGTTTTCCAATTTAGAGGCCTTAAAACTTTGTTCAATTAATTTTGAAAAGATTTGGCACAATGAACTTCCAGCAATATCTTCTTGCTTTCAGTGTTTTAAGGCAATTGAGCATTGAGGAGTGCAGTACTAATTTAAAAGTTGTATTTTCATCTTCTAATGTTAAGTTATCTTCCTTATCTTTACTTATAGTTATTTTCAACCATATTTTTCTTTATTTCTTACTTAAATAGTTAATGGTATGAGTAATATATGTAGGTTGCATTCCCTTCTTTGGAAGAATTAAAAATTTCCGAAATGATTGATTTGGAGATGATATGGCCCAATCAACTTTGCAACGATTCATTTTGCAATCTAAAATCATTGGAAGTCAGAAAGTGCAATAAGTTATTGACTGTTTTTCAATCTAATATGGTTGAAAGAGTCACAAGGCTAGAGTACTTAACTATCCGTGATTGTGATTTGGTAGAAGAGATATTTGATCTCCAAGGGGTAGATTATGAAGAATCACATCCTGCAAAAGAAACTCTATTACGAAAACTGGATTTTAAAGGTCTACCAAAACTGAAGCACATATGGAATAAAGATCCACAAAAAATGTTCACCTATCAAAAATTAAGTAGTGTCTATGTTTATGATTGTATGAGTCTGAAATACCTCTTTCCGGTTTCTATTGCCGAGAGTCTTTTGGAACTTAAACAACTTTGTGTGCACCATTGTGGAGTAGAGGAGATTGTTGCGGGTGATCAAGGAGAAGCAAAAGTAGCTGCTACATTTGTCTTCCCACGAATAACCTCTTTGGATCTCAACAATTTACCTCAACTCAAAACTTTCTATCGTGGAGTACATACATCACAATGGCAGAACTTAAAATCATTGGCTATGCATTATTGTGACAAAGTTGAGTTATTTGCTTCAGAATTATTCGACTTCCAAGAAAATAATGAGAGCCAACATGGTAGCTCAGTCCAACCTCTCTTCATTGTCGAAAAGGTACAAGATTCATTTCTTCTTTTTAAATTGTAAAAAGAGTTAAAAAAGGAAGCTATGAACTTCCAAAATATTGCCCATACACAAAATATGATTGGATTCATATATGAGATTAGATTAGATTGAATTATATATGATTGTCCCTTTGTGTGATAAACATAACAACAAATTGACTAGACTAAAACTGTTTGGCGTACGTTGCTGGATGGGATTAGGATTTGAGTTTGAGATTTGATGAGACTGACAGTAGATTAATAAGAGATTGGATTGAATGAATTATAGAAGGGGTTTGTAATTAATTATAAACAAGTGGGATTTATGCTAAGAATCAGGATTCTAAACTCATATCTTATATTAATTATTATATTGCTATTCATATAGTTAAATATAATATAAAATAGTTATGGAATTTAGATAATTACTTTTATATAAAATATATAAATATTATATAAACTATTTTATTTAATTTATTGTCTAAATACATTACATATGTATATATTACATTACATATGTTTTAATCTATTTAATTTATACATTATTATGTAAATAATCATGTAATCAATTGGAGCATTAATAGGAAGTGTATTATAGTGGCCCATGAGGCTGCTAAGTTTGCATTTTCTCTTGTGGAGGCTATTGTCTGGTATGATGCTATACCTGATTGGCTTTGTAGTTTGGCCATGTCTGATTTACACCATTGTACTGATTCTTTGTTGTTTGAATGAATGAATATTTTACTTTAAAAAATAAAAATAAAAATGGGAGCATTAATAATTATTTGATTTAAATATTGATTTTTATCTTATACACAGTTAATTTATATTTTTGTTCTTTAAGTATACACCTTATATCCAATTAGTTTCTTTATTATTTTTTTAATAAATATATCCATGATAATTATTTTCGATTAGAATTGAAAAGAATATTAGTAATAATTAAGGTGGCTTGAACACTGCAGGTCACATTCCCTAGCTTAGAAGAAATTAAAATTTCCAAGTCAAATAACTTGAAGATACTATGGCAGAAGGAAGCTAAGGAGTCTCTTTGCAATTTAAAATCTGTGAAAGTTAGTGACTGCAAGGAACTATTGACCATCTTTCAGTTTAATACACTGGAAGGATTGTCAATGCCGAAGTCGTTAACTGTTACTATTAGTAACTGTGCTTCAGTAAAAGTGATTTTTGATCTCCAAAAGGTAAACTTTGAAGAATCACATTCTAGAGCAGTAACGTATCGATTACAAAAGCTATATATCAATGGGCTTCCAAAATTGAAGCACATATGGAAGAAGGATCCTCAAGAAGAGTTGTCTTTTGAAGAATTGCCAATGCCGAAGTCATTAACTGTTAGTAACTGTGCTTCAGTAAAAGAGATTTTTGATCTCCAAAAGGTAAACTTTGAAGAATCACATTCTAGACCAGTAACGTATCAATTACAAAAGCTATATATCTCTGGGTTACCAAAATTGAAGCACATATGGAAGAAGGATCCTCAAGAAGAGTTGTCCTTCGAAAACCTACAGAGAGTGTATGTTTCTGATTGTCAAAGTCTGAAAGATCTTTTTCCAGCCTCCATTGGTAGGAGTCTATTGCAACTTGTAGAGCTTAATGTGATCAATTGTGGAAAACTGGAGGAGATTGTTGCCAAGGAAGGAGAAGCAAAAGAAGCTGCTAGATTTGTCTTTCCGAAAGTAACCTCCATCAGGCTCGAGGGATTACCTGAACTTAGAACTTTCTATCGTGGGGTGCATTCTTCAAAATGGGAGGTTTTAAAGGAGTTGAAAGTGGTTGGCTGTGACAAAATAGAGTTATTAGCATCGCAATTATCTTGCTTCCAAGAAAATAATATTGGGGAGAGCTACATTGATATTTCAGTGCAACCACCTTTCTTTTTGGTTGAAAAGGTATTAGATCCACTTCTTTTAAATTGTTTCTTTTTGAAACTGCTTGTTTTATTAAAAGAAGGGACCAAGAGGCCAAAGGCAGCTAAAAGGAAAGAACAACAACACCAAATACAAACCGGCAAAACAAAACAAAACAAAAACAAAAACAAGCCTCTGATAAGTGCAGAAACATGCAGTCAAGTATAAACATGCATATGCTATTAGAAACTCTGTTTTGCTTAGCATTGACGTAGGAGGAGCTTATAAAAATTTTAATTTTAATTTTATAGTAATATAAAATTTTTAATTAATTAGATGCTTAAATGGCTAAATTTATACAATTATTGAATCCTCTTCTATATATGGCATGTTAAATATATGTAAATCATTTGATATTAGGTATTTTCCATGTTTTCTAACGGTGACTATTGTGACGATTAGTAAGTGCATCCATATGTCAATGCCATATAATTGTTAAAATCTAATCAAATTGAAAATCCATATGTCAAGGCAATATTTTTATTTTTTGTCTCGGGAGTTGGGGAGTGCTAGATTTTTACTTTCAATTCAAGCGGGATTCGAATTAGACCCGACTTAGTTCTTATATTTTCCTTTTAAAAGTATTTGAAGTTTTGTGAACATAACTGTGATTTGTTTTTTCTATTATTATTGATTTGTCACCAGGATTCTTTCCCTATCTTGGAAAAACTGATATTAATTGGAGAGGGTGCCCGGATGATATCACAGGGTCAGTTTTCAGAAGAGCTCTTTTGCAATCTTAAATTTCTTCAGGTCTACAAAGATAAATCAGTAGTACTCTTCCCACTTCGTATCCTTCAGAGATTTCAGCATCTACATGAGCTTCATCTCAAATCTAGTTCATACAAAGAGATATTTTCGTATGAAGAGGACGAAACACATGTTAGGGTAGACTCCAAACCGGACATGGTTCTTTCAAAACTTGAGAAGTTAACTGTAGGTGATTGTCAAAACTTGATTCAGCTAGTGCCATCCTCGACATCTTTCCAAAATCTAACAGTTTTGAAGGTCTGTAGTTGCGATGGATTGAAGAACCTGATGACGTCCTCAACAGCCAAAAGGTTGGTGCAACTCAGAGAAATGGCAATAGGATACTGCAAGTCAATGATAGAAGTAGTAGCAAAGGGGGGAGATGTAACAGAGGACAAGATTATTTTCAGCAAATTGAGGACTTTAACACTTGGTTATTTACCAAGTCTTTCATGCTTCTGCCCTGAAAATTACACTTTTGAATTACCATCTTTAGAAGATATAATTGTGTACAGATGCCCCGAGATGAAGTATTTCTCCTTAGGAGACATAACCACACGGATATTACAGAAAGTAAGGAGAGACTCCATGAATTATACCTTAGAGGGTGGCCTGAATACCACCATTCAAAAGACACATGATTCAAGGTACATGTATTGTTGGAGAATCACCGCTAGGCAACTAAGTTTGTTAAAATGTCTTCTAACCTTACCTCTTCAGTTACTTGCTTTTTGCTCCTTAATTTTCTAATTTCTTATCATTCTCTATGTTATACACTTTCATTTGGATTTTTGTAACCTTTGTTTTTCATTGTCTTTGTTACACATAAATAGGGTAGATGATTTCCGGGACCAGCAGACGGAGCTATACTTACAGTTATACTATCAAGTCCCGCCTTTTCAGATGTTGAATAGAAGGTAAGAAATACATCTTCTCCGATGTGCAAACACTTACAGTTTACTGAATTTTAATTAAATCAAGTTTTCCACTTACAGTCTCACTTATGCATGAATTTTTTGAGTTCCATGAATTTATTTTCATTTTTGCTATATGTGAAACCATTTATGAATACTTAAAAAAACCATTTATGAGAGTGGGCTATATCCTCTTGAGACAACTAAATTGAATCTATTTAAGAAGTGCATAAAGTGAAATTTCTATATAGCTCATGCTTTCAACTAATATATATATATATATATATATATATATATATATATATTTATTTATTTATTTATTTATTTATTTATTTCGTGTTACAGATGAAATCCTACACCTACATATGATTGTAGTGAGAGTTCAACAGTAAATTGGTGCCAGTCCTACCTCCAACGCAACATATGGAGTAAGGAGGGTTTTCAATGAAGGTCGTGAGACATTGCGGCTCATATTATTCATATTGGAGTCAAATGTGCGAGGTTCTTTTGCTTATACATGCATTGTTTTGCTTTAGCTTTTCCTTCATAATAATGTTGCTGTTGCTGCTACTAAAGTACGACCATTGTAATCTAATTGGTGCAGTGACCCCACGCTGCCATATTGGTTGGCACCACTTAAAATTTATTTGAAGTATTCTGCATTTGTTGAGAGGTTAATATGTATGCAATCTAATGAATTTCTCAATTGCTATTTGATGAAACTGTTCCATGAACTAGTGTGTTCAATGGTCTTCTAATTAGTCTCGCTAATGTTCTTTTCTTCTGCTGTGATCGCGCACACATATCACACTCAAACCCACATTTTCATGCATGAACATTAGTGATCTATAAGCAACTGCATTGGTGGTAATATTGGTCCTCATATGTATCGATGATAATACAGGGGGATGATAACAGGCAATTGTAACACGGATTATTATCCGTAATACATTCAAACTAGTTGTTATTTTGCTCCTTGGATCTATCTATTCTTGCATTTACAGTACTTATGAAGAGACCTTTTTTCAATTTTCATGGTCTGATCTTTTGATTCGGCGGCGGCTGAGCTAGCAGCCATCCTCCAAGCTTGCAAGTGCTGTGATTCTGTTATGTGCCCGACTGATTTGTCGGTTATCATTGAAAGTGACTCGAGTTCTGCTGTTTCGTGGGTAAATGGTGATGAAGGTGTGGGGCATATCAGGTTCTTGGATATTATATTGGAGATTAGGGAGATCCTTTCCGGGCTCAAGCCGAAAGTTTCGGTTCGCTATGTCAATAGGAGCAACAATGTCGCTGCTGATTTTCTTGCCAAACAGGGTGCTCTAAATGGGTTGGATCAGATGGGCTGGGCGGCTTGATGCCTTTCTGCCTCTTCTCGTTGGTCTTTCTTGCTGTTGTTTTTGTTGGCTGTTTGTTGTCCTTCTCTCTTTGATTCTGTTGTTTTGTGGTGTTCTCTTTTCTTGTTGCTCTTTGCTCTTTGCTTTTAATAAAGCCGGCCTTTTAAAAAAAAAATGGTCTGATCTTTTGAAAACTTTGGTTTTAATTTGTTGTCATTCTCTTAGAATAATGGTGGAAGTGTCCCGTTCAATTTTCTAGTTGTTGCATTGCCTTGGATTTATTATATTTATCTACAGTTATAGGTTATTCTGTTTTTGGGTTTTAAGGCCCCTTTCGGAGTTTCAGTAGACTGATGTGATAAATACGAGAATATGATCTGTTTCCTTTCTTTACTGCCAAACTATTGAAGTTATTGGATTTTTCTATTGGGAGAGAGTATGATGTCCACAACAATGAAGTGATTGATGACATTTTTTTTTCTATTCAATGTGTATCTTCTCTTTCTTTTTTTGGTCATATAAAGAAAAGATGGGAAACTTACTGAATCAACGTACCACTTATTTGAGTAACTGCTGTCTTGTTGTATTAAGGTCACCATCACTACTCTTTATTCACTCCCACCATTATTGGTCGTAATCTTGGCAAGCTTAAGGCTCCTGGAGAGAAAATCTTCATGTTGGGGCATGTACTCACATCTATTTTCTCCAAAGATGGGAATTTGAAACTCCAATTCCCGGAGCAGAAGCTGATGAGATTTGTCAAACGAGCAGGCGACAACTGCTTCAACTTGTTGAAAATGATCTCATCGATGGTCACATCTCCCTCATTTGCTACAACTTCTATCATCATTTTGCATTCTTGAATGCTGATTTTGATGAGTTGCACCATAAAGACTGTTGAGTACGTTACCAAGTTTATCAATCCATCACAATTACATACATCTAGAGTTGTTAGGTTGCGGAAATATGTTGAGAACGGCACTAGATTGATCAGATTGTGACAATATAGTACATTTAAAATTTCAAGATTTTGAAGAATCATGTCCATCTTAGGGTTTCGTTTCCACATCTGATTCAGATCAAGAAGCACACACAACATTAAATCTTTTATCTGTGAAAGTGTCCCAGCATGTTTCTGGACCTCTTCATATGAGAATATTTCTTTGTATGAACTAATACTCAACACGAGGTTTTGTAGATTGTGAAATCTTTGAAGCAAGCCAAGTGGAAAGACAGCAGATTTATCATTCATCATGTGAAGAATTTTTAGTTTGTGAAACAGATCTTCTGGAAACTGGCCCTGCAATATCATTGACATGTCCTTTATGCTCATTGTCAATATCTTCAAGTTGAGGATGACCTGCTGACCAATCAGTCTACGCAAAATGTCCGAAATCAAAATCCTTAATTAAGACAGATGTTGCAGACTAGCAGTACAACTTTAGGTGATTTGGGTAATGAAAAATACTCCATTCAGAGGAATGGCAGCTTCCACTTTGTCTGCAGACATCATTAACAGTTAAATGAATCTTCATACCTTTTCAACCAAAAACAGGGATTCTTGAGCTCCGATATCAAGTTGACATATCTTTACGTGGTCACAATGATACACCATCAACTTCATTAACATTGGGCATTCTGAAGTATGGATTCCCTGATACAAAGTTCTAAGTTTGGGTAGTTCCCAGAGTTTCAGGTAAGTAACCCGTGGAAAGATAAAACCAGTTGCTGATGTTTCTCCTCCTTCCTCCGCAACAATCTCCCTCACTCCACAGTTGGACAAATCAAGTTCTTCAAGTTGCAAGAGATTCCTGTCAATGGAGGCTGGAAAGAGATTTTTCAGACTCCAAAACTTAGAGACTCTCACTACATGTAGATTTTGAAAGGAGAGCATTCCTTGGGGATCCTTATTCCATATGTGCTTTAATTTTGGGTAGACTGTATAAACAATTTTCTTAGCTGAGTAACTGTCACAGAATGCGATTCTTCAAAAATTATCCCTTGGATTTCAAATATCTCTTGTAGTGAACCACAGTCGATAACAATTAGAAACTCTAGTCTTGAGAGTCTTCCACACATTTTGGACAGAAACAGTCTCAATAGCTTATTGCAGGAGTCAACTTCCATTAATCTCAATTTGCAAAAGGAATTTTCAGCAAGTTGGTTCTGCCATATCATCTTCAAGTTATCCAAGTGAGAAATTATCAAATTATAGGAATACAAATCAAATTATTAAAGGTTTCTACCTTTCTGACCTAAAAGAGTGGTTGGTGTGCTGGAGCATCAAGTTGGCCCTCCGCCGTAGTTTCCTGGTAGCTAGGATGTTTTGAAACCAATATCTTTACTCTGTCACAATGATACAATTCCAACTTCTTTAGCATCGGCCATTCTGAAATATGTATTCCAGGGTAAA
Source organism: Acer yangbiense (assembly GCA_008009225.1). Taxonomy (NCBI): domain Eukaryota; kingdom Viridiplantae; phylum Streptophyta; class Magnoliopsida; order Sapindales; family Sapindaceae; genus Acer; species Acer yangbiense. The sequence goes on along the minus strand of CM017763.1, from coordinate 8,272,397 downwards.
AATTTCTAAGTTCAGCTAGTTTGCAGAGTCTCAAGGAGGTCATTGTCAGGAACGAAGGAAGAAAGAGGGGATTTTTGGATTGTATCTCTTTCACCTGATTAGGGATTTGAGAAGTATGATTTGGGGATTTTTCAGACAGCAAACATTTAAGGGAGGCAGGTTATATTCTGGTCCAATTTGGGCTCAGGCGGGCCAAATTGGAGTCCTGGACTCTTGGATCCGAAGCACTTTGGGCCTTGGGTCACAATTGCATTTTTACATTTTACTTGACAGCTTTAGTAAATTGTTTTTCCTGTGTTCATTTACAGTGAGCCTCTCTCAGGAGATTATTCCAAGCCACTTGTCATTTGCTTTGTTTAAATAGTCTGTCTCTAACAAGAAATGGATATCGAATTTTACAACAAACTTCTCTCTCATACAATTCTGTTTTCTCTCAAATCTCTCTCTCAACATCAAAGTCACGAATTCTTTTCTTCAATTTCTTCTGCAACAATTAGGTTTTGAAGGGCATTACAAACTTGGTATCAGAGCTTTCTATCCTGCAACCTGTGGCAATGGTGGAAGGAACCAGACAAAATCAGTATATAGAGAGCAGATTCTCGGAAATGGATGAAAAGAATCAAGTCTTAGATGGGAAAATCGAAATGGTTGAAGTGAAACTACAGAAGTTAGATGATGGGATGAATGAATTCAGATCTGAATTGGCTGATCAACGAGCACAAATAACTAAAGTTCCTGAGATACTCACCAACAAATCTAGTCATGAGAACTTGGAGGACAGAGGAAAAGGAATTCTCGGTTCCGCTCCTGCTGGATCAAGCAACGTTTCTGGCTCCCATAGGCAGCAAGGCCAAGCTCTTCCTGCAACCAAGGTAACAACTGATACTCAATTTAAACCTCCGAAATTAAATTTTCCTAAGTTTGATGGTGTGGATCCTAGAGCTTGGATTAAGAAGTGTGAGAGGTTTTTCCTAATATACCCTGTGGATCCTGAAAAGAAAGTTTTGGTGGCCTCCATACATTTCGAAAAAAAAGCGGAGACATGGTTCCAGTCCTTTTATGCAACCAAAGGAGATATAGGATGGGAAGAGTTTACAGAGTCTCTATTGGTGAGATTCTTGGATTTAGAGCAAGAAGATGTAGTAGGAGAGTTTTTGAGACTCAAGCAGGTCACCACAGTAACGGATTTTCAGGATCAATTTGAAGACTTACAACCTAGGCTAATAGCTAAGAATATGGGGCTTAGTGATGGATTTTCCTTAGCTTGCTTTGTGAGTGGACTGAAGACTGAAATTAGAAATGCAGTGAAGATGTTCAAACCTACAAACCTAAACTCAGCCATTGAATTAGCCCGACTACAAGAGGTAGCCTTAGAGCCGAAGAAAATGATGAGACCCTGGCCCAACAAAACCCCACACCACACCACACCTAATGTTATACCCTCCACCACTAAATGGAACCCAGGAACACCAAAATGGGGACCCTCACTCCACCAACACAATCCACCTAGCCAAAATCAGAGGAAACCAGAAACATTTCCCATCAGAAGGTTGTCACCTGCAGAGATGACAGCAAGGAGGGAAAAGGGGTTGTGTTATAACTGCGACGAAGTATACACCATCGGGCATCATTATGCCAAAAGGCAAATTTACATGCTCAGAGGAGAAGAAGACAGTGAAGAAGAGGATGAAGAAGTGGAAAACATGAAGAGTAATGAAGAACTTACAGTGTTAAGGGAGGAAGAGATGACTATCTCACACCAAGCACTGGCTGGGGGCAGTAAGGGCATCCAAACCATTAAGTTAAGGGGACTTGTGAAGAATAGGGAGGTCACCATCCTGGTGGACAGTGGTTCCACTCACAATTTTCTGGATCCGGAGACTGCGAAATTCACTGGGGTAGAGGTGGAGAACACAAACCTACTGTGGGTAACTGTAGGTGGGGGAGGCAAAATAAGTAGCCAAGCCAAATGCCCTGTGTTCACTTGGACTTTACAAGGGGTCAATTTCACCACAGAAATGAGAATTCTGTCTTTGGGGGGTTGTGATGCAGTACTAGGCATGCAGTGGATCCAAGAAGTGGGACCGATCCTATTGGATGCTAAACAATTAAGTATGAGTTTCCAGAAGGATAACCGGTGGATCACCTTACAAGGTATCCAGGAGAATGGGAAGCTGCAACTGATGGAGGGAAAAAGAATCGCCAACCAACTGAGCAAGGCCCAGTTGCGAGCAGAGCCAATAATACAGCTATACTCACTGGACATGGAGAAAGAAGAGCAAACTGTCCCTGAAATTCTGCTTCCCACACTAGAGGAATTTTCAGAAATCTTTGAGGAACCTAAGTCTTTACCTCCTAAACGTTCCAAGGACCACCAAATTCCTTTAGAACCCAATAGCAAACCCATAAACGTCCGATCCTACAGATACCCCTTTGTCTAGAAAAATGAGATAGAAAGGATAGTCAAAGAAATGCTAACTAGTGGAGTGATCCGGCCAAGCAATAGCCCTTTTGCATCTCCTATATTGCTGGTAAAGAAGAAAGATGGTACTTGGCGTTTTTGTTTGGATTACAGGGAGTTGAACAGATTAACGATCAAGGATAAATTTCCCATTCCAATAATTGATGAACTATTGGATGAGTTACATGGAGCAGGGGTGTTTTCCAAACTAGACTTAAGGGCAGGTTATCATCAGATACGGGTGGCTGAAGAGGATGTTCACAAAACTGCCTTCAGGACCCATCAAGGTCACTACGAATTCAGAGTTATGCCTTTTGGCTTGACAAATGCCCCGGCAACTTTTCAAAGCATAATGAATGAGGTATTTCAGCCTTACTTACGCAAAATGATACTCGTTTTTTTTGACGACATACTAATCTACAGTAAAAGCATGGAAGAACACGTTGAACATCTTAGGATAGCTCTTGCCATACTAAGGGACCACCAGTTGTATGTAAAGAGAAGCAAGTGTGAATTCGGAAAGACTGAATTAGAGTACCTAGGTCATATAATCTCTGCCACAGGGGTTTCAGCTGACCAGAAGAAAATACAGGGCATGCTAGATTGGCCTACTCCCACTACTATTAAGGCTTTGAGAGGGTTCTTAGGCCTTACGGGGTATTACTGAAAATTTGTACGGGGATACGGGGTCATTAGCAAACCCTTGACATAATTACTTAAGGAAAACAGCTTTGAATGGGGTGAGCCAGCCAATACTGCCTTCGAAACTTTAAAGAAAGCTATGACTACCACTCCAGTGTTGACCCTACCAGATTTCTCACAGCCATTTACAGTGGAGACAGACGCATGTGACGTGGGAATTGGGGCAGTACTGATGCAGAGAGGAAGACCATTGTCTTTCATCAGCAAAGCCCTTCCACCTAGGAAGTTAGGCCTCTCTACATACGAAAAAGAATTGATGGCAATTGTTTATGCCATACACAAATGGAGACCCTACCTTCATGGGAGCAAGTTCATGATCAAAACTGACCATGATTCCTAGAACAAAAGTTGTCAACTCTGATGTAGCAGAAGTGGTTAACCAAATTATTGGGCTATGACTATGAGATTTCTTACAAGAAGGGAAAAGATAATGTTGTAGCTGATGGACTCTCAAGGGCTTGGTGCACTGAGGAGGGAACCTTAAAGGTACTGTCCATTACCCAACCTGCTTGGATACAAGAAATACAGGAAAGCTACTCACAAGACCCTTTGGCTATGAAGGAAATTCCAAGTTTACTGGTAGACCCTTCAATCAGTACTGAGTTCACTCTCACCAATGGAATCCTACGGAAAGATGGAAGAATTTATGTGGGAAGGAACGGGACTCTACGGGAGAGACTCATTGTGGAGGCCCATGAATCCGCTATGGGCGGACACTCGGGAATTAAAGGGACAGTGAGACGCTTACAACACTACTTCTTTTGGGAAGCTTTAAATAAAGAGGTAGTGGCTTGGGTTGCCAAGTGCACAGTCTGTCAACAATGCAAAGGGGAGCATGTGAAAAGACCCGGGTTATTGCAGCCATTGGCCATTCCCTCCATGCCCTGGCAAGATATCGCCATGGACTTCATTGAAGGGTTGCCACCATCATAGGGACACGACACAATTTTGGTGGTCATCGACCGCTTTACCAAATACGCTCATTTCCTCACTCTAACCCACCCTTACACGGCTGCCCAAGTAGCGACCCTATTCTTTAACAACATACATAAATTGCATGGCCTTCCCACAACCATAGTCAATGACCGGGACAGGATTTTCACCAGTAATTTCTGGCAGAGCCTTTTCAAACTTATGGGCACAAAGCTCTGCCTTAGTACGGCTTACCACCCACAGACGGACGGACAGAGCGAACGTCTAAACCAGTGCCTAGAAAACTACCTACGTTGTATGACAGGGGCCAGGCCAAAGAAGTGGGCTAGCTGGCTAGCCATGGCCGAGTGGTGGTACAACTCGAACTACCACACCACTCTAACGATGACCCCATTTGAGACTCTGTATGGGTACAAACCTCCCATTTTCTCCTACACAATCCTAAACATCAACTCACCAGAAGTACGGGACTTTACCTGCGAAAGGGAAAAAATCAAGTCAGTCCTTAAAGAAGCTCTTCAACAAGCTCAGGAAAGGATGAAATTTTACGCAGATCAAAATTGTTCCGAAAGGAATTTCGAAATTGGGGATTGGGTGTACCTGAGATTGCAGCCGTACCGGCAGACCTCCGTCGCTCTTCGCCGGAACTTGAAACTGGCTCCACGGTTCTTTGGACCCTTCCAGGTGATAGCTAAAATAGGAGCTGTAGCTTATCGCCTTCAGTTACCGGAAAACTCTCAAATCCACCCGGTGTTCCATGTGTCGCAGTTGAAGAAGATGATCGGAGCTACGGCTACCACATGCACCACTCTTCCTCCGACGGGTTCAGACGGTCAGATGTTGGTGTTTCCCGTCGCAATTCTGGACCGAAAAGTAGTGAAGAGAAGAAATCAAGCTGTCGCCCAAGTACTGGTGCAGTGGACCAATTCGACGCCGGAGGATGCCACATGGGAGGACGCCACGGTGATTCGATCTCGTTTTCCAGGGGTGCTCGACCTGTGAGGACAACAGGTCTATAAGAGGTGGGGAATGTCAGGAACGAAGGAAGAAAGAGGGGATTTTTGGATTGTATCTCTTTCACCTGATTAGGGATTTGAGAAGTATGATTTGGGGATTTTTCAGACAGCAAACATTTAAGGGAGGCAGGTTATATTCTGGTCCAATTTGGGCTCAGGCGGGCCAAATTGGAGTCCTGGACTCTTGGATCCGAAGCACTTTGGGCCTTGGGTCACAATTGCATTTTTACATTTTACTTGACAGCTTTAGTAAATTGTTTTTCCTGTGTTCATTTACAGTGAGCCTCTCTCAGGAGATTATTCCAGGCCACTTGTCATTTGCTTTGTTTAAATAGTCCGTCTCTAACAAGAAATGGATATCGAATTTTACAACAAACTTCTCTCTCATACAATTCTGTTTTCTCTCAAATCTCTCTCTCCTCTCTTCCCTCTCAACATCAAAGTCACGAATTCTTTTCTTCAATTTCTTCTGCAACAATCAGGTTTTGAAGGGCATTACGGTCATACGTGGAAAGACAAATCGAGCAACTGCTTTTGCTTCTCCTTCCTTCGAAACAATCTCCTCCACACCACAATTGTACATATCAAGTTCTTCAAGTTGCAAAAGACTTATGGCAATAGAGGCTGGAAAGAGATTTTTCAGACTTTGACATGCAGAAACTCTCACTGCACATAGATTTTGAAAGGAGAGGATTCCTTTGGGATCCTTGTTCCATACGTACTTCAGCTTTGGTAGACATCTAATATGCAAGTTTATTAGCTGATTTACTGTCGTATCATGTGTTTCTTCACAAGTCAGCCACTGGAGTTCATATATCTCTTGTAATGAACCACAATCAATAACAGACAGATACTCTAGGCTTGACCATCTTCCACACATGTAGAATGGAAAAATAGTCGGTAGATTATTGCAGTGTTTTACAGTCATTGCTTTTAATTTGCAAAAGGAATTATCTGCGAGTTGGTCCTGCCATATCATTTCCAAGTTGTCCATATGAGAAATAATTATGTCTTCTAAGTTGGAGAACACAGCCTGCAGTATTCATGCAATAGAAAATAATTGGAAAACGTTTATCAGAAAAAGGAAAATATTTGGAAATAAGAGACATCTAATGGTGAAAACATAAGATAAATTCTCGAAGACCTCAAAGCTTGCACAACAAGGAAAGAAGCACAGAAACAAAGAGAAGATTTGAAGTACTTTACCCTTTCACCAAAGAAAGGTTGCATGCCAATATGTCGAGTCTATGCCTGACTCATATTTTCAACTTCTTTTCCAACTGTCGTAGTTGTGCTTGTATCTTCAGAGATGAATGTCTTCAATTCAGTGCATCGATCTATGTGCAGTACTTTCAAGGATGGAAGTTCAATGTAACTTCCTGAACAAAATCTTGTGAGATTTTCAAAATCTTGTATCATTAGATACATCAATTTAGGAAACATTTGATCTTTCCTTTCTTCTTCTCTTACTTCTTTGACTGTTATCTCCTCCAATACTGAGCATTTGCATATTATGAGGCGTTGGAGCTGCACAAAGTTTCTAACCATCGAAGATGTAAACAGATATTTTAAATTCCCACAGCCATGGAGGGTCAATTTCGTCGGGTTTTGAACGCAGGAAGTTGTTGCTGGGAGTTGGTTGTGCCATATCCTTTCAAAAATAATTGCAGGCAATTCCTAGGCTGCCAAGTTGGGAAACTTAAGCTGCACACAAGAGATAATATTTTAGTAGGTACACCCATGCCATAACATTCTAATGACAAAAAACAATTGCCTTCTAATTTTCAAATATGCAGAATCAAGCATATATTGAAGTTCTTATTAATTGGATAAATTTTTAATGCCATAACAATTGTATGTCTAAAATGTAGCATATAAAGAGCAGAGTTTAGCAACCTGGGGTTTAATTAACAATAACAATTTTACTGAAAACAAATGGTAGTCAATTGTGCACTATAACTATGCATCCAATGTCAAATAGGAACCATTGAAAACAAAATCCTTAGACCATGCAAGAGGTGAACATTCAAGTCATGATCAATCCAACCGAGGAGTCTAAATGTAAAATGTGATTTATGCTACTGTTAAAGCTTTGTCAGTGTGTGAGATTCATTTTCTCTGACGATTTTTTTTTTTTTTTTCACATGTGTTGATAAAACAAGAAACAAAAGTAAAATGATAGAGAACATGGTTATGGTTAGCTTACCTTCCCGTCTAAAAGGGCCATGGGAGTATCCAGCTCATCCTCCAACACTACTTCATTAGACCTTATTTCATCTGTCAATAGCTTCTGTTTATTTTGCAGTACCTTCTGAGTTGTGGCAGAGACTTTAGAGTCAAGGAGCGTAATTGACCAAATTCAAACGTATCAATCACTTCATTGTTGTTCACATCTTCTTCTCTTCCAACAACAAAAATCCCTTCCATATTCTTGCATGCAATCACTTCAAGTTGTGGAAGGCCTTTGGCAATAGATAATGAGAAAATATTCTTCAATTTATCACAATTTCTCACTTTTTTTTTTTTTTCAAATTGCAGAAAGACTTTGTTACGAGTGGACCGCAACATATCTTCTCTAGATTAATCAAATTGTGATGAGACCATGACTCCAGGAGGGGAAAGAAAGACACTGGACAATTGCCATGCCATGGAGTCAACAATACACAGAAAGTTGGGACTATTCTGAACATGGAGAAGCTTCAGTTGTGGAAAAACCCCTTGCCGTCAATCATATATAACATTTTTTACAACCTTCAATCTATCCAAGAATAGATATTCAATTCCATTAAACTGTGAAATGAACCCATCCTCCAAGAAAATGCCAGTGTTTAGCTTGAATTTCAGCATTCTTGGAGTCTTATACTCTCTAGACCAGTCCCATTTATCTCCTATGAATATTTTGTATCTTTCAGGATTCTTGGAAAACAAGCCTTTTGGTAGAATCTTTACATCTTAAATTTGTATTTCTAAAGCGGCCAAGTGAGACAAATGCTTCTACTAATCAAGGGCAGTGTTACTTCTTTCAACGTTGAGTCCAACCTCCCACTGATAAAATCCATTGCCCATATACAATTCTTCTAAGAGGGATAAACTTGATATAACACCTGAAGGTATAACTTGTAGTTTGGAACAATTGCTCAAATCTAACAACCTTAGTCGATTCAAGTGACCTATCTCAGCAGGCAATTTCTCAATTTCAGAACTGGAAAAGCTAAGGATTTTTAGACTCTTCAGGTCTCCAATAATAGCTACATCTTTTAACATGCCTTGATTCAGACACAATGATTGAAGATTCATTAGAAGATGAATTGATGAAGGCAGCAAACACAATTCTAGTCAACTCTAAAACTCTGAGCTCTGCCATCCCAGAGAAAAACTTATCGGGGATTCTCAAACAAGTATGCTTATCCTTATTATGCATATAAAAAAATTTAACTTTTGGACCTTCCAAACCTTCAGGAAGCTCACTAGTATCACCATTAGACAAGATGATCGCAGTGCATTTTCTTAGTGTATCTTCGCCCGGCCATTCACTCGAAACCATATCATTTGTCCCCATAAGAACATGATGGTCTCTAGATGCAATCGATATGGCAACATCATGAACAACATCATGCATAGAAAACCTCTCACTGTCATAACTGTCAAGCAGCAAGCAAGAGGCTTTAAGTTTATGGACCATTGTAAGTACTTTATCTCATGCTCCTTCAATCGTTCCAATGCCTTTAAATAGACCCAAGCCAATTCCATGCTTCAACAAATCTGGAATAAAAGCACTGTAGCCATCCCCTATTAGACTGCAAAGCAGAAAAGTTGACTTGAGTTCCTTACTGTCCAAATAATTATAACTCAACTCTATAGTTGAATACAGAACTGCTTGCATTCCTTCAAAATTTCTCGAGGAAGGACTTCTCAATTCTCTCAAGACATTTTTCCATTCAAATAAACTCTTGTTTCTTAATGCCTTTGCTAGAGTTACAATAGCTATTGGCAAACATGCACATTCCTTGGATACATTGATTGCTATAGAGATCTCAAATCATCGCTTTCAATATGATCTCCTACCATCATCTTAAATAAACCCCAAGTTTCTTTTAACTTCAAAATATCAAGCAATAAATTATTTTGGCAATTCATCTCACTTGACAATACATCCCGACTTCTTGATGTTAGCAGTATTTTACATCCTTCAGCATCATCTCCGAAAGGAATTCCTACCATCTCCAAATCAAGACACATCCAAATATCGTCTAAAACTACAAGAATCTTCTTCTCTTTCTTCAATCGTGCACATAGCCTCCTTGCTCTTCCAGATTCACTCTCCTCAAAAAATCTCAGTCCCAAATCATCTGCTATTTCCCCTTTAATCCTTCTTATATCTGGAGTCTGGGATACAACTGCAAAAACTACCACATCAAAGATCTTGTCTCTCTTGGCCTGTCTGGCAACTTCCTTCCTTAGTGTTGTCTTGCCAACACCGCCCAATCCATACACCCCAATCAATTTGACATCAGGACTACTCAATGCATTTAGGATATCCTTCAAAGTGGATATTCTTGATTCAAAGGCCTCATAACCTTTAACCGATGTAAGCCACATCTTCTCTGGAACAGTACAGTAGGAAACTTTATCAAAATTCCCTTCTTCCTGGAGTTCAACACTGCTTTTCTACTCAGTTAATAGCTCTTCTTCAAATTAGGACACAACCCCTTGAAACATCGCTTCTTTGATTTCTCTTCAACTCCAAGAAAACCCCCTGCCTCATCAACGATCTTGTTCACACTGATCAGCCACTTTTCAACATCATGTTCGATCTCTTCCCTTTTCGTTTAGCATCAACTAAATGCTGCACCCTCTCTCTTCCGTCCACCAGCTTCTCAACTTGCCCCTTGAGGCTCTTAAAGTTGCTCTTATATTTGCACAAATAACCAAGTTGGCGCCCAGGAGGAGTCACTAGTACTCAGCAACTTTTCCCACAACAGAAAAAACGATCTCCACCATTTTCAACACTTTTTTTTCTCTTTCAAGTTTTGTAAACTAAATTTGAAGCAAAGTGAATATAAAATAAAAGCGTAGAGTAAAACTATATAGTAAGAAAAACAACAGTGACAAGAACAAAACAATAGCAAAGTGTTAAGAACAAACAATGAAAATGAGAAAAATAATTTGTAATTAAGCATTTTAAGCAAGATCAACAACTCTACACTGCATTCATTCAACATTGAAAGCCACTTTCTGATTTTTGTTATAATATTATTATAATTTTTTATCTATTGTTAGCTACATTCGGAATCATACGTTTACCACACATAGTTTAAGCAAATGCAGAATTCACACATTTACATCATGAACTCGAATTGTCCTTTCACTCCCTACAATTATGGCATCATGGAACTTGAGGCCACTAGACATAAGTAGATAACAAATCAGAGTACTGAAACAGCTAGAAATGGAAAGAACCTCTAATGATCAAATGGAGGAAACATAAATATCGTTACACATTAAAGCAGAAATGCTGTTTTTATGGAAGATTTAAAGCAGAACAATGGAGATAGAAAAAGATAGCCCTCTCACCATCAGACTTCAGATGTGCCCAGTCAGTCAGTAGAGTCTGCTAGCAAGGCTGCTGATGTGCCCAGGCAAATCAAAAGGGCACATCAACACAGTTCGTGATGGAACGTCTGCGAAATATGCTGGCAAAGCCGATGGCACATCATCAACGTTTAGAGACGTGTATGTCATGTCAGCAATGTCTGCTGCCGTGGACTGATGACATGCTCAGACACGTCATCCGGATTTGCTTACATGGCTGTTAATGTCAGCTAGGTCTGTTGGTGTGGCTACTGACGTGCCCATTCTGCTGCCGTGGCTTGACACGTCAGCTATGTTTGCTGACGTGGCAGAAAATAAAAGGGTGCAAATCGAACCTGTCTTGTTTTCCAAATCTAGAACATCTCAGTCTTTCAAATCTCTCAACAAACTCAGAAATTAGTGTCGTTTCAAAACTCAGACATGTTGACCTGCATCAAAACAATCTTACAGATGAGCTGCTGATCGGTAAATTGAAAGATCTTCAATCTATGGTCTTGTCTGACAACAATCTTGATTATGGTCTGATTTCTTCAATTATATGTACACACACAAAATAAATAAATAAAAATCCACAAACAACCAAGATAAGAGATTCAGTGATTTAGTTTACATACCACTTGTCCTATGTATTCGTTGTATGGTTGTATTCACGTCGCCATCCCAACACCCGTCATTCCCGTCCACTAACAGTTGCATTTTCCATAGCCTTGGCGTGCTTGATACTCCTCGAGAGAATATTTTCATCTCAGGGCATTCATTCACGATTAATTGTTCCAAAGATGGGAATTCAAAAGCATAATTTCCAGAACAAAAGCTTGTGAGACGTGGCAGACAATGAAGCGACAACCACTTCAACTTGCTCAAAATAATATCATTTCTTGTTGCATCTCCCTCATTTGCTACTATTTATGTGATCATTTTGCATCCATCTATACTCATTTTCGTGAGTTGCACCAGGCTTCTGGCTGTAGACAGTGTTATTAAGTTGATGAGTCTGTCGCAACTCTGTATGTTCAGAGTCGTTAAATTTTCTAAAGATGCTGAGGATGGCACTAGATTAATCAAGCTGTGACAATTCCATACATGTAGAATTTCGACATTTCGGAGAGCTGAGTCCAGTTTGGAGTCTTGTTTCCAGATGCACTTCAACTCAGAAAGTGCATCAAACTTTAAAACTTTTATTTTTGCTAGTATACCAGCATGTTTTTCAATATCTCCATGTAAGAATATCTCTTTGTATGAACAATACCTCATTACAAGCTCTTCTAAATTGCGAAAACATTGAAGGAAATCGAGTGGAAAATCAGATGATTCATCTTGCACAACCTGTAGAACTTTAAGTTTGTGAAACTGGCCTTGCCATATCACTGTCATATCCTTTCGGCTTAATGTCAATTCCTCTAAGTTGGGGAAGACCTGGAGATATATCAGACAAAAGAGATTTTAAGTTGATGTTGTCTCAGAATATTTCACAGCATATATAGCAGTTATATATAGTTTTTAACAGACAAAGGGGTAAATAATGTTAACCAATAATCAGGTCACAGGCCAACTGATGTAATAACTCAAACCCTGCATGATTTGAAAATAATGCTAATCGATATTCGATAATCAAGCCATAGGTCATCTAATTGTGTGACAACTGATGCCTAATTAAGATTAATGAGTCTTATATAATGAAGCTGCCACAAGTAAACCGTTAAATCCTTAGCATGTTAGAAAAAATTGATATAATGACATTCGATCATACATTCATACTTGAATGAAGTAGTTATGTTATGTTCCAACTTCAACTCACTCATGTTCACAATGGAAAGACAAATCGTTCTGTCCAGAGCTCTACTAGGTTCCACTTCGACACATTTAAAACAATAAATGACTGCATACCTTATCAAACAAGAAGATGGGTTGTTTTGCCAAAATATCTAGTTGGTTCTCCGTGTTGATGTCCTGGAAGCTAAGAAATTCTGGAGCAATAATCTTTATTATGTCACAATGATACACCGCCAACTTTTTTAATACCGGCCATTCTAAAGTATGTGCTCCAGGGTAGAAAGCTCTAAGTTCAGGTAGTGTCCAGAGTTTCAAGAAGATTAACTCTGGAAACAACACAAACCTAGCAGTTGCTTCTGACTCTTCCTTCCCAACAATCTCCTCCACCCGACAGTTTTCCACATAAAGCTCCTCAAGAAGTAAAAGACTTCTGGCAATAGATGCTGGGAAGAGGTATTTAAGACTCTGACATTCAGAGACTCACCATTTGTAGATTCTTAAAGGAGAGGTATCCTTTCAGATCCTTATTCCATAGCATCTTCAAGCTTCCCATGTGTGAAATGACCGGTTCCTCTAAGATAGGGAATGCAACCTGTAGGATTTATGCGTTATTGACTTTCTTGCAACTGTAATTGAAAATGCTCAGAAAATATAAGAGAGAGAGAGAGAGAGAGAGAGAGTCCGTGTTAGTTGGAAATGGAAACAAAAAAGCTAGTATAATGGGGAAAGAATAATAGTAATATACCTTCACATCGAAGAAAGGTCGTATCTCAGAACCTTGATTCTCCACCGAGTTCATTTTTTCGACATCTTTTCCAGCTGTAATGTCTGAGCTTATATTTGTCGAGATGAATGCCTTCATTTCAGGGCATTTCTCTATCTGCAGTTGTTTCAATGATGGAAATTCAATATGATTACTTGAATAGAATCTCTTGAGGTTGCCAAGATCTTCTATCTTCAGGTAGTTTAATCGAGGAAACAGTATATCATTGCTTTTCCCTTCTCTTAAATCTTCAAGACCGCGCACTTGCATATTTCAAGGTATCGGAGCTGCACAAAGCCATTAACTATAGAAGATGGAAATAGACTTTTTAAATTTCCACAGCCTTGCACTATCAAGCCTGTTAAATTTTGGATGCAATTTGCTGGAAGTTGGTTGTGCCAGATCTTCTCAACATTAATTGCAGAAAGTTCCAAGGCCTCCAAGTTGGGGAACAGGACCCGCAAAAAAAGTTCTTATTTCAATATCTTTTCTCCATGACAAGCAAACATTCAACTTCCTCCGTATACAAATTACAAAGCTTAGCCTACTCCATTCTAGTAAAAGACTTTAAATACCATATATTTTTTTTCATGATTTGAGAATTAACAGCATAAAGCATGTAATGGAGTTCTTCTTCATTTGATCAGAACTACTATAACAAGCATACCAACTGCATGTCAAAGATACAGCTTTAAATTAACGATCGGTAATTAGGAGCCAGAGGAGAAATAAAAAGTTGGAGTTGACACATAAGATACAAAAAGAAAATTCATTATTGTACTACTTAGGAACATAGAAATGCAATGATGAGGACACAATACCAGATAGGACAAAATCCATCAACCATTCTACGAGACAAACAATGAGGTACATCCAAAATGTGAAGTGTGATTAATGTTTGTTAAGAGCTCAGTGAGTGTGAGCTTCCTCTTTTTTTGTCTAAGGGATTTATTTTTCTACATATGTAAAATGAGGAGCAAAAAGAATAACATGATATACAACACAGGTGTTATTAACCAACCTTTTCATTTAAAAGTGGCATGGGGGGAATATCAATCGCATTCTCCAAAATGATTTCATTGGACTGTGTACAAGTTGTCAATACCTTCCGTCTTTTCCCTGATATAGAGCAGAAGCTTGCTAGCCGTGGTAGAGATCTAAGAATCAGGGTGCGCAATTTTCCAAACACAATCTTATCATTCACTTCATTGTTGTTAATATCATCATCACTTCCAATAGCAAAAATCTCTTCCATATTCTTGCATTCAATCACTTCAGTCACTTGAAGTTCAGGAAGGCCTCTAGCAATTGAGAATGAGAAGATGTTCTTCAGTTTATCACAATTTCCAACTTTAACAGTTCTTAATCTGCAGAAGGAATTTGTTGGAAGTCGACAATGACATATTTTCTCCAAGTTAATCAAATTGTGAACAAACAATGACTCTAAGAGGGATAATTTGTTGCAAGAGTCCAAATCAATGGAGTCAAAGATACACAGAAAGTAGAATTATTTTGGATATGGAGATGCTTCAACTGTGAAGAGCCCTCTCTGTTTAGTTCATAGATGACATTCTTCACATCCTTTAAATTGTCTAAAAATAGATCCTCAACTCCCTTAAATTGCATGATAATCCCCTCCACCTGGGAATTGTTAGTATCAAGCTTGAGTTTTAATGTTCTTGAAGTCTCATACTTACCGGACCAATCCCAGCCATCTCCTATGGATATCCTGTATCTTGCCAGCTTTTTGGAAAACAAGCGCTTGGGCAAAATCTTGGCGCTTGGAATATGCATTTCTAAAGTAGTCAGATGAGGCAAATGCTTCAACTCATCAAGGCTCGCATTACGCCTTTCATCGTTCAATCCTTCAACCTCCCACTGAACAAAGCTATTGCCCATATACAGTTCTTCTAATTGGGATAAGTTTGATAAGACATTAGGCGGAATAACTTTCAGTTTGGAACAATCGCTCAAATCTAAAAGCCTTAGCCTAGTCAATTGACCTAGTTCTATAGGCAATTGCTCAATATAAGAACCGTAAAAGCTAAGGATTTCTAGTTTCTTCAACTCCCCAATAATAGCTATGTCTCCCAGTACACCTTGATCCAAACACAACGTTTGAAGGTTTAATAGGAGATGAAGAGATGACGGCAGTGACAATAAATGCATTGTAGTCAAATCTAAAACCTTAAGCTCTTCCATTCCTATGAAAAAACTATCAGGGATTTTCAAAAAAGGATCCTTGGTTTTCAGGTAGAACAATTTAAGTTCCGGATATTTCAAACCTTCAGGGAGCTCATATACATCATTATTATGTAAGGAGATTGCAGTACACTTTTTTTGTGTATTCCTATCCAGCCATTCTCTTGGAACTTCATCATTTTTCATTGCAAAAACACATTGGTCTCTAGATGCAATCGATATGGCAACATCACGAACAACATCATGCATTGAAAACATTTCACTGGTATAACTGTCCCATAGCAAACAAGATGCTTTGAGTTTGTCGATCAACGCATATACCCTATCTTGTGCCTCTTCCATAGAACTGATTCCTTTAAATAAACCCAATCCCATTCCATACTTCAACAAATCTCGAATAGAACCATTGTAAGTATATCCTAGTAGACTACACAGCAAAAAAATAGACTTGAGTTCCTCACTTTCTAAATGATTGTAACTCAACTCTATGGTTGAATAGGCCACTGCCTGTGATCCAGTGAAGTTTCTTGAGGAAGGCCTTCTCAATTCCCGCAAGGCATTTTTCCATTCATATAAATTCTTATTTTTCAATGCTCGTGCTACTGTTACAACAGCAATGGGCAAACCTGCACATTCCTCAACTACCTGGATTGCTACAGGCTGCACATCACGATCTTCAACACAATTACCTGCCATCTTCTTAAATAGGCTCCAAGCTTCTTTTGCTTGCAAAATGCCAACCAAATAATTAGTTTGTGAATCCATCTCGTTTGACAACACATCTAGACTTCTTGATGTCAGCAATACTTTGCAACCCTTATTATCGTCTCCACACGGAACTCCTATTATCTCCAAATCAAGAATCGACCAAATATCATCCAAGATGATAAGAATCTTATTATCTTTCTTCAATCGTGCACAAAGCCCCGTGCTCTTCCAGATTCACTTTCTTCAAAGAATGCCAAACCCAACCCGTCTGCTATCTCCCCTTGAATCTTTTTTACATCTGGGTCTGGGATACAACTGCAAAAACTACCTCATCAAAGAGTTTGTGTCTCTGGGCCTGTCTAGCAGCTTCCTTCACCAGTGTTGTCTTCCCAACACCACCAATCCCGTACACTCCAATCGTGTTGACATTAGGATTACTTAATGCGTTTAGTATATCATTCAAAGTGAGCATCCTCGATTCAAAGGCCTCGTAAAATTTATTAGACATAAGCCACATATTCTCTGGAACAATACGGTAGGACACTTGATCGAATTTCCCTTCAGCCAGGAGTCTAGTAACAACCATCATCTCCTTCCTTGCTTTCTTGCTAAGCTGATACCGGATCTTCAAATCAGGACACAACCCTCCAAGGCACTGCCTCTTCGCTTTCTCTTCATCTCCAACAAACAACCCCACCTCATCAATGATCACATTCACACTTATCAACCACTTTTGAACATTCTGTAAAATCTCTTCCCCATTTCTTTCAGCATCATTAACCAAATGCTGCACTCTCTCTTTTTCGTTCCTCAGCTTCTCAAATTACTTCTTGAGATTGTCAACGTTGCTTCTATAGTTGCATAGATAACTAAATTGATGTCCTACGGGAGCAACCAAGTATTCAGCAACTTTCCCAGCAACAGAAATAACAATTTCTACCATTTTCAAACCCTCCCCTCCCACAATCCCACCTCTATTTCCTTCTCTTTTAAGTTTTGACAGTGGTGTATGCAAAGCAAACCAAATGAAAACAAAACAGTGACAACAAGAAGCAAATTGTGAAGAGTCTAATTGCCCAACAAAAAAAAAGTGAATAGCATCTGATTGCAGAGAAACAATGAATATAATAAACTCAGCATTGGATTGTTTTCGTTGGTTCTTGTCATTTATATATAATTTTAATAAAAGCTCAACTACTACAAGTTGAAGATTGAAGTCAACAAGCATAAAATAAAAGAAAACCAGGTCCCATACTCCCATTATTCGATTGCCATTTCTAATAGTAAAATTTCTTTTTGAAAATCTACCAATTAAAACAATTTGAATCATTCAAACCAATGACTAATAAAAAGTTGAATCAGTAAACAGTGCTCACCAGACAACTACTCTAAGCTGAATATTGAAGTCAATATGCATAAAATAAAAGAAAACCAGGTCCCATTATTCGATTGCCATTTCTAATAGTAAAATTTATTTTTGAAAATCTACCAATTAAGAGAATTTGAATCGTTCAAACCACTGACTATACAATGATACAAAAATAAAAAGTTGAATGAGTAAACAGTGCTCACCAGACAACATCATCAACTCCAGAAACTTGTCGGGTCGTGATAATTCTCCATGAATGATTTGATTATCAGAGAAATCAAAACCGATTGCAATTAAAAATATATATATATTTATATAAAAAAAAATGATGTTGGAGATGCAGGGGATCGAACCCTGTACCTCTCGCATGCAAAGCGAGCGCTCTACCATTTGAGCTACATCCCCTTTTGATATTAATTTGGAACAAATACATATATTATTTGTTTTCTGATTTATTGTAGAAATAAAATTCTGGTTTTTATATTTATTTCTTTCTTCTTTTCTTTTCTTTTTTTCCTTTTCTCTCTAACAAAATTAATAAGTAATTAGACATCGATTATAAAGTTCATATATGTGAAGACAAGCAACAAATATAGTATACCGTGTAAAGATTTTCTCGTTTATAAAAAAAAAATAAAAAAAAATAAAAATGAATTAGAAATGATGCTTTGAAAAGGATTTAGATCTTCTACTGATCTGATTTTTTTTTTCCTAACCTTTTTAAGCATATGATTGGTTATTGATAGAGTGGTTGTGAAAACTAATCACATCTTAACTACACATTCATTGCAATACTCATGTGTCATGAGATTATATAAGGTCAGGAAAAATATAAAATCAACCGTGGATCCAAATTCCTTTTTAAATGATGGGCATAGTGGGATTCAAATCCCCCAAACCACATGGACGGGGTACTAAAAGTTTATATTCAAGAATTAAGCTTTTGTTATTGATAAATAATAATAAATAATTAAAAAAAAAAAAACTCTTTTATTTTGCATTCAATAATAAATTATTGATTATATAAGTTTTTTATGTGTATTTTTCATGTATGATAAATCTAATGATTTAGGATCATGCATGCTAAATTACTGAATTAGTATTGATATTATTAATAACTAACCATTATAATTGTGTATTAAATTATGAATTATATTGAGGAAAATGCAAGTGAATATACCTGAAATTATTTTTGTTGTTGATTTTATTTTTTTTATTTTTTATTTTTTTGCTTTTATTTTTCATCTATGCTATGTCTTTAAATCAATAAAAAAAAAATTTAAATAATATTTCTATTATGAAAATAAAAAATAACTAAAGATGATTTTTGTAAGAATTTTCAAAAATATATATGAAAATAATTATAGAAGTTCATACCATGTGTTTTAATTAATTTATTTTTGTTTAATGTAATCATTTGGTGTGATATGCAATTGTTTGTAGGTTATATGTTAAGATAAAATAGTGTTAGAAGTTTGACAATTCATGTGTTACCAATTATTATTTTTTTGTTAAATATAACCTGTTGTATGCATAAATTCGCCAACCCGACACGTCATCAAAAAGAGTCAATAAAGATTGCCACGTCACTCATTGACCGGGTCAATAAAGGAAATGTGACAAGTCAATGTCAAAGTACCTCGAAACCAAAAAGGTCAGAAACACGCTCGCCGAAACTGGATATGTACTCGCCAAATCTAGATATATGGTCGCCGAAGAAACAAAACCCAGAAATAAATGTACTCGCTGCACCAGCATACTGGGCCTAAACCGACTCGGCAGAAACACGGAAATAAACCCTACACTTTAGAAAACCCATAACAACAAGGAATCAAGGGGGGAAAAGGAGAAGACCTATCTGTATCCGCAGCAACGTGGGATTCCCAGTACGAATCTGAAAGGAAATCCTACTATGAGCAGGACTAAAATCAAGGGAAAAACCATAAATATCATGTATAAATAGAACCACCTATCCCACGAGAAGGGGGTTCAGAAAATCGAGAGAAAAGAGAGCAACTGTAAGAGAGATCTAAGCGTGTAATAAGGCAACGAAAACCTAGTATTATTTTTCTGCCCTCAGGGGCGCCGTGGTTTTTTCCCATTCAAGGGTTTTCCATGTAAAATCTGTCTTTTGCATGCGTTCTTAATTTTCTTGTTTTATATTAAATTGATATAATTGTTGAGTGCGTGGCAATCCAAATTTCACCGTCAACATAACCGATTTTTATTTTTACATTTTGTAGCAAGCTGACTAAGGGGTCGTTTGTTTTTTCCACTTAAAACTTAATGGGTCTGAATCATAATTATTAAGTTGTTTTGTTTATTTTTTTAAGTGGTCAAACAACTTAAAAATACCAAAAAACAACTTAAAATAAAAAATAAAAAATAAAAAATAAAAAATCTTGACTTTTTACTTAATTGTAAATCATTGAATTGCATTAAATGCAATCCAAAAGCTTTTCTTCTGATACTATCCCCGTATATAAGATATTTCTAATTTCGTCATAATTATATATGGTATAGAAATCTTTATTTTAATATATTGCTTATTTTAAATAGCTTTAAAAATAAAAAAGTACTCTAATCACTTCTCATATTAGTGTTTAATATCAATATTTTATTATGATATTAGGGTGATGTATTTATATATTATTTTTGTTAGAGTGTTTTGTGTGAGTTTTTCTGTTGCCCCTTTTATTTTTTGAAAAAAAAAACATTTTCTTTTCTTAGTAAAAATGAAGTTTATTCGTTATGGAAGAAGAAGATCATGATCATATATGTTCATATATAATTATTATTTTTGGATTGTTTTTATTTTATATTATATGTATAATTGTTTAACACGAGTATAAATGTAAAATTACTTATTTTAAGATAATTTTAATTTTAAAAAACAAACGTGTTGATAATACATTCATATGTGAGGGAAAAACAAACAAACATGTCATTCAAGTACTTCAGATTTCAGTCCCTATTCAGTCTTTAGAAAAATTCAGAACTGTTCAGTCTTCAGACAAAAAAACAAACGACCCCTTCTGTGGTACCATTTCTTTATTCCATTTAACCATCTTATGGTAAGTAAAAAAAAAATTGTATATGTTGCATGTTTTCGTTTAATCAAACCAATTTGAGGTGATATATTACCACATTCCTGAGTCCGTTTCACAACTGATGTTGGTGAGACGAATCCAATGAAAGAGTGACATTTGTCACAGCAGTTAAAAACTAACTATTTACTTTTTCTTCACCAATAATATATTGACACGTAGAAAAATTATTAAAATAAATATTTAACTCTTGCTTTCCGTTTGATTTTGATGTATTTACCTTTTACTCAAGAACTTCGTCTCCTACACTCTTCGTTTTTTTTAACCAAATTGCTCCAAGTCAATTTGAGGTTGCTAGTTTATTTTAGAGCCGGAAAATGGGAAATTTTGATTTTGGTTTATGGGTTTACTTCTAGCAAAAAAAAAATTCAATTTACATTATTGATTATTAAAGTGAAGAAAAAAAGCTGATTTGAGAAACCCAGAAACTGATAGGATTTGAAGGTTGATTTTTTTTTTTGGTGGATCCAACAGGAAGTTGGATTATTTAGAGCAGTGTAATCTGTGTTTTTGTTTTCACTAATGCTAGATAACCTAAAAATTTAGTCCAAATTTCAACCCAAATGATATGACAAGTTTTTTTTATTAACCACATCATTATTCCATATTGCATGTGTCAAATCACCACAATTGTGAAATAATTTTCTGATAATATTATTCATTGTGTTTCTACAATATATAGAATACATACAAGGATCATTTACAAGGAAAGAATCAAACTACAATCAAGCAAATCAATCTATAGTCAACTACACTAATTAAGCTAATCAATCTATAGTCAACTACACAATCTCAATCATGATTGAGAATATCCTATAATTAAGAAGGCAATCATTGACTAAAAATATTGCTCAATTTAATCCCATAATTCTTGCCCAACTCAATCCCATAATTTTATCACTCCCCCTCAAGTTGGAGCATGGATATCGCACATGCCGAACTTGTCTAAAGAGTCATCAAAAGCATTGCTAGCTATAGCTTTGGTAAGAATATCGGCTAATTGATCTTCAGACTTCACAAAAGGAAACATAATAATCCCAGCTTCAAGTTTTTCCTTAATGAAGTGTCTATCAATTTCAACATGTTTTGTCCGGTCGAGCTGAACTGGATTGTGAGCAATCTCTATAGTTGAAGTGTTATCACAATACAACTTCATTGCTTCTTCAGAATCAACACCTAATTCCATAAGCAAGTTTCTCAACCACAGTAACTTGCATACTCCGAAAGCCATGCCTCTGTACTCAGCTTCTACACTAGACCTTGCTACCATTGGTTGCTTTTTACTCCTCCAAGTCACAAGATTTCCACCTACAAAAGTGAAGTATCCTGAAGTAGATCTTCTGTTATCAGCTGAACCTACCCAATCTGCATCAGTGTAACCTTCTACCTTTAAGTGATTATGTTTGGTAAAGAGTAATCCTTTACCCGGAGCGGTCTTCAAATAACTCAGTATACGTTCCACGGCATCCATGTGAGGTTTACGAGGATCATGCATAAACTGACTCACTACACACACTGCATAGGCAATATCTGGTCTAGTATGGGACAAATAGATCAATTTTCCCACAAGGCTCTAGTACCTTGCCTTATCAGTAGAAGTTGCATTCAAACACAAACAATTTATGATTTTGTTCTATAAGAGTCTTAGCAGGTTTACATCCAAGCATACATGTTTCAGTTAACAAATCTAGAATGTATTTTCGTTGAGATAAGAAAATACCATTCTTTGATCGTGCTACCTCGATCCCAAGAAAGTACTTCAAGTCACCAAGCTGCTTCATTTCAAACTCAGAGGCCAAGTGTCGCTGCAAACTCTCAATTTCATCTTGATCATCACCTGTCACCACCATATCATCAACATAGATAATCAAAGCAGTAATTTTACCCTTTCGGTGTTTCAAGAACAACGTGTGATCTGAGTTGCTTTGTTTATAGCCGAAGTTCTTCATAGACTTGGTGAATCTACCGAACCAAGCCCTTGGAGATTGCTTTAACCCATACAAAACCTTCTTGAGTTTGCACACCATTGTAGTATTTGAGTACTTCTCTATATCCGGAGGAGGGTCTATATACACTTCTTCTTCTAAATCTACATGCAAGAAAGCATTCTTTACATCAAATTGGAGAAGTGGCCAATCCTGATTGGCCGCCAAAGACAAGAGCACTCTAACTGTATTAAGCTTGGCAACCGGGGCAAAAGTGTCTTGATAGTCAATCCCATAAGATTGTGTATACCCTTTTGCAACCAACCGAGCTTTATACCTAGCGGTGGCACGGTTCCGGTCCGGTTCCGGTTCTAAGGTTTAGTGGAACCGGAATCGGAACCGGAACCGGCGGTTTTGAACCGGAATTTTTTTTTTTTTTTTTTTTTTAACAAACAAAAAAAAAAATTCTAAGTTCTAACTTGTAACTTATAAGTTGTAGATTGTAATTGAATAAAATAAAATATATAAATGACAAATTACAAAATAAAATTCATTGGGTTCATAAGTTCATTGGATGTTGGAAGTTAGATCATCGTCATCCGAGTATCCAACCGAAAATAAAATAAACAAATTACAAATTACAAAATTAAATTAAAATAAAAGTAAACAAAATTACAATTTACATTTCATTGGGTATTTGGAAATTGAGTCACCCGAATTTCAAAAATAACATAAAATAAATAATTTACAAATTACAAAATTAAATTAAAATAAAATAAAACTAAAAAAAATGTAAAGTTATTAGCCTTGCACTTAATTTTTACCACAATTAAGTTGCCTACGTATCCTCTTAGGGGGGTTTAGAGGAATCAAAGGCCACGTAGTTCTCATACCTTTTATTACAGATTTACAGATTTACGGTTCCGATGCTCAGCTTACTCCAGAGCCTTCGCCCGCTTCGGGTTCGTCTCTTTTAAAGAAATCATATGTCGGTTCTTGTTGGATTTCTTGTTGTCTGTATTCCGCTTTCGTCCAGTCGTCAACACAAACCTGTATCTGTAGTGCTTTTGGAGTCAAGCACGAACATTTTTCATCCAAAATATTGCCCCCAGCGTTGAACTCTTGTTCCACCGCCACAGTAGAAACCGGTGTTGAAAAAATATTTTTGGCTATCATAGCCAAAATTGGATAGTACTTCGTAGCATCATTCCAATATTTTAAGAGGTCAAATTCTTCAGGAAAATCACAAGAAGAAGCTAGATAAGATTCAAACTCGGCATGCGAATCGGAGCTTGATGAAGAACATCTTGGTTTTTTTTTTTTTTTTGAGAACATACTATACCCTAAATTCATAAATCCAGAGGAGGAGGATGGAGGCTGAGATGCAGTTTTTGTTCGTGCAACATCTACGTTCGGAGTACCGGATCCATAAAATGTAACATATTCATCATATAAATCATACAATAATTTCTTAACTCTACCACAACATGCTTCAATATCATATTCAATATTTAAACCTTCTTTGCCATAATAACTATCTAGATAATAAGACAAAGATTGTAATTTGTGTCGTGGATCAAAAACCATACCAATCAAATAAATATTTGGAAATTCCGTATAATAATTTAACCATTTTTGCTTCATAGAACTAACGGCTTCCTTTATTGCTTGGTCAGATTCACAATAAAAAAATGCACCAGCAATATTAATACTCTCAATAACAAATAAATGTGTTGTAGGAAAATAAATTTTAGAAAAATTTTGTGTAGCATTATAAAAAACTCTTAACAAATTGAAAACATTGTAACAAGCATCCCAATGAGATTAAAAAAGTTGAATGTTAGGAACATGAAATTGAATAAAAGAAACTAATAAATCCCTATACTCATAACTTTGAGCAAGCAATTTATAAGTAGAATTCCAACGTGTTGGAACATCACGAGCAAATTTAATGGCACGTCTACCATTTTGTTTACAATATCTTGCCCATGCTTTCATTGTAGAAGGATTTCTCCATAAAAACATTAGGGCTTTTTTAATAGGTTCAATAAAACATTGAAGAGTTTCTAATCCTTTTTGAACACATATATTTAAAACATGGCATGCATATCTTTGATGAAAAAATGTACCACCAAGAAAGGGTTTGCATAAATCAATTAAAAGTGGAATAGCAGCGGTATTGGCAGAAGCATTATCAAAACCAATTGCAAAAATTTTGTTTTCAATATTATACTCTGAAAAAATAATTCTAAGCTGTCTAAAAATATTTTGAGCATTGTGTGAATCATCAAAAACTCTAAAAGCAAGAATTCTTTTTTGGATTGTCCATGCATTATCCATAAAATGGCAAGTGACACCCAAGTATGAATGCGATTGCCAATGGTCAGTCCATATGTCGGCACATACGGTAACACGACCATTATATTTTTCAAAATATTTTTCTAACTTTTTTTTGTCTCTCACATAATGTGTGAGCATGGATCTAGGGACACGGCATGCAGCAGGGTTTAATGCTCGTCGACAATAGTTAATAAAGCCAACCCTCTCACCAAAACTGAATGATAAATGTTCTACTGCTACCATCCTAGCTAATTCTTCTCTATTTTGTTCATCATTATAACGAAATAATTGTTGGTTAGGAGTAGCGTACCTGTGAATTTGTGTTTGTGACCTTATTCTGACCACTGCGTCTGGATGTTTGACTTCAATATGCTTCCAATAAGTGCCATATCCTCCGGATTTGCTCCATTTATATACTTTGTTGCAGTAATTGCAAGCTGCTGTAAAGCATCCATCTTCATTCCTAATTTTCTTCATATGTTTGACGAAGAGATCAGATTTGTTCTGCTTCTGTATCAGATCTTCCTCCCTTTCTAAATCCACTTCCGGTGTATCAAAACCAAAATCCGGAGGTGTATCAATATCAGGCATATTTTCTGACTGGCTTGTCAAATTGTTGGGGGTGGTTTCATTGGGATCGGGTTCATAAATTGTAAGAGGGGGATCAGGAATATTTAGGCCTAGGTCTTTAGCATAGGTCCGACGTTGCAAATATTCATGATAGGTGGGGTTGTTATGATCGAGATTATTGATCATAGTACCCTTACCTTTCATTGAAATCGAACGCCTAGGACCGTCACAGCCGTGACCCCTTCCATTTCCACCACTTCCACTTGCCATTTAAAAATAAATTTGGGAGAGAATTGGAAACTTAGAACTTAGAAGAATAATTGACTAATTGGAAATAAGATAAATTGCAAATAAAATAAATTGGAAATAAAATTAATTGAAAATAAAATAAATTACAAATAAAATAAATTGGATATAAAATTAATTGAAAATAAAATATATTGGAATTTGGAAATAAAATAAATTGCAAATAAAATAAATTGGATATAAAATTAATTGAAAATAAAATATATTGGGAATAAAATAAATTGCAAATAAAATAAATTGGAAATTGGAAATAAAATTAATTTCAAATAAAATAATTAAAAAATGAAATAAATATTAAAAACCTTGGAAACTTGGAGATTGAGAGACTTATCACTTGAGAGTTGAGAATTGAGAGAGTGTTGGAGAGAAATTAGAGAGAATTGAGAAGAAATTGGTGTGAGGAAAAATGAAGGGGGGGGGGGGGGGGGGGGGGGGGGGGGGTATGGTATTTATAGAAAAGATAGAAAAGAAAATAAAAAAAGAAAAAAAAGAAAAAAAGGGGTAGCCGTTGGACCCCAACGGCCTGCTGACGTCAGCAGACCGTTGGGCTCCAACGGCACCCCAACAAAAATATATATATATATATATATATATATATATATATATATATATTTTTTTTTTTTTAATTCGTCGAACCGCCGGTTCGAACCGGAACCGGAACCGTCGGTTCCAATCCGGTTCGAACCGGCGGTTCGACCAAACTCTTGAACCGGAACCGGAACCGGTCTCCGCCGGTTCAGGTTCCGGTTCCAGTTTTTCAGGTTTCGGTTCCGACGGTTCCAACCGGAACCGTGCCAGGTCTATTTATACCTTTCAATGGTCCCATCCGCCTTATGCTTGATCGTAAACACCCATCTACATCCCACTGTCTTCTTTCCCTTAGGTAGAGGCACAAGTTCCCAAGTAGCATTCTTCTCAAGTGCTGCCATTTCTTCTGCCATAGCTTGGGTCCATCTAGCATATGCTAAAGCTTCCTGCATTTTACTAGGAATAGAGACAAATGATAACTGTAGCACATAATAAGCATATGACTTGGACAATTTTTGGGAAGATACATGGTCACTAATAGGATATCTAGCTTTTGATTTAGGGTCAGGCTCATATTTAATGGGTGGAATGCCACAGTTAGCACGAGGTGGAAGATGATATTTAGGCAATTGAGATTCGAAATTAACATCATCAATAATTGTATAATAAGATTAATGGGTACCTCTAAAGGAGTCTTAGGAGAAGATTGGCCTAGTGGTTGTGTCGGATTGTTAAGAGACATTGTACTATCATGAAAAGAATTATCCTCAGCGGTTAGAGTCGTTAATTCATCAATTTGTAGCCTTTCCCGATCATCCGATTGATCAATGTTATCATTTCCGATTGTTCGGTTGTCTTCGTCCGGTCGATTGGTAGTCACTTCCGATCGCCCGGATACTGGAGAAGTTCGAATCTCTTGGAAAAAATACCTGTAATTCTTCAAGATTAATCACTTCTTCTTGATTCTCCCTCTGAAGTGATAAATCAGTAGGTGGCCAATAGAAGAGCTCTTTCTCATGAAAACTGACATCCATGGAAACATAAAACCTCTTAAAAGACGGATCATAACACTTATAGCCTTTTTAA
The DNA here is from genome assembly GCA_008009225.1 of Acer yangbiense. Taxonomy (NCBI): domain Eukaryota; kingdom Viridiplantae; phylum Streptophyta; class Magnoliopsida; order Sapindales; family Sapindaceae; genus Acer; species Acer yangbiense. The sequence goes on along the minus strand of CM017763.1, from coordinate 8,245,016 downwards.
TTGATTCCATATCCCACAAACACACACCTCAAAGCACGAGAATCAAGCTTAGTACGTTGATGTGGATGTAAGTGAACATAGACAACACACCAAAAAATCCGGGGAGCTAAAAGTACCACCGACGAAATAGTGCAATGATCAGAAAGTGCATCCAATGGTCTTCTAAAATTGAGGACACTAGAGGGTGTACGGTTGATCAAGTAGACCGCCGAACTCAAAGCTTCACCCCATAAGTGAGAAGGAACATGTCCACCAATCAAGAGAGACCGAGTAACCTCCAATAACTGTCTATTTTTCCTCTCCGCGACACCATTTTGTTGAGGGGAATAAGGACAAGTTGTTTGGTGAATAACACCCACCGAACGCATGAAGTCCGTCAATTCTTGCTTTAAGTATTCACCTCCATTATCAAAACGAAAGACTTTTATTTGAATGCCAAACTGTGTAGCCACCATCTGATGAAATAGGCGAAAAACTGTGCAAACATCACTCTTATGCTTCAATTGATAAACCCAAGTCATTCTAGTACAGTCATCCACAAAAGTAACAAACCACTTCATCCCATTATGAGTAGAGACTGGCGCCGGTCCCCAAACATCCGAATGAACTAATGAAAAAGGAAGATCTGATTTATTATCACTCAAATGGAAAACGGTACGGTGGCTCTTTGCCATCACACAAGTTTCGCAAATAAAATCTGAAAAATTACAACCACTAAATAAAGATGGAAACAATCTCCTAAGATAACTAAATGAGGGATGTCCCAATCGTCTATGCCATAACCAAATCTCATCTTTCTTCTTGTTCACCAAATTTTCATTCACCAAGTGAGCTTGCCCTTCTCTGTTGGATCGTTGGAACCCATCCTCTAGATAGTACAATCCTCCACTTTGTTTACCACTACCAATCTTCTCCTTGGTATGGATATCCTGAAAAATACAGTGGGTAGGAAAAAATAGAGCAACACAATTATGAGACTTGGCTATTTGATTAACAGAGAGAAGATTGCAATTTAGTGATGGAACAAACAAGACATCTATAATAGTTAATGTAGGAGATAAAGGGACAGTACCAATTCCAATAACCGGAGATGATACACCATTGGCATTGGTAATGGTAATTTTGGAACCTTTAGAAGATAAGTGACTAAACATATAACGATCACAAGTCATATGATCTGTTGCACCGGAGTCAATTATCCAATTACTATTTCCAGTAAAATACAAAAGCTTAATAGTAGAGTTAGACATACTTGACTTAGTAGCAAGTCCAGATAGAGTAGTAGATTCATTCTTCTTTGTTAGAAAATCTTCACCACTATTCTTTGAATCAGTCATAGTGATAAAGAAACTAAAAAAAAGAACTTCGCAGCGGAATAATAAGAACATAAATAACAATTGTGAACGCAGGACCAAACTTCAATTCCTAGGTTAAAGAAGAGGAGATTGAAGGTGGCTCTGATACCAAGTCAAATCACCATAATTGTGAAATAATTTTCTGATAATATTATTCATTGTGTTTCTACAATATATAGAATACATACAAGGATCATTTACAAGGAAAGAATCAAACTACAATCAAGCAAATCAATCTATAGTCAACTACACAATCTTAATCATGATTGAGAATATCCTATAATTAAGAAGGCAATCATTGACTAAAAATATCACTCAATTTAATACCATAATTCTTGCCCAACTCAATCCCATAATTTTATCTATGTAGTGATGACAACTCACTTGCGATATCATTTGAGTTAATTATTTAGTTTATATAGTATTACTCTTACAAACTGTGGACTAACAAACCGATCTAATTGATTTATTTAAGAAAATTTAACGACCACTCACTCCAAAAAATGCACATATCATCAAAGAATAAAGAATGATAAAACGAAAAAATCATTGAAGATTTATTAAAACTAAAATCACAAAATTAGTTATATAATCACAAAATTCGTTCAACTATATAACTACTCACTCTTGAAGGTTTTTAACACAATGCAAAATTTTATTTCTAGAAAAAAAAAAAAAAAAAAAGATTAATCCAACTAAAATCTGCAATGCTCTGCTGTTTTTACAAAAATGAAAAGTGTTACTTTCTGTGCAGGAGACGGTACTCTAAAAATTTCACTAATGACTAGATATATAATGAGATGATACAAGGCTCCATATTTCACACAATCGAAGTTACATGGGTCACGAAGATACCCAAGAGAGTGTAAGAGTTTTTCTTCCCGAAAATCTCAGCTAGCCTTTGATTTGGTTTGTGAAAATGACCGTCTTGTGGACAAGGGAGTTATGATCTCCCAAATGTTGTGAATGATCCCTTTATCATACATGTTGTTCTTAACAACAGTCTCAGCTTCTTCCAGAGGGGATCTTCGAAAAAAGGCCTTCCATTTGCTCTCCGGAGGCTTACTTTCGCTGCTCATCCCATTTATACTTGCTTTGAGCGCAGCAGCACTTGCTTTTGCTTCTTTTATTTTCCTCTGCCAACTTATATAGTCTTGCCACTTGAAAGTCTGCAGTTTCAGTAGATAAACCATTCATTAATTTCGAGAAGTTCATCTCTCATCAACACGGTTACCATTTAAAACTACAGTTGTGGTAAACCGTTTTTTACATGCAGCGGTGAATGATTATGTTGCAACAAACATAGCCACAAGGTTTATCCCATGTCTGTTGTCGTATGATTTCCAAGACGAGAAAGAAATAATTTTGAAAACTCACCTCATTTGTTGTTGTATTTGTTCGACAGAGGTTGGCATGATAGCCAAAGAAACCCCCAACTAAGAGAGATACAATGCTAAGAAACACCATAAGAAGTATCTGAGTGTTGTATGCGCCCAACAACCACTGTTACACAACAGAAACACATCAATCAAATAGCGAAACAGCGTGTGCCATTGCAAATTGCGAAAATGTCATGACAATGACTTCTAAACAGACATTTATAGTGCATACAAACACTTGAAACTAACACACAAAAACACAATAACAATCAAGGGCCAATCAAAGTTGGGTTGAATTAAATTAACTTCAAAAAAAGAGTAAATGTTTTTTTCTTTGAACTGAAATAATCTCCTAGATCTGGACTCTACTGGGGGACAAGTAACCTATTACAGGAAACTCCATAAAATTCCACGAGCTACAAAAGCTATTCATCTTTAAGCTATTTCAAAACACAAAGTTTTGTACCATGTATCAAAAGACAAGTCCAGATGTCAGAAAATTGAGATAAAGGATCTAAATCACTCACTTGTACAGCATGCGGAGTTAAGCTGCGAAAAGAATTTTCTATGCCGTAATAAACTGCAAGACATAGGCAAAGAAAGGCAAGCCATGTTTAGACTCATAGTCAGATTGTCTAAACAAATAGGAGATCATAAATGCAAATTAAATCAACATTACCTGTTAGTATATATACAACTTTTAATTCTTTCAATCGTCCAGCAAGAATCAACCCAAGGGCAACAGTTCCATATAAACAGAGAAAGAAATGCCTGCAAAACACTAATGAAGCATTTAACATAAATAAATGTAACAAATTACATAGAAGATGTAGCTTATTGTAGTATATCCCAAATTAAATTCTGAACAGGTTCAAATAAAAGGAGAAAATGCAGAGGCAGCTAAATGGTTCACTAGTTACGGTCTTTCCCACAAAGTAAAGTAAAACTTTTAAACCCACTCCATCAATATTTGATAAATTTCAAAAAGACCAACAATTAATGCAATATAGATATTCGAAACCCTATAGGACACACAATTACGCGATACACTTTTCCTCTTGACTTTGACATAGGGCCACACGTTTTCTGGTTTTCAAATTGGATTATGAAGATGAAATCAAATTTACAGATCGAAACCTTGATCTAGAAATATTTTGTAAAACAATAAGAGCTGTAAGATGGGTTCGATCCCCAATATTATGGCAGCACAAGCAGATGACAAAACAAAAGGCGATTCACTAGCTCCAGCTAAAATATATATTGCTGGCTGATCAAATGAAGTTATAATAAAGAATAAAATACTCACCACAAAAGAAAAGCCATGAAATACCGGGTATTTTTCTCCCCTATACAATTGTTCTGCAACAGTGAATAACTCTTTCAGTAGAAAGCACAAAAATTTGAAAATTTTCAATATAAAACACATTCAACAAGTAAATAGTTTAAGATGATGCGAACCATCCATCCACAATGATGATCAAACCGAGCAACACAGCGATCACATATGCTGCAGTGTTTGGACCTAGCAGGTCTGAATCAGAGATACAGTGAAAAAGTCCCATCAGCGTGGATAAAACTGCAAATTTATAAAGAGTGTGTTAACTAGAAAAGCAAGGAACTCACTTCAGAATTTTACAAGTAGAACATTCTCTCTCTGTGTATATCATATTATCGTAAGGATAAGCAGCTATATATTGTGAAACGTTCTCAGCATTCACAGTTCCTGGATCGGTATAGCTAGTCAACAGAAAGAGTACAACACCAATGGCAATTCCCAACAAGCTCAGGTACCTGGAAAAGTATACAAATAATTAGCAAAGTTCAGAATAAAACACATGAAAGTAATTCTATTACAGTTGAATGAGTAAGCATACCCATGCTTGGTACTTTACCTATGAACTTCACTTAGATAGTACCCAGGAATGTATTTAAAAGACGAACTTGCAATGAAATAATAAGTTGCACCAAGTATTGATAAATATATTATCTGCAATCAAAGGAAGCAGAATCACAAGTTAAAAGTGATAAAGAAACAGAATCACGGATAAGCAGTGTTGACTGTTGACAGCAGCAGAAGAATTTCTATAATCTCTCTTTTTGAGTTCTTTAAAGTACATGATAAGAAATAGTCATGATATATCTTCACAACAAGTAGAGCTTCTAAGTAAAGGTGCCTTTAGAACTTGACTTATAGAAGTTTTTTTACATTCAAGTAAGATTTATTCATAACCTCTGAAGCATTTACTGCCTAAAATTAAAACATCTAATGATTTATTCAACTATACAGTATCCATTCCCCATCAACAAGATAGAAAACTAGTTAAAATTTCTTGAAAGGTAGCAACTTTGTTGGTCATCATAACTACCCGCGACAATCACATTTATGGGTGTGCCTTTTAACCCCAGACTAAATGGAATATGAACTAATGATTCTTCCATAAATTACAGAGTCTTTTAACAGCTATTCTCAATTTCTCATACCTAACTTTTCCAATAACAGTTTCTTTTTTCCATGTTATGCGGGTACTCGATCTCGAATCCTAAACTGATTTTTACTAAACATGATCCTAAAAAGTTACTAAAATCCCAAAATTTCCTCATAAAAAAACTAAAATTGAAGTCACTAAAACTCAATTATAAGAGAATCTGACAAAAACAAAAACACCAAGTGATCAAAATTCACAATTTACACAATTTATCACAAGTTAAAAGTGATAAGGAAGCAGAATCACGCATAAGCAGTGTTGACTGTTGACAGCAGCAGAAGACTTTCTATAATTTCTCTCTTTTTGAGTTCATTAAAGTACATGATAAGAAATAGTCACTATATATCTTCACAACAAGTTGAGCTTCCAAGTAAAGAAGTCTTTAGAACTTGACTTATATAAGTTTTTTACATTCAAGTAAGATTTATTCATAACCTCTGAAGCATTTGCAGCCTAAAATTAAAACATCCAACGATTTATTCAACTGTACAGTATCCATTCCTCATCACCATCCAAGATAGAAAACTTGTTAAAATTTCTTGAAAGGTAGCAGCTTCGTTGGTCAACATAACTGCCAGCGACAGCACACTTATGGTGTGCCTTTTAACCCTAGACTTAATGGAATATGAACCAATGATTCTTTCCATAAATTATGGTCTTCTAATAGATTTACTTATACTTTTCCATGTAATGCGGGTACTCGGTCTCACATCCTAAACTGATTTTTACTAAACATGGTCGTAAAAGTAACTAAAATCCCAAAATTTCCTAAAAAAAAAACAAAAATTCAAGTCACTAAAACTCAATTATAAGAGAATGTGACAAAAACAAAAACACCAAGGCATCAAAATTAACAATTTACACAACAAACCCACATGCAAAATCCCATTTTTGAACTCAAAAATACCATTATTTGCATGAACACATACAATCAAATAAACAAACAAACCTGCAAAATAGGATTGGGTCGATCGCAGCAGAAATACTCAACAGAGAGAATCGCATTGGTCCCTTTCTCTCCCAGAACGTACCCGACGCACCGTCTGCAAAACAAAAACCAAAACAACAACGATAATCACAGACAATCAAAACCCAAAACGACAACGTTTAGATATAGAGAGAGATGTACAAGAAGTAATCGTAGGCGCCAAAAGTGAGGAAGTGGTGGATGCGTTGGATGGGAGTGTTTTGGAAGATCGGCCACTGACCGCAGAGGAAGGAGACCACCACCAGCGCCGTGATCAGGCCGTGACATACCAGAAGCCACGCTACTGCCATTCTCTACACGGTGATAGATTTGGTTGTTTGCAGGGCCGGAGTCAGCAAACAGGACTTTTGGGCTTTTGTTGTTGGTTGGTCAATGGTCATTGGCAGTTTTTTAGACAAACGTTTTTGACTTTTTTTTTTCTTTTTTTTTTAATCAATGTATTTACCAATATTAATTAATTTTTTTTTTATATATATTAAAATTTTGTTACATGACATTATTGTTAATATAAAAACAAAATTAAATCGATTATTAGCTCATTAGAAACATTTTTCCTTTTTTTTTTTTTTTTTAAAATAAAAAAAAAAAAAAAAAAAAAAAAAACTCACTTGAAACCAACTCATTATTTTACTGGCACTTTTAATCACTTTGAGCATGTGTTAAGAATTCAAAAATTTAACAAAAACAAATATATATATATTTGCTCTTTCAATACATCGATACATACTCTCATTCATCTACAAAAGATAAATATGAGTTTTTTATATCGTTTGTCTATGAATAATTGAATAATTTTTTTTTAATAGAAATATATGTAGCAATCAAAGTATATTAAAGAAAAACTATAAATATTCAGTAGCTGAATATGATTTTCAGAACTTCATTACATTTAAGAATTCCCTCTAAATTGCATAAAAACTATAGAATGGAACAAAAATTACATTGGAAGACATGACCAATCAATCATACTTTTCATCTTATGATCATAATGTTTCATATTCACTATACATAACTCATATACAAAACGGAGTTGAAAAAAAAAAATATCCACGGACCTTAATTTTGTTATGTTACGGAACTAGTTATGTAACGTTACAAAACTAAGGTTTTGAATTTTTTTTAGGATCGTCCTAACCAGAGAACACCCTATACAACAGTATGCACAACTATCATATTTTGATCTGATCAGTTGCAGTTCAGAAATGGAGGAAGATACAAAAATGATTACATATGTTGGCAGTCTTTTGAGTTACTTCTGAGCACAAACTGCAACCCAGTTGGAGCTAAATGTCTGCTTCGTCAATGGTATCTTCGATAATCTCGATACAGGATCCTACAGATTTTCCCATGGTCATGGCCTCTGCAAGCTTAGCTCGTGCTCCTTCGTGGCGACGCAAGAGCAACACAGTGTTTAATACAGACCATCTGACTTGAGAGTCTGCCTTCTTCTGTGTGAAGCCTAATCCTTTAAGTATTACATCCAACTGTTGCCAACATCAAACAAGTTGGTTCGATTACTAATGTTAATTACTTGAATAGTTTCAGTGAGCAACTGAGCAGAAGAGTTTGTTTGAACCTTATTTATATCAGCAAGGCCTCCCTCAGCATATCCATATAAGAGATATTCGGTTGCTACGCCAGCTAACGCTATGCACGAGAATCTGTTCAATGTCTGATAAGATATTCGAGTTTTAGTACTTTTCGCGATTTCAAGAGATGAGAATCGGTGATTTCTAATAGTGATTGAAAAATGTAAGAAGCTAGAGACATACCGTTGCTGATACTTTGCCTGTATTAACCTGCAAGCATGAGAAGTGGCGCAAATCAAATGCAAAGCAATACTACAATAATTAGCTAACTGAAGTAGACATGCTTAGCAACCTATTGTAAACTCAATCAACCACACATGACAGTTTTTGATCTAATGATTTCTGTGTCTCGTCAGGTTTCGTATGTGGCCAATACAATCACTTATGGACACAATCTAAAAGCTTAGAAGGCAGGATACACTTAAAGGGGCACGAGTTGATAGAAAACATTGAAGTAAACTACTTACTTCTTCAAGAAATTCGAAATCGACAAAAGCTGTCCCTGCTTGAAGATTGAGTGATCCTTCTTTCTTCAAAGCTTCCAAACTAGATAGTGTATATGCTTTCGGAAGAATCCCCACCAGGTAGGCGATTAAGAAATGCCCCGCTTCATGCTGCGAAAACCATTCTTGATTATATAAGATATAATAAAACACAGCATGAGAAACAAGACAGTAGCATCAACATATCCAATATAGAAAAAAAAATTCTCACTTGAATAACCCTGTTGTGGTACTTTCGACTGAAGGTGTGTCCGATTGTGTCGATAACCAAGTTGCCAACTCCTCCATTGAAAGACACCTATAAACAAACCCAACATGATAAACACAGTAGAAATATGCAAGTCAACCAAGATCCCCAAATGTAAAAGTTTGAACAAAATTTAAATCAAGAAAACCTCCAACACCCACCAATATCAGTAGCAGATCGAAAAACTGATGTGAATTAAGCTAAAAGCAATGCCAATTAAGTCACGGATACGAAGAAATTAATTTACCGAGTCCAATGTCCACAGAAACAGCAATGCCAAGGACAGATAAAAAATCTGTTGGGGATTAAAATCAAACACATTCCACGCAGCAACCCCTCCTGAAACAGCCGCAAGCTGCAGATTCCGTTCTATAGAACCGAGAGTTCCATCCACTGGTGACAGAAGAGACGATGTATCTATCCCATTCAGCTTCAATTCATCCAATGTGTATAGTCTCTGAGGCACCTGCACAAACACAATACATTCACTCTTTGTATTCAAAACCCTTTAATGAAATTTTCAATTTCAAGTCACTATGAGACCTCTTTTACATTTGAACAACAAAAATGCATACATGGCACATGTTAAAAGTTAAAACAATCCTTAATCGGACCCAAATACATAACAAGACGATAAATTTAACAACGAACCTGTCGGGCGGCCCCGAAACATCGGAGCCCACCTGGTTTTCCTTGCAAATCCTTGACAAGAGAAAGTGCTTCCCTGTCGTTTCCATTGATCAGCTCCTTGTCAATTTGCTGCAACACTTGTCGTTTTGAGACTTGAATTTCAGATGATGAACTTGAAGAACACGCAAAAGAAATTCTAGTTGAAGATGAAGATGAAGAAGAAGAAGAAGACAACACTCTCGATTTGGGTCGTGAAGATGATAAACACAAGTTTTTGTAAACTAAGGAGCCCATCCAAATTCAATTTGAGAGAAAATCAGTAGACAAAAAAAATTAAATTAAATTTAGATTTGTTGAAGCTTTTAACGGTAACCGTTAATATAAAAACCAATAAAATAACGCCACGTCATTGACTAGATAGATGAGATATGAGAGGATTCAAACGACGTCGTTCTTTTCTGAAGAGATTTTTTTTTAAAAAAACTGTCATTAACGGTCTGTTCATTTTCTCGGGAACCAAACAGAATGTTTTTGCGCAGAAATCAGCTCGCAGCCGGTGACCAGAAATCTATCAGCGATTGATGTTGGAGAAGCCGATTTCTCTATACGGCGGCATCGTATTGCTGTGTTGGAAATATTTGTGTTTGGTATCAGAAAATTACAACTTTTGAGTTCAATTACAGATTTTGAATTTCCATAAGAGAATTTATTGGAATCCCATTTGTCCACTAAATTTTGTTTTACAGGATTCGATTGATAGATTTGAAAGTTCGATGCAAGAATCACAGGATGGAGATGATCATTTCATTTCATGTATTTGCATGTAAGTGGGATTTAAGTTGTGTTAAGAAATTCATTAAATTTATAAAAATTAAATAATAATAAAAATTGGAAGTTAATGTCTCCAATGGCTGATTTTTCTTTCATTCTTCAATAGATTACAATCAAAGTGTCATGGGAATTGATTATTTCTCATGCCCTACGGGTTTATAGCGGATTGATCCATTGGATTTGTCATTATCCAAGATCTGATCCGATTGGATCAAAGATATTACAATCCAATCTGATCCAATTGTAAAATATTTAAATCCGATTAAATGGATTGGATTTAAAACACTCTAAAGTTAACAAAATCAAATTATTAATTCATATGGTACTTTAAATAAAATTAACAAACTAGTATACAAAATAAAAATAATACATGATTGTACACTTTAAAGTCCAAAAAGTGTAACAAATTACAAATATTTAACATAAGTTCCAAACACAAACATGAATAAAATCATCAAAAGTTGGAAATAAAAAATATAATCATTTGTCATAACAAAATACATAAAACCCAAAATTTGCTCAATATTCATCTATACAACACACACAAAAACACACAAAAACAAAAAAACAAAAGAAAAACAAAAATTGGCCTAATATAAATTATGGGCCTTATATTTTGACGGATCAAATAGATTTTCATATGCAAATCCAAGATCCGATCTGATCCAATGAATTTCATAATTTAGGATCTAATCTGATCCAATCATGTCCTTAAATCCTATTCAATCCAATGGATCCCTATTGGATTGGATTAGATCGAATCATACACACCCTTAGGTGAGTGGCTCTTTGATCAGCAGGAGAAATTCTCCAAAAGTTTAGAACATAATAGACCTAAATCATCTTTCTCTAAAAGTTTAGAACACAATAGACCTAAAGCAAAGATGATAGGCCAAAGAGATATTTTAATAGGCTGATTGGCATCTAAATAATTAATAGTTGTAGCAATAGACTGGCCAAGACCACAAATTAATCCAAATTCAATTTGAGAGAAAATCAGTAGACAAAAAAAATTAAATTAAATTTAGATTTGTTGAAGCTTTTAACGGTAACCGTTAATATAAAAACCAATAAAATAACGCCACGTCATTGACTAGATAGATGAGATATGAGAGGATTCAAACGACGTCGTTCTTTTCTGAAGAGATTTTTTTTTAAAAAAACTGTCATTAACGGTCTGTTCATTTTCTCGGGAACCAAACAGAATGTTTTTGCGCAGAAATCAGCTCGCAGCCGGTGACCAGAAATCTATCAGCGATTGATGTTGGAGAAGCCGATTTCTCTATACGGCGGCATTGTATTGCTGTGTTGGAAATATTTGTGTTTGGTATCAGAAAATTACAACTTTTGAGTTCAATTACAGATTTTGAATTTCCATAAGAGAATTTATTGGAATCCCATTTGTCCACTAAATTTTGTTTTACAGGATTCGATTGATAGATTTGAAAGTTCGATGCAAGAATCACAGGATGGAGATGATCATTTCATTTCATGTATTTGCATGTAAGTGGGATTTAAGTTGTGTTAAGAAATTCATTAAATTTATAAAAATTAAATAATAATAAAAATTGGAAGTTAATGTCTCCAATGGCTGATTTTTCTTTCATTCTTCAATAGATTACAATCAAAGTGTCATGGGAATTGATTATTTCTCATGCCCTAAGGGTTTATAGCGGATTGATCCATTGGATTTGTCATTATCCAAGATCTGATCCGATTGGATCAAAGATATTACAATCCAATCTGATCCAATTGTAAAATATTTAAATCCGATTAAATGGATTGGATTTAAAACACTCTAAAGTTAACAAAATCAAATTATTAATTCATATGGTACTTTAAATAAAATTAACAAACTAGTATACAAAATAAAAATAATACATGATTGTACACTTTAAAGTCCAAAGAGTGTAACAAATTACAAATATTTAACATAAGTTCCAAACACAAACATGAATAAAATCATCAAAAGTTAGAAATAAAAAATATAATCATTTGTCATAACAAAATACATAGAACCCAAAATTTGCTCAATATTCATCTATACAACACACACACACAAAAACACAAAAAAAAAAAAACAAAAAACAAAAAACAAAAAACAAAAAAAAAAAAAAAAATTGGCCTAATATAAATTATGGGCCTTATATTTTGACGGATCAAATAGATTTTCATATGCAAATCCAAGATCCAATCTGATCCAATGAATTTCATAATTTAAGATCTAATCTGATCCAATCATGTCCTTAAATCCTATTCAATCCAATGGCTTATATTTCATATTAAGGGCCTTATATTTGAAATAAAGAATTGGATTGGATTAGATCGGATCATACACACCCTTAGGTGAGTGGCTCTTTGATCGGCGGGAGAAATTCTCCAAAAGTTTAGAACATAATAGACCTAAATCATCTTTCTCTAAAAGTTTAGAATACAATAGACCTAAAGCAAAGATGATAGGCCAAAGAGATATTTTAATAGGCTGATTGGCATCTAAATAATTAATAGTTGTAGCAATAGACTGGCCAAGACCACAAATTAATCCAATAATGTCCTTGAATGTCCCAAAAGGCACTTCACTTGGCAATGGGTGGTAAAACCAAGGTAAAATCTTCTTCCACCTCCAACTGACCTTTTCTTTCTTCCCTTTATAAATAAGCTCAATAATGCATATAACCATGGCTGCAAATGATATCAACATTCCGATACGTGCATATCGAGAATTATTCGCAGATGAATATTGGTCGAGAATAGTCGATACAAATTCTAGGGCAACGTTGCTGATTACAAAAGTCCACTAAAAAATAACTTATACAAAAAGCAAAGGAAACATTAGTATTATAAAGACTATTAAAGATCCTGAAAGTTAATAAAATAATCGAATTCATTGTTTTAAGGATTATGTGTTTTGAAACAATAAATAAGATTCTTTTTATTTAACAGATTATGATATATATATATATATATATATGTTTTAGTCTCCTTCTAACCTTTGCATTCCAGGAATCTATTCTGATTCGTGACCGGTTCTCCTGATCATTAATGCTATTGTCTTCTTCTATATCCAAGTAAGTAGTTGAATTTCCAGTCCCAGGGGATCCAACGTTGGACTTGCTATCAATACTTCGCCTTGTGCTTTCGAACTGCAATTAATTATGAAACAACATAAAATTTACAAAATACTTTGCACTGTTTTAGCTAATTTACAAGATCGTATGGGTTGTTTGAAATAAAGAATTGTTGCATGCTGGAAGTTCTGAATCAAGCATTAGAATCACATCACATTCATTAACATTCAAATAAGTTCTCCAGTATCACAAGAAGTTAGATTCACCTTTTTTTGAAGAGATCCAAAACTGAGTTTTGTGGTAGTTATATCCGGTTTAGTTCTCAGTTCTCACTCTCATGTCAATCAAGAGTTCGACATTTTATACTTCATGAAAATACACTTCAAAGTTCAAGCAGGACTTCTTCTATCTGTGTGCTCTCAAAGGTCAATAGAAGTAACAACTAGATAGGCTTTCAGGCATGAACTAAGATCTCTCAGCCCAACACCCATCAACTGTATATAACAACTGCCCAATTTGATTTCTCGCCAAAATTGAATGAAACAAGACGAGACTATTCCCTTCCTTACTATCTTTACCAATTATTTCATTTAACAATCCAAACATGATATACTTTTATTTCCTTTTTATTGTATTTCATCGATCCAAACATAGTGTTAATGATTATGTGTTAAAAACAACAAATATTATTCTTTTTAGAGGAAATACCCCTTTTTAACCAAAAATTAAGGAGGTTTATTGTTTTTAGCCCAAATTAGTGTTTTGATTGTATTTGTCAAAGAATCCACTTTTTGGATAAAAATGCCCTTCAGTAAAAAGGAATTCAAAATCGATAAAATATAGAGAGTGGAGAGAGGAGAGAGAACAAAAGTTTCAGTTGTCTTTTTATTCTTTTGAAAGAAGAGAGAGAAGTGAGAGGAGCGAAAATTGGTGGTATTGAATTCAAAGAGGGGCAATTTGCGGTTGGTGAAGAAATTGACCAAAAGGAGACGAAATCGACCGACGTTTGGTGGTGGAGAACGAACCTGCGTGAAGAAATCGATGCAGACGGCGGAGAACGAAGGAGCGACGGCGAGCCTTTCTGGGGAAGCGACGGTGAGCCTTTCTGGGGGCGAACAAGTTGCTGGACAGGTATTGGGTTTTCTGGATCTGTTTTTGCTGCTGTTTTTGCGTTTCTTAGTTTCTGTTGTTTTTTTGTTGTTTTTTTCTGGGTTGTTGCCCATCTGTTTTGTTGATTTGCTTCCTTCCTGTTTCTGGCTCTGTTTCGGGGAGCCTGTGTTGTTTGTGTGTGTTGGCCTTGTTGCCTTTATAAATTGGTGCCTTTAAAAGAAATATATATATGTTAACAGAACTGGGTAATGGGTTTGAATTGGGTTTATTTCCCATTAATGGAAGAGTGAATTTGAATTGGGTTTATTTCCCATTACATTACCTTTTTGCACATTTTGCCTACTTAATGGAAGAGAACAAAGTGGGTACATTTATTTGTTGTTCCAAGTTGATTAAATTCATGAGAAATTTTTTAAATTGAAGCCTCGATTCAAACTTGTGTTTCTTGTAATGTATGTGTTGATGAATAGGTTATAGAGCAAGCTTACTTTTCCATTCATTTACTATCACAACTTACTATAACGGGAACACACACGCTCATGCTTTTTTTTAGTTAATACAAGAAAAGTAGAATTGTGAAACTGATATTTCTCTTCTTGGGTTTGGGTTTATGGTAACATTTTCCTCGGAAAAAAGGCTGCTTCTTTTCCAGAAAAAGTGGAGAAATAGGACCATCCCCAACCTAGGAATCTAGTTTTGAATTTGAAACAGTAGTGTCATATGGACTCACTACTCTCAACGGGTATTTTCTCTGGAAAGCATTTTTTTCTTTGTTCTCTCGGCTACATACAAACATGGTTAGTTTTCTAGGGACTCTTTGGTATCAAAAGCAACGTATAAAAGATTAAAAGCATAGGCATATGACTGTTATATGGATGGATTTATAGGCTACCGTTGTAATTTTAATAAATTTGACTCTACATTAAAGAGTACCCCTATCCCTTTTTAAAGAGTACAACAACGTTTGGGTTAGTGAATCTTTTTTGCTTGCTTTCTCTGTACATGTGCTGTACACGTTAACCATTTACAACAAACAACAGTTTAGTGTTTCGTTTTTCTTAATTAATTAATTAATGACTGATATCACATGACAACATTTGTTTACTTTCAATTACACTCTTTGACAGAGGATCAATCTACTCTTTATTCTTGTTTGAAATCAAACAATTGCTAATGTTCCAAATCCGAATTCATTGTCCCGTTGAAAGTGGTTCCGTGTGTTTGGTGGTGATTTAAGATTGATTAAATCAATGTTTTTTAGAAGCTAAGATTTTAATCAATGTTTTTTTTAAATTGATTTCTGTTGAAAATCAGATTAATTTAGACTGCTTCATGCTCTACAATTTAAGTACAACACATTTGGAAAACAAACATGATTCAATATAATACAATTTTATTGATTTGTTTAGAGAAGCATTTGTCTTGAAATGAGAACAATGACATTGAAGAAATCCGACCAGTATTGGGGTAGTGTAATTAACTTGTGGAATGTTTTGGGGTTTTAGGGTTGTGAATATATAAGACTTGGAGGGGACCATTTCTCAATCTTGATGCATGTCTCTTTCTATATATTTTCTATTATTTGGATAACAAGATCTTCCCTTGAATCAAGTGCGCCTATTGTAGCATGAATTTAGTAAAATTTATAGGCAATATATTGGTTTCGATGGAAATATAGCCAATATATTCTAAATATCGCCGATATCTTTAAAACATTGAGGATATTCAATAATAATTTTTAACGATACCCTCAAATTTTTATATTTACTTTCTTGTTTTGGCATCTATCCTATCTATAAGTGTTATGATTTCTGTTGAAAATTTGGTTATCGGTGTGGGTTCAATTGGTTATCCTATCTATATTGTTTTCTTCCAATGGCTTCAAACCTGACCAGTGATTTGATTTTACACTTAATTCTGTGTAAATCAGATGAAGTGAAAGAAAATTTGTGTCTGTCTGTGTCTGTGAGACCAAAAGTTATACAACAGTGGCATAGCATGCAATTGTGAGACAGTGATCCTGATGCATTTATGTAGAGTTTCATGGATTTATTTCAAAGCGATCAAGCTCTATACATCTGTTGATTTAATAAAATCGTTGAATATAGAAGTTGTTATTTTTCGTTTTTTCTTTTTTCTTATGAAAAAAAGAAAAGAAAAAACTATATTGTATATAGAAGTTATTTGTTGTTTTTCTTTTAAAACTAAATTCTATAAATTCATATAGCAACTTGTGTAGTTGTGTTAAACAATAAGGATACTTGATCTGTATCCTGTTTAAGATTTAAAGAGTGAGATTTTCCCCAGAAATAATGTTCTTTAAGAAAAATATTTTCAGCAATAATGCAGTTCCAAAAATATTTTCTTTGATTCTTTTTTTCCCTGGTTCTTAGTAGCAGGCAAGTAAAATTATTAAGTGAGAAACTAGGGAGAGAAATAAATTTTACTTCCGACATTTTTAAATATTTCAG
Source organism: Acer yangbiense (assembly GCA_008009225.1). Lineage (NCBI taxonomy): Eukaryota > Viridiplantae > Streptophyta > Magnoliopsida > Sapindales > Sapindaceae > Acer > Acer yangbiense. The sequence continues at coordinate 8,228,359 of CM017763.1, read as the reverse complement.
ACTATTCCCCTTTGAGTCGTTTTATTCTTGGATCAGATTGTGGGATCCACTCATGTGCATACTCCAAATTTTCCATCTGGAATTGGAAGCAATTGAGTAGAAACCCATACCTCAAAAACTTAAAAGAAAAAAAAAGAGGAAGAAAAAATGCAGACAGATCAAGTGGAAAGCTGCTAGAAACCTCCTCACAAATTGGTGTTTTTGAAATTGAAAATTTACTTGTTTTTGTGTCTTTAACCGGACTGAATGGGGAGAGCATAATGTAATATTGTGGCATGGCTGGCAAGCCTGCAATATTTTGGATTATTTTTCTCCAAACAACACAATTTTCAAAACAACAAAGTAAATTACTTGAAATTGCATAATTTATGCTGTTGTTTTAGAGGCTTTGTATCTTTGATTCTTTTAGTAAGTAAGGTCCAACTATAGTTTTTCTTTTCCTTTTTTTCATTTAGCTTTTATTTTTGCAAATAATTCGGGATTGTTTCCCGATTTAGTGGAGTTGTTTTAAGAGTCAAAAAAATTATTTTCTCTATTTATTTGGTTGTAATCGCTTTGCGATATTTAGATTTTGAATGAAAAAAAACTTTTTGAGTAATTAACTCAAATATCTCTCTTTTTCTGAAATACTGCGGGATTACAGAAAATTAGAAACTCTTGTGTGTTTAAACGCGTGTGAGTTTCGTTCAGGTCTGCATCAATTTGTCTGGTGTGTTTAATTCTTTTTTGTCTGGTGTGTTTAATACCCTTTTGTCTGGTGTGTTAATTTTTTTTGCCTAATGTGTTTAATTTTTTAAGCCTGGTGTGTTTAATTTTTTTTGTCTGGTGTGTTTAATACCTTTTTGCCTGATGTGTTTAATTTTTTTTACCTAGTGTGTTTAATTTTTTTAGCCTGATGTGTTTAATTTTTTGTCTGGTGTGTTTAATACATTTTTACCTGGTGTGTTTAATTTTTTTTGCCTAGTGTGTTTAATTTTTTTAACCTGGTGTGTTTAAAGTATTTTTGCCTGGTGTGTTTAATGGGTTTTGCTTGGTGTGTTTAATTTCTTTTTACCTAGTGTGTTTAATTTTTTTTGCCTGGTGTGTGTAATTATTTTTGCCTGGTGTGTTTAATTTTTTTAGCTTGGTGTGTGTAATTATTTTTGCCTGGTGTGTTTAATTTTTTTAGCCTGGTGTGTTTAAAGTTTTTTTGGTTGGTGTGTTTAATTCCTTTTTGCCAGGTGTGTTTAATGGGTTTTGTCTGATGTGTTTAATTTTTTATTGAACCCAACTTATTTGAATTGTGCAGATGGAAAATGTGGACTATGTACAGTTTCTCATGGTCAAAAGAAATAAATGGAAGGGTTAATAGCACCAGTACCCCCTGAACATATAGCGAAATCGCATAGTGCCCCCTGAATTTTTTTTCCTGGCTTTAAACCCCTCGAACTCCAATAAATTGGCAAAAATGGATGGAAGAGGGACAGACGTCAAAAGAAATTACATTTACACACCCTGATTTTATGTATAATTGCATTAAAAGTGGAAAAATATAATAATATCACAAAAACACCCTAGAATCAGGGGTGAGTTGATAATTCTAGAATTTTATAATGTGAAAAAAAAATTAATTGTACTTCGAAAAACAGATTTCCTTTTTTTCCTCAATTTCAATTTTTTAAAATGTTCATAAGCAAAGAACCCAGATTTGCAAGAACCCAGTTTCAAACCCAGATTTTTAAAATTTTTCTTCTTCGGTTTCAGTTTCAGTTTCTTCTCCAGTTTCAGATTTGCAAGAACCCATCACAAACCCAGTTGAATTCTTTAGTGCTTACAAACCCAGCAACATCACCAACTTCAACACTACCACCACCACCACCATCATCATATCATCACCACCACGATTCATCCAAACCCATCACTTGTGCAACTAATACATGGCTGTGCAAAAATTTGTACCAATACATCACACACTAGACCAATAATAAAGAGTTCTTTTTCCATTTTATAATTTTAGCCAAACTTATACCAAAAATCCCCAATTTCCCCAATTTTATGAAATCCCTAAATCGACCACCACCAACACCTCCTCTTCTTCCGGTCCTCCTCCGCCTACCCATCACCGTCCCAAACAATGGGCAAAGGCGGTTCTCTCAGCAACAGAGACCACCGATCCCCTTCTCTTTCTCCAAAAACCCTTTTCTTCATCTAGAAACCACAACCACTGATCCCATTCATCTCTCTTCTTTCTCTCCCGCCGAGTGATGGTAGTCGGAGGTTTGCCTCGCGAACTGGTCCAAGGTTGTGACGGTGGGGGTTGTTTTTGGTGCGGTTTGATCGTGGGGGAAGTTTGGGTTTGACGGAGGGGATTAACTTGGGTTTGACTGTGGGGTTTGGTTTAGGTTTGACGGTGGGATTGGCTTGGAGAAGATGATGATGACAGAGAGAGAACTGGAGAAGAGATGGGTTTGATTTTGATGGTGGGATTGGCTTAGAGAAGATGATGATGAATTTTGATTTTTTTTTTCTTTTTAATTATTTGTTAGAGATGGTGTTGAAGTGTGGTGGAGAACCGAAGAAGAATTGGGTTTGATTTAACTTTTTTTTTTTAAAATTTTTGATAACAAATAAGATCCGGTGGAGATCAGATCTTATTATTTTTATTTCTTTTTAATTTCAGTTTTAACTATTTCAAAGTTGATAAATTCAACTCAATATTATTTAATCTTTGGTCGGGCAGGCCTAAGCCTAACACTGATATCAACCAAAGTTCTTAACTCGATGCTAAACCTTCTTAAATCAACATTTGCAACGCCTTGTACCACCATCAACAATTAATCATACGTCAAATTCTTATGAACTTTGAGAAACTCTGTTTCACCACCCTCGTAAAAGTTCCCCACCCATTTGCCACCATAAGTGATTACCAATTTCTTTGGGTTATTTCCTGCATTTCATCCAATAAAAATCTCACATTTAGAATTCAATTTATTAAACCACTCACATTAAACATAGTAAGGGCAAACCAATTAAACAAACCAAGGAAAAATAATTAAACACACCATGATTAAACAATTAAACACACCATGGCATACCAACGAAACACACCATGGCATACCAACGAAACACACCAAGCAAAAAAAGAATTAAGCACACCAGGCAAAAAGGAATTAAACACACCAGGCAAAATAATTAAACACACCAAGCAAGAAGGAATTAAACACACCAAGAAAAAACAATTAAACACACCAGGCAAAAAACAATTAAACACACCAGGCAAAAATAATTAAACACACTAGGAAAAAATAATTAAACACACCAGGCAAAAACGACTAAACACACTAGACAAAAATAATTAAACACACCAGCCAAAAACGACTAAACACACCAGGCATAACGAATTAAACATACCATGCACAAAGACATTAAACACACTAGACAAAAACGACTAAACACGCCAGACAAAAACGATTAAACACACCAGACGTGATGAAGTAAACACAGCAGGCCAAAAAAATAAACACACCACTGCAACCAATCTTCTTCAACCTAAAATCATAGAACAAATTAAATTAGGGTTTCAAATACATACCACCGAAAGAAAGACATGGATCATCTCGATTCGTCATCAAATACGAAGCCAAATCCGTGAAATACGATGCCCAAATCCGTCACAAACGACACCGAATTCGCAAAAAACAAAGCCCAAACAGAGAATAAACACAGAAAATTGAAAAGAGAGAGAGAGAGAGAGAGAACGAAGACAGGAAATGGTGGAGTTGTGGAGATTGAAGGGAGAATAAAAGTAACAACAAAAAATGTGGAGTCGTGGACTCTTGGTTCTCACAAAAGAAGGAGAGAGCAGAGATAGTAAAATGGTGGTGGTGTTGACTCTTTGTTCTCATAAAAGAAGGACAGAGAAGACTGTATTCACCGGAAAAAAAAAAACAAAAAAAAATTAATGTAAAATGGAAAAATGAGGGGCAATTTTGGATGTTTAGTGGATTTTTTGACAAAAACAATCAAAACACTAATTTGGGCTAAAAACAATAAACCTCCTTAATTTTTGGTTAGTTTCCATTTTCTCTCATTATTATATATATTCCTTCTAAGTACTAACCTTTGCATACAAGGATTCTATTCTGACTTGTGACTTGTTCTCGTCATCATTAATGCTATCTTCTTCGATATCCAAGCAAGAATTCTCACGATCATTAATGTTCAAATAAGTATTCTCGTGATCATTATTGGTATATTCTTCAATATCAACAATACTTTGCCTTTCACTTTCAATCTGCAATTAATAATGAAACAACACAATTAATTATGAAACAACATAAATTTGACAAAATACTTTGTGGCATAAACTATGACAACATTTACTAAGAAAATTGATGCTAGAAGTTCTGAATCAGAACATTCAAATATGTTCTCCAGTATCACCATCAAGATAGATTCACATTGCTATGAAGAGATCCCAATCATAACTCCAGGCAGACTTCTTCTAATTTGTGTAGTCTTATACCATAGGCTTTCAGGTACTCACAATACACAGCATGTGCATCACTGACAGTTAAATATTTTCTGTGTCATAACATTCAATAGCAGACCTTTTCTTTCTTTAAAGAATTCAATTGCATACCTTGAACAACTTTTCATGTGTGATAATAGTAGTAGCAGTAGCAGAGCATATAGTATACGGTCACAAGAAAGCCACCATGCTGACATAAACAAGGTTGCAGGTCTGGTCTGGATTCACTTCTCAAGAGCGAAGCAGATGATGATGATGTGCTGCAATGAAGACTGTTATATCATTCCACATCACCACATCAAAGCCTGATCGAGACTAAAACTTGAATGCATTAATTGATTAATCACAAAACTGTTGCAGCAAGAAGCAAAAACCCATCAACTGTATATAACAACTGCCCATGAAAACCCCAACTTTTACTAGCAAAACCATAACAACATCATCAAATGCAGCAACTTAAAACTCCTGAGACACCGAGACACCAATCGGAAACTGTAGTCCTCGGCCTCCCTGTGCTGCACCTCCAGTTGAACTCATCTTCCCATTATATCCTTGACAAGTATAGGACAAAACAGTAATTTCAAACCCTTCCCCGAAATCCATTATCTCTTCTTCCGTCCTTGCAAAAACCTCACTAGAAAAAATCCTCCAAAACCAATCGCCACCGTCAACCTCAAACCCACCCATTATGTTCCAGTGCATTGCGGTCCACGCAACAACCGTAGACCTCTCGTCAAAGGCAGAATCCTGAGCACCGAAGCAATCCAATCCCATTAGTGGGTCGGAATTCGAGTTTTATCGTTCATATTTCACAAACATGTATAAATAATTTCCATTCCGCTATTATGGATATAGATATCTTCCGATTGTGAAAATATTCGCAAGTCCATTTTAGATTTTTTTTTTAAAAGAATTTAACTACAAAACAGCAAACAATTTGTATAAATTCCACACAAAAATGTAATTTGATTACACAGGCGAATTGACAAAAGTGCTCCTAGTAGCCCAACAAAATTCACTATCAACCTCATCAGCTAATCCCACTTCTCCAAAGCACCTCAAACCTTTACTCAAAACCTTTGCCACATATTCATCCACTTTCCAATCACACCCCACTCCGTTTCTTTTCATCACCCAGAAGATCCTGACCGTCGATTCCTTCAATCCAGCCCCAACCACACCCTTTATCACCCTCACCAGATTCCTCTCATCGCTGCCGTCGATCTCCTCCAACTCCCCAATCAGTGAGTCTATCTCCTCTGTCATCCGGTTCCTGGCGAGAGCGGCGACGAGATCGGCGAGGAGTGCGAGGTCCTGGTTGGGGTACTCCGAGATGAGGGCGGAGAAGACGTGGAGGGCAACGGCGCACTCGTTCTGGCGGAGGAGCTCGCGGAGGGAAGCGAGGAGGTCGTTCTTGATGAGGCGGGAGAGGGAAGGGTAGTTTGGGGAAGTGGGGTTGGCTTTGTGGGCCCGTTTGAGGGATTGGACGGCTTGGATTGCTTCGGTGCTCAGGATTCTGCCTTTGACGAGAGGTCCACGGTTGTCGCGTGGACCGCAACGCACTGGAACATAGTGGGTGGGTTTGAGGTTGACGGTGGCGATTGGTTGTGGTTTTGGAGAGGAATGGTGGGAGGAGAGGAAAGTGAGGTTTGAGTGAAGAGTTGAAGCCATGGAAATGGATGACTTTTTCTGGTGAGGTTTTTTCAAGGACGGAAGAAGTGATAATGGATTTTGGGGAAGGGTTTGAAATTACTATTTTGTCCTATACTTGTCAAGGATATAATGGGTATTGAAAAAAAAAACTCCTTTTACTGAACAGAGGATTTTGTGTTGCAATTTATTTTTTCGTTTCTAGTTAGTGCATTCAAAGATTTATTTGTGATTGTGGGGTGGGGTCACGCGGATTGCCAACGTGGCATCTGAGGTTCGAGGAGTAGCAGGAAATGTGTGTTTGTTTGGAGTCTTGTGATTGGTGGATTGTGGGGTCACGTGGATTGCCAGCGTGGCATCAGAGGTTGGAGATAGTAGTGAATGTGTGTTTGTTTGGAGTCTTGTGATTGGCGGATTGTGGGGTCACGCGGATTGCCAGCGTGGCATCAGAGGCTGGAGTTAGTAGGAAATCTGTGTTTGTTAGGAGTCTCGGTATAGTTAAATTTTTTAAATTTTTTGAGCGCTCATCTAAACATCACCGTATAGAGCTTTTTTTTTTTTTGTTTTTTTTTCATTTTCTTTGACACTAAACAAATAATAGGAGAGAAAACCAAAAGTAACCGTTGGAAACATTAAACTTTTGTTAGTAACCACTTTTAAAAATTTAATTATTAATAACCACTTTTTTTAAAAAAATCAGTATATGGATATAAATTACAAGAGTACCCCTAAAATTTAAAAAAAAAAACCTCAAACTTTAAATCATGGCTAAAAACTTGAATGTTGAAACTTGAAATCATGATTAAAATGAAATTTGAAACTTGAAATCATGACTAAAATGTAATATGTGAAACTTGAAATCATGCCCAATTTTCTTTCTTCCCCAAATTCCCCAAATTCATAAATTAGGTTTTTTTTTTGTTTCCCTTTTTTTGCAGATCACATCGCCGTCGGAGGGGGGCTCCGACGACCGTGAAGCCCAGGCGAACGACGCACGAAGCAGCAGCGCACGGCAATGGCGGCAGCAGCAAAGCATGACAACGGCATCACCCCTTGGTTCGCGAAGCAGCAACGCGCACGGCGACACGAAGACGCAACTGTCCTTCGTGAACCGTTGCTGTCTAGAAGCTCAGAAGCTCGCCAGCGCTAAACGACACCTTCGTCGGCACTCTGCGACACCTCTAAGCACGCCGACGAGAGAGAGATCGAGGAGAGAGAGAGAGAGAGAGAGAGAGAGAGAGAGAGAGAGAGAGAGAGAGAGAGAGAGAGAGAGCAGAGGACTAGAGGAGAGAAAAAGAGAAAGAGAAAAAGAGAAAAAGAGAGAGAGAGAGTTGATTTGGGATTGTTTTTATATGGGGGTATTCAAGTAAATTTACAAAAACATGGTTATTAACAATTAAATTTTCGTTTGTGGTTACAAACAAAATTTACATGTTAGATGTGGTCATTTTTAGCAATTTCCACATAATAATAAAGTGCAGATATTGCCACTTATAAATATGTTAAGCACCCTCATATTTATAAGTACACCCATATTTAAAATTTAAAATTAAATTAGTGCTATAAGCACTCATCTTAATGTCAATAATAGGCTTCTTTAACTGAATGTATTCATTTTAATACATTTTATTTATAAACTCTTTTAAATTATTATCACCCCCAATTTCACAAATGATAAATTCTTAAGTGGCTTGAAAACATAAATAAAAACAAAATTAATCCTTTAATATAATGCAAGGCTTGATGTTTTAAATGCATGAGAACTCGGTAAGCAAAATAAAAAAACCAAAAAAAAAAAAAGAATAAAAGAAAAACATAATTAAAAAATTTGTAATGAAGAGACGAAGTTCTCTAAAAAAAAAAAAAAGCAGAGTTCTTCTAAGTTTTTAAATAAACAAAATATAAAATCAAAATGTTCACATCAATTTTAAACAAACAAAAAAATCTTCTTAGTATCACTTTCAAAAATCTCTGGATATTCATATATATATATATATCACTACAATAGATTGGGTCTTTTACGGCTTGAGTTTTACGGTGCACATAAATAGTGCGTCATAAATGTTATCATTCACAACTTATGTTTAGTGCACATTGTAATTGTGATGCATAATTTCTCAAAGACGGCACGCATTTGAAGAACGCCGTAAAAAAGAGATTATTTACAGCGCGGATATGAGGAACGCCGTAAAAAAAAAAAAAGATTATTTACGGCGTGCATTTGAGGAACGTCGTAATACATAATTTCTCAAAGACGGCGTGCATTTGAAGAACGCCGTAAAAAATGATTATTTACGGCTTACCTATTGCGTGTCTTATTTGAAAGTCTTTTAAGACATATTACTCATGCCGTGTATACATTTTTCAGAAACAAGTGAATGACTATTTACGGCATTCAGTGCAAGTCGTAATAGTGATACATAATTTCTCAAAGACAACGCGCATTTGATGAACGCCGTAAAAGAGAGATTATTTATGGCTTACCTGTTGCGTGTCTTATTTGAGAGTCTTGTAAGACATACAACTCATGCATGTATACATTTTTCAGAAACAAGTGAATGACAATTTACTGCATTCAGTGTGCAAGTCGTAATAGTGACATATAATTTCTCAAAGATGGTGTACATTTGAGGGATGCTGTAAAAATGGATTTATTTACGGCTTACCTATTGTGTGTCTTTCCCAAAATTATGCAATATATGGATCATTTTGTTTGTCCAAAGTGGTTCTTTATCGTGATGAATTTTGTTTTTTTTCCCAATAAGTTCTTCGTAATGATCAATAACTATTAATCTTGAGAGATTTTCTATTATTTTAAAAAAAGAGCCAAACCGTCGGAACCGGAACCAAAACCGTTGGTTCCGAATCGAAAACTGAAACCGCTAGTTCCAAATCGAAAATTGAAACTGCTGGTTCCGAATCGAGAACTGGAACCACCGATTCCGAATTGAGAACCGGAACCAGGGTCATGTCTAATTCCGAGTACGATTAACGATTGACCATTTGATCTGACAATATATGATTTTAACAAAATACTTTAATTAAATGTTTTTTAGTATCAATTTGTTTATCATATAAAAATAAAATTTAAATTAGTGGAATCGATCTACAAATAAAATTTTGATTGAAAAATAATTAATAAAAATTTAATAACAAGTAGAGGTTATATATACAAATTATGTTTTTATTAACACATTCAAAGCAGCTGCAAGGAGGATAAGGCTTGGTTGATCAACAATATAGCAGTTGGAAAACTAGCATGTGAAGTGTGGGAAGTAGAGGACGTATGCTTTGGAAATAAAATTTTGAAAGGAAACTCAAACTCATTGAAAACTGTTGGAATTTTTGTAAAAACAAAAAATTCATATTTTATGTAGAAGAGAAGTCTTTGAAGCATAAAAACATAGATCATGAAAATAAATCATTTATCATAAACATATATAAACAAAAAAGCTTTATCAAGGCATTTATATGAAAGAACAAAGGAGAGAAGCTTAAAGAACATTTTTTATTAAGCACAAATAAACATCCCACGCCATCTTGTAGTTAATGACTTTCATATATTTTACAAATGCCCCAAATGGGGTTTATATAGATATAAAGACAACAAGGGCTGCCACACCCATACCTACACCATGCTTGGACCATACTTGACCATACTCTTCTAGAACAAATTACATCATTTCTTTACATCATCTTTTTATATCATGAGCCACATCATCAAAAATCCAAGAAAATGTTTCATCATATTTTCCAACACTCCTCCTTGAAACTTTTCTTAGAGGCATCGGAAATAGCATATGTGCGACTTGTTGCTTGCACGTCGCTTCTGCAGCTCCTCCTCTGTTTTCTGGCATGTAGATCTGTGTTATTTCCAGCATCCATTCATATCAGTATTTATTCATAACAGTACTTATGAGTAATGTTTACAACATCCATAGCAGTACTTATGGGTAATATCATCCATAGCAGTACTTATGGGTAATGTAAACAACATCCATAGTAGTACTTTATAGCAAAAACATTTATAAAACATTTATAAAAGCATTTTTTCATCATCATGGCGTTGCCTCTGGACAATCATACCAGCACTCCCTCTATTGTGCAGACATACCGGCATTGCCTCTGGACAGACATACCATGAAAACATTTATGTTCTAGAAACAAAATCACAGTCCTTTAAGATCATTTGTGGCTTTGATACCATGTTGGAACTTTTGTAAAATCAAAAAATTCATATTTTATGTAGAAGAGAAGTCTTTGAAGCATAAAAACATAGATCATGAAAAGAAATCATTTATCATAAACATATATAAACAAAAAAGCTTTATCAAGGCATTTATATGAAAGAACAAAGGAGAGAAGCATAAAAAACATTTTTTATAAAGCACAAATAAACATCCCACGCCATCTTGTAGGTAATGGCTTTCATATATTTTACAAATGCCCCAAATGGGGTTTATATAGATATAAAAACAATAAGGGCTGCCACACACATACCTACACCATACTTGGGCCATACTTGGCTATACTCTTCTAGAACAAATTACATCATCTCTTACATCATTTCTTTACATCATGAGCCACATCATCAAAAATCCAAGAAAATGTTTCATCATATTTTCCAACAAAAACAATATTTCTAGATACATATATACGGCCTAATGGATGCAAATACTTGTACCCTTTTTGTGCTAGACTGTAGCCTATAAATTAACATTTAGAGGTATGAAAGTTGAATTTTTGAGAGTTGTCTGGTCTGAGATATGGAAAAGCAGAACAAGCAGACACCTTAAAGAAATTGTAATTTGGTTGTCTGTGATACAAGACTTCATATGGTGACTTTAACTTGAGAATGGGTGTGGGTAGATTGTTGATAAGCAATACAACAACTTGAAAAGCTTCAACCCAAAATGTGAGAGGCATTTGTGCCTGAGCAGGAAGGGTAAGACCTGTCTCAACTACATGCATGTGTTTTCTCTCAGGCACTCTATTTTGTTGGTGAGTGTAAGCTCATGAAGTTCTAAAGATAATTCCATTTTGCTTCAGAAAAGGAATCAAAGGCTTGAATTCAGTTCCCAAATTAAATCAGCTTGCAAGCATTTCAACTGGCTATCTAATTGCAATTCAACAATTTTCTTGAATTGAAGAAATACACCAAATACATCAGATTTCAGTTTCATGGGATACAGTCCAGTATATCTAGAGAAAGAGTCTACAAACACCACATAATATCGATGACCATCTAGAGAAAGCATGGGAGATGAACCCCAAACATTAGTAAAAACTAGCTCTAGAGCTGATCTGACTATTATTACATTTCAAATGTAAACTACTCAATACTTTCCTTAAAATCAATGGTGCTAGATGACCAAGTTTTAAGTGCCACATATTTTCATGTGAAGAGGCAGAATTACATCTATTTCCGCTAGGTACAGGTATGAGGTTTGTACAATGACTAGTAGTTTTATTTTCTGGAATTGAAAAGACTGTAAAGCAATTGTTTTAAGGAACTTTCTCTTGTGATTCAACTTCACTCAGTTTGAGCTTGTAGAGACCACACTCAAGCTTGTCTCCAAGAAGAACTGGCTTAGTAGTCTTGTCCTTAATAGTACAAGAATCACAAGAAAATTCAGCATAATCATTATTATCTCTAGTAAATTTTGAGATGTTTAGCAAATTTTTAGCAATAGAAGGCACACACAGAATATCATTTAGTGCTAATAATCGTGAAGGCATGGCGTGAGAATGTATGAGAGAATTACCAACCTGAGAAATTTGAAGCTGCTGGCCATTGCCTACTGCAAGTCTGTCTGGTCCTTGATATTCGGAATTAAATGAGAGATTAGAGAGATCAGAAGTTACATGGTTGGTGGTGCCGCTATCTGCATACCAGGCTGGATCACACACACTCTCAGGTGTGGCATAATATGCTGTGGATTGATTGAAGTTAGCTTGATGAGGAGGAACATTAGCAATGGCCTGTATAGTGTTTCTAGAACGTTTTGAATTTTAATACTGAGCTGAAGAGTTTGAGTAACCACTGTTATTCACTTGTTGATGTTGCTGTTGATCTTGTCTCTGAAAATTATTGTCAAAACGATGATAGCAAATCCAAACTGTGTGACCAATTCGACCACATAGCTGGCAAAGTGGCCTATTGTTGTTGTTCCATTGACCATTATTCCTTCCCTTGCCTCTTGCTCTATTTCCATTAGAATGACCTCCATTATTGAAGTTTCCACCTCGTTGATTTCTTCTATCACCTTGATTACCAGAAGCATAGTTCGCACTTGCATTACTCACATTAATTTGATTAACTGAATTCAATTGAGCAATCCTCTGCTCATGATTCATTAAGAGATATTGAACCTCCTGTACATTGATTGAGTTCCTTTGAGATGTAATCACTGAAACAACTGAATCGTATTCATGTCCAACTCCGCTTATTATACTCAAGATCAAGTCATTCTCAGTAACTATCTGATTTGCTGCTCTTAAATTGTCTCCAAGTGTTTTAACTTTTAGAACAAAATCACCTATAGAACTTGATCCTTTTTTGACATTTTGTAATTGATGTTGTTTCAGCTGAAGAATTTTAGTAAGAGATTGTTGTGAGTACAAGATTTCCAGAATACTCCAGACTTCTAATGAACTAACACAACTAGTAACTTGACCAATAACTTTCTGACTAATCGAAGAAAATAGCCAAGATAAAAGCAATTGATCAGACTTTTTCCGAGAGGTATAGTTTTTGTTTGGAATCAACTGTTTTACACCATCAAATCCCTCAATTTCAACAAATTTCGGTGGAATCAACTGTTTTAGACCTGAGATGAAATCTTCTAACTCAAAAGCTCTAATAATAGGTAATACATGTGCTTTCCAGAAGAAATAATTGTCTGTATCAAGTTTGACTTGAAGATTAAAGTTGAGTGATATTGCAAGGGAAGTGAAATTAGGTGAGGTTGAAGACAACGACGGAGACGACGGCAGAACTTCTCAATCTCCTTCGTTGTGATTGGAAGATGAACTGTTTGAAGAAGCCATGGATGATTAGTCCTTTAGAGGCTCTGATACCATGAAAAGATTCAGAGAGAGTAGCTAAGTGAAAAACATTTAACAAAGGAAAGAACAATGAAGAACGGATATTGTATTTCCATGAAAGCTTTCTTGTAGAGAGAAGCAATTGTTTTTCTGTTTTCGTTGAATGAATATTACAAAGCATTAGAGCTTTAAATAGCTCTGTAATTACACGTTTAACTGACTTGCGCGAATCACGGAAGCTAGCACGTGTACACTGCTGAGGTGTTCCAGCTCATCTTCTTTCTAACCAATTCTGATTTTTCCCGCCAAGACACTAAAGAGAGGAGTAATCAGCTGTTGCTGGTCCACTGGACTAGATAAGATCAGCTTCCTTTTACTGGGAAGGATATCATAGTGACATACTTTGGTAGTTGAGGTAGGACAGCACCGTTTGCTTGAGTATTGTTTTGACTATTTGCTCGTTAGCTATGCTATTATTCTCAGCAATTCCATATGTGCTTCAGTTTTGGTAGACCATTAAAATTCAGTTCTCGTAATAGAGTTTCTTTTTCGGGATGTGATTCTTCAGAATCTATGCCTAGGAGATCATATATGGACAAGAACTCTAGTCTTGTGATTCTTTCAAGCATATTTGACTGAAAAATAGTCAATAACTTATTCACTACAAGAAAATTAGGGGTTAGTTGACAGTTAAAAACTGTCAAGAATGCCCCTGTCAAGGATTACAATGACAGTTTATTATTATTTTATTTTTTATTTTCATTATTTAATAATAATAACATTTTTTATTTTTATACACCACCACCTCTGTCGGAGACCACCATCACCGGCAAGACGCCGGCCAGCTGCCGCCGCCAGAGCTGTCGGACCACCGCCTGCCGCCGCACCGCCTCTACCAGACCACCCCTGCCGGCCACACCTCCACCATCGCCGCTGCCGGACGCCTGTCGTTGGACCACCAGCTGTCGCCGCAGCCCCACCACAACCGCCGGATTAGCCACCGCCTGCCGCCGCCACACAACCACAACCGTCGCTGCCCCACCACCACCGCCTGGCCAACAGCCGCTGCCGGACGCCTCCTCCGCCGGACCACCACCTCCTGTGATAATAATAACAATTAAATGTTAGTAGTGGGAGTTGAACTTGAGACCAACCAAGGTCTCAAGTTCAACTCTTTACCACTTAACTAAAACCCTGATATGTTTACAATTGAACAATATTTATATATAAACTATATAAGTTGTTAGAAATTAAACCTTACTAGATAAATTTAAATTTATTCAACTAATCAAAATTCTAATTTCCACGGACATATATTTAAAAATATTTTTTAAAACATATATAATTGAGTTATTAGTCAATACTCTATGGTCACGTTTGGTTACATGGTGGAATAGTAATCGGAATAGGAATGGAAATGAAAATGAAAATGCAAAAAAAAAAAGGAAAACTAAATTTTTTGTTTGATTGGAACTTTAGAATTAGTCTCTGAATCAGTATTATTTTGTTTTGTTAATAACAGAATGGAATGAAGTTAACTGTATTTTGACCAAAATACCCCTAAGTATGAATGTATAATAGCATGATATATTACGGATAATAATAATAAAATATAAAAGTATATTATACATATAATTATATATTATTTAATATAATAATATAATAATATTATATATAATAATCTAATATATAAATATATTAGATTATCAATTTCTCTATTATCAGTTCGAACTGACAAAAGATATATCAGGACGAAGAATATGGACCACTAGTTTTACATACTTTGTCAAAACTTATGTAAAACTAGTGGTTCATATTCTTCGTCCTGATATATTTATCGTCAGTTCGAACTGATAATAGAAAGACTGATTAGATTATATATGTTTATATATCGTTATATATATTATAATAATATATTATTTTTGGAAAGGAGCTGAGGGTATTTTTGTAATGGAGTTGGGGCATATGAGGGTATCTATGGAATATAAATTTTAG
Organism: Acer yangbiense; assembly: GCA_008009225.1. Taxonomy (NCBI): domain Eukaryota; kingdom Viridiplantae; phylum Streptophyta; class Magnoliopsida; order Sapindales; family Sapindaceae; genus Acer; species Acer yangbiense. The sequence continues at coordinate 8,213,157 of CM017763.1, read as the reverse complement.
TTTAGAATGGAATAACTTTCCATTGGTTTTTAGATGGAATGCCTATTCCACCAAAATGGTGGAATCCCTATTCTAATGGAATCATTACATTTTAACAAACCAAAAAAATTGAATGACTTTCTTTCAATTTCATCCAACCAAATATGGCCTATAGGAGACTCGTGACATCAGTTGTAATAAACATGATTTGGAATACAACTCTTAGTACATTAGAGATATTTCTCAACATGTATCTTGCAATTTAATGAACAAATGTAAGACTTAGATTACTAATTTATATGGGTAATTGGATTATTAACATGTCTCTTAGTATGAAACAAGAGGGTGCAAAAAAAAAAAAAAAAAAAACAATTTTAAAAAAAATTAATTTTTTGAATTTTTTAAAAATAAATGATTTAAAAGTAAATTTATTAACTTTAAAATTTTACTTATATCGGTTTGCCTAAAAACCGATATCTTACTGTAAAACAAATCCATATCAGGATTTTGTTTGGTGTTGAAAATAGGAAGTAAAAGTTAAAAAAAATTATTAAAGATAATGAAAAAATTATATATTATGAATGTTTTATAATATATATTATTATATTAAATAATATATATTATATATTTATAATATTTATATAATATATATATATATTTATAGAAAATCACATCTAATAATATAATAATAATATATATTTATAATATTTATATTATATATTATAAAACATTCATAATATATAAATTTTTTTTTTTTTTTTATCTTTGATAATTTTTTTAAACTTTTACTTCCTATTTTCAACACCAAACAAAATCCTGATATGAATTTATTTTACAGTAAGATATCGGTTTTTAGGCAAACCGATATTGGATAAGTAAAATTTTAAATTTAATAAAGTTACTTTTAAATCATTTACTTTCAAAAAATTCAAAAAAATAATTTTTTAAAAATTGTTTATATATTTTACACTCTCTTGTTTCATACTAAGAGACACGTTAATAATGCAATTACCCATATAAAATAGTAATATGAGTCTTACATTTAATCATTAAATTGCAAGATGCATGTTGAGAAATATCTCCCTTGTAATGAGAGTTGCATTCCAAATTATGCTTATTACAATTGATGTCACAAGTCTCCTATAGGCCATGTTTGGTTGGACGGAATGGAAAGAAAGTCATTCCATTCGTTTGGTTTGTTAAAATGCAATGGAATAGTGATTTCAATGGAATAGAGATTCAACCATTTTGGTTGAATAGGCATTCCATCTAAAAACCAATGGAATGCCCTTCACTTCCAAACTAAAATTTTTATTCCATAAATACCCTCATTTCCAAAAATAATATATTATTATTATATATTATAAATATATTATATATATATTATACTATTATATATTATTACATATATATATATATATATTATATTATATAATATATATAATATTAATATATTAGTATATATGTATTATATTATTATTATATATATTATATAAAATAATATATATATATATATATATATATATATATATATATATATATATATTATATATATATTATATAATATATATACATGTATCATCATATATATTATATATTTATATTATATATTATTTAATATATTAATAATATATATAAAAAAATGTTTGTTATTTGTTGACAGTTTTTAACTGTCAACAATCCTTGACAGTTAAAAACTGTCAAGTAAGTTAATATATATTATATATATTACATATTATTACATATATATATATATATATATATATATATATATATATATATATATATATATATAATATAATATATATGTTATATATTATTATATTAATAATATATATAAAAAAATGTTTATTATTTGTTGATAGTTAAAAATTGTCAACAATTCTTGACAGTTTTTAACTGTCAAGAAACTCAATAACTGTCAAGAATTGTTGACAGTTAAAAACTGTCAACAAATAACTGTCATTAAAGGCCTATTTTCTTGTAGTGAATTGCACCTCATGACTTGCAATGAATTTAGATTGCAAAATGAATCATTGCAAAGTTGATCGGGGCATATCGTCTCCAAGTCATCCATATCGGAAATTTCAATTTCTTCCAAAGAGAATGAAACCTACATATATTACTCATAACATTAATTTATTTATTTTTTCCGAAGAACTCATAGCATTAACTATTAATCAAGTAAGAAATAAAGAAAATGGTTGGAAATAACAGTAGATAAAGAAAAGGAAGATAACTTAACTGTAGAAGATGAAAATAGAACTTTTAAATTAGTACTGCACTCCTCAACGCTCAATTGCCTTAAACATTGAAAGCAAGAAGATATTGCTAAAAGTTAATTGTGCCAAATCTTTTCAAAATTAATCGAACAAAGTTTTAAGGCCTCTAAATTGGAAAAAATAACCTGCGAATAAAGTTTTTTTTTAATCTTTTTTGTATTAATTAAAAGAAGAAATAATATTTAATCCAAACAAGTATAATGAAAGTTGTTAGACTTTTTTTTATATATATTTTTTATCTAGAATATTGGAAAGTCCTTAAATTTACTAAAGATCGAATAGGGACTTAAACCTAAAACTAAATGATATATTTGTTTTTTTAATTTTTCTCACATCTTGATATATAGTGTCAACCTTTTTGTTTCTTAAAGAAAAATTGTTTATTTGACATTTATGGTCTTGTTACTATTAATTGTCATGTATTTATATATATATATATATTTTGTGAAAAGGAGCAACTTTATTGAAGACAACTAAGGAAGGCAATCTTTCACAATAACAGACTCCATCCAGAAGCCATCTTCAGGTGAAACCAAGGCCATCTTAGCCAAAACATGGGCAGCCTTATCGGCCACTCTAGGAACAAAAGCAATAGGAACAGCTGAAAGCTTAGAAAGAGCAATAATATCAGCAGAAAGTTCTTGTGGTAAGGAAGTAAATATTGGCATCAATAAGAGTATCTCCCATCCATACTCTAAAATGTTGTCTCCAAGAAATTTTTTAGAGTATCTACACTTGATTCTCTAAATTTAAAAAACCATATCTCATACTCTAAATTCACTTTTCAACATTTTTTATTCCATTTATATCCTTTTACATTTTTCATTAAATTCAATTAATGTATAATAAATTTTAATTTATACATTTTATTAACATAAAAATTATGCCATTAAAAATGTCTCATCTAGATCTTTAAAATGAGTCTAATATTGAATATTAATTAATAATTTTTTATTTACCATACTTTATCATTTGTTCTTCATTTTATTATTTTGTTATAATTTTCTCTAAAAAAATTATTTTTTGTTCTAAAAAAAATCTTTTATTACTTTTTTTTTTACACTATCAGTTGGGCAACCCCTTATTACATATTGATAATTATCAGTTGTGAGTGTTTTTTTTTCTAAAATTTCCATCTTGTTCCTTCGAAAAAATTCACGTTCGTTGGGATTTGTAATAGAATCCATATCTATCATTATAATTTTATTCTCTTCACGTTCACGTCGAATCGCTTCAAGTTTACGTAAAATCTCTAATTTTGTTGCCTCATTTTGAGCTTGTAACATTTGGAGTTGACCATACTTTTCCGACTCTTATTTTTTTTTCTCCCTTTTATGATTGGAAAAATTAGTTGATAAATGTTAGAAAAGAAATAAATAGGTTGAGAAAATTAGTTGAAAAATGTTTTAGAACATAAAAAATAGTTATTATAAATTCATGCACTAATAAAACATTATATTTTTAAAAAAAAAGTAAAAAAAAAAAAATACAAATGTTATTATAAATAATATTTGTTAAAATTTAGTTGAACAATAATTTATTAAAGAAACTAAAAAATAATAATGAAAATATAAGTTATTTGAAGATATAAATAGAAATAGGGATAGAGATAAAGATAAAAAAAAATTAGAAATGGAATCTAAGAGGAATGTTCCTTTTTGGAACTCTATTTTAGAGATAGAGATAGATTATTTTTGTGCTCTTTTCAAAAAAAAAAAAGATAGAGACAGATTATGGGTGGGAGATGCTCTGAATCAATATGAATCTTGAGTAATGAATTCAAATTTTTGAAAGGGTGCGGATATTATCACTTATAAAACTAATTAGTATACCCATTTTTATAAATACATCCATGTTTAAAATTTTAAAAAAAAAAAAAAAAAACATTCCTATAAGCACTCATCATAATGTCAATAGTACCATTATTGAAATGAATAAATAAAAACAATTCACTAATATCTACTATTATCTAAAAAAAAAAAAATTACTTTATCACTTTTGTTTATTGATAGAGTACATAACTAGACATAAATGAAAGACCAAAAAAAAAAAAAAAAAAGTAAAGAAATACATACCTCTGTATGGCCTAGGGCCGGTCCTAAGATTTTAGGGGCCCGAGACGGACTATAAAAATGAGGCATTCGATCCTCTATATGTATTTACTTAATTTTTATTTTCTCTAGTAAATAGTAAATACTTATAAAAATCTATATAATAACTAAAAATTAAGACTGCAGCACACCAAAATAGCAAATAAAAAGTCACCGAAATAAATATTTTATAATTACATCAAATAATGCATCACTTAAACATTACCCGCCTCATGTTTTTAGAGGTAAAAGTACTAATTAAGTATTATAATTGTGTTTTTTTCAAGAACCCTAGAATTGATTTCAATTTTTTTTTTTCCGAATGTATGATAGATTGATACACTTTTTGATATGATGTGGATGTGGTTAAGTATTATAATTGTATTTATTTGGTGTGCCTTGACCACTCCTAAATGAGCCACCGCAATAGTACGGGGCCGTGGGAATAGCACAATGATAAATAAGATTCGTTCCTCAATGATTGATGTATTGATTACCACAATTGATTGATCAACTACTATTTAGACAAACAAAGATATGATGATGAAATTATACTACTCACCTTCAACTAAATTAAACATATAACTAAAATGCAATAATTTAAACTAGGCAAACAAACTAAAGTAAGTCAAACACAAGCAAGTGGTTGTATCTCTTATGGGAAATTAGGCTAAGACCTTGAATCCACCTATCCAATTCTCATTAATTTTAGGCACATCATTGAGGTAAAGTATGCAAGTGTGTGTGTAGATTCGTGATACCCTCTATTTGTCTCTAACCTCTCTCAAGTGATAAAGACAACATTTATATGCACCAACAACATATTTCTCAATGGTTATCCGAACTACATACAAATTCATTAAGTTCATGGCACACAAATTGAATCCTACAAGCTAGCATCGCATATTTCTATCTTACTAGACTTGTATTGGGCATTTCATCGAGCACGTTGTGTGCTTCTCCTCTCGGTGCTTCACACAACAACCAAATATCAACCAAATATCAACCAAGTGCTAGCTAGACACCTAGAAGCATTAAGCAATTGAAATACACATACACAACACAAGTAATAATGATAAAGTAATGGCCTTTACTAATGATTCATGGAAAAGGTTTCATCTTGGCCTTAGCCAAGATGGATTTAGTTCATCTTACAAAAAATGGCAACTAAAGATATGATATTTATGTAAGCCATAACAAATTACAAATGAAAATAAAGAGAGAAAAGTGTAGAGAAAACTATATGTGAAGCTCTCCTCCTCTCTTGCTATGTTGGTGTGCTTGGCTTGCTTCTTCTCTCTTAGTCCCCTTCTATGCTCCAAGGTTGGGTTTTTATGGTGGATAATGGTGGGAAAGTTGGATATTTTGATGTTTGGTGAGGTGGATTTTAAGTTTGAGTGGTGGATTGAAAGTTGGATGTAGTGATTTGGTGGATTTGGAGAGTAGAAATGTGTTATTGGAGTGTTTAGGATGTATTGTGGGAGTTCAAGAGGTGTTTGGAAAAGAGAGGAAGTGAGGTATTTATAATGTGGAGATTATGGCACAAAAACCAAGAAAAAACCGAGCTGGAGCGCTGGAGCACTGTTGTGCGAGTGGGGTGCTGGTGGTCGTGCGCAGGTGTGGGGTGCACGACCAGCGGTGACTTTCTGCCTCAATTGCGCTGGTCCGGCGCTGGTCGTCCCGCGCAATTACTTCTTCGTCAGTTTTCAACTTTTCAGCATCGCGCACCGTTAAGAAAATGGCCATAACTTTCTCTAGAAACATCGGAATCGCGATCCGTAAAAACCGTTGGAAAGTAGACAGCCGGGGATTTCCGAAAATAGGTAGGATGAAACCTAGTTCAATATAAGGTGGGAGATATGGCCCCCGAAATGTAGGTGTACTGCATGAGCCTTTCCCATTTCAGCCCTTTTAACTTCCAAAACTCATCAATTAAGCTCAAACGCCTTATTTATGGCAAATAACCTATACAAAGCTCACCAAACACATTAAATATATAAATACGCTCGAAAACGAGTATAATTGATAAGAAATAGGGGCTACACCGAGTGCCGAGTGTACAAATAGGCACTATCATGCCTTTAAAACACACACACACACACACACACACACACACACACACACACACACACACACACACACATATATATATATATATATATAGGCTAATTGGCAAGAATACCCCCTGAACTATACTCGAATGTACACCTTGCCCCTCTATACTTTTTTTTTTTCAACAGTAAACCCTCTGAACTATCATAAATTGGCAATGGCTAATGGAAACCTAACGGAACCCTGATTCCGTCTAGGGAAAATTATAATAAGTTCCCCTGATTTTTATATAATTGCATTAAACCGGAAAAATATAATAATATGACACGAATACCCCTTTGACCAATTTTGTTTTTTTAAAAAAAATTAAATTTAAAATTGAAATAATGGTTAAATAATAATAAAATTTAGAATTTTATTATAAAGACAATTAAATAAATATAGAAATGAAAAAATTAAATTGATTTAACAATTATTTAAATTATCTTTTTATTTAAATATCCCTAAATAAAAAAACCCAGATAAATATTTAAATTATTTAAGAAAAATAAAAATAACATTTAAATAATAATACAATTCCCTTTCAATAATAATAATAATAATAATAATAATAATAATAATAATAATAATAAAAATAATAATAATAATACAATTCTGATTTTTTTTTATAAAGAAAATAAAATCTTTAAAAAATTAAAACATCTTTAAAATTTCTACCATCCATCTCAGAGATGGACGGTGGAGAAATATTTATTAAAACAAATTCAAATAAAAAAAACATTTTTTAAATAGACTGATTGATTTCAATTACAAAAAAAATAAAAAATAAAAAATAAAGTAATAAGTTTCTCCATTAATGAAGATCCATCAATGTTCTTTTTTTTTAAAAATTTTTTTTAATTGGATTTCATTTATTGGTTTGTGAATTGTGTTTTTTTAATTAATTTTTTAACTTAATGAACATAGAGAAGAGAAATCCTTAAAATAAAAAATTTTAAATAAATATTTTTAAATGAACATCGATCCATCTAATTAAATGAACATATGTTTCTCCATCCAATCCTTAAAAATTTCCCTTCTCTAAAGAAATAAAAATATTTAAATTTGCAACACCCAGAAACCAAAAATTAAAAATAAAAATAAAAATTTAATCCTTCTATGTGTGTTTTTAATTGGAGCGATGTTCAATTTATTAAAATTTATATTTGTATTATTATTATTATTATTATTATTATTTTGTAATTGAGATAAATCAATCTATTTCAAAAAAAAAAAAAAAATTTGAGATAAATCAATCAATTTTAAAAAAAATACTTTTTTTTATTTAAATTTATTTTAATAAATATTTCTCCACCATCCATCTTTGAGATGGATGGTAGAGATTTTAAAGATGTTTTAATTTTTTAAAGAATTTATTTTCTTTATAAAAAAAAAAAAAAAAATTAGAGTTGTATTATTATTTAACCATTATTTTTATTTTTCTTGAATAATTTAAATATTTATCTTGGTTTTATATTTATGGATATTTAAATAAAAAGATAATTTAAATAATTGTTATATCAATTTTCTTTTTTCATTTCACTATTTATTTAATTGTCTTTATAATAAAATTCAGAATTTAATTATTATTTAACCATTATTTCAATTTTAAATTTAATTTAAAAAAAAAAAATTGGTCAGAGAGGTATTCATGTCATATTATTATATTTTCCAGTTTAATGCAATTATATAAATAATCAAGGGAACTTAGTGTAATTTTCCCTATATAGAATTAAGGTTCCGTTAGCCATTGCTAATTTATGATAGTTCAGAGAGTTTACTGCCAAAAAAAAAAAAAGTATAGGGGCAAGGTATAGTTCAAGGTGTATTCTTGCCAATTAGCCATATATATATAAGGTAGACTTCTAGAAGCTCAATGGTTGTCTCTCGTTGTAGAGACAAAGCATATCAAGGGTTCAATCCTTGGTATGAACAACCTATGCGGCCGTGAGGCGCATGATGGGTTGGGGGGCCTCGTCTGCAGGCCTGATGTGGTTGGGCCTAGGCCCAGGCCATGTGGTGCGCCACCTCTGGGCCGGATTGGGTTGACAGCCCTCAGGCCATGCGGTGCGCCGCCTCTGAGCCGGATTGAGGGGGCCCACTACATCATATTGACTGTTATATATATATATATACACACACATATAAAACAATACATGGACCTCCAGACTTATATTTGGTGAAATGATATATGAGCTAATTTTTTATTTTTTATTTTTTATTTTTTTATTTTTTTATAAAAAAAACTAGTATGTGGGCCTCTAGAATTATTTTAAAACTGAATACACAAAAATTATTTTCAACCTGGAATTTGGGGCCCTAGGCGGTTGCCTCTTGGGCCTAGGACCAAGGCCGGCCATAGTATGACAGAGTCCTTTAAAAACAAATTTGGCCCTAGAAAGTTTGATACTTGAATTAAAATTAGAGTTTAATTAAGGTTTATCATAAGTTGTTTTTATTTATTTATTATTTATTTATTTTTTTTAAATAAAAAGATATAGTTGAAGATATGGGTATAATTAATGAGTTTATATACTATATAGTATTTGATTTATTTTTAATTAAAGTAATTTATCCTTATTGGTAAATTCTTATTGATATATTTTTATAATTAATCTTTTTAATAAAATATGGGAGTACTAATCAGTTTTATGGGTGGCAATATATACACCCTTTTTTAAAATATCGGTTATACATTGTAGAAAATTTAAAATGATGAAAGACTAAACAAATAAATTATATGAGACTAAATAAATGGTTTACACTAATGCTAGACAACCCAAAAATTTAGTCCAAATTTCAACCCAAATGTTGTGGCAAGTGATTTTTTCATTAACCACATCATCTTATGTTGTGTATAGTGATGACAACTCACTTGCCATATCATTTTGGTTGAAATTTGGACTAAATTTTTGGGTTGTCTAGCATTACTCAATGATTTAATATGTTTTCCAAAATTTCCCGATATATATATATATTTCTACTACAAGAAAATGTTGCATTCTCCCCCGCACCTTATTTGCCGTAGATACATCATACATAAATACTTTGACTTGGCTGTATGCTTGTATGCACTTGTCAGTCAAAGTATTTAAATCTAGTGGCCCACATGCAATGAACTGATATAACTTTTGTTAGTTCGAACTGATAATAGAAAGACTGATATACAGAAATTCTATTATCAGTTCGAACTGACAAAAGTTATATCAGTTCCTTGCATGTGGGCCACTGGATTTAAATACTTTGACTTGGCTGTATGCACTTGTCAGTCAAAGTATCTAAATCCAGTGGCCCACATGCAATTAACTGATATAACTTTTGTTAGTTCGAACTGATAATAGAAAGACTGATATACAGAAATTCTATTATCAATTCGAACTGACAAAAGTTATATCAGTTCCTTGCATGTGGGCCACTGGATTTAAATACTTTGACTTGGCTGTATGCACTTGTCAGTCAAAGTATTTAAATTCAGTGGCCTACATACAAGGAACTGATATAACTTTTGTCAGTTCGAACTGATAATAGAAAGACTGTATATATATATATATATATATATATATATATATATATATATATATATATATATATATATATATATATATATATAACATATCGGTAATAAATATAAATATAATTACAAATATGAATTGTTTTCAATTTTAAAAAATATATATTTATAATTATTTGCCGCAAATGGAACATCCGTGGCATAATATTTTTATCTTTGTCCTAACATATTACTAGGTAAAGGGCACTCATTAATCCAATAGTTCTTGGAAATTTACAGTGGCCTAATTTCAATGCTAATTACTTACCGGCCCTCGGCAACAACTTCAAAATCAATCCATCTTTTTTCAAGGAGCTCAATTATAGCAGTGCATCGGTATTCTTTCCCGCCACTTATTTATGTTTTAATTTCCTTCCTCAAATGATACGAAGCTATGTGGTGGGTGATCTGATGATGCATATGAAGCTACGTACGTACTGTTCTCCATGAGTGTTCTTTTGACTAAAAACTTCAAAAAATATCTTCACATTTTAAATGAAGGTCTGAAGTTGCATTTAATACTCTTTGCTTTCTAGGACAAGAGGTAGAATTACTTGGTTAATTATCCTATTCAGTGATATTTTTAATTACCATTTGTTTCTTCTTCTGATTTGCGGTGTCCCGGACCTGATCTTATTTCTTTTGTAGACATTTCAGCTTTTTTTTTTTTTACTAGTTATATGCAATAAGTCAATTATAGTATGAATGCGCTTTATTTAGGGTTTTAGATTATCTTTTATATTGGGATGATAACTTGTGTTTCACATGGAGAGGAGGGATTACTTTGTTAATTTGTGAACTTGAGTTATCCTCTCTTGGTTCCTTGGATAAGAAGTGGATAGTTGTCATCCTCAATGTCATAAGGTTTTATAGATGATAAGATCATAAGAAAATTTTGTATAGGACAGTCAGAACTATATCGTTTATATTAGAAATATTAAAATATATTTTAAAACTTTAATATGTTATGATTCTCGTGCCTCCAGAGGTATAGTTCAGTTGGTAGCAGGGGCGGATGGTAATGGAGGCTGACCCGGGCTATAGCCGGGTCAGCAATTTGAAAAAAAAAATAATTTAATAATATATCAAATTGATGATACAGTGCTCTAGCTTTAAGTTCATTAATTAGAGTATCAATTTATTAAGTAGAGACGTTAGAGTATCACTGTATATGCCAAATTAATACATTTCGTAAAAGAGTGCTCCACGTTGAAGATCCCAGATCTTTTTCATTATTTACTTTTTTAAATATCACATCAATATCTTTAATTTTTTTTAAATTCTTTATTTTTCTATTTCATACTTAATTATAACAATATATATTTCAAAAATATATACTGTTTGGAGATCTTTCAAATGACACCGATATTGATATATATATATATATATATATATATATATATATAATTAATTTATTAATTATAAATAAATTATTATCGTATAAATATTTATTGAAAGAATATTATTTAAATAAATTACTATTGTTAACAAAACTGTTTACTAATTTTATATTACAATGTCAAACAACTATACATATTCAAAGCCAAGAAAAAACTATGGAGTGAGAGTGAATCTAGTTTTCCATATAATGTTGGGGATAGGGGTTCAAGTTTGCCTTATTCATCTAAATGGAATAAAAACAAAATTTTGTTTTAGCCCACCCTAACAAAAAATCCTGGGTACGCCCCTGGTTGGTAGATGGACGAGTTTGAGACTTAGAGGTCGTTTGTTTTTTTCATTTATAACTTAATGGGTTTGAATCATAATTATTAAGTTGTTTTGTTTGTTTTTTTTAAGTGGTCAAACAATTTAAAAATACCAAAAAATAACTTAAAATAAAAAGTAAAAAATCCTGACTTTTAACTTAATTGTAAATAATTGAATTGCATTAAATGCAATCCAAAATCTTTTCTTCCGATACTATCCTCCATATATAACATATATCCAATTTCATCATAATTATATATTGTATAGAAATCTTTATTTTAATATATTGCTTATTTTAAATAGCTTTAAAAATAAAAAAGAACCCTAATCACTTCTCATATTGGTGTTTAATATCAATACTTTATTATGATATTATGGTAATGTATTTATATATTATTTTTTTAGAGTGTTTTGTGTGAGTTTTCCTGCAGCCCCTTTTATTTTTTGAAAAAAAAAAACCTTTTCTTTTCTTAGTAAAAATAAAGTTTATTTGTAATAGAAGAAGAAGATCATGATCATAAGTATTCATATATAATTATTATTTTTGGATTGTTTTTATTATATATTATATGTATAATTGTTTAACATGGGTATAGATGTAAAATTACTTCTTTTCAGACAATTTTATTTTTAAAAAACAAACATGTTGACAGTACATTCAGATGTGAGAAAAAAAAAAACATGTAATTCAGATTCAGGTTTCAGTCACTATTCAGTCTTTAGTAAAATTCAGGACCATTCAGTCTTCAGACAAAAAAACAAACGACCCCTTAAGGGTCGTTTGTTTTTTTCACTTATAACTTAATGGGTCTGAATCATAATTATTAAGTTGTTTTGTTTGTTTTGTTAAGTGGTCAAACAACTTAAAAATACCAAAAAACAACTTAAAATAAAAAGTAAAAAATCTTGACTTTTAACTTAATTGTAAATCACTGAATTGCATTAAATGCAATCCAAAATCTTTTCTTCCGATACTATCCTCCATATATAACATATATCCAATTTCATCATAATTATATATTGTATAGAAATCTTTATTTTAATATATTGCTTATTTTAAATAGTTTTAAAAATAAAAAAGAACCCTAATCACTCCTAATATTGGTGTTTAATATCAATAATTTATTATGATATTTGAGTGATGTATTTATATATTAATTTTTTTAGAGTGATTTGTGTGAGTTTTACAGTTGCTCCTTTTATTTTTTGAAAAAAAAAACCTTTTTTTTTTCTTAGTAAAGATAAAGTTTGTTTGTAATCGAAGAAGAAGATCATGATCATATGTGTTCATATATACTTATTATTTTTGGATTGTTTTTATTCTATATTATATGTATAATTGTTTAATATGGGTATAGATGTAAAATTACTTTTTTTCAGACAATTTTATTTTTACAAAACAAACATGTTGACAGTACATTCAGATGTGAGAAAAAAACAAACAAATATGTCATTTAGGTTCTGGTTTCAGTCACTATTCAGTCTTTAGTAAAATTCAGGACTATTCAGTCTTCAGATAAAAAAACAAACGACCCCTTAGACAAATAACTCATGTCTAACATTAATTTGCTTGTGAGTTGTAACATTAATAACTCATGTTCCTTTACGAAAGAGCAAATTACACACAGCCTAGCTAAGGTTTGGGTTGTGACACACAGAAACAACTTTTGTACCCCTCCTCCTATATATATATATATATATATATATATATTTTATGAGTACAACAATATCTGCTGGGACCAGCGAGATTGGGCAGCACAACTTGGTGGTGGGGAGTTCCCTTGGAAAGGCCTACCACCATAGCAAGTGACTATGTGTGTCTGCTATATGATATTATTATGATGTCTATTAACTTTAACTGCTATAAGGGTAATTTCGTTATTTGATAAAATAACATTAAAAATTAAATTTTTAATGACGTGATATCTCCACACAAAACCCAAAAAGAATAAAAAAGAGAAAGAATAAAGAAATGAAAAAGAGTTCATTTTTGTGCATATTTGTTTCTGTGCACAGCAACACAAGTTTCTTCTTCTCCATTTATTTTCTATATCCTCGTCGTTAAGTAAAATTTCACAACTTATGAAATTTCATCTCTCCTCCATTAAAGATGAGATTTGAAGGAAGGATTTCCCTTTAAAAAAAAAATTGAAGGTTTCAAAAGAAAATGAAAAGATGCAACAAAAACACAGAGCAGAAGGATAATGAAAACAAAAATTCTTCTGACTACACATTTAATTGAAAACTTATTTAATCACCAACATGCTCGCCCTTTAATCAATATTCTTTCACGAATCTACTCCATTTAACAATCAATGAGTCTAATCCCTTTATAATTCGATTCTTAGTTAAAGTAACTGTCATTAGGCGAGTGAATGCAAATTCATTGTGGCTATTGATACAAATGGTGGAGAAGACAGGATTGAGAAGTGAGAACAAAAAATTGAAAATGGGTCTGTGAAGAAGAGAGAGAAGACTTCAAAAGAAATGGTCAAATTATGAGAACAAGAAGGCTACCACGGATCTGGATTTTGTGGTGGAAAAGGTTGAGCCTTCTCTGCTGGTCTTTTGTGAATGCCTCTTCCTCTGAAATCAAAGGAGGCGGCAGCCTCTTCAGTGCAATTACGGAGGTCAGCGTCGCTACCTCCATAGGAAATGCCGCCTTGTGGCCTCCATGTTCATATTTCCTTTTATCCTTTTTTTTTTAAATAAATAAAAAAAAAAACCTTAGCCTATGTTTGGGATTGCTTTAATTAAGTTATAATCTGCTTATAGCTTAATTTAAGAAATAATCAACTTAAGAAAAAAAAATAGGTTGGTTTTTGGTAAACTAAATTTTAAAATTGCTTAACTTTTGAAATGATGGAATATGTATTGAACAAAATGACTAAAATAGACATCAATAAATATTATAAATATGAAGTATTTAAAAAGAAATTAAAAGGAAAAAAAAAAAAAACAAATTATCATTGAGTCAACTTAGTCACTTCTCAAACAACTAGTACAAAAAACCGAGTCAACTCAGTTTATATATAAAACACAACAAAAAAATTGACTGAGTCAACTCAGGCTCCTCCTCCGAGTCAACTCGTCTCCTTCTTCACCAACACACTCAACGGCCAACCTCTGTACGCTCCGGCGTCGACTCTCCAATTCCTCATATGTCTCCAGCTCCATCAAGATCGTCTCCAGCCTCTTTCTTCTCTGCCGTTTGGATCTGGTATGGATCCGGATCCATCGTTTGGATCAGGTTATCAACCTCTCCGCTATCGTTTGGATCCGGTTCTCAGCCTTCTTCTCCGCCGTCGGTCGGAATCATTCATCATCGATCTGGTTCTCAAACTTCTATTCCGTCGCTGTCGTTTGGATATCATGTACCGCCGAACAAACAATCTTTCAGAGCTCACCGTAACTCCGACTCTCCTCTTTCATCGCCGCCGTATGGATACTTTGTCTCTGGAAAATTCTGGAGGAGCTGGCTTCCTCCGGCCGATCTTCCTCCGACGGTGGCCAACACTGTTATATTTTTATTTTTCTTAAAACTTGAAACTGTTTTATTTAGTTTTATTAAATTTAAGGGTAATATTGTCTTTTATTAAAATGGTGAGGATATTTTGGATATTTCATAAGCAAAAATTCAGCTTCTGCTTCCAAAAGCAACCCCCACTCAGCTTCTCAAAAGTTGATTATCGAAGGAGCAAATTACAAAATAAGTTGCTTTTGGGAAGTTTACCAAACACTCATTTGCTCAAAACTTGAGAAATAAGTGATTATTTCTCAAGCAAAAGCAATCCCAAGCATAGCCTTAAGTAATAAATTATTATTTTTCAATATTTATCTTGATGGTATTTTAGTATTTTTCACTCTTTATAACAAGGATAAAATGGATTTTTTATTGGTCAAATTTGGTCAAATTTAAAACTAACAGAATTTATTAAAAGAGCTTCTTTTGACAATCCAATTTTTTCTTTTTACACTTCTTTTCTAGAAGCACTCCATTATCAAAATTTAAATTTTTTAAAAAATTATAAAGACGTTTCCTTTTGTTCCAAGATTATATTTTTTATCTTTTAGCACTCTTATTCTAAAGACAGTCCATTTAAAATAAAAAATAAAAAAAATCCAAAGACACTCCATTTTATTTTAATAAAAGTTAGGACAAACCATTACAGCCTTTGGATTCATCCGAGGAGTAATCTTTTTTTAATTAAATTATTAAAAAAAAAAATTATCTCTCGTAAACCATTAGATTAAATATTACATATTAAACACTCTCTCTTAAATTTTTAATTACCATATTAAACTCTTTCTCCTCCAGTGCAGATCTTTAATTTTCTATCTTCATTCATTCTCAAGTAAAATTAACAGTTTTTTTTATTTAAAAAAAAAAACTTACGAAAAAGCTTGATTTTTAGGAACCGTATATATGTATATATTAAAAAATAATAATAAAAAAACAAGTACCTTGTTTTTAGTTCTTTCATTAATCTTAGAAATTATGAGTTTAATCGAATCTAATTGCAATAAATCTTCATATATCTATATATTTTTTTAATTTTAAAATTGACTTTTTAATATATATATATATATATATATATATATATATATATATATATATATATATATATATATATATATTAATGTTAGTAAAAAACCAAAAATATGCATAAGTTTTTTTTTTTTAACTATTAATTTAGAAAGTATGGAGATAGGAATTTTTTTTTAAATGGAGAGAGTAATTAGGAGAGAGAGTGTTTAATATGGTAATAATAGATTTAGGAGAGAGAGTTTAATACTTAATATTTAATATAATGATTTATGAGAGAGAATTTTTTTTTTTATAATTTAATTAGTTTGGAGTATCTTTAGAATTTTTTTGTCTTGATTAGTAATTTTAGTTCAAGTTAAAATTGTCATTAATAAAAAAAGAAAAATTAAATTGGAGTTTAAATAGATAATTTGTAGATTGTAAAAAAAAGCTCTCATTTATTAATTATAGGGGAGTTCAATGTCAATTTCTATTAAAGTTGTTTATGTGTGTCACAGTCCAAACCTCATTTATTAAAGTTGTTTCTATGTTCATAGCATTTCAATTCCTTCCATGAGATCCATTTTCAGAAAATGTGCGTCATTGGAAAATACTCATGTACGATTATATTTGATTCCATATACCTAAACTCCAAATCACATGTGTTTGCTAGAGAGTGCGCCTAAGTTCTAAGTGAAAATAAGACTGAAATCCGGTGAGAATTAGAGTCAAGGCAAATTTTATCTTGGGCATTCGAGCATAGTCGTTTTGTAAACCGAAAACATCCTAAGTATTGGCATACTTGCATTGCGTGATGCATGTTTATTGAATGGTATAATCTGAGATTCTAGCATGCGTGTATTGTCTTTGCTTGGTATGTGTGGATTGCATCTCAACTTTTCGTGCGGAGTATACGTTTGTGGGTGTCGTAGCTGTAAACCCTCAGGGGACTATAACTCCTCCTCTAGGTATCACCTAATGGTTTAAAGGCTTGTGGCACATGCTCAGTGCCATCGTGTTTCCTACAAAAGTGGACTAGTTTAGTTTTTATTTTCTTATGTTTTATTTGTTTGTTTGTTTGTTTTTCTTTTTTAGTTTTGCTCGAGGATGAGCAAAAGATAGATTTGAGGGTATTTGATCGGACGATTTACATACCTATTTGAGGTCCCCATTTCCTATCGTTTGTTCTCGTTTTTGAGCATATTTTTGTATATAATGTGTTTGTTGAGCCTTGTTATGTACATATTCCCTACAATAAGGTTTTGAGCTTAAAGTCAAGTTAGGGAAGTCAAAATAAGCAAAAAGAAATCGAGAATGGAAGCCATGCAGAGTTGTCGCGGTCTCACCGTTGACCCAAACCGCGGCAGAATTCATGGTCAACTGCGGCAAGCAAAACCATGTTTCCGTGGTGGATCCGCCATTGAGCTAGAACGCGACATTGAGACCGCGGCACTGGTCAACTCTGTTTTCCAAAGGTTAATGGGTTGACATTGCAAATGCCCATGCAGAATACACATATTTCAGGGTCCATATCTCCTTCCTTAGTTATAACTGGGTTTCCTACCATATATTTTTGGAAAGCCCCAAAAGTCTACTTTCCAGCAGTTTTTACGGATTACAATTCTGAGCTTTCTAGAGGGAGTTATGTCTATTTCCGTAACGGTGCATGAGGCTAGAAACATGACCGTGGCAGACGACTTTGTGCAGAACACCCAAATTTTGAGGGGCTTATCTCCCTCCTCAGATTGAACCATATCAAGCTCTACATATATTTAGAAATCCCTAGAAGTTTACTTTCCAATGGTTTTAACGGATCGCGATTCTGGGCTTTCTAGAGAGAGATATCCGCGTTTTCGTAACGATGCGCGAGGTTGAATTCTTCCAGGTGTGGTCGCTACCAAGGTCGCCACCTAACAACGACTTTGCCAGCGACCTTTTTTAGCAACATGGGCAATGATGTTTGCCCCCTAGCTGGTCGCTACCTAACATCGACTTTGGTAGCGACCTTCCGTTGCCAACTTAGCGAAAGGTTAGTTTTCAAGCCATTTCAGAAGGGCATTTTGGTCCTTTCATGCCCAGATCATGCCCTAACTTTCCTAACCTATTTATACACCATTTTTGAGCCCTCTCTTGACATAACAAACCAGCCACCAAGAGAAGAAACAACACAGCAACCCGATCTTTGTTTTCTCACCAAATCAAGAGAGAGAGAGACTTTCAAAGCTCCCATGGAGGTTCTCCACCATGGGAAGCTCACCACCACCACTTTCTACCCATCATCCACCACATTTGGAGTATATTGCAAGGAGAAAGGAGAGATCTTTGGACCAATTTCGAGCTAGCAAGCATGAAGAACTTGGAGAAGGTCATCTTCAAGGGTTGTCTCTTTTAAACTCTTCTTTTTGTATTTATTGTTTTCTAAATGTGTAACCCCACTTGGGAAATATTGTAAACCTATATTTGTGCTCATTTATGTTATGATTATTCTTAAATTCATTTGGGTTTTGATTTGTTCTTGTTATTATTGCATAATCTCTTATTTTGATATGCATGTGTGTGGAGATTGGAAATTGATATGTTTTCGTGGATAGGATTAGGAGTAGATTAACTTAATATGTAGGAGTAGTTGTTATCAAATATCCCATGTGTGTATGTATGTCTTTAGAAGGTCGAAATGCCTTGTTTTGTTGGGTTTGAGTGTATGTGGGTTGGGATTGTACCTCCATGGATGACCTTCCGGGTATAGTCTTGACTACTTAGCTCTAAAAGAATGGATGAAACTTGTTTTATGCATGACTGTGCTAGAGTAGGTTTTGGCTCTATGTTCATGAGCTTAATGGGTCTTTGACCTTAAGACACATGCTCTTCCATGACCTTTGGGGAGCTAAAATAGATTTTGGTTTCCTTAATCAACGAATGATTCGTAATAATATATGATTTGGTTTCGGAACTCCTTAATCGTGAGAACGAGCCCTTAACTTGAATTGGATGAACTTAATGCCTAACAATCAACTAGGTGTGCACTTATGTTTGGTGAACTAATAAGTATCTTGTATGACTACAATCCTACATCTCTCCTAGCCACCCTTTTATTATTTGTCTCATTAAATACCACTCTCACCATTTCATATTCTCTTTGTTTTTATTTGCATTTGTTAATATATGGCTGAGCTGTCCTTGGATGGCTAAGATAGGAAAATTTTGTATAGGACAGTAAAAAATGCAACGTTTATATTAGAACTATTAAAATATATGTCAAAACTTTAATATATTACGATTCTCGTGTCACCAGAGATATAGTTCAGTTGGTAGATTGACGAGTTTGGAACTTGAACAAATGACTCATGTCTAACATTAATTTGTTGGTGAATTGTAGCTAAAGCTAATACTTTGCATTTGATGAAATTTCACAATAAATACAAAGTTTTTTTTTTTTTGAAAGGCAAAAGAACTTTATTGGGCAAAAGCCAACAATAAATACAAAGTTGAAAGTGAGGTATGAAGTGGGACTCAAATTAAACAAGTTTTGATCTATAGTTGGATTGGACCACACAAATTAAAGAGTGAATTGCATTATTGTCCTTTATATATATGTAAGGGTACGGATATTGACACCCATAAAAATGATAAGCGCACCCATATTTATAAGTACACCTATGTCTAAATTTTAAAATTAAAACATTACTAGAAACACCCATCTTAATGCCAATAGTTCCCTTATTTAAATGAATGTTTTCATTTTAATACAATTTATTTATAAACCCTTATAAGTTATTAATACACTAAATTTTACAAATGATAAATTTTTAAGTTCTCCAGACTTGAAAACTCTCATAAGTTATAGCAAGCTTTTGTCCAGATTTACTGATCATTAGGTGAGAATTGACGATGAGGAAGTGAATTTTTGTTGAGTTCGATACTTAAATACTTCTCAAGTCCACATTTTAGCTACCACATGCACATCCTGGGAGTACTTAGCCTATCAGGGGTTCCTTATACACAGTTGCAAATGTATCACTAAGATGTAGTTTGCAATTGCATGTTATTCGACTTGCTGGAGAACCATCGGCTGGATCAGTTACTATTGATGTTTGAAGCTATTTTGAAGAAAAGTGAACGGGGAATCATTAATAAATAAAAATAGTAAATATTCAAAAAAAAAATTATTAAGAATATTCAAACTATTAGCATAACCCATGTTTAATTTCACTTAACGTAGTTTTCACCTTTTTTTTTTTTACTATTGGCTATTTCTTCTTTTGAGCTTTAATCCTGGAAAAAGCAAATCACACACTACTAATCCCCAAACCCACGCCCTTAGATCTTTACTTAGGTTTAAAGTTTGATACTTTAGCTAAATGCACACATCTTTTCCCGTCAAATTTTCATTTTGCATCCATAAACCTTTTCCTGTGAAGAGGGTTTATTTTATTTTTAATAAGAAAAACTAGTTCCCAGATTTTTATGTTTGATTTTGGTTTTTTTAATTTTTTTTTTATATTTTAAATAAAGTGATATAGTTGAAGATATGGATGTAATTAAGGGGTGTAAATAGTATTTTGTTTATTTTTAATTAAACTAACTTGTCCTTATTGGTAAATTCTTATTGGGATATTTTTGTAATTAAAATTTTTATTAAAATATGGGTGTGCTTATCATATTTATGGGTGTCAATATCGGCTCCCTGTATGTAATTATGTACAATAATGCAATGCTCAACAAGAAGTTTGCATGTGAAAACTTAAACATTGAAAAAGGACTGGTCATGTAGAGTTTGTCCCTACTCTTATCTCTCAATTATTCTCATGCATACTAATTTCACTGTTACCACTACACTCTCTCATACAGTCACACAGTCTCCTCATATTGATTGATTGATCGATTCCTTCTCTTCTCTCAAAAACACACATAATAATAATAATCAATGCACAAAATCTCAAAAGATTTTCAGAACAAAAAAAATCTCTTTTTTCAACTGCTACTTGATTCACTTATCTTGGTTAATCACTTATTTGTTTTAAATCAAAGGTTGTCATTTATTCTTTTTATTATTATTAAAACGATCAATGGATATTGAAAATTTGAAATTATAAATTCAAATCCAATTTTCAAGTAAAGTTATTTGTATGACGATTATTTCTCAGGATACAACGTTTCAACAATGGCCAAGCGGAGTACAAATTACTTTCAGCGAACTCAAATCGAGTATAAACTTACCAAGTACTCAGAAAGAAAAGAACCGTAGGATATTATTTTATAGGGTACAATTTTGTTTATATAATAGAAAAAAAAATATAATAATAGAACGAAAGAGAGACAAATGTTGATAGACTATACTTAGTCCATAAATCATCATTTCACATGATTTGTATTACATACAACACAAAATCCATGATTAAAAAAAAAAAAAAGCAAACCATAAATTCACATTTCAATTCCTAAGAGAATTCAATAGTTATAGAGATCTCAAAGGTAATGTATAATTTAACACTGATCGTTTCAAATCATCTAGCTTCCAAGCTTGATATTGTCGTTTCATTGATTGAATCATATTGCACAACTTCATCATTTTTCTCCGTGAAACCAGGCATATTGGGGATCATTAGATTTGTAGCTTCATTTGTAAGCATCGAAGAAACTTTCAACATGGACGGTCTTTCAACTGGGATTTTCTGGACACACAACAGAGCTAAATGCAAGCATCTTTTCAGTTTACAAGTGGAATATGTATCGTCAAGGGATGGATCCATAAACTCCATACCTTTACCATCTTTCCACAGCTCATATGCCTGAAATTGTGATCAGTTTGCAATCACTACTTAATTCAATTGCTAAGTTATTACTCAATAAGGGTCGAAGAAACTTACATATGCAAGAAGGCTCAAATTATCGTTTTCACCGTATAAAATGGAGACCCTTTTGCCACTAATGATTTGTAGGAGCAGAACCCCAAAACTATAAACATCAGACTTTGTTGAGTATATTCCTTTTTTGAGGTACTCAGGAGGAGCATATCCACTGTGTAAAATATATATTTAATTACAAAATGGATTAGTAATTAAAATAACAATAGGCCGAAATAAACTTACTATGTTCCGACGATTCGTTCTGTGTTCGCTTCAAGACTGTCGTTTGTAAAAATTCTAGCCATACCAAAATCGGATATTTTAGGCTTCAAGCTTTCATCCAATAAAACATTGCTAGCCTTCAAGTCTCGATGAATGATTGTTAACCTTGAGTATTCTTGGAGATATAAAAGCCCTTGACAAACCCCTTCAATGATATCACTGCGTTTTTTCCAATCCAAGGTATACTTTCGTATAGGATCTGCATCAAATCACATTTGAACAATTAAATAAGAACGGAGAAAAGTACTGCAAATAGATAAACAAAAATTAATTAATGACCAATGTTTTTGTTATGGTCTTTTAACCGAAAGAACAAAAGGAAAAAAAAAAAAAAAAAACACATGGCCTATTGCTATGAATCTATGATGGTGGTTCTTTCCTTTGGAAACACCACCACCCAAGATCGAGGCCCAGTGTATGCATGGCTTAAGGCCAATTTTCCCACCAATGGTGTGGGTGTTATCCCACTTATGTGTGGATGCTCTCTCCCCTCTTGTGGGAGTGTCAGTCCGGGTTGTGTTTGTAGTGTCCAATCTCACCTATCCCGACAGTTGTTGTTGTAATAAAATAAAAAAAATTTAAAAAAAAAACTGACCAAAAAGATAATAATCCAAGCTTCCGTTGGTCATGTACTCATAGATCAGCATATGTTCTTCTCTTTCAATGCAAAAACCCAAAAGTCTAACAAGATTTACATGTTGGAGCTTAGCGGTAAGCATAACTTCATTTTTAAACTCCTCATAGCCTTGTGTGGATGTTTTTGAAAGTTTCTTTACTGCTACTTGTTGTCCATCTGGAAATGCAGCCTGAATAATATATAATAATAAAAAATCATGCAATCATTTTTTAATCCCTTAAAGAATCATAAAAAAATTACCTTGTAAACAGGACCATATCCACCCTCTCCAAGCTTATTTTCCATTGAAAATCTGTTTGTTGCAGCCTCAATGTAAGCAAAACTATATGATGCCAGATTAGGAGCATTGGCATTAAAATCTCCAGCAGCAGATGCTCTATTATTCACTTGCCTCCTTGATTCCTGAACTGAGATTGACTCCAAAGTCAACCAAGAAAAATTAAAGTTTGGCCAAAAAGCAAGCGTTCTATTGCTAAGAGCTGCTTGTTGCTTAATTCATATATATATTTATAAACAAAATATCTTTACCTTTCAATTTGCGCTTTCTCATCCACCTGAAGTATATCACAAGGCCTAGCAGGAGAATAATAACAGCTGCAATTATAGGCAAAATTATAAATACCAATGAATATGACTGCTTATTTTGTCCAACTTTATTAACCTCCGGAGCTGCAGAATTGTTTTGTCCACCTTTATTACCCTCCAGCTCATGAGCTGAAAAATCGATTAATATGTTAACAGAAGTTGAAAAATCTGAATGGGAAATTAATTTCAAGATGAAGAGGATCATATAAATTGGTTACCTGCAGCTTGAGAGAGCACCCAATTATCATCATAAGAAACTTGCCAGACGAAGTAACCAAGTAGTCCCTTCTCTTTGGCATAAGAAACCTTCTTTTGAATGGACTCAACATCATCAAAAGCAATCCAAGATGTCCCCATGGTGAAGTAATTCACAACATAATTTTTATCAAAAGTAACTTTAGCTCTGTAGTGATTGATGTTTTGCTTGATTTCCATGTACCTAATGTTTATGCCTTCAGCCATGCCTGTTGCCGGTGCACCGATACCATTCTCCTTGGGGTTCACCAGGGTCCACGGATAGCCAAAATAAGGCAAAAGCAATACTATCTTCTTAGCAGATAATCCAGCCTTGATCCAGGCCGTTATACCAAGATCAGTACTACAAACAGTACTACTTGGGTTATACAGAGCATGAGGAGCCGCTGTAAAGTTTTTCCATAGTTGTGGTAAAAAGTCAGTACAATGCCTTACATGAACCCAATCCAAATGTTGTTGTATCGACTCTACAGGGTAATTGTATGAACGGATTCTTGGAGCATAGTTAACTGCAGCGGTCAAGATCAGTTTTGATCCTGTAGAGTTTCTTGCCTCTAAAGTGATAGCATCTTGCCACTCGTCGAAGAGAATATCAAGATTGGACATGTCATCTACCCACCAAAGGTCTAGGCCTTCAAAGCCAAAAAGCCTAGCCATTTTTATTGACGAACCAATAAACGACTTTCTATGAAATGAATCATTTGCCATTGATGACAATACTAAAGTATTTGTTCTTCCGCCAATGGATAAAAGTGTGGTGACTGATGGGTTCTTTTTTTTCACAGTTTTTGTAAAGATTGAGCAGTCTAGATTAGCAGAATCTGATAAAGAAAGCTCGTAGGATGTAGAATTTAGATCAGCAAAACCACAAATAAGATGAGTAAAGAGAGAAGAATCTATGTTCGAAATGGGGAAGTAGCCTTCTTTTTCATTAAAGAAGTAACCGACTCTCACCCAAGGTTGTGCTTTTGAAGGTTGAGTTTTAAAGGAGATGAGCAAAATATACAAGATGAAAATTATTCTTTTGGACATCATCGCTGCTTGAATTAAAGCCTATTCTTTTGGACACAACTCTTGGTCTCTACCCTCTTTGTATTTCCTCTATTTTATTTATTTATATATATATATATAGAGAGAGAGAGAGAGAGATATATATATATATATATATATATATATATATAGAGAGAGAGAGAGAGAGAGACACTAATTGGATCTCTGCCTTATCTATTCTAGGCAAACCTAAAGACACATTAAAGAAAAAACCTTACAATTTTTTTACGGTATCTATTTATCTATCAATCTAGATAACTTGATGACATACATTTAGAGATGATCTTAGGCAATACATGCAATTAACCACTTAAATATGGCATAAATACTTCCATAACCATTAATATGTGGGCTCACATGCCCATCTTGAAGCCAAACACATGTAAGCTATTCTTCCATAACCCACATCATCACAAACCGAAAATAATGTACACACTAGACCTACCCTTCATCAATTGGTTTGCTAAGGCATAGGAATTTAATGTAAATTTTGAGCTCTTAATTTTGTTGAGGCATGTTATCACAAGTATTGGTCCAATGGTAAATCCATTACACTTGCACCATGAGATTACGGGTTCGAGTCCTTCCCTTCCCAAAAAAATCACCCCGAGTTTATGTAGTACCAAAAAAAAAAAAAAATACAAGTCAATTATATCTGAGTTGTGGCAAGTTGGCCTTGATAAAGACGTGTTTGAAAATTCACATAGAAGCCTGTAAAATAATTTGCAGTTATTAAAAGACGTGTTTGAAAATTCACATAGAAGACGTGTTGTTGTTGTTGAAACCCATTTTCATCAGACCGGAAAACTTCTGAGTTTATTAATAATTCTGTAATCATATATTTTGAAATCCAACAAAAACATATATTATTATCATATATATGTTCTGGCTATAATCATAACCGTTTGAAATCCAAAGTTAATCAAATATATAATATTACAAAATGACAATCATGAAATACAGGGGAGAACAAATTCACATAGATTAGATTAGCCATGACTGTACGTGGCTGAACCAACATTTTGTTGTAATTAGGGACTATATATAATAAGTTAACAATGGAATAAGTATTGTAATTGGGTATCACAAATTATTAATGTCTGACAAACTAAGAAATCATATATTTTTCAGTCAACACAACAAAGTGTAATCTACTCAAAGAGACGACTTGGAAAAATCGTGGACGTATAATCAAGTGGAACCAAATGTTCCACGCAAATTAAGAAAAAAACAATAAAGACATGATAAGTCTTCATACCCAAAGAGTTATATGGAACACGTAAACAGAATGATCTTCAACTTGTTATTTACACAAAGGGACGACTTGGAAAACATAATGGAATACTTGTTTTATATGTAAAGACATTGACCTTGAATTTTGTTTTTTGTTTTTATCTTTACTGTTGTACAGACCCTACAACATCTTCTTCTATTTTCCAAATATTTTAAAGTTTTTCTTGATCGGAAAGTGATGGAGAATGATATATATATATATTAAAAACCAGAACTGAAACCGAAGGAAGGCAGTTCCGGTTCCAATTTCCAAGGAACCGTCCGGTTCGAACCGGAATCGGCGGTTCCGGTCTTTTTTTTTTTTTTTTTTTTTTTTTTTTACATTATAAAATATTACATTTTATTTATAAAAAAATAAAATATTAGAAAGGACATTGTAAAGTATTGGGCTATAGCCCATAACCCTTGTCCAAGTAATTATGTTTTCCCTTCCCTTCTCCTCCTTTTTATATAGGTTAGGTATCTCATTCACTTCTCTATTTATCCAATGTGGGATGTCGGATAAATAAACTTTTAAGGGGTGTATTGGATTGGGATTTTAATAGACAAGTTTTGGGTGGTAGGATTTTATGGATTTTTAGGATTTTAAAGACTATTAGGATTATATAGACTAGACTTTCAGGATTTTGGTTTTTTTTTTAAAGAGTCTCTAGACTTTATTTATAGACTATTAGGATTATCTGGACTTTATTTATAAACTATTATGATTATCTAGACTTTATTAATAAACTATTAGGATTATCTAGACTTTATTTAAAGACTTTTTTGACTTTTTTGACTTTTTTTTTTTTTTTTTTTTTTAAATATGGGCCCTATAAATTTGTTAGCTAACACACATACCCAAGTTGAGAAACCCAAACTAGATAGATGGTCTGAGCTGAAAAAACCCACATTACTACAAAAATGTTAAAAAACATCGGTTGTTTACATCGGTTTTTAGATAACCGATTTAAAAAAACTTTTAGAAATCAGTTTTTATAAAAACATATTTCTTAAATATTGTGGTTTAAAAAGACAATGGTTTTTGGAAAAACCGATATGGATTTATTTTCCAATAAGAAATCGGTTTTCCTTAAAACCAATGTCTTAAATATTACTGTTTGAAAAGACAACGGTTTTTGGGAAAATCGATATGGATTTTTTTTCCAATAATAAATTGGTTTCCATTAAAAATAATGTCTTAAATATTGCGGTTTGAAAAGATAACGGTTTTTGGAAAAACTGATATGGATTCAAAAGCAAAATTCTGTAGAAATTTAAATCTGACCTATGTTCACATTCAAGTGTGCATCTCTAAAAATACTCAACCTTATTTGATCAAATTTTGACACAAGAAATTAGACATACAAACAAACACTTGTTATTCAGAAAATATTCCCAAAATCGATTTGGAAATGTGTGAAAATGAGCAATGAAAACATCTCACTCGCGGATTCGCGTTGCTTAATTCTGACCTTTGACTGAATAATTGATCATAACTTTCAAAATACCATCCAGAATTTTACGTTTTTTATACCATTAGATTCGTATCGAAAAATTGAAGAACTCGATGTGGACCAAAAAATTTATTTCCTTGCCAAAAGATACAGTTTTAAGGAAAAAGTTTGCACAAAAATTGATCATCTCCAATCACTTCTGACATTTGACTGAATAATTGATCATAACTTTCAAAATACTGCCCAGAATTTTACGTTCTTTATACCGTTGGATTCGTATCGAAAAATAGAAGAACCCAATATGGATAAAAAAAATTATTTCTTTGCCAAAAGATACAGTTTTAAGGAAAAATTTTGCACAAAAATATCTCCAGCAGAACACAAAACCACACAAAAAAATGAAATGAAAAATAAACCCACAAAAAAAAAATGCTTGTCTTGTAGCTTAAACTTGGAATTTAAACAAAGATTCAAAGCATACCCAATAGAAATATCATCCAAAAAAACAATAAAAATATTAACAAAGCAACAACAAGAGCAGAATTTCATGAAGTTTCAAAGCATGTGAATTGATAGATAAGTTCAATTCGGTGTGAGTTTTTTTGTTTGTTTTGAAAAGCACAGAATCTAGAGCACAGTGCAATTCAGTAGAATTTGGTATGTTTTGGTGTGAGTTTTTAATAGCAACAGTTTTTTTTTTTTTTTTGAATAGCATAGACGGTGTGATTATATTGTAACAGCACATGGAGCAAACAAAAGCAAGGCAAAATGCCCCACAACAACAAAAAGCAAAACAAAAGCAAAGGTCCCACAACAACAAAAGCAAAACAAATCACGACAACACACATGAACACATGAACCAATTACTATGGCTGTGAACAATTCAGTGGGATTTGGTGGAATAATAGGCAGTGCAAGATAAATTACGATAACTAAGCAGTGCAAGATACAATATAATCATTACTTGAATCTGGTATGTTGTTAGGGTTTCTTCACGACCTTGTTGCTATTTTCTAAAAAGTCTTGAACGAGAGTGAAAAGTATGATGGGAGAGGGCAAGACAATTTTAAGGTCTAACTATTTATATTTATCACTAAAAAGTCTAAAAAATCTATTTTGTCATGAAATCCTACAAATCTTGATCTCAATTCAATACCACCAGACAATTTGCTGCTTCTTGAAAGTTTGGATCCAATACCACAAGATGTTATAGACTTTTAAAATAAATCTTGAAAGTCTAGATCCAATACCACAAGATATTATAGACTTTTAAAAAAAATCTTAAAAGTCCTAATCGAATACCACAAAACTTATCTAACTTATTAAAAAGTCTCAATCCAATACCACCATACTTTTACTTCCAAAAATTGTCTAATAAAATCACAATCTAATACACTCCCCTTAGTATGGTTTTTTCTACAATATTACAATTGATTAGGAGAGCTGTGCCACAAGATAATTAAAACCGTCCTATTCTTCGAAGCCAACCAGCCGTCCATGGTAATATCAAAGTCAGTCAAGAATACAAATTGACCATTGCATATATTAGATGTAATGATCTCATGAATATCTAATGTTTGACAACCCCAAATCATCTCAAATTGTATAAATTCAAAAACCCCAGATGACTCAACTGGTCCATACCCTGTTGTCATCAGCAAACAACAATCAAGTTGATTGATTTTCATCAAAAACATTCAATATATATGCTACAATTGAATTGCTACCTACTACATAGCAGACACAATTGAATAACAACAACTAACCAATTACCCCACCATCAGAGCACATGAATGTCATTCTCATAACTTTGATTTCTTATCTGATTCATTTTGCCATATATAGAATTACCAACTACTACTATTCTGATTTCGATGCATTTTATATTTTTATGTTACAACTTACAACTAGAAAAGTGAAAAAATCATACTAAAAGTTCATTTATCCCACATCTCACATTGGATAAATAAAGAAGTGAATGATATGTCTAACCTATATGAAAAGGAGAAGAAGAGAAGGGAAAACATAATTACTTGGATAAGGGTTATGGGTCATGGCCCAATACTCTATAATGTCCTTTCTAAAATTTTATTTTTTTATAAATAAAATGTAATATTTTATAAAATATAAAATAAAAATAAAAAAAAGGTTCGGAACCATCGGAACCGGTACCGGAACTGTGTCAGGTCTACTCACTTCTTCCCTTTCATGAAGACCTGCATCTTGTTTGGTTGTTCTTGTTCCTTTTTCCTTTTTCAAAATTCAGGACATTGATTAAGTTCTTTTGAACAAAGTTCCTTGAATGTATTACTATCAATTGTTTTAATCTACTGGCCAGTTTAATCCATCGGGCACATGTTTAGAAAGTAGACCAATTTAATTTTATTTATTTTTGGAGTAATTGCACAAACGCCCCTAAGTTTTGGCCTAATTACACATATATGGACTTTTTACCAAATATTACACAAACATCCCTTACCGTTAGTTGACTTCCATCCAAACTAACTGTT
The DNA here is from genome assembly GCA_008009225.1 of Acer yangbiense. Taxonomy (NCBI): domain Eukaryota; kingdom Viridiplantae; phylum Streptophyta; class Magnoliopsida; order Sapindales; family Sapindaceae; genus Acer; species Acer yangbiense. The sequence goes on along the minus strand of CM017763.1, from coordinate 8,183,036 downwards.
GACCAGATTTTTAGTATTAAATGTCCAAAATACCCTTAGTTACTTATTTATACTTTATTTTGTTCCCCTTAAAATAAAGTAAATTATATAAAAATGCAAATAAAAAACATTTAATTATATTTTTTTTAAACAAATTTTAAAAGACAAAAATATATAAAACAAAAAATTAAGACTTTAAAAAAATAGAAAAAAAGAATAAAAAGAAAATTTTTAAGAAAAAAAATGGAGAACAGATCGATCTCAAATATGCCGTTGCTGGGACTTGGATCCACAATCATGAAAAACAAAACTAGATTTTAAGTTTAACATTAAAATACAATCATTATTGATGATTCATAAACCAACAAACCACAATTATATTCAATTTTCAATTTTCAATCATCAATAATGATTGTATTTTAATGTCAAAAACTTAAAATCTAGTTTTGTTTTACATAATTGTGGATCCAAGTCTCAACAATGGCGTATTTGAGATCTGTTCTCCATTTCTTTTCTAGAAAAATTTCCTTTATTCCTTTTTCTATTTTTTTAAAGTCTAATTTTTTTGTTTTTTTTTTTTATCTTTTAAAATTTGTTTGAAAAAAAATATAATTAAAAGTTTTTTATTTGCATTTTTATATAATTTATTTTACTTTAAGGGGAACAAAATAAAGTATAAATAAGTAATTAAGGGTATTTTGGACTTTTAATATTAAAATCTGGTCAACGGTTAGTTTGGATGGAAGTCAACTGACGGTAGGGGATGTTTGTGTAATATTTGGTAAAAAAAATCCATATGTGTGTAATTAGGCATAAACTCAGGAGTGTTTGTGCAATTACTCCTTTATTTTTTCACGGTCTGATGGAAGAAAAAATTGAAGAGGTTTGTAAACAAAGTTAATTGATTAGCTGGATATTTGTAAATTGGGGCGGACGTATGGGGGTGCCAAAGGTGTGGATTATAAAGGTGAGGATACTTAAAGTGAGAAGAGGATCCAAATCCGGTCAATTGTATCTAATTTCAAGATTTTGATCATTTTCTCACCATAATTGTCCTCACCTTGTCTTACCTTCATAATCTATTATAATGTCTAATATCAAGGTATGAATTATTTCTATTATGATTTTACTTTAACAAAAGATAAAATTAATCAAGAACATTGATTTAGGCGTGGACAATAAAAAAATTAATTTATTCTCTTTTTTTTTTTTTTTTTTAACTATTAAAATAAATTTAGAGTTTGAGGGAGGGGCATACCGCTGGGCTGACTTCTTCTCCTCGAGGTAATTTATTCTTTTTATATATATATAAAATAAAATAAAATTATCATTATTATAATTATAATGCTACACATAATCTAAAAAAGTAGCTTAAAAATCGATCAAAATAAATACACATCATCTCATAATTTATATGGTAAAGACACTTATCATTTATTTTGATTGATTTTTGTGCTGCTTTTTGGGTTATGTAACATTATTCTTATTCTTCTTATTAGAATATATACGGTTATTATTTTCTTCATTAATGGAGAAAGGATATAATGGAATTTGTTGTCATCTATAAAATGGCTAAGGCCTTCTCATCCATGTTGTAGGTTTGGACACTAAAATATACAGATTGGGTCTACAAGGCAACAAATTAAAGCAAATTTCAACTGTAACTCTATAAGTATATATTATATCATATACCTTATATATAAAATGCTGTTAACATTCCTTATGTAGTTGATAATTCTTGATCAGTAGTTTTTCTTTTTGATTCAATATATAGTTGTTGATTTTCATATTTTCAAAAGCCGAAAACATTGAAAACACGTCTTATAGTAATAATTAAAAACAATACTATTATTTCACCCAAAAAAAAAAAAAAACAATACTATTAGAAAACTCCGGGTTGTGAGAGTAGTTATCTCTCTTTTTAGGAGTAGATATCCGGGCCGCACATGTATTGTTTGATCTCGACAGATCCCGACAGTCCTATTATAATAGTTATTGTAATACTTAAAAATAAAAATAATAATAATACTATTATGAGGAAAAAAATTGTTTGAAAAATAACCTTAAATAATTGTAATTTTTTTATTGATTTGTGTCTTATTATTTATTTTTTCCCAAATAGTATTGTTTATAGTATTGATTTGTGTCAGAGATGTACCTGTGTAACCGCAGCCCTTTTAAAAAAAAAATTGTAAGTTGTAAAAAAAAAATCAATATTAATATTTTCTTTCCAAATTAAAGCAGTAGGCGTGACTCTCTAGTGAAAATTGCCAAAACTAACCACATATATTATGGAAAATTCGTTTTTAACCACAAACGAAATTTTATTTATTAATAACCAAGTTTTTGTAAAATTACTGGAAAGCCCTCATATAAAAACCATCTCCAAAACACTCTCTCTCCTCTTTCCCTCTTTTCTTTCTCTCTCCTCTCCTCTCTCTCCCCGATCTCTCTCTCTCCTTCAAAGTGATGGCCGGCGTAGTCGACTGAGCTCACCGCCGAAGAGGGTGTGCCTGCCGAGCGCCGGCGTCCTTCTCGGCTGGAAGACAGCGCCGTCGTCGGGACCGTGCGGCCGTGCGCGCTTGTGGTTCGCGAACGAAGGGGTGGCGCCGTCGTCCATCTTGGCTGCTGCTGCCGTCGTCGTCTTGCGCCGATGCTACTGCCGTCGTCGTCGTGCCTTGTTTGCCTCGACTTCACGGCCGACGAACTCCTCCATTGCCGGCGATTTGGTCTGCAAAAAAGGGAAACAAAAAAAAACCTAATTTGTTAACTTTGGGAATTTGGGGAAGAAAGGTTTCAAGTTTCGCATATTACATTTTAGGCATGATTTCAAGTTTCACATATTACATTTTAGGCATGATTTCAAGTTTGATATTTTATTTTAGTCATGATTTCAAGTTTCACCATTCAAGTTTTAGCCATGATTTCAAGTTTGAGTTAAAAAAAAAAAAAAACTAAATTCAGGGGTACTCTAGTAATTTACAGATATACACTGAAAGTTTTTTAAAAAAATGGTTATTAACAATTAAAGTTTCAAAAGTGGTTAGTAATAAAGGTTTAATATTTCAAATGGCTAGTTTTGGTTTTCTCTCTCTGAAATCTAGGTATATATAACTAATACAAATAATGTAGTTAAAAGTAATACTTTTTAGTTTTTATACGAGGCTTTATATTTTTTCCTTCTTTCTTTAATAATAATAATTTTCTATTAAGAATATTATGAATTTAAATTTTTTATTTTATATTGAAATCTAGGAATATTATAATTTTTAGTTTATAAAATTTTAAGAGTAATTTAATTATTAATTAATCTAATTTTAAATTTACAAACAAACGATATTTCTTTTTGGTTTTTAATTATTCTTTTGCTCCTAGATTTGTGACGTGATGCTCCATCAACAATAATAAAGTTTATGAAAAATGAATTTTTAACAAACTCCTGATTGTTTACATCGAAAAAAGATTGCACGTAATATTGATTCAGATCTTGTATTTAATAAATTTAATATTTTGAAAAATTATAGGATACAATTTAATTAGTATTTAATTGTATTTATATTTCATGAATCTTTTATAATTTGTTTGGACTTTTTATTATTATTAATTATTAACGTATTTTTTTATAATATACATTTTACGAGGCACGTTATGTTCTCTCAACTAGGTGTATCTTAATTTTTAATTAATGAAATTTTATATTATTGTCAATTTTCAGTCAAAAATTTTTATTCTAAGCCACCATGGCATTTAATCCTAGTTACATCCTTGCCCACAATAATGTTAGATTTGAAAATAATAAGAATAATAATAATAAACATTATCAACTATTATATATCTTGTCAAAAAAAAAAAATAATAATAATAACTAATATATATAATATATAATTTTTTTTTATTAATACTATTGTCCATCTATTTTTCTATTATCAATTAGTTTTGATATAAAATATATCATGACGAAGAATGTGGATCATTAGATTTACATACTTTGACTCAAAGTGTACGCACTTGTCTTTGATAGGATTCGAGCCATTGAACTTGAGAGTTATTTGTCCAAGCCCCAAGCTCGTCCATCTAGCAGCAGAGCTACGCCGCTGAGGGCAAAATGGTTGAAATGTTGAACTCATAAATTTAAGTTGATTTAGTTTAACCCTAATAATTTTTAAGAAATTAAATTTAGATTTGTTGAGGTTTTTAAAAGTCACCGTTAATATAAAAACCAATAAAATGACGCCACGTCATTGACTAGATAACGTACTCTGACGAGGCATTGTAGGAGAGGGGCCAAACGACGTCGTTTGTGAATAACTTTTTTCTTAACCCTGTTATTAACGGTTTGTTCATTTTTCTCGAGAACCCAACGGAAATTGTTTTACGCAGAAACAGAATGTACTCGGCGGCGGTCAGCTCGCAGCTCCGAGGAGTTCTGCCGGCGACCGGAAATCTAACTCCGATTTAATTTGAAGCTCCACGCGAAGGAATTGTTGTCTCTTCGATCGTTGGTTGATTCTGTTATGAATTCGATTGAAAGCTTTACTGATTTTGGTTCTTTGTATGAGGTTTGGTTGTTTAATTTGTTCGTGTCTACTTTTCGAAACCAAGTTTGAAACTTTCATCTACTGTATTTTATTGTTGTGTTGGAAATATTTGTGTTTGGTATTATAAAATTAGAACTTTTGAGTTCAATTACAGATTTTGAATTGGTATTGAAAAGAAACACGGAGGTTTGGAAGTGGAATTGGAGATCCAAATCTGTAGTTATTGACTTATTTCGAAAGATAAATCGAAAAATTCAAGTAGGATTGTGCCCTTGAGAGGTTTTGAGTGTAGATTAGCTGAGTTAATGATTTCCATAAGTGAATTTATTGGATTCCCATTTGTCTACTAAATTTACTTTTATTCTATTTGGTGATCGTGGAATCAATATGATGTTTGTTCTACCTTTTCTTTTACAGGATTCGATTGATAGATCCGAAAGTTCAATGCAAGAAGAAGGCTATGGTTCTCTTTGTGAAGATGATCCTCTCATGTGCATTGCAAGTAAGTGGGATTTAAGGTGTGTTAAGAATTTCATTAATTAAAAATTTAGAATCATCTGCATTATTGGTAGAATGAGATAGAGCTAGTCATTCGTACAATTTCGATGAACTGTATTGTCTTTGTAAAACCAACATGATATCTATTTACACTTCGAATCCTGGTTTTTTAATTTTGTTATTTATTTGAAGCTTTTAAAGTTGGTTTGAAATATCTGCTTAACAATTAAGTAGAAATTTATAGGGGATGACATGGGGTTACAAGTTACAATGTGCAGCAGGTCTGTTAAACCTTTATGCTTAAAGAAGTAAAGAACAGATCTTCATCCCAATCTAAACATTAAACGGTCTATTGATTGGTAATTAAACTACACACTTTTTGATCCAAAAGGTTGATTGCCTTAGAATTAGTTTGTTATTTTTTCTTACAGACGGGAGAGATATGCCTTGATATCTTGAAGAATGCATGGAGCCCAGCTTGGACACTTCAGTCTGTTTGTAGGGCAATTATTGCATTGATGGCACATCCAGAACCTGACAGTCCACTAAATTGCGATTCAGGTATGCTGACACTTTTAGAATTTTGAATTTATTTCAAGTGAATGAGGTCTTATGATTAGGAGTTGTAAAATCTCATTCAAACTAAAGGAAGACAAATATGGAAATTGCTTTCACACTGAAGTGTTCCTATTATGTGCTTAAGAGATGAATGAAATGGATACATTTATGCAATTGGGGCCTTAGATTTCAATGCATTTCTTGTGTGAAATCTGCATAAGTAATGAGCTGCATTCACATTGTTGACATTCTTTTTGACGGCCTTCTCATGCTTGTGGACAGGCAACCTTCTACGCTCAGGTGATACTAGAGGATACCAATCAATGGCAAGAATGTACACCAGACTGGCGGCGATGCCCAAGAAAGGGTAAATTCGTGGTATTATGTAGTGTCAATGACCCTGAGAAAATGATATTGGTTATCAATGTGCACTAAATTAACTGTGATTACATTGAAAGAAACTTTTAACCTTTTAATTGCAAATTTGTATTGTTTGATACACATTGGATGAAAAGGTATTGTTTTGGCATATCAGTTATGGTTGAAGTGTTGTATTGTGTGACTTTATTGTGTAAAATTTTCAAGGGCGATAAATAAGATGCTGGTAAAAACCCTGGCAATAGTTTTACTCGGCATTTAGTACTTTTTTTTAGGCACCTATCATTACTCTACAAATAAAACATCTCAATTGAAACCCAGTGGTCCGAAATCATACAAGCACAACAGTAGATATAATTACGTGTCAAGAACTAGCTTATCCTGTGATCTGAACTGGGAATTCAAGAAATAACCTACTGCTTGATGGCTTCAATCAAAATGTAATCATATATAACCATGAGAGATTAGTAAAATTTAGACAAATGCACAAACACATACTGCTGTATATAAAACTGAACACACGGTTTGAAGGAAGAATATTTCATGTGTTAAATATCCATGTTGATTATCTTCCTAATAAAAAATTATGTTTTGATTGTGTATGATAGCTATAAGCCATGTCCATATCAACCTTGGCCTTGGATGCCAATTAAGGTAACATTGCTTAGCTGTTAATTGAATATCATTGAAAATATTTTAATTCATTAAATTTTGGTTAATTATATATTTATTCTCTATTAGGGATAGGGAGGATCGGTGTGAACATTCCCCACAAAAATATACTCCAAAATATATGTTTATAATAATACACTAGGATGCAATGGTTGAGAAATTGTTCTATGTAATCGTTTGACCCAGCTCAAAGGACAAGATAACTGAAGATTATGAACGGCTTCCAACACTAAAAGTAACACATTGGTCAGCTCATCATTAACGTATTTGTAATATATTGAAAGTTGGCAAAAACTATCTCATTAGGAAATGCTCTTAACAATGCAAGATATGTATTTGCACAGCATGAAGCTGGGCGTTTTCTTCTTGGCTACTTGCTTGGTGTTCTTCCAAAAGGCTTACAAGGCACCAAGCATAGAAGCTCTGAGGCAGGGGAAGTTCGCTGCAGCAAGAGAGTAGAGTTTATGGGTTTTCGAGTTCTTTAAAAGAAGTAATCTGTTTTCTTTTACTTTGTTTCGTTCAACAGCTTTGGAATGTCTTTGCAAAGCTGTGACTGCAGATTTGAACCCCAGTGTATAGACTGTCCCTGCATGCAGGTTGCCATTCCAAGGATGTTAAAGAAAGATACTGGTCAACTAGATGATAGGGTAAGACACCTCCTCTCTGTTCCAGCGTAAATGAAAAAGCTGCTGCCAGTTACTTATATAGCACAAGTTTGCATTTATCACAACATGGTTTTTTCAATTTGGGTTTGTATGTGCTAAAATTCACTACATTGTTTTTAATCAAGTACTGTTTTAGCTAATTTACAAAATCATAAGGAATTTGAAATAAAAAGTGGTTGCATGCTGCATTCCCAAAACTACGTTTATGGCTTAGACAATATTTACTGTATCAAGCATTCGAATCAAGTTCATTAACATTGAAATGACTAATGAGTTCTCAGCCTTGTTGCTAAATGTGTTACCAAAATCTGTTCTCTACCATCACATGAAGTTAGATTCACCTTGGTATTACAATTCATTTGCATACAAGTATTTTCTTTGAAAATTGAGGTTGAAATTTGACTCCTTTGCTTGAAAATTTCAATTCAGGCTCATGTCAATCAAGAGTTTTGAAATTTGACTTCTAATTGCTTTAAAGTAGCATCACTAACGATAACTTTTTTCTCTATCATAACATTCAATTGCAGATTTTGAACAACTTTTCATGTGTTATATTAGGAGGCCTAGTAGCAGAGCATAAGGTATCGACAAGGTTAGAGTTCTGGGTTCACTTCTCTTCATGCTTTTGAATTTACCTATCTAGAGATACAAAGCACTACTCACCAATCAATGAAGACTAGCAGAAGGCAAGGCAATGGAGAAACATGAAACATCTTACCCACATCAAAGGGAAATATCGGTCCCAGATTCATAACATCTTTCACGTTAGCCTCTTGAAGCGACACATCGGTCCGGTGCCTCCAACATGTCCCCAACTTCCCCCAGTTTTGGATACTTCCACAACCTGAGTCCATCTAGGATAGGCATGTCATCCGTAAAGGGAAATATCTACCAAAATCTGAAATACTCGTCAAATAGGTGGGAGCACCAATCGAAGATGCTACCTGGGGAAATCGTTGGCGGTTTTCTCTCACTTATCCTACTTTCGTCCTTGAGGACAAGGACAGTCCAGGTGGGGTGGCTTGATGTGTTCAAGACACCATACAACTATACAAGCCATGCAGTGTGCACTGTGGTAAAGCAAGTAACAATTCCTTCATCGTGCAAATCATCGTGGCCATGTCATTGAAGACCAAGTCAGTAGTTGTAGTGTTAATTAGGAAAGAATAACAAAGTGCCACTAGGCACGTAGTGCAGTCATGGATGTATAGGTTGTGTGTTTGTGGCCTATAAATAGCCAGAAGCATTATCATAATAATATTTAGAAATTAAACATCCAATTACCCTCTTCTACATTTCGTTGAACACTGAATAAATCTACCTCCGATTGATGTTGGAGGAGCCGATTTCTCTATACGGCATCGTATTGCTGTGCTAGAAATATTTGTGTTTGGTATCAGAAAATTACAACTTTCTGAGTTCAATTACAGATTTTGAATTTCCAGAAGAGAATTTATTGGAGTACTCCCATTTGTCTACTAAACTTTCTTTTACAGAGGATTCGATTGATAGATTTGAAAGTTGGATGCAAGAATCACAAGATGAAGATGATCATTTCATTTCATGTGTTCATGCAAATGCAAGTAATTGGGATTTAAGTTGTGTTAAGAATTTCATTCAACTGATAAAAATTAAATAATAAAAAAATTGGAAGTTAATGCCTCCAATGCTTGATTATTCTGTCATTCTTCAATAGATTACAATCAGAGTAGAGTGACATGGGAATTAATTATTTCTCATGCCCTAAGGGTTTGCAACGGATCAGATCCATTGGATTTACCATTATCCAAAATCCAATCGGATTGGACCGAAGATATTACAATTCGATCCGATCCAATTGTAAAAATACTTAGAATCGATCCAATGGATTGGATTTAAAACAATCTGAAATTAACAAAATTAAATTATTAATTCATATGATACTTTAAATAAAATTAACAAACTAATAATTAACATAAAAATAATACATAATGGTACACTTTAAAGTTCAGAAAATCTAACAAATTATAAACATTGAACATAATTTCCAAACACAAACATGAATAAAATCATCAAAATTTTGAAATAAAAATATAATCATTTGTCATAACAAAATACGTAACACCCAAAATTTGCTCAACATTCATCTATATAACACACACACACACCAAAAAAAAAATAAAAAAATTGGCCCAATATAAATTATGGGTCTTATATTTTGACGGATCCGATGGATTTTCATATGAAAATTCAAGATCCAATCTGATCCAATGAATTTCATAATTTAGGATATAATATGATCCAATCACGTCCTTAAATCCTAGCCCTTGGTCTGTTGGAGAAATTCTCCCAGAGTTTGGAGCACAATAGACCGGAAGTAAAGATGATAGGCCAAACATTTATTTTAATATGCTTATTGGCATCAAAATAATTAATAGTTGTAACAATAGACTGGCCAAGAGCACAAATTAATCCAATAATGTCCATGAATGTATATGGCCATTCACTTGGCAAAGGAAAAACCTTCTTCCACCTCCAACCAACTTTTTCTTTCTTCCATTTATAAATAAGCTCAATAATGCATATAACTATGGCTGCAAATGATACAACATACCGATAAGTGCATATCGAGAATTATTTGAAAGTTGGTCGAGAATAGTCAATGCAACTTCTAGGGCAAAGTTGATGATTAAAAAGTCCACTCAACCTATACAAAAAAACAAAGGAAACATTTTAGTATTATAAAGACTATTAAAGATCCAGAAAGTTAATAAAAAATCGAATTCATTGTTTTAAGGATTATGTGTTTTGAAACAATAAATAAGATTCTTTTTATTTAACAGATTATGATATATATATATGTTTTAGCCTCCTTCTAACCTTTGCATTCCAGGAACCTTCTCTGATTTGTGACGCTATTGTCCTGATCAATGATATATATATGTTCTCCTGATCATTAACGCTATTGTCTTCTTCTATATCCGAGTAAGTAGTTGAATTTCCGGTACTAGGGGATCCAACGTTGGAATTGCTATCAATACTTCGCCTTGCGCTTTCTAACTGCAATTAATTATGAAACAACGCAAAATTTACAAGAAAATTGATGTTGGAAGTTCTGAATCAAGCATTAGAATCACATTCATTAACATTCAAACAAGTTTTCCAGTATCAAATGAAGTTAGATTCACCTTTTTTTTTTTGAAGAGACCCAAAACACAGTTTTGTGGTAGTTATCTCACTCTCATGTCAATCAAGAATTTGACATTTTATACTTCATGATGATACAATTCAAGCAGGACTTCTTCTATATCTAAGTAAGTATTCTCGTGATCATTAATGCTATCTTCTTCGATAGCCAAGCAAGTATTATCATGATCATTAATACTATCTTCTTCGATATCCAAGCTAGTATTCTCGTGATCATTATTGGTTTCTTCTTCGATATAAACAATACTTTGCCTTTCACTTTCAACCTGCAATTAATAATGAAAAAACACAATTAATTATGAAACAACATAAATTTGACAAAATACTTTGTGGCATAAACTATGACAACATTCACTATGAAAATTGATGCTAGAAGTTCTGAATCAGAACATTCAAACATGTTCTCCAGTATCAGCATCAAGATAGATTCACATTGCTATGAAGAGATCCCAATCATAACTCCAGGCGGACTTGTTCTAATTTGTGTAGTCTTGCACCATAGGCTTTCACTGACAGTTAAATCTTTTCTCTGTCATAACATTCAATTGCAGACCTTTTCTTTCTTTAAAGAATTCAATTACATACCTTGAACAGCTTTTCATGTCTTATAGTATTAGTAGCAGAGCATATAGTATATGGTCACAAGAAAGCCGCCATGCTGACATAAACAAGATTGCAGGTCAAGAGTGAAGCAGATGATGATGATGGACTGCAATGAAGACTGTTATATCATTCTACATCACCACATCAAAGCCTGGTTGAGACTAAAAGAAGCCATAGCACTGGAGAAACATATCTAATTGTGATAAAACTGAAACGCATTGATTGATTAATCACAAAACTGTTGCAGCAAGCAGCAAAAAACCATCAACTGTATATAACAACTGCCCATAAAAACCCCAACTTTTACTAGCAAAACCATAACAACATCATCAAATGCAGCAACTTAAAACTCCTGAGACACCCAGACACCAACCGGAAAGTGTAGTCCACTGCCTCCTTTTGTAGTACCTCCAGTCGAACTCATCTTTCCACAACCAAAAAAACCCTGAAAACCCTAACCCTAACCCTCATTTGCTCTTTTTATTTGTTGAGACATGTAAACGAAACACAGAGGATTTTGTTGATAACTGGTTAGTGCGTTCGATGATTTATAATTTTATATAGTGACTATGACTGACTTGTGATTGGTGGATTGTGGGATCACGCGGATCACGCGGTTTGCCAGCGTGGCATCAAAGCGGAAAAGGTGTGTTTGTTTGGAGTCTCGGTCTTTTTTAAATTTTTAAAATTTTTAGAGCGCTCATCTAAACGTCGCCGTACTGAGCTTTATTTTATTTTATTTTTACCCTTTTTTTCTTTTTCCTTTGACCGTAAACAAATAATAATAAGGGTTGGGATGAAAATCTCAAGTCCTTGGTTCTACTATTGGTAATTATATTGTGGCTAGCCATCAGGGCGCCAGCTCAGCTAGTGAAAGGATGGGCTTGGGGCACGGGTAAATCCCATGTCAGCGGTTTGAATCCTACCCAAGTGAAGGCGAGTTCTGATTTACTCGCTTGCATCTTTGTGTGGTGGGGGGTGTTGACTGAGGTTTCCTATATGTCCTACTCCATAACATCCAACAAATAGACCGTTAGAACCAACAAGTTGGCTATGGGTGTGTCACTAAGTTGGAGAGGACAGGCGGATGGATGCTTGGACGAAGTCTGAGATCCTCGATACCAAAAAAAATTTAATAATAATAATAACAATAATAAAGGTGCGGATATTGCCACTCGTAAATAAGAAATGCACACTCATATTTATAAGTATATTCATGTCTAAAATTAAATTATTATTATAAGCACTTATCTTAATGTCAATAATAGCCTTATTAAATAAATGTATTCCTTTCAACACATTTTATTTATAAACCCTCTTAAGTTATTAACACACCCAATTTCACAAATGATAAATTCTTAAATTCTTAAGTTCTTCAAGTTTGAAAACATAAATTAAAAACAAAATTAATCTTTTGATATAATGCAAGGCTTGATGTTGTAAATGTATGAAAACTCAATAAGCAAACCAAAAAAAAATTAAAAAAATTAAAAAATTGCAATTTTCTTAAAAAAATTATTAAAAATAAATAAATAAATAAAAACTAGTTCTTCTAAGTTGAAAACAAAAAAATCTTCTCGGTATCACTTTCTAATATTGGATCTTCTCTTGCATCTTATACCATTCAACAAGAAAAGCTCAGGATATGATCTGGTGCTAATTATTTCTAAATTAGGATTTATCATAAGTTCTTTTTATAAAAAAAAAAAAAGAAAAAAAAAGAGAGATATTATCTAAGATATGGGTGTACATAGTATTTGGTTTATTTTTAATTAAATTAATTTGTTCTTATTAATAAATTTCTAGTAATTAAATTTTTTATTAAAATATCGTGTACTTATTGTATTTATGGATGGTAATATCAGCATCCCAATAATAATAAAGATTATATAATTTATGCTAAACCAATTTAAATTTTCTTAACTTTAATTTATGCTAATAACACGTGTTATTAACGACGTCGTTTGTTAAATAACATTTTTCTTAACTCTGTTATTAACGGTTTGTTCAGTTTCTAGAGAATCAAACGGAAATTGTTTTACGCAGAAATAGAATGTACTCGGCGGCGGTCAGCTCGCAGCTCCGAGGAGATCCACCGGCGACCGGAAATCTATCTCCGATTAAATTTGAAGCTCGACGCGAGGGATTGTTGTCTCTTCAATCGTTGGCTGATTCTGTTTTGAAATCGATTGAAAGCTGTACTGATTTTGGTACTTTGTATGAGGTTTGCTTGTTTAATTTCTTCGTGTCTACTTTTCGAAACCAAGTTTGAAACTTTTCATCTACTGTATTTTATTGTTGTGTTGGAAATATTTGTGTTTGGTATTAGAAAATTACAACTTTTGAGTTCAATTACAGATTTTGAATTGGCATTGAAAAGAAAAAAATGGAGGTTTGGAAGTGATATTAGGTGGAATTGGAGATCCAAATCTGTAGTTATTTCAAAAGATAATTCGAAAAATTCAAGTAGGATTGTGCCCTTGAGAGATTTTGAGTACAGATTAGTTGAGTTAATGATTTCCATAAGAGAATTTATTGGATTCCCATTTGTCTACTAAATTTTCTTTTATTCTATTTGGTGATCGTGGAATCAATATGATGTTTGTTCTACTTTTTCTTTTACAGGATTCGATTGATAGGATCCGAAAGTTCGATGCAAGAAGAAGGCTATGGTTCTCTTTGTGAAGATGATCATTTCATCTGCATTGCAAGTAAGTGGGATATAAGTTGTGTTAAGAATTTCGTTAATGGAAGTTAATGCCTCCAATGTTAGATTTTTCTGTCATTCTTTTCGATATAATTATTAGTAAAATTTTGACAAATGCACAAACACATCCTGCTGCATATAAAACTGGTTTGAAGGAAGAATATTTCATGGGTTAAATATCCATGTTGATTATGTTTTGATTGTGTATGGGTAACAATGCTTAGCTGTTAATTGAAAATATTTTTAGTTTGTTACATTTTGGTTAATTTTAGATTTATTCTCTATTAGGAATAGGGAGGATCAGTGTGAACATTCCCCACAGAAATAATACACTAGGATGCAATGGTTGAGAACTTGTTCTACGTAATCGTTTGACCCAGTTCAAAGGACGAGAACTGAACGTTATGAACGGCTTCTAACACTAAGTAACACGTTAACGTATTTATAATATATTGAAAGTTGGCATAAACTCTTTCATTAGGATATGCTCCTAACAATGCAAGATATGTTTTTGCACAGCATGAAGCTGGGCATTTTCTTGTTGGCTACTCCAAAAGGCTTACAAGGCACCAAGCATAGAAGCTCTGAGGCAGGGGAAGTTCTCTGCAGCGAGAGTAGAGTTTATGGGTTCAAGTTCCTTATAGAAGTGATATGTTTTCTTTCACTTTGTTTCCTTATAGAGTGTATGGACTGTCCCTGCATGCAGTTCGCCATTCCAAGGATGTTAAAGAAAGATACCAGTCAACTAGGCGATAAGGTAAGACACCTCCACTCTGTTCCGGCATTGATGAAAAAGCTGCTGCAAGTTACTTATATAGCACAAGTTTGCATTTATCACAACATGGTTTTTTTCAGTTTGGGTTTGTATGTGCTAATTCACGACATTGTTTTTGATCAAGTACTGTTTTAGCTAATCTACAAAATTGTTAGGGTTGTTAGAGAGGCAAGCTAACGAAAGTATGAGGAATTTGGAGGAAATAAAGAGTGATTGCATGTTGCATTCCCAAAACTATGTTTATGGCTTAGACAATATTTACTATGAAAATTGATGCTAGAAGCCGGCGCTAGAATCACTCTCATTAACATTGAAATGACTAATGAGTTCTCAACCTTGTTGCTATGCGTGTTACCAAAATCTGTTCTCTACTATCACATGAAGTTAGATTCACCATGGTATTATAATTCATTTGCATAAAAGTATTTTCTTTGAACATTTGAGGTTGAAATTTGACTCCTTTGCTTGGAAATTTCAATTCACTGTCATGTCAATCAAGAGTTTAACATTATACACTTCAAGCAGACAGGCTTCTAATTTCTAATTGCAGATTTTGAACAACTTTTCATGTGTTATATTAAGAGGCCTAGCAGCAGAGCATAAGATATCAACAAGGTTAGGGTTCTGGGTTCACTTCTCTCCAAGCTTTTCTCTAGAGATACAAAGCACTTCTCAACAATCAATGAAGACAAGGCAATGGAGAAACATCTTACACACATCTCTAAGGTAGCCATGATTGATTGATTGATTGATTACAAAACTGTTGCAAGTAACAAAAACCCATCAACTTTATATTACAACTGCCTCCAAAAAAAACAAAAAAAAACAAAAACCCCCACATTTACTAGCAAAACCCTAACAACATCATCATCATCAAAAGCATCAGAGCTTTAAAACTCCTGAGAAGCAGACCCTATATCTCCCTTTCCTTTGCCGACCTTCTTGGGCAGAAGAGTCTGGTGAATATTTGGCAAAACGCCTCCGTTGGCGATCATAACGGATCCCAAAAGCTTGCTCAGCTCCTCATTGTTCCTCACAGCCAACTGGATATGTCGAGGCACAATCCGATTCTTCTTGTTGTCCCTCGCTGCATTTCCAGCAAGCTCCAACACCTATACAATTACAAAACAATCAAGAACAGTTTTTTTTCATCAAAAAAACTTTCTTTACAATAAAAATGGAAACTTTGAATCAAAATGGACCTCGGCGGCGAGATACTCAAGGATGGCAGAGAGGTAGACAGGAGCTCCGGCGCTGACACACTCTGTGTATTGGTGAACCACGTAAAATGCATGTGTTGTGGTTTTGCTCTCTTTTGGTTGATTGTGTTTCTTTGTTGTTAGTATTACTTTTATTGTGTTTGTAAATCCTTTCAAATAAGGTCTTAAAATGTGTTTGTGATAGTTGGCAGAAGTACCTAAAGGGTGTGTGACGAAATTACCAAATACTTCATAATTACAACTGATATTATATTAGGACAAAAGGATGTTGGAGTAAGAGATCTAACTAAATTATATCTATTTAAGAAGTGTACAAAGTGAAATTTCTAACTAAATTATATCATATATGTTCATGCATTCACCTTGAACATATATGATTGATGGAGACCTACATTTGATTGCAGTGAGAGTTCGACAGAAGATGCAACATTTGGAGTAAGGAGGGTTTTCAAAGAAGTTTGTGAGACATTGCGGCTCATGCTATTGATGTTGGAGTCAGACGTGCAAGGGTGTTTTGCTTTAGCTTTTCCTTTATAATAATGTTGCTGCCATAACACTTGAAATTTATTTGTAGTATTCTGCACTTGTTGAGAGGTCTATGTGTATGCAATGTACTGGATTTTTGCTGGATCTCAATTGTTATTTGATGAAACTGTTCCATGAAATAGGTTCGCTAATGTTAAGAGGTCTTCAAATTAGTCTCGCCAATGTTCTTTTCTTCTGCTGTGATCTCAAACATTCAAACCCACATATTCATCATAAATTAGGTTCGCTATCATGTACATTAGTGAATAAGCGACTGCATCATATGTGATGATAATACATTCAAATTAGTTCTTATTTTGCTACTAGGATCTATCTATTTTTGCAACAGTACTCATGAAGAGACCTTTTTACAATTTTTGTAGTTTGATCTTTGGAAAACTTTGGTTTTGTTTTTTCAATGAAGGTGAAGCTTTCGTCCAATACAGCCACCAAAGGTACTAATCATGTCCAGTCTTGACAGG
This sequence comes from Acer yangbiense, assembly GCA_008009225.1. NCBI lineage: Eukaryota > Viridiplantae > Streptophyta > Magnoliopsida > Sapindales > Sapindaceae > Acer > Acer yangbiense. The sequence continues at coordinate 8,166,250 of CM017763.1, read as the reverse complement.
CATCTATGGGCTGGATTAAGTAGTCATGTGTTGGTCAAATTAAATTATGGACTGGATTAAATAATCCGAATTTTACTAAACACAGAACAATATTAATTTAGTACAGCTCACTTGTCCTGTCCATTCCGGTATAATAAATGTCACATTCGGTTTTCATGATTAATTAAAAAAAAAAAAAAATTGACTATTTCTAACCCATGATGTAAGTCAAGTCTTTCTTAGGGGGGTGTATTCAATTAGGATTCTTGAGGACATTTAAAGACATTATAAATCCTGGTGTATTCAATTTGGACATTTAAAGACTTTAAAAGAGTCCATATGAATCCAGTGGTATTCAATTAGGATTTATATGGACTTTTAAAGAATCCTTTCAAATCCAGCTGTATTGAATTAGGACTTTAAAAATGTCTACAAGAATCAATGTGTATTCAATTAGGATTGGATTTTAAAGGATTTTCTTAAGTCATGGATTTTGATGGATTTTGGTGGACTTGATGGTAAGAGATATAAATATCAAATGTCATAACATGTCCGGCCTTCTCCCCAAAGATTTTGATGGATTTTGCTTTCCCTCTCTCTCTCAAAACAGAAACAAAAAGCACTAATATGTAAAAATTAAAAAAACCGATGCATGTGAGAATAATAAGCTTCCATCTTCAGCATGTTCTGTGAATTAACAAGGAAAAAAAAAAACTGAACATAATTATAAATGTGAGAATATGTTGCAGTTACATAATTATATATAACAAGTACAAAACTCACTACGTGCTAAAATTGTACAAAACAACACCAAAATGCTCACTCTTTATTAGCTTTTTTTTTTTTTTTTTTTTTTGAAAAATTCTTTATTAGCATTTTATTTTAAAGAAAAATAATTTATCTGCACTTCATGCAAGCAGTGCCTTTACGCAGATAAGCCTTAGCCAATTTTGGGTTCAATTCAATTGCTTTGTTTGCATCAGCAACAACCTCAGACTATATATATATGCAAATATAGATTGACTGAAGTATCAAATTTTGCTCATTCCAACTTCAAAGGTTTTTTTTTATAATTAGCTATAATTAGCTTACTATTGATAAGTCGGAGATAACAAATTCATAAAAGCCTTAGCCAATTTTGGATTCGATTCAATCTCTTTGTTTGCATCATCAACAACCTCATAATATATGTATACGCAAATATAGATTGACTAGTGTATCAAATTTTGCGCATTCCAACTTCAAAGGTTTTTTTGATAATTAGCTATAATTAGCTTACTATTGATAAGTTAGAGACAATAAATCCATGAAAATCCTTGGATGTCTAAACAAATCCACAAAAGTCTGAGATAGATGTCTAAACAAATCCATAAAAGTCTGAGATGGATGTCTAAACAAATCAATGAAAGTCCATGAGGATTTATAAAAGTCTGTAAAAATCCATGAAAATCTGTAACTTAAAAAATGTCTTTAAATGTCTTCAAGAATCCTAATTAATCCTAATTGAATACACCCCCCTTAGATAAACCATGGTTCCTTTTTTATTTATTTATTACCTACTAAAAGTAATACACAGCTTCAAAATATAAACACAGAAACTTTTCCGGCAATGGATATAGCAATTTCAACCATTTTGAACCTTGAATTTTAAAACAGAGAACACTAACAATGTTGCCAATCCCACTAGCATCGTCCGGCAATGGATATAGCAACTTCCTTCACTAGCATCACCTTGCCAATCCCACTCTGACCGTAAACCCCAACCATGTTGACATCAGGATTGCTCAATGCACTTAATATATCTGTTGAAGTAGACATTCTAGATTCAAAGGCCTCGTATCCTTTCATCAATGATGGAAGCCATGTCTCCTCTGGAATGGTTCGGTAGGAAACTCTTTAGATATCCCCTTCTCCATAGACTTCGACAACATCCTTCACCTTCTTCGCTGCTTTCCAGCTATGTTTATGGCGTTTCATCGGATTCAAACACCACCCATTCAAGCATTTCATGTTTGCTTCTCCGTTTTCTCGAATAACCTGAGATGCCTCATCATTGATCTTTGTCGCTCTATCGATCCAACTATTAACCTGTTGTTCGATCTCTTCACCATTTCTTCTTGATTCCTCAACCAAATTATCCACTATGCTTCTTCTATCATTGAGCTTACAGATTTCAGTCTCCAGATTCTCAAGTTGCTCTTGTAGTTCCAGAGATAACTCAATTGATGTACAATGTTAGTGAACAAGTCACTATACGCGGAAGCGTTGCCGGATAGAACACAAATAAACACAATAATAAAGAAAGATAAGATGAAGAGAAGTAACAAAATCCAATCACACACAACACAAGAATTAACATGGAAACCCAAATCAAGGAAAAAACCATGGCCATTAGGATGACAAGAGAAAGTTGCAATATGTAGTAAATTGTTACAACCACACACTTAGGATTCTCTCTCTAAATAATACCCCAAAACCGATTACACCTAATGCTCACTTTGAGATCTCTCTAGTATTTGTTATTTTACTCCACACATAATAACCTAGCTATTATGGTCTATTTATATGAATTATAGAGAATTTAAGATAAAAGGAAATCCTACTTTTATACGTACAATAATTAATTGTTTCACATGAATACTATTTCATATGACAAGTCTTATTGTTTCACATAAATAATATTTCCTTTTATGACAAGTCTTCTTGTAAGGAGAAATCATTTTCCTTCAAGTACAAAACTTTCCTGTTCTGCATGAAGACAAACTCTTTTTCCTTTTCCAATAAGCACAAAGAACTTCCAGAAGAAAATCTTTCCTATTTCGCACAACATTCTTGATCTGGGCAAAATCCGTTATTATCGCGGTTTGCAACCTGCGCCCAACACTGTGTAATCTCTCTGGAGTCCACCACTCAGAATACCACGGTTAGTGCCTTTTGCCTATGCCACGTTCTACACCGCGTGATCTCACTGGAATGTGCCGCGGTTCGTACCGCTGTCTGTGCACTTCTGTCCATTCCGTGGTCCACGTCGCGGTTCCTTCCGGAATCCGATTCTTCAATTCTTCTTCGGTCTTTAAGCCTCCCTCAAACATAACCTCATACTCTCAAACGCTCTCACGTCTCCGGGAAGTCTCCGTATTGGTTATATCTCGTTTGGTAACCATTGGAAATTCAAGCCATATCCAACATACAACGGGTTTAACAAAGTATTCAGAAACTTTTCCGGCAATGGATATAGCAATTTCAACCATTTTGAACCTTGAATTTTAAAACAGTGAACACTAACAGAGCAACTTAATTTTCAAAAACAACAGATACAACTAATGAGCTAAAGGGCTTTTGAGATCAAACCAACGAAAATAGCAAAAAAGGTTTCTTGTAATTAATACAAATAATTAAGAAATATAAAATGTACCTGGAGACAAGTGAAGAGAATGGCTGGAGCTTGAATTTTTTTATTTTTTTTTAAATACAATAAAAAAATTGTCATTTTAGTGTTTCCAAGTCACGTTAGTGCTTGTTTGGTTAAGTTTTCTATTATCTCAAAACGTCTACAAACGTCTATTCGAGTTTTTTAGAGTTGTTTAGTTAGACTTTTAAGATTGTCTATTTTAAATTGAGTAGAGGCTAGTGGAGTTTAAACCTCTACTAGATAAGAGGTACTTCTCCAAATAGACTTTAAAAATAATAATAATAATAATAATAAAAAAGTCTACCAACCAAACAACTATAATTTTAAAAAAAAAAATTCTATTCATAATAGATCTACTACAAATAAATCTTTTACCAATAGAAGTTTTTCAAAAGCCGAACCAAACAAGCTCTTAGTCTAACTGGGAATTGTCATTTTTAATATAAATCTTCTTTTAATAATCAATTAAAAAATTAAATTATAATAAAAATTCATCACTACATAAAAATACTTTGATTATTGCAATTCATTCGTTTGTTCTAATTTTGTGTAGGTACGACTTACAATAATTCTGCTGTCGTTTGATGTTTGTGGATTTTTTTTTTTCCTCCTACAGTTCAATAAAGCAAACTTAGAAAATGATGAACAAAATGGGAGTTAAGAATGACATCTACCACTATATTTGGTTTGATGGAATATAAGAGAAGGGAAAGGAAAATGAAGAAAATGGAAGGAAAAAGACGGAATAATTTCATCTTGTTTCACCCAATTTGGTTTCCAAACAAATTTGAGAGGAAAATAGGGGAAAGGAATCCAAAATTAATGATTTTTTCAATATTCTAAAACTAACCCTATTAATATTAGGTATTCATATTGTTGAAAGAATGATATTTAAATATTTTCGTAAATAGAATACAATGAATTCATTTATTTCTCCCCTCCAAATAAGATTGGTTTCCTTTCCTTTCTTTTATATTTATAACCATCCAAACAACAATTATTAAAAACATTTCTTTTCCTTTCCTTTCCTTTCTTTTATATTTATAACCATCCAAAAAACAATTATTAAAAACATTTCTTTTTCCTTTCATTTCATTTCCTTTCCTTTCCTCATTTACCTTTCTTTACCTTTCTTTCATATTCCACTAATCCAAATATAGTGTAAGCAGGGGCGGATGCAATAGAGGGCTGACCCGGGCTAAAGCCGGGTTAGCCATTTTGTAAAAAAAAATAAATTATAGTTATTCTTTTATATTATTATTATTTTAAATACAATATTCCTTTATATCACCCGTTGTTATGAGAGTGATTCTCTTCTCCAAATACTGCAATGTCAATCCATGTCAGATATGTGGTCATCTCAACTATTAAAATCCATTCTTCTTTTTCCTAATATAGTGTAAGGGATTAATAATTGAATGGAGAGAGTTGTTGGATTGTTGCTTCCAATCATTGTTGTTAGGAGTTGGCTATTATGGTTGAATGAGAGGGGGCAGAGTGGTAGGTCGAAATCTTTCATGATTAATAGGTGTTGGATACTTGGTTAAAAAGATAAACATAGTGGAAGGAACCGGTGTAAGAAAGATACAGAATCATGAGAAAAACTTGAGTGCACCAGGTGCACCTGGTCACTCAAGATAGGACATGTGGCTGCCATAGAAGCACTATATATGATTTCCATGCCACATGTCCAATTTTGAGTGGTCAGGTCTATAAAAAGAGTTTTTTTTTTTTTTAAATATTTTAAAAGTTAGTTTATTAGCTCTTTTAAACAGATAAATTTTCTTAACCTTAACCACTGCTATGAATTTTAGATATTTTATTATATACCCATTCTATTTTAAATACTTTGTTAGTGTTCTTTTTTTATAATTTTTAACATAAAAAACAAAAAAGTTTCTTTTAAAATACACAGTCAAACAATCTACTAACATAAAAGTATTTTTTTTTTCTTTTTAAGTAGATACAAAACAATATATTGCTTTTTATTAAAAATTCTATCAATAAAAACCCTACATATAAAAGATCTGTTCCAAAACTTTATTTGAAAAGTCATTCCTGACACACACTAAATATTCCAACTAAGATTGAAATAACAAATGAAAAGGAAATGACAGCCCGCCTCCAAGATTGAAATAAGATATAATAGCAATGGACCACCGATAGACTTGAGCCATTGACCAAGTCAAGTCATTTTTGGAGGCATATTAATAGTTTGTCATTAATGCTTTTGGTTGGAAAATTAAAGTCATGACTGTGGCCGACTGGCAAATTGAAATGAATACATGAATTTTGGAATCAAATATTCTATATATTATTTAGATGGGGTGGACCGGTAGAGTAGTGGAGCCAACTTAAAATGATGAAACATTCGAAGTCCTTTTCTTGGTGCAAAAAGATTGAGACCTAGAGGGAGAGGATGCTTGTGGGACAGAGGTAATCTTTTGTACTTGTTATTGTCATTATTTAGATTGGTCCTAACTGGTCCAGTTTAAAAAAAAAACGAAATTTTTGATTTGGTTCGGTCCTAGTTAAAACCGAACCAAACCGGACCATGCCCAGCCCTACTAGTCTTTGCTTTCTGGAACAAGAGGTAGAATTACTTGGTTAATTATCCTATTCAGTGATATTTTTAATTACCATTTGTTTCTTCTTCTGATTTGCAGTGTCCCGGGCCTGATCTTATTTCTTTTGTAGACATTTCAGCTTTTTTTTTTTTTTTTTTTTGCTTTCATGACTAATGATATGCAATAAGTCAATTATAGTATGAATGAGTTTTATTTAGGGTTTTAGATTCGCTTTCATATTGGGATGATAACTTGTGTTTCACATGGAGAGGAGGGATTACTTTTGTTTGTTGAGGTTAATTTGTGAACTTGAGTTATCCTCTCTTGGTTCCTTGGATAAGAAGTGAATATGTCATCAGGTTTTGTAGATGATAAGATAAGAAAATTTTGTATAGGACAATCAGAATTACATCGTTTATATATTAGAAATATTAAAATGTATTTTAAAACTTTAATATGTTATGATTCTCGTGCCTCCAAATGTATAGTTCAGTTGGTAGATTGACAAGTTTGAAACTTGAACAAATGACTCGTGTCTAACATTAATTTGCTGGTGAATTGTAACATTAATAACTCATGTTCCTTTACGAAAGAGCAAATTACACACAACGTATCTGAGGTTTGGGCTGTGACACACAGAAACAACTTTTGTAGAAATTCACATTGACCTCCCCTCCTGTTATATGAAGTCCATTAACTTTAACTGCTAGAAGGGTAATTTCGTCATTTGATAAAATAACATTAAAAATTAAATTTTTAATGACATGGTAATTTCGTCGTTTGCACAAAATCTCAAAAGATTTTCAAAACAAAAAAATCTCTTTTTTCAACTGCTACTTGATTCACTTATCTTGGTTCACTTATTTGGTTTAAATCAAAGGTTGTCGTTTATTATTCTTATTAGTATTAAAACGATCAATGGATATTGAAATTATAAATTCAAATCCAATTTTCAAGTAAAGTTATTTGTATGGCGATTGTTTCTCAGGATACAACGATTCAGCACTAACCATGCGAAGCACAAACCACTTTCAGCGAACTCAAATTGAGCATAAACTTACCAAGTACCCAGAAAGAAAAGAACCGTAGGATATGATTTGTAGTGTATGATTTTTTCTATATAATAGAAAAAAATTATAATAATAGAACGAAAGAGAGACAAATGTTGATAGACTATACTAATTAGTCCATGAATCATAATTTCACATGATTTGTATTACATACAACACAAAATCCATGATTAAAATAAAAAAAAGTAAAGCATAAATTCACATTTCAAATCCTAAGAGAATTCCATAGTTATAGAGTTCTCAAAGGTAATGTATAATTTAACACTGGTCGTTTCAAATCATCTAGCTTCCAAGTTTGATATTGTCGTTTCATTGACTGAATCATATTGCACAACTTCATCATTTTTCTCCGTGAAACCAGGCATATTGGGGATCATTAGATTGGTAGCTTCGTTTCTAAGCATCGAAGAAACTTCCAACATGGACGGTCTTTCAACCGGGATTTTCTGGACACACAACAGAGCTATATGCAAGCATCTGATCAGTTTACAAGGGGAATATGTATCGTCAAGGGATGGATCCATAAACTCCATACCTTTACCATCTTTCCACAGCTCATATGCCTGAAATTGTGATCAATTTGCAATCACTACTTAATTCAATTGCTAAGTTATTACTCAATAAGGGTCGAAGAAACTTACATATGCAAGAAGGCTCAAATTATCGTTTTCACCAAATAAAATGGAGACCCTTTTGCCACTAATAATTTGTAGGAGTAGAACCCCAAAACTATAAACATCAGACTTGGTTGAGTATATGCCTTGTTTGAGGTACTCAGGAGGAGCATATCCACTGTGTAAAATATATATTTAATTACAAAATAGATTAGTAATTAAAATAACAATAGGCCGAAATAAACTTACTATGTTCCGACGATTCGTTCTGTGTTCGCTTCAAGGCCTTCATTTGTAAAAATTCTAGCCATACCAAAATCGGATATTTTAGGCTTCATGCTTTCATCCAATAAAACATTGCTAGCCTTCAAGTCTCGATGAATGATTGTTAACCTTGAGTATTCTTGGAGATATAAAAGCCCTTGACAAACCCCTTCAATGATATCAATGCGTTTTTTCCAATCCAAGGTATACTTTCGTATAGGATCTGCATCAAATCATATTTGAACAATTAAATAAGAATGGAGAAAAGTACTGCAAATGGATAAACAAAAATTAATTAATGACCAATGTTTTTGTTATGGTCTTTTAACTGAAAAGAAAAAAAAAAAAAAAAAAAAAACTGACCAAAAAGATAATTATCCAAGCTTCTGTTTGTCATGTACTCATAGATCAGCATATGTTCTTCTCTTTCAATGCAAAAACCCAAAAGTCTAACAAGATTTACATGTTGGAGCTTAGCAGTAAGCATAACTTCATTTTTAAACTCCTCATAACCTTGTGTGGATGTTTTTGAAAGTTTCTTTACTGCTACTTCTTGTCCATCCGGTAATACAGCCTGAATAATATATAATAATAAAAAATCATGCAATCATTGTTCAATCCCTTAAAGAATCATAAAAAATTACCTTGTAAACAGGACCATATCCACCCTCTCCAAGCTTATTTTCCATTGAAAATCTGTTTGTTGCAGCCTCAATGTAAGCAAAACTATATGATGCCAGATTAGGAGCATTCGCATTAAAATCTCCAGCAGCAGATGCTCTATTATTTACTTGCCTCCTTGATTCCTGAACTGAGATTGACTCCACAGTCAACCAAGAAAAATTAAAGTTTGACCAAAAAGCTAGCGTTCTATTGCTAAGAGCTGCTTGTTGCTTAATTCATATATATATTTATAAACAAAATATCTTTACCTTTCAATTTGCGCTTTCTCATCCACCTGAAGTATATCACAAGGCCTAGCAGGAGAATAATAACAGCTGCAATTATAGGCAAAATTATAAATACCAATGAATATGACTGCTTATTTTGTCCAACTTTATTAACCTCCGGAGCTGCAGAATTGTTTTGTCCACCTTTATTACCCTCCAGCTCATGAGCTGAAAAATCGATTAATATGTTAACAGAAGTTGAAAAATCTGAATGGGAAATTAATTTCAAGATGAAGAGGATCATATAAATTGGTTACCTGCAGCTTGAGAGAGCACCCAATTATCATCATAAGCAACTTGCCAGACCCAGTAACCAAGTAGTCCCTTCTCTTTGGCATAAGAAACCTTCGTTTGAATGGACTCAACATCATCAAAAGCAATCCAAGATGTCTCCACGGTGAAGTAATTCACAACATAATTTTTATCAAAAGTAACTTTAGCTCTGGATAGATTGATGTTATTCTTGATTTCCGTGTACGTAAGCAATGGTTTTGCGCCTTTAGGTGCGCCTGTTGCTGGTGCACCGATACCATTCACCTTGGGGTTTACCAGGGTCCACACAGCGCCATAATAAGGCAAAAACATTACTATCTTCTTAGCAGATAATCCAGCCTTAATCCAGGCCGTTATACCAAGATCAGTACTACAAACAGTACTACTTGGGTTATACAGAGCATTAGGAGCCGCTGTAAAGTTTGGCCATCGGTCTGGAAACAAGTCAACACAAAGCCTTACATGAGCCCAATCCAAATGTTGTTGTATCGACTCTACAGGGTAATTGTATGAATGGATCCTTGGAGCATAGTTAACTACAGCGGTCAAGATCAGTTTTGATCCTGTAGAGTTTCTTGCCTCTAAAGTGATAGCATCTTGCCACTCTTCGAAGAGAATATCAAGATTGGACATGTCATCTACCCACCAAAGGTCTAGGCCTTCAAAGCCAAAATGCCTAGCCATTTTTATTGAGGAATCAATAAACGACCTTCTATGAACTGAATCATTTGCCATTGATGACAATACTGAAGCATTTCCGGCAATGGATAAAAGTGTGGTGACTGATGGGTTCTTTTTTTTCACAGTTTTTGTAAAGTTTGAGCAGTCTAAATTAGCAGAACCTGATAAAGAAGGCTCGTAGGATGTAGAATTTAGATCAGCAAAACCACAAATAAGATGAGTAAAGAGAGAAGAATCTATGTTCGAAATGGGGAAGTAGTCTTGATAAAAGAAGTAACCGACTCTCACCCAAGGTTGTGCTTTTGAAGGTTGAGATTTGAAGGAGATGAGCAAAATATACAAGATGAAAATTATTCTTTTGGACATCATTGCTGCTTGAATTAAAGCCTATTCTTTTGGACACAACTCTTGGTCTCTACCCTCTTCGTATTTCCTCTATATTATATATATATATATATATATATATATATATATAGCGAGTGTCACTAACTGGATCTCTGTCTTATCTATCTAGGCAAACCTAAAGACACGTTAAAGAAAAAACCTTATAATTTTTTTACGGTATTTATTTATCTGCCAATCTATATAACTTGATGACAAACCTTTAGTCTTTAGAGATGATCTTAATCAATACATGCAATTAACCACTTAAATATGGCCCAAACACTTCCATAACCATTAATATGTGGGCTCCCATGCCCATCTTGAAGCCAAACACATGTAAGCTATTCTTTCATAACCCATATCATCACAAACCGAAAAAATAATGTACATACTAGACCTACCCTTCATCAATTGGTTTGCTAAGGCTTAGGAATTTAATGTAAATTTTGAGCTCTTAATTTTGTTGAGGCGTGTTATCACAAGTATTGGTCCAGTGGTAAACGCATTACACTTGCATCATGAAATTACGAGTTCGAGTCCTTCCTCTTCCAAAAAAAAATCACCCCGAGTTTATGTAGTACAACAAAAAAATACAAGTCAATTATATCTGAGTTGTGGCAAGTTGGCCTTGATAAAGACTTGTTTGAAAATTCACATAGAAGCCTGTAAAATAATTTGCAGTTATTAAATTTATCAGGAAATAATAATAATAATAATATTTTATTATTGTCGTCATCGTCGTGGACGACGAAACCCATTCAACAAATTGAAATCCAACAGAAACATATATTTTGAGTTTATTAATAATTCTGTAATCATATATTTTGAAATCCAACAAAAACATATATTATTATCATATATATGTTCTGGCTATAATCATAACCGTATGAAATCCAAAGTTAATCAAATATATAATATTACAAAATGACAATCATGAAATACAGGGGAGAACAAATTGACATAGATCAGATTAGCCATGACTGTACGTGGCTGAACCAACATTTTGTTGTAATTAGGGACTATAATAAGTTAACAATGGAATAAGTATTTGGGTATCACAAATTATTAATGTCTGACAAACTAAGAAAGCATTTATTTTTCAGTCAACACAATAAAGTTTAATCTACTCAAAGAGACGACGTGGAACTTTCGTGGAAGTACAATCAAGTGGAACCAAATTTTCCACGCACATGTATGTGACAATACAAATTAAGAAAAAAAAAAAACAATAAAGACAAGATAAGTCTTCATACCCAAAGACTTATAATGGAATACTTGTTGGTGGTACTCTGGTTTGTTGTGGTGGGTTGTTTGTGTCTTATTGGTGGTACTCTGTTTCCGTTTTTTTGCTTTTGGTTTGATGTGGTGTGTCGTTTGCTTTGTGTCCCTTTCTGTCTTGCTTGTGTTTGCCTCGTGATTCCAGGGGCTTTTTTTGTTTGCACTCGTTGTGCTTCTCGGGGGTTACTTCCCTTTTGATTAATAAATGCTGTTTCAAAAATAATTATGGAATACTTGTTTTATATGGAAAGACATTGACCTTGAATTTTGTTTTTTTTTTCATCTTTACTGTTGTACAGACCCTAAAACATCTTCTTCTATTTTTCAAATATTTTAAAGTTTTTCTTGATCGGAAAGTGATGGAGAATGATATATATATATATATATATTAAAAACCAGAACTGAAACCAAAGGAAGGCAGTTCCGGTTCCAATTTCCAAGGAACCGTCCGGTTCGAACCGGACTGGACAGTCTTGTTTTTTTTTTTTTTTTTTTTACATTATAAAATATTACATTTTATTTATAAAAAAATAAAATATTAGAAAGCACATTGTAAAGTATTGGGTCATGGCCCATAACCCTTGTTCAAGTAATTATGTTTTCCCTTCCCTTCTCCTCCTTTTTATATAGATTAAACATCTCATTCACTTCTCTATTTATCCAATGTGGGATGTCGGATAAATAAACTTCTAGTATGGTTTTTTCTACAATATTACAATTGATTAGGAGAGCTGCGCCACAAGATAATTAAAACCGTCCTATTCTTCGAAGCCAACCAGCCGTCCATAGTAATATCAAAGTCAGTCAAGAATACAAATTGACCATTGCATAGATGTAATGAACTCATAAATATCTAATGTTTGACAACCCCAAATCATCTCAACTTGTATATATTCAAAAACCCCATATGACTCAACTGGTCAATACCCTGTTGTCATCAGCAAACAACAATCAAGTTGATTGATTTTCATCAAAAACATTCAATATGCTACAATTGAATTGCTACCTACTACATAGCAGACACAATTTAATAACAACAACTAACCAATTACCCCACCATCAGAGCACATGAATGTCATTCTCACAACTTTGATTTCTTATCTGATTCATTTTGCCATATATAGAATTACCACCTAATACTATTCTGATTTCAATGCATTTTATATTTTTATGTAACAACTAGAAAAGTGAAAAAATCATACTAAAAGTTCATTTATCCCACATCCCACATTGGATAAATAGAAAAGTGAATAAGATGTCTAACCTATATGAAAAGGAGAAGAGAAGGGAAAACATAATTACTTGGATAAGGGTTATGGGTCATGGCCCAATATTCTATAATGTCCTTTCTAAAATTTTTATTTTTTTATAAATAAAATGTAATATTTTATAAAATAAAAAATAAAAAATAAAAAAAAGGTTTGGAACCGGTACTAGAACCGTGTCAGGTCTACTCACTTCTTCCCTTTCATGAAGACCTGCATCTTGTTTGGTTGTTCTTGTTCCTTTTTCCTTTTTCAAAATTCAAGGCATTGCTTTAGTTCTTTTGAACAAAGTTCCTTGAATGTATTACTATCAATTGTTTTAATCTACTGGCCAGTTTAATCCATCAGGCACATGTTTAGAAAGTAGACTAATTTAATTTTATTTATTTTTGGAGTAATTGCACAAACGCCCCTGAGTTTTGGCCTAATTACACGTATATGGACTTTTTACCAAATATTACACAAACATCCCCTACCGTTAGTTGACTTCCATCCAAACTAACTGTTGACCAGATTTTTAGAGTAAAAGTCCAAAATACTCTTAGTTACTTATTTATACTTTATTTTGTTCCCCTTAAAATAAAGTAAATTATATAAAAATGCAAATAAAAAACATTTAATTATATTTTTTTCAAACAAATTTTAAAAGACAAAAATATATAAACAAAAAAATTTAGACTTTTAAAAAAAATAGAAAAAAAGAATAAAAAGAAAATTTTTAAGAAAAGAAATGGAGAACAGATCGATCTCAAATACGCTATTGCTGGGACTTGGATCCACAATCATGAAAAACAAAACTAGATTTTAAGTTTAACATTAAAATACAATCATTATTGATAATTCATAAACCAACAAACCACAATTATATTCAATTTTCAATCATCAATAATGATTGTATTTTAATGTCAAAAACTTAAAATCTAGTTTTGTTTTACATAATTGTGGATCAAAGTCCCAACAATGGCATATTTGAGATCTGTTTTCCATTTCTTTTCTAAAAAAAATTTCCTTTATTCCTTTTTCTATTTTTTTAAAGTCTAATTTTTTTGTTTTTTTTTTTAATCTTTTAAAATTCGTTTGAAAAAATATATAATTAAAAGTTTTTTTGCATTTTTATATAATTTATTTTACTTTAAGGGGAACAAAATAAAGTATAAATAAGTAACTAAGGGTATTTTGGACTTTTAATATTAAAAATCTGGTCAACGGTTAGTTTGGATGGAAGTCAACTGATGGTAGGCGATGTTTGTGTAATATTTTGTAAAAAGTCCATATGTGTGTAATTAGGCATAAACTCAGGGGACGTTTGTGCAATTACTCCTTAATTTTTTCATGATCTGATGGAAGGAAAAATTGAAGAGGTTTGTAAACAAAGTTAATTGATTAGCTGGATATTTGTAAATTGGGGCGGACGTATGGACGGATAGGTGTGGATTATAAAGGTGAGGATACTTAAAGTGAGAAGAGGATCCAAATCCAACTAATTATATCTACTTTCAGGATTTTGATCATTTTCTCACCATAATTGTCCTCACATTGTCTTTACCTTCATAATCTATTATAACATGTCTAATATAGTAAATCAATGTATGAATTATTTCTATTATGATTTTACTTTAACAAAAGATAAAATTAATCAAGAACATTGATTTATGCGTGAACAATAAAAAATTTAATTTATTCTCTTTTTTATTTTTAACTATTAAAATAAATTTAGAGCTTGAGGGAGGGGCACACTGCTGGGCTGACTTCTTCTCCTCGAGGTAATTTATTCTTTTTATATAAAAAATATATATATATATAATTATCATTATTATAATTATAATGCTACACATAATCTAAAAAAGTAGCTCAAAAATCAATCAAAATGAATACACGTCATCTCATAATTTATACGGCAAAGACACTTATCAAGTTATTTTGATTTATTTTTATACTTCTTTTTGGGTTGCGTAACATTGTTGTTATTCTTCTTATTAGAATATATACAGTTATTATTTTCTTCATTAATGGGGAAAGGATATAATGGAATTTGTTGTCATCAATAAAACGGCTAAGGCCTTCTCATCCACGATGTAGGTTTGTACACTAAAATATATAGATTAGGTCTACAAGGCAACAAATTTCAACTGTAACTCTGTAGGTATATGTTATATCATATACCTTATATATAAAATGCTGTTAACATTCCTTATGTAGTTGATAATTCTTGATCAGTAGTTTTTCTTTTTGATTCGATATATAGTTGTTGATTTGCATATTTTCAAAAGCCGAAAACATTGAAAATGCGTCTTGTAGTAATAATTAAAAACAATACTATTATTTCACTAAAAAAAAAAAAAAAACAATACTATTAGAAAACACCGGATTGTGGGAGTAGTTTTCTCTTGTTATGGGAGTAAATATTCAGGCTGCACATGTATTGTTTGATCTCGGCAGGTCCCAACAGTCCTATTGTAATAGTTATTGTAATACTTGTAGAACCAGAAAATCCTACGGTCAAAATTTGGTCAAAATTGTAGTATTTGAGGCACCGGCAATCTATGAACAATGCTTTGTCGTATGCTTTGGATTCCCTGTAGAACAAAGCTATAGGAAGGGGGGTCTTGTCGGAATCTACTTGACACCCAAGTTAGACAATTTATAAACAAATAAAATAATTTTGAATCAACAATAAACATTAATAAAATATAAATCGAACCGTAAACAAAACTGTCGAATCCTTGGTGGTGTCGTTTGGAGAGCCTTATGTATGCTTGGGCTGAGCGTTTTAGCAAATTAAATTGCTTGGGGGAGACGAGGCAAGGCCATCGTCGATCCGCTTAAAAGAAATGAATTATAGAACTATCGACATGGCTTAGTGTGGGATTGAAAGACTAGCAATTGTTCCACTGTTCTTAAATGTCGTCATGCGTGTGTAGAAGTCGAATGAGTTGATCAGGTGAGTGAATAAAGAGTGGTCGAACGACTTTGAATATAATTGATTGAATTGAGATTACCCAAATTGAATGGACTTTGTAGAATGGCCACTGGTTGACTCAGTTTGTTTAGAGAGAAATTGTGATGGCTTAGATGTTGTGGATCAGCGTGAGCTAAAGCAATCAATGTAGATAGATGATAGATGTGTACAGATGATAGCAATAAAGTCAACTTATGTGTTTTTCTATGTGTCAGGAAAAAAACTTCCTTTCACAATGAAGGGACCCCCTTCTATTTATAGCTAGAGACTGTACTCAAAATGAATAAGTTGATATCTTCCCATTAATATCGGTGTCTGAGATCGTGGGATGAGATAATCCTCAAAATCTCAAGATTTTAGGAGATATTTGATCGAGTCATTAACGTGTATTTAAATAATGACTTAGTCTCAATAGACTTGGTCAAGGTTTGAATTTTCTTTGGGCCAACGTTGGGCTTGTCTTTCAGTAGGCCAGATTATGCTTGCTTTAGCAAACCACCTGGCTCCTCACTTAGATTTCTAAAATTGGGCCTGTGTGTTTGGGCTGTGCTATTTTTGGCTACCACAATACTTAAAATAATAATAATAATACTATTATGAAGAAAAAAAATGTTTGAAAAAAAACCTTAAATAATTGTAATTTTTATTGATTTGTGTCTTTTTATTTTATTTTTTTCAAATAGTATTGTTTATACTTTATAGTATTGATTTGTGTCAGAGATGTACCTGTGTAACCGCAGCCCTTTAAATTTTTTTTTTTTGAAAGTTGTAAAAAAAAAAAATCAATATTAATATTTTCTTTCCAAATTAAAGCAGTAGGCGTGAAATCTAGGTATATAACTAATACAAATAATGTAGTTAAAAGTTAAAACTAATACTTTTTATATGAGGCTTTATATTTTTTCCTTCTTTCTTTAATAATAATAATTTTCTATTAAGAATATTATGAATTTAAATTTTTTATTTCATATTGAAATCTAGGAATATTATAATTTTTAGTTTATTGAATTTTAGGAGTAATTTAATTATTAATTAATCTAATTTTAAATTTCTAAACAAACGATATTTCTTTTTGATTTTTAATTATTCTTTTGCTCCTAAATTTGTGACGTGATGCTCCATCAACAACAATAAAGTTTATGAAAAATGAATTTTTAACAAACTCTTGATTGTTTACATTGAAAAAAGATTGCACGTAATATTGATTCAGATTTTGTAATTAATAAATTTAATATTTTGAAAAATTATAGGATACAACTTAATTATTATTTAATTGTATTTATATTTCATGAATCTTTTATAATTTGTTTGGACTTTTTTATTATTATTAATTTTTAACGTATTTTTTTTATAATATACATTTTACAAGGCACGTTATGTTCTCTTGACTGGGTGTATCTTAATTTTTAATTAATAAAATTTTATATTATTATCAATTTTCAGTCAAAATTTTTTATTCTAGTCCATCCTAGTATTTAATCTTAGTTACATCCCTACCCACAATAATGTTAGATTTGAAAATAATAATAATAATAATAATAAGCATTATCAACTATTATATATCTTGTCAAAAAAAAAAAAAAAAAAAACTAATATATATGATATATAATTTTTTTTATTAATATTATTGTCCATCAATTTTTCTATTATCAGTTCTTTTTGATATAAAATATATCATAACGAAGAATGTGGACCATTAGATTTACATACTTTGACTCAAAGTGTATGCACTTATCAAAATTTCTTCATAATCTATGGTCCACATTCGGCGAACTGACAATAGAAATACTGTATTGTCCATGTGGTAAAATATTAATTAGAGGGTAAATGAATATATCTTTAACTAATTTTTATTATCTGATAATCCAATTAGTGGGCCTATGCAAATGAAAACAAAAACAAAATCAGAACATCTTGTAGCAGTTTTCGATGCATGCCCTTTTATATGTTTTAAAAGTAAAATTTGATTTCCGTATTTTTGTTTTAATTTTTTGAAAAACACTTTGGCCATCTCCAAGTCTCCAACCCAAATAGTGTTTTTGGTGCAACTTTTACATTAAAATAGTACAACTTTCACACTATTTCACTATTCCATCTCCAATCAACTGCACCAAATTCTACACTAAAAAGAATATTCTCTTTATTTCCCTTTTTTTATTGTTATTTGTCAACAAATACAGAAATACTAATCTCCAACCAATCAAAACCCAATTTACAATTATATATAAAAATAAAAATAAAAAGTTAAAGTTGTGCAAAGTTGTGCAAGTGAATAGTGTCGCACCCTATATTGCGTGACATTGTTCATTTGAGCAATAATAGCGCGGGATTTGCTACTGGGTTGGAGCTCCAATTTGCTGGAAAATGGCGATTTGCAGCAGGGTTGGAGACTTGGAGGTGCCCTTATCGAACCAGTATCATGTATTTTCATATGAAAAACATCATTTGAAAATGATAACAAACGGCCCTTAACTTTTTATGAAATTGTCTCCGATCTTTTTATTTGAAAATTATTGTCATCTATATATATATATATATATATATATATATGGGAGCAGTGGGATGACAGATAACAAGACATTGGAGACTTTTGACCTGGGCTTTTATCTTTTGGACGGCTAAAGTGTGTTCATCGGTCCAAGGTGTTGGATTTTTCTGATAGTCTTGCTTTATGTTGATATTGGCAATTTGTTGTTCTAGGAAGACTGATTTATATATATATATATATATATATATATATAGTCTTTCTATTATCAGTTCATCCAGACATAAAATATATCAGGACAAAGAATGTGGACCATAGATTATGGAGAAGTTTCGATAAGTGCATACACTTTGAGTCAAAGTATGTAAATCTAATGGTCTAAATTCTTTGTCCTGATATATTTTATATCATGATGAACTGACAATAGAAAAATTGTATATATATATATGTATATGTGTGTGTGTGTCTACGTCCATTGAAGTTTTACGACCTAAATCACTTAATACATAAATTTCTTCTTCATTATTTGTACCACATATGTACTAATTTACACAAGGATTATGCTTTATTTTATTGGTTTATATATATATAGTCAAATATTTATGCATTGGTTTAATTGATATGATCAATAAATAACCTATTTATTATAAATGAGTTTAGAATATATATATATATATATATATATATATATGTAAGACAAGTAGAACAAAATTAAAATTCTTGTTTTGTGTTACAAGATGGATAAAAGTGATGATACTTGCATTGATATCAAGTCCTTAGCAACTTGTTGAAGAGGTAAGTTCGAAAACTTGTATCCTTTATCTAAAGATTGTTGCATTTATCGAGTTTCTTCAAAATTGCGCTATTCAAAAGGAAGTCTCAGCACTCCACAAATAGTCTCTATCGGCCCATTACACCATGGTAAGGAAGAGCTAAAAGCTATAGAAGAGCATAAACTAAAATATTTGAAACAGTTTCTTCAATAAACACAAGTAAGTTTATAGGATTTTCTGATATTTATCAAGAGTAAGGAAGAAAAGTTGCGTAATTGTTATGCGGAAACTATCCCACTTGTAAGTAAGGACTTTGTGGAAATTATATTATTGGATGCTATTTTTCTCATTGAGTTTTTATAACTATTTAGTATTCGTGAATTTGTTACAAGTGAAGATCGTATATTTGGAACACCAGGGTTGTCAATTGGTATAAGGCATGACATCTGGTTCGTAGAAAATCAAATTCCTTTTTCCATTCTTGAAGACTTTTCTAGAAACTATTAAGATTAAAACTAATGCTTTCAATTCATGTATAATGAGGCTTGATGTTTTTTCCTTCTTTCTTTAATAATAATTTTCTATTAAGATTATTATGAATTTAAATTTTTTATTTCATATTGAAATCTAGGAATATTATAATTTTTAGTTTATAGAATTTTAGGAGTAATTTAATTATTAATTAATCTAATTTTAAATTTACAAACAAACGATATTTCTTTTTGGTTTTTAATTATTCTTTTGCTCCTAGATTTGTGACGTGATGCTCCATCAACAACAATAAAGTTTATGATAAATGAATTTTTAACAAACTCCTGATTGTTTACATCGAAAAAAGATTGCAAGTAATATTGATTCAGATTTTGTAATTAATAAATTTAATATTTTAAAAAATTTTAGGATACAATTTAATTAGTATTTAATTGTATTTATATTTCATGAATCTTTTATAATTTGTTTGGACTTTTTATTATTATTAATTTTTAACGTATTTTTTTATAATATACATTTTACGGGGCACGTTATGTTCTCTCAACTAGGTGTATCTTAATTTTTAATTAATGAAATTTTATATTATTGTCAATTTTCAGTCAAATTTTTTTATTCTAGTCCACCCTTGATAGGACCCGCCCCGACTCCTATCTTGAGTATGAGGGAATCTTGTGAAATTTTTATCTTTTTCTTTCTCTAGTGGGCTTGAGTTTGGGATTTACGCCCCAAACGCCTACGTATTTTATATTCAATAAGGATCAAAACCCTCGTAGTTCATTAAACTTCATATTTGTCAACAAAATACAATATGTTTTCTAAATAAATGAATAAATCATTTATTTATAATAATTCTCTGAATAACTATACCTAACGTATAAATCTAAAATGATTAACTTAATCATAAATAAATAAAACCATAAACTCACAGTGCTCATGTGCTCAAATCTACTCTGGGATTGGATTCCGTCTGGATTCATCTACCAGTAGCTCTTCTCTTCCTCTTCTTTTCTTCTTCTTTCTTCTCTTCTCTTTCCCACGAGCAACAACTCTTCTCTTTCTTTTCTTCTTTCTTCTCCTCTTTCTTTTCTTTTTGTTCCTTCTCACGCACACATCAGCAGCTCCTTTCTTCTTTTCTGATTTTCTTCTCTTTCACGAGCACACATCAGCTCTCTTCCCTTTCTCACGAGCACACACACACCGCTCACTTCTCTTCTTCTTTCCTTTTTCTTATCTTTTTCTCTCCTCCACCGCCTGTCTTCTTTCTCTTCTTTATTTTGTTACTGCCTTTTTCCTTTCTTTCACCGCTTGAGCTATATATATATATATATATTTTTTCATCTACACGTGTCTATCATCAAATAACAACTTCACTAGGTCATCACTTGGATGGAAAATTACATTTCCATCCCTTGTATTATTACTTATTCCTTTTCAACTCATCATATGCATATAAAATTACAATCTCACCCATTGAATCATACTAATTTAGGTTTTGAGCTTGGATTCCAGACTTGGGAAAATTTCTGAAACTGGATCTTTCAATTCTTCCCCCTTAAAAGAATTTCGTCCTCGAAATTCCTCATAAAAATTTTGTTTCTTGAAATTCACACAATTCTCAGGTTCTTGGCTTCTTGCTCTTAACTTAATGTTTCTCAACTCTCATAGATCATCATATGCTTTAACAACTGCTGCAAAAGCCTCTGGAAAGCTCACTCATCTACTAAACACATATCTTCAAACTTATAGATCATTACTATAACTTACTCTAATGAATCTGTTCTACACTAACTTCTGCTATAGGAAAGCTATTCTGTAATTGTTTCTATATATCTTTCTGAAAACTGTATCTCATATTCTTTGGCTCTTTCTGAATTCTATATCTCATACCTAAATCCAAATCAAGATGTAATCTGAAACTGTTTGTAAAACAAGCTGAGAACTAATTAAATATCTTCGCTTTAAACATATTCGTCTAAAAATACTATATAATATAATACAAACATCGTCTGATTTTATAAAATATAAAGTATCTGATAATCTGAAATCTTTTCTCTACTGATCATAATCAGTAATATATAATCTAAAAATTCGTCATGAACTAGTACCCAAAGAATATCTCACGTAAGTGGCAGAGCATCTTAATCGGATTATATTTACACCTAATTGAGGTCCCCAATTCCTATTTTTTGTACTCGTTTTCGAGCGTATTTTTGTATATAATGTGTTTTGTGAGCTTTTTGTAGGTTATTCACAATAAATAAGGTATTTGAGCTTAATTGATGAGTTTTGGAAGTTAAAAGGGCAGAAATGGAAATGGCTTGTGCAGAACACTAAACTTTCGGGAGCCATATATCCCATATTAGATTGAACTAGATTTCATGCTATAACTTTTTGGAAAGCCCCAGAAGTCTTCTTTCCAATGGTTTTTACGGAACGCAATTCCGATGTCTCTAGAGGAAGTTATGCCCATTTCCGTGATAGTGCGCGAAGTTGGAAATGACTGAAATGCCAAAACCGCTGTTCACCCGCCCTACGTAGAGCGGGTGAATAGCGATTTTACTCCAGAATGTGTCCGCTTCTGATCCGCCTCAAATCCGCTGTACGTACAGCGGGTGTACAGCGGTTTGGAGGCGACTGGGCACCAGTTTAGCGATTTTTGGCTGATTTTTTAAGGGCAATCTTGTCATTTCACACCAAATTCGTGACCATACTTCCCAACTCTGTAAATACCCCCATTTTGGTCTGAAACCAGCCTCGCTTCACCTCTTGAACTCCCACAATACATCCTAAACACTCCAAGAACACATTTCTACTCTCCAAATCCACCAAATCACTACATCCAACTTTCAATCCATCACCCAAACTTAAAATCCACCTCACGAAACATCAAATATCCAACTTTCCCACCATTATCCACCATAAAAACCCAACCTTGGAGCATAGAAGAGGACTAAGCGAGAAGAAGCAAGCCAAGCACACCAACATACCAAGAGAGAAGGAGAGCTTCACATATAGTTTTCTCTACACCTTTCTCTCTTTATTTTCATTTGTAATTTGTTATGGCTTACATAAATATCATATCTTTTATTGCCATTTCTTGTAAAATGAACTAAATCCATCTTGGCTAAGGCCAAGATGAAAGCTTTTCCATGAATCATTAGTAAAGGCCATCAATTTATCATTATTGCTTGTGTTATGTATGTGTATTTCAATTGCTTAATGCTTCTAGGTGCCTAGCTAACACTTAGTTGATATTTGGTTGTTGTGTGAAGCACCGAGAGGAGAAGCACACAACGTGCTTGATGAAATGCCCAATACAAGTCTAGTAAGATAGAAATATGCGATGCTAGCTTGTAGGATTCCATTTGTATGCCACTTTGCTTAATGAATTTGTGTGTAGTTTGGATAACCATTGAGAAATAGGTTGTTGGTGCACATGAATATTGTTTTTATCACTTGAGAGAGGTTAGAGACTAATTAAGGGCATACGAATCTACATACACACTTGCATACTTTATTTCAATGATGTGCCTAAAATTGATGAGAATTGGATAGGTAGATTCAAGGTCTTAACCTCATTTACATATATTTACATCCAAGTGCTTGAGTTTGTTTGCTTGTTTAGTTTCATTTATTGCATTATAATTGTAGCTTGTTCTAGTTTAAATTAGAGTAGTATAATTTCATCATCAAATCGTTGTTTGTCTAAATAGTAGTTAATCAATCAATTGTGGTAATTAATACATCAATCATTGAGGAACGAATCTTATTTATCATTGTCCTATTCCCACGGCCCCGTACTATTGCGGGTGCTCATTTAGGAGTGGTCACATCTCAATGCACATGCAGAGCAGGGGGAAAACATCTCACATACACGGTGATATCTGATCACCCGTGCAGAGCGATTATCTCACACACACGTTGATATCTGATCAGACATACGGAGTAATCTCATATAATCTCACATACACGTTGATATATAATCAAACATGCAGAGTAATCTCACATACACGTGCAGAGCAACCCCAAAGGCTAATAATATGTATATAATCTCACGTACACGTCGATATCTGATCGAACGTGCAGAACAATCTCACATACACACTGATCAGACGTGCAGAGTAATCTCACATACATGGCGATATTATCACACATGCAGAGTAATCTCACATATACGTGCAGAGCAGCCCCAAAGGCTAAGAATATGAAAATCTGATACTATTGGTGAGGTACTTATCTGATATCTTAAAGTCTCTTTATGAAACATACATACGTTTTTATAGACACTTTTCTCAAAATACTTGTATAAACAAATCTTTTCTTTTCTTTTCTTTTTCTTAAAAATTCATATAAAACATTGAATTTGAAAAGCTGGAACGTTTTCTGAAAATCTTGTAATTTTTCTGAGAATCTGGAAATCTATATGAGATCTGAAAAGTCTGACAGAAAGTCTGACAAATCAAGAAATCCATCTGAGAATTTAGAAATCTGGAAATCTGAAAATCTAACGGGAAATCTTACTGAACATACATGGACTATTCTTTCTAAATCTTAATTCTTAATCTATTTATGGATTCTAGATTCTGGATCCTGGATCCTGGAAATCTACATATTTCTTTATAACATAAATCATCTGTAAATCTGTTTTAGATTTCTATACTCATAGAATTCTTAATAAATTTCATCACAAGGCTGAAGTATTGATTCTATTTCTTTATTGAAAATACTTGGATAAATCTCAAAAGTAACTTTAGTTTTCCGATCTAAAATACTATTTTATAAATTCTCAAGATTCTCATCTCAAAACAAGTATATTTTCCTCAAAATACTTCTTGATGAAATTCTCAATACAACTAATGGGTAAAATATTATCAAAAGAATAACTCAATTCCTCTTGACTCACAAAATTTTATAAATCCTTTCCTGAATAACATTTAACAACTGTAAAACTATACTTTTACATATGAATAACTCTTGAAAATACTATTATGGCATCATAATTAAATACTCTTTTTCTTACCAAAATTTCTATATATAAAACGTCATAAAAACTTGAATCTGGAACTATCTGGAAAACTTTCTAAAAGAAATCTGGTAATCTTTCTGAAATCTGTCTATAACACTCTTACTATATCTGTTTTATAAAATCTTGTTCTACAAATCTAATTCAATAATATTTCTATTTCTGAATTCTAGAGATCTGAACATTTCTTAAAATATCACAATTTATTTGTAGATCTGTTTTCTAAATGAATACGAAGTCTGGAGATACATTTTCTGAAAAATATGAATAAATCATTTATTTCTATAAAACTTCTAAATAATTGAAGATAACATACAATTCTTCTACGCATTTCTTAAAACATACTAATAATCCAGAAATCTGTCAACAGCCGAACTTATAATAACTTGATTATAACTTGATAATATTATGAATATAATAACTTATTTCTATTTTAAACTGTATACTTATATGTATTTTGATATCTTTTATGAATTCAAACATAAATAAATTTCTAAAACAACATTATTAATATACTCACAGTGCACCTAGCAGCCTGTACTAATTTTTTTTTTTTTTTTTTTTTGAATTCCGGTGCAACCAGTGCCCCCAATATACTGCCATCTCAGGAGCATTTGTTGCAGGGAATGATGCTGTAAGTGCTATAATTGTTCTCGTGTTATGTTTGGTCCTTCACAAGAATCTAGTAAATAGAATGAATGTCCTGCCTACAACCTTTTTAAAGCATGTGATATGAAAATATCCATTGAATCTATTTTTTTTGTGCAACATGAAACGAAGAGTTCAACATGTCCAAGCCAAATCATCTCCAGGCTTTGTGCAAATTTGGCCACAGGGATGCATGAAAAAAAAATGCAACTTTATCTTTAACTCAATCAAGACTTTATGCAAATACATGAAAATATCCATCGAATCTAAAACCAATGCTCTAATACCAAGTTGACAGGACCCGCCCCGACTCCTATCTTAAGTATGAGGGAATCCTGTGAAATTTTTATCTTTTTCTTTCTCTAGTGGGCTTGAGTTTGGGATTTATGCCCCAAACGCCTAAGTACCTTGTATTCAATAAGGATCAAAACCCTCGTAGTTCATTAAATTTCATACTTGTCAACAAAATACAATCTGTTTTCTAAATAAATGATAAATCATTTATTTCTAATAATTCTCTGAATAACTATACCTAACGTACAAATCTAAAATGATTAACTTAATCATAAATAAATAAAACCATAAACTCACAATGCTCATGTGCTCAAATCTACTCTGGGATTGGATTCCGTCTGGATTCATCTACCAGTAGCTCTTCTCTTCCTCTTCTTTTCTTCTTCTCTTCTCTTTCCCACGAGCAACAGCTCTTCTCTTTCTTTTCTTCTTTCTTCTCTTCTCTTTCTTTTCTTTTTGTTCCTTCTCACGCACACATCAGCAGCTCCTTTCTTCTTTTCTGATTTTCTTCTCTTTAACGAGCACACATCAGCTCTCCTCCCTTTCTCACGAGCACACACACACCGCTCACTTCTCTTCTTCTTTCCTTTTTCCTATCTTTTTCTCTCCTCCACCGCCTGTCTTCTTTCTCTTCTTTATTTTGTTACTGCCTTTTTCCTTTCTTTCACCGCTTGAGCTATATATATATATATTTTTTTCATCTACACGTGTCTATCATCAAATAACAACTTCACTAAGTCATCACTTGAATGGAAAATTACATTTTCATCCCTTGTATTATTACTTATTCCTTTTCAACTCATCATATGCATATAAAATTACAATCTCACCCATTGAATAATTTAGGTTTTGAGCTTGGATTCCAGACTTGGGAAAATTTCTGGAACTGGATCTTTCAACCCTGGTATTTAATCCTATTTACATCCTTGCCCACAATAATGTTAGATTTGAAAATAATAAGAATAATAATAATAAACATTATCAACTATTAAATATCTTGTCAAAAAAAAAAAAAAAAAAAAAAAACTAATATACAGTAGAACCCCTCTAAATTATTATTCTTGGGACACACCCTTGAGTATTAATTTAAAGGATTTATTAATTTGAAGAGTTTTACCTTGTAAAGTGTTATTTTGACTTAGAAACGTGTGCAAGTCGGTTTTTTTTTTTATTTTAGGGAGGGTTCCTTTTCGGGATTCCTTATTTAGTCGGTTTTTTTCTTTAAGGAAAGTTTTTTGTTCTTTTTTTTTTTTTTTCAGGATTCCTAATCACAATTTCACTGCCCATGGCAAATTGAAAAGTTTTGCTTCTCCTTGACAATTGCACTGCCCATATACCACTTACAAAGCTACTTAATCACATCCAACTAATTAGGAATACCAAGACAGAGTAATGATGGTGTAGTTGAAATAGATGATGACAATGACGATAGTCATGAGGTACTTAAAATCTCTACAAGTAAAACTGTTGAAATACTAAATTTAATCGAAACATTAGGTTACAACAAGAAGATGGTCACAATAACTCCTTGAAGACAATTCAAAGATGAAGGATGGAGTCAAAAATATAAAACTTGGTAGCCTAGTGCAAACTAGTATCTTGAAGCATTTTTCTAGTTCTTGAATAATATGTAATATATTTTGTACTTTATGAAATTATTAATTTATACGACAGTCGGGACCGAAATTTTACACTAGTTTTTAAAAATAAATTATTAATTATTACGATAGAGAGGTTTATTAATTTTTTACACTGGTCCGAGTCGGGATCGAGATTTTTTATTAATTTAGAGAGAATATTAATTTATAGAAGATTAATTTATAGGGGTTCTACTGTATATGATATATATATATATATATATATATATATATATATATATATATATATATATATATATATTTTATTAATACTATTGTCCATCAATTTTTCTATTATCAATTCGTCTTGATATAAAATATATCATAATGAAGAATGTGGATCATTAGATTTACATACTTTCACTCAAAGTGTATGCATTTGTGAAAACTTCTCCATAATCTATGATCCACATTTTTCATCCTAATATATTTTATATTATGACAAACTGACAATTGAAAGACTATATTTTCCATGTGGTAAAATATTAATCAGAGGGTAAATGAATATATCTTTAACTAATTTTCATTATCTAATAATAAATAAATTTAAAATAAAACATTCGATAATCCAATTAGTGGGCCTAAATGAAAACAAAAACAAAATCAGAACATCTTGTAGTAGTTTTCGATGCATGCCCTTTTATACGTTTTAAAAGTAAAATTTGATTTCCGTATTTTTGTTTTAATATTTTGAAAAACACTTAGGCCATCTCTAAGTCTCCAACTCAAATAGTGTTTTTGGTTCAACTTTTACATTAAAATAGTGCAACTTTCACACTATTTCACTGTTTCATTTTCAACCAAGTACACCAAATTTTATATTAAAAAGAATATTCTCTTTCTTTCCCTTTTTTTTTAATTACTATTTGTCAATAAATACAAAAATATTAATCTCCAACCAATCAAAACCCAATTTACAATTATTAAAAATTAAAAAAATTAAAAAAAAAAAAAAGGTTAAAGTTGTGCTAAATTAAGTTACGCAAGTGAACAGTGTCGTGCCCTATATTACGTGACACTGTTCATTGGAGCAATAATAGCGTGGGATTTGTTGCTAGGTTGGAGCTCCAATTTGCTGGAAAATTGTGATTTTCAGTAGGGTTGGAGATGCCCTTACCGAACAAGTATCATGTATTTTCAAATGAAAAACGTCATTTAAAAATGATAACGAACGACCCTTAACTTTTTATGAAATTTTCTCCGATCTGTTTGTCTGAAAATTATTGTGATCATCTAATATATATATATATATATATATATATGTGTGTGTGTGTGTGTGTATGGGGGTTGTAGTAGCCAAAAATGGCTCACTGGCCCAGCCCAACAAAGTATAAACCCATTTTTACAATAAGTCCCATTTAAGCCCATTGTATTGGGTCGACCCAAACCCATTGCGTTGGGGCGACCCAACACTGATGACAGGAAAGGCTACTGTTAGAAGACTTGTTCAAAATATCAGTTACCAAAAAGCTTAGTAATCGCTGATAACTGCCCATTTGAGAGGATCTTGCTCCTGAGATCACGCCCATAATCAATGTGGACAAAGTGAACGTTGGGGCTATGCCTTCTACTATAAAAGGGAAGCTCATTCACTTGGAAGTCTCTTGCCTTCCTAACTAAAGCTCAAAAACAGCGTATTGAAACTCTGCCTCCAAGAAGATTCGAGCCACCGGAAATCAACCATCAACATCATTACGATTTATCGCTCAGCCCAAGCGCACATAAGGCTATAATCCTGCCACCACCATCTCATTCCTTATACCTCATATCTGTATTCTAAAGTTCTTTTGCAGGTATTTTGAAGTTCAGATGACCATCTGCGAACATCAGTCGACGTCGACCAATCAGCTTCCAACCCAGTTGCTTTGGGCCTAATTCAACCTGACCCGTTTGACGTACCAAGTCGTTCGACCACCCACAGTTTGGCACCCACCGTGGGGCCTATTGCAACTACCTTCAGATCCAATCAATCTATCCCAACTACAACTCAACATGACTGGAAGCGGATCAGTTCCGACCGTCGAAGAACAAATTGTTGCATTAACCGCCCAAATGACGGTAAGCACCGAGAGGATGCAGGCGCTCAAAGCAAAAAATACAGCAATCCGAGCGGCGAATGGAGAATTGAGAGCGTTGGTTGACGGAGTAGTGCCTGATTCAGCAACATCGGAGCGCCCAACGTCGACACCAAACGGGGAACCGTTTGTCGATCGACCTGCTCCAAGAGCACAAGGCAACCCCGTTGAACCCGAGATGAATCCGGTCGACCATCCAAATCGACCAGCACTTTAGACCGCAAGGGTCGATATCGACCTTAATGATATGCCTGCCCGGAACGACGAGATGAACGAACAAGATCCAGCAATAGACCAACATCCGGATAATGTCAACAAAGCGACCATATCACTCCAGTCGACACCCGGATTGGTAAAACCTGGGCTTGGTATACATTTTAATAATAACTTGGAATTCTCTCGCAAGTTTATAGAAATGGAAGCCCTCATCCAGCGAATTCCAGGAGTCCCAGCCCTGATAAAGAAAAGCACTGCCAACAGCTTCGCCGACTCACCATTCGTCAACGCAGTTGCTCTCGTTGAGATGCCTAGGAAGTTCAGCTTCCCAAATATGAAGCAATATGAGGGAACGACAATCCAGACGACCATATTGCACAATACAAGCAGAGGATGTTTACCGTTGCAATCCCGCGTGACCTGAGAGAGGCGTGCATTTGCAAAGCTTTCGGATCTAGCCTAAGCGGTCCCGCTTTACAATGGTATACCAATTTGCCTAATAACTCAATTGATTCTTTTGCGCAGTTGACGGACACTTTCGTGGAACAATTCGCAAGCAGTCGCAAGCTCGAGAAACAGTCGGACAACCTTTATACAATAATTCAGCGACCAGGCGAAAACTTGAGGGCTTATGTCGGACGATTCAATCGAGAGAAAGTGCAAATCCCGAGTTACAATCAGGCAACTGCCATCTATGCCTTCAGGAAAGGCCTCAGGTACGACTCTGATTTATACAAAGAACTCACAAAGTATCCATGCAGGACCATGGAGGATGTATTAGCCAAGGCATGGGCACAAATTAAATGGGAAGAGGATGAAGCAAACTACATCGGCAAAACCAATAATGCATACTACGGGAATCGACAGAACGATCGAGTAGAGAGAAGGTCTAACGACCAAAGATCGCAACCTTACCCTACAAACAACCGAAGGAATCCCCAACCTTGGCACGAGGGTTCAAATGACAAACATTATGTCGATCGCAGTAATGCGAGATCTAGTCGACCACAAGTAGAAGCACCAAAATATAACCTCAGCATCAAACCCGTCGACCTTGTGGCAGTAATGAAGGAAATGGGCAAAACGGTTAAGTGGCCACGAAAGATGAATGCTCTACCGGAACACAGAGACCCAAAACTTAGATGCGAATTCTATGGAGATCATGGCCATCGCACAGAAGATTGCATCGCCCTTAAATTTGAAGTCGCTGAACTTCTAAAGCGAGGACACCTTCGAGAATTTTTAACGGATAAGGGAAAGCAGACTTACGCGAGACGTAACGACCAAAGACAATCCGATGTCGTTGACAGTCCTCTGGACCTACCCAGGCAAGATAAAGTGATCAACTACATCGCAGGTGGATCCGAAGTTAGTGGAGTAAGTTATTCCGCAGCCAAGAGACATACGCGATAAGTATCGAACACGGAAATTCAACCACAGAGGGAACATCCGTCAAAAGTCAACGAAACTGTCATCTTCAAGCCGACCGACAAATCAGATTTGTTTTCTCCTCACCATGATGCTTTAGTTATATCTTTACATATCGCTAATTGCTTAACTAAACGTATCTTAATCGATAATGGTAGTTCTTGCAATATTTTATTTAACACCGTTCTAAGAGAAATGCAGGTCGATGAGTCGAAGCTTAGTCGTCGAACGACTATGTTAACCGGGTTCAGTGGAGAACAAAAAAGCACACTAGGCGAGATTGTACTACCGGTCTATGTTGAAGGGGTCCACTTATACACCAATTTCCTTGTGCTCGACTGCCAATCTCCTTACAACGCCATACTATGCAGGCCATGGATACACGAGCTAAAAGCGATACTGTCAATTTATCATCAGATGATCAAATTTCCTACCAAGTGGGGGGTGAAAGAAATCAAAGGGGAACAACGAGTAGCCAGAGAATGTTACCAGAATGCCATGAAAAAGAAGAAGCAAGATTTATAGCAATTATAGGAAACCAATGTCGAGTCAACTCAAAACAAGCCACAAATGGAGGAACTCGACGAAGTGTCGATCGATCCAGATCACCCCAATAATAAAGTCTACATCGGGTCTAGATTACCGGACGACATCTGAGAACAATTGATCACATTTCTCAAGGAACGTCGCAGCAGTTTCGCTTGGTCACACGAAGACATGGTCGGCATCGACCCTGAAGTAATAGTACACCAATTGCAGGTCGACCCAGATCATCAACCAGTAAAACAAAAGCAAAGAAAGTTCGCTCCAGAAAGGAACAAGGTGATCAACGACGAAATCCAAAAACTTATCGACATCGGATTGGTGAGGGAAGTAAAATACCCTGACTGGCTAGCGAACGTCGTAGTAGTTAAAAAGAAAAACGGGAAATGGAGAGTCTGCATCGACTTCACAGACCTCAACAAAGCCTGCCCCAAAGACTCTTTCCCACTACCTCACATTGACATGCTAGTCGACGTGACTGCGGGACACGACTTACTAAGCTTTATGGATGCATACTCCGGCTACAACCAGATACTGATGCACCCTGACGACCAGGAGAAAACGGCCTTCGTCACAGAACGAGGTACATTTTGCTATAAGGTAATGCCTTTTGGTTTAAAAAATGCAGGTGCAACCTACCAAAGGCTGGTCAACAAAATGTTCGCAAAGATACTTAGATCGACAATGGAAGTCTACATCGACGATATGCTGGTCAAATCCTTAATCGCTCAACAACATATCGACCATCTGAGGCAGTCGTTCGACGTTCTTGACGAATATGGTATGAAACTAAACCCCACTAAATGCTCTTTTGGTGTATCTTCAGGAAAGTTTCTAGGATATCTGGTCACCCATAGGGGTCGAAGCAAATCCAGATCAAATACGGTCGATAGAAAATATCGAGTCACCCAGATGCATTAAAGACGTGCAGAAACTTACCGGTCGTGTAGCAGCATTGAATCGCTTCATCTCCAAGTCGTCCGAACGATGTCTACCATTTTTCAATAGCCTCAGAAAAAACAAGTCATTCGAATGGAACGACGATTGTGAGAGGGCGCTGCAAGATTTGAAGACATACTTAAAGTCGCCACCACTACTGTCGAAACCAAAGGACAACGAAACACCGTTCATATATCTGGCGGTATCCGACACTGCTGTAAGCGCAGTCCTTGTCAGAGAAGAAGAAAATAACCAACATCCAGTCTACTACGTAAGTAAAACCTTACTCGACGCAGAAACCAGGTATAGTCGACTGGAAAAACTTGCGCTAGCTCTTGTCATCTCAGCATGCAAATTAAGGCCATATTTCCAATGCCATCCCATCAAGGTACTAACCACTTACCCGCTTAAAAATATTTTGCATAAACCTGAGCTTTCAGGTCGATTGACGAAGTGGGCAGTAGAACTTAGCGAGTACGACATCAGTTTCCATCCACGATCGGCGATGAAATCACAGGTACTAGCCGATTTTATTGCAGACTTTACCCCTGGTGAAAGTGTACAGGCCGAACAGGAACTGATAGCACTCACAGAAACACCTACACACGGAATATGGATCTTGTCGGTCGACGGATCCAGTAACATCAAAGGTAGCGGGTTAGGATTGGTACTCAAATCCCCACAGGGAGACATACTGGAGCACTCGATCCACTGTGGTTTTCGTACGACAAACAACGAGGCTGAATACGAAGCCTTGATCGCCGGGCTCGACCTCGCAAAAAGCCTAGGTGTGAAAAACATTAAGGTGTTAAGCGACTCCCAACTTGTCGTTCGACAGATGAATGGCACATATGAGGCAAGGGATCAGAGAATGTCGGCCTACCTAGTCAAAGCCAAAGAGCTTCAATCGACCTTTGACGAATTTTCGATCGAACAAATACCCAGATCCGAAAATGTACGAGCAGACGCATTAGCAAGCCTTGGGTTGACAATAACAAATGGTCCAAAGTCGATTCCTATAGTTCATCTTATGTCTCCGTCAATTCAAGAAACAGAAATACTGGCACCAGTCGACGATGGAAGAAACTGGATAGAACCAATCTTCAATTACCTCCAAGCTGACATTCTGCCGAACGACAGGACAGACGTAAGGAGAATCAAGGCAAAAGCAGCTAAATTCTGCATCATATACAACAAACTTTACAAAAAGTCATTCACCGGACCCTACTTGAGGTGCGTCACCAAGCGAGAGGCGTACGATATCCTCAAAAGTCTACACTATGAGGAATGCGGAAACCATTCTGGCGCCCGTAGTTTATCAAATAGAGCCATCACAGCAGGATATTATTGGTCGACGATGAGGACTGACTCTCAAAACCACGTCAAGTCGTGCGACAAATGCCAATGCTTCGCACCTGTTTTGCATCTCCCCCTAGGTATGTTAAATTCAATTTCGACTCCTTGGCCTTTTATGAAATGGGGGATGGACATTGTAGGTAAGCTTTCGATAGCGCCCGGGGGCGTCGTCTACATATTGGTCCTGACAGACTACTTCACCAAATGGATAAAAATTGGAGCATATCAACAAATACGCGACATTGAGGTACGCGATTTCGTATGAAAAAATATTATATGCAGGTTTGGAGTACCCAGGGAAATAGTGACCGACAACGGGTCCCAATTTATTTCGTACGACTTCAAGAATTTCTGCGACAAATATAGGATCAAACTAAGTTTCTCAACTCCATGATATCCTTAAGCAAATGGGCAAGCAGAGTCGACTAACAAAACTATTATCAATACATTGAAGAAACGACTTGAAGTTGAAAAAGGCGAGTGGGTAGAGAAACTTCCAGAAATCTTGTGGTTGTACAGAACTATCCCACGATGATCGACAGGAGAAACTCCCTTTTCAGTCGTCTATGGCTCGGAAGCCGTCATTCCAATAGAGACCAGGCTATCGACCGCCCAAAGCGAAAATCCTAATGAAGAACAAAACAACGTGGAGCTCAACTTTGAGCTTGATCACCTCGACGAACGATGAGATCCTGCTGCTCTAAGAATCCAATCGTACCAACAACAGGTCGCTCGACACTATAATAAAAAAGTAAGGGCCAGAGTCTTCAAACTCCACGACTAGGTACTGCGACGAGTCTTCCAAAACACAAGGGAAGAAGGAGCTGGAAAATTAGGACCGACTTGGGAAGGACCATATCAAATAACAGATGTCGTCGGTCGAGGAGCCTACAAGCTTAGAGGACTCGATGGTCGGGAAATACACAACAGCTGGAATGCTCTACATCTAAAACAGTACAATTTCTAAACTTAGTCTCAAATTATTTCATTATTCTATTTTTTGACACATTGTTACTAATCGACCCAGGAAGAGCAATGATGACAACTTAGTGCAACTAAGTGCAATACTGAGCTCACAAACATCTTTTACAACGCTGTCAATTTCGACAAACACTCTTTATTTTTGGATATCAAGTTTCGACGACCACAAAAGTATCGACACCAATATCTGGTGGATGATTCAGAGGTATCGACGTCAAACTCCCAATCAACTCATTTGACAATCGCATATTAAGAGTGGGGGAATAACACTGGGGGTAGTCGACTATCAAACGCATGTACGCGAAACTTTTATATAAAAAGGTCTTGTCGACCATCGAACGCTTGTAAGCGATTTTCCATGTAAAAAGGTCTTGTCGACCGTATATAACGGATGTACGCGAACTTTTCTGTAAAAAGGTCTTGTCGACCGTATACAACGCATGTACGTGAATTTTTCTGTAAAAAGGTCTTGTCGACCGTATACAACGCATGTACGCGAATTTTTCTGAAGAAAGGTCTTGTCGACCATATACAACGCATGTACGCATATCGGAATTTCTCCGAGTAAATAAAAAGTATCTTTTTTCGACTATTTCTTTACGCGAAACGTTCCTAGCAACCCTTCACGAATATTACAACCCTCAATAAACGCGTGTAAGAGATCTCCATACGACAGTCGACGTCGTTCGACTTACGAATGTGCATGAGTTTACAGGCTTATTACATTCAAAATTAAATTTTTTTTACGATTGAGCATAAGTTTACAGCCTTATCTTATTCGTTTCACGTCGTTCGACTTACGATTGATCATGAGTTTTTCAGACATCTCACTCAAGCTATAACTTACCATTGTGTAAACCCCATTATTTGATGGTCGTACGTTCTATTTTCACAATATCGGATCAAAGTAAACAAAAGAAAGTCGATCCATTCAAATAAACAAATATTCTTTTACAAAGCAAGGTCGATCAAGATTATCCAACGTTACAAAATAAAAAAAAATTTCAGGGAGCATCACTAGGAGGAGGAACGACAGTAACAGCAGCATTCTCTTCATTGTTGTCAGGGCATTCATTAGTCCCAAGGCTCTTGTCGATATCCACAGCATCTTCTCCAGCAAGGGATTCTTCGAGCTTCAGACGCTCCATCTCCTCGTAGAGGTCAATTTCCTTTTTCATGTGTTGAGGATCCCATTGGACGCCCGACAAGAACTCTTTAAAAAGCTCCGCCCTAGCCTTGCAAACAGTTTCCACCGCTATCGACAAAGCCCGCTCCTTTAGAGCCTCGACCGTTTTTTCTTGTTGACCAGCTGCCTCTTTAAACTTTGTCACCTCGGCCTGGTGTCGGTCCCTTTCATTCTTTAACTCCTCCTCCAGGGCCATTTTTTGGTGCTCCATTACACTCTTCTCCTTGGAGAGCTTCGCATTTTCTGCCTTAAGAGCGTCGGCCGCCTTACGATGCATCACGCTCTTGTCATTTATGGCCTAATATCGACCATGTAGATGTAGCGTCGCCTGGTAGGCCTACATAAACGAAATATCGAATCGTCAAAGAATACATGAGAGAATACCAGTGAAAACAAAAATCTTTCTACCTGGAAATTCGATAGCAGCAAAGTATCAAAAACTTCTTCCGTCTTGACGTTCTTCAAGTGCAAGTCGTCGTGAGCAAGAGTGAAGTCGTCCGACCTCCTCAAAAATCCTGCAGGATCCTTGAATGATGAGAGCCCAGAAGCAAGGAGCTTCATTGGAGAATCAGGCTCAAAAACTTCCTCAGCCAACTTTTCTTTTGAGTTGGTCGCTGCTTTCTTCTGTCAATCGACAACAGAAGTCCTTTTTTGCCTCTTTGTCAGCGGACTCCTTTCTGGCGACGAATCTAGGATTTGGTCCGCTGCGGCTGAAATGCCTTCCATCGACTTCCCTGCAAGCCGTTTCTGTTTGGCTTGAGATGCCTCCCGTTTCCTGGTAATTTCATCTCTAAAACGCCTTATGGTCTCAGCATTGTCAGGAACGTTAATTTTTGCGCTCGCCATCGTCGTCACTGCGAAACGACGTTCAACATCAGTTAGAGGCGGTAAAAAACTCAAATTGTACTGAAGAATCTCAAAACTCCTTCTAATCCATATGTACGACAGAAAATCCTTCACATGAGGATAGGGTCCGCGCGACCTATTTAGTGTCGACCACCTCCACAGTCGACTTGGCCTAAAATTACCTTCCGTAAGCAAATTACTAACACTCCTTTGGTTATCAGGGATCTCTAATAAAGCCCTGGTACGCTCAGGTGCAACTTCGCACGACGGAGGTTTTACCGTCCCCTTGATTTCTGCAAAGACAATGAAATGATCAAAACAAGCAACTCACAAAGAACACATACTAGTATATCAATCGATAGTTTACGAAACTTACCATATCGATTCCAGATCCGTCGATATTGATACTCCTCCTCACCTCTCCTCTCCTCCCCTCCATGGGCCATCGACCGGAGGCCCCTTCACGAAAAAGAACGTATATTTCCAAAGTCTATCGTTCGACTTAGTGTCGATAATGAGTTCCTTCTTTTTATTTCGAGGCACTAACGAGTAACGACCAGTGTCGATTAGATGCTCTTTAAGATAATAATTATGGAGGAGGCACCCCAATCCGAATTGTACATTATGTCTCTCACTTAATATTCCTAGACCCAACAGTATTCTCTAGGTGTTGGACATCAACTGACCAGGAGCTAGATCATAGTACAACAACATTCGTCGAACGAGCTGAGGGACAGGAAATCTAAAACCTAAATGGAGGGTGTACTCATAAAAACACGTCCACCCTGGAATATCCCAATCAGCACGTTCATGTTCCCTTGGCGCACGTAATTCAACGTCGTTAGGAATACCGTAAATCATCCTTATGCTAGGCAACATATCTTCTGTGATCAAGCTCGCCGGACTCTCTCTCAATATACCTAAAGGTCGACTAGATGTCGACACCTCAGGAACCTCAATATATTCTGGTTCGACAGCTGACGCGATAGCATACATATAGCCCAGCTCTAGCATATCCCTAGCATTTATAGGGACAGTCGTCGACGGACCTTCAACTGTGACTCGTCGATCGACGTCTCGAGTCCTACTATCGACTCCATCATCATCAGCTCGAATCCTATTATCGACTCCTCCATCATCATCACTGGGAGTCCAGTTAATTTCCAAGTCTGAGATTGTGTCGTCGTTCGACATCGTATCTCCAAAATCTGACAGATGCAGAAAATGCACAAGTCAGACAAAAGCTGAACGCTACAAGCACAACCTAAGGATTTTTGACCAAAAATCTAAGGTTGGGTTTCCTAACCTCTACTTGAAAGCCAACCTATATCCTAAGATGAGGAATCTACCTACTGTCGATGGCTTCCAGATTCTAAACGACTGCTCTCAGCACAACGACATACGCAAATACAGAAACAACACTTCGCAAGCAAAACCAACTTGATATGAATCAAAACCTCAAAATTCAACAAAAAAGAACATGCGAAAGAACTTCACGCAAACATAAAATATACATTTCTACTTGGAGATTGTTCTATTTCACACAAGGAAAAATATTTCACACAAGGAAAAATATAAAAAATTTTTTACCAACCTGAAAGATTCGTGAAAGAGAGGTTGTGAAAGAATCCTACGATCCGTGAGAGAAACCTACGATCAAGTTTCAACGAAGAAATCGAAGAGAGCAAACGAAGAAGTTGGAGAGCTGCTCTGATAGATGCTTGCAAAATAAGTGTTTGCAAAATAAGTGAAATAACCAGTTGCAAGCGAGAAATGGAACGGTTTGGGATTTTATAAAACCCAAGTAACCCTAGTGCCACGTGTCGACACCCCTTCAACTGCCGGTTAACCCAAGCAAACCGCACCGGTTAACCCAGGTAAACGATGTGAGTTTAAATTTCAAAAAGTCACATTGAACTCTGCGAGTGAAAATTAATGCAGCTGACGCCAGCATGGAAAATTTAAACGCCTCCATCATATCAATTCGTCGTCAATGATTGCAAAAAGACTATCGTCTAACGACAAACGACAACTCGTCATCGACGACATGACGTCATTCGTTCAATACAGTTTGGCAAAAAAAAAAATGTATAAGATACTGATCCTATTCGACATAGTCGGGCGACGACTGTGGTCAGTTCAAACGAAAAATCACTATCGATTCCACTTAACATGGAGTTCGTTCGACATCGGTCGATTCAGCGAAAATCACTCTCCAAATCAATATTCTTTAGAGAGTGGGGGGCAAACTGTAGTAGCCAAAAATGGCTCACTGGCCCAGCCCAACAAAGTATAAACCCATTTTTTACAATAAGTCCCATTTAAGCCCATTGTATTGGGTCGACACAAACCCATTGCGTTGGGGCGACCCAACACTGATGACAGGAAAGGCTACCGTTAGAAGACTTGTTCAAAATATCAGTTACCAAAAAGCTTAGTAACCACTGATAACTGCCCATTTGAGAGGATCTTGCTCCTGAGATCACGCCCGTAATCAATGTGGACAAAGTGAACGTTGGGGCTATGCCTTCTACTATAAAAGGGAAGCTCATTCACTTGGAAGTCTCTCGCCTTCCTAACTAAAGCTCAAAAACAGCGTATTGAAACTCTGCCTCAAAGAAGATTCGAGCCACCGGAAATCAACTATCAACATCATTACGATTTATCGCTCAGCCCAAGCGCACATAAGGCTATAATCCTGCCATCACCATCTCATTCCTTATACCTCATATCTGTATTCTAAAGTTCTTTTGCAGGTATTTCGAAGTTCAAACGACCATCTACAAACATCAGTCGACGTCAACCAATCAGCTTCCAACCCAGTTGCTTTGGGCCTAATTCAACCCGACCCGTTTGACTTACCAAGTCGTTCGACCACCCACAGGGGTCAAGTTTTACGACCTAAATCACTTAATATATAAATTTCTTCTTCATTATTTGTACCACATATATACTAATTTACACAAGGATTATGCTTTATTTTATTGGTTTATATATATATAGTCAAATATTTATGCGTTGGTTTATTTGATATGATCAATAAATAACCTATTTATTATAAACGAATTTAGAATATACATACATATATATATATATAAAAGACAAGTAGAACAAAATTGAAATTCTTGTTTTGTGTTACAAGATGGATAAAAGTGATGATGCTTGCATTGATATCAAGTCCTTAGCAACTTGTTGGAGAGGTAAGTTGGAAAACTTGTATCCTTTATCTAAAGATTGTTGCATTTATCGAGTTCCTTCAAAATTGCGCTATTCAAAAGGAAGTCTAAGCACTCCACAAATAATCTCTATCAGCCCACTACACCTTGGTAGGGAAGAGCTCAAAGCTATGGAAGAGCATAAACTAAGATATTCATGACAGTTTCTTCAATGAACACAAGTAAGTTTGGAGGATTTTCTAGTATGTATCAAGAGCAAGGAAAACAAGTTGCGTAATTGTTATGCGGATACTCTCCTACTTGCAAGTCAGGACTTTGTGGAAATGATATTATTGGATGCTATTTTTCTTATTGAGTTTTTATTACTATTTAGTAATCGTAAATTTGTTACAAGTGGAGATCGTATATTTGGAAAACCATGGTTGATAATAGAGATAACGCATGACATCTGGTCCGTAGAAAATCAAATTCTCTTTTTCATTCTTGAAGGCTTGTTTGAGTTAGTCAAAACTAGAGAGCTTGATGAGTGTTACAATGGACTTTCCATTAGCAAACTTGTTTCTCCTTTCTACGACGATATATGTGATCTTCTTTTGATAGACAAGAGTTTGTTAGAAATCAACTTTTCTAGAGCAAAACATTTTGTTGATTTGATAAGACTTTGTATTGAGCCATCAGATCATTAGTCAAATATTAAAATTGAAACTATTAATACTCCAATCGTACCAACTATAACAGAACTTCACCGGGCCGGAGTCAAGTTTGAAGTTGGATCAAACAAGCTTTTATTTGACAAAAGGTTTGATAAGATTAAGGGGACTCTGGAAATTCCAAAGATGAGATTCTCAAACGACTCATTTTATTTCAAAAATCTCCAGATGTTTGAGGCATTACATTGCATGGCAAATCATGTAAATAACTATGCTATGTTCCTTGGTCTCCTTGTATGCTCTCCGAAAGATGCTGAATTATTAATTCAGAATGGAATTCTTGAAAATACAGAGAGCGTAGCTGCGTCGACCTTTTGTGGAGAAATTGGTAAACAAGCTACAGTGATGTAGAATAGATTCTATTATAAAGGTCATGCAAGAGATCTAAACGCTTACTACAAATCTCCATGGCACAAGTTGAATGCAAACTTGAAGCAAAATTATTTCAACACTCCATGGGCATCCATCTCTATCAATGCAGCCGTTCTTCTCCTTCTACTCACTATCACACAAACTGTTTGTTCTATTATTGCACTCTAGTTATCACTACGTATGTTGTCTCTTGTCTAGCTAGCTTGTCTAGTTCCACATGTTTATTTTTTTTAACTTGGCAGAATAACCACACACATGTGGATTCGTTACAATTATTATTTGCGCATTGGTATTTAATTGGATGAATAAAAAGCAAAAGTCAGTGTGTCATTATATATACTTCTAAACTTTTTCTAAATTCGTTTTTGATAGTTATCTCACACTCAATCAAATGTATGACTCTTGTTTATTCCTAACTCAAATCCTAAAATTTATTGGTAACAGTCTGTTTGTTTGTTTGTTGAGGAAAAGATTGATTATTTACTTATTACTGTTTGTTTGTTTGTTCTTTTATATTAGTTTTAGCCGTTTATGAAAATTTCACTTGTCATCACGAACTACAGCATGCATTTTTACAAACATCTAAACTTGTGTTTGTTTGGAGTCTCGATCTAGTTTAATTTTTTTAATTTTTAGAGTGCTCATCTAAATGTCGCCGTATTGAGCTTCTTTTTTTTGCTCATATTTTGTTTTCTTTGACGTTAAACCAATAATAATAAGGGTGCGGACATTGCCACCTATAAATATAATAAACACACTCATATTTATAAGTACAACCATGTCTAAAATTTAAAATTAAATCGTTACTATAAACACTCATTTTAATACCAATAATACCCTTATTTAAATGAATGTATTCATTTTAATACATTTTATTTATAAACTATCTTAAGTTATTAATGCAGCCAATTTCACAAATAATAAATTCTTAAGTTCTCTAGACTCAAAAACACAAATAAAAACAAAACTAATCTTTTGATATAATGCAAGGCTTGATTTTGTAAATGCATGAGAACTCAATAAGCAAAAATAAAAAAAATAAATAAATAAATAAAAAAGGAAAAGAAAAATATAATAAAAAAAGTTGCAATGAAGAGATGGAGTTATTTTATTTTTATTTTTAAAAAAAGAGTTTTTCTGTTTTTTTTAAAAAAAAAAAAAAAAGAGTTTTTCTAAGTTTTTAGATAATATATATATATATATATATAATCAAAAAATTCACATCAATTTTAAACCAAAAACAAAAAAAAAAAAAAAATTCTTCTCGGTATCACTTTCAAAAATCCCAAGATAATTCATATATATATATATAGGATCATCTCTTGCGTCTTATGTTATTCAACAAGAAAAACTCAGGATATGATTTAGGCCCCATTTGATTTTTTGTCTGAAGACTGAATAGTGTTAATGTTACTGAAGATTGAATAGTAACTGAAAACTGAAAACTGAATATAAGTGATAAGTTGTTTATTTTTTTAAGTTATAAATATCTATATGCCCTTCTAACTATTATTTATTATATATTTACATTTTAATATATTACAGACAACTCTAACATATAAATTAATTCTAAAATAAATTTATTTAGCTATTAATAATATTTCAAATTTATATTATTGTATAGAATATAATTATTACTAAGCTCTTAGCTAGTGACATTATAAAACTAATGGGCTACTTCATGTGTATATTACGAACAAAATGAAGTTCATCAATATGTTCTTATTAGCAATCTACTTGATGTGAATAATTTATTCTTTAATTGGCTTGGAATAAACTTGGATAATTATATAATTTATAAATTTCATGTAAAAAAAATATTATAGAACAAGTGGTTAGTTTTGGAAATAGATTAGATTAGTGATTATGGTTTTGGAAGTAAAACTTTGCATTAAATTCTACTGGATTTATGTTAAGTGAAAAGTAAAAATTTGTCATTTTTCAAAACATGTGGTTTTAGGGGTTCATTAAGTGGTTTTAAAACTTAAAAAATCAAACAAATTGACTGAATGAAACAAATTAAAGGGGGTGTATTCAATTAGGATTCTTGAGGACATTTAAAGACATTATAAATCCTGGTGTATTCAATTTGGACATTTAAAGACTTTAAAAGAGTTCATATGAATCCAGTGGTATTCAATTAGGATTTATATGAACTTTTAAAGAATCATTCCAAATCCAGGTGTATTGAATTGAGACTTTAAAAATGTCTACAAGAATCAAGGTGTATTCAATTAGGACTGGATTTTAAAGGATTTTCTTAAATCATAGATTTTGATGGATTTTGGTGGACTTGATGGTGAAAGATATAAATATCAAATGTCATAACATGTCCAGCCTTCTCCCCAAAGATTTTGGTGGATTTTGCTTTCCCTCTCTCTTTCAAATCAGAAACGAAAAGCACTAATATGTAAAAATTAAAAAAAAAAACCGATGCATGTGAGAATAATAAGCTTCCATCCCCAGTATGTTTTGTGAATTAAAAAGGAAAAAAAAAATGCACATAATTATATATGTGAGAATATGTTGCAGTCACATAATTATATACAGTATAACAAATACAAAACTCACTATGTGCCAGAATTGCACAAAACAACACCAAATTAATCTGTAGAGCCTTCAATCAAACACCAAAATGCTCACTCTTTATTAGATTTTTTTTTTTTTTTTTTTGTTGTTGTTTTTTTTTTTTGTTTTGAAAAACTCTTTATTAGCATTTTATTGTAAAGAAAAATAATTCATCTACACTTCATGCAAGCAGTGCCTTTACGCAGATAAGCCTTAGCCAATTTTGGGTTTAATTCAATCGCTTTGTTTGCATCAGCAACAACCTCAGACTATATATATACACAAATATAGATTGACTGGTGTATCAAATTTTGCTCATTCTAACTTCAAAGGTTTTTTTTGATAATTAGCTATAGCTTACTATTGATAAGTCAGAGATAACAAATTCATGAAAGCCTTAGCCAATTTTGGATTCAATTCAATCGCTTTGTTTTCATCAGCAACAACCTCAAAATATATATATATACACAAATATAGATTGACTGGTGTATCAAATTTTGCTCATTCCTACTTCAAAGGTTTTTTTTTTGATAATTAGCTATAATTAGCTTACAATTGATATATAAGTTAGAGATAACAAATCCATGA
Source organism: Acer yangbiense (assembly GCA_008009225.1). NCBI lineage: Eukaryota > Viridiplantae > Streptophyta > Magnoliopsida > Sapindales > Sapindaceae > Acer > Acer yangbiense. Next base: position 8,122,218 of record CM017763.1, on the reverse strand, counting down.
AAATCCTTGGATGTCTAAACAAATCCATAAAAGTCTGAGATAGATGTCTAAACAAATCCATAAAAGTTTGAGATGGATGTCTAAACAAATCAATGAAAGTCCATGTGGATTTATAAAAGTATGTAGAAATCCATGAAAATCTATCACTTAAAAAATGTCTTTAAATGTCTTCAAGAATCCTAATTAATCCTAATTGAATACACCCCCCTAAGTACCATTCAGTGTTAAGTGGAAAAATCAAACAGGGCCTTAGTGCTAATTATTTCTAAATTAGGGTTTATCCTACGTTTTTTTTTTAATAAGGAGATATAGTATAAGATATGGGTGTAATTAATGGGTGTACATGGTATTTGATTTATTTTTAATTAAACTAATTTGTCCTTATTGGTAAATTTCTATTGATATATTTTTGTAATTAAAATTTTTATTAAAATATGGGTGTGCTTATCATATTTATATATGGGTGACAATATCGGCACCCTAATAATAGTAAAGATTATGCAGTTTATGCTAAACCAATTTAAATTTGTGACACATGTAAATGCATCCAAATCTCAACCATCGAATTAAAAGCACATAAATGGTTGAAATGATTTTTTTTTTTTTTTACACTATCTATCTATCCAACTGTTAAGACCATGTATTTCTTTAAAGTTTTTTGTCATTGATAAGATTCGAGACATTGAACTTGAGAGTTATTTGTCCAAGCCTCAAACTCGTCCATCTAGCAGCAAAGCTATGCCCCCGAGGGCAAAATGGTTGAAATGTTGAACTCACAAATTTAAGTTGATTTAGTTTAACCCTAATAATAATAATAATAATAATAATAATTTTTAAGAAATTAAATTTAGATTTGTTGAGGCTTTTAACAGTCACCGTTAATATTAAAACCAATAAAATGATGCCACGTCATTGACTAGATAACGTACTCTGACGAGGCATTGTAGGAGAGGGGCCAAACGACGTCGTTTGTGAATAACATTTTTCTTAACCCTGTTATTAACGGTTTGTTCATTTTTCTCGAGAACCAAACGGAAATTGTTTTACGCAGAAATAGAATGTACTCGGCGGCGGTCAGCTCGCAGCTCCAAGGAGTTCCGCCGGTGACCGAAAATCTAACTCCGATTTAATTTGAAGCTCCACGCGAAGGAATTGTTGTCTCTTCGATCGTTGGTTGATTCTGTTATGAATTCGATTGAAAGCTTTACTGATTTTGGTTCTTTGTATGAGGTTTGGTTGTTTAATTTGTTCGTGTCTACTTTTCGAAACCAAGTTTGAAACTTTCATCTTCTGTATTTTATTGTTGTGTTGGAAATATTTGTGTTTGGTATTAGAAAATTAGAACTTTTGAGTTCAATTACAGATTTTGAATTGGTATTGAAAAGAAACTCGGAGGTTTGGAAGTGGAATTATTGACTTATTTCGCAAGATAAATCGAAAAATTCAAGTAGGATTGTGCCCTTGAGAGGTTTTGAGTATAGATTGTTGGGGATAATCCTCTAGAACGATGAATGCGGAAACGCCGTGCTTAATATACGCCCATAACTCATAGCAAATAATAACGTCAATAAGCAGAAAAATAGATGAGAGAGAATAAAACAATCACAACACAAGATATACGTGGAAAACCCAAAATGGGTAAAAAACCACGGGCCGTCAGGACGACAGAGAAAGTTCCACTATATGATAAATTGTTACAACCATATACTCCAGGATTCTCTCTCACACCTAACTCCAAACCACACTCATAAGATCCTCACCAAGAACCCCACAATATCCCCTAGGTCTCCCCTAAATATCACCCACGGATCTCTAACTTGATCTACCGATATTCCCTTGGATCCCTCATCGGATATTCCCATTGGGTCTCCCCGGATCTCACTCACACTCTCTGATGTTTACATGGTGTTCTTTTCTCCACACAACTAAACCTAATTACAAGGTTCTATTTATACTAGTTACATGGAGTATAATATAAAAGGAAATCCTACTCCTAAACATACAAGACTTACTTGTTTCACATAAATACTATTTCCTTTTATGACAAGTCTTCTTGTAAGGAGTAAATCCTTTTCCTTCAAGCACAAGAACTTCCAGAAACAAACTACTTTCTTTTCCATTGAAGATTTCCTGTTTCACGTATGCTTATTATTGACTACGATTCGGGTCACGGTTGTACACCCGCTTCCTAAACCGTTACAAGTCACCTTAAATTACATCACTCAGAAAACCACGATCCATACGATGAAACAAACCATTTATTCAGTTCTTCATGATCTTCAAACCTCCCTAAAACACCGCCTTCAACTTCCAAATGTTATCCCACGTCTTCTAGGAAGTACCACATCAGTTGAGTCTTGTTTGGTTCACATCGGGTTCGCTTAAGAATACAAGTCAAAACCTAACATAGATTAGCTGAGTTAATGATTTCCATAAGTGAATTTATTGGATTCCCATTTGTCTACTAAATTTTCTTTTATTCTATTTGGTGATCGTGGAATCAATATGATGTTTGTTCTACCTTTTCTTTTACAGTATTCGATTGATAGATCCGAAAGTTCAATGCAAGAAGAAGGCTATGGTTCTCTTTGTGAAGATGATCATCTCATGTGCATTGCAAGTAAGTGGGATTTAAGTTGTGTTAAGAATTTCATTAATGGAAGTTAATGCCTCCAATGTTAGATTTTTCTGTCATTCTTTTCGATATAATTACAAGTCAAGAACTAGCTTATCCTGTGATCTGAACTGGGAATTCAAGAAATAACCTACTGCTTGATGGCTTCAATCAAAATATAATCATATATAACCATGAGAGATTAGTAAAATTTAGACAAATGAACAAACACATACTGCTGTATATAAAACTGAACACACGGGTTTGAAGGAAGAATATTTCATGTGTTAAATATCCATGTTGATTATCTTCCTAATAAAAAATTATGTTTTGATTGTGTATGATAGCTATAAGCCATGTCCATATCAACCTTGGCCTTGGATGCCAATTAAGGTAACATTGCTTAGCTGTTAATTGAATATCATTGAAAATATTTTAATCCATTAAATTTTGGTTAATTATATATTTATTCTCTATTTACACTAGAGAATAATAATATACTCCAAAATATACTCCAAAATATATGTTTATAATAATACACTAATGGTTGAGAAATTGTTCTATGTAATCGTTTGACCCAGTTCAAAGGACAAGATAACTGAAGATTATAAACGGCTTCCAACACTAAAAGTAACACATTGGGCAGCTCATCATTAACGTATTTGTAATATATTGAAAGTTGGCAAAAACTATCTCATTAGGAAATGCTCCTAACAATGCAAGATATGTATTTGCACAGCATGAAGCTGGGCGTTTTCTTCTTGGCTACTTGCTTGGTGTTCTTCCAAAAGGCTTACAAGGCACCAAGCATAGAAGCTCTGAGGCAGGGGAAGTTCGCTGCAGCAAGAGAGTAGAGTTTATGGGTTTTCGAGTTCTTTAAAAGAAGTAATCTGTTTTCTTTTACTTTGTTTCGTTCAACAGCTTTGGAATGTCTTTGCAAAGTTGTGACTGCAGATTTGAACTCCAGTGTATATATAGACTGTCCCTGCATGCGGTTGCCATTCCAAGGATGTTAAAGAAAGATACCGGTCAACTAGATGATAGGGTAAGACACCTCCTCTCTGTTCCAGCGTAAATGAAAAAGCTGCTGCCAGTTACTTATATAGCACAAGTTTGCATTTATCACAACATGGTTTTTTCAGTTTGGGTTTGTATGTGCTAAAATTCACTGCATTGTTTTTGATCAAGTACTGTTTTAGCTAATTTACAAAATCATAAGGAATTTGAAATAAAAAGTGGTTGCATGCTGCATTCTCAAAACTACGTTGACAATATTTACTGTATCAAGCGTTAGAATCACGTTCATTAACATTGAAATGGTTAATGAGTTCTCAACCTTGTTGCTATACGTGTTACCAAAATCTGTTCTCTACTATCACATGAAGTTAGATTCACCTTGGTATTACAATTCATTTGCATACAAGTATTCTCCTTGAAAATTGAGGTTGAAATTTGACTCCTTTGCTTTAAAATTTCAATTCAGTCTCATGTCAATCAAGAGTTTTGAAATTTAACTTCTAATTGCTTTAAAGTAGCATTACTAACAATAACTTTTTTCTCTATCATAACTTTTTTCTCTAGCATTACGAACAATAACTTTTGAATTACCTATCTAGAGATACAAAGCACTACTCACCAATCAATAAAGACTAGCAGAAGACAAGGCAATGGAGAAACATCTGACCCACATCAAAGGGAAATATCGGTCCTAGATTCATAACATCTTTCACGTTAGCCTCTTGAAGCGACACATCGGTCTGGTGCCTCCCTCCAGCATGTCCCCAACTTCCCCCAGTTTTGGATACTTCCACAACCTGAGTCCATCTAGGATAGGCGCGTCATCCGTAAAGGGAAATATCTGCCAAAATCTGAAATACTCGTCAAATAGGTGGGAGCACCAATCGAAGATGCTACCTTGGAAAATTGTTGGCGGTTTTCTCACATTTATCCTACTTTCGTCCTTGAGGACAAGGACAGTCCAGGTGGGGTGGCTTGATGTGTTCAAGACACCATACAAGCCATGCAGTGTGCACTGTGGTAAAGCAAGTAACAATTCCTTCATCGTGCAAATCATCGTGGCCATGTCATTGAAGACCAAGTCAGTAGTTGTAGTGTTAATTAGGAAAGAATAACAAAGTGCCACTAGGCACGTAGTGCAGTCATGGATGTATAGGTTGTGTGTTTGTGGCCTATAAATAGCCAAAAGCATTATCATAATAATATATAGAAATTAAACATCCAATTACCCTCTTATTTTCAATTCTATTCTCTACATTTCGTTGAACACTGAATAAATCTGTTGTTATTATTTCAAAAACCACAATCTGGATTGAACCTGCAGCAAGATAATGTAAATAAACCAGAAAACAAAACGTTAGAAATCAAAGGAACCGAGGCCCGTGTTTCACACGGTGTCCTTAAGACGATTTCGCCGTATATTACACAGTATGTGTTAGCGATCGTCTCCCAGGATACAACGGTTCGACAGTGGAGCAAACCACTTTCAGCAAACTCAAATATTCGGGATCAAACTTACCAAAGAACTGAAGAAGGAGAAGAAGAATTACGGCTGCTGCTACTGTGTAATTCAGGATTAAAATAATGAACAGACTACCTAGGGTTTTATAGATAATAATGAACCACTAGGGTTTCGGGATTAATGTGGAATTTCCTTGGTTAATACGTTTTTGATTTTAATAAGGAAATCCAATTAATTAGAGAATAATTTCCGTTTGAAGAGATTTATTTCTAATTAAAACCGATTCTTTATTCTTAGTGATCAAGTAAGAAATCAGAATCCAACCAATTAATTCTTTCCTTATCAAAAACGTTGACTTAGGGAAGTGGCAAAAAGTCAACTGGACTCTCACGGTCCAATCGGAGCGGCATTCGTGTACGCAGGTCGTGCATTCGAAGGTTCAAGGTCCAAGATTTGCACCCCCCCCCCCCCCCCCTCTGCGCGCGAGAGAGAGCCTCTATGCCACACACTGTTGATACTTCATATCACACATTCACTTATATACTACACATAAGTGACTTCCCTAAGCAATGTGGGATTCACTTTGATCCCTACACAATGGGTTCACTTTGAAACTCAATTTCTCATTCACCCATTAACCATTTTGTGAATTTGAGTATATCATTTCGAAGCTCTCACGGAGGAGAATTCGAATCCATTTTAATCTTCCATTTTCGTGGAATTAATCATACCCAAATAATGCTCTCAAATCATGAGTTTGTCACAAAATTTCCAACAATCCCCCACATGAATGAAATTGACCTAGGAGACACAAAAGATGATGTTTGGTAAGTTCAAACGGTCGAAACCTGCATAGGATAGGTAGGTGTTACCCTTTGAACCTTCCCTTGTAAAGGTATGTTTACTTTACTGGCTGATCAGTAGATGTGATATCCCTAAACTGTTCTGCCGTTTTGTGTAAACGATCACACACCTCACACAGGTATCTTCCATACCCGATTTGGTTCTCATTGTTATGTTCGTTTTGGCCATGAACATACGCCTGGTTCTGTGAGAGTCTCTGGAGAATATAGCCCTTCACTATTCTCTTTTAGAAGCGGCACCACTTCTCTCTCACATAGGTGATTTCTTAATTAAGAGTAACCCGCATTACTCTGCTTGGATTTCCATAGCTTGGAATTTCAACACATAAGAATCATTAAAAACATAGTTTAGCCTTTTCCCTACGGGCATCACTGTTTCATCATAGGAATGGACTTGAGGGTAACCCCCACAGTGATCCAACTCAGTCTTACAACTTGGTTGTCCCATTGAACCTAGATCTTGGGATCTCCAGTCAACTAGGTTGGGTTTCCATTGTATTGACCTTTTATTTCATGGGCTTTAGTCCCATTCCTCTTGATGATGTCTCAACTAATTCTCTATTTAACCCTTTGGTTAGCGGATCCGCAATGTTATCTTTTGACCTTACATAGTCAATAGTGATAACCCCAGTTGAGATTAGTTGTCTAATGGTATTATGTCTTTATGTCTGGACTTCCCATTATACATGTTGCTCTGTGCCCTTCCTATTGCTGATTGACTATCACAGTGGATGCAAATCGCTGGCACAGGCTTTGGCCATTTTGGAATATCCTCTAAAAATTGGCGTAGCCATTCAGCCTCCTCACCACATTTATCTAATGCTATAAACTCAGATTCCATGGTGGATCTGGCTATACAGGTTTGTTTGGAGGATTTCTAGGATACTGCCGCACTTCCTAGTGTGAACACATACCCACTAGTGGATTTTGAATCTTTCATATCAGATATCCAGTTTGCATCGGTGTATCCTTCTAGGACAGCAGAATATATGGTATAATACAGTCCATGATTAAGAGTGAATCGTAAGTACTGCAGTACTTCAGTACTCTTACTATCCCTTTCCAGTGATCAGTTCCTGGATTACTCGTGTATCTGCTTAATTTGCTGACTGCATTAGCAATGTCTGGTCTTGTACAACTTGTTAAGTACATCAAACTTCCTATCACTCGAGAATATTCTAGTTGAGAGACGCTCACACCTTTATTCTTAGATAGGTGTAGATTTGTATCTACTGGTGTTCTAGAAATTCCAGAATCATTTTTGTTGAATTTCTCAAGAATCATGTCAATATAGTGTGATTGACTTAGTATGAGTCCGTTAGATGTCTTTGAGATTTTCATTCCCAACATTACATCAGCTGGTCCCATATCTTTCATATCAAATCTTGATTTCAACATATCCTTGGTAGATTTGATCATTTTATCATCACTACCAACAATGAGCATGTCATCAACGTAAAGACACACAATGACATAACCATTTTCTATGTCCTTGACATAAACACATTTGTCACATTCGTTGATTTTAAATCCATTTGACATCATAGCATTGTCAAATTTCTCATGCCATTGTTTTGGTGCTTGCTTTAAACCATATAAAGACTTCACCAATTTACAGACTTTCTTTCTTTGTCCTGGAGCAGAAAAACCCTCAAGTTGTTCCATATAAATCTCTTCATCTAGATCTCCATTTAAGAAAGCCGTTTTCACATCCATTTGATGTACTTCAAGATTTCGCAAAGCTGCGATTGCAAGTATCATCCTAATGGAGGTTATTCTCGTCACTGGAGAATATGTATCAAAGTAATCTAGACCTTCTCGTTGATTGTAACCTTTAATTACAAGTCTAGCCTTGTACTTATCAATTGATCCATCTGCTTTCATCTTTCTTTTGAAAATCCATTTGGATCCTAACGGTTTACATCCCGGAGGAAGATCCACTAATTCCCAAGTATGATTTTGAAGGATGGAATCAATTTCGCTCTTAATAGCCTCTTTCCATAAGAGTCCTTCTGAAGAGCTTACCGCTTCTTTGAAAGTTCGAGGTTCACCTTCTAGCAAGTAGGTCATAAAATCTGGACCAAAAGACGTTTCCGTCCTTGCTCTTTTGCTACGTCTAGGTTCATCCTCTACCTCATTTTCTTGTTCTTGGTCTTCACAGCTATCAGCATGTATTCGTTTTGACGAACTTGCTTCATCATTGGATTTACATGGAAATACATGTTCAAAGAACGTTGCATTTCTAGATTCCATTGTCGTGTTTTTGTGTATATCTGGTATGTCAGATTTATAGACCAAGAAACGATGAGCACTACTGTTTTGTGCATATCCAATGAAAATACAGTCAACAGTTTTCGGACCTATTTTCACCTTCTTAGGTAAAGGTACGGCCACTTTGGCAAGACACCCCCACATTCGTAAGAATTTGTAGGAAGGCTTTCTTCATTTCCATAGTTCATATGTGGTCTTGTCTTCTTTCTTTCGGGGTACCTTATTTAAAAGGTAATTGCTAGACAATATAGCGTCACCCCACATGTTCTGAGGCAATCCAGAACTTATCAGCATTGCATTCATCATCTCTTTCAAAGTACGATTTTTACGTTCTGCAATGCCATTTTGCTGAGGGGAATATGGTGCAGTGGTTTGGTGTATGATTCCATGTTGTGCACAGAATTCACCAAACGGTGCTACATACTCACCACCTCGGTCACTTCTTAGTGCCTTGATTTTCTTGTTGAGTTGATTTTCAACTTCAGTTTTATAGAGACTAAACTTCTCTATAGCTTCATCTTTGTTTTTCAACAAGTATACATAGCAGTATTTGGTGCTATCATCTATAAACGTGATGAAGTATTTGTTACCACCTCTTGTTTGAACAAATTTTAAGTCACATATATCTGTGTGAATTAAATCAAGAGGTTCAGATTTTCTTTCAATAGTTTGAAATGATGACCTTGTTAGTTTTGCTTCAACGCAAATTTCACACTTATGTTTAGGATCAATATTAAACGTGGGAATATGATTTAAGTTAATTAATCTACGTAAAGTATCATAATTAACGTGTCCTAGTCTACCATGCCATAAATTGGAAGACTCAAGCAAATAAACTGAAGAATTATCTTTATTGATAGTTCGTTTAACAACAGATACATTGAGCTTAAAAAGCCCTTCAGTTACATATCCCCTACCCAAATAAGTACCCTGCTTAGTCAAAACTACCTTGTTTGATTCAAACACCATCTTGAACCCATGCTGATTTAACAACGAACCGGACACCAAGTTCTTGCGAATTTCAGGTACATACAGCACATTGTTCAAGCTCAGGGTTATACCAGAGGTCATCTTGAGAACGACTTGCCCATGTCCCTTGACGTCAGATGTGGCTGAGTTGCCCATATATAGCTTCTCCCCATTCGCCTCTTCTTCAAACGTATTGAACATCTCCCTGTCAGAGCATATATGGCGAGTGGCTCCAGTATCCAACCACCACTCCCTTGGATTTGACCCGACCAGGTTTGCTTCTGTCACAACTGCAGAGAGATTGATCTCGGATACATCTTTTGAGATCCCAGCAACCACGTTTACCTCGTGATTCTTCTTCTTCTTCTTCTTTGGCAACCTGCACTCAGAAGATCTGTGACCCAGCTTGTCACAGTTGAAGCACTTCCCTCGGAATTTTGGCTTCTTAGAGACTCCTCCGTTTGGACTCAGTTTGGATCCTTTTCCAGGCTTGTTCTTCTTTTGTTTAGAACTTTGCCCATGCTCAACTACATTGATCTTTCCTTCAGGCACATTGACATCTTTCTTGTCATATTTCCTGTGATCTTCTTCAATACGAAGCTTGAGAATTAGATCCTCGATCTTCATCTCCCTTCGCTTGTGTTTGAGATAGTTCTTGAAATCCTTCCATGAAGGAGGAAGCTTCTCAATGATTGCAGCCACCTGGAAGGTTTCACTCAGGGTCATCCCTTCGGCATGTATCTCATGCAGAATCACCTGTAGTGCTTGGACTTGACTCATAACTGTCTTGGAGTCCCCCATCTTGTAATCAAGAAACCGGCCCACTACAAACTTCTTCGAACCAGCGTCCTCAGTTTTGTATTTCCGGTCTAATGACTCCCACAGTTCTTTGGCTGTTTTCTTTGAAGAATAGACGCTATATAGCGAATCTGATAGCCCGTTCATTATGTAATTGCGGCACAGGAAATCCGAGTGGTTCCATGCATCAATAGCATTCCATATCTGAACATCTCGCTCTTCACCACTATTAGGTTTGGGAGCATCTTCAGTCAAGAACCTGCCAAGGTTCAGCGTGGTCAGATAAAACAACATCTTTTGCTACCACCGCTTAAAGTTTGGTCCACTGAACTTATCAGGTTTCTCCATATGATTCATTGGTAATGGTACCGAATTCATGTAGGGATTTGCCATAGGAACATTTCCTTGACTCATGTATTGGCTCATCACCGGATCAGGCATGTTTCTCACGAAGGAGTTGATGGCCGGAGTCGCTGAGGCCACAGTAGGCAACGCTACAGGCACCTCGCCCACAAGCACAGAGTTCACAGCCGAAGCACCCACAGTTGGATTTACGTTCGGAGTCTCTATTGGAACACTCGAGTTCACATTAGAGGTATTCGCCATAATATCTGAAACAAAAATAAGATTGTTTTTAGAGTGACGAATATAATATCGCTGATATCAATCAAACGATAAAGCAATGAATCAAACAGATTCTAGATTTATAAGAGAAATCACAGTGAATCAAACGATTTGAGATTTCGAAACAGAAAATATAACGAATCACAACGATTCCAGTTTTTCAGAAGAAATCACAATCAGTGTCTACACCTGTAGACCCGATTAGCCAAAACGAAATCAGTGCCTAAGATTAGACCCGATTTTTGAATATTAAACCAGTTAATGGTTTGAAATCAGTGTCTGAAACCAGACCTAATTTCCACAGTTATTTCAAGTTTATAAAACGAATTATATGGTGACGTTTTATAAAACAGAGTTTAATCACAAATCAAACAGAGGTTCAGAAACCAGAAGGTTTGAATAGAAGAAAAGAATGTTTTAAGAAAATCGTCTTAAGATTGTTGTTATTATTTCAAAAACCACAATCTGGATTGAACCTGCAGCAAGATAATGTAAATAAACCAGAAAACAAAACGTTAGAAATCAAAGGAACCGAGGCCCGTGTTTCACACGGTGTCCTTAAGACGATTTCGCCGTATATTACACCGTATGTGTTAGCGATCGTCTCCCAGGATACAACGGTTCGACAGTGGAGCAAACCACTTTCAGCGAACTCAAATATTCGGGATCAAACTCACCAAAGAACTGAAGAAGGAGAAGAAGAATTACGGCTGCTGCTACTGTGTAATTCAGGATTAAAATAATGAACAGACTACCTAGGGTTTTATAGATAATAATGAACCACTAGGGTTTCGGGATTAATGTGGAATTTCCTTGGTTAATACGTTTTTGATTTTAATAAGGAAATCCAATTAATTAGAGAATAATTTCTGTTTGAAGAGATTTATTTCTAATTAAAACCGATTCTTTATTCTTAGTGATTAAGTAAGAAATCAGAATCCAACCAATTAGTTCTTTCCTTATCAAAAACGTTGACTTAGGGAAGTGGCAAAAAGTCAACTGGACTCTCACGGTCCAATCGGAGCGGCATTCGTGTACGCAGGTCGCGCCCACACACGAGTCGTGCATTCGAAGGTTCGAGGTCCAAGATTTAAGTTGACACACACTGTTGATACTTCATATCACACATTCACTTATATACTACACATAAGTGACTTCCCTAAGCAATGTGGGATTCACTTTGATCCCTATACAATGGGTTCACTTTGAGACTCAATTTCTCATTCACCCATTAACCATTTTGTGAATTTGAGTATATCATTTTGAAGCTCTCACGGAGGAGAATTCGAATCCATTTTAATCTTCCATTTTCGTGGAATTAATCATACCCAAATAATGCTCTCAAATCTACCTCCGATTGATGTTGGAGGAGCCGGCCGATATCTCTATAAGGCATCGTTTGCTGTGTTAAAAATATTTGTGTTTGGTATCAGAAAATTACAACTTTTGAGTTCAATTACAGATTTTGAATTTCCATAAGAGAATTTATTGGATTACTCCCATTTGTCTACTAAATTTTCTTTTACAGGATTCGATTGATAGATTTGAAAGTTGGATGCAAGAATCACAAGATGAAGATGATCATTTCATTTCATGTGTTCATGCAAATGCAAGTAATTGGGATTTAAGTTGTGTTAAGAATTTCATTCAACTTATAAAAATTAAATAATAAAAAAATTGGAAGTTAATGCCTCCAATGCTTGATTTTTCTGTCATTCTTCAATAGATTACAATCAGAGTAGAGTGACATGGGAATTAATTATTTTGTCATGCCATAAGGGTTTGCAACGGATCAGATCCATTGGATTTACCATTATCCAAGATCCAATCGGATTGGACCGAAGATATTACAATTCGATCTGATCCAATTGTAAAAATACTTAGAATCGATCCAATGGATTGGATTTAAAACAATCTGAAATTAACAAAATTAAATTATTAATTCATATGGTACTTTAAATAAAATTAACAAACTAATAACTAACATAAAAATAATACATAATGGTACACTTTAAAGTTCAGAAAATCTAACAAATTATAAACATTGAACATAATTTCCAAACACAAACATGAATAAAATCATCAAAATTTTGAAATAAAAATATAATCATTTGTCATAACAAAATACGTAACACCCAAAATTTGCTCAACATTCATCTATATAACACAGACACACACCAAAAAAAAAAAAAAAAAATTGGCCCAATATAAATTATGGGTCTTATATTTTGACGGATCCGATGGATTTTCATATGAAAATTCAAGATCCAATCTGATCCAATGAATTTCATAATTTAGGATATAATATGATCCAATCACGTCCTTAAATCCTAGCCCTTGGTCTGTTGGAGAAATTCTCCCAGAGTTTGGAGCACAATAGACCGGAAGTAAAGATGATAGGCCAAACATTTATTTTAATATGCTTATTGGCATCAAAATAATTAATAGTTGTAACAATAGACTGGCCAAGAGCACAAATTAATCCAATAATGTCCATGAATGTATATGGCCATTCACTTGGCAAAGGAAAAACCTTCTTCCACCTCCAACCAACTTTTTCTTTCTTCCATTTATAAATAAGCTCAATAATGCATATAACTATGGCTGCAAATGATACAACATACCGATAAGTGCATATCGAGAATTATTTGAAAGTTGGTCGAGAATAGTCAATGCAACTTCTAGGGCAAAGTTGATGATTAAAAAGTCCACTCAACCTATACAAAAAAACAAAGGAAACATTTTAGTATTATAAAGACTATTAAAGATCCAGAAAGTTAATAAAAAATCGAATTCATTGTTTTAAGGATTATGTGTTTTGAAACAATAAATAAGATTCTTTTTATTTAACAGATTATGATATATATATATGTTTTAGCCTCCTTCTAACCTTTGCATTCCAGGAACCTTCTCTGATTTGTGACGCTATTGTCCTGATCAATGATATATATATGTTCTCCTGATCATTAACGCTATTGTCTTCTTCTATATCCGAGTAAGTAGTTGAATTTCCGGTACTAGGGGATCCAACGTTGGAATTGCTATCAATACTTCGCCTTGCGCTTTCTAACTGCAATTAATTATGAAACAACACAAAATTTACAAGAAAATTGATGTTGGAAGTTCTGAATCAAGCATTAGAATCACATTCATTAACATTCAAACAAGTTTTCCAGTATCAAATGAAGTTAGATTCACTTTTTTTTTGAAGAGACCCAAAACACAGTTTTGTGGTAGTTATATCAGTTTGATCTCACTCTCATGTCAATCAAGAATTTGACATTTTATACTTCATGATGATACAATTCAAGCAGGACTTCTTCTATCTGTGTGCTCTCATACCATGCTATGCAGGCCAATAGAAGTAACAACTAGATAGGCTTTCAGGCATGAACTTACATCTCTCAGCCCAATACCCATCATCTGTATAACAATTGCCTAATTTGATTTCTCGCAAAAATTGAATGAAACAAGACAAGACTATTCCCTTCCTTTCCCTACTATCTTTACCTATTATTTCATTTAACAATCCAAACATGATATACTTTTCTTTCCTTTTTCTCGTATTTCATCGAACACAACATAGTGTCAATGATTATGTGTTTAAAACAACAAATATTATTCTTTTTATTTAACAGAATATGATATATAATAATTATATATATATATATATATATATATATATATATATATTCCTTCTAAGTTCTAACCTCTGCACTCAAGGATTCTACTCTGATTTGTGAATTGTTCTCGTCATCATCAATGCTATCTTCTTCTATATCTAAGTAAGTATTCTCATGATCATTAATGCTATCTTCTTCGATAGCCAAGCAAGTATTATCATGATCATTAATACTATCTTCTTCGATATCCAAGCAAGTATTCTCGCGATCATTAATATCCAAATAAGTATTCTCGTGATCATTATTGGTTTCTTCTTCGATATCAACAATACTTTGCCTTTCACTTTCAACCTGCAATTAATAATGAAAAAACACAATTAATTATGAAACAACATAAATTTGACAAAATACTTTGTGGCATAAACTATGACAACATTTACTATGAAAATTGATGCTAGAAGTTCTGAATCAGAACATTCAAATATGTTCTCCAGTATCACCATCAAGATAGATTCACATTGCTATGAAGAGATCCCAATCATAACTCCAGGCAGACTTGTTCTAATTTGTGTAGTCTTATACCATAGGCTTTCAGGGACTCACAATACACAGTAAACTTTTTTCTCTGTCATAACATTCAATTGCAGACCTTTTCTTTCTTTAAAGAATTCAATTGCATACCTTGAACAACTTTTCATGTGTGATAGTAGTAGTAGCAGAGCATTTAGTATACGGTCACAAGAAAGCTGCCATGCTGACATAAACAAGGTTGCAGGTCTGGATTCACTTCTCAAGAGTGAAGCAGATGATGATGATGGGCTGCAATGAAGACTGTTATATCATTCTACATCACCACATCAAAGCCTGATCGAGACTAAAAGAAGCCATAGCACTGGAGAAACATATCTAATTGTGATAAAACTTAAATGCATTGATTGATTAATCACAAAACTGTTGCAGCAAGCAGCAAAAACCCATCAACTGTATATAACAACTGCCCATAAAAACCCCAACATTTACTAGCAAAACCATAACAACATCATCAAATGCAGCAACTTAAAACTCCTGAGACACCGAGACACCAACCGGAAACTGTAGTCCTCGGCCTCCCTGTGTAGTACCTCCAGTCGAACTCATCTTTCCACAGCCAAAAAAAATATACTCTATTTGTAAACGAAACACAGAGGACCTTGTGTTGCGATTTTATCAGGTTATTCATACATATATATAGGATTATCTCTTGCTTATTGGTGACAAAAAGGGCTGGGCCCAACCCGTTAGGCATGGTCTCCGACTGTAACGGGCCTGGCACAACCTGGCCCAAATCCATTCTAAGCCCAAGCTTGTTAGGGACATATGCCCCCTTACAGTGGCATGCGAGCTGGCGTGGTGGGAATTGAACTAGGGATCTGGACATCTGGTTAAGGGGGGAAATCTTGCATGGGACTACTACGTGGTGAGACAGTGAGACCGTTTAATGAGATTGCACAAAATTAGAATTTTATAATTTATTTTTATGTTCCCAAGATAAATTGTGCAATCTCATTGGACGGTTTTACAACTAGGAAATTGAGTGGATTAACCATTTCACTACAAATTCAACTTTGTTAAGCTATGAATATTTTAATATATATATATGATTTATTTTTATTTTTAAATTTAGTGTGTTAATAATTTAAAAGGGTTTATAAATAAAATGTATTAATATGAATATATTCATTTCAATAAGGTTACTATTGACATTATGATGGGTGCTTATAGTAATATTTATTTTGATAAATTTTAGATATAGGTATACTTATAAAAATGAATGTACTAATTAGTTTTATAAGTGGCAATATCCACACCGATATATTTTTTGTATTTTTTTATTTTAGTTGTTACCGGTTTGAACACTAAAAAAATATATTAAAAATATTAAAAACTTATTAAATGATATATATATTAAAACATGCATAACTTAAGAACCTTGGTTCGATTCTCAGACCACTCTTGCGTATTATGATATTCAACAAGAAAAACTCAAGATATGACCGAATGCTAATTATTTCTAAATTATGGTTTATAAGTTTTTTTTTTATTTTTAATATTTGTATATTTTTGTAATTAAAATTTTTATTAAAATATGGGTATACTTATAATATTTATGGGGGGTCATATTGACACCCTAATAATAATAAAGATTATGCAGTTTATGTTAAACCAATTTAAATTTGTGACACGTATGCTCTTGAAACCAATTTAAAACAAAAAGAAAAACCCCCACATTTACTAGCAAAACCCTAACAACATCATCATCATCAAAAGCATCAGAGCTTTAAAACTCCTGAGAAGCAAACCGGTGTATTGGATTGAGATTTTAATAGACAATTTTGAGGTGCAAGGATTTTATGGATTTGCAAGACTATTAGGATTATACTTTTGGGATTATTATGATTATATGAAATAGATTTTTAGGATTCTCAAAGAGTTTTTAGACTTTATTTATAGACTATTAGGATTATATAGACTTTCTTTCAAGACTTTTTGGACTTTTTTGAGTTGATTGTAGTATTCAATTTTCTCCCCACATTAACAAATACCCATACCCAATATGAATGTGTGGTTATGGTTGGACATCCTTAACTTATAATTTCAAGACGTCCTTAATAGAGAATCACCATAAAAAGCTATATCTTTATCCACGCTGGTCATTCCAATTTTTGTATAAATAAACCATTATTTACACCTATCAAAGGAACATGAACAATAATAAAGATGTCACAATTAGGAACCATTATTCAACATCTGTTCTATGAAATTTAAGTATATATATATATATATGAAAAAAAAAACGGAGTAAAATAACTTTAAATTGCTGCTAGTCCCTACGCAATTGGCCAACTCAACCATCCAACTATTGATCAATCAAATATTCAAATGACTAAATTAAACGAAACCAGAATCCATGAACTGTGCATCACTCCACCCTCTGACCTCCAATCTCCGATCACCAATCACCCAACCAAGGACCGCAACTCGTCCAAGCTGAAGATCTGATGGGGTATGGTAGTTGAGGAAGTTGAAAATTTGTGATGAAGATTTGATGGGGGTGTGAAGGTTGAGGAAGCTGAAGATGATTTTGAGCGAGAGAGAAAAGTCTGGAAAGTATTGAGGGAGAGGGCAAAACAATTTTGGGTTCAAGATATTTATACATATCACTAAAAAGTCTGGAAAATCCATTTTGTCATGAAATCCTAAAAATCTTGATCTCAATCCAATACCAGTAGACAATTTGCTGCCTCTTGAAAGTCTAGATCCAATACCACAAGACAATCTGGACTTTTTAAAAAAATCGTAAAAGTCTTGATCGAATACCATCAGACTTTTACTTCCCCATATTGTCTAATAAAATCTTGAACCAATACACCCCCCTATATCTCCCTTTCCTTTGCCGACCTTCTTGGGCAGAAGAGTCTGGTGAATATTTGGCAAAACGCCTTCGTTGGCAATCATAACAAATCCCAAAAGCTTGCTCAGCTCCTCATCATTCCTCATAGCCAACTGGATGTGTCAAGACACGATCAGATTCTTCTTGTTGTCCCTCGCTGCATTTCCAGCAAGCTCCAACACCTAAACAATTACAAAACAATTAAGAACAATTTTTTTTCATCTAAAAAAGCTTTCTTTACAATAAAAATGGAAACTTTGAATCAAAACGGAAGTCGGCTGCGAGATACTCAAGGACGGCAAAGAGGTAGATGGGAGCTCCATGTTGGATATGGCTTGAATTCTCCAATGGTTAGCAAACATGATTTACCAATACGAAGACTTCCTGGAGACATGAGAGCATTTGAGAGTATGAGATTATGTTTGAGGAAGGTTTGGAGGACGTGATGAACAGTAGAAGCGAAGAACAGTGCAAACCGCTGTCACTGCGCTGTGGCTTTGACAGCGGTAATGATAGCGGTGGTCAAGCGCTGTGAATTTTCGTAGTGCAATGGAGAGCAGTCCAATTCCAGTGGAAAGCGTCATGGCTTCCACAGCGGTACCAAGAGCGGTAGACGATGATGTGGCACATGGATCACAGTTTTCTGAGTGGTCAAATTCAACACGGTTTAGGAAGCGGGTGGTCAACTGCAACTTGAACACAAGCATGCATTAAATCAGGAAATATTCATGGAAGAGGAAATAGGTTGTTTTTAGAAGTTCTTATGATTATAGGAATATGATTCCTTCTTAAAAGAAGACTTGTCATAAATAGGAAATAGTATTTATGTGGAACAAGTAATTCTTGTAAGTATAGGAGTAGAATTTCCTTTTATCTTAAACCCCCTGTAATTCATATAAATAGACTATAATAACTAGGTTATTAGTGGTGGAGCAAAATAGCAAATACTATAGAGATCTCAAAGTGAGCATTGTGTGTAATTGGGTTTGGGGTATTATTTAAAGAGAGATCATGAGTGTGTGGTTGTAACAATTTACTACATATTGAAACTTTCTCTTGTCGTCCTGACGGCCGTTGTTTTTTCCCTGATTTGGGTTTCCACGTAAATTCTTGTGTTGTGTGAGTTTGAATTTAATTACTTCTCTTCATCTTATCTTTTCTTTGTTATTGTGTTTGTTTGTGTTCTATCCGGCAACGCTTTCACACGTACGTATAGTGACGTTTGTTCGCTAACACTCCGGCGCCGACACGCTTTGTGTATTTACCGGCTTTCAAGAACCTAGCGATTCTACCGACAGGAAATTGGAGACCAGCTTTCAAGACCTGTTTGCTAATTTAAGGTGTACATAAAATTTTAATCGGTGTAAATATAAACACTCTTTATTATTTTAGTTTTTTTCAAAATTTTCGACTGGGCTGCTAGGCTTGAAACACCCCCCCCGCCACCCCCCCCCCGGGGCGGTATAAGAGATTTTATTTTTTGATAAAAATATATAATTACAGTGAATACTAGATGTTGGTTATTACTTATTCCTTCCCAACCAAATGGATATATACCATATATGTGATGACAAGTGTTGTTATGTTTGCTATGTAAAAAATTATCTAGGTTAAGTCACAAATTTCCTGAATATCATATACTTATTATAGTAAGAGAAAATTGTTCAATCAATTTTATTTTTTATTTTTTTTATACTTGTTCAATCGATTTTTATGAGTCCTGTAGACGGGCTCAAATTAAATGAAATGATTCTTCCTAAAGGATTGGCTTCCTAGACTAGTACTACTTAATAGAGAAAAGTACACATTTATTCTTAGACCTTATATCAAGCAATTCGACCAACGAATTTAAACATTTATTGTTATACTCAAGAGATCTATTCGATTAAAGATTCATTCCTTACACTAGTAGCAATCTAGAGACAATAAAAATGTAATTTATTCTCTCTTTTATTTTTTAACTATTAAAATAAATTCAGAGTTTGAGTGAGGGGCATACCGTTGGGCTGACTTCTTCTCCTTGAGGTAATTTATTCTTTTTTTAATTTTTTTTTTATAATTATCATTATTATAACTATAATGCCACACATAATCTAAAATAGTAACATAAAAATCAATCAAAATGAATACCACATCATCTTATAATTTATATGGTAAAGACACTTGTCATGTTATTTTGATTGATTTTTATACTACTTTTTGAGTTGTGTAACATTATTCTTATAAGAATATATACTGTTATTATTTTCTTCATTAATGGGGAAAGGATATAATGGAATTTGTTGTCATCTATAAAATGGCTAAGGCCTTCTCATCCATATATGATGTAGGTTTGGCCATTAAAATATACAGATTGGGTCTACAAGGCAACGAAGTAAAGCTAATTTCAACTGTAAGTATATATTATATCATATACCTTATATATAAAATGCTGTTAACATTCCTTATGTAGTTGACAATTCTTGATCAGTAGTTTTTCTTTTTGATTCAATATATAGTTGTTGATTTTCATATTTGCAGAAGCTGAAAACATTGCAAACGCATCTTGTAGTAATAATTAAAAATAATACTATTCTGAAGAAAAAAAAATGTTTGAAAATAAAAACCTTAAATAATTGTAATTTTTTATTGGTTTGTGTCTTTTAAATTATTTTTTCCAAAACAATTATAATAAAAAAAATATTTTACTAATTTAAGAGAAAAAATATTTATCACCGCATAATTACAAATAATCAGCATTCTTCAAACCCGATATTGTATATATAAGCTTACATTTGCCCATTAAACCACAAAATGTGAGGAGACTCATTCCCTTGTGAGTGAATTACATCCCGGACCGTGCTTGTAATGACTAATCTTATAATTAGCTCCTAACAAACCCTAGCCCACAGTAATGTTAGATTTGAAAATAATAATAATAAGCATTATCAGCTATTATATATCTTATCAAAAAAATTAATATATATGATATATAATTTTTTTTATTAATATTATTGTCCATGTGGTAAAATATTAATTAGGGGGTAAATGAATATATCTTTAATTAATTTTCATTATCTATTAATAA
This sequence comes from Acer yangbiense, assembly GCA_008009225.1. NCBI lineage: Eukaryota > Viridiplantae > Streptophyta > Magnoliopsida > Sapindales > Sapindaceae > Acer > Acer yangbiense. The sequence continues at coordinate 8,101,480 of CM017763.1, read as the reverse complement.
ATAAATTAAAAATAAAACATTTGATAATCCAATTAGTGGACCTATGCAAATGAAAACAAAAACAAAATCAGAACATTTTGTAGCAGTTTTCGATGCATGCATGCCCTTTTATATGTTTTGAAAGTAAAAATTGATTTCCATATTTTTATTTTTATTTTTTGGAAAACGCTCACCAAACAAGTATCATGTATTTTCAGATTAAAAACATCATTTGAAAATGATAACAAACGGCCCTTAACTTTTTTTGAAATTTTATCCGATCTTTTTATCTGAAAATTATTGGCATCTGATAAGTGAGTCTCTCATAAGGGATCCTTTATTTAATTTCGGTAGGGACCACTATGAAATCATATCGATTTGAATGACTTTTGATCTGAATTTATTTGTAGATGATAAGTTCATCCGAAATCTACTTATAAGTAAAATTTGAGAATTTTTTAAGAGCTAGAACTATTTTTCTTGAATTTTCATATATTTTGCTCTGCCTTCATATTTAAAAAATCGAGATAAATAGTTCTTGTGCTTAAAAAAATTTCAAATTTTATTTATATGTTGATTTTAATGATCTTATCATCCACAAAAAAATTAAGATCAAAATTCATTCAAATCGATGTGATTTCATGGTGGTTTTTACCGAAAATAAAATAAATGATCCCTTATGAGAGATTCACTCGTCATTTGATATATGTATATATATGTGTCCCGTCCATTGAAGTTTTACGACCTAAATCACTTAATACATAAATTTCTTCTTCATTATTTGTACCACATATATACTATATATAAACTAGCACTAATTTACATAAGGATTATGCTTTGTTTTATTAGTTTATATATATAGTCAAATATTTATGCGTTGGTTTAATTGATATGATCAATAAATAACCTATTTATTATAAATGAGTTTAGAATATATATATATATATATATATATATATATATATATATGAGTGAGTCTTTCATAAGGGATCCCTTATTTTAATTTCGGTAAGGACCACCATGAAATCATATCAATTTGAATGAATTTTGTTTTGATTTTTTTTTTTTTGTGGATGATAAGTTCATCGAAATCTACCTATAAATAAAATTTGAGAATTTTTCAAGCACTAGAACTATTTTTCTTGAATTTTCCTATATTTCACCGATTTTTCCGATGCCTTCATATTAAAAAAAATAAGGATAAATAGTTCTAGTGTTTGAAATTTTTTTCAAATTTTATTCGTATATAGATTTCAATGAACTTATCATCCACACAAAATTCAAATAAAAATTCATTCAAATCAATGTAATTTCATGGTGGTCCTTACCAAATTAAAATAAGGGATCCCTTATAAGAGACTCACTCATAAATATATATATATATATACACACACACACAAGACAAGTAGAACAAAATTGAAATTCTTGTTTTGTGTTACAGGATGGATAAAAGTGATGATGCTTGCATTGATATTAAGTCCTTAGCAACTTGTTTGAGAGGTAAGTGGGGAAACTTGTATGTGCTATTCAAAAGAAAGTCACAGCACTCCACTAGCGGTCTCTATCGGCCCATTACACCATGGTAGGGAAGAGCTAAAAGCTATGGAAGAGCATAAACTAAGATATTCGGAATAGTTTCTTCAACGAACACAAGTAAGTTTGGAGGATTTTCTAATATTTACCAAGAGTAAGGAAAAAAAGTTGTATAATTGTTATGCGGAAACTATCCCACTTGCAAGTCAGGATTTTGTGGAAATGATATTATTGGATGCTATTTTTCTCATTGAGTTTTTATTACTGTTTAGTGTTTGTGAATTTGTTACAAGTGGAGATCGTATATTTGGAAAACCATGGTTGTTACTTGAGATAAGGCTTGATATCTGGTCCGTAGAAAATCAAATTCTTTTTTTCATTCTTGAAGACTTGTTTGAGCTAGCCAAAACTAGAGACCAAGTTTGCTAGACAAGAGTTTGCTAGGTAACTGGTATATGTGAACTTCTTTTGATAGACAAGAGTTTAATTGTTTGAAATCAACTTTTCTAGAGCACAAGTTTGCATTTATAACTAAATGTGAAGAACTAGTTTATCCTGTGATCTGAACAGGGAATTCGTGAAATAACCTACTGCTTGATTACTTCAATCAAAATGTAAACAGTTTATAATAACCATGAGAGATTAGTAAAATTTTGACTAATGCACAAACACATACCGCTGCATTTAAAACTGGACGCAACAGGTTTGAAGGAAGAATATTTCATGGGTAAAATATCCGTGTTGATTATCTTCATAATAAAAAATTATGTTTTGATTGCGTGTGATAACTATAAGTCATGTCCATATCAACCTTGGTCTTGACAATGTCAATTTTTTTTTTTTGGATACTTGTTCATTCGATTTTTATGAGTCTTGTAGATGGGCACAAATTAAATGAAAAGATTCTTCCTAAAGGTTTGGCTCCCTAAGAGACCTATGTATACTTTATAGAGAAAAGTATACGTATACTACACATATTCTTAGACCTTGTATCAAGCATTTCAACCAACAAATTTAAACATTTATTGTTGTACTCAAGAGACCTATTCGATTAAAGATCCATTCCTTACCCTTGTAGCAAGCTACAGACAATAAAAATGTAATTTATTCTCTCTTTTTCTTAACTGTTAAAATAAATTCAGAGTTTTAACGAGGGGCATACCGCTGGGCTGAATTCTTCTCCTTGAGGTAATTTATTTAAAAAAAAAAATTTATAATTATCATTATTATAACTATAATGCCACACATAATCTAAAATAGTAGCTTAAAAATCAATCAAAATGAATACCACATCATCTCATAATTTATATGATAAAGACACTTGTCATGCTATTTTGATTGATTTTTGTACTACTTTTTGAGTTGTGTAACATTATTCTTATAAGAATATATGCTGTTATTATTTTCTTCATTAATGGGGAAAGGATATAATGGAATTTGTTGTCATCTATAAAATGGCTAAGGCCTTCTCATCCATGATGTAGGTTTGGACACTAAAATACATAGATTGGGTCTACAAGGCAACGAATTAAAGCTAATTTCAACTGTAAGTATATATTATATCATATACCTTATTTATAAAACGCTGTTAACATTCCTTATGTAGTTAATAATTCTTGATCAGCAGTTTTTCATTTTGATTCAATATATAGTTATTGATTTCCATATTATCAGAAGCTGAAAAACATTGAAAATTGATTTTGATCATATTATCAGAAGCTGACAAATATTGAAAACGCATCTTGTAGTAATAATTAAAAACAATACTATTCTGAAGAAAAAAAATGTTTTAAAAAAAACCTTAAATAATTGTAATGTTATTGATTTGTGTCTTTTTTTTTTTTTCCAAAAACATTATAATAAAAAAAATATTTTACTAATTTAAGAGAAAAAATATTTATCACTGTATAATTACAAATAATCATCATTCTTCAAACCTGGATATTGTATATATAAGCTTGCATTTGCCCATTAAACCGCAAAATGTGAGGAGACTCGTTCTCTTGTGAGTTGTGTGTGAGTTACATCCCGACAGTGCTTGTAATATCTAATCTTATCAGCTCCTAACAAACCTTGACCCACAGTAATGTTAGATTCAATAATAATAATAATAATAATAATAATAATAATAAGCATTATCAACTATTATATATCTTGTAAAAAAAAAACTAATATATATGATATATAATTTTTTTTATTAATATTATTGTTCATGTGGTAAAATATTAATTAGAGGGTAAATGATTATATCTTTAACTAATTTTCATTATCTATTAATAAATAAATTAAAAATAAAACATTTGATAATCCAATTAGCGGGCCAAAGCAAATGAAAACAAAAACAAAATCAAAACATTTTGTAGCAGTTTTCGATGCATGCCCTTTTATATGTTTTAAAAGTAAAAATTGATTTTCGTATTTTTGTTTTAATTTCTTGTAAAATGCTCACCGAACAAGTATCATATATTTTGAATTTTCAGATGAAAATCATCATTTGAAAATGATAACGAATGGCCCTCAACTTTTTATGAAATTTCCTCCGATCTTTTTATCTGAAAATTATTGTCATCTGATATATGTATATATATGTATCTACATCCATTGAAGTTTTACGACATAAATCACTTAATACATAAATTTCTTCTTCATTATATATATATATATATATATATATATATATATATATTCTAAACTCATTTATAATAAATAGCTAGGTTATTTATTGATCATATGACATATCAATTAAACCAACGCATAAATATTTGACTATATATATATAAACCAATAAAACAAAGCATAATCCTTGTGTAAATTAGTGCTAGTTTATATATATATATATATATATATATATATATATATATATATATATATATATATAAAAGACAAGTATGACAAAATTGAAATTCTTGTTTTGTATTACAGGATGGATAAAAGTGATGATGATTGCCTTGATATCAAGTCCTTAGCAACTTGTTTGAGAGGTAGGTTGGAAAACTTGTATCCTTTATCCGAAGATTGTTGCATTTATCAAGCTCCTTCAAAATTACGCAATTTAAATGTAAGTTTCAGCGCTCCACGAACAGTGTCTATCGGCCCACTACACCATGGTAGGGAAGAGCTAAAAGCTATGGAAGAGCATAAACTAAGATATTTGAAACAGTTTCTTCAACGAACACTAGTAAGTTCAGAGGATTTTCTGATATTTATCGAGAGTAAGAAAAACAAGTTGCGTAATTGTTATGCGGAAACTATCCCACTTGCAAGTCAGGACTTTGTGGAAATGATATTATTGGATGCTATTTTTCTCATTGAGTTTTTATTCCTATTTAGTACTGATAAATTTGTTACAAGTGGAGATCATAGGCGTGTGGCCTTTTGGGTAGTGACCCAAGAGTAAATCCGTGCTGGCTTAGGCCCAAAGCGGACAATATCACACCAATGTGGAGAATGTGGGTTCCATACTTATAACAAGTGGTATCAGAGCCGACCCCCAGACTTAGCCAACCGTAGCCGAACCAAACCAGGAGGTGGTGGGCCCCAGGTAGCTCGCGATGGGTCCGTGATGTTAGCTCTCGAGGTAGGAAATGCTCTAGTGCTTCACGTAAGGCGTGTGCTCCGGCGCGGTGGAGAGGAGTGACCTCGATGAAGTGCTTCTCCTAGCATTGACGGATGGATGATCGCTTGAGGGGAGGCCCAGACCGTGAAGATAATGATGGTCCTTTGTTCGAGGGGAGGATTGTTGGGTGTGCAACCAAAGTCCCACATTGGCTAGACATGGGGATGATCTTGGGTATATAAGTATGGAAACAACCTCCATTGGCGTGAGGCCTTTTGGGTAGTGACCCAAGAGTAAATCCGTGCGGGCTTAGGCCCAAAGCGGACAATATCACACCAATGTGGAGAATGTGGGTTCCATACTTATAACATAATTGTTATGCGGAAACTATCCCACTTGCAAGTCAGGACTTTGTGGAAATGATATTATTGGATGCTATTTTTCTCATTGAGTTTTTATTCCTATTTAGTACTGATAAATTTGTTACAAGTGGAGATCATATATTCAAAAAACCATGGTTGTTAATGGAGTTAAAGCGTGACATCTGGTCCTTAGAAAATCAAACTCCGTTTTTCATTCTTGAAGACTTGTTTAAGTTAGCCAAAACTAGAGACCCTGATGAGTGTTATGTTGGACTTTACATTAGCAAACTTGTTTCTCCTTTCTGCAATGATATATGTGAACTTCTTTCGATAGACAAGAGTTTGTTTGAAATCAACTTTTCTGAAGCAAAACATTTAGTTGATTTGATCAGACTTTGTATTGAGCCGTCAGATCATCAGTTGGATATTGAAACCGAAACTATTTATACTCCAACCTTACCGACTATAACGGAACTTCACTGGGCCGAATTGAGTTTGAAGTTGGATCAAACAAGCCTTTATTTGACATAAGGTTTGATAAGATTAAGGGGACTCTAGAAATTCCAAAGTTGAGAATATCAAACGTCTCATTTTATTTCAAAAATCTCCAAATGTTTGAGGCATTACATTGCGAGACAAACCACGTAAATGACTATGCTATTGTCCTTAGTCTCCTTGTAAGCTCTCCAAAAGATGCTGAATTATTAATTCGGAATGGAATTCTCGAAGATACAGAGAGCTTAGCTGCGTTAACCATTTGTGGAGAAATTGGTATTAAACAAGCTAGATGGTGGCACAATAGATTCTATTATAAAGGTCTTGCTAGAGATCTAAACGCTTACTGCAAATCTCCATGGCTCAAGTGGAATGCACTCTTGAAGCATAATTATTTCAACACTCCATGGGCCTCCATCTCTGTCATTGCAGCCGTTCTTCTCCTTCTACTCACTCTCACACAAACTGTTTGTTCTATTATTGCACTCTAGATGTCACTACTTACATCGTCTCTTGTCTAGCTTGTTTAGTTCTTCCACATGTTTTGTTTTTTAACTTGGTAGAATAACCACACACATGTGGATTCGTTACTTCACAATTAATTGCCTTTGTAACTGTTACAACTATTATTTGCGCATTTGTATTTAATTGGATGAATAAAAGAAAAAGTCAGTGTGTGTCATTATATATACTTCTAAACTTTTTCTAAATTCGTTTCTGATAGTTATCTCATACTCAACCAATTGTATGACTCGTGTTTATTCCTAACTCAAATCCTAAATTCGTTTTTAAAGAATTCAATTGCAGACCTTGAATAACTTTTCATGTGTGATATAACGAGGCCTAATAGCAGAACATATAGTATTTGGTTACACTAAAGGTCACCATGCTGACATAAACAAATTAAGTTACACAGTTCTAGGTTCATTTCTCTTCATGATTTACAATTACCTATATAAAAATACTAATCACTACTTTCCAATAATTGAGATGGCTTGAATTACATAAAGAGTGAAGCAGACTATATCATCTGAGAATCTGAGATGGGCTGCAATGAAAATTGTTATCATAGAAGCCATATCATAATTCCAAGGTAACAACAAATAATTGTGATAAAAATTGAATGCATTGATTGATTGATTAATCACAAAACTGTTGCAAGCAGCAAAAACCCATCAACTGTATGTAACAACTGCCCATAAAAACCCCAACTTTTACTAGCAAAACCCTAACAACATCATCTAAAGCAGCAACTTAAAACTCCTGAGACACCGATACACCAACCAGAAACTGTAGTCCCTGCCTCCCTTTGTAGTACCCCCAGTCGAACTCATCTTTTCACAGCAAAAAAAAAAACCTTAAAATCCCTAACCCTAACACTAATTTGCTCTTTTTATTTGTTGATATTTGTAAACGAAACACAGGGGATTTTGTGTTGCGATTTTTTTTTTTTCGTCTCTGGTTAGTGTGTTTGAAGATTTATATAGTGGGAATATAAGAAAATAGCCTCTCTAAAGAGCAAAAGACCGAAAATGTCCACTTTCTGAAAAAAGAGCATAAATGTCCAAAAATGAGATGAAGTTACCAAAGAGCCCTTTAAATGATTTTCAATAACTTATTTTATTTAATTCAACATTACCCATTTACCCTCATCACTTATTTGAGTTATTTCCCACCCCCCAACCCCCCAAATTGTCTAAACCCTAAACCCTAAAAACAGTTTTCACCCCCAAGCGTCGAGCCCCAATAACCCCCATTTGAATCCCTAACCCGGTGAATCTCGAATCTGAAGAAAAGAAGAAGAATCCGACCTCGCAGAATCTCGAATCCATCAAGAAGGCAAGAGTTCAACCTTCTCCAACCCAATCAACCTTCAAGGTAATCAGCTTTTAAGCTCTATTTTGTTTTGCTTTTGCCTTTTTCCTCATTGGCTTCTTAGTTCTTTCTTGGTTGGGTTGTGTTTTGCTTTGTTAATGGGAGCTCTGCCTCCTTCGTTTTTGTTTGCTCCAAAGATTGCAATTGATGGAAACTGAGTGTCATAATTTGAAGTTGATGATTTTGCCCGGCTATATGCAAATATTACGAAGCCCCTACCCCGCATTTTCTATTTTTTGAAATGAAAAATAATTAAAAGACAAAGAGGAATATAGAAAACAAGTTTTTGTAAAATATAGAACATTACTAGTAAGTCAATAGACATAAAGTTTTCCTTAAACTGTTTTCTTTTGTTGATAGTTACTTGAAGATTTTTAAAAGATTTCAAGGAAGTTCTTAAAAATACTTTAATTATAGTAAGATTTAACAATTATAACAAGTGAAAAATGTTATTGTTGATTGTAAGATAAGTATTTTTATTTAGTCAGAAATAATTTTATGTTAATAAAAACACTTAAGAAGTATTTATCATAATTAGAAAAGCACTTGTATAGTATATATTATTTAGAGTATTATTGTTGATATCAAAGAAGGCTTTTAGACTTTTGTAGCATACGAAAATTTTAGGAGATGGAAAATTGTGTTTGTAGGGGGATAAAAGAGAAATTAAGGAAATGAAATCATATGCATTAAGAATGTGGAATTACATGTTAGCTAGCATTATGCAATCACCCCCACTGTGGCGATTGTGAAGATTGTGCATTTGGGATATGCATGTAATTGCTTGTTTATGCATATACCTATATTGTTGTGACTCACAACAATATAGGTAATTCCACAACTTGTGAGACTTGATGGTTATATATAGTTGTTTGTTTTATAGGGTTAGTAGAATCTTGTATGAATTAGTTGATTATATCAAATTCTACAGTCTAGAAACTAGAGGAATTGATCTTCTAACTTTGAACATCCTTTTGCATGATAAATAGGAAACTTGGAACATCTTTTACATGATAGATAGGAAACTTTGAACATCTTTTCACATGATAGATGGAAAACTTTGACCATTTGGATATGTGCCATTTGTTTGAAATGGAGGTGTTTGGGAGGTAGATGATTGTTTTTGAATGTTGTTTTGTTTATGTGTTTTTTGGTGGGGATGGGGAAAAGGTCTGTTTTGGTTTGAATTATCATTATGTTGTCATGTTACATTAGCATGATTTCCAATTTCCGGGAATGGAAGTAAAATTCCCGTGCTTGAAATTAAAATTCCCATTCTTTGAAGTCCAATTCTCGGGCTTGAAAGTAAGGCTAGGAAGTCCAATTCCCGGGCGTGAAAGTAAGGAATCCCGGGCTTGGAATCCAATTTCGGGGCTTTAAAATTGGTTGTTTTTATTTAGTATTTTCTTAACTTGGCTGAGGTTGGAAAGTGCATATACTGTTGTTTACCAAGTTTTTAGAGATATTTAAAATATATAATGACTTGCAAATAATTATTGTCATTGTGGTATTCTTCTTATGTATAGGTTGTATAAATATGAATACTTAGTTTTCCTATTTAATTGTCTCCTTTTCTCTTTACATTTATAAAATCAATTTTTGCGCCTTAAGTGTTAATTTTTTTTGGTTTTGTTATTAAACAGATGCCTGTTGATCCTAAACGGAAAACTCTGGCGGTTCCCAGACCATAAAGATTGGATCCACACAAGAATAAACTCGCAAAACAAGCGTTTTATCATCACGGATTTGCAGGCTGTCCTACTTCGGTGTGGCATGCTTGACAGGTTTAAGGAAGGGCCTTTTGGCCGTTACTTGGATTTGGTCCAACCCTTGATCATTCATGGCATGCTCATCTACAACCTTCTCAAAAAGGAGATTATTCTTCCCAACCAACAAAAGGATGATGAAATGTGGTTTGGCTTAAGGAGACAAAAGGCTCGTTTTGGGAGAGAAGAGTTTTGTTTGTGCAGTGGGTTAAACATGGGCCCCCTGCCTGAAGATTTCAAGAAAAAAAAACAAGTTGTTGCCGATTCTATACTGAGTAGATATTTCAATGGAAAAAGGCCGAGTGGTGAATTGTTGTTTGGCACTTTTAAACAACTCACGGATGCGGATGGTGAAGATGCCCTGAAGATGGCTTACCTATTAATGGTGTCCCAATTCTTTGGCACTGAGGACGCACGAAAAGCCATACCGGCTTGGCTGTTCACTTTAGTTGAGGATGAAAATGCTTTTAATACTTTTTCATGGGGCTCTTACATCCACAACTTTACAATGTCTTGGCTTAAGGGTTTACTCCAGAGTCACGTTACCACACTGAGAGGTAAAAACAAAAAGAAAGAGGATAATGGACACAAGCAGGAAGTAAATAAGAAAGAGAATGAGGATAAGAAAAAGAAGAAGAAGAAGAAGAAGAAGAAAAACAAAGCGGTGGAAAGGGAGAAAAAGAAAATACAAGTAGAAGATGAAGAAGTAGTAGAGAAAGAAGACATTGATTTACCAAAGGTACAGGAGGATGCTCAGAAGAATAATACATCCAAATGCCATACAATCAATATATTCGGATTTCCTCTACCATTTCAGGTAATAGTATCACATTTTATAGTCTTTTCAACATTGCACACAATATTTAGGTATAGAATAACATTGTTTTATTTTTAATTGTATAGGTTTGGGCAGTTGAAAGAATTGTCCGTTTGGTCAGTGTCATTGGGCAACGAATAAGCACAGGCTTCCCACGATTTACGAGATGGAATTTCGATACAAGGGTCGTGAAAATTGAATCCAAGTTCTCATCAGGGGTACATATTTCATTACTTTTCCTTTTTCCTTTTTCTATAGTAATACCGACTTGTAGCAAGAGCGTAACATTTTTTGTTCCCTACATTCAGATGGATTTGTTTCCCTGGAAAGTTCACGAGTTTGAAAAAAGGACCGAATACTACAAGTCGTTGGCTAAACCTGTACACATGGAATTTGAAGAGGAACAAAATGTTGGTTCTGATGAGGATGACGATGACATTGATGAGGGAGCTGCTTCTTTTCACAACCAACATACAACATCTTTCATCAGATCCAAAAGCTCATTTTCAGATCCCAATTCTAAGAGGCAGCTCTTCAAAGAAGGAGATTTTGAAACTCCTAAGGTACAAATTTATTATGTTTCGGTATTATTAGTAATTTTTTGGATTCCGCATGTTGTGGATGTAAAAGAAAAAAGAAATTAAGTTTCCTTATGGGCGTTTACTTGTAAAGATCTTCTCTCGATTATTAATTCTACTGTGAAGTTTTTGTTAAGTTATTAATCGAAGTGTGTAATTAAGGCACTGGTATAAGTTGTGTAATTTTGCAAACATTTAGATGATATTCTTTTATAGTCTTATGTCAATATGCTATGTTACTAATGTCTAGGCCTAACATATCCTATGATGCTTTGGATTTGCAGTCTAAATTTTAGACTTCGGCTCCGTCCACTGTAGCTGAACTCTATTCAGTTGTTGCTACACTGATTAAGGACAGGGAGAAACGGTTGCTTGCTTTTTCTAAAGATGAATTTGCAAATATTAGAAAAGAGATGAAGGTGGAATTTGCAAATATTAGAAAGAGTAATTGGCACAAATCCCCCCTCGAGTGTATATAAATTTGCATGTTGCCCCCTAAACTTTTTTTATAGGCATCTTGCCCCCTGAACTATCACTTATTGGCAGAACAAGAGTAAAAATGCCCCCTCAGGGGGGAAAAAACCAAAGGATTGCCAATAAAGTGATAGTTCAGGGGGCAAGATGCCTAAAAAAAAAGTTTAGGGGGCAACATGCAAATTTATATACACTCGAGGGGGGATTTGTGCCAATTACTCTATTAGAAAAGAGAAGAAGGTGGGAGAAAAGCCAACAGAACAATCAACATTTGAAAAATCAGAAGCAAGCAAAGAAACTTTTATGGACATGGACGGGTCGAAAGAAAACGATGACATTGATTTTCATATGGTAATCTTGATTTATTTTGTCGTATTTCAAATGTATAGTCCTTCATAAACATTCTTCAAATGTTTAGTACTTAATTAATGTTGTTATCACTTTAGGATAACGATGTGTACCATGTTCAAACCGTATTTGAAGTGGAAAAGGAAAAGAGCAATGTTTCAACTGCAGTACATTTGGAGAAGGCTAAGGGTGGTGACAATCAATTGGAGAAGATTGAGGGTGGTGACAAGCAATTGGAGAAGGTTAAGGGTGGTGATGATGAATTTTCTACTAAGGTTGATGGTGACACTGACATTGTTCATGCGGAAGTAGGGGACACTTCTGTTTCAGTTGTTTTATCTAAGGTATGTATGTGTATGTGGACAAAGTATTTGTACTAGAATGCGGAAGTATTTATATGTATGTTAACTTTATGGAAACACCATAATGCAAGGCTACTGTATTATGGTGTTTTAGATTGCAATGTGACGTGACTTTATGGAATGATGGCATGTCTTGTGGTATTTTACTTATATGATTTTATTCTTTGTAAATTTAGGATCCCGAGTTAAAAAATATCCTTCAGGAAGATGAAATTGAGGAGATCATCAATTCTGCATGTCTTGCCAGTGAGATGCTGTCAAATGATATAGAGAAGGCGGATCCGCAGAATTTGGGTTTGGATAGGCTGGTTAAGCAGCCTCAATCGGTGGACGATTACCCATCCCCAGCGGCAAACATTGTGGTTCCAAACCCCAATATGAGTGTTGTAGCGCTTGATGGACCACACCCGGATGTCTTATACAAGGATATTGACAAGGTGAGAGCTCGGAAGCGGTCAAGGTATATCCGGAGCCCATGGACTAACCCCATGCCAATGAGAAAGAAAAGGAAGCCAGTTGTGTTAGACGAATTTTCAAATAATGTAGAATTCATGGCATTTATGAAAGGCAAAGACCATGCTAGGTAATAGTCCATTTGTTTTCTCTTTTCTATTGATAGTATAACGTGTAATTTCTCTTTTCCTAATATATTTAGAACATTTGACCAATAACAGTATTTATACTGGTCAAATTGTACCTATGGACCGTACGCATTTCAACGAGCTCCTGGACAGCCAACAATGGTTATCAACCATGGTATATTTTTTTCATTAGTTTTCTCTCTGGTTTAGTAAGTATTTAAGACTTTTTTTCTAACGTCAATCATTTGTATTATATATAGCACATAGACAGCTACCTTGACCTTCTCTGGAGGAGGCATTCGACACCGGAAGCTGAGTACAATGAGGATATTGCATTGGTCCCAACCACATTTTTCGTAAGTTCATTTCACTCGCTAAATTTGAAACTTTTTTAAATTGATAACGATTTTACTAAATTCATTTTACAGCATTTGGTGAATCTTAAATGGAAAGTTGAGATGGACACAAAATAGATAAACAAAGGGCGAAGGATAGAAAAAATGTGATAACAAGGGCAAAAAAGAAGAAGGTCGAGACTCCTCCCAATGTCGAAGTTTGGGAAGAATACCCTGAATTCAATGTTTTAGAATGTGTGCCACCCGCAGAATTTATAAGCTATGTTCAAGGTCATGATTTGACTTATGAGGACCCTTGGTGGAAATTTGAGTCAGTAAGTATGTTGTTTTTACGTTAATTTTTTTTTTTTATAATAATGTGTTCAAACATTTGTATATCACAGCGTGGTCATAACGTTTGTATTTTATATACAGGTGTTGATACCATGCAACTCAGCCGGGCACTGGATGATATGCCACGTATTTCCGAAAGAAGGAAAGGTAGAACTGTACGATTCATTCTGGGGCCACCACGATCAAAATTATCGGTTAAAAGACATTTGTTGCCTGTTTTATTTGTTACCCTCCATTTTGAAGCATTCAGGTTACTATGAAGAACTTAATATGCCTCCTTCAACTAGTGCATTCAAGGCTATAAACGTCAACAACGATTTGATTCCTCAACAAGATGATGGGTATTGTTTTCTATGACAATAACTTTTACAATGTATTCACTCTGTGATAAATAAATTCATTCACCGTGTTATGTTTGTCTAATTTGAACTTGCAGCAACAGTTGCGGTGTCTTTATGCTGAAATATGCAAAATTGATTTTCACTGGAATCCCTTTACCATGGATTCTAGAGTTTAGCCAAAAAGATATACCTTCCATCCGTCGGTCAATGGCACTTGATTTTTTCGCAAATGGACAATTTTGCAATTCCCCCTAGAAAATTGGTCCGTCAACAAATTATATACTGTTATGTGTGTCATTTTGTAGTTACCATAATTGAAATCCAAACTTAGCAAAGAAAATGAAGAGAGCAGTCAAGTGGCAACTGAAGTTGAAAAAGAGACCCAAGAACAACACTACTTGAAGAAAATGAAAAGAGCAGTCAAGTGTCTCATTTTGTACAGTTTATTTTGTGCTTCAAACTGGGGTTTTTAATTTTGTTCTCCACAATAGCGAGAACAGTGCAGTTTATTTGTGTAAAGACTTTTAATTATCATGTAATTAACCAAATTCAAAGTAATATAAAAAATTTGATGATGTTTCTTGGCTTGTTGACTTGTTGCATTTTCTGTTGCTTTGATTAGGAAAAAAAAAAAAAATTAAACAGTGGGGAACTACACCACTATTTCTTGGCTTGTTGACTTGTTGCATTTTCTCTTGCATTTTGAGCCTTGATTTTCTTGAATCATGTGATGAAATTGGCAAGTGATGATAACAGAATATAATTTCCAATACAGGTTAAAAATGATAGTTAATTCACTTGACCTAATTTACATTAACAGTGCAAACTGGGATTAACCAAGCTATTCTAATAACGATAATTTTTGGTCACATGATAGATCTTCAAGATTCATTTTGATTGATTTTCAGAAAATATGATGCAAAGGTCAAAGAAGGAAGCGTCTTCAATAGCGACTTCAATAAAGTTACTTTTAAAATCGCATATGGATGTAGTCAAAAGTTCAAAATTAGCCAGAATGAAATGAGAGTTCAAAAGAGACTTCATTAAAGTCACTTATGTAGTCAAATATTGATCTGATATTCACTTTCTAAATTGCTAGGGCCGACTTCAAAAGAGACTTCATCAAAGTCACTTATAAAGTTGCATATTGATCTGGTATTCGGTTTCTAAATTATAAGGATAAAAGCGACTTTAAAAAGTGACTTCTTCCAAACACTTGTAAAGTCCTTTTGGAAAAAAAAAAAAAACAGACTCTGAAAGTGACTTCCTCAGAGTCACTTTTGAATTCGCCTTCGCCCAAATCAGGAGAAACAACCGTCGTTGCCGCCGAAGAGAAACCGGTGCCGCCGCCGCCGCCACTGAAGAGAAGATCCCGTCCACAAACAAGTCAAGAGTCTCAAACCTCAAACCTTTCTTTATCCTGCGCACTCCTTTTCTTCTCTCCTCAAACCGTATCCTGCGCACCCCTCCTCTCCTCAAACCTTTTCCTGGCTGTTTGAGGTGAGTTTTAGATTAGTGGGTTTAGATTTAGAAGACAAGATTATCATAAAAATTGGTTTGTTTGAAATCATGCAGTGTGTGATGTGTGTCTATTAGGGCTTTGCAGAAAGTTGCATTGCTCTCATTTTCTCTGTTTCGCCAAGTGATGTTTAGTGTAGTTCTTACCTGTTACTTGCACATGATCCTGATTCCTGTGAATACATTTATGGATTATTTAATTTCAATTTGATTGCTTAATGTGAAGTTAAGGTTGTTGAAGATCCATGAACATTGTAATGATCTGAATTTAATTGTTCAGATAATTTAACTAAGCTATACATTTTAGCTTGTTTACATTTGATTGTATATCTACAACTCTTCCTTTGTGTTGTGTTTGTGCTGATCAAGTCAAGTAGCATCATGCCTTTTGGTTTAGGAGAAATTGGCTCTCTGATTTCTTGTGCTTTCTTTTGAGCCTGTCTTGAAAACCTGTTATTGATAAATATTCTTCTTGATGGCTGTGAAATGAGTTCAGATTCAGAAATGGCCATCTAATATCTTTAGCTATGGACAGATATAGTTGTAGATTAGATCATTTGCACAACATACCCCACAAGCAGTTTTGTCTATGAAATCCCAGCCTCGTTAAAGAATGTTATTTCTTATCAAAATGTGTTCATTTTGGCTTTTGAATTTCTCTTGCAGATTATGTGTTCAAGGCCATTGATTCTCTACCAGCCTCTGCACATCCAATGATTCAGTTTGTCACTTCAGGTTGCTTAATTCTGAAGAAATTTTTATATTGCATGAGGATATATATGTAACATAAAGTGTGTAAGTTAAAACAATACAAATGAGAGACTGAGAGTTGATAATAACTCAGAGAAACAAGAACCCATATCTCTCATCTGTTTTTTTAACTTCTCTGTTTCCATATACACACACACTTGCACAAACTTGTTTAACTGCTCTGTCATTTATTTTTGGATTTTGGAATATGGAATTTGAAATTTACTTGAAGAGTTGACTTGTATTTTTTATGCTTGGTCCAACCTCCTTTACCAATGCCCTTAATCAACTTTGTTTCACTTTTGCTAGGGACAGCAGAAATCAGAATATCAGAATATATTTGAGTAGATTTGTTGGATGAGTTTGGGGAAGAAACAGAACAATACATGTTAAACTTGTCTTTTTATGTTGCTTGTTTTTTCTTAGAGAAGTGTTCTAGGGTCATTTGTTATGTGTGGTGTGTGAATTTTTTAAGATTTCTAGTTGTTGGAGATGGGAAATGGGAGAAAGGTGAAGGAAGTTGCCAAGGGTGGTGTTAAGCAGTCGAAAAAGAGAAGAAAAGTGACCGTTATGCCGTCAACCAAAGGGAAAGGTAAGGGAAGCACCTCTACAGTGCCCCTAAACCCGGCTTTTCCGGAAAGATGGGCTAATTTTGGTAGTAGAAAAATTTGGCCAGAGAGGGGTATCAACTTGGACATTTTTGGTGCAACCTGGATACCAGAGACAGTAAATACTATGGGTTGGAGGGGTTTTGCGAGGATCCCAAATAAGGCGGCATTAGAATTGGTCCGTGAGTTTTATTTTGCAATGAAACCATTTCAGTTTTACCAAGGGGTGCCAGTGATGGTCCAAGGGAGGGAAGTCCTAATTACATCCACTAAGATTAACCAGTGATTTGGCACGATAGATGACATCGATGGACTGGTTGAAGGCCTTCCAATGCATGAGTTGTTTGAGCCTTTTAATGGGCAATTAGCTGGTGATTTGAGGATAAATGGTTGTACTGTGTGGAATGACTATCAAACTCCCATTTTGTACAGGGAACTCAAGATAGAGGCTGCCATTTGGTACTTGTTCTTTAGTTTCTCCTTGGTGCCCACCACGCACCGCGATAAAGTGACTTGTGACCATGCCCGTTATCTTTTCTGTGCAAAGAATCTACTCCTCATGGACGTGGGGCAGATTATCATGAAAGGAATTTTCGAAGCTAGGAAATCAACTGTCGGTCCACTACCTTTCCCTTGTTTGATTACACATTTTTGTGAGGAGGCCGGTATTGATGTGCAATTTGAAGGATGGACCATGATTCCTCCTACAGGAAACTTGGGCAAAAGGGGTTACAATGGCATTGCTAGGCTTAGAGGACTACCTCCACTTGTAATTCCAAGGGGTGTCAATGAGGATGACATGGATGACTTATTTGAGGAAGACGACCCAGAGGATGAGGACTATAATGAGCTAAACCTTGGAGATGATCCGAATGCAGAGGGAGCTGATCAGGGACCGATGTCCGCTCAGATTCTACAGACGCTCAAGGGTTTGCGTTTGCAGATGGATGCCAACCAGCAGGCCAATATGAAAGCGTTTGCAAATCTTAAGGATAGGATGAATGATCTTGAATGGGCTTTAGTTGATGCGGGCCTCCATATTCCTTGTGTGCCTCGCCGCACCAATGATGGTGAGGCCAATGGATCAGGGAATACCCGACAGCAAGCAGACCATGATACCACCGTGCCACGCTCGGATCCATAAATTGTGGCCACCCTCTCTAGTTTATGACTTAGTTGTCGTTTTCGAACTCTTTTGTTAGTTTTTGTAATATGACATTAGAAATTTGTCCGAAGTATGTTAACCGAAACACAATCCTGGGTAACTTGAAGACAAGCTCCAGATCTATTGGAATTGGAAAGCTTTTCTATCACTGTCAGTTTGGTCATTTTATCTTTTCCTTGTGTCTTTAAATTTTGGTTAGCTTCTGTATAATTTATTATGTTTTTAGTGATTGCTGGTACCCTGAAATTCCTTTGTTATGGTGTGATGCTTCCTTCTCTGTGAACTGTGTCAACCAATACAGCTTTCTCTTTACTCCAAGAAAAAGCTATACTCTATTTGTCTAGGAGATTTCTCCTGCTCCAATCAATCAACCTTGAATGTTGAATGTAATTTAACCCTTTTAACAAGGCAGAGGTCATGATCAGAGGTTGCTTAAGAAATCAACCAAAGAAAATGATCCCCACCTGTTTTTGTTTGCTCATTTTCCTGGGTCATATGTATGATTCCTTCTATCTTTAGTGGAAATATTTTTTTGTCTCTAGAATGTGCTGAGGTGATGAGTGAAACGTCATTAATACTTTCTTTATTAGTGTGGCAGCCATATCCATACAGAAAATGAAATCACAATGACACCCACACTTCACCGTTCCATCCACCAACTAAAACCCTCTACTCCCACCTCATATCCTAGCCTACCAAGGACACGCTCTTTTGAAGTTGGTTTCGGGACATGGGTCCATGTCCAACGGAAGGCCACCGCATGTAGTCATCCATTTTTGGTGGTTTAGTAATTAATTAAAAAATGTAAATAAATTAAAAAGGGATTCTGTGAAGCCCGGGATATGAAGATTCCCGTGCTTCAAAACACACTTCCCGTGCCTCAAAGTCAGTTTTTCCGGGCTTCTGAAATGACACTATATTATTTTTTTAAAAATACATACAAGTTCTAAACCTCACCATACCTATTTCCCTTCCTTTCTTTATTATTTTTACAGCCATATCAATACAGAATGCTAAAATCACAATGACACCCACACTTCACCTTTCCATCCACCAACTAAAGCCCTCCACTCCCACCTCATATCCTAGCATACCAAGGACACGCTCTTTTGAAGTTGGTTTCGGGACATGGGTCCATGTCCAACGGAAGGCCCCCGCATGTAGTCATACAATTTGGGTGGTTGAGTAATTAATAAAAATATTTAAAAAAATGTAAATAAATGAAAAAGGGGTTCTGTGAAGCCCGGGATATGACGATTCCTGTGCCTCAAAGTCAGTTTTCCCGGGCTATGGAAATTGACTATATTATTTTAAACATATTTTTAACGATTTTTAAAAAAATATGGACAGGTGGGAAACTTCAGCACACCTATTTCCCTTCCTCTATTTATTATTTTTACAGCCATATCCATACAGAATGCTAAAATCACAATGACACCCACACTTCACCTTTCCATCCACCAACTAAAGCCCTCCACTCCCACCTCATATCCCAGCATACCAAGGACACGCTCTTTTGAAGTTGGTTTCGGGACATGGGTCCATGTCCAATGGAAGGCCCTCCCATGTAGTCATCCATTTTGGGTGATTGAGTAATTAATAAAAATATTTTTAAAATGTAAATAAATGAAAAAAGGGGTTCTGTAAAGCCCGGGATATGACGATTCCCGTGCTTCACAACACACTTCCCGTGCCTCAAAGTCAGTTTTCCCGGGCTATGGAAATTGACTATATTATTTTAAACATATTTTTAACGATTTTTAAAAAAATATGGAAAGGTGGGAAACTTCAGCACACCTATTTTCCTTCCTCTATTTATTATTTTTACAGCCATATCCATACAGAATGCTAAAATCACAATGACACCCACACTTCACCTTTCCATCCACCAACTAAAGCCCTCCACTCCCACCTCATATCCTAGCATACCAAGGACACGCTCTTTTGAAGTTGGTTTCGGGACATGGGTCCATGTCCAACGGAAGGCCCTCCCATGTAGTCATCCATTTTGGGTGGTTGAGTAATTAATAAAAATATTTAAAAAATGTAAATAAATGAAAAAGGGGTTCTGTGAAGCCCGGGATATGACGATTCCCGTGCTTCACAACACACTTCCCGTGCCTAAAAGTCTGTTTTCCCGGGCTATGGAAATTGACTATATTATTTTAAACATATTTTTAACGATTTTTAAAAAATTATGGAAAGGTGGGAAACTTCAGCACACCTATTTCCCTTCCTCTATTTATTATTTTTACAGCCATATCCATACAGAATGCTAAAATCACAATGACACCCACACTTCACCTTTCCATCCACCAACTAAAGCCCTCCACTCCCACCTCATATCCTAGCATACCAAGGACACGCTCTTTTGAAGTTGGTTTCGGGACATGGGTCTATGTCCAACGGAAGGCCCTCTCATGTAGTCATCCATTTTGGGTGGTTGAGTAATTAATAAAAATATTTAAAAAATGTAAATAAATGAAAAAGGGGTTCTGTAAAGCCCGGGATATGACGATTCCCGTGCTTCACAACACACTTCCCGTGCCTCAAAGTCAGTTTTCCCGGGCTATGGAAATTGACTATATTATTTTAAACATATTTTTAACGATTTTTAAAAAATTATGGAAAGGTGGGAAACTTCAGCACACCTATTTCCCTTCCTCTATTTATTATTTTTACAGCCATATCCATACAGAATGCTAAAATCACAATGACACCCACACTTCACTGTTCCATCCACCAACTAAAACCCTCCACCCCCACCTCCACCTCATATCCTAGCCTACAAAGGACACGCTCTTTTGAAGTTGGTTTCGGGACCTGGATCCATGTCCAACGGAAGGCCCTCGCATGTAGTCATACAATTTGGGTGATTGAGTAATTAATAAAAATATTTAAAAAATGTAAATAAATGAAAAAGGGGTTCTGTGAAGCCCGGGATATGACGATTCCCGTGCTTCACAACACACTTCCCGTGCCTCAAAGTCAGTTTTCCCGAGCTATGGAAATTGACTATATTATTTTAAACATATTTTTAACGATTTTTAAAAAATTATGGAAAGGTGGGAAACTTCAGCACACCTATTTCCCTTCCTCTATTTATTATTTTTACAGCCATATCCATACAGAATGTTAAAATCACAATGACACCCACACTTCACCTTTCCATCCACCAACTAAAGCCCTCCACTCCCACCTCATATCCTAGCATACCAAGGACACGCTCTTTTGAAGTTGGTTTCGGGACATGGGTCCATGTCCAACGGAAGGCCCTCCCATGTAGTCATCCATTTTGGGTGGTTGAGTAATTAATAAAAATATTTAAAAAATGTAAATAAATGAAAAAGGGGTTATGTGAAGCTCGGGATATGACGATTCCCGTGCTTCACAACACACTTCCCGTGCCTCAAAGTCAGTTTTCCCGGGCTATGGAAATTGACTATATTATTTTAAACATATTTTTAACGATTTTTAAAAACGTACAAGTTCTAAACCTCACCATACCTATTTCCCTTCCTTTCTTTATTAGTTTGGCAGCCATATCCATACAGAATGCTAAAATCACAATGACACCCACACTTCACTGTTCCATCCACCAACTAAAACCCTTCACCCCCACCTCATATCCTAGCCTACCAAGGACACGCTCTTTTGAAGTTGGTTTCAGGACCTGGATCCATGTCCAACGGAAGGCCCCCGCATGTGGTCATACAATTTGGGTGGTTGAGTAATTAATAAAAATATTTAAAAAAATGTAAATAAATGAAAAAGGGGTTATGTGAAGCCCGGGATATGACGATTCCCGTGCTTCACAACACACTTCCCGTGCCTCAAAGTCAGTTTTCCCGGGCTATGGAAATTGACTATATTATTTTAAACATATTTTTAACGATTTTTAAAAAATACGTACAAGTTCTAAACCTCACCATACCTATTTCCCTTCCTTTCTTTATCAGTTTGGCAGCCATATCCATACAGAATGCTAAAATCACAATGACACCCACACTTCACTGTTCCATCCACCAACTAAAACCCTCCACCCCCACCTCATATCCTAGCCTACCAAGGACACGCTCTTTTGAAGTTGGGTTCGAGACCTGGATCCATGTCCAACGGAAGGCCCCCGCATGTAGTCATACATTTTGGGTGGTTGAGTAATTAATAAAAATATTTAAAAAAATGTAAATAAATGAAAAAGGGGTTCTGTGAAGCCCGAGATATGATGATTCCCGTGCTTCACAACACATTTCCCGTGCCTCAAAGTCAGTTTTCCCGGGCTATGGAAATTGACTATATTATTTTAAACATATTTTTAACGATTTTTAAAAAAATATGGAAAGGTGGGAAACTTCAGCACACCTATTTCCCTTCCTCTATTTATTATTTTTACAGCCATATCCATACAGAATACTAAAATCACAATGACACCCACACTTCACCTTTCCATCCACCAACTAAAGCCCTCCACTCCCACCTCATATCCTAGCATACCAAGGACACGCTCTTTTGAAGTTGGTTTCGGGACATGGGTCCATGTCCAACGGAAGGCCCTCCCATTTAGTCATCCATTTTGGGTGGTTGAGTAATTAATAAAAATATTTAAAAAATGTAAATAAATGAAAAATGGGTTCTGTAAAGCCCGGGATATGACGATTCCCGTGCTTCACAACACACTTCCCGTGCCTCAAAGTCAGTTTTCCCGGGCTATGGAAATTGACTATATTATTTTAAACATATTTTTAACGATTTTTAAAAAATACGTACAAGTTCTAAACCTCACCATACCTATTTCCCTTCCTTTCTTTATTAGTTTGGCAGCCATATCCATACAGAATGCTAAAATCACAATGACACCCACACTTCACTATTCCATCCACCAACTAAAACCCTCCACCCCCACCTCATATCCTAGCCTACCAAGGACACGCTCTTTTGAAGTTGGTTTCGGGACCTGGATCCATGTACAACGGAAGGGCCCCGCATGTAGTCATACAATTTGGGTGGTTGAGTAATTAATAAAAATATTTAAAAAATGTAAATAAATGAAAAAGGGGTTCTGTAAAGCCCGGGATATGACGATTCCCGTGCTTCACAACACACTTCCCGTGCCTCAAAGTCAGTTTTCCCGGGCTATGGAAATTGACTATATTATTTTAAACATATTTTTAACGATTTTTAAAAAAATATGGAAAGGTGGGAAACTTCAGCACACCTATTTCCCTTCCTCTATTTATTATTTTTACAGCCATATCCATAAAGAATGCTAAAATCACAATGACACCCACACTTCACCTTTCCATCCACCAACTAAAGCCCTCCACTCCCATCTCATATCCTAGCATACCAAGGACACACTCTTTTGAAGTTGGTTTCGGGACATGGGTCCATGTCCAATGGAAGGCCCTCCCATGTAGTCATCCATTTTGGGTGGTTGAGTAATTAATAAAAATATTTAAAAAATGTAAATAAATGAAAACGGGGTTCTGTAAAGCCCGGGATATGACGATTCCCGTGCTTCACAACACACTTCCCGTGCCTAAAAGTCTGTTTTCCCGGGCTATGGAAATTGACTATATTATTTTAAACATATTTTTAACGATTTTTAAAAAATACGTACAAGTTCTAAACCTTGCCATACCTATTTCCCTTCCTTTCTTTATTAGTTTGGCGGCCATATCCATACAGAATGCTAAAATCACAATGACACCCACACTTCACTATTCCATCCACCAATTAAAACCCTCCACCCCCACCTCATTTCCTAGCCTACCAAGGACACGCTCTTTTGAAGTTGGTTTCGGGACCTGGATCCATGTCCAACGGAAGGCCCCCGCATGTAGTCATACAATTTGGGTGGTTGAGTAATTAATCAAAATATTTAAAAAATGTAAATAAATGAAAAAGGGGTTCTGTGAAGCCCGGGATATGACGATTCCCGTGCTTCACAACACACTTCCCGTGCCTCAAAGTCAGTTTTCCTCGGCTTCTGAAATGACACTATATTAATACTTCCAATGCTGAAATCACAATCCATTCCTAGCGGAATAGCCTTAACCATAATCAAACACAAATACAAATAGCACAATCATTCCAAGTAACATCGCTTAACCATAATAAAAAAACAAATAACATAATCCTTTTCAAGTGCCATAGACTCCTTAAATAAAAACAGTAAAAAAATACAACCACCACAGCCAATAATTCAGGACAACTGACCACAATTGGCGACCACTACAGGCTTGGTTGTCAAGCCTGACCTAGAACCGACCTTCTTGATGGCCTTCATGACTTCAAATCCCTCAACGACCTGACCGAACACGACATTCGTGCCATCGAGCCACTCGGTCTTTGTGGTATAGATGAGAAACTGGGAGCCATTGGTTCCTGGCCCGGTATTGGCCATGGAGAGGATCTCGGGACCAATGTGCTTGTTTATAAAGTTTTCGTCAGCGAAAGTATCGCCATAGATGGACTCACCTCCAAGTCCGTCTTCTTTGGTGATGTCTCCTCCTTCGAACATGGACCTGGGTATCACACGGTGGAAGGTTGTTCCCTTGTAGTGGAGCGGCATATTTTTCCTGCCGATTCCCTTCTCACCAGTGCAGAGAGCCCGAAAGTTTTCTGTTGTTATGGGGGTATTGTCAGCGAAAAGTTCTATCACAAGTCTTCCCGCCGGATGGCCCCCAATGTTGAGGTCAAGGAACACTCTAGGGTTCGCCTTTGTCTCTTGATTCAATAGAAAATGAAGGCCGTAGAAAAGATGTAGACATTAAACATACATAAATGATCCGTTACTATATGACATCCATTACTATCTTCCAACACCACAACATAAACATATCTGTTACTATATAACATCCATTACTATCTTCATATTTTCTTTTGCTTTCTGTAATCTTCAAAAAGACAAAAAACTCCTAACATGGACAACCATATGTAATTCAGACCAAAAAAAATTAAAAAAAAAATAGGACATCCATTACTATCTGTCAAAACAACTGCATATTGCTCGAATAAACATAAACATAAATGATCTCTCAATACCACATAAATATAAAAGATCCATTACTATATGACATCCATTACTATCTTTCAACACCACAACATAAACATAAAAGATCTGTTACCATATGACATCAATTACTATCTAACAAACACCACAACATCAACATAAATGAGCTTTCAAACAAGTTTGCCAAATATTGCTCCAGCAAAAAAAACGACAATGAATAAAAACAACATAAATCCAGTGCTTGGAACCTTCTCAGTGGTTTGAACCTTCTCAGATACATTCTCTTCTAAACTTTGAAATGAATTTTGAGGATGTACGTAAGCAGTGATAGCTTTATATGCATCATTTGTCGAGTTAAACTTCTTGTAAGAAGCTCCTGGAAATCCATCTACTTGTGCTTGGCATTCAGGCCAAGAATAACACATACTAGTTTTCCTTCCTTTGAAAACAACATAAACGGAATTCTTCCCCATTTCACTTTATATCTGAAAATCGAAAAAAAATTACAAAAATAAATAATGTCCATAATACCCGATCTAAAACAAGAAAAAGATAACAAAGAAATCTATGGCAATGTTGTTTAGAGTTAAACAAAATTTTAAAAACAAAAAGAAAATAATGTTTCAAAAAACCTATTAAAAAACTTATCAGTTTGTGTTTTTAATAAGTGTTTGAACAATGGTAGTACATATACATACTGATAACCATGGCAAGGAGATATATGTATGAAAAAAGAAGGAAAAAAAATTAACTTCAACAATATCGGTGACGAAGAGCAGAGATAGATAGAAAAACAAGAAGGAAAAAAAAAATTCAAGAAGAATGATTACCTGTAGATCTAGGCGTGAGGAAGAGCAGAGAGAGAGAGCACAAAGAAATGAAAAAAAAAAAAAAAACAATAAACCTCACATGCAGATTTGGGTATGACAGGCGTGAGGAAGAGCTGTTGTGGGGGTTTTGAATTTCTTTTGTTTTGTTGGACTTTTGGTAATAAAAAGGGGATTGTGGGGTTGGGGGTGGGGTACAGCTGTAGTGGGATAATTTGATACTGAAGCCCGGGGATTATTTAATTTTGAAGCACTCACATTTGATTTTTAGAGCCCGTGAATCCTACCCAATTTATAAGTTTCACCAGATCCATAAGAGACTTCAAAAGTGACTTTATTGAAGTCTCTTTTAAAGTCACTTATTGATCGGGTGGAAGATAAATTCTACAATTCTGAAGCATGGGAATCCTTACTTATGAAGCACGTGCATTTTTTTTTTTTTTGAAGCCCGTTAATGCTGCCCAGTTTAAATATTTCAGCAGATCCATAAGCGACTTCCACAGTGACTTTATTGAAGTCGCTTTTAAAGTCGCTTTTAATCAGGTGGAAAATCAATTCTTCATTTATGAAGCCCGGGAATCTTCAGCAAATCATAAAGCAACTTGTATTTATATTTTTTTGATTACAGTTGCCCCGGGCTTGAAAACTAAAGCACACATATAAGGAAACAGCCTTTCCTGTGTTCAAATATCTATCTACTAAATTAAATTAAATTAAGCACCTGTTTGCAAATTTATACTAGAACAAAAATATCAATATACTATAAATTCAACTTAACCGTATAAGACATTATTTTCACAGCAGTTAGAAGATACAAATACATATTAAAGTGGACAACACCATCACCACAACAACTACCGAAGTGAAATTTAACCGTCCAAGATAGGTTCTTGAGAAGTATGAATGACTGCTTTGTCCGTGTCATGCAAAAAAGTCTCGGGTGGCCTATCTGGGCACTTCGATCTATTATGTCCTTCCTTCTTGCAAATGCTACATCTTAGTGCTTTTTTGGCTGGTTTGCTTGTGGTAGACGATGGTTTCGGACAATGTTTTTTATTATGTCCCTTTTGCCCACAATTCAAACATGTTTGTAGCTTTCGTTTCTCCCTAGCAGATGGTGTCCTTGATTTCTTTGGTCTTCCGGACTGCTTCTTTATCTCCCATGGTAAAACAATGCGATCACGAACCTTCTCAGGAATGACCCATGTTTCAGGATTTGGAACAGGGTTCACATTCATGGCATAAGCATGTTTTAGCCATCCCGTTGTGAAAAAGTCAGAACATAATGCGTTGATAGGCATACCTTTAATCTTGGTACAAAGGACACAAAGAAACAAATATTATTACAATTAAATAGTGAAAGGTTTCTAAGATTAAATGAAACTTCAATTTTGTAAGGATACCTAGCAACTGCCATGACATGAATACATGGCAACTCATCTAGATCCCATTCACGGCATGAGCAAGAATGTTGTTCCAAGTCGACAATGGTACCTTGATTCCATTTGTCGTCTACCTTGAATCTATGGAAGTCAATGGGGTGAACCTCACACCGTTGCGATGCTAATACCCTCTGTTTGATGTGTTGGTCTGCATAATGACTCAAAAATGTAGGCATTTCACGTGCATTTCTCCGACGGTCGTGGAACCACATTTGCAACAAATCTCTTATAAATTCTACAATAGATGTGATAGGCAACTTCCGGATTGCAAGTAGACAAGAATTAATTGACTCGGCAATGTTGGTGGTCATCATATGGTACCTCTTTTTGGGGCTATGTGCACGTGAAAACTTCTCTATTCCGGCCTGTACAAGCTCATCATAAACCTTACGGTGGATGGCTTTCAACTCGGCCATTTCACATTCAAATTCATCGACACGATACACATATGTAGCATGGTAGTAAAGCTTAATCACATCATCCCATTGCTTGCAAATTCTTTTCAAATTTTGTGACAAATGGTATGCACATACCCCATGTGTTGCATCGGGAAAACTGGCTTCCATGCCTGAGAAGATACCCGCGTGCCGGTCTGAAACTATCATCACACGTTCGGGACACATGATCACTTCGCGAAGTTGCTTCAAGAACCATGTCCACGACTCTGTGCACTCCGAATTTGCAAACCCAAATGTCAAAGGATATATCATCTCGTTACCATCTTTACACACAGCAATTAACAAAACACCCCTAGCCTTACCCTTCAGGTGGGTAGCATCGATGGCGATAACTGGTCTAATAACTACATTGAATCCCTCTACACAAGCCCCAAGTGCCATGAATCCATAAGTGAACCGATTTTCTGAGTCAGTTTCTATCTTAGTTACAGTCCTAGGGTTTGATTGTTCCAACATGTAAAAAAATACCGGCAACATCTGAAATGACTCCAACGGATCACCGAATGTACTATGCAAAGCACGGTCCTTCGACCTGTGGGCTTTGTTATATGAGAGGTTTATGCCATACTGATCCTTCATCTCAAAAATTATATCTTTCGGACGAAGGGTACATCCAGGATCAGCAAGTTTTCTTGCAAACAGTTCCCCTATTACATAGGAACTTACCCGTTTAAAATCAACGTTGTAGTTGCCCGAATCACCACATGTGTGCTCCTTAACAAAGGACTTAACATGCCAGTAGGTCCCAGTTTTCAACTTCCTCGCAGTAATAACCGATTCACAATCTCCCTTTATACATCTTGCAGCGAATCGTGACTGATTTGATCGTCTAATCTTATACTTGAACCTATTTTCCAATGCATACCTCCCTAAAGTAAGTTTCAAGGTTTTCTTATTCTTGAAGATCTGTCATTTGTAAATTGGACATTGGTCGCCTTGGTCACCTTTGTCACCTTGGTTTTCAAACAAGTCCTTTGATCGAATAGGTTGAATTGAGTATAGTTCTGAACCCGGTATTGTCCACCGTGATGTCATAGAAGCTGCATAACTATTGGGTGCTCCACTGACCCCTCGTTCTTCTTCACCATCTGTTGGGGCTTCTCTAGCACCTAGTTCTGCTTGCCCAACACATTGGGGAACTTCTGAAACACCATTTCAGTTATCACTAGTATCACCGTCAGTACCACTCTCATCCTCCGTATCGGTTGTATTAGAACCATTTGTGTCGTCCACCTCTGCATGCTTGTTTGTCGATAGTGGAGTGCCATGATCTTTCTCTGTTGATGAAATTCCAGGTGAAGGCACGGACCCAAACGGCTTGTTGCTACCACTCATTGATTTGAAATGTGGAGTACCATCTTTGGATTGTGGATTACTGGTGGGTTTTAGAGTCGATGGTGTACATGCAGAGTGGATTGTGGTATTTATTAACTCTTTCGGAGTTTTAAATACATTTGCATTTGCATTTTCCGGTACAGATATTTCTACCACTTTAACATTGACTTCATGCCAATCTGATTGCTGAAGAGTAAGCATACATGTTACATCAGCGTCGGTCTTAATGGATAATGTACATCTCCTATTCTTTGTTTTAAGCTTTGAACTTATCCTTATATTGAATCTGTCGCTATTGACCCCAATCCGATCAAATATTATTTCCGACAATTCACTAAATGTATCTTTCTCCTTATTGGTTAGAAAGCATGCGAAAGAAATCGGACCCATGAACTGGTTACCCTCCCAATGTCTATCGCAATGCACTAACAAGCTTGTCAAGCTCGTCATCGTATCAGTGTACCCTGAAAAAATAAAACTACCCTCATTCAGATATAAACATGAAGCAATGTAATAAAGGCATAATAACGGCATAATGAACCCATAATGAAGACATTCAGATAGAACTTAGACTATTATGAGCAATATGAAATATACATGTTGATTAAAATTTTATGACAAAGGTTTAAGTGCATCATCATCATCGGTTTGTTGGGAAGGACAGGATTAGTAAGTGTAACCTGATAGACAAAGACAGAATTAATAAAAAACGAGAAAAAAAAAATAACATCCTATTTAGGGAGTAAAAGATGAACTATGAACTAAACAAATCACTAAATCCATAGCAATTTTAGTGTTATCAAACAAAACCCAAAACAACTTGCTCCTTAATAAGTCAAATCTTTCAAACTAGTTTTTTTTTTTTTTTTTTTTTTTTTTTAAATAAAGTGTAGAAATAACCAACAGAATAAATCACCCCTTATTACCTAACAAATGCATTGAATTAACCATGAACATAATCTAACTCTAGCATGGATCAATCTTAGATTAAAGTTGGACTTTGAAGCCCGGAAACTGGACTTCGAAGCCCGAGAATTGGACTTCGAAGCCCGAGAATTGGACTTCGAAGCCTGAGAATTAAAATTCAAGCACGGCATCGAATTTCCAAGCCCGGGAATTGGTCTTCAAAGCCCTATACAAGGATGATTTCAAACCATGTCTAGTTCTGTGAATAAGCAACATAAAATCACATTGACAATGCAACATGTAACATGACAGCAAAATGACAATGCAACCCCGCAACCCCACAACCTCAAAATAGTGCTCGTAATCCCATATTGCAGCTAACTAAAACAGTTTAAACTTTCAAATATTACCTCAAAAATCTTCACTCACAACAGGACCCACATTAGATCATAGGTATTTTTTTGAACAACCATTTTATTCAAATGGCAAAACATGCCGAACACAAGCAGACAGACAAAGGCACAAACCAAAAGAAACGAACAACCCAAGGGCACAACTTGCCAAGGAGACAAAGCACACACCAAACATACACCAAGACAGTATAAACCTACAGCACCAAAACAAAAACAACCACAATAAGACACCACCAGCAACAACCAACAATAAATCATCTGGGTATGACAAATGAGTTTTTTTTTTTTTTTTCCTTTCTTTTCTCAGTCACCAAAAAGAAACAAATTCATGACAAAATTTTGATAAGAATTCATACAAGCTTCAAATAGATGTATACAAACATAAATACTCATTCGGGCATGAGTTCTTTTCTTGAAAACCAACAACAAAATTAAGAATGAAAAGAAAATGAGATGCAATTATAGAAATACATACAAGAGAATGAAATATACCTTTTTCTTCTTTCTTCTTGTTGCCTCCCTTGCTTTCTGTGGCTTTGCCTTGCCTGTTGTAAGAGCCACTGTGCATCAAAAGTATTGAATTTGTTATAAAACTTGCAGGATTGTCAATAAATACTATACTATGAACTCAATTGAATATCAAAAATAAATAAATAAAATTCTGCATGCTCACACGGACTGTCGCTGAATCTTCCTCCACCACCAATAAACAAAAAACTACTTGCAAAAATTGGCTGAATGAAATTTCCAGGTTTCTTTTTTCTTTGAATGAAAAAAAAAAAAAAAAAACTTGTTATATATAATAAACCTAATGTTTTCCCAACACAAACAAACTAATTTATAATCAGTCCCATTGCCGAAAGATAAACTTGATATACATTATCAATAATATCTCAATCAAATAATTAAGCTCACAATTTTTCATCTTTTCTATTGGTTTATTCCATTTCAACGAATAAGAAACCACACACTCGTATCACAACTCAACATTTTCTCAGACCCACTAACAATGTAGGTATTCAATCAAACCCAGATAAAATTAAGAGAGACAGGGCAGTCTTACCAGATAATATTGTGTTATCTTGATCTTCCCAAGTGACCTCTGTATCAGCTTTTCCACCGAAAAAAACAAAGAGAAAGATTCAGGTATGGGTTTGAGCAATTTCGGCCGATTTGAGAAATTTCGGCGATGATTTCTTTGTATGGGCAATGAAGGAAGGGGGTGACAGAGGTGGTTTCACTCGTTTTAGGGACTTCGTTTGAGAAAGGAAGGAAGAAAGAAGGAAGGAAGAAGGTCCTTTCTCTGGAATGAATTGTATAGACGATGAAGAAGGAAGGAAGGAAGGAAGGGTTGTTTCGTCAAAGAGAAAATTGTGGGGGTAATTTCGTCATTATGGTTTGTTTAAGCGGGAAGGGTATTTTAGTCCCTCAAGGGCCATTCCATGCAAAGTAATCTTCAAGTCAAGCCATTTTTGCTCTTTTTTCAGGATGTGGACATTTTTGATCTTTTGAACTTTAGAGAGGCTATTATTGCAATCACCCCATTTATATATTGACTGTGACTGATTTGTGATTGGGGTGGATTGTGGGGTCACGCGGATTGCCAATGTGGCATCAGAGGTTCAAGTTAGCGGGAAATGTGTGTTTGTTTGGACTTTGGAGTCTCGGTCTAGTTTAATTTTTTTAATTTTTTAAATTTTTAGAGCACTCATCTAAATGCCGCCGTATTGAGCTTTTTTTCTTTCTTTTTTTTTTTTCTCATTTTTTGTTTTCTTTTACCGTAAACAAATAATAATAAGGGTGTAAATATTGCCACCTATAAATATGATAATGTTAGGGATTTGAACCGATAAACGTAGAAACGTCGTGTCTAATATTCGCCCATAATAGAAAAATAAGAAAAATAGATGAGAGAAAATAAACCAATCACAAAACAAGATATACGTGGAAAACCCAAATCGGGTAAAAAACCACTGGCCGTCAGGACGATAGAGAAATTTCCACTATATGATAAATTGTTACAACCATATACTTCAAAATTCTCTCTCACACCTAACCCCAAACTACACTCACAAGAACCTCACTAGGAACTCCTCAATATCCCCTAGGTCTCCCCTGAATATCACCCACAGATCTCATACTTGATCCACTGATATTCTCTTGGATCCCTCCCCGGATATTCCCATGGGTCTCCTCGGATCTCACCACTCTCTCTGATGTTACATGGTGTTCTTTTGCTCCATAGCCTTTTAATCGAATAACATAGATATTAGGTATATTTATACTAATTACAATGAGTTTAAGATAAAAGGAAATCCTACTCCTAAACGTACAAGACTTACTTGTTCCATATAAATACTATTTCCTTTTATGACAAGTCTTCTTATAAAGAGTAAATCATTTTTCTTCAAGCACAAGAACTTCTAGAAAGAGAACCTTCCCTTTTTCGCACAACATTCCTGATCTTAGCAAAGTACATCGTCTCCGCGGTATTGGTCACAATGTGCACCCCACTTCCTACACCTCGGAACACTTCTGGAACCAACCGCTCCGGATACCGCAGTCCATGCGCTTTGTCCACGTCGCACTTCCTTCCAAAATCGATTTCTTTAGTTCTTCTTCGATCTTCAACCTCCCTTAAACACCACCTTCAACTTCCAAACGTTATCACACGTCTCCAGGAAGTAACACATCAGTTTAGTCTTGTTTGGTTCACATTTGATTCACTTAGGAATACAAGTCAAAACCTAACAGATAAGCACACCCATATTTATAAGTACACTTATGTCGAAAATTTAAAATTAAAGCATTACTATAAGCACTCATCTTAATGCCAATAACAACCTTATTTAAATGAATGTATTCATTTTAATACATTTTATTTATAAACTCTCTTAAGTTATTAACACACTCAATTTCACAGATAATAAATTCTTAAGTTCTCCGGCTTGAAAACACAAATAAAAACAAAATTAATATTTTGATATAATGCAAGGCTTGATGTTGTAAATGCATGAGAACTCGGTAAGCAAACAAAAAAAACAAAAACAAAAAAAAAGGAAAAGAAAAACATAATTAAAAAAATTGCAATGAAGAGACGAAGTTCTTTTTTTTTTTTTTTTTTAAAGAAAAAAAGAGTTTTTCTAAGTTTTTAGATAAAAAAAAATAGAAAATCAAAAAGTTCGCATCAATTTTAAACAAACAAAAAAATCTTCTCGGTATCACTTTCAAAAATCTCAGGATATATATATATTGTCCTTTTCTCCTCAGTGTGCACTGATATAAAATTCATCAGTGCATTGTATGTGGGTCATAGATTATGGAGAAGTTTTGACAAGTGCATACACTTTGAGTGAAAGTATGTAAATCTAATTATCTACATCCAACGCACTAATGAAGTTATATCAGTGTGCACTAACTTGAAAATTTTCTATATATATAGTGAGTCTCTCATAAGGGATCCCTTATTTTAATTTCGGTAAAGACCTTAATGAAATTACATCGATTTTTATGAATTTTGATATAAATTTTTTTTATGGATAATAAGTTCATTGAAATTTACATTATTTGAAAATTTTTCAAATACTAGAACTATTTTTCTTGAATTTATTTCGTCCATTTTTCCGATGCCTTCATATTTAACAAAAAACATTATATATGTTGATAATAATCAAGTTGTTGATATCTATTACAACAGATTTCACATCATCATACCACCGTTAAATCTTCTGGTCCTTCTAGATACACAACGATATATATTGTTATCTTTAAACAAAAAAAAAAATACTTCTCACTTTTTGTTTATCGATAAAGTTCATAACAACAACAAAAAATATGTACCTCTATATGATCAAAGTTCTCTGAAAATTCTTTTTCTATTACTTTGTTATATGATAATGAGAGATTTTGATACTTGAAATATAATTAGGGTTTAGTTTTTATTTATTTATTTTTTTTTATTTTTTTAATAAAGAGATATGGGTGTAATTAATGGGTGTACATAGTATTTGGTTTATTTTTAATTAAACTAATTTATTCTTATTAGTAAATTTCTATTAGTATATTTTTAGAATTAAATTTTTTTATTGACATATGAGTTTGCTTATCATATTTATGGGTGTCAACGTCGACACCCAAAATTAAATTTAGATTTGTTGAGGCTTTTAACGGTAACCGTTAATAAAGAAACCAATAAAATGACGCCACGTCATTGACTATAGATAGCGTACTTTGACGAGACATTGTGTGAGAGAGGCCAAACGACGTCGTTTGTGAATAACTTTTTTGTTGTTTTGGCGGTTTGTTCATTTTCTCGAGAACCAAACGGAAATTGTTTTACGCAGAAATAGAATGTACTCGGCGGCGGTCAGCTCGCAGCTCCGAGGAGATCCGCCGCCGACCGGAAATCTATCTCCGATTAAATTTGAAGCTCGACGCGAAGGAATTGTTGTCTCTTCGATCGTTGGTTGATTCTGTTATGAAATCGATTGAAAGCTTTACTGTTTTTGGTTCTTTGTATGAGGTTTGGTTGTTTAATTTCTTCGTGTCTACTTTTCGAAACCAAGTTTGAAACTTTTCATCTACTGTATTTTATTGCTGTGTTTGAAATATTTGTGCTTGGTATCAGAAAATTAGAACTTTTGAGTTCAATTACAGATTTTGAATTGGTATTGAAAAGTAAAATGGAGGTTTGGAAGTGGAATTAAGTGGAATTGGAGATCCAAATCTGTAGTTATTTCGAAAGATGACTCGAAAAATTCAAGTAGGATTGTGCCATTTTGTTGCTTAGATAGGTTAAGATATATGTCTAGATCAGGAATTGCTTGTTCCATGGCAGGCCCTTTAAGAGATTTGAGTATTGATTATCTGAGTTAATGATTTCCATAAGAGAATGTATTGGACTCCCATTTGATTTGAGTTTCTAGAACTAGCTTATCCTGTGATCTAAACATGGAATTCGTGAAATAACCTACTGCTTGATGACTTCAATCATAATGTAAACAGTTTATAACCATGAGAGATTAGTAAAATGTTGACAAATGCACAAACACATACTGCTGCATATAAAACTGAACACAACTGGTTTGAACTTTGAAGGAAGAATATTTCATGTGTAAAATATCCATGTTGATTATCTTCCTAATAAAAAATTATGTTTTGATTGCGTGTGATAACTGTAAGTCATGTCCATATCAACCTTGGTCTTGGATGCCAATTAAGGTAAGAATGCTTAGCTGTTAATTGAATATCATTGAAAATATTTTTAATTCGTTACATTTTGGTTAATTTTAGATTTATTCTCTATTAGGGATAGGGAGGATCAGTGTGAATATTCCCCACAAAAATATACTTCAAAATATATGTTTTCAAAAATACTAGGATGCAATGGTTGAGAACTTGTTCTACGTAATCGTTTGACCCAGTTCAAAGGAAAAAAGTACTGAACATTATGAACGGCTTTTAACACTAAGTAACACGTTGCTACTTTGGCATAGACTCTTTCATTAGGAAATGCTCTTAACAATGCAAGATATGTTTTTGCACAGCATGAAGCTGGTCATTTTCTTGTTGGTTACTCAATTGGGATTCTTCCAAAAGGCTATATGGTACCAAGTATAGAAGCCCTGAGGCAGAGGAAGTTCATTGCAGCAAGAGTAGAGTTTATGGTTTCGAGTTCCTTAAAGAAGTAAGTGGACTGCTTTCTTTTACCGCTTTAGAATGTCTCTGCAAAGTTGTGACTGCAGATTTGAACCTCAGTGTATGGACTTCCTTTAGAGAATCAGTATACAGTTATTTAGTATTTAATAACTGTTCCTGCTTGCAGGTCGCCATTCCAAGGATGTTAAAGAAAGATACCTGCCAACTAGATGATAGGGTAAGACACCTCCTCTCTGTCCCGGCGTTGATGAAAAATCTGCTGCAAGTTACTTATATAGCAAAAGTTTGCATTTATCACAACTTGGTTTTTTCAGTTTGGGTTTGCATGTGCTAATTCACAACATTGTTTTTGATCAAGTACTGTTTTAGCTAATTTACAAAATTGTAAGGGTTTTTACTTGTTAGAGAGGCAAGCTAACGAAAGTATAAGGAATTCAAAATAAAAAGTGGTTGCATGCTGCATTCCCAAAACTATGTTTATGGCTTAGACAATATTTACTGTATTCATTAACATTGAAATGGCTAATGATTTCTCAAATCTCAACCTTGTTGCTAAATGCCTTAACAAAATCTGTTCTCTTCTATCACATGAAGTTATAATTCATTTGCATACAAGTATTTTTGAAAATTGAGGTCGAAATTTAACTCCTTTGCTTGAAAATTTCAATTCACTCTCTTGTCAATCAAGAGTTTTGACATATTATACACGACTTGTAATTGCTTTAAAGTACCGGCAATACACAGCATAACATATGAAGGGCATCACTAACAACAACTTTTTTCTCTGATTAAATTTAAAGCTCGACGATAAGGAATTGTTGTCTCTTCGATCGTTGGTTGATTCTGTTATGAAATCGATTGAAAGCTTTACTGATTTTGGTTCTTTGTATGAGGTTTGATTGTTTAATTTCTCCGTGTCTACTTTTCGAAACCAAGTTTGAAACTTTTCATCTACTGTATTTTATTGTTGTGTTGGAAATATTTCTGTTTGGTATTAGGAAATTACAACTTTTGAGTCCAATTACAGATTTTGAATTGGTATTGAAAAGAAAAATGGAGGTTTGGAAGTGGAATTAGGTGGAATTGGAGATCCAGATCTGTAGTTATTTCGAAAGATAAATCGAAAAATTCAAGTAGGATTGTGCCCTTGAGAGGTTTTGAGTATAGATTAGCTGAGTTAATGATTTCCATAAGTGAATTTATTGGATTCCCATTTGTCTACTAAATTTTCTTTTATTCTATTTGGTGATCGCAGAATCAATATGATGTTTGTTCTACTTTTTCTTGTACAGGATTGGATTGATAGAACCGAAAGTTCGATGCAAGAAGAAGGCTATGGTTCTGTTTGTGAAGATGATCATTTCATGTGCATTGCAAGTAAGTGGGATTTAAGTTGTGTTAAGAATTTCATTAATGGAAGTTAATGCCTCCAATGTTAGATTTTTCTATCATTCTTTTCGATATAATTCCTGTGATCTGAACAGGGAATTCGTGAAATAACCTACTGCTTGATGACTTCAATCAAAATGTAAACAGTTTATAACCATGAGAGGTAAGTAAAATTTTGACAAATGCACAAACACATACTGGTTTGAAAGACTATTTCATGTGTAAAATATCCATGTTGATTATCTTCCTAATAAAAAATTATGTTTTGATTGTGTATGATAGCTATAAGCCATGTCAATATCAACCTTGGTCTTGGATGCCAAGTAAGGTAACAAATACAATGCATAGCTGTCAATTGAATTTCAACCATGTTAGATAACATCATTGAAAATATCTTAATTCGTTAATTATAGATTTATTCTCTATTAGGGAGGATCAGTGTGAACATTCCCCACAAAAATATACTTCAAAATATATGTTTCCAATAATATACTAGGATGCAATGGTTGAGAACTTGTTCTACGTAATCGTTTAACCCAGTTCAAACGACAAGAGAACTGAACATTATGAACGGCTTCTAACACTAAGAACACGTTGGGCAGCTCTTCGTTAACGTATTTTTAATATATTGAAAGTTGGCATAAACTTAGGAAATGCTCCTAACAATGCAAGATATGTTTTTGCACAGCATGAAGCTGGGCATTTTCTTCTTAGCTACTTGCTTGGTGTTCTTCCAAAAGGCTTACAAGGCACCAAGCATAGAAGCTCTGAGGCAGGGGAAGTTCGCTGCAGCAAGAGTAGAGTTTATGGGTTTCGAGTTCCTTAAAGAAGTGATCTGTTTTCTTGTACTTTGTTTCGTTCAACAGCTTTGGAATTTCTTTGCAAAGTTGTGACTGCAGATTTGAACCTCAGTGTAAGGACTGTCCCTGCAGGCAGGTCACCATTCCAAGGATGTTAAAAAAAGATACCGGTCAACTAGATGATAGGGTAAGACACCTCCTCTCTGTTCCGGCATTGATGAAAAGCTGCTGCAAGTTACTTATATAGCACAAGTTTGCATTTATCACTAACATGGTTTTTTCAGTTTGGGTTTGTATGTGCTAATTCACAACATTGTTTTTGATCAAGTACTGTTTTAGCTAATTTAAAAAATCGTTAGGGTTGTTAGAGAGTCAAGCTAACGAAAGTACGAGGAATTCGGAGGAAATAAAGAGTGATTGCATGTTGCATTCCCAAAACTATGTTTATGGCTTAGACAATATTTACTGTGAAAAATTATTCTACAAGTTCTGAATCAGGCATTAGGCATTAGAATCACATTCGTTGCTAAATGTGTTACGGACCAAAATCTGTTTTCCACCATTACATTCACTCTCATGTCAATCAAGAGTTTAACATTATACACTTCAAGCAGACTGACTTCTAATTTCTAATTTATGCCAATAGAGTTTGAACAACTTTTCATGTGTTATATTAGGAGGCCTAGCAGCAGAGCATAAGATATCAACAAGGTTAGGGTTCTGGGTTCACTTCTCTCCATGCTTTTCAATTACCTATCTAGAGATACAAAGCACTTCTCAACAATCAATGAAGACTAGCAGAAGACATGGCAATGGTGAAACATCTTACACACATCTGTAAGGTAACAACAAATAATTGTGATAATACTTGAATGCATTAATTGATTGATTGATTGATCACAAAACTGTTGCAAGTAACAAAAACCCATCAACTGTATATTACAACTGCCTCCAAAAAAAACAAAAAACAAAAAAACAAAAACCCCCACATTTACTAGCAAAACCCTAACAACATCATCATCATCAAAAGCATCAGAGCTTTAAAACTCCTGAGAAGCAGACCCTATATCTCCCTTTCCTTTGCCGACCTTCTTTACAATAAAAATGAAGAACAATTACAAAACAATCAAGAACAGTTTTTTTTTCATTGAAAAAAGTTTTCTTTACAATAAAAATGAAAACTTTGAATCAAAACGAACCTCGGCGGCGAGATACTCAAGGACGGCAGAGAGGTAGACGGGAGACCGGCTTTCAAGACCCGTTTGCTAATCTAGGGTGTATATACAATTTTAGTCTGTCTAAATATAAAAACTCTTTATTATTATTATTATTTTTTTTAAATTTCGACTGGGCTTGTTAGGGTATAAGGAAATTTTTTTGATAAAAATATATAATTACAGTGAATACTAGAAGTTGGTTATTACTTATTAGTTATTCCTTCCCAACCAAATGGATATATATGATGATAAGTGTTGTTATGTTTTATATGTAAAAAATTATCTAGTTTAGGTCACAAATTTCATGAATATCATATACTTATTAGTTATTATAGTACGAGAAAATTATTCTATCAATTTTTTTTATTTTTTTTTTTCTTTTACTTGTTCAATCGATTTTTATGAGTCAACCAACAAATTTAAACATTTATTGTTGTACTCAAGAGATCTATCCGATTAAAGATTCATTCCTTGCCCTTGTAGCACGCTAGAGAGTAGAGACAATAAAAAAGTAATTTATTCTCTTTTTTTTTTAAGGGATATTTTCACTTGAGTCCTTATGTTTTTTTGAAATATCTATATTTTACTCACTTATATATTTTCGGAGAATTATGCCCTATATTTTAAAAAACCACTAAATTTGGTTTCTCTGACCAGATTTTTGACGGTCAACGGTCACAAAAAAAGTAAAATGACATCTTTACACTAACCATTTATTTCCTTTTTCCTTTTTTTAAAAAGACCATTTATTTCCTTTTAAAAAATAAAATAGGGTCAACTTCATAACTAGCCAAAAAATTAGTGTCTTTATTGTTTTTGTCCAAGATTATGAATTGTATTGTTTTTGTCAAAATTTCCACTTTTTGGACAAGATTGCCCTTCTTTATAAATTTTTTTCCCTCTTTCTCTCTCTCCTTTTCTTACGTCAGATTTTAAAAAAAAAATCATTTTTTTTTTTTAAGTTTTCCAGATTTTTTTATTAAATTTCAGTTTTTTTTTTATTTTGAATTTTTTTTCAGATTTTTTTTTTAAAGTTTGGATTTGAGTTTAGGTTGTGGTTGTTTTTATGAATGGTGAGAGTTGTGTTTGAGTTTGAGTTTTGTTAAAAAAAAATTAGATTTTCGGATTTGATCTTTTCAAACAAAATTTTCAGATTTTATTTTGTTTAAACACACCAGACCGCAAATTAAACACACCATGTAAACGAATTAAACACACCAAACTATCAATTAAACACACCAGGCAAAACTCATTAAGCACACTAGGGCAAAACGAATTAAACACACCAGACAAAACAATTAAACACACCAGGCAAAAACAATTAAACACACCAGGCCAAAACGAATTAAACACCTGAGCCTAGTGTGTTTAATGGGTTTTGCCTGGTGTGTTTAATTAGTGGCCTGGTGTGTTTAATTAGTTTTGGCATAGTGTGTTTAATGAGTTTTGCCTGGTGTGTTTAATCAGTCCGGTGTGTTTAATTGATTACAGCTGGTGTGTTTAATTAGTCCGGTGTGTTTAATTGATTACAGCCGGTGTGTTTAATTAGTCCGGTGTGTTTAATTGATTACAACTGATGTGTTTTATTGGTCTGGTGTGTTTAATTGATTACAACTGGTGTGTTTAATCGGTGGTCTGGTGTGTTTAATTGAACAAAATCTGGAGAAAAAAATTTAACAAACAAGAGATCTGGAATTTTTAACAAAACATGATCTGCAATTTTGATCTGGAAAATTTAAAAAAAAAAATCTATAAAAAAAATTAAACATTCAAATCCAAACATTCACAATTACAACCACCCTTAAAATCAACTACATTCACAACCACAACCACATTAAATCTGAAAAAATTTCAACAAAAAAAAAAAAAAACTGATTTTTTTTAAATAATCTGGAAAAAAAAAAAATTTAAAATCTGGAAGAAGAAGATAATCTGAAATTTTTTAACAAAAAAAAATCTGGAATTTTTTCAGAATCAAAAAACCTGAAATTTTTTTTTTTTAAATCTGGAAATAATTTTAAACAAAAACAAAATCTGAAAACAATTTCAAAATAAAAAAAAAATAAAAAACTGAAAGTTAAACATTCACAATTACAACCATCCTTAAAATCAACTACATTCACAACCACAACCACATTAAATCTGAAAAAAATTTCAACAAAAAAAAAAAAAAAAAAACTGATTTTTTTTAAATAATCTAGAAATTTTTTTTTAAAAAAAATCTGAAAGAAGAAGATAATCTGAAATTTTTTAACAAACATAATCTGGAATTTTTTCAAAATCAAAAAAACCTGAGTTTTTTTGATTAAATCTGGAAATAATTTTAAACAAAAACAAAATCTGAAAACAATTTCAAAATAAAAAAAAAACTGAAATTTAAAAAAAAATATGGAAAAAACGTGAAAGAGAGAGAAAGAGAGAAGAGAGAGAGAGAAGAAGAAGGAGGGAAGATCGGACGTCGGTCGTCCGATCTGAATTTTTTTTTTTTAAATCTGGAAAAAATAGAGAAAGATAAAGAGAAGAGAGGAGGAAGAAGAAGAAGTGTTGAAGATCAGACGTGAGTGTTGAAGAAGAAGAAGAAGGCATGACAAAAATGAAGAATAAGAACAAGAATAAGAACATGTGAGAGAGAAAAGGAGAGAGAGAAAGGAAAAAAAATGAGATACCTGTGAAAATGAGAGAGAAAGGAGAGAGAAGGGGTTTTGAAAAAAAAATAAGGGCAATTTTGTCTTCACAACCACATTTTTAATAAAAATAGTAAAAATGATAATGTTGGACAAAAATAGTAAAGCTCCATAATTTTTGACTAAAAACCCCTATTTCCTCAATAAAATAAAATAAATTTAGTTTTTTCTGTTGAGGAAAAAAAAGAAAAGATTTAAGAAAGATGAAAACAATTTTTTTTTTGAAGTATTAAAAAAAACAAAAAACAAAAAAATATACCACATATGGATATATACCCAAAAATATATAATTACAGTGAATACTAGACGTTGGTTATTACTTATTCCTTCCCAACCAAATGGATATATACCACATATGTGATGACAAGTGTTGTTATGTTTGCTATGTAAAAAATTATCTAGGTTAAGTCACAAATTTCATGAATATCATATACTTATTATAGTACGTGAAAATTGTTCAATCATTTTTTTTTTTCTTTTTTTTTATACTCGATACAAATTAAATGAAATGATTCTTCCTAAAGGTTTGGCTCCGTAAGACTAGTACTACCTTATAGAGAAAAGTATACATATATTCATATTCTTAGACCTTGTATCAAGCATTTCAACCAACGAATTTAAATACTCGAGAGATCTATTCTATTAAAGATCCATTCCTTACCCTTGTGGCCTTGTAGCAAGCTAGAGACAATAAAAATGTAAATTATTCTCTTTTTTTTTTTTTTTAACTATTAAAATAAATTCAGAGTTTGAGTGAGGGGTATACCGTTGGGCTGACTTCTTCTCCTCGAGGTAATTTATTCTTTAAAAAAAAAAAATTATAATTATCATTATTATAACTATAATGTCACACATAATCTAAAATAGTAGCTTAAAAATCAATAAAAATGAATGTCACATCATCTCATAATTTATATGGTAAAGACATTTATCATATTATTTTGATTGATTTTTGTACTACTTTTTGGGTTGCGTAACATTATTCTTATTAGAGTATATACTATTATTATTTTCTTCATTAATGGTGAAAGGATATAATGGAATTTGTTGTCATCTATAAAATGGCTAAGGCCTTCTCATCCATGATGTAGGTTTGGACACTAAAATACATAGATTGAGTCTACAAGGCAACGAATTAAAGCGAATTTCAACTGTAAGTATATATTATATCATATACCTTATTTATAAAATGCTGTTAAAATTCCTTAAGTAGTTGATAATTCTTGATCAGTAGTTTTTCTTTTTGATTCAATATATAGTTGTTGATTTTCATATTTTCATAAAGCTGAAAACATTGATGAGAATTTTAGGATTGTTATAATTTTTGGTTTATAGAATTTTAGGAGTAATTTAATTATAAATTCATCTAATTTTAAATTTACAAACTAACGATATTTCTTTTTGGTTTTTAATTATTCTTTTGTTTCTAGATTTATGACGTGATGCTCCATCAACAACAATAAAGTTTATGAAAAACAAATTTTTAACAACTCCTAGTTGTTTACATTGAAAAAATATCGCACGTAATATTGATTCAGATTTTGTAATTAATAAATTTGATATTTTGAAAAATTATAGAATAAAACTTAATTAGTGTTTGATTGCATTTGTATTTCATGATTCTTTTATAATTTGTTTGGACTTTTTATTATTATTAATTTTTAACATATTTGCTTATAATATACAAATACGATAATAATATATATGATATATTATTATATATCTTGAAAATAATAATAATAATAAGCATTATCAACTATTATATATCTTGTAAAAAAAAAAAAAAAAAAAAAAAAAAAAAAAAAACTAATATATATGATATATAATTTTTTTTATTAATATTATTGTCCATGTGGTAAAATATTAATTAGAGGGTAAATGAATATATCTTTAACTAATTTTCATTATCTATTAATAAATAAATTAAAAATAAAACATTTGATAATCCAATTAGTGGGCCTATGCAAATGAAAACAAAAACAAAATTGATGCATGCCCTTTTATATGTTTTAAAAGTAAAAATTGATTTCCGTATTTTTGTTTTTATTTTTTTCGAAAACGCTCATTGAACAAGTATCATACATTTTCAAATGAAAAACATCATTTGAAAATGATAACCAACGGCCTTAACTTTTTATGAAATTTTCTCTGATCTTTTAATCTGAAAATTATTATCATCTGTTATATATATATATATATATATAAATGAGGAAATAGGGGTTTTTAGTCAAAAATTAAGGGCTCTTACTGTTTTTATCCACCATTATCATTTTTATTATTTTTGTGAACATTATGGCTGTGAGGACATAATTGCCCCTATTTTTTTTTCATTACCTCTTCTCTCTCCTTTTCTATCTCATTTTCCACAGAATCTTTTTTTTTCTTTCACTCTCTCTCTCTCTCTCTCTCCTTCTCTCTCACGTGTTCTTCTTCTTCTTCTTCTTCTTTCTCTCCTCTCTTCTCTTTCTCCTTTTCTCTCACACGTTCTTCTTCTTCCTCTTTCTCTCTCACGCCTTCTCTCCTTCTTCTTCTTCTCTTTCTCTCCTCCCTTCTCCTTCTCTTTCTCGTTATTTTCCAGATTTTTTTTTAAAAAATCAGTTTTTTTTTTTAACAAAAAATTTCAGATTTCGATTTTTTCAAAGAAAATTTCCATATTTGATGGTGGTTGTTGTGTTTATGAAATGTGGGAGTTGTGTTTGTGTTTGGGTTTGGGTTTTGTTAAAAAATAAATTCAGATTTTTTTTTTTTTTTTTAAATTAAGATTTGGTTCTCTAGATTTTTGTTGTTTGATTTTCCAGATTTTTAAGTTTGAGTTGTGGTTGTGGTTGTGGTTGTGGTTGATTTTCTAGATTTTT
The DNA here is from genome assembly GCA_008009225.1 of Acer yangbiense. Taxonomy (NCBI): domain Eukaryota; kingdom Viridiplantae; phylum Streptophyta; class Magnoliopsida; order Sapindales; family Sapindaceae; genus Acer; species Acer yangbiense. The sequence continues at coordinate 8,056,684 of CM017763.1, read as the reverse complement.
AAAAAAATTTCAGGTTTTTTTTAAAACAAAAATGTTTAAAATTTTCAGTTTTTTTTTTTTTTTTTTTAATTTCCATATTTGAAAAAGGTATGGATTTGAGTGTTAATTGTTGATTTTAATGGTGGTTGTTGTTGTACTTGAGTTTAAGTATTGTTTGTTTATAAAAAAAAAATCAGATTTTGTTTTGTGTAAAAAAATTTCCAGATTTTTTTTTAAACAATGTAAGGTTTTTTTTTTTTGAAAAAGTTCCAGATTTTAAACATAATTAAATTCCAGATTTTTTTTAATTTTTTTTCCAGATTTTCGTGTTGAAGTTGAAGAGTCCATATTTTCTAGATTTTAATTTATTTATTTTTCCAGACTGGTGTGTTTAATTGTGTTATTGGTGTGTTTAATAAATCAATTAAACACATCAATGAAACTCAATTAAACACACTGGGGAACCCAATTAAACACACCAATGCTGACCAATTAAACACACCGAGGTACCTAATTAAACACACCAAGACTGATCAATTAAACACACCATGCATAAACCAATTAAACACACCAGTTATAAATTAATTAAACACACCGGACTAATTAAACACACCAGGGCAACCTCATTAAACACACCATATGTAAATCAATTAAACACACCAGGGTAACCCCATTAAACACACATGGACAAATCAATTAAACACATCAATACAACTCAATTAAACACACCAGGCCAAACCAACATTATCATTAAACACACCGGACTAATTAAACACACCAAGAAAAATGAATTAAACACACCGGACTAATTAAACACACCAGGCCAAACATATTAAACACACCAGGCCAAACCAATTAAACACACCGGTGCAAACCAATTAAACACCCTAGGCCCTGATGTGTTTTATTGATGGCCTGGTGTGTTTAATTCGTTTTACCCTGGTGTGTTTAATTGTTTTTGTCTGGTGTGTTTAATTGGTGGCCTGGTGTGTTTAATTAGTCTGGTGTGTTTAATTCATTTTGCTTGGTGTGTTTAATTAGTCCGGTGTGTTTAATTCATTTTGCCTGGTGTGTTTAATTCGTTTGCCTGGTGTATTTAAACAAAATAAAATCTAAAAAGTTTGTTTGAAAAAGATCAAATCCGAAAAATCTCAATTTTTTTTCAACAACACCCAAACCCAAACCCAAACCCAAACCCAAACACAAACACAACCACAACTCCCACCATTCATAAAAACAACCACAACCCAAACTTAAATACAACCACAAATCAACAACTAACACTCAAATCCAAACATTTTTTTAAATCTGAAAATTTTTCAAAAAAAAAAAAACTGAAATTTTAAAAAAAAATCTAGAAAATTTCCCAAATCTGAAAATTTTTGTTAAAAAAAACCTGATTTTTATTTTAAAAATCTGGAAAAAAAAAAGGAGAAAGAGAAAGAGAAGAAGAAGAAGAAGAAGAAGGAGATGAACTTGTGAGAGAGAGAAGACGTGAAAGAGAGAGGAGGAGAGAAAGAGAGAAGGAGGAAAGAAAGAAGAAGAAGAAAGAGGCGTGAGAAAAGGAGAGAGAAAGAGGGGAAATAAAATTGTAAAGAAGGGCAATCTTGTCCAAAAAGTGAAAATTTTGACAAAAATAGTAAAAATATTAATCTTGGACAAAAACAATAAACCCCATAATTTTTTGGCTAGTTATGGAGTTCTCCCTATATAAATTCTATTATCAGTTCGAACTGACAAAAGTTATATCAGTTCCTTGCATGTGGACCATTGGATTTAAATACTTTGACTTGGCTGTATACACTTGTCAGTCAAAGTATTTAAATCCAATGGCCCACATGCAAGGTACTGATATAACTTTTGTCAGTTCGAACTGATAATAAAAAGAATATATATATATATATGTGTGTGTGTGTGTGTGTGTGTGTGTGTGTGTGTCTACGTCCATTGAAGTTTTATGACCTAAGGCCATGTTTGGTTAGATGTAATGGAATGGAAAAAAAGTCATTCCATTCGTTTGGTTTGTTAAAATACAATAGAATGGTGATGCCTTTGGAATGGGGATTCCACCATTTTGGTGGAATGGGCATTCCATCCAAAAACCAATGGAATGCCCATTCCATTCAAAACTAAAATTTATATTCCATAAATACCCTCATATGCCCCAACTCCATTCCAAAAATACCCTCATTTCCAAAAATAATAATATATTATTATATATTATATCTATTGTTATTATATATTATATTATATATAATATATATATTATATATATTATATATTATATATTATATTATGTAAATATATTATTATTATATATTATATTAATATATTTATTATATATTATTACATATATTATATATAATATATATATAATATATATAATATATATATACATATATATTAATATATTATATAATATATATATAATATATATAATATATATATATATATATACATATATATTAATATATTATATAATATATATTATATTATAATAATATATAATATTCATATTATATAATATATGATATTTATATTATATAATATATAATAATATTAATATTACTAATATATAATATATATTATATATTATATTATATATAAATATATATTAAAATATATATATATAATATGTTATTTATTATAATAATATATATAATATTATATATATATTTTATATTTTATTATTATTATCCATAATATATCATGTTATTATGAATGTTTTATAATTAGGGATATTTTTGGTCAAAATACAGTTAACTCCATTCCATTCCGTTGTTAACCAAACAAAATAATACTGATTCAGAGATTAATTATAAAGTTCCAACCAAACAAAAAACTCAGTTTTCCTTTCTTTTCCACCCCCATTCTCATTCTCATTACCATTCTAATTACCATTCCACAATGTAACCAAACGTGACCTAAATCACTTGATACATAAATTTCTTCTTCATTATTTGTACCACATATTTACTATATATAAACTAGCACTAATTTACACAAGGATTATGCTTTGTTTTATTGGTTTATATATATATAGTCAGATATTTATGCATTGGTTTAATTGATATGATCAATAAATAACCTATTTATTATAAATGAGTTTAGAATATATATAAGACGAGTAGAACAAAATTGAAATTTTTGTTTTGTGTTACAGGATGGATAAAAGTGATGATGATATCAAGTCCTTAGCAACTTGTTTGAGAGGTAAGTTGGAAAACTTGTATTCTTTATCTGAAGATCGTTGCATTTATCAAGCTCCTCCAAAATCACGCAATAGTTTCAGCACTCCACTAACAATCTCTATCGGCCCACTACACCATGGTAAGGAAGAGCTAAAAGCTATGGAAAAACATAAACTAAGATATTTGAAACAGTTTCTTCAACGAACACAAGTAAGTTTGGAGGATTTTCTTATATTTATCAAGAGTAAGGAAAAAATGTTGCGTAATTGTTTTGCGGAAACTATCCCACTTGCAAGTCAGGACTTTGTGGAAATGATATTATTGGATGCTATTTTTCTCATTGAGTTTTTATTACTATTTAGTATTCGTGAGTTTGTTACAAGTGGAGATCCTATATTTGGAAAACCATGGTTGTTAATGGAGTTAATGCGCGACATCTGGTCCATAGAAAATCAAATTCCGTTTTTCATTCTTGAAGACTTGTTTAAGTTAGCCAAAATTGGAGAGCCTGATGAGTCCATTAGCATACTTATTTCTCCTTTATGCGGACATATATGTGAACTTCTTTTGATAGTCAAGAGTTTGCTTGAAATCAACTTTTCTAGAGCAAAACATTTTGTTGATTTGATAAGACTTTGTATTGAGCCGTCAGATCATCAGTTGGATATTGAAATTGAAGCTATTACTCCAACTTACCGACTATAACAGAACTTCATCTAGCGGGAGTCAAGTTTGAAGTTGGATCAAACAAGCATTTATTTGACATAAGGTTTGATAAGATTAAGGGGACTCTGGAAATTCCAAAGTTGAGAATCTCAGACTTCTCATTTTATTTCAAAAATCTCCAAATGTTTGAGGTATTACATTACAAGACAAATCATGTAAATGACTATGCTATTTTCCTTAGTCTCCTTGTAAGCTCTACAAAAGATGCTGAATTATTAATTCAGAATGGAATTCTCAAAAATACAAAGAGTGTAGCTGCGTCAACCATTTGTGGAGAAATTGGTGATCAAGCTAGAAGGTGGTCCAATAGTTTCTATTATAAAGGTCTTGCTAGTGATCTAAACGCTTACTGCAAATCTCCATGGCGCAAGTGGAATGCAAACTTGAAGCAAAATTATTTCAACAGTCCATGGGCCTCCATTTCTGTCATTGCAGCCTTTCTTCTCATTCTACTCACTATCACACAAATTGTTTGTTCTATTATTGCACTCTAGATGTCACTACGTATGCTGTCTCTTGTCTAGCTTGTTTAGTTCTTCCACATGTTTTTTTTTTTTTAACTTGGCAGAATAACCACACACATGTGGATTTGTTACTTCACAATTAATTGCCTTTGTAACTGTTACAACTATTATTTGCGCATTTGTATTTGATTGGATGAATAAAAAGCAAAAGTCAGTGTGTGTGTCATTATATATACTTCTAAACTTTTTCTAAATTGTTATCTCACACTCAACCAAATGTATGACTCTTCTAAACTTTTTTATTTATTTTTAAGAATTCAATTGCAGACCTCAAATAACTTTTCATGTGCAATATAACGAGGCCTAGTAATAGAACATATATTATTTGGTTATGCTAAAGGCCACCATACTGACATAAACAAGGTTATGCAGTTCTAGGTTCATTTCTCTTCATGATTTGCAATTACCTATCTAGAAATACTGACATAAACAAGCATTTGTTTGACATAAGGTTTGATAAGATTAAGAGGACTTTGGAAATTCCAAAGTTGAGAATGTCTGACTTCTCATTTTATTTCAAAAATCTCCAAAAGTTTGAGGCATTACATTGCGAGACAAATCATGTAAATGACTATGCTATATTCCTTAGTCTCCTTGTAAGCTCTCTCCAAAAGATGTTGAATTATTAATTCAGAATGGAATTCTAAAAAATGTGGAGAGCGTAAGATTATATAGTTATTGCTAGAGATTTAAATGATTACTGCAAACCTCCATGGCGCAAGTGGAATGCAAACTTGAAGCAAAATTATTTCAACACTCCATGGGCCTCCATCTCTGTCATTGTAGCCATACTTCTCCTTCTACTCTCTATCACACAAACTGTTTGTTCTATTATTGCACTCTAGATGTCACTACATAAGTTGTCTCTTGTTACAACTATTATTTGCGCATTTGTATTTAATTGGATTAATAAAAAGCAAAAGTCAGTATGTGTCATTATATATACTTCTAAACTTTTTCTAAATTGTTATCTCATACTCAACCAAATGTATTACTCTTGATAATTCCTAACTCAAATCCTAAAATGTATTGGTAACAGTTTGTTTGTTTGTTGAAGAAAAGATTGATTATTTACTTATAACTGTTTGTTTGTTCTTTTATATTAGTTTTAGCCGTTTATTTTTTAAGAATTCAATTGCAGATCTTGAATAACTTTTCATGTGTGATATAATGAGGCCTAGTAGTGGAGCATATAGTATTCAGTTACACTAAAGGCTACTATGCTGACAAAAACAAGGTTACTAATCACTGCTTTCCAATAATTGCGATGGCTAGCTTGAATTAAATGAAGAGTGAAGCAAACTATATCGTCTGAGAAGACTGTTATCATAGAAGCCATATCATAATTCTAAGGTAACAATAGATAATTGTGATAAAACTTGAATGCATTGATTGATTGATTGATTGATGCCAGCAGCAAAAACCCATCAACTGTAAATAACAGCTGCCCATAAAAACCCCAACTTTTACTAGCAAAACCATAACATCATCATCAAAAGCAGCAACTTAAAACTCCTTAAACAACGATACACCAACCAGAAACTGTAGTCATCTGCCTCCCTTTGTAGTACTTCCAGTCGAACTCATCTTTCCACAGCCAGTAAAAACAATAGAAAAACAAAATTGAAGATAAAAAATAAAAAAAAAAGGATCACCACCATCCATGACGGTGGAGATAATAAATAAAAAAGCAACAACAAAAAAAATCAATATTTCAAAAAAAAAAAAAAACAATTCAATATTACAAAATAAATTTCTTTAATATTGTTTTATTTTTTTTACAATTATATTATTTTATTATTTTATTATTTTATTATTTTATTATTCTTTATATTAATGTTTTTTAAAATAAATTTTCTATTTTTTATATTTTCAATTCTCTTTTTTTTTTTAAATACTTTTACTAGTTTTTATTTTTTTTAATTCTGATATTTTTTTCTTTAAAAACAATTAGTGGCATCATTATGGGTATAACTCATGTGTTCAAAGGTAATAAGGTCATTTAATTGATTTTTTGACCTTCAAAGTACTAGACTAACAGAGCAAAATGTCTAATATTTTCGTTTTCATGGGGGAGAATGTCCATTACTAAAACTAGAGGGGGTAAAGCGTCTAATATGGCAAACTACAGGGGGAAAATGATTATATCCCTTAATTTTTTAAATTTTTAGAGCGCTCATCTAAACGTCGTCGTATTGAGCCTTTTTTTTTTTTTTTCTTTCTTTTTTTCTCATTTTTTGTTTTCTTTGACCGTAAACAAATAATAATAAGGGTGCGAATATTACCACCCATAAATATAATAAGCACACCCATATTTATAAGTAAACCCATGCTTAAAATTTAAAATTAAATCATTACTATAAGCACTCATCTAAATGCCAATAATATCCTTATTTAAATGAATGTATTCATTTTAATACATTTTATTTATAAACCCTCTTAAGTTATTAACACACCCAGTTTTACAAATAATAAATTCTTAAGTTTTTCAAACTTGAAAACACAAATAAAAACAAAATTAATCTTTCGATGTATCGCAAGGCTTGATGTTGTAAATGCATGAGAACTCGTTTAGCAAAAAAAAAAACCAAAAAAAAAAAGGTAAACAAAAAACATAATATTAAAAAAATAAATTAAATTTAGATTTGGAATCAATATGATGTTTGTTCTACTTTTTCTTTTACAGGATTCGATTGATAGAACCGAAAGTTCGATGCAAGAAGAAGGCTATGGTTCTCTTTGTGAAGATAATCATCTCATGTGCATTGCAAGTGGTATTTAAGTTGTGTTAAGAATTTCATTAATGGAAGTTAATGCCTCCAATGTTAGATTTTTCTGTCATTCTTTTCAATATAATCATGTGTCAAGAACTAGCTTGAACATCATCGTCAAAAATGATGAGAGAGAATTCTAGAGAGAGAGTGTCCTACCCTGTTGACTACGGAAGACTTAGAAATCAGGCCAACCACTTCAATGGTGGACAAAAGGATTTTAGGGACAGTCTAGTGTCCATCTTCATAGGGAATCTTAATCCTATGGTGGACACAACTGGACTATGGGGGATTTTTAAGGTGTTTGGAAAGGTTAGAGACGTGTATCTCTCCCTTAAGATAAGCTCTGATGGAAGTGTTTTTGCATTCATCTGATTTGGTACCTTAGAAGAAGCTGAGAAAGTGGTGCAGAAGGTCAATGGCATGCTTGTTTACAGTTGGGCTATTACGGAAAAAGTGGCATCATACGATTGGAACAGAAGAAGATCCAACAGCAGACCGCAAACAGAGGGAATCAAGACTTTTAAGGGTTTTTAAAGAGACGAAGGCAAAGAACAGAGACATGGCAAAGGAAACTCATGAGAGCCGTTGACCTATGTCAATCGTTCCTATGCAGAGGCTGTGAAGAATGATATTAGGAAGGACTCTGAATCGAAGATCATTATGTCGTGGCTGAGCTATAGGGAGGACGAAGAATGGCTCTCAAAATGTGCGTTTGGTTCAATGAAGGATTTTACGAGTGTCCAGTCAGTCAACCAGAGACTCGAAGACAGAGGTTTCGTTTTCTCTTCTTCATATATGGGATGCAAGAATGTTCTTTGGTCCTTCGAGTCGGAAACTGACAGGGATGGGTTCATCAACAACAATTTTTTTCTGGAAGGATTGTTTCATCTCTATGTCCAAATGGAGAGACTCGATGATTTCAGAGTGTTACCATCCGATTCATAAGTGCAGATGGGTTGAGGCTTATGGAGTTCCTGCCAATTGTTGGAGCAAAACTTTTTTCAAAAAACTTGGAGGCCAAGTAGGGGAGGTGCTCAGAATTGACGAGGTAACAGCAAGGAAAGGAAGGTTGGATGTGGGAAGTATGTTGATCAGTGCTCCAGTTGAGAAAAATATTTCTTGTGAGATCGAAGTAAGGAAAGACAGACATGTCTTCACGGTGAGAATGGAGGAACGGCCGGCTCCGGTTGATGGCGCGTGGATCAACGATTGTCTGGACCTAAGACCCCAAGCTGTTTTTCAGAATTCAAATCTAGGCAATGGCAGAAAGGATTTTCAGTCCAAGACTAACAGATGGGACTGGTGCTCTGGTGACAGTAAGGAAAGTGGCAACAATAGGGAGAGTGACCAAGACAGGGGTTTAATAGCAGTAAGGAGTCCTAGTCTCCATGTATCTTCTGACTCTATTAGAATACAATATGTAATTACGTCTTTAGCCTAACTATTGTAATGTGTATAAATACTTCATGTAGTCAATGAATAAACAAGCTTTTATTCTCTCAAATATTACCTAATCTAATATGGTATCAGAGCTTCGCTAAGAAATAGCTTGAAGATCTTAAACACCCAAAAACCCTAAAAAAAAATTTCTTCTCCTTTCAATAACAGCAGCCACCGATCATGACTTCTTCAGCCACAACCGATGTCTCTTCCTCATCTACCTCTTCTCCGCAGGTCATTCTCATGGGTGGAAACAACACCGCTCAAACTCAATCTCTCATCGCTATCAACTCCACTCAGGTTCCTATTAAACTCGCAAAGGGAGGGAACTATGCAGCCTGGAGATCTCAATTCGAAAACCTATTGTTTGGTTATGGCCTCATGGGATTTTTAGACGGCACCAGACCGTGTCCCCCTGCCACAATCACCACATCTGCGACAGAAACGACCACTACCTCTGTACAGCAGCCGAGCGAACCAGCGGCTAATCCTAACTATCACCTCTGGCTTCGTCAAGACCGACTACTTCTCCATGCCATTCAAGTCTCTTGCATGGGTGCCGCACAATCCATAGTTACCAGATCAGCTTCCTCTGCTCAAGCGTGGAATAAACTTGAAGCCACGTTTGCAAATAGATCCAACACTCGCAAACTTGGCCTCCTTGACTCACCTACCAACGTCACCCTGGCTGACAAATCAGTAGCTGACTACATGCAAGGTATTAAGAATATTCTTGATAATCTCGAATTAATTGGCCACCCTATAGATGATGGAGCAACAGTAATTCACACTCTAAATGGCCTGGGTCCATCCTATCTACCTCTTGCTTCCGCAATCCGAGCCCGTGACACTTCTATCTCATTTGAGGAACTCTACGACAAATTACTTGATCATGAAGCTTTTCTGCAACGTGATGAGACGAAAAAGGGTGGTCTAACCATTACGGCACAGTTCAATCAGCGAACTTCCAACAGAAGAGGTCATCAACAACAAGGTAATTCATCCCCCTATATGGGGACCCAACAATCCCATGGATCCGGCAGCTATCAAGGCAACCAGTATGGGTCCGGCAGCTATCCCGGCAATCAATCCAACCCCGGCAGCTATCAAGGAAACCAGTATGGCAGTGGCAACTCATCAGGACCTGGCTATCAAAACCGCAACACATTCCAATCTCAGAATCAGTGGCGCCAGAATTCATTCCATCACAACTCTAGGCCAATTTGCCAACTCTGCGACAAGATCGGACATACTGCCCGGGTCTGTCGATCCCGACCACAGCCGGCAACCCAAACATGGCCACAGGCTAATCACATGTCATCCGATCAATCTCATACTCACAACAACTGGATCCTAGACTCAGGGGCCTCGCATCACATGACATCTGACCTGCAAAACCTGTCACTCCACTCCGATTATAGCGGCCCAGAGGACATCATGGTTGGGGATGGTAAAACGATTCCTATTACTTATACTGGTAGCACCTCTTTACACACTCCTGTTAAAAATTTCCCTCTCACACATGTCCTATGCTCTCCTCACATATCCCATAATCTTATTTCTGTGTCTAAATTCTGCACTCAAAATAATACATCAATTGAATTCTTTCCTAACTATTTTCTTGTGAAGGATCTGACCACGGGGGCATCCTTGGTTCACGGCCGGAATGAGGGAAACCTTTATGTCTGGCCAAGGTCCACCCCTCCAACATAACTCCTTGCCGCAACTTCTCAGAGTAATGTCCCAGCCTTGTCGTGGCATTGTCGTCTAGGTCATCCATCTCGTCAAGTCCTCCAGCAGCTAGTCTCGTCTCATAATCTTCCAGTCTCCAAATCAGAGTACCAGTTTTCTCATTGTCCTGCATGTCTGTGTAATAAGAGTCACAAACTACCATTCGGTGTTTCAACTTTAAATTGCAATAAACCGTTAGAGATTTTATTTACTGATGTTTGGGGTCCGTCTTTTAATAAATTTCGATATTATGTTATTTTTGTGGACTATTTTTCGAAATACACATGGCTGTACCCACTTCAGTACAAGTCTGAGGTCCCTCATATTTTCAAACGTTTCAAAGCTCTTATCGAAAACTTTTTCAATGCTCAAATAAAAACGGTCTATTCAGATGGTAGTGGGGAAGCACAATCTCTTGGCACTGATTTAAAACTCCTTGGCGTACAACACTTAAAATCACCTCCTCATACACCTGAACATGTCGGCACTGCTGAACGCAAACACCGACATGTGGTGGAGACTGCATTGACACTTCTTCATCATGCTTCCATGCCATTAAAGTTCTGGTCTCTAGCATTTCAAACTGCAGTCTACCTAATCAATCGCATGCCCACTAAAGTTCTCAACAATAGCAATCCACACTCAGTTCTCTTTCACAGACATCCGAATTACCGTAAGCTTCGTGTATTCGGTTGTCTATGTTATCCGTGGCTCCGTCCGTACACCTCCCATAAACTTGAACCTAGGTCTAAACCATGTGCTTTTGTAGGGTACTCCACTGAACATAGTGCATATCTGTGTCTAGACTGTCAAACACATAGGGTATATGTCTCGCGTCATGTCGTGTTCATTGAAACTGTATTTCCATTTTCCAACCAAACAGGTACCATGCCTCAAATTCTTCCCTTGCAGGTCGAGCATTGGCTCAACAATCTCTCCTCCCACACGAGTCAACAAATTGAAGTTGATCCCCATGATTTTCTAATCGGTCAAGACACTCCCTTCCTAGATATTCTGCACCTCTCACAGTCCACCAATGCCAACTCCACATCTGTCCCGCCTGGCTTACATGACCAAACACCTGCTGCCGTTCCACAAATCTCATCGAACCAGCCAACATCACCCCGCAACAACCTTGTCGACCAGCTCATTCTCCATGACCCAGCCACTACCGCCCAACCCACTGTCGAGTCAGTCCCAAGCCAAACATCACCCCCTAGAGTCATCCAAACCAGGTCAAAGAGCAATATATTCAGACCCAAACCCATCATGGACCTCCATGCCTCAACACATACCTCCCCCCAATCCGAGCCAACCACTATAGCACAAGCCCGGAAATCGTTAGAGTGGCGTCAGGCTATGAGTGATGAGTATGATGCCCTGGTTAAGAACTCAACTTGGGCACTAGTTCCAGCTAATCCTTCACACAATGTGGTGGGATGCAAATGGATCTTCCGTATCAAGCGACACCCTGATGGTTCGATCGCTCGGTACAAAGCCCGTCTTGTGGCAAAGGGATTTCACCAACGACCGGGCATCGATTTCACTGAAACATTAAGTCTTGTAGTGAAACCGGTCACTGTTCAAATTATTCTGACAATTGCAATTACTAATGGTTGGTCGCTTCGCCAACTAGATGTCAATAATGCTTTTTTACAGGGATCTCTTACAGATGATGTATACATGGAGCAACCACCTGGATTCGCTCATCCTACCAAGCAAACCCATGTCTGTAAGCTCTGTAAGGCGATCTATGGACTCCGTCAAGCACCTAGAGCCTGGTACAATGAACTACGCTCCTTCCTCATTGCAGCTGGATTCGTAAATTCCAAGAGTGATGCCTCGCTTTTCACCTCTCACCAGGCCGGTCAAACTCTGTACCTACTTGTGTATGTCGACGACATCATTGTCACCGGCTCATCTGACTCTAAAGTCCTTCAATTCATTACCGCACTTGCTCAAAGGTTCTCACTGAAGGATCTCGGTACACTCTCATTCTTTCTTGGCGTTGAGGCAACTCATACCGCACGCGGCTTATTCCTCTCGCAGCAAAAATACATCCGTGATCTATTGACCAAGGTCAACATGCTGGATGCCAACTCTGTCTCTACTCCTCTTTCGGTCACTGAGTCCTTGAAGCTTGTGGATGGGAGTGCTCCGTCGGATGCAACTCAGTACAGGCAAGTCGTGGGTTCTCTTCAGTACCTATCCCTCACTCGGCCTGATGTTTCGTTTGCGGTAAATAAACTTTCTCAATTTATGCACCGTCCGACTACAATCCACTGGAATGCTGTGAAACGCGTCCTTCGTTACCTCAAAGGCTCGCTCAACCACGGTCTCCTCATCCATCGCAGGTCCCCTTCCCACCTTCACGTATTTGCTGACTCCGACTGGGCTGGTGATCCCGATGATCGTCGCTCCACCACTGCTTACATCATCTTTCTCGGTTCTACACCCATTAGTTGGAGCTCTAAGAAGCAACACACCGTTGCTCGCTCCTCAACCGAAGCTGAATACCGTGCCATCACCTCTGCTGCAGCTGAATTAAATTGGATCGGTAACCTTCTGTCTGAACTTCGGTTACAAACCCCAGCCGCCCCTGTCATTTACTGCGACAATGTTGGAGCTACTTATGTCTGCGCAAATCCTATCTTTCACAGTCGCATGAAGCATGTCGCCATTGACTTCTATTTTGTCAGGGACCAGGTAGCTCGAAAACAGTTGAGGGTATCCCACGTTCATACGAACGACCAACTCGCTGACTCTCTGACGAAACCACTCTCTCGCAAGCACTTCTCTGATCATCGTATCAAGATAGGCATCCTTGACGAAAGCTCTATCTTGAGGGGGCATAATAGCAGTAAGGAGTCCTAGTCTCCATGTATCTTCTGACTCTATTAGAATACAATATGTAATTACGTCTTTAGCCTAACTATTGTAATGTGTATAAATACTTCATGTAGTCAATGAATAAACAAGCTTTTATTCTCTCAAATATTACCTAATCTAATAGGGTTATGGTAGAAAAGGTATGGCATATAGACAAGGAGAGGATTCCAAGAATTCTAAAAGCACCGCTGGCAGATCCTTACCCAAAGAAAATCTCAAGGCCCCTTAGAAAGGAAAAGGTGGTAGGTAAGACAGATGTAGACAAGGGAAAGGGTAGCTGGGTGAAAGTTCCAAGGAAAAAACCTAGATATCCTATGAGTCATGGTAGCTTGAAGATTGGAATACAAAGGGGGTCGAAAAATATGGAAGTTTCAGAGTCTGACACAGATGGCAATGAGTACAATCAGGGTCTACTTTCGTCAGATTATAGATTCAAAGGAGAGTGCTCAAGAAAGGGGAGGCAAGTAATCTCTGACTTCAGCGGGATGGATGTAAGTGGCAAATTTGGGCCTTTGGGTAGTGGGCTTCTTAATTGTTATCAAGATAAGGCCCAACAGGAGAATTCCTCAAGTGATGACAGCCCAAATGATTCGGACTCCTTATTGGATCCACAAGTTAACAAGGTTGAAACTGAGGCCCAAAGGGATAAAATTCAAGAACCGCGGATGATAGTGGACTTGAGAGATCAGGCAACAGAAGAACCAAACCGGGAGCAAGTGGAAGAAGGAAGACATTCTCAGAACAACAAGGCGTGCTCTTCAGACTCTCATGAATCACAGGTCTCAATAAAAGGAGAGGTAAACGTTCTGTCTTAGCAACTAAGACTCACCCCATGAAAACAAGGGGAATCTTGCAGTGTGCTCATCAGAGCAATAATGTCGAAAATAGGGACATGATGGTTAGTAAAAAAGTCATTTGGCATTTAGAGGATGAATTAGCTAAAGTGATAGAGAAAGGGGTGGCTAAGGGCATTAAAAAGAGAATGAGTCAATTTTGTCCAACAGGAAAAGAAAGGTTGGATGACAGAATGGGAACTACGTCTGATTTACTAAGGATGGATCCTGAGGAATGGAACTTGGAAGAGGAGGTGACCAAGATGATAGAAACAGGGGCAGCTTTGGGTTTTGATTATAACGGTAATGAGGAAGCAATCATTGAATACGTGACTTCATGGGAAAATGAGGAAGAGTCCAAAAAGAAAAAGTAGTCAGGTCAGCTGTGGTGCGTAGGTTGGTTTCATTTGTTCTTTATGTTAATGCTGTCTTAGAACGTCAGAGGTTTGTGTTCGGCCGAGAAGAGAAGGAAGGTCAGGAAGGAGGTCCTCTTTTTCAAACCTGCGATGGTTTTCTTTCAAGAAACTAAACTTGCTAAGTTTGATTCCAGAATTATTAAAGGTCTGGGAGGTTCTTTTCTTAACAGAGGTGTGGGAGTGGATGCTTCAGGTACTGCGGGGGGGCTAATCTCTTTATGGAATGATGATTTAGTGACCATTAGAGATTGCATTCAAAGTAAGTGGTGTCTCATTTTGGTGGGAGTGCTGAACAAGTTAGATAAGAAAGTTGTTTTCTGTAATGTTTATGCTTTTAATTTGGAACGTGAGAGAAGAGAATTGTGGGGGTTCATTTTAAATACTCAATCTTCTTTTCCCATGCCTTGGATTATTGGAGGGGATTTCAACACCACTCTCTTAGCGTCTGAACGAAGTGGTGGTCATTTTAACGTCTGGTCCGTAAGGGCTTTCAATGATTTTGTTCTTCAGGCTCGTGTGGTGGATATTCCGATGCGAAGGGTCACCTTTACTTGGTCTAATAACAGAGAGCAGGGTTCTTGGGCAAGACTTGATAGGTTCTTGGTGTCTCCTTCCATTTTATCATGGTTTCCTGACTTGGAGCAATTTGGGTTCCCTAGGTCAATTTCGGATCATAGTGCCATTGCCATAGGATCGGTCCAAGGAAATTAGGGCCCTAGACCTTTTCGGTTCAACAACGCTTGTTTAGACGATAAAGAATTAATGAATTCTATCAAAAAGGAGTGGAAGGTCAACAAAGGTAGAGGTAACATTAGCTTCATTCTTAATTCAAAACTTAGAAGTTCCAAGGGCTTAGTGAAAAGATGGGTAATCTCTAGGAAGAAAGACACTAAGTCTACTAAAGATCTGGAGCTGCGGCTAAAAGAGATTGATGAGAAGGCTGTGTTGTCTGGATGGACAGAAATTCTTCGTGAAGATAGGCTGAAGACTTTGACAGATTTGTGGAATTGCATAAAACGTGAAGAACAAGAATGGAGACAAAAGTCTAGGGTGCAATGGCTGCTTGAAGGAGACCAAAACACCAAATTTTTTCACATGATGGCTAGTGGGAGAAGACGCAACAACTTGATTGAGAAGCTTTCTTTGGAGGATACGGTATTGTCCAAGCCGAATGAGGTTAGAAAAGGAATTGCTGATTTTTTTGAAAATTTGTACAGAAATGTTGAGTGGAGCAGGCCTAAGATCAGTGGTCTTCCTCTCAAAAGGCTCTCGGAGTTGGAAAGAGACACTTTGGAAGAGAAGTTTAGTGTTGAAGAGGTTTGGGCGGCTGTCTCCTCTTGTGACGGGAATAAAGCTCCAGAGCCAAACGGTTTCAATCTCAATTTTGTTAAGGAAAATTGGGAGGTCATCAAAGACAACTACATGAGGTTTTTGGAGGAATTTCATCAAAATGGGTCTATTGTCAAGGAGCTAAATAGGACTTTCATAGCTCTCATCCCTAAATGCCCCAATCCTACTTCTATGAAGGAATTTAGACCTATTAGCTTGGTTGGTTGCTTGTATAAGATCCTTGCTAAGGTGTTGGCTAATCGCATGAGGAGAGTGATTGGTTCGGTTGTGGGAGAAGCTCAAATGGCTTTTGTACAGAATTGCCAAATTATTGATAGTTTTGTAATTGCCGAAAAGATCATTCACCATTGGAGGAAAAGTAAAGAAGGGGGTTTATTGGTGAAATTGGACTTTGAAAAGGCTTTTGATAGCCTTGACCATGCCTTTGTGTATGATATGTTAAGGGAGATGGGTTTTGGGATTAGATGGAGACATTGGATGGAAAGTTGCATAACTACCCCGATGATGTCGGTCTTAGTAAACGGAAGTCCAACTAATCAATTTAAGGTGGAAAGGGGACTTAGACAAGGTGACCCTCTTTCACCTTTTTTATTTATTGTGGCTGCGGAAGGATTAAGAGCTTTGTTTAGGAAAGCGGAAGCCAAAGGTTTATTGAAGGGGGCTGCCATAGGCTCGGATTCGTTGCAAGTGACACACTTGCAATTTGCCGATGATACTATCTTATTCCTTCAACCTAAAAAGGAGTTTCTTATGAACGCTAGAAGAATTCTAAGATGTTTTGAATTGGCTTCGGGTCTTAGAATTAATTTCCAAAAATCTAGTTTAGTGAAAGTCGGTAAGAAGAAGGAGGAGGGGTCTAGGTGGGCTGCGATGTTTAGGTGTTCGGAAGCTTCTCTCCCTATTCCTTTTTTGGGTTTTCCGCTTGGTGGTCGCCCTTGTTCAAAAAAATTTTGGTCCGATTTGCTCCGCAAACGGTTAGCTCCTTGGAAAAAATCCATGCTTAATAAAGGTGGGAGACTCGTTCTCATTAAGTCCGTTATGTCAAGTATTCCTAATTATTTTCTATCCGTTTTTAAAATTCCGGTTTTGGTTGCCAAAAGAATTGAAGGTCTGCAAAGAAGTTTTTTTTGGGGGGGATGGCCGTGAGAAAAGGAAGATTCATGCGGTGAGTTGGGCGAACTTATGCAAAAGTAAAAAGAGTGGAGGTTTAGGAATTGGTTCAGTGGTTGCCAAAAACAAAGGTTTTTTGGCTAAGTGGGTTTGGCGTTTTGGTACGGAAAATTTGCCGCTTTGGAAAAGGATCGTTTGTGCTAAATACGGGATTCCTTTAAATTCTTTGTGTTGGAAAGGTTGCAACAGCCCCTCTAGCTCGTTTTTTGCCAAGGCTATTGGCAGCCTTTTTAAGCAAGATTCTTTGTCTGCTAAACTTCTGAGGGAAGGCTTGAGGGTGGTTGTGGGCAGCGGGGACAAAGTCAGACTGTGGTCGGACATAATGGTGGAAGGGAATTCCCTCAAGGACCTCTTTCCTAGAATTTTTTCGTTGGCAGTCAACAAAGAAGGCTGTCTTAGAGACTATGGTTCCAGGGAAGACACTGATTGGCATTGGGAGATTCCTCTCAGACGACCCTGTTTCAATTGGGAATTAGACCAGTGGAACTCTTTCAAAGGAGAGCTTGAGAAATTAAAAATTGTTGACTCCATTCCTGATTCTTTAGGATGGAACCTCAGCTCTAATGGAATTTTTTCGGTGAACTCTTTCTGGAAGAACCTTTCTAGCACGTCTTCTACCTCTGTTACGGACTGCAGTGGAGTTTGGCTTGGTTTTGCTCCTCCCAAGATAGAATTATTTGTATGGCAACTGCTGCAAGACCGAATCATGGTTAAAGAGACTTTGTTGAGATTTGGCTTGGTTATTGATTCCGAATTGTGCTGTCCCTTGTGTAACATGGAGCGAGAGTCCTCCGACCATCTCTTTCTGCAGTGCTACTGGTCTGGAAACCTCTGGAGATCCTGTATGAGGTGGTGGGACATCACCTTTTGTGCTTCCTCCTCTTTGGCGAATTGGTGGAGGGGTTGGATAGGGCTTTGTCCTAGGAAGTCTTCGGAAAGAGCTTGGATTTCGGTTTTCTTCGCTGTCACCTGGACAATTTGGGAGGTTAGGAATGGGAAGATATTTAACAATGATGAAGTGTCTTTGTCTAAAGCTACTGACATGGTGAGGTTTAGGGTTGCTTGGTGGTTCAAACACCTTGGTAAAGGCTCTCCTGATTCCATCACTCTCATCTTATTGGACATAGCAGGCCGCTGCACTGATAAGAAGACTGTCAAGGTTTCGAAGATTAGGGATTGGATTCCGCCGCCTCCGAAGGAGCTCAGATTTAATGTGGACGGTTCGGTTAGGGGCTCCTTGGGTCAAGCCGGCATTGGAGGGGTCCTTCGCGATAGCAACAGCAAAATTCTGTGCCATTTTTCTCTGAACATTGGATGCCAAGACGTGATCACTGCTGAGATCATGGCTATTGCCAAAGCTTGTGATCTCTGTCTCTCCAAAACAGTTTTATCTGATAGGAAGATCGTTATTCACAGTGATTCTATGATTGATGTCAATTGGATCAATGGCACTGAATTGGAAGCCGGCAGATTCTCTAATCTCCTTCATGATATCCGTAATGCTCTGTTTCAGTTGGGGCAAGCTATTGTGGAGTTCAGTCCTCGTATCTCTAATTCTTTGGCGGATTCTCTGGCCAAACGTGGCTCTAGAGGTGTTGGAGTCGGAACTTTCTGGAGCAGCTCTGTTTAGCTTTGTTTTTGTTTTGTTTTGCTGTTGTCTTTCTCTTGTAGTTGCTGTTTTTGCTTCCTGGTTTGCTGGTGTCAAAGTTCAACAACAGGTTTTGCTTTTCTTTGCTGGCCCTGTTGTAGCTTTTTGATGCTCTTGTTTCTGGAGCCTGCCTTTGGCTTTCAATAAATCTCGCCTTTTCAAAAAAAAGAACTAGCTTGAACAGGGAATTCATGAAATAACCATCAGAGATTAGTAGAATTTTGACAAATGCACAAACACAAACTGCTGCATATAAAACTGAACACAACTGGTTTGAAGGAATAATATTTTTATTAGTATGGGTAAACACATACTAATAAAAAATTATGTTTTGATTGTGTATGATAGCTATAAGCCATGTCCATATCAACCTTGGTCTTGGATGCCAATTAAGGTAACAATGCTTAGCTGTTAATTGAATATCATTGAAAATGTTTTTAATTCGTTACATTTTGGTTAATTTTAGATTTATTCTCTATTAAGGATAGGGAGAATCTGTGTGAACATTCCCCACAAAAATAATACACTAGGATGCAATGGTTGAGAACTTGTTCTACGTAATCGTTTGACCCAGTTCAAAGGACAAGAGAACTGAAGATTATGAACGTCTTCTAACACTAAGTAACACGTTAGGCAGCTCATCATTAACGTATTTATAATATATTGAAACTTGGCATAAACTCTTTCATTAGGAAATGCTCCTAACAATGCAAGATATGTTTTTGCACAGCATGAAGCTGGGCATTTTCTTCTTGGCTACTTGCTTGGTGTTCTTCCAAAAGGCTTACAAGGCACCAGCACAGAAGTTCTGAGGCAGGGGAAGTTCGTTGCAGCAAGAGTAGAGTTTATGGGTTTTCGAGTTCCTTAAAGAAGTGATCTGTTTTCTTTTACTTTGTTTCGTTCAACAGCTTTGGAATGTCTTTGCAAAGTTGTGACTGCAGATTTGAACCTCAGTGTATGTACTGTCCCTGCATGCAGGTCGCCGTTCCAAGGATGTTAAAGAAAGATACCAGTCAACTAGATGATAGGGTAAGACACCTCCTCTCTGTTCCGGCATTGATGAAAAAGCTGCTGCAAGTTACTTATAAAGCACAAGTTTGCGTTTATCACAACATGGTTTTTTCAGTTTGGGTTTGTATGTGCTAATTCACAACATTGTTTTTTATCAACATTGTATGTGCTAATTTACTAAATCATATGGGTTGTAGAGAGGCAAGCTAACGAAAGTAAAAGGAATTTGGAGGAAATAAAGAGTGATTGCATGTTGCATTCCCAAAACTATGTTTATGGCTTAGACAATATTTATGTGAAAATCGATGCTACAATTTCTGAATCACATTTGTTGCTAAACATGTTACAGACCAAAATCTGTTTTCCACCATTACATGAAGTAAGATTCTCCATGGTATTATAATTCATTAGCATACAAGTATTTTCTTTGAACACTTGAGGTTGAAATTTGACTCCTTTGCTTGGAAATTTCAATTCACTGTCATGTCAATCAAGAGTTTAACATTATACACTTCAAGCAGACAGACTTCTAATTTCTAATTTATTCCAATAGAGTTTGAACAACTTTTCTTGTGTTATATTAGGAGGCCTAGCAGCAGAGCATAAGATATCAACAAGGTTAGGGTTCTGGGTTCACTTCTCTCCATGCTTTTCAATTACCTATCTAGAGATACAAAGCACTACTGAACAATCAACGAAGACTAGCAGAAGACATGGCAATGGAGAAACATCTTACACACATCTCTAAGGTAAGAACAAATAATTGTGATAACACTTGAATGCATTGATTGATCACAAAACTGTTGCAAATAACAAAAACTGATGCAGCAGCAGCTAAGGCAATGGAATACATGGAGCGGGTGGCGAATTCGTAGTTGGGTCGCGTGGACCAACCAAATCCGGACTGAAATTCGTGGACCTCCACAGAGGGCATATGAGGTCGGATCGCCTATTATAATATGTTTCCGAAAAGCCCAAGACAAGCCCTACAGATGTTATGAAGACTCTGTCCTCTGTAACAGATCACAACAGGCCCAAATTTGGCCATCTATTGTTGCGCGAAGACTTGAGTTGGACAAGAGCTGGACGCCAGGTTGAACTTCGTGGACCTCTACAGAAAGCATATGGGGTCGGATCATCTATTATAATATGTTTCCGGAAAGCCCAAGACGAGCCCTACAGATGTTATGAAGACTCCGTCCTCCGTAATTGATCACAACATGCCCAAATTCGGCCATCTATCTTATTGTGCGAAGACTTGAGCTGGACAAGCTGGGCGAGCTGGACGTTGTTGAGTCCTTGTTAGTTTCATTGTTGGTTTCCTTTTTAGTTTAGGATTTGTTCTTTTTTTCATAGTCTTTGTTTGATTAGGATTTGTTCTCTTTTCCTAGATAGGATTTCTTTTCAGTTTTAGTTTTAGTTAATTTAGAAGTTGATTCCTTGTGGAAGTCGACTTATTGCTTTTCCTATTTAAGTTGTTTGAATCCAATTTGTTACTTAGCTTTTGATTAATAAAAATTCGGAGATTGTTTCTCAATATCCATGTACAACATTCTTTACGAAGATTGAAATATTTGAAGCCTGTTAACAATCCTTCGTGCGCGAAGTCGAATGTTATCAGTAGCCTGATATTCTGGCATCCGTGCGCGGATCAACAGAGTATTGATAGGTTGTTTTCTAATTGTTTCTTGCAGGCTTTTCTCGTTATAGCTTCTGTTACATCAGTTTGGTATCAGAGCCGTGTTCGCTCGGGACGACATTGACATGGTGCAGTTGAGAAGTCCAATCCCTGTAGATGAAGCCAACGAACATGACCGTACGAAATAGTTGGAGCAACAGGTTGCGCTGTTAGTCAAGCAGATGGCAAGAGTAATCGCCAACCTAGAAAATCCCTTACCAATTCGAAAGCCTCGAATGAGTGGAGACGAGGAGGAATCCGATCCTTCGTTATTCTATGATGAGACATGTCTATCAGAGGAATCTTTAGTTGATCTTGATCTACCACAGTCTTTGATGAAGAGATATTTGACAAGGAGTCCATGAGTGCTGATTTTGATCTACCACCGATCTTTGTTGAAGAGATATTTGAAAAAGAGTCTGTGAGTAATTTGGGATTTATGGATTATTTTTGTGAATCACACGTTTCTCACCATAAAGATTCATTGGTTTATCTTTTGTTGTCAAAAGTGATGATTAATGAATTTGTTTCATTCCATTAGAGCGATTGGATGGACATCATGACAAGAATCGAAGGATTTAGAGTTCGTCGTATACAATCTCGGCTGTTAGCACAAAAAAAAATTATGCTGATTTCTGGGATGAAGACAGTCAAAATTCGAGGATGAATTTTCTCCAACCTGAAGAGAATGATGCAGCAGCAGCAGCTAAGGCAATGGAATACATGGAGTGGGCTGCGAATTCGTAGTTGAGTCGCGTGGACCAACCAAATCCAGACTGAACTTCGTAGACCTCTATAGAGGGCATATGAGGTCAGATCACCTATTATAATATGTTTCCAGAAAGCCCAAGACGAGTCCTACAGATGTTATGAAGACTCCGTCCTCCGTAACAGATCACAACTGGCCAAAACTCGGCCATCTATCTTGTTGCGTGAAGACTTGAGCTGGACGAGAGCTAGACGCCGGACTGAACTTCGTGGACCTCTATAGAGGGAATATGGGGTCAGATAATCTATTATAATATGTTTCCGGAAAGCCCAAGACGAGCCCTACAGATGTTATGAAGACTCCGTCCTCTGTAACAGATCACAACAGACCCAAATTCGGTCATCTATCTTATTGCGTGAAGACTTGAGTTGGACGAGCTGGGCGAGCTGGACATTGTTGAGTCCTTGTTAGTTTCATTGTTGGTTTCCTTTTTAGTTTAGGATTTGTTCTTTTTTTCGTAGTCTTTGTTTGATTAAGATTTGTTCTCTTTTCCTAGATAGAATTTCTTTTCAGTTTTAGTTTAAGTTAATTTAGAAGTCGATTCCTTGTGAAAGTCGACTTATTGCTTTTCCTATTTAAGTTATTTGAATCCAATTTGTTACTTAGCTTTTGATTAATAAAAATTCAGAGATTGTTTCTCAATATCCATGTACAAAATTCTTTGCGAAGATTGAAGTATTTGAAACCTGTTAACAATCCTTCGTGCGCGAAGTCGAATGTTATTAGTAGCTTGATATTCTGGCATCCATGCACGAATCAACAGAGTATTGATAGGTTGTTTTCTAATTATTTCTTGCAGGTTTTTTTCGTTATAGCTTCCGCTACATCAAAAACCCGATCAACTGTATATTACAACTACCTCCAAAACAAAACAAAAAAAATAAAAAAATAAAAAAGACAAACCCCCCACATTTACTAGCAAAACCCTAACAACATCATCATCATCAAAAGCATCAGAGCTTTATCTCCCTTTCCTTTGCCAACCTTCTTGGGCAGAAGAATCTAGTGAATATTGTTGTTCCTCGCTGCATTTCCCGCAAGCTCCAACACCTATACAATTACAAAACAATCAAGAATCGAAAAAAGCTTTCTTTACAATAAAAATGGAAACTTTGAATCAAAACGGACTGTGGCGGCGAGATACTCAAGGACAGCAGAGAGGTAGACGGGAGCTCCGGCGCCGACACGCTCTGCGTATTGGTGAACCACGTAAAATGCATGTGTTGTGATTTTGCTTTCTTTTGGTTGATTGTGTTTCTTTGTTGTTAGTATTACTTTTATTGTGTTTTTAAATCCTTTCAAATAAGGTCTTAAAATGTGTTTGTGATAGTTGGCAGAAGGGCCTAAAAGGTGTGACAAAATTACCAAATACTCCATAATTACAACTGATATTATATTAGGGCAAAAGGATGTTGGAGTAAGAGATCTAACTAAATTATATCTATTTAAGAAGTGTATAAAGTGAAATTTCTGTATGTAGCTCATGCTTTCACCTTGAACATATATGATTGACGGAGTCCTACATTTGATTGCAGTGAGAGTTCGACAGAAGATGGTGTCAGTCCCTCTATGCGACATTTGGAGTAAGGAGGGTTTTCAACGAAGTTTGTGAGACATTACGGCTCATGTTACTGATGTTGGAGTCAGATGTGCGCGGGTGTTTTGCTTATATATGCATTGTTTTGCTTTAGCTTTTCCTTTATAATAATGTTGCTGCCATATTGAAATTTATTTGAAGTATTCTGCACTTGTTGAGAGGTCTATGTGTATGCAATGTACTGGATTTTTGCTGTATCTCAATTGTTATTTGATGAAACTGTTCCATGAAATAGGTTCGCTAATGTTAAGAGGTCTTCAAATTAGTCTCGCTAATTTTTTTTTCTTCTGCTGTGATCTCAAACACTCAAACCCACATATTCATCATAAATTAGGTTCGGTGTCATGAACATTAGTGATCTATAAGCAACTGCGCATCGGTGGTAATATTGTGTGAAAGATATTCATCATATGTGATGATAATACATTCAAATTAGTTCTTATTTTGCTATCTATTTTTGCAACAGTACTCATGAAGAGACCTTTTTACAATTTTTGTGGTTTGATCTTTTGAAAACTTTGGTTTTGTTTCTTCAATGCAGGTGAAGCTTTCGTCCAATACAGCGACCATAGCTACTAATCACGTCCAGTCTTGACTGGCATCTATGGGCTGGATTAAATAATCTGAATTTTACTAAATAATCACGTTCGGCTCACTTGTCCCGTCGATTCCGGTGTAATAAATGTCTGCTTTCACATTTGGTTTTCATGATTAATTAAAAAAAAAAAAGACTATTTCTAACCCATGATGTAAGTCAAGTCTTTCTTTGATAAACCATGGTTTGAATAAACCATGGTTCCTTTTTTAAAGACCAGTTGGTCTTTCTTTATTAAAGTTGTTTTGAAGTGAATCATTAAAGTTGTTTTGAAATGAAACCCTAGAGTCAGGAAGGGCAGGCTGGCAAGTAAAGGATTAATATTTTTATATGAAAGTAGCAGCTTAGACTGGTTGGTCTTTCTTTATTATTTCAAGTGAGTGTCATAGATCACACTTGCAAATACAAATAATTGCTTGAAAATAATTTTACGCAGCCAAGGAGTTCACTTGGCATTTACGATCAATCAAGAAACTCTTTCCTTATTTTCCCAGGTTTGATCTCACAAACACTTTGCTCTCGTTTATTGCTTCCTACTTCCTCTGTTCTGCTACTTCCCATCTGTTTTTCAAAATTTAAAAGCCACCAGAAAAAAGGAAAAAAGGAAGAAAGTAAACAAGATGTTTTTCCCAATTTCACCATCTGATCTCAAGAATACTTTTCTATTGTTCTGATCTCGTCGCTGTTGTAGTATTTAATTCTGCTTCCCAATTGCCCTGTTTTATTTTCATTTGTTTTGCTTCATAGTTGTTCTGTTGTGCTCTATGTTTCTATTATTTTTCAAAATTTAAATTCCAAAAAAAAAATATTAAAACAAAAAATCATTTTCAAAATTTGATCTCAATGCCACTTTGCTTTCTTGTCGTCATTGTTCTGCTACCGTCTCTTTTGATTTCTAATTGTCCTGTTGTGTTCACTGTTTTGTATTAATTTGGTTTCATTTTCATTTATTTTTCAAAATTTTAAAACCGACTAAAACCAAATAAAAAATAAAAAATAAAAATTTGTTTCCCCATTTTCACGTTCTGCTCTCAAGAAAAAAATTATTTGACAGCTCTAATATTTATGTATTCACTTGTTTTCAACTTTTGTATATTTGTATTTGTGTATTTGATTGAGTATGGCTTGAAAATTGAAAATTTCTTAAATTTGAATTAGTATAATAAACGGGTCAAACAAATTAACCCGACCCAAAACAACTTGACCCGATTTTAAACATGTCATAGGTTAACCCATTTAACTAATCGGATCGTGTCGTGTTACAAGGGGGCTGACCCATTTAACTAAATAGGTTGTGTTGACCTGTTAACCCGTTTTGAAAGTCCTAAATTATAAATAGTCAAATATGTATGCGTTGGTTTAATTGATATGATCAAGAAATAACCTATTTTTTATAAATGAGTTTAGAATATATATATATATATATATATATATATATATATAAAAGACACGTAGAACAAAATTGAAATTCTTGTTTTGTGTTACAGGATGGATAAAAGTGATGATGCTTGCATTGATATCAAGTCCTTAGCAACAACTTGTTTGAGAGGTAAGTCCGAAAACTTGTATCCTTTATCTAAAGATTGTTGCATTTATCGAGTTCCTGAATTTCGCAAATCAAAAGGAAGTCACATCACTCCACAAATAGTATCTATCGGCCCATTACACCATGGTAGGGAAGAGTTAAAAGCTATGGAAGAGCATAAACTAAGATATTCGAAATGGTTTCTTCAACGATCACCAGTAAGTTTGGAGGATTTTCTGATATGTATCAAGAGTAAGGAAGAAAAGTTGCGTAATTGTTATGCAGAAACTATCTCACTTGCAAGTCAGGACTTTGTGGAAATGATATTATTGGATGCTATCTTTCTCATTGAGTTTTTATTTCTATATAATGCTTGTTATGCGGAAACTATCCCACTTGCAAGTCAGGAATTTGTTACAAGTGGAGATCGTATATTTGGAAAACCATGGTTGTTACCTGGTATAATGCGTGACATCTGGTCCGTAGAAAATCAAATTCCTTTTTTCATTCTTGAAGACTTGTTTAAGTTAGCCAAAACTAGAGACCTTGATGAGTGTTATGATGGACTTTCCATTAGCAAACTTGTTACTCATTTCTGCCGCAATATACATGAACTTCTTTTGATAGACGAGAGTTTGTTTGAAATCAACTTTTCTAGAGCAAAACATTTTGTTGATTTGCTAAGACTTTGTATTGAGCCGTCAGATCATCGGTTGGATATTGTAATTGAAACTATGTATAGTCCAACCTTACCGACTATAACGGAACTTCACCAAGCCGGAGTCAAGTTTGAAGTTGGATCAAACCAGCATTTATTTGACATAAGGTTTGATGAGATTAAGGGAACTCTGGAAATTCCAAAGTTGAGAATGGCAGGGATCTCAATTTATTATTTCAAAAATCTCCAAGTGTTTGAGGCATTACATTGCAAGACAAATCATGTGAATGACTATGCTATGGTCCTTGGTCTCCTTGTACGCACTCCAAAAGATGCTGAATTATTAATTCAGAATGGAATTCTTGAAAATACAGAGAGCATAGCTGCGTCGACCTTTTGTGGAGAAATTGGTAAACAAGCTAGAGTGTTGTCTAATAGATTCTATTATAGAGGTCTTACTATAGATCTAACTGATTACTGCAAATCTCCATGGCGCAAGTGGAATGCAAACTTGAAGCAAAATTATTTCAACAGTCCATGGGCCTCCATCTCTGTCATTGCAGCCGTTCTTCTCCTTCTACTCACTATCACACAAACTGTTTGTTCTATTGTTGCACTCTAGATGTCACTACGTATGTTGTCTCTTGTCTAGCTTGTTTAGTTCCACATGTTTCATGTTTGTTTTTTTTAACTTGGCAGAATAAACACACACGTGTGGATTTGGTACTTCGCAATTAATTGCCTTTGTAACTGTTACAACTATTATTTGCGCATTTGTATTTAATTTTAATTGGATGAATAAAAAGCAAAATTCAGTGTGTGTCATTATATATACTTCTAAACTTTTTCTAAATTCGTTTATGATAGTTATCTCATACCCTACCAAATATAGAAATACTAATCACTACTTTCCAATAACTGAGATGGCTTGAATTACATAAAGAGTGAAGCAGACTATCATCTTAGATGGGCTGCAATAAACTCTGTTATCATAGAAGCCATATCATAATTCTAAGGTAACAACAAATAATTGTGATAAAACTTGAATGCATTGATTGATTGATTGATTATTCACAAAACTATTGCAACAAGTAGCAAAAACCCATCAATGTCGCCGTAATGAGCTTTTTTTTTTTTTTTTTTTTTTTTTTTTTTTTTTTTTTTTTTGTTTTCTTTGACCATAAACAAATAATAATAAGGGTGCGGATATTGCTTCACATAAATATGATAAGCACACACATATTTATAAATTATAAGTACATCCATGTCTAAAATTTAAAATTAAATTATTACTATAAGCAACCATCTTAATGCTAATAATACCCTTATTTAAATGAATGTATTCCTTTTAATACATTTTATTTTAAAACACTCTTAAGTTATTAATACACCCAATTTCATAAATGATAAATTCTTAAGTTCTCTTGGCTCAAAAACACAAATAAAAATAAATAAAAAACTAATCTTTTGATATAATGCAAGGCTTGATGTTGTAAATGCATGAAAACTCAGTAAGTAAGTAAGAATAAAAAAATTATAAAAAAAAAAAGGAAAAGGAAAATATAATAAAAAAATTTGCAATGAAGAGACGGAGTTCTCTTTAAGAAATTTAAAAAAAAAAAAAAAAAAGTTTTTAGATTAAAAAAAAAAATCAAAAAGTTCACATAAATTTTAAACAAACAAAAAAAATCTTCTTGGTATCACTTTCAAAAATCTCAAGATATTCATATATATCTATTGGAGCATCTCTTACGTATTTGTGTCAAAATGGACTGGGTCTAACAGGCCTAACTCGTTAGGCATGGTCTCTGACCATGTCGAGTCAGGCACGGCCTAACCCAAATCAATGCTAAGCCCAAGCCTGTTAGGGGGCACGGGCTTGCCCATGCCCCCTTGCAATGGCAAGCGGGCCAGTGTGGTGGGAATGGAAATAGGGATTTGGTTAAGGAAATTGAGTGGATTAACCATTTCACTATAAGTTCAACTTTATTAAGCTATGAATATTTTAATATATATATATATATGAGGAAATTGCAAGAAATGATCAAAAAATTTATTGGTTTATTGTTTTTAGCCACAAATTTATTTTGTATTATACTTGTCACTTTTAGGCTTGAACTCACAAAATTACCCTCCATTTTATTTTACTTCATCCAAAATTCCCCCGCCCCCCCCCCCCCCCCAAAAAAGAAAAAAAAATTCCCCCCTCTTCGGTCTTGATACCCACATATTTGTCTTCCCACCGTTTCAAAATCAGATATCTCTCTCTCTCTCTCTGATAATTTCAAAATCAGATCTCTCTCTTTGGCTCTCTATTCGGCGACCGTCGTCCATCGCTGCCGCCCCCTTGCCTGTCGACGCCGCCAACTGCTGCGACCGTCCTCTCGAGTCCGTCAACGCCACGCCTTCACCTTGGCCATTTTTCTCTCGTCGATGAAGCCGCCTTGAGCGACCGTTCAAGCTCGTCAACGCTGTGACCAGTTCTGTGTTTAAACAGTAACACCGCAATTGGTTTTCTTTCCATTTTCGTTGGTTTCTGGTAAAAAAAATTTGGTTATGAGTCTATTTGTCGATCTGGATCATCTAGGTTTTGTGTGTTTGAAGTGGGTTTTTGGTTTGGGAATCAATGCTTGTTCAATTTATCTTCAATTTGAAGTGGGTTTTTTTTCTTCTTTGTTTGTGTTTAGATTATTGAAATCCAATAGTTAGTTCTTGAGATGGGGTTTGTGTGTTTTTTGTTGAACTAGTAATATTATTGAGTTTCTATTTATGAATTTTGAGCTCTAATGAGTGTTTTGGAAGATGCAGAAATCGATGGTTCCCTAGATGCAGAGAATGCACTTGACAAAGGTATGGAATTGGAGGTATTCCGCATATTCACTGATAAGATTTGATCTGCTGTTGGCCCATGATTACAAGCAGTAGCTATATGTGGAAGAAAGTTAAACATTATATGATAGTATTTTGAGGCTTATCTGCTGCTTTGTTCACTGAAGCATAGTTCCTTCCAAGCCATACGATAATTGTAGAGATTAGAAAAGAAAATTTGTGCTGCCAGACCTTGGCAAGGCTTGTGGTTTTTATAATTAATTCTGAGGCAAGTTGAATGTAAGTTATCCAACAAACAGATAAAAACTGTGTATATTTATTTTCGTTCGAGTCTGCTCAGTTGATGCATGGTGGTAAGATTCTTTGATAAACAACCACTAAATGATGATGAATATGCTCATGCTCATGCGTTTCAAAAAAAAAAGTGTTTTGTACGAAAATTGCTCGTAATTCTTTCAGTGTTGTTGCTGCTCTCAATTAAGCAATTGTTTTGTTTAATATGTGTGTGTGTGTGTGTGTGTGCGCGCGTGTGCTTTTAGAGCTGTCCTGTTTTCTCAGGCAGTTTCTGCTGTCTTTCCTTCTCCTGTTTTGCTTTTGCCGCCTGTGTTGTTTGTTGTCCTCTTGGCTTCGTTGCCCTTTCAATGAATCTATTGCTGTTCAAAATATATATATATATATATATATATATATATATATATATATATATATCCATGCCTAGACATTTAAGTGTTTTGTGGTTAAACTTAGTATTACTTGAAGGGTCTGTCAATTGTCTATTGAATGGTAAATTCTTGTAATAGGTTTGTTCATTTATATGGTATTCATTTTGATGTGTTCATTTTGAGTGGCAATTGAAGTTTGTGTTTTGTGCTTTGATCGGAGTTTTGGTACCGGTGATTGGTGAACATGAGGTTGTGAAGCCTTGTTCGGTTTACAATCGAAGTCCTTGTTCGGTTTGGGAGGTGATACCGATGCTCATCAATCTTGTTTGATTGATGATGAACAAGTGCTCATTTGTGGTGATTCCTCCAAACCGACAATAATAATGGGTAGGAATCAAAGATAATGTATATTAGAATTTGTATTTTATGTTTATGTATATTAGAATTTAAGGGAAAGATATTGACATTTGAAATTTGTATTTTAAACTAGTATTACTTTCTGTATTTAGTGAGTGGGAAGCTTTGGAGACAGAGGATGTTCTTATAATGTAATTATTAGTACTTTATGATACCATATACACTTAAGTGTAAAACGTATTAAATTTTACATTTTTAACATATATCAAAGTTCTTCAACTTTTCTATTTTTATGGGATTATACCATTAAGATGCAATATGGAAAGTCAACTGGCATGTAAAGTGAAAATTAAATGACATGTAATTTGGAAATCCACTGGCATGTAATTTGATATAAAATAAGCATGTAACTTGGAATTCAACGAGCATGTAACTTGATGATCAATAGGCATGTAACTTAAAACTCAATTGGCATGTAACTCTTGGAAATAAAATGATATGTAACTTGAAAGCCAACTAGCATGTAATTTGAATCTCAACTAACATGTAATTTGAAACTTCATTGGCATGTAGCTTGAAGCTAGAGTGGCATGTATCTTGCACTACAACTAACATGTAACTTTAAACCAACTAGCATGTAATTTGAAACTCCATTGGCATGTAACTTGAAACTCAAGTGTGCATATATAACTCAAACTTGGACAATCTTGTGCAAGTAAAACAACATATCCTGCTAACCTTGAAATTACAATTACATGTCAGTTAATTTTGAAATTACATGCCAAATGATTTCCAAGTTACATATCAGTCGTATGTCTTCATGCTACTTGACTCTTCAAGTTACATGTCAATTGATTTCTAAGTTACATGCTAATTTAATTTCAAGTTATATGCGAGTTGAGTAAACTTGCACGTCATTTGATTTTAAAGTTACATGTCCGTTATATTCAGAGTTGCCTGTTACTATCCAAGTTACATGCCCGTTATATTCGGATTTGCTGCCAAATTACATGCTGAGTGCATTCCAAATTACATGCCAAGTGCATTCCAAGTTACATGCCAATTATAATTGAAATTACATGTCAGTTGTTTTTGAAGTTGCATACCGATTGTATTTGAATCAAGAAAAATGAATCAAATTTTTTGTAAGAAAGATACATGTCAGTAGATACAAATTTTAGATACAAATTAATCATAGATATGGATTTTATATAGTATCCATGAAGTATAAAACTCTGCAGAGGCACCGATGGCTTCAGCAGGTGCATGAACTAGGACGTCCCTAGACGCAAGAGCTAGGTGGACATGGAAGTAGCCAATACTATCAAGTTTAGACACAATTTCTCCAATAACCAGACCAATATCAGCCAGTGAAGGAGATTTCGCTTCAATTAGCTGTACCACAGCCAAAGCATCGGTTTTGATCACAAAGGGAATTAGATTCGAATCAAAGGCCAGGTTAATACCCCGCAAAATTGTCATTGCTTGAGCAATCAAAGGGCTAAAATTAACTTGAATATGCTGCACAAATGACGCCAACACCACCCCTCCGAAATCCCTTACAACAAGGCCAAAACCCACCACTCCTCGGTTCATATCAAGAGCTGCATCACAATTAATTTGATAGTTCCCTCGACTGGAGGCTTCCAAACAACAATACTAGGATTAGCAGCAGAAACCCCATTCAAACAAACCTGGTTAGCATCCCAAAAGGCTACCAAGAAACTCTCACACCAAGCAAGCACTGAATCATCACCAATTCCTTTCTTTCCATGACAATTGTTATTCCTCAAAAACCAAATTCTCCACCAGAAAATACACAAGAGAGCTAGCTCATCATCTCGAAGGCTACTAAGGCAGAATCAAAATAACTCCAAAAAATTTCCCATAGAACATATCCTAAATCAAATAAAAGATACACAAATTACTAATTTCAACTACTTTGACCTTCAAAATCCAAAGAAACAAAGTAAAACGCAAACTTAAGGACTGAGAACTATGCTCTCGGAAAGCTTGACAAAGAAAAAAAAAGAAAGAAAACAAGAATTTCTCCCAAGTCAATCAGGTTTATCTAACACATTAAGGACAATCACAAACCAAGGGTTCACAGAGCAAAACACAAACCCAAGAGCAGCGGATTAAAGCCATATGGGGCTACCTTTGATTGCAAAACAGGGGATTAAACTTCCATGAAACTAACCAAATATGATGATTGACGAGCGACGGCGATGTTAAAGGCGTCAACAACCAAGAGCAGCGGCTTCGACGAACGAGGGCAGCGAGAGGTGCGGCGACGGAGACCTAGAGCGGTGGATTCAGCGAGAGGTACAGCGACGGCGAGAGGTCCAGCGGATTCGACGAGAGCGGCGGCAACAGGAGAGGTTTGACGACGGTGAGCGGTTTTTTCTCTTTTTCTCTTCCTTTCTCTCTCTTTCTTTTGTTTTGACTGATTTAACTTAACCCTAAAACAAGACTGAAAGTTTTTTTTTTTTTTCTTTCCAAATATCAAAATTAAGGGTATTTTTGACCAAAAGTGGTTAAAAGTAATGAAAACAATAAAAGATAAATTTGTGGCTAAAAACAATAAATTGATAAATTTTTTGGCTCTTTATGAATTCACCCCTATATATATATATATATATGTGTGTGTGTGTGTGTGTGTGTGTGTGTGTGTGTGTGTGTGTGATTTTATTAATTTGGTGTGTTAATAATTTAAGAGGGTTTATTAATAAAATGTATTATATGAATATATTCATTTCAATAAAGGGCTTATAGTAATATTTATTTTTTAAATTTTAGACATTTGTGTACTTATAAAAATGAGTTTACTAATTAGTTTTATGAGTGGCAATATCCGCACCCATATATTATTTGAATATTTTTATTTTAGTTGTTACCGGTTTGAACACTAAAAAAAATAGTGAAAATTGCAAAAAATAACCTAACCATAGAATGAATTATTGTTTCTAACCAAATTCTAATTTTTTATTGTTTGTAACCAATCACCATAATACATTATTGTTTTTAATCAATAAATTTCAAAACTACCCTTTTATCCTCTTTTTCCCTTTAATTTTTTTTCTCTCTCCATTACTCATCTCTCTTTATCACTCATCTCTATCACCCATCTTTTTATCACTTATATCTTTATCAAATCTTAGTTCTCAACTAATTTTTGTCAAGAAATTAAAGTTATTTTGAAGGGAAATCACAAAGAAACCAAGATTTGGGAAGAGTTTTTTGAAAATTTCAAGTTTGTGGTTGAATCTCTGCTCAAAACTTCAAGGTTTGTAAATCTTCAATTTCAATAGCATTATTATGTTTCTTAGAAGATATTGTTGATGGGTCTTTGTTATTTTGTTTCAATTTTGAAGTTTTTTTGTTGACAATAGAAGAAACTTTGATTTCGATTTGAAATTATATTTCATGCAATGTGTCACGGTAAAAGTGATATAAGTTTGTTATTTCATGTTTAACGAGACACATCGGCTAATATTGTGTAATCATGTATTTTTTAAGTACATGAGATATTTCATGTCTAACATGACATACACGGGATATTTCATGTTCAACATGACATACACGAGATATTTCATACACAACATGACATACATGGGATATTTCATGTTTTACATGAAATATTGCATAAATAGGATATTTCATACCTAACATGACATACATAGGATATTTCATGCCTAGCATGACATAAATGAGATATTCCATGCACAACATGATATACATGAGATATTTCATGCCTTGTATGAAATACTGCATAATGGGGATATTTCATATCCAACATGACATATATGGGATATTTCATGTCCAACATAACATACATGAGATATTTCATGTTTTACGTGATATACATGGGATATTTCATACCTTGTATGAAATACTACATAATAGGGATATTTCATACCCAACATGACATACATAGGATATTTCATGCCCAACATGACATACATGGGATATTTCATATTTCATATTTCATGCACAACATGATATACATGAGATATTTCATGACTTGTATGAAATATTGCATAATGGGGATATTTCATACCCAACATGACATACATAGGATATTTTATGCCCAACATGACATACATTGGATATTTCATGATTTGCATGAAATACTGCACAATGGGGATATTTCATATCCAACATGATATATATAGGATATTTCATGCATAACATGATATACATGGGATATTTCATGCCTTACATGACATACATGGGATATTTCATAATGGGGATATTTTATACCCAACATGACATACATGGGATATTTCATGCCTTGTATGAAATACTGTATAATGGAGATATTTCATACCTAACATGACATATATGGGATATTTCATGTCCAACATGACATACATGAGATATTTCATATTTTACGTGATATACATGGGATATTTCATGCCTTGTATGAAATACTGCATAATGGAGATATTTCATACCCAATATGACATACATAGGATAACGATGTGCAGTAAAAAGATTCAGGAGAAATCTCAACAATGTGCAGTGCAACCTATTGACTACACCAAGTATGCTGTGAAGGATAACGAAGGCATAGTGTGGACCGTAGACTTGGAATTAAGGACATGCACATGCCGTAAGTTTGACTTAGATATGTTGTCTTGTGCTCATGCAATTGCAGTTTGCAGGTATGTTCTTTTCTTATTTATTATGTTTTCATGTGCTTATTCAAATGAAAGATGTTACTAACTAATTTTCATGTTTTTCAGACATACAAGGGTTCCAAAAGAACGACTATGCAGTGATTACTTCACATCTCAATGGCTTCGAACAACATATGCACCTTCGATACACCCAGTACCTCATCCTTCCAGTTGGGTCCTTCCAGAACATGTTAGTTCTTGCATTGTACATCCACCTGAAGGGAGAAGACCATCGGGCAGACCGAAAAAAATTAGAAAGCGTTCTTCCTTAAAAGGGCTTAAAACAAGGGTATGTACCAATTGTGGAGAATCTGGACACAATCGCATCACTTGCACCAAACCTCGTCAAGCACCATCTATTAGCAAATCAAGTTCATCAGTTGGGCAAAAACCTCTAGTCCGTAGACAGCGTGCATGCGGAAGATGCGGGGTGCTTGGACATAATATTTAGACATGCTCAAATGTGGAAGCAAAACCATGAAACTTCCATTTTATAACGATACAACTTTTGTTGAATGTTGGATGTTAACTTTTGAAACTTGTTGATTGTTGGTTGTTAACCATTGAAACTTTTATTAAATTTTTTTAAAAGTCAATTCGTTGCAATTTGGATTGTTATTTATTGTTTAAAATGATGAAAATATGTACAACTTTTGTTCGAAAATCATGGACTTGATTTGAGTTAAATTATTAAGACATTGTTAGGATCAATTCTTTAGTTAAGAAAGTATCCAGAATCCTAAAGTGTTGGTCCCGGTCGATGAATGTAGTGTACTACATGAGCTGCCAATCCATGAATGTACTGAAAATGAAAAGAAACCTACGAGATAAGGACCTGCATGATTTCTGTTTATAATCAAATGGTATAGCTTAAAGAGTCAAAACCATCACGTAGAACTACACAAGGGAAGGTCAAACATATAATGTCTATCAAGGTGTATACTATGGTTTTCTCCAGTTTTTTCAGCTTGGAATAGCATGGACTGCCTTGAACAACTACCATTCAGCTCTTATGGTTAAACACTTCAAATGCCTTAGAGAGAAAGAAAAAAAGAAAAAAAAAAAATCTTAACGAATGTTTGGTGGTGCTTTATGCCTTCTGTTCCAAAAAGCAAATTTCAAAAATGAGAATATAGAATGGATTTATGCTATATATCCTAAACTACAAAAAATTGGATCGACAAAACTGTAAAACTATATTACAGTTCTAATTACTAAAAGTAAATTCTTTTACAACATAAAACTCGGCAAAACTAAATATTGTTGTCTGATCCTTATAAACAAGTTTTGAATATAAAAAAGAACACAAATCTATCATCAAAACAAGAGTTTTCAAGAAAACTTTCTCGGAGACAAACCGAGATTCTAACAATGTGTTTAAAATGAAAGAGAGAGAAAACAAAAACCTGCACTACTATTTTGTGATGAAAAAACTGACAATTAGGTGATGTTTGGATATGTTTTTAAAAACAGTTTTTTGTTTTTAAAAACAAAAAACAACTTTAAAGTGTTTGGACAACTGTTTTATAAAACATGTTTTTAAAAACAAAAAACAAATTTTTAAAAGTTACAACTAAAAAGTTAAAAACAACTTTTTATTGTTTTCTATTGTTTTCAAAACAAGTTTTTAAAATAAACCATAACTTTTCCCTCCAAACAACTATTTCACTCATTTTAAAAACAACAACCAAACACTTTTACATCGTTTTCTGTTTCAAAAAACTACTTTTAAAAAATACTACCAAACACATTACATTTTTAAAACATGATTTTCATTTTTAAAAAAAGTTTTCAAAAACATCATTTTAAAAACAATACCAAACACGCCCTTAGGTTCTATATATGCTTTTTTAACTTGAAATTCTGTTTATTAACATTACCAAAAATATTGGTTGAGTTTCCTCTGTTTACATGGCAACATCTATCTAATGTCATTGACATAACTTCGAAGCTTGAAAAAACCATTCGGCAATTCCACTTCTAATGTACTTTATATCATCAGTTGTGAAGTCCATTTAGCAACATTTATCTTCAATATTTTCCATGTACTTCATGATGAACACGCCGCAACTACTTCTGCATTTACCAATAATAGTTGTCAATATCGATAGGTGGAAATAGCAATAAAATGTTAAAAACAAACAAACAAACATTAAAAATGTTCTCACGTGTCATGTTGCTAAGGAATCAAGTACGGTTCAACAACATCAGCCTCCAAAGGCTTAGGATCGGATTTACGTTGCTCATAATATCCTGTAGCACAAAGTATACCAGGTAAAAATGAAACGAGTGTGAGGTACCAGTTCTAGCTGTTTCTTTTTATCATTCCTCTCTTGTAATGAGTCGTAAATCTCAATTTTATACGTGTACAAGTTAAGTTCACACAGCACCCAATGAGAGGAATATACACAACATGGTATGAGCTGAGAGAAGACACAGGAAACCCATAACCAACCCAAACAAACACAAGCAAAGGACAAAAGGCACAGACAAACCCACCCAAAGCCAAAAAACAAAAACAGGGCACTGCACACAGCTAAAAAGCAGAGCAAAACGTGAGCCAAACAAAGCAAAAACAACTAGAAAGAGTAGAAACAACAAAACGAAAGCAGTCCTAAGGAGAATTAACTGAACTCTCAGACAATCAACTTATAATTTTATCTAATCTTGTTCGAAACACCAAAAAAAAAAAAAAACTAATCAACCTCAAAATTCTCTATACATCAATAAATTCAGGATTCATACAATCAAATCATTAAAAAACCAAAACCCCCAATTTTTCATACCAAAAATTACAAAAAAAGAAAAAAAGAAAAAAAAAAGATAAGAAAAGAAAACACAACAAATCGAGAAACGTAAACTGATACACGATCAAGAGTGATTAAAATTACCTGATTCGAGGATTAAGGTTTGCGATTTAAAGAAGTCTGATCAGATCAAAAAGAAACCCTAAATCAGCGTTTGGTTAGCTCAACCAGCCGATTCTTCTTTGCCGACGTCTGGTCGGCGTCACCTTTATCTCATCATCGTCACCCTTATCTCGTCATCGTCGCCGTCGCCGTCGCCGGTTGCCCACCTCTTCTCCGATCACCCCTGCCTCTCTCACTGTAGTTGAATACGTTGTTTTTTATTATTATTATTATTTATTGATAAAGACGTTAAACCGATTTAGATTTAGGTTTGTAAAAAATATTAATAATAATTTAGGTTTATTTTTACAAACAAACATGATTTATTTTTTTTAAAAGGGTATTTTAGACTTTACAACTTCCACTCGGTTAAAAACAATAATTCATTTTTTTATTTGACTACTTTTATAAATGTCTCAAAAAAAATATTAAAAACATATCAAAAATAAAGAGGACTAATTGCACATACATCCCTTGAGTTTAGACCTAATTGCAGCTAGATGGAACTTTTGCTCAAAATTACAGAAACCTCTCCTACCGTTAGTTAACTTCCATTATAACTAACCATTGACTGGCCAATTAGTATGAATGGTCTACAATGCCCCCAAGCAAGTTCAGTTTACTCTTATGGTATTATCTTCAAATAATCAGTTACTTGAGATTAACCAATAAAATAAATTATCAACTAAAATTTAAATTACTTAAAGAAAATGAAAATGAAAATTTATACAAAAAAA
This sequence comes from Acer yangbiense, assembly GCA_008009225.1. NCBI lineage: Eukaryota > Viridiplantae > Streptophyta > Magnoliopsida > Sapindales > Sapindaceae > Acer > Acer yangbiense. The sequence continues at coordinate 8,018,004 of CM017763.1, read as the reverse complement.
TTAAAAAATTAAAAGTACTTATTAAATATAAAATCAGTAAAACAATTAGATTAAACAAGTACTATTAAAATCAAAAGTAATCTTGATTATTCGAAGAAAAAAAAAAGAATTTTAACAAAACGAAAATGGGAGCCAGAGAGGTTCTCAGATTTTTTTATTTTTTTTTAACAAAACTAAAATGGAGCAAGAAAGTCTCCAAATCTTCAAAAATAAAAAAGAATTTAACAAAACTTAAATGGAGCTAGAAAGGTTGCCAGATCTGATAAGCTATAGGGGCCTCTGGTTAGGGATTTTGGTGTTTCTTAGGTCAGTGAATAAGGAAGAAGAAAAGATGAGTGATAGCAGAGGGAGGGTTACTGGAAGGTCGGACCAGAAGAGTTTCAATTTCATAACTCAGACGGTGGGGTCGAGAACGTCTTCGTCCATCAGTCTTGGATTTGATCTCGAGGAGGGCAAGAGGTCGAATTCGGTATCGAATCTAATGGCCTAATGGGTATTAGTGGTGGAGGATATGGTGGAAGCAGAGGCGGTGACGGAAGAGGTGGGGGTGGTCATGATGGCGGAGGGTATGGCGGAGGTGGGTTTGCTTCTCGTGGCTCCTCCTCTGTATTTACGATATGTTAAGTGAGACCATCTCCATGTCCATTTTTTTTAATTATTAATTACATTAATAGATTTTAATTAATTATGTTCATTTTTTTTAGAGAAATTAATTATGTTAATATATAATTAATTAATCACCTTTTCTTTTAAGTCTGACTTCACATGGAAGTTTATCACATGCTTTATTTTTATTTTTTTGTCTGACTTCACATATAAGTGACATGTGTTTCTTTTGTCTGACCCTACTTCAAAATGACAAGTTTACCCTTGAACTGTTAACTACTAACGGCAAGCTAGTAACGGCAGGGGAGGTTTCTATAATTTTCAGTAAAAGTTCCCTCTAGCTGCAATTAGATCTAAACTCAAGGGTATTTGTGCAATTTGTCCAAAATAAAATTATTAAAAATTATTAAATAATATATAGATAAAATATGCATAACTTAATGAAGCTAAACTTACAGTGAAATTGTTAAGTCACACAACCTCTTCCTGCAACTTTACAAAAAAAATAAAAATTTTAAAAAGCATGTATATAGCCCGGGACTGCCTGTTTTGCCACGACCACTCTTGCGTAAGTATGACCTAGTGCTAATTATTTATAAATTATGGTTTATAAGGCTTTTTTTTTAATATTGGTATATTTTTGTAATTACAATTTTTATTAAAATATGGGTGTTCTTATGATATTTATTGGTGGCAATATCGGCATCCTATTAATAATAAAGATTATGCAGTCTATGCTAAACCAATTTAAATTTGTGACACATGTGCTCTTAACCTAAAAGTTATAAATGCATCCAAATCTCAATTGTTGGATTAAAAGCATATAAATGGTTGAAACGTTGAAGTCACACATTTAAGTTGATTTAGTTTGATGATAATAATAATAATAATAACAATAACTTTTAAGAAATTTTTAAGAAATTAAATTTAGATTTGATGAGGCTTTTAACGGTAACCGATAATATAAAAACCAATAAAATGACGCCACGTCATTAACTAGATAGCGTACTTCGACGAGACATTGTAGGAGAGGGGCCAAACGACGTCGTTTGTGAATAACTTTTTTCTTAACTCTGTTATTAACGGTTTGTTCATTTTCTCGATAACCAAACGAAAATTGTTTTACGCTGAAATAGAATGTACTCGGCGGCAGTCAGCTCGCAGCTCCGAGGAGATCCGCCGGCGACCAAAATCTATCTCCGATTAAATTTGAAGCTCGACGCGAAGGAATTGTTGTCTCTTCGATCGTTGGTTGATTCTGTTATGAAATCGATTGAAAGCTGTACTGATTTTGGTTCTTTGTATGAGGTTTGGTTGTTTAATTTCTTCGTGTCTACTTTTCGAAACCAAGTTTGAAACTTTTCATCTACTGTATTTTATTGCTGTGTTTGAAATATTTGTGCTTGGTATCCGAAAATTAGAACTTTTGAGTTCAATTACAGATTTTGAATTGGTATTGAAAAGAAAAAATGGAGGTTTGGAAGTGACATTAGGTGGAATTGGAGATCCAAATCTATAGTTATTTCAAAAGATGATTCGAAAAATTCAACTAGGATTGTGCCCTTGAGAGATTTTGAGTTAATGATTTCTACCAGTGAATTTATTGGATTCCCATTTGTCTACTAAATTTTATTTTATTCTATTTGGTGATCGCGGAATCAATATGATGTTTGTTCTACTTTTTCTTTTACGGGATTCAATTGATAGATCCGAAAGTTCGATGCCAGAAGAAGGCTACGGTTCTCTTTGTGAAGATGATCGTTTCATGTGCATTGCAAGTAAGTGGGATTTAAGTTTTGTTAAGAATTTCCTTAATGGAAGTTAATGCCTCCAATGTTAGATTTTTCTGTCATTCTTTTCGATATAATTACGTGTCAAGAACTAGCTTATCCTGTGATCTGAACAGGGAATTCGTGAAACAACCTACTGTTTGATGGCTTCAATCAAAATGTCACCATTTATAACCATGAGAGGTAAGTAAAATTTTGACAAATGCACAAACACATAATGCTGCATATATAACTGAACACAACTGGTTTGAAGGAAGGTAACAAATACGATGCTTAGCTGTTAATTGAATTTCAACAATGTTTGATAATATCATTGGCAATATCTAATTCGTTAATTTTAGATTTATCTTCTATTAGGGAGGATCAGTGTGAACATTCCCCATAAAATTATACTTCAAAATATATGTTTCCAAAATATACTAGGATGCAATGGTTGAGAACTTGTTCTACGTAATCATTTGACCCAGTTCAAAGGACAAGAAAACTGAAGATAATGAATGGCTTCTAACACAAAGTAACACGTTGGGCAGCTCATCGTTATTGTATTTATAATATGTTGAAACTTGGCATAAACTCTTTCATTAGGAAATGCTCCTACCGATGCAAGATATGTTTTTGCACAGCATGAAGCTGGGCATTTTCTTGTTGGCTACTTGCTTGATGTTCTTCCAAAAGGCTTACAAGGCACCAAGCATAGAAGCTCTGAGGCAGGGGAAGTTCGCTGCAGCAAGAGTAGTTTATGGGTTTTCGAGTTCCTTAAAGAAGTGATCTGTTTTCTTTTACTTTGTTTCGTTCAACAGCTTTGGAATGTCTTTGCAAAGTTGTGACTGCAGATTTGAACCCAAGTGTATGCACTGTCCCTGCATGCAGGCCGCCATTCCAAAGATGTTAACGGTCAACTAGGCGATAGGGTAAGACACCTCCTCTCTGTTCCGGCATTGATGAAAAAACTGCTGCAGGTTACTTATATAGCACAAGTTTGCATTTGTCACAACTTGGTTTTTTCAGTTTGGGTTTGCATGTGCTAATTCACAACATTGTTTTTGATCAAGTACTGCTTTAGCTAATTTACAAATTCGTAAGGGTTGTTAGAGAGGCTAGCTAATGAAAGGATAAGGAATTTGGAGGAAATAAAGAGTGATTGCATGTTGCATTCCCAAAACTGTGTTTATGGCTTAGACAATATTTACTGTGAAAATTGATGCTAAAAGTTCTGAATCAGCGTTAGAATCACGTTCTTTAACATTGAAATGACTAATGAGTTCTCAACCTTGTTGCTATACATGTTACCAAAATCTGTTCTCTACTATCACATGAAGTTAGATTCACTCCTTTGGTATTATAATTCATTTACATACAAATATTTTTGAAAATTAAGGTTGAAATTTAACTCCTTTGCTTGAAAGTCATGTCAATCAAGAGTTTTGACATATTATACATGACATCTAATTGCTTTAAGGTACCCGCAATACACAGCATAACATATGAAGGGCATCACTAACAATAACTTTTTTCTCTAATCATAACATTCAATTGCAGATTTTGAACAACTTTTCATGTGTCATTCAAAGAGGCCTAGTAGCAGAGCATAAGATCGATATCAATAAGGTTAGGGTTCTGGGTTCACTTCTCTCCATGCTTTTCAATTACCTATCTAGAGATACAAAGCACTACTCACCAATCAATGAAGACTAGCAGAAGACAAGAAAATGGAGAAACATCTTACACACATCTATAAGGTAACAACAAATAATTGTGATAAAACTTGAATGCATTTATTGATTGATTGATTACAAAACTGTTGCAAGTAACAAAAACCCATCAACTGTATATTACAACTGCCTCCAAGAAAAACAAAAAAACCAAAAACCAAAAAACCCCACATTTACTAGCAAAACCCTAACAACATCATCATCATCAAAAGCATCAGCTTTAAAACTCCTGAGAAGCAGACCCTATATCTCCCTTTCCTTTGCCGACCTTCTTAGGCAGAAGAGTCTGGTCACTGGTGAATATTCAGCAAAATGCCTCCGTTGGCAATTGTAACGGATCCCAAAAGCTTGCTCAGCCCCTCATCGTTCCTCACAGCCAACTGGATATGTCAAGGCACGATACGGTTCTTCTTGTTGTCTCTTGCTGCATTTCCAGCAAGCTCCAACACATATACAATTAAACAATTAAGAACAATTTTTTTCATCGAAAAAAGCTTTCTTTACAATAAAAATGGAAACTTTGAATCAAAACGGACCTCGGCAGCGAGATACTCAAGGACGGCAGAGAGGTAGACGGGAGCTCCGGCGCTGACACGCTCTGTGTATTTACCAGCTTTCAAGAACTTGGCGATTCTACCGACAAGAAACTGGAGACCGGGTTTTAAAACCCATTTACTAATTTAGGGTGTACGTACAATTTTAGTTGGTGTAAATATAAACATTCTTTATTATTTTATTTTTTTCCAAATTTTCAACTGGGCTTGCTAGGCTTGATTCCCCCCTCGGGTATAAAGAATTTTTTTTGATAAAAGTATAAAATTACAGTGAATACTAGAAGTTGGTTATCACTTGTTCCTTCCCAACCAAATGGATATATACCACATATGTGATGACAAGTGTTGTTATGTTTGCTATAAAAAATTATCTAGGTTAAGTCACAAATTTCATGAATATCATATACTTATTATAGTAAGAGAAAATTGTTCAATCAATTTTATTTTATTTTTTTGATACTTGTTCAATCGATTTTTATGAGTCTTGTAGATGGGCACAAATTAAATGAAATGATTCTTCCTAAAGGTTTGGCTCCCTAAGACTAGTACTACTTTATAGAGAAAAGTATACATATATTCATATTCTTAGACCTTGTATCAAGCATTTCAACCAACGAATTTAAACATTTATTGTTATACTCAAGAGATCTATTTGATTAAAGATTCATTCCTTGCCTTTATAGCAAGCTAGAGACAATAAAAATGTAATTTATTCTCTCCTTTTTTTTTAACTATTAAAATAAATTCAGAGTTTAAGGGAGGTGCATACCATTGGACTGACTTCTTCTCCTCGAGGTAATTTATTCTTTTTTAAAAAAATTTATAATTATCATTATTATAACTATAATTCTACACATAATCTAAAAAAGTAGTTCAAAAATCAATCAAAATGAATACCACATCATCTCATAATTTATATGGTAAAGACACTTATCATTTTATTTTGATTGATTTTTGTACTACTTTTTGAGTTGTGTAACATTATTCTTATTAGGATATAGGGATATTCCTATTTTAGTCCCTCTAGTTTAACGTAATTCTATTTTAGTCCACTAGTTTGTAAATTTGTCATTTTAATCTTTCCGTAACTGTTTCGGTTAAAAGTACCATTGCTAACATGGGCAGAGGGCAAAATGACCATACTGCCCTTGAATAGTGCTGATAGCTTTTAAAAGACCAATATGCCCTAAAATTTGTCTTATATGGGCAGCATGGTAATTTTGTATTTAATTAAATAAATTACAAAATTACAAATAAAACTAATTAAATTTGATTTATTAAATATATATATATAACTAAATAAAATTCGGGTGGCAGGTACCCCTGGGTGCCTCTTATACAGGTCTCTAGAGTTTTCCCCACAATGGCGGCCTAACCACGGCCTAAACAGGGTACTAACTTTCCAACCCACTAGAGACAGACAGGGACCTTAAGCCAAAAAGCCAACAAATCTCATCTTCTGATGTGCAGGATCCTCAACCTAGAGGCAAGCACAGAGCATACTGAGATAATTACAGACTGCTATTTATATGAGTGACATGGCATTCAAAGGAAGAAGAGGAACAATTTAGCAAGACATGAGAGTTAACACACAAAAAATATTTATTGATTTTGTTCTGCCCCTTACACAAGTGACGAGCTCTCCTTATATAGGGGGAGAGATAGAGTGCAGACAAACCTATTATACAGTAAGGCCACAAACGTGGCAGACACATAGCTAAAGCAAAGCAGGGCCATCGGCCAAAGGTTACAGACTTTCAAATATAAATAAAGACAAAAGATGCCTAATAAAACGAAATAACATAATTAAACCTAATAAGGCCAAACAGTTGCCTAATAAAACAAAATAGCAAAAAGAAAGTGAATTATTTCATTTCACGTGACGGGTTGAGATCTTTGACTTGAGCGAAGCTAAATCACGGACTAGAAGACATATTACAGTTGGCATGATTTTCATCATCTGAATCTTGGGCTCCACAGATGAAGTAGGGCCATGCAGCGTCAAAGGGGTCCTGAGAGTCAATCATGTATGAATTCAGAAAAGGGTTCCAGCTTTGAGAGGGGTCTCTGGGAATATTTGGTAGGATGAAAACTTCGTCGGTGGAGACATAATTAACATCACAGAGGAAATTGAGCAGACCGACTTGAAGGATTTGTGGATACATTTTTGGATAATCATATGTGGTATGCCATTCATAACTGGAGTTGGCAGTCCAGAGGAGTCTTTTGTGGGGATTGTACCTGTAGGGCCTATTGAAGATCCATATACAGCATACAGAGGCAGCTGATTCATAATCAAGTTTCCAAATGTTATATTTGCCCATGAGCTCAGTGAGTTCGCGCTTCCAGTTGGTCAAGGACGTGAACCATTGGAGGAAAACCCATAACAGAGAGTTCCGTTGAGAAGGATCATGGAGATGACCGTATAGAACCTGAAGTGGGAAGACGATGGCATGATGATGGAGAACTGATAAACACCAGAGGAACCAAAGGAGTTGAGAAGAAAAATAGTAGAAAGGTGGCATTATAAACGGGTCAAGAAATGGTCTGGACAGGTTGTTGACAGTGTGACGACAGTCTTGTCTGTTGATCTGAGCTAGGTAGACCGGAAGTTGAGTCTTGGCGAAAGACTGGATCTGATTTAAAGAAGGTTGATGATCAGGTGGCAACGTGGCCAAGAGTTCTGGTGGGAAAGAGTAATCAGGTATGGCTGGTGAGGATGATGAGGGACCAGCATGAGATGATGAGGGACCAGCAGGAGAAGTCATGAAGACAAGAGGATAATGACCTGTGGATGTGATGAGATGAGTGAGTGGAGGTCTGGAGAGCATGTCAGCAATTATATTATGATGGCCCTTCACGTGACGAACAGTGAAGTCATATCGGGCAAACCAATCTTTGAGTCTCAAAAGGAGAGGATTGGGAGGAATCTTATTGTGAAAATCGAGGATCTTTGGAAAAGATGAGTTGTCCATTTCAACAATAAAGTTTCTTGTCCTGAGGTGAAAATCCAGCTTTTGGATTCCGTATTTGACAGCAAGAATCTCTTTATAGATAGTGTGATAATGCTGTTGGGCATCTTTGAATTTTCCACTAGCATGACCACAGTATCTTCGTTGACCGTCTCGATCTTCAATGAGAACGGCTCCCCAGAAAATATCACTGGCATCAGTCTGGAGGATGAGCTGGCCCGAAGAAGGGATGACGAGGGCAGGAGGAGATTGAGTGATCTCCTTTAATTTGATGACAGCCTCAGTGTGGGAGGAACTCCAGGGAGGAGGACGCTTCTTGAGGAGCGTAGAAAGAACTGAGGTGTAATGACTGACATGTGGAATGAAATCTCTGACATAGTTAACGATTCCGAGAAACTGTTGAACTTGTTTCACACTAAGATCAGAATCGGGGAAGTCTAATAATCGGACAGCCAAATGAGGACCAGGACGGTATTGGCCGTTGAAAATGTGCATTCCAAGAAATTCAATTTCAGATTTCCCAACTATGCTTTTCTTTTCAGAGAGCATGATACCATAGTGATGAACAATGTCATGGAACTGTTGGAGAAGGAGATTGTGAGAGGTATCATCAATGTAGACGAGTGCTGAGTGCAAGAGAGGATGAAAAATCCTGGTAACAGCCTTTTGGAAAAGGGAAGGAGCAGTTTTTAATCCAAAAGGGAGAACAGTCCACTGGTATTGAGCATTAGGAAGACAAAATGCTGTCTTGTATCGTTCATCTGGATGAATACCAATTTGCCAAAAAGCACCTTTGAGATCAAATTTGGAGAAGATCGTAGCACCTGGAAGTTGAGAGAATAAGACATTTGGTCTGGGAACAGGAAACTTATCATCTCTGAGAAAGAGGTTGAGAGGCTTGTAATCCACGACTAATCTCTTTTTTCCTCGGAGCAATTCAGTGCGTTTTTCAACGTAAAAGGCTTGGCACGCCCAGGGAGAAGAGGTATGTTCGACCAAACCTTGACGAAGTAGCTCATTGCATTCTTCACCAAACACAAATGGATCGATCCATTGTCTTTCTCTTTTGTTTTCTCAGTCCCCAACCACAATCCAATTCTTTATTCAAATCCACATACAAAAACTACAAATTAAATCAATTCCACAATAATAAAACCCAAATTGATTCCAATAATCCAAATAGAATCCAACAATCTAAATCTCCTCCGAGCAAAACCACATCAATTTCAAAAAATAAAAAACAAACCAGATTTTCAAGTTGGAAATTTGGAGCAATTCTGCTCTAGATGGAGTAGATTGCTCTGTTGCTCCAGATGGAGCGCGAGCAGATTTGCTACAGGCGCTCCATTTCCGCGTTTGTCCCACGGTTCCCTTTCCCTCGTGTTCATCGATTTTTCTTGTTTCATCAATTATGCCTTTTTTACGAAGATCGCTACCAGCCTTGGTGGAGGCGTAAGCGAAGAAAACAGTTGAGTCCGTAGTAGAAGTTGGAGATGGAGTGAAAGCGTAACAGTTGAGCTAGAGGTGAAGAGGTGGTAGGTGAGGAATATGAGAAAGACGGAGAGGAGAGCTAAAGCATTAATGGGGACTCTTGGACGATCGCAAAGATCTAGATCTGTTCATGATTGAGTCTGGATTTGTGGTTGGTTAAGGGTGGATTTGGGGTTTGGTTTGGCGGCGAGGTTACTAGGTGGGTTCGTGGAGCGGGGGCGGTTAGAAATCTAAGATGGCGGAGATCCAACAAATGGATTTTTTTTTCTCTAGATCCATCACTAAATCCAGACCCAGATCCATCATTGTTTAGTTTTGGGATAATTACCCCGGTGGTCATCAATTTGATGACACACTATCAAAATGGGCACTAGATTGGGAATTGGTTTCAAAATGGCCATTTTTGGCGAAAAGTGTGACACTAATGGTTATTCCATTCAATTCCATCCAATGAGTGGCATTTTGGTAAATAAAGGGATAACATTTACCAAAATGCCACTCATTGGATAGAATGACCATTAATGTCACATTTTTCATCAAAAGTTGTCATTTTGAAACTAATTCTCAATCTAGTAGCCATTTTAATAGTGTGTCATCAAATTGATGGCTATCGGGGTAATTATCCATTTAGTTTTATATATATATTAATTTTAAATTTATTTAGTTTTATTTATTTTTTCATTTTTTAATTAATTTTATATTTTTTTAATTTTAAATTTAATTAGTTTTTTTATTAAATTAAATAATTAATTCTTTTTTTAATTAATTTATAAATTACCATTATGCCATTTCATCAGACAGGCTTCTAGAAACTCTGACGTTGAATTACCGTCTTTCCCTTATTGACCTAACGGAATTCTAAGAAACCCTAACAGAATTGGATGGTAAGGACTATAAAAGGATTTGTCAGTGGACTAGTGGACTAAAAAAAAACAATACTCAAACTAGAGGGACTGAATTTCGTATTACATCAAACTAGAGGGACTAAAATAGGAACATCCCTAGAATATATACTGTTATTGTTTTCTTCATTAATGGGGAAAGGATAATGGAATTTGTTGTCGTCTATAAAATGGCTAAGGCCTTCTCTTCCATGATGTAGGTTTGGACACTAAAATATATAGATTGGGTCTACAAGGCAACGAATTAAAGCTAATTTCAACTGTAAGTATATATTATATCAATAATTGATATAATATCATATACCTTATATATAAAATGCTGTTAACATTATGTAGTTGATAATTCTTGATTAGTAGTTTTTCTTTTTGATTCAATATATATAGTTGTTGATTTTCATATTTTCAAAAAAGTTGAAAACATTGAAAACACGTCTTATAGTAATAATTAAAAACAGTACTAACTCTGGGTTGTGGGAGTAGTTATCTATTTATCTCCCGTTATGGGAGTAGATATCCGTGCCGCACATATATTGTTTGATCTCGGCAGGTCCCGGCAATCCTATTATAATAGTTATTGTAATACTTCAAAAAAAAAAAAACAATACTATTCTGAAGAAAAAAAATGTTTGAAAAAAAAAACCTTATATAATTGTAATTTTTTATTGATTTGTCTTTTTTTTTTCTAAAAACATTATAATAAAAAAATATTTTACCAATTTAAGAGAAAAAATATTTATCACCATATAATTACAAATAATTAGCATTCTTCAAACCCTGATATTGTATATATAAGCTTACATTTTCCCATTAAACCGCAAAATGTGAGGAGACTCATTCCTTTGTGTGTGAGTTACATCCTGGACCGTATTTATAATGTCTAATCTTATTGGCTCCTAACAAACTCTGACCCATAGTAATGTTATATTTGAAAATAATAATAATAAGCATAATCAACTATTATATATATTGTCAAAAAAAACTAATATATGTTATAATAAAATTAAAACAATAGAGAACAATAATTAATTAGAGAATAGATAAACAAAATAAAATAGAAGATGAGATGGGAGACAACGTGAGATAGATGAAAGAGAAGAAGAATTACACTTCAATGTTTGTATATTGATATATGGATCCAAAAAAATTACACATGAATTTGGACTTATATTTAAAGAACTAGGATCCAATCATTTTGCAACACATATTTGCCACAAGTCAACATGCATGAAAGACAACACAAACCAAGCTTCCAAGTGTGTTTAAAAATCACCACATAATTCCTTGACACATGCATGGTGACATGTGGAAATCCACTACTATACAACACCACATAGTTACATACTTACATGCATGGTGACATGTGGAAATCCACCACTATACAATACTCCCATTTGGATTTCCACCATCTGTATTTTAGTTTGCTAGGAAAAACCCAGTGGGATAAAAACCTTAGCAAAAATTACATACAATGATCTTCTAGATCAAGTGATATAGACATGTTCAGAACTGCCTCATTAAAACCTTTCCGGTAAAACCCAATGGGATAAAATCCGGTAGAAGGAAAAAGAGTACAGTACCTATATTTACATTTAAAATTTTACTCCCCCTGATTGAACACTCCCCCTGAATGAAACTTCAATATCAATCCTGTAATTTGGAGAGTCAACGCATGCCAATCCCATATATCAGTTTTTCAAAGGTTGATGTGGGCAATGTTTTGGTAAACAGATCTGTAAGATTATCTATAGACCGTATTTGTTTAACATCAATCTGTCGGCTCTGTTGAAGTTTATGAGTATAGAAGAATTTAGGAGAAATATGTTTGGTTCTATCTCCTTTGATATAGCCCCCTCTAACTTGAGAGATACAAGCCACATTATCTTCAAATATTGGTGTAGGCATTTCTGTAGATAATGAAAATCCACAAGTATTTTGAATATGATAAATAACTGACCTTAGCCACACGTATTCTCGGCTTGTTTCATGAAGTGTGAGGATCTCTGAATGATTAGAGGATGTAGCAACAAGAGTTTGCTTTGTGGAGTGCCAAGAGATTGCTGTGCCATTATAGGTAAAAACATATCTCGTTTGTGAACGAGCTTTATGGGGATCAGGTAGATACCCGGCATCAGCATAACCAAGTAAACCTGAAAAATTGTTAGATTTCGAATAATATAACCATAAATCTTTCGTTCCACGAAGATAACGAAAAAGATGTTTAATTCCATTCCAATGTCTTCGAGTTGGTGCTGAACTGAATCTAGCAAGCAAATTTACTGAAAATGCAATATCTGGTCTAGTACATTGAGCCAGATATAATAAAGCACCAATTGCATTAAGATATGGTACTTTAGGGCCAAGTATTTTTTCACCACCTTCAAGTGGCTAGAATGGATCTTTCTTAGGATCAAGGGTTCTAACAATCATAGGAGTACTTAATGGGTGAGCATTGTCCATATTAAATCTTTTCAGAATCTTTTCAATATATGCTGATTGATGGATAAGTATTTCGTCTGATTAATGTTCAATCTCCAGGCCGAGACAATATTTTGTCTTTCCCAAGTCTTTCATTTCAAATTCCCTTTTCAAATATTCAACAATTTTCAGGAGCTCTCCAGGAGTTCCAATCAAATTCATATCATCAACATAAACTGCAATAATAGCAAATCCAGATTCTGATTTCACTAAGACGGTTGTACCACATGCGCCCAGATTGCTTTAATCCATACAATGACCTTTGTAATTTAATCGAATATAAATTGCGAGGTCTCGAGCTATATACTTCTGGCATTCTAAATCCTTCAGGGATTTTCATATAAATATCTTAATCGAGTGAGCCATATAGGTAGGCAGTTACTACATCCATAAGACGCATTTCAAGTCTTTTTGAGACAGCCAAACTTATCAGAAATCGAAACGTAATTGTATCCATCACTGGTGAATACGTCTCATCAAAATCAATACCATGCCTCTGTGAGAAACCATGTGCTACGAGTCGTGCCTTATATCGCACCACCTCGTTTTTCTCATTATGTTTCCGTATAAAAACTCATTTGTATCCAACAGGTTTGACGTCTTCAGGCGTCTGGACTATTGGTCCAAATACTTTACGCTTGGTTAATGAAGCCAATTCTGTTTGAATTGCTTCTTTCCATTTAGGCCAATCAGACCTTTGCCTACAATCATTGAGGTTATAAGGCTCATAATCATCATTTAAAATTTCAGTAGCCAATGTGTACGAAAATATATCATCGATGATTGTTTCTTCACGATTCAACATTCCTCCTATATAATTTATAGAAATTTTCTCATTTCTATGTTCTTGTATCTCTTCAGAGATTCCTTCCCCTACAGGGGTTTCTTGTGTCCTTTCAGAGACATCTAACTCTTGTGGAGTTGATTTAGAGAAAGTGGATTTATTTATAATTTCAAGAGTATAATCCTGATATTTTGTTTTCTTCCTCCGGGGAACAGTATCTTTCGAACCAAGTGGCCTACCACGCTTCTGGCGTACAGTAGATGATTCCTTTGCTATTATTTGCTTAGATCGTTCTTCTAGAACAATCACTCGTGCCGGTACATTAACAGCTTGGATGTATGATTTTGTTACCCTAGTAGCATCTGTAAATGCATCTGGTAACTGATTTGCTATTGTTTGGAGGTGAACTATCTTTCGTACTTCATTCTCACATTGGGATGTGTATGGGTCAAGATGAATTAGACTAGGGACTTTCCAAGAAAATTCATGCTTCTCTTCAGGAGAAGTTTTTCCTTTCCCTAATGATGGGAAATTTTTCTCATCGAAATGACAATCTGCAAATCGTGCAGTAAAAAGATCACCAGTTAAATGTTCCAGATACCTAATAATTGATGGTGAATCTAAACCAACATATATTCCCAAACGCCATTGGGGTCCCATTTTAATTCTATGTGTAGGTGCAATTGGGACATATACTGCACAACCAAAAGTACGCAGATAAGAAATATCTGGTTGATGGCCAAATACAAGTTGCACTGGAGAATATTGATGATAAGAAGTGGGGCGAAGACGAATCAATGCAGCAGCATGTAAAATAGCATGTCCCCAAACAGAAATTGGTAATTGTGTTCGTAATAATAAAGTTCTTGCAATTACCTGGAGACGCTTGATGAGTGACTCTGCTAATCCATTCTGAGTATGAACATGTGGGACTGGATGTTCAACATCAATCCCAACTGATCTGCAATATTCATCGAATGTCTTGGAAGTAAATTCACCCGCATTATCAAGACGTATTGATTTAATCGGATGATCGGGAAAATGTGCCTGTAGCCTGATAATCTGTGCGAGTAACCTTGCAAAAGCAACATTGCGTGTTGATAATAAGCAAACGTGTGACCATCTGATGGATGCGTCAACTAGGACCATAAAATAGCATAACGGTCCACTTGGTGGATGAATAGGTCCACATATGTCCCCTTGAATCCTTTGTAGGAATGATGGGGATTCAAAACCAACCTTAAAGTAAGATGGTTTTATTATTAATTTTCCTTGTGAACATGCAGTACATAAATTTTCATGGGATAAAAGAATCTTCTGGTTCTTTAATGGATGTCCATGAGAATTTTCAATGATTTTACGCATCATTGTAGATCCCGGGTGACCAAGACGGTCATGCCAAAGTATAAATATTTTTGGATCTGAGAACTTCTGGTTCATAACTGCATAAACTTCTACACCTCTTATAAGAGTGTAATATAATCTAGATGATAAAACACGCAGCTTTTCCATAATGAGTTTCTGGCCTGAATCATGAGAAGTAATGCACAGATACTCAATATTCTTCTCATTTATAGTTTCTAGGTGATATCCATTACACCGTATATCTTTGAAACTGAGCAGATTTCTTTTGGATCTGCTTGAATATAAAGCATCATTGATACATATTTTAGTATTGTTTGGTAACAATATCATTGCTCTACCGGAGCATTCTATCAGATCTGCTGGACCTGATATTGTATTAACATTTGCTTTGAGCAGGGTTAAATTCTGAAAGTATTTCTGATTCCGTAGAATCGTATGTGTCGTCGCACTATCAGCTAGACATATATCTCCTGTATTCTGCTTTTCAATGTCATCCATCTTATTGTTTAAAGACATACCTATTCACAATAACAAAAAAACAACAAAACAAAAATAAATAAAGTACTATAAGATATAGTGGTCAAAAAAAGAAAGCATATATATACACAAGGAATATTTACATAAACATTTTACATGATAACAAAAAAAAATTACAAGCAGTGCTTAACCGGTATGGACATTTCCATCACCAGTTGAAGTGGTTACTTTATCAATCGAATCATTTAGGAAATCAGAAACATTAAACGGGGTGATATCCATAAAATCTGAATCTTCCAAGAAGTTGGTTTCAGGATTCTTTTCTTTTCCCTTTTCCTTGATTGATGCCTGATAAAGTTCAACCAGATGTTTAGGTGTGCGGCATGTCCGTGACCAATGGTTATGACATCCACATCTGAAACAAACACTATCATCCTTCTTAGGCCCCTTTTGGATACTCTTCCCTTTATCTGGTCTGGCCTTATAAACATTCCACTTCTAGGGAGCGTTTTGATTATAACCACCCGGACCAAAATAGCCATATGATCTTTCACGACCCCGACCACGGCCACGGTTAGGACCACGACCACGACCACGACCACAACCACGGTAGGAACCGCGACCGTGACCACTACCGTGAATATGTCCTCCAATAGTGTTGGCATTCACTTCTGGGAATGTTGTAGAGCCGGTCGGGCGTGATTCATGATTTTTAATTAAAAGCTCATTATTTTTCTCTACAACCAGGAGACATGAGATTAGTTCTGAATATTTTGAGAATCGTCGTTCTCGATACTGCTGTTGCAATATCATGTTAGAGGCATGAAAGGTTGTAAATGTTTTTTCCAACATATCATTTTCTGTTACATCTTGACCACACAATTTCAGCTGTGTAATGATTTTGAATAAAGCAAAATTATACTCAGAGACTGATTTAAAGTCTTGAAAGCATAAATGTTGCCACTAATACCTGGCATTTGGTAATGCAACATCTGGTTGGTTATCAAATCAGTCTTTCAGCTCTTGCCATAGAACATCTGGTTCCATGACAGTTAGGTATTGGGCCTTTAGATCCTCATGCAGGTGATGACGGATAATAACTATAGCTGTAGATTTGTCTTGTTCATATGCCTCAATCGCATTTTCAATAACATAATATAAGCCTTCAAATTTTAGAAGTGATCTGGCATCAATAACCCAGGACATGTAATTTTCCCCAGATACTTTCAGTGCAGCAAATTTCAAACTTGCAAGCTTTGCCATTATTACAGCTTCTAGTTATCTGAAAATCACAATTGGAGTCAGAACTTCTGGTCTGATAAAAATCCAAGGAATTTAAATCTTCAGATATATAAAGGAATAAATCCAGAAATTTCAGATTCCGACAATAATAAATAAATCCATGAACTTCAGGTTCTAGATGGGTGACCAAATTGTTTAAATAGAAATTGCATAAAAGCAAATAAAGTGCGAGAAAGTAAATTACGTAAAAATAAAATGCGGGAAAGTAAATTCAGAACTGCAGGTTCTGGTATTAATAAATAAAAGTCTAGAAGCTTCAGGTTCTAGTAATAATAATAAATTTAGAACTTCAGGTTCTGGAAATGAATTTAGGAACTTCAGGTTCTAGTGATAATAAGTTCAGAACTTCAGGTTCTGGAAATAGCAGCATCGTGCTGATAATGTGTTATAATAAAATTAAAACAATAGAGAACAATAATTAATTAGAGAATAGATAAACAAAATAAAATAGAAGATGAGATGGGAGACAACGTGAGATAGATGAAAGAGAAGAAGAATTACACTTTTTTTTCTTTTTTTTTTTGATGGAATAGAATTACACTTCAATGTTTGTATATTGATATATGGATCCAAAAAAATTACACATGAATTTGGACTTATATTTAAAGAACTAGGGTCCAATCATTTTGCAACACATATTTGCCACAAGTCAATATGCATGAAAGACAACACAAACCAAGCTTCCAAGTGTGTTTAAAAATCACCACATAATTCCTTGACACATGCATAGTGACATGTGGAAATCCACTACTATACAACACCACATAGTTACATGCATGGTGACATGTGGAAATCCACCACTATACAATAATATATATGATATATATATATATTATTAATATTATTGTCCATGTGGTAAAATATTAATTAGAGAGTAAATGAATATATATTTAACTAATTTTCATTATCTATTAATAAATAAATTAAAAATAAATCATTTGATAATCCAATTAGTTGTAGCATGCCCTCAACTTTTTATGAAATTTTATCCGATCTTTTTATCCAAAAATTGTTCATATATATATATATATATATATATATATATATATATATATATATATATATATACCGGTTCGTCTTATTGTCAGGACGAAGAATGTGAACTACTATATTTACATATTTTGACTAAAAGTGTATGCACTTGTCAAAATTTCTTCATAATTTATAGTCCACATTCTTCGTCCTGATATATTTATTGTCAGGACGAACTGACAATAGAAAGACTATATATATATATATATATATATATATATATATATATATATATATGCCTACGACCTAAATCACTTGATACATAAATTTCTTCTTCATTATTTGTACCACATATATACTATTTATAAACTAGCACTAATTTACACAAGGATTATGCTTTGTTTTATTGGTTTATATATATATCAATCTTTTTACTGTCAATTCGTCCTAATATAAAATATATCAGGGCGAAGAATGTAGACCATAGATTATGGAGAAGTTTTGACAAGTACATACACTTTGAGTCAAAGTATTTAAATCTAATGGTCCACATTCTTCGTTCTGATATAATTTATATCAGTACGAACTGAAAATATAAAAACCGATATATACATATATATATATAGTCAAATATTTATGCGTTGTTTTAATTGATATGATCAATAAATAACCTATTTATTATATATATATATATATATATATATATATATATACAGAAATTCTATTATCAGTTCAAACTGATAAAAGTTATATCAGTTCCTTGCATATAGGTCACTGGATTTAAATACTTTGACTTTGCTGTATGCATTTGTCAGTCAAAGACTGTATATATATATAAGATCATCTCCAATGCAATGCTAAATCATTATGCCAATGCTATAATTTAGCACAAAGAAAAAAAAAATATGCTCCAATGCAGTGCTAAAAGTTGTGTCAAATTTAGCATATGATATACTTTGTGCCAAATTTGGTACAGTGTATAGCATATGCCAAATTTGGCACAGCGATAAATGCAACCATATTTGTTGACTTTTAAAATTTTAAATAATAAAAATTTAAAAAATTCTGTAGCAAAAATTGAGATTGATATAATTCTAATAAAATATTCAATGCATTTGTTGTATTTGTTAACTTTTATTATTTTAAATAATAAATAGCATATTAAATAGAATTTTGCATTGGAGTACAATGATAAAATGATGTGCCAAATATAACATTTTACTATTTTTTTTAATGTCAAATTTAGCATTGACATATGCATTGGAGATGGTCTAAGACAAGTAGAACAAAATTGAAATTCTTGTTTTGTGCTACAGGATGGATAAAAGTGATGATGCTTGCACTGATATCAAGTCCTTAGCAACTTGTTTGAGTGGTAAGTTGGGAAACTTGTATCATTTATCTGATAAGTGTTGCATTTATCGAGTTCCTTCAAAATTGCGCTACTCAAACGAAAGTCACAGCACTCCACTAGCAGTCTCTATCGGCCCACTACACCATGGTAAAGAAGAGCTAAAAGCTATGGAGGAGTATAAATTAAGATATTCGAAATAGTTTCTTCAACGAACACAAGTAAGTTTGGAGGATTTTTTGATATTAATCAAGAGTAAGGAAGAAAAGTTGCGTAATTGTTATGCGGAAACTATCCCACTTGCAAATCAAGACTTTATGGAAATGATATTATTGGATGCGATTTTTCTCATTGAGTTTTTATTACCATATAGTAATCCTAAATTTATTACAAGTGGAGATCGTATATTTAGAAAACCATGGTTGTCAGGTGAGATAACACGCGACATCTGGTCCGTAGAAAATCAAATTCCTTTTTTCATTCTTGAAGACTTGTTTAAGTCAGTCAAAACTAGAGACCTTGATGAGTGTTATGATGGACTTTCCATTAGCAAACTTGTTTCTCTTTTCTGTGACAATATATGTGAACTTCTTTCGATAGACAAGACTTTGTTTGAAACAAAGTTTTCTGGAGCAAAACATTTTGTTGATTTGCTAAGACTTTGTATTGAGCTGGCAGATCGTCAGTTGGTTATTGAAATTGACACTATGCATACTCCAACCTTACCGACTATAACGGAACTTCACCTAGCCGGAATCAAGTTTGAAGTTGGATCAAACAAGCCTTTATTTGACATAAGGTTTGATAAGATTAAGGGGACTCTGGAAATTCCAAAGTTGAGAATCTCATACATCTCACCTTATTTCAGAAATCTCCAAATGTTTGAGGCATTATATTGCGAGACAAATTATGTAAATGACTATGCTATTCTCCTTGGTCAACTTGTAAGCTCTCCAAAAGATGCTGAGTTATTAATTCTGAATGGAATTCTCGAAAATACAGAGAGCGTAGATCCGTCAACATTTTGTGGAGAAATTGGTAAACAAGCTAGAGGGAAGTACAAAAGATTCTATTATAAAGATCTTGCTAGAGATCTAAACGCTTACTGCAAATCTCCATGGCACAAGCAGAATGCAAACTTGAAGCAAAATTATTTCAACACTCCATGGGCCTCCATCTCTGTCATTGCAGCCGCTCTTCTCCTTCTACTCACTATCACACAAACTGTTTGTTCTATTATTGCACTTTAAATGTTGCTATGTACGATGTCTCTTGTCTAGCTTGTTTAGTTCCACATGTTTCATGTTTGTTTTTTAACTTGGCAGAATAACCACACACATGTGGATTCGTTAATTACTTTACAATTAATTGCCTTTGTAACTATTACAACTATTATTTGCACAGTTGTATTCAATTGGATGAATAATTTCACAGTTGAGTATAATCTATTGTGCAATCAAGCAATGGTCACATAAATACTACCGTATGACTCAGTATGAGGATGGAAATATCTCTCAACAATACATATGGCAAGGTTAGACGTGTGAAGGAGGTGGGGAAAGATTTCATGGAAAATTTGTTCTCGATCTTCATCGACAACTTAAACCCCAGGGTAGATTTGGATTGCTTGTGGAGTGTTTGGCAGAGTGAGGGATGTATTCCTCTCCTCCAAGTTCAACTCTAGGAAGAGTTGCTACGCATTCATTCGGTTTGATTCCATGGATGAGGCCAGCAAGGTGGCCAAATCGGTGGACGGGATACATGTTTATGGATGGCCTATTAGGGTGAATTTAGCATAAATCAGATGGAATAATCGGAGGTCTTCTCAGGTAGGGAAGAATGGTGTGAAGAATGAGGGGGTGAATATCGACTCAAATGGATCAACAGATGTAGGAAGAGCTGATAGCTTCTCTTTCGGAGGTTCTCTAATCCAAAGATCCTTCGCAGAGGTTGTGAACGGTTCTCAAATGGGTCTCCATGAGAACGCAGGTGTAAGAAAAGGCCCTGGTCTGTTTATGTCTTAGAGGAAGAGGAACTCCACTGAAGACTGTTGGGTTTTGTGAAGCCCTGAAACTTCTCTCCTCGCAATTTACCGCTGGTCAGGCAAGTGCCCAGGGGGCGGCACGCGCAGCGTTAATCAAATGAGAATTGTTTATTCTCATTTACCGCTGACCAGTCAAGGTGCCTAGTCAGCGGCACGACCAGCGACTCATCTCAGTTTCGTTTATTCTCATTTACCGCTGACCAGGCAAGGTGCCTAGTCAGCGGCACGGCAAGCGACCCAGATCAGTGTCGTCTTGCTTCATTTACCGCTGACCAGGCACATGCACGCAAAGCGGTCCGGTCAGCGGTAATGACGTGATTTGCGCGAATTAGGAGATCAGCGCAAGTAAAAAGGAAGAGTCCTTTAGGGTTATTGTTTACTCCTAGTATTCATATAAATACTACATTATGTAAACCCTAATATGTGTGTTGAAATTCACCGTGAGAGTTGAGAAGAGTAGAGAAAGATTGAGAGCAATTGTAGAGAGACTTGAGAGAGACAGAGAGATTGTAATCAACTGTGAAAGTAGTGGATTGAGTGCGGTGCGCTCCGTGGACGTAGGCAACTTGCTGAACCACGTAAAATCTTTGGTGTCGTTTCTTTTTTTTCTTTATTGTTCTCATATTATCTGTGTGTGTGTTTATTGTGTTATTGATTTGTGTGAATCTACCTACTCTTTCAACAATAATTGGTATCAAAGCCCTAGGTTGGGCAGGTTATTTTTTCACACAAATCTAGGTTTTCTCGAGGTCAACGATTTTATCGTAGAGATGGGATCGGAGAAGGATTCTCACAAGATTGAGAAATTCGATGGGACGAATTTTAGTTTCTGGAAGATGCAGATGGAGGATTATCTGTACCAAAAGGACTTGCATTGGCCGATAAAAAAGAAGCCGGCAACTATGACCGATGAAGATTGGTCAAGGAAGCGGAAGCCGAAGAACATGGATGAAGAGGATCTCGAACTCCTTGACAGGAAAGCTTTGGGAGCAATTCGTCTCAGTTTGACGAAGCAGGTCGCTTTCAATGTAAAGGATCAGCTAACTGCCAGAGATCTGATGAAGACTTTATCAAACCTGTATGAACAGCCTTCTACGGTAAGGAAGGTCCATCTTGTCAAGAAGCTATCAAATTTAAAGATGACGGAAGGTCAGGGTTTCAGAGAGTATCTAAACCAGTTCAATGAAGTGAAGGATGGGTTAACTTCTGTGTCTATGGGTTTCGATGAAGAATTCTTGGCGGTATTTATGCTCACACAATTGCCAGAAAGTTGGAAGATGACATGTCAGTCAATTGCCAACTCGTTCGGGAAAGAAAAATTGGATTTCTCACAGGTTGTGAACATGATTATGACTGAAGAAATCAGGATGCGTGAAGAGGGATTTGGAGCGTCTACATCTTCAGCATTGAATATAGAAGGTAGAGAAAGCAGAAACAGAAATCGGAACACGAATCAACGAGGGAGATCAAAGTCAAGAGGTAAGTCTAAATCTAGGTATCAGGTCAACTATTCAGGAAATCAGCAACGAAACAAGAAAGATGTAGAGTGCTGGAACTGTGGTAAGAAAGGCCACTTCTCGTATGAGTGTAGATCTGAGAAGAAGGATAAAGGCAAGGGCAGCGCGAACTGTGTGTCGGAGGAGTCAGATGACTGCCTCATCTGCTCGTTGGAAAGTAAGACGGAGTCTTGGGTTCTGGATTCAGGAGCGTCTTTCCATGCCACACCTCACAGGGAGTTGTTCGAGAATTACGTCAGGAAATTTGGGTAAGGTGTATCTTGGTGACGATCAAGCAAGCAACATTACCGGGAAGGGAGATGTGAAGATTCAACTGAAAGGGTCAGTTTGGAAGCTTAACAACGTGAGGCACATACCGGATTTAAGGAAGAACTTGATCTCTATTGGGCAACTAGCGTCAGAGGGTTACGTGACGACTTTCACAGATGATAAGTGGAAGATTTCGAAGGGTATCATGACAATCGCCCGAGGAAATAAGAATGGGTCGCTTTACACAACTACGGATGGCTGTGGTTCAATCGCTATGGCGGAAGGTAAAGATGATTCGAACTTGTGGCACCAGAGGTTTGGGCACATGAGTAGTCAGGGGCTGAAGTGTCTACATTCGAAAGGCAAACTGCCAGATTTGAAGAGTGTTGAGGTTGATTTCTGTGAAAGCTGCATATTGGGAAAACAGAAGCGAGTGAGCTTCAAGAAGACCGGAAGGGTACCGTCAAAGGAGAAGCTGGAACTAGTGCACACCGATGTTTGGGGTCCAGCTTCAGTCTCGTCAACCGGAGGTAAATAGTATTTCGTCACATTTATTGACGACCACTCCAGGAAGGTATGGGTTTATTTTCTAAAACACAAGTCTGAGGTGTTTGATGCTTTCAAGAGATGGAAAGCTAGGGTTGAGAACGAGACAGGGTTAAAGATCAAAAAGCTGCATTCAGACAATGGTGGAGAATATGAAGACAGTGAGTTCAAGAGGTTTTGCTATCTGAGTGGGATAAAGATCAGTAGAACGGTTCCTGGAACCCCACAGCAGAATGGGATAGCAGAACGTATGAACAGGACATTGACTGAGAGAGCCAGAAGTATGAGATTACATTCTGGGTTGCTTAAACAGTTCTGGGCAGAAGCAGTCAATACAGCAGCATATTTGATCAACAGAGGACCATCAAAGCCTTTGGACCTCGCCATACCAGAAGAGATCTGGACTGGGAAAGAGGTAAAACTTTCTCATCTTAAAGTGTTTGGGTGTGTTTCTTATGTGCATATAGGTGATCATGCGAGGAATAAGCTAGACGCCAAGTCAGTTAAGTGTACTTTGGTGGGCTATGGAGAAGATGAATTTGGTTACAAGCTGTGGGATGACCAAAACCGCAAGATGATTAGAAGTAGAGATGTTGTCTTCAATGAAAGGGTTATGTACAAAGACAGAAACACACAGGTGTCTGAGCCAGAAGAGCCAGAGTACTTTGGGCCGAATGATGTGTCAGAGAATAGGGTTTTGGAACCAGTTAATCAGAATGATGAAGAACAAGGTGTGCCACTCCAGGTTACAAATCCTATTCCACATAGAGATGTTCAAACGACACAGGCTGAGAGTACAGTAAGAAGATCAACTCGAACTCCTATACCAAATAGGAAGTACTTGCAATACATGCTGTTGACAGATGCAGGGGAACCTGAGTGCTATGATGAGGCTTATCAGGGAAAAGATGCGAGCAAGTGGGAGCTTGCAATGAAGGATGAGATGAAGTCGTTGATTTCTAATCAAACTTGGGAGTTAGCCAAGTTGCCTGAAGGAAAGAAAGCCCTACAGAATAAGTGGGTGTTTCGGATCAAAGAGGAACATGATGGTTCCAAGAGGTACAAGGCACAACTAGTGGTCAAAGGCTTCCAACAAATAGAAGGTATTGACTACTCTGAAATATTTTCTCCTGTTGTTAAACTAACTACGATCCGGTTAGTATTAAGCATTGTCGCAGCGAAAGGATTATATTTGGAGCAGTTAGATGTGAAGACTGCCTTTCTTCATGGTGATTTGGAGGAAGAAATATATATGAAGCAACCAGAGGGGTTTGCAGAAGATGGCAAGGAAGAGTTGGTGTGTAGGTTGACAAAGAGCTTGTATGGTTTAAAACAAGCTCCTCGACAGTGGTACAAGAAGTTTGATGGGTTTATGCAAGGCAATGGATATTTCAGATGCAATGCTGACCACTGCTGCTACTTCAAAAAGGTTAAATCAAGTTTTATTATTCTGCTACTTTATGTTGATGACATGTTAGTAGCTGGTGCAGATTTAGAAGAGATTAACAATTTGAAGAAGTAACTCTCAAGTGAGTTTGAGATGAAGGATTTAGGTGCAGCAAAGCAGATTCTTGGAATGAGAATTAGCAGAAACGAACAGGAAGGTACATTGAAGCTTTCTCAAGCTGAGTACGTTCGGAAGGTGTTGTAGAGATTCAGCATAGGTGATGCAAAATCGGTAAGAACACCTTTGGCTAGTCATTTCAGGTTGTCCAAGGAACAGAGTCTGAAGACGGAAGAGGAGAAGGACTTCATGGCTAAAGTTCCTTATGCTTCAGCCATTGGAAGCCTAATGTATGCCATGACTTGCACAAGACCAGATATTTCCCATGCAGTGGGAGTTGTGAGCAGTTACATGTCAAATCCAGGCAAGCTTCACTGGGAGGCCGTGAAGTGGATCCTAAGATACCTGCGGGGTACGACAGAGAGATGTCTAACCTTCAGAAGAGACGAACTCAAGCTGGAAGGTTATGTGGATTTAGATTTTGCTGGGAAGGTGGATCATAGAAGAAGTACCACCGGATATGTGTTCACAATGGCTAGTACCGCGATTAGTTGGATATCCTAGTTGCAGAAGATAGTGACAATTTCTACAACTGAAGCAGAGTATGTGGCAGTGACAGAATCAAGCAAGGAGCTGATATGGTTACAAGGTTTGTTAGCTGAGTTGGGATTCGATCAAGTGATGAATGTGTTGCACAGTGACAGTCAGAGTGCAATACACTTGGCCAAGAATTCAACGTTCCATTCTAGGACCAAACATATAGATCTTCGCTACCATTTCATTTGATCGTTAATCGAAGAAGGTGTGTTAAAGCTTGTAAAGATAGCAGGTAGTAAGAACCCAGCTGATATGTTGACCAAGTCAGTCACTACAGAGAAACTGGAGCTGTGCGCAGCTTCAGTGGGTCTTCAAGAGTGAAGACGTGGGGAATGAGTGCACCGTAATTATCCACTAAGTCATCAAGGGAAGATGGAGGACGTATGTTCAAGTTTCAGCTCTTCAAGTGGGAGATTGTTGGGTTTTGTGAAGCCTTGAAACTTCTCTCCTTGCCATTTACCGCTGGTCAGGCAAGTGCCCAGGGGGCGGCACGCGCAGCGTTAATCAAATGAGAATTGTTTATTCTCATTTACCGCTGACCAGGCAAGGTGCCTAGTCAGCGGCACGACCAGCGACTCATCTCAGTTTCGTTTATTCTCATTTACCGCTGACCAGGCAAGGTGCCTAGTCAGCGGCACGGTAAGCGACCCAGATCAGTGTCGTCTTGCTTCATTTACCGCTGACCAGGCACATGCACGCCAAGCGGTCCGGTCAGCGGTAATGACGTGATTTGCGCGAATTAGGAGATCAACGCAAGTAAAAAGGAAGAGTCCTTTAGGGTTATTGTTTACTCCTAGTATTCATATAAATACTACATTATGTAAACCCTAATATGTGTGTTGAAATTCACCGTGAGAGTTGAGAAGAGTAGAGAAAGATTGAGAGCAATTGTAGAGAGACTTGAGAGAGACAGAGAGATTGTAATCAACTGTGAAAGTAGTGGATTGAGTGCGGTGCGCTCCGTGGACGTAGGCAACTTGCTGAACCACGTAAAATCTTTGGTGTCGTTTCTTTTTTTTCTTTATTGTTCTCATATTATCTGTGTGTGTGTTTATTGTGTTATTGATTTGTGTGAATCTACCTACTCTTTCAACAACAAAGACTGGCTATCTAGATGCGCAATATGAATCTTGAAGGATTTTTCTTCTGTATCTAGTGTCAACAGAAGGTTGTCTAGTAGAGATTTCTCCTTCTCATCTTCTTACTTGGGTGGTAAGAGTATTTTATGGAGCTTTGAATCTAATGTTGAGAAGGATGGATTCATCAAGAATAGGTTTTTTTTGGGGGATTGCTTCTCTTCGATGTCTAGCTAGTAGGACCATTGGGCTCCCAAAGGCAAGCTGGTATGGATCATAGTTCACGAAGTGCCGATGAATTGTTAGGAGGATGCCTTCTTTCTGAAGCTTGGAAGACAGATTGGGGATCCTTTATGGGTCAATGAAGAAACTTTTTGAAGGAAGCGGCTAGATAGAGGCAAGTTCTTAGTTCTCATTCCTATTGATTGTTCGAACTTCTTCAGAATCAAAGTATCAATGGAGGACTTGTCTTTCACAGTGGAGATAGAGGTTGACCCCAAACCAGTTTCTTATTCTTGGCTGGCACATTTTCTAGGTTTAAAGAACACCCATATTAACCCAGCTCCACCTTTAGCGACGGAGGTTTTTTAGAAATCTAGTTATGCTTCCTCCGATGGAAAGGTTCAAGAAGGAAATGACAGGGATGGTGGAGCTGTCAGGTGTCAATCAACTCAGTCTTCCATTGCAGCTAGAATAGATAAAGGCTACCCTACATTTCAGTCTTTTCAAAGAAAAGGATATGGAAAAAACGTTGAGGGTGGCTCTGATGTCAGAGGTCTTCCTCCAAAGGTTGTTGCTTTTCAAAATTCAAAAGAGGTAATTTGGAGGATGGAAGGACAACATGCCAACTTGGCTTCAGATGGGGAAACGTGCTCTTTTTCTTCAGAATCGGACATCAGAGGGTTGTGGAAGGGTGAGTGCTCTTCTAAGAATAGAGCAATGTGGCTGAGGAAGTTTGGGCATGTTGACAAGAGTGTGGGCCTGTCTTTAGATTTTGAGAGCCTAAAAGCTAAGGTGTCTAAGAGGGATATGGGCAATGTTGTTAGCCCATATGCTAAGATGCCTAAGATGGATACTGGTAATGTTGATCATAAGAAGACCACGGGCTTAGTGGTGGATCTCATAGTGGACCAAGCCATAGACTACCAATTGGATCAGACCTCCTCTTTTTTGCAGGAGAATCAAGTGGGGGTTCCATTAGATGACAAAACTTCATCTTCTCCCATTGAGAACAGATGCAGTATGGAGGATAACTCTCCAAGGAAATGCTCCGTCCAATCTGATTCAAGGCAGATCTTAAGAAGAGAAAAAGCGCAAAGAAATGCTTATCATCCAAATGCCACAGTATGCGAACCAGAAATTCAAAGGTTAGCAAGGCCAAGAATCATAATTCTGAGTTAAATTCCAAGACGATTTGGAACTTAGAGGATGAAGTCGCGAAGGTTATGGAAAAAGGTTTGACCCTCGGTCTCAACTTCAATGGGAAAAAGAAGGAGTTGTTAGACATTATCGCTAAGAGAGACGAGGTGATCGATAATAGGTTCCGAGATTTTGTGAGAAGATTAGTGCTAAAAAAACAAGGCTACTGGGTGATGAGCTTTCTTGTTTTTTGTTTCGTTTTGGTGCTAGGGTCAGCTTTAGTTTAGTGTTTGTTGTGTGGTGTGGCTTTCATTCTTTGGGTTTGTTGAGTTGATGGGGTTCTGGTTTCCTACTGTTGTGTGGTTTGTCTTTGTGTTTTGGTGTGTTTCTTGATCACTCTGTTTTTCTGCTCGTGTTTTATGCTGGGTTTCTTGTTGCTTTTGTTCTGCTCGTCTGTTTGGTTGTGTCTGTGTGGTGGGCCTCTACTTTTGCTTCTTGAAGTTCTTTGTGGTGTTCTTTTCATGGCTTTGGTTTTCTAGGTGCTGAGAGGTCTGCTTGTAGCTTCTTGTTGTGTGCTGTTGCCTTCTTGGCTTTTATAAATAAAATTGTCGTCCAAAAAAAAAAAAAAAGCAAGTCAGTGGGTGTGTGTCATTATATATAGGGTGAAATTTATTTTCGTTCCTCTAGTTTGACCTAATAGCCAAACTAGTCCTTCGGTTTTCAGAATTGTCTCGTTTATTCTTTATGTCACGATTTCCGTTGAAAAGATGAAAGCTGACGGGGACAGAGGGTCAAATGACTCTACTGCCCCTGATTTTAATTTTAAACAAGATAAATAATTTCATCTCTATTTTTAATTTTTTTTTAAAATATTAGCTTTGAGCATCATCTTCAACCAAACCCTAAACCCAATTCAACCAACCCCAAAACCATCCCAATCAACCAAACCCTAGTTAGCAATCTTAGCCAAAATTGGAAAGAACATCATAGAAATCAAACCCACACAAACCACCATCACTGTCATCACCAAACCACGCCCAACACCAGATTCAACATCATCATCATCTTTAACCAACCCTAAACCCATTTTCAACCAAACCCAGAACCATCCCAATCAACTAAACCCTAGTCATCAATCTCACCCAAAATTGGAAAACAAAAATAAACTCAAAAAACCCCCAGCCAAAATGAACCCAGAAACCCCTCCCACCACCCCGAAAATCCAGCCACCACCACCTACCAAACCCGAAACACCCACCACCACATAACAACCCAGACTAATCTAGCCACCACCACCCCTAAAATCCAGCCA
Organism: Acer yangbiense; assembly: GCA_008009225.1. Taxonomy (NCBI): domain Eukaryota; kingdom Viridiplantae; phylum Streptophyta; class Magnoliopsida; order Sapindales; family Sapindaceae; genus Acer; species Acer yangbiense. The sequence goes on along the minus strand of CM017763.1, from coordinate 7,989,047 downwards.
CCACCCACCAAACCAAAAACACCCACCACCACACAACAACCCAAACTAATCTAGCCACCGCCCCCAATCCAAAACCCTAATCAAAATCAACCACCCATCAACCGTTCTTCGTTCACCAACACCCACATGACAACAACCACCAACAGCGTCAAATTGGGGTTCGATTCGGTTGGTTTGTAGTGGTTGAAGAGAGTGATTCGTGAGAGAGAGAGAGAATCGTCTGGGTTTAGAGTGAGAGGGAGGAACACGATCTGGTGATTATGAATTCCAAATCGTCTTCTTGCCCAAATGAATTTTTGAGTGTTCTTTATTTCTGGGTTTGGTTTTTGTGTTTAAAAGTTGAATTAACAACTGGGTTTGCTGGGTTGAGAGAGAGAAAACGTTCATGGTAGCGGCGGTGTTGAAATGGCCTTCACGACGGAGACGCCATGGAGGCATTTGACGATAAGAATGGCAGTGGAGAGTCGATGGTGAAAACAATGGTGGAGGGTCGGTGGTGAAGAACGAAGATGGATGATATTAGTGGATGGTAATGGAGGGCTAGTGATGAAGAACTAAAATAATTGAAGAAGATCTGGTGTTTAACAAGATCTGATGGTGATGGTGATGGTGATGGTGATGGTGATGGTGATGGGGAGAGAGAAAGAGAGAGAGAAAGATCGAGTGAGTGAAAGTTTGGTTTGAACTTTGAATGTTTGTTTTATTTTTTAATTAAATTAATTAATAATTACTTTTTAATCAGATTTTTATATTTGTTATGTAAGTTTACCATTTTATCCTCTTAACTTTGACGGAATCTTTGAAAACCCTAACAGAATTGGATGGCAGGGACCAAAATATAGATTTATGAAAACTAGAGGGACCTGTCAACATAATATTGAAAACCGAGGGACCAATTTGACTATTAGGTCAAACTAGAGGGACGAAAATGAATTTCACCCTTATATATACTTCTAAACTTTTTCTAAATTTGTTTCTGAAAGTTATCTCATACTCAACCAAATGTATGACTGCCAACAGGGGGCGAAGCTCAGCCGGTAGATAGACGTGTTTGGGATTTGGGCAAATGACTCATAGGTCAGCGATTCGAATCCTACCAATAACGAAAGCTTTCAAAAAAATACCTGATCCCAAATTAATAGATATTGTCAAAAAAAAAAAAAAAAAAGGGTTTATAATGTTACAACACGTGTATGTGTGGCTTTCCACCACCTTCACTTCTCACTTTCTTGGCTTCTTAGACACACCAACACACGTGGAGGCATGGATTCATTTGCTTTCTCCCTAAGTACATATATGTGTCAATTTAAATGGGGAATTGCAATAAGCACCCCTCATGATATTGCCTGTATATATGGCTTGTATTGTAAATATTAAGGGTTGGCTTTTAACTGATGTTTTCAGAAATCAATAACAAAGGCAATAATATTCTCTCGCCTCTCTTTGTTTCATCTCATGTTTCTCTTATTTACTTTATTAATTATTTGTTCATATGTTCTTCATATTCTTTATCTATTCTTTTATTTAATTTACAACACGTTATCAGCACGATGCTGTTATTTCCAGAACCTGAAGTTCTGAATTTATTACTAAAGCCTGAAGCTTATGAATTTATTACCACTGGAACCTGAAGTTCCTAGATCTATTACCAGAACCTGAAGTTCTGAATTTATTATTACTAGAACCTGAAGCTTCTAGACTTTTGTTTATTAATACCAGAACCTGCAGTTCTGAATTTACTTTCCTGTATTTTATTTTTACGCAATTTACTTTCTTGTATTTTATTTACTTTTACGCGATTTATTTTCTAATATTTATTTATTTATACGCTGTTATGAGATTGGCTAGGCCAACCTACCAGAACCTGCAGTTCTGGATTTATTTATTATGCACTTTATTTATTTGTATTTATTTATTTATCCGTAATTTATGAGATCATCTAGATTTACTTTTTTCGCACTTATTATTACGCATTTTATTTTGTGATTTTTATTTAAACAATTTGATCACCCATCCAGAACTTGAAGTTTCTGGATTTATTTATCATTACCGGAACCTGAAGCTTCTGAATTTATTTACTTACAAATATTCCTTTATATATCTGAAGGTTTAAATTCCTCGGATTTTTGTTAGACCAAAAGTTCTGACTCCGATTATGATTTCTGTTGACGGTGAAATTTGGATTGCCACGCACTCAACAATTATATCAATTTAATATAAAACAAGAAAATTAAGAACGCATGCAAAAGACAGATTTTACATGGAAAACCCTTGAATGGGAAAAAACCACGGCGCCCCTGAGGGCAGAAAAATAATACTAGGTTTTCGTTGCCTTATTACACGCTTAGATCTCTCTTACAGTTGCTCTCTTTTCTCTCGATTTTCTGAACCCCCTTCTCGTGGGATAGGTGGTTCTATTTATACATGATATTTAGGGTTTTTCCCTTGATTTTAGTCCTACTCATAGTAGGATTTCCTTTCAGATTCGTACTGGGAATCCCACGTTGTTACGGATACAGATAGGTCTTCACCTTTTCCTCCCTTGATTCCTTGTTGTTTATGGGTTTTCTAAAGTGTAGGGTTTATTTCCGTGTTTCTGCCGAGTCGGTTTAGGCCCAGTATGCTGGTGCAGCGAGTTCATTTCTTTCTGGGTTTCGTTTCTTCGGCGACCATATATCTAGATTTGGCGAGTACATATCCAGTTTCGGCGAGCGTGTTTCTGACCTTTTTGGTTTCGAGGTACTTTGACATTGACTTGTCACATTTTCTTTATTGACCCGGTCAATGAGTGACGTGGCAATCTTTATTGACTCTTTTTGATGACGTGTCGGGTTGGCGAATTTATGCATACAACAATACCCCCATAAATACTCCGAGCTGGGCGAATGATTTATTCTTCTTACTTCGTTTGTCTCTGCGAGTAGTATTTATTTTTATACTTACAAGGTTTCGATGCATTTTGTAATACCTCCCTCTTTCCTTTTTGTCACGCGCTGTATTAATTAATTGATTCTTCTGGTGCAAGCTTTCAACTTGGTCCACATAATTGTTGATGCACCTATTTACCTGACGGACGAAGAGACATTTTGACCGCTTGGCTTTCCCCGAGATGCCACATGTCTGTTTTCTGATAGTGACTATTGCTGCTGGTCACTGTGGCTGTCATTCTCATTAATTGCATATCCTTTTACTTGATTTTCTTTTTTGAATTTCGAAACTCCCTCTTTTTAAGGCCCGATCGTTTCTTTTCTCCATTTTATTCTTTCCATTTTATTTCTCCACTGGTTTTCTCAGAGCAAAAAAAAACAGTTTGATTCTTCGTTTTTATCTACCTTGTTCCTTCGAGTGCTTGCTACAGTCCTTTCCCTGTGTTTTCTATTTATCAGACGGTTCACCGGAATCGATTATTCCTGCCTCTCTACGAATCTTTCGCGAATCTAGGGTTTTTCGGTGAGTTCCCATGGACCCTTCTTTACGCTCTTCTCTTTTTAATCGAATGATGCAAGCCATGGAGCTTGGTGATAAAAGTACTGCGGACAAAATCGAATCTCTGATTCGTAATTTTCGTCCAGATTCTCCGGTCCCAATTTCTGTTTATGTTCCGTCTTCTGGAGATGTTTTTATCCCTAACATCTCTCCTTCATCTTCTAACAGCGGTTCTCCAACAATGCCAAAATCTCCTAGACCAACAAGCAGTAGACGACGCGCTTCTAGGGTTCCACGTGAATCTCTGCTGGATGCGCAGACGATTGTTGACTCCGATGTTGAAGACCATCAGAGGGATAGGCTACGCTTCTCGCCAAACCATCCGTGTTCTTTTGATACGGAGGTAAATGTGGTCGGCGAGGTTGAGCTTTGTAAATACAAGAGTCGTTTTGACCTGCCAGACTCGGTGAATCTCATTTTACCTGGCGACCGGGCTGTGTGGAATCCTCCTGAAAATGCAGTTGCTATTTACGGGGCCATGCTTAGCTGTGGGGTGACTCTCCCTCTTCAGCTTTTCATCGCCAAATTTCTTGCGGAGGCTCAAATTGCGTCGGCACAGCTCGCTCCAAATAGCTACAGAATATTGATGTGCCTGTGCCTCATGTGGAAGTTGAAGGGTTACGGGCCCCCTACTCCTCGTGAAATCCACCATTTTTACACGCTAAGGCAGACGGGCCATGGTGGTACATATTTCCTTATCTCTTCGCCCGTTGAGAGCTGGATTCCTGAGGGCGTGGCGAACCCCGGTCAAGTAGAAATCTCCAGTGATGAGAAGAAAAAGGGGTTCATCTGGGGTTTTCCCACTTCGAACAAGAGGTGGAAGAACAGTTGGTTTTTCATTGATGGCGAGTGGGGTCGTGATTTGCCTGCCAGTAGTCGCCACAATTTCTTGGCGAAGAAGGTTCCCAGGCACTTCACATCGCCTGAAGCTTGGTTGAAGGCGACCCCTATTTTACTGAATAGAGAGGTTTCTCACCTCGCCGCAGCAGCTGTCCTCCTTTTGGGAGAAGGGGATAGGTCCTTCCTCTTGGATGAGGAAAAAATGATTTCCGAGGGGATTTTCACACGCCTACATGCAAGGCTTCCTCGCTGTAAGTCTTTGTCCATTCCTTCTTTGTTTTACTATCTTATTCTGTTAGTTGATACTTTGTTTATTTTTCTTGCAGTGTGCGATTTTGACACAGTTTGCGATCAACATGCCCGGGCAATAAAGAATTCTGAGGCAACCAGTAGAAGACATGCTGCTGGTTTGGCCAAGGAAGGACTTGCTAGTCCGGATGGCGGCGATCCCTCCGATGGCGAGGAAGTTGGTGATATTCCTGAGGGTGGGGTCGAATCGGAACAACCCCCTGTGTACACAGAGGCTGCTGTGAACATTCCTGCTGCGAATACCTCTGCTGCGACCACTCCTGCAGCTACCTCCAGCCGTAAGGGAAAAGAAAAAGTTGGAGTTTCAAGGCCAGTCCGTGATACTCCTATTTTTGACGCGGATGTCCCTGAAATTCCTCTTGATCCTGCGAATGATCTAACTCCTAGGACTGGTAGAGGAAAACGCCCGGCTGAGGGTACCCCTGACCATACTACTCGACCTTTGAAGCGGGCATCAAGAGTCGTGCAGTATGTCGTTTCTTCTGACGATGAGGGTGCTGATGGACCTGTGTTCGTCGGAATTCCCTCTACTCATCCAACTATGCCTGAAGCCCCCGCTGAAGGGATGAGTGAGGTAGCGTCTCTACCTCCTGAAAGAGTTAGTAAATTGAATATTCCTGCTTTCTCTCCAACTGGTGCAGCTTCTCCTCCAGCGACTGTAGATGAGCCGAACGTGTCGTCTGCTGATCAGCCTGGGCCATCTGGTCAGCCGGGGCCAGCTGATAGGTCAGGGCCATCGAAGCAAACTGGGGCTTCTGCATCAGGTTCGGGTATTGCCCGTGAAGTTCCTCCCGTGGATCCAACCGGAGTTGGTGAGGCAGAGGGGTGTGTGTCCCTTTCAGATTTCACGGCTGCAGAGATTTGCTCACATATAATAAACAACAATGTTTATATTGATGAGGGTTGGGAGCACATGAAGAGCAGATCCTGCAACAAGAAGATGGAATTTTTCTTTGATTGTCAGTCCCTGGTGAGTCTCTTGCGATATTCGTGTTTTGCGTTTTTCATTCGTATGTTTCCTGACTTGACTGTTTTTTCTTTTTAGATGATGTCTGAGTTGACCGACGCTTACAGGCGAGGGAATTTCCTTTCGAGGGATGTGAAACGCCTGCGGGAACAGACTTCTATTTTGGCCACTAAGAAACTCTCTGCTGAGGAAATCCATACTCAGCATCTCGCTCAGATGAGGGAATCTGCGGATGGCTATCTTTCAGCTCAACTTGTCGCTGAAGATAAATTAGCTGCTGCTGAGGAAGAGATTCGTTCGCTGCGAGAGCAACTCTCCGCTAATCAAGAATCACTCGCAGCACATTTTGAGGCTGAGCAACTAGCTGAGGAGGCAAAGGAGAAAGCTGAGCGTGAAGCTTTGGACTTGCGCAACCAGTTGTCCTCGCATGAAGTTATTCTGAACGATCTCAAGGCTGTGCTGGAGGTTGAATCGGTTGATCGTTTCAAGAGATCCCCTGCCTATGATGCGCTTTTATTGCGTGAATTCGAAAAAGGCATGAGGCAGGCGAAGAAATTCTTCGCCATGAAGGATCACTCCAATGAGAAGGCTCTGGGGCGTTTCGACCGGTCTTTTCAACAGCATATGGCCAGCGGAGTGGATTCGATTAAAGAGCAGATAAAACGTTGGAAAGCCCACTGTCGCTACAACATGACTGAACCTCACCCTATGCATTTAGAAATCCCCAGCAAGCGTACCTTCAATACTTATTATTCGGGTCGGAAGGGCAGCTTTTCTGGTTCTGGTGCTGAGCCTGACTTGGGTCCTGTTGCTGGAAGGGATTACGAGCGTTTTATGCCAGAAGGGGATGAGGAAGTCGCCTGGCCTTCAGACGAGGAGATCGAAGATGAGGAAGATAGCGAGGGCCCTCCTGCAGCTAGTTGACTTTTTGTATTTTCATTCTTAATTCTTTAATTGTAAATAACTTTATTTATAAGAAGTTATAAACTTTTTCTTTGTTCAGCTGCTTTTACTAAATTTTCGACTTACTCAGTATTTCACTAAGTTTTTAGCATACTTTGTATTCAGCTGCCATTGCTGGTTTTTGGCGTACTTAGCGTTTCACTAAGTTTTTAACATATTTTGTATTCAGCTGCCATTGCTGGATTTTGGCGTACTTAGCGTTTCACTAAGTTTTTAACATATTTTGTATTCAGCTGCCATTGCTGGATTTTGGCGTACTTAGTGTTTGTCAGGACGTATCCGACCATACACCAAGTTTTTAACATGTTTTTATTTATTCAGCTGCCATTGCTGAGTTCTGGCGTACTTGGTACTTATTCAGGACGTATTTGCCCACACCAAGTTTTTCTCCGGAGATCTTATTGTTCTTGTGGGGGCGATCCCCAATTTCTGTAGCTTGGGCTATGGCGACTGAGTCGCTTTTGGCTTGCTTTAATTTTGTTGAGTTGTCACTTATTCTCACTGCTGCGAGTACGAAATTCGTCTTTACGCAATGGTATTGACATATGTCGGTGAGTGCCCTTTGTAATTGGCGAGTCAAGTCACGATTTCTCAGTAATAAATTACTCTTTATTTGGATAATTCCTGCAACTTTGTTAACATAATCACAAGGAAAAGAAAAAAAAAACTAAAACGAAAACTGTTCTAAGAAAAAATAAAAGGCTCACACCAATTCTAAACTTGACCCCCAAGTTACGGATAATATATCTTCAAGTACTGCGCATTGCATGGACGGGGTAGTTCGCCAAAACCTTCTCGAGTGATGCGATATGCCCCGTGGCCAGCTATGCCTGTAATCTGATAAGGTCCCTCCCATTTGTCTGCGAGTGACCCTGCAGCTTTGTCTTTTGTTCCTTGGTTCACCCTTTTCAGCACTAAGTCGCCCAGCGAGAACCTTCTTTCTCGCACATGTGAGTTGTAATATCTGGCTACCCTATGTTGGTACGCAGTATTCCTTATTTGCGCGCGTTCTCTTCTTTCTTCTAACTCATCTAGGCCGCATTTTAGCATATCAATGTTGATTTCTGGCTGAAAAAGTTGCACCCTCGACGAAGAGAAAGATGTTTCCACGGGAATGACAGCTTCAGCTCCATATGCCATGGAATATGGGGTCTCGCCTGTTGAACTCCTTTCTGTGGTTCGATATGCCCAAAGTACCTGTGGTAATTCGTCTGCCCAGCTGCCAATTTAGCCTTCAGGTTATGTTTTATGATTTTGTTTACTGCTTCAGTCTGGCCATTCGTCTGTGGGTGTGCTGGAGAGGCGTAGTAGTTGTTGATGCCGTACTTATCACATAACTCCCTGAATTTCCTCCCGTCGAATTGGGTCCCATTGTCCGTGATAACGGTGTTTGGTATCCCAAATCTGTAAAGGATATTTTTCTTCACAAAGCTTACAATGTTTGCTTCTGTTATGTGTACCAATGGCTCGGCTTCTACCCATTTTATAAAATAATCCACAGCTACTATGGCATGTTTTGCTCCTCCAGTTGCTGTTGGCATTGGGCCGATCAAGTCAATTCCCCACATGGCGAACGGCCAAGGCGAGGTAATACTTTGCAAGAGTTCAGGTGGCTGTCGGATGTTATTAGCAATTTTCTGACAAGCCTCACATCTCGCTGCCACCCTTTTGGAGTCGGCGAACAATGTTGGCCAGTAAAAACCCTGCCTTAATGTTTTGTGGGCTAGACTAGCGCCCCCAGCGTGGTTCCCACAATTTCCACTATGTATGCTTCTCAGGATACCTTCTGCTTCTTCAGGCCCAACACATCTCTGCAGTGCCCTCGAGTATCCCCTTTTGTACAGTTCTCCATTGAGTACTGAGTATCTTGTAGCTCTGTACTTCAGCCGCTTTGCTTCTAACGGGTCACTTAGGAGTACATCATTGATGAGATATTCTTTGATTGGTGTGATCCAGCTGACCCTTTCGCCAAAGACTGCCCCAACTTCCTTTGTTTTAACTATACTCGGCTGCAATAAGCGGATCATAGAAATATTTTTGGGCCAGATGCTGATTGTGGCAGACGCCAGTTTGGCCAAGGCATCAGCTTTCTCATTTTCTTCTCGGGGGACATGAACAATTCTGTATTCTTTAAATCTTCCTAATAGCTCCTTTGCCAATTCCAGGTAGGTGATCATGCTCTCATCTCTTGCCTGGTATTCATCTAGTACTTGATTGACAACAACTTGAGAGTCGCTAAAAACTTCCACTTCGTCTGCTCCTAGGACTGTGCTAATTTTTAAACCTGCTATGAGTGCCTCATACTCGGCTTGATTGTTGGTAGCTTTGAAGTCAAAACGCAAAGCACATTCGACTGAATCTCCTTCTTGGGTTGACACTACTACCCCTGCCCCGCTGCCATGCGTGTTTGATGAGCCGTCAACGCGGAGTTGCCATTTGAATATTTTCTTATTTTGTTCCTCCATCATTCTCGCTACTTCCATGTTTGGTTCGGTGAACTCTGCTACAAAGTCTGCCACTGCCTGGGCTTTAATTGCTGTCCTTGGGAGGTACTCTACATCGAATTCACTTAACTCGATTGCCCACTTTGTTAATCGACCGGATACTTCTGGTTTCTGCAGGATTAACATCAGTGGGTAGTTGGTGTATACTCTGATTTTATGAGCCTGGAAATATGGCCTCAGTTTCCTCGCTGCTGTTATTAGAGCTAGTGCCAATTTTTTAGCCGGCGAGTATCTGGTTTCGGCTGGCAACAGTGCTTTGCTGGTGTAGTATATTGGTTTCTGGATCCCATCTTCCTGTTTTACTAGCACGGAACTTGTGGCTGCTCCAGAGACGGACAAGTACATGTACAATGTTTCTCCTGTTTCTGGTTTTGATAGCAGCGGTGTTTGCCCCAGGTAATCTTTCAAGGCTTGGAAAGCCTTTTCACACTCCTCATTCCACTCGATTCCCTTTCCCTTTTTTAGAGCTTTGAAAAATTGTAGGCATCGGTCTGTTGATTTGGCTATGAATCTGCTCAGCGATGCTAAGCACCCTGTGAGTTTTTGAACGTCTTTCAGAGTTCTTGGCGAGACCATTTTTGCTAGTGCTTGGATTTTTTCAGGGTTCACCTCTATTCCCCTTTGATGTACTTGATATCCGAGAAACCTCCCAGATGGTACGCCGAATACGCATTTTGCTGGATTCAACTTCATTCCATACTTGACCAGCACGTCAAATGTTTCCCTCAGGTCATCTGTATGTCTATCCGCTGTGGTGCTTTTTGTTAGCATATCGTCAACGTAGACTTCCATATTTATCCCGATTTGTCTGGCGAACATTCTGTTAACCAAGCGCTGGTAATTTGCCCCAGCGTTTTTTAGGCCGAATGGCATGACCGTGTAACAATACAACCCCTGATCTGTGGTGAACGCTGTCTTCTCTTCGTCTGGCTTGTGCATCTTTATTTGGTTATATCCTGAATATGCATCCATGAAGCTCAACGTTTCATGTCCAGCTGTTGCATCGACTAACTGGTCAATCCTTGGTAGCGGGAAGCTATCCTTGGGGCAGGCTTTGTTCAGATCGGTGAAGTCGACGCACATCCTCCATTGATTGTTTTTCTTTTTCACTAAGACCACATTTGCCACACATTCTGGGTACTTAACTTCTCCGATTGACCTTGCGGCGAGCAATTTTAATACTTCCTCTTTTATCGCTGCACTTCTTTCTGGGTTGAAACTTCTCCTTTTTTGCACAACCGGCTTGCATTTCTCATTCACAGCCAGATTGTGCGAAATTACACTTCTATCAATCCCTGGCATGTCTTCGTGGCACCAAGCGAAAATCCCCATATATTCCTTCAACAAGTTTGTCACATCTTTCTTAACTTGTTTAGCCAGCCTTGCTCCGATCTTTACTGTTTTGTCTGGTTCCGCTTCGTCTAGAATGACTGACTCAGTTGGTTCTTCTTTCTCTCTGCTCGTTTTGTCCCTTGGGTCCAGTTCGAAGTTTCCCGGACTATCTTCCTGCACCTCCCTGTCCACTTCGAATATGTTTAAGGTTTCCATCCCTGCTTTATCTTTGAAGATTGATAGGTTGGCGCGGCGAGCCATCTCCTGTGACCCTCTCAATTCTCCGACACCAAATTCTGTAGGGAATTTTATTTTCAATGCATGGGTTGAAGTGACAGCTCGAGCTTTGTTAAGAAACGGTCGACCAAGTAAAGCATTATACGGCCAATTGTGGATGTCAACCACAACAAAGTCCAAAAGGATTGTTCGCCGGCATGGTGCTGTACCAAATCTCACCGGCAGTTTCACAGTTCCTAACGACCTAACTTCTGCGCCACCAAATCCCTTTAGTGGTACATGGAATGGTTCGAGATCTTTTCTGTCCAGCCGTAATTCATCATATACTCTGGCACTTAAGATATCGGCTGAACTTCCATTGTAAATCATCACCCGAAGGACATCCCTATGGGCTATTCGAACCCCCACGACGATTGCATCGTTAGGTTTTGCATCTATCCCGTCTGAGTCTTCTGCTGTAAATGTTATAGGATCATGTCCTTCTCTTCCCTTCTTGGGGCTTCTCTGTACAGAATTGATCTCCATGCTTCTGCTTTCATACATTACTTCTCGAACTTCTGACATCCTTTCTCGATTGCTTCTCCCAGTATGAGGTCCGCCGAAAATGGTGTTTATGGTGGCGTTAGGGCTGTTCCACCTTGGACTTTTCCTCTCCTGCCCGTTTCCTTGGCGGCTATCCTGGCGACCACCATATTTATCTCCCTTCAAAGCAAAATCCTTCAGGTGCCCATCTCTGATCAAACTTTCAATGTGGTCACGCAGCTGAAAACACTTTGAGGTTTCATGCCCATGATCTTTGTGGAATCGGCAGTACTTAGTTGTGTCTCTCCTGGCATTCGCTGACTGCTGTCGAGGGTATTTAGCGAGTCCTTTGTCTTCCACCACAGAAAATATCTCCTCTTGATCGCCGGTCAAAGGGGTGTAATGGTTGTACCTTCCTCGAAACCTACTGGCTCGAGGATTTCCTTTGCTTTCTCTCGAGTGCCCCTTTTGGCCTTTCTCGTCTCTCTGGCGATCACGTGATACCGTCTTCTTGTCATCCTTTCGATCCGATTTTGAGTCAGGTTTGTGTCCATGCACGTAGCTACCCCCTTGCGCTACTTCTTCTACTTCTGCTAATGCATGGTCGCCAGCTATTTCCACCATCTCCTCATAAGTTTTTGGTCTCTCTCTTCGCAGGTCAAAAGATAATCGCCCGCTTTGTAACCCATTGGTGAAAGCGGCGATCACAGCTACATCGCTGGCATCTTCAATTTGAGCAACTTCCTTACCAAATCTTGCTAGGTACTTCTTGATTGACTCATTGTGCTCCTGTTTCAAATTTGATAGATGAGCGAGTGACTTCCTTCTCTGCACGCTCCCCATGAACTGTCTTATGAACGCCTTGCTGAGGTTTGAGAAACTGCTTATACTTCCGGGCGGAAGTCTTCCAAACCACCTAGAGGCGAGATCGCCGAACGTTTGAGGGAAGGTGAGGCATAAAAGCCCGTCATTAGATGAATACTGGGCCATGATGTTGCGGAATCGGTGAACATGCTCCTTCGGGTCCCTGTTCTCCTTGTACTGCTCAATGGTTGGCATTCTAAATCTGTCTGGGAACTGGGTGCGAGCAATATCTTCAATGAATGGGCTGTCTGACTCATCATCTGAAGATACGTTACGACCGTACCTTCGTGCCATCGCTGAAACCTTTCTTGATAGCTCTTGTAGGGTGACATCTCGCTGACCAGTCGGCTCTCCTGCTGGATCAAGTCTGCTCTTAATTGTCATTCTCCCATGGTTGTTCCTATTAGCCGGGCTCCTTTGATCTTCTGTGCTTTCGGATCTCCTTCGCCGTGCTCTTTTGGACCGTAACTCTCTTTGTGGACGTGGACGTGGACTCTTATCTTCGGACGAGATAGAACGGTGTCTCCGTCGGTTCCGTTGGTATGTGTCACTGGAATTGACCCCATGTGTCCGCGCCTGGTCTCGCTCCTCTTTGGATTCTTCATTCATCACACCTTTTCCTTTCCTTTGTTTTCTCCTTTCGAAATACTCTGGGTGGTCCTGGGGAGTCTCCTCGGCGGATTGTCTTGCTTGAGTATCAGGGATTGCGATGTGAACTTCTGATCGTAGTTTTCCGGGAGGATGGATTCTAGGGGTGGTTAACTCATAAGGAGATGAAACTCCCAAACCGATGGGAAGCGAAAGCCCTATCTTGTTGGCTTCGCTGATTAGGTTTACCAACGCAGCTTGGAAGTGCTGTAGAATCCCAGGGTCGGCGGCCCTAGTCCCTGGTGTTGCCGCCGATTGTTCCCCGATCGTTACTGCCCTATCTCCTGTCGGCGCAGCTGGTTCAATAACCTGATCTCCGCTGGAGTTAACGTCTCTGTCACTGTCGTTGTTCATGTTCATGTTCATGTTCTTTAATTCGCAAGGGTTCCTCGAAGTTTTTTGTAACCCCCCTCCTTCTAGCGCCAATTGTTGACGGTGAAATTTGGATTGCCACGCACTCAACAATTATATCAATTTAATATAAAACAAGAAAATTAAGAACGCATGCAAAAGACAGATTTTACGTGGAAAACCCTTGAATGGGAAAAAACCACGGCGCCCCTGAGGGCAGAAAAATAATACTAGGTTTTCGTTGCCTTATTACACGCTTAGATCTCTCTTACAGTTGCTCTCTTTTCTCTCGATTTTCTGAACCCCCTTCTCGTGGGATAGGTGGTTCTATTTATACATGATATTTAGGGTTTTTCCCTTGATTTTAGTCCTACTCATAGTAGGATTTCCTTTCAGATTCGTACTGGGAATCCCACGTTGTTACGGATACAGATAGGTCTTCACCTTTTCCTCCCTTGATTCCTTGTTGTTTATGGGTTTTCTAAAGTGTAGGGTTTATTTCCGTGTTTCTGCCGAGTCGGTTTAGGCCCAGTATGCTGGTGCAGCGAGTTCATTTCTTTCTGGGTTTCGTTTCTTCGGCGACCATATATCTAGATTTGGCGAGTACATATCCAGTTTCGGCGAGCGTGTTTCTGACCTTTTTGGTTTCGAGGTACTTTGACATTGACTTGTCACATTTCCTTTATTGACCCGGTCAATGAGTGACGTGGCAATCTTTATTCACTCTTTTTGTCACATTTTCTTTATGCATATCTGAAGGTTTAAATTCCTCGGATTTTTGTTAAACCAGAAGTTCTGACTCCGATTATGATTTCGAATAACTAGAAGCTGTAATAATGCTAGAGCTTGCAAGTTTGAAATTTGCTGCACTAGAAGTGTCTGGGGACAATTACATGTCCTGGTTTATTGATGTCAGATTACTCCTAAAATCAGAAGGCCTATATTACACCATTGAAAATAGGGCCGAGGCACATGAACAAGACAAATCTACTACCATGTTTATTATCCGTCACCATCAGCATGAGGATCTGAAAGCTCAATACCTAACTGTCACAGAACCAGAAGTTCTATGGCAAGAACTAAAAGATCAATTTGATAACCAACCTGATGTTGCATTACCAAATGCCAGGTATCAGTGTCAACATTTACAATTTCAAGACTATAGATTAGCCTCTGAGTACAATTATGCTTTATTCAAAATCACTACACACCTGAAATTGTGTGGTCAGGATGTAATCTCGAATCATCAATAATAAAGGCCATATATTCTCTCAATATCTCTCTCGTTTCTTCATCTTATTTCTACTAGATTGTCTATTGTACTCCCCTTTCATTTTATCTCATAATGTTATTTTCTCGTTCTTCTTCATCTTATTTCTGTTATATTATCTATTATTTTAATTTTACGCATCTATTTTATGCAATTTATGTATCTGAGTATGCCAACTAACCAGAACCTGAAGTTTCTGGATTTGTATAAATTATGTGTTGAGCCTAACTAGGTCAATCGTTAAGTTTCTGGAATTCAAACCAAGCTCGGCTTTATCATTATAATATTTAAGTTGGCACGATTTAACAAACCAATCAAAATCTGAAGTTCTAAATTTTAAACTTCAGTAAAAATATGGAGTTCTGGATTCGTTATTATGTACATGAATGTCATACTTGGGACCTGAAATTCCAAAATTCGAATTCTATATAAAACCCGAAGTTCTAATTTTGAATACGAAGTATTGAATCTGAACTTGAAGTTCTTAAGTTTTGAACATAAAGTTCTAATCAGACTTGAAGCTCTGAATTCAATTTAAATTGTGATATTAAAACTTTTATGTCAAAGTTTATTAGAACCAAAAACTCTGAATTGGATCAAGTCACGATTCTTTCATCTAGAAAGTCAATTTGCAATTTTTATTTAGAACCTGAAGTTTTCTGAATTTTATGAACCTACAGTTCATGGTCGAACTGGAAGTTCGAAAAATCAATATGATTTATGATTTTGTTTTATGAAGTGATATATTTTCATATCTATATGTTTACACTTTTGATCACTTTGTCTGATATGCACTTTATTTTTCATTATGAATAGATATGTCTTTGAACGGTAAATTGGGTGATATTGAAAAGCAAGATACAAGAGATATATGTCTAGTCGATAGTGCAATGACACATACGATTCTGTGGAATCACAAATACTTTTTGAATTTAACCCTGCTTAAAGCAAATGTTAATACAATATCAGGTCCAGCAGATCTGACAGAAGGCTCCGGTAGAGCCATGATATTGTTACCAAACAATACTAAAATATGGCTATCACATAGAAACTATAAATGATAAGAATATTGAGTATCTGTGCATTACTTCTCATGATTCAGGCTAAAAACTCATTATGGAAAGGTTGTGTGATTTATCATCTTGATTATATTACACTTTTATGAGAGGTGTAGAAGTTTATGCAATTATGAACCAGAAGTTCTCAGACCCTAAAATATTTATGCTTTGGCATAACTGTCTTGGTCACCCGGGATCTACAATGATGCTTAGAATCATTGAAAATTCTCATGGACATCCATTAAAGAACCAGAAGATTCTTTTATCCCATGAAAATTTATGTACTGCATGTTCACAAGGGAAATTAGTAATAAAACCATCCCATTCTAAGGTTGACTTTGAATCCCCGTCATTCCTACAAATGATTCAAGGGGACATATGTGGACCTATTCATCCACCAAGTGGACCGTTCCACTATTTTATGGTCCAAGTTGATGAATATTGCAGATTAGTTGGGATTGATGTTGAACATCCCGTTCCACATGTTCATACTCATAATGGATTAGCAGAGTCACTTATCAAGCGTCTCCAGGTAATTGTGAGAACTTTATTATCTCAATACAATTACCAATTTCTATATGGAGACATTCTATTCATCTCTGACCCACTGCTTATCATCATTGTTTACCATTACAACTTGTAATTGGTCATAGACATGCTCATTTTTAAGATGCTTGATTATATTGTGTATGTCATTATTGCATATCTAACATGATCTAAGATAAGATTTCTCTACCATTCTAAGATTTATGATGATTTTGATTAATCTATTATCAGATCATCTATGCTTCTGATAGTTTATCTTTTTGCCGGTTTGAGCACTAAAAAAAATATTAAAAACAAATCAAAAATAAAAATATTAAAAAATTATTAAATAATATATTTATTAAGATATGAATAACTTAATGAAGCTGAACTTGCAGTGAAATAGTTAAGTGACTTAAGTCACACAACCTCTTTGGCTCTTCCTCAAGAACCTTTGTATATTGTTGTAATTAAATTTTTTTATTAAAATATGGGTGTGCTTATAATATTTATGGGTGGCAATATCGGCCGTTCGAACTGGACTGGAATCGACAGTTCCTGTCTTTTTTATTTTTTTTTATTTTGGGCTGAACCAGTGGGGCTTCCAAACTCTTCAATAACACATACTTTTATTCCTGTATAAATCACGTCCAAATCTTGAAAAAGACTTAAAAATAAATAAAAATAAAACAATAAAGTCAAAAACCCTGATTAATTATTTCATATGTGTTTTATTAACCTACCAACTTTAGTGCAAAGTCGAAAGAACTCTAAGACAAAATTGAAAATTTTTTCCATTTGCTTTATGAAATTATCATTTGTTTTGCATTGAATAATAGTAAAAATTTTATATAAATATAAAATTAAACTAAGGGGAGTGTATTCAATTAGGATTCTTGAGGACATTTAAAGACATTATAAATCCTGGTGTATTCAATTTGGACATTTAAAGACTTTAAAAGAGTCCATATGAATCCAGTGGTATTCAATTAGGATTTCTATGGACTTTTAAAGAATCCTTCTAAATCCAGGTGTATTGAATTGAGACTTTAAAAATGTCTACAAGAATCAAGATGTATTCAAATAGGACTAGATTTTAAAGGATTACTTCTTAGGTCATGGATTTTGATGGATTTTGGTGGACTTGATGGTGAGAGATATAAATATCAAATGTCATAACATGTCTGGCCTTCTCCCCAAAGATTTTGGTGGATTTTACTCTCCCTCTCTCTCTCTCTCTCTCAAAACAGAAACGAAAAGCACTAATATGTAAAAATTAAAAAAAACCGATGCATGTGAGAATAATAAGCTTCCATCCCCGGCATGTTCTGTGTTAAAAAGGAAAAAAAAAATCGAGTTCAAAAAGAAAACAAGACACATACAACAATAGAATATGTTGCAGTCACACAATTATATATATTTTTTTTTGAACAAGCAAGTGTAAACACGTTTGTTATTGCTCAATTTAAGAAATATAATCAGAGTAGTATACAAAATCAAATTAACTATCTCTAGTCATTGCTATAACCAAAAAAAAAAAATTAAATGCTGTAGTCCAAGATATCAAAATTTCGTACACAATATCATGCACCAAAATTGCCACCTTAAAAAACATTTAGGAACTATGGTAAGTAATCTTCCTATCGTACATTTCCAAATCAAGCAAAAACCAATCCATGTCAACCTGATTCAAAAAATTTAGCCTTAGCTCCGGTCACTAGCGTCATTGTTATCAAAAGAGTATCTACATTTATTTTGATGACTATAAAAATGATGAAGCAAGACAATTTGTGACCAACGGAAGCCAAAAAGTGTTGTGAATACAACGAAAGCTTGCAATTTATTTTACCCAAACAGAACCGCTACATTTGCTAAGAACAAAATATAAATTATATTGCACGAGTACAAATCTCACTACGTGCCAAAACTGCACAAAACGACACCAAAATAATTGTAGAGCCTTCAATCAAACACCAAAATGCTCATTCTTTATTAGCATTTTATTTTAAAGAAAAATAATTTATCTGCACTTCATGCAAGCAGTGCCTTTACGTAGATAAGCCTTAGCCAATTTTGGGTTGGGTTCAATTCAATCACTTTGTTTGCATCAGCAACAACCTTAGACTATATATATATATACGCAAATATAGATTGACTGGTGTATCAAATTTTGCTCATTCCAACTTCACAGGTTTTTTTGATAATTAGCTATAATTAGCTTACTATTGATAAGTCAGAGATAACAAATCCATGAAAATCCATGAAAATCCTTGAATGTCTAAACAAATCCATAAAAATCTGAGATAGATGTCTAAACAAATCCATAAAAGTCTGAGATGGATGTCTAAACAAATCAATGAAAGTCCATGTGGATTTATAAAAATCTGTAGAAATTTATGAAAATCTATCACTTAAAAAATGTCTTTAAATGTCTTCAAGAATCCTAATTAATCCTAATTGAATACACCCCCCTAAGTCAGCGCTACAAATACAGAACAAGTGATTTGATATAATTCTTATTTTTGTTTCTACATTATAATCATCATGTATAAAACAATTGATCTTCATTGTAAATGTGTTTACAATCTATTTTATTTTATTTTGATTTTTCTTGCTATTTTAATTTGAAATGTATTTATCTAAAAAAATTGAAATATATATATATTTTTAAAAACAAAATGTATGTAACTTCTCGTTACGTTCTTTTTTTTTATTTTTATTTTTTTTGTGATAAGTCAAAACCGCTAGACCAAACCATACCAAACAAAACCAATATAATTTGGTTTGGACTGGTCTAGTCTGAAGAAGTGATTGTTCCAAACTGATCCAGTTTTTCAAAAGACGGAAATTTTTTGGTTTGATCTTATCCTAATTGAAACGGACCGAAACGGACTATGCCTAGCCCTACTTTTAACGGCAACCGTTAATATAAAAACCAATGAAATGACACTACGTCATTGACTAGAATACTAGATAGCGTACTTTGACTAGACATTGTATGGGAGGGGCCAAACGACGTCGTTTGTGAATAACTTTTTTCTTATCTCTGTTAACGGTTTGTTCATTTTCTCGAGAACCAAACGGAAATTGTTTTACGCAGAAATAGAATGTACTCAGCGGTAGTCAGCTCGCAGCTCTGAGGAGATCCACCGGCGACCGGAAATCTATCTCCGATTAAATTTGAAGCTCGACGCGAAGGAATTGTTGTCTCTTCAATCGTTGGTTGATTCTGTTATGGAATCGATTGAAAGCTGTACTGATTTTGGTTCTTTGTATGAGGTGTGGTTGTTTAATTTCTTCGTGTCTACTTTTCGAAACCAAGTTTGAAACTTTTCATCTACTGTATTTTATTGTTGTGTTGGAAATATTTGTGTTTGGTATTAGAAAATTACAACTTTTGAGTTCAATTACAGATTTTGAATTGGTATTGAAAAGAAACACGGAGGTTTGGAAGTGACATTAGGTGGAATTGGAGATCCAAATCTGTAGTTATTGACTTATTTCGAAAGATAAATCGAAAAATTCAAGTAGGATTGTGCCCTTGAGAGGTTTTGAGTACAGATTAGCTGAGTTAATGATTTCCATAAGTGAATTTATTGGATTCCCATTTATCTACTAAATTTTCTTTTATTCTATTTGGTGATCGCGGAATCAATATGATGTTTGTTCTACCTTTTCTTTTACACGATTCAATTGATAGATCTGAAAGTTCGATGCAAGAAGAAGGCTATGGTTCTCTGTGAAGATGATCATTTCGTATGCATTGCAAGTAAGTGGGATTTAAGTTGTGTTAAGAATTTCATTAATGGAAGTTAATGCCTCCAATGTTAGATTTTTCTGTCATTCTTTTCGATATAATTACGTGTCAAGAACTAGCTTATCCTGTGATCTGAACTGGGAATTCGTCTGCTTGATGGCTTCAATCAAAATGTAATCATTTATAACCATGAGAGTTTGAAGGAAGAATATTTCATGTGTAAAATATCCATGTTGATTATCTTCCTAATAAAAAATTATATTTTGATTGTGTATGATAGCTAATATAAGCCATGTCCATATCAACCTTGGTCTTGGATGCCAATTAAGGTAACATTGCTTAGCTATTAATTGAATATCATTGAAAATATTTTAATTAGTTAAATTTTGGTTAATTTTAACATTCCCCACAAAAATATACTTCAAAATATATGTTTACAATAATACACTAGGAACACATGGTCCCTTGCCATAGTGGTTGGCCTTCCTTTGGGAACCTCCTACAACCAAGGTTCAAGACCTAGTGTGTGCATAGAATTATGCAAATTTTCCTTGACCCATTTAAAAACATGGGTGTTGTCCCACTTTGTGTGGGTGGTTGTCCCTCCTTCGTGTAGGTTCTCTCTCTCCGTTCATGTGGGTGTATTCCAATAAAAAAAAATAAATAAATAAAAAAACAATAAATACACTAGGATGCAATGGTTGAGAAATTGTTCTACGTAATCGTTTGACCCAGTTCAAAGGACGAGAATTGAAGATTATGAATGGCTTCCAACACTAAGTTAACATATTTATAATATATTGAAAGTTGGCATAAACTCTTTTATTAGGAAGTGCTCCTAAAAATGCAAGATATGTTTTTGCACAGCTTGAAGCTGGGCATTTTCTTGTTGGCTACTTGCTTGGTGTTCTTCCAAAAGGCTTACAAGGCACCAAGCATAGAAGCTCTGAGGCAGGGGAAGTTCGCTGCAGCAAGAGTAGAGTTTATGGGTTTCGAGTTCCTTAAAGAAGTGATCTGTTTTCTTTTACTTTGTTTCGCTCAACAGCTTTGTAATGTCTTTGCAAAGTTGTGACTGCAGATTTGAACCTCAAGGTATGGACTGTCCCTGCATGCAGGTCGCCATTCCAAGGATGTTAAAGAAAGATACCGGTCAACTAGGCAAGACAGGGTAAGACACCTCCTCTCTGTTCCAGCATTGATGAAAAAGCTGCTGCAAGTTACTTATAAAGCACAAGTTTGCGTTTATCACAACATGGTTTTTTCAGTTTGGGTTTATATGTGCTAATTCACTACATTGTTTTTGATCGAGTACTGTTTTAGCTAATTTACAAAATCGTAAGGGTTGTTAGAGAGGCTAGCTAACGAAGGTATAAGGAATTTAGCATAAATAAAGAGTGATTGCTTGTTGCATTCCCAAAACTATGTTCTACTATCACATGAAGTTAGATTCACCTTGGTATTACAATCCATTTGAATACAAGTATTTTCTTCGAAAATTGAGGTTGAAATTTGACTCCTTTGCTTGAAAATTTCAATTCACTCCCATGTCAATCGAGAGTTTTGACATTTTATACACGACTTCTAATTGCTTTAAAGTACCCACGACACACAGCATAGCATATGAAGGGCAACACTAACAATAACCTTTTTCTCTACCATAACATTCAATTGCAGATTTTGAACAACTTTTCATGTGTTATACAACGAGGCCTAGTAGCAGAGCAGCAGAGCATAAGATATCAACAAGGTTAGGGTTCTGGGTTCACTTCTCTCCATGCTTTTCAATTACCCATCTAGAGATACAAAGCACTACTCAACAATCAATGAAGACTAGCAGAAGACATGGCAATGGAGAAACATCTTACAAACATCAAAGGTAACAACAAATAATTGTGATAAAACTTTAATGCATTGATTGATTGATTGATTAATCACAAAACTGTTGCAAGTAACAAAAACCCATCAACTGTATATTACAACTGCCTCCAAAACAAAAAAAACAAAAACCCCCACATTTACTAGCAAAACCCTAACAACATCATCATCATCAAAAGCATCAGAGCTTTAAAACTCCTGAGAAGCAGACCCTATATCTCCCTTTCCTTTGCCGACCTTCTTGGGCAGAAGAGTCTGGTGAATATTTGGCAAAACGCCTCCGTTGGCGATCGTAACGGATCCCAAAAGCTTGCTCAGCTCCTCATCGTTCCTCACAGCCAACTGGATGTGTCGAGGCACGATCCGATTCTTCTTGTTATCCCTCGCTGCATTTCCAGCAAGCTCCAACACCTATACAATTACAAAACAATCAAGAACAGATTATTTTTCATCGAAAAAAGCTTTCTTTACAATAAAGATGGAAACTTTGAATCAAAGCGAACCTCGGCGGCGAGATACTCAAGAACGGCAGAGAGATAGACGGGAGCTCCGGCGCCGACACGCTGAGCGTATTTACCGGCTTTCAAGAACCTAGCGATCCTACCGACCGGAAACTGGAGACCGGCCTTATGTGACCGAGACACCGACTTGGACGCCTTTGGCTTTCCTCTGCCTCCCTTTGTAGTACCTCCAGTCGAACTCATCTTTCAATCACCAAAAAAACCCTAACCCTAATTTTATTTTTATTTTGTTGAAGGTGGAAAACCAAACAAAACAGAGAGGATTCTGTGTTGCGTTTATCTTTTATTTGATTTTTGATGAGTGCGTTCGAAGATATATATAAATATATCGACTGTGATTGACTCGTGATTGGTGGATTGTAGGGGTCATGTGGATTGCCAGCGTGGCATCATAGTTAGCGGGAAATGTGTGTTTGTTTGGAGTCTAGATATAGTTTCGCGGTCTGGTCGAATTTTTTAATTTTTTGGAGCGCTCATTTAAACGTCGCCGTATTGAGACTTCTTCTTTTTTATTTTTTTTCTTTGATTGTAAACAAATAATAATAATAATTTTTAAGAATTTTTTGGGTTATCGAATACCGATTAATTTTAATTACCCAAAGACAGACTACCCATTATTAGAATCTAGAGGTGTCAATCAGGCAGGACAACTTGATCTAGCTTGAAAATTTCAATTAAAGTATTTGATCAAATCTGAATCAGATCGGGATTTGACCAAATTTAACCCTATATTAATCATATTCAAAAACCAATACCATTTTTTAAAAATGTTTAGTACTTGAACAGATTGAACTGAACTCTAACATATTCGAGTTCGGATGAAATTCAGGCAAACATTCATTTTTTTTCTTGGAAAGCTCGATAATGGATTTTGACAATGATTGGATCAGCTCAAAAGGGCTTCGAGCCTGACCGTATTCGGACCCGTTTGGCCCCTAGACATCTCTAATAGAATTCTTGTCGTACAAGTATATATTTTTCAATGCCGATAGAACTTTATTAGATGAATGTATAGATAATATGATACACTATGATAGTGACATTGTGTTTAATTCATATATGATATATACATGATCAGAGATTTTTTAACGTTGGAAACTATGATAAGATAATACGTCTGTCTCATTCCATGTTTGTTTTTAACCCTAGACAGAAAACTCATTAAGAGCATTTCCAATGCAAACGTGGCTTATGAAAAAAAAAAGATGCCACGTAGGATAAATAGATGTTATATTAATAATTGTATCTCCAATGCAGCTGTGAATATTCAACCTTAAGCTGACGCAAAAAAAAAATATTAGACATTATCAACATGACCGTCCACTTTTAGACAGTTTGTTGTACAGCTATTATTACCATGTCAACAATTATTGGTATACAAACTACTTTTGTATTGGAGATACTCTAATACTATAAATAATTGGTACTTGGTTCTTTGCCCTTTCTTCGGATGATGATTCAAAAATATTGGACTGTTTTAGTGGGTCATGAAAACAGTAGAATTCAAGCTGGATTTGGGTCATCTTATATGGTCTAATTTGGATTTATTGTTTATATGGACTTGATACATTCACTTTTAGATTAGAAGTTGGAACTCAGTTCTTTTTATAGAACGGAATGATCTCGACATGTTCTGATAGACTCTTAATCCCTTATTTTAAAATAATTTCACCGATTTAATTGACAAACTAATTAATTGAATATTAGTTGACTTCCTCCTCTTGCTAGAAGAATTTAGATATCTCCTTCAACTTCTAACTGGAAAGCACTTAAAAATATTCTATACAGTACAAATAAAATAAAACAATTCCTTAATGTGCTGGACAGCACCTGAGTATGAATAAAAACAACATTCTAAATAGTGTTAATACTTAATAGCACTTAATGTGTTCCATTAAGTTATTTTATTTAATTTTTTAAATGATAAAATCTCTTAAATAGCTCTAAAAATCATTTGTTTATAAAAGTGCAATTTTTTCACTTTTCACTTGGAGCTTGTTTGGTACTTTGGTTGGGTTTTTGAAAAACCTCTATTTGTAAATGGTCTATTAGAAATAAAGTTTTTGAAAAAAAATATATAGTTGGTGGACTTTTTATTTTATTTTTTTTAAAAAAAAAAGATCTATTTGGAGAAACTATTTAGAAAGCACAACCAAATGAGCACTTAATAAAAAACCACCGGACTTTATATCAATTAATTACTTCCAAAACCATCATCACAATCTAACTTATTTCCTATTTTGTCTTCTCTCACAAACCTAACCATATTAATATTTTCGATTAACTTCAAATTCAATCTCCAATATATACATATTATGAGTAATGGTACTTTGCCCAAATTTGGTGCCTAAATCTGGTGCGTGCCCAAATAACGTGGCAACACTCTCGTCCATTCATTTAGATTGTATTAGATTTGCTTTATTTAAATGAATGGATGAAAATGTTGCCATGTCATTTGGGCAAAGTAGCATTACTCATATATTATTACATTATTTGTTTTATGAATACAATATACATAAAGGTCTTAAATTCAATTCTCTAATATATCTGTCTATAAATTTACTAGTGTGTCTAGTTAACTTCAAATTCGAATCTCCAATATACTATTTATAAATTACATTATTTGTTTTTCAAATTTATTGGCAATGCAATTATAAAAGGTTTGAATGATTTTGTTTGTATTTAATTTCATTTGATGCAATAATTTATATAAATTTGAAATATTATTAATAACTAAATAATATTATTAGAATTATTAAATTTGTCTTTAATATATTAAGATATAAATATATAACAAATAATAGTTAAAAGGGTATAGATATAAAAGTATTTATTTTCATATGTTTGTAACTTATTCAGTTTGCAGTGAAAGAAAAAAAAAAAAAAAAAAAAAAACATGTTATTCAGTTTTCAGTTTTCAGTAAAATTCAGCAATGTTTGATCTTCAGACAAAAAATCAAACGCAACTTTAAACTCTTTTGGAAGTATTTATTAAGAAAATACTTTTAAATGAAAGTACTGATTTTAGTCTAAAAAAAAGCCTCTCAAAAACACTCATATAAATAATTTATCATTATAAAAAATAAAAAATAAAAATAAAAAATTGATTTCTAAAACAACACATTTTATTTTCAAAAATATTAGATTATCTTTATATTAATTAAACATATATACACACATCGATATACATGAGCTTACGATCGATAGTGGACGGTGTCAAGATAACCGTTTGATTTTTGATTCCTCTTGACATTACCCCAACCCCAACTGGTCACAAAATCACATTTGACATTATTGAGAGAGCATTGTCTAGCTGAAGCAAGGAGTGAGCACTTGAGTTTTTGTGTCTTTTCTTTTAGAGTAATTGGCACAAATCCCCCCTCGACTGTATGTGAATTTGCATGTTGCCCCCTAAACTTTTTTTTTAGACATTAAACCCCCTAAACTATCACTTATTGGCAATCCTTTGGTTTTTTCCCCCCTGAGGGGGCATTTTTACTCTTGTTCTGCCAATAAGCGATAGTTCAGGGGGTTTAATGCCTAAAAAAAAAATTTAGGGGGTAACATGCAAATTCACATACACTCAAAGGGGGATTTATGCCAATTACTCTTTCTTTTATAACCTTTCCGATTTACGGGTCTATTATTATTACCGATAAAATCTTTAGTGCACCGAATACATCTGTTGATTGATGAATCCGACCATTGAAATGTTGATACATCACCATATAGTGATATGTTGGTATTTTAATGATCGGATGTATTACTCAACAAGTGCACTGAAAAACCATATATATATATATCATGGAAAACGAAACATATATCATGCAAGGTCTAAGCTACCAAATACAATTTCATTTCTACCAATAGTTTTCAAGAACAACGTTTTAAAACACAACAACAATCGCAATCTAAATTGACCTCTTTGAAAAATAAATTAGGTAGAATTAAAAGTATCATTTGGAATAAAATCAAATTGACATCTCTTCAGATATATTTTTCTCATCAAAGTCCTTAAAATAATCTAAAAAATATCAACTCAATACTTCTTATCATCCTCTCACCGAACCAAAAACATTAATTATTCCAAATAATATCCAATCAATACCTTCTCAAATTCTATTTTGTTCTTCCTAATCAAGTCCAACCATCAAAATGACACACATATATAATACATAATTAGCAAAGAAAACATGTACCCCACAAGTTTGGTGGCAGTGTATGAAGAAACTTTTGCTGGTGATGGCAAATGATTGCAAAAGGAAATTAATTATATAAGTTCATTTGTCTATGAATATTCACTCTTAACTCAAGCGGTGAACACACGTATAGTCATAGTTCAGGTACTATTGTGAACATTTCACATCCTTGTCAAATAAATAGGGTTCGAATCTAATCATATTTATTTACCCATGTGGATAAAGAGTTTTCTATTCGTATCGTGAAAGCAAATGACTCATCATTTCGAAAGTTCATTTTTGTACTAATTATTTAAGAACTAAAACCCATATGTATTGTAAAACTTTGTCACATATTATTGTCAATTATCCCATGATTGAGTATCGAGAAAATTCTGAGTTGATGATTGTACATGACACATGAGTCTATTAGTGTACCATATCTAACACACCCAAACAAACATAGAATTATTGTTTTCTTTATTGTTGCATGAATGTGACCTTGAGAAGATGACAATAAATCAATAATGGCCCATTAATGAAATGTTGATTTCTTTTGAAGATATATAGCTGTGCCGTGTTATTGCTTTGTTAGATTAGTATTGTTTGTGTTAATTATATTGTAGATCATTGATCGATGATGTATTTCAAATTATAAAGTGACATGATCAAACAATGGGAGAAAACTTTTTTTTTTTTTTTATGTATATATATTTTTAAATATTACAATAATTCAGGTTAAAAGAGGGGAATAGACTCGAATCCATAATCTCATTGTATAGGTTTGAGGGGCAAATTACTAGACCAACCTCGTGGTTTTTTTTATTTTTATTTTTATTTTTATTTATTTTTTTAATGTTTGAGTGTGAAGAAGGATAGATTCTTATAAACATTATTGTTTTTCAATTTTTGTATATTTTGTAGTGCTTGAAATAGACTAAACCATTTTTTTAGTTATAAAAAAAAAAAAAAAAAAAAAAAAAAAAAAAAAAAAAAAAAAAAAACCAAACGGTCACTAAAAAAATACATTTTACTATAACATTTAATACAAAATGAACATCTCCTCACATTTAGGGGTAAATTATTGAAATATTGTAACAACTCAAGCCACGTAAAGTAGATATTATCTATTTTGGGCATCGGACAAGCAACCTTCACTCTCATTTCATGCTATCACACTAACATTTTTCATTCACGAGCGTTACCCCTTTAGCATGCGTAAACGTCTTTCATTCACGAGTGTTATCACACATACGTCTTTCATCCACAAGCATTGACCCATTTAGCACATCATGTTCATAACCATGAGTGTCATTGACCAATCCACACTCTTGCTTGGTAGTAATAAATCCTCTTTAATTCCATTTGTAATTGGCTTATGCCCACCAAATAGATATAAGTGCTCTCCACCTATGAACCATATACGTGTTTGTAAATTGTGATTGGGTAACCTAAACTTTATATCGGGTCTGAGTCGTCGCAAATATCATAATTTAATTCGATGCTGATGTAATAAAGATATGGCATTATATGGACCGTGTATGTGTGCATTTGTAATAGGTGTATGTGTAAGAGAGGGATTATAGTCCATATATTAAATGGTTTGGGAGAGAGATGACTAAAGAGTAATGAAAAAAGGGAAGTGAATGATGTGGTGAAACCAAGTCCATATATAAAATTAGATAAGGGAAAGGAAAGGAAAGAGATGACTCATTAATTTTACGATAACATTAATATGAATCGATCATGTTAACATGTGTCCTAATAAGATTGGTTAAAAATCTAAAACTTAAATAAATAATTCATATTTATTATATTTTTTTTATAAATATCAATACAAAATTTTCTACATCTTAAAAAAATAAATATAACATTTTTATTAATGTTTTCAAGTCATTACATGTGCTCTCAAATTATACATAGATTAGCTTTTTTTTTTTTTTAAGTATTATACTATTACATAATTTCAAGATTTTTTTTGAAGAAGGGAGAATGATTCGAATCAGTAACCTCGTAAAGTAGATGTGAGGGGTATACTACCGACCAACCTTCTCTCATCAATATTTTTCTTATTCCATTAATTGTATTTTGTGGAATTTAATGGGAAAAGAGTTCAAGTGAGAAAAATCCAAAAACAGTTGCTAGTTGTTGACCCCAACACCTTCTAATAAATCCAAAAACTCACTGTATACACTCTGCCCTCCATTAATTACACTCCAAGTCCCCCCTCTCCCTTCACTAACTTTGCCACTTTGATTGTCAAGTTCATGATGGTGACATTTGTTGAAAGCAAAAGGGTAAATTACACTCACACCCTTAAGGTTTGAGACAAAGACACTTAGATAGAAAAGTTAAGTTATTCTACACTAACACCCCTGTATTGTCGAAAATGCCCTTATATAATAATAAAAAATAAAAGTTTTTTTACACTTACACCCAAGGGCATTTTGGACTTTACAATGGTCAAATAGGGGTGTTAGTGTAGAATAACTAAACTTTTCCATCTAAGTGTCTTTGCCTCAAACCTTAAGGGTGTGAGTGTAATTTACCCAAAGCAAAAATATATAAACATATATATATGCCAAGTTTTTGTTTGGTTTCTCATGTTGGAAATTTCAAACATACCTTTTTGCTTTTTAAAAACAAAAAAGAAAAGGTTCATTTATTTTGTTTGAAAACTCAATTTCTTTTGTTATTTAAGATGACAAAAACAACACCACCTCTCTTTGTATTAATTCATTTGTTCCTATTCAATTATAGTAGTATAGTACTATCCTTATTGGAACCAGCTCATACATATACTCTACTAAATACTAATTGATAGCTTCTTTTTTTTTTTTTTTTTTCTCTTTTAAAATGCTCTAATAATTGCTTAACAACACATTTTCTCTCTCCAAATAAAAATCCCATGTAAATGTATATTATATAAAGATCTCATAGAGTAAACCAGACTTGAACCAAGTGGTATGCACATCTCATTCCATGTATGAATGGAGAATTCAAATCTCACATTATTCATTTAACAACAAATATGAAAAATTTCTTCATTAATAGGAGTAATATTCTCACCGGACACCATACATAATGTTAGATCTCGATAAATCTTAACAGACCTTTAACTCACTAAGTATCATATTAACTATCGCAATTTTAGTGTCTTTAAGGGTAAATAAAAACTTAAACCTAAAACCCCATTAGTGTGTGTGAGTAAGTGATTTCATTGATGTGAGTTCGAGCGGTCTAATATTTGGTCAAACTATCACAAAATTAATTTGTATTGAAAAAAAAGAAAAAAAAGTAAAAAAAATCAATTTAAATTGGAAATTTGGAATGTACTTGCCAATTGTCATATGCTATGTATATTCAGAGACAAGGTACTTCTCTCTTCTGAAACAACACGGACCCTTAGATTTTCATATCAACAAAAAAATCCAACGGCTGATAACACACAACGTTTTCTCCATAACAGACAGTTCTGTTTCCGTCAGATCCGTACACGTGATTTAAACAGGTGGAGTGATCTCACGATCCGACGGTGGAGAGCTCGCCACCTTGAAAGATAGTACAAGCGGTGCAAAAGTGGGTCCCAGGTCAAGTTCATCAGACGGAGAAAAAGCCAAGAGAGGCAATGATCGTATGTATTGGTCATTTGAGGCATAATAGATTTCCCATTTTGGGACCACAGATCAAAGACACGTGTGATGATTGTAATAAAATAAAAGATGGAGGGTCCGTTTTTGAATTGTACGTACTTGAAATTTTGTGTACACCCAATCTGCTGTGACTGACTTGTGAGGCCTTCACTCTTATCCAACCAAATGATTATGTTTCCTTTATTTTCTTTTTCTTTTTTATTAATTTTTGCAAACAATACGTTTTGTTTTTTCAATTAACCTATTATCTTGCGTTGTGTACACACCAGGCCAATATCTATAATTTAGAGAGTTTCTCCTTACAATCAATAAATTATCTTTTAAAATTCTAATTTAATTGTTTTTATCAATGACAATTTAAACCTGAATTAAAATTACTAAACAAGATAAAAAAATTCTAAACACACTCCAAACTAATTAAATTATTAAAAAATGAAATTCTCTCCTAAATAATTAGATTAAATATTACATATTAAACTCTCTCTCTCTCATAAATTTGTTATTACTATATTAAACACTCTCTCCTAATTATTCTTTTTCTCTCTCTCTATTTTTCAAAAAAAAAACCTATCTCCATACTTTCTCAATTAATCTTTGATTAATAGTTACAGAAAAAAAAAACTTATTAATATTTTGGTTTTTTTAGTAACAGTAATAAATAAATAAATATATTAAAAATTCAATACCTTGTTTTTTTTAAAAATAAAATAAAAGAGATATATGAAAATTTAGATTTGTTAAAACTAGATTCGATTAAACTCAGAATTTCTAAGACTAATGAAAGAATTAAAGTTCTCTAGGCAATCACATACCTACAAAAGTAATAAAAAGCATTTTCAAATTTCTATATTTTTTCTTAAACATGGTACTTTTTATTTTTATTTTTAATATATAAATATATACAGTTCCTAAAAATCAAGCTTATTCATAAGTTTTTTTTTTTTCTTAACTGTTAGTCTTGCTTGAAAAAGAATAGAGATAAAAAGTTTAGAGATATTTATTGGAGGAGAGAGAGTTTAATATAGTAATTAAAAATTTAGGAGAACTTGTTTAATATGTAATATTTAATCTAATGATTTATGAGAGATATTTTTTTTTTAATGATTTAATTCAAAAAGGATTACTCATCGGATGAATCTAAAGGTTACGATGGTTTGTCCTAACTTTTATTAAAATAAAATGGATTGTCTTTATAAATTTATTTTTTAAAATAGAGTGTCTTTAGAATAGGAGTGCCAAAAGATAAAAAAGATAATCTTGGAACAAAATGAAGTGTCTTTAAAAAAATTTTAAATTTAAATTTTAAAAATGGAGTATCTTTAAAAAATAAGTGTAAAAAGAAAAAATTGGATTGTCAAAAAAAGCTCTCATGATTTATTGTAAGCTCCGACTTATCGGGTTTGTAATTTTATCCTTAAAAGAGTCCGTTGTTGACACTCACGAGTTATTATATACTTTGATCAATCGTAATTCACATTTTATTCTTAGAAAGATTCTCCTAAGTCATGGGGGAGGGGGAGGGCCGACAAGGGCATTGCCCTCTTCCCTCAAATTTTATTTTTTAGAATTTTATTTAAAAACTTATAAATTTTACACTGATTTTTATCATTTTTCAACTTTGACCTCTCGAAATCTTTTATTTTAGTTTGATGGCTCTTCTAACCTGCTAAGGGTTAAATATAGTATTTGCTTATTTATATCATATATTAGTATTGACTTCAATTGACTTGAGAGAAAACCCCGTAATGACAGAAACCATCATCTTCCCTTCATCATTTGAAAATTTTCCATCACCATGATCTAAAATGACATTTACAAAATGTCACAAATATTTTCATAATTAATCACAATTCATAAAAATGAAAAAATCAGTCAACGAAATTCACTTTGACTTGTAGTCCAAGCAAATTTGTATATTTATGGTTTGCATTTATGATCATTGTAATTATTGATATTTATAAATTTGAGCAGACCTTTGAAAAGAGTTTCACAACGGACCCCGTTTGTCCTCACGTGCCCTGGCGTTGGCCGCACGCACGCATGCACAGAAGCTTTTGTCCTCTCCCGTTCTCTTTTTTGTTTCTTTCTCCGAAATTTATAAAAAAATAAATTAAAAACTCCCATTTATCGCGTCATAATTATTAAAAATTAAAAAATTTTGACACTTGGGTCCCACTTCACAGCTATCTTTCGGCCGATTACTTTGTCGTCTTTCTCGCACCCATTTCACTTCGAGCGCATTTTAGCTTCTTTCTTTGTTCACTACTAACGTGCGCCAATGCTTCTTATCCTCCACTCTCTCCAAAAGAATAGACACACATCACTGCCCCCTCTCTCTCTCTGTTTTATTAGAATTTTTATCATTTTATCATTTATTAGTATTCTCGGTTTGGAAAGATTTATTACTACTATTAAGAGGAGGAAGTAGAAGAGAGAAATAAAAGAGAAATAGAAGAGAAAAGTGAATGAGAGCACCAGAAAAGATCAGATTTTTATGGTTTTGTTTAACGTTCAATTAATCAAGTGTGAATAAGTGATGATTCTGTTTAGTGGGTGTTCAAGTATGTGAAAAATCGCGAAGTGGGTTGCTCTTTATTAACAGGATCTATACTCAAGTTTTCAGCTTTGTTTTTTTTGGAATTTTCTTTTTCTTTCTCTACTTTTTTAAAGGTTCTGTTTTGATGGCTGCCAGCAATGAAGTTAACCTCAGCGACTCCAAGGTGTGTTTTGTTTTGTTCTTTTTTGTGTGAATTTGTCATTTGTTTGTAGTTTTTGAGATGTTCGGTTCATTGTTTGTTGTGGTTTATCTGTTATTTGGTGATGAAGATGGAAACTTTGAGTGATGGGTTATTTTTGGTTTTTGAGTTATGGGGTTTGTTTGTTTGAAAGTTGAATGTTTTGCTATTCTGTGTTTGGTATTTTTTTGAGGCAGTTCTGTCAAGTGCTTGTTTTGTGTCTTGGCTTGTTAAGATTTGGATTTTGGTTTGTTTTGCTTCTTTTGATTCCAAAACAGTTGGGAGAGATTTGCTGATTCTAGTTTAACGGGGTCTGAGAGTTGTTGTGTAGGATTTTGATTTCATTTGAAGATGATTTTAAGAATATTCCCTGATGAGTTTCGTTTACGATCGATTGTTGATGCTCATTATCAAACAGTTCTGGGTTGTGAAAAGTTCAGAGTTTTGATTGTTTTTCATTTTGTAGGGGATCAGTTTGGTTTGGAGGATATGTTTTGATTTAACAGTTTTGTGAAAGACCTTTTGAGTTTTCTATCTGTCATTTTATTTCTTATTGGCATTTGCTAGTTGATTTTCGGCTATGTTATAATTCTAGGGTTTCTCTGTTTTATGCTGTTTTCAGTTTTAAATTTGTTGTATATAGTAGTTGCAAATCTTGGCTAGAAGAAGCTTTCTTTTAGATTTGAATACAGTTGTATTAGTTGCAGTAGATGGAATTTTTTTAGCACACTTATGGAAATCTGTTGCTTAAAAACATGAAATGGAATGTCTGATCCTTACATTTTTCTGTATAGATGGTGGTTCCGTTGCATACATGGGTCCTTATCTCCAATTTTAAGTTGGCTTATAATCTCCTTCGTCGCCCTGATGGCACTTTCAATCGCCACTTGGCAGAGTTCCTTGACCGAAAGGTTACAGCGAATACAACTGCAGTAGATGGAGTCTTCTCTTTTGATATCCTTATTGACCGTGACACTAACCTACTTAATAGAATATACCGACCTGCAATTGGAGAAGAAGATCCTCAGACAAAGCTTTATGACCTTCAGAAGCCTGTGAGTTCTGAGGTTGTTGTCCCTGTAATAATTTTTTTCCACGGAGGAAGCTTTGCACACTCCTCTGCAAACAGCGCTATATATGATATCTTATGTCGCAGACTTGTGGGAACTTGTAAGGCTGTCGTGGTCTCAGTGAACTATAGGCGTGCACCTGAAAATCGATACCCTTGTGCTTACGATGATGGATGGACAGCTCTTCAGTGGGTTAATTCAAGATCATGGCTTAAAAGCAAGGATTCTAAAGTTCATATATACTTGGCCGGGGATAGCTCTGGTGGTAACATTGTGCACAATGTAGCTTTAAAAGCTGTTGAATCAGGTATCAATATATTGGGGAATATACTGCTCAATCCAATGTTTGGTGGGCTGGAGCGAACTGAATCTGAGAGGAAATTAGATGGAAAATATTTTGTCACTGTCCAAGACCGGGACTGGTATTGGAGAGCTTTTCTTCCCGAAGGAGCTGATAGGGATCATCCGGCATGTAATCCATTTGGTCCGAATGGTAAAAGCCTTAAAGAAATGAAATTCCCTAAGAGTCTTGTAGTGGTGGCTGGTTTAGATCTTATACAGGACTGGCAATTGGCTTATGTGGAAGGACTCAAGAAGGCTGAACAAGATGTGAAACTATTATATCTAGAGCAAGCAACCGTTGGATTCTATTTCTTGCCTAATAACGATCACTTCTATGTTGTTATGGATGAGATAAGTAACTTTGTGAGTTCTAACTGTTAAGTATTAATAGACTTTAACTTTACCGACAGCCAAACATACCTGACAGAAGCTCAGCATTTCACTTGAGGTACTCAACGTGTTGTTTACAGCTTATATGGTTGTGTTGTAGTATTATTGTTCACTGTTTTATTAATTGTGGTACTAGGGATGTGTTGTGGTATATATATATATACAAAAATCTGGACTTGGGTGATGTAGTTTGATTAAGCTTTAATGTCGGCGAAGGCTGTTTGACTAAGTAAGTTTAGTAGACCTATCGAATCTATAAGTAGCCATCTTGCTTCCGTCCACAAAGGAGAGAGGAAGACAGGAGCGTTGGGGTAACATTTGGTGGCTGTGCCTGGCTATTGATAAATATATATATATATATATATAGCTAATTCTAGAACATGGATGGGAAATCTTCCATGCTATTGTTATCATGTATGTTTATACATATGTTTTAGTCATATATTATATATAAAGATGTTTGCTTATATCTTCTCTGTTGTCATTTCTTGTTTCCAAATTTTATATTTCTCATTTATTAGTTTGTGAACTTACCTGGAAACTGTAAATACATTATAATGATACTGAGAAATCTTGAAAGTTTTTCGTTTCGAGTCCTATGTCAATTGTTCAGTATCATGTTACAAATTCTAATGCATGCTATAGATTACCAGAGCTACCTTTGAAATCCATGCTTTACAATTCTGTTGAGCTAACATGGTTAGGATCGATCAATGCGACTTTGGATTTTTCTCCTTGTGCTTGTGTTTTTAATTGAGAGAAAAATGGACAAGATGAGCAATGGTGTATGTTTCAGGGATTTGCATACCATATCTCGTTCAGTCGTTCGCATATCCAACTAATAAAAGATTGTCGGAATATATTTTATTGGATGATACGATCATATCGCTTGCTTGAGCATATGATGAGTTGATAGTACCCCCAAATGGTTGGTATGAAGTTTGTGTTTGATTGATTGATATGCATTAACCAAGAACCAGAATTTGCAGAAAAGTAGCTACCAGAAGATAATTTTTTGACAATTTGAGGTTCTGGTGCTTAATCCAGTGACCTAAAACAGGCCAAATTCAACCCCACAAAAAAGAAAAAAAATAAAGGTAACAAAGACATTGACATGAATGATTGGAAGCAATTTTCAGGGAGGAATGATTGGGATGCAAATTCAATTGGTCCATATTGAATTTGAAACATGGAATGAGATTGATGTGATTTGGTTTCATTCTTGTCAGTTTTCTTGAATGCTTGCTGTTTCTAGTTGAGTAATTTAGAGCTTGGAACATCACTAGATACAAAAATTGGCTTGTTATATAACCCCCCCAATCCATATAACATGGTGGGTAGACTCTGGATGCATTTGAAGGGACCACTTTTGAGAACCAATCCATCCCCTCTTAAAGATATGAGATTTTGCTTTCTAGACAACAAATAGTGATGAAAAAACAGCTAAGCCTTTTTGATAAAGACCTAAAACCCTGATTAACTTCACTTTTGTGGGTCCAATTTAAAGCATATATGATGTTATCACCTTTCCATGTTTAGATAGATTAATCAACTACAAATGAAAATAACAAGAGAACTTCATTCATCCATTGCACAATAATATAGAACTTCACATCAATCAATGACAGAGTAAATGAATCCTGATAAATCCAGAATCCTGCTTTAACGATATCATGACAGTAAATGAAACATAACAATGCAAGTGAACTGTGTCTAAATCGATGCCTTCATCATCATACTCACCTAAGATAGAATAATTATGTCTCCATTAATCTCTCCCATTATTAGCTTAATCACTAAGAGCATGCACATTAACAGAAAAACTAACATGGAAGAAAAGATTTCCAAAATCCAATTCTCATGAATAGACAAAAAGGGGAAACCAGCATGTTGTGCTAATCTAATCAATTAGCTGACAAGAACTGTGTACCTTAAAACAAAATCCCGATTCGCTGAATTTCCTGTAGATTAAGGCTATGTTTGGGATTGCTTAAACTTAAGAAATAATTACTTATTTCGTAATTTAGGATCCATGAGGTGTTTGGTAAACACTCCATAATCAACTTATTTCATAATTTACTCCTCCAATAATCAACTTTTAAGAAGTTGGTTAGGGGTAGCTTTTGGAAGCTGATTTTTGGAGAAGTTGGCTTCTTATCATTGTAATGTCTATAATACCCTCACTATTTTAATATAAAGACAATAATACCCTTTTATTTAACAGTGATAAAAATTTGAATTAATGATATATTAAAAAAACTAAAAAAAATAAAAATAAATATTGTTAAGAATGTACAGCGGTGGTCATTGCTCGCTGGTCGTGGACACCACCGACGATGGAGGCCGGAGGATGGACGGCTACCTCCGGCGACGTCGAAGTCATTGGAGGAAACTGGTCCTACCCTGGTAGTGGAGGAGGCGGCATTTGGCTCCTCTGTTTCACGATTAAACTCACGATTCCGTCCCGGATTCATGGCGAAAATGGACCTCCTCCATCGTCGACGAGGGAGACGATGTCGGCGGCGAGGAAGACGATGTCGGTGGTGATATATATCTCATTGACTTCGAGTGATTGGCTCTACCAAAACTCATCAATTTAGATTTGAATCTCTCATCAATTTTGCGATTTCGAAACTTGTCATCGGCGGCGAGGAAGACGATGTCGGCAGCAAGGGATGAAGGTTAGCGATGATCTTGGTGGAGGGGGAGACAGTGGTGGATTTGGTCAGGTATCAACAAGAGTTGCAGAGTTTCCATTAATGAAGATGAAGTTTGAGTGAGTGAGTTCACTCAGTATTGAGAATAGCGAGTTGACTCACCAAATTACTGAAATTAGTATTGAGATGAGCGAGTTGACTCAGTAGAATATATTTTTAAAATTATATATATATTCTGTGATTTATATTTGTATTTTTAATTTAAACCAAAAAATAATAATTAGTAAACAAAAATTGAAGAATATATTACATTTTGACAATTATATCCATTTTAGTCATTTTCCATAATCAATTAAAGTTTACCAAACATTTTTCCTTGCTTTTTCCTTAAATTGATTATTTATAAAGTCAATTTACCAAACACTTATCAACTTATTTTATAAACTAATTATTACTTAAGTTAAGCTAAAAGTGGATTATTTCATAAGCAAAGCAATCCCAAACATAGCCTAAGATTATATCCAAGTCCATGTTTTATAGCAGATTAGCAACAGGAGATTTATAAGTAACAACAGCACAAGTAGATCCTAAACAATCTACTAACTCATAGGTATAAGTACCAAGAATGTACAAACTATGATAATTGATCAGCAAAAGCAAGTTAAAATCTGATATAATTGGAATTATGGATTGATTATCATACTAATAAGGCAGTTTATAATATCATTTAATGCTATGATATCATTAGCAACATTCAAAAGACCTTATTCTCATATGTAGATAATATGTAAAAGTTCAACTAGTATTAAAAAAAAAGGCATGTCATTAAGCAAAACCTGATTTACTTATCCTAAAAGCCAAAGCAACTTCTCCTAACAGCAAAATTTGGCAAATTAACCAAACCACTTAGCGGATTCTAGCAGCATACGCAACAGAAGCTGCAGCGAAAAGAGTTGTTGCTGAAGATACCAGAGTCCAGAAGCTTTTCTTCTTTTGTGCCTCTGCAACAGAATTCTGCATAACCTCAACTTGCTTTTTCATGTCTTCCACCAATTTCTTCTTGTTCCCAAATGCATTCTTGATAGCTTCCAAATGAGCAGCGTAAGGATCAGTTACAAAATCAAGCTTCCTCTCATTAACAACGACATCTGGATTTCCGTCAACTTCATCTTTAGATTGGCACACCAAAGCTGCAGTGCTCTTCAACAAGCTCAAAGTTCGATCAGAATTGACACCAAATGAATCCATTTTGGCTCTCATGTCATCAACACCTCGCTGTGCCTCCGAAAGACTCTTCTTCACAGACTCTTTCTCCTTCTTCAACAATTCAATGTGCTCTGAAAGATTCTTCTGCACAGACTCTTTCTCCTTCGTCAGCAATTGAATGTGCTCCTCCATCTTTTTCTTTTCCACAGCTAGATTATCATGCTCATTTTGAATTTTCGACAACTCTTTCACCTTGTCTGCAATCTTCTTTTCCATTTCTGATATTTTGTACTTCAAGTCCAAGCCATTCTTTTTTTCCTCATTCAAACCATTTCGAGCATCCCTACACAATTCTTTCAATGCAGACACAGTTTCCCTCAAATCCTCAACCTCCTTTCGCAGTTCAACAATCTCACTCTCCTGACTAATTTTCATCTCCTCAATCTCATTCTTCTCTCGAAGCAGTTTCTCAATCTGTTCCTCCCTGTCATTTAATTCCAACATTGCTGCCTCTAACCTTCGCAAAACATCCTCGTTTTCCACCATCAACTTCTCAATACTGCTTTGCTTCTCATTCTTCTCACCCCTCAAAACATCGATCTCTGATGCCATCTCCTCTCCCTTGTCCACAACCTCACTGTTACTCTTCTCCAATTCCAAAACCTTTTTTAGCAAAACTTTATCCTCCTTTTGCAAACCCAAAACTATCTCATTCAATTTCAATAATTCTTTACCCAACTCATCGATTTTCACCTTTTGATCACTTGTCTCCATCTCAATCTCTCTCTTCTCCCTCACAACCCCTTCGATCGCACCCTTCAAATCATCAATCTCCTTTAAAGTCTCCATCAGCTTCCTCTCCACCAAACCTTTCTCTTTTTTCAAAACCACAACATCTCTGTCTCTCTCATTCTTCTCTTTCACCAACCCATCATTTTCATTCCTCAGCATCAAAACCTCATCTTTCAAATCTCTCTCTTGTCTCTCCATCTCAAACAATCTCTCTTTAAACCCATTTGCCTCCTTAACTTGACAATCAAGATCACTCCTCATCAAATCCCTCTCTGTACAAGCCAGACTCAACCTCCCTCTCTCATTTTCCAGATTTTCCACCAACACACTCACTTCACTCTTCAAAACCCTAATCTGATACTCTCTCTCACTCTTCTCTCCATCAAACCCAGCACCCATTTCTCCCATCTGGGTCCTAACCAAAAAACGGAACAAACCCTCCTCTATCTCCAAGCACACATTTTTATCACTCTCCTTGATCAACTCAGCCTCCGTAGCCGCCTTTGAATGAACCAAAGTCTCGACTTGTTGTCTCTTCTCCATATTCTGCTTGAGAAGCCTAGTGTTGAGATCCTTCAGGTTCTGGAACTTCTCAGAATCGTCTTCCATGGTGGGTTGGCGGACTAGGGTTTTCTCCAGGGTCTGGTTCTGCTTCTTCTGGTGGTTCTGGTTCTGGTCCTGTGGTGTGGTGTTGTCTTGTTCGGTGTCATTGGCTTTGTGGTTGGGGTTGGATTTCTTTCTTGCCATTTTTGAGGTGGAAAATGTGAGGATGGGATTTTGAAGATTAGGGTTTTTGCTAGGGTTTATATGGTGGAGATGAAACGAAGATATTTCAGATTTGAGAGAGCGAAAGTGGAGGGTTGTTTTCAACTTTCAAGAGATTTAAATTTTGGGGCCCACATTTTGAGGGATTTTCGGACTGAGAGACCTTTTGAATTTTTGAATTTTGGGGTATGGTTAAGCTTCCTTCATTCAAATATGGCAAGTTAAATAATTATAAATAATAATAATAAGGGCAATTACCAAATTGGTCCTGGACTTTTTTCTTTATTCCAAGTTGTTTGTGACTTTTACA
The DNA here is from genome assembly GCA_008009225.1 of Acer yangbiense. Classification (NCBI taxonomy): domain Eukaryota; kingdom Viridiplantae; phylum Streptophyta; class Magnoliopsida; order Sapindales; family Sapindaceae; genus Acer; species Acer yangbiense. Next base: position 7,948,920 of record CM017763.1, on the reverse strand, counting down.
AAAGTGACCAAATTGGTCCCTAACTTTTTAAATTGTACCAATTTCATCCCTCAATTAACTTTCTGCTAGTCAAACCTAACAGTCAATGGTATTTTAGTCAGGCAATTACCAAATTGGTCATGGACTTTTTTCTTTATTCCAAGTAGTTTGCGACTTTTACAAAAGTGACCAAATTGGTCCCTAACGTTTTTATGGAGTACCATTTGAGTCCCTAACTTTTAAGAAACAACCAAAAACATCCCTTATCATTAACCTCGGTTATTTATACCGCTACTTTGATTATGGTTTACTTTTAAAATACTAAAGTACCCTTCAAGACTCTAAAGTTAAAAATGTTTAAATAAAAATAAAATAATTATTTAAACAAGAATGTAATGAAAATAAAATAAAATAAATTATCTGCAACTCTTTCATTGATTCGAAAAACAATCCATATCTTTTCAATTTTTCATTGATACAAAACCCAAAAAATTATAGAAAAAATTATACAGGTATCTATAATTTTTTTTTTATCAATATTGAACCCAAAAAATGACTCATTTTCAAGAACTTAAACCAGACAATGATGGAGTCATGGAGATGCCTTCAGTATATAAGCATTAGAGACCTATTTTTGAGAGAATAACATTGACTCCGAGCCAAACCAGAAAACATGTCATCCACGAAGCTGCCCTAGATCTCCCCCGATCTTTGTCTAGTGTTCTCCATCTGAGATATGAGATTTCTAATTCTTGAGGCATTGGCCGATTCTGGATTTGCCAACCTTTGATTTTTATTAAGGGGTCAGATTGTTGGTAGTAAGTGTTTCCAAGTTCGGTAATGATTTTCGAATCAATGAGAGAGTTGCAGATAATTTATTTTATTTTATTTTCATTACATTCTTGTTTAAATAATTATTTTATTTTTATTTAAACATTTTTAACTTTAGAGTTTAGAGGGCTACTTTAGTCTTTTAAAAGTAAACCATAGTCAAAGTAACGGTATAAATAACCGAGGTTAACGATAAGGGATGTCTTTGGTTGTTTCTTAAAAGTTAGGGACTCAAATGGTACTCCATAAAAACGTTAGGGACCAATTTGGTCACTTTTGTAAAAGTCGCAAACTATTTGGAATAAAGAAAAAAGTTCAGGACCAATTTGGTAATTGCCCGACTAAAATACCATTGACTGTTAGGTTTGACTAACAGAAAGTTAATTGAGGGATGAAATTGGTACAATTTAAAAAGTTAGGGACCAATTTGGTCACTTTTGTAAAAGTCGCAAACAACTTGGAATAAAGAAAAAAGTCCAGGACCAATTTGGTAATTGCCCTAATAATAATAATAATCAAACACATTACATTGAACTATTGAAGTGCTTAACATCTACTCCCGAAGTATCGAAGAGAACAAACACTAAGACCATCTCCAATGCGTATGCCAATACCAATGTCAAATTTGGCACAAAATATAATGAAATATTATATTTGACACATCATTTTAGCAAAATTCTATTTGATATACTATTTTTTATTTTTTTATTATTTAAAATTATAAAAGTCAACAAATACAACCAATGAATATTTTGTTAAAATTGTTTCAATCTCAATTTTTCCTACCAAAATTGTTAAATTTTTATTATTTAAAATTAAAAAGTCAACAAATACGGTTGCATTTATTGCTGTGCACACTTTGCCAAATTTGGCATATAAATTTGGCATATAGCACACTTTGCCAAATTTGGCACGGTTTATAGCATATATCAAAAGGTACAGATATTGACACCCATAAATATGATAAGTACACATATTTATAAGCACACACATGTCTAAAATTTAAAATTAAATCATTACTATAGACACCTATTTTAATGCCAAAAATACCCTTATTTAAATTAATGTGTTCATTTTAAAAGATTTTATTTATAAACACTTTTAAGTTATTAATACACCCAATTTCACAAATGATAAATTCTTAAGTTCTTTTGATATAAAAACAAAAATAATCTTTTGATATAATACAAGGCTTGATGTTGTAAATGCTTGAGAACTCATTAAGCAAAAATAAATAAATAAATAAATCCTAGGGTTGATTTGAAGTAATTCGATGGTAATGAAACTGCAGCAGTTTGTGCATGAGGTGAGGTGCTCTGCAAATGTTTTATAAAAGAAAAGAAAATTCCCAGTAAAATACATTCTGATTCATATGTATTCTGCAGCTAAAAATTGTATAACTTTTCTTCTAGAAAAAACAAGAAGTTTAAATCATTGAAAAAAAAAAAAAAAAAAAAACAGTAAAGATAACAAAACAAAAATGTTGTAAATGCTCTTGATATATATTAGAAACACAGTCGTAGACTCGTAGGTCCCAAATCAACCCTAAGTTTCCTTCAAATTGTCCAGTTTCAGTTGCTTTACAATATATATATATATATATTTGATCATCTCTTACGTATTATATTATTCAACAAGAAAAGCTCGAGATATGACCTAGTGTTAATTATTTCTAAATTATGGTTTATCAAAAGTTTTTTATTTTTTATTTTTTATTTTTTATTTTTTTAAAGAGATATAGTTTAAGATATGGGTGTACATATTATTTGGATTATTTTTAATTAAACTAATTTATCCTTATTAGTAAATTTCTATTGGGATATTTTTGTAATTAAAATTTTTATTAAAATATGGGTGTGCTTATCATATTTATGGATGTCAATATCGATACCCTATGTCAAATTTGATACAGCTTCTAGCATTGCATTGGAGCATGCTTTTTTAACTTTGTGCTAAATTATAGTATTGACACAATGATTTAGCATTGCATTGGAGATGCTATAATCCAATAGGATCCATTGAATTTGATCCAATTCATCGGATTCGATTAGATCCTAAACTCTGAAATCTATTGGATCGAATCGGATTTTGGATTTTCATATGAAAATCTGTCAATTTGTCCGTCAAAATATAAATCATAATTTATATTGGGCCAATTTATTTTGTCTTAAATAAATAAACATTAAGCAAATTTTTGGTGCTATTGTATTTTGTTATAACAAACAATTATATTTTTATTTCAAAATCTTGATATTTTATTTATGTTTGTGTTTGAAACTTATTTTTAATGTTTATAAATTATGTATTGTTTTTATGTTAGCGGTTTGTAATTTTATTTGAATTAACTTATGAATTAATAATTTGATTTTGTTTATTGAATAATAAATTATTGAAATTATTTTTTAATAAAGTATTTTTTTTATTTATATATTATTAAAGAAACAAAATACAAAAATATTTTTAAATTATAGATTTATATTATTTTAAAATAAATTAAAATATTTTTCAATTTTATAATTTGTTTATTTAATAAAATAATTTTTTTTTTTTTGAAAAATATAGGTGAGATTAGGGTGGACCCAACGAGTTTAGATTCTTAAATCCCATTGGGAGGAATTATGATTGAAATAATCTCAATTCTTAGTAATTGGATGAAAATTAAATAACAAATTTTTTTTTTTTTTTTAATATTACAATAATTATGGGTTTGGAGTGGGAGAGAGAATAGAAACCACAACCTCTTGACGTGGGTGCGAAGAGCATACTACTGATCCAACCTCATATAATAAATAATTTAAATAACTTTTTCAATGAAACAAATATTTTAATCTATATATTATTAAATTAACATAATATATGGATTAAACTATTTTCAAATCTTTGATTTTTGTTGGGATCTTAATTTATAATCCAATATTTAGTAACTACTATTATGAAAATAGAAATCAAATTTATAATAACATGACCAATAAATATAAAAAGATATTATCACAAAAATATTTAAATTCAATTGTATATTATTTCTTTTTAAAAAATTGTATATTGTTTAATGCGAATTAAAATAATAATAAAATTAGGCAAATATGTTGAACTGCACCATAAATATAAAATTACAAATATTATTGATTCGAATTAATTACTAAATAAAATTAGGCAAATCTGATAATGTATTTTAAATTCCTAGTGCATTCGCAAAGTTACAAGAATACTCCCTTAATAATTTATTATTATTATTTTGATGTTTTACTTTGTAATTATTATCGTAAAACAAATTACTCATTGGGTAATAAATGTTTTTTGATTTAAAAGTTAAATATCTCATGTTTTTAAAAAAATTAAATTAAATTAAATATGTGGAGCCCACTTAAGGGGGGCTGAAGCCATCCCTTAATTAATGGAGTAAGCTCCACTAAAACACATTTAATGGAGCCTTTGAGAGACCTGTTGGAGCTGAAAAAATACCGCTTCTCCCTTAATTAAGTTAAGGGGTGTCTCAGATGGAGACTGTTGGAGATACTCTAAGTACATGAATTGCCATTAACAATAATGTTATATATAAAAAAATCAATTTGAATAATATTAATATTAATTAATAATAACTCTTAATAAAATTAGAGAGATCGGTTCATGTATTTTGATGATTAATTCAATGGATTCAAGTTTAAATACCTAAGGAATATATTTAATTAATTGATTGGTTCAGTTCATCAATGGAAATTGTCGTTTTACTAATAAAAAAAAATAAAAAAAATTAAAGACAATCAACTCTTATGGGAAATGAAATATGAAAAATGAACTTAGTTCAATGTATGAGAGAGACAATTAAACTCAAGCTTATTTTCATAACCACAGTTGATTCACTAGTATTTGGATTTTTTTTTTTAAAAAAAAATTACTTGTATTTTAATATTAATATCCATTTACTATAATTCGCGCCCCTTTTCAACAGTGACGTTGCAAAAAAAAAAAAATAGTCTTAGACTTTGTTAAAATTTATTATTTTTTCAGAAATAATAAATTGTATTCTAAATTTTAAACCTAAAATATGCTATAAATTAAATTACTAGAGGTTATCAATAATTAGATAAATATTGATCAACCATTTTTAACAAAGTGATTGGACACTTTCCAATAATCTATATAATAAGTGTTGAAGTCTCATATTTCAATCATATCAGTGTGAGACTAGATGAGATTAGTCCGGTGGTAAAATCACTTACACTTGCACATAAGGTTACGAGTTCGAGTCCTCCCCCTCTCCAGGGAAACCTCCAAATTATGTAATATTGTAATGCTTCTAAAAAAAATAAATCATATCAATGTGAGAATGCCCCTTCTCATACGGTGGAAATTACCTTTTTGGACCGCGTTTGTTATTATGATAAAACAAAGGATCAAGATCCTTTACTGTGCTAATCATTCATTCATTCGCTCTGCACTGTCAAAAAAAAATCATCTGCTGCACTGATCTTTTTCCGAATATAAAACCATTGAGAATAAAACTTATATTTAAAAATAATGAAATTGAAAAAAAAAAAAAATTATGGTTATCGATTATTCATATCAGATTTATACAAGGATCGGTTCATCGGAGAACCCAAATTCTAAAATAAAACATTAAAAACATGGAGATTGGAGAGTGGTCATTATTGGAGTTGACAATATGTAACAAAAAGATTCAAATCTGACCATCCACGTGTAATCTTTCTTTCACAGTCTTCGTCTTCCACAACCCATTTCGTCCCTTAGTACTTCACAGGAAAAAAAAAAAAAAAAAAAAAAAATCTTGCACAAAGTTTTCTCAATCAAATTTTTTTTCCCTTCTTTTGAATCCACCAATGCACCAGGTTAGAATTTTCTATTAATCTTGTTGGTTGCCTTTGACTATGAGTAGTAGTATTACATGTTCATGTGTTTTTTTTTTCCTTTCAATTTACAGTCCATTCATGTTTCTTGTATCTTTAAAATCCAAAAACTAAGACACTAATTTTGCTTTCATTTGTTTAAGTTATGTACCTCTGTTTCTGGAAAAATTCGAAATTTATGTTCATTACAATCCAAAAATTGATATTCTACTATTTCAAGTTTTGGTAAATTTAGAAATTTCTTGCCTATGATTGATTTCCAACTCTGCACATTCATTGAATGAATTGTAATCAAACTAGTTCTTGGTAGGTAAAATCCAGTTATAAATGGTGGTCATTTATTCATATCCATAGTAGATTATCATTATAGTCTACAAATTATTATTTTCATTTCTCTAACTCATTTTTGTTTTTCCTCCAAGAGCAGACTGATACTGTATAAAAAATGTCATTATCTACCCTATTTTTGAGTTGGAGAGGAGTTAAAAGTTTGATTCTATGGAGGTAATGTTATACTTTTTCTATTTATATTTAAAGCATATTATATAATCTTGTTATACATGTATAGAAGAATTATCGGTTATGGGATTCCGCTCGTTTTTTTCGTGCTGAATGCTGATACTTGAAACCTACTCTGCATGTACATATACATATCTTTTTCTTAGTATTGTTGTTTTCTGGGAAATGTTGCAACAGAGGCATGATTTTGCTGGCAATTCCTTGTATGATAATTTTGATTGTATCAATTGGACCTCCGGTAAGGAAGAACTTGATGGATTCGGAGCAGCCTCGTCGGATTTTGGTAGATACAGATGTTGATACAGATGATGTTTTTGCTCTCTTTTATTTGTTGAAGCAAAACAAGTCTGAATTCGACTTGCAGGTTTCTTTTTAACTTACCCTCCTAATTAATACTCTCATTTATATAATTTTATCAGGGGCGAACTATCTTGACTTGAATTTTTTTTTCTTTAAGTGGAGTCTTTGATTAAAAAAATTGAATTGTGTATAAGAAATTCTTTAAATGACAAAAATGGTAACAAATTTGCCCATAGAGAAATTATAATGTAAAGTAAATATAAAGAAACACTAGCTCAATTTAATTTTGTTAGTGATTGATTTGTGTTACACTGATTTATGAATATTTATACCTATTTGGAGTTTATCCCCGATCTTATTTAAATTCGGTAGAAAAAATAAATCCTCAACAAAAGAAAGAGCTATAATGATAATAAGAGTACATTGGAATATCTGACTAAGTGACTATATATATATATATTAGCTTGAATGCTTGATTGATGGGCACTTTGTAAAATAGAAAAATAGTATAGTGATGCTGACATCTAAGTTAAAATTACGCAGATTTCACATTAGATCACAAAGTTAACATATAACTATGTAAATTAATGTGCAATTTATGAGCTAAATGTAAACTAAGGTGTAGTTTAACGTGAATTTTGTGAACTTTACCACGACCTTATTGTAGGCAATAACTATAAGTGCAAATGGGTGGAGTGATGGAGGTCATGCAATCAATCACATATATGACATTCTTTTCATGATGGATAAAGATCACATTCCTGTTGGTGTTGGGGGTGAGGGTGGTATTCTCCCAAATGGTACCATTCTTCCAAATGTTGGTGGATTTCTGCCTATAATTGACCAGGTTTGCACCACCAAAAGCACTTTTAAATAATCAAAAGTAGTTTCATATTCTTTTCAGGATTGAAAAAGTACTTTTAAGAAACATTTTTTGTAATATTTGATTCAGGGCATGTCAACTGCTGGTGGGTGTAGATATAGACAAGCGATTTGGGTGGGACCGGACGGCCGTCAAGACATTAATTCAAACTTTGGCCTCAGAAAAGCCTTCCTTCCTCAGGTAATTTACCTCTTGCTTGTTATGTGGACATTCACGATCCCGCATGTAACTAATCAAGACTATGACACTTGTGTCATAATTACTCACTATTAGAGTGCTTTATATCATTGTTTGAACCCTTACCTGACAGCTTAAGCTTTTAGGTTTAGCAGTAACTGACATGGAGTCCAGGGTTCGAATCCCCCCACTTGCATCTGTTTCTGTATATATTCTGCATTCTGCATCTGTATTTGGACGGCTTTAAATGTCTAAACATGGTACAGGGTGGCAGGAAGTACACTCCTCTTGAGCAGCCAACAGCTCAACAAGTGATGATAAATGCAATATCTGCAGGACCTACCACTGTGTTTCTAATAGGATCCCACACAAACTTTGCTCTATTTCTTATGAGCAATCCTCATTTGAAGAAAAATGTTGAGCATATTTATGTCATGGGAGGTGCTATTAGATCAAACTGCTTGAATGGGACTAACTCTACTCGGTCAGAGTCTGAGCAATGCAGTAGCATTGGCAATTTGGTTCCAAAAGACAGCAACCCATATGCAGAGTTCAACATATTTTCAGATCCTTTCGCTGCATACACGGTAGTGTGCAGACTTTTTCTGACCATTTTGAGCACACACAGGCACACATTCTCACTAGTTAAGGCTTTCAAATGGTGTTAGGATCAGAATCTTCCCAGAGCAATTCGTGATTTCTGAGTAATTGCAGCATTGTAACATTAATAATGTTTGTGTCGAAGCAGGTGTTACATTCTGGAATTCCAGTCACACTCATACCTCTGGATGCAACAAGGACTATCCCTGTGAGTAAGGAGTTCTTCATAGAACTCGAAAAGAGGCAGAATACGTATGAGGCACAGTATTGCTACCAATCCTTGAAAATTATTCGCGATAATTGGCCGACTGATCGATTTCATGAGGTAAATCTCCTTAAAAATACATGGTCATTTATTATTTTCTTACACGTTAACTTCAGCTTTTATCTGATGCTGAAGTATCTTGATTTTGTAGGATTACAACATGTGGGACTATTTTATGGTCGGTACAGCACTATCAATAATGCGTAATTCACAAAGTTACAATGGCGAAAATGAATTTTCTGAGATGGAATACGTGAACATCACAGTAGTTACATCAAATGAGCCATATGGAATATCAGATGGCTCAAATCCACTTATTGATGGTCTGGCAGTCCCAAAATTTGACGTACAGAAGAATGGAGTGCATGCTGGTCACGTTCAAATGGGAATGCGAGATCCATTTTGCTCTAGGATCGGGAAAGGGAAGTGTCAGGTATTCTGCTTCATGTCTGATAACAAGGATCACATTTTTTTTTTTTACACAGTTACATCTATTTGATAGTCAAATTATTTGTTCATACTTTTAGCACATCCTTTTTGCAAGATATGCGGTCAGTCACTGAGAATTGGACTCAACTCTAACAGGATGGTTACATGAAGGAGGTTACTGGTCCAGAAGCAGTTCGCGTTCTTGTTGCTACAAAGGCTAAACCGAGTCATGACAGTGGGAGCTTACTTGAAAAAGAATTTTACGAAAGCTTTCTGGATGTAAGCTGATTTACAAATTTTCTCTATAATGCTACCGAGGCTATTGGTTCAATACTTCGTATATGCATATAATCGCAGAAATGTGCAGTAACTTTATAGCATGAAGAGTTGTTGCTAGACAGCAAAAACTAAGTACTGCTGAGTTTAATGTTATTACATTGTATTAGTGATAAGACACTAACTAGACATGAGTGACATTTGAAAAATACCCCTTTACACTGCCTTGCAATCACAAAAAAATCGTATAAATTTGTTATTTGTATGAACTGAATGCAGGTTCTAAGCAGCCCGAAGCAGACCGGGAGGTTTAATATCAGTACACAATTTCCTTACTACAAGGAAGTTGTTTACAAACCAGACTTCGGAAAGAAAATAATGGGAAAACCGGTTGTCTATGACATGGATATGAGTTCAGGGGACTTTCTAGCTCTTCTGTATCTTCTAAAGTTACCTGTGGAACTTATTAACCTCAAGGTTTCATAAACAGAAACTTCTTTTTTATAACTTTGCCGGTTCATTGGTACTTAAAATGTTCCAGCTAAATTTTTTGCATGTTCAACCAGGGAATACTAGTTAGTTCGACTGGCTGGGCAACCTCTGCTACAGTAGATGTAGTATATGATTTATTACATATGATGGGCCGCGATGACATTCCAGTTGTTCTTGGAGATGTATTTGCAGTTGGTCAAGTTCATCCAACTTTCCCTGCTATTGGAGACTGCAAGTATGCCAAGGCTATTCCTCAAGGCAGTGGCGGTCTTTTGGACTCTGATACGCTTTATGGGCTTGCTCGCGATTTGCCTCGTAGCCCCAGAAGGTAGCCTTAAGTACTCTCTCTGATGTCAATTTGTTGAATTTTGCAGCTGGGATAATTTAGACACAAGCAAAGATTTTAGTGTCAATGGTGCATTCTCTGTAACATGTACCAAGTGATTGAATTTCAATTTCTATTTCAGATACACAGCAGAAAACAGTGTAAAATCTGGAGCTCCTCGAGACACGGATCACCCTGAACTTAGGCAGCCATCAGAAGTAGATGTTTGGAAGTCCATAGTAGAATCACTGGATCCGGGATCTAAGATTACTATATTGACTAACGGTCCATTAACAAATTTAGCAAAGATTATTCATTCCGAGAACTCAACCTCGGTGATTCAGGTAACTATTCTCATAATATGCAAGTTGTGATACCTAAATCTGATACCCCAAGTAGTATGCTGATAAAATTTTTGTTGCAGGAGGTATATATTGTTGGAGGAAACATAGATAATGACACTAACAAGGGGAATGTCTTTACCGTTCCTTCGAATGAACATGCGGAATTTAATATTTTTCTTGATCCTTTAGCTGCAAAGACAGTTTTCGAATCGAAACTGAACATAACACTCATTCCACTGCAATTGCAAAAAAGAGTCAGTTCTTTCTGTGCAATCCTTAACAAGCTGGGGACCAAGAGTGGAACTCCTGAGTCTGCGTTTTCTGAGCGCCTGCTTTCAAGGTTATGGCAATTACAACTGAGATATAGTAGCTATCATCACGTGGTAATAACATTACTTTCATTTGAAAATCTGTCCTTTGATACTAATTTTACTATCTAAACCAAGGTTACTCAACGTGTTTTATTACTTTACAGGATATATTTTTGGGAGAAATCCTCGGGGCAGTGATTTTGGGTGGCCATTCACATTTGAATCTAACGTACAATTTCAAGCCTCTCAAGATCGTTGCAGATGGAGATATATCAAACGTTGGACAGATTATCATCGACGAAGAACAAGGAAAACCAGTAAAAGTTATGGAAAGTGTAAATGTGGCAGCATAATATGATCATTTTGCAGAAGTGTTAAGAGATCAAAACCAGTCAGCTGTTATAGGAAGCTTCCAAGAGCAGGAAGAGATATGGAATACACCACCAAAACAGAACATATAGTATTCATCACTCATCAGACATCAGATCATAAAGTCATGAGTCATTATACACAACCCAAAACTAAGGGATGTATTCAATATATAGTTTATTATACTTTGATTGGAATTTTTTGCAAATCTAACCAGTTTTAGACAATATTACCCTTACTAATTTTTAAAATTACAAATTCTAAAAGTCTGGGTGGCTCTGCCACCCACAAAATGTCTTCTTACACCAATTTTTCTTCCCACAACCATGTTAAAAAACTAAAATTATTAGTTTTACTCTCTATACCCTTTAAAATACCAAAACTATCTGTTAACACCATAAATTGGAAGAAATCTCCCGGACAGAGTTTCTTTAGAGGATTTTCTAGGATAGTTTTAGTTGAGATTCGTTTCTCTAGGAGAGAAAACGAATGTGATGGAAAGCCTTCAAAGGTTGAGCAGGGTTTCAAGGATAAAAAAGAGGGTCGAAAATAGAGATGCACATTTGGGGAATGAGGATGGATATAGGTCACCCTATTCGGGGAAAATGGGGATGGGGAATTTTACGGGGACCTATATTCATCCCTATCCCCAATTCCCCATTTTCCTCGTTTCTCCCCAGTTCCCTGTTTCCCCTATTTCCCCATTTGACTAAAAATTACAAATAAAGTTAAAAAAATAATCATTCCATTACAAATACAAAATAAAATTCATTAGTGCATTTTATATAAAATGTGTATATATATTTAGAGAGTTAGAGTTTTCAAAGAATAATAAAAAAAATATATATATATTATAATTATATTTATATATGTTTGGGGGAAATGGGGATGGGGGACCTCCCCCTCATCCCTCATCCCTCATCCCTCATCCCCATCCCCATCCCCATCCCCATTTCAATTTGGGGATGATTTTCATCCCCATCCCCCCTCCCATTTCCCCATTTCCCAAAAAAAATCCCCAAATAGGGATGGGGACGCGGGGAAGAATGTGCATCTCTAGTTGGAAAACAATGCCGGAGATGGGTCGACGGTTGTTCCCAATGGTTGAAGATGAAAGTCATAAAATGAAAGAAAAATAACAAAGTAAAATGCTTTGTAGCAAAATGTAGGAGAAAAGCTTGAGAGGATTTTTATTGGAACTCAAGGCCCATTTATCGTACAATTTAGACCAAGTGGGCGGACAAGTGTCCCTCTCCCATTGGGTGACATTATTTTCATCCTTTATAATATTCAAAATTTGCTTTGTCTGATGGGAGTAGGAATGGCAATGGATTGGGTTCGGGCGGGTTTGGGAAAAACCAAACCCAAACCCAAACTTGGGAAAGAAAATAACATCTAAACCCATCCACGAACCCACGAAATGTAGTGGGTTCGGGTTCGGGTTCGGGTTTCACCTATGGATTTAAGCAACATCCAGACCCACCCACGAACCCGCGAATTTCAAAGGATTTGTGGATGGGTGTGGCACCCACGGACCCGCGAACTTAAAAGTATAAATAGCTTAAAAAAAAACTAGAACCAAAAATAAAAAAAAAAATGTAGTTCAAGTTCTAAAATTCTAACATAAGTATATAATCCGTAAATTCAAGTTCTGGATTCTAACACAACATAAGTCTATAATCCATAAGTTCAAAATATTAAAATTACACACAAACACAAATAAATAATAACACAATATTAAAATTACACACACACACACAATAACGGGTTCGCAGGTAATGATATGATTTTTTTTTCCAAATCCATACCTGAACCCGAACCCGTGACGGGTACAATTTTCAAACCCAAACCTACCCATAGGTACGATTATCCCAACCTAAACCCTCTTTAAGCAGGTTGGGTTCAGACAGATCCCACAGATTTAGGTTTAATTACCATCCCTAGATGGGAGAGAAAAAAAATTCAGTTTTGGTGCTCCTTTTGGTTCTTTTTTGGGACGTGGCAAAATCCCTTGGTCTAATGCTGACATGGGCTGCCAAGATTAGATACTGGATATTGGCCCATGTGATCATGGTTGAGCTGGCTTACAAAAGGTTTCTTCCCATTCTATTTTATAGAAAGCTTGGGTGGTCCCACTCCTTTGGTTTTAGGAGAAAAACTTCAATGGGACGGTCTCAATGATGTGGATATGAGACCGTTCAATCAGAGCACGCCACATATACATTGGAAGAATATGTGGCACACTTGTTGTACACTTGTGGCGTGCTCTGATTGGACGGTCCCATATCCACGTCAGTGGGACCGTCCCACTAAAGTTTTTCTCTTGGTTTTAGATATTTTGACTCATACAATTCTTGTTGAGAAAGAAAAAAGAATCTCATCTCAAAATAACCTTTTTCGTCATTATCCTTTCATATGCTAACGTGGCCTCCCCCTTTCTAGATCTTTCTTCTATTCTTTGTCTTTATTCACTCTTCTTTGATTATTAAAATGGCGAAATCTTTTCATTGTTTTCTTTTAACATCGGGCTCTTCGGGAGGGCCTACTTTGGCTTATAGCTTAATTTATGTCATTGACACCATCCTTTAAGCATTTTTCTCTAATTTTAAATATATATTTTTTCTCATTAGGTGACTCTATTGCCATCCAAGAAAGTTCTATCCCTACCCATCTTTTAATGAAATTTTTTATTACTAAAATATCTATTTATTAAATTACTTAAAAATACATAACAACACAAATTACTTATCCAAATAAAAAACACATACTCTATCACAATTCACAAACCCTATTATCATATTTAAAATCAAAATTATTGTCATCTTAGTGAAATATAATTTGACAGTAGTTGAACTACGAACAAATCAGTCAATAATAATTATTAGTAAAGATTTTGAATACATAAAGATTTTTTTTCTTATTTTTTAATATTGCTTTGGGTTTTATTTATATATATATATAAGAGCATCTCTAATAGACTCCCTTAATGACATCTCTTAGCTTAATTAAGGGAGTATGTGTATTTTTGTAACTCCAACAACTCCCTAAATGACTCCCTTAATTATGTTCAAGTGGAGTTCACTCCCTTAATTAATGGGTGTTTTTAGACCCCCTTAAAGTGGGCTCCACCTATTTAAGATTATTTTATTTCTTAAAAACTCCACCTAACATTTATTACACAACATCTAACATTTAAATAATAATAATAAATTATTAAAGGGACCATTTAAGGGAGTATTGTTGGAGTACATACTCCCTTAATGACCCCTTACATCAACATCCACCCTTATTTAAGGGAGTCTCTAAGGTAGACTGTTGGAGATGCTCTAAGTTTGGCAATGATTCAAAAGTCATTGTTGTAAAAGGAATCAAAAGTCAAAACCTTATATAAAAGAGACAGACACTAACGGTGGACGTCGCCAGTCAACATTCAACACTGGCTGGGGAGCCAGAAGTTATCACCTACTGTTTTTTAGATTTTAGTGTATACAGTTACAGTACTTATCACCTACGGTTTCCCGTTCAATTGCTTTGACCCAGTCTACATACACTTATCAGTACTTATCCATAATCTATGGCTCATATGCAATGCAATGCAATAATATTATAATGCATCATACTTCATTTCCATTTTAAATAATAAATAAGATTAAAAGTTTATGATACGAGGACATACATTAGAATTGGCTAGTAGTAAATTTTTAATAAAATATCAGCCAGTAAAATCTATACATTAAAAAATTTATTCGAAGAAAGAAAAATATAAACATTAAAAAATTTATTCCAAGAAAGAAAGAAAGAAGTGATGACTATTAATCTATTACTAAGGTGACACTCGTGCTCGTGGCTGCTCCTGCTCCTGCTCCTGCTCACTAGAGTCGCTTTTTGTGAGCCATGTCCAAATAATCGAGAACTTGGAAATTATAAAATCCATAACCATCTTCCGATCAAGCCTAAGAGTATTATTGAAGATCGAACGAATCTGTTGATAGGTGACAACAAGGGGCACCAACGACCACAGAATGAAAATGATAAATCCAATCGAGTCTGGGAGAAATATGGAGATGAGTGAGACTGTTGCAAGAGATCCGGAGATAAATGCCAGCTTAGCATTAGATAGGCAATAGATGATTATGGCAACCACCGAAACCCACATTTGTGCTGCGTTTGTTTTGAAGAGAGACTCTTTACTGCCCATTAATGGGAGGATGGCAATGAACATCATGATTAGATCTTTAAAGGATTTCGCCACCCTGCACATTCATCACAAAGGATTAGAATTTATTTACTATACTTTATAAGCAGTCATTTAGAAAATAATTATAAAAAAAAAAAAGCATAATTATGGAACAACTCTATTTAAGTGATGAGACATATATAACATCATTTTATATGTGATAAAAATATCAATAAATATTGAAAAAAATAATACTTCGAAAAAAAGAATGTCCATATAAAATACCAAAAACAAACCCATTAAATATTGCGTCCTTTTTTTTTTTGAAAAAAAAATCATAATAGGGAATAAAAGACCTACATGATACTGTTGAGTGACATGCTGCCGTTACGTCATCAGTCATCACCATATGTCATTCAATTATTATTTTTTATTTTTTTAGCAGGGTCATAAAAATGAAAATACAGATTAAAAATACCTATTAAAACATAAGACTTGATTCATCTAACAAAAATCAACCCATCAAAATACCCAAATCAGAAAAACAAAAAAAAAAAAACAAAAAATTATTTTGAAGAGGATTGAAGGAGAAAAAAAAATCTGGAATCTTTGCCTGATTTCTTAAATGGAATTGAGAGAAATATGACTGGACTGGTTGTTTGAGCAGTTGAGCTTTTGTGGAGAAAAATAATCAAGAGTTGTGAAACGCTGAGAAGGAGAGAGTGAGGAGAGAGAAAAAAAGTGAAGAAAGTGAAGAGGGATAGAATAAGAATCTTTACTCTTTTTTTTTTTTTTTTTTCCATTGAAGTATAAGAGTCTTGACTATTTTTGGAAAGTGGGACCTGTTTATTATTATTTATTTATTTAAAATAAAAATAAATATTTTTGCATGCAACCAAAAATTGGCGTCTGGACTTTGATATATACCGGTTGCCAATACCATACATATATATAAAAGAAATATCCCTTTTTAACCAAAAAATTAAGGATATTATTGTTTTTAGTCACAATTAGTAACATTAAACATTACCATATATATATATATATGCATTTTTTTTTAATAACATTAAAACGGAACCCTAAAAAAATTAAAGTCAACAAGTGGAAGAATTCATTTTCGAAATATGGTTTTTAAAAAAAAAAAAAATTACCAAAAACAATATGAGAGATGTCTATATAAAATCATTTGTTTAACAACAAAATCTAATGTAATTTTCAAATAGTAGTAAAATCCAAAACCCATTGTATTCAATACAGTGATTACTTAACAAACCTATTGTCTTCAAGTCTGTTTTGGAAAAGAAAAAGAAAACAGAGAGGAGAGTCAACAAAAAAAAAAAACATGACACAGTTGAGTGACATATGCTGCTAATACATCATCACCATGTGTCATTCAATTATTATTTTTATTTATTTTTAGCAGGATCTTTAAAAAGAAAGAAAATACCTATCAAATAATGAGTGGTCCGGACGTCTGTCGTCTCCCCCCAGGTTAGCAATCGTTTCTCTTTCCATATCAAAATATCTCTCTCTCTGTAGACATGGAAACCGATTGGACTGAATATCTTATTAAAGAAAAAACATCAACTGAACTGAGATGTAAAAAAAGATTTATGTTTTTAAAATCAAAACTAAGTAGATAAAAAAAGATGAATTTATAGCTAGTCAAATCTTGTTTCCTTTAAAACCAAACAACAAAAAGAGAAAAAAGAATTATGATCTTTGTTTCTTGTTCCTTCAAGGTTTTTTTTTTTGGGACCAACACATACTAGAGAAGAAATGCTAAGTAATAACCCAGATCTTTTCACAAAAAGAGATATTTGAGCTTACCAGCACGGGTGACTCGGGGATTCGGACCAAAACTGCAGGAGAGATGAAGAGAGAGCCAACTGTGCGCAGTGGACTGTTGTCGTACGTAGAGCCTCTAATTCTTTCGCAGATATTCAAGCCAAGAAACGCTCCGCGTCTGTTGGAGTGATGTCTGAGTTTGTCTCGTTGCTCTGGTGTGTGTTTTCTGGGTGTTGGAGGATCTGTTCTTGGTTTCTGGGTTTTGTTTCGTTTTGTTTGGTTCCAGTGGTGTTTCGTTTTCGTTTTGTGTAAGTTTGGATGTAATAAATAAAGAAAACCTGGGATTTTGTAAGTTTAGTTTTGATCTGAAATATATAAAGAATTTTGATCTGAAATATATAAAGAAAATCTGGGATTTTGTAAGTTTTGATCTGAAATATATAAAGATTGTCTTTTTATCTAAAATCTTATGAGAACTTAATTTATTAGACATATGAATAAGTCTTATAAATTAAGATACTATGATAGGTTTGTTTTTATCATTTTGGAAGACTTATTATAAATATAAAATTGATTATGTTGCGTTAGGGTTTTTTTAAAATTGAAAATTTTTGGAAAATTGAATTTTAGGATTTTATTATGTGTGGATAAAATTATAAATGAATAAATTGTTATAGGAAATTTGTGGAAATTTATTAAAAAACTCTACCGTATCACTTTTTGAATAAGATAAAAGTCAAAAAATTTAACTTTTTCTAAAAGACATATATATCTTAAATAAGATATAAGTTAGAAAAATAAACAAACTAATTTATGAGAGGCAATAAATCTTATAGCCAAAAAAAAATAAACAACCCAAAGTTTTTATAGGGTTTAAAGAATTGAGTTTGGTGGGTTGAGAATAGAGTTTGGTGGTTGTGTCAAAGGAGGACAATGTAAATATTTGGAAGGTTATAAAGTGGACCCATTACTGTTTTTGTTAATATTTAAAACCCTAAAAATGCCAATGAGAGCATCATCCATGCATATATTCTGCCTTTGACTATATATATAAATGATAATGTTGTTTAATAATTGAAGATACAAAATTAATGAGGAAAATATTTAAAATGTTATCAACAAGAGAGGGAGAGGGTAGATAGGGTTTAGTGTGTGGGTGAAGAGTTCAACCAATTTTTCAGAGATTCTACGTCTTTTGTTGTTTTGGTTTCAAAATTCTACGTCTTGATAGGATAAATGGTCCACAAATCTTTGTCTCATATACGTCACGAATCACGTACAGATGCTTCCCACTATCACAGCGATCGATCGTTGTCCAACTTACCCATCTCTCTTCAATCAAAATTAGACTTTATGGCTGACATTATCGGGATATCATTGAATTTAATATCTTAATTATTTAATAGTTCACACTTTAATTGACTGACACCATTACTTTAAGGGAGCCGATATTAACACTCATAGAACTTATTAGTACACCCATATTTTATTAAAAAATTTAATTAAAAAAATATCACAATAGAAATTTACCAATAACGACAAGTTACTTTAATTAAAAATAAACCAAATACTATATACACTCATTAATTACACTAATATTTTCAACTATTTTTCTTTATTAAAAAAAAAACTTACCTTTCACAAAAAAAAAAAACTTATGATAAACCTTAATTAAACTCTAATTTTATTTTAAGTATCAAAATTTCTCATCATCTCATGATTGTCGTATTGTTTTTGTCTTTCTTTTATATATAGTTATAAACTCTATCAATAAACAACTTTTTTTTTTTCTTTTTAACTATAGTTTCTTTTTTTTTTTTTTTAATTTTTTTAAGATAGCCATAGATGTCAATAAGATTTTTTTTTTTTTTTTTTTTGAAGATACCTGTATAAATAAGAGAATTCCAAATTGAAAATCTTTTGACCTCATATACATATTCCTTTTTATAAGACTTCTACATTCTAGATATTTCCAAAAGTAAATTGGACCATCATTAAAAAAGGATTTGATTCCAAAAATAATATGATTTTTTTTTAATAAATTGGGTGTGGTAATAATTTAAGAGTGTGTATAAATAATATGTATTAAAATGAATATATTTATTTCAATGAAGGTACTGTTGGCATTAGGATGGGTGTTTATAGCAATATTTAATTTTTAAATTTTAGATATGGGTGTACTTATAAAAATGGGTGTACTAATAAGTTTTATGGGTGTCAATAACCATACTCTTACTTTAATGAGCTAATGCAATTAATTTGTATTCTTAAAATTATAAAATTATATTTTATATTCTTAATGAGCTAATCCATATCTATGATTGTTGAAATGATAACAACAACAGACCAGCCAATGGGCTCTTGCCACAGTGGCTGGACTCTCCTTGTGAGAAATCCACCACTATGGTTCAACCCATGGCATGCCATTTGTGTATATATATATTCTTTGTCCACCTTGGCTTTACTCCTAAGTGTGGTGTTGTCTCACCAATGTGTGAGTGTTATCTCCCCGTTCGTGGGAGCTGTGATCTAGGCTGTGCTTGTAGAGCCTAATCTCACCGGTCCTGGTAGTTGTTTTAATATTCAAAAAAAAAAAAAAAAAACAAGCCCACATGCCTTAAATAATTATTGACATAATTAGAGCAACACATGTTCACTTGAAAACGAACCTATAATAATAAATAATAAGATTTATTACATATTTTATATTTAATATGTTTAATTTTTTTCTTTTTTTTTTTAGTATGAATGTCTTTTGAAAACGAGTCTAAGTTAAACTATGTTAAATATATTGGGTGTGTTGAGATGTTTTTCAAAAGTAATAAAAGGTAATTTTTGAATGAATGGAGTATTTTATAAATATTAGAAATTTACTTATAAAAATGGTGCGGTTAGAGCATCTCTAATGGTATAAACAAATTTGGATCCTCAAAAGTTGTCACCTCAGCATTTGAGATTGTTTTCAGAGATTGCTAAAATTGATGATTGTGTAGTTCACAATTTTACATAATCATAATAAAATTTTCCTTCAATTTATCATTAGCCAAACAAGGTAAAAAAAAAAAAAAAAAAAAAACCTATAAAAGATAAAAGAAGGTATATGATATGCGTATTGATCTATTCGTAATGAAGAGACAAATTTTACCTGATTGAAATTTTTGGGGTCGAAACAATACTGAGATATATAGGTGATCAGAGAAAAAAAAAAAAACCATGGATGAGTGAGAAAGAATAAAATTACAATAGCAGTTATTTTGGGTTATGTTTGTATTTGATGATTGAGAGTCAATCTTCAAATTTGATTATTGATTAAAGCTACTGTTAAATTTTAGAGACTCTGTTGAACAGCGTTTTTTGGATAAATAATCAAAATTTGATTACTTTTATACTTTTGATGATACTTTTAGAGTTTCTCTTAGAAGAAAAATGTGAATAGAACACTGAAATACTCTTTAAAATATGAAGAGCATTTGCAAAATCAATTTACAACTTAACCGGTGGTAGTGGAGTAAAAAACATCAACTTACTACTCAAGTGGTTGGTATACTTCTTGTTCACATTCATTACAGGGTTCGAGTTTTTTTTTTTTTTTTCCATAAAATCATAAAGAATGAGGAGATATATCTCCCTTTAATAAGAGTTACTTTCTAAACCTTGTTTATATCATTTGATTTCCTCAAGTCTTGAGTCGTATCAAAATACCGCGACCTAACTTTTGTTAAGACTTAAAAGTGATACAAAAAGGAGGGACAAGTGAACAGACAGTGAAAGAATACTGTAGATACGACTGCTTCAAAACTTAAAAGGAAGTAGGCAACCCATCAATTTCTTGTTTTCCTTAAATAAATAAAAGACTTGTGAAGTGGAACTCCATTATCCATTTGTCTCAAGAAAATTCTGTCATGGCCGTGATGCTAACCTTTTCTTTCTTATATATTTTTTTAATTATTATTTATATTCAGATTATGTTACAAATCTGTGTAGAATGTTCTTTGTCGATTTCATAGACTTGGAATTTGTGTACATATCTAAAAGATTGGGTAGAAGTGGAATAAAAAAAAACAGAAAGGAGAGCATTAAAGTTTGTGGGTTGGTGGGTGGTAACGTACATTTATTTAAGAGTAATGCTAGATGATTCAAAAATCCAACCCAAATTTTGGATCAAAACCATGTGGCACACATCACATGGGGTATTGGAAATGAGTAATGATAGAGGACCCAAAAATCCAACCCAAATTTTGAACCCAAACACATGTGGCACGGCCATCACCATTATTAGGTAGAAATTAAGGCGAGATTTGGTCAAGTCTATGAAAGTGTAAATGTAAATTAAAGTCGTAAAATGTAAGCACAAAAGAATATTCAAGACCAAAAAGTCTTTAATCAAAGAAATGGAATTCCATAGATGTAGCTTACTTGAAAAAGATTTTTATGAAACCTTTCTGGATGTAAGCTGATTTACAAATTTTCTCTCTAATGCTACCGGTGCTGTTGGTTCAATACTTCGTATATGCATATAATCGTAGAAATGTGCAGTAACTTTATAGCATGAAGAGCTGCTGCTAGACAGCAAAAACTAAGTACTGCTGAGGTTAATGTTACACTGCCTTGCAATCACAAAAAAAATCGTATAAATTTGTTATTTGTATGAACTGAATACAGGTTCTAAGCAGCCCGAAGCAGACCGGGAGGTTTAATATCAGTACACAATTTCCTTACTACAAACATGTATATATAATTATAGTATTGTATAAATAATGGGTTCAAAAATTAAATAGCACTTTTTGGGGGAGGGCTTGTGCAAATAGCACCACTTTAATAAGTGTTGTTTTAATAGCACCAAAATAGGTGATGAGACCAAAATACCCCCACTTACTATTTTCCTTTCTATTTTTTTTTTTGAAAATTCAAGACTTATTCATGAATTTTTCGAGACTTATTCATACGTTTCGAGACTTAATTCAAGTTTGTTCGGGACTTATTCTATTCGACCTCCATCAATGGTGACAATGACGATCCGACGACGACGCCGGTTGACTCTGGAAATAGTTGGATGTGGAAGATCGAACGATGCCGAGTTCGTTGGCGCCATCAGTTTCGTCAGATTCACGACGGATCGTCATAGATCGGACGATGAAGATTCGCGATAGTTTGGGTTTTGCTTCGTTTCTCTCTCTACACAACTCGAAAATGAAAACGAACACTTCGGTTACAATTATTGGCACTCGATGAACGTTTTCCCGGTGGTTTTGCCGGTCAACTCGCCGGTCGGCGGTGGCACCTCCATTGAAGCTCCATCAATGGAGGTTTTGGAAAAAGGAAGAAGAAGGTGAAGGACACACAAGAAAAAAGAAAAGAAGATGAGGGGTATTTTTGTCCAAATTTCATTTTGGTGCTATTAAAACAAGAGTTATTAAAGTGTGATAGTTGTACAATTCAAAATTTAAAAAGTGCTATATACCCCTATTTCCTCTAATATTATAATAAAGAAATGAGATAAATACGTTTACATATAATAGTATTGTATAAATAATAAAGAAATCAAACCTAACCAAATAAATACATTTACATATAATAACAGATAAATACATTTACATATAATAATAGTATTGATAAATAATAAAGAAATCAAACCTAACCAAATAAATACATTTACATATAATAATATAATATTGTATAAATAAATAGATCGCTACGGCAGCCAGTCTAGTCTATCTTGACATTTTAATTATTTTAATTTTCAACAAAATAAAATTGATTTTATCTTAAATTAAAATGAAACGGCAAAATAAAAAAATTGATCCCATCTCAATCCAAAGAAAACAAAAGAAAAAATTGGCCAATATTTTCAAAACATGTATCCTAATTAATTAGATGTCGATCTTATAACCCTCCCACGCGATTCACATTGATATAAATCGATAATTAATTATTTCCTTAATTTAATTTATTCAATATAATGTAAAAGTTTCTAACAACCACCCAATGAAAGGATTATAATTTAATTTCCGATAATGAAAGTTTCTAACAGTCATGATATATACTTACTATATTAATTCATGTTCGTAAATAATTCATGATATATAACCCTGCTGTTTTCTGCACCCATCAACCAATTTTCCAGAATTTCTACGTCTTTTGTTGTTTTTGTTTCAATATCTAGAAGTTATCTAGATAAAATCTTATATGTAAATTGATTGTTTACATATAAGACTTTTGAAAATTGATTTAAAAACTGTTTTCCAATTCCACCAACCAAAAGTTTGAAGCTTGGATACTTATCCGATGCAATGCATCTAACAGATTTTTGTCTACTTACTGTGTATTAAATTAAATATTAGTGTAGTAATTATATAGAATAAATAAATCATTTCACGTGACGAGTTGAGATTTTGGTCTGAGTGAAGCTGAATCACGGACTAGAAGACATATTACAATTGGCATGATTTTCATCATCTGAATCTTGAGCTCCACAGATGAAGCAGGGCCATGCAGCGTCAAAGGGGTCCTGAGAGTCAATCGTGTATGAATTTAGAAAAGGGTTCCAGCTTTGAGAGGGGTCTCTGGGAATATCTGGTAGGATGAAAACTTCGTCGGTGGAGACATAATTAACATCACAGAGGAAATTGAGCAGACCAACTTGAAGGATTTGGGGATACATCTTTGGATAATCATACGTGGTATGCCATTCATAACTGGAGTTGGCAGTCCAAAGGAGTCGTTTGTGGGGATTGTACCGGTAGGGCCTATTGAAGATCCATATACAACATACAGAGGCAGCTGATTCATAATCAAGCTTCCAAAGGTTATATTTGCCCATGAGCTCAGTGAGTTCGTTCTTCCAGTTGGTCAAGGACGTGAACCATTGGAGGAAAACCCATAACAGAGAGTTCCGTTGAGAAGGATCATGGAGATGACCGTATAAGGCCTGAAGTGGGAAGACTATGGCATGATGATGTAGAACTGATAAACACCAGAGGAACCAAAGGAGTTGGGGAGAAAAATAGTAGAAAGGTGGCATTATGAACGGGTCAAGAAATGGCCTAGACAGGTTGGTGACGGTGTGACGACAGTCTTGGCTGTTGATCTGAGCTAGGTAGACCGGAAGTTGAGCCTTGGCGAAGGACTGGATTTGATTTAAAGAAAGTTGATGATTAGGTGGCAGCGTGGCCAAAAGTTCTGGTGGGAATGAGTAATCAGGTATGGTTGGTGAGAATGATGAGGGACCAACATGAGAGGATGAGGGACCAGCAGGAGAAGTCATGAAGACAAGAGGATAATGACCTGTGGGTATAATGAGATGGGTGAGTGGAGGTCTGGAGAGCATGTCAGCAATTATATTATGATGGCCTTTCACGTGACGAACAGTGAAGTCATATCGGGCAAACCAATCTTTGAGTCTCAAAAGGAGAGGATTGGGAGGAATCTTATTGTGGAAATCGAGTATCTTTGGAAAAGATGAGTTGTCCATTTCAACAATAAAGTTTCTTGTCCTGAGGTGAAAATCCAGCTTTTGGATTCCGTATTTGACAGCAAGAATCTCTTTATAGATAGTGTGATAATGCTGTTGGGCATCTTTGAATTTTCCACTAGCATGACCACAGTATCTTCGTTGACCGTCTCGATCTTCAATGAGAACGGCTCCCCAGAAAATATCACTGGCATCAGTCTGGAGGATGAGCTGAAGAAGGGATGACGAGGGCAGGAGGAGATTGAGTGATCTCCTTTAATTTGATGACGGCCTTAGTGTGGGAGGAACTCCAGGGAGGAGGACGCTTCTTGAGGAGCGTAGAAAGAACTGAGGTGTAATGACTGGCATGTGGAATGAAATCTCTGACATAGTTGACAATTCCGAGAAACTGTTGAACTTGTTTCACACTAAGATCAGAATCGGGGAAGTCTAATAATCGGACAGCCAAATGAGGACCAGGACGGTATTGGCCGTTGAAAATGTGCATTCCAAGAAATTCAATTTCAGATTTCCCAACTATGTTTTTCTTCTCAGAGAGCATGATACCATAGTGATGAACAATGTCATGGAACTGTTGGAGAAGGAGATTGTGAGAGGTATCATCTGGAGAGAACAGGAGGATATCATCAATGTAGACGAGTGCTGAGTGTAAGAGAGGATGAAAAATCCTGGTAACAGCTTTTTGGAAAAGGGATGGAGCAGTCTTTAGACCAAAAGGGAGAACAGTCCATTGGTATTGAGCATTAGGAAGACAGAATGCTGTCTTGTATCTTTCATCTGGATGAATTAGTTAGTACCCTGTTTAGGCCGTGGTTAGGCCGCCACTGTGGGGAAAACTCTAAAAACCTGTATGAGAGGTACCCCGGGGTACCTGCCACCCGAATGGTATCAGAGCCATGTCTCGAGTCCCTGGAGTCTAGGAAAAGAGTTAGACTGTTATGAGTATGTAAGACTGGTATAGAAGGAAGAAATTTCTCAAAAATGGCAAACACTAGCACAAATCCCTCTATTGCTTCCCTAGTTCCTAATAGATTGTCTTCTTCTATGTCCTTACCTTCTCCTACTATCCAAAGAACCCAGTCCAACAGAATCCAAGATCTAGTAGAATACACCCATATCCCTGCTTCTGCCCAGATAAATGAAACTACTTTCCCTCTGCTTAATCCATACAACATCTTCAAGAGAAATAAATCTCTCGCCACACGATTAACTCGTCTTGTCCATACCAGACCACTTCCCATTAAAGAATATGTCCAGTCTATAGGCTTAGATAAATGTTTGATTCCATCATCTCCCAGTGAACAATATATCACTCTCACCATTGATCAAAACATGATAGATCAATGGATCAAGGAAGGATACTCCCATCTCCACATAGGTGCTGTCAGAATCATCCTCTCCCTACATGGTCGAAAAGGCTTACCTGTCACTGCCAGACTGGCCTTGCTCAACACCATTTACACTCAGTATGAACATGCTGTGATTGGCACCTGCCTATCTACTCTTCATGCTGGTAACATATCCCTCACATACTATCCCAACTTCAACATTCCTTTACGAGACCAGAACCTTCACAAATGTCTCAAGATCCAAGTTCAGATTCTTGGTGCTCCCATGCAAGCCAATTCCTACATGGCTACCGTCCATCATCAGCTTGCTTACAGACTTCAAGATCATGCTCTTGATCTCCCACTTCCTGGCCATAATGGTGACACCATCTTCATTAAAGCAGAAAGAGAAGATGAAGTTCCCACCATCCTCCAAATTCCAAAACAACTGCCTAGAGAAAAGCTCACAGAGATCATGCCTCTTGAATGGCTCACAAATTATGAAAAGGTTTTCCAGGACGAGGCTCCTGTCGTTGCTGCTGATACATCATATGTTCCCCAGTCAGATGGCTCCATCAAAACTATTTATGCTCCCCTCACCGGTTCTAAGGCTTCTTCCAGTTCGGAGACTCCTCCGATATTCCAAGCCCTTATGATTCAACCTGTTACCACTAAAACTGACATTCCTATCCACAGTTTTGAAGCTAACGGATCTCCGATCTACACTGATAAGATCCGTGGTCACTTCATCTGCGATGATGATCCTAACATGTGTGATGCAGACTGTATCTGTTGACGCTGTCTCAAGGACACCTCTCCTACCTTCTGCAAACCCTGGAATAAACCTCACAAACCAGATCATCCTGATAGTCCTTGGATAGGCCTCCATCCTATCAAAAATAAACCTTTACCCATTTATGACAGAGCTTTACAGATCTTACGATCTGAAGGTCTCCTACCTCCACAATCTGCTATTGCTGTCCCTAACCAACCCGCACCTGTCCCTTGCTACATGACCTCAGATTATGATTGTGATTTCCCTCCACTTGAACCTTCCTCAAATCAAGAAAAAACTCGTTTCTCAAAACCTTTTGTCCAATCTACCGAAATCCAACCCGATGGTTCTTACAAACAGCCCTCCCAGGCTGAACAAGTCCTCAACTGGCAATCTCACAATGCCAGAGCTCAGAACAGAGTTCTTAACTCTATTGATCAGAAGATTGATCGTGTCACACGACATGTTTCTCAACATGATCACCATCTCCAAAGTCTTGATCCTCCTTCAGAGATTTGGCCTCTGACCTTCAATCGAGAATAGCAAAGCTTCATGCTGATCTTCACAGATATATTTCTCATGGATATTCTGGCCCAGACTTTGACACAAAGGAAAGAGAAATCAAGCAACTTAAAGAACAGCTTGAGCAGCTGACCAGAGATCATTCTCACAAACCAAAACCTTACTCTCATCACTCACAATCACTGTTTTTCCCTGTATCTCCTACACATTCACCCCCTTCCAGATCTGATGATTTTTCCAACCACTTTAAATCCACTGGTGAATTGTTTCGGAAATATCCCGTTCTCTCTTCCCCTCAAGCAAAACCTAAGAACAGGTCTCCTTCGAAGCAGAAAGACAAGCACGTTGCTTCCAGTTCATACGATCCAGTTCTGTTTGCTTCTAAGACGTTTTCCTCCTCATCCAAGTCTGATTCAGCATCCTTTTCTGAAGACGTCTCCTCCCAGTCGTCCCAGACGTCCTGTCCTTCATCCTGGCTGGATACTGCCGCATCTTCTCCTCATGCTCATGCAGACCTTACTCAAGTTTTTATGGCATCTCGCACAGATCCTCAGCCCTCAACACGAACTTATGAGTCTCCCGATGAGACTGCCTCCACAACTCCAGCTCCCTTTGTCGAAGAACCTCCAGAACATGTTCCTGGCCGTTCTCCTGCTAAACCTACCAATGGCCCTTGGTTTACTCTTGATGACACTTCTCCTGGTTCCTGGAGAAAAAGGGTTTCAGAGATGAGCGCATGGCTTGACCTACAACTGGCAAAGTCTGAACAGAACCTTGAAACAATTCTACGTGAGTTCGTCTCTCGTTTTACTGGTTCTCTCAGAGATTGGTACCAAGCTCTTGGTGAATATAGACAACTCCAATTTGTCAGAGTCTCCTTAGCCTCCCAAGCCATGGGATACATATTCAGAGAATTCCTTGGTGATCCTAACCATCTCTATAAACAGGCTCAACAAGAATTCTTTGACATGCGTTGTTGCTCTCTCAAAAGAAATGACATTTTGTTCCATTACAAGCGGATGTCTCAAAGATATCATACCCTTGGTGGAATTAATGATCATAGTCTTAAACAAGTCTATGTCAACTCCCTTCCAGATGACCTTCAAGATGAGATACAACGAAAAATAGACACCTCGGGACGATCTCTCAATGATACATCCTTAGGTGAACTCCACATGTATGCTCTCAGCTCTCTGGATAAACTCTGTGCCACTCAAAGATTCTTCTCCAAGATGCTCACAGAAGGCAAACACCTACAGTCCCAATGCCGTCAACCTTCTCTTCAAATCAAGTGCAAATCCTTAGGCTCTTGCACCTGCAACACGAAGAAGAAGAATCACTTCAAACGTTTCAAAAACAAGAAAGGCAGGACTAAACGATTCAAGTTCTTCCGCAAGAAAGCACAGCGCGGTTGGAATAAATCCCAACGCTGCTACATTTGCGGCAAACTCAGCCATTATGCTAAGAAATGTCCTAACAAAACGGCAAAGTCCACCAGATTAGTTTAGCAGTTGAAAGATATTGCTGATGAAGTTCCATCCGATGCAGACATTGAATCCATCTTCTCTGAACAAGATCAGACAGATTCCTCCACGACCTTTGTTCTTCAAGAAGATCTTTCTGATTCGGAATATTCTAGCTCCTCTGACTACAGTTCTATCCCAGAATCCTATCAGGCTACTCAGCTCGATTCTCATTCCGGTCCCCAAGCTCCGGTTCGGATTCTACCTGACAAATACTCCAAACCTGTTGATGTCATCGCTTATTTTGACACAGGTTCTCATACTACAATGATGAACCCAAAGGTCCTTCCTCCAGAATTTTGGAAATCCCAAGTTCGGCATTTTCGGGCCGCTGATGGAAAGGTTTTTTCCACTAATCTGATTTCCAGAAAGAAGATTGGTATTCAGTTTTTCCCATCCTTTACTCTTTGGGTCCAAGTCGTATGCACTCCTCTTCCAGATAAAGATATCCTCATCGGTTGGGATGTTTTCCGCCAATGTTACTCTCTTCGGATTCTCCCTGCTGGAATTCGATACAAAAAGCATTTCAAAGCTTTCTCTGACATTCCGAAGATTTTCCCGCTCTCAGAACTCCAAGCCCCTTTTGAATATATTCAACAAAAATTGCTCCTGCTTTGTGCTGACAATCATGCCACTTTCTCTCATCCTTCTCCTCTGTGGAAGAATCCAGATTTCTTTATCAAGCTTCCCTTTAAGCTTAATGAAGATACTAATCCTACCAAGGCTACCCACTCAGGCATGTCTCCCTCAGATCTCAAGCTTGCTAATGAAGAATGCAATGAGCTCCTTCGTCAAGGTTTGATCGAACATACCTCTTCTCCCTGGGCGTGTCAAGCCTTTTATGTTGAAAAACGCACTGAATTGCTCCGAGGAAAAAAGAGATTAGTCGTGGATTACAAGCCACTCAACCTCTTTCTCAGAGATGACAAGTTTCCTATCCCCAGGCCAAATGTCTTATTCTCTCAACTTCCAGGAGCTACGATCTTCTCCAAATTTGATCTCAAAGGTGCTTTTTGGCAAATTGGTATTCATCCAGATGAAAGATACAAGACAGCATTCTGTCTTCCTAATGCTCAATACCAATGGACTGTTCTCCCTTTTGGTCTAAAGACTGTTCCATCCCTTTTCCAAAAAGCTGTTACCAGGATTTTTCATCCTCTCTTACACTCAGCACTCGTCTATATATATATATATATATATATATATATATATATATATATATATATAGGTATCTACCACGTTTGTGGCCTTACTGTATAATAGGTTTGTCAGCACTCTATCTCTCCCCCTATATAAGGAGAGCTCGTCACTTACTTGTGTAAATTCAGAATCAAATCAATAAATATTTTCTTGTTATTTACTTATTTATTTTTATTTTTTTAAGAAAGTGAAATTTTAGAGGAAAGTCCTTTGCATCAATGGGTTCATGCACTGGCCTTCTTTGAAGTGAGATATCTTAAATCTGAACCCTCCAAATTGTGGGCCTGGTCAATACTTCAACGGTTCATAATCTTTCTGATCTTAATTATTCATGATCTCTCTCCAAATTGATTGTTTGATGGCTAGACCCAATGGTTAATTATATGTTAAATTGATTGTTTGAAGTCTGATTAAAACTATAAATATGTCAGAGAATCCCATCTCATATAGTTAATTAATATTATCAAAACAATTATATATTATTATTTTAAAACGTTGGCAACATGACCTACCCACAAGTTGTGCCATGAATATGTGTGCACAAAGTACTGGCATCTCATATATAATATTGAAACTACAGGTTTAATATGACATCACATTTGTTTCATGTTTTGATGGTTGAAGTAGTAATATTTCATAATGCATAATCATATTACGTTAATATATAAGCAAGCAAGAAAAGGAGTTGCCCATGTATAGCAAGGTTGATATAGAAGCTCAAATCATTTTAATTTTTGCTTTATTGATGCTCATGCAATATGCTAATTTTAATATTAAGAAAACCAAAAAGCTTGCTTTTTGGGCTTTTTGGGATATTTATATGCAATAAAATTAGAAATTTAAAAAAGAAAAAAAGGATGAAAAAAATTTAGATCCATTACTAATTTAAAATTAGAAATTGGATTCGTTGATTAGAACAATCATATATATAGTGTCCTAATATTTGGGGTGGGGAACAAAACAATTCCAAAGGCAAAAAAATCCAGGCATGACCGTGGACCGCAAGCTAGCTTTGTCTCATATACGTCCCAACTCACAACTCAAGTACATATGCTTCCACTATCACAGCGATCGTGTCCAACTTTGAAATTGACTGTCTGGGACTCTGGGCCCCTAGACTTATGGTTGACTTTCTCATGATATCATTGAATTTAATATCCTAATTATCAAAGAGGAAATAGTTCCCCACTTTATTATCTTAATTATTTAATAGTTCCACACTTTAATTGACTGACACCGATTACTTAATGAGCTAATGCACGCAATTAATTTGGTATTCTTAAAAATAAAATTATATTTTACTTCTCTTACTATCAACACCGTATTGTTTTTAATTATGTATTATAAATTACGTGCTTATCTTGTGACTAACATACGAAAACACATTAGCATATGCTATGTTGGAATAGTTGGAATATTTAACATTGTTCATTTTCTTTTGGGTGACATCAACTACAATTTCTACATTTTTTTTATTAACACATAAATATATAAGATAAGAAAACAATAATAAATTAAACAAAGACTATATTTTCACATATACATTAACCAAACCTCACTAGAAACTTAAATCTTCTGATACAATCACTACAATTACGTCATTCTGAAACAAAACCACTTAAATCTTCGACACGAAAGATCTTTTGCTGCCATTTAATTACCACATCTTAGCATTCACATTTCTTGTAGTGAATTAATGTTTTTGGATCAGAGAAGATCGAAATCAAGTAATAATTGGAATCTTGTGGATCCGATGGTCAAGGTTAAGTTACAAATTGAACTTGGCACCTTTATTCGCTGAAATGAAAACTAGTTGTACAAAATACATTCATTATTAATTTTAATTTTAACAATACAATTTTCAATTTTAAAAATTTAAATTTATTAATATATAATCATTATTATTTATTAAATACAATATAGTACAATAGTATATCAAACATTTGTATTTTTTAATACAATTCAATACAATATATCTCCAAACGCATGATTGTATTAATAATAATATAATCTAGTATTATCTAGTATGCCAAACGAGTCCGTAGTGTTTACATTTGATATGTTAGAATTAAAAAATTAAAATTTGATTAAACAAAACAAGTTGTTTTTTAGTCTATGTTAGTTTTAAAAAATGAAACAAAATATGCTTAATTAATTTGAAAACGATACTAAACAAACCCTACAACGATTGCTAACAAAAATATGATAAAAGTGTTCATGTGAAATTGTGAACCAAATTATTGGTTTGAAAACGAGTAAGAAGATCGAAGAACGTGTGGGATTGTGTCATTGTGATCATTATATCACATCACATCACATCACATCACATCAAAAAGTAAGAGTAGCATGGTTAGGTTAGGTAAACATGGAATTTTTTTTTTTTTTTTTTTTGAAAGATACAGCAACAATCAACCACAGGAAGACGTCCCTTGTTCCTTTCCTGAAAAGAAAGCCAAAGGGGCTAGGTCATGAGTCAAGTATTTCCAACTCTGGAAATAGCATGACACACACATCCACCTACCTCTTTCATAAGAGATTTGGTATCTTTTTTTTTTTTTTTTTTTTTTTTATTACATCAACAACCGGGACCAGCGAGATGGGGGCTCTACAAATACGGCCCGGACACACAACTCCCACGAGGGGAGAGCTCACTCACACGAAAGTGGGACAAGACCCACACACACACAAGGTGGAAAAACCTCCATATATACACACCAGCCATGATTCGAACCTTGGTGGTGAGAGACTTAGGAAAGACTCTAGGCCACCAAGGCATAGGGCCAGTGTGTATAAGAGATTTGATATCATTCACAATGAATTTAGCCTCACAATTGCTAATGTCAATAGAATTAACAGCTGCAGCTACATGGAACTTGGAAGACGACCCTTATAGTAAAAAAAGAAAAAGAAGAGCATCATTGAAAAAAATGTAAAAAGATAATAAAGGGCACAAGTTTGATGGTGCTATGTAATGTGGCAAATGAATGGATTTTGAAGATAAGATATAAACGTGTGAGTGTGGCAAACACCGTGAAAATACGAGTAATGCTAGAGGACCCAAAAAAGTGATCCAAATTTTGAATCCAAATTTATATGGCAACATCACATAGGATCTTTAGGAAGAGTGACATGGGCCTATGTTGTATGTGATGTTGTCACAAAGGTTTGAGTCCTAAATTTAGATCACTTTTTTGGATCCTCTAACGTTATCGGTGAAAATACAAGAGCACAAAAGTATATGCTAGCTAGCACCACGAAACTTCCTTGAAGTTTCGCTGCTGCTATACTCCACTTGTCAAGTTGAAGACTTTTGGTGGGAATATAATATGATAATTCTACCGTATCAAACAAGATATTGTTCTTCGTACCACGAAAACATAATGTCTTGATATAATATGAACCGTTGAGAAAATTTATAATCCTTTGACTTGACACGTGGCGAGACGGCATTGCCATTAGGCAATATATCGTTATCTCCGGTACGGCGACTATTTCAATACTTAAAACTTCGTTTTAAAAATTGGATCATCTTGTTTGTTTCCCGAGAAAACATACCGATGTAAATACATATTTAGGGCAATTTGTATTGCATCCGCACCCCTTGAGGTTTGGATAAGGTATACTTAGTTGAAACAATTTTTGAATTATACACTAACATCCTCAAGAATTAAATCTGACTTTAAAAATGTATAAAATGCCCATAGTTATATTATTTTATACTTTATTTCTTTACATTTTAATCATAAACTTTATAAACTTTAATAAATAAATAAAATAAATAAAAGATATGATTCATTAAATATATAAATAGTTTTTAAAAAATAAATGAAAAATTTAAAAACATTAATTTTTTTAAGAATATCCGTCAAGAAAAGCTCTAAATATCCAAATTATTTATTTATTTTTTAAAATTATTTATTTATTTAATGAATTATATCTTTTATTCAATTTTTTTATTTTATTAAAATTTATAAAGTTTTTGGTTAAAAGGTAAAAAAAATTAAGGGTCAGTGATATTTATAGCCACTAATTTGGTGAGGCGGTTCTTAAATGGCTATTAATTTTTCTAAATTGCTTAAATTAACCATTCCATTGAAAGAGAGTATCAATTATTGTCACTTTGCCCATTAATTGTTTGAAGTCTGTTTGCTTATGTCAGAAACCGTTTGTTTATATCATAACCTGTTATAATCTAGGTTAAAATAGTAAAACAAGAAGGGGCAATATTGTAAAATCATCAAGTCACCATCTTAGGGCACAATTTGACAAAGATGTTCAAAACATTTTTTCACGTTTTTTCACTTTTCTTTTCAAGTCACTACTAAAAAAAACGCAAAAGAAATCAGTTTATTTTTCATTTCATGTTTTGTGTTCTGCTAGAGATATTTTTGTGTAAACTTTTTCCTTAAAACTGTATCTTTTGGCAAAGAAATAAATTTTTTTCGTCAACGTTAGATTCTTCGATTTTTCGATACAAATCTAACGGTATGAAGAACGTAAAATTCTGGGTGGTATTTTGAAAGTTATGATCAATTATTCAGTCAAAGGTCATAAGCGACGCGCAATCCGCGAGTGAGGTGTGTTCATCACTCTTTTTCCTTAAAATTGTATCTTTTGGCAAGGAAATAAATTTTTTCGTCCATGATGAGTTCTTTGATTTTTCGATATGAATCCAACGGTATAAAGAACGTTAAATTCTGGGCGGTATTTTGAAAGTTATGATCAATTATTCAGTCAAAGGTTAGAAGCGACGTGCAATCCGCGAGTGAGGTGTGTTCATCGCTTTTTTTCCTTAAAACCGTATCTTTTGGCAAGGAAATAAATTTTTTTGTCCATGTTGGATTCTTTGATTTTTCGATACAAATCCAACGGTATAAATAATGTAAAATCCTGGGCGGTATTTTGAAAGTTATGATCAATTATTCAATTAAAGGTCAGAAACGACACGAATCCACAAGTGAGCTGTGTTCATCACTCATTTTCACACTTTTCCATTGGAATATTTTCTGAATGAAAAGTGTTTTTTTTGCATGTCTACTTTCTTGTGTCAAAATTTGAGCAAATAACGTTGAGTATTTTTAGAGATATGCACTTGAATGTAGATATGTCATATTTGAATAGTTTGTAGAGATGGAAATAATAGCTTTTTTAGGACTCCACCCACCAATTAATGGTGTCTAGTGCTATTTTATTCTTTAGAAGTGTCATGTCATAGATAACGGCAGCTTTCTGTTAAATTTAACAGAATGGCTGCCAATGAACAATGTTTCATCAAAATGGTGATTTTGGAACAATTTGAATAGTCAGTGGCCTTTTTGGGACTCCATCCACCAATTAATGGTGTCTAATGCTATTTTCTCAAAAAATAAAGTATAAAATAATGCAACTAAAGGCATTTTAGACATTTTCAAAGTCAAATTGAAGTCTTAGGGGTGTTAGTGTATAATACCAAAACTCTTTTAACTAAATACCAAAACTCTTTAACTAAATGTACCTTGCTCAAACCTTAAGGGGTGCAGTGCAATTTGCCCTACGTATTTATTTAGTAAAAGGTCAAAAAGGACAAAGTCACCAAAGGAAGTTATTAAAAAAGACTTTAATTTATTTAAATAGTGATTTTTTTTTTATTCGAATACAAACAAGATTACAACAACTGGATTACAGTTCCAAGGCATGATTACATGATTTTGAACAACAACTGGGACCTAACGGAGATCGACTTCCAAGCGCAGCCCAGACTGGAGCTCCCACGGACGGGGAGAGAGAACCCACACGAAGGAGAGACAACTACCCACACAAGGAGGGACAACACCCATGTTTTTAAATGGGCTAAGGAAAATTTGTATAATTCTATACACACACTAGGTTTTGAACCTTGGTGGCGGGGGTTCCCAAGGAAGGCCCACCATTATGGCAAGGGACCATGTGTGATTTTTTTTTTTATATATATATATATTTTTGTTTACAGCTTTTCAACGGATGCTATAAAGACAATAGGGACTCCATTACAAATAGGGGAATAAAAAACGTTAGAAACTAATTTAGACTTAAAACAGAAGAGTTACAAATCACTTAAAATTAAACAAAAAGATTAGAAGTTATCTAGATAAACTCTTGATAGGATAAATTGTGTTAAATCTTGATATAATCCAATTGATAGGATGATAGAATCCAGATTAATAAGATTCTTATGGTTTATTTGGGACCATTACCAAAATCCAAATCAATATTCATTGAATTAAGTAAACAAACCCTACAACGATTGGTAACAAAAATGTTCATGTGAAATTGTGAACCAAATTATTGGTTTGAAAACGAGTAAGAAGATCGAAGAAGAACGCGTGGGATTGTGGGGATCCCAAGTAAAAAAAAAACCAAACTCTGGTTTTATGTCTTGTCCAAATCGGGAAACACTGCTTGAAAATTCTCAAAAGCCAGAAACTTCTCAATGATGCTTCTTCTGTTGTTGCGTAGCTTCTTTGAGAAGTCGAAGACATGTCCTCATGTCCACAATATAATAATATCTGAAAATATGTATTGTCGGCTAATTAGGTTTAAATGGGAATGAGAGGTAAACTAATCTACAAACATTTGTTTTGTAAGTATTTGCAATTGCCAGCAGCTTGGTCACTAAAAACATCATGCCACGTACTCACATGTCATCCTTAGCAACTAAGTAAGTATCGATAATATTTTTTATATAAATATTAATAAAATCGACCTTTTAAAAGGGAGAATTGCAAATATACCCTCAGCTAATTTTCTTAATATTAAAATTAGAAATTGGATTCGATGCTTCATCAAGTTGGGTTTGTGTTAAAGCCATGACTTACCAGAAACAACCAAATCGGTTTCAGATTCTCCTAATATTTCCAGAACAAAACAATTCCAAAGGCAAACACTATGATAACAATAGTGTCAGGTATTCTGATAACAATAGTCACATAATTTGTTCATACTTCTAGCACATCATTTTAGCAATAAATGTGGTCACTGACTGAGAATCGGATACAACTCTAACAGGATGGTAATGTGAAACAGCAGTTCGCGTTCTTGTTGCTACAAAGGCTAAACCGAGTCATGACAGTGGGAGCTTACTTGAAAAAGAATTTTATGAAAGCTTTCTGGATGTAAGCTGATTTACAAATTTTCTTTATACTGCTACCGGGGCTATTGGTTCATATTTTCTTCGTATATGCATATAATCGAAGAAATGTGCAGTAACTTTATAGCTCGAAGAGTTGCAGCTAGTACGCGAAAACAAAGTACTGCTGAGTTTAATATATGTTATTGCATTTTGTGTTAGCTATAATACTCCTTTACACTACCTTGGCAGTCACGGAAAATCGTATAAATTTGTTATTTGTATGAACTGAATGCAGGTTCTAAACAGCCAGAAGCAGACTGGGAGGTTAAATATCAGTACACAATTTCCTTACTACAAGGAAGTTGTTTACAAACCAGACTTCGAAAAGAAAATTATGGGAAAACCGGTTGTCTATGACATGGATATGAGTTCAGGGGACTTTCTAGCTCTTCTGTATCTTCTAAAGTTACCTGTGGAACTTACCAACCTCAAGGTATGAAACAATTTTTCTTAAGTTTTTTACAGATTCATTGGTTCTTAAAATGTGCCAGCTAATTCTTTTGCATGTTCAACCAACCAGTGAATACTAGTTAGTCCGACTGGCTGGGCAACCTCTGCTACGGTAGATGTAGTATATGATTTGTTGCATATGATGGGCCGCGATGACATTCCAGTGGTCTTGGAGATGTATTTGCAGTTGGTCAAGTGCATCCAACTTTCCCTGCTATTGGAGACTGCAAGTATGCCAAGGCTATTCCTCAAGGCAGTGGCGGTCTTTTGGACTCTGATACGCTTTATGGACTTGCTTGCGATTTGCCTCGTAGCCCTAGAAGGTAGCCTTAAGTACTCTCTGATGTCAATTTGTTGAATTTTGCAACTGGGATAATTTAGACACAAGCAATGATTTTAGTGTCAACGGTGCATTCTCTGTAACATGTACCAAGTGATTGAATTTCAATTTCTATTTTAGATACACAGCAGAAAACAGTGTAAAATCTGGAGCTCCTCGAGACGCGGATCACCCTGAACTTAGGCAGCCATCAGAAGTAGATGTTTGGAAGTCCATAGTAGAATCACTGGATCCGGGATCTAAGATTACTATATTGACTAACGGTCCATTAACAAATTTGGTAAAGATTATTCATTCCAAGAACTCAACCTCGGTGATTCAGGTAACTATTCTCATATTATGCAAGTTGTGATATCGAAATCTGATACCCCAAGTAGTATGCTGATAAAAATTTTGTTGCAGGAGGTATATATTGTTGGAGGAAACATAGATAATGACACTAACAAGGGGAATGTCTTTACCGTTCCTTCGAATGAACATGCGGAATTTAATATTTTTCTTGATCCTTTAGCTGCAAAGACAGTTTTCGAATCGAAACTGAACATTACACTCATTCCACTGCAATTGCAAGAAAGAGTCTGTTCTTTCTGTGCAATCCTTAACAAGCTGAGGACCAAGAGTGGAACTCCTGAGTCTGCGTTTTCCGAGCGCCTTCTTTCAAGGCTATGGCAATTACAACTGAGACATAGTAGCTATCATCATGTGGTAATAACATTACTTTCATTTGAAAATCTGGCCTTTGATACTAATTTTACTATCTAAACAAACAAAGGTTGCTCAACGCGTTTAATTACCTTACAGGATATATTTTTGGGAGAAATCCTCGGGGCAGTGATTTTGGGTGGCCATTCACATTTGAATCTAACGTACAATTTCAATCCTCTCAAGATCGTTGCAAATGGAGATATATCAAACGTTGGACAGATTATCATCGACGAAGAACGAGGAAAACCAGTAAAAGTTATGGAAAGTGTAGATGTGGCAGCATACTATGATCATTTTGCAGAAGTGTTGAGAGATCAAAACCAGTCTGCAGTTATAGGAAGCTTCCAAGAGCAGGAAGAGATATGGAATACACCACCAAAACAGAACATATAGTATTCATCACTCATCAGAAATCAGATTAGAAAGTCATGGTAAACTATTTGCAAAATTCTTTCAAAAAAAGAAAAAAGAGGAAAAAAACTATTTGCAAATTGCTGACCTCTCTGATGGTGTTCAACTGGACAGCTGTTTCGTAAGGAAACAACAGCCTTTGTATATATTGTATTTGATTCTTATCAATAAAAAAATACTAACTCAGTAATGTGGTCCAATTGAATTGTAATCCTTCATCTTCACCCGTACAAACACAGAAGCTGAACAGTTATTGCCTATGTTAGGTCTTAATAATATGCAAATTTGAAAATGATATTTTAATAATTCTCAACTAGTACTTTTCAACAAAAAAAAAAAAAAAAAAAAAAAAAAATCTCAACTAGTACAATGTATAAATTTTAATAGCTTAATTATAACCTTAAAAAAGATTAATAATAAATATTCAAGCCAATTAAATGACAAGAAAGCACAAAGCAAATAGATTTATAAGAAAATATTTTTAAAAAAATTATATCATTAATATATTTAAATCACAATTATTTACATACTTGTAATTTAATTTTATAATATTTATAAGAAATCAAGTTAACTGATAATAATTTTGAACAAATTGAAATAAATAAAGATTTTAATAACAAATTAGTACAATAAATTTATCAAAATCATAGCAGTAATCTAAGAATAATAATAAATATATAATAACACAAACTTCAAAAAAAGAAAAATAAAATATTTATTAC
This sequence comes from Acer yangbiense, assembly GCA_008009225.1. Lineage (NCBI taxonomy): Eukaryota > Viridiplantae > Streptophyta > Magnoliopsida > Sapindales > Sapindaceae > Acer > Acer yangbiense. The sequence continues at coordinate 7,909,396 of CM017763.1, read as the reverse complement.
TTTACAATCCCAAACATAAAATCTTGGAGAGTGATAAAGATTATCTGAAATAAGTACTAATAAACAAACTATTAAGAGTAAAATTCAAATAATTGTGTCAATATAAGGAAATTAATGAAATTCAAATAAGATGAATATTTAATGAAATTATTATTATTATATTAGAAATTAAAATCATGAAAAGAAAATAAATTGATTTTATTTCCTACTTTCACAGACCATAAAATAAGAAAGATATTTATTAATTCATTTATATTATTAAAATAATAAAATTATTGCTTATAATTTAAATATTTATTGTATTTTTATTGGTTGGGTGGGGGGCCATGGCCCCTATGGGCCCCCCTCTAAATCCGCCTCTGCTTGTGCATACCATTCAATAACTTACATGTTTAAATTTCAACCACAAATATAACTAAAAACAAAATCTTAGTAGTTGGAAACCCATATAAATTAAGTCAATAGTTGAATTTCTTGGAAGGTGTTGATTTCATAAATTAGGTAAAGCTAGGAAGTTTCCCTTTAGTTTTGAGAATAACATAATGGAAAGACTCCTCATGCACCAAGTAAAGTCATCTTCAAAGAAGTGTGACTTGTGACTAGAGAGACTTTGAAGGGTTTCTAAGTGCAAAATTCCAGAAGTACTTTCAAGGAAATGCTTTAAAATGTGTAACACATTTCAATAGCTATTTTGTATATTTTCTAATTTTATTTTATATAATGGGCCGGATGGTATCAACTTTATGTTAATCAAATTTAAGAATATATTAATTTATGTTAACCAAATTCAATTTGAACTTTTAGATTAATATGCAAGTTCCTATTCATAGAGATTACAAACTTATCTAATACTAAAAAAAAAAAAAAAAGATATGAGATATAATTGTATTTTATCTAATCCTTTTTAAAATTAAAATTGATCACTTTATTTAAATTTAAAACAGAAACTAAATTTTGAATTTAAATCTTTAAAAAAAATGATGTAAAATTTATATGGTTTATTTTAATGAATTTATCTTAACAATGAAGTTAAGATACATATTATTTTTCGACCATTGGATCTATTAGATATAGATGGCTTAGATTTAATAAATTGATTTTATTTTTTATTTTTACTCTTTTATCTAACATTAATTTTTTTTTTCTCTATTCTCTCTCATATATTCACTTTCCTCATTAATATTTAATCTTCCTCTCTTTTATGTATATTTTCCCTCTTCCCAGTCAATTTTCTATTCTTTTTAGTCTTCACGTTTTTCTGTTCTCTTTAAAACATGACAAATCTTCATTCTTCAGTATGTTTTTGTGTTGTCAATTTTTTATTTTTTTTTTAACTCTCAATTATTAGAATGACCGGTCAATACCCAAGGTACTGACCAACCAATGGGCCTCAATTATTAGAAGGACAATGCTTAGATACTGATTGGTCAATACCCAAGGTACTGACCAACCAATGGGCCTTTACCACGTAGCCTATTTATGAAAAATACAAAGAGATAAATATAAAAAACTAAAAGAAAAAAGCCACGTGGCAACACCCTATTGGTGGGGTCAGCACCTTGGTCAGTACCCAATCAATTTCCTTATTAGAATAAGGGGAATGCTATCTACCTTTCCCATTTACATTTCCCACTAATTGCTTGACATGTATACACTTTTTCATTTAATAAAAAGCTCTCAATTTTTGCTGCAAAGTTTGTTTTCGTCTTTATCCCTTATTAATGAAATGATAGAAGCAACCATCAGGGCTAAAGACATAAACAAGCTTTGCAGCAATAAGTGAGAGTTTTTTATTAAATAAAAAAGTGTATACGTGTCAAGCAAGGAGTGGGAAAGTCAAATGGGAAAGGGAGATAACAATGCTATACAATTCAATTCTTGAATGATGTACTGTCAATTAATTTTTTATATGCTTCCAAGGAACCCATATTAGTTCCTCAATAATTTTGCAATACCCGTAAAGTCTTGCACTATAATGTAATTTCTGATTAGTTGAGTATCTGATTTGTTAACCCTGTCCGGCTGTCCGTCTGGAAAATCATTAGCATAGCATTGTAAATAAAATTAAAAAGGTTGCTTGGACATAGTCACAGTCTTTAAACTTTATTTTTGTACTGCATTGGTTTACTAAGGCAAAAGTCAAAGAAGAGCCAAAGCAGGCACAACAACAGGGCAAAAGCACCCACACAAACACACGACACCACCAGAGGCAAAACACCAGAGTCTTTGAACTTAACAGATGAAATGTCTAGGATTCTTTTCTTCTTCTTTTTTTTCAAACATTTTCTTTCTTGTTTTTTACTGGTTTACATATGCAACTAATTATATATCATGAGAGGGATGAGAAAATTAAAAGGGAAGAGGGAAAAAAAAAAAGTAAGAGAGAGGAAGATGAAATAGTAATTAGATTTTAATTAGGAAATTAAATCTATGAAAGAGAATAGAGAAAATAAAAGAAATTAATAATAGATAAAGGAGAACGAAATAAAAAAGAAATCAATTTATTAAATCTAAGCCATCCATATCTCATAGATCAAATGGCTGAAAAATTGTGTCAAATCTTGTGTAAAAAATCGTATTCCCCGATATTTTTCATATCAGTTTAAGGTTGAATATATATAACTGTATTGGAGATGTTTTAAGGATTCTTAACTAGAGATGGAGAGAGGGGGCCCCACAGGGGCTATGACACCTTCTCTCAAGAAACTTCTAAAACTTTATAAATAAAGGTGTATGAAATTACAAAATTATCTCTTGATTTTAAAAGTCTTTTTTGTAAATTTTTGTTTTTGCATTACTGAGTCGATCACTACCGTTTGCAGTGCCACGTGTCACAGACTCATTGACGTATATCAATGTCACGCACTCACGCTCATACATCTACCCTCCGGTCTCCGAACCAAAAAAAACACACAAAGTGCTGTTTGGTTTCAACTTTAAAGAGGGTGACTAACTGACTATTGACCAAATCAACGCTTGTTTATTTATATAAAGCGTCGCGTTTGTTGTTTTGGATATGAATGGCAACGGGTCGGGTTTGAGCGGGTTTTGTAAAATCCAAACCCGTACCCGTGAAATTTTTCATCACCCACGCCCACCCGCGAACCTGCGAAAATAAACGGGTTCAGGTTCGGGTTTCACCCACGGGTTTTATACCGGTTTGTGGGTTCGCGGGTCATACCCACCAACCCGCAAAATATATTAATTTATAAATATTTAATATTTAATTATATTTATTTATACAATACAAAACTCACCTTTATCTATAATATATCATAGAGAATTACAAATGCAAGTGTGTTTCTTATTTGAGACAAGAGGCAAAACACATTATATATAAACGAGAGTTGAGAATTGTAATTCTCAAACTTAGAATGAGTGGAGTTTTTATATTTTATTCTTTATATGGTTAAAAAGTTTCCATTTTAGTTTAAATTTATAATATTTTAAATACTAAATATTATATAATTTTTATTTATACGGGTTTACGGGTTCACCCGCGAGTTCGTTTTCCAAACCCGCACCCACACCCACACCCACACCCGAATCCGTTGGGTTTTTCTTTATTCGGGTTCATGGGTTCACGGGTCGTAAATTCATCAACCAAACCCGACCCTACAGGGTTGGATTCGGGCGGGTGCCCACGGATGCAGGTCAAATTGCTATCCCTAGTTTTGGAGCACATGTTAATGTGATAATGTGATATGGGCTTTTTCCTTTTAACTTACTGGTCATGACAGCCGTCTTTTCGACTTTTTTTTTTTTTTTGTACTTGTCCTTGGATTTTGATGTGTCGCTCTTAAGTCTTATCTATCTTCCTAATTATTATTATTTATTTTTTTGGTAAATGGAGGGTCAATGTATGAGCGTGACATTGATATATGTCAATGAGTCAGTGACACGTGGCACTGCTAACGGTGGTGATTGACTCAGGAATACAAAAATATGACCCAAAACAACAAACGTGACGCTTTAGTCAAAAGAATTGAATTGGACTGTGAATTTGATGCCTTTCCTTTTAGTCAAAAGAGTATTATAATAGGATATTATGAATTTATGATTGACATATACAGTCTTTCTATTATCAGTTCGAACTGATATAAAATATATTAGTTCCTTGCATGTGGGCCATTGGATTTAAAAGATAATTTAACAAATGCATGCAGCCAAGTCAAAATATTTAAATCTAATGGCCCACATACAAGGAACTGATATATCTTTTGTCCGTTCGAACTAATAATAGAAAAATTGTTGACATATAACTCTCATATTAATTCTATAAAGATCATCGACAATTTTGTAAAGAGGTTTTGGGTTTGAATTTTTCTAATTATGTCAAGTTTACTAATCATAAATGAAATGAAAAGAAATCAAGTTACGTAGAAAAGAGAATTTAAAAAAAAACATGAAAAAAAAAAAAATTTAATTCCTAATTTATGTATAGACCCACATAATCTAATTCTCATCTGATTTTAGTAAACATAATAATCACCGATCAATAATTAAAATTTATTTTTCAAATTAAAATTACTAATTAATAAATACGTTTAGATATACTAAAAGAAAAAAAAAAAATAAACGCACTCAGATAGTTGTGAGTGTTGGTTTGTTTAACAAACAAAAAAAACTATGCACTTTATTTCCTATTTAAAAATATGTATATATTTTACACTTGTATAAAACTAGGGGTGGGCACGGTTCGGTTCAGTTCGGTTTTGGCCAAAACCGAATTGAACCGTTATATATTCGGTTTTTGAAATCTTGAATCGGTTTGAACCGAATTGGATTGTAAAACCGAGTTGAACCGAACACCTTGAATCGGTTTAAATCGGTTTAAAGAAGAGGAGAAAAGAGATGAGAAGAAAGAGAAAGGGATCGAAGGCGGTAAGAGATCAAGCGGCGGCGGGAAGAGCTGGTTTGGTTGGCTTCAATCTCCGGTTGGGAGGAGATCGATCGGCTGGGTTTGGTGTTTTAGTGGTGGTGGAGGCTAGGGTTTGGTGTGAGTTGTTGTTGATTAGGTTAGGGTTTAGGTGTTGGGAATGATTTGGAAGATGATGATTATGAATGGTTTGATTTTGTTGAATGATTTTCTGGGTTGGAGGGGTGATGAAGGATGAAGATGAATGGGTTTTGAATGATAGTGAATTTCATGTTATAAGCATCTTTGTGGTTATTTCCCAGCTCGGGCTTCTTTTCTTGGGTGCTTCATTCTTCTCATATTCAATCTTGCAAAGGCACAAATTTTCTCTGAGTTTTGGTATTGGTGAATTTACAGAAATCAAGAAGAAAGGAGGCGTGACTCGTGAGTTTAAGTTGAAAGAAGATGACATTTTGAAATGGAGAATTAAAATTAATTAAAATATTATTATTAAATATGTTTATTAAATGTGTATATTATTATTAAAAAATTGTTTTTAAATGTGTATATTATTATTAAAAAAAATTGTTTTTATATTTTGTTTTATTTTTAATTTTTTTTTAAATTAAATAAAAAATAATAAAGAGATCTCCACCGTCCATCTCCATCATTTTTTTTTTCAATTATGATTTTTAATTTTCTTTTTAATTTTTTTTTTCTTAAAGGCAATGAAGGGCAAAATCGTCTTTTAACCCACTGAATTAGCTTTTCCGTTGAAAAAGCTAACAGAAGGGGGTGTTTGAACATTATTTTCATTTCATTGGGGAGACCGACCAATTTCGAGAAACTCTGTTCTCACCTTTATAATAGGGTAAAGGTCAAGGGGGAAAACAATCTTTTCCCTATTATTCCTTGATGATATATGAAGAAATTACATTGAAAGAAAGAAAGAAGTCATGAGTCGGGATGGGCGTGGGGGCCCAATGGATGGGGGAGGGTACCCCCACCCCCACCCCCAAACCTTCCCCTAAAACCCATTTGGGGGGACCGGGGGTGGGGGCGTTTTGGAGTTAGATCCCCCCTCCACCACACCCAAAGCCCATTTCCTTCACTTCTTTTCAATTTCAATTCTAAATTTTCAATTTCCAATCCAAAAATTGAAATTCGAAATTCGAAATTTAGAATCCAAACATTCTAATCTTTAATTTGACACTGTTAAAATATTCAATCTAAAAAGTAATAAAAATATAATACAAAATTCAAAATACAATACAATTTTTATATATATATAAATAAAAATAAAATAATATATATATATATATATATATACAGTCTTTCTATTATCAGTTTGAACTGACAAAAGTTATATCAGTTCCTTGTATGTGGGTCACTGGATTTAAATACTTTGACTGACAAGTGCATACAGCCAAGTCAAAGTATTTAAATCTAGTGGCCCACATACAAGGAACTGATATAACTTTTATCAGTTCGAACTGATAATAGAATTTCTGTATATATATATATATATATATATATATATATATATATATATATATATTATTTTGGGGGAAATGAGGTTTTGGATTTGGGGGTGGATACCCCCACCACCTCCCCCAAAATCTATTTGGGGCCCGTGAGGGATGGGGCCCCATGAGGAAACGCCCATCCCTAGTCATGACTTTTACTAAGGTGACACTCGTGGTGGTGGCTGCTCGTGTTCCTGTTCCTGCTCCTGCTCACTAGAGCTGCTTCGCGTGAGCCATGTCCAAACAACCGAGAACTTGGAAATGAAATCCATAATCATCAACCGATCAAGCCTAAGACAAGCATCGTGAATATCCTTGAAGATCGAACGAATCTGCTGATAGGCGACAACAAGGGGCACAAGGAATGAAAATGAGAAATCCAATCGAGTTCGGGAGAAATATGGAGACGAGTGAAACTGTTGAAAGAGATCCGGAGATAACAGCAACAACATCATTAGATAGTTGAAATGCAAGGCAGTAGATGATTGTAGCAACCACAAAAACCCATGTTTGTATTGGGTGTGTTTTGAAGGGAGACTCTTTACAGCTCACTTGGAGGAGGGCAATGAGCATTGGGATTATATATTTAAAGGATTTCGCCAGGCTGCACATTCATCACAAAGGATTAGAATTTATTTACTACACTTTAAAACGGTCATTTAGAAAATAATTTTTTGGCGGCATTTTCGAAATATGTTTTTAACCAAATGAAATTCGTCAAATTCAATTCTAACCGAGCTGTAGTAAAATTTCGTTTTTAACCGACATTGCTAGTAAAAAGACTATGTAGCACACGATAAGATGCTAACAACAAGAAGGTGTGACTAATTGACAAAAGATGAATCAACTACAATCTCACTCATGAAGTTGGTGCTGAATGCAACTGGGTAGAATGGATAACTGAAAATATATCAGACTAAGTTACTAACCAGCCCATACGTTCTTATATGGTCTTTGACAATACAATAAGAAATTATTTCCAACTTTTTCAACAAAGAGAAGATGACCAAAAGTGAAAACAGAATTGATATCAAACTGTAACAGTATTCATCTAAATGATTATTCCTAGTATTAAAAGTTTGGGTATTTAAATAACAAATACACCTTACAAATGTGAAACACTGCTCTATGAGGTGGCTACGCCAAGTGGCAACTAGAAGCTAATGAAACCTCTGCTCTACAGCATAGCAAGACCATATTTTCAGCTACGTGAAAATGATAAAGTGTTTAAGAGGAGAAGATTGCCACAACCAAGCACCTAGAAAAGCTTCAAAAACTTTAGATAAGCCTAAGCCTATGTAACATTAGCTGAAAGTGAAACTAGAACTTCCTAACTACACACATTCCTCTGATTGCAAAACCCCATATCTCCATATAAGATGCATCAAGGAGCTTAATTATCAATCGAGCCTTAGAATTGGAATCAATCGCAATTCCAAGAACTCTATAAATCAACACCTTATTAGCTCAAATAGCAACTATTATCAAGTAATCGAACCAGCTCTTTGTAATATTAGACATATTGAATAAAGCCAGAAATGACCTCTAATATACACATTGAAATGTATATATACAAAGAGCTGGTTCGATTAGCTAGTCTTTAGAAGTGTACATATACTCTTCTCTATAGAGATGGCACCAAAGTACAAAGAGCTGGTTCGATTACTTGTCAATATGTCTTGACAACAACAATTATTTACTATAACAAGAAAACAATTATCAAAAGCCAACGAACTGCATTTCCAATCAAACAATTCAACAACCTTTACAATTGCAGCTCAATAACCACACTAAACAGAATCATTTACTATAACAAGAAACATATCCAGAATCGAGCACGAAACATGCATGTTATCCAACATTAACATCAAACAATAAGAGAAGCCTATGTAACATTAGCTGAAAGTGAAACTAAAACTTCCTAACTACATACATTCTTCTGATTGCAAAACCCCATATCTCCATATAACATGCATCAAGGAGCTTAATTATCAATCGAGCCTTAGAATTGGAATCAATCGCAATTCCAAGAACTCTATAAATCAGCACCTTATTAGCTCAAATAGCAACTATTTCAACGCTTCCTCAATTGAAATGTTAATTTTAACGGATTCAATCTACCGTATAACAGCTCTCTTATATCCAACCATCAATAATAATAATTTTCTTTTCCAATCAACAGAAACAATTATCAAAAGTCAACGAACTGTATTTCCAATCAAACAATTCAACAACCTTTACAATTGCAGCTCAATAACCACACTAAACAGAATCATTTACTTTAACAAGAAAACAGATCCAGAATCGAGCTCGAAATAAATCAAAACTCGTACAACAATCAACAAACAAACATCTGAAAACACAAATCAAAACGATCGAAAAAACAAAATCAAAATTTGAAATTTGAACAGAAGAACAAGTGAGAAATACATACACAATATACTCTGCGGTATCCATCTTTTTGCTGGAATCTTCAACAAGTCACTGTTTTCTCTCTCTGTGATTTTCAACGATGGAAAAAAATCAGAGCCTGAAAGCAGTATTTATAGTTGGCTACAACCCTTACACTGTATATTGGCTGCAACCCTTACGGTGTATATCGGCTACAACCCACCAGCCAAGCCATTATAGCTACAGTGTATATTGGCTACAACCCACACACCCACACACCCACACTGTGTATATTGGCTACAACCCACACTGTGTGGGCTGTAGCCAAATACACTGTAGCTATAATGGCTTGGCTGGTGGGTTGTAGCCAATATACACTGTAAGGGTTGCAGCCAATATACACAATGTGGCTGAGTCAACTCAATAACTCAATCTTCATTAATGAATCTGTGCAACTCAAGCTCCAAATCCGCCACCGTCTCCCGCTCTTCTTAACTCTAAAATAAATAAATTCTACTGAGTCAACTCGCTCTTCTTAACACTAAAATAAATAAATTCTACTGAGTCAACTCGCTCTTCTTAACTCTAAATTGCTGAGTCAACTCGGCTGAGTCAACTCAATAACTCAATCTTCATTAATGAATCTCTGCAACTCAAGCTCCAAATCCGCCACCGTCTCCCGCTCACCGCCGACATAAAGAGATCATCATCCTTCATCCCTCGTCGCCGAGAGTGTCGCCATCCTTCATCCCTCGCCGTCGACATCGAATCGTCTCCATCGCCGAACCGAAAGTATCGTCTCCATCACCTGATCAAATTAACAGAATTCTAAAGAAGTGTTAAACTTCCACACATCACCTTAGCTCTCTCTAAATTACCATCACCTTAGCTCAATCTTTACATACTGCTTTCAGGCTCTCATTTGTTTCAGTCGTTGAAAATCACGGAGAGAGAAAACGGTGACTTGTTGAAGATTCCAGCAAAAAAATGGATACCGCAGTGTATATTGTGTATGTATTTCTCACTTGTTCTTCTCTTCAAATTTCAAATTTTGATTTTGTTTTTTCGATCGTTTTGATTTGTGTTTTCACATGTTTGTTTGTTGATTGTTGTACGAGTTTTGATTTATTTCGTGCTCGATTCTGGATCTGTTTTCTTGTTATAGTAAATGATTCTGTTTAGTGTGGTTATTGAGCTACAATTGTAAAAGTTGTTGAATTCTAAGCTATGTAGCACGGATACAGATACGGTACGATACGGGGATACGGTAAATCTTCAAAAACTAAGATACGGATACGGCAGGGGCAGGATACGTCAATTAAAATAATATATATTTATATTTAAAAAATAATAATAATATATAAAAACATATTTGATAATTCATTCAAAATGAAAACATATTCATAATCCAAATAAAACATGTCACATAACTACATAAGTCATAACAATGTAACATATTATAGAATCCAAATAAAACATATCACATAAGTCGAACATATTATAAAATCCAAATAAAACATACGTCACATAAGCCATAACATATTATAAAATCCAAATAATACATTAAAAAAATACTCATAAAACATATTTTAAATTCCTAATTAACTTCATTATCATCATTCACATTGTTAAAGGATCTAAATAATTCGACATCTAACTCTAGTTCATCAAGAGAAAGGTTTACAATCTCAAGTATCCCGGTATTCTCCATGTTAATGGAATCAAAGACAAAATTTCCTTACAATTTCATTTTGACCCCTAATATTTTGAAATTATAATTTGACCCTGTTTTATACTAAAATAATTATAATATTGCCCCAAATGTATCCTCCAAGTATCCCCCAAGTATCCCCCAAGTATCCTCCAGTCAAACTTATGAAAAAGTCAAAATGGCGTATCGGATACGTATCCTGGAGTATCCGGGGAGTATCCGAACTGGATACGAGTTCGATACGAGTTACCTCCACCAAATGGAGTATCCGTGCTTCCTAGATTCTAAGGTTCGATTGATAATTAAGCTCCTTGATGTATGTTATGTGGAGATATGGGGTTTTGCAATCAGAAGAATGTGTGTGGTTAGCAAGTTTTAGTTTCACTTTCAGCTTATGTTACATGGGCTTATCTTAAAAACATATTTTATCGTGTGCTACATAGTCTTTTTACTAGCAATGTTGGTTAAAAATGAAATTTTACTACAACTCGGTTAGAATTGAATTTGACGAATTTCATTTGATTAGAAACATATTTCGAAAATGCTGCCAAAAAATTATTTTCTAAATGACCGTTTTAAAGTGTAGTAAATAAATTCTAATCCTTTGTGATGAATGTGCAGCCTGACGAAATCCTTTAAATATATAATCCCGATGCTCATTGCCCTCCTCCAAGTGAGCTGTAAAGAGTCTCCCTTCAAAACACACCTAATACAAACGTGGGTTTTTGTGGTTGCTACAATCATCTACGGCCTTGCATTTCAACTATCTAATGTTGTTGTTGTTGTTATCTCCGGATCTCTTTCAACAGTTTCACTCATCTCCATATTTCTCCCTCGCTTGCTTGGATTTCTCATTTTCATTCCATGGTCTTTTGTGCCCATTATTGTTGCTTATCAACCGATTTGTTCAATCTTCAAGGATATTCACGACGCTTGTCTTAGGCTTGATCGGCAGATGATTATGGATTTCATTTCCAAGTTCTCCGTTGTTTGGACATGGCTCACGCGAAGCAGCTCTAGTGAGCAGGTGCAGGAACACAAGCAGCCACGACCACGGGTGTCACCTTAGTGAATTTGATTATAATTATCTTGTTAAGAATAAATTAACAAGAGGTTATTAATGATCAAGGTGTTTCATTTCCTTTTTCTTCTCTCTGTGATTTTTTTAATGAAATTATATTTGAAATTTTGTTTCTTTTTTAATTTTCGAACCCGTAGAATAGCTTTGACTTTGAGTAGTACTGCATTTTTTTTTTCTTTTTCAAATTGTAAGTCTACATTTCCGGTCCTAGATTCATGTTTTTGACTAGGTTTGGAGGCACATGCAAGGCATGTTGACTAGGTTTGGAGGCACATGCAAGGCATGTGCTTCCCAATATATGTTTGTCAAATTGAGTTTGGTGTGTATAAACATATATGTAAAGTGATAAATTTGTACTCTTTATTGTATATATACATACACTTTAAAAAATATTAATTCAGTCTTAAAGTTCATAAACTGTATAATCATACCTGAATTACAAATAACAACTAGAGACAAGAAATCAAATTGATTAATTAAACTAAAATATGTAAAACTTAGGGGTCGTTTGTTTTTTTGTCTGAAGACTGAATAGTCATGAATTTTTCTGAAGATTGAATATGTACTAAAATCTGAACCTAAATGACATATTTTTTTTTTTGTTTTTCTCACATCTGAATGTATTGTCAATACGTTTGTTTTTTAAAAATAAAATTGTCTGAAAATAAGTAATTTTACATTTATACCCATGTTAAACAATTATATATATAATATGGAATAAAAACAATCCGAAAATAATAATTATATATAAACACATATGATAATGATCTTTTTCTTCGATTACAAACAAACTTCATTTTTACTGGAAAGAAAAAGTTTTTTTTTTTTTTTTTTTTCAAAAACTAAATGGGGCAACAAGAAAACTCACACAAAACACTTTATATATATATATATATATATATATATATATATATATATATATATATACATCACCCTAATATCATAATAAATTATTGATATTAAACACCAATATGAGAAATGATTAGGGTTCTTTTTTATTTTTAAAGCTATTTAAAATAAGCAATACATTAAAATAAAGATTTCTATAACATATATAATTATGATGAAATTGGAAATATGTTATATATGGAGGATGGTATCGGAAGAAAAGATTTTGGATTGCATTTAATACAATTCAGTGATTTACAATTAAGTGAAAAGTTATGATTTTTTACTTTTTATTTTAAGTTGTTTTTGGGTATTTTTAAGTTGTTTGACCACTTAAAAAAAATAAACAAAACAGCTTAATAATTATAATTCAGACCTATTAAGTTTTAAGTGGAAAAAACAAACGACCCCTTAGTTGTATCTTAGTAATTTATCAAATAATATAAAAACCTAAAAAGCGAAGCAAAGAGGAGAAGATATCTTATACTGTATCATAGTAAAGTTTCAATGAAAGAATAAGTGGTTGTAATACAACTCTCACTTAATTGAATTCAAAAGAATTGAACCCACACTCAATGGTATTGAAATCTGTTTCTAGGACCCGATTTTAAACCGATTTGATTCGCAAACCAGAAAAGAAAAAGAAAAAGAAAAAAAAAAAGTCTAAAGCTTACAAAAAGGTCTTTTCTCCAATAATTCTGAATTATGGAGGAGAATTTTTGAGAGCTTTGATTTTTGAATACAAGTAATTTGATTCTTTTTAGACTCAAATTGGCTTGATTTCTTTTGGGGTTTTAAATCTGAGAGCAATTCCAAAATCTTAGCAACAATTTCTGATTTGTTTTATGTTAAGTTAAAATTTTTATTTAAATTTATGTATTTACAATCGAGATCAAGAACCATATAATGAAAAATGATATTTACAATTTGAAAATCCAAAATTCATGAGCAGGCCCATGGAGCCATAGGCCCAAAAAATTAGGCTCATAGACCTGATTGACAATACATGAGTAACATGACCCATTAAGATTTTATCGAGCATAAATTCATGGAAGCCAGTGTTGAACACAAATTTCAGAAAACAGACCATGTACTGATGAACACACCAAAAAATGGACACACAGCAACACACATCAAGCTATTAGTTAGGACTTAAGAGACTATGTTGTACAACGATCAGGATCCTATCTCTTCCATTGTCAACCTGTAGTTTCTCAAAAATCTCTCCGGAAGTAGGGACTCTTGAAGGTTTAATCACAATTATAATTATTATTATTATTCTGGGTTGTTAAGAGCAGAGAAACCTGCAACTACAAGCATTACAAATTACAATGCAAAAAACCACCGATGATAAAATTTGAGAAAACTATAAAACCTTTGATAGAGCCTGTAATAATACAATCGCTTTAACGCTTTTTTAAAGACAATACTCAAAAGCATATTGTTCAAAGAAAGTTGACAAAACAAATGCTCACCAATAAATATTTTCAGAAGAATTGCTTTCTATTACTATTACCAATTACTGTCATAATTGATTGAATACCTAAAACTACCACCACTGAGTCTGTGACTTCAATTTGATTTCACGTCAAAGCATTCAAATTCCCAACCATGCTATAACCAGAGAAGCTTCTTTTCCAAGTTCCAACCAAATAATTGAAATCCAACAGTAGTAGGGAACAAATTCAAAACCCCAACTCTGACGTTCTCTATGGAAAAGGTTATGATTCAAATTCAAATAAGGTAATGAACATCAAAACAGTATTTGCACACCCACCAAAGTAGAAAAGGTTGGCGAAGAAAGAAACATCCTCACAAGAGTCGCAACTCACAAGTACAAAATTGAATATGGTGGATTCAAATTCAAATGAAATCACTATAGAATTTGAAAAGTAATACAAGTTCATTCCACAAATCAAACAATAAACAACAACAGAGCTCCGTCATCTCCCATAAGTATGTAATTTCAAACTAAAATCAAATAATGAAGATCAACAAGAATCATCGCCAACGGACACAATTACTAAACAAGACTAATACTTTTATTTTAGAAATTGAAAACTCCTTGCTACATCATAAAAGGGATACAATCATCATACACAATTCAAACAATCATACCCCGACACGATATCGTTAACACACCAGACACATAACCTAAATTCCATAAAAACTATCACTTAACAATCCAAAATAAAATTAAGAACAAAAGACCGATGACAATTTCAGAAGCAGTACACACATTTTGATAAACATATTATTTTCTAATTTAACTGTTACATAGGCAGCAGAGCAAGCATGTAATCAGGGTAGAAGTTGTAATAAAAAAAAATTGGTCAAGGAGTTAGAATATACTTGATGGTCAAACTCAGCGCGCTCCACCGCCTGTACATCACTGTGGAGCTTCAGGTTGATAGGCCTTGTGTTCTCTTTAACCAGAGGTTTAATCATACACTTAAATTACAGAAAAATCTACCTCATCAACAGCATGTAACTAAAAACATGGAAACCTATCTTCTCATATAAAGTGAACAATCTCAGCATTGTTATAGTAACACCAAAGCAGGAAATCATATCCAAAGCATTAATTTGTTGTTCTTTCGAAAAGCTAAAGTGGCTTTAACTAAAATTACTAAACATCTCACCTCTGGTTCAACTGTTGTCCATGGAGGGCCTTGAGCAATAGGAATCCATTGTTTCACCTCCACATGCATCATTTCTTGTACCTTTTTTACAAACTCTTCCTCCTTGATTCTTCCCCTTTGCTACAATTACCAAATAATCACAATTAGTCACTGCAATTTCTGAGGTTCATAGTTCTTGATCAAATCAATTCTTATTTCAAACAACACATATCTCAGTTCTCAGAATTAGTTTTATCATAAAAATAATTATGATGATTATTATAATGAGTTCAATAATAATTTTTAATAAAATATTGAATTAAAAAAGGGTGTTCGTTCGGTTCGGTTCGCATCTTTTATACGATTTGGTTCAGTATATCCAAAACCGGTTTGAACTGAAAAACTGTACTATATAAGTAAAAAAAAAAAAACTAATCATTTTTTTCACTTTCAGCCTCAGATAAGCCGCTTTCTCAATCTTATTCTCTCTAGTCTCTACGATTATGCCTCTGCTTTCTCAACGTTAACGGCTCCGATCTCTTTCATCTCCTCCCTCCGGTGACTCTACGTCGGATAGTCCCTCTCCAGCAAGGTTTGTCTCGTTGTCTCACTAGTCTCTCTGTTTTCTCAGCCACTCATCTCTTTTGTCTCCGGCGACTTCAGTCTTCAACTCCTTCGGACCGACTCTCTTCGGTTAAGGTTTGTATTTTTATGGGATTTAATGAATTTCGCCTGTGTTTTATTAATTTTTGTGGGTGTTATTCTTCTTCTTTGAATTTCTCTCTTTTGATTTGATTTATAGATGTTTTTGGGGATTTAATGTTTGTAGCATGCTCTTTGTATAAGTTTGTGATGATTGTCTTGTATAGCTGTTCAAAATTCAAGCTTTTTTTTTTTTTTTTTTTTTTTGGCATATTGGTTGTGGTATTGAATTTTTGTGATTTGCTCAAGATGGTAGGGAGGGAGGGAGCGATTTCGTGTATGGTGATTTTATGCTCAAGTTTGAATGACTTGTGTATTTAGTTGACTTGTGTGTTTGAATAAATGTCTCAAAGAAATATTTGCAAAAAAATGTTGTTACTGACTCATGTCTTTGTAAATTTCAGAAATCTTTAACTTATCAAAATGCTTTCATTATAGAGTTTTTGTGTGAAGGCCGAAAAAAAAGTTTATATATAACACTCAAAACCAAAACTGTGTTCTTGTAATTTGTAACACTCTATTCTATTTAAACTGAGTTTGTTTAATTTTTATCTTCTTCTTGTTTTGCACATAAATATATATATATATAGCTCTTTTTCTTTGATTTTGGAAAATAGAATTCCCCATGTAACAAACAAAGCATCTCTCTCTCTTTTATAATAAAAATACGTATTGAAGACTCTTTCAATCTTTCTAATCACTGTATATCATCTATATATATATATATATATATTGATCTAACCCCAGAAACATCGATGGCTCTATCACTACTAATCTGTTTGTTTTCTTGGAATCAAAAGCCAAATCAAGCAACATGGATGAAGAATACGATGTCATAGTATTGGGAACTGGTCTCAAAGAATGCATTCTCAGCGGTCTTCTCTCTGTCGACGGTCTCAAGGTCTTGCACATGGATAGGAATGATTATTATGGAGGAGAGTCAACATCTCTCAATCTCATTCAGCTCTGGAAGAGGTTTAGGGGAAATGATCAACCTCCTGCACACTTGGGCTCTAGTAGGGATTACAATGTTGACATGATCCCCAAGTTTATGATGGCTAATGGAACTCTTGTACGTGTCCTCGTTCATACCGATGTTACAAAATATTTGTACTTTAAAGCTGTGGATGGAAGCTTTGTCTATAATAAAGGAAAGGTTCATAAGGTGTTTTCAACCGACATGGAAGCACTCAAATCTCCACTCATGGGTATATTTGAAAAGCGCCGTGCTCGCAATTTTTTCATTTATGTTCAAGATTATAATGAAAATGATCCCAAAACACATGAGGGAATGGACTTGACAAGAGTGACAACTAAAGAACTGATTGCGAAATATGGTCTCGATGACAACACTATGGACCTCATTGGTCATGCTTTGGCGCTTCATCGAGATGATCGGTTCTTAAATGAACCTGCATTAGATACTGTTAAGAGAATGAAGCTATATGCAGAGTCTCTTGCACGTTTTCAAGGGGGATCACCATACATTTACCCTCTCTATGGCTTGGGAGAGCTACCCCAGGCATTTGCACGGCTTAGTGCTGTTTATGGTGGGATATATATGTTGAATAAACCTGAGTGTAAGGTTGAGTTTGATGATGAAGGCAAAGTTGTTGGTGTCACATCAGAAGGGGAAACTGCTAAATGCAAGAAAGTTGTTTGTGATCCTTCCTATTTGCCAAACAAGGTGAGAAAGGTTGGAAGGGTTGCAAGAGCAATCGCCATAATGAGTCATCCAATTCCAAACACCAATGATTCACAATCAGTGCAGGTTATCCTACCACAGAAGCAATTGGGTCGCAAATCAGACATGTACCTTTTCTGCTGTTCTTACTCCCACAATGTTGCTCCAAAGGGAAAATTCATTGCATTTGTATCAACAGAGGCAGAAACTGACAATGCTGAGACTGAACTAAGGCCTGGAATTGATCTTTTAGGTCCTGTCGATGAAATATTCTTTGATGTTTATGACAGAAATGAACCAGTCAATGAACCTGCATTGGACAATTGTTTTATATCAACAAGTTATGATGCTACCACACACTTTGAGTCAACTGTCATGGATGTGCTAAACATGTATACCCTGATAACCGGAAAGGTTCTTGACCTCAGTGTGGATTTAAGTGCTGCTAGCGCCGCAGAAGAATGAGGAAAACTACTCTTATTGCATTTAACCCTGATAGTCGAAGTTCCTCAGAATGTTAAATGTTGGTGGTGGACATAGGGGGTCGGACTTGGCATGGTTTTGTGTTTTAAATCATGGGTTATATATTACGATGTAATAAACCGGTACTTTAAATGTTATTTGGAACTAAATATTTAGCCTTCAGATATGCATATGACTGCAAATATCATGACTTGTATTTTATTGCTATGAATCTTGTTTTTCCTCCAAAATTATAAGTTGTATTTACTGTCATGTTTGTATGAGAGCCTTTTTCTTGGAAATATATATATATATATATATATATATATATATATATATATATATATATATAGTCTTTCTATTATCATTTCGAACTGATATAAAATATATTAGTTCCTTGCAAGTAGGTCATTGGATTTAAAAGAAGTTTTGACAAGTGCATGCAGTCAAGTCAAAGTATTTAAATCCAATGGTCCACATGTAAGGAACTGATATATCTTTAGTCAATTCGAACTGACAATAGAAAAACTGTATATATATATATATATACAGTCTTTTTATTGTTAGTTCGTCCTAACAATAAAATATCAGGACGAAGAATGTGGATCATAGATTATGGAGAAGTTTTGACAAGTGCATACACTTTAAGTCAAAGTATGTAAATTTAGTAGTCCACATTCTTCCTCCTGATATATTTATTGTCAGGACAAACTGATAATAGAAAATATATATATATTGTTCCTTTCTCAAATTGAAGACATTTGTTGGATTTATTAATTGAATCAGCAGCTTTGATTTGGAGTTTGGATTTATTATTTTAGTTGTAATTTTGGATTTGGAGCTTGAGTTTGTTATTTTAGTTGTAATTTTGATTTGGAGTTTGGATTTGTTATTATTATTATTTTTTAAAGTATGGATTTGTTATTTTTGATTATTTACTAATGTTTTTTTATATATCTTTGAACTGTATGTTATGACACTGTATTTATTATATATTCAATTTGTGTTTATTTTTTTTATTTTTTTTATTTTTTTGAATGAATTATAAATTAAATATTATTAGTTAGGTTTGATTTGGGTTTTTTGGTTTTGGGCTATTAAAATTCATAAAACTCTGGCCCAAATTAGTATCCACCAGCCCATTAAGTTCAAAAACATATTAAAAATACTTATTAGGCCCATTAGGCCCAAAACCGAAATGAACTGATCAAAATCAGTTTAGTTCTGTTCATATATCTTAATCGGTTCAAACAAGTTTCATTTTATCAAAACCGAAATATTTTCAGTTCAGTTCGGTTTTATTCAAAACCAAAGCGAACCGAACTTTGCCCACCCCCTAGTTTTAATAGATGAGATTAACTCATACCCATAAATACAACGGTAATTATACATATCAAAATAAATATTCTCTCTTAGGGGCCGTTTGTTTTTTTCACTATAAGACTTATTGCCTCTTATATTTTAAATTAAGATAAATCAGTTTGTTTGTTTTTTCAACTTATATCTTATTTTAAGATATATATGTCTAATAGAAAAAGTAATTTTTTTTTGGCTTTTATCTTATTGAAAAATTGATATGGTAGAGTCTTTTAGTAAATTTCCATAAATGTCCTATTACAATTCATATATTTACAATTTTATCCACATATAATAAAACCTTAAAAATAAAATTTCAAAAAATTCTCAATTTTGAATAAACCCTAATGCAACCTAACCAACTCAAGGGGTGCCACGGTTGTCTAAAAAATGAAAAAACAAACATATCATAGTATATTAATTTATAAGATTTATTCATATGTCTAACAAATTAAGGTCTTATAAGACTTTAGATAAAAAAACAAACGGCCCCTTAGTCTTAACTTTCTTATTTCCCACTCCTCACTCCTCACTCCTCTTTCCTCTCTCTCCTCCCTCCTCTCTCTTTTTAAACGAATACATCACATTTGAGGGGATTGATATCTCATTAAAAAAAAAAAATCTAATGAACAAATGAGTCCATATGAACAATTAATCTCCAGCTTATTACAGGTTTCATTCTCATCGTTAGTGACAAATATTTTAATTTACTTTGAACTTGATTTGGGTGTGTTTCCTGTAAAAGTTTTGAAAAATAAATAAATCCCATAAACAGAAAGAATTCCCATATTCCGTCGTCGAGGTATTACAATAATATAAAATAAAATAAAATCTATAGTTATATTCTAAATCCTGATATTTTATTTAGGGTTGGACACGGTCCAGTTTGGTCTGGTTTCAATTAAGACTAGACCAAACCAAATAATATTGGTTCAATTCGGTTTGGTTCGATCTAGCGGTTTTGACTTATCACAAAAAAAAAATAATAATAAAAAAATAAAAAATAAAAAATAAAAAATAAAACGTAATGAGAACTTACATACATTTTGTTTAAAAAAATACATACATTTCAAAAAAAAAAAAAAAAAAAAATTCAAATTAAAATAGCTTGTAAACACATTTACAAAGAAGATCAATTGTTCTATACCTGATGATTAGAATGTAGAAACAAAAATAAGAATTGTATCACATCACTTGTTCTATATTTGTGGCGCTGCCTTAGTTTAATTATATATATATATATATACCACTATTCAATGCAAAACAAATGATAACTTCATAAAGCAAATGGAAAAAGAAAATTCAATTTCATCTTAGAGTACTTTCGACTTTACACTAAAGTTGGTGGGTTAATAAAACACATATGAAATAATAAATCAGGATTTTTGACTTTAATGTTTATTTTTTTCTTTTAAGTTTTATTGGAGAGTTTTTGGTGTGATCTATATTGGAATAAAAGTGTGTTAAAAGTATTTGGTTTACGGTCCAGTTTGGGTTCGATATGCTTGGACCATAGACCAGACTAGACCTTATGGTTTTGTTATAATAAAACCATACGGTTTTTTTTTTTTAAAGTAAAAAACCGAACCAACCAAACGGTTTGGTTTGATTTGGTTCGGTTCGCGGTTTATTGGTTTTTTTACCCAACCCAAATTTTATTACTGCAAAAGTTTTGAAAATGTTGTTTATTTATTTATTACTATTTTTTAACTTCATATCATTCACACAGGAGGAGGTGAGATAGAGGTGTCAAAAGGGTCGGACTAGTCCGGCCCGGTCCGAGTCCAGTCCAGCTCGTTACTGTAAAGAACATGTGTTTGTTCTGTATCCAATATTTAAAAGCCTGAAATAGGGTTTGGCTTTTATAATTTACTGTGTGGGCTTTGCCTGGTTCGAACACGAAAAATTTGGGCCCGTATAGTGATTGTTTTTTTATATGAATAATGCTAAACATCCTACCTAAAATTCCACCATTTTCATCTCAACACATGTGGCATGTGAGGTGTCAAATTGTGAGTGGATACACATTAATGATGTTTTATCTCACCTACCATATGTATCCACTCACCATTTGACATTTCAAATGCCACATGTGTTGGGAAAAAAAATTAAGATTTTAGATGGGATATGTAGCATTACTGTTATATATATATATATATATATATATATATATATATATATATTGTTTAATAATATTTGTACACAAATTTGGAGAAAAGAAAATTAATTTAATATATCATAGAGTTGTTGAGTTCAATCGAGTCTATGTTTGATATATAGATATGCTTTTTATAATCACTAGGTTTTGGAGCACATGTGCTTAAATCAGTATTTGAGTTTCATATTTGCAAATATACATATCCTTGAAAAATAAGAAATGTTAATATAACATATACAGTTTTAGTTCATGTAAATATTATTACATTGATATAACACATTGAGGAAGTCTTAAACTCATGTGGATGATTTAATTAATTTTCTATTTGATCAGAAACCACCGCTTGGATTTTTTCTAAAAAATTTTTTAACTACATTTCACTTTACACACATCCATTGTATAATCCACAAGTCATAAAGTTTCACACAAATTACATTTTCGCCCCTATATAATTTCCTTTTCTTTTTCAACACATTAAATACATAGAAAATTATATTTTCATCCTCAGTCCAATTTTACAATTTAAAATAATAATAAAATCCTTACTATATAGTTTCTGTTGTGTTACTATTACTAAGATCTATCTATTAAGTAATTATACAAACTTGAAAGATTATATTTGTCAATCGACGTTCAATGTAAATCTAAGGGATGCTATAATTGAAATCTTACTAGACACTATCTATTAAGTAATTATATAAACTTTAAGGGTCGTACTTGTAATTTTACATGCAAAAAATTAAAAGAAATAAAAAGGGAGCTATAATTCAACACCGACTTACCACACTTTTATATATAGTACTAGGTTTGGTTACACGTGCCTTGCACGTGTTTTAATTTATATACATGATTATAATATTTGATTATAAATTAATTTTGATATAATATAAAAAAAAAAAGTTAAAAATTTATATACAACTAATTATTAGATCACAAATTATAATAAATAAAAATATATAATTCAATCATATAAAAATAACTTTTATTATGCATCAACTTATAGAGGCAATAACATTATTTACAATATATATATATATATATATTTTAAGAGAAATAAAATCTTATACCTAATTACAGAGGACATAAATACAAATATGTTTCTCGTTAAAATGAGCATCTTCATGGAACCTTTTGTAAACATATCACTACTTGATCACCATAATCAAATTGATCATGATGAACATAGAGTGTAAACGTAAGAAGAGAAATGTACAAAGCTGAGTCATATCTTTACAAAACAAGAAAATAATAAATTCTTATTAGATTGGTCTACTGCTTGGACTCTAATATTTATTTATTTATTTATTTGTTTTTTTTTTTTTTTTTTTTTTTTGTTGATATTTTATTTCTTTCTTTCACTTTACAAACGTCCCCCATATATTTAAGTCATCAAGTTGCATGACAAATTAAATTTTTACCCCTATACTATTTCTTATTCCTTTTCAACTCATAAACTGCATATAAAATTATATTTTCATTCCCTATCTCATTTTACAATTTAAAATAATTAGCCAACCAAATACCTGTTGATTTGTGTCCAGTCCAAATCATTGCTTCACTTGTCATAATTTTAAGTCTCACAAACACTATCATTTCGGGCCTCTAGCTTTTTAGCAAATAAATTCTATCCAAATTCATAATAATTGGAGTAAACTATTTAACAATGATATGACCAATTTTTCAGGATATTATAGTCATGCACCTTGATATTATATGATTAAGCTTAATTATTAATTTTTTTTTATTAAAAAAATGCATGATATTTTGTATAGGCCACTTCTTACACAGTAATAAGAGATTTTACTATTAGAATTTTTTGTTAATTAGATGTTAATTATAAAGTAAGTATCAAATTTGCAAATAGTCCCTATTATGGTAATTAAAAAAGATAAATTTATCCTTATTTTTTTTATCTTACGTCTATTTTTCAATATCATTTAGGAACTTTTGAGGGTTATAATTGAAAATCGACTGTGTTAGAATTTTAAATTAAAATAAATTTTAAAAATTACTATACAGTCCCTATTGTGTTACTATTACTAAGACCTATCTATTAAGTAATCCTATAAACTTGAAGGGTTGTATTTGTCATTTCATGTTCAATGCAAATCTAAGGGATGCTATAATTGAAATCTTACTAACCATATATATTAAGTAATTGTATAAACTTTGAGGGCAGAAATTGTAATTTTACATTCAAAGAAATTGAAAGAAAAAAAGAAGGATGCTATAATTAACCGACATATCACTCTTTTATATATAGTATATGATATAGAAATGTTGTTAATAGACATGTAAAAAACTGCAGCTTTGTTCTTCCTCGCTCAATCCAGATCGTCCAGATCTTTCCGTTCCAGCTGTTCCCTTGTCGGCGGCGTCCGGCCGTTGGTCTTCTCCGGCTACCTGGGCGTCCCTCCTCCAGATCGGTTTTAGTCCGTTTCATTTCGGTTTTTTGTGTTTGTATAGTGGTTTTACTAGTTGTTTCCCTCTTAGTGAGAGTGTCCTTCCCACCTCTGTGTGGGGTTTTTTTCTCCCGTTTGTGGGGCTTTGATCTGGGCTGTGCTTGTGAGTCTTATGCTGCTGAGTCCCAGTTGTTATCGTGAACATGTTTTTCATGTTTCATGCCCTGGATCTGATTTCCAGGTGTTGTAACTGTTAAGCTTATTTCAATGGATATTCCTTTCTCAAAAAAAAAAAAAAAAAAAAAGGATGAGAATAAGTCATTGTTCAATTCCCAATCTTTTAATTCAATAAATTTAAAAGGTTCAATGAATTTGGGCCTAGGCCTGTTGAGGCCTTCTGACTCGGTCCTTACAAAGATCTTTGAGCTGGTCTTAGCAATTGGTTCAACTCTGTTCATCCGATTGGGTCTGAATAGTAACGGGTCTAAGCCTGAGCCTGAATCCAATCCGAAGCTCGAAAGGGTTGTGAAATATCAGGTCGGGCTGGCCCGACCCTTTTGACAACCGTGAAACAGAAAAGGAAAACTCAACAAAGAGGAGAGAGGAGTAGGGGTGGCAAAAATACCCGACCCGCCCCAAACCCGCCCCGCCCCGGTCTGTTTGGGGCGGGTTTGGGGCTAAGAAAACGGGTAACGGGGCGGGTTTGGGTCACATTTTGTGACCCGGCTGGGTTACCGGGTCGGGTTTGGGGCGATTCATTTTAACCCGACCCGCCCCGTTTGACCCGGAATATATATATATATTTAAAAAATACACATTTAATTAATATTAGTCTATTATATATAAAGCTTGTTTTCAAGAAGATAGTGATGGTGATGGTGATGGTGAAGGTGAAGAGGTAATGATATAATTAATATTGTACATTAACAATGTCAATTAATTAATTTTACCATTTTTTTTTTCTACAGATTCGTGTTTGAAAAAATCATGCTTGTTTTTAAGAAGATAGAGTGATGGTGAAGATGTTGGATGAATTTTGTTATTGAAATTTTGTGTTTAAACTATTTTAGTGAAGATGTTGAATGAATTTTATTGATACCGAAAATGTTTTATGTATTTTGTATTTTGTATTTTTGTTTAAGTTATTTTGGGATTTGTATTTTATACTTTACCTATGAATTTAGTGTTTATTAAACTCAGTTATTGTGTTATATTAAATTTAAATTTACTGGCAATTTTTTTTTTTGATGAAACGGGTCAAACGGGGCGGGTTTGGGGCACCCTTGCCCCAATCGGGGCAGGTTTGGGGCGGAAGTTTTTGACCCGGCCGGGTCATGGGTCGGGTTTGGGGCAACCTTTGAAAACCGGGTTACGGGTTTGGGGCGGCCTCGACCCGCCCCGACCCGCCCCATTGCCACCCCTAGAGAGGAGAGAGGAGAGAAAGGGAACAACTCACGATAAAAAGGGAAAGATAACAGAGAATTACTGTGTATAACATTCATTGTTTTCAAAAGTAATAATTAATCTCAACCATTTAAACCATCATAATCCTGGGTCAAGGAATTGTCTACGATTTTGTGTAATGCTTAGCGGCTGTCGATCATGCCCATATATGTTATGTATAAATAAGTGTTTAATATTTAATAAAGTTAAACTCACATATAGCGGGTTTGGGTTAGATCTTATTGGGTTCGGACTACTAACGGGTTAACACGTTAAATCCGTTAAGTAAACGGGTCGTGTTTGGGTTGAACCCCACCCAAACCCGCTAACCCATTTAACATGATTAAACATCAAGGATAAATATGTAATATACAAATATATAGAAAAACTCTAAATATTGTTTTAACAAATCAACCCTAAATACTTTAAATTATTTCTTCTCTTTTTACGGTCTACTTATAATTACTTATCGAAGATTGAAAGTCTTCAAAATCAAATCTCTAAAGAAAACGTATTCTTCATTATTTTAATTTTGTTATTGTTGATTTTTTTTTTTTTCTATTTATACGTTATACTGTGGTAGCCAAAAATGGCCCAATGACCCAATACGCTAAGGCCCAAACTCTGCAAGGAAGATCCTACACAGGCCCGCGATGTTGGGTCGACCCAACAAAGCTGCCATCAATACTTACTGTTTAAGACTCATTCAAACGTCAGTTACCAAAATACTGATAACTGCCCACTCAAGTGAGAATTCTTCTCCTAAGATCACGCCTACTATCAATACTGGGAAAGAAAACGTTGGGGCTCCGGCTTCAAATATAAATATGAAGGCTCTTCCACTAGAGAGCTCTCTCAATTCTCTTTTAACAAAAGCTTACGATAGCATACTAAAATTCTGCTTCTAAAGCATTCCGGCCACCGGAAATCAACCACTGTTACCTTCACGAAACATTGCTCAGCCCAAGCACACTTAAGGCTAATAATCCTACACCCACCTTTCTGTTCTCTCTACGTTATATTTCTATTTTGAGTTCTTTTGCAGGTTCATCGAAGTTCAGACGACAATCGAGATCAATCAATCAACCATCAGCCTAGTTGCTTTGGGCATGATACAACCTGACCCGTTTGACGTACCAAGTCGTTCGACCACCTACATATACTATGTAGGGATGGCAATGGGGCGGGTTCGGGGTGGGGTGGCCTTCCCCGCACCCCACCCAATTTATTTTTTAAAAACCCATCCCCTCATAAAACCCCACCATAGATGGAGCGGGTTGGGGCGGGGCGGGGTACAACGGGGAGTGCTTTCCCCATCCCCACCCATTTACCCCATTTATATATAATTTTTTATTTAAATAACAAATATATAACTATTGAATATGATAGTTATATTCAATTATTTTTTTATCAACTCCCATGTAACTGATGTGTATCTTCTTTTTCTTTTGTTGCCATCGTCTTCACATTCAATTGGGTTTGTTTCCACCCCATGTTGTTCTTCTATGTTTACACAATTTTCTCTTGATGACACCAGTACTGGAACTTCACTTTCTAGTGCATCTGTAGACATATTTGTGCCTACTTGAAGTAGTGATAAACGAATTAAATTTAATTCAAGAGTTGAGAATTATTTAAGTAATAAACTTGGAAAAAAAAAAAGCTATTGTTATTAAACTTTTAATTTTAAAAGTTATTTGAGAAAGAAATTTACTGTATGTCCTATTGTGTTTGAGATTTAAGCTTGAACAGTGAACTTCGAGTTGTTTGAGGATTAGAGACTTAGAGTTGAAGTTAGCGGTTAGGGTTTTTTTCAATAGTATTTTGTTTTGTCACTTTATGTTAAATAACTGTGGAGAGATGTAAAGTTAGGGTTAGTGTGTATATATATATATATTTCTATAGATATATTTATTTTATTTGAAACTACGTAGTTTAACTAAGTATTATTTTAAGCGGGGCGGGGCGAAGCGGGGCGGGGCGGGGCGGGGCGGGGTGGGGAGTATAAAACCCATCCCCACCCCATACCCATTGCGGGTTAGACTATCTATCCCCATCCCCACCAAATTGAAACCCATCCCCACCCCAAAAGTGCGGGTCCCCACGGGGTCCCGTCCCCGCGGGGAATTTTGCCATCCCTAAAACTATGTTGCATCCTTGCATGGCTTTTGCTTCGAAATTTAATATGTTTTTTTTTTTTTTTTTTTTGTGTGTGTGTGTGTGTAAATATTACAATACTTTCAGGGTTTGGAGAAAGGGAGAGACTCAAACCCACAACCACATGGTGTGAGTATGAGGAGCATATCACTAGGCCAACATCATATTGTCTAGAAATTTAATATGTTTTCTTCATGTATGTTGTATAAAGTATAATATTGCATGTGCAAAATAATTTTTTTGAGCTCCGTTTAGAAGAACTTCTTCAAGTAGATCTTTTAAAGTAGACCTTTTACAAGTGAAGCTTTTACAAGTGTAAAATCTGGAGCTCCTCGAGACACGGATCACCCTGAACTTAGGCAGCCATCAGAAGTAGATGTTTGGAAGTCCATAGTAGAATCACTGGATCCGGGATCTAAGATTACTATATTGACTAACGGTCCATTAACAAATTTAGCAAAGATTATTCATTCCGAGAACTCAACCTCGGTGATTCAGGTAACTATTCTCATAATATGCAAGTTGTGATACCTAAATCTGATACCCCAAGTAGTATGCTGATAAAAATTTTGTTGCAGGAGGTATATATTGTTGGAGGAAACATAGATAATGACACTAACAAGGGGAATGTCTTTACCGTTCCTTCGAATGAACATGCGGAATTTAATATTTTTCTTGATCCTTTAGCTGCAAAGACAGTTTTCGAATCGAAACTGAACATTACACTCATTCCACTGCAATTGCAAGAAAGAGTCTGTTCTTTCTGTGCAATCCTTAACAAGCTGAGGACCAAGAGTGGAACTCCTGAGTCTGCGTTTTCCGAGCGCCTTCTTTCAAGGCTATGGCAATTACAACTGAGACATAGTAGCTATCATCATGTGGTAATAACATTACTTTCATTTGAAAATCTGGCCTTTGATACTAATTTTACTATCTAAACAAACAAAGGTTGCTCAACGCGTTTAATTACCTTACAGGATATATTTTTGGGAGAAATCCTCGGGGCAGTGATTTTGGGTGGCCATTCACATTTGAATCTAACGTAAAATTTCAATCCTCTCAAGATCGTTGCAAATGGAGATATATCAAACGTTGGACAGATTATCATCGACGAAGAACGAGGAAAACCAGTAAAAGTTATGGAAAGTGTAAATGTGGCAGCATACTATGATCATTTTGCAGAAGTGTTGAGAGATCAAAACCAGTCTGCAGTTATAGGAAGCTTCCAAGAGCAGGAAGAGATCGATATGGAATACACCACCAAAACAGAACATATAGTTTTCATCACTCATCAGACATCAGATCATAAAGTCATGGTAAACTATTTGCAAAATTCTTTAAAAAAAAAAAAAAAAAAACTATTTGCAAATTCTAATGGTGTTCAACTGGACAGCTGTTTTGTAAGGAAAAAACAGCCTTGTATATATTGTATTTGATTTTTGTGAATAGATTATAAAAATGTGGGAAGACCCCTCCCTTATAGTTCAATAGACATTTGTGACATAGTTTGATATGAATAATATATAAGTGTGGGAAAAACCCCCCTCCATTATAGTGAGGAAGACCCCTTTCGTTATAGACTTATAGTGACAATTTTATCTTCTAACGGGGTATCAGTTAATAAAAAGCTTGAGTTGGGCCATTTAAATGTTAAATTGTTTTTAAGGATAATGAAAAGATTGAGTTGAGATGACTAAATTAAATTATGGATAATACATGGTTGTTGATCGGTCAGCATCCAAAATACTGACCTAGTAATGTGGTTCAATTGAATTGTAACCCTTTCTCTACATCTGTTCAAGTTTGAATTTAATTGTTACAACGATAGGTTTTTTAGAAATACATATTATTTTAATTAAATATAAGAAGAATTAAATTAGAAATTAAAAAAATATATATATATTGATTTGATAGATGTAACTATTTAAAATTTAAAAAAAAAATCCATTCAAGTTTCAAGCAATTAGTTTCCACTGTCCAGTGCCGTGAGACCATCGATCAAACATCAACTACAACTTTTTGAAAGATCCGTGTGTTATGTTCCTTGACTTTTCAAAATTCTCAGAACACTTCAATCCATGAAATAAACAATGAAATTGAAATTGCTTGTGCATACCCATTCAATAACTTACCTGTTTTAATTTCAACCACAAATTTAACTAAAAACAAAATCTTAATAGTTGGAAACCCATTATCTTAACAACGAAGTTACGGTATATATTATTTTTCGTTTAAAACATTTTTTTTTTTTTAATAGACAGTGACTCACATTGATAATGTCTAATATATATATTTTCCATATCAACTTGAGGTTGAATATACATAACTGTATTGAAAATGCTTTAAGGATTCTTAACTAGAGACGGAGGGAGGGGGCTATGAAGTATGACCCCTTCCCTCAAGAAACTTCTAAAACTTTATTAATAAAGGTGTATGAAATTACAAAATTATCTCTTGATTTTAAAAGTCTTTTTGTAAATTTATGTTTTTGTATTCCTGAGTCGCTCACTACCGTTAGCAGTGCCACGTGTCACCGACTTATTGACGTATATCAATGTCACGCTCATACATCGACCCTCCAATCTCCATACCAAAAAAAAAAACACAAAGTGCTGTTTGGTTTCAACTTTAAAGAGGGTGACCAAATCAACGCTTGTTTATTTATATAAAGCGTCGCGTTTGTTGTTTGGGATCATATGTTAATGTGATATGTGATAGAAGTGAATCTAGGTATGGTGGTTTTCGACGTTTTTTTTAACTTGTCTTTGGATTTTGATGTGTAGCTCTTATCTATCTTCCTAATAATAATAATAAAGCAACAAACGCGATGCTTTATATTAAATAAACAAGCGTTGATTTGGTCACCCTCTTTAAAGTTGAAACCAAACAGCACTTTATGTTTTTTTTTGGTATGGAGATTGGAGGGTCCATGTATGAGCGTGACATTGATATATGTCAATGAGTCAGTGACACGTGGGGTTGAGTTATGACTATGGAGTTACCGTTGGATCATCTCAACTTTCGTTGTCCAACAAATATTGTTAACGATATATATACATCTAACTTTTCCCTAGTATAGTTCATTTTTTATTTATTTTTTGAACAATTACAAATAATTTAGGGTTTGGAAGAGGGTAAGGACTCGAACGCACAACCTCAAAGATATTAGATAGATTGAGTCAATTATTTGGGAATATTAAGGGACCTCTTATTATATTTACACAATATTACACAAATCCATTTAAACGAAACACCAAATGTACTGTTATGATAAAGAATTCAGG
Source organism: Acer yangbiense (assembly GCA_008009225.1). Lineage (NCBI taxonomy): Eukaryota > Viridiplantae > Streptophyta > Magnoliopsida > Sapindales > Sapindaceae > Acer > Acer yangbiense. The sequence continues at coordinate 7,878,672 of CM017763.1, read as the reverse complement.
TTGTAGCCAGTAACCTTAAGAAATTATATAGCAAGATAGATTGACCAAGCTTTAGTTGAATATATAGTTGTTTTCTGGAAAATTTGAGTAGTGATAAAACAATGGATTTTGTTCTCAAAGAGTGAGAGTTGGAGTTTTTCTCAATCGATGCTGTCTTTTCAAGGGTCAAAAGGTCTATAATTCAACAAATTTCATATTTAGTGCTATGTATATTGATTTACATAATTTGTTTAGTCGGTGTTGATATAAGTGAATGTTTTCTCTCTTAATTAAAGATGTATATTTCCAGTTAATTAACCAGTTACTGGCCCCACCCACCGCTTTAATCGAATTTTGATCATTGGAAGACCAGGAATTTTGTGTGAATTGAATTCGAAGGTGAATTTGATACCTTTCCTTTTAGTCAAAAGAATATTATAATAAAAGATATTATGATTAAATAAAGGTTATTATGATTATTATTATTATTTTTTTTTATTGCAAACAACAACTGGATCACAAGGATTACAACACCTGGAATGCATATCCAGGACAGGATTACATGAAAACATTAGCTGGGACCCATCAACTATCGGCATCCAAGCACAGCCCAGACAAGATTTCCCACGCAGGGGAAAGAAACCCACACACAAAGGTGGGACAACCCACACAAGGGGGACAAACACCCTCACTAAGAGGGAACAACTACAGTTACATAAACCTAAATAAACTTAAAACGAAATGAAAAAACCGATCAAAGGAAGGGGATCATTGGCTGTCGGAAAATGTCCAAGACCAGGTCGAACGGCGCCGAAATACCGGCTGGATCGGGAATCAATTGGCCGGCTCAACTGGAACGCCCCAAACCGGAGAGTTGCCAGAGGCAGCTAGAAACTGACCGAACGGCGGCAAAGAGTTCGTCCGGACTAGTGTCATCCCCGGCGCTGCAACCAAAGGATGAACCCTAGCTGGATCGGGAAGATGACCGACGAAAAAAGAAGAAAAATCTCCGGCAGGCCGCTAAGAAGAGAGAGAACCTCGACGGCGGCGGATCTGGCCGGAGAGCGGCGCCGATAGGCCGCCCAAAAGAAAGGTTATTATGATTGACATCTAAGAAGATCACCGAAAAGAATGCATCATACTTTATTTTCATTTTAAATCATAAACAAGATTAAAAGTTTATGATACAAGGACATGTATTAGAATTGGCTAGTAGTAAAATTTTTAAGAGTAATGCTACCTTGCCCAAATTTGGTACCCAAATCTAGTGCCCAAATGACGTGGCAACACTCTCATCCATTTATTTAGATTGTATTAGATTTACTTTATTTTAATGAATTGATGAGAGTGTTGTCACGTCATTTGGGCATCAAATTTGGGCAAAGTAGCATTACTCAATTTTTAATAAAATAACAGGGAGTAAAAAAATTTATAAGTCGTGGTGGAAGAAAGAAAAATTTAAATATTTAAAATTATATTCGAAGAAAGAAAGAAAGAAGCGATGACTATTAGAGCATCTCCAATGCAACCGTGGCTTGTGAAAAAAATAAATGCCACATAGGATTAATAGACAGTGTGTTAAAATTCGTATCTCCAATGCAGCTGTTCAGATACAACCTCAAGCTGACGTGGCAAAAAAAATAATAGACACTATCAACATGACTGTCCACTTTCAGAGGCTCTGTTGAACAGCTATTTTGTAGGCCTAGTCAACAATCCTGCTCTTTCTTTTCATTAACTTTTCATCTCTCCGCTCTTTCTCTTTTGGCGCTGAAACTGAAAGACCCACACAAAAAAAATCACTCAATTTCTACGTATTCTCCTCAAATTTCTTTTAGGTCGATTTCTTCTTCCATTTTGAAAGATACAGCAAGTTCTTCTTCCTCAATCTTTTCTTCTCTCCGCTCTTTCTCTTTTGGCGCTGAAACTGAAAGACCCACACAAAAAAATCACTCAATCTCTACGTATTCTCCCCAAATTTCTTTTAGGTCGATTTCTTCTTCCATTTTGAAAGATACAACAAGTTCTTCTTCCTCAAATATCTACATATTCTCGCTGATTCTGTACTATATTTCGGTAATTAATTTGTTGTTATGTTGTTTTATAGAAGTTGTGATTTGTTCTTGTTCTTCAATTTTTATTTATTTTTTGGATATTTATGTGTTGGTGTTTATTTCTGTCTGTTATTATGTAGGGTTTGGGATTTTGTTGTTGTTTGGGGTTTGCTTTGTTTTGCCTAGTCTGTTATATATATATATATATATAAGTTTGATTGTTGTGATTTTGATTTGAATCTTTGTGGGAAATTTTCTATTTTTGAGCCTTGAATCTGAAATTTGTTTGTCTAATTAGCTAAAAGTTGCTAACTTTGTTGCTATTAATACCGGTTTATCACCCATTGCATTGGTACTGATTCTACTTATGGCTGCAGCCTAGTTGTTACCCACTTTACTGATTCATTCAATTGAATTTTCTGTTTAGAGGACATGGATTGATTGGTGTCAAATTGGAGCTAACTCATAAATCTCATATACTATTTGTTCTCATTTTGTTGTAGCTATTTATACCAATGTTACCACTTTTCGAAAGTTTTAATGCCCTTGGTTTGTAGGTTTCCTACCAAAATTTGAAGTATGGAACAACAACTGATATTATAGGTCCATTATTTAGGAGAAGAAGTACTTATGCATCAGGTCACTTGATATGTTTCGAATCTTTGCTAAACTTTTTCTTGAACAGATTTGCTTCATACATTGCTTCATATTGTTATGTAAGGTATAAGTTATTAAAAAAGACATGAAATTGTCAAATGAGATCATATGTGAAGCATATATTTTTTTGGTTTTGTGAGGTCACAGTGAGGAATTGCATACAAGGTCTCCAAGAAAGACGACAAAGAAATTGCACTAACGGTATGATCCATTAAGTAAACCACTCTATCAATTTTCGTATAATTTTCTCTCCATTTTAAATACCATTGTTTACCCTCAAAATCTAATTTTGGGTGGTGGTTGGGGAGTTGTTGGTTGTTGACTTATAGCTAGTTCTATGCTTTTGTGGAAAGATGTAATTTGGTTTTAGCCCTTTTAAGCTTTTAACCTAGAGGTATATGTAATTTAGGAATTCTCAGCATTCATTGCAGTGTAGTATACCTATAGGTATATGTGAAGCATTCAACAACCCCTTTCTAATAACAACTTCTATCTTATATTTAATTGAATTTATATTTAATTGAATATACAAAACAAGATTAAATGAACAAATGAAAATAAAAAACTATAAAAAATAAACTTACCAGTAAAGTAGTAAAGGTAGCCGAATTATGACTATTGTAATTGTGAGTGTCAGTTAGTTTTAACTGTTAAGAGAAATTGTTTTTTAAAATTTAAAATAATTAAATAAATTGACATGTCATTAAAAATAGGTGTTTCACAAGTGATGCATTGGAGACCAAATTTTGATTTGATAGTCTGTCAAGTTTTTTTTTTTGCCACATAGGAAGCAATTGTCTTGACGGTGATGACATGTCACTATTTTTTAAAATGCAAGCCACGGTTGCATTGGAGATGCTCTTAGAGTGTTTCCAATGCAAAAGTGACTTGCATACCAATAATTGTTGACATGGCAACAATGTCAAGAGACTTACTTCCTATGTGGCATAAAAATAGATTTGATAGGCAATCAACTCAAAATTTGGTCTCCAATGTTTCCGTCTAAAACACAATTTTTTTAATGACGTGTCCATTTTTTTTTTCCAGTTTTATTTTTTATTTTATTTCTTTACAAAAAATATATGAAAAATTAATGTCAATTTTAAATGTTTGCTGAGTCAACCTAAAAAATAGTTGTGCAATAGACCGTCTGAAAGTGAATTGTCATGTTGACAATGTCTAATTTTTTTTTTTTTGCCACGTCAACTTGAGGTTGAATATACATGGCTGCATTGGAGACATAATTATTAACATAACGTCTATTTATTCTATGTTGCATCTTTTTTTTTTTTTTTTTTCACAAGCCACACTTGCATTGGAGATGCTCTTAGTTTATTACTAAGGTGACACTCGTCGTCGTGGCTGGTCTTGCTCCTGCTCCTGCTCACTAGAGTTGCTTCGTGTGAGCCATGTCCAAATAACCAAGAACTTGGAAATTATAAAATCCACAATCATCTGCCGATCAAGCCTAAGAGTAAGACAAGCATCGTGAATATTATTGAAGATCGAACTAATCGGTTGACACACAACAATAATGGGCACAAAAGACCATGGAATGAAAATGAAAAATCCAAGCAAGCGAGGGAGAAATATGGAGATGAGTGAGACTGTTGAAAGAGATCCGGAGATAACAGCCACAGCAGCATTAGATAGTTGATATGCAAGGCAGTAGATGATTGTAGCAACCACAAAAACCCACATTTGTACTGGGTGTGTTTTGAAGGGAGACTCTTTACTGCTCACTTGGAGGATGGCAATGAGCATCGGGATTTGATATTTAAAGGATTTCGCCACCCTGCACATTCAGCACAAATGATTAGAATTTATTTACTACACTTTAGCGGTCATTTAGAAAGGGTAAAAAAAAAAAAAAACATAATTATGGAAGAACTCTATTTGATGAGACATATATAAAATCATTTTATGTGTGATAAAAATATCAATAATGCTACTTTACATAAATTTGGTGTCTAAATCTAATACCCAAATAATGTGGATTTTTTATTTTTGTTTTTTGTTTTTTGTTTTTTTTTTTGTATTATAATTGTATGATTGAAATGATTGGATTTTAGAAATACCACACCATTTTGACTCTAAATTTAGAAAAAGTATCATTACTTTGAAAATATATGTATCGAACACATGTTGCACAGTGCTACTCAGTTACCGTAAAAAAAAATTAAAAAACAACAAAGAGTTTTGTAGTACTTTATATCCAATAAATATTAATTTACGAAAGTATTATAATCCCTGGACTCTGATCTTAATAAACATTGTAAAGTTGAATATTATTACTGAAATATGTTTAACATTTACCTATTAAATATTGAAAAAATAATACTTCGAAAAAAGAATGTCTATATAAAATACCAAAAACAAACCCATTAAATATTGTGGCATTTTCGAAATATGGTTTATTTTTAAAAAAAAAAAAAAATACCAAAAACAATATGAGAGATGTCTATATAAAAGCATTTGTTTAACAACAAAATCTAATGTAATTTTCAAATAGTAGTAAATCCAAAACCCATTGTATTTATTAAATAAAATGATTAATTAACAAACCCATTGTCTTCAAGTTTGTTTTGGAAAAGAAAAAGAAAACGACAAAGAAGAGAGGAGAGCTAAAACAAAAAAAAAACAAAACAAAAACAAAAACAAAATAGGAATGAGTGCATCCGATGCACCACACTAGAATCTGATTGTGGTGCATCGGATCTATTCACTGATTGACACGTGTCACTTCAATTTTATTTTTCCTCCACCTCATCTTCTCTCTTCTTCTTCACTATCTATCAGATTCTCTCTCTCCCATTTTCTCACGCACACCATCACCGGTGAAATTTCGTTGGCATCGTTTGACTCCGGCAATAGTCGGATCTGGAAGATTTGACGACGCTGAGTTCGTTGGAGCGATCGGTTTCGTCGAATTCACGATGGATCGGTGCAGATCTGATGATGAAGGTTCGGCGACGGTTTGAATTTGGATTCGTTTCTCTTTCTACACAGCCCGAATCCAAAAACGGACACTTGGGTTATGACAGTCGGCACCCGATGAACGTTTTTCTGATGGTTTTATCGGTCAACTCACCGATGATAATGTCGGCAGTAGTTTTGTCAAACTTCGAACGACGGTTTGACCACCAAGACAATTTCATTTGGCGACGTCCCTTTTGAGAGATCGGAAGTTCGTCAATTTTCACACCTTCCGGTGTGGTTGGTGTCGCTTCACTTGCTCCGACGGTCGATGTTGCTTAACAACGGTCTGAAAATGAGAGAGAGGCTTCTGATAGATAGGGAAGAAGGATAAAAAAACTTAGATGGAGGAAAAAATAAAATTTGGTTTGACACGTGTCACTCACGAGTGGATCCGATGCACCACCATCAGATTCCAGTGTGGTGCATCGGATGCACCCAAGTTTTTCTCATGAGGAATGAGAATAAAAAAAACTACATGACACTGTTGAGTGACATATGCTGCTGATACCTAATCACCATGTGTCATTCAAAATGCAGAATAAAAATACCTATCAAAAGTCAAAAACATAAGAAAACCATTAATATCAAACAATCAAATGAATAGAGTCATACAAAATCATTGTATTATTGGCTAATGATGGGTCCGGATGTCTGTCGTCTCCCTCAAGATCAGCACTCTTCTGCTCTTTAGTCTCCTCTTCTCTTTCCATGTCAATCTCTCTCTGTCTCTCTCCAAGCTTACTCTGTAGTCTCTTTCTTAAGTCCCAAGAGCTGCTAGGTCTGAAAAACATCAACCAGACTGAGATGTAAAAAAAGATTTATGGTTTTTAAATCAAAACTAAGTAGCTGGAGGAATCTACTTTGGAAAATTCATAGATAAGGAGAAGGGAATAGAAGATCTAAAAAAAAACAGTTGAATTTATAGCTAGCAAGTCAAATCTTGTTTCCTTTAAAACCAAACAACAGAAAGAGAAAAAAGAACGACCATATACATGAATTATGAATTTATGATCATTGTTTTTTGTTTCCTCATGGTTTTTTTTTTTGGGAGACCAACAGCTACTAGAGAAGAAATGCTAAGTAATAACACCCAGATCTTTTCATAAAAAGAGCCACATAAAGAGATATTTGAGCTTAGCAGCACGTGTTCAGACCAAAACAGGAGGAGAGATGAAGAGAAGTGGGTAGCAAAGCCAAAAGCACTGAGAACAACTCCAATCGGTGCTTTATAATGGTGGTGATACTAAGATAATTAGTAAAATATAATTTTATTTTTAAGAATACAAATTCATTGCATTAGCTCATTAAGTAATCGGTGTCGACAGTCAATTAAAGTGTGGAACTATTAAATAATTAGGATATTAAAGTGTGGAACTATTTCCTCTCAGATAATTAGGATATTAAATGCAATGATATCCTGATAAAGTCAGCCATAACTCTAATTTTGATGAAATGAGATGGCAAAGTTGGACACGATCGCTGTGATAGTGGAAGCATCTGTGAGTTGTGATGTATATGAGACAAAGCTAGCTAGCTAGTTAGGTCAGGCCCTCAGACAATGGTCCACAATTAATATTAAGAAAACCAAAAAGCTTGCTGATGATGTAGAGATTTGAGAATATCTGAATGTTGATGATGTAGAGATCCACCAGATTTAAATTTTTTTTTTGTTATTTTTAATTTATGTTTCGAAATTTAAATAAAAATAATAATATGGTTTTGAATGCTTTTCAAACTATCACTATATCTGGGTATGAACTCAAATCCAGGTGATAGTGATAATTTTGAAAAGCATTATTTTTGGTTTTCTTTATATTAATTGTGCCCCCACAAACAAGCTTTATAAAGTATAAACAACAAATTATTTCGTTGTAATCTGTCATCGAAATAATTTGTCGTTTATACTTTAAGTTTTATTATAGATCTCAAAATTATACGAATATTGTTAAGTTGGTTGGTTGGAAATATGTGAATATTAAGAAATGGAATTAGTACTATTTTGATCAACAAGAAAAGTCTCATTGTTTGAATGATTAAATATTCTAATTATAATTAAAGTGTAGTTCTTGGTGAACTTCATGGACTATTCCTTGAAATTAAAGAGTCATGGAATACTCACAGAAACTTGAGATGTAGATTAACATGTTGTAGAACAATTGTGTATTATTAATCTTTTTAGATGGTCAGTGAAACCATTTATGAGTACCTTACAATTTGCCACACACGTTAAGCCATAAACACATTTACTAATTAAATCAAATGCACCCTTTTCCATAAACACAAATTTAATCATAATATCATCATCTGTTGAGCCAATCACATCATCAAAATGCATTTAATTTTAAGAATTGTCTCGACCATCAGATTAATAACATATGAGTAGTGGGTCACAGCATTACAAACTTTCATGCCGTTCAAATTTACAAAAAAATAAAAATAAAAATTGAAGTTGGGTGAATATTGGTGGGAAAATTTGACCCTCTTGACAAATATGAACCCTCCATGTACACATTTTGGTTTTATCTCACTACTAGAAAAAAGAGGTTTTATGATGGCTAAAAACCGTCATAAACATTGTTTTATAACTGTTTAACCATCATAATTTGTTGTTATATAGGATTTTTATCCTATCTAATCTCTTTATTATCTTTTAAATTTCTTGTATTCTCCTATAAATAGGGCTTGCTCTGTCAATAATAAAACGATGAATTAATTTGGCTATAAGCTATGTGTTAGTCTTTTATGACTTTTGAGAGGTTCTGGTTTCTCCCGAAGTAAACCAGAATTTTATTTTTGATTCAAAGTAATGTGCTCGTATAAGCCTATCTCTCTTATTCTCTATCTCTATAATTGAAACATATTAGTTCTACCTCTCCTCCTAAATTCTTCTATGTAATTTCCTTAATTGGAAAAATACATATCATTGTATTCAAATGAAAATAGATAAAACATAAAATATTGAAATCATAATAAATTGCTAAATATGCCCTAACCCCTAAGACATTGTTTGATGCACAGTACTAATTAAGTACTGTCCAGTGTTTGGTAAAATTTTTTTGGATCGGATTAAATAATCAGGTGTATAAAATCAGGCCCATGTAGTACCATACCTACCTGCTACGACCGGACTTGATTGGGCTCAATTCAACATGCGTTGAAAACCAATCGAAAACAAAAGAAAAATTTGGGACAAGTTGTCAGGTGTTGTCCCACCATTTCTTTGTCAATTTAATTTAATATCCTTTTAAAAATAATTTTAATTTAATTTAATATCAAATGAAGTGTGAAAAAAATAACATATCCGACATGTCCAAAACAATATTAATTTTAAAAAACAAAAAATCAATTTGCAATATATTTGTTTTCAATTTGAAATTTATAGGATAAAAAATTAAAAAAAAATTCGGAATTTATGGTCATTACAATCCAAAAGTTGATTCTACTGATTCAACTCAAATTTCGAAATTTATTGCCTATGATTTTCAAGATTTTTTTTTGTAACTAACTTTACATATTTGACCAAATTAGAACCATATATATAAATATATAATACTACAAATCCAGGTAAGGGGCCGTAAGGTTGTAACTCATTTTTGTTTTCTCTCCAAGAGCAGACTCCAATTTATATATATATATATATAAAATGTCATTATCTACCTTTTTTTTTGGATATCAAGGATCTTGGACTTCGTCCAAACACCTATCTGCCTGTCCTCCTCCAACTACGTGACTCTCCATGGCATGTATGTTGGTTTCGTGGAGTATGACAGATAAGAAACCTCGGTCCACACCCCTAGCCCTACAAGGATGCAAGCGGGTAAATCAAAACTCGCCCCCACCTGAGTAGGATTCGAACAGCTGACGTTAGCCCCATATCCGTCCTTCTACCAGCAGAACTAAACGCTCTAAAGGCTGGCCACAATGTAATTGCTAGGAGTAGAACCAAGGACTTGGGTTTTTAATCCCAAGCCTTGGACCACCAAGGCAACCACCTTGTGGTTATCTACCCTGTTTTTGAGTTGGAGAGAAGTTAATTAGAAGTTTGATTCTTTGGAGGTAATACTATTTTTTTTTTTGTTCAATTTATATTTAAAGCATATTATATAATCTTGTTATACATGTATATAAGAATTATCAGGTACCGTACTTGAAACCTACCAGCATGTACATATACACATATGTTTTTCTTAGTATTGTTGTTTTCTGAGAAATGTTGCAATAGAGGCATGATTTTGCTGGCAATTCCTTGGATGATAATTCTGATCGCATCAATTGGACCTCTGAGGCTCTGATAAAGAAGAACTTGTTGGATTCAGAGCAGCCTCATCGGATTTTGGTAGATACAGATGTTGATATAGATGATGTTTTTGCTCTCTTTTATTTGTTGAAGCAAAACAAGTTTGAATTCGACGTACTTGAAGGGTTTTTTTTTTTTTTTTTTACCTACCCTCTTAATTAATATTCTTATTTATTTAATTTTTATAGGGTGAACTCTCTTGATTTGATTTTTTTTTTCTTTAACTGAAATTCTCTAAATGACAAAAATGGTAACAAATTTGTCACAAGAAATTATCACTTTACTTGCTACTTTGCTATGTCAAACTAAACCAACTTAAAAAAGAAAAAAAATTATAGGAAAGGGTCAAAACTTGAATGATTTAATCTTAATGTGGTTCAATATAAAGTGAAAATAAAGCCACACTAGCACAATTTAATGTTATTATTAATTTTTGTCAAAGTATTACACTATTATATAAATTTAGGGTTTTTTTTTTTTTTTTTTTTAGATGAGAACTCGAACCCGTAACCTTTTGATGCAGGTGTGAAGAGTTTACCATCGGACTAACCTCGTCGCATCACAATTCAATGTTATTAACGATTTATAAAATATTTATAAGCATTTGTAGTTTATCCTGATCTTATTTAAATTCGGCAGAAATAATTAATCCTCCGGAAAGGAGTGCCTATAATGATAATAAGATTGAAGTATTTGGGGGTGGTGGCGAGGAACCCAATTTTGGTTCGATTCCGGTTCTGGGTCGAAAGTCATGGGTATATAACTCATTAGACACCCTCTCCTTACAAGCCCGCTTTTGAGGATGAGTTTTACGTGAGTTTGTATCATCTAGGTCGAACACTCGAACCCAACTGCGTGTGTGAGAGAGTGAGAGAGATGGTGGTTTGGTGTGCGAGAGATATTGCGATTTTAAAATTAGACTACAATTAAAGTATCAGATGAGCACTTCGTAAAATAGGAAAATAGTATAGTGACGCTGACACCAATCCAAAGTTGATTTAACGTTAGATCACAAAGTTAACATATAACTACATAAATTAACGTATAATTTATGAAAACTAAGGAGTAGTTTAATGGGAATTTTGACGACCTTATTGCAGGCAATAACTATAAAAGCAAATGGGTGGAGTGATGGAGGACATGCAATTAATCACATGTATGACATTCTTTTCATGATGGATCAAGATCACATTCCTGTTGGTGTTGGAGGTGAGGGTGGTATTCTTCCAAATGGTACAATTCTTCCAAATGTTGGTGGATTTCAGCCTATAATTGACCAGGTTTGCATGCACCACCAAAAGCACTTTTCAATAATCAAAAGTTGTTTCATATGCTTTTCAGGAATGGAAAAGTATTTTTTAGAAACATTGTTTGTAATATTTGATTCAGGGCATGTCAACTGCTGGTGGGTGCAGATATAGTCAAGCGATTCCGGTGGGATTGAGAGGCCGCCAAGACATTAATTCAAACTTTAGCCTCAGAAAAGCCTTCCTTCCTCAGGTAATTTACCTCTTCTATGATGTCCGCGTCTCTTTTCTAACATGATCACGCCCACAATAGCTTGTTACGTGGATATTCACAATCCTTCGTGTAATTAATCACGACTATAACAACTTTTTTCATAACCACTCACCGTTAGAGTGCTTTATATCACCGCTAAATTGTATAAATTTTGTTGTGTATCAACCGAAAGACGGTAACTTCAATTACATAGTTAAATGCAGGTTTTAAACAGTCCGAAGAAGACCGGGAGGTTTAATATCAGTACACAATTTCCTTACTACAAGGAAGTTGTTTATATCATACCGGTTGTTTATGACTTGGATATGAGCTCCGGGGACTTTCCAGTTCTTCTGTATCTTCTAAAGTTACCCGTGGAACTTATCAACCTCAAGGTTGATCATAAACTCCTTTTTTAAGTTTTTCAATTTTTACCCGTGGTACTTAAAAGTGTTCCATCTAAATTTTTTGCATGTTCTACCAGGGAATACTAGTTAGTCCGACTGGCTGGGCAACCTCTGATACGGTATATGATGGGCCGCGTTGACTTTCCAGTTGGTCTTGGAGATGTATTTGCAGTTGGTCAAGTGTATCCAACTTTCCCTGCTATTGGAGACTGCAAGTATGCCAAGGCTATTCCTCAAGCCAGTGGCGGTCTTTTGGACTCTGATACGCTTTATGTACTTGCTCGCGATTTGCCTCGTAGCCCCAGAAGGTAGCCTTAAGTACTCTCTCTGATGTCAATTGTTGAATTTTGCAACTGGGATAATTTAGACACAAGCAATGATTTTAGTGTCAATGGTGCATTCTCTGTAACATGTACCAAGTGATTGAATTTCAATTTCTATTTCAGATACACAGCAGAAAACAGTGTAAAATCTGGAGCTCCTCGAGACACGGATCACCCTGAACTTAGGCAGCCATCAGAAGTAGATGTTTGGAAGTCCATAGTAGAATCACTGGATCCGGGATCTAAGATTACTATATTGACTAACGGTCCATTAACAAATTTAACAAAGATTATTCATTCCGAGAACTCAATCTCGGTGATTCAGGTAACTATTCACATAATATGCAAGTTGTGATAGCCGAAATCTGATACCTCGAGTAGTATGCTGATAAAAATTTTGTTGCAGGAGGTATATATTGTTGGAGGAAACATAGATAATGACACTAACAAGGGGAATGTCTTTACCGTTCCTTCGAATGAACATGCGGAATTTAATATTTTTCTTGATCCTTTAGCTGCAAAGACAGTTTTCGAATCGTAACTGAACATTACACTCATTCCACTGCAATTGCAAAAAAGAGTCAGTTCTTTCTGTGCAATCCTTAACAAGCTGGGGACCAAGAGTGGAACTCCTGAGTCTGTGTTTTCCGAGCGCCTTCTTTCAAGGCTATGTCAATTACAACTGAGACATAGTAGCTATCATCATGTGGTAACATTACTTTTATTTGAAAATCTGTCCTTTGATACTAATTTTACTTTCGAAACCAAGGTTACTCGATACGTTTTGTTACTTTACAGGATATATTTTTGGGAGAAATCCTCGGGGCAGTGATTTTGGGTGGCCATTCACATTTGAATATAACATACAATTTCAAGCCTCTCAAGATCGTTGCAGATGGAGATATATCAAACGTTGGACAGATTATCATCGACGAAGAACGAGGAAAACTAGTAAAAGTTATGGAAAGTGTAAATGTGGCAGCATACTATGATCATTTTGCATAAGTGTTGAGAGATCAAAACCAGTCAGCTGTAATAGGAAGCTTCCAAGAGCAGGAAGAGCTGGAATACACCACCAAAACAGAACATATAGTATTCATCACTCATCAGACATCAGATCATAAAGTATAGTATTCTCAGGAAACAAGTATATTAGTGTTGTGTTCCTTGACTTTTCAAAATTCTCGGAACACTTCAATCCATGAAAAAAACAATGAGATTGAAATTGCTTGTGCATACCCATTTAAATTTCAACCACAAATTTAATTAAAAACAAAATCTTAATAGTTGGAAACTCATTATCATAACAACGAAGTTATTGAATGGGTATGCACAAGCAATTTCATTGCTTATTTATTTATTTATTTCTGGATTGAAATGTTGAATAGTTGATGTTTGATTAGTGGTCTCACTGAAACTAATTACTTGAAAAGATTTTTAATTGATGCTACTGGCGAAACAATAGAATGTCTATTGAGACGAAAAACATTATTCGTCCCAAAAAAAATTCATAAGTTACGAGACTTTTAGGGACGAAATTTTTTTTGTCCCAATATGATGTGTATTGGGATGAAATAAATTATTCGTCCCAATAAGATGTCTATTAGGACGAATAAATTATTCGTCCTAAAAAGTTTGAGAATTTTTTTTTTTTAAAAGAAAAAAAAAGAAAAAAAAAGGTTGAGATTTGAGGACTTATTAGGACAAAAATAATATTTTTTTTTTTATAAAATTAATAAAACCACTTTTTAAAAAAAGTTGTTGTACATTTCTCCTTACCTTTTGTGATGGAGATTCAAATTTTATATTTTTTTATTAAGTTGAAAAAGGTAAAGAAAGTCTTTCTATTCCGAATACGATTTACGATTGACCCATTGATATGACAGTATATGATTTTAACAAAATAGTTTAATTAAATGTTATAATTAACGTTTTTTATTATCAATTTGTTTATCATATAAAAAATAAAATTTAAATTATTGGAATTAATCTACAAAGGGCAAATTACACTGCACCCCTTGAGGTTTGGGTGAAAGACAGTTAGATGGAAAAGTTTTATTATTCTACTCTAACACCCCTGTTTGACCATGGTAAGGTCCAAAATGCCCTTGTATAATAATAAAATATACAAGTTTTTTTACACTGACACCCAAGGGCATTTTGGACCTTACAATAGTCAAACAGGGGTGTTAGTGTAGAATAATAAAACTTTTCCATCTAATTGTCTTTCACTCAAACCTCAAGGAGTGCAGTGCAATTTGCCCATCTACAAATAAAATTTTGATTGAAAAATAATTAATAAAAATTTAATAACATGTAGAGGTTATATATAAAAATTATGTTTAAATTGACTTTTTTTCTCAAGAGGTGTCAGGTTCAACACACCATGAGAACAAAAGATTAATTGTGATCGGGGTGTGATGAGATGGAGGCAGTATGGAGCTGATGGATGGGTGGGTGGGCCGCGGGGGTGAGTATGGCAGAATGGGGGTGTCCTTGGAGGGGCCACAAACCAATTTTTTATTTTTTATTTTTAATTATTATTTTTTTTCTTAAATTTCGTCCTTATAGAATATCTAAAAAGAGGAAAAATTATTTAAAGGGACGAAATATTTCGTCCCTACTGGTTGCCAAGGGGGATTAGATTGCAAATTTCGCCCCTACAGGTTATCCATGGGGACAAAACATTTCGTCCCTATATAGTATCAATTGGGACGAACAAAATTTCGTCTCTGTATTATTTCGTTCCTATAAATAGTCTTTGGTAAAGATGAACATTTTCCCCCGGATCCCAAAATCCCCACGTCCCATCCACATTTGAGGAAATGAATTTGAGGGAAAATGTAGAAATGGGTGGGGATGGGGGAGACCCTCCCCCATCCCCATTTCCCCATTTTCCCCATAAGTATATTGAAATGGGGATGGGGGAGGTCCCCTCATCCCCTCATCCTCATTTCCCCAAAAACATATATAAATATAATTATATATATATGTATATATATATATATATATATATATATATATATATATATATATATATATATATATATATATATATATATATATATATATTTTTTTTTTTTTTTTGTTCCTTGAAAACCCTAACTATATAAACTCATTTGAAACACTTTATTTTGTAATGGATTTTATTTTGTATTTGTAATAATTTTTATTTTTTATTTTTTAATTTGTAATTTTTAGACAAACGGGGAAATAGGGAAATAGGGGAATGGGGGAAACAAGGAAAAATAGAGAAAAACGGGAAAATTAAGGAACTGAGGTTAAGGATGAAGATACCTCTCCCCAAAATTCCCCATCCCCATTTTCCCTAAATGGGGAAATGAGTGGGGAGGGGGGAAGGGTCTGGAAAGTGAGGATGATGATGGGGATGGGGGGACCTATATTCATCCTCATTTCCCCAATGTGCATATCTAGTCTTTGGGGACGAATTTCAATTTTCGTCTCAAAGAACTTATTGCGACCCACTTAATAATGTGATGTAATTTAGGATGATTTCTTTTTGTCCTAATAAGTCTATAGGGACGAATTTTGGGCTATTGGGACAGAAAAAAAAAATCGTCCCAATAGCCCTCTTTTCTTGTAGTAATCCAAATGAAACTGTAAGTGCCTACTTTTTGATTGGCTTATTTCATGACAAACCACATTGGGATTGATATATAACGGGTAGCTTAGGTTATTGTGTTTGGCAAGCTTCTGGACTTCCCAACGTAACTTCAAGATCAAGAGCTTCAAAAGGTATACCACTTGATCTTGATTCTTGAAGAGATTAGGTGCACACACACACTTGCATGCATCTTTATATATTGTGTATTAGTTATCATGTTGTGTGGTTTCATTGATTAGTGCATCTATGTCTTTTAGCACACACACACTCTCATTGCATTTGTGTGTATCTTAATTGTGTGCTTATTTGGTTTATCATCACACTTATGCATTTTCATAAATTGCATATCTTTTGTGTGTCACATGCTTGGTGATTATTCATGATGTTATCCATTCCCATGCATGTTTGTTTGATTGCATTTTATTCATTGAAATGCCATGACATGTTTATGCATTAGGATGCAAATCCATGAATTCTATTCATGCATGTTTTAATTGATTGCATCTTATTCATTGAAATGCCATGACATGTTTAGACATTAGGATGCAAAGCCATGAATTCTATTCATGCATGTTTTAATTGATTGCATCTTGCTCTATGACTATGCCATGACATGGTAGGCATTAGGATGCATTCACTACCCACACGTGCACTTCATGGTTGTTAGTCTTTAGTGTGGTGAAATTCGTTTCCGTTTGTGTGATCGGAAACGTCCGCACTTGCACGATGGTGTGCATGTCTTAGCGCGATGGTTGACCACTTGAGAAGGTCTCAATCTTCTCTTAGATAAGTGTTAGATTTGGTTTGGTTATTTGGAGTAAGTGTCTACATTTTTTAAAACTGACCTTTGTATGGTCTTGTGATCATAACTTTTTATTAAAAGATTGAAATTGAGTTTTGTAAAATTCTGGACAAACTAGACACCCATACCTTTCCAACAGTATATTATTCGTAATATTTCATGACCGTTTGGATTGGTTTTGGAATCTCCAAAGTGACCACTAAAACAGGGCATCACAGCTGTTATCCGAATCTGACCTTTGGTCACTCAATGGACCATAACTTTTTCTACAGACATCGAAATGACATTCCATAAATTGGAGTAGAAAGTAGACTTCCATACCTTTCCAACGATATATTATATGAAAGGCTTTGTTGTCGTTTGGTCATGTTTTGGATCGCTTGAATCTGGAAGAGTTGCGCTGTCAGGGCTCACCAGTGAAAACCGCTCCCAAACCGCTCCCAATTTCCGGCAGCGGTTATGGCAGCGTTTGTTTTGGCAGTAGGTACCGCTGCCATGACCGTTGTGGCTATGGCAGTGGTCTATAGGCTGTTCGTCTTAAAAACGACGTCTCTTCACTTTCTCACACATATCTCTCTATATATACATCTTATTCTCTTCTTCTTCTTTGAGCCAACACATAGAATTGAAACCCTAGAGAGAGAGAGAGAAATTTCAAGTGAGAGAAAGCTCCAAGAACAACTCTTTACTCAACCAAACACATTCTCATGAGCATCTAGCATCATCCTAACATCATCCAAGCATGGGTCTTGTTGTTTTCCTTGACTAGGTAATCTCTACATGTTCTAGAACTTCTTGTTTCATCTTTCTAACATGTTTGCCTAGATTTAGCATTTATTTTGTGATTAAATGCTTGACTCCTTAATTAATGTTGTTTATCACATGTTTGAGTCTTAGTTTATTGGTTGAGATGTGTTGATTGTGATAGCTAGCATTTAGAACCATTTTGCCCTTTAGCTAAGTCTATATGATTTTCATTTAGACATTGATGTGTAGGACTTATTAATTGCATTTGTTAATTGCATTTATTGTCCTTGCCATGATTATTGACAACTTGTGTTGATTTGACTTTGTTTGTTGACAATTAGGTTGCTAGAATCTCTTTACATCTAATTGAGTTCACATGTATAGACATGTTGACATTGTTGATAGCTAGAGTGTTGATTTGCACTATAACATCTAGTTAAGCATTATATGTTTGTCTAGCATATTTTGTGTTGAGCATAATTGTCATATTTACTTAGACTTTTAATTCTCTTCAAGAGTCAAAGTCTTGTGGCTTCTATGTGAAGTTGCACAAGCATTGTACTAGCTCCTCTGTAAAAGGCTTGTGGGTAGATTAGAAGGTGCTCATGCCAATAGTAGTGGATCGTGGAGATCACTTGAGGGTGTAACCTTCTCTTCATATAGAGGTTGTCTAGGATTGGACTAGATTCACTTTTAAAGGCCTGCGGGTAGTAGTGGTGGGTTATAGACCGTGAGAGGTTGAGGTCAACCTAGGTTGTAAACACCATTGCAATTAGTGGATTCGACGTTCGTGTGTGGCGCACATAACAGCCCGTGGTTTTTCCTGTGAGGGTTTCCACGTAAATATCAAGTGTCATTTATATTTCCGCACTTTATACTTGATTTTCTTTGTTGTGTATTTGGGTTTTCATATGTTAACTTTGACTAATCGAAAAATTGGTAATAATCGATTAACAACCCATTCCCCCCCCCCCCCCCCCCCCAGGTTGTTTAGACACACGCAAGTATATATTTTCAGAAACAAATGTAGAATTGGACGGTTGTGATCAACATGCTGCATCTTTTTTTGGTGGAGATGAATAATTTTCAATTCCTTAATATTAGAATTGAATAATTTCATTCCTAAAAGTCTCGTCACTTTTGCAAATAATGTTTTTTTGTCCTAATAGACATTCTATTGTTTCGTTTGTAGAATCAATTAAAAATCATTTCAAGTAATTAGTTTCAGTGAGACGATTAAACAGACATCAACTATTCAATATTTCAATCTAGAAAAAAATTAAGTACAAAAAATAAAAAAATAAGCAATGAAATTGCTTGTGCATACCCATTCAATAACTTCGTTGTTAAGATAATGGGTTTCCAACTATTAAGATTTTGTTTTTAGTTAAATTTGTGGTTGAAATTTAAACAGGTAAGTTATTGAATGGGTATGCACAAGCAATTTCAATTTTATTGTTTTTTTCATGGATTGAAGTGTTATGATAATTTTGAAAAGTCAAGGAACAAAACCAGAGAACTTGTTGAACACAACACACCCACGGGATCTGGAGGATCATTCAAAAAGTTGAATAGTTGATGTTTGATCGATTGTCTCACTGGAAACTATTTACTTGAAAGGATTTTTAATTGATTTTAATGTGTAGGGTTCGTGTGTTCACACAAGGTTGATTCTCATCAATGTCTTTTCAATCACTGTCTTCATATACAGTGATTGATCATTGATGTGGACCTTTCTGAGAGCCACCTACCAGATTTATCTATTTGGAACTTTTGTTACAGTGGCGAGTACGACCGGTTTATCTGATTTTTTTCCTTAACCTTTTATAAACATAGAATTAGTCGTAGATAAAGTGATTATGAAAACCAATCATGTTTTAACCATATATTTATTGCAATACTTATAAGTAATGATATCATGTGAGATTACGAAAAAAAAATCAGATGATTCAAATTCAATTTTAATTCGGGAATTTATCATTCTCCCCCCTATAGTTTGCCATATTCTCTACTTTCCCCCCTCTAGTTTCAATATTCTCCAATTTCTTCCCTCCCATGCCTATTTTTATATGGTGAGATTAGTTGTATTTATACATGGGAGGAAGGAAAATGGAGAATTTTGAAACTAGAGAGGAGAGACTGGAGAATATGGCAAACTACAGAGGGAGAATAATAATTTCCCTTTTAATTCTCTTGTGTACAGTTTTGTTTAAGTTTCATAGCAAAAACATTAAAACAGACATGACTTCCACCGGTCAATCCGCCAGAGAGTCATCACTAAAATTACTGTAAATGCCCAAAACACCGTTCAGTTTCTTCCAATATTTTTAGAGTTTCATTCGCCAAATCGGCCTTTGTGATTGCTCCTTTTGAAACTGAAAAAAATCTTTTTTAGGAGACAGAGGAATAGAAAAGTAGAGATTTTTTTAGAGGAATACATGGGAATTTGTTCGTTTAGAGACGTACGAGGAGGGAAACAAGCGGTGGGTGGTGGGGCCCAGGGGCGGCCGACAGAGTCCCACAACAATGCTTGAGGTGGTGGTGGTCACAACGACGCTGTTGACTTCTTCTTTCGATCTCGTGGTCTCTAGTGTCAACGTCTTCTCTCTTTATTAAAGATATATACTTCGAGTTAGGTAGCCAGTTATTGGCCCACCCGCCGCTTTATTCAAATTTTGATCTTTAGGGGCTTGTTTAACACACTGTATTGAATTGTATTGAATTGTATTGTATTGTACTATATTATCATTAATGTAAACCTGTGTTTTGTGATATACTGTAGTATATCGTATTAAGTTATTCCAATAACTTTATTGAAATTTTTTTATATTAAAAAATATAATATATTTTTTAAATAGTTAATAATTAATTTTAAATATCCTTACTGTTAATAAATCAACAAATATTTTTATATAAAAAATCAATAAATATTTATTTAATTGAATTTTTTTAATAAATAATATATATATATAATAAATATTTCCTATATAATTTTGAAATTATAAAAAAATATTAACAACATAACACATATTTCAATAATATTCCATATTTGTTGAAAAAAAAATTATTTTTTCTAATACAATACAACCTAATACCACCAAATATAATGTATTAGCTAATACGGTGTTTGCTGTATTAGGCAATTTAAATGTACTAAAATAATACAATACAGTGTTTGCACCAAACACTGTATTGTATTATTTTAGTACATTTAATACAATTCAATGCGACGAAACAAACAGGATTTGGAAGACCAAGAATTATGTGTGAATTGAATTCGACTGTAAATTTTATACCTTTCCTTTTAGTCAAAAGAATATTATAATGGCATGCAAATAAATAAAAGGATATTATGATTTATGATTGACATATAACTCTCATATTAATTCTAAAAAGATCATCGAAAAGAATGCATCCTACTTTATTTTCATTTTAAATAATAAATAAGATTAAAAGTTTATGATACAAGGACATGCATTAGAATTGGCTAGTAGTAAATTTTTAATAAAATATCAGGGAGTAAAAAAATTTAAAAGTCGTGGTCGAAGAAAGAAAAATATAAAAATTAAAAATTATATTCGAAGAAAGAAAGAAAGAAGTGATGACTATTACTAAGGTGACAATCGTGGTTGTGGCTGCTCCTCCTCCTGCTCCTGCTCACTAGAGTCGCTTCGTGTGAGCCATGTCCAAATAACCGAGAACTTGGAAATTATACAATCCATAATCATATGCCGATTAAGCCTAAGAGTAAGACAAGCATTGTGAATATTATTGAAGATCGAACGAATCCGATGATAAGCGACAACAAGGGGCACCAAAGACCACGGAATAAAAACGAGAAATCCAATCGAATCCGGGAGAAATATGGAGACGAGTGAGACTGTTGCAAGAGATCCCGAGATAACTGCCACATCAGCATTAGATAGCCATGCAAGGCAGTAGATGATTATGGCAACCACCAAAACCCACATTTCTGCTGTGTTTGTTTTGAAGAGAGACTCTTTACTGCTCACGAATGAGAGAATGGCAATGAGCATCATAATTAGATTTTTAAAGGATTTCACCACCCTGCATATTCATCATAAAGGATTAGAATTTATTTACTACATTTTAGCGATCAATTAGAAAATAATTTTGAAAAAAAAAGCATAATTATGGAAGAACTCTATTTAAGTGATGAGACATATATAACATCATTTATATGTGATAAAAATATCAATAATGTTAATTTGTTTAAATTTGGTGAACAAATCTGGTGTTGAAATGATGTGGATTCTTGTTTATATATATATATATATTACAATTGCATGATTGAAATGATTGGATTTTAAAGATGTCATATCATTTTGGCTCCAAATTTAAACAAATTGACATTACTCTAAAATATATGTATAGTTATCTTTAAAAATAAATAAAGAAAAAAGATTTAACTTTTTTTCTCACGAGGTGTCAAGTTCAACGCACCATGAGAACAAAAGATTAATTGTGATTAGGGCCACAAACCAATTATTATTATTATTATTATTTTTTCTTAAATTTCATCTTTATAGGATATCAAAAAAGACGAAAAATTATTTAAAGAGACAAAATATTTCGTCCCTACATGTTGTCTATGGGGATGAAACATTTCGTCCCTATATAGTATCAATTGGAACGAACAAAATTTCATCCCTATAGGTAGTCTTTGACTCTTTGGGGACAAATTTTAATTTTCGTCCCAAAGAATTTATTGCGACCCACCTAATGTGATGTAAGTTGGGACAATTTTTTTTTATCCTAATAAGTCTATAGGGACAAATTTTGGGCTATTGGGACGAAAAAAATCGTCCCAATAGCCCTTTTTTTCTTCAAGCGATACAAATGAAACAAACGTAGAATTGGACGGTTGTGATCAACATGCTGCATCTTTTTTTTTTTTTTGGTGGAGATGAATAATTTTCAATTCCTTTAATCAACAATATGATTTAATATTAGAAACGACTCTTATCTCTGAAAGCACAGGTGTCAACGTCTTCTCTCTTTATTAAAGATATATATTTCCAGTTAGTTAACCGGTTACTGGCCCCACCCGCGGCTTTAATCGAATTTTGATAGTTGGAACTTGGAAGACCAAGAATTATGTGTGAATTGAATTGGACTGTGAATTTGATACCTTTCGTTTTAGTCAAAAGAATATTATAATGGCATGCAAATAAATAAAGGATATTATGATTGACATATAACTCTCATATTAATTCTAAAAAGATCATTGAAAAGAATGCATCATACTTTATTTTCATTTTAAATAACAAATAAGATTATGATGCAACAGGGATGGTGGAAATAAGAATGATCACTTTGTCGAACCCTGAGACACACTTAAACGAACCTTGACGTAACGACCGGTGGTTACCCAAGCATGGACTACCATGCAGGGGCCATAATTCCCTAATCTTCGTTAGAAAATGGTGCTCTCGAATCCTCAAAGAGCATGTCGAATCCACGACAGATAAATGTTCTAAAGGAACGATTTTATTAAAATCAATCAAATGTTTAAAAATTACAATAATTGGAAATAATAAGACTATTTATAATAAAATAATCCTAATACGACTAGAATACGACATTTCTAAAAAGTCTAAAACAAGAAAAGATCAAAACTAATCAGAATCTTCTAAGATTCATGACTCCTAACTTAACTGGAAAACAAAGATCAAATCTTACCCAAAAGGTAAGTTTGATTTATTTCCAAAACCTAAATTTAATTCATAATCAAACTAAAGTAAATATACTTGCTAAACAAGAAACAAAGACACAAATTAATAAAATATGAAAATTCCCAAAACCGTCTGAATCTGAAGTTAGGTGCGGTTGGGCTGCAGGACACCGGTGGCGGCATGGGCCGTGGTTCCTTCTTCTTTGTCCTATATCAGATTAAAAGTTTATGATACAAGGACTTGCATTAGAATTGGCTAGTAGTAAATTTAGAATAAAATATCAGGCAGTAAAAAAATTTAAAAGTCATGGTCGAAGGAAGAAAAATTAAAAAATTAAAAATTATATTCGAATAAAGAAAGAAAGAAGTGATGACTATTACTAAGGTGACACTCGTGGTCGTGGCTGCTCCTGCTCCTGCTCCTGCTCCTGCTCATTAGAGTTGCTTCGTGTGAGCCATGTCCAAATAACTGAGAACTTGGAAATTATACAATCCATAATCATATGCCGATTAAGCCTAAGAGTAAGACAAGCATTGTGAATATTATTGAAGATCGAACGAATCCGATGATAAGCGACAACAAGGGGCACCAAAGACCATGGAATAAAAACGAGAAATCCAATCGAATCCGGGAGAAATATGGAGACGAGTGAGACTGTTGAAAGAGATCCGGAGATAACAGCCACATCAGCATTAGATAGTTGAAATGCAAGGCAGTAGATGATTGTGGTAACCACAAAAACCCACATTTGTATTGGGTGTGTTTTGAAGGGAGACTCTTTACTACTCACTTGGAGGACGGCAATGAACATCGGGATTATATATTCAAAGGATTTCGCCACCCTACACATTCATCATAAAGGATGAGAATTTATTTACTACAATTTAGCGGTCATTTAGAAGGAAAAAAAAAGAAGCATAATTATGGAAGAACTCTATTTAAGTGATAGAGACATATATATCATCATTTTATGTGTGATAAAAATATCAATAATGCTACTTTGCATAAATTTAGTGTCTAAATCTAATACCCAAATGATGTGGATTTTTGATTTTTTTTTTGTATATATATATTTTTTTGTATTATAATTGTATGATTGAAATGATTGGATTTTAGTAATTGCCACATTATTTTGGCTCTAAATTTAGACAAAGTTGCATTACTTTGAAAATATATGTATCGGACACACTTTGTACAGTGCTACTCAGTTGTCGTAAAAATAAAAATAAAAAACAACAAAGAGTTTGTAGTACTTTATATCCAATATATATTCATCTACGAAAGTATTCTAATCCCTGGACTCTGATCTTAATAAACATTGGAAAGTTGAATATTTATTGAAATATGTTAACGTTTGCCTATTAAATATTGAAAAAATAATACTTCGGAAAAAAGAATGTCTATATAAAATACCAAAAACAAACCCATTAAATATTGCGGCATTTTCGAAATATGCTTTTTTTTTTTTTTGAAAAATACCAAAAACAATATGAGAGATGTCTATATAAAAGCATTTGTTTAACAACAAAATCTAATGTAATTTTCAAATAGTTGTAAATCCAAAACCCATTGTATTTGTCTTCAAGTTTGTTTTGGAAAAGAAAAAGAAAACGACAAAGAAGAGAGGAGAGCTAAAAATAAATAAATAAATAAATAAATAATGAGAATAAAAAGAAGGGGTATTATCACCAAAGTCCCTACTATTTTATGAATTGTTACCTTTTGAAATGTCTTTACCATATTCATCACTTTAGTCCCTCCTTTTTCCAAAACACATCACTTTAGTTTATTTGAACAAAGTTTGACAGTCAACTTTAACAGAGTGGGTTAAAGTACACTTTTGCCCTTGCTATTAATGTAAATGAAATGACAATTTTAACCTTAAATTAAAATAGAAATCAAAAAAATTATTAATAATTAAATCGTTAAATAAATAATAATAATAATAACAAAGTACCAAACCTAGAAAAATTCATCTTATTTTCCTCAATTTTCTGACATTCGCCTGTTCCTCTTCTTCTTCCTCACGCCATTTTCATCTCCTCAAATTCCTTTAGTTTCTTTTTCTTTCAATCTTTTGAAGATTAAATAAATTTAAATGGTATGTATTGATTTTTTTTTTTCTTCGTTGGTAGTAGATATATCGCACAATAACACTAATCTACACATAATCTAACAAAGTAGAGATTTTTAACATAAAATTTTTCATACCCAGTTTTCCTTTTTTTTTTTTCTTTTTTTTTTTAGTGTTCATCATCATCGACATAATATAATTTTCCCCATAAAATCAGAAACTTTAAGAAAACGAACACATAAAATTTTTTCTTCTTAAATTAATTTCACACTTCCCAATCCTTCTTTTCGGTTTTTTCAATTGTCTTTTAATTTTTTTTTTATTATATTTAGTATGGCCCACATGTCGGAAAGCATATGTCAGGAATTTGAAATATAATTTATTAAAGATTAAAATGTCTTTGGATATATTATTTTTGGCTAACGGATGACTAACGGAAGGACTAAAGTGATGTATTTTGAGAAAACAAGGGACCAAAGTGATTAAGATGGCAAACACATTTTAAAAGGTTATAATTCGTAAAAAAAGTAGGGACTTTAGTGATAATTCCTCTAAAAAGAACTACTACATGACACTGTTGAGTGACATACGCTACTAATACGTCATCACCATGTGTCATTCAAAATATAGATTAAAAATACTTATCAAAAGACAAAGAGTTGGGATCCTCTCCTTGGTACTTGTTTTTCTTTGACATTCTTTAAGTGTAATTCAAATATTAAGTTGCAGAGAAAAAAGTGAATCAGTCTTGACCATATATTTTGTATTTTGCGTTTTGCTTAGGTATCATTGGATTATGAAAAACTAAGGAAAAACAAGCTAATGAGAGGATCTTGAACCTCAAAGTCAAAACATAAGAAAACCATTAATATCCAAATAATGAATAGAGTCTTGCCCTCCTCCGTACCAAAATAAAAATAAAAAATGAATAGAATCATACAAAATCATTGTATTATTGGCTGATGATGGGTCCGGATGTCTGTCGTCTCCCTCTTCTCTTTCCATGTCAATCTCTCTCACTCTCTCTAAGCTTACTCTGTAGTCTCAAGGGCTGCTAGATCTGAAAAACCGACTCTGAGAACCCGTGCTGAATATCTTATTAAAATAAAAAAACATCAAATGAACTGAGACGTAACTAGAGGAATCTACTTTGGAAAATTCATAGATAAGGAGAAGGGAATAGAAGATCTAAAAAAACAGAAGAATTTATAGCTAGCAAGTCAAATCTTGTTTCCTTTAAAACAAAACAACAAAAAGAGAAAAAAGAATGACCATATATATGAATTATGATCTTTGTTTCTTGTTTCCTCAAGGTTTTTTTTGGGACCAAAGATACTAGAGAAGAAATGGTAAGTAATAACCCAGATCTTTTCATAAAAAGAGCCACATAAAGAGATATTTGAGCTTAGCAGCAGGGATTCAGACCAAAACTGGAGGAGACATGAAGAGAAGTGGGTAGCAAAGCCAAAAGTACTGAGAACAACTCCAATCTGTGCTTTATATCATATGAGATATTTTCAATATAATTGGTCCCACCCTTCAATATAACAGAGTCACACAGTTGAAGGAGGACAGACATATAGGTGCCCGGACTTTGTCCGGTATCTTGATACCCCAAAAACAAAAGTTCAACCTAAAAATAAGTACCAAAAAAAGTACTGCCAATCAACGTTGAGTGGATTTTAAATCAATTTTCAATAAATAAAAAAAGCATCTACTGGCCCACGTTAATATGAAAGGGTAATATTAGAAAACCCAAAAATTTCTCTAAATTTCAATCCAAATAATATGACAAGAGAGTTCCACACTTTAATATCTTAATTATTTAATAGTTCCACACTTTAATTGACTGACACCGATTACTTAATGAGCTAATGCAATGAATTTGTATTCTTAAAAATAAAATTATATTTTACTTCTCTTACTATCACCACCGTATTGTTTTTTTAATTATGTATTATAAAGTAATAAGGAGTTGTGGATTCAGACTTGTTTTTAATATAATTAGGATATTAAATTCAATGATATCCCGATAAAGTCAGCCATAAGTCTAATTTTGACTGAAATGAGATGGCAAAGTTGGACAACGATCGATCGCTGTGATAGTTATGAGACAAAGCTAGCTAGCGGCCGTCCAAAGTCCGGCCACTATCTATGGTTGCTAATAAGTCTAGTGGCTCAGACAGACAAGGTAACGAAAGTTCCAAATAATTCCAAAGGCATGCCTGGATTTTGTCTTTGGAATTGTTTTGTTCTGGAAATATTAGGAGAATCTGAAACCGATTTGGTTGTTTCTGGTAAGTCATGGCTTTAACACTTGATTAAGCAACGAATCCAATTTTATTGCATATAAATATTCCAAAAAGCCAACTTCTTTTTGGTTTTCTTAATATTAATTGTGGACCATTGTCTGAGGGCCTCTGCCTGGGTTCATCTTAAACACCAGCAAATGAAAACACATTATCATCTTAAACACCAGCCCTCCGTTTATTGATAGCATGAAAAAAGCTTGCTTGATTATTCCGTTTAAAATTAGTCCATTGCTTTTTTGATTTTTCATGCTAGTGGGTTCTTTGACCATCCTCTTTATTTTCTCCAATGTTTAGGGAGTTAGAAAAGGTGCCAAAAAGAATCCCAACCATTAATTAATTAATGTATAAATATTTGTCTTTATATACAAGTATGAATTTATAATGTTTTGTAGACCGTAAACATCTCACAATTGTATCTGGTTTAAATTATTTTCTTTTCTCTCACAATTTGTATGAGGTAAATATGTAAATAAAAGGGTTTATGGTAAATTTCAAATAAAACTTAAACTTTTAAATTTAACATTAACTTAATACGGTATAAGAGACAATTTCATAAAGAGGTGTTGGGTTTGAATTTCTCTAATTATGTCGAGTTTACTAATCATAAATGAAATGAAAAGAAATCAAGTTACGTAGAAAAGAGAATTTGAGAAAAAAAAAAAACTTTATTCCTAATTTATATATAGACCCAAGTAATCTGATTCTCATTTGATTTTAGTAAACATAATAATCACCGATCAATAATTAAAATTTATTTTCTAAATTAAAATTACTAATTAGTAAACACGTTCAGATATATTAAAAGAAAAAATGTAAATGCACTCAGATTGTTGTGAGTGTTGTTGGTTAGTTTAACAAACAAAAAGTTATACACTTTATTTCCTATTAAAAAATATGTGTATATTTTACACTTGTATAAAATATTTGTACTTCAAATTTCCCTCACATAGGGGAAGGCTCAGTTTACATTTAGGCTGTGTTTGGTGTGAGCAATGGATTGGAAAACAATCCTGTAGGGCTCAACAATAGTCCTGTTGTGGCGGGATTATTTAGTCCGGGACTATTTTAGTCCCAACCTTTATTTATATATATATATATATATATTAATTTTATTTTGATGGGACCCGCTGTATTTTATATTCTTACTTTTTTGGATGTGACCCATACTCTATTTATTTTATTTTATATTGTTTATATTTAAAATATTAAATTTATTTAAACTGAACACTTGATTAGATTATTTTTAATCCAATCTCATATTTCACAAAACATGGAAAACACCATAATTAATCCAATCAAATCTCATATCTTAAAAATAGTTCAAACATATCCCGTACAACAAACGTACTCTTAAAAGAGTAAGGTAGGGTGCATGTAAAAAATAATAAATATAGGATCCAGAGTAAGCAACTAAGCAAGAAGGATTTTGCACATGAGCTGAAATAAAAAGTATCATTCATGTTATTCATAAAACTTGTATTAATACTGATTTTTTTTTTTAAGTATTTAAAATATATAATTTTTTTTTAAGAAACTATATATTTTTTTTACATTTTAATCCTATCAATTTTAAGTTTTATTATTCAGTCTCAAAATTATAGATCTCAAAATTACACTAATATTATTAAGTTGGTTGGTGGGAAATATGTGAATATTAAGAAATGGAATTAGTACTATCTTGATCAACAAGAAAAGTCTCATTGTTTGAAAGATTCAATATTCTAATTATAATTAAAGTGTAGTTCTTGGTGAACTTCATGGACTCTTCCTTGAAATTAAAGAGTCATTGAATAATCACAGCAACTTGAGCTGTAGATTAACATGTTGTAGAACTTGTGTATTATTAATCTTTTTAGATCAGTGAAACCATTTATGAGTACCTTACAATTTGCCACACACATATTTTAAGCCATAAACACATTTACAAATTAAATCAAATGCGCCCTTTTCCATAAACACAAATTTAATCATATATATCATCATCTGTTGAGCCAATCACATGATCAAAATGCATTTAAATTTAAAATTGTCTCGATCATAATAACACATAAGTAGTTGAGATGTTAAAATCCAAAAATTAAATCAATTAAATTAGTTTAGCCTAACCTGTTTTATGAAAATAACAAGAGTGAGAGACTGTCAATAAATTTGTTAAATATATAAATATTGTTATTAGGCTAAATCAACTTAAGAACTTGACTTAAAATGTATAACATCAACATCCACCCGTTTGTTTGATTCATGAAATCTAATAGCTCGTCCTGTAAGCGTTTTTCATTTGCTGTTTTTCAAAAAGAAAAACGAAAATAAAAACAGTGTTTTGGGTTTTAACTTCGAAATCCGAAAACGCGTCTGACAGCATATATTAAAATTTGTATTTTGAAAATAAAAATACTAAAAACGCATCTGGTAGGTTAACCAAAAAATATTAAAGTTTGACAAAAAATCATCCCAAATAACTATCAACCATGTCAAAAAAAAATTATTAAATAAAAATTATATTCAAAGAAAGAATTAAAAATATTAAACATTAATATTTTTCAGCCGATCTGGCCTACAAAATCACCTATCAACAATCAACAATCAACAATAAAATTCAAATAAAAATGAAAAATGAACAACAGAACTAAAGATCCAATCTGAATCTTCTCAAACCAATCAACAACAGAACTAAAACCACCATACCTAGATTCACTTGTATCAAATTTTCGAAAACTTGTAAACAAACAATTCAAAGAAAAATGAACATTCCTATTTTCTAGCCCATTAATTTCATAGACCAAAACCCAGAAATCTAGTCCAAATCAGCTTCCAAAAATAAAATTCTCAATTCCTACAAAATCATTTTGATAGCCAAACCCCACTTCCTACAAATCCCACTCCCTACAAATGTTTGGCAATAGCCGAAGGTTCCAAATGCATTTTGTTCACAAGAAATTCCATGACTGCAGTAATCTTATCTTGATATGCCATCATACAAATTGGATTATTCATAAATGTAGCTGAAAACTCTTCCTCAAACTAATCCCACCTCTTACAAATATTGATCTTACTTTCCCATTTGGTTATGCCATTTCCCTTAGCAACAAAAGCTGAAACAAAATTAGAATTCAAAGGACTGAATCCCAAATACTTTGCTACCTCCACAATATTTCTAAAAGTATCTAAGCTTGATCCAAACAATCCGACGTCATTTTCCTGAAAACCCACACCACAAACACTGGTGAGATCCTCCTCTAGCGAAGCCGATTTGGTGACGTCGCCGGAAGGGGATCTCTCATCCTCCAGCATCGGCTGCTCCTTTTTTTTTTTTCTTTTAAGTTTTATTGAAGAGTTTTGGATGTGATCTATACTGGAATAAAAGTTTGTTAAAAGTACTCGGTTTACGGTCTGGTTCGGGTTCGATAAGTTTGGACCATAGACCAGACTAGACCATACAGTTTTGTTATAATAAAACCATACAGTTTTTTCTATAAGTAAAAAACCGAACCAACCAAACAGTTTGATTTGGTTCGGTTTGTGGTTTATTGGTTTTTTTTACCTAGCCCAAATTTTATTACTGCAAAATTTTTGAAAATGTTGTTCTATTTTGTTGTTTTTTGTTACTGTTTGATTTGGTTTGGTTTGCGGTTTGCGGTTTATTGGCTTTTTTACCTAGCCCAAATTTTATTACTGCAAAAGTTTTGAAAATTTTGTTCTATTTTGTTGTTTTTTTTATTTTATTCATATCATTCATACAGAAGGAGGTGAGATAGAGGTGTCAAAAAGGCCGGACTAGTTCAGCTCGGTCCAAGTCCAGTACGGGTCCAACTCGGTCCGGCTCGTTATTGTAGAGAACATATATTTGTTTTGGATCCAATATTTTAAAGCCCGAAATAGGGTTGGGCTTTTATAATTTACTGTGTGGGCTTAGCCCGGTCCGAACCCAAAAAAGCCTAGCCCGTATAGTGATTGTTATATATATATATACAGTCTTTCTATTATCAGTTCAAACTGATATAAAATATATTAGTTCCTTGCATATGTGCCATTGGATTTAAAAGATGTTTTGACAAGTGCATACAGCCAAGTCAAAGCATTTAAATCAAATGACCCACATACAAGGAATTAATATATCTTATATCGGTTCGAACTGACAATAGAAAAATTGTATATATATATATATATATTGTTTAATAACATTTGTACACAAATTTGGAGAAAAGAAAATTAATTTAATACATCAGAGGATTGTTGACTTTATGTTTGATATATTTATATGTTATTTATAATCAAATGTTGTTTAATAGACATTTAGAAAACTGCAGCTCTGCTGGGGGAGGATGAGAGTAAAAGTCTTTGTATCACCATGTTCAATTCCTAATGTTTTAATTCAATAAATTTAATTTTTTAATGATTCAATCAATTTGGGCCCCGGCCTGTTGAGGCCTTCTGACTCAGCCCTTACAATGATCTTTGAGCTGGTCTTAGCAATTGGTTCAACCCTGTTCATCCGGTCCGGTCCGAATAGTAATGAGCCTGAGATCCGA
Organism: Acer yangbiense; assembly: GCA_008009225.1. Classification (NCBI taxonomy): domain Eukaryota; kingdom Viridiplantae; phylum Streptophyta; class Magnoliopsida; order Sapindales; family Sapindaceae; genus Acer; species Acer yangbiense. Next base: position 7,846,691 of record CM017763.1, on the reverse strand, counting down.
AGCCGGAAAGGGCTGTGAAATATCAGGTTGGGCTGGCCCGGCCTAACCCTTTTGACAACCGTGAAACATAGAAAGAAAACTCAACAAAGAGGAGAGAGGAGAGAAAGGGAACAACTCACGATAAAAAGAGAAAGAGGACAGAGAATTACTGTGTATAACATTCATTGTTTTCAAAAGTAATAATTAATCTCAACCATTTAAACCATCCTAATCCAAGGGTCAAGGAATTGTGTAAGAATTTGTATAATGTTTAGGGCTGCCGATCCTGCCTCACATATGTTATATATAAATAAGTGTTTAATGTTTAATAAAATTAAACTCACATCTAGCGGGTTTGAGTTAAGTCTTATTGGGTTCGGACTACTAAAGGGTAAACACGTTAAACCCGTTAAGTATTATGTTTGGGTTGAACCCCACCTAACCTGCTAATCCATTTAACATGAGTAAACATCAAGGATAAATATGTAATTTATAAATATATTGAAAAACTCTAAATATTGCTTTAACAAATCAACCCTTAATACTTTAAATTATTTCTTCTCTTTTTACGGCCTACTTATAATTTATTTATTCAAGACTTTCAAAGAAAATGTATTCGTCATTATTTTAATTTTGTTATTTATTGATTTTTTTTTTTCTATTTATACGTTATACTATGTTGTGTCCTTGCATGGCTTTTGCTTAGAAATTTAATATGTTTTTTATTTTTTATTTTAATATTACAATACTTTCGGGGTTTGAAAAAGGGGAGAAACTCGAACCCACAACCATGTGGTGTGGGTGTGAATGGCATACCACTAGGTCAATTTCATATTGTCTAGAAATTTAATATGTTTTCTTCATGTATGTTGTGTAAAGTATAATGTTGCATGTACAAAATATTTTTTATTTTTTTATTTTTTAAGAATGCGTATAATTAAGAACTTTAAATACAAAGTCTTGATATATTACTTGCATGTTTTTATAGAATTTTATTTTGAATTAACATTTTTGTTATTCTGAATTATTTTTATTTATTAAATGAGTTTTATTGGAATGAATTATGTAAAAAAATTAAAAGATTTAAATTACTTTAAAATTTTAAATCGGAAATGAATTAATTAAATTGTAATTTATTATAAGATTTATAACCTATAAATTAATGGGTTAAATGGGTCGTATTGAATAACCCATTAATTAATAGAGCCTGTTTGGGTTTAGACTTATGAAATGATAAATTTAACGCCTTAACGGGCTATATTCGGGTTTAAAGATGCAGTATGTTGATCACAACCATCAGATTCTACATGTGTTTCATTTAGATGCAACTTACTGGTCTTATATGCCAAGGTAACAAAACTTCTAAACAGATAAATCTAGGTAGTCACATCAATGATCAATCACCGTATATGAAGACAGTGATTGAAAAGACATTCTCATCAGTCATCACTGTATCTAAATTCAATAATCAACCTTGTGTGAACACACGAGCCAAAGCATCAATTAAAAATCCTTTCAAGTGATTAGTTTCCAGTGAGACCAGAATGATCCTCCACACCCCGTGTGTTGTGTTCAACAAGTTCTCTGGAAAAGCAATGAAATTGCTTGTGCTTACCTATTCAATAACTTACCTGTTTAAATTTCAACCACCAATTCAACTAAAAACAAAATCTTTATAGTAGGAAACCCATTAAAACGGAACTGTAGCACATATATATAATAAAAAAAATTAAATGGATAATGTTTGACCCAATGTGCAGTTGTGCACTCAGTCATATAAAAATATATATATATAAAAAAATTAAAATCACAAGCTAGACTTTTGTGTGAAGAAAGCTGTACTGTGGAGACCATGAGATCGGAAGAAGAAGTCAACAGCGTCGTTGTGACCATCACCTGCATTGTTGTGGGCCACCCCTGGGCCCCACCCACCGCTTGTAATCGGATTGAATTCGACTGCGAATTTGATACCTTTCCTCTTAATCGAAAGAATATTATAATAGCATGCAAATAAATAAAGGATTTTTTTAATTTTAATTTTAATTTTTTTATATTGATGATCTTGGATTTCGTCCAAAAATCTATCCGCCTATCCCCTCTAACTGCATAACACGTCATAGTCTATTTGTTGGTTTATGGAATAGAATAGATAGAAAACCTAGATTAACACCTCGACCCCATAAAGATACACGCATATAAATGACCTCAAATGACCTCAAATGAATTGTCAAGAGTTGAACCCACCCAAGCCCTGGATCACCAAGGCAACCCCTTGTGGTTATAAATAAAGGATATTATGATTGACATATCACTCTCATATTAACTCTAAAAGTGATCCTCGAAAAGAATGCATCATACTTAGAGGAATAAAAGTTTATTAACTTTATTTTTATTTTAAATAATAAATAAGATTAAGTTTGTGATATGAGGACATGCATTAGGATTGGCTAGTAGTAAATTTTTAATAAATAGCGGCAATTTGTCCCTTTAAAAAATTGTATGTATACGCCTCTCGTAAATACACTCCATTAAAAATTTAAAAAAACTATAATCCGTAAATAAACTCCATTAAATGATAAAAATATTATTTCTTTATTATTATTGTCTTGTATTTTTTAACCACACCCCACCTATACTCCTAATTTATTATATAATCAAATTTATTATTATTTAGAAATTAGTTATTTTATTTATTTTTTTAAAAAATATAACTTAAATATATAAATTTTACTAAAATGAGTTGGGTTTTCAGCTATTGGTTTTTACAAGTGGTAGAATAAATTAATAAAAAAGTATTATAAAATAAATAAAATAAACAAGAATACAATAGAATAAATATGCAGTAAGAAAAGAGAGCAAATAGTAACCCAAGAAAAATTATTCTTTTATTCCTCAGTATTTCTCAATTGTTTTTACAACTTAGTGAGACATTCCTTTTATAGGCTCACAATATAGTAGTTATAAACTTGAAAAAACACTAGCAATAAACTTGAGAATAAATGAAGCCATAAACTTGAGAATAAATTGGGAAGGTAAATGATCACAAGTTACAATGTGAGATTGGAAGGACATTCGCTTGGGTTATATTTTCATAACACTCCCCCTTGAATGTAACAGCAGTGCTTATGTAAGTGTCTGCATCCTTTCTCTTTCCTGTCTTAGTTTGATCGCTCATTTTTGTTTTTCAAATGAGTTTACTTAATTATGATTGACTTGGCTTGTCGTCCCGACTCTTTACTTGGGCTAATTTCTGGTTGTTTCTTGATTTCCCTTAGATTTTTATTTTTACTTTTTTATGACTGATTTTGGTCGATGTCCCAACTCTTTGCTCAGGCTAAGTTCCGACCATCTTAAGCTTTGGCCAAGTAGTGTTCTGGGATCCTTGCCTCATTTAACCATGTTTTTCCCATGTATACAAGTCACCAAGCATCTCCCGGTTTTGTCTGTTATAAGAGTTTGCCGAATCATTAGTGTAATGTTAACATGGCCTCACGCATCTCACCAGATTTTTCCCGATGGGGTACCCTGACTGTTTTTCCAATGAAATCGGCATCTTCAGGGTGGCCGGATTGCTGACTATGTCAGTTCGGCAGGTGTGCCGATCTATATTAGTTTCTTAGCCTCTCGGGCACCTTAACCCATTATGGCTACGAGTTTATCTTTTATAATAAAGATGATTAAGATGATATGAACACTGTTCTTGGCTTTGCAATTTTGAATCCTCTTGGGAATTTTATTGATTGAACTGCAGATTAACAATATTAAAATACTAAAAATAATTAGAAGAGCTAAAAAATGGCTAAAAGCTAAAAAGAAAAAAAAAAATATTCCAAACTAAAATTGATTTCAAATAGCTAAACTATTACTCCCAAGGGCATCAATTTTTTAGATATCATGCATCATGAGGCCGATATAACTCTCGATTAAAGACTTGTCTTGATTGGGGTCTTCCCCCGAGCTTTTTTTTCATCCGCGACTAAGGGTTCATTCTCCACCACGCACACTTGGTGCTAGTCATTCTCGATTATGTCTCTGTACACCGCGAGGTTAGCTCTCCTAGCCATCTCATAAGATCCCTTTATTACACCCATGCCAAATTTTGTTGAGAATTTAATCATCAGAGCTTAGGTGGCTATTACTGCTCTGGTTTTGTTCAGGAATGATCTGCCACAAGGCATTGTATGGTTAATTCTCCGTATCAACAACGACAAAGTTCAACAACCTCGTTTTCTAGGATGGAGATGTTTCGATTCTTACCGGTAGCTTTGACCTCACCTCTGAGCCTTCAAACTTTATGAGTGGAACGAGCAACGATTACAGATCCTTCATGTTTAGTCCTAGCTGGTCGAAAACCTGGGCACTCAAGATGTCGGCTGAGCTCCCGAGCTGCTATAACAATAGTATCATTCGGTTTCACATCGACCCCGTGCGAGTCTGCTACTGTGAAGAGGATTGGGTCCCACCCTTATTTGATTCTCTTGGGGTCTAGTTCAATTGAGTTCACATTCAGGTCCCTTCGGGCATACATGGCATCACGAACTTCTATCATTTTCTCCCTGTTACTTATGTGCCTGTGGTCCATTTGATCATGCTCGCTAGTTTGAGTGTTATGATTCTGCTTGGGCTCCCTGTTCAGCTTTAAGGATGCAAACGGTGTTGGGGTGACCATCTTTGAGCGTAACTTCTTGGCTGTACGCACGATGAGAGTGCTCAATTGATATGACGAGGTTATCCCGGCTGTTGCTGAGAGGGTAATTCCTTGTCTGGCTGTGTCTTCCATGACCCTTTGTAAAGCAGCCTGGATTTGTTACAGAGCTTTTAGGGTTACATCAGCCGGTTGGTTGTTAGGGACAACCACTGATTAGATCTCATTTACAGGGCTTTCTGTTGATTGGTTTCCTCTGGAGTTTGTATTTCGTGGAGGAGGCTTCTGGATTTGGTCATGGTTTGATCCGCCGTCGTCTCTGTTGTTTACCGTGTGATGTTGTCATAGTTTTTCGCACGTTAAGGTCTTTCAGTACTTTCCCCTCCATCTAGCGCCAGTTGTTGACGATGATTTTTCATAGTGTGAAATATCAACCAGCCAACAGTGAATTAATGATTGGTTAATGGTGAGAAAAAGAAGATAATATAATTTAGACATGATTTTACATGGAAAACCCTAGAAAAGGGAAAAAAAAAAAACAACGGTTATCGGTGACGGCGAGAGATATGTTTCACTATGAGAAAATATGTTACACACTCAACTCACTTTTTCTCTCTTAATGCTCACAAACATGTTTTTTTGTATATCTATATTTTACAGTAAAAATGGGTTACATTTGTACACTCATTTGTAACCCTAAACTTGTTGTGCAAGTAGTTGACTAGTAGAATCTTGTTATGAATCTACTAGCATGATTCTCTTTGATTATCTTGATCTCCTTCCAGTTTGAAGTTTATCATGTAATAAGCGCGGTCGACTTTGTGCTTAATTAGGACTCTTGTCATTTTTGTAAAAGAGATAAGTTTGTTTCCTCATTGAAGTGTGATTCTTGGTTTTCGTATCTGATTAGACTCTCGTTCCCATATCATAGCTTATTAGAGCAGGAAATCCTTTTACTCAGGCGAGGCGATTTTGCCATGTAGAGATCCTTGGCGAATCAGATCTTTCCTATTTAGGACTTCTTGCCCAATTTGGTTTACTCAGCATGTTGGTGGGTGACTTCCTAGATGAAATCTATGACATGTCCGGTTTTGATGACGTGTCTTAAGTTGTGGCTGGCTGGTTGACTTTTATCGATGTGGCGTAGTTATTTCTCCTCTATTTCAGCTTTTTAGGTGACACATCACTCGAACAAAATTCACATATAACATTTGTATATTTGGATGTGAAAAAAACAAACAAACATGTCGTTTAGGTTCAGGTTTCAGTTCCTATTCAGTCTTCAGTAAAATTCAGGACTGTTCAGTCTTTAGACAAAAAAACAAACGATTCCTAAATCTTCAACAAGATGTACTAAAACTATATATATATATTTTTTGAATTTTCCTATATTTCTCCAATTTTTCCGGTACCTTTATATTTAATAAAATCGAGATAAATGGTTATAATGCTTGAAAAACTCTCAAATTTTATTCATAAGTAGATTTAATTAAACTTATTATCCACACAAAAAATTCAAATCAAAATTCATAAAAATCGATGTGATTTTATATGGGTCAGACTATATGAATTCAAATTTCTAACTCAATTTTTTGACTTCAACATCTCAACTATTGGATTAAAGAGCACATGGGTGATTGAGATTTTAAAGCCAAAAAATTGAGTCAAAATTTTGGGTTGATATAGTCTGACCCTACACACACACACACACACACACACAAAATTTCCCGTACGGAATCGTCGATTGCTACCGTTAATTATTGGATTGATACTAGTGGTAATCCAATAAGTACCGGTAGCAATCGACGATTTCGTACAGGAAATCCCACACTGGAAAGTTACTCTCTCTCTCTCTCTCTCTCTCTCTCTCTCTCTCTCTCTCTCTCTCTCTCTCTCTCTCTCTCTCTCTCTCTCTCTCTCTCTCTCTATATATATATATATATATATATATATATATATATATAGATAGATATATGGGTTTGTCTAAGTTCCTATTAACAGAATAACAACAATATTATTGGGCAGCTATGTGAGAGAGAGTTGGTTTATTTGTGTTTTTTTTTTTTAATTATTATTTATTATTTATTTTTATTTTAAAATTTTCAAATCCTTAATTTTTATACATCCTTGGATTGAAATCTAAAAATTGGAAACTACCCAGTAACATTGCTGCTAATAGCAACTTAGCCAAAACTATATATATATATATATATATATATATATATATATATATATATAGTAATGCTAGACGTCCCAATTTTTTTTCCCAAATTTTATCCCAAATGATGTGGAATGTGAAGTGTCAACATCATATTAGTTACCATATACTCTCATGATTTATAAGATGTTGACACCTCACGTGCCACATCATTTGTGATAGAATTTGGGAAAAAAAATTGGGATGTCTAACATTACTCATATATATATAAACAGTTTTTCTAATGTCAGTTCGAACTGACGAACTGACAAAAGATATATGATATATTTTATATCAGTTCGAACTGATAATAGAAAGACTATATATATATATATAATTTATTGATGTTTATGAGCTGTTATGAGAGGCATAATTTTTTTTCCTCAACTTTTAAATTTTCCTATTTTAATTTTAAACCTTTAGGGATTAGGGCATGTTTAGCAATTTATTATGATTTCAATATTTTATGTTTTATCTATTTTCATTTGAATACGAATTTGAAAATGCTTATGAAAATAATAATAAAAAACATTGTTCTATATGGGTTCATTTTGCATTAATCTACAGCTCAAAGTTGTTGTGAGTATTCAATGACTCTTTAATTTCAAGGAAGAGTCCATGAAGTTCACCAAGAACTACATTTCTATTATAATTAGAATATTGAATCATTCAAACAATGGTTTTCTCATTGATCAAAATAATACTAATTCCATTTTTGAGACTTTTATCTAGACTCGGAAACCTAGACTTGATTCTTGCATCAAACCTTTTGATTCACTTCCATGTTAAAGCTTAAAAACAACTCATGTATTTCCTTTCAAAAATCTCCTAATAATAACAACACTTCGTGACATGTGACAAGTATTTCTTAATTATATTCACATATTTCCCACCAACCTCGAAGCCTCTCCAACAATCCCAATTTTTTATACTTTAATTTTTTGTTTTCTTTGAAATATTAAATATATTCGTGGTTTGAAAAGGGGGACAACTTGAACTCACAACCTTATTATATATGTGTGAGAGATATACCACTAAGCCAATCTTATCTCGTCAATTTTTACCTTCAACAGACATGTTAACCCTTAGCTTAACAGAATATTAACTACAGTTAAGTTTAGGAGGTCTCTTCGTAGAATAATTAAATTTAGCTTACCCCAATAGTGTCCGTATCAGTGTAATTTCTCCCATAGAATATTTATCCAAAAAAATAAAACTTGGTCCACGTCGTATTTTGTTTTGCTTTCATACTCCACCAATGTGAATCTTTCAAAGTACTACACCACATTTTCAAAGAGGGGAAATTAGTCAATTACACAACCTATTGAGCTCTGCCATTAAGACTCCGAGATGAGGAAGTTTTGTTATTCTAAAAATTAACCTTAAGACTTAAGAGTAGGTAAACATTTTTGTTATATTAACTCATTCGATTTGTTAATTGTCCAAAATATCCTTGTATAAAATAATACAAAACCAAAAATAAATAATAATGACAACAAATTGGAGGCGGGCCTTAAAATTTAAAACGGAAATAGTATTTTTAAATGGATTAAAATATCAAAACTAACCATATAATTAGTGGAGTTTCTATTTTTAGCAAACATTAGTATTTTGATTGTTTTTACTAAACTTTCCACTAAAGAGATAAATTTACCCCTGCATCATATTAAACACACTGGGAATTAAACACATTGAAATTAAACACACCACTAGTATGTTTAATTCCTAGTGTGTTTAATCTGGTGTAGGGGTAAATTTGTCTTTTTAGTGAAAAGTTCAGTAAAAACAACAAAAGCACTATAATGGATAAAAATAGAAAACCCCTTAATTTTTTTTTTGGTTAAAAATGGCTATTTCCTCTATAAAATTTTTTAAGAAATAAAATAAAATTGGAGTCCCCATTAAATCCTTTTTTAAAGGCAACAATGGACTGATGGAGGATATGCATTTTTTTTTTTTTTTTTTTTTTTCAAAAGCCTAACTAATATAGCAATGCAACTATACAACAAGATGTAAACAAAAAATATATATATGTATATATATATTTTTTTTCGGAAGACAAACTGGAGGAGGCTTGTGAAAGAGGGGATGAAGGCATGGAGACCGTTGATCTCTCTCCTCATATTTTTATCTTTTCACTTTAAGGGATGCCGTTAATGATCCATAAAATATCTTTTTACACTTCATTTTTTTTTATTTTTTTATTAATGTCAATTTAACTTTAACTAAAATTATTAAAAGGACCTTTCAAAAAATAAAATTACTAAAAGGATAAAAAAGTTCGTAGACACTCTAAGGGGGGTGTATTCAGTTAGGATTAATTAGGATTCTTGAAGACATTTAAAGACAATTTTTAAGTGACATATTTTCATGGATTTCTACAGACTTTTATAAATCCACATGGACTTTCATTGATTTGTTTAGACATCCATCTCAGACTTTTATGGATTTGTTTAGAGTGGAAATGGTGGGAAATGTCACTCTTTTGAACTCATTTGGTGACTTTGTCAGTACTTTAATAAGTTAAGTTTAAAAGGCACCAATTATGGTGAACTACCAAAATTGCCCTTAGTTCTTCATTTATGTTATTCTGTTTATACTTTTCTCTCTCCACACTTCCAAAAAAACGACACTTTCTCTCTCGAAATAAAAATTCAAGGTTGGATCGACTTTCTTCTTCAACTTATAAAACGTTTGGACGTGCTTCAGTACAAGAAGGTAATATTTCTGGCAAATACTTCTGTTAATTTGTTCACATTTTCATTTGTTTATATAGAAAACTGTAATATTTTTTGTTGGATTTCCGAGACTTTCGTTGCCTTGACCGAGCCTTTTCCGAGCCTTTTCTTGCCTTCATCGAGCCTTTTCCTTTTTTTGAAATGAATAGGTATGGAGCCTTTTCTACAAATTTCCAAGCCTTTTATTACCTTGACCGAGCCTTTTCCGAGCCTTTCCTTGCCTTCATCGAGCCTTTTCCTTTTTTTGAAATGAATAAGTATGGAGTCTTTTCTACAAATTTCCGAGCCTTTTATTGCCTTCACCGAGCCTTTTCCGAGCCTTTTCTTGCCTTCATCGAGTCTTTTCCTTTTTTTGAAATGAATAAGTATGGAGCCTTTTCTACAAATTTCCGAGCCTTTTATTGCCTTCACCGAGCCTTTTCCGAGCCTTTTCTTGCCTTCATCGAGCCTTTTCCTTTTTTTGAAATGAATAAGTATGGAGCATTTTCTACAAATTTCCGAGCCTTTTATTGCCTTCACCGAGCCGTTTCCGAGCCTTTTCTTGCCTTCATCGAGCATTTTCCTTTTTTTGAAATGAATAAGTATGGAGCCTTTTCTACAAATTTCCGAGCCTTTTATTGCCTTCACCGAGCCTTTTCCGAGCCTTTTCTTGCCTTCATCGAGCCTTTTCCTTTTTTTGAAATGAATAAGTATGGAGCCTTTTCTATAAATTTCCGAGCCTTTTATTGCCTTCACCGAGCCTTTTCCGATCCTTAGCCTTGGAAATGAATAAGTATCGAGCCTTTTAGAGAAATGTTCGAGACTTTTGAAGTCTTCTCCGAGCCTTTTCAATATCCTCACCTGAGCCTTTGTAAATGTAAGATGTGAAAATATTTTTTAGTCTTGTGTTTTTATTAATTGTTAGTGATGAATAATTTGACAGCATCATGAATCGGGTTAGGATTGTAATATCTTACAACGGTCGATGGGAGCAGTTTCCCGACGGAAGTCAGAGGTTTATTGGATCTGATAACCAGGGAATGTATGTGTCAAAGAATATGACTTATGAAGAATTATTGGCGATCGTGCATACCATTGTGAAATACGATGAAAACAAATTCACTGTTGATCTGTCATTAGTATCAATCGTTCCTGGCAGTACATGTCGCACATTTATAAGGAATGACGACGATGTCCAGTTTATGCTGGGGGAAGATCGAGTGATCCCTCAAGTATGTGTCAGTGTAACTGAGAGGACAGTTAGAGATATGATAGGGAATGATATTCCTCGTCCTGAAAATACCCAACAGTTTGGATCCTTTAGCGGTAGCAACCAAGGGTTCACCCAAAGGAGTGCCACCGAAGGTGGGGAAAATATGTGTGGTGTCCCACCGGTAACGGTCAACCATACAGATGTAGTTGAACCTCAAATTGTTGATGTGTTTGGGTGTTGAATTGAGCAGTACAATGAGCAGTACAATGAGCAGAACAATTACCCGAACCATTACGTGGATAATGATGCAAATAATGAACAGGTTGATGATCTGCAAAATGTGGATGAAGTGGCTGAACAAATTCAAACACATGGTAGACGTGTACAAGGAGTTAGTTGCACTGCACCAGATATGGCTGGGACTTCCGAGGTCCGGTATAACGTAACAGTATCTGATTCTGATAATGTGACAACGTGGGTTATTCCCGGAGCAGATGCATACTCGTTTGGTACTGGTACAAGCAGCATCTTCGCAGCGCAAGAACCTAGAACCATGATTTATAAAGGTCAATTTTTTCCGAGTAAAAAGGATTTGAAAAGGCTAGTTAGCCATTTTTCAATGCGGCAGAACTTTGAATGGAAGGTGAAAAGGTCGAATAAGACAACTTTACATCTGGTCTGCATCATTGACGAATGTACGTGGAAATTAAGAGCGGTGAGGAGAGATGAAGGGACTTACTTTCAAGTCAGAAGTTTTGTCAACGAACACAGTTATCCGTTGGAGGAGATTCACCGTCGGCACCGACAAGCTAGTGCAGTCACAATCGGAGAAGTCGTTGCCCCTAGACTTCAGCAACATGATGGACGTCTCATGCGTCCCAAGGACATAATTGCCGATATGAAAACAATGTATGACATCCAAATCATGTACAGTAAAGCACATGATGCCCTGCAATATGCATTGTCAGTAAGCTATGGAACGCACGAAGAAACTTTCCAACTGCTGCCATCTTTTGCATACATTCTCGAACAGCAAAATCCTGGCAAAATCACGGACTTACAGTGCGCAGACGATGGTAAATTCCTTTACTTTTTCATGTCGTTATGGTCCTCAATTAGAGGTTTTCGGAGGTGTATGCGTCCTGTGATTGCAGTTGATGGTACACATTTGAAGGGAAGATTCGGGGGTACAATGTTTGTTGCAACTGCACAAGATGGAAACGAACAGGTGTATCCAATTGCTTTTGGGTATGGTGACTCAGAAAACAACGATTCATGGGAATGGTTTTTGGAATGCTTGAGGGGGGCCCTTGGTCATATAGATGATCTGGTTTTCATTTCTGATCGCCATGCAAGCATTGAAGCATGGATTTCTAAAGTGTTCCCTTATGCAACCCATACCATATGTTGCTGGCATTTTGGTAAAAATATGAAGAAGCGATTCCACAGAAAGGATGTTGCCGACATAATGGATAGTGCTGCTAGGTCGTATAGTGAAATCCAATACGATCGCCACATGGAGGAGTTACGTAAGCTGCACAGGGGTGCATATGATTATGCCATTGATGCCGGTCCACACAAGTGGTCCCGCGTTCACTGTCCCCAAAGAAGGTACAGGTTGATGACCACAAATGTTGCAGAGTGCATAAACTCATGCTTAAAATTTGCACGGCAACTGCCACTAATGACACTGGCAGAGTTCATTAGGAATATGCTACAGAAGTGGTTTCACGATCGTCATACAACTGCACAGTCCATGCGTCATCGATTGACCGACGCAGCACATGGGGTGATCCAGAAACGGGTCGAGAAATGCAGTTATATGACCGTAAATGCAGTTGACTGGAACATATTCTCCGTCAAACACAAGGGAAAACAGTGGACGGTTAACTTAGCCCGGAAGACTTGCACGTGCAACAAATTCCAAATGGACTTTTTACCTTGTTCACACGCACTCGCAGCGGCAAGGTACATGACAAGTTACATTTAACGCTTTTCTATAACCAAACATGAGTCTCACTGTTTTCATTGTTGCAGGGAGCGAAACTTGGATTTCACATCTCTGTGTGCAGACTACTACAAGAGGGAGACTCCTACTGCGACCCTCCACGTCAGAACCATCTGTATCACTGGGTCTCGAATGCGGATACTCAGTATCACTGGGTCTCGAATACGGACCTTCAGTATGACTGGGTTCGGCAGTCGTACGGTGTTCGACATCGGCATCCGCATCATACAGACTGCCTCCCTCCTCAATGCCCTCATAGTACCGTTCAGCCAGCTCTACCGGTGTCGGCACCAATTTCACCCTCGCAAACATCTGAAATCAATGTTAGACCATTTGTAATCGTATACATACTATTAACTATTAACGTTAACATAACAGATACTTACCCGTTCAATGAAAATGGAATCCAACTTATCCCCCCTCGGTCGCTGACTTAACTCCCATTTTAGAATACGGGGGGATAGCTCGATTTCCTTGCGGGTCCCACAATCTTCGATGGCAAGATCGGGGATAACCTCAAAAGCAAATATCTGCGTAATAAATAAGTACAATAATAATCAAACACATCAATCATATGAAAATAAAAAATACAATTAAAGTATGGAATCAAATTCTAAATTCTTACCAATAGTGCATAAGTACAACCATATATGTTGTACGTCTCCACCTTGTGTACTTCAACGCCCTTTTCTCGCTGTCTTTTTTCGAACCGTTCCCGACGACCATCCAACGCATGCTTGAACCCAGAAATAGATCGCCTATACACATGTGCACCCCACGGGAATGCATCAAAAGCGTCCAAGTTCTCGATTAGGCGAAACTGCCATAATGGGACTTTCTCTCTCTCATCCAAACCCATTAGTATCCAGTTAAGCATAGCTTAACCGCATCGTACTGCTCAGCAAAACCACCGGTCCGTACAACGGCTCTCAGCTCTCCAAACTCGACATCATCTCGACCCTCAAAGTACCGCTGGTGTATGCCATTCTGTACCACATCATAGGTCGACGTGTCGGGAAGTTGTCCGAACTTCAATCCAGTGATTAGACAGAACTCAACCTTCGAGAACCGGACCGAATGCTTTCCTAAAAGAAATCTCATCTCATCTTCCGGCCCGTCGTGATGCAACTCACGAATAAGCAATCGATGGACAATGCCAGCTGAAAACTTCATGTTGCGCTGCATCCGAAGGAAATGTCCAAAACACGACTCAGTGTACCGACGTTGTTCTTCGACCGCAAGATCTTCAGGTACACTGTTAAGTGCATTTTCGATATCTCTAAGGTGACCGAAATGGTCATGCCGAGTTATTTTCCCCGCGTTCCTTTCTTTTGCTGGAGTTTTCAGAAGATCTTTCAGTGGATTCCTCATCTGCATATTCACATAAATAAATAAAAAATTAAAAGAAATTAATATATATAACTTCATGAAAAGGATCGGACACTGCAAAAATAAAAGTCACGGACACTTTAAGAAAAGGCTCGGAGTGAGGTTCAAAAGTCTCGGAGACTTAATGAAAAGGCTCGGGTACTATTAATAAAAAGGCTCGGAGACTTTATAAAAAGGCTCGGAGACTTTATAAAAAGGCTCGGAGACTTTCTAAAAAGGCTCGAAGATTCAAATTACAAAAACCTACATCATATTCTTTAAAAGGCTCGAATGAAGGTTTAAAAGGCTCGGAAAAGGCTCGGATGAAGGTTTAAAAGGCTCGAGATTCAAATTTCAAAAACCTACATCATATTCTTTAAAAGGCTCGGTAGAAGGTTTAAAAGGCTCGGAAAAGGCTTGGAAAAAGGTTTAAAAGGCTCGAAAATGAAAAATTACAGAAAACATAATCACATTACTTAAAAGGCTCGGATGAAGGTTTAAAAGGCTCGGAGAAGGCTTGGAGAAGGCTCGGAGAAAGATTTAAAAGGCTCGAAAATGAAAAATTACAGAAAACCTAATCACATTACTAAAAAGGCTCGGATGAAGGTTGAAAAGGATCGGAAAAGGCTCGAACGAAGGTTTAAAAGGCTCGGAAAAGGCTCGGATGAAGGTTTAAAAGGCTCGGAGAATGTTCTATTCATCGTCTTCAACAAAATTTTTACAGAACTTTAAACCCTAACCTAACCTAATCAAACAAACATAATGAACAATAAATCTAATCAATCAAACCTAATATATATGTCTAACCAAACATCAAACGCAAATCAAATTAACAACAACAAAACGCGTGAGAGAGAAAGTTCAACTCACCACTGGACGCTTGGAGTCGAGAGGGGTATTGTAGCACCACCGCCGGTGATTCGCCGTCGCTTTTTTGGCCGGATTTCTTGCGCCGATAACTTCTCTCCCAACTGTTCTCTCTCCCTCAAGTTTTTTCTCTCACGTTTCAAAACACACAAACAGACAAAATGGGGGTATTTTTGTCTGGTCACCAAGATTGGTGTCTTTTAAACTTACATTATTAAAGTGGTGCTATTCTTACAAAAACCCCTCCAAATAGTGACATTTAAATTTCGAACCCTTTGTTTAGACATCTATCTCAGACTTTTATGGATTTGTTTAGACATCCAAGGATTTTCATGGATTTGTTATCTCTAACTTATATATCAATAGTAAGCTAATTATAAAAAAAAACCTTTGAAGTTGGAATGAGCAAAATTTGATACACCAGTCAATCTATATTTGCGTATATATATATATATTTTGAGGTTGTTGCTGATGAAAACAAAGCGATTGAATGGAATCCAAAATTGGCTAAGGCTTTCATGAATTTGTTATCTCTGACTTATCAATAGTAAGCTAATTATAGCTAATTATAAAAAAAAACCTTTGAAGTTAGAATGAGCAAAATTTGATACATCAGTCAATCTATATTTGTGTATATATATAGTCTGAGGTTGTTGCTGATGCAAACAAAGCGATTGAATTGAACCCAAAATTGGCTAAGGCTTATCTGCGTAAAGGCACTGCTTGCATTAAGTGTAGATGAATTATTTTTCTTTAAAATAAAATGCTAATAAAGAGTTTTTCAAAAAAAAAAAAAAAAAAAAAAAAAAAAAAAGCTAATAAAGAGTGAGCATTTTGGTGTTTGATTGAAGGCTCTACCGATTAATTTGGTGTTGTTTTGTGTAATTCTGGCACGTAGTGAGTTTTGTACTTGTTATACTGTATATAATTATGTGACTGCAACATATTCTCACATATATAATTATGTGCAGTTTTTTTTTTTTCCTTTTTAATTCACAGAATATACTGGGGATAGGAGTTTATTATTCTCACATGCATCGGTTTTTTTAATTTTTACATATTAGTGCTTTTCGTTTCTAATTTGAGAGAGAGAGGGAAAGCAAAATCCACCAAAATCTTTGGGGAGAAGGCTGGACATGTTATGACATTTGATATTTATATCTTTCACCATCAAGTCCACCAAAATCCATCAAAATCCATGACTTAAGAAAATCATTTAAAATCCAGTCATAATTGAATACACCTTGATTCTTGTAGACATTTTTAAAGTCCTAATTCAATACACCTGGATTTGGAAGGATTCTTTAAAAGTCCATATAAATCCTAATTGAATACCACTGGATTCATATAGACTCTTTTAAAGTCTTTCAATGTCCAAATTGAATACACCAGGATTTATAATGTCTTTAAATGTCCTCAAAAATCCTAATTGAATACACCCCCCTAAACCAATCTTTTAAAATCCAACCCTAGTTTTCTTTCTATTCTGTATTTCAGTGTTTTACTAGACCTAAAATATCTTTTGATGAATCCTAACTTTTTTTTCAATATCCAATATTGAAAGTTTTAGAATAGTCCGTCATACCTCACAACAAATCAACTTTGTTGAGAGTGGGAATTCTCCCAAGCAGGGGCAAAACCAGATTTTTTTTTTGGTGGGCTGTGAACAATTTCATATAGATAAAAAATTATACTATATAATAAAAAAAAATCATTTTGACGGTGAATCTAGATGGTATGAGAGAATTTTTATTAGTTAAAATAAAAAAAGTATACCTAGTCAAGGAACATAATGAGTCGTATCCTCAAATACATATTCTAACCAAGAAAAAACATAAGAAAATAAAAAAGGAAATACGCATGCAATGTAAATACAATAAGATCATACTTAAATTTTGACTTCTGAGGCTTAAAAGAAGCAAAAGCATCTATTACCGAATTTGAATCAATTGTAAAAACAAGTTCTCTTTTAATATAAACAACCATACAATTCTCAAGAAATTCATCATCCATCTTGTTGCACAAAGACGTTTTGACAAGTTTCATAGCCGAAAATAAAACTTAATTTTACAATTAATTTTACAACATAAACTTTAAAATAAAAATAAAAATAAAAATAAAACTTAAACTTACGCTATTGGTTTGTTGTTAAGGGGTTAAAATTTCTCAATTTGATTTTTGAGTCAGTAAATGGTTAAAATTTCTCAAATTGATCTTTCACTTGGTTAAGAAAATACAATGAGCTTTAATGAGTTTGATGCATGTTTTTAAGTTATTGGGCTATTATTAAGATAAACAAAAGAATAGTGATATTTACACCCCTCTAAAACTGTATGTACACCCCAAATTTATAAATTTTTAAAATTCCAATATTACCCTTAAATTAAATTATTAATATTTTAAACAAAAGATATTGAAAAAAAATTGACTAACTAAACTAAATTTAGAGAGGAATAAAATAAAAAATATCTTGTTTTATTAATAAGGAATAAAAAAAATTAATAATAAAAAAATAAAAACCAAGATCTTATACTTGCCTTCTCCCAATCTTGAATGAAAGGAAGAAGAAAGCAGCTGCCTCCTACCTTCCACCATTGCAGATTGAAAGAGATGGAGAAGGCTACAGCCTTCTCTCTTTTTCAAGAGAGGAGAAAGCCACTACCTCCTCCCAAATCTGGGTATGGCTTCTCTAATTTTTTTTTTTTTTTTTTTTTTTTGTATTTTCATTTTAATTATTTATGATTTATTTACTTATACTGTAATATAATTTAAAAAAAAAAATTAGAAGAAAGCACATATTTAGTAATGTGTGAGGTGTGCTTATAAGATATAAGATTTTAAAAAATTTAATGGGGTGTTTATACAAAAAAGGGTGCACATACGCGGGACAGGACGGGACAGGACGAGACTATTTTCTCTTGTCCCGCGTTTGGCGCGCCAATAGCTTGGGACGGGACGGGACAAGGTGGGACAAAATTCACCAAAAATTGTCCCACCTCAGACCCTAGGCCAGACTTGTCCCATGCATGGGACAAGTCTAGAAAAGACAATTTTGCCCTCACCATTTCAAAATATTACAAAAATATCACCTATATAATAATTACATATATAATATTATATATATTATATTATTATATACAATAATATATAATATATAAAAACATATTATTATATATAATATTGAAATATCATATATATATATATATATTATAATCTTTAATATATTATATATTATTAAATATAATAATAATAATAATATATATATATATATATATATATATATATATATATATATATATATGATATATTAAACATTATTATTATTATTATTATTATTATATAAATATATTATTATAATATATATATATATATAATGTGTTAATATATATATTTATTAATATATATATTATAATAATATGTATATATTATACTGTATATATATATTAACACATAATATAATATATATATTATATAAAATAAATATGTAATATAAATATAAAATATATATATTATATTTTATTATTATATATAATAATATATAGTTTAGTACATATTTAATATTATATATATCTATATATATCTTATATTATATTATATTACTATATATATAATACATGTAATATTCTATATTAATATATAATAATATCAAATAATAATATATATAATAATATGTTATATATTATTATATATTATATATTATATATTATATATTTTATTATTTAATATTATATATATATATTATTTGATATTATTATATATTAAATTGTAATATTATAATATATGTTGTTTTATATATAAGAGGGGTACTCTGGTCATTTGAACCTCCTGTCCTGTCCTGTCCTGTCCCAGCTAAACCAAACACATAATAGTACAGTCCACAGTTCTGTCCCAGGCCTTCCAAACACAATATAGAACAACATGTCCTGTCCTGTCCTGTCCTGTCCTGTCCTGTCCCGTCCCGTCCCACCTTGTCATGTCCCATGTCCGTGCCAAACGCACCCTAGGGGTTCAAATATCATAACTCTAAAGAAAAATATGGTAAATTAAGTCAGAATCGGAATTGAACTGAAATAAAACTATTAATTAAATGCTCCACTAAGAACACGTCCATATGAGACAAGGTCTTCTGATAGTGATGTCTTCAAAAAAAACATAAATAAATATATTAAAATATGATAAATGTTTTTTCTCTCGGTTTCTCAAGAAACAAACTTAAGTTGCCACCGACAAGCCACTTCAAAAAACTCTATAAATAACCTACGAACACGCTCCAGTTTCTTCACTATTTTTTTCCTGGTTTTTCTTCTTCAAACCGAAAATCCTTGTACGCTCGCTCACTCAACACTGTTACACATTTTAAATTGGGTTGAAAAGAGATTTTTTTTTTTTTTTTTTTTTTTTAAAGAGAAAGTAATTTGACGATCAAATTAGGGTTTTTTGTTTTTACTGAAGAATATAAAAGTTGAGTTTTTGAGAGAGGGAGAGATGGAAATGTGTTTGTCGGGGGGCGTGAGAGGAGGTAAACAAGCGATGGGTGGGGCCCAAGGAGGGCCAACTGAGTCCCACAACAACAATGCTGGTGGTAGACACAGCGACGCCGTTGACTCGACTCCTTCTTCCGATCTTGTGGTCTTCCGGCTGTTTTCACTCCAATTGAGGTAGACAATACAGTTTCCTTTGGACAATGAGAAAAACTTATATGGGACGGCCTCATTACGGGATGTTGTAATGAGACCATTCAATGAAAGTGTGTCATGTGATATCTTGACACATTTTCATTCGACGGTCTCAACTCACATATAAGTTTTTCTTCTAGACAAATAGTCTTTGGGATTTATTTTTTATTTTAAATTTTGAGTGGTGCCATTGGCACACAACTGGCTGAACTATTTATACTCCACTTTTTAAATTATTTAATATATTTTTTTCCTTTATCAAATTACTTAAAGAGACATACCAACTAATAAAACCACCACTTTCCTTATTTCAAAACCCTAATGACATAGATTATTTCAAATCATGGAATGTTTACTATTTTTGTTTATATTTTTTTTCAGATCTCGATCTTATGTTTCTTATATTTAGTATTTTTTGATTTTATTGTTTCACATGTTTTGTTTCGTTTTTCTTTTTAAATTTCAGAATAGCAAACATGCAGGTTTTTTGTTGAGTTGTGGTTGAAATTTAAACAGGCAGGGTTTTTTGTTGGCTTATGCTAGGACGAATGTTCTTGTGGGCTATAGTGACTGCAGTCCAGCCGTCATTTTATAAAAATTAACATGTTATTACTATTTTACCCTTTATATTTAAAGTTATAACAAATGTGCCATCCGGTTTTTTGGATGTACTCGTATTTCTAAATTACATCAAATGTTGTTATTGAAGAACTGATTTTATTTAGACAACACTTATTTTTTGTTGGTAATTTTGCAACTTTAAATAGTATTTTTAGAAAAATATTTCAAAAATGCTAATAGCAGAATTCTTCCTCCAATCGATATTAATGTTTTTTTTAGACAACGTTTTTTTTTAATAGATGGGTTGTTACTCTTGTTATAAATTGATCATCTTTGTTTTAGATTTTTTTATTTCTTTTGTCCTTATTTATAAATTTTCCAATGCATCAAGATAAAGATTCATCAAACAATTAAATCTTGAATGGAAAATTTCACACACAGGAAAAAAAATAAAAATAAAAAACTGTCCAAGTAAGTAGATTGAATTTAGAAGAAGTGTATCTGGTGAGGAGTGATGATTGAATTGCAGTTGGAATAAAAATAATCAAAGAAGAAGCGAAGAGAAGAGAGCGAGCAGAATAGTTGAGCAGAGAAGAAAATTGAATGGACCGAGATCCACCTCCTCCGCCACCTTACAAATCATGCCTTTGTCTCTCAACAATCCCATCTTCGATGCAGCTGTTGATGATATACTCACCCTCTCAATTCACCCTCTCTAGACGAACTAAACATATACTTATATATATATATATATAGTGAGAGAGAAACGCAAGCTCCATCCATCACAGACGGAGCGCCGCTCCATCTAAGATGGATTTTTTCCAGATCTATAAAATTTTCATATCTCTTTCCAAGTTTTCCTTCCTTTTTTTTTTTTTAATATATATATATATATATGATCTAGAGATTTTTCAATTTTTTTACCGGGGTTATAAAAGTAAATAGAAATTATAATGCCATGTTAGGGGTATTTCAGACTTTTCCACGGTATGACAAGGTCAAAGGTTAAATCTGACGGTCGTTGACTGACGATAGGGGAGATGAGTGTCAATAAATGATAAAGTTTTTTCCGTGTGTAAAAAAGCAAACTTCAAGGGAGTTGGGTGTATTTTGTTCTAAACAAAAATTCTTCGTCTTCATTTTATGGTGTTCTCATCTTATATTGCGAAGACTTTTCTTTCATGATTATACTTTTGCTCTGCTGGGAATACTTCCAAATGTTTAGATTGAGGATACAAATTTCTTCATCTTTTTCTTTTTCTTTTTAGTTTGATATAGGGTTGTATTGAGAACTAACCCATTTTGAAGGGTCAAGTTACAACATAACCCATTGTTGACAATTTTACAAAAATAACTCATTTGAGACAGTATTGCCCTTATATATCAATTTTAAGGTGTACTATTTACAAAGCTTTAATTCCAAACAGCGTTGCGAACTTTCAAACTGCGTTACGAACTTCCAAACGGCGTTGTTATCTTCCAAACGTTTGTCGGAATTCTAGAAACAAAACATAATAATTAAGAAACTAACAGTACATTTCAACATGTGCCCAAACTCAGTTGAGAAATCCAAACACCGTTGAGAAAACAGTGTTGTCAACACTTTCAGAAAAAAGAAAAAAGAAAAAAAGCTATAAATTGTTTAGATACAAAGCAACAGCAGTAAACCGACCACAATAACATCAAATTCAGACAAGACTCATGCTCTATTATGTATATATAAACTATTTTCACAAAAATTAACAACTATAATATACACATTTGATGGTATAAAGTAAAAAAAAAAGGTTTTAAAAAACTCACCTTAAAGCTTCAATAGAGAAACCCTTCTTGTTGATGAAGAATGGAAGCTTTCAACAAGATTCAACATAAGTTCGAGTTAGTCAACTTGACCCTTCAAAATGGGTTAGTTCTTAATAAAACCCTTTGATATATTTGGTTTTTTTTTTTTGTTTTTTTTTTTTTGTTTTTTTGTTTTTATCATAATCCATACTCCATTGGGGGCTTTCCATACCTTTTAAAACAGATTGATATTATTGAATTTTGATATTTTTGATGTCTTGTGTGGATCACTATCCTCCCCTATCCTGTTTTTTCCTTAGCTTTTTATCAGATGTTAACACGTGGCAAAGTTAAGATTTAATTGTCAAGATTAGGTGGTGTTTGGATGTGTTTTTAAAAACAGTTTTTTGTTTTTAAAAACAAAAAATGATTTGAATGTTGTTTGGCTACCCATTTTACAAAACTGTTTTTGAAAATAAAAAACAACTTTTTAAAAATTATAACTAAAAAGTTAAAAACAACTTTTTATTGTTTTCTATTGTTTTCAAAACAGGTTTTTAAAATAAACCATAACTTTTCCCTCCAAACAACTATTTCACTCATTTTAAAAACAACAACCAAACACTTTTATATCGTTTTCCGTTTCAAAAAACTACTTTTAAAAAACACTACCAAACACATTACAATTTTAAAAACATCATTTTTAAAACATGATTTCCATTTTTAAAAATAGTTTTCAAAAACACCATTTTAAAAACGATACCAAACGCGCCCTTAGTTTCTTATTTTTTTTCTCCCATCCTCTCAGTGAAATGCACTGCTTTTGGATCATAAGTAAGAGATTTTTTTATCTCTCTCCTCCAATCCTCCCACTGTGTTCTCTGTCTCAAATCATAAGTCAGATTTTTTATCTCTCTCCTCCCATACTCCCACGGCTTTCTCTAACAAGTTTGATTCACTGTTACTTTTTTTTCATCTCTTTAAACAATTTTTGGTTCACCGTTTATTTTTTGTTTTTGTTCACAAAATCATCTGTAATAACAAGTTTGTTTCCTGAATCTATAAAGCATAAATCTCTTATAATAACATGGCAATCAAAACAACTTTGTGAAAAGAAAAAAAAAGTGAATCATAGCATTAGAGCTAGAGAAAATGAATCAGAGATTTTACGAGAGAGATGAAACCAAACCTGACTTTTAGAGAAAAAAAAATCCTAAACTTCGTGAATAAAAAACAAACAATAATAGATGAATCACAACATTCTAGAGAGAGTGCAAAAATTGTTTAGAGAGAGAGAGAGAGAGGGAGAGTGATGAAAATAAATAGACTAATAGAGTGGGAGAATGAGAGAAGATTGAAAGAAAATATCTAACTTATGAAAAACGGTGTTTTTCAGCGAGGATGAGATGTAAAATAAAAAACTAATCTTGGTCATTCAATTTCAACTTTGACGCATGTCATTATCTAATAAAAAGCTAAGGAGAAAAAAAAATTGACAGTAAAGAATCCTGATCTGTCTTGTGTATGGAGCCGAAGCTGTTAGAGTACTCTATGTTTACACTGATTGCATGTAAAAATTGTGGTTTTTTTTTTTAAATCAGATCCCACTTCCCAAACAAAGTCAAGCCAAAGATTCGAGATTTTTTTCTCCTTCAATCCTCTTCAAAAAAAAAAAAATTATTTGTTAATTAAGCCAAAGAGGATTCAAGGAGGATTTTTATTTGTTTGTTAATTAATCATTTTATTGAATACAATGGATTTTGGATTTACTACAATTTGAAAATTACATTAGATTTTTTTGTTTTTTTTTTTTTGATTCAAAATTACATTAGATTTTGTTGTTAAAGAACTGATTTTATTTAGACATCTATCCTATTGTTTTTGGTATTAAAAAAAAAAATGAAATAGACATATTTAACCTACTTTTTAAATTAAAATTCACTTTTAACCTTGTTTTCAAAATAAAACCGTATTCAATCAAAACTTCCAAACTATTCAAAACTAACATGAAAGTGACGAAAATGCCCATAGAGTTTTTTTTCTTCTCTTTCTTTCTTCTCTCTTAGTTCTTCTCTCTCTCTCTCTCTCTCTCTCTAATATATATCCTTTTTTCTTCCTTCCGATCATCATCATACAGTGAGTTTTTAATGCTTTTAAATAGTTAACAATTATTTGTATTGGTGTAAATTTCATGGATTTTGATACTATTTTAGATTATGTTATGGTTTTCAAAATGAATTTTTAAGTTTTCCAAAAATTTAGGTTTGTGATGAATGTTATATGATAATCAGCCATGTAATATTTCATAGTTCATTATGTAACATATTTCTTCAATTTCTAGGTTTCTGATGAACGTTGCATGATAGCTTGCCATGTAATATATTTTCAGTTCATCATGTAACCTGTATGACATGTAATTATGCTTTTTATAAATAAAAAAAAATTATTTTCTAAATGACCGTTAAAGTGTAGTAAATAAATTCTAATCCTTTGTGATGAATGTGCAGCGTGGCGAAATCCTTTGAATATATAATCACGATGCTCGTTGCCGTCCTCCAATTGAGCAGTAAAGAGTCTCCTTTCAAAACACACCCAGTACAAACGTGGGTTTTTGTGGTTGCTACAATCATCTACGGCCTTGCATTTCAACTATCTAATGCTGATGTGGCTATTATCTCCGGATCTCTTTCAACAGTCTTACTCGTCTCCATATTTGTCCCTCACTCTCTTGGATTTCTCATTTTCATTCCATGGTCTTTTGTGCCCATTATTGTTGCCTATCAGCCGATTTGTTTGATCTTCAATAATATTCACGATGCTTGTCTTACTCTTAGGCTTGATCGGCAGATGATTATGGATTTCATTTCCAAGTTCTTGGTTATTTGGAGATGGCTCACGCGAAGCAGCTCTACTGAGCAGGAGCAGGAGCAGGAGCAGCCACGACCACGAGTGTCACCTTAGTAATAGTCATCACTTCTTTCTTTCTTTCAATATAGTTTCTTCATATATCATCTAGGAATATTATGTCAATTATTTTTTACTTTTAGCTTGGTGAAAGACACGATTTGAATCCACGAACCCACGACCTTACAATGTATAGTGTATAGTAAGAATATTAAAACTATAGATGAAACAATTTGTATTGATTTGTTTTGAATTTGATTATAATTATCATGTTAAGAATAAATTAACAAGATGTTATTAAGATCATGGTGTTCCATTTCCTTTTTCTTCTCTCTGTGATTTTTTTAATGAAATTATATTTGAAATTTTGTTTCATTTTTTTTTTTAATTTTCGAACTCGTAGAATGGCTTTGACTTTGAGTAGTACTGCATTTTTTTTTTCTTTCAAATTTTAAGTATACATTTCCGGTCCTAGATTCATGTTTTTGTCTTTTCAATTTCTCTTCTTTTAAAATCAAAAACTAAGGTCTAAGGTGTGTATTCAATCTATAGTTTGATGGATTTTGTTTTTAACATTTAGATTTTGATGGAGTCAACTGATTCCATAGATTTCTTATAGATTTTTGTGAGTTTACTGAAATTCTGTAGTTATATGAAAAAAAAAAAAAAGAAGAGCAAATTACACCTTACTTCCCGAGGTTTGCTCTTTTATACACGGAAATAATTTTATAAAAAATTGTTACGTACTTACCTCTAATGCCATTAGTCAAACTTGGCCATGACCAAATTTGACTATAAAAATAAGGTTATTTTCGTCATTTCAAGCATTTTAAAAAACAATTGAATAATTTTTTAAGATACAGATTAATTGAAAAGAAAAAAAAAATCAGAAAACCAAAAATAAAAAAAAACCATTTTTTAAAATGGATCTCCACCGTTCGTCTCCAGATGGATGGTGGAGATTAACTGAAAAATTAAAAGAAAAAACGAAAAAAAAAAAAAAAAAAAAAAAAAAACATTTTCGTCATAGTGAAGCGTTCATAGTGCATAGACCAAATACATTTGACTTTTTATAATAATAAAAAGCAGGGTCCACCGTATTGCTCCTACTGGCCTCTGCAATGATACGCCCTTGTAAATTTGTTATGACTAGGGTTGCACATTTTCCCCCGGTTTCCCATTTTCCCGCATCTCCATCCCCATTTGGAGAAATTTTTTTGGGGGGAAATGGGGAAATGGGTGGAGATGGGGATGATTTTCATCCCCAAATTGAAATGGGGAGACCCTCCCCCATCTCCATTTCCCCATTTTCCCCACTAATATATTGAAATGGGGACGAGGATGGGGTCCCCCCATCCCCATTTCCCCATTTCCCCCAAAACATTATAAATATAATAATATATATTAATTTTTTTATTATTTGAAAACCTAACTATATAAACCAATGTTTGAAAAAATGGTCTTAGCGGCCGTCTAGACGCTGGGCGGCGGCCGGCCGTCCGGAGCTAGCCAAAATCGTCAGAAAAAGTCGGTCAACGCAAAGTCAACGTTCAACCCTCAAAAAATCGGCCACCTAGTTCGGTTCAGACCGTTTAATCGGGTCTAGGTGGAGTCAAAGTCATTAACCCGCCTAGACCGTTTAAAAAAAAATAATAAAAATAGGCTTCATAAAAACGTCGCCGTTTTGTCTTCTTTTCAATTTTCCCCAAATCCCCTTTCAGCTTTCAATCGCAAACGAACCAAATCAGAAATCCAAATCCCTAATTCCATTATTCCCTTTCAATCGCAAAACCAAAACGCAAAAGTACAAAACCAAATCGACTTTGAGTCTTCGACTCTCTTCTCAGTTCACTTCTCTGATTAAGTCTTAGTCGCCGACCAAACCAAGTTCCTCTTGTCGCCGCTAGTCACTAGAAGCAGTCTCCGTCCCCGTTCGTCACCACTGTGTACTCATCTAGGGTTTGTTACTTCTATTCTTTCCTTATTAGTGAGAGAGAAGAAGGCGTGAAAGAGAGAGAGAGAGAGAGAGAGAGAGAGAGAGAGAGAGAGAGAAGAAGAAGAAGAAGAAGAAGAAGGCATGAAAGAGAGAAGAAGATATTTTGACTTTTAAAAAGCAAATTTGTAAAATAACAAAAGACACCCTCTTTCAATGCTAAAATCTAAAATATACAACAAAAAGTAAAACTATATTAAACATGTACAAGAGGAAGAGATACAAACAAAACAATGAGGGAATTTATGTTGATGATTTTATATGTATTTCATCATAATTGGTCAATGAAAAAAGTCAACAGCCTAAAAATTCGCCTAGGCGCTAGGCGCTGGACCACTGCCCGACTAGCGCCTAGCGTTTACTAGAACACTGATATAAACCTCATTTACACTAATGGATTATTGAAATACTTTATTATGTAATTGATTTTCTTTCATATTTGTAATGCAATAATGGATTTTATTTTGTATTTGTAATTGAATGTTTTTTTTTTTTTTTTTTTAATTTGTAAATTTTAGTCAAACGGAAAAATGAGGAAATGGAGAAACAGGGAAGCGGGAAAAAACGGGGAAAATTGGGAACTGGGGTTGGGGATGGAGGTACCTCCCCCCAAAATTCCCCATCCCCAATTTTTTCCCCAAATGAGGGGGGGGTGTGGGAAGGATCTGGGAAGTGGGGATTGGGGATTGGGACGGGGGGTCCCCATTCCCCAAATGTGCAACCCTAGTTATGACCTTTATACTGTATTTATAAATCTATCATTTGGAATTTGTGCAAAGACTATGACTTTTTGAATACATTTTGAAAGTCTAAATTAAATACAGTTAAATGTTAATGAAATTTATAAGCTTAACGTTGATATTCATTGAATTGAAATCGAAGCCAAAGTTTTTAATAATAAAAACAGAATAATTGGCGGGAAAAATTCTATTATAAATAATAATCATATTCATACTAGTTTATCCTAATAAAATTATTATTTTCATTTCTCTAACTCAAATCTTTTTTTTTCCTCCTAGAGCAGACTGATACTGTTTCTGTTACCCTCACCAATTTATAAGAAAACAAAATGTCATTATCTACCCTATTTTTGAGTTGGAGAGAAGTTAAAAGTTTGATTCAATGGAGGTAATATTAAATTTTTTATTTCAATTTATATTTAAAGCATATTATATAATCTTGTTAAACGTGTAATATGTATATAAAAATTAAATTATCTGGTACGAGATTCTATATATATTTTTGTGTAAGATCGTTAAATATACCGTGACTCAAACCTACGCTGCATGTATATTTACAATCAACATATCTTCTTCTTAGTATTGTTGTTTTCTGGGAAATGTTGTGAGTTGTAACTGTTGAGAATTGCCTTGAATAGCGGTGGATAGCCACATTTGTTGACTTTCAAATTGCATGCATCATGTATGTAATGACACATGCATAATTGAGTTTGGTGACCGGTGAGATTTTGTGCAGTATAAAATCAAGTTAAAATGTTTCACTATGGTCAAATTGCTCATAAATGGATGGTTGAAAATTCACTTTCTATAGAGTGAGCTACGTGCATAGACCAAATACATTTGACTATTGACTTTGAGCCTTCCTCCAAGGCTATAAAAGGGAGCCCGAAGCTTCAGCACAAATCAATCCAAGAGAGTGAGTTGCTCTATCTGTTGTAAACAGAGAATAATATTCTTTCTGTTTTGAGAGCAATTAGCCGGGTGTATTGGGGCTTTGGGCATTAGAGAGTTTTCACTCTAAAGTTTGTATTCTTCATTTCTATAAGTAAAATTTATTCTCCTGTCTTCGTTCGTGGATGTAGGTCTCAAACTGAACCATGTAAATTTCTTGTATGCTTTATTTTTTTATTTCTCTACTGTTTGTGTCACCATCCCTACTAGATCTGCTTCCGCACTACAGTAACAGAGGCATGATTATGGTGGCAATTACTTGGATTATAGTTCTGATCTTATCAACCGGACTTCCAATGAAGAAGAGCTTGATGGATTCCATGAAGCCTCGTCGGATTCTGGTAGACTCAGATGTTGATACAGATGATGTTTTTGCTCTCATTTATTTGTTGAAGCAAAACAAGTCCGAATTCGACTTGCAGGTTTTTTTTTTTTTTAATTTTATTTTTAATATACTTATTTATATAATTTTTATCGGGCGTGGACTGTCTTGTCGAATTCGACTAAGGTGTAGGTTAACTTAAATTTTGATGACCTTCTTGTAGGCAATAACTATAAATGCAAATGGGTGGAGTGATGGAGGACATGCAATTAATCACTTGTATGACATTCTTTTCATGATGGATCAAGATCACATTCCTGTTGGTGTTGGAGGTGAGGGTGGTATTCTTCCAAATGGTACAATTCTTCCAAATGTAGGTGGATTTCAGCCTATAATTGATCAGGTTTGTTTGCACCACCAAAAAGCACTTTTAAATAATCAAAAGTAGTTTCATATGCTTTTTAGGATTGAAAAAGTACTTTTTAGAAACATTTTTTGTAATATTTGATTCAGGGCATGTCAACCGCTGGTGGGTGTAGATATAGACAAGCGATTCCTGTGGGAATGAGAGGCCATCGAGACATTAATTCGAACTTTGGCCTCCGGAAATCCTTCCTTCCTCAGGTATGATGTCCGCGTCTCTTTTCTACCAGGACAGCTTGTTTCATAATCACTCATAACTGTGTTCGCATAGAAAAAAAGACGCACCTGTTAACTGTTTTATAGCTTGTTACATGAACATTCACGATCCCTCGTGTGACTAATCAGGACCATGACAGCTTGTTTTGTTCGCGTAGGAAAAAAGAAGCGCCTATTAACAGTTTATATAAATGACACAGGGTGGAAGGAAGTACACTCCTCTTGAGCAGCCAACAGCTCAACAAATGATGATAAATGCAATATCTGCAGGGCCTACCACTGTGTTTTTACTGGGAGCACACACAAACTTTGCTATATTTCTTATGAACAATCCTCATTTGAAGAAAAATGTTGAGCATATTTATGTCATGGGAGGTGGAATTGCAACAAACTGCTTGAATGGGGCTAACTCTACGTCCGAGCCATGCAAGAGCATTGGCAATTTGGACCCGAAAGACAGCAACCCGTATGCAGAGTTCAACATATTTTCAGATCCTTTCGCTGCATACCAGGTATCGTTCAGACATTTTTCGATCATTTTCAGCTCACACAGGCACACATTCTGAGTAATTGAAGCATTGCAACAGTAGTAATGTTTGTGTTGTGTCAAAGCAGGTGTTACATTCTGGAATTCCAGTCACACTCATTCCTCTGGATGCAACAAGGACTATACCTGTGAGTAAAGATTTCTTAGTAGAATACGAAAAGAGGCAGAACACGTATGAGGCACAGTATTGCTTCCAATCCTTGAAAATGCTTTGTGATACTTGGATTAATGATCGATTTCATGAGGTAAATCTACTTAAAACTACATGGTCATTTATTATTTTTTCTAACACATGTTAAATTCACTACTGAATAATCTTGATTTTGTAGGAGTACAGCTTGTGGGACTCTTTTATGGTTGGTGTAGCACTATCAATAATGCGTAATTCACCAAGTTACAATGGCGAAAATGAATTTTCCGAGATGGAATACATGAACATCACAGTAGTTACATCAAATGAGCCATATGGTGTATCAGATGGCTCAAATCCACTTATTGATGGTCTGGCAATCCTAAAATTCAATTTAACGAAGAATGGAACGCATGCTGGTCACGTTCAAACGGGAATGCTAGATCCATTTTGCTTTAGGATCGGGAAAGGGAAGTGTCAGGTATTCTGCTTCATGTCTGATAATAATAGTCACATAATTTGTTCATACTTTTAGCACATCATTTTAGCAATAAATGTGGTCACTGATTGAGAATCGGATACAACTCTAACAGGATGGTAACGTGAAGGAGGTCGCTGGTCCAGAAGCAGTTCATGTTCTTGTTGCTACAAAGGCTAAACCGAGTCATGACAGTGGGAGCTTACTTGAAAAAGAATTTTATCAAAGCTTTCTGGATGTAAGCTGATTTACAAATTTTCTCTATAATGCTACTGGGGTTATTGGTTCAGTATTTTCTTCGTATATACATATAATCGAAGAAATGTGCAGTAACTTTTTAGCACGAAGAGTTGCTGCTAGACAGCGAAAACAAAGTACTGCTGAGTTTAATACATATATGTTATTTCATTGTGTTAGCAATAGGACACAGACTAACTAGACATGAGTGACATTTGAAAAATACTCCTTTACACTGCCTAGAAATCACAAAAAAATTGTATAAATTTGTTGTTTATATGAACTGAATGCAGGTTCTAAACAGCCCAAAGCAGACTGGGAGGTTTAATATCAGTACACAATTTCCTTACTACAAGGAAGTTGTTTACAAACCAGACTTCAAAAAGAAAATTATGGGAAAACCGGTTGTCTATGACATGGATATGAGTTCCGGGGACTTTCTAGCTCTTCTGTACCTTCTAAAGTTACCTGTGGAACTTATCAACCTCAAGGTATGAAACAATTTTTCTTAAGTTTTTCGCAGATTCATTGGTACTTAAAATGTTCCAGCTAATTGTTTTGCATGTTCAACCAACCAGGGAATACTAGTTAGTCCGACTGGCTGGGCAACCTCTGCTACGGTAGATGTAGTATATGATTTGTTGCATATGATGGGCCGCGATGACATTCCAGTTGGTCTTGGAGATGTATTTGCAGTTGGTCAAGTGCATCCAACTTTCCCTGGTATTGGTGACTGCAAGTATGTCAAGGCTATTCCTCAAGGAAGTGGTGGTCTTATGGACTCTGATACACTTTATGGACTTGCTCGCGACTTGCCTCGTAGCCCCAGAAGGTAGCCTTAAGTACTCTCTCTGATTTTAATTTAGACACAAGCAATGATTTTTAGTGTCAATGGTGCATTCTATGTAACCTGTACTTCTGTTTCAGATACACAGCAGAAAACACTGTAAAATCTGGAGCTCCTCAAGACACGGATCACCCTAAACTTAAGCAGCCATCAGCACTAGATGTTTGGAAGTCCATAGTAGAATCAATGGATCCGGGATCTAAGATTACTATATTGACTAACGGTCCATTGACAAATTTAGCAAAGATTATTCATTCCGCGAACTCAACCTCAGTGATTCAGGTAACTATTCTCATAATATGCAAGTTGTGATGCCGAAATCTGATAACCTGAGTAGTCTACTAATGAAATATGTGTTGCAGGAGGTGTATATTGTTGGAGGAAACATAGATTATGACATTAACAAAGGGAATGTCTTTACAGTTCCTTCGAATGAACATGCAGAATTCAATATGTTTCTTGATCCTTTAGCTGCAAAGACAGTTTTCGAATCGAAACTGAACATTACACTTATTCCACTGCAATTGCAAAAAAGAGTCAGTTCTTTCTCTGCAATCCTAAACAAGCTGTGGACTAAGAATGGAACTCCTGAATCTGTGTTTTCCCGGCGCCTGCTTTCAAGGCAAAGGCAATTACAACAGAGACATAGTAGCTATCATCATGTGGTAATGTTACTTGCATAGTTATTTATTTCTGATACATACTCAATCATTTTCCTGCTCGTGCTTTGTAATAACTTATTTTAAACATGAACACGTTTTGTTACTTTACAGGATACATTTTTAGGAGAAATCCTCGGGGTAGTGATATTAGGTGGCCATTCACATTTGAATCTAACGTACAATTTCAAGCCTCTCAAGATCGTTGCAGATGGAGACATATCAAACGTTGGACAGATTATCATCGACGAAGAACAAGGAAAACTAGTAAAAGTTATGGGAAGTGTAAATGTGGCAGCATATTATGATCATTTTGCAGAAGTGTTAAGAGATCAAAACCAGTCTGCAGTTATAGGAAGCTTCCATGAGCAGGAAAAGATATGGAATACACCACCAAATCAGAACATATATTAATCAACTAATCAACTAATCATCATCAGACATCAGAGATATACAATCCTAAAATATTTGCAAATTGTTGACCTCTGATGGTTTTCAACTGGATAGCTGTTTTGTAAGGAAAAACAACTTTGTATGTATTGTGCATCTGATCTTGTCAATAAATAAAAGAATGAAAAACAGCTTTAATTATTAAGGATGCTTAATAAATACATTCATGTACTGAATCTCTTGATCTTAAAAATGAATTAAAGAAAATAAACAGAACTACAATCTATTAATCCTGGACCTGGTATTTTTTTAAAAGCTTTCGCCATTAGTAGGATTCGAGCCGCTGACCTGAGAATCATTTGCCCAAGCCCCAAGCTCGTCTATTTACTAGTTGAGCTACACCCCTGTTGCCAACTACAATATAGTTTAGTTATAGTGATTAAGACTTGAGAATTGTAATAAAAAAAGTGAATAAAAAATATATGTTTTGGCCTTGCTTGTACACTACCAAACAGACAACTCAAACTATATTGTGACAATATGTCAACAGTGCTATATTCTAACAACAACAGGAGCTCATCTAGGTCAAAGTATACTGACATTAAGTTCCTAGTTGTGAATGAGAGAGTGCAGAGTAGACAGATATCCATAGAGTACATTGGGACAAACTCCATGATAGCGGATCCACTTACAAAGGGATTACCACCCAAGGTCTTTCATGAGCACACTACTCATATGGGTGTTATTTTGTATGAGGATATCACATTATAGTAGGAATTTGTATCATTTTGCATTTTATTGCTTTATGTTTGATTTTAGACATACTTATGCATTTATGTATTTAGATATTTTTCTGATCAGAAATTAAGTATTCAGTTCATTTCACTTCACTCTGTTACATTGTGTTAAATATTGATCTCACCAAAGAATAAAGTAGGACCGGTTGGAAATATACATGTATAGATCACATTGCATGTAATTTCCATGCTACGCATCCATGATTGATCTATGTCATTTGGTTATGTTGATATACGTGACCATTGATGGGTTTAGTCACGCTAAATGTGACGAAAACCGCTTTGATCTTATAATGGCATAATCAATGGATGAGATTATTTGGATATACCCTAAAATTGTGATAGTAAAATTTTGGAGCTCATAAAGTCATACACATTTGTAAAGATATATATGTGGCCCAGTAGGAGATTGTTAGAAAATTCCAACATGTGGGGCCACACATGTAAATATTAAATGTGTGTGCTATCTTTTGGTTAAGCCTAAATTAAAGTGGTCTAATTAAGATTTAAAGTTTTAAGGTTTAATTGTGTAATTGTCATGGAATTAATGTGTAGATACCAGAGTGCTATATCTAATTTGATGAGGGGATAAATTAGAAATAGCAAACTTATAATAATCTGAGTATTATATTCAGTGTTATGGTCCCCAAATTACACGATATTTTTTTTGGCTTATCTGTATCCCCATCACCAGAATAAGAGAGAACACTTTTGGGTGTCCCAAAAATCGTGATAATTTGAAAAATCTCAACCTATCCACCAATCTCTGGCAATGGATTCAAGTACGCTTCCGCTTTCTCTTATCTCCCTTTTCTCTTGAATTGACATGGGTTAGTAACATGTATTTAGGGTTTGATTAAAGCATGATATAGAAACATGTTTAGATAAAAACTTTAGATGGATAATGTGTCTATGCATGTTAGATTACGTGTTAATCAAATTACTTACACATTGATAGCCTCAAATTCATGCATGATCTCCCCATATTTTTATATACATTCGTTATTTATTTTTCGTTTTTTTTTTTTTTTCCTAACCCGTTTGGTTGTTGGGAATTTGGAGGAAAATTGAAAAAAGGTAATAGCAAACAGTATTTTCCAAATGTAGATATGAAATAATATATATTCTGGATAGATATTTTCGTTTTAACTTTATTTATCTTTGCATAGAGATTTGAGCCTTTATACATTAAATGCAATTGAAGTTATATATATCATTAATGACAAAAAATCAGCGGACTCGATCTATCATTACAAATTAGCTGAATTTTTTTGTCCTCCAAGATATGTCTTTTAGTGAAAGTTGCTACTAAACAAATTTTTTCCGAACAAGATAGCGCTGACCACACCACAACCTTTGTCCTCCAAGAGACCTCCTCTGATTCGGAATACTCCGACTCGACAGGCTACAGCTCTGTCCGAGATTCTTATCAGGCTACTCAGATTGTTCCTCAATCCGGTCCCCAAGCTCCGGTTCAAATCCTGCTCGACAAATACTCCAAACCAATTAATGTCATTGCCTACTTTGACACATGCTCTCACACTACAATGATGAACCCTAAGATCCTTCCTTTAGAAAGCTAGAAACCCTATGTTCGACTTTTCAAAGCTGTTGATGGAAAAGTCTTTGCAACAAATCTTATTTCCCGGAAAAGGGTCAGTGTTAAGATCTTCCCGTCTTACACTCTTTGGGTCCATGTTTTCGGCACTCCTCTCCCCGATAAGGACATCCTCATTGGTTGGGATGTTTTCTGCCAGAGTAAACCCTCCGAATTCTCCCTACCAGAATTAGGTTCAAAAGAGAATTTAAAGCCTTTTCAGATGTTCCGAAGATTTTCTCTCTCTCAGAGTTTCAACCCTCATTTGCACAGATTCAACGCAAATTGCTTCACCTCTGTGCTGACAGTCATGTCACCTTCTCTCACCCTTCACCTTTGTGGAAGAACCCAGACTTCTTTATTAAGCTCCCTTTCAAGCTTAATAAAGATATTGATCCTACTAAGGCCTCTCACTCGGGTATGTCGCCTTCAGACCTCAAAATGGCCAATGAGGAATGCAATGAACTTCTCCGGCAAGGTCTGCTTGAACACACCTCTTCACCGTGGGCATGCCAAGCCTTTTATGTCGAGAAACGCTCTGAATTACTCAGGGGAAAGAAGAGATTAGTCGTGGACTACAAACCACTCAACCTCTTCCTCCGAGATGACAAATTTCTTGTTCCCAGGCCAAATGAACTATTCTATCAGCTCCCCGGAACCAAGATTTTTTCAAAATTTAACCTCAAAGGTGCCTTCTGGCAAATTGGTATTCATCCTGATGAAAGGTATAAGACAGCATTTTGTCTCCCCAATAAACAATACCAATGGACCGTCATTCCTTTTGGTTTAAAGACAACTCCTTCCCTTTTCCAAAAGGCTGTTACCAGAATCTTCTATCTTCTCTTGCACTCAGCCCTCGTCTACATTGATGACATCATTTTATTCTCCCCAAATGATACCTCTCACAATATTCTCCTTCAACAATTCAATGATATTATTGATCACTACGATATCATGCTCTCCGAAAAGAAAAGTACAATTGGAAAATCAGAAATCGAATTTCTTGGGATGAACATCTCTAACGGACAATATCGCCCTGGTCCTCATTTGGTTGTCCGATTACTAGATTTCCCTGATTCTGATTTTAGTCTGAAACAAGTCCAACAATTTCTTAACATCGTCAACTACATCAGAGATTTTATTCCTCGTGCCGGTCATTACACCTCAATTCTCTCTACTCTCCTTAAAAAGCATTCTCCTTCCTAGAGTTCCTGCCATACTGAGGCCGTAATCAAGTTAAAGGAGATTGCACAATCTCCCCTTACCTTCACCATCCCGTCCACTGGCCAGCTCATCCTCCAAACAGATACCAGCGATATTTTCTGGGGATCCATCCTCATAGAAGAGCAAGACGGACAAAAAGGATACTGTGGACGTGCTAGTGGAAAATTCAAAGATGCCCAATAGCATTACCACACTATCTACAAAGAAATCCTTGCTGTCAAACATGGAATTCAAAAGTTTTATTTTCACCTCAGGACAAGGAATTTTATTGTTCAAATGGACAACTCATCTTTCCCAAAGATACTCGATTTTCGCAATAAGATTCCCCATAATCCACTACTTTTAAGACTCAAGGATTGGTTTGCCATATATGATTTCACTGTACGCCACGTGAAGGGTCATCACAATATAATTGCTGATATGCTCTCCAGACCTCCACTTACCCATTTCATCACTCCTACAGGTCATTACCCTCTCGTATTCATGGCATCCTCAGCAGGTCCCTTATCGTCCTCACCAGACCTAACAGACTCCCCACAAGTGTTGTTTCCACTAGAACTCATGGCTACATTGTCACCTAACCATCAACCTACTCTGGACCAAATCCAGACTTTTGCAAAAACTCATCTTCCAGTATACTTATCTCAGATCAAAAGTCAAGGTTGTCGTCACGATCTTACCAACCCTTCCAGACCTTTCCTTGACCCATTCCTGGTGCCACCATTCTATTATTTTTCACCTCAACTCTTATGGTTCCTTTGGTGTTTATCAGTTCTACATCATCATGCCATCGTCTTCCCACTTCAGGCTTTATATGGACATCTCCATGATCCATCCCAACAGAATTCCCTATTATGGATTTTCCTACAATGGTTCACATCCTTAACAAACTGGAAAAAAGAACTCACCAAGCTTATGGGACATTACAACCATTGGAAGCTTGACTACGAGTCAGCCTCCTCTGTTTCCTGCATTTGGATACTACATAGGCCATACCGGTACAATCCCCACAAAAAACTTTTGTGGACAGCAAACACCAACTATGAATGGTTCACCACTTATAATTATCAAAATTCATATCCCAATAATCTCTAGAGAGCACTGCTTAATTTTCTCTGTGATGTCAATAATGTCTCCACCGATGAAATATTCATCATTCCAAACATCCCTAGAGACCCCTCTCAGAGTTGGAACCCTTTTCAGGATTCCTACATGATTGACTCTCAAGACCCCATGGATTTTACTGCCTGGCCCTACTCCATCTGTGAAGCCCATGATTCAGACGACGAAGACCATGCTTACTGCAATCTAGCAGTCCATGATTCCTCCTTATCTCAGGACTGTTTATGTACATTATTGAGATGTGCTTTGTGTGCTTTAATTATTGTTGTGTGTCGGCCATATCCAGAAATGGCTTATCTTTGAAATAATTGCTTTAATCCTGTCTGCCACTACCCTATAGCTCTTTTGGTATATTTCGCCTCTCTTACCCTATATAAAGAAAATGCCTGCCTTTGTACAAATCAAGCAAAAATCAATAAATCTTATGTGTTCTATCTCTTATGTCTTTTTAAAGCTTCTTCTTCTTCCTTCAAAAGCCTATCTATGAGATAATAATCTCAGTATGCTCTGTGCTTGCCTCTAGTTGAGGATCCTGCACATCAGAAGAAGAGATTGGTCCTTTGGCTTAAGGTCACTGTCTGTCTCTGGATGGTTGGAATGTTAGTACCCTGTTTAGGCCGTGGGTAGACCGCCATTGTGGAGAAAACACAAAAGCTCTAGAGAGATAGTTCAGGGCTTCCTGCCACCAGCCACTGGAATCAGGGATCGAATTTCTTAGGATGAACATCTCTAACGGACAATATCGCCCTAGTCCTCATTTGGTTGTCCGATTACTAGATTTCCCTGATTCTGATTTCAGTATGAAACAAGTTCAACAATTTCTTGGCATCGTCAACTACATCAGAGATTTTATTCCTCGTGCCGGTCATTACACCTCAGTTCTCTCTACTCTCTTTAAGAAGCATTCTCCATCTTGGAGTTCCTACCATACTGAGGCCGTAATCAAGTTAAAGGAGATTGCACAATCTCCCCTTGCCCTCACCATCCTGTCCATTGGCCAACTCATCCTCCAAACAGATGCAAGCGATATTTTATGGGGAGCCATCCTCATAAAAGAGCAAGACGGACAAAAAGGTCTGGAGAAACGGGTTTTCTCAGGATTTGAAGTTGGTTCGAGTGAAGGAAAATCACAGTCATAGTAAGAAGTCATGTAACAAGGGACATGTGAAGGTAAGTTTGGAGCAGGAATGTCGGGCTGTGGAGGTAAAAGACTTTCAGATCGTAAGATCTGTAAGGCTCTGTCATAAATAGATAAGGGCTTGTGTTTGACAGGGTGTAAACCTATCCAGGGACTGTCAAGGTCTTCCGGTTTGTGAGGTTTGTGTCTGGGTTTACAAGAGGTATGATAACCCTCAAGACAAACTCGGCATGCACAATTTGCATCGCACATATCTGGATCAACATCCCAGATAAAATGGCCATTGATTTTATTAGTGTAGATCGGAGATCCATCAGCTAAAAAGCTGTGGATGGGAATGTCATCTTCAATAGTAACTGGTATGATCACAAGAGCTTGATTAGAGCCTGAGATGGGTTCATAAATTGTTTTGATGGAGCCATCGGATTCCTTGACATATCTTATATCAGTAGCGACAACAGGGGCTACGTTCTCGAATGCCTTCTCATAATTCGTGATCTATTCGAGTGGCATGATTTCTGTAAGCTTGTCTCTGGGTAATTGTTTAGGAATTTGAAGTATGGTAGAAACCTCATCTTCTCTTTCCGCCTTGATGAAGATTGTGTCACCATTATGACCAGGGAGTGGAAGGTCAAGGGCATGATCTTGAAGTCGGTAGGCGAGTTGGTGATGAAAAGTTGCCATGTAGGAGTTTGATTGCATGGTTGCACCGAGGATCTGGACTTGAACTTTGAGACAATTGTAGAGGTTCTGATCCCTCAAAGGGATGTTGAAGTTGGGGAAGTATGTGAGAGATATGCTACCAGCATGGAGTGTAGATAGGCAAGTGTCAATGACAGCATGTTCATACTGGGTATATATGGTGTTGAGCAGGGCAAGTCTGGCAGTGACAAGTAAACCTTTTCGACCATGTAAAGATAAAATGAGTCGGACAGCACCTATGTGCAGGTGTGAATAACCTTCTCGAATCCATTGATCTATCATTTTTTGGTCAATTTCAAGATCAATATATTGTTCACCCGGTGAAGCCAGAATTAAACAGTTGTCAAGGGTTGTGGACTGGATATATTCCTTGATAGGAGGAGGTCTGGTTCGAACAAGATGGGTAATTCTCTTAGCAAAAGATTTATCCCGTTTGAAGATAGTGTATGGGTTGAGAAGAGGCAAAGATGTTTCATTGATTTGAGCAGTGTCAAGGATATGAGTGTATTCTACTAAATCTTGGATTCTATTGGATTGGGTTCTTCTAACGAAAGTAGGTA
This sequence comes from Acer yangbiense, assembly GCA_008009225.1. NCBI lineage: Eukaryota > Viridiplantae > Streptophyta > Magnoliopsida > Sapindales > Sapindaceae > Acer > Acer yangbiense. The sequence continues at coordinate 7,806,701 of CM017763.1, read as the reverse complement.
GAGAGATGGAAGAGGATAACCTATAAGGAACTAGAGAGGTAGCTGAGGGAGAAGTAGTAGTGTTTGCCATGTCTGTAGAAATCTTCCTTCTATACCGTCTCTATGAAACTTATAATAATCTAACTCTTTTCTGGGACTCCAAGTAATCGAGGCTCTGATACCAATGGCTGGTGGCAGGGAGCCCTGAACTGTCTCTCTAGAGCTTTTGTGTTTTCCCCACAATGGCAGCCTACCCATGGCCTAAATAGGGTACTAACATTCCAATCATCTAGAGACAGACAGGGACCTTAAGCCAAATGACCAATCTCTTCTTCTGATGTGCAGGATCCTCAACTAGAGGCAAACACAGAGCATACTGAGATTATTACAGATTATTACTTATCTCATAGATAGGCTTTCGAAGGAAGAAGAAGAAGCTTTAGAAAGACATAAGAGATAGAACACACAAGATTTATTGATTTCTGCTTGATTTGTACAAAGGCAGACATTTTCTTTATATAGGGGAAGAGAGGTAAAATATACCAAAAGAGTTACAGGGTAGTGGCAAACAGGATTAAAGCAATTATTACAAAGATAAGCCATTTCTGGATATGGCCGACACACAACAATAATTAAAGCACACAAAGCACATCTCAATAATGTACATAAACATTCCTAAGATAAGGAGGAATCATGGACTGCTGAGATTGCAGTAAGCATGGTCTTCGTCGTCTGAATCATGGGCTCCACAGACGGAGCAGGGCCAGGCGGCAAAATCAATAGGGTCTTGAGAGTCAATTATGTAGGAATCCTGAAAAGGATTCCAGCTCTGAGAGGGGCCTCTAGGGATGTCTGGAAGAATGAATATTTCGTCGGTGGAGACATTATTGACATTACAGAGAAAATTGAGCAGTGATATCTGGAGATTATTGGGATATGATTTTTGATAATCATAAGTGGTGAACCATTCATAGCTGGTGTTTACTGTCCACAAAATATTTTTGTAAGGATTGTACCGGTATGGCCTATGGAGTATCCAAATGCAGGAAACAGAGGAGGCTGACTCATAGTCAAGCTTCCAATGGTTGTATTGTCCCATAAGCTTGGTGAGTTCTTTTTTCCAGTTTGTTAAGGATGTGAACCATTGTAGGAAAATCCATAACAGGGAATTCTGTTGGGATGGATCATGGAGATGTCTATATAAAGCCTGAAGTGGGAAGACGATGGCATGATGATGTAGAACTGATAAACACCAGAGGAACCATAAGAGTTGAGGTGAAAAGTAATAGAATGGTGGCACTAGGAATGGGTCAAGGAAAGGTCTGGAAGGGTTGGTAAGATCATGACGACAACCTTGACTTTTGATCTAAGATAAGTATACTAAAAGATGAGTTTTGGCAAAAGTCTGGATTTGGTCCAGAGTAGGTTGATGGTTAGGTGGCAATGTAGCCATGAGTTCTGGTGGAAACAACACTTGTGAGGAGTCTGTTAGGTCTGGTGAGGACGATGAGGGACCTGCTGAGAATGCCATGAATACGAGAGGGTAATGACCTGTAAGAGTGATGAGATGGGTAAGTGGAGGCCTGGAGAGCATATCAGCAATTATATTGTGATGACCCTTCATGTGGCGTACAGTGAAATGATATCTAGCAAACCAATCCTTGAGTCATAAAAGCAGTAGATTAAGGGGAATCTTATTGCGAAAATCGAGTATCTTTAAGAAAGATGAGTTGTCCATTTCAACAATAAAGTTCCTTGTCTTGAGGTGAAAATCAAACTTTTGAATTCCATGTTTGACAGCAAGGATTTCTTTATAGATAGTGTGGTAATGCTATTGGGCATCTTTGAATTTTCCACTAGCATGTCCACAATATCCTTTTTGTCCGTCTTGCTCTTCTATGAGTATATATTATATCAATTTTTCTATTGTTAGTTCGTCCTGATATAAAATATATCAGGACGAAGGATATGAACCATTAGATTTACATACTTTGATTCAAAGTGTATGCACTTGTCAAAACTTATCCATAATATATATCAGAACGAACTGATAGTAGAAAGATTGATATTATATACATACATACATCTCCGTTTATGAGGAATAAAGCTCTCTATATAAGTATATATATAATCTCTCTCAAAATTTTACAAGGGAAATCAAGGAATCATCAAAGCTATGATCATTTTTCTACTATGTTTTATTACATCATAGCAACTTAAATCTGACAAAACAAATGGGTCAGTTAGTAACGGAAACGAAGAGGTTCGAATAGAAAAATATGTATAATCATTACCAAACAAATGGGTTGTTAGTTTGGTAATGATTATATAAAGATTTTTAATTAATTGTGAACCTGTGTAATTAATTGACTATACGACAATAGATTGTAATGTTTCCTTAAGATTTGAGATTTTAGTATTATAATTTTTTTTATTTAATAGAAAGTTATATCATGTATTTTGTTTTTCAATCCTTTTGCTCTTAATAGCGAGAATTTCAAGTGGTAAAATGATTTTACCGATATATATTCACATTTGTTACATCCATCAATTTAAGTTTTATATATTCTTATTTATCATGTGTGCGTGAGTTGATTATTTGGAAAGTCTGAAATATTTTCTCTCCCTAACAGTACTAAAGTTTACGTTTTTTTTTTTTTTTCTTTATCTAGCAACAAACAATATATATATATATATATTAATTTTCTAATGAGGACTTTTATAATGCACATTTTAAACACCATATATATATATATATATATATATATATATATATATATATATATATATATATATATATATGATAATTTCAACTACGATAACAAATTTCGGGTTCATGTTTTTGAGTAAGGTTAGACATCCAAACCTCATCACCCTAACTGGAGTATGTTCGGAAGTGTGTGGTCTCATTTAGGAATATCTTTCCGATGGAAGCTTAGGAAACCGACTCAGTTGCAAGACACTCCAACATCGTCATGCCAAACACGAGTAGCTAGTAGCTACTGAGATATGCTCTGCCCCTATTACGCCTTTGTAACGGAGACCTTAATTCAAAAATATTTTTAGTCATTATTTTATATGTTTGTATTTGTTTAATTTTTTGGATTATTTTCAATTATATTTGTACAAACCATATTATTTTGTTTACATTGTCTCTCCTACAACTATAGGTAACTTATTTTGTCATTTCCATTCCATGTATTATTTTGTCAATAGTGATGTCATGTTTTGTTAGCTGCCGATAAAATGATAGAATATTGAACTAGAAGAACTAGATATGTATATGATTTTCAATTTATATTTTGCAATGCCTGTGCGGGCTGCAAACTAGTATATCTATATAATATAGTAAACTGTGGTGCTATTGGCATACCCCTACTGATCTATTTGTGTCCCACTTTTTAAATTATTTAGTATTTTTTTTTCCTTGATCAAAATTACTAAAAGAGACATACGATTTAAGAAAAAAAAAATCTACAAAGTAAATCTAATAAAACCCCATATTCCTTTTCAAAAATAAATAAATAAATAAATAAAATAAAATAAAAAACAACAACAACAACGTTGTTCTTTACTTCTTTTAATCATTTTCTTTAATTGTTTTTTTTTTCATAACTCTTAAACTCTAAAAATACTTGTATTGGATCTTATTTAAACAATAAATCAAACACTTGAGATGTATTAGACAAATGAAATATTGATTATTATTTAATCTCATTACTCTTTTAGAATCTGAAAGTGAAATGATGATAACCAAGACAAATATTTGCTCTTTGCTTCTTGTTTCGTTTTGTTTGTGGGCTATTTCATTTTTTCTATGTGTGTTTTGTCTTAGGTTGCTCTATTCTTTGTTTTTTTCTTGAGGTTGTTTACTTGTCATTTATCTTGTGACTTCCTTGCCTTTTCTATAAAGTTTGATGTAAAAAAAAAAAAAAAAAAAAAAGAAATAGGAAGAAAAAAAATTCATTCATGGGAGGTGAGAGAAAGACAAGACCAGAGATAAAGAGATATTAGATATGAGGTTTATTAAGTTTGAAAACTAAGTAAAATGATAGTTTTGGAAATAAATAAAATAAATTAATAAAAACATTTAACTTTATTTAATTAATTCAAAATTTAAACAAATGGGGCATAAATAGATCAGTAGGAGGGTGTGCCAATAGCACCACTCTATAGTAAAATGGAACCTTACCTTGACACGTGTTTTCATGAGAGAGCTTCGACATTAAATCACAGTTCATCACCTATCTAATAATCTTTTATTTACTCTCCCTACAATCCCGTAATTAATGGGATAATTAATAGATTCTATTAACCATTCCCATAATTAATTTTTAATAATTAATTAGTTATATATGTTATAATAATTGGTAAGTTTAAAAGACAATCAAAAATTCTAATAAAAAATTCTAATAGATTCTATTAACCATTCCCATAATTAATTATTAATTATCAATTAGTTATATATATTATAATATTTGGTAAGTTTAAAAGATAATAATTTCTCATTCTTCCAAATTACTCTCTTTCTATACAATCCCGTAATTAATGGGATAATTAATAGATTTTATTAACCTTTCACATAATTAATTTTTAATTATTAATTAGTTATACTTATTATAGTATTTGATAAGTTTAAAAGACCATCATAAATTCTTATTCTTTCAACTTCCTTAATTACCTCCATCCCTTGCTACATTTCCTCTCCCCTTTTTTTAACCTTTTTATTTTCCAACCTTTATTATCCAACTCTTCATTTTCAAATCCATCTTCTATAAATTTAAATTCTTTGGTGAAGAATATCAATTAACTCCTCTTCATTTTATTACCACGTACTTAATCCACTCAAATCAAATCTCAGTGCTTGAAATCAATTTCTTATCTTTCATGACCCCCTCACTTCTCTTCAAATCATTTATCTTCATCACTCAAAAATCCTTCTATTTCTTCTACAGCTTGGCATATGTATCCAGGATGGTGCACCATGCAAGGCATCGTTTTTGACATGGACGAAATTCTTTGTCTTTGAACAAGTTAGAAATCTTCTCTCCTTCCTACTTTATATTCACCTGCTAGTAGGGATGGGCATGGGGGCCCAATAGGGCGGGGGAGGGTACCCCCACCCCCATTCCTCAAACCTCCCCCAAAACCCATTTGGGGGGACTATAGGTGGGGGCGTTTTGGGGATAGGTCCCCCCTCCCCCACACCCAAAACCCATTCCCCCGTTTCTTTTCAATTTCAATTCTAAATTTTCAATTTTCAATCCAAAATTCGAAATTCGAAATTCGGAATTCGGAATCCAGACACTCCAATCTTTAATTTGACACTGTTAAAATATTCAATCCAAGAAGTAATAAAAATATTATACAAAATCCAAAATACAATATAAAATAAATTTTTTATATATAAATAAAAATAAAATAATATATATATATACAGAAATTCTATTATCAGTTCGAACTGACAAAAGTTATATCAGTTCCTTACATGTGGACCACTGGATTTAAATACTTTGACTTGGCTGTATGCACTTGTTAGTCAAAGTATTTAAATCCAGTGGCTCACATGCAAGGAACTGATATAACTTTTGTCAAGTTTGGGATCTTCTAAGTGTTTCTTCTGTCTTTCAAAATGTAGGTCATCTTTTAGAAAAGATAGATAGTCTTGCTTTATGTTGATATTGGCAATTTGTTGTTCTAGGAAGACTGATTTGGTTTTGAGAGCATCCAGGTCTCGAATGAGAACAGGGAAGGTGAAAGGGAAAAGTATCTCTTTTTCTAGATATTCTGAAATAAGTCCTTCTGAGGTAACCTTAAAGGGAGATATAAGATGGATGAAGGGTAATCCGAGAATTACGTTTTGGGAAAGGTTTTTGACCATGAGGAAACTAGTGTTGTAGCAGACTCCGTCATTGCAGACTTTGGCATTGGTCAATTTGTATTGGATGCTAAGTTGTTGTTTGTTGGCACCATAAAGGGTCTCTGTAGTTTTCTCGAAATATTTGGTGGGAACAAGAGCTTCCCGCATGCAGTTCAGATCAGCTCCTGTATCGATCAACACATTTACCCTTAGATGGAAGTTGGAAGAAATGCGTATGTCAACTTCGGTGTACCATTTCTGGATCCTGATTTCTCTGTGAATGGAGGTTTCATGTGGTTGGATAAGGTTAAGATGGAGGAGACTGGCCAATTCATGGTTAGATTGATCCCCTCCTTGCGCTTCATCTTCCGAATCATCAGAACTCTTGAAGCTGTTTTGGGTAGATGATTTTCTTTTTGCCTTGGAAGACTGTTCTAGCAACTGTGCTTGAAGCTTCTGGGTTGTGAGCTTTAAATCTTTGATTTCTTCTTTGACCTGTCTGATTTCTGTCTGTAGGTCAGGGATGGTCACTTTTCTTTGTTTAGGGGAAAATAGTTTCATGACATTTTCTTCGAAATCTGGGATTTTTTGATTGGTTGATGGTTTATTGGTATCTTGGGTGGATATTTTTTCTTGGATTTGTTTGATATAGTTTGCTTTAAGAATAGGGTCACTGATACTGTCAATCATGCTAATTAGCATGGAATAGTCGGATTGATCCAAGACATTGACTTGGTTGCAGAGACAAGCTTGAATGTGATCTGATTCTTGTTGTGTTGAAGTTTCTGTGCTGGATTGGCCAATGATTAGAAGCTCCTCCTCTGTACTTGAAGAATCTTCATCCGAGGTGTACTGTTGTTCGAAAATAACCTGGATAAGTCTGTCTTTAAATTCTTCTTCAATATTCAAAGACTTGATCTTATTTTTAAGCTCAGGACATTTGTTAGCAAAATGTCCCCTTTTCCCACATCCATAACAGACTCTATGGTTTTTGGTGAAGGGCCTTCGGAAAGGCTTCTTGCCTTTCTTTCCTGCTTTATCTGCTTTATCTTTGTTGTCCAGTCTATCTTTACTGGTGCGCTTCTTCTTCCTGGAGGGTTGATAGTTGGATTTGTAAGACTTCCGATGTTTTTGGCTTGGGAGCTTATCAAATCCGAACTGTTCACACCATGAGCCAAGTTCTCTTCTGGTAGTTAGCTTTTGCTGTTTGAGTTGGCTCTTCAGTCTGATATCGTTGCATAGTTGCAGGGCTACAATGTTGATGGTTGCAATGATTTCTCCATAAGTCCATGTTTCTAAGTCGATCTGGGACCAATCTGAACTGGCCATCTGTTCTCTCATCTTGTCTCGAACTTTGTTGGCAAAAAGAGAAGGTAGTCCTGATATGAACTTTTCCTTCCAATATGCCTTGGCATTGTCTTCTCTTTGTAATACTCTGGTCAAGAATATGTCTTTGTACCATTTGAAATCACTCAGCTTCTTGCACTTCAAGTTCTGGAGTTTGGAATAGTCTTTATCTTGGAATCGGTTTGGGTTTCCAATAAAATGTAGAACAATGGTATAACAAAGCACATCTATACCATCAGGCTGAGAGGTAGTGGTAGTGGTAGTGGGCAGGAAAGATGCTGGGGTGGTAGATGTAGAGGGAACTGATATGGTTTTTGTATGGTTAATGATGTTTACTCGAGCTGCTAGAGACAGGGTATGAGTCCACCATCCGAGCAATTGGCCTTCAAAACCACCGGTTAGTGCTGTGACGGCATCAGCATGGGTCATGCTTTGTTTCTTGATGTAAATGTAGCCAACAGTGTGAATCTGTCTGACGATGGTCATAATTTGGTATTCTGATAGACCATCAATGTTAAATTGATAACAAGCATTACCACTGTATGCTCTGTAAGGAACAGTTTCTTCATATTGGAGGTCAGGTGGTGTAGGCTTTGGATAATAGGGTTTTGTGCCATGGTAAAATCGGGTATAGCTATTGTTGTCAGCTGTATTTTGGTTGGTTAATTTGTAGATCATTTGGTCAAATTCTTCGGTGGGTTCACTGATGTTGGGTTCTGAGGTGTCAATATATGTGTCCAAGGTTTGGACCTCTGGTTGGTTCTCGGGTTTAGGAATTTGTGATAACCTTTCTTCGAGAAGTTTCAAAAGTTCTTCTGTGTCAAGGAGGTTGTGGTTATCAAAACATTTCTCAATTCCTGTGGTATCAGGAAATAAGAGGACACCAGGTTGATATGAGGACTGTGGATCTTGGGACACGCTTTCGGGGACAGATCTGGTTAGAGATTGGTATTGGCTGATCTCAATTCTGTCAAGCTGGTCTCCAACAGTTTTTAAATAGGCATTTGTATAGTTGTTCTGCTTCATGATTATGCCCATTTGCTGTGAGGAAGCTGGAACAGTGTTGGATAGGGATGAGTCAATAAGGATATAAGGGGAGCAAGTCATAATTTCAGGGGCTCCCGGAACCTCTCGGTCTTCATTCTCTATCTCTATCTCACATGTTCTTGGAGGAGGATGGGGAAGTGTTTCTTCGCCTTTCCTGGTTTTATAGGTTCTGAATGTTGATCGGTCTATGACAAGGCATTGGCAATCATCTTCTATGCTTTTTCTATTGGTATACCATTCGAAGAAAGGTATGCTTCTGTCAAGTGTTTTGACGCTCTGAAGCCACCTTGTCCTGAACTGTTCTTGTTTTTTCTGGCTGTAACTGGATTCATATTTGGTCCTGGAGTTGTGGCTATGGTAATCTGCTATAAGAAGGTCATAATTGATAGGATTGGTGTCAAGGACATTTATGGTTCTAATTTGTGGTTCTGTGTCAGGTATTTCTGTGAGGACTTGTGATGGAGTAGGAGAGCTTGGTCCCTCTTGGTCATATGTATGGATAGGATGAGCAACTTGTTCTGGAGTTTTATGGACTCTGGATATGTGAGTGGGTAGTTCGGGTATTTCAATAGTAGTAGGAATAGGTGGACGTCTCTGTCTGGGTATCAAGTTTATAGGTTCAGATGATTCACTGGTGCTCGGTTTGTATCTGTTTTCAAGGCTAGGTAACTGATTTCTAGTGTTTGGATTCGGTCTATCTTGGTATTGTTCTACCAGGCTGGGAATTTGGTTTCTGATGTTAAGTCTGGATATGCTAGATAAGGAATTTCTTGCCGACTGGAGATCATCATCATGATTTGGATTTCGTAGTGAGTGTTCTCTGGATGATAGTGATCGATCTCTAAATGAAATTCGAAGAGTCCCATCTTGGTCTGATATACAATCTCTGAGATCCCTCATGGGTGGTCGATAAGTTGGCCTATCTGCATGTTCCTTCAACCAATTTTCAGGGAAGTTGATATCTTCCCATCTAACTGGTGTGGGAACCATCAGGTTAACTGTAGGACAAGCATTATAGCATATAGTTTGTCCAGTAGGAACAATAGGAGGAATATAACCAGGGATAAGTCCAGTGGTTAGTACACGATAATGAATTCTGTAAATGAGTTTATAAGGACTCGAACCTCTTAAAAATTGATAATTATGAGTCTGAATATCAATAGCAAGACATTTTTCTTTATGTTCATCTGAATTTAAAGCAATAGTGAAATTTGGATAACATTGAAAATAGATAGGTCCATAAGTCAAACTAGTTTCAGCAATTCCTAAAATAGATTCTTTATAGTTGGTAATTCTTTTGTCTCGGAGGACAACTAAAAGGGAATTATTAAGACCAATTTTGGCTAAAGGTTTCAACCCAATTTGAACACTTCCTATATGCAAGTCATTATAACCAATTTTATGAAAATGGTTTAAACTATTTTTATTTAATAAATTTGTACTAAAAGTATTATTATGGAATTTAACATTAATTTCTTTAGTCTTTTGCCCTAAAATAGTTCTAAAATCTAGGGTTCTGCTCTTCCTATAGATGCTATATTGTTGAATATTTGGCAATTGCCAGTTTACTAAGTCTTTGTCGTCCCAATTTGTTTCATAATTTGCTACAGACTGACATGCAATACTATTATTATCGTCAGGCTCTATCTCGGTCCTAGAACTACTTATAGACATGGTAAAGAAAAGTCTAAAATAGATTAAAACCTAGGTTTTGACTCACAGCTTGTCTGGTGGTTAGCCTAATGCCTCCCTGGGCTAACGGCAAACCTGGTGACTACTGACTTTTGCACCTAGAGAATAAAATAACTCAACTCTTCTTCAACAAGTCGCAAGGCTCTGATACAGGAATTGAGAAATGTTTTGAGAGCATCCAGGTCTCGAATGAGAACAGGGAAGATGAAAGGGAAAAGTATCTCTTTTTCTAGATATTCTGAAATAAGTCCTTCTGAGGTAACCTTAAAGGGAGATATAAGATGGATGAAGGGTAATCCGAGAATTACGTTTTGGGAAAGGTTTTTGACCATGAGGAAACTAGTGTTGTAGCAGACTCCGTCATTGCAGACTTTGGCATTGGTCAATTTGTATTGGATGCTAAGTTGTTGTTTGTTGGCACCATAAAGGGTCTCTGTAGTTTTCTCGAAATATTTGGTGGGAACAAGAGCTTCCCGCATGCAGTTCAGATCAGCTCCTGTATCGATCAACACATTTACCCTTAGATGGAAGTTGGAAGAAATGCGTATGTCAACTTCGGTGTACCATTTCTGGATCCTGATTTCTCTGTGAATGAAGGTTTCATGTGGTTGGATAAGGTTAGGATGGAGGAGACTGACCAATTCATGGTTAGATTGATCCCCTCCTTGTGCTTCATCTTCCGAATCATCAGAACTCTTGAAGCTGTTTTGGGTAGATGATTTTCTTTTTGCCTTGGAAGACTGTTCTAGCAACTGTGCTTGAAGCTTCTGGGTTGTGAGCTTTAAATCTTTGATTTCTTCTTTGACCTGTCTGATTTCTGTCTGTAGGTCAGGGATGGTCACTTTTCTTTGTTTAGGGGAAAATAGTTTCATGACATTTTCTTCGAAATCTGGGATTTTTTGATTGGTTGATGGTTTATTGGTATCTTGGGTGGATATTTTTTCTTGGATTTGTTTGATGTAGTTTGCTTTAAGAATAGGGTCACTGATACTGTCAATCATGCTAATTAGCATGGAATAGTCGGATTGATCCAAGACATTGACTTGGTTGCAGAGACAAGCTTGAATGTGATCTGATTCTTGTTGTGTTGAAGTTTCTGTGCTGGATTGGCCAATGATTAGAAGCTCCTTCTCTGTACTTGAAGAATCTTCATCCGAGGTGTACTGTTGTTCGAAAATAACCTGAATAAGTCTGTCTTTAAATTCTTCTTCAATATTCAAAGACTTGATCTTATTTTTAAGCTCAGGACATTTGTTAGCAAAATGTCCCCTTTTCCCACATCCATAACAGACTCTATGGTTTTTGGTGAAGGGCCTTCGGAAAGGCTTCTTGCCTTTCTTTCCTGCTTTATCTGCTTTATCTTTGTTGTCCAGTCTATCTTTACTGGTGCGCTTCTTCTTCCTGGAGGGTTGATAGTTGGATTTGTAAGACTTCCGATGTTTTTGGCTTGGGAGCTTATCAAATCCGAACTGTTCACACCATGAGCCAAGTTCTCTTCTGGTAGTTAGCTTTTGCTGTTTGAGTTGGCTCTTCAGTCTGATATCGTTGCATAGTTGTAGGGCTACAATGTTGATGGTTGGAAGGAAATCAATATTTGGTCCAAATTTGTCCCACTATTCTAGAAACCAGAATGGTATGTCAAGAGGAAAATCTTTGTCAAAATAGATAAACCAGGATAAAGAGTTTCCTGGGTTTTGACCATACAAAACATATGTCCATGCGTCAATATAATCCCAATAGGAAAATTCAGAAATGTGGAAGGGTCTTGAAAAACTTCTTTTCTTATTTGGATCATTTCCCCATTGTTCTAGAGTAATGATCTTGCAAAACTTTATTTTTCTAAAAATTAATTTCCTCGTGTCAATTTTGTCAAAAACATCTGAAATATAAACTGAATCTGTATCCACAAGAATGAATTCATAAAAAATATGTCTTTTTAAAATGTCTTCAGGAATCCTACAAAACAGTGGATCAATGATTGCATCCGCCAGTTTTTTCGGTTCCTTGAAATAAGTCTCGAGTAGTAGAGGGGTTTCTACTACAAAGAATTTGTCAAAATAGGGTTTTTCATGATAATGATAAGTCGGGTTGTTGACTCTAGGGAAGGATGATGTGGAGGGAGCATAAGTCTTTTGTTTTTCAACCATCTTATCTTGCTTTACTGAATGAGGACTGATATGAGAAGATGTTACTGTTTTAAAGGATGAAGAGTCTGATCTTAAAGGGGAGAAACTATTGGTGATTTGTAATGGAGTTGATAAGGTAGGCCTTGGTGATTGGGTTGAAATGGCCAAATGACTGGATGCAATAGAGTATTTGTCTTTATGACTGGGTTTTCTTTCTGGGCTAGACTTTTGTTCATCATAAGTCACTATAGCAGCAGTGTTGTTGCCATGATAAGTCATTAAAGCACTATTTCCACTTGATAAGTCATTTGATAAGTCGGGCCTGGAAAAGGATGGGCTCATAGTGGGCCTGAGGCCCTGTGTCTTCTTTTTGCTGCTACTCATGGGCTGCCCTGCAAAAATTCTTTGGTCAAAAAATCTGGTAAACTATTATCAGATCCTTTAATATGTTCAATAGTAAAATCAAATGCAGATAATAAGGCTTGCCATCTAGCAAATATTTGTTTGGAAGCAAGATTTTTAACATCATTTTTCAAAATGAATTTTGCTGATTGACAATCAACTTTCAAGACAAATTTTTGGTTTATTAGGTCATCTTGGAATTTTTGGATAGTTAGAACAATAGCCAGGATTTCCTTTTTTACAGTGGAGTACTTTTGTTGGGTATCGTTCCAAACACCCGAAACATATCTAACAAGACATTCTTGGTTATTGATGACTTGTTTTAAGACGCCACCATAACCAAGCTCAGAAGCATCTGTCTCAACTATTTTGGGAGCAGTGGGATGACAGATAACAAGACATTGGAGACTTTTGACCTGGGCTTTTATCTTTTGGATGGCTAAAGTGTGTTCATCGGTCCAAGGTGTTGGGTTTTTCTTTAGTCTTTGAAAAAGGGGTTTGCAGATGATACGAAGTTGTTGAAAGAAGTTGGCTATATAATTGAGGCATCCTAAAAATCGTTGTAGCTGGGTTTTATCTTTGATTACATCCGGAAATTTGTCAGCAAACTCAAGACTTCTTTGGATGGGTAAAATAGTTCCTCTTTCGATGTTATGACCTAGGAATCGAATTTTTGTTTGGTATAAAACAATCTTGGGTGAGGAGACAACTAGGCCTTGGTGCTTGACTGTTTGGAGGAAAATATCTAAGTGCTTCCAGAACTTGAAGTGCAAGAAGCTGAGTGATTTCAAATGGTACAAAGACATATTCTTGACCAGAGTATTACAAAGAGAAGACAATGCCAAGGCATATTGGAAGGAAAAGTTCATATCAGGACTACCTTCTCTTTTTGCCAACAAAGTTCGAGACAAGATGAGAGAACAGATGGCCAGTTCAGATTGGTCCCAGATCGACTTAGAAACATGGACTTATGGAGAAATCATTGCAACCATCAACATTGTAGCCCTGCAACTATGCAACGATATCAGACTGAAGAGCCAACTCAAACAGCAAAAGCTAACTACCAGAAGAGAACTTGGCTCATGGTGTGAACAGTTCGGATTTGATAAGCTCCCAAGCCAAAAACATCGGAAGTCTTACAAATCCAACTATCAACCCTCCAGGAAGAAGAAGCGCACCAGTAAAGATAGACTGGACAACAAAGATAAAGCAGATAAAGCAGGAAAGAAAGGCAAGAAGCCTTTCCGAAGGCCCTTCACCAAAAACCATAGAGTCTGTTATGGATGTGGGAAAAGGGGACATTTTGCTAACAAATGTCCTGAGCTTAAAAATAAGATCAAGTCTTTGATTATTGAAGAAGAATTTAAAGACAGACTTATCCAGGTTATTTTCGAACAACAGTACACCTCGGATGAAGATTCTTCAAGTACAGAGGAGGAGCTTCTAATCATTGGCCAATCCAGCACAGAAACTTCAACACAACAAGAATCAGATCACATTCAAGCTTGTCTCTGCAACCAAGTCAATGTCTTGGATCAATCCGACTATTCCATGCTAATTAGCATGATTGACAGTATCAGTGACCCTATTCTTAAAGCAAACTACATCAAACAAATCCAAGAAAAAATATCCACCCAAGATACCAATAAACCATCAACCAATCAAAAAATCCCAGATTTCGAAGAAAATGTCATGAAACTATTTTCCCCTAAACAAAGAAAAGTGACCATCCCTGACCTACAGACAGAAATCAGACAGGTCAAAGAAGAAATCAAAGATTTAAAGCTCACAACCCAGAAGCTTCAAGCACAGTTGCTAGAACAGTCTTCCAAGGCAAAAAGAAAATCATCTACCCAAAACAGCTTCAAGAGTTCTGATGATTCGGAAGATGAAGCGCAAGGAGGGGATCAATCTAACCATGAATTGGCCAGTCTCCTCCATCCTAACCTTATCCAACCACATGAAACCTCCATTCACAGAGAAATCAGGATCCAGAAATGGTACACCGAAGTTGACATACGCATTTCTTCCAACTTCCATCTAAGGGTAAATGTGTTGATCGATACAGGAGCTGATCTGAACTGCATGCGGGAAGCTCTTGTTCCCACCAAATATTTCGAGAAAACTACAGAGACCCTTTATGGTGCCAACAAACAACAACTTAGCATCCAATACAAATTGACCAATGCCAAAGTCTGCAATGACGGAGTCTGCTACAACACTAGTTTCCTCATGGTCAAAAACCTTTCCCAAAACGTAATTCTCGGATTACCCTTCATCCATCTTATATCTCCCTTTAAGGTTACCTCAGAAGGACTTATTTCAGAATATCTAGAAAAAGAGATACTTTTCCCTTTCACCTTCCCTGTTCTCATTCGAGACCTGGATGCTCTCAAAACCAAATCAGTCTTCCTAGAACAACAAATTGCCAATATCAACATAAAGCAAGACTATCTATCTTTTCTAAAAGATGACCTACATTTTGAAAGACAGAAGAAACACTTAGAAGATCCCAAACTTCAACAAAAAATCCAAACCTTTAAACAGAAACTCGAAAGAGAAGTTTGTGCCTCTTTTCCAAATGCTTTCTGGAACAGGAAAAGACATATAGTCTCCCTTCCTTATAACAAAGAATTTTCCGAAAAAGGAATTCCCACCAAAGCCAGACCTATCCAAATGTCCTCATCCCTCCTAGAACACTGCAAAAAAGAAATTGCCGACTTATTGCAAAAAGGCCTGATTAGACCTTCTAAATCCCCTTGGAGTTGCCCGGCTTTCTATGTACAAAAGAATGCTGAAATCGAAAGAGGAGTCCCCAGATTGGTCATCAACTACAAATCTCTGAATGATGCTCTTCAATGGATTCGGTATCCTATCCCTAACAAATCTGACTTATTGAAAAGACTTTATAATTCTAACATTTTTTCTAAGTTTGACATGAAATCAGGTTTCTGGCAAATACAGATTGATGAGAATGACCGCTATAAAACTGCTTTTACTGTGCCTTTTGGTCAGTATGAGTGGAATGTTATGCCTTTTGGTCTCAAAAATGCCCCTAGTGAATTCCAATCTATCATGAATGAAATTTTCAATCCTTATACCGAATTTTCTATTGTCTATATAGATGATGTCCTCATCTATTCTGATAACATTGACCAACACTGGAAGCACTTAGATATTTTCCTCCAAACAGTCAAGCACCAAGGCCTAGTTGTCTCCTCACCCAAGATTGTTTTATACCAAACAAAAATTCGATTCCTAGGTCATAACATCGAAAGAGGAACTATTTTACCCATCCAAAGAAGTCTTGAGTTTGCTGACAAATTTCCGGATGTAATCAAAGATAAAACCCAGCTACAACGATTTTTAGGATGCCTCAATTATATAGCCAACTTCTGTCAACAACTTCGTCTCATCTGCAAACCCCTTTTTCAAAGACTAAAGAAAAACCCAACACCTTGGACCAATGAACACACTTTAGCCGTCCAAAAGATAAAAGCCCAGGTCAAAAGTCTCCAATGTCTTGTTATCTGTCATCCCACTGCTCCCAAAATAGTTGAGACAGATGCTTCTGAGCTTGGTTATGGTGGCGTCTTAAAACAAGTCATCAATAACCAAGAATGTCTTGTTAGATATGTTTCGGGTGTTTGGAACGATACCCAACAAAAGTACTCCACTGTAAAAAAGGAAATCCTGGCTATTGTTTTAACTATCCAAAAATTCCAAGATGACCTAATAAACCAAAAATTTGTCTTGAAAGTTGATTGTCAATCAGCAAAATTCATTTTGAAAAATGATGTTAAAAATCTTGCTTCCAAACAAATATTTGCTAGATGGCAAGCCTTATTATCTGCATTTGATTTTACTATTGAACATATTAAAGGATCTGATAATAGTTTACCAGATTTTTTGACCAGAGAATTTTTGCAGGGCAGCCCATGAGTAGCAGCAAAAAGAAGACACAGGGCCTCAGGCCCACTATGAGCCCATCCTTTTCCAGGCCCGACTTATCAAATGACTTATCAAGTGGAAATAGTGCTTTAATGACTTATCATGGCAACAACACTGCTGCTATAGTGACTTATGATGAACAAAAGTCTAGCCCAGAAAGAAAACCCAGTCATAAAGACAAATACTCTATTGCATCCAGTCATTTGGCCATTTCAACCCAATCACCAAGGCCTACCTTATCAACTCCATTACAAATCACCAATAGTTTCTCCCCTTTAAGATCAGACTCTTCATCCTTTAAAACAGTAGCATCTTCTCATATCAGTCCTCATTCAGTAAAGCAAGATAAGATGGTTGAAAAACAAAAGACTTATGCTCCCTCCACATCATCCTTCCCTAGAGTCAACAACCCGACTTATCATTATCATGAAAAACCCTATTTTGACAAATTCTTTGTAGTAGAAACCCCTCTACTACTCGAGACTTATTTCAAGGAACCGAAAAAACTGGCGGATGCAATCATTGATCCACTGTTTTGTAGGATTCCTGAAGACATTTTAAAAAGACATATTTTTTATGAATTCATTCTTGTGGATACAGATTCAGTTTATATTTCAGATGTTTTTGACAAAATTGACACGAGGAAATTAATTTTTAGAAAAATAAAGTTTTGCAAGATCATTACCCTAGAACAATGGGGAAATGATCCAAATAAGAAAAGAAGTTTTTCAAGACCCTTCCACATTTCTGAATTTTCCTATTGGGATTATATTGACGCATGGACATATGTTTTGTATGGTCAAAACCCAGGAAACTCTTTATCCTGGTTTATCTATTTTGACAAAGATTTTCCTCTTGACATACCATTCTGGTTTCTAGAATGGTGGGACAAATTTGGACCAAATATTGATTTCCTTCCAACCATCATCAAAGAAGGTTATCAGTATTGGGTCACACATATTGATAAACCCAAAGATTGGGATTTTATTCCTGACTTATTACTCTTTTTCAGGATATTCAGTCTTACCTGGATTTTGATGCTTGATTATAAGATTCAAGAGCAACTCATTGGCAATGTCAATATTCCTTATTTTGGGAGACAAACAAAGATCAAATGGTGGAGTGGCATGAATATGACCGACCATGGAAGAAATAGAGTGGCAAAATGGTTTAACGAAAATCCTAGCTTCTGCAACTCAAGCCAGGACCAATCCCAGTTCTTAATGGCTAAATCCCAAAATCAAGCTAGAATTGCCGCTGCCAAGACTCCCGAAGAACTCTTAGCCATCGCTGATGAAATGAGAAAAACTATGGCAGCGATTTCCCAAAAAGACTCAGATTCAGAAGATCATGATGATTTCCTTAGTGAAAATGACCCCACCGAAGGTAATAGCTATTCTCAACAGCATTGTGGGAGTACTTTCGGCCATGACTTATCTCAGTTTCCGGGGCTTTAACCCCACAGATCTCACCAGACTTATTCTTAGAGAACATGGAATCCTTTATTAACAATTATAATCATGTATTATCCTATGTCGGCAGAGAGAGAAAAAAAAAAAAAAAAAAAAAAAAAAAAAAAAAAAAAAAAAAAAAAAAAAAAAAAAAAAAAAAAAAAAAAAAGTAACGTAAAGTGTCGGCAGAAGAAACAAATTACCTTTCGCCCGTGCGTGCCTATGCTCCAGCAGCGATCATTCCTCCACTACCAGACCCATGTGACAAATCTATGGAATCATCAAGTACCATCATTGCTTTCACGTACCATCATTGCTTCAGCAGCAATAATTTCTCCTCTTTCAGACCCATGTGACCAGCTTGGACGATCATCATTATGCCTTAACCATAGTCAAGTTTAACCTTGGTTATCATTACCATGGTAATTCGTCTAGTCTATATATAGATCTCTTCTCCGTCTGAGAAGAGGCATCCTAGTTTGGAAGTTCTTTTCCTACTCTGTAATCTTTCTCTAAATCTTGTAACCTTCCTCTCTTAATCTTCCCTTCCATTGTACAAACAAGTTTGAAATTAATAAAGAGTGCGACTTATTTGTGTATATCTACATTGCTGTCCGACTGATACTGACTACAGTAAGTTTATGTTTATTTTATCTTCTATTATTCAAGTTGGAATTCGTTTTAATTTCATGTTTTATTATTTTCTGCATATTGTCTTGTGCGTGCTGTTATATTTGTTGATCCTCCGTTTTGGTATCAGAGCCTTGCGACTTGTTGAAGAAGAGTTGAGTTAGTTTATTCTCTAGGTGCAAAAGTCAGTAGTCACCAGGTTTGCCGTTAGCCCAGGGAGGCATTAGGCTAACCACCAGACAAGCTGTGAGTCAAAACCTAGGTTTTAATCTATTTTAGACTTTTCTTTACCATGTCTATAAGTAGTTCTAGGACCGAGATAGAGCCTGACGATAATAATAGTATTGCATGTCAGTCTGTAGCAAATTATGAAACAAATTGGGACGACAAAGACTTAGTAAACTGGCAATTGCCAAATATTCAACAATATAACATCTATAGGAAGAGCAGAACCCTAGATTTTAGAACTATTTTAGGGCAAAAGACTAAAGAAATTAATGTTAAATTCCATAATAATACTTTTAGTACAAATTTATTAAATAAAAATAGTTTAAACCATTTTCATAAAATTGGTTATAATAACTTGCATATAGGAAGTGTTCAAATTGGGTTGAAACCTTTAGCCAAAATTGGTCTTAATAATTCCCTTTTAGTTGTCCTCCGAGACAAAAGAATTACCAACTATAAAGAATCTATTTTAGGAATTGCTGAAACTAGTTTGACTTATGGACCTATCTATTTTCAATGTTATCCAAATTTCACTATTGCTTTAAATTCAGATGAACATAAAGAAAAATGTCTTGCTATTGATATTCAGACTCATAATTATCAATTTTTAAGAGGTTCGAGTCCTTATAAACTCATTTACAGAATTCATTATCGTGTACTAACCACTGGACTTATCCCTAGTTATATTCCTCCTATTGTTCCTACTGGACAAACTATATGCTATAATGCTTGTCCTACAGTTAACCTGATGGTTCCCACACCAGTTAGATGGGAAGATATCAACTTCCCTGAAAATTGGTTGAAGGAACATGCAGATAGGCCAACTTATCGACCACCCATGAGGGATCTCAGAGATTGTATATCAGACCAAGATGGGACTCTTCGAATTTCATTTAGAGATCGATCACTATCATCCAGAGAACACTCACTACGAAATCCAAATCACGAACTGATAATAGAATTTCTGTATATATATATATATATATATATATATATATATATATATATATATATATATATATATACAGAAATTCTATTATCAGTTCGAACTGACAAAAGTTATATCAGTTCCTTGCATGTGAGCCACTGGATTTAAATACTTTGACTTGGCTGTATGCACTTGTCAGTCAAAGTATTTAAATCTAGTGGCCCACATATAAGGAACTGATATAATTTTTGTCAGTTCGAACTGATAATAGAAAAATTGTATATATATATATCGGGGGAAATGGGGTTTTGGGTTTAGGGGTGGGTACCCCCACCACCTCCCCCAAAATCGATCACAAGTGAATCAAAGTGGAGAAATCCTACATTTTGTAGCATATATATAAGTAGAACAAAGCCTAGCAAACTAGGATTATGAATGCCAAGCCTTGGTTTACTCCAAATCATGCCTGGTCTCCCCATTTTTATTGTATACATTTGTTATTATTATTATTTTTACCTATTGTGAAATTTATTATTCATTTTTTGTTTTTTTTCCTATTCTGATTTATGTTTCCTAACCTGCTTGATTTATGGGAATTTTAAGGAAAATTGAAAGAATATAACAGATAGTATTTTCTATTTATATATATGAAATAGTCTATAATGTATTTATATATTATCTTTTTTAACTTTTTTGTCTATGTACAGTGGTTTAAGTCTTTATACATGAAATGTTAATAAAGTTGTATATCATTATTGTCACAACCCAAAATCCGGGTTCGTGATTAGGAAAATAAATAAATAAATAAATAAATAAAATGAAATTAGAAAGGGTCATAGAATAGCAAGTAAATTTAGCATTCTCATCCTTTGTAAATCATTATCTCAATAAATTAGGTTTTTACGAAAATGTCAACAGAGCTCTCTCTGCTAAAGGAGCAATCTAAAAATTTGCCACCTAAGAATACTAACATCAATTCCACATGATAACTTTATCTATAAATAAATAAAAGTTTAATCACTCTTGAATTCTGAACGTCAATCTACAAGTCCCTTCTCTTCATCATCACTGATGCGTTCCCATACGTGGATGGACAATGTCTTGGGTTCACAAAAATCAAATATAACCGCCAAACATTAACCCGCATACCACCAGGTGTAGTGTTCGCGAACCACCAAACATCTGATCCGCAAACCACCGGATGCAAATGTTCGCGAACCGCCAAACATCTGATCCGCAAACCGTCGGATACAAATGTTCGCAAAAACACTAGGCACAAAGCCCACAATACCGCCAAGCTCAAGGCTCGCGAAACCGTCAAACCCATGACAATTCCATCCATCTCTATGTTTTCACTACGTATGTCAAACGTCAATCCTTAAGCTATAAATGGACATATACATCGCCCTCTTCCGTTACTCAACATTTCCCAAACAAGGGTGTTTAAATTGTATCACTCATTCTAGTTACAAACCCAATTCACAATTCATAAATTCTCCATGACTTTAAACCACAATATACTAAACATTAATTTCAGAGTTTGGGTGTATCAATGTCACATATATGCATAACAAGTAGCGTACTTATTTAACAAATTCTATTTGGGCTTGAGTTTGAGATTCACATCCCAAACGCCTACTTACCCCATACTCAATAGGGATCAAAGCCCTCGTAGTTCATTTTCAATAAATCAATTGTATGCACCAGCATCGATATCATATAATTTAACATAATCATATTCAATATATTTCTCAAACCATGTTTAATAGATTTATCTCTACAAATCTATTCTCAGAATAATAGAATATTCACAAACATAACACATGCAATGCATGGAATACGAAAGTTATATAACCTCAATCGTATATAAACATAATTCACTAAATCAATATATTATAATCCAAGAACATTCATCAATATTTCTATATAATATCAGATTCATATTTCATACTCAAATGATTCATATACGAACACGTGAAACACATCACCATTTCCTTACTTTACTTGATACTATACTCTTATAATATCAGTAACACGCTCATTTTCTTTTCAACAATATAATCATTCAACCAGCTCATAAACAAAATCAATAAACACATTAATTTAATCAAGTCCATATTTAATTTAAAGTTTAAAATCCCCCTAACTCGATCACAAGAAATATGATTCTAACTTTCCAGATTTGAATCCACTCCCATGACATTCACAATCACATCCACGGTAGGTAACGACACATTATAGTACCAACAATGACAGTCAATAATATCATCCTACACTAAGTACCAGTCGTGCTTGAATACAAGTTAACCCAAACTTGATCCTATTTTATTCAATACGCTTGCCAAGAAATATTTTGGTAAGATCCGACTAGTGAGTCCAAGAACCAATTGTAATCAAATTGTATACCAACTTACTTGGATACTGATCCAACGACAAATGTAAGAGACACAGATGCATTTAATATATATATACCTATCCCTCTTATGAAACTTTTTCATTTTATTCGGATTAGAAGACACGGATTTCTGGAAATCTATATGAAAATCTGTAAATCTGAAAGAAAGTCCGACAATTAAGAAATTGTCTGAAAATCTAGAAATCTGGGAATCTATCTGGAAATCTGAAAATCTAACTGGAAATCTTACTGAACATTCGTGAACTATTCTTCTTTCTAAATCTTAATTCTATAACTAATCTATTTCTGGATTCTGGAAATCTACACATTTCTTAAAACATCTCAAATCATCTGAAAATCTGCTTTCTAAATAAATGAATGAAATCATTTATTTCTATTAATCTTTAAATAATTTAATTCTAAAATAAATAACTTTTAATAAAATATCCACTCACATATCTCATGTGCTCAAATCTGTTCTGGGACTGGATTCCATCTGAATTTATCTATTTCTGAATCCACCACAAACTCGAATCCTCTGTTCTGGGTGTGTGTCTCTCTCCTGAGATTTCCGTTCAACGATCCGAACGGTCAGATCGTAGAACCACGAGTGAAGAAGATCCTGCCCAAAAATCAGCTCAATCGGACGGCAGATCAAAGAGATATCTCACTTTGAAGAAATCTGCGCAGCACCTCCCCTGTTTTCTGTCCAGCCCTCTTCGGAACCGCAAATCTCACAACAGGGAACTCCGTTCAACAATTCCACCGTCCAGAATTTAGTCCCGTGTGTTGTGAACACGCCGGAAAAGTTTGAGCTCGATCGGACCACGACTTGACCTCCGATCATCCCTCTGAAGATTTCTGGACAGTAGCCTCAAAACTCACAATTTCTGCACTCTTTTCTTTCTCTCTTCTTCTCTCTTCTTCTTTCTTTTCACCCACACTGATTGCTCTCTCTTCTCTTCTCTTCTTCTCTATTCTGCTCTTCTATTCTCTTCTTCTCCCTCACGCACCACCAGCTCCCTTCTTCTTTTCTTCTTTCTCTTCTTCTTTTTCACGCAGACCATCTCTCTCCCTTCTCTTCTTCTTTTCTTCTCTTCCATTTTTGATCTTGGCTGACCGACCCCCTCTCTCTCTCTCTCTCCCCTTTCTTTTTCTCCACCGCCTATCTCCTTTTATTTTCATCAACTTCTCTTTTTCTTTTTATTTTATTTTATATAATAACAATCAACCACTAAACACTTGACACCTCACATGAGTCATACCCCACTTGCCACTTAATTAGAAAATTACATTTACAACCGTTATAATATTTCTTATTCCTTTTCAACTCATTACATGCACAGAAAATTACAATCTCACCCATTGAATCACACCAAATTCAATTTTGGGCTTGGGTTAACTATAATTTAATTGGGCTAGGGCCTTAACATTTATAATAGAATAAGCCCAATACCAATTGATTTGGGTCCAATCCAAATCATTACTTCACATGTCATAATTTTAAGCATTGACAACACTATCATTTGAGCCTCAAGTCCTTTAGAAACTAAATTGAGCCCAAATTCAAAATAATTGAGGCCAACTATTTAAAAACGAGTTAACCCATTTTTCAGGATATTACAATTATTAGTCATCACATGACAAAAATAGTTGATTAACTGAATTTGGTATTGATTTAGATTCCAATGTAACTTTTGTTACTTCTTTCATATGTGTTTTTCATTTTCTTTTGTTGTATCTTTTGAGTTGGATGTGAAACTATTATTTCTGTCAAGTACTTAAAAATATGATGATCAATATAATAAATTTTCATTAAATCTAGAAAACCAACTGAACACGAAACAATAATTAGTGATCAGATTATCTAGATCTATAAAATTAATTTGTGATAATCAATTAGTCATCAAGCATTAATGGAAAAACAATCTGGCATCTTGAAAAGTAGGTATCTAAATTGGACAAATAAAATATATATGAAATTTGGATGCAATGATGTATGTAATTTGTAAATATGTTTAGTTTTGTAGTTAAAAGCAAGAAGTGTCACTCATCAATTAAAAAAAAAAAAAAAAAAAAAAAAAAGGTCATTGTGAATGAGTGGAATGGGTACAACAAAAATTATTTATTAGAAATGATACTCAATAGGAATGGGTCAATTCCTATGCAATTTGGATTGCTATTAAATGTTATAAATCACATATCAATAGATAATCAAGAGGCAATCCCGTAATTAATGGAATAGTGAATAAATTCTCTATCATAATTGATTTTTAATCATCAAGTATTATTATTATTATTATTATTTTAAGTATTACATTATTTGGTAAGTTTAAAAACAAGCCATAAATTCTTCTTCTTCTTTTTTTAAATCAAAGGATACTCAATAGGAATGGGTCAATTCTTATGCAATTTGGATTGCTATTAAATGTCATAAATCACGTATCAATAGATAATCAAGATGCAATCTTGTAATTAATGGAATAGTGAATAAATTCTCTAAACCAATATCATAATTGATTTTTAGTCATTAAGTATTATTATTATTATTTGAAGTATTACATTATTTGGTAAGTTTAAAAACAAGCCATAAATTCTTCTTTTTTTTTATTTTTTTATTTATCAAAGGTGTTAAGTAGTTATTAAGTGTAATAACTTTAATAATATAATCTTTTTTCATAAATCACATATCTATATGTAATCAAAAGGTAATCTCATAATTAATAGGACAGTAAATAAATTGACTTTTAAATATTATGTATTTTTTTTTTTTTAAGTATTCCATTATTTGGTAAGATTAAAAGACAAGCCATAATTTTAACAAGCTATAAATTCTTATTAATTAATTTTTTAAAAGTATTGTTAATTATTTAACTATAATATATATAATATTTGGTGAACAATACTATACAGATCCCACCAATGGAATTGGCTCTTGATTTTTCTATACTAATAATTATTTTATCTTATTTTGGAGCCTTAACATGCCACATGCCGTTATGAAAAGGATTTACCATTAATTATTATTTTTTACAAAAAATTATATTCAACCCTTCAATTTTATATTCTTCAACTCTTCATTTTTTATTTTCAATTAATAGCTGATTTTCTAGATTTAATGAGAATTATTACTATTATTAGATCACATATTTTTCCTTTAATGCTTAATGAATAATAAATTATCCTAAAGTTTCAACATACCACACGAGAAAAGCTTGACATGACCATTGATTAATTTATGTTGGAGATCGATGTCAAAGAAATAAATCTAAAGAAATACCCCATGATAGTTTTTCATTACCAATACATCCAATATCTTAAACCAATAAGTTAAATCATTAAATTATAGTTGCGTTACATTTTATAGTTCCCACACATCGTGTGGGATGCAATCTAGTAATATAGTAAAATGTAACCTCACATTGACACGTGTCGTCATGTGGTGGCTTTATCATTAAATTTTTATTAATTATTAATTATAATATATTTAATAATATAATATATAGAATTAATTGTATAGATATATAATTATATAATATATAAAATCTATACAGCCACTTTGAAATCATTAAATGATAAGATAAATTTCAAGGGATGGATCCAATGTATGGTCATTAGAGTACTCTACGGTTTTTAATTTCAACATTCTAAACTAATTAATGTTGTGAGATTACTAATATTATATTGTACAACATTCTTCAAATACCTTATATGCATAATGCATGCATTCATGAATATAATGACCATTAAATAATCATAACTATATTATATCAATTGTTTTATAATATATAAAAGCTGACCCTCACAGCGCCACGTGTCACCATGAGGGAGCTTTAGATTTTAATGAGTTTTACATTTCTCATCATAAACTCATAACATCTATCTAATAATTAATGGAGTTTTGAGATTAAATTCTCTCCTATTGGTTCATCTCCCTTGCATAATATGAACCACCCTATTTAATATATGAGAGAAATTCAAAACTAACCACTTGAAACATTAAACTTTGGTTAATAACCACTTTTGAAACTTTAATTGTTAATAACCACTTTTTAAAAAAACTTTCAGTGTATGTCCATAAATTATCAGAGTACCCCTGAAAATAGTTTTTTTTTTTAATCTCGAAGCAAACTTGAAATCACGACTAAATTGAAAATGTCCAAACTTGAAATATTGACTAAATTGAAATGTTAAAACTTGAAATCATGCCTTGAAATATCCAAACTTGAAATGTGGACTATATTGAAATTTTCCCCTTCTTCTTCCTCTTCTTCTTCTTCTTCCTCTCCTCAAATTAGGTTTAGGTTTTTTTGTTTTTCTTTTTTTGTTGCAGACCACATCGCCGGCGAACGGGGGATCGATTCTATCGCCCATTTCCATCCCGTCGTCGGTGAAGCAGCAGTGCACGTCACTAGCCCACCTCGTCGCACGACGCATGTCGGCTAGGCGTGAAGGATGCGTCACTCGGGGTTCACGAAGCCTAGAAGGTCGCTGGCGTTAGGCAACACCTTCGTCGATGCTCGACGACCCTCAAAGCACACCGGCGAGAGAGAGAGAGAGAGAGAGAGAGAGAGAGAGAGAGAGAGAGAGAGAGAAATCGGGGAGAGAGAGCAGAGGAGAGAGAAAATAAAGGAGAGAAAAAAGAGAGAGAAAGCTGATTTGGGATATTTTATATGGGGGTATTCAAGTAATTTTACAACAACATGGTTATTAACAAATAAAAATTCGTTTGTGGTTAAAAACAAATTTCCCATAATATATGTGGTCATTTTTGTCAATTTCCACTTAATATATATATATATATATATATATATATATTGACAAATAATATATATTGTTATTTAGTTATATATTTATATACGGTAATATGAAAAGTCCCAAAAAGAATTCGTTACAATTTTTTACCACTCTACTATTTTTCTATATATAGCCCACTACCTCAATTATTTGATTCATTTCAACATTCTTAAGGTCCTCCCTGTTTCTCTTTCTCACTCTAGCTATTCATTTCAACATTTTTAAGGAAAAACGATGTAATCCATGTTTTTCTCCCGTTTTAATTTTCTTTATCAGGTACCCTTTTCTCTTTTTCTTACAAAATTTGCATTTATAATGTTGCTATATTATATTGTGTAAATTAACTTATGTCTTTGTTTGTTGATTTACAGATTATGGTTTCCGATGAGGAGTCAGCTTTTTGGGATCAATTATGGTCAAGTTGCCACTGTCAGAAAAGGTCATCAATCTCTTGAGTGCTAATAAGTTCACAAAAGCAAGATTTTATGATACGAATACGCAAATATTGTCATATTAACAACATTGACCAATTGTAGCATCGAGCTTATTGTAAATAAGGGCTTGGTTATAGGTGTTTTGTTCTTTGGAGTTTCTATGAATGTGAGAAGATAAGGAGACCCGTTTAAATCAAATTTTTTAGATCGATTTTACTGTGTTCCTTTCACTGCATTTTTATGCATCCTCCATCTTTTTTATTTTATTTTCTGTGTTTTTATTTAATATAATGCAAGGGTGTTTTGGAATTCTTATAATTCAGACTTGGTAACTTGACGGATTCTTCCATAATGACTGTTAATTTCTCAGGGTTGTCTCTATAAAAACCATTTTGTCTCATCTTTGATGCAATAATTTCAAAAGTCAAAACCCTAAAATTTTATCAAATATTTGGTATATTTATTTTATTATTATAATCCCCAAATTATAGATTATAAGCTATATATTAATTACAAAAATTACTCATCTATATCAATATATACCTTTTTAGCTTTGTTTTGTTTTTAATTGTTTAGAATGTATTAAATATGCATTAAATACAATATGATTATTTATAAAAATAAATGTTTTTGAATTTTAATTATTCTTATAAATGGTAATAAACAAATATTTTACAAAACAAATTAAAATATCTATATAATATCTTAAGCCTTAACATGCCACGTGTTAGTATGAGAAGACTTGACCATTAATGAGTTTTTTTTCTTAGAAAAAATTATATTCAACCCTTCAGTTTTATATTCAACTCTTCTTTTTTTTTTTTTTTTTTTTTTTTTTTTTCAATTGACAATTGATTTTCTAAATTTAATGAAAATTATGACTATCAATAAATCCTATATATTTCCTTTAATGCTTGACGAATAATATATTATCATAGAGTCTCAACATGCCACGTGTCAACACGAGAAGGCTTGACCATTAATTAATATTTTTAAAATTATATTCAACCCTTCAGTTTTATATTCAACCATTTATTTTTTTCAATTCATAGTCGATTTTCTAGATTTAATGAGAATTGTTACTATTATTAAATCATATATTTTTTCCTTTAATGCCTGATGAATAATATTATTATATCTATGTTTAGAAAATTTAGTATAATGGAGTCTCAAAGAGC
Source organism: Acer yangbiense (assembly GCA_008009225.1). Lineage (NCBI taxonomy): Eukaryota > Viridiplantae > Streptophyta > Magnoliopsida > Sapindales > Sapindaceae > Acer > Acer yangbiense. The sequence goes on along the minus strand of CM017763.1, from coordinate 7,778,256 downwards.
AATAAAGCTTTTGCTATTAAGTAGTTATTAATAATTGTAAAATAAATAAATAATTTTTTTTTCATAAATCACATATCAATAGATAATCAAGAGGCGACCCCGTAATTAATGGAATAGTGAATAAATTCTCTAAACCAATACCATAATTTGATTTTTAATTATTAATTATTATTATTATTATTATTTGAAGTATTACATTATTCGGTAAATTTAAAAGACAAGCCATAAATTCTTCTTTTTTTTTATTTTTATTTTTTATTTTTTTACCAAAGCTATTAAGTAGTTATTAAGTGTAATAACTTTTAATAATATAATATTTTTTCATAAATCACATATCTATAGGTAATCAAAAGTCAATCTCATAATTAATGGGATAGTAAATAAATTGATTTTTAAATATTAAGTATTTTATTTCCATAATTGTTTTTTACCAACAAGCCATAAATTCATATTAATTAGTTTTTAAAAAAAATATTGTTAATTATTTAACTATATAATAATAATAATAATAATAATAATAATAATATTTGGTAAGTTATTTTATTTTATTTTTGGTTCATTAAGAAAATTTATTAATTATCTCATTAGTTATGGAATTGACACCTCATTCTATTCATTATCCCATTAATTATGGGATTGGCTCTTGATTTTTCTATACTATTAATTATTGTATCTTATTTTGGAGCCTTAACATGACACGTGTCGGCATGAGAAGGCTTGATCATTAATTAGTTATTTAAAAAAAAAATTATATTCAACCTTTCAATTTTATATTCTTCAACTCTTCATTTTTTTTCAATTAACGGTTGATTTTCTAGATTTAATGAAAAAAAAATTGACAGTATCTAATTTAAAGAGAATTATTACTATTATTAGATCATATATTTTTTCTTTAATGCTTGATGAATAATATATTATCATAGAGCCTCACTATATCACATTAGAATGCTTGATCTGGCCATTAATTAATTTTATGTTGAAGATGTCAAAGAAATAAATCTAGAGAAATGCCCTATGATTGTTTTTCATCACCAATGCATTCATGACTATTTAAATTATTGTTGTGTTACAGTTTATAATTCCCACACATCGTGTGGGATGCAATCTAGTATATATAATAATAGACTTATTTTACAGCGCCATATGTCGCCATAAAGGAGATTTGGATTTAAATGCTACACAAATGCTTGCCTTTAAAAAAACAAAATTAATTTACTTGGTAAGTTCAAAGAACATTGACATTAATTATAATATATAAAATTTGTACAGTCATTTTGAAGTTACTGAGGTATAAGCTGAATTTAGAGGATAGTTTAATTTATCTACTAAATAGATGCAATGTATGATTTGAGCTGTCTGTTAAAGAACCAATCCCATAATTATTTATTAATTAATTTTCTATATTATTAATTAAATATTTATAGACAATAATTGGACCAATATTAATGTAAGAAAATATATCAACTAATATTAATTTCCCAAGATTCACTTAATGTTAACGGTGTACCAAGTTCAATTGTTTTTAAGATTCATTAATATCACATAATAAATATTTAATTTTTCATATTCTTAATATATTATTAAAAAATATATTTAATAATATTTAATTGTTATATTCTTTTAACATTCCTTCTATTTATATAATATTATCACCATTATATACACTCTCTTAATGGTTATTATTATGATCAATAATAGAACACCAAAGACCCATCATATTCTCTTACTCTAAAGCTCTTTCCTCTTCCTCAATTTTCTCTATAAAAACCACTTAAAATCTCACATTTCTTATCTTCTATTTGTCAATTCTTTTTTATTTTTGTTATTTTTTTATTCATGTTTCTAAAATAATAGCTCGATTTGTCACATGTTTTGCATATTCATTAATATTTTTCTTTTGTTGGTTTTTTATAATATGTATTTCAGGACAAGAAAGTGGTCATTTTGGACTCCCCGTAAGTTTATCTCTTTTCTTCAACACTTCAATATAACTTATTAGTAGTAAAATATTTTATTTGTTAGATTAATTTATTTTTTGTTGAATACATTTGATAAATAGTGAGTTATATATGTTTGTGTTGGATATGGCTTGAATTCTCCAAACACGATTTACCAATGCGGAGACTTTCTGGAGACGTGAGAGCGTTTGAGAGTATGAAGTTATGTTTGAGGGAGGTTTGGAGGACATGATGAACAATAGAAGCGAAGAACAATGCAAACCACTACCACTGTCACTGTCACTGTCACTGTCACTGTGGCTTTGACAGCGGTTGTTGACGGTAAAATTTGGATTACCACACAACCAACAATTAAATCAAAACGAACGTAAACAAGAAAGAAAATCAGCACATGCAAGAGACAGATTTACGTGGAAAAAACCCTTGAATGGGAAAAAAAAACCACGGCGTCCCAGAGGATAGGAAAATATCACTAAAATTCACTTGTTTCGGTTACACACCTAAGTCTCTCGAGCTCTTACTTTTCTCTCTTTAGGTTTTTGAATCCCTTCCTCGTGGGATAGATAGTTCTATTTATACATGATAATTTAGGGTTACTACGTGATCCTGTCGTGTTGGAGGTAGGATTTCCTTTTTGATTCGTACTAGGATTCCCATGTTGTAACAGATACAGATATGTGTTTTCGGCCCTTTCCTTTTCTGTGACTCCTTGTTGCCATGGGTCTTCTGGGAGTTTAGGGTTTATTTTTGTGTTTCTGCCGAGTCAGTTTGTGCCCAGCACGCAGATGCGGCGAACATCTTCCCTCCTGGGTATTACCCTTTTGGCGACTATGCTTCTATCTTTGGCGAGTACATATCTAGCTCTGGCGAACACACCTTTGATTTATTTGACTTGATATGCTGACCGGTCCACGTTTTCTTCTTTGACCTGGTCGATGAGTGACGTGGCAACCTATTCCTCAGCATTTATTGACTCCTCTGATGACGTGGTTGCTTGGTGAAATTATATATACTACCCCCATAAATATTTCAAGCTGAGCGAATGATTTGGGTTTCTAATTCGTTTGCCTCCGCGAGCAGTATTTATATCCATGCTTATAAAATTTTGGCGTGTTTTGCAATTAACTCCCCCATTTTTCATTTTCACCACGTGTTGAATTTGTTAGTTGATTCTTCCGGTGCAAGCCTTCATTCTTAGCCACACAATTTATGGCACTTCCACTTATTTGACAAGTGAAGATACATTTTGACTGACTGGTGATCCCCAAGGTGCCACATGTCCGTTACTTGGTGGTGACTGTTGCGGCCAGTTATTGTGACCGTCGCTCACTTTAACCAAATATCTTTTTATCTGATTTTTTCTTTTTTGAATTTCAAAACTCCTTCTTTTAATGCCCGATCGTTTCTCCTTCTCCTCTATCCTCTCACATCTCCATTAATCTCTTATTTCTCTCAAAATAGAGTTCCTTCGTTGTCTCTTATTCTTCTCCCTTAGAAACTTCTGCCATAAATTTCTTCTACTTTATTTCATTGTCGAACGGCTTATCTTGAACTCGATCGTGCTTATTTCTTGGCGTCCCCAAATCTCCTACTCATTCTCCGAACCTAGGGTTTTTCTGGTGAGTTTTCATGGATCCCTCCTTACGTTCTTCTCTTTTTAATCAAATGATGCATGCTATAGAGCTTGGTGATAAACGTACTGCGGACAAAATTGAATATTTGATTCGTAATTTTCACCCGGATTCTCCGGTCCCACTTTCTGTTTATGTTCCATCTTCTGAAGATGATTCTATCCCTAACATTTCTCCTTCGTCTTCCGATAGTGATTCTCTAGTGATGCCGAGATCTTCTAAACCAGGTGGCAGCAAACGACGCGCCTCTAGGGTTCCTTGTGGGTCCTTACTGGATGCGCAGACAACTGTTGACTCTGACGTTGAAGACCATCAACGGGATAGGCTATATTTCTCGTTTGATCGTCCGTGTTCCTTTGATACCGAAGTTAATGTGGTTGGCAAGGATGAACTCCGCAAGTATAGGAGTCGCTTTGAAATTCCAGACTCAGTGACTTTGATGCTATCTGGTAGTCGAGCAGCATGGCATCCTCCCGAAAATGCGGTCGCCATTTATGGTGCCATGCTCAGCTGTGGAGTAACCCTTCCTCTTCAGCCTTTCATCTCCAGGTTTCTTACGGAGGCTTGAATTGCACTCACTCAACTTGCCCCAAATAGCTATAGGATTCTTATGTGTTTAAGATTAATGTGGAAGTTGAAAGGTTATGAACCCCCTACACCTCATGAGATTCGCCATTTCTACACTTTAAGGCAGGCGGGCAACAGTGGAACTTACTTTCTTCTTTCTTCACTCGTGGAGAACTGGATCCTAGAGGGAGTGGCGAATCCTGGGTAAATAGAGATTTCTGGTGATGAGAAGAAGAAATGATTTATTTGGGGTTTTCCTACCTCAAATAAGAGATGGAAGAACAGCTGGTTCTTTGTTGGCGGCGAGTGGGGTAGAAATGTGTCCGCTCGTGGTCGCCTGAATCTTGCGGCGAAGAAAGTTCCTAGGCACTTTACTTCTCCCGACACTTGGTCGAAGGCCATCCCTGTTTTGTTGGACGAAGAGATATCTCATCTCGCTGCTGCGGCCGTCCTCCCTTTAGATGAAAGGGGCCATCCATTTCTTTTGAACGAGGATAAGATGATCGCTTAGCGGCTTTTTTCACGCTTACCCGCCAGACTTCCTCGCCGTAAGTTTTACCTGCTTTCTTTTAGTTTGATAGCTTTGCTTTTCCCATTGCTAATACTTGGTGATTTTTCTTGCAGTATGTGACTTCGATACTGTATGTGACTTGCAAGCCCGGGCAGTGAAGAATTCTGAGGCTGCTAGTAAAAGACATACTGCTGGTTTGGCCAATGAAAGAATTGCTAGCCCGGATGGTGGCGATCCCTCAGATGGCGAGGAAGCTGGTGATATTACTGAGGGAGGGGTCGAATCGGGACAGCCCCCTGTGCATACAGAGGCTGCTGTGAATACTTCTGCTGCTACCACTCCTGCGGCTACCCCCAGCCGTAAGGGAAAAGAGAAAGTTGGAGTTTCAGGGTCAGTCAATGACATTCCTATTTTTGATGCGGGTGTCCCTGAAACTCCCCTTGATCTTGCGAGTGACCTAAACCCCAGGACCGGTAGAGGCAAACACCCGGCTGAGGGCACCCCTGATCATACTACTTGACCTCTAAAGCGGGCATCAAGAGTTGTGCAGTATGTTGTTTCTTCGGACGAGGAGGGTGCTGATGGACCTGTACTCGCTGAGACTCCATCTACTCAAACAACTGTTCCTGAGGCTCCTGCTGATGGGATGAGTGTAGTGGTGTCTCCACCTTCTGAGAGAGTTAACGAGTTGAATGCTCCTGCCTCCTCCCCGACCAGTGCAGCTTCTCCTTCGGTGGCTGTGGGTGGGCCGAGTGTGTCTTCTACTAGTCAACCTGGGCCATCTGGTCAACCAGGGCCAGTTGATAAGCCGGAGCCATCAAAGTAACCTGGGGCTTCTACATCGGGTTCGAGCGCTGCTCATGAAGTTCCTCTCGTGGATCCAACTGAAGCTGGTGAGGGAGTTGAGTCTGTTTCCCTTTCAGACTTCATAGCTGCTGAGATTTGCTCATACCTGATGAACAATGATGTTTATGTCGGTGAAGGTTGGGAGCATGTGAAGAGCAGGTCTTGTAACAGAAAAATGGAATTTTTCTTCAACTGCCACTCTTTGGTGAGTCTCTTGCAGTATTTGTGTTGTACTCTAATTTGTGTGTTTCCTGACTTGTCTGTTTTTCATTTCAGATAATGTCTGAGTTGGCTGACAACTACAGGCGTGGGAATTTCCTTTCTAGGGATGTGAAACGCCTGCAAGAGCGAGCTTCCACTTTGGCAGCTGAGAAGCTTTCTGCTGAGGAACTTCATGCTCAGTAAATTACGCAGTTAAGGGAGTCCACCGATGGTTTCCTTTCTGCTCAGCTGGCTGCCGAAAAAAACTGTCTGCTGCTGCGGAGGAGATTCGCTTGCTGAGGGAGCAGCTGTCTGCGAGTCAAGACTCACTCGCAGCACGTTTAGAGGCTGAGCGATTAGCTGAGGAGGCTAGAGAGAAAGCTGAGTGTGAGGTGTTGGACCTGCGCAATCAATTGTCTTCGCGTGACGTCATCTTCGACGATTTGAAGGCTGTTTTAGAGGTTGAAGTAGTTGATCGTTTTAAGAGGTCCCCTGCCTATGATGCGCTTTTGTTGCGTGAATTCGAACGAGGTATGAGGTAGTCGAAGAAGTTCTTTGCCATGAAGGACCATTCGAATGAAAAGGCTCTAAGGCGTTTTGATAAATCCCTTGAGCTGCATATGGACAGCGCAGTGGGTTCGATAAAGGAACAGAGAAGACGGTGGAAAGCCCATTGTCACTATACGAGGACTGAGCCTCATCCAATGCACTTAGAAGTTCCCAGCAAACGCGCTTTTAATACATACTATTTTGGTCAGAAGGGCAGTTTTTCTGGTTCAGGTGCTGAACCCGATTTAGGCCATGTTGCTGGTAGGGATTATGGGCCTTTCATGCCAGAGGGGGACGAAGAAATTACTTGGCCTTCTGAAGATGAGATTGAAGATGAGGAAGACAGCGAGGATCCTCCTACAGCTGGTTGACTTCATGTATTTACTTTAGTTGTAAATAACTCTCCTTGTAGTTTCACTTGTAAATAACTTATGCATAATTTATAACTTCTTTGACTTCACTTTTGGTTCAGCTGCCTTTGATGAATTCTTGGCTTTATTCTTTATTCAGCTGCCATTGCTGAGTTTTAGCGTACTCAGTGTTTGTCCGGACGTATCCGACTATACACCAAGTTTTTAGCGTATTATTTATTATTTATTCAGCTGCCATTGCTGAGTTTTAGCGTACTCAGTGTTTTGTCGAGATGTATCCGACTATACACCAAGTTTTTAGCGTATTGTTGATTGTTTATTCAGCTGTCATTGCTAAGTTTTAGCGTACTCAGTGTTTGTCAAGACGTATCTGACTATACACCAAGTTTTTAGCATATTGTTGGGACGTCTCCCTCTTTTGCTTTTACTTTTACTTTGTGTTTTAGTCACTTTTGTGCTCGGCTGGCCTTCTCAATCCCCAGCGCTTGAGATTCCTCATGTGCGCTTTTACTTGGGCGTTCCTTGTGTTTTTCTTGGGATCTCGTTTTTCCCGTGGTGGCGACCACTGATTTTTATGATAGCTTTAGGCATAGTTGCCACAGCTTAATTTCGCGTGTCATCTCGCTCGTTTCGGTTGCTGCGAGTATAAAACTCGTCTTTACGCGACGGCGAGTGACCTATGGTGCATGATGGCGAATATTCTGTGCCTGATTACATTTGTGGCGACCTGAGTCATGGGTTCTTAGTAATAAATTACTCTTTATTGAATACTTCCTACAACTTTTGTTAAAATAAAACAGAGAAAGAACGCTAAAGCGAAAACTACCTAAGAAGAAAAAACATTGAAATAAATTCTAGAAGCAAATGAGAAAGTTAAGGGTAGTATATCTTCAGGTATTGCGCATTGCATGGCCGAGGTAATTCGCCAAAACCCTCTCGAGTAATGCGATATTCCCCGTGACTAGCTATACCTGTAATTTGATAAGGCCCTTCCCATTTGTCTGCGAGTGATCCCACAGCTTTGTCTCTGGTTCCCGGATTCACTCTTTTCAGAACTAAGTCACCGAGTACAAATTTCCTTTCACGCACATGTGAGTTGTAATACCTGGCTGCCCTTTGTTGATATTCAACGTTTCTTATTTGTGCACGTTCTCCTCCTCCTTCTAGCGTCAATTGTTGACGGTGAAATTTGGATTACCTCACAACCAATAATTAAATCAAAACGAACGTAAACAAGAAAGAAAATCAGCACATGCAAGAGATAGATTTATGTGGAAAAAACCCTTGAATGGGAAAAAAACCACGGTGTCCCGGAGGACAGGAAAATATTACTAAAATTCACTTGTTTCGGTTACACACCTAAGTCTCTCGAGTTCTTACTTTTCTCTCTTTAGGTTTTTGAACTCCTTCCTCGTGGGATATGTGGTTCTATTTATACATGATAATTTAGGGTTACTACGTGATCCTGTCGTGTTGGAGGTAGGATTTCCTTTTTGATTCGTACTAGGATTCTCATGTTGTAACAGATACGGATATGTGTTTTCAGCCCTTTCCTTTTCTGTGACTCCTTGTTGCCATGGGTCTTCTGGGAGTTTAGGGTTTATTTTCGTGTTTTTACCGAGTCGGTTTATGCCCAGCACGCAGATGCGGCGAACATCTTCCCTCCTGGGTATTACCCTTTTGGCGACTTTGCTTCTATCTTTGGCGAGTACATATCTAGCTCTGGTGAACACACCTTTGATTTATTTGACTTGATATGCTGACCGGTCCACGTTTTCTTCTTTGACCTGGTCGATGAGTGACGTGGCAACCTGTTCCTCAGCATTTATTGACTTCTCTGATGACGTGGCTGCTTGGCGAAATTATATATACAACAGCGGTAATGACAGCGGTGGTCATCGTTGTGAATTTCTGCAGCGCAAAGGAGAGCAGTCCAATTCCAGTGGATACCGTTGTGGAAAGTGTTGTGGCTTCCACAGCGGTACCGAGAGTGGTAGACGATGATGTGGCACATGGATCACGATTTTCTGAGTGATCAAGTTCAACACGGTTTAAGAAGTGGGTGGCCAACCGCAACTTGAATCGTAGTCAATCACAAGCATGCGTTAAATCAGGAAATATTCATGGAAGAGGAAATATGTTGCTTTTAGAAGTTCTAATAGGAAAAAGGATTTCTCCTTAAAAGAAGACTTGTCATAAATAGGAAATAGTATTTATGTGGAACAAGTAATTCTTTTACGTATAGAAATAGGATTTCCTTTTATCTTAAACTCACTGTAATTCATATAAATAGACCCTAATAACTAGGTTGTTAGTAGTGGAGCAAAAATAGCAAATACTAGAAAGATCTCAAAGTGAGCAGGAGGTGTAATTGGGTTTGGGGTATTATTTAGAGAGAGATCCTGAGTGTGTGGTTGTAACAATTTTCTACATATCAAAACTTTTCTCTTGTCATCCTGACAGCTGTGGTTTTTTCCCTGATTTGGGTTTCCACGTAAATTCTTGTGTTGTTTTTGATTAGATTTAATTACTTCTCTTCATCTTATCTTTTCTTTGTTATTATGTTTGTTTATGTTCTATCCAGTAACGCTTCCGCACGTGTAGTGACGTTTGTTCGCTAACAGTTTGGTAAACATTGTTCATCTTCAATTTAAACTAAACAGTTTTCTTTGTTTATATGATCCTCAGTATTTATCTGATATGGGGTTTGTGCTCATAAAGATAATTCATTCCCCTCCTGATTGTTTTAGAAATTAATAATTTGGTGTATAAGAGCTACAATATTATTAGAAATCTAAATAGTGTGGACTCTCGAAACTTATCCATGATATATATATATATATATATATATATATATTGATTTACCGATTTTAATTTTCTATAAAATAAACAATAAAGAAAAGAAGAAGAGAAAGAAAGGAAATAAACTAGTTCTATAAACAAGGGCCGCATCCAAAAGCATACACTCTTAAAGGACATGGATGATAAGAATAGTTGGTATCAATCTGGATTTCGTAATCTGAGAGAGAGAGAGAGAGAGAGAGAGAGAGAGAGAGAGAGAGAGAGAGAGAGAGAGAGAGAGAGAGGAGTAAACAAAATCACGAACACACTAAAAAAAAAAGCCATCAAACTGAGAAGTACAATTTAGTAAAAGAAACAAAACTATGATGTGATTACTTCTCATCAAATAACCCTTTTTTTGTGGGAAAAAACTGAAAATTTTGATGATATTTTTATGCATCATAATATGTTTGAATTAATACTTCAAAAAAAAAAAAATTATTGAATTAAGAAAAATTTACATCTTAGTTTAGTTGGATGCTAACGGCCCATGTTTAAGGTGTAAAATACACAATATGTAACTTACTGCATGCACACCACAACTTCATATCCGTTTTAATGTTTTAAAATACATTGATTAATAATTAATTAATTAATCATATTTGATTAGTTTTATTATATAAGGGCATCACTTCTTTGCTCCTGATGACACCAAGTCTATCATATTCATCTTCAAGACACAAGAGGCACTTCATATCTTGGAAGAAATAATTGTAGTTAGCATATGAATTGAACATGTGATGAGAACCATTTTTGAATATCTCAAGTGTAAAAAAATAGTTGGCTTTTGCATTATAATTGGTGATGGGGTTAATCATTTGATCTTCTAAGTATATCATCTTGTTAAGTGTTCATCTGTTGAAGTTTATAGTCAATTTATAATATTATATCAGCAGTTTATTAAAAGAAGAGTTTTATTTTATTGTTTCTTTCACTCTCACAAAATCAATCAATTTATACTATAAATGAAAATATCAAAAACTGTAATAATCCGGGTTAAAAAGGTTGATATGAGTGACAATTATGTTATATTTTACAATGCCCGCACATCGGGCAGGATGCAAACTAGTATGATTTAATATTAGTCAACCTCAAGTGAGCACACAAGCCATAAAAAATCATATTGATTTGATAAACATGCTACATCTTTTTTTTGGTGGAGATGAATAATATTCAATGGGTACGGATATTGACACCCATAAAAATGATAAGCGCACCCATATTTATAAGTACACTCATGTTTAAAATTTAAAATTAAAACATTACTAGAAACACCCATCTTAATGCCATTAGTACCCTTATTTAAATGAATATTTTCATTTTAATACAATTTATTTATAAACCCTCATAAGTTATTAATACACCCAATTTTACAAATGATAAATTTTTAAGTTCTCCAGACTCAAAAACACAGTCTCAAAAATTCTTAAATTCTTAAATTTCAAGAATCTTTACTTCAGGCCAATTTTAGGCTGTGTATTTACCTAAGGCATGCTTATTATATTTATTATATGAACAAGGGTGCTTGAGCGTGCAGCTATGAAAAGTAAAGTCTTGTTATTTTTGTTGATTATTCATAAATCGTATATATTTGTTGAGCAGAAAATGAAAAAAAAAAAATGTTGTTTCTTTGGCGATAACACTTGTTTGTAATTGTGCATGACCATCGACCACATAGTATCATATTCATTATGTGGTGGTGTTCACAGTTTGGTTAGTTGATTTATTTAACTAGAACTAAAGTAGAGTGAGAGCTGCTAGCCTCATGCACTATGAAAAGAAATAGAATTAAAGTTGAATTAGGTTTTTTTTTTAAAAATTTTTTTGTAAAGTGATATAGTTGAAGATATGGGTGTAAATAGTATTTTATTTATTTTTAATTAAACTAATTTATCCTTATTGGTAAATTCCTATTGAGATATTTTTATAATTAAATTTTTTATTAAAATATGGATGTACTTATCATATTTATGGGTGTCAATATCGGCTTCCATATTCAATTCCTTTATTGAGCAATATGATTTAATATTAAAATTGACTATTATCTCTGAACCAATATCCTCTCTCTTAATTAAATATGTATACTTCCAGTTAGTTAACCAGTCCCTGGCCCCGGATCAAGAGTTATATAGTCAAAAAGAATATTATAATGGCATGCAATTAAACAAAGGATATTATGATTGACATATAACTCTCATATTAATTCTAAAAAGATCATCGAACAGAATGCATCATACTTTATTTTCATTTTATATAATAAATAAGATTTAAAGTTTATGATACGAGGACATGCATATTAGAATTGGCTAGTAGTAACTTTTTAATAAAATATCAGGGAATAAAAAAATTTAAAAGTTTCTTTCAAAAAAAATAAAACTAATTTTAAAGTCGTGGTCGAAAAAAGAAAAATTTAAAAATTAAAAATTATATTCGAAAAAAGTAAGAAGTAATGACTATTAGGACTCGTTTGAGATAACTTTTACTTTTAGCTTTTGACAATAGAAGAAGAGAAGTAAAAACCTGAGCTTTTCAATTACCGTTTGGATGGTTTGTCTCATAAGAGCTTTTATATCTAAAAGAGCTTTTAAGACTGTTTGGTTGTAATATTTCAAAAACTCTTCTAATTATGATATGACCTTTTTACCCTTTAAGAAGAGTTTTTGAGCCTATTTGGTAGTAATAATTTTATTTTATTTTAAAATTGGTTGTAATAATTTAAAATCTTTCTAATCATAATATGACATTTGTACATAATTGGAATAAATAATATATGTGCATTTTTTTTTTTTTTAATAAATGATGAATATAAGATAACATTCTTTCAATTATATTTTCTTAAAAAAAATATACTAAAATAAATAAAGTACTAAAAACATACATAAGACTGATAAGAGCATTCATATTGTATGTAGAGACAATTATTATTTTTAACTCAATTATAGTTATTGAGTTACAGAAGTACTACGAAGTACATAAATGTTGAAACTACTTCTCCAATTTTAGACTACTACTACCGTATTTCAGGGCAAGTTGATGTACACAATTTGTTCTAAGTCATTGAACAAGGAGACAATTAAGCAGCTGACTCGAAGACTTGAAGCAGCAGCAAGCATGGCAGAGGCATGAAAGTCCCATACATTTACAACAGTTTCGACAAGTCCCTTTTCGCAAGCAGCAGCAGCTGCAGATGCAGCTCGGGCATAGTGAGCGAAATGGCACACTACACGTACACCAGTTTTGTATTTGTAGACAATGCAGGCAACCACTAGAGCAACAAATGCACAGAAAATTGGAACAAAACTTTACCCTGCTCAGATTTAACGGATACAATTACTACATACACTTATCCTAATATTCAATTTCCAAAAAACAAATAGACATTCGGGGTGCCACCAACCCTAAACTTTTATATATGACTTTTAAGTGAAAATACCACCGTGCAAAAGATCATAAAAAGCATATATAGTCGTGAAGAAGAATCAGGAAAAAGAAACTATAACAGAGCTACACATGGATATCTTACAGTTCATGTTAACAGGATAATAAATAGGCAAGGCAACAGTTTATTAGTGACAAGCAACTGAGCAAGTGATTACTTCAAAATCACAAATGCAGCTTCTGAACTTAACAATTTCTTATTTTTTTTTAACTGCACGTTTTATTAAAGCAAAGGGGAGAAGACCCCTGCCACAAAGCACAACAAAAACAGGGTCAGTAAAAACCCACTCCTGGCAAGCCCAACAAACACAGCAAAGGAAACAAAGCAAAGACACCAAAAACACCCCCACAAATCATAGCAGAAAAAACGCAGAAACAAAAGCACAGAAAAATGACAACGATGGTGCAAAGATATCCCAAAAATTCCCCAGACACGAGTAAACAGAGCTGGACAACTCCCGCATAGCCAGGCTGACCGGCACCAAAGCAAAACAGAGGGAGCCAATAGCTTCTAGAAGGAACGTCAACAAGTATTCACACAGAAAGATGTAACAATTAACATGAAACCAGCATGGCCTATAATAAACATAATCACTGCTTATTTGGATTGCAGACAAATAAAGTATATTGGTTATATAGCTTGAGCATTCCATTTTAGGTTCCATAAAATAAGAACTAATGAGTGGAGTCAAGAACATCTAGTCCATATTCACTCTCTCTTGATTTACAAGTACAAAACCAAATGATGCAGATAATGAAACAAGTGATCATGCTCTGCAAAACTTTTAAATTTCTTTCTTATAGTCTGACCATAATGCACCCTAGAACTTAGATCAATATTCACCATTAGCAAACCACAAGTCACAAGCACATTACTAATCTTTTCGCTCATTAAGTAGTAAGTAGTACATTACTATAACAGTAAGAATCTACCATTTTCTTGCCAACAACATTGAATCAGACAAAGTAACTAATAAAACACTGTCATTTATGGAAAAAGAAAATTATCCACCTGAGCCTTGCTAAGAAACATTCCCGAACTCGTTCGAACTTCACTCTCTATCCTCTTACCGGACTCATTATCTGCCACCATTGACTTCTCAAGCTTGTCCTTTGCCTAATCCACCAGTTCAACACAAACCATTTTCACATAATAAAAATCACAAAAAAAATTCCCAGAAAGTTAATTGCTATCACATTTTCATCTTAAACTGAAAACAAAAGGGAAATTTTTGCTAACCAGATCAATAAGGTGGTCACACAGTCACACTCCTCATCTGAGAGAAACCCTTTAAATAAAAAAGCCCTGAATAATCACAATAAACAAATCAAAATTAAAAATTCAATACCCACAAATTATGTATTCAAAGCAAATTTGTAAACAATCACATATACAGATTATGTATCAAACTTTGTAATAACATTATTATTGCTAATTTGTAAGTGAAATCTCATTCTCTTCGTGCTTGATTCATTGACACACTTTCTTGTTCTTTTCCATCCTCCAAATAAACTAATAATCAAATATCCAAAACAAAAAATCCCACTACTTTTATCATCAATAGCTACTAAAACCAATCAAATAATAACAAAATTAAAATAAAACATGATAAGAGAAACAGAGACCTGAAGCAAGCCAATCTCTCTCTCCAAAACCTGAACTTTAACCATCTGTCTCCTTTTCCGTGCAAATCAAGACCACCTCCAGGTGGAGACCTGGGGCTCATGGGTGGCTCCACCACAGTAGACCCACATACAACCTCCATTATCATCCAACCCCACAACCCCTTCGCATCCTCTCTCTCCCCTTCTCAACATATTAGCCATGGCTTCATGAAATTAAAAGACCCAGATCAAATCCAAAAGGTTAGGGTTCATCTTTCTCTGATAAAGTGGGAGAAGAAGAAGAACGAATTCTCTGAGAAAGGGGGAGAAGAAGAAGAACGATGGATGAAAAATATTAAAGGATACAAGTATAAATTTTAGTGTAGTATTTATAGTTAGAGGGGTAATATCGGTAATATGAAAATTTCATTAAACCAAAATATGGCTTCACATGTTTTAACATAGGCTCTTTTGAAGGAAGCTGGTTGGTGTTGGCTTCGACAGGAAGAGCTTTCAAAAACTAAAAGCTCCATTTATAAAACACTCAAACACTCTCAAAACGCTTTTGGGCTCCAAAAGAGCTTTTAACCCCTTCAAAAGCCTAGTCAAACAAGACCTTAGTCTATTACTAAGGTGACACTCGTGGTTGTGGCTGTTCACTAGAGTTGCTTCGTGTAAGCCATGTCCAAATAACCGAGAACTTGGAAATGAAATCCATAATCATCTGCTGATCAAGCCTAAGACAAGCATCATGAATATTATTGAAGATCGACCGAATCGGTTGATAGGCAACAATAATGGGCACCAAAGACCATGGAATGAAAATGAGAAATCCAAGCAAGCGAGGGAGAAATATGGAGATGAGTGAGACTGTTGAAAGAGATCCCGAGATAACCGCCACAGCAGCATTAGATAGTTGATATGCAAGGCAATAGATGATTGTGGCAACCACAAAAACCCACATTTGTGCTAGGTTTGTTTTGAATGGAGACTCTTTACTGCTCACTTGGAGGACGGCAATGAGCATCGGAATTTGATATTTAAAGGATTTTGCCACCCTGCACATTCATCACAAAGGATTAGAATTTATTTACTACACTTAAGCGGTCATTTAGAAAAAAGAAGAAGATCAAGAAGAAGCATAATTATGGAAGAACTCTATTTAAGTGATGAAACATATTACATATATAACATCATTTTATATATGATAAAAATATCAATAATACTACTTTATCTAAATCTAATGTCCAAATGATTGGATTCTTGATTTTTATTTATTTATTATAATTGCATGATTAAAATGATTGGATTTTAGAGATACCACATCATTTTGGCTTTAAATTTATGTAAAGTAGCATTACTCTAAAAATATATGTATCGGAAAAATTTAAATACTTAGTTATCTTTTAAAAAAAAAAAAAATTAAAAAACAACAAAGAGTTTATAGAAATTTATATCCGATATATATTAATTTACGAAAGTATTACAAATCCTGCTCTCTGGTCTTAATAAAAATTGGAAAGTTTAATATTATTATTGAAATAGGCTAACATTTGCACATTAAATATTGAAAAATTAGTACTTCGAAAAAAAAAATGAAAAAAAAAATTTGAATTGTTTATTTAAATTTTTGTTTATAAAAAAAATTTTAATTTGTCTTGAAATGTTTTTTTTTTTTTTTTTATTCTCACTTGTGATTTTTTTTTTCTCTTTCTTTCTTAAAAAATCTCCCGCCTGCAATTTTTTTAATAACATTAAAATGGAACCCTAAAAAAAATTAAAGTTGATAAGTAGAAGAATTAATTTGGCGGCATTTCCGAAATAAGTGTTTTTTTTTTTTCAAAAAATACCAAAAACAATATGAGAGATGTCTATATAAAATCATTTGTTTAACAACAAAATCTAATGTAATTTTCAAATAGTAGTAAAATCCAAAACCCATTGTATTAAATATAATGATTACTTAACATTGTCTTCGTGACGAATTTGATTCCTATCTGATTTTTTTCCTGACCTCACCTAATCTTATGACATATAAGCATTGCAATGAATGTGTGATTAATATATGATTGGTTTCAACAACCAATTACATGCTTTAAAAAGATTAGGAATAATATCATATCAGTAACGGATCCAAATCCCTTCATGACACTGTTAAGTGACATATGCTGCTGATACGTCATCACCATGTGTCATTCAATTATTATTTTTTTATTATTTAGTAGGATCATTAAAAATAAAATACAGATTAAAAATACCTATCAAAATACCGATCAAAACATAAGAAAACCATTAATATCAAACAATCAAATGAATAGAGTCATACAAAATCATTGTATTATTGGCTAATGATGGGTCCGGATGTCTGTCGTCTCCCTCTTCTCTTTCCATGTCAATCTCTCTCTCTCTCTCTCCAAGCTTACTCTGTAGTCTCTTTCTTAAGTCCCAAGAGCTGCTAGATCTGAAAAACCGACTCTAAAGAAATCAGTCTGTTTTGAAAGGTCTGAAAATCCGACTGGATTGTACCCGTGATGAATATCTTATTAAAAAAAAAAAAAGATACTAGAGAAGAAATGGTAAGTAATAACACCCAGATCTTTTCATAAAAAGAGCCACATAAAGAGATATTTGAGCTTAGCAGCACTGATTCAGACCAAAACTGGAGGAGACATGAAGAGAGAGAAAGAGAAGTGTGTAGCAAAGCCAAAAGCACTAAGCTCTTTTGGTGGTTCACCGGCCAAACACTTTCAAAATGGCTTTTATAGCCTAAAAGCCAAAAAGCAGGCTTAGGGGCTGTTTGTTTTTCAAAAATCTGAAATGGTCTGAAATGACTGTTTAAACATGTTGTTTGTTTTTCTAATGCATCTTAAGTTTGAAAATTTGTGAAAAAGTGTCTGAAATGAAAAAGCTAGGATTTCTAGCCGAAATCTGAACTTAGGCAGGTCTGAAATTATTATAAACTTTCATACCGAAAATGCCCTCTCACAAATGAGTGAAATCACATAATTCCCGTAATACCACCATTGAACAGCCATTCTTCGACTTCGAGATGGAGACCCAAACTAGAAAAATCTCTCGCTAGGGAAGAGAACTCGCTGCAATTGAACTCGTCCCTTGTTCAATGGTGTCGTTGTGAGTCCTTTGTTCGTGCTCAACGTGATGGCACTGTGAACATTTGGAAAGTTCGAAAGAGTTTATGGTACTTTATATCCAATATATATTAATTTACAAAAGTATTCCAATACCTGGACTCTGATCTTAATAAAAATTGGAAAGTTGAATATTATTATTGAAATATGTTATCATTTGCCCATTAAATATTGAAAAAATAATTCTTCGAAAAAAAGAATGTCTATATAAAATACCAAAAACAAACTCATTAAATATTGCGGCATTTTCGAAATATGTTTTTTTTTTTTTTTTTTTGAAAAATACCAAAAACAACATGAGAGATATCTATATAAAATCATTTGTCTAACAACAAAATCTAATGTAATTTTCAAATAGTAGTAAATCCAAAACCCATTGTATTAAGGAGAGTTTATTGGATTGAGATTTTAATAGCCAATTTTGGGGTGTTAGGATTTTATGGATTTGTACGATTTTTAAACAATATTATGATTATATGTATTAGACTTTTAGGATTCTAAAACAGTCTTTGGACTTTATTTATATCAGTCTTTCTATTATCAGTTCGAACTGACAAAAGTTATATCAGTTCCTTGTATGTGGGCCACTGGATTTAAATACTTTGACTGACAAGTGCATACAGCCAAGTCAAAGTATTTAAATCCAACGGCCCATATGCAAGGAACTGATATAACTTTTGTCAGTTCGAACTGATAATATAATTTCTACTATTATGATTATCTAAACTTTATTTATAGATTATTAGGATTTATTCATAAGGAATATTGTGTCAGATATACACAAAGCTAGTTGATTTCCAAGATTTAATCCATAGAAATAAAAGCAAAACAAAACTCCGAGAGCTTGAAAAGGCCTTCTTCTTCGCTCTACAAGAAAGAGAGACATCTCTCTCACCTGTACAACAAAGAATCATCAAGCACCCACAAAGCACAATAGAGTTCGTAGCGATTTCCTTTGATTAAATCAAATAAATCTCTAAAACCCAGATCTGGTTTTTATTCGGTGTGGTTAAAGCAAGATCATTCATCATCGACCAACAGTGACAAATAAAGTCAACATAGAAGAAGAAGGGTTTATTTGGAGTGTTTGGGAGGTGGGAAATTTGTGGAACCTACGAGAAAGAGCAAGGATCTATGGGAAAAATTCAACAATTTCAGAAAGTACCTTTTGATTTTAATTAAAAAAAAAAAAAAATTCTTTATTTTGGTAGATTTGGGATGAAGATCTAATAGGGTTATGGAAGTTGAGGAAGATGAAGATGATTTTGAGAGCATGAAAAGTCTAGAAAATCCGATGTAAGAGGACAAGACAATTTTGGGGTCTTGGTACTTATAGTTATCTCTAAAAAGTTTAGACAATCTATTTTGTTATAAAATCCTATAAATCTTGATTTAAAATTCTGATCCAATACCACGAGATATTATGGACTTTAAAAAAAAAAAAATCTTAAAAGTTCTGATCGAATACCACCAACTTATCTAACTTATTAAAAAGTTTTAATCTACTACCATCAGACTTTTATTTTCCAAAATTGTCTATTAAAATCTCAATCTAATACACCCCTTAAATACAATGATTACTTAACAAATCCATTGTCTTCAAGTTTGTTTTGGAAAAGAAAAAGAAAACGACAAAGAAGAGAGGAGAGCTAAAACAAAAACAAAATAGGAGTGAGAATAAAAGAACTACATGACACTGTTGAGTGACATATGCTGCTGATACGTCATCACCATGTGTCATTCAATTATTTATTTTATTTTTTTAGCAGGATGTTTAAAATTAAAGAAAATACAGATTAAAAATACCGATCAAAACATAAGAAAACCATTAATATCAAACAATCAAATGAATAGAGTCATACAAAATCATTGTATTATTGGCTAATGATGGGTCCGGATGTCTGTCGTCTCCCTCAAGATCAGCACTCATCTGCTCTTGAGTCTCCACTTCTCTTTCGATGTCAATCTCTCTCTCTCTCTCTCTCTCCAAGCTTACTCTGCAGTCTCTTTCTTAAGTCCCAAGAGCTGCTAGATCTGAAAAACCGACTCTTAAGGGGGCTCCCTAAACCCCTCCTTAGCTAAAATAGCTAGTGGGGATGGTTTTAAAGCAATCCAAGGGGCTCCCTAAATAGCTCCCTATCTTAGAGAACCACTAAGAGGCTCTCCAAATGTAGGGAGCCATTTCAAGCTCCCTATATTCTCTCTCTTGTTTTTATAATTTAAAATAAAATAAATTTATTTATATTTTAAATTAAAAAAATATTAAAATATTAATGACTAGCTATAATAGAAATGATGATTGGAGTGAGCTGATAGCTAAAATAGCTTTTTAGCTAAAATAACTAAAATTGAGCTAAAATATAGAGAGCATGGATGGAGATGCTCTAAGAAATCTGTCTGTTTTAAAAGTTTTGAAAACCGACTCTAAGAACCCATGCTGAATATCTTATTAAAACAAAGTCAAATATGTATGTCTGTTTCCTCATATGGGACCCGCCCCACCTCACCTCGTCCCACTCGCAATGACGGATCTAGATTCTAGAGCTTAATTTGGTATTACTGTGCTGTTGGGAGAATTGTTTTTGGATTTACTATGAGACAAATTAATGTTTGGTAAACTGATTTTTAAAAGTGCTGTGAGAACCAAAAGTAATTTCAATGTGTTTGGTAAACCGTAAGTAAAAAGTGTTGTGACCGTGTAAAATTACTACAAAGGACATAAATGAATATCAAGATTCCTATGTCAATAAAATCAAATGCATTGTCTCCAAATCAAATTCTTGTGTCAATTCTGGTCGAATGTGTCGCAACAAAATTTCAATCTAACATATATCCATACATGTTAACAGATTTAAGATGTATTCTAATTAAAAAATTAATCATCAACAAGTGAAGCAAAAAGTAAAAAAGCTGGCTGTGATATTTATTTAGTGTCCGTTTGGGAGAGCTTGTCTACTGGTTAAAAGAGCTTTTTTAATTAAAAAAGTTCTTTTCAATTTTTTTCGTGTCTTTGGTTGACACTTCAATAGAGCTTTCGACGATTAAAAAAGTTGTTTTACGTCTACTTGGAGAAACTCAAATTTTAGGCTTTTCCAAGTAGACATTTTTGAGC
Source organism: Acer yangbiense (assembly GCA_008009225.1). Classification (NCBI taxonomy): domain Eukaryota; kingdom Viridiplantae; phylum Streptophyta; class Magnoliopsida; order Sapindales; family Sapindaceae; genus Acer; species Acer yangbiense. Next base: position 7,757,477 of record CM017763.1, on the reverse strand, counting down.
TTTTTTAAAAAACATTAAATGTCTAATATAACCCTATTATATTTTATTAATTACACAATATCTTTTTAAAACCCTAAATATTTCTTTTTTACACATTAAACACTACTTCTCAACAATAACGATTCACTTTGACTTCTGTTTCACTTCCAATTTTTGAAGATTCATCATTAACGTGTAAGTTTCAAGATCTCTCATTTCAATTTTTTTTTCTTTAGTAAAATTTTATTTATGTTACATCTTTCTAATTAGTTTAGGTTATTTATTTTGATTTTGATTTTATGTTATTGAAATATTTTATTATTGTTATGTTTTGAATTTTTAGTAATTTATTTCAAACTTGTATTCTTGTACTCCTTTATAATATTTTGCAATTTCATTTAATTATTTAAGATTAGATTCGATTTGGACTGAAAAAGAGCAATGAGCAAACAAAGCAATATAAATTGTGCTAAAAATAAAAAACTAAAATTTTATATTCTTCAACTCTTATGTATCGTTTTCTATTTGGAGTTTCAATTGAACTTGTATTGTTTATAAATTTATTTTATAATACAGTTTTTTTTTTTTCAAAAACTTTAAAAAAAGAATGATATGTTCTCATAATCTTATATTTGTTTGGTGTAGTATTAAATTCTTTTATATATCATTTTCGGTAATTCTATCATTTAAAAGGGCTTTTAAATTTTCTTTCACCAAACGATCTACGGTTGAAAAGAGCTTTTTTAATTGACAACCAATCGGCCAACATCTACTCCCTGAAAGCTCTACTTGTGGAAGCTCTATTTCAAAAAAGATCTACTTGATAAGCTTTCCCAAACGGACTCTTAATGTAACACATGAATATGGAGATTGAATTAATGCAAACATATACCCAAACCCAGAAAACAGAAATAAAAACAAGAACACCAAGAACAAACACCTAGAAACCCAAAAACCATCACCACTCATAACACCCATCCTCATCCCCATCTAGAACACCCGCCCAGAAACCACCACCAAACAAAGTCGAAATCGCACCAATTATTGCAACAATCGCACAAACAAAGTACCTGGGATTCTCTGATTTGCTCAAAATCCATCAGGATCTTCAAAGCCAAACCCGAAATCGCACAATACCCAAAATTGGTTAGGGTTTTTGCTAATCTTTCTAGTAACTACACAGATCTTATCAATAAACCCTCATATCTGCGCCAATTTGAGAAGGAAGTGAAAGAAAGGATCAAGAGTCTTTCGATAATCATTTGAGGTTTTTTTTTTTGGAAATAATAATCAATTGAAGATTCAGAAACTTAAAGACACGATTTTTGCTGTAATTGGTGATGCACGATTCATAGATGAACTTGGCTGATTAATATGTGAAGAATGAAAATTCTAAAAAAAAATTGTTGTTGATCGAGATGAGCTGTTATGAATTCGTTTAGTGGTGTGAATTCAAAGTCAAAAAGAGGGAAATCAATGTCCTGCAACAGAGGATTGGTTTCAAGAGAGAAGTCATCGAGAGCGGCAGGCATTGAAGTGAAAGCAGAGAGAGAAGAAGAAGAAGAAGAGAAGAAGAGAGAAGTGGTTTTTGATTTGTGAAGTTGGAGGCAGAAGGAGATGGAAGAAGACCAGAAAGGATAGAGATATGATTTTCGTAAATGTTTAGGGGTTAACGGGTATATGATGTTTTCATTATTGCTTCCATAGGAAGCAGTTTTTTAAAAGCTACAAAAAGTAGCTTCTAATTTTCTGCTTTTGGAGAAGCTAAAAATGATCAAAAACACTTCCTTGGAATTTTACCAAACACCATAGTCTATTCCCAGAAGCACTTTTTGTCCTAAAAGTAGGTCAATAAGCATTCCCAAACTGAGCCTAGGTCTGCCCACCCTAGATTTTTGAAAAGAAAAAAATTAAGTTTTTTCATAGTTCTAAATACACCCCATTTAATTCTAAGTACATCCCAACTCAATTCCGATTCTGACTTAACTTACCATATTTTTCTTTATCTTTACAACAGCCCAATAACTTAAAATTATACATCAAACTCATTAAAGTCCATTGTATTTCCTTAACCAAGTGAAAGATCAAATGGAGAAATTTTAACCCCTTACTAACTCAAAAATCAAATTGGAAATTTTAACCACTAAACAACAACAGAAAGTAGTAGATTTACCATATAAATTAATCTCCAAGTCTTCAAGAATTTCAATTTTATGAGTTTTCATAGCTTTTGGATTTGTGGAGGTGTACGGATGTCAACATGAGAAAACCATAAGTTTTATTTTTATTTTTAAGTTTATGTAGTAAAATTAATTGTAAAATTAAGTTTTATTTTCGGCTATGAAACTTATCTAAACGTCTTTGTGCAACAAGATGGATGATGAGTTTCTTGAGAACTGTATGGTTGTTTATATTGAAAGAGAACTTGCTGATACAATTGATTTAGATTCCGTATTAGATGCTTTCGCTTCTTTTAAGCCTCGGATGTCAAAATTTAAGTAGGATCTTATTTTGTTTACATTGCATGCGTATTTCATTTTTATTTTATTGTGTTTTTTCTTGGTTAGAATATGTGTATTTGAGGGTAATGCTCATTATGTCCCCTAACTAAGTATACTTTTTTTTTATTTTAATTAATGAAAATTCTCTTGTACCATCGAGATTTGTCATCAAAATGATTTGTTTTTATTATATAGTATAATTTTTTATCCATATAAAATTGTCCACAGCCTACCTAGAAAATAATATCTGGTTTCACCTCTGTTGGCCGCCTGGCCACACAAGATGGTATTTTACCAAAATAAATGGGGTTAGGGTAGGTTTGGGATCAATTCCTACTCCCCGATTCTAAAATGGGGTGGGGTTGAGATTTGTTGTCCCCGCCCCAAACCCGTTAAAATATATTATTTTAATTAGTATTAAGATATTAAAAAAATTATTAAGAATTTTGATATCTAATTTAGACCTTTTTTTTTTAAGTTAAAAAAAAAAAAAAAAAAAAAACTAGTTATTATACAAACTTGGGAAGGGGCGGGGCAGCGGGTTAATTTGGGGCCATCTCCCCCGCCCCGGAAATTCCCAACCCCGACCCTAGTCTTCAATAGTGGGTTTGGGGGCAACTAATTTTGTTTGGGCTGAGGTCAGCCTCGAACCCATCCCATTGATATCCATAGTCACACCTAACTATTTTTACATGTAATGATTATGATATAATTTTTTTAACATTTATATATTTTTTTATCTAACTTTTAAATTTCATTGTTATTTTTATTGGTTTTATTTTAATTTTCAATTTAGTTTTTTGTTTTGTTATTTTTCTGTTGTAACATTTTAATTTGAAGATGTTGATGTTGTTATTTTGTTTTATTTAATTATTTAGAGTTAATTATTATGATATATGTTAATTACATATATGATTTGAACACATTTTTTTAATTAAAATACATATTAGTTCATTGACTAATAAAATGTGTAATAAATAAAAATTTTAAAAATGATTAAAATATAATCAATATTATACTCGGTTGAAAGATCTCAACAAAAATATTTCTAATGTTATAGTTTTTTATAGTAATAGATTTATGAACAAAGAGTTGTAATAAGTTAATTAAATTTAGTTAAAATGTGAAAAGTAAATAGTAAAACGGAGTTGGAGGATTTGGATCTCCAAATTTAGAGACCAAAACTTGATCTCCATTTTGATTCTCCCCGTTTAGTGTGATTTAGAGATGGGTTGAAAACGAAGATCCATTGATCTCCATTTATGGTATAGAAAAGCCTTCCCAAATAGGTTTCTATTTTATACAATAAGGCCTGTTTGGTACGTGAAATAAAATATGATTATTTTGATAGGATATGATATAATTGGATATGATAGGATTAATTTTAATGTTATTATGTGTTTGATGTAATATAGGATAGGATTAAAAATAGAGTAATTATGTGTTTGATGCAACATAAAATAGGATTAAAAACATGATAAGAAATTACACACTCCTCCCTTTTGTTTATTCAAAAATAATAAAATGACCTAAAAAAAATTGAAAAAAAATTAATAAATAAATATTAAAATAAAATAAAACCCTATCACTTTCACATCTCATACTCATCTTCAACATCATCAGCCACCACACCACTCATCCACACCATCATCTCATCCTCATCTATTCATCTTCAACCTCACCACTCATCTACCACCATCTCTCCTCTTCTCTCTCCCCAATCTTAAAAAAAATAAAATAAAATTGGTGACTAGATCCACCTCTTTAGATTACAGATATTTTTTCAATGGCAAACACAAGCCATGTGGGTTTTGATTCTGTTTACACATATATATATATATTCATGTTCATGTATGATTTTGTGATTGTGGGTTTTGATTTTTTTTTTTTTTTTTTTTTTTTTTTTGAAATGGAATTGCTTTCTACTAAACAAAAATCAGATGAAGAAGTAGTCGATTTAAAGAAGGTTTTGCTTTTGTGATTGTGTGATTGAGGATTTAGATTTTATGATTGTGATTTTTTTTTATTGTGTGTGTGTGTGTGTGTTTTTTTTTTTTTTTTTTGAAGTAACCTATCAATTGAAGAAGAAGGTGATCTGAAGAAGAGGACGAAGAAGAAGTCGATCTGAAGAAGACAAGGTTATTTGTGTAATTAAGACATGGGAAACAAATGAATCCCGTGTCAATGAACTACATTGTTTTATCCCATTGCAGTGGGATAAATCAAGGTGATGAGATTAATTTATCCCATCCCATTTGCCGAGCCAAACACGGGAAAGGATAGTCCCGTTCCCATCCTATTCCAGATGCCAAACGTGGCCTAAGGATTGGTGAAAAATGTATAAACGGTGTGTCTAATACAACCTAAAGGGGGGGGGCTGTGAATGGGTTGTTAATCGATTATTACCAACTTTTTTGATTAGTCAATATTAACAATAAAGCCCAATTCAACAAACAATAAAAATAAAGTAAAAGTGCAAAAATTAAAGAACACTTTATTTTTACGTGGAAACCTTTAACAAGAAAAAACCACGGGACTAGCCACGCTAGCCATAACAATCCACTATATGAAAAGACGGTTACACCCTCAAGTGATACACGAACTCTCACTCACGATAACCTCAGGCTATGGACACTACCACTCGCCACTCTTGGTTCAATCCTAGTGATATCCCCTGATCCATTACTCTGCACGTGAGCACCCCATAATCTGCCCACAGACCTTTTATAGCGGCGCTTGGCAAGTCTAGGTGTGAACATATGACAATGATGCTCAAATACAATAATGTGTAAGACCACACGCAAAATGCTCAAGTAGGAATTTAATGAGACAATCAGACAATCAATAAATCCAAATTGTCAATGTCTAAATGTAAAACATGAAGACTTAGCTAGATGTTAGAAATCACAAAACAATCCTAGCTATCAAACAATGTCAACATGTCCATACATGTGAACTCAATTAGTTGTAGAGAATTTCCAACAACCTAATTGTTACTCAAAACACACATAAACATTCAAAAGCTTAATTAATTGATTAAAAGACAATTTATCAACCTAGTCATCAATAAATCACACAAGAATGTTTATGACTTAGCTTTTTAGGTAAAAATGACCTAATCAATTAAGCTATCAAAATACAAACCCAATCATGTCATCATTCATCAATAAATGCATTCAATAAAAGATTTCTACAAATCATATGCAATAAAAACGAACTCTATGACTTTAAGAACAATAAATAAAGATGAAATGTTTGTTCTTACTTACCAAGTCTAGAAAACATGTCATGTGCACTAGTGGTGCACTAGTCAACAGGTGCACGACCAGCGCACATCCTCTGCTCGACTTGCGCGGGTGCTGCCCTGGTACTGTGCGGGTAAGGTTACCAACACACTGGGGCTTGGAAAACCAACCCGAGCGCACTACGCATGTGGTACGAGGGTAGAGACCCATGCATTGGCACCATCTCTAGTAGTCACTCATCGCGCTAAAAACAAGCACACCAACGTGCAAGCGCGGACGTTTCTGATCAACCAAATAGAAACGAATTACATAACACACAACCACACTTAAGTCTAAGAATAAAGTACAAGTGTGATGGGTGTAAAAGATGCACACATATACAATTTGAACACAAATGCAAGATGAACAAAGCATGCATGAAGTGTGTGTGTGCACCTAAACTCTTCAAGAATCAAAGTCAAGTGTTATACCTTTTGAAGCTCTTGATCTTGAAGTCATGGAGATACTTGGAAGCTAATCATTAAGAAGACCTAAGTTACCAATTACACAATCATCCATAATGTGGTTTGTCATGAAATAAGCCAATAATAAAATAAAGGTCCTTACAATTGGTTCCCACATTTGGTAAGCACTCCGGATTGGACAACCCATCCTGTGGAGCCCACCTCTAATCCTACTGCGACGGGATTAAATAATCCCGCCTCAAACACTGGGCCTTTTAATTTTTTTTGGTGGGACCCAGCCTTTACTTTATTGTTTTAATAACAAAAAAACGAAAATTAACCTTTCTTTTTTCTTTCTTTTTCATATATTTTCTAACTTCCCAAACACAATCCAAATTAATTCAATCAAATCCAATGATCACAAGACCACATCCAAAAAAGGTTGGCTCCAAATCAATGGAATTATTTTATCCCAAATTCAATTTCTTCACCAACATCGCCTCATCTCACCGCTTGCGTCATCGACGACCACCACAAGATCTCCACACGCCTTCGAATTCCGCTGACCGCCATGCTTCTCACTGCCATTGCTCCGACCGTCGTTGCTACCACCACTTCTGACATGTACCGGTGCGATCTCCTCTCACCATAGCAAATCTAGAATTTTTTTCCCACCATTGTTGTAACAGATAAATGAGAGAAAAAGATGGGAGGAGAGAGAAGGGGAATATTCAATTTTTTTCCTGGTAACAAAGAAAGAGAAAGAGAAGATTGAGTTTCTTGTTGGATTTTGTGAATGAAAATTGTTGATTGGAGTTGTCCGGAAAAAAAAAAGATGAGAAAGAAAGTAGAGAAAGAGAAAGAAGAGAGAACAAAGAGCATAGAGAAGAAAGAAGTGAGAGATCGTTTGATAGTGGATGTGGATTGGTGGACGTGATTAAGTTTTTTTTTTTTTCTTAAATAAATTTTATATTTTGTCCAATCCCATTATTTACACAAACACAAGATTGGACTATTTTTAATTGAATCCCACATTGCACCAAACACAGAATACTATAATTAATCCAATCCAATCCAATCCAATCCAATCCCATCTTTTAAAAATAGTCCAATCTTTTCCCGTGAAACAAACGCATCCTTGAATGATAATTATTAGTGGAAATTGCTAGAAATGACCACATCTAACATGGAAATTTTATTTGTAACCACAAACGAAAATTTAATTGTTAATAACCATGTTTTTTTTGTAAATTTACTTGAATGCCCCTATATAAAAACAATCCCAAATCAACTCTCTCTCTCTCTCTCTCTCTCTCTCTCTCTCTCTCTCTCTCCTCTGCTCTCTCTCTCGTCGGCATGCTTTGAGGTGTTGCCGAGCGCCGATGAGCTTCTGGGCTTCGCGGCAGCGATAACGCGCGTCGTCGTGCACCATGCGTGCTGCTGTCCTTCGCGAACCGCTGAGGTGACGCCATCCTTCACGCCCAGCAAACAGCGCCATTGTGCGTCGTGCCGTCGGAGCTTCCCATTCGCCAACGCACGGATCTGTAGAAAAAAAAAAGAAAAAAAAAAAACCTAATTTGGGGAAGAAGGGAAATTGGGCATGATTTCAAGTTTCAACATTCAAGTTTTTAGTCATGATTTCGAGTTTGAGTTTTTAAAAAAAAAAAAATTAATTTCAGGGGTACTCTTGTAATTTATGGATATACATTGAATATTTTTTTTTTTAAATGGTTATTAACAATTAAAGTTTCAAAAGTGGTTGCTAACAAAAGTTTAATGTTTCCGATAGCTAGTTTTGGTTTTCTCTCTAATTATTATGTCCCTGACTGACAGGTCTGTGTCAACTAAATTTCCTTTTGTGAATGTTCCTACTTCCTATTTGCCTTTTCCTTTTTTTTTTTTTTTTCTTATTTATTTATTTTACTTTTGGGTATTTAGGTCATTAAAAATCCCAAATAATAACTAAAAATCCAGCTAGATCATTTTACTTATCCGACGTGCTTCAATTTGGAGCACAGTACGATTCCAAAAATAATAATAATAATAATTGACCCAATCAAAGCTTCTTTTTTTTTTTTTAATTAATTAAATCAACACATTAATTTTTTTTAAATATCTAATTTAATCCATTTATATTTAAATAAAATAATATGTTGTTTTTTTTTTAAATATTCCACCGAAAAGATCTTTATCTTTAAAATAACACAAATATTGATTTATATATAGTTTATTTTATTTACTCATTAATTAATGTTAAACTTTTATAATAAATATTGAGAAAATATTCTTTAAAAATGCTCTTGGAACATCGGAGTGAATTTTTTTTTGGTATAAGAATATTCCCCAACCGGTGTAAAGTTTGGTGTTTACAATAGAGATTAGAGTTGGCTTTGGGGGCATTCGGTGTTGTTTTCGAAAACTTATTTCAAGTCCAAAAAATGAAGGGAAATCGTGTTTTAAACAAGAGTAATGCTATTTTGTTTAAATTTGATGTTCAATTGATATAGTAACATTCTAATTCATTTATTTAAATCATGTAAATATTTAAACTAGATTTTAGTGTTTCCATATGATTTAGGCACCAGATTTGAACCCCAAATTTGAACAAAGTAGTATTATTGGTTAAACAATACAAGCTATGTTTTCCATTTATTATTCTCATTTTTACGGGACCCATAACTTAAATCACAAGATTTCTATTTTTATCTAGAAATAATAATAGATAATTTTATATAAAATTAAATTAAATTAAATAACTACCATATATTTATGAAATAGATAATGGTAGTGTTGACATAGACCCTAAGGACACATGTTAACAACTGAAAAATACTTAAAAAGGAAAATATTAATTACATATATTATCTTAATCAATGTAATTATTGCAATAAATATATATTTATAATAAATGTTACGATGACAATTGGTCCATAGAAATAAGCATAGGTAGTTGGCCAACCCGCGCCAAAACCCTTGCCAAACTTCATATTTTGCAATTCTCAAGAATTATTTTTTGTGTTTTGTGAACAGATCAACGCCAAGATCCTTTAATTGTCAAATCAATGTTTTAATTTTTTTTAAATCTCTAATTTAACCCTCGTATATTTAATTCGAACAATATGTATTCTAAAAAAAATACCGTTTAAAAGATCTTGTTGAGATCTTTAGAATGGCACAAATATTGATATATATATTTAATTTATTTAATTTACTTATTAATTATATATTAAAATAATAAATATTGAAAAAATATTCTTTCAAAAGATGCTATTTTTTGTAAAAAGAGGTATAAAAATATTCTCAGAAAATTCTTATTCAACTCCAAACCGGAGAAGAGTTTAATGTCCAACTTTAAAGTTGCTCTTAGGTTGCAGTGATACTTTTGATCAAACATCAACTATTCAACTTTTAGAGTTATCCTCGAGAAAATGTTAAATGCGCCTAGGGATGGCAATGGGGCGGGTCGGGGTCGGGGAATGCTTTACCATCCCCATCCCCGTCCCCGTCCCCGCATTAAGAGAAGCGGGGTTGGGGGCGGGGATTCCCCGTTGGAGGGGCCTTCCCCATACCCGCCCCATTCCCCGTTTAATATAATTATATATTTAAAAATTACAACTTAAAACAAATAAAAAAAAGTATAAATTCAGTTATATATTATAAATATAATATATATATATATTCAGTTTTATATTGGTCTAGTTTTCTGCTGTTTTGTTTTATTGCCCCTGTTTTGGGCTCTCGCCTTTAGACGTTGTTCTTAGGCTGTTGTTTGTTTCTTGTTTCGGTGGCCTTCGTGCCTTTTATAATATTCTTCGGCTGTTCAAAAAAAAATATATATATATATATATATATATTCAGTTATATATTCCAACAAATCACAACTTGGCTAAACATGGTGTCAATATATATAAATGATTAAAAAAATCTGAATATTATATATATATATCGGGGGGGGGGGGGGGGGGGGGGGGGGGGGCGGGGAGTGCTTCCCCCGTCCCCGCCCCGCATCACATTCGGGGATAATACTTTATCCCCATCCCCATCCCCGTCCCCGTCCCCGTCCCCATCCCCGCCCCATTCGGGGCGGAGCCCCGCGGGGAATACCGCCATCTCTAAATGCGCCAGTTGAGTCATCCTGTCTTGATAGACTGACACATAAATATGTCAGTTTTTTTTTATTATTATTTTATTCTAAATAATAAAGTAATAAAACTGACACAAACAATGAACGTAAATGACTTCCAACACACATAAACATCAGCGTGTCACAGTGATCGGATACACTACTCAACCGCCAGTACACCGATCGAGTGTGTTGCATTCAACAAGTTCTCTGGAAAAGCAATTAATGACTTACCGAAAGATTATACATGTGTTTCATTTGCATGCAATTTACTAGCCTTATCTGCCAAGGTAACAAAAGTTCTAAACAGATAAATCCAGGTGGTTCGCCCTTAGAAAGGTCCACATAAATGATCAATGACTGTATTGTAAGCCTTTGGTTTATATCAATAAAAAAAAACAAAAAAAAAGACAGTGATTGAAAAGATATTCTCATCAGTCATCATCAGTACTGTATCTAAATTTAATAACAGAGTAATCAACTATCAACCTTGTGTGAACACACGAGCCACTGCACAGTAGCATCAATTAAAAATCCTTTCAAGTAATTAGTTGCCAGTGAGACCAGAATCTTCCTCCAGACCCCGTGTGTTGTATTCAACTTGTTCTCTGGAAAAGCAATGAAATTGCTTGTGCTTACCCATTCAATAACTTACCTGTTTAAATTTCAACCACCAATTCAACTAAAAACAAAATCTTAACAGTAGGAAACCCATAAAAACAGGACTGCAGCAATCATATACATAATAAAAACAAGAGTGACAATATTTACACTCCTTAAAAACAGTATATACACCCCTCTCGTAAATACAAATAATTAATTTTTTTTTTTAAAACCTGTTTTATAATTAAACCCCACGTAATGGCAAAAATACCATTTATTTATTTCTATTGCATTATATTTTTGTCACTACACACCACCTACACCTATTTTATTATTATTTAAAAATTTTGTTATTTTATTTCTTGTTTTCTTTTAAAAAAAATAATCTAACTCTTAAATACATAAATTATACTAAAGAAGATAATACAATAATAGAAAATAAAAATAAAAAACAGCAAATTGCCTTTGCTGCCAAACGGGAGATTGGCGGACATATACACTGTGCCCAGAAAATACATATACAATGTGGCATGTAAAATGCCATACATAGAAACAAAGCAAACCATCAATGTCATTGCTATGTATTTGACAGTGTGTAATGCACAATTATTGCTATGAATGCGTTGGCAGTGTGTGCAAGGGGTAGTGGTATAGAATTTTTTCTCTCCTCTTTATCATAAAACTGTGGGTTGCTTAGGAGACTTTTTGAATTCATGATTGTCTTCCGATCGGTGCTACAACATGCAGACGCTTTCAATTAGTATTTAGAGAAGAAGTTAGGGTTTGAGAAAATAGAAAGAGTTTTATGGGTAAAAATCAAACAAATAATAGGAAACCGGTTAATATAATTCACAAAAAAAAAAAAAAAAAAAAAAATTTGTTTAATAGTTTGTTAGTATACTTACAAACTATTCAATCATTTTAGTCATTTTAATCAAGGGTAATATTGAAATTTTAAAAATAAATTAATTTGGGGAGTACATCCGTTTTTTAGGGATGCAAATATCAGCACTCTAAAAAAAAGTAATTGGATAATGTTTGACCCAATGTGCACTCAATCATATATAATAAATAAAAGAGTAAATTACCCTGGTGGCCACCACTTTTAGACATAAATACCAGTTTAGTAACCAACTTTACCCAATGCACCAAAATGGCCACTTTTGGCAGACATGTCGTTAATAGTGGCCATTCCGTCTTTGGCAGACATGTCGTTAACAATGGCCATTCTGTCCATTTTCTAACGGAATTGCTGATGTATTCCGTCCACTATTTGGACATGAAAAGCCATTTTTACCCTTACTTCATCATTTTCATTAGCAAACTTCATCATCTTCATCATCTTCAAGTATCATTCTCGCAACCATCATCTTCGAACAAACCCAGATCGGAAAAAAAAAAATTAAACCCTTACTTCATCATCTTCATCAGCCATTTTTTGCCCTTACTATTCTATTTCTTAAATCAAATCAAAATCCATGTTTGCCCTTACCATTTAACAAAATTCTAACATCAGCCATTTTTGCCCTTACCAACCATTTAACAAAATTCTAACATCTTCATCTTCATTCTTACCAAATTCTTCATCCTATCTCATCATCTTCCTCCAAAATTCCACAATTACACAACAAAAATCCTTCTAACACTGTCGCCACTAAACCCATCAAGAAAGCACAAACTTCTTCTTCAACAAAAAATAGCAACAAAAATTTAGCTTTTCCTTCTCAAACCTAAAATTTTCAAATTCAATTCAATAAACCCCAAAATTCAATTCTAGGGATAGGGTTTCATCTCTCTAATTCCTCTACCAAAAATCTAAAAAATTGTTGTTTGGGATATGAGAAAATGAGAGAAAATTTTGGGTGATGGTGTTTGAAATCTGAAAATTTGGTGCTTGGGAATGAGAAAATGAGAGAAAATTTTGGATGATGAAGTTGAGATTGGATGATGGAGATGGGTTTTGAAATCTGAAAAATTGTTGTTTGGGATTTGAGAAAATGAAAAGAAGGAAAGAATTTGTATGAAAAAAAAAAAAAAAAAAAACTTTATGTAGAAACAAAATTCTGCAGATTCGTTGTTCCTGGATGAAGATGGTTGATTTTTGGATGATGGAGATGGTTTTGAAATCTGAAATTGTTGTTTGAGATATGAGAAAATGAGATAAAATTTTGGGTGATGAAGTTGTAAGATGATGAAGTTTGCTGATGAAGATGATGAAGTAAGGGTTTAATTTTTTTTTTTCTGATTTGGGTTTGTTTGAAGATGATGGCTGCGAGAATGATGCTTGAAGATGATGAAGATGATGAAGTTTGCTGATGAAGATGATGAAGTAGGGCAAAAATGGCTTTTCATATCCAAATAGTGAAAATGGACAGAATACATCAGAAATACATCAGTAATTCCATTAGAAAATGGACGAAATAGCCACCGTTAACGACATGTTTGCCAAAAGTGGTCATTTTGGTGCATTGGGTAAAGTTGGTTACTAAACTGGTATTTATGCCTAAAAGTGGTGGCCACCAGGGTAATTTACTCTAAAATCCCAAGACTTTTGTGTGTAGAAACTGTATTGTTGAAACCGGCATTGTTGTGGGCCGCCCCTGGGCCTCACCCGCCACTTTAATCGAATTTTAATCATTCATTGAAAGACTAAGAATTGTGTGTGAATTGAGTTCGACTATGAATTTGATACCACTCTAAACTTTCCACCAATAGGAGAATATTTTTACATCAAAAATTTTGGGGATAATTATCTCGGTGGCCATCAATTTGATAACACACTATCAAAATGACCACGAAATTGAGAATTGGTTTCAAATGGCCACTTTTGACAAAAAGTGTGACACTAATGGCCATTTCATCCAATGAGTGACATTTTGGTAAATACGAGTATGACATTAATTTATTTTAAATGACTTTTGGAAATCAATTTTTTCTTTTGTTTTTTTTAAACGAATAATTATATTGTGTGTGTGTGTGTGTGTGTGTGTGTGTGTGTGTGTGTGTGTGTGTGTGTATATATACATAAATGTTCAAGTCAGTGTGCACTGATATAACTTCATCAGTGCGTTGGATGTAGACTATTAGATTTACATACTTTAACTCAAAGTGTATGCACTTGGCAAAACTTCTCTATAATCAGTGGTCCACATGCATTGGTACTGACGTAATTACATTAATGCGCACTGATGTGAACGGGACCGTATATATATATAGTAAGTCTCTCATGAGGGATCTCTTATTTTAATTTCGGTAAGGACCATGATGAAAACACATCGACTTTAATGAATTTTAATTTGAATTTTTTTGTGGATGATGAGTTCAATGAAATCTATATATGAACAAAATTTGAGAATTTTCCAAGTATTAGAACTATTTATCCAAATTTTGTTAAATATGAATACATCGGAAAATAGGCGAAATATAGGAAAATTCAAGAAAAATAGTATTAGTATTTGAAAAATTCTCAAATTTTGTTCATAAGTATATTGCAATGAACTCATCATCCACAAAAATATTCAGATCAAAATTCATTAAAATTGATGTATTTTCATTAAAGTCCTTACCGAAATTAAAATAAGGAATTCCTCATGAGAGACTCAATATATATAGTGAAAATTGCCAAAACTAACCTATCTAATTATAGGAATTTCTTTTTTAACCACATGCATACTTTTAATTGTTTATAACCACTTTTTTGAGAAATTACTGAAAAACCCTTATATAAAAACCTCCCCAAAACCACTGTTTCTCTCTTTCTCCTTCTCTCCCCTCTGCTATCTCTCCCGGTCATCTCTCTCTTTCTCCTCTCCATCCCGTCGCCCGTCGCCGGAATCGTCGCCCAACGCCGGAGTCGTCGCCGAACAGCCGCCGGACGTCGCCTGGACCAGCGACGGTCACGAACCAGCGGCGAACGAAGGCCTGGTCGTCGCACGAACCAACGCCGCTGGTTCGTGCGACGACCAGGCGCTCGTGCGCCCCTGGTTCGTGACCGCCGCTGGTCCAGGCGACGTCCGGCGGCTGGTCTCCGACGTGAGGAAGAAGACCTAAACCTAATCTGCAATAAAATGGAGAAATCAAAAAAACCTAAACCTAATTTGAATCTAAGGAAGAAGAAAAGGAAGAAGAAAAAGGGGAAAAAAAACCTAAGCCAAAATTCAATTTAGTCCAGATTTCAAGTTTCAATATTTACAATTTAGGTATGATTTCAAGTTTATGCATTTCATTTTAGCAATGATTTCAAGTTTGGACATTTTCAATTTAGCCATGATTTCAAGTTTACTCCGAGATTTTATAAAAAACTATTTTCAGGGGTATACTGGTAATTTATGGTACTAAACTGAATTTTTTTAAAAAAAGTGGTTATTAACAATTAAAAATTCAAAAGTGGTTAAAAACAAAAGTATGATAAGTTGGATGGCCACTTTTGGTTCTCTCTCTCTCTCTCTCTCTCTCTCTCTCTCTCTCTCTCTCTCTCTCTCTCTCTCTCTCTCTATATATATATATATATATATATATATATATATATATATATATATATATATATATATATATATATGTTTGAGATATGCTATACGTATATACACACACACACTAAATATAATTATTCGTTTCAAAAAACAAAAGAAAAGGTTTAGATCAATACACGTTTCTCTTCTTTATTTTTAGATTTTTTAGCCTTAATCTTCTAAAAGTATATATATATAATCAGTCTTTCTATTATCAGTTCGAACTGACAAAAGTTATATCAGTTCCTTGCATGTGGGCCACTGGATTTAAATACTTTGACTGACAAGTGCATACAGCCAAGTCAAAGTATTTAAATCCAGTGGCCCACATGCAAGGAACTGATATAACTTTTGTCAGTTCGAACTGATAATAGAATTTCTGTATATATAATGAATACTTCTCTAATTAGGACCGTTCTGACTTTATAATTTCGGGACGTCCAACCACAGCCACGCATTCACAATGGGCCCACAGCCCCATATTAACAAATACCCACACCCAATATAAATGTGTGGTTATGGTTGAACGTCCTTAACTTATAATTTCAGGACGTCCTTACTAAAGAACAACTATATATATATAAATAACTTCGTCAGTGCGCACTGATATAACTTCATCAGTGCGCACTGATATAACTTCATCAGTGCGCACTGATATAACTTCATCAGTGCGTTGGATGTGAACCATTAGATTTACATATTTTAACTCAAAGTGTATGCGTTTGTCAAAACTTCTCCATAATCAGTGGTCCACATGTATTGTTACTGATGTAGTTACATTAGTGTGCACTGACCAGAACGGGACCATATATATATATATATATAGGGTAGGATCAATGGCCCTATTTTTTTACACAATTTTTGACACATATTTATATCCATAGGATCTAATGGAATTGGATGGTTAAGATTTTGATATTTTAGTCTCTCTTCTCTCTCCTTAATTAATTAAATATTGAAATAAATTTCTCTCACCTCTCCCTAATTAATTAAAATTCGCTCTTCTCTCTCCTCTCTCCTCTCCGGTTTTTCTCTCCCCATTAATTCCAACAAAATGTTTTCTCTCCATTTTTTTAATTTCCTGTTACTCCTCAATCCTCACGCACCTAATCTTCTTTCTTATTTTTTTTTTCTTTATTATTTCCTCCATCAAAACAAGTTAAAAAAATATGTAACCACAACTTTGAGGATTTTTTTATGGGAAAATCTCTAAAAATTTTCAATAATATTAAAATCAGTAAGAGGATTTATAAAAAAAAAAGTAAGAGGAAATATTTTGGTTTGACATATTAAAATGCTTTGAAATTATTGGAATTCCAAAAACATAAAGAAATTATTTCAAATAAAATATTATTCCGAAGTAAAATATATATATTTAATTTTCATGATTCATTGCAATAAAGTATGTTAAAGTTCTTCTTTGTGTATGAGGTTCCTTTACTTTAAAAAAATTTGGCTGGATTTTTTATCAAGCTTTTAAATATTCTTCGTATTCTTCAAGTTTTTTTTTTTTTTTTTTGGCAAAGACAAGAAAAGAAAAAGAGGATGGAGGGTTGCGGAGAGAGAAAACGATACAACAGATATTAGAAATAAATAAATGAAGAGAGAGGAGAGAGAAGAAAATAAAGATATTAATAGATTTAAAAAACCATTAATTAAAAAAGTGTCACCTGTTACAATCTAAACCATCCGATTCCTTTAAATCATAGGGTCACAAAAGTGTGTCAAAAAATGGGGTTATGGATCCTGCCCCTATATATATATGTACAATTTTTCTATTATCAGTTTGAACTGACAAAAGATATATTAGTTCCTTGCATATGGGTCATTGGATTTAAATACTTTAATTTGGCTGCATGCACTTGTCAAAGCATCTTTTAAATCCAATGGCCCACATACAAGGAACTGATATATCTTTTGTCAGTTCGAACTGATAATAGAAAGACTATATATATATATATATATATATATATATATATATATTTGAGATATGCTATACATATATACACACACTAAGGGAGGTGTATTCAATTAGGATTCTTGATGACATTTAAAAACATTATAAATCTTGGTGTATTCAATTCGGACATTTAAAGACTTTAAAAGAGTTTATATTAATCAAGTGGTATTCAATTCAGATTTCTATAGACTTTTAAAGAATTCTTCTAAATCCGAGTGTATTGAATTGGGACTTTAAAAATGTCTACAAACAAGAATCATGATGTATTCAATTAGGACTAGATTTTAAAGGATTTTTTTAGGTCATAGATTTTGGTGGACTTGATGGTGAGAGATACAAATATCAAATACCAAAACATGTCCGATCTTCTCCCCAAAGATTTTGGTGGACTTTGCTCTCTCTCTCTCTCTCTCTCTCTCTCTCTCTCTCTCTCTCAAAACAGAAACGTGTTGCTTCTTCTCACTTCTTCTCTGCTCAAATAATCATGATCGATGATTTTACCTTGCTGATTTTCTTTTATACTAATTCTATAAAAAAGACATGTTAATAGAAAATTCCCTTATCAACTAGACTCGTTAACTCTGCCCAAAGTGGAATCTATGAAGTTTCGAATTTACGATCACTGATCATTCCGTTGTGGAAGTAGATACCCAGACTGCACATATATTGTTTGATCTCGGTAAGACCCGGCAACCATATTATATATATATATATATACAGATTTTCTATTATCAGTTCGTCCTGACAATAAATATATCAGGACGAAGAATGTGGACCACTAGATTTACATGCTTTGACTCAAATTGTATGCACTTGTCAAAACTTCTCCATAATCTGTGGTCCATATTTTTCGTCTTGATATATTTATTGTCATGACGAACTGACAATAGAAACACTGTATATATATATCAACCTTTTTTTTCTTTAGTTCACACTAATATAATAATTTTACCAGGCTATTCAATTACATTTAATTGATCCGATGAGTACCACTAAAGTCACATGCATTCAACGAGACTTTGAAATAGTGCTATTAAACTCGACGAAACAAGCAGCACTGCATGTCTGACAAAGGCCTTTAATTCCCAATTAACTTCCATTAATTGAAACGATACTAATAAATAAACACAGTCATGAGTCATGGTCAAAACACAGCGACAGCGAGGTCCTCTCTTTTTCTCTATCATTGTACCTAGCAGCAAGCAACAGCTCTTGTTCAAAATTGAACAAGATGAGATTATCCATCAGCTTGCTCAAACTCGATGATCTTATTAACCAATTAGCTTAATTCTAAGTATATATCATTAATTACCCTATAAGAATTTTCATTTGTGATGATTATAGTGACGATATCAGCAGCAACCATGCTTGATGTTGCTAACACTCTAATGATTAAAGACATGCATGCTACCACGTAATCTTATTACATATATTAATTATATTGAACGAGTATATTGATGACATGATGTATGATAAGCTCGTCCTATATATTTAAACATTTTTGAAAAAAATGCCTAATAATCAATCAACATTTATTTGCTTAAAAATTATGGTTTTTAATTAAATTCATAAATGAATATATAGACGTATGTTATTAAATTATTATATAGATAACGTGATACATTTTTCTTATTGAAACATAATACATGACAACAAAAAAAAAAAAAACCATAAGGAAGCCATAAGCAAAGTCCAAATGGAGAACTGGAAAGGGAAATAGCTGATTAATGAGGTGAAAAGTAATAGAAGAGAAAAGGAAGAAAGAAGAGATTGTTGTTAGTACTGCAAATTGTATTAATTGATCATATTGGTTGAGTGTATAGATTGTGTTGGGCAATATAGTGGTATAATTCTCCATCTATAATAGAAGTCAGAGATAACAAATTCATGAAAATCCATGGATGTCTAAACAAATCCATAAAAGTCTAAGATAAATGTCTAAACAAATCCATAAAAGTCTGAGATAGATGTCTAAACAAATCAATGAAAGTCCATGTGGATTTATAAAAGTCCGTAGAAATCCATAAAAATTTTTCACTTAAAAAATGTCTTTCAACGTCCTAAAGAATCATAATTGAATACACCCACCTATATATAATTATTCGTTTCAAAAAACAAAAGAGAAAATTAATTTACAAAAAACATCTAAAATAAATTAATATTATCCTCTTATTTACCAAAATACCACTCATTAGATAGAATGACCATTAATGTCACACTTTTCGTCAAAAATGGACATTTTGAAACCAATTCTCAATCTAATTACCATTTTGATAGTGTGTCATCAAATCGATGGCCACCAGGGTAATTATCTCAAATTTTTTTCACTCCAACTGTTTACACCAGATCTTACATAAAAATAAAAAAAACTTTAAAGAATATTCTTCTAATATTTATTATAAAAAATTAACATCAAATAATGAGTAAATTATATATATTTTGATATCATTTAAAGAAACATATATTATTTTAATTAAATATAAAAGAATTAAATTAGAAATTAAAAAATATATATTGATTTGATTGATGTGATTATGATTTTTTTTTTCATGGCTTGGTGTGCTCACACAACTCTGTTTTTGAATTTAGATAAATCCATCTCAAAACATGCCTCGGATAAAACTTCCCCCCAGCTGGAACATGGATTTATGGATGCTGTTTAGACTTCTAAAAGCAATCCCTTGACTTTAAAAAAAAATGGAAAAAAGAATCTGATTTGTCATCTAAGGAGGCAAGGAGCTGTGGATTCAAAACATGTTTACGAGAGGAGCTGTGGATTCAAAACATGTTTACGATGAGAATGCCTTTTCATATGTTGGAGACCACTTGATGCTTTTGGTTATCTTTATATTGATGTGGACCTTTCTGAGGGCCTGCCTAGGTTCATCTGTTTGGAACTTTCGTTACAAGTGGTGAGTCAGCATGCTGTATTGGTGGAGTTGAATACTATTTAATTCCCTCGATGGACAAAAGAATTACTAATCAAGATGAGGAGAAAATCTTGGCTGGGACGGTCCCATACACGTGGCCATGGGACCGTCCAATGAGAGTGCGCCACATATACATTGGGACCGTATGTGCAGAGTATGTGGCACACTCTCATTGGACGGTCCCATGGCCACGTGTATGGGACCGTCCCAGCCAAGATTTTCTCCAAGATGAGATGCAAAAGTCTGCCTTTTTAATTTTTATTTCCCTTTATACTTCTTTCCTCTCCCTTGTGGACTATTTTAAAATATTATAAAATTACAGTAACTACAAGTTTACAACTATATACGTATGTGGTTTGGTTAAGGGATAA
The DNA here is from genome assembly GCA_008009225.1 of Acer yangbiense. Lineage (NCBI taxonomy): Eukaryota > Viridiplantae > Streptophyta > Magnoliopsida > Sapindales > Sapindaceae > Acer > Acer yangbiense. The sequence goes on along the minus strand of CM017763.1, from coordinate 7,736,814 downwards.
TTATCCCAGTGGCTATCAATTTGAGTCATCACAATTAAAATGGCTATTAGATGGTTATTTTTGATAAACACTGTTATACTAATGACCATTTCATCCAATGAGTGGCATTTTGGTAAATAAAGGGATGATATTAATTTATTTTAGATGTTTTTTGGAAATCAATTTTTTCTTTTGTTTTTTAAAACGAATAATTATATTTAGTGTGTGTATATACGTATAGCATATCTCAAATATATATATATATATTTCTTTTCAACTTATCTCAAATATGTTTTTTAGAATTTTTAAATTTTGTAGCCTTAATCTTCTCAATATATATATAGTGAGTCTTTCATAAGAGATCCCTTATTTTAATTCTGGTAAGAACCACCATGAAATCACATCGATTTAAATGAATTTTGATTTGAATTTTTTTGTGGATGATAAGTTCATTGAAATCTATTTATGAATAAAATTTGAGAATTTTTTAATAACTAAAACTATTTTTCTTGAATTTCCTATATTTCGCCTATTTTTCCAATGCCTTCATATTTAAGAAAATTGGTAAAAATAGTTTAAGTACTTGAAAATTTTTCAAATTTTATTCATAGGTAGATTTCAATGAACTTATCATCCAAAAAAAAAAAAATCAAATCCAAATTCATTCAAATCGATGTGATTTCATGGTGGTTTTTACCAGAATTAAAATAAATGATCCTTTATAAGAGACTCACTATCCACACACACACACACACACATATATATATATATATAGGGGCAGGATCTATGGCCCCATTTTTTTATACAATTTTTGACACAACTTCTTGGCCATTGGATCTTGCTTCATTGAATGGACAGTATTTAATCTCTTTTATCTTTACTTATTAAATGCAGCCATTGTCTCTCACCTATTTAAGAGCATCTCCAATGTAAATATGCATTTTTGAGTTTCTAAATAGTGTCACGTCAGCATTTTTATTTATTATGGGCTCGCTTTTGAATAAATTATTAGATAAATGTATATTCATATCTCCAATGCAATTATCTAAAGTCAAATATGCATCTATTTTACGACCAATCATAATAAAACAATTACTCAATTCTCTCTCCTCTTTTATTTTACAATTAAATAAGATTTAATCTTATTGGTAGAAAGAGTTAGAAATTCTAGTCAGTATTTTTAGGAGAGTTTCTAGAATTAGAGCATTTCCAGTGCAAATATGCATTTTTTGGGTTTCTAACTAGTGACACATCAATATATAATTGAATATGGATCCACTTTGTCAAAAAAATTTAAGAAATCCATATTCTCATCTCTAATGCAATTATTTAAATCAAATATGTATCTATTTTTGACCAATCGTCTCAAAACATTTGTTTCACTCTCTCCTATTTTATTTTAAATCAAATATGTATCCATTTTTGACCAATAATCTTACAATATTTATCTCATTCTCTCTCATATTTTATTTTACCATTAAATGAGATGTAATATTATTGGTGGAAAAAAGTTAGAAATCCCAATCAGCATTTTTAGGAGAGTTTCTAGAATTAAAAACTCAAACTCAATATTCTCTAACTTTTTTTGCCACATCATCTCCATAATCAAGTTAAATAATTGTATTGGAGAGGTTTTTTCTATCTCATTATCTAACTATCCTATGTGGCACTCAATTTTCTCCAAATGCATAATAGCATTGGAGATGCTCTTAGAAACCCAACTCCATATTCTCTAACATTTGTTTTGCCACATCATCTCCATATTGAAGTTAGATAATTGCATTGGAGAGAGTTTTTCTAACCTTTTAATTGTCTATCCTATGTGGCACTCAATTTTCTCCAAGTGCATATTTGCATTGGAGATGTTCTAATACTTTATCTGTCCAAAATATTTTTATTTTATTAAATTCTCCCACCTTATTTAATTTTATGTCTTTTATTTATTTACTTTTTCATTTTTTTACTTTACACATTTTTTTTTACCTTACCTGAAACTAGAACATCATCGGTGTGATTTTCACTGTCACTTTTTAGTCATTAAAATCCCCTTTTTTTTTACTGTTCTTATTTCTCAATTTACTTCATCTAAAACAAGAAATTTTCTACTAGTCACCTCATTTGAACCCAATCTAGTCTTAGATGAAGATCTTGTCCGAATCCAAAATCCTTCTTATCGACCATAATCTTCATAGTAATTTCTAGCTTCATCCATTTTCAAAAAAACATCCCTACATCCGGTGCTTTTAAATCTCCTGCATTCTTTTTTGCACTACTTGTTTCACCAATATTTTCTTGAGTTGTGTCAACGGCCTATATAAAATTCAATATATAAAATAAATCGGTAATACAATAATACAATAATTTAAATGGAAAAAAAAAAGGTTTTTTTACTACTGATTTAGATTTTTATTTTTTTTAATGTTAATAATTTATCCAAACAGATGAAAAAAAATTCTTAGAAATTACTTTAGTGTGATTACTGTATATAGATTTAACTATCAGAAAAGCTATTTATAAAAATAGATATCATCACATCGATTTCGATAAGAAGAAAGGTAAACTAAATCAATTTTTTTTTAAAAAAATTTTCCAAGGCAAAAAATTAAAAAGAAATCTAACATGTCAAATCTTACAAAGAAAATTTTAACAAGATTGCAATAGCCTTATATAATCAATTCCTAAAAAAGCCAATTTTTTTGTTCTTAACTAGAAAACAAGAAGATACAATATAACAAAAACAATTAAATAAATATAAAAATTCGAAGAATAGAAAAAATAAAAGAAAAAAAATTGAAGAGTGAAAGTTTGATGATATTCTGATTTCAGGTAAAGTAAAAACAAATGTGTAAATGAAAAAATAAGTAAAAAAAAAAAAAATTAAAGACAAAATTAAATAAGGTGAGAGAATTAAATAAAATAATAATATTTTGGAGAATTAAAGCATTAAACATGTGAGAGACCATGACTACATTTAATAAGTAAAGATAAAAGAGATTAAATCTTATCCATTCAAAGAAGTAAGATCTAACGGCCAAGAAGATGTGTCAAAAATTGTGTACCAAAATGGGGTCGTGGATCTACCCCATATATATATATATTCGAGAATATTAATGCTACAAAATATAAAAGTTCGTCAAAAATGACAATTTTGAAACTAATTCCCTATCTAATAGTCATTTTGATAGTAGTGACCCAAATTAATGGCCACCGAAGTAGTTATCTCTTTGGTTAAATGGTTATGCTATGGTCGACGGCCCATTATCCCAATCTAATTCTTCATTAAACATTAAATATTAATTAATTTGTAAACACATCTAAATAAAAGCAAAAACCCAGAAGGTAGATAGATGAGCTTGAGGCTTGGACAAATGACTCCTAAGTTAGCGGTTCGAATCCTATCAATGACAAAAATTTCAAAAAAAATACGTGGTCTAGATTGATCGATAGATAAATACCATTAAAAAACAATAAAAAATAAAAATAAAAGCAAAAACCATTCCATTAAGTTACTTGTAACGAGTGATTATTAAAAGTGAGAAAGTGGTTTACAAAAGCTATTAATAAATTGGAAAATATAAATAATATATTTTTTAGAAGTTGACTAGTTTGAGTTCTTTTAGTACATCCTGCATGATGTATGGACACCATAGAAAGATAATGAGAAAATATAGATTTTGAAAAGTCTAAAGAACACAGTTATTTAGAGATTTTGTTTAATGCTTATTTCAGTGCATGAATGGTAATTGCTAACCCATATTCATTCTCTAATTCAATTGTTGTCCTTTGAGATTTCTTAACAAATGTTTAAAAGTCTAAAATCTCTAACGTTTTTTTAAGAGAGTTGGGACACTTCATATTATATGTTATAATTAATAATTAATAACAAAAGAGAATTACGATCATAAAAGTAGAAATATTTAAAAGATTAAGACATAAAAGCTTATCTATTTTTGACAATAGATATTTAGAAGGAAAAAAAAGCATGGTGATAGAACAGTAGAGCATCTCCAACAGTCTCCTTCGAAGACTCTCTTATCTAAGGGTGTATGTTATTGCATAGGACCATTAACGAAGTATGTGCTTCAACAATACTCCATTAAATGACCCCTTTAATAATTTTATATTATTATTTAAATGTTAGATATTGTGTTTAAATATTAGATATTGTTTGTCAATTATGAGTTTTAAATATGTGGAGTTTTTCAAGAAAATAAAATAATCTTAAATAGGTGGACCCACTTTAAGGGGGTGGTGGTCTGAAAACACTTCTTAATTAAGGGAGTGAACTACACTAAAACATAATTAAGGGAGCCATTTAGGGAGTTGTTGGAGCTGCAAAAATACACCTACTCTCTTAATTAAGCTAAATGATGTCTTCAAGGGAGACTGTTGGAGATGCTCTAAGAGAAGATAAAAAGATTATAATCAAATAGGAAAATTAGCTTCCTGAATATCTAAAATTAAAAAAAAATTGAATACAAAAATCCTCCTTTTTTTAATATTATATACGTTGGGATAAAAGCATCTTTAGAGGTATAAGCAAATTTGAATCCTCAAAAGTTGCCACTTCAACATTTGAGCATTGTTTTCAGAGATTGCTAAAATTGATGATTGTGTTGTTCACAATGGTACATTTTATTTAAATCAAAAATCTACTTCTGCCATATTTATTTCACAAACCTGTTGCATTTATATATAACTCATATCTCAAGATATTAAATACTATTTTTCTCTACACATCAAAATGATGGATTTCTCTTTGAGTTTCTTTCATCACTAATCTGGTAAGACTAATCAAATCAATTCTCTATTTTTTGGATGAATTAAATCTCAGTTAATAAATATTTTGCTCCAAAATCAACCATTGATTGTTTTTACATAATCATAATAAAATTTGCCTTCAATTTATCATTAGCCAAACAGGGTAAAAATAAAACTATAAAAGACAAGTGAAGGTATATGATATGAGTATTGATCCATTCATAATAAAGAAACGAATTTTACCTGATTGAAATTTTGGGGGTCAAAATAATGATGAGATATATAGACGATCAGAGAAAAAAAAGAGGAAAAAAAAAAGCCACAGATGAGAGAGAAAGAATAAAATTACAACAACATTTATTTTTGGTTAAATTTGTATTTGATGATTGAAAATTAATCTTCAAATTTGATTACTGAAGAGGCAATTTGATTATTGATTAAAGCTATAACTAAATTTTAGCGACTTTGTTTGGATGGTGTTTTTGGGTTAAATAATCAAATTGTGACTACTCCCGTACTTTTGAGGATACCATTAAAGATGCTATAATATTATAACATTATAATATCAATAATGCTACTTTACCCAAATTTGATGCTCAAATGATGTGGCAACACTATAATCAATTCATTTAAATTGTATTAGACTTGCATGATTTAAATGAATGGATTGAAGTGTTGCTATATCATTTAAGTACTAGATTTGGCAAAGTAGCATTACTCTTGTAATATTATAGAAGTCAGACCTAAATATAACCACCAGAAGGAGTTTTGACATTCCATTCGAACGAGGATTTTTGATATCCTAAATTCCTAATCCCATTTACCATATTAGGATGTTGACTTACCAATTTTTGAAATATCAGACAAAACGATGTTGGTCATCCAGTAAGTCCCTCGCACTTAAGTCTAGGGGTGGTACGGATCGGTTCAGTTCGATTTTGGCCAAAACCGTTATTGAATAGATATATTTTCAGTTTTTGAAAATGTGAATCGATTTGAACCATTTTGTACCTAAAAAACCGAATTGAATAGAACACATTTATCTCGGTTTGATTCAAGAGTGACGATATTAGCACCCCTTAAAAACTGTATGTACACCCCTCTCGTAAGTACACCCCATTAAAAAATTTAAAAAACTCTAATCCATAAGTAAACCCCACTTAATGGCAAAAATACCCTTTCTTTATTTTTATTGTATTGTATTTTTGTATCTACACCCCACCCTTAAGTCTATTTTATTTTCTAATCAATTTTATTATTCTTTTAAATTTTGTTATTTTATTTCTTATTTTTCAAAAAAATAATTTCCAACTCTTAAATATATTGAGCTAATTTTATTTGCATTTGGTAAACAAAAATAATAAAAAGAAGATGATGCAACATATATATATATATATATATATATATATATGAGGGGTTAAAAAATTAAATAGCACTATTTGAGGCTCTTTTTTGGGAACAGGCACCAACTTACTAACTTAAGTTTAAAAGGCACCATTTATGGTGAACGGACAAAATTGCCCCCCACAGTAACCTTCTTCACCAAAAGGCTCGAAAAAGGTTCGAAAAAAGTTCGGAAAAGGCTCGAAATGATTTCGTGCCTTTTTGAAATATTTTCGTGCCTTTTTACACTGTCATCGTGCCTTTTGAAGTTGTTATCGAGCCTTTTGGAAAAGTTATCGAGCCTTTTGGAAAAGTTATCGAGCCTTTTAGAAAGGTTATCGAGCCTTTTAGAAAGGTTATCGAGCCTTTTTGGAAAAGTCTCGATAACTTTTCCAAAAGGCTCGATAACCTTTCTAAAAGGCTCGATAACTTTTCCAAAAGGCTCGATAACTTTTCCAAAAGGCTCGATAACAACTTCAAAAGGCACGATGACAGTGTAAAAAGGCACGAAAATATTTCAAAAAGGCACGAAATCATTTCGAGCCTTTTAGAAAGGTTATCGAGCCTTTTGGAAAAGTTATCGAGCCTTTTAGAAAGGTTATCGAGCCTTTTAGAAAGGTTATCGAGCCTTTTTGGAAAAGGCTCGATAACCTTTCTAAAAGGCTCGATAACTTTTCCAAAAGGCTCGATAACCTTTCTAAAAGGCTCGATAACCTTTCTAAAAGGCTCGATAACCTTTCTAAAAGGCTCGATAACTTTTCCAAAAGGCTCGATTAAAAAATTAAAAAATATTTCGAGCCTTTTTGAACAAAGTTTCCAGCCTTTTTGTACAGTAATCGTGCCTTTTTATACATGAAAAGGCACGATTGGTGTATGAAAAGGCACGATGGTACAGTAATCGTGCCTTTTCATTAAGTGTTCGAGCCTTTTCATACACTAATGAAAAGGCACGATTGGTGTATGAAAAGGCTCGAACACTTCATTTCGAGCCTTTTCAATGGAAGATTCAAAACCAAAAAAAATCTCGCCCCCACACCCCCACGAGCTGACCGGGCAGCTCGACCACCGCGAGCTCAGCGGGGAGCTCGACCCCCGAATGCGTTTGTGTAGAGCCACAAAACTAATTATCCATTGGAGGTCTGTTTTAAATCTCAGAAAACTTCAAAGTAAGAAAAGAATGTGTAAAGTAAGGGTATTTTTGTCTGTTCACCATAATAGGTGCCTTTTAAACTTAACTTATTAAAGCAGTGACATTGTCACCAAATCAGTTTAAAAAGGTGACATTTCTCACCAATTCCACTATATATGAGTGATTGGGTGGTTCATATTATAATACAGAAATTCATCAAATATATAATGAAGGTGAAAAAGAATAAAAGAATCTTTTTTTTTAAAGCTTTATAAATTAAATAATAATAATAATAATAACAAGGCAATTGCCCAGAAAATATATATCTATGGTGCGTGCAGTGTGCCCTGTAAATGGTAATACACAGACTAAGCAAGCTATGTAGTATCAGTATGCATGTCACTGTATGTGCTGCTACTGCCAGTGTATATAGACAAAATACAGAGGGGGAAGACGTAGAGAAAGGTCAATATAAAATTGTTCTCTATTCTTTTATAGTTTTATTAGAGTAGTGTTGGTTATTGTATCGTAAACTGAGAAGACTTTCTGAGTTTATGATTTTCTTCCGATCGGTATTACAACCGACAGACGATTCCAATTTGTATTTAAAAATAGTATGTGGAAGATAAGTTAGGGTTTGAAAAAATAGAAAGGGTCTTAGGGTTTTAGGATATAAGAAACTAATAAATAATTTTTGGGTGTACTTACAAACTATTTAGTCATTTTAGTCATTTTAATCAAGGGTAATATAGGATTTTTAAAAAGAAACTAATTTGAGATGTACATACCATTTTTGAGGGGTGCAAATATCTCTACTTTTAATTCAATTTGGTTTTAGGCCTATTTGGCTTTGAAGGTTTTTGTATGAGTGACGATATTTGCACCCCTTGAAAACCGTATATACACCCCAAATTAGTATGTTTTTAAAAATCCAATAATACCCTTGAGTGAAATTACTAAGAGGATTAATTGTTTGTTAGTACACCCACCAATACTTATTAATTTGTTTCCTATTTTAATCTTTTGTAATTTTGTTTTCCTATTAATGGTTTGATATTAACATATATCATACAAACTCTTTCCATTTTAATAAATCCTAGATTCTCTTTTAAATATATTTTCAATCTCTTTTAAGGAAATACAAATTGATTGTTAAGCATGGAAAATGAATCAAAATCATGACACAAATTTGGTTGTTAAAAAGTAAAGTTTGATTTTTTTTTTTTTGATGAAATTAATTTTTATTAGATGAACAAAATCATTATGTATATAAACAAACTTTTAAATTAACTATATTATCTATATTTTTTTATTTCTTTCAAACACACTTTAGATTTTTTTTTTTTAAATCATTATATCTGTTTTTTCTTGTCAAAAAAAAAAAAAAATAGATGTTCTTCAATTTCATCGAACACCTATTTTTTTTATTTTTTTATTTTTATCATTTAACATCTATCTACTTCTACATCATTTGGGATGTGACACAAATCTTGCATCCCTACAACTCTCTCAAACAGAAAGTGGTTCTCCAATAAAAAAAAAAAAAATCTTAAAATGGATTTTTAACGAAAAATGGAGTTTGATTTTGAAAAAAACCAAGAAGAGAAAAGAAGTAGGGAAAAGAAAGAATAGTAAAAGAATTAAATGTAACAACAAAATTAGAAATAATAATAAAGTTGATTAGATAATATAATAATAGTCATAGGTGGTGTGTACTTATAAAAATACAATACAATATAATTAAAGAAAGAGTATTTTTGGCCTTAAGTGGGGTTTATTTACAAATTAGAGAATTTTTAAAAAATTTGATGGGTGTGATTACGAAAGGGGTATAGATACAGTTTTTGAGGGGTGCCATTATCTCTACTCTTTTTGTATATGTTATTTTAATTTTTTTGGGCCTTTAAGCTTCTTTTTTGGCATTTCATCATTTGGGCTTAAACTGTTTTATGAAAACATAATCCGTTAAAAAATAATTTAAGCAAAATGCAACCCAAATTTCAATCTATATCTAAAATTTCAATCAAATTCAGTCTACATACTTAATCAAAATACAAATATTCATGTTATGTTAGGGGTTTTTTTTTTCTTCTTCTTCTTAAAGGGAGTACGGTTTATTCGGTTTGGTTCGGTTCGGTTTTGTATGTTTAAAACCGAAACTGAATCGAATTCAATTTGGTTTTCAAATTTTAAATCGGTTTGAACCGAACCGAACCAAACAACTTTTTTTTCGGTTCTATTCAATTCAGTTTCGGTTTTTGTATCCACCCATACTTATGTCAATAATTGTGGCGTTGTATATATCGAATCCGAGACATTACTAATCTGAATAGGCATCCCAGCTACATTGGAAGGTTTTATTTTGTTTTATGTTTTTGAGAATTGTTACATTATTATCTTAACTTGTTTAGTGCAAGAGCAAAAGTACAAAACCTTTATTAAAACCTACTTTTATTTTAATTAGTATTTATATTAATATAGATACATTTGAGGAAAATCAATAGCTAATCAGGAATTATATTTAAATTATATGTTTAAGGCATATCATTTTTCATTATTATTTTTTAAATAATAATAATAATTGAGAGGTAAATATAGGAATCAGGATTCAAATTAAGGATTTATATGGAAGTAGAGATTACCTTTTCGATATGAAAACCCATGAATCCATGATCCATGGCCTAGAACAAGGCAGGGGTAGTCCAACCAGAAAAATTATGGGCCATAGTGGCCCATTGAAGAAAACTAGTAATTCTTATAAGATCAAGACATTTTAAATGGGCTGGCGTATGCTTGAGGAACGACCGCAGAACATCATATTGTAAGATTATAATTATAAATGAACAAATTACACCCACCTCCCATGAGGTTTCCTAAATTACAGATGAAAACGAATTTATCATTAACTAACACTCACCTCCCCTCAGTCAACGTCTGTTACATTTAGCTATTGACCTTGTCAGACCATGTAAAAGTCCAAAATACCCCTAAGTATGTCTATTTACTTTTATAACCCCATAAAAAGACAAAAACTAAAAAATCAAATTACAATTAAATTTAAAATTAAAATAGATAAAAAAAAAACTAATTAAAAACTAATAATATTATAATTATTATTATTAAATGAATTAAATTTAAATTTTTAAAAATTTTTAAAAAACAACAAATTAAAAAAAAAAAAAACGAATTTAAAAAAAAAAAAAAATTTGGTCCAACTATTTCACCACCACCATCATCATCATATCACCGCCACCACAATTCAATCAAACCCATTATCATCATCAAAACTACCACCACCAAACCACCATCTCTCTCCCTCACTCTCTCACACAACTGGACCTGAAAAATCATGTATCGGTTTAGGGCATCGACTGCCGGAGATAAGGTCGTCGGCGTGGCTGGTTTAGGGCAATGGATCCATGTATCGGTTCAAATGGTGGTGGATGTGGCAGTGGCGATGGCGGCTGCGAGCAATGATAGGTGTTGGGTAGATGGGTTCAATTTTTGAGGTCAATTTTTGAGTTAATGTTAAAGTTTTGTTGATTTAGATTTGTGGAGTTTGCTTTGAATGGCTTTTTGGTGTTGTGGATTTCGATTCCAGCTTGTATTTGTGTTGGAATCTAATTTCAATTTGTATTTGTGTTGGAATCTGATTTCAATTTGTATTTGTGTTGGATGATGAGGAAGATGATGGTCGATGATGGTGATGGTCGATGATGATGATGGTTGTGGGATGATGATGAAGATGATGAGGTTGTGGGACGATGAAGAAGAAGAAGAAGTTTTGATTTGGTATGGTATGGTTGTATGAACTGAGATTGCATGGATGAATGGATGGAGAATATATGATTTGTGAATATATGATTGATGATGGGGGTGGAGAGATTAGGATCTTTTGATGATGATGGGGTGGAAAGATCTGGAGAGATCTGGAAAATTTGTTTTTGGAGATGGATCTTCAATGGAGTTTGTCTCCACCTATTCATCATTTTCTTTTTTTCATTTTTTATTTTTTATTTTTTTATATAATTTGATCTCTATGAATTGGTGGATTCTTTTGGGATTATTAATTTGTGTTGTGTTGTGTGTGTGTGTGTGTGTGTGTGTGTGTGTGTGTGTGTGTGAGTAGAAGATATGAATTATTGAATTTGACTTGTGGATTTTGTTTTTGAGATATGAATTATTGAAAGATAAAAAAATTTCTTTTTCTTTTTTTATAAATAGATTTTGGGTTTTTAGATATATTTGTTAATAATTTCGTTTTTTTTACAATTTTTTTAATTTGATCTCCACCGTCCATCAAATTAAAATTCTTTTTAATTCTATCAAATTCTTTCCATCCATAGCGGAGACAAATCTTTTTTTTAAATTCTATTTATTGAAAACAAATTAAAATTTTTAATTATATTTCTTTGAAAAAATAATTTGTTCTTAAATATGATGATGATGATTTTTAGGGTTCAAAGGGAGAGAGAAGAGAATGAATCCGGTCAATTGATTTTTATAAATATTAATTTTTTTATTAAATCAATAATTGTTTATTTAAAAAGTTTAAAAAGTTTAGTTTTTAAATTTATAAATAGATTTTTAGTTTTTTCTTTTTTAGATTTTTTCCATTTTTTATTTTGGTGTATAGTATTTTTTCTTTTTTAATCTGATGTGTACAGTATATAAGTTATTAAATGACGAAATTACCCTTCCTCACAAGGTCAACAGTTAGATTAGACGGATGTTGACTGACGGGAGGGGAGGTGAGTGTTAGTTAATGATAAAGTCATTTTCATCTTTAATTAATTAGCAAACCTCAGGGGAGGTGGGTGTAATTCGTTCATTATAAATACCAAAATATTTTGGTTGAAAAGGTCAAATCTGTAAATAGCCCTCAAATTATGGTAGTTTCTATATTTGTTACTTTCCAACAAACTACTTTTTGGACAACACCGTCCTTAATGAATTTTTGAATAAAAAAAATTCAAAAAAGATTGAATTTTTGAGTGTTTAATATGTAATATTTAATCTAATGATTTAGGAGAAATAATTTCTTTTTTTAATAATTTAATTCAAAAAAGATTACTTATCAGATGAATTCAAAGGCTACAATGGTTCGTCCTAACTTTTATTAAAATAAAATGGGTTGTTTTTAGAAATTTATTTTTTAAAATAGAGTGTCTTTAGAATGAATTTGGATCATCTGCTGAGCTGATTTTTGTCATGTCCTATATAGATCTGTTGACATGTGTAATCAATGGTTGTCATTTATTTCTTTTATTTATTTCATTTTCATTATTTTTAAATACAAAGTCCTATTCTCAAGTGTTTTAGATCAGGAAAAAGATTAGCATAGTAGAGGATCCTGATCCCTTTAGAATAGGAGTACCAAAAAATAAAAAAGGATAATCTTAGAACAAAAGATAGTGTCTTTAGAGAGTTGTAGTCCATATGTAACATTTGCCCGATAGTGGGAGTAGTACTCCGAACCGTTATTGTATAGTCTGATTAATCTCACCGGGCCCTAACAGTAATTGTATGTTAAAAGAAAAAAAAAATTAAAGAAAAAAGAAATTTGAAGGTCGCAGACCTCCAATAGAGGTCATAATACTCCATGAGGATGAGTCGAAATTGAGGAGATCTGTGCGATCTCCGCACAAATCTCCATTGATAATTTTTTTAGAAGACCTTTATAGTTTTATCATATAAAAAATGGAGTATCTCTGATGACCCAATTTATTATTATTATTATTTTCAAAATGGAGATCTGGGCTCTCCACAGCCTAGAATCTAGATCTCCAATGTTATTATATTTATTTATTTATTTCGTTTATTTATTTGTTTTTGATTTATTTTTAGGGAAAATTGCACAAACTTACCCTAACGTTTCCCATTATGGCATAATATTCAACTAATGCCTTTAATTGCACAAACAACCCCTCCTTTTAGTCAACTTTAGTTAAAAATAGCCATTGACCATGATTTTTTTTTTAAAGCCCAAAATTGCCCTTGCACTTTATTACAAAAAAATCTTAATTGCCCTTTATTTAAAACATTATCTACTTTAAATTATTATAATATAAAAAATAAATACTAAACATAATCCTTTTTAAATAAAAAAAAATTCAAAAATAATATATTAAAAACAAAATAATTTAAGAAAACGTTATTTTGAGAAAATACAATTTAATAATATATTAAAAAAAACAAAAAAAAAACGTTATTTTGAGAAAATATAATTTAAAATTATACAAGTCCAATATGAATAGTGGTAATGTGCTACATATTTTTAAAATTTAAAACATATTTTTTTTTATTTAAAAAGGATTATGTTTAGTATATTTTTTTTAAATTTTTGAACCAAAATATAATGCGTCATTTATATTGAGTCAAATTATTTTATCTTATAGAGATGAACATTGAACAAATTTTCGGTTCTACTGTATTTTATTATGACAAATGATTATATTTTTATTTCAAACTCTTGATGATTTTATTTATATTTGTGTTTAGAATACTAAACATAATCCTTTTTAAATAAAAAAAAAATCAAAAATAATATAATAAAAACAAAAAAAATTTAAAAATATGTAACACATTACCACTATTCATCTTAGACTTGCATAATTTTAAATTATATTTTCTTAAAATAACGTTTTTTTTTGTTTTGTTTTTAATATATTATTAAATTGTATTTTCTCAAAATAATGTTTTCTTAAATTGTTTTGTTTTTAATATATTATTTTTGAATTTTTTTTTATTAAAAAAGGATTATGTTTAGTATTTATTTTTTATATTATAATAATTAAAGTAGATAATGTTTTAAATAAAGGGCAATTAAGATTTTTTTGTAATAAAGTGCAGGGGCAATTTTGGGCTTTCAAAAAAAAATCATGGTCAATGGCTATTTTTAACTAAAGTTGACTAACATGAGGGGTTGTTTGTGCAATTAAAGGCATTAGTTGAATATTATGCCATAATGGGAAACGTTAGGGTAAGTTTGTGCAATAGAGGTCATAATACTCCATGAGGATGAGTCGAAATTGAGGAGATCTGTGCGATCTCCGCACAAATCTCCATTGATAATTTTTTTAGAAGACCTTTATAGTTTTATCATATAAAAAATGGAGTATCTCTGATGACCCAATTTATTATTATTATTATTTTCAAAATGGAGATTTGGGCTCTCCACAGCCTAGAATCTAGATCTCCAATGTTATTATATTTATTTATTTATTTCGTTTATTTATTTGTTTTTGATTTATTTTTAAGGTTTTAGGATCAGACTTTATTGACTTAAATTTTTTACTTAATTTTTTGATTTCAACATCTCAACGATTGGATTAAAGAGCACACAAGCACATGAGTGGTTGAGATATTAAAGTCCAAAAATTAAGTTAGAAATTTAAATTGATATAGCCTAACACTTTATTATTTTATAATAAAAATATAATTTTTCTTTACTTGTCGTAAAAAGATCATTTTACCCTTTCACTGTTTGGTCTACTGTTAAATCTAACATGGTCAAACCAGTCAACGGTTAGTTAAGGGTATGTTTCTGTTATAAACAAAAAAGTAGAATATTATTGTATTATTGCAAAATGTCGGGGTTATGTTACTGCAATCAACCTTAGAATTTTCTATTAATCTTGTAGAATGCCTTTGACTATGTCTATAACTCTATAAGTAGTAGTATTGCAATTTTCTTTTTCAATTCAAAGTCTACATTTCCAGGTCCTAAGACACTTATTATACTTTCATTTGAATATTAATCTTGTATAATGCCTTTGACTATGTCTATAACTCTATAAGTAGTAGTATTGCAAATTTCTTTTTCAATTTAAAGTCTACATTTCCAGGTCCTAAGACACTAATTATACTTTCATTTGGTTGAGTCTTGTATCCAGGGGAGGGCACAAAAACCGAAACCGAATTGAACCGAAACCAAGTTATGAAGATTTTATATTTTAATTGAGTATATAGACCGAATTTGATTGAAATTTGATTTGGATTGAAAATTGGGTTGTATTTTGTTTAAATTATTTTTTACGTATTATTTTTTCATAAAAAAGTTTAAGCCCGAATGCCGCCCAAAAAAAGATATTGAAAAATCATATAAAAAACCTTCAAAGCCCAATAGGCCTAAAACTGAATTGAACCGAACTAAACTGAACCGAGATACATGTGTTCGGTTCAATTTGGTTTTCAGGTTCACACCGATTCATATTTTCAAAAACTGAAAATATGTCAGTTCAATACAGTTTTAGTCAAAACCAAACCGAACCAATTCGTGCCCACTCCTACTTGTACCTCCTCTTCTTGTTGATGAGACAGGAGTGGAAAGTTTTCTATTCATTTGTGGAAGTAGTTATCACATCGAGTGTATGTTGTAGCGGCTACTCGAATTTGTTAAATCGTCAGGTAGAATCAGGGGCAAAGCCTTTCAAGGGCTTGGGTGGGCTACAGCCCACTCAAGTTTTTTGAAAAAATATTTCAAGTTTTGTTTTATTAACCAAAGTTTGATTTCTAATGTTAAACTTACTAAAGCCCAATAAACAAAACTATAAAAAAAAAAAAATTAAACTTACTAAAACCCAATAAACAAAATTTTATAAAATATGTCCAACTAACCCAAAAACTTTGTTCAAATAGATCGGTCAAAATGAAAAAATATATATATATAAAAGTAAAAAAACTCATCTAGTTTCAGCAATCATCATTCGACGGATTCCCAAACCCCTCGCATTTTCTTTATTTTCCACTTTTCCAAATCTCAAACTCTAAGTTCTCTGAATCCTCTCTTCTCTTAAATCTCTCAATTTGAAAGTAAATTCCCTTAGCATTAATCTTTTTTATTTATTTACTTAGAATGAATTTGATTTTAGGTTTTGTATTTTATGATTGTTATTTAAGTATTGTATTTTATTATTGAGATTTAGGTTTTGTATACTAATGTGTCTTCTTATGGGATAGCAAAATTAGGAAAGAGAAGAAAAATCTTAGGAAAGCTAAGGTTTATTTTACTTTTGGGGATTTGAAAAGAAAAATATACATTGAAAATTTTTTATTGTGTGTTACCATTATCTCTTACTAGGAATATCCTTGATGTTTATTTATTTATTTATTTATTATGAATTTTCTCTCGTATCGTTTTGATTTGATTATTACAAAGAAAATTTTGCTTAGTAGTTAGTTCAAAATTTTAGGATTTTTAAATAAGAAAAAAAAAAATTATATTAGCCCACCCCGAAATTTTTTTCCAACTATAGCCCTGGGTAGAATATAGAGTATTGTTATCACTGACACACATTGAGCGGTGGTCATAATATGTATAGTCAAGGGCGAAACCATAAACTTTTTTCAAAGTAGGCTGTCGCGAATTTTTTTTATCGGTAAACCGTCATATTATTCAAGATTAAATATTATTTTTTATTTTAATGGTGAATTTTGACAGTACGAGAGAATTTTGATTAATTAAAATAAAATATGAGTAATACTATACAACCCAAAAAATAAACCCAAAATTCAACTTAAATGATGTGGCAAGTGAGTTGTCATCACCACATAGATCATAGGATGAAATGATAAGGACAAATCACTTGCCACATCATTTGAGTTGGTTTTTAGGCTAAATTTTTGGGTTGACTAGTGTTATTGATAAAATATATACATATTGAAATTGACAAATTAATATCAAAATATCAAATCTTTCAAAACAAGTTTAATTCAACTATTTACCTTAAAATCCAAAATTAACATATAAAAATAAAAAATAAAAATGAAGTACTTGAAAATTGTAGCACTCAGAAAAAAAAACATGTCTCATATAAGGGTATAGTCGTCTACTATTATGACATTCTCATCTCATCAATTAAATATTTTTAAAGTCTGAGATGAGACCTAATAGAAGTTTTAATTTCTTACACCAGTTTCATTTAATTGTTAACATTTTTAGTTTAGAAAGCTAATTGAATAATGGAAGAAGCTTTGGAGCATTAATCTATTAACTAATAATAATTAACAATATTAAAATTTAAAAGTATAAAATATGAATAGTTTAATTTTAATTTTTTTTAGGGTAAAGATCATTTTATCCCCTGACATTTACCATATTAGAAAGGTGAGAAGAGGGTTTGCCCATATTGGTCGTTATTCCCCCCGAAATCGAAATAATATAAAAAGCACCCCTTCTGTTAGTATTTCCATCCATATTTGGTTTGACTGATAAATTTGAGAGGGCAAAATGGTAAACGACTATAATTAAACAAATTAAAAATTAAAAATTAAAAAACCTCTCTCTTCATCATCTTCAATTCTTCTTCTTCTCCATGACCACCATCAACTTCAATTGTTTTTCTTCTCCACCTGACCACCATTTCATTTATCTTTAAAAAAACTAAAAACTAAAACTAAAAATTCCCTAGACAATCATCATCATCTTCAAAAACAAAAATCTTCATCTTAATCTAAACCTAAACCTAGCAACTCATCAAATCTTCATCTGATTTAAAAAAAATGGGATCTGATCAAACCCAAACATCCACCAAGAATCATCCAGTTCATCAAGCAACCAAACTAGAAATCGAATCCCCTCTCATCAACAAACCCAGAAATCCAGAAATCAACAAAACTTGAAAAAAATTTGAATAACATAATTACACAATTTTGAATCAAACCAAAACCCAAACAACAAATCGAAAATACAAATCAAACAACAACACCTAGAAAAAAATAATCGAAAATACCAACACACTCATCCAACGCATATCTAGAATCGAACCCAGAAAACACCCACATCCAAACACAATCGACGACAAAAAAGAAGAAGAAGATTTTTGTTTAGGTTTAGGTTTAGGTGAAGAAGAAGATTTTTGTTTTTGAAGATGATGATGATTGTTTGGGGAATTTTTTGTTTAAATTTTTTTAAAGAAAAATAAAATGGAGAGAAGAAGAATTGAAGATGATGTGGTCGTGGAGAGAAGAAGAATTGAAGATGATGATGATATGTTGATGAAATGAAGTTGTGTGGGAAAAAAATTTCAGTATCTAAGTTTTTTTTTTTTTTTTTTCCCTCCAGATCTCTGAATATTTTATCTAGATTTCATAATTCTTTAAACAAAAAAAAAAATTAATTTTTCTTTTTGTTGAGGAAGAGGCAAAGACGCCTGAAGCCGGAGAGAAAGAAAGTAATTTTTTTTAATAACTTTGCCACTTATTATTATTATTATTATTATTATTATTAAATGGCGGTGGATTTGGGACCACAAATTTTTAATAACTTTGCCACTTATTATTATTATTATTAAATGAGTATAATAAATATTATTATTAAATACCTTTAGGGAAAATTGTCAAATCTAGCCAAACAGATTATGGGAAAATTGTTTTTAGCCTTATAATCATTTTGCAATAAATTATTTCAATCCCTAACCAAAATTACAAAAATACCCCAGACAATTAATTTTTTAATTTTTTTCATTTACTCTTCTTCTCTTCCACAACTCTCTTCTTATCTTCTTCCCTTCTTTCTCTTCTTCTTCCATTTTCAACTTCAACAAAGCTTTGATTTCGACTTTTATAAAATATTTTGTTTCGGAAACCGAGATCATCAAGTAAACATGGTTTTGGTTTTGTGTTATTGCAAAATTTGGGTTGAATTTGACAAGATCCATGGATTTTTCTATAAGTTGGAAATTTCCAAAAGGTTTCACAATGTGAAACCTTGGTAAACCCAAAGCAATTACTGAATTTGGCAAGTAACAGAAACCCAGAAATCAACTTTCAAAAATTTTAGTACCCAACATCAACACGCATTGAAAAACACAAATAGTAATAACAAAAATTCAACATAAAAAAAAAAATTCCACAAAATTCAGCAGCTCTAATTCATAGATCACTTGACTAATCCCAAAGAAAGCCCTTGAATCCATTCATATACATACATACGTAATGCAAATTTAACATCAACAACCCAACAAAAAAGAGATACAACTCATTGATTTTAACAGTGACTGGAATGTAAATTCATGGAACAACATCAACAACAATAATTTTACTGAAAGTGAATTTAAATAAGAACATGATTCTTTGAATCGGGGACAGACTTAAAGCACCTGAGAAAATGATCTTCTAAAACGAAATACCGTTTTCTCGAATACTGTAACCCGAATCGATTCGACCGAATTAGGTACAACCACCCTTCCATTCTTCAATCGTTATTGATTTGCGATACATCCATCACTCGATTTCTCAGTAAACTTTAAAGAAAAATAAAAAACTTCAAGAACCCCACCACTCAAAATCCAGTTAAATTAACAAATTCTTTTCAATCCATGAAAAAAAAAAAAAACCAGACTTGATTATTCAAAGAGAAAAAACTTAGATTTTACACACAAATCGATGGAAGAAAAAACCAGACTTGAAGTTGAAAATGGAAGAAAAAGAGAAAGAAGGAAAGAGGAGAAGAAGAGATGTAGTGGAAGAGAGAAGAAGAATAAAGTGAAGCGTTTTTGTAGATAACTGCTTTTATACAGGGGTATTATGGTAATAACCTAAAAATTAGGTTATAAACAATTAAAATTTGAAAGTAGGTTATAAATGATTACTCAATGTTTCAAATGGTTAGAATGAACTTTTCCCATACTTTTAATAGCTCACCATCTTTTTTTTTTTCAATTACAATTTTTAATTTTCTTGATCTAGCCAAATCTTTTTTTTTTTTTCAATAAAGAATTTTTTTTTATTATTATTATTAAATAAATATTATTATTAAATACTTTTAATAGCTCACCATCTTTTTTTTTTTTCAATTATGATTTTTAATTTTCTTTTTCTTAAATATATTTTTTACTTAATAAATATCTTGATGGTTAATGGTCATTTTCTGAAGGGCAAAATCATCTTTTAATCCACTGTATTTGCTTTTCCATTGAAAAAGCTATCAGAAGGGGTTCTTTGAACATTATTTCGATTTCAGGGGGAGAGACCAGCTATTATGGACAAACCCTATCCTCATCTTTTTAATAGGGTAAACGTCAAGGGCAAAACGATCTTTTTTTTTTTAATTATTGGCTGGGCTACAGCCCACCCAAGCCAGTTAGCCAGGGCTGTATCCACCATTGTGTATACTGTATAGTAGATTTCTAAGAAGTTCCATACTATTAATTTCAATAAGTTCTGATGAAACAGTACGTGAATGCAATCTCACCGTAAAAGGAAAATAATAAACCCAAAACTAGGAATTTTATAAATTTCGAAATTTATGGTCATTACAATCCAAAAGTTGATTCTACTAGTTCAACTCAAATTTCTGAGAAATGTTGCAACAGAGGCATGATTTTGCTGGCAATTCCTTGGATGATAATTCTGATCGCATCAATTGGACCTCTGATAAAGAAGAACTTGATGGATTCCAAGCAGCCTCATCGGATTTTGGTAGATACAGTTGTTGATATCGATAATGTTTTTGCTCTCTTTTATTTGTTGAAGCAAAACAAGTTCGAATTCGACTTGCAGGTTTTTTTTTTTTACCTACCCTCTTAATTAATATTCTTATTTATATAATTTTTAGAGTAATGCTACTATGTCTAAATTTAGTGTCCAAATCTGGTGCCCAAATGATGTGGCAACACTTTAATCCATTAATTATGTATTACTCTTTTAAATTATGTGATTGGTTATTAATAAAGTAATAATGAAAAACAATCGCATTAACCACCTATTTACTGAAATTCTTATATGTCATAAGATCATCAAAGTTGAGATCATTAAAAAGTTAGGCAAGGAGGGAATCCAAATTCAATAATTTAATTTATTGACAAGAATCAGATACAATACATACAAATCAAGACAGTTCCCCCTATAAAAATTAGAGTAATGTTACTTAATTTGTCTAAATTTGGTGTCCAAATCTGGTGTCCAAATGATGTGGAAATACTTTAATCCATTCATTTAAATCATGCAAATCTAATACAATTTAAATTAATAGTTTAGAGTGTTGCCACATCATTTGGGCACCAAATTTGGACATAGTAGCATTACTCTTTAAAAAAAGGTAACAAAGAAGTTAGGTGATGAGGGGATCCAAATTCAATATTTTAAGTCACTCATCTCAACTCAACCCCATGAAACACACTTTTGCCATACTAACATTTAAATGAAATGGCCCAACTCAAGCTTTTTATTAACTGACAACTCCTTAAAAGACAATTTTGACCTTCTAACGTTTAAATGTACTTTACAAACTTACAATGGCCATTTCCACGTGCAATCTTTATTTTTCAATCTTCATAATATTCATTATACACAACCTTTTCTCAATTTCAAGTTTTTTCTCTCTTTTGAATCTACCAATGCAACAGCTATGAATTTTCTATTAATCTTGTTCTTGTAGAATGGCTTTGATTTTGAGTAGTTCTGCATTTTGTTTTGTTTTG
Source organism: Acer yangbiense (assembly GCA_008009225.1). Taxonomy (NCBI): domain Eukaryota; kingdom Viridiplantae; phylum Streptophyta; class Magnoliopsida; order Sapindales; family Sapindaceae; genus Acer; species Acer yangbiense. The sequence goes on along the minus strand of CM017763.1, from coordinate 7,715,139 downwards.
TTTTTCTTTCCAATTTAAAGTCTACATTTCCGGTCCTAGATAGATTCATGTTTTTATCTTCTTACTGGGCAAACTTTATATTGTCTTCAATTTCTTTTCTTTTAAAATCCAAAACTAAGGGGATGTATTCAATCTATAGTTTATTATAGTTTGATGGATTTATTTTTTTAACATGTAGATTTTGATGGAGTCGATGGCCGTAGATTTCATATAGATTTTTGTGAGTTTATTGAAATTTTACAGAGAGTTATATGAAATTTGATGAATTTTTAATGATTTGTCTTAAAAAAAAAAAAAGAGCAAATTACACAATACTTCTTTAAGGTTTGTTCTTTTACACGTGGAAACAAATTTATCAAAAATTGGCACTCACCTCCCTCGTCATTACTCAAACTTGACAATTGACCAACTTTGACTATAAAAAAACAAGGGTATTTTCATCATTTCAAGCATTTTTTTTAGGGAAAAGATCGTTTTACCCCTGACCTTTATCCTATTAGAAAGGTGAGGACAAGGTTTGCCCATATTGGCCGCTATTTCCCCCAAAATCGGAATAATGTAAAAAGCACCCCTTCTGTTAGTATTTTTGTCCATATTTGCGTTGACTGTTAAAATTGAGAGGGTAAAATTGTAAATGACTATAATTAAATAAATTATAAATTATAAATTAAAAACTAAAAAAACTCTCTCTCCCCAAATTAATAATAATAATAATAATAATAATATCAACAAAAAAAAATTGCACATCTGTTACAAAGCAATAACACAACCCTCCCAATTTCGAGATTTTAATTGTCACCACCTGAAACCACCATTGTTACCACTAGAACATGGTGAATTGCCATCACCCAACCACCGCAACCCAGTCAATCGGCCATCACCCAACCACCAGACCAGAGCATTGTGAACCGCCCATCACCCAACCACCATCGCCAAACCCAGAACCTAGTGAATCGGCCACCGCAAAAACAATCCCAACCACCACCACCCCATGAATCGGCCATCACCAAACCAAGCTTCTCTCCACCCATAATCACCCCAAACCCAGAACAAAATTTATTACAACAGCTATGCAACAAGGCAGTCTTCAACTCTTGCAATATTGCATCGATACACTGAAACTCAAAAGACAATGTAAGACCATCTCAAACCCATTGCACAAATTTGGTGCAATTTTGCAGCAACTTCCACACCAATTGTTTTTTCCCATATCCAACCCATTGCACAAATTTGGTGCAACTTTGCAGCAAATTGCAACAACTTCCAAATTATTATTTTTTTCCAATCTCCAACCTATTGCACCAAGTGTCACTCTAAAAAGAATATTCCCTAAATATTTTATTTTTTATTATTTCTCAACAATTAACATTTCACCCCTTAATTAACATAATATTATGATAACTTAAGAAATTATCAAATTAGTAAATTAAGAAATTAAATTTAATTAACTAAAAAAATTTAGGGACTAGCCTAAATTCTATTTTCGAAAAGTACTGTCCAAGAGGTATTTTCTGGAAGGATAATCCTTATCGGCAAGTTGATGATCTAAATTTTGGACCATTCAATTCAAGCTTGGTTGAAACTTTTCTCTACATCAGAAACTCACGGTGAATTACGACAGTTGTTTTGACTTCAATTTGTTTTCAATCCCAGGTGAAAACTCCTTCTCTATCACTCAAATTCTGTCTCTAGCGAGATTTAAAAATGTAGACTTTATTTACTACTTGATGTGTTCGATCTATTTCTAAAGTGGGTTTTAATTTGTTTCTCATGTTTTCCATTTGACGTGTTGGTGTTCCAGTATATTTGATTTGATCACATCAAAGTCCAGTTTCTATACATCATACATGCAACTTTAACTTCAAAACAATCTTTTTCTCGGTACCTTTCATGGCTGATTTGACATATTTAGGAGGGATGCAACTCAATCTGTAAATAAGTACAAATTTAGGGACTAAAAAAAATAAAATAAAGAAGCGTAACACCTATGCTATTTCTTTAACCTACGCTTGATCAAGCACAGGTGCTTGCCCTGCTGCAAAATAGCGTAGCTCTTTACCGCCTGGTTGGAGAGGAAACTTTGCAACAAATTGGAGATTGGTGATTGGGTTGGAGATGCTCCAACTCATTAACATTCCAAGAACAATGAACATGACAACCCACATGGTGTGTCAAACATCCACCAGACAGCTTCTGTGTAGACAGACCTACCAATCAAGCTTTATATATATATACATATATAGCCTGCTTTGCCTATCAAAAAATTTACCCACTTCACATAATCACATGATTTCTGGGTATGTCAAAATTTTCAAGCACAACATAGGAGAAGAATAAGACAATTAAAAAACGTTATAGTAATTATATTAAACAGAGTTGCGGGTGTGGTTTGACATGTGCCCAGACAACTCAAAAGATCCAAATTGAAACCGAAATCCAAATCGAAACCAAACCCAGGGACATCGAAACCAAACCCAGAAAGGGTTCAAAAATTAAATAGCACCTTTTGGGTTGGTTTTTGGGGAATAGGCACCAAGTTAATAAGTTAAGTTTAAAAGGCACCATTTAATGGGACCAGACGAAAATACCCCTTTGTTGTCTGTTTCTTTGTTTTGAAACTTTGGAAGAAAAGCTCTGAGAGAAAACCCCGACGGCGCAACAGTCGACCAAATTGTGACGATGAACCACCGTCGACGGAGCTACAGTACCGACGTACCGGCGAAGTCAATACCGACCACGGTATGTCTTTATCTCTCACGCATTTGTTGTCCATTATGTTTGTTTGATGAGTTTAGGTTAGGGTTTTAGTTTAGGAAAAAATTTCTAGCCTTTTGGTAGTGAAAACGATGAAGTTCTGGGTTTCCAAGAGTTTTTGAAACTGAATCGAGCCTTTTTGCAGTCTTATCGAGCCTTTTAGAAAGGTTATCGAGCCTTTAGAAAGGTTATCGAGCCTTTTAGAACCTTTTAGAAAGGTTATCGAGCCTTTTTAGAAAAGTTATCGAGCCTTTTGAAAAGTTATCGAGCCTTTTAGAAAGGTTATCGAGCCTTTTAGAAAGGTTTATCGAGCCTTTTAGAACCTTTTAGAAAGGTTATCGAGCCTTTTTAGAAAAGTTATCGAGCCTTTTGAAAAGTTATCGAGCCTTTTAGAAGAAACTTTTGTCGAGCCTTTTAGAAAGGTTATCGAGCCTTTAGAAAGGTTATCGAGCCTTTTAGAACCTTTTAGAAAGGTTATCGAGCCTTTTTAGAAAAGTTATCGAGCCTTTTGAAAAGTTATCGAGCCTTTTAGAAGAAACTTTTGTCGAGCCTTTTAGAAAGGTTATCGAGCCTTTTAGAACCTTTTAGAAAGGTTATCGAGCCTTTTTAGAAAAGTTATCGAGCCTTTTGAAAAGTTATCGAGCCTTTTAGAAGAAACTTTTGTCGAGCCTTTTAGAAAGGTTATCGAGCCTTTAGAAAGGTTATCGAGCCTTTTAGAACCTTTTAGAAAGGTTATCGAGCCTTTTTAGAAAAGTTATCGAGCCTTTTGAAAAGTTATCGAGCCTTTTAGAAGAAACTTTTGTCGAGCCTTTTAGAAAGGTTATCGAGCCTTTTAGAAAAGTTATCGAGCCTTTTAGAAGAAACTTTTGTCGAGCCTTTTAGAAAGGTTATCGAGCCTTTTAGAAAAGTTATCGAGCCTTTTGAAAAGTTATCGAGCCTTTTAGAAGAAACTTTTGTCGAGCCTTTCGAAACAAAATCGAGCCTTTTAGAACCTATATGTTATCGTGCCTTTTGTTACTGTTATCGAGCCTTTTGAAAAGTTATCGAGCCTTTTAGAAACTTTTGTCGAGCCTTTTAGAACCTATATGTTATCGTGCCTTTTGTTACTGTTATCGAGCCTTTTTGAACTGTTATCGAGCCTTTTTGATATGTTATCGAGCCTTTTTAAACATTGATGTTATCGTGTCTTTTTGTACTTTTATCGAGCCTTTTTGAACCTTTATGTTATCGTGCCTTTTTGTAATGTTATCGTGCCTTTTTGTAGTGTTATCGAGCCTTTTTGAATTTTATCGTGCCTTTTTGCACTGTTATCGTGCAGTTTTGAATTTTACCGTCAGTTTTCAAGCCTTTTCAGTAACTTATTTGCTTTTTTTTTTTTTCCGTCAATATGCAGATGGCGAATCCGAATGATTTCCTTAAAACCCCGGTGGGAGAATGGTTCAATGGAAAAATTATTCGGCATGACCATTTTGATGACCTTAGAGATATCGACAATGCACTTGAAAGAGTACCTGAAAATCTGAGGATCGAAGACCGACGTCGGTTTACTGAGTCATGTTTCGGTCATTTCCTCCGGATGCATCGTGAGATTAATTTTTCTGGCGGCATTGTCCATCGGCTACTTTTACGTGAGTTGCATCACAACGGGCCAGAAGATGAGATGCGATTTCTGTTAGGGAACCATACGGTCCGGTTCTCGAAGGTTGAGTTTTGTCTAATCACCGGATTGAAGTTCGGAGTGATTCCCGACACAGCGAGTTATGATATGGTGGTACAGAATGGCATACACGACCGGTACTTCCAGCGTCGAGTCATCGAGTTTCAAGAGCTGAGAGGGGTGCTTCGGATTGGTGTTTTCCATTCGCAGTACGATGCAGTGAAGCTGTCATTATTGTTTTTGCTGAACTGGATACTGATGGGGGTGGACGAGAGATTTAAAGTTCCAGCATGGCAGTTTCGAGTAGTCGAGGACTTGGACACTTTTGATGCGTTCCCATGGGGCGCATACGTGTATAGGCGGTCTATTTATGGTTACATGCATGCTTTGGATAGTCCACGGCAGGCAGCACGACAGGCAGGACAGGGCGTTGACACCATCGAGTCCTACAACATATACGGTCTAGCGCACGCACTATTGGTTAGCATTTACAATTTGCATCCGTACTTTAATTGAGAATTTTTTATATGACTGATGTATTTACTTGTGATCGTACTTGTCTATTATGCAGGTATTTGCTTTTGAGGTTATCCCCTCCCTTGGCATTAAAAAATGTGGGATCCGCAGGGTTAACCCCGAGCTACCCCCTCCACGTATTCTGAAATGGAAGTTGACTAAGCGACCGCGAGGGAAAAAGCTGGATGAGATTTTCTCTGAAACTGTAAATATTGTTGTTGTTAATGTTTATAATTTTTAGTATGTGTATAATTACAATGATGTAACTCCAATTGCAGATGTCTGCGCGGTCTAAATTGGTGGCGACAGCTGTTGAGATGGGTCAACGGTATTACGAAGGCATAGATCAGGGACCCACTATGTATGATCACTATGCTGTAGATTTATCTGGAGGCCTCCCGGATCCGAAACTACATAGGACTGGCGGACCTAGTCATACGGAGGATTCTTACGGACCTAGTGATATGGATCCTTCGTACTCTGGACCCAGTGATACGGAGGGCTCAGACCCGGATGTCGGCAATGGCAGTGGGAGTCCCACGAGGTCTAGGCGGGTACGCGTGACTTTGCCCAGACAACCTACAGCTGGACGTGATTCAGAACCGGAGGTTGGCAGTCCATTCCCGTGAGGCGTAGGCGGGTACGATTCAATTTGGACAGACAGCCTGGACCTCAAGGTCATTCACGGGGAGGCGTCGGAGAGCGTCCACAGGTACGTAAGCATTTTTAGGACCACATGATTTAATTTCAATTGACTTAATAGTTTTAGTACTGACAGAGTCCGAATTCCTTTCAGGCTTGGGAGCATAAATTGGCAGAGGTGATGGATGCTGTTCGAACATTACGTACGGATGTCATGGAGGCTTTCCGTACGAGTGAAGAGAAAAGAGCTGCGCAGCATCAGGAGTTGCTGGATTTGATCCGGGCCCAACAGGGTCCGACGTCGCAGCACCGTATGGATGGTCCACCATTCGATGACCAACCATTTGATGACCATGACGGAGCATTTACTCCCACAGGTACAGGGTGGACAGACCGAGGGACCAGCCATGGGCAGCCACGTACCACAGACACAGTCTCAGATCCGCAGGGTCATGATGTGACAGCACGAGAGGAGGTGCGCGGTGGTACACAGACAGCAGGTGATATAGAGCCAGCAGTCTTGGAGCAGGTACTGCCTGAGGACATCACCACAGTCCGCTCATCACAGCTGCTGGATGATCCTGTTCACTCCCAGGAGCAGGTACTGCCTGAGGACATCACCACAGTCCGCTCATCACAGCTGCTGGATGATCCTGTTCACTTCCAGGAGCTCACACCTATACATTTCCAGGAGGTCACCCCTGACGCCACAACCCAGCGCGATCGTCCAGTCGATCCCAGCGTACGAGGTTCCTCCTACGATCATAGACCTTCGGTCGACCCGAGTGCAGCCGACCCCTCCAGCCGACCTCCGGTATGTCATTTGACACCCCACCGATCGATTTCAGGTGATCAACAGGGAACGAGTTCCTCCTCACACCACCCCGATCACCCTGATTTGGACCGGAGTCCACCACCCCTGAGGCGTGGAGACCGGATTCGACGTCGAGGTTGGATGGAGCGGAGCCCATACACAAACCCCTGTGAACCGAAGAGGCCACGGACGATGCCGCATCCGCAGCCAGCACATGAATGGATGCCACACGAATTGGTAGATCCTGACCAGCTTGCGGCGTACCTAGCCTACAAGAGGAGCATGACAGGGGAATTGTAAGTATAATCTAAAAACTTACAATCTGTTTATAGTTTTTTCGTCCACAGGTACAAGTAAGTATTATGTTAAATTTGTTTCCAATTATGCAGACGTGATGTGGATCTGCACCACCCAGTTGGTGTCAATGTGACTTGGTTCCACCGGTTTCAAACCAACTTCATGGAGTTGGACGATTCGGTATGTTCCTCACTTGATTCACCTGTAGAAGTTTCATTCACAAATGGTTGAATCCTAACAATACGAATTGTTGATATTTGTCAGCACATTGACGCATACTGCAACGTTCTCCGGAAACGTCAACGAGCATTCCCCACTGTGTACGAGAGGAGGACCAACATACTAGATTCACAATTCTATGTAAGTGTTTATTGAGTACGGTTTTCTCTTCTACCTTGATGTGTTCAAATATTTTTTGCCTGACGTGTCGGTTAATTTTCTATGTACAGACATTGGCATATCATAGCTGGCAGAGAATCTGCATGGGTGAGGACAAGAGACCCCCAGATGGTTGGACTGTGCTGGATCGCCAGTATCCTCGTGATGAGCTTGAGGTGGTATGTGGCCTGCTCCCGCAGGCAAACCTGCCATGGCACGACGTTGACACGGTCAGTGTAAATTTGACTTTGCGTCCATCTGTATAATAAAACAATTTGCTAACACTTTGGAGAAACACCTGCAGGTTCTGATTCCTTGCAACCTCGGAGGTTACCATTGGGTCGTGGCCAGCGTCAACCTTGCGAAAGGGCACATTTTCGTGTTTGACCCGTTCAGACAGAAGGTCCGATATAGCCATAGGAATACCCAGTTCGCGTGCTTAAGGTGGTTGCTACCCTCGATGCTGGATGCGGTACACTTTCACCGGAACAGACAGAGAGGTGATGCGACGTACAAAAGGGAAGAAAAGCCGTTCCGGATGTTCTACGTGCACGCCAACCGTGTGCCGCAACAGGAACGAGGGTATGACTGTTTGAAGTTCTTATTCTATCACAATCGGTTTTAATAGCATCCCATTATAATGTTTGTTCACGTGGTTAATTGCAGGGGAAACTGTGGGGCCCATACATTGAAAATTATTGAGTACCTGGTGGCGAACAGGGATACCTTCGACTGGTCCGAAGCTGATATGGCCACCATCCGGGAGAAGATGGCCGTCGAGGTTTTTTGTAACTCGAAGCCCATATAGTTGATGTAGATGTAGTTGATGTACATAACATTTTTTGAGTAATGAAATGATGAATTTTTTTCTTCAAGTGTTTGAAGTGTTTGCAGTTCAAAGTTAAACACACACATTTCATACATTGAAATCCATAAACAATACAGCAAATTCAATAAAGCATCTAGTATGACATTAGACGAACAACTAAATTCTAATATATTTTCGAACATAAAATCAATCACATTAGTTCTACATAAGAACCAAGGGTCTCACCAAACAACTGTATCGAGCATGGTTGTGAAAGTTTGAACGATGTTGGAAGACATCAGGTTGGAGACATGTTCCTCATAAAACAAAGGTACTATTGCGGAAGTTGATAAGCATCTAAGGATTGAGAAAGCAGAGTATCCCACACGGATAGTTTACTGTTTTGGCATTTCTCATGAGCATCCGGGAACATTCATTCTAACTTATATACGAAGTACAAATCCCATCATGAGTATATTGGTCTATATCCCAAGGGATTTAAGTTTAGTAAAAGGATGTTTGAGGACATTGATCGGCTTGTGGCATATTTCCAGAGGCATATCGACGATCCTCAGCATGAGTCAGCACCATCAATTAGATCAGTTGCTGCTATGGTACCAATGTGAAGCCCTGCAACTGGGGGCTCCTCTATAGCTAGAGGTGGCACGGTTTCGGTTCCAAGGTTTGGTGGAACCGAAATCGAAACCGAAATTGGAACCGGGGGACCCGGTTCCGGTTTTGGTTTCGGTTCTGAAACTGGCGGTTTCGATTCCGATTCTGGAATCGGAACCGTCGGTTTCAGAACCGAACCTTTTGTAATATATTTTCAAAAAAATTAGAACCAAAACCAGAACCGGCCTCCCCCGGTTCCAGTTCTGGTTCTTGAATCGAAACCAGAAATCCGGTTCCGATCCTGGTTTTCCCGGTTCCGAACCCCCCCGATTCGACGGTTAGAACCGAAACCTTGCCAGGTCTATCTGTAGCATCTGGGGGTAGTGGCTGGGGAAGTTCAAGCAATGAAGGTGGCTGGAGAGATTGATGTATTAAAAGTTCAACACATTTCATACATTGAAATCCATAAATAAAGTTGGGATATACATAAACACTATAACAAACGAAATTCGAACATGAAATCAATCATATTACTTCTACATAAAACATAAGAACCAAGGGTGGCAATTTGTCTTCCTCTTATAAGTAAGGCTCTATTCATTCCACGGTACAGTCTTTCTCAGGGCACGTTTGTTTGTTGTGTCCAATTTTATGACAGATACTGCACTTGCGGCGGTATTCCTCGGGGACAATTGTGCTGGGACCTTCATTAACCATAGGTGGGTTGGAACACCTCCTGCTGTTATGTCCTGGTTGTCCACACCTTCTACACGACTGTGTGGTTGTCCTCTCCGAAGACGAGGCATGTCGACCCTCCATTGGTCTACCTGATTGCCTCTTCGCCTTTGGATTTAAAACCACCGGTGATGCGATGTCGGATGGCACAACCCATGAAGCAGGATGGCCAACAGGCATAATAGGAACTGAGTATGCATCAATAAGTGTCTCCCTCTTGTAGTAGTCCGCACACAGAGATGTAAAATCCAAATTTCGCTCCCTGCAACAATGAAAAGGGTGAGACTCACGTTTGGATAATATAAACCGTTAACTGTAAATTGTAATGTACCTTGCCGCTGCAAGTGCGTGTTTACATGGTAAAAAGTCCATTTGGAATTTGTTGCATGTGCATGTCTTCCGGGCTAAGTCAACCGTCCACTGTTTTCCCTTGTGTCTAACGGAGAATATGTTCCAGTCAACTGGATTTACGGTCATATAACCGCACTTCTCGACACGTTTAAGGATCAAAAGATGTGCGGCGTCGGTCAATCGATGACGCATGGACTGTGCATTTGCATGACGATCATGAAACCACTTCTGTATCATATTCCGAATGAACTCTGCCAGTGTCATTAGTGGCAGTTGCCGAGCGAATTTTAGGCATGAGTTTATGCACTCTGCAACATTTGTGGTCATCAACATGTACCTTCTTTGGGGACAGTGAACGCAGGACCACTTCTGTGGACCGGCATCAATGGCATAATCGTATGCACCCTGGTGCAGCTTACGTAACTCCTCCATGTGCCGATCATACTGGATTTCAATGTACGACCTAGCAGCGTAATCCATTATCTGGGCAACATCCTTTCTGTGGAATCGCTTCTTCATATTTTCACCAAAATGCCAGACACAAACGGTATGGGTTGCATAAGGGAACGCTTTAGAAATCCCTGCTTCAATGCTTGGATGGCGATCGGAAATGAAAACCAGATCATCTATATGACCAAGGGCACCCCTCAAGCATTCTAAAAACCACTCCCATGAAAGGTTGTTCTCTGAGTCACCGTACCCAAAAGCAATTGGATACACCTGTTCGTTTCCATCTTGTGCAGTTGCCACAAACATTGTACCCCCGAATCTTCCCTTCAAATGGGTACCATCTACTGCAATAACAGGACGCATACACCTCCGAAAACCTCTAATTGAGGACCCTAACGACATGAAAAAGTAGAGGAATTTACCATGGTCATCGCACTGTAAGTCCGTGATTGTGCCCGAATTTTGCTGTTCGAGAACATACGCAAAAGATGGGAGCAGTTGGAAACTTTCTTCATGCGTTCCATAGGTTAATGACAATGCATATTGCAAGGCATCATGTGCCTTACTGTACATGATTTGGATGCCATACATTGTTTTCATATCGGCGATTATGTCCTTCGGACGCATGAGACGACCATCGGTTTGTTGAAGTCTAGGGGCAACGACTTCTCCGATTATGACTGCACCAGCTTGTCGGTGGCGACGGTGAATCTCCTCCAAGGGACAGCTGTGTTCGTTGACAAAACTTCTGACTTGAAAGTAAGTACCTTATTCTCTCCTCACCGCTCTTAATTTCCACGTACAGTCGTCAATGATGCAAACCAAATGTAAAGTTGTCTTATTAGACCTTTTCACCTTCCATTCAAAGTTCTGCCGCATCGCAAAATGGCCAACTAGCCTCTTCAAATCCTTTTTACTCGGAAAAAATTGACCTTTATAAATCATGGTTCTCGGTTCTTGCGCTGCCAAGGTGCTGCTTGTACCAATACCAAACGAGTATGAATCTGCTCCTGGAATAACCCAAGTTCTCGCATTAACAGAATCAGATGATGTCATATTACAACGGACCTCGGAAGTCCCAGGCATATCTGGTGCAGTGCAACTAACTCCTTGTACACGTCTACCGCTTGTTTGCATTTGTGCAGGCTCTTCATCTACATTTTGGAGATCATGAACATGTTCATTATTTGCCTCAGTATCAACCTGTTCATGGTTCGGGTAATTGCTCTGTTGATTGTACTGCGCATCGTACTGTTCATTGTCCTGTGCATCGTACTGCTCATTGTACTGCTCATTATACTGCACATCGTACTGCTCATTGTACTGCACATCGTATTGCTCATTGTACTGCTCAATTCGACTGCCAAACACATCACCCACATCACCCAATTGAATTTCAGCTGCATGTGCATGGTCGACCGCAACTTCTGGGACACCACACATGTTTCCCACACCTTCGCTGGGACCCCCTTAGGTGAACACTTGGTTGCTACCGCTAAAGGATCCAAACTGTTGGGTATTTTCAGGAGGAGGAATATTATTCCCTACCACATCTCCAGTTGTCCGCTCAATTAGACTGACACATACTTGAGGGATCACTCGATCTTCCCCTAGCATAAACTGGACATCGTCGTCATTCCTTATCAATGTGCGACACGTACTGCCAGGAACGAGTGATATTGATGACAACTCAAAATTGTATTTGTTTACATCATAGTTCACAATAGTATGCACGATCGTCACCAATTCTTCGTAAGTCATATTGTTTGACACGTACATTCCCCGGTTATCGGATCCAACAAACCTCTGACTTCCGTCGGGTAACTGGTCCCATCGACCGTTGTAAGATATTACTATTCTAACCCGATTCATGAGGCTGTCAAATTAATAATCACAAACCATTAACAAAAACCCATGATTACACAATGTCTTCAAATATTACATGAAAAGCCTCGAATATTTTTTGAAAAAGGCTCGAATTTTTTTTCAAAAAAGCTCGAAATATTTTTGTCAAAAAGGCTCGAAATCAATTTCGAAAAGGCACAAATATTTTGTTAAAAGGCTCGAAACTTTGTTCAGAAAGGCACGGATATTTTTTGAAGAAGGCTCGAAATCAACCAAAAGGCTGGAAACTTTTTTCAAAAAGGCTCGAAATATTTTTGTCAAAAAGGCTCGATAATAACTACAAAAGGCACGATGACATTGTTAAAAGGCACGAATAAATTTGAAAATCAATCCAGCCTTTTAGAAAGGTTATCGAGCCTTTTGAAAAGTTATCGAGCCTTTTGGAAAAGTTATCGAGCCTTTTACAAAGGTTATCGAGCCTTTTAGAAAGGTTATCGAGCCTTTTGGAAAAGTTATCGAGACTTTTCCAAAAAGGCTCGATAACAATTTCAAAAGGCACGATGACAGTGTTAAAAGTTATCGAGCCTTTTGGAAAAGTTATCGAGCCTTTTACAAAGGTTATCGAGCCTTTTGGAAAAGTTATCGAGACTTTTCCAAAAAGGCTCGATAACAATTTCAAAAGGCACGATGACAGTGTTAAAAGTTATCGAGCATTTTGGAAAAGTTATCGAGCCTTTTACAAAGGTTATCGAGCCTTTTAGAAAGGTTATCTAGCCTTTTGGAAAGGTTATCTAGCCTTTTAGAAAGGTTATCGAGCCTTTTAGAAAAGTTATCGAGCCTTTTGGAAAAGTTATCGAGACTTTTCCAAAAAGGCTCCATAACAATTTCAAAAGGCACGATGACAGTGTTAAAAGGCACGAAAATATTTTAAAAAGGCATGAAATTTTTTTCAAAAGGCATGAAATTTTTTTCAAAAAGGCTCGATAACAACTTCAAAAGGCACGATGACAGTGTAAAAAGGCACGAAAATATTTCAAAAAGGCACGAAATCATTTTCAAAATGGCTTCAAGTTTACATACTAAAATGTGAACAACTTCAAAGAAGCAAGTTCAAGAAATATTACCTTATTTTACTGAAGAAGAAAGTCGGGGCAAGACCTTGAACTTTTATTTGTAGAGAGAGAGTAACTGAGTATTTCAAGCCTTCATTTGAGTTGCAGAGAACAACTCAAAGAGAATAACATAAATGTTTAACTAAGGGCAATTTTGGTAGTTCACCATAATAGGTGCCTTTTAAACTTAACTTATTAAACCAGTGACATTCTCACCAATTCACTTTAAAAAGGTGATATTTTGGACCAATTCCACAACCGAGAAATCCCCTGAAACCTAGAAAAATCAAACCCAAAAATCACCATCGATCCCTTCTCTTCTCCCTCTCTAACACCACACAAACCCAAGAAAATCGAAACTAAACCCAAAGGTTGGGTGTGGTTTGACATGTGCCCAGATTTGCTATGTTCTTTGTTGTGTGAGAGAGAGATGAGATCGAGAAAAAGAATTTAAATTTTTTGAAAAAATAAATTCTTTTTAATTTTTAATTTTTTTTTTCTAATTTTTTAATATATTTTTCATTGAATAAATATCTAGAGGGTTAAATGGTCATTTTCTGATTATTTTGAAGGATAAAATGGTCATTTGACCATCAGTATTGATGGTCAAACCTTTTTTGGACAAAAAAGGTTATAGAAGGGGGAGATTTTACATTAGTTTCATTTCAGGGGAAAGACCGGCTAATATGGGTAAACCATGTCCTCACCTTTCTAATAGGGTAAAGGCCAGAGGGTAAAACGATCTTTTCCATTTTTTAAAAATTGAATAAATTTGTTAAAATTACAAATTAATTGAACAAAAAAAAATCAAAAACCATTTTTTTTAAATGGATCTCCATCGTCCATCTCAAGATGGATGGTGGAGATTAACAGCAAATTAAAAGAAACAAAATGATAAGAAATAAAAAAATCTGTGGAGATCTAGATCTCCATTGAAAGAGATCTTTAGAGATCAAAGATGGAGATTCAAGCTTCTCCGTCACTCAAGATGGACTTGAGCGACGAAGACGGAGTCATCTCCATCGACCACAGTGGAGATCGATCTCCATCGAAGGAGATCTCCGGATCTCTTTCGACAGAGATCCATTTTTTTTCTTTCAATTTTCAGTTACTCTCCACTGTCTATCTTGAGATGGATGGTGGAGATCTATTTTTAAGAAAGTGTTTATTTTATTTTATTTTAAATTTTAGAAAATGGATCTCTAGTGTTGGTGATCCAATTAAAAAAATCATTTTTTTATTTTTTATTTTTTATTTTCAATTAAGAATTGCAACAGTTAAGTTTGACCAAGTTTTACTAACGGTAGAAAAGGTCAGTGCTAATTTTCAATAAGGTTGTTTCCGCATATAAAAGAACAAATCTCAGGGAAGTATGGTGTAATTTGATAAAATAAATAAATAAATAATATTTAACTGTAATAACAGTTTGCTATAGTACTTTCAATCAAATTAGCACTTTCTCCTACGTAAGTTAAATTAAAAAGAGTAAAAGCGTACTTATTTGGAAAATCATACACTCATTGAAAGAATGTTGCGTTTAATAGGATTAATAAATCATTTAGAACCATCGAAAGAAAATGGAACAATTTCCTTGCCATTTTGCATCAATCCACATATGCCAAGATGTCTAGAAATAACATTTCTTCAATATGCATAAATATAATTTAGAATGTATGGATTTTGTTATTTAATTTGCAAATGTGATTTCCATCTTTCATGTTTTCACACAGAGCCGTTCCTGACTTTTCGGAAGTCTCTGGGCAAAATCTAAAAAATGAGCCCCTTGTGAGCGACTGAGCATACATGGCACACAACACATAACTAAAAAGAAATTTCAAAATCGATTCAAAAAAGAAAAAAAAAAAAGGAAAAAAAAAAAACTTTAATTACCTAGGTAGGGGATCTTGATGCCACATAATTGGGCCATATGTTATTATTATTTTTGATGTTTGGGCTTTTAAAAAAAAAAATTTTGGGGCCCTTTTTATCTGAACCAAAAACATTTAATTCAATACTAAACACAAAAAAATTTAAAAACAATAATAATAATAATAAATTATGAGCCCCTTTTTGGCACTTGGGAAAAATATGTGGACCAATTTAATTACTTTTATAAAAGTCGTAAATAATTTGGAATTTAAAAACAAGTTCATGACCGAATTGGTAAATGCTCTTTTTTTATTTATTTATAAAAAACATTGCAGGGGCACCCCCTGCTGGCCTCTGCAGTGGTCCGCCCCCTGCATGGGATAATGCAGTATTTATTATAGGCCTTTATATTTATAAATCTCATTTAAAAATCTATCAAAATCCATTCTTGCAATTTGTGCAAGGACAATGACTTTTTGAGTACATATAATTTTTTTTTTTCGATATTTTAAAAGTTTGAATTAAATACAGTTAGATTTTAATGAAATTTGTAAGGTTATTAGATAGTTGATATTCACTGAATTGAAATCGAAGCTGAAGTTTTTAGTAATAAAAACATAATAACTGGCGGGAAAAATTCCATTATAAACAATAATCATATTCCTTTCAAAAAAAAAAAAAAAAACAATAATCATATTCCTTTCAAAAAAAAAAAAAACAATAATCATTTTTTTTTTTTTTTTTTGAAGGAAAACAGCAGATCACCAAAGAGCACGGCAATCCGCCAAAACAAAGGAAGAAACACAATGAGGAAAATCCTCCAGCCAAAACATGTCCTTAGCGCAAGAGATACCATTTTTAGCCAACCCATGAGCTACCTGATTAGCCTTTCTAGGAACAAAGTTAACAGAAATACAATGCATCCTATCTAACAGGACATGAATATCATTGATGAAAGTCCCAATTTCAGAACAGTAGGAGGACTTGGAATTGATCCAGCCAACAACAATCTCGGCGTCCGACTCAATCCGACAAGGAAATAACCCCGAATCCCTAGCCAGTTGAAGGCCACGCAGAATAGCACCCGCTTCCGCCACTTGTGGAGAAAAAGTGGCTAGTAATTTTTGGGAGCTAGCAGCCATGACCAAACCTTCTGAATTACGAATCACCATACCAAAACCCACCGTACGATCAGCCATATTAATGGCAGCATCGCAGTTGATTTTGAAACATCCAGGATCAGGAGGGACCCATAGAGGACTACGAACAGGGACCATTGCCGGCATCCTTTCTTTCAAATCACAAGCTGCCTGAAACTCACTGATATACAACCTTGCCCAACTAACAACCTCCACCTCTTTGTCCACTGGAGAACCATGAACTTCAGCATTACGAATGGACCAGATTTTCCAAAAACACACACAAAGAAGGCCTAAATCTATCCAATTATCCTTATAAAATTACTAGTGTAGCAATCACACAGGTTTTGTTAAAAAATTATTTAAAATAAATTGTGTACTAAAAAAACGCATAATCTATTCCAAATTTGCTATGATATGATTATTCTTTTGTATATGCTTTTGTCAAATGGATTTATTAAGTAAAATCTGAAATATTATATTATTTAGATTATATCATGTGATACTTATTGAATCTTAAAAACAATTGAACCTCCTTCAAAAGAACCTTGTATACCGGTCACATTAAGTAGATCTTAAAAAAATTATAAATAACTAATGAACGATACTTAAAATAAAACTAATAAAGAAAAAGTTTATGGTCGGACTTTTGAACTTACCAATTATTATAATATATATATAACTAATTCATAACACATTAAAAAAATCTAATTGATAAGAATTTATGTTTTTTTTCTCTCTTGAACTTATCAAATATTATAATATATATATAAAGATATTTGTGTATATATATATATATCTAATTAATAAGAATTTATGGTTATCTTTAGAACTTATCAAATCTTATAATATATATATATATATGTACATAGGAATGTTCAAGTCAGTGCATACTGATATAACTTTATCAGTATGTTGGATGTGGACCATTAAATTTACATACTTTGACTCAAAGTGTATGCAATTGGCAAAGCTTCTCCATAATCAGTAGTCCACATGCATTGGTACTGATGTAGTTACATTAAGAACGGGATCGTATAGTATATATATATATATATATATATAACTAATTAATAATACTTAAAAAAAAAAATTTAATAAGAATTTTAACATGAATAGCTAGGGGCCTAGGGGCCATAAATCATTAATCAATTTCATAAATAAAAATTCAAGAGGCAACCCATAAATAATAGGATAATGATTAAATTCACTTAATCAATCCCAAAATTAATTAAATTATGATAACATTCCCCAACTAACATTTTCTATCCCATAATTAATTAAAAAATAATTATTTTATTTTATTTTATTTTTACTGAAAAGATTGAAAGCGTCATCTTCTCATTATCCAAACGTTTTATATTCATTTCATCAATAAATAATCTTTTATCCATCTTTAAAATATCTATTAATTAGTTTCATTCTAAAAATATATATATTAATTAGTTATTAATTGTTATAATATATAATAATTTAATTTGTTCACTTTTTATTATTTCTTTCATGTAATAAATATTCTTCCATTAATTAAATATTTAAATTAAACAACCATTCATAAAATTATGTCTTGAATTCACAAAATGGTAGTAATAAAACAATGCAAAGAGAAAACATATCATATATATATATACATACAGTCTTTCTATTATCAGTTCGAACTGATAGAAGTTATATCAGTTCCTTGTATGTGGGCCACTGGATTTAAATGCTTTGACTGACAAGTGCATACAGCCAAGTCGAAGTATTTAAATCCAGTGGCCCACATGCAAGGAATTGATATAACTTTTGTCAGTTCGAACTGATAATATAATTTCTATATATATATATATATATATATAAACTCTTAGCATTCAACCGTTAGAACATTTATTAGTTTACTTTTTCCATTAAAATAATATCAATACTTATATGTTAATTCATAAAACATTAAAAAAAAAAATCTAATTAATAAGAATTTATGGTTTTTTCTCTTGAACTTATCAAATATTATAATGTATATAAAGATATTTGTATGTAGATAACTAATTAATAAGAATTTATACCAAATATTATAATATATATATATAACTAATTAATAATACTTTAAAAAAAACTAATTAATAAGAATTTGAATATGAATAGGATTAACCTTGGGCCATAAATCATAAATCAATCCCATAAATAAAAATTCAAGAGGCAACCCATAAATAATGGGATAATGAATAAATTCACTTAATCAATCCCATAATTAATTAAATTATGATAACAATCCCCAACTAACATTTCCTATCCCATAATTAATTAAAAAATTAATTATATAATTTTATTATATTTTTGCTGAAAAGATTGAAAGCCGCATCTTCTCATTACTCAAACATTTTATATTCATTTCATTGATAAATAATATTTCATCCATCTTTATAATATCTATTAATTAGTTTCATTCTAAAAAGTATATATTAATTAGTTATTAATTGTTATAATATAAAATAATACAATTTGTTTTTATTTTCTTTTTTTCAAAAGAGATGGAGAGTCTCTTTTTCTCATGACTCACTTTTTTTTTCTTTCAAGCAAAAAATATTCTTCCATTAATTTATAAATTTAAATTAAACAACCCTTCATAAAATTATATCTTGAATTCACAAAATGGTAGAAATAAAGCAATGCAAAGAGAAACCATATCATATATATATACAAAAATTCTATTATCAGTTCGAACTGATAAAAGTTATATCAGTTCCTTACATGTGGGCCACTGGATTTAAATACTTTGACTTGGTTGTATGCACTTGTCAGTCAAAGTATTTAAATCCAGTGGCCCACATACAAGGAACTGATATAACTTTTGTCAATTCGAACTGATAATAGAAAGACTATATATATTAGAACTTTCATTAGTCTACTTTTCTCATTAAAATAATAACAATAATTACATGTTTAACGTCGAAATCGAAACTAAAAGTCACCAAGTGCTACTTTTATCGGACCTCCAAGTTTTTGAAAGGCAATTGCTTTGGAGATATGAGAAGTCCTTCAATGCAATCACCACCAATAATTTTAATTTTTCCATCCCTGCAATGTGATAAACACGCAATATTTAGCCGTTTCCAAAAAAAGAAAAAAGAAAAAAGAAAAGGAATTTAGCATATGTATGTAAAGAATCAAATTTGGGCAAAACCTTAAAAATATCAACAAATAACGCGATATTTCCAAATTCAACTTACAATGCAGTCAAAGCCGCAGCTGGAACACCATAATGAACATCTACTTGAAAATCTAATTCTGTCGATGTTTAAATTCCATGTTTCAAGTTTTGCTGACCAAAACAAACACGATAAAGAAGCCAAAATACGTCACAACAATAATCAATCCAAAAGTACTTTTTTTTTTCTTTTTTCTTTTAAACTTCTAAAGTGTTTGAATCCAAAAACAGATAGAGATGCTTCTTTTTGATAAGAAAATGATACCTGAGAATGGGGTACGACTTTTTGAATCATCATGAATTGAACAAAAAAAAACTAAGATTAAAATTATTCAACAAAATAATAATATTAAAATATTTAAAAAAAGCCATAGAAATAATTTTCTCACCGCCTAAACATTTTATCATCACCCAATGCAATCCAATTCCCCACCTTTTGGGTGTTTTGAGTTTTATGTGAGTGAGAGCCAATGGAATGAGATGGAGAAAATATGAGATTTTTGTTGGTTTTTATAGAGAAAATTGAAGGAGAAGAGAGAGCTTTTGAGTAAAGATTGTGATTGATATATTATGATTACGTGGTTTAATTCTCTAAATTTAAAGTTTGATTTAAAGGAGAATATGATGGGATTCTGGTATTTTATTATTAACCATGATAATAACCACTAACACTATGTTTGGTTTGATGGAAAGGAAAGGAAAGGAAATGAAATGATAGTGAGGAAATGAAATGAAAGGAAAGGAAAGGAAAGGAAAGGAGAGGATAGTGGCTTTAATGATTGTTGTTTGGATGGTTATGGGTGGAAAGGAAAGGAAAGGAAAGGATAGTGGTTTTATTTTATTTACAGAAATACCCTTCTTTTAGCAATATGAATACAAACAATATATAGAGTTATTTTTGGGATTTTGAAAAAAATATTAATGGTGGATTCATTTCCTTTCCTTTCCCTCCATTTCCTCCCAAATTTGAGTGGAAACCAAAGTGTTTAAAATAAAAAGAAATTATTACATTAATTTCCTTCTATTTCCCTTCATTTCCTTTCATTTCCCTCTCATTTAACCATCCAAACAAAAAATTAGAAATCCCCCTAAATCCTTTCATTTCCTTTCTCTCCAATTCCTTTAAACCAAACATAATGTAAGAGAGCGCTAACAAGGACGTAGCTTAACTGGTAGATGGATGGGATTGGGGCTTAGGTAAATGACTCTCAGGTCAGCGATTCGAATCCTATCAATGGCGAAAACTTTAAAAAAAAAAATACTTCGTCCCAAATTAATAGATATTGTCAAAGTTTAATTAGTTTTTATAAATCTAATCCAATATAATTTGCAATCATATATCATATATCATATATTATATTATATAATATTAAAATAACTACTTTTTATGTGGAAATGACATGTGGCATCTTTTAATGTTATTAATATTTTTTTAAACATTTTTTAATATATTTGATATTAAGTAATTAATCATATATATATATATATCACATATAATATAATAAAAAAAATAGCGACTTTTCATGTATGAGTGACATATGGTATTATTTAATGTTAGTATTAAATATTTAATTTTAATAATCATATATACCTACTTCTCATGTGGAAGTGACATATGTTATTATTTAAGTACTTAATTAATTATATATCATATAATAAAAAAAGGTTCTTTCAATCTCCTATAATCACCATCCATTTTTTGTAACTGATAATCATATCATAATTGTTAATTAATGATATTTTAAGTTACACCTTAAAATATTTGATATACATTTAATAAAAATAGCTACATTTCATGAGGGAGTGGCATTATTCGTCTCTAAATGGTTATTATCATGATTATTGGTATCTTAATGGTTATAATTATCATGATCAATAATACCAAAAACCCATCATATTCTTTTTTTAAATATACATGCACTATTAAGCTCTCTTAGTGGTTTTTTTTTTAAATAATAATAATAATAATATATATATATGATTGCCACTCGTTGCAACCACATCAAAAGTATAAAAGAAAGTCTATTATTATTATATTATGAAATTAAAAACCGTAGAGTACTCCAATGACCATACATTAGATCAATCCCTTGGAATTTAGCTTATCATTTAAATGACCTCAAAGTGGCTGTGTAAATTTTATATATTATATAATTATATATCTATACAATTAATGCTATATATTATATTAGTAAATAGATTATAATTAATAATTAATACAAATTTAATGATAAAGCAACCACACGACGACACGTGTCAAGGTGAGGTTCCATTTTACTGTATTATTTTTTAAAATTTAATACAAAACACATGGCACATAAGAAATGTCACATGTCAAAATCAATTTATGCTGAAAAATTACTAAAAAGTTGGGGTGTGCAGGATCGGATCCAATCCAATCCAATCCAATCCAATCCAATACGATCCATTAGATTGGATCCAATCTAATGGATCGGATCCTAAATTCTAAAATCTATTGGATTGGATTGGATCGGATCGGATCTTGGATTTCCGTTTGGAAATCCGCCGAATCCGCCTAAAATATTAAGCCTTATTTTTATATTGGATAATTTATTTTATCCACTACTTTCTAATGTAAAGGCCCAGCCCAAATACAATTTGATTCTCTAAATATCTGTAGAGGCTCAACCCAAATACAATTTCTAATATTACTATTTTGGGTTTTCTTTCTCAATTTCTTTACAGACAACAATCCACCATCTTCTTTTCTTCTATTTTTCTTCATCAACATCACAACTTATTAAGTTTACATTTGGAGCTGATGTATAATGTTTATAAACTTTTTGAATTATATAAAGTTTACAAATTATATCATGTATTTTTTTAATGTTAATTTTATTTGAATTAATTAGTAATGTTTGAATAATTTATTTGATTTTATTTATTTCAGATTATATCTTTTATATATTACGAATGACTTTATATTAATTTAATCCATCGGATCATATCGGATCAGATTGAAGTATTTTATAATCGGATTTGATCAAATAGTGATCAGATCGGATCCCACTATAAAATTGGATCGGATTACAATTTATTCGATCCAATCGGATCGGATCGGATCTTGGATTATGGCAAATCCATTGGATCCGATCCGCCACACACCCCTACTAAAAAGGGAAAGTATTTCCAAGTGTCAAAATAATTCAAATTTTAAATTTTAGATTATTTTATATTAATAATTCAAAATAATCCGATCCAATCCGATCCGCCGCAGGACTTTCTCGTCATGGTTTTTGCTTTATAATATGAGTAATGCTACATTGCCCAAATTTAGTGCCCAAATTTGGTACCTAAATGATATGGCAACACTGTAGACCATTCATTTAAATTGTATTAAATTTACATGATTTAAATGAATGGACTAGAGTGTTGCCACATCATTTGGACACTAGATTTGACAATGTAGCACTACTCTTATAATATTTATAGATTATTTTCATTTCTCTAACTCAAATATTTTTTTTTCCTCCCAGAGCAGACTGATACTGTTTCTGTTACCCCCACCAATTTATAAGAAAACAAATGTCATTATCTACCCTATTTTTGAGTTGGAGAGAATTTAAAAGTTTGATTCAATGGAGGTAATATTAAAATTTTTATTTCAATTTATATTTAAAGCATATTATATAATCTTGTTAAACGTGCAATATGTATATAAAAGTTAAATTATCTGGTACGAGATTCTTATATTTTTTTGTGCAAGATTGATAAATATAAGTATGTTTTTTCGTGCAAGATCGATAAATACAAGTATGCAACATACCGTGACTCAAACCTACTCTGCATGTATATTTACAATCAACATATCTTCTTCTTAGTATTGTTGTTTTCTGGGAAATGTTGTGAGTTGTAACAGAGACATGATTATGGTGGCAATTACTTGGATTATAGTTCTGATCTTATCAACCGGACTTCCAGTGAAGCAGAGCTTGATGGATTCCATGCAGCCTCATCGGATTCTGGTAGACTCAGATGTTGATACAGATGATGTTTTTGCTCTTATTTATTTGTTGAAGCAAAACAAGTCCGAATTCAACTTACAGGTTTTTTTTTTTTTTTTTTTTTTTTTTTTTTTCATACCCTCTTAGTTAATATACTTATTTATATAATTTTTATCAGGTGCGGACTGTCTTGACGGATTCGACTAAGGTGTAGTTTAACGTAAATTTTGACGACCTTATTGCAGGCAATAACTATAAATGCAAATGGGTGGAGTGATGGAGGACATGCAATTAATCACTTGTATGACATTCTTTTCATGATGGATCAAGATCACATTCCTGTTGGTGTTGGAGGTGAGGGTGGTATTCTTCCAAATGGTACAATTCTTCCAAATGTTGGTGGATTTCTGCCTATAATTGATCAGGTTTGTTTGCACCACCAAAAAGCACTTTTCAATAATCAAAAGTAGTTTTATATGCTTTTCAGGATTGAAAAAGTACTTTTTAGAAACATAAATGTTTGTAATTTTTGATACAGGGCATGTCAACCGCTGGTGGATGTAGATATAGACAAGCAATTCCTGTGGGAGTGAGAGGCCATCGAGACGTTAATTCGAACTTTGGCCTCCGGAAATCCTTCCTTCCTCAGGTATGATGTCCTCGTCTCTTTTCTATCAGGATTTCGACCATAATAGCTTGTTACATGAACATCCACGATCCCTGATTCGACTAATCACGACTAGAACAACTTGTTTCATAATCACTCACAACTATGTTCACATAGAAAAAAGACACGCCTGTTAACTGTTTTATTGCTTGTTACATGAACATTCATGATCCCTCATGTGAATAATCACGACCATGACAGCTTGTTTTGTTCGCGTAGGAAAAAAGACGTGTCTATTAACTGTTTATATAAATGACACAGGGTGGAAGGAAGTACACTCCTCTTGAGCAGCCAACAGCTCAACAAGTGATGCTAAATGCAATATCTGCAGGGCCTACCACTGTGTTTCTACTGGGAGCACATACAAACTTTGCTATATTTCTTATGAACAATCCTCATTTGAAGAAAAATGTTGAGCATATTTATGTCATGGGAGGTGGTATTGCAACAAACTGCTTGAATGGGATTAACTCTACGTCCGAGCAATGCAGTAGCATTGGCAATTTGTACCCGAAAGACAGCAACCCATATGCAGAGTTCAACATATTTTCAGATCCTTACGCTGCATACCAGGTATCGTTCAGACATTTTCCGATCATTTTCAGCTCACACAGGCACACATTCTGAGTAATTGCATCATTGCAGCAGTAGTAATGTTTGTGTCAATGCAGGTGTTACATTCTGGAATTCCAGTCACACTCATTCCTCTGGATGCAACAAGGACTATCCCTGTGAGTAAAGATTTCTTAGTAGAATACGAAAAGAGGCAGAACACGTATGAGGCACAGTATTGCTTCCAATCCTTGAAAATGCTTTGTGATACTTGGATTAATGATCGATTTCATGAGGTAAATCTCCTTAAAACTACATGGTCATTTATTATTTTTTCTAACACATGTTAAATTCACTACCGAATAATCTTGATTTTGTAGGAGTACAGCATGTGGGACTCTTTTATGGTTGGTGTATCACTATCAATAATGCGTAATTCACAAAGTTACAATGGTGAAAATGAATTTTCCGAGATGGAATACATGAACATCACAGTAGTTACATCAAATGAGCCATATGGTGTATCAGATGGCTCAAATCCACTCATTGATGGTCTGGCAGTCCCAAAATTCAATGTAACGAAGAATGGAGCGCATGCTGGTCATGCTCAAATGGGAATGCTTGATCCATTTTGTTTTAAGATCGGGAAAGGGAAGTGTCAGGTATTCTGGTTCATGTCCGATAACAATAGTCACATAATTTGTTCATACTTTTAGCACATCATTTTAGCAATAAATGTGGTCACTGACTGAGAATCGGATACAACTCTAACAGGATGGTAACGTGAAGGAGGTTGCTGGTCCAGAAGCTGTTCGCGTTCTTGTTGCTACAAAGGCTAAACCGAGTCATTACAGTGGGAGCTTACTTCAAAACGAATTTTATGAAAGCTTTCTGGATGTAAGCTGATTTACAAATTTTCTCTAAAATGCTACCGGGGCTATTGGTTCAGTGTTTTCTTCGTATATGCATATAATCGAAGAAATGTGAAGTAACTTTTTAGCACGAAGAGTTGCTGCTAGACAGCGAAAACAAAGCACTGCTGAGTTTACATTTGAAAAATACTCCTTTACACTGCCTTGGCAGTCACGAAAAATCGTATAAATTTGTTGTTTGTATGAACTGAATGCAGGTTCTAAACAGCCCGAAGCAGACTGGGAGGTTTAATATCAGTACACAATTTCCTTACTACAAGGAAGTTGTTTACAAACCAGACTTCGAAAAGAAAATAATGGGAAAACCGGTTGTCTATGACATGGATATGAGTTCCGGGGACTTTCTAGCTCTTCTGTATCTTCTAAAGTTACCTGTGGAACTTATCAACCTCAAGGTATGAAACAACTTTTCTTAAGCTTTTCGCCGATTCATTGGTACTTAAAATGTTCCAGCTAATTGTTTTGCATGTTCAACCAACCAGGGAATACTAGTTAGTCCGACTGGCTGGGCAACCTCTGCTACGGTAGATGTAGTATATGATTTATTGCATATGATGGGCCGCGATGACATTCCAGTTGGTCTTGGAGATGTATTTGCAGTTGGTCAAGTGCATCCAACTTTCCCTGATATTGGTGAATGCAAGTATGTCAAAGCTATTCCTCAAGGAAGTGGTGGTCTTATGGACTCTGATACGCTTTATGGACTTGCTCGTGACTTGCCTCGTAGCCCCAGAAGGTAGCCTTAGCCCTTAAGTACTCTCTCTGATTTCAATTTGTTTGAATTCTGCAGCTGGGTTAATTTAGACACAAGCAATGATTTTTAGTGTCAATGGTGCATTCTCTGTAACCTGTACTTCTGTTTCAGATACACAGCAGAAAACACTGTAAAATCTGGAGCTCCTCGAGACACGGATCACCCTGAACTTAGGCAGCCATCAGCACTAGATGTTTGGAAGTCCATAGTAGAATCACTGGATCCGGGATCTAAGATTACTATATTGACTAATGGTCCATTGACAAATTTAGCAAAGATTATTCATTCAGCGAACTCAGTCTCAGTGATTCAGGTAACTATTATAACAGTCTGGGCCCACCAAGCAAATATTGTCCATTTTGGGCTTCACGCATGCGTCATTCACCCTTACGGATTTGCTTTTGGATTATGGGCTTTACGCAAGCATCCTTCACCTATAGCCCAAAACGCGTCTACTTAGTTAGGAGAAACCATGCTTATATACAAACCATGGACCTCACTCGAGTGAGGGTGAATGACCCGTGCGTGAAGCCCAAATCAGACAATATCTACTTGGTAGACCTGGGCTGTTACAACTATTCTCATAATATGCAAGTTGTGATGCTGAAATCTGATAACCTGAGTAGTCTACTAATGAAATATGTGTTGCAGGAGGTGTATATTGTTGGAGGAAACATAGATTATGACATTAACAAAGGGAATGTCTTTACCGTTCCTTCGAATGAACATGCAGAGTTTAATATGTTTCTTGATCCTTTAGCTGCAAAGACAGTTTTCGAATCGAAACTGAACATAACACTTATTCCACTGCAATTGCAAAAAAGAGTCGGTTCTTTCTCTGCAATCCTTAACAAGCTGTGGACTAAGAATGGAACTCCTGAATCTGTGTTTTCCGGGCGCTTGCTTTCAAGGCAATGGCAATTACAACTGAGACATAGTAGCTATCATCATGTGGTAATGTTACTTGCATAGTTATTTATTTCTGATACATATTCAATCATTTTCCTGCTCGTGCTATGTAATAACTTATTTTGAACATGAATGCGTTTTGTTACTTTACAGGATACATTTTTGGGAGAAGTCCTCGGGGTAGTGATATTGGGTGGGCATTCGCATTTGAATCTAACGTACAATTTCAAGCCTCTCAAGATCGTTGCAGATGGAGACATATCAAACGTTGGACAGATTGTCATCGACGAAGAACAAGGAAAACTAGTAAAAGTAATGGAAAGTCTAAATGTGGCAGCATACTATGATCATTTTGCCGTAGTGTTAAGAGATCAAAACCAGTCAGCTGTTATAGGAAGCTTCCATGAGCAGGAAAAGATATGGAATACACCACCAAATCAGAACATATATTAATCAACTAAT
This sequence comes from Acer yangbiense, assembly GCA_008009225.1. Classification (NCBI taxonomy): domain Eukaryota; kingdom Viridiplantae; phylum Streptophyta; class Magnoliopsida; order Sapindales; family Sapindaceae; genus Acer; species Acer yangbiense. The sequence continues at coordinate 7,687,735 of CM017763.1, read as the reverse complement.
CATCATCAGACATCAGAGATATAAAGTCATAAAATATTTGCAAATTGATGACCTCTGATGGTGTGTTCAACTGGACAGCTGATCTTGTCAATAAATAAAAGAATGAAAAACAGCTTTAATTATTAAGGATGCTTAATAAATACATTCATGTACTGAATCTCTTGATCTTAAAAATGAATGAAAGAAAACAAACAGAACTACAATATAGTTTTTTTTTTTTTTTTTGACAATATCTATTAATCTGGGACCAAGTATTTTTAGTAGAATTCGAACTGCTGACCTGGGAGTCATTTGCCTAAGCTCCAAGCTCTTCTATCTACCAACTGAGCTACTTCTCTGTTGGCAACTACAATATAGTTTAGTTACAGTGATTAAGACTTGAGAATTGTAATCAAAAAAGAGAATAAAAAATATATGTTTTGGCCTTGCTTGTACACTAACAACAGACCAGGGGACATCCTACCCCATGTGAAAACAGTTGACTGCATATATATAAAAATATATATACTTTAATTTGTGTGTTCAATTCATTGAATGTAAATAGAGATTGTGGAATGGTTATCATGAAAGTTGCCAAACTTAAAAAATAATAATAATAAAAACAAATCATCACACAACTACAATGGTCAGTGGCTTTGATTTTTTAAGGCCAATGCATATGTTTGTTCCTTGAAGGAAGACTAATTACTTGCAGTTGCAGGCTTGCAGCACACACACACATGGCCTCTCCAAACTTATCAGTTGATCCTGATTAGGAGATCGACCGTACAATCATTTATCAGAACGTTCTACGTTTAATGGTTGGATTGTGTTAACGTGTGCTCTCTCTGAAGACCCTGAATGTTTTGATAGTCATCTAGGGAAGGGAGGTTATGTAGTGATTGGTTAGTATTGATAAGGTATATTTTGGTGTCAAAACATAATTTTAACTCTTGGTTGTTGATCTGGTTGAGAGCTGGACACAGCCAAGGAGGAGTTGGTGCTGAAGGATTATCAAATTTTTACGATTAGTTTGTCGATGATCGCGATGAACAACATAGAAGCAAGTTCAATGTTTGATTAATTCAGAAAATGTACCTAGGCTACTGGTGTAGCAGCATACCACAAAAAATGTTAAAAGTGAAAGCTGAATTGCAATATAGATGAAGAGAAAATGGAGGGTTTATTCACATTGTTCTTCATTGGTCATACATTTGGATATAAATACAAGCTCGATCGAAAAGTGGATTCAACCCTTAGTTTGCTATATAGCTTAATGCATGATCAACTAGAACACTGATATAGAAGAAACAACAAGAGCCTTTTCTACAAATCCAAATCCAAATCCAAATCCAAAAACATGATCATGATCAAAACTCTACTGCATCTGATCATGATCAGTACATAGGAATCGTCCCTCCGGCTGCCAACACTTGTTGCTCAAGCTACAACAATCGAAACAAAAAAGACGATTAAGGCTTGCTTGGATATGAAGAATCTACGCAATCGAGCATATATGGTTTGCAAGAACAAACTAATTAACCCTTTTCGACATACCTTGAACAGGGTTTCAAGCTTATTTTTCACAAGAGTGTACTCATGCTTCACATGTTGCAGACATTTCTGGCACCTACATTAGATCATATAATCCATGTAAAAAAAAAAAAAAAAATGGTGGAATTCTTCATACTTATAATACTAATTATTAAACATAATCAAAATGATCACCCTTCAATATTCTTCTCTTCGCAGGAGTTGCGAAAGGCAATGCAGACTCTTTGAACTCTCTGAGCACCAATGCTGTTTATTTTGAAGAACAACATTCATAATATTCATCAAACATTGAAGTGAAAATTAAGAAGTAAAATTATATATTGAACACTCACTATTGATGTAACAGTTGTTAATCAAACATTAAAGTGAATTTTCTATCAGATCTTTCCATATATGGTTCAATAATTGTTCAAACACAATTGCAAAGTTGTTCATGGCAGCACTAATGAAATCAAAATTGATGTAAAAAAAAAAAAAATGAATATATACCTGGAGCTGCTACCCTTCAACTGGTGGACATGAGCATCTACCTTTTTGAAATCTATATTCTGCTGTTCTCTGTGCAATTAAAATCCAAAAAAACCACATTAATTAAGTAGGACATTGAGAGTTTTCATGAGAAAAAAAAAAAAGAATTTTGTCAAAAGAAAAATAGAGAGCTAAAGTGCTGCTGCTTATTACAAAATTTTGGCAAGCTCATTGAGAAGCCTCTCAGAATCTTGAAAGAAAAGAGACACAACTTCAACAACAAAATCTGGGTTGCTTTCATCTTGCAGTTGCTGAAGTTGGTTGAACTGTTCATCAAGAAATCCCTACTCAAAACAAAACAAAAAACAAACCCAAATCATTATAAAAAAAAAAAAAAAAAAAAACCAAAAACAAGCTAGAAAAAAAATCAAAAAACATTAAAAAAGAAAAGAAAAAAAGAAACATGTACACACACACAACCTCATGAAACAGTGAGTTTGTGTAGTCAACCAACTGTCTTTGCAACTGAGTCACAGCATCCATATTAATTCTAGTAAAAAAGAAAAAAAATTGTTTTCAAGAGAGAGATCTTTGAAGAGAGAACTTGAAGTAACTACTTACTAATTATATATATATATATAAATACATATATTCTATATCATCTCTATCTTGTTTTTGTTTGAAGAATAAGAGAGTGAGTGGAACAAAGAACATTAATATAGTGTGAGAGGGAGCCTTGAAAAAGATTCTTGTTTGTGTCCTTGAATAATAAGTAGTAGACTAAATATATAAATATATATACTGTATTATTATTATGTGAAGTCACTCTCCAATTTCTCTTCTCTTCTCTGGGTTATGTTTCTGTGCATGTCTCTCTCCCTCTCTAATCTAAATGCACAACAAGTTGAAAGTTGAAACTTTGATAAAAATATATATTTTAGAGAGTATCACAAGATCCAAAACTTTTATGCCATGCACCATTCATCTCTATCTTTTTCGATCTTTCGGTAATTATTTCTCTTTTTGCCCCTAAGGGCGTAGCTTAGCTGGTAGATAGATGAGCTTGGAATTTAGATAAATGACTTCTAAATCAGCGGGTTTGAATCCTACCAATGGTAAAAGCTTCAAAAAAAATTATTGTCAATATATATATATATATATATATTTCTCTCTCTTTCTCTCCCTTTCTCTCCCTCCTCCATTATTTTATTTCATTTTCATTTACTTGTTTTTCTTCTCCAAGGTGGTAGGGAAAATGGTATATATTATATAACAAGGTGAATTCTCTAGCTACGAGTTAGGACCGAGCTGATTAAGTGAGCCCGTATGAAAAAAAAAAAAGGTTGATCTTGAGTAGAGAATTATTATATATTCATCTATCTATATTCACTAATTTTTATTTAGATCGAACTGTTCCTTTAAAAATGATTTTGATATGACTTGTTTAATTAGTATAGAATATGATTGTTTGGATAAAAATTATTCGAATATATATGACTTGTTTAGTAAAAAGATAAAATCTGACGATTAAGTCATTTAAGATATGATAATATGACGTGTGCATGAAAATGACTACACACTCCAACTAAATATCCAGCCATCTAAGTAGGAGTAACTATTACGCAATGTTTGATAGGAGGTAGAGAGAGTAAGAGGGATGGAGGAATTAAGTATAAGTATAACCCAATAAGTTGTTGTGAAAATGTATGGATCGGATTTTGGCAGATCATCACCTTTTAGCAGAGTTGATACTTTGGTAGTGCACCTTCCTTCCACATAAATGTGAGGGATTCAAATCCCACAATGCGTATTTTACAAGCATGTGTGGGGAGTTTTCTTCCCGGATTGTGGGGAGTAGTTATCTCTTGTTATGGGAGTAAATATTCGGGCCACACATGTATTGTTTGATCTCGATAGATCTCGACAGTTCTATTGTAATAGTTCTGGTTCTTGTAATATTTCAAAAATGAAAATTGACTATAATAATGTCAACCTCCTCAACGAATTAATATTATACTTTCATGTATGAGGATAACATCTCTTTGTTCAAATTAGTAGATCAAGTTGAAAGATTACTCGATAATAATAACAAATCTTAAGACTTAATAGTGGTTGAAAGTAACACAAATATATATATATATATATATATATCTACTTCAATTTCTTACCTACTCCCTCTACTTTCATTTTTTTTTTCTCTTTTCCACCAATATTGTCACTTTCATATCTACAGAAATTATCAGGTGAGATATACATGACTGTTTTATCGTACGGTTTCATTAATTCTCGCTATAAAAAAATAATGTAAATTTTTTACACTAATTCTCATCGTTACTGTATGATAATATTGCCCTATATATATATATATATATATATATATATATAAATTACTCATTTGCTTTTCAATCTATTCAAGAGTCTTATCATGATTATTATCAATAACTCACTAGTACTACTACTGGACTGCTTCCTTTCTTGTGTTCTTGTTGCATTATGTACTGAGAAATTAAAGTAAGTGAATCTGTTGTTGTTTTCTGTGTTGTTGTTTATCTTTCATTGGTTGGTTTTAACCCTACAATTCTACAAATACCTATTTAGGTTTTTTTTTTTTTTCCTTTAATAAAAAACATCACTTTCGCTTTGGTTGCAGTATTATTGTTGTTTTTTGTTTGATTTTGTTTTTGTAGGTGAGTCCACGTGTCGATTGCTTAGGCAACTCTTGGAGGGGACGGCTCTGTGTGTGGTTGTTTTACTCAAAATTTGCATTAATTGTTTTTCTTTTTAAAAATAAAAAACAAGACCAAAAGAAAAAAAAAGGACTTACAAAGTTTCTAAAAACCAATCACTACTCGAAACATGGACAGTCATAGACTCATAAGACATTATTGTTCATGGGTTGGTTAGATTTAAGGACAAAAGCTTCTATGGTACTAACTAGTACAAGGTCATCCAATAAAATTACGATTACGTTCAGAATTTCAGATATATATTTATGAAATGAAAAAAAAATATTTTAATTTCATACAGGAATTTGAATATACAATTTGATATGATTTATTAGACAAACATATAAATAACGTGTTATATCCTCTTCTATTAAAGTTTTCTGCCTTATTTATATGTTATATCGATAAATTTCGATAAAAATAATAATATATCAAATTACATATCTACTGGTGATTATGCATTTTTCTTTCATATCATGATATGAGTTTGAGACTCAACTTTATGTATAAAATCACTAAGGCTTTGTTTGGTAAGAGGGAGAGATGGAGGGAGGGAGTAGTTTGGAGAGAGAATGGTGAGAGGAGAGCTTCAATCCCTTGTTTGGTTAGAGAGATAAGAGAGAGGGGAGAGGAGAGGAGAAGAGGATGGATCTCTCCTCCTTCCGGGCCCACCAAAAGCAATCCTCCCATCATTGGGCGGGTGAGAAAGGAGGGGTATAATGGGAGAGAAATGACAATAATACCCTCCAATTTATAAAAGGGTAATATAGTAAATTTATAAATTATATACCAATCTATCCATTCAACTCTCTTTTTAATACCAAACAACATGAAGGATAGATGTTATCATCTCTATCCCTTCTACTCTCTCTCCTTCCTACCAAACATAGCGTAAGTGTGGGGATGTGGAGATACCCCTTTATAGAGTGAAAGTTGTTTTCTAAGCCGTCCGACAAACACGGACCCTACTAGTGTCGGACTTGATTTAGATCTTAGATGATAAATTAAAGACAACAACAACCATGATGATATAAGTTTAGAATTGTTCAATTCCACTAAATTATTGGATATTACACACTAGTTTATCAAAGTTGAGCTTAGCATTAACTCGGTTAAAACAAATACTATTCAGATCCTTATAATAATAATTATTATTATTTTTTGCTTAATTCAATTTGGTTAATCTTATCTTTACAGCAATTATTTTAATCTAAACTTGTCTTTTTCCATAAATAAAGTAATTTACTAATCCCAAATTGGACGGTGAAATTATTGATAGGACCCCACATGAATTAACTAATCCTTTTTTTTTTTTTTTTTTTTTTGTCTTAAAGTCTCAACCCCGGCCTCTTTTGAAAATGATTTTTCTTTACTTCTTCAAAGAGTAACCGTAACTACCCTTACTCAACTCGTATTCGTATTCACAAAACCAAAATAATATTTTAAGGATCTTCCTAAACAAAAAAATGATTTGTTTTAAGAGGCTTAGCAGCAATAAGTGCGACCGTGGGCTATTGAAATCTGATTGTCTTTTGAATTAAAAGTCACAAGACCAATTATGGAGCCACCTAAGATCTCCACATGGTGGGTTTTCCAAGGATAATTCAAGTTGAAGAATAAAAAAATGGACAACACTTGGGTGCTAACCGGTCGGTATCCAAGTTGCTGACCACCCAATAGTTGATAGCCACATAACCCAAAGCAAGGAGAAAAAAAGTGAAAGATTTTTGCCCGTTACAACACCCCATTAGGTGGTTATGGGTGGTCAGCTTGGGTATTGACTGACTGGTCAGTACCCAAGCATTTTCCTAAAAAAAATTATAGTAGGAGATAACACAACGTTCTTAAGACTAATCACATGGTGACAAACGTAACAGTTAATCGAAAAACATAAAAAATAAAAAAGTTAATAAAAATCAAATTATATTTTAGGATTGCTTTACCAAAAAGTGATATATAATTAAAATGTCATAAAAATAGCATCTTAATTAATAGATTTTGTAAAAAGTAATTTAACTATTTTTTAAGATAAAAAGTAAAAAAAACATCTTCCACAAACAATCTAGCATAAAAATATATATAAACAAACTTTTATTCAAATCAACCACTTGAAAGCACTAACTAACAAAAAAGTAAGCTACTTGCTAACAAAAATACTAAAAAAAAAATAAAAAAACATGTTTGATAAGCATTCCATAATAGGAAGTGAATATAGATTTGCAAACCTATAAACCAATAAAGTAGACCCATCTATAAATAATAGACTTCAATTGATTGCAACTAAATTAAGGAAAATTGGGGAGGTGTGATTTAACACCACCACCAGTCCACCATCAACGTTACCTTTGCCAAAATCTCTCTAGTTGCAATGGCATTGTTTGGCAACAACTACTACCAAGGTCTAAGGAGTTTTTGACTTTGAGGGGACCACACAAGGGTATCTAGGTGGGGGCCATTTTTAACACAAGCAGATTTTATGCCATTAATGTAGCTGGCCATGGCAGGCCACAAGAATACAAAGTTATAGGATGTCTGGGTATCCAAAGTTATGAATGAACAGAGACCATGAACAGACTTGTATGAATGTTCCTATCACTAGTACCCACAAAAACATTTTAGATGGACAAACAACATGCACATTTTAATGATATGGACCCATCAATAATACAGCCTTAAAAGTTATCTCTTCTCACCTCATCTCCATTCATCTCACCTTGCTTGTAAACATGCATCTTAAAGATGAGTTTTGAGAGTGCTTTAGTAAGAGTAAGAGTTAAAACTGCTTTTAGTAAAAACGCTTTGAAAGCGTTTTCTCTGATAAAATAACTATCGAATATTTCTTGAAATGAAAGTACGTTCTGAGGGCGCATTTACTAATACAAAATCCTAATGAGGGAAAAGGGACTTGATTCTATTTTATTTTTGTTCTTGATTAGTAAACACGCCCCAAGCTTCTTTTCTTAACTAAACACTCTAAAAACCCAAACGACTACTAAGAAGGATGAGAAAAGGTGAGTGTAGTCAAGGTGGGGTAAATTCATCTTAAGCAAGGATAAGTTGAGAAACTTTTAATCATTCATTCAACTTTAATCCAAATACGATAATTATATAGTCCCTATCATTATGATTTATGTGCCATGATATGAAAAGAAAACAAGTGCAATGATGGTTTATGGATGTTCTTCCTCTCCTTTATTTTTTCTTCCCTGGTGAACAATTTTTCCTGTCAAATGCCTTTGACATGCAATATGTGACAATTTTAACATGCATTCCATGTACCATGCATGTACAGAAATATCTGATGGTTGGAAACAAACCGCACACATTCCTCAAGCCTACAACTCTAAAGAAAATCTTCCATGATTAAAATGCAAGTAAATTTTCTTCTACAAGGGCATACCTTGCGAGTATGATAGCACGAGGAAGATGATCAGCTATCCGCCTAGCATTACTATGAAAGCAGAACCTTCTCCTGAGAACTGCATTGTAAGAATATAAGACTATTGAACTAAACTTTAGGTTTGTGCTCACCTGCTGTGAAAAGAGGTGCAAACATTAGTAGTACCATTCAAAAAGAGGGGTGGAATCAGTAACTATATCAATCTTATCAAAAACCTGGTATGATGAAGGATGCAATTTGTACAGTAATAAGACATCTTTCATTTTTTTTTTTATTATTTGTTTCTTTTTTGAAGAATGATTAATGTTTACACAGAACAGAAAGATCCTGTCCACACAATTCATCTATATTGAGAATATGAATTTACACGATGTACAAGAAAATTAGGAAAGTGGAAACCGGGCATCTGTCAAGCAGCATAAGTCAAAGTTATATAGCTTCTTGAATCAATTAGTCAGTAGCAGATCAATTGTGAAAAGGTAATAAATCACACTTCAATCAATTAGTATCCAACCCTCCATAAGGCTGATCGTTAACCGACCTGTTTACAATATTTCAGCCGTACATGATGAATACATGAATTTCATACAGATGAAGGCATTTATCAACCTGCAAGCAAAGAAATGGAAACTTCACTAGGGTCAGAGATTCAAAAGCAATACAAAGCATGGCATGTAAATAAGCAATACAAGCCTATTAACTGCAATGTGGCAAAGAAATGAAAGTGCACACCAAAGCTACAAACTCTCTACTAGAAGTATAACAAAATTATACACACACACACACACACACACACACACACACACACATATATATATATATATATATAAAAGCAATGATCACGGCATCATGTAAATAATTGTTGATAGAAGCAAGAATTCTTCACTCTATGCTAAGTGATTACAAGTTTAAATAAAATAAATGACAGACATAGATGGCATGTATAAGTATCTATCATGTTATCTTGTGTTGCATATAATTGTTCAAAACCAAAGAAAGATTGTTTGTAAAGTTAGTACACATGAAGTAGAGCCTAGAAAATTTCATAAAGCTTCTTTGCGCAGCAGGACTCAAATCTTAAATGAGTGTTGGTGTCAAATTTATTTTTCATAATTTGCAACACTAACAAAATCCATACACTAGCAGAGGTCAGCAGCAACAAGAATCTTTATAATAGCATCATTGGTATAAAATAAGAATGATTAAATACTATGATCAGATTCCTACCTTCTTCAGAGAAGGCAAAAACACCACCAAACATGTCATCATCCTCAGCATCTTCCTCACATTTATCATTGTCACCATCTTCCTCAGATTTTTCTTTATCACAATCACTCCTGCTCTTGCAAACATCAGTGACAGCTTCTGTTGATTCATGACAGTCACTCGAGGACGATACTTTACAGGACTCTTGAAAAAACTGTTCAAAATCTGGCGAGTCGCCTTCATCTATATTGTTCAAATTCAAATTGGAACAATTATAACTTATTTCTGAAACTTCACAGTTCCCACTGCTTAAAGACTGAACTTCTCTTGCCATAGCTCTTCCAGCAGAAAGTGAGCCACTTGTTAATGAAGACGTATTATTTGAAAAATTATCGTCTTTGTTTAAAAAGCTCTGATTCAGTGTTGTTGATGCCAAAGCAGAACTGCCTCTATTTATCCTGACATTTTCATTCCCATATTGGTATATGGATGGATATGTAATCTTTGATGATCCTGATGAAAATGCCAAGAATAAAATTTAGTTGCAGTATTTACAAAGATTATATAATATCTAAACTCAAAAAAGAGGAAAAAAAAAAGCGTACCACCATCTGAGTTTTCAAATGAGGCAGGTGACACTGACTTGGATTTGGTGATAGCAGCTTCTTCAAAGAACTTCTCCTTTGCTTCATAAGAATCAGAAGATGAAACTGAAGATCTTTCTCTGCATGGAACAATTAATTAAGTTGATTTATGGCAAATATAAAAGAAAGGTTCACATTAGAGATACCATTTAAATGTCTATGCTGTGATGTGCACGACCCTACCCCCTCAACCACCCCACAAAAAAACAAAAAAAACAAAAAAAACAAAAAAAACAAAAAAAACAAAAATTTCAACTGCTTATCAAAAACGACCTGTGCATGGGTGAGCCCAAACCTCATGCTTTATGTGAAGGCAGGCACTTAAGTTTGAATGATGAAAAAGGAATTTGCATGTTATGCAATAGTGGTTGATGTACCCTTTAATAAATATGACTTCAGAGTTAGAATGAAAAAGAGAATGGAAATTACCTGTCACTCCAGTCAGATTGAATCCTATGAAAATGTTCAAAAACAGGCAATAGATCTCTCCGCCTAATTTCAATGTAATGAACATGAATTTTCTCTAATTCAGCTTCTCCACCACAATGTTCTTGAGTGGAATTCTGCTCATCGGTCTCCGAAGGACTCATTGTAAAGAAGTGTATCTAAAAAACACATGAAAAACATAAGTTCATGACAGCTGTAAATAGAAGCATCTCGCAATTATAAAAAACAAATACCTTAGAATTTTGCCAGACTGGTATCCTTCCAAAGCTCATCTGCACCTCTGCATTGGAGATATACAGATTAGATCGATCATGGACTTTTACATCCTCCTTATGCCCAACATCAATATCTTCACAATTGGAAGCATCCACAATCATCTTTGAACCTTCTTGTTGACCAAGAGTAATTCCAGAAACACACTCCTCTCTTTCAGGCCAATCTGTTCTTCGGCACACATCCCAACCTTGAAGAGCTTCAACTTTTATTCCTAACTCCTCATCTTGTATTGGAAAGGAAGAACCCGGGCTATTTCTCAGAGCAATTTCACTTGTCTCCCCACCAAAAGATGGAAGTAATTTATATTGAACAGCATGACCTGAAGGACTGTAAACCAAGAGGTGCTCTAAAGCATTGACCTTTAAGTGAACAGGTTGTAAATTATCTGGCAACGAGGTATGAAACACAGCAGCTACGACACCAGATGGAATGGAAGCCTTTCCTCCCACAGAAGATGCTGCATTACTAACTGTATTAAGCCAACCAGAATTATTATTTTTTATTCTGCTCACAACAGAGAGAGTAACAGGCGGCGGTGGTGGTGAGGAAAAAGACTGCTGGTTCATCATAAAAGATGGAGTGGACCACCATGGTAGAGATAGAACATGTGAAAGAGTAGGTCCATCGACATGGGAATTCTGTATCCGGAGAACTGTCTCACCGCCAAAAGGGGCAAGAGCAAAAATATGGCAAGTTCCCCTGGATGAAACAATGGCAATCCACTGACTGTATTGACTAAAACAAATGTCTTGTATCACCTGTATAATAAAAACAAGGAAAAAGATCTCTATGAGCATTCAAACAAAGCGGATTTGAGAGACAGACGGGGCAGGAACTTACAGCTGATGTCATGCCACGATGGAGCTTGTAAAGGTGCACATGAGAAGAACTCCAATCGTAATTTTGAGTGGCTGAGGCTGACCGATGTTTTGAGCAGGATGGCAGGATACGGAAAATGTTCATATTATTTCCATGTATTGAAGCAGTAACTAATATAGTCCCGCTGGGGTCAAAACACAGAGCAGAAATTGGACTGGTATGAGCCCTAAATTGAGATATGACAGCTCTGGAAACAAAATCTTTGACAACAACCTGCCAGACGCCAAACAGTTAAGAGAAAGAAAAACTAAGTCTTATGCTATAGATGTTGATTGCTGAACAGGTTAAAAAATCCACCACATCCCTCTGTGTTTCACTATATCTAAGAACTGTTGATTAATACTAACCATCTTAGGATACCGTACTATGTTTGAATTGAACTCAAAAACATGATCTTCATGATACAATGCAATGTGCAAGCAAAGATAGGACTATAAGAGTAATGTTCTATATTTTTGTGAAGAAAATGAGAGACAATGATATGTTTTATAGCAACATGAAATATGGTTCTAAGGTTATCAAAGACTAACCATTCCAGCAACATCTGTTTCTGTTGAATGTGATGCACCACGTCCAACTTTCCAGCTTGAATTTGAAGATACAGGAGAACTAGAACCATCTGGTATAAAATCTTGATAGTATCTAGACAAAGTTTTGTAGCCCATATCACCCAGATTGATTAACCCAGCGGCTAACTGCTTACTAGATTCCATAGCATATCGAGCCACCAGATTTCCGTTGCTGGGTGAAGTTGATGGACTAATACCTGGAGGAGTAAGACTTTGAGGACTTAGACGGCCTGTATTTGAGACTAATGGGGTGTTGGAAGCATAAGCTAACCACCTGGGACCCACAGCCATTGGACCATAGCCAATATTAACCCCAAGCATTCCTTGGCCTCCCAACTGAGGGATAGGATAAGTAAGGACACTGAATTTATTTTCAAGAGTAAGGGCATCAAAGCAGTATATCTGCAATGAAAAAGAAGAAGTATTAAGAAAATTAAGATTGTTCAACTGTCAGAAACTTAGTAAATTGAATTTACATAGTATTCACGTTTATGACAAAACATCCAACCCAACAAATGATTTTGGTAAAAACTGAAACCATCTAATCTAAGTATTTTGGGATTTCGGAAAATGATTAAATACTCAAATCTGTCCAGTTTTGTCTGCAATAATGTTAGGAAACTAATACCATGGATAAGAGTACTAGGAGTTGCTTGTAAACAAAACAAAAAAAACTAAGCTTACTTGAGCTGCAAGACCCACAGCCACTATCCGAGGACTGCATCTGACCATATACACAGTTGACCGAAATCTCAGAACATGGACATAACTGTGAGACCTTAGCGAGTAAAACCGAACGGCTGTAGGAGAGATGGAAAGGTTTCCAATTTGAGGCTCATCATAAACATCTCTTACCGGCCCATCTCTCCCTGTATGCATTAAACCTGAGCTCTTTGATTCATCGCATGCAACAACTAGGAGTAAAGGATGAGAATTTCTGAATCCTTCATGATGCTGCTCAGAATTTGCAGGGATTGGCTGCATCTGTAAAAATGCAACTGGATCATCACGCCTTGAAACAAGTTCACTGACATTATAAGCATCTTCTACGTCGAGGACTTGAAAGCCATTGGAGTACCCAAGCAAGAGGACATGTTTGAAGGAAGATGGACCAAGCTCTAGTCTGTCAAAGGAAGACCACAAAACCTGTACGACCATAACATTAAAAATCACCCTCAATATAACAAATAATATGCAGAGTAAATGCAAAGAACAACTTATCAATCACAGAGAATTAAAAGGACCCCAATTGACAACTTTAACTCATCAAGGAGAACAGAAGTACTATTATAGTGTTCACCATGCAGCCCCAGTTTTCTAAGCAAGAACAAGATAACTAAATAAATTAAGACATAAGACGCTGGTCTCACAATTGCTATTGTTGGCAGAAATGACTGACTCATCTAAGTGGAGAAAGAATGCATCTACCAGCAAGTAACTTTCTTTCCCTGTTCTTTTTAGTTGCACTATTCTTTAGGCTCTAGATAAATTTTGACAAAGAAACGACAGCAGCATTCATGAGAATGGAGCAATTTTTGGTTATGCTTGTCTGGATCTAACTAACATTTATAACAAAACCTCCAAAACAGAAACCCATAAAAAAAAAAAATGAAAAGAGAGCGTAGAGTAAAAAGGATTTCAGCATATAAAGTTCAGATCCCTAACCTTCACAGGACCTGACTTTATCATCACCCAACAATCTAAATTGCAAAATTTGATAAAAATACAGAAATAAGAACATTCAATATTTAGTCTGAGCTTAAAGCATAAAGTAACCGAGATCTCTCAACAGGCTCTACTTCAAATACAAAGCGCACTATAACAAACTGGATTTTTTACCATAACAGCACTGAAATCTGATCACTTTATTAGCATGAGAAACAGTTTAAATTCAAGTATTAAGCATCCTAATTGATTTTTAATTTTATTAAACGACAAAGTATATGTGTTATATCCAACCTAAGAAACACGAGCACGCACCGCACCGCATATATGACGAGTGAAAAACAGTAATCTTCAATGTATCCATATAACAATACCTAACTTAAATTCTCAACACCTGAAAAACTTAATTGCTTCAAAGCCATCATTTTCAGCAAATGCAATCTAACCCTCACATCAGTGGCTAGGAAAGTGTCAAGATAACTTATTATCAACTCTTCTTTGTTTTCGTATAATATCCTTCTCAAATATCACAAAATCAATGGCTAATCATCTGATCATAAATTTACCATTCATTTAGCTAATGAAATTAATAATGATTCCATTCATTGCCTGCCTCATTTTCCCAGCTACCAAACAACCCAAATTGCAATTTTTCTAAGCTACCAAACAATACAAGCAACAAAACCGCAAAATTTACCATTAATCGAACAAATTCCATAAATATTCAAATTTTTCCATAAATATTCAAACTTTCACCAATTAACATTAAACTAAACACGTTGACTACCAAAACACGTAAAAATAATGAATGATTAGATGGAAACCAAACCTGGTCCTTGTTGTGTTCATGCGTGTCGCCGGAAATAGAAGCGGCAACGGAGGCGCCAGCTGACCGTACACCGGAGGAAGCGGTTTTGATACAAGAAGAAATGAATTTCAATGAATTTGGAAGAAAACGGTTGCTGCTATTGATGTTGTTCTTGTTGATATCACTATTGTTGTTGCTCTTCATAGTCAAACTTGTTGACCCGAATAAAATTTTCCCGGCCACCGAGGCGTCACCGGCGAGTGCGACGAGCGATCGTCGATAGCATAAAACTTCGAGAGAAAAATTCAAAAGTCCCCCGGCGCGATAAATTTGTTCGGTGACGGCGGCGGTTGTTGATTTTTTTTTTTAAATAAAAAAAAATTAAAATTGAGAATTTTTTTTTTAGACGTTTAAATGGAGACGGTTGTGTTGTGTTTTGTATTTATATTTTTTTTTTTCCTTTTTTGAGGTTTTTGTTTGTGTCTGGCTTTATTGTTACTTGTTGGGTTTTTTTAATTCAACTGCAAGCAAGTTTTGGGGAAATTGCAGACAAACCCTTATAGTGTTTGAAATTGTGTTGGAGGGTGTGTTGGACTGTTGGTGTTATATTGAATTTACCGTTTTGTCATTGATGATGATGATGATGATGATAATAATAAAAGATTTAGAGACATCTGATTTTTTTTCTTTTAATTTTGAATTTTGAAAATTATAATTTTTTCTTGACCCTTAATTAATTGAAAGTAATAATAAGATCCAATCTCATACTTATTGAGCTTAATTAATTGAAAGTAATAATAAGATCCAATCTCATACTTATTGAGCAATATATATATATATATATATATGTGTGTGTGTTTATTATTTATGAGATTACATAAGTTCGTTCTCATAATAATGAAAAAAAAAATGTTGATTAAAACAGTTATATTTAATTTGTATTGATTAATCTATTGATTATTTGAATCTGTTGTCGATGTAGTTAATTTATTCTAAGTGGATTGTGTTCGTAAAGATATTTAAAGTGAAATTTATAAAATTTCATAATCATTTTCTAATTTTCTCAACAACAAAAAAAATAATCATTTTCTAATTTAAACCTTTTTTTAGTGTCTACTCATAATAATGGGATGAAATGGTCTCTTTGGTAAAATCATCTCTCATAATATGGGGGTTGAATGAGATTTTAAAACCTTACAGGGAGTTTTATGAAAATAGAGGGAAGAAGGAGGGGAGTTTTGAGAATAGAAAAAATTGGTAAGAAGAATGAACAGGAAGGCAAAGCAAGACATTTGGTTACGTCACGACAGAGTACAAGAATATCTTATAAAACCAAACCATCATGTCCAACACAACATCCTTTGACCTGTAATCCTCACCTGTCTCCACAACATTCTTTTGACATCGGACTAAGTTCTACCGACACCCAGTAAAATTCGGATGGTTACTTTCATAATACAATAGGAAATCAAAAGTCTGATTCTCTGATATGACAAGGGAGCGAGAAAACTATGGGTTCATTGTTTGGTGGTTGAAGACTCTGTAATAAAGCTCCACCACCCAGGTTAACTCTGGTACATCTGAACAAGCCCACGTTTACCAATTAAACCCTAATGTGTGGGGAGAACCTCGACCGGAAGTTTCAAGTCCTGTCAGATCCTTCACTCACAATGGTGTTGGGTTAAAAAAAAAAACTCCACATGGTAAAGATTGTGATAACCGATAAGATCTACCTAATTCCGCATAGCTACTTCCACAACAAAAGAGAGGATTATCACAGTTATTATTATTATTTTTTTTTCCTTTTTATGACTTGAGGGGTAGATTTAAACTTTAGACCTTAACATTTGTTGAATAACATATTTAACATATTATGTGACCTGTTTTCATAAAGAAATTCATCGAAATTCCAACCGAAATCAATGAATTTTCAGTGAAATAAATGGATTTAATTTATTAGTTATTCGATTCTATCCAATCCAATACAATCCAATTTCAATCCCGACTAAAAATCCAAATAACAATCCACTCCTGTATGCTTCAAAGATCACATCACCTCCCTGTTGGGACTCTGCATGCAGTCCTCTTGAAGTGCATGTTAAAGATTGAGAGGATACCGGATTGAGCACAATCACAATATGCAGAAAGTGTAAAACCTGGTCATGGTCTAATCTTCTACACGACCGAATTAAACCGCATTGAACGAGTTGATTAATTACAGATATAGCTGAAGAAAAGAAGAAGCATTCATGCTACAAGTTCTATGAAGCTGCAAACTTTATGCTCCATACAATGTCAAAAAGTACCCGGAAGTTTTAACTGTTTTAAGCGAAGAAAAACCTTTGTATATTTACAGAAACTGAGAACCGACAAGGGCGTTCGGGCATCCCATGGAGAAGATGGATTCATTTTCATGGTGTTTTGCTTGGCATTTGAAGGAAAATTGATAGTTTTTGGTTTCAAATGACATGGAAAACTCAAACACTCTCCCTTGGCAGAAGAAGCCTATAATACTAATATTACTACCCACTATATGAAGATACCTATTGATTGCTTTCATTCTAAGAACCCAAAGCGATTTCCTTGAGGCGATTTAGATCACTCAGATACCTTGTCGAGTTGTATTCTTGTGCGTCCAAGAGCTCTTCCGAGTAAGTTCTCTTGTGGGTCAGTTTTTGTTGCTCCTTTGCACACTCTTCAGCATATTCATCACCTCTTAGCAGTATCACAACCTGCAAAACAAGAACGTTAATCAACCTGCATTGCAGTTTGCGTAAGGAGTTTAATAGTCATTTTACCGGAAGATTAACCGAAATTACTAAATGTTATTGCTATCATAGACAAACAGGTGACATAAATGATGAATTTCCTCTAACTAACCCGAACAATATAATCTTACACATTCATACTCTTTCCTAAGTTTTAAAATTTTTCTTGGTTTCGTTCACAGTGAAAACTTTACAGAACATGTAGTTACCCAAATCATTTCTCTAACAAACAGAACAAATTTATCAATGAAAATCTACATTATCCAAAAGAAAACCAGCGGCAGTGAAGTGTATGGAATTGAGAATGTAAAGGCAATGAAGTTTTCTATACTAAATTCTTGCCTTACTCATTTTAGGACGGAGAAGAGGAGACCGCTCAATGCACAAAGAAGCAGTCAAAACCACGCGATTCATCTCTTCAAGGTCATAATTATCACCGAGAGAAGGATCTGCAAGCTCCCTGATATCATTGTTATCAAGCAACGGTTTTGCCTAGTACGAAGAATGAAGTAAATAAGGGTTAGTACTTGTAATACATGATAATGTGCAAAAAGATCCAAAAATTGTGCAAAGTAAAATTACCCATAGTACAACACTTTGCTGTAAATGATCCAAAGCTCGGCGTCCAGTTATAAGCTCCAAAAGCAGAACCCCGAATGCATAAACATCCGTTTTTTCATCAACGATGCCATGCATGGTGTATTCAGGAGCAAAATAGCTGCAGTTCAAGGTTCGTGGTTAATCATTTAAGAAGGAATACTTTCACTAAATCAGAAACAAGAAGTTTTTGGCTAACAAACCCGAATGTGCCTTCAAACTTGGATACATTGTGATGAGTCCACTGTCTTGGTAGCCACTTTGCAAGCCCGAAATCACATATCTGGATTGGTTCAGGTAATCAACAAATGAAAATCCAGAAGAAATAAGAATATATAAATACATATATTCGTGGAAGGAATCTTAGGACAAGAAGCAAAAAAGCCTTTGAAAACTTTATGCCATATATCACCATAATGTTGGCAGACATTGGAGCCATATATCACTAAATATGAAACCATCAATAATATAGAGTAATATTCACACAAGGAGATGATTGAAAACGTAACGGAAAAAGCAATAAAAGTAGTTCACTGTCTTTGAAACCGCTTTACGTATTTGTTTGTCTTGAAAACGTGTTTCCTTCTAGTTCTTGGTAGAATTTTGAGAATAAGTATTTCTAATTGAGTCCCAACAAAACACACAATCGAAGTAGTACTTATAAAACTTTACAACCATTTAAATGCATGAAACTGCGAAATGAACTTCAGACAAGCTCAGTAATCAAATATTGCTAACTCATATGAAGCTTTTGACACATCCTAAAGCCATATAACTCGAATCATCCTACTTGCATTCCCCAAAAGTGTAAGGCTTGACAAGGCTCTTACAAAAAGATAGCAACATACAATTCGGTAATTTGTTTGCCGTTCCTTTAGAATCACTAAATGAATGAGTGACTAAGTAGCAAATTGTTTTCTACAATCGCTTACAACATTAATGTAACCTTGAATGCAGCATTTGTCACCTCTGAAGTCACTTATTATATAGCTAATGTCTCTTAACTCTTAAGTGATTCTTATTGAGTTATTTCTAAACTTGGAAACCAGTGGCAACCTAATTTTACACTTCATGGGAGTGAGACACCAAGTAGAATCAGGAAAAGAGTATCCTATAAATTCTGTTCTTGTTCTGATAAAAATGATCCTGATTTAGTTCTCCTGATTCTGCATTCGGACAGATATACTATGGATAATTCTGCAATTGAATTGACAAAGTCGAACCGGAAACAGCTGCATAGCATAGCTCTTACAATGAATTCAGAGCACCTAGTTCAGATTTCTCTTTTGAACAGGAAAAACCACAAATAATATACCTATATTATTCAAAAATTCTAACTAGCCAAGGCATTACTTTTAAATTCCCATTGTTTAAGACATGGATACAGATTTGTTTATCACATAATGGCTCTCACACCTGTTTCACATAAATAATTTTACAAAGCTCTCCGTTGGCTTACACACCGATGCAACATCTTGACTTTGTCCTTCCTATGTAGTGTCACATCATTGACACATGGTGAGAGAATTGACAAAGAGGTATTGAAGGACCCAAGAAAGATCTTCGCTCCCAAAATTTAAGTCTTGGAATCACATCATCATAACACTATTACTCTCAAACTTCTCTTTAATTAACTACAAGCATCCCCTGGAGGCCTGGACGCCCTCAGAGATTATGCATACTTATAGACAATCACAAATGCAATGGCTAAATATTATGTTAGCAAGTCTTAAACTTGACGGGGAAAGGTTTACGCGATGCAAGTTCACTAACTATCCATCTGCTTTTCATATTAAGAAACTTTTTCCACAAAATAAACTACAGAAAAGCGACAATTTCATCAATGACCGAAGATTACCGTTTGATTGTTCTCAGTTATGAAAATTGAAATATACCTGAGGCTCAAAATCCTCTGTCAGCAGAATATTATCAGCCTTGATATCTCTATGAATAATTCGCTTCTGACAACCCTCATGAAGATATGTCAGGCCATCTGCTGTCCCCGAAGCAATTTTATATCTTTTACTCCAATCTAATTTATCCTTTGAACCTGGAAATACATAATTAGAGATGATTATGAAACCTATAAACGAAAAAATAATATTAACAGAATTCAAGGGGATGTGGAAGTCTAGACTCTAGAGCATACCATAAAGGAGAGATCCCAAACTGCCCAATGGAGATAATTGCAAAACAAGGTGCATTCCATCATTGCCACACCCGACCAATTTAGCAGTATTTGGATGGTCCACATAAGCTATAATACCAATCTCACACAGAAAGCCGTTTGTCCTCTCATGTTCTGTTCCTCTGGTAAATCTCTTTATTGCTACGAGCCTCCCGTCCTTCAAACAACCCTTGTAAACTTCAGAAAATCCACCCTTCCCAATTAAATTTTCTGCAACAATTGCAACAGTTAAAGTGCATACCGATTTCATTAGAAGTATCCTACTTATAAGTTATAACTTCATTGTTCGAAAGGTAATTCTGCTATCAGGATTCTACTACATTCTGCAATGAGAGTGAACAAGTAAGCTGCATTATTGGAAGGTAATTATATATTCCTGGGGAAAAAGTACACACCAGGGTTAAAGTTGTTAGTTGCAGTTTGTAGCTCGGAAAGGGAGAGATTCATCAAAGAAGACTTGTAGTTGTATATATGTGTCAGCTCTGGATCCTCTCTAGTGCTCCTACTTTTTCTTTTAGACATTTTCGGTATGGTGAGAGGAGATAAGCGCTTAACCGATTTTCGTTTCCATAACTTCAAGAATTTGCCCCAGTTAGTAAGCGCCCGTGAATTTGAAAAACGGGTTACTGGTACCATGCTGTTTTCTTTGGAAGAATCTGTGACAGAATCTGAGCCTCTCAAGCAAGCTTCTAAAACTCCTCTAGGAGATGTTCCATCTTGTCTCTCCTTTTCCACGTCTGAACATCTCAAGTCTAACCAGAACACGACAGCGGGAACTGAGCATATTTGTGCACAAATTGAAATAGTGATGTGTTACATAAAAGATTGAGAGGTGGAAAAAAGTTACCATGGGCTGAAGCAGAGGACGAAAACTTAATAGCCCATTTCGTATGTTTTTCTGAAACGATTTCATCTTCCGAGGCTTTTTCATCTTGCAAGGCTTGTTCATCCTGCGAGGCTTGCTCAACTTGCAAGGCTTTTTCATCTTGCGAGGCTTTTTCAGGCGCGTCACCAGAATCCTTAGAACTCTCCCTGAATTAAAAATATGGCAATGCCGCAAAGGAATGTACAACCAACCAAACAAAAGAAACGATCAGACTGCATTGATGTTACTTTCTGTGTTTGTGTGTGAGAAAGAGAGACAGAGAGAGAAGAGAGATTCGGCATTGGTAAATGCATAAAAAACTTGACGGAGAACTTATAAAAGACTAAATTTTACAACATGAAATTGGAACCTTCAGTGAAAAAATCCATTCGATACATTTTGAACACACGGGATTAAAGACATGAAAGGCAATCAGAGTAACATTAGCATATTGAACAATTGTGCATAAAATTCAAAGGCCTCAAGAGCAGAAAACATGAAGATTGCTACCAAATACCACATAAAAGGAAAAACAACCCAAAGATTAAACAAGATTATATAAAATTAAAAATCACAAGATAGGTAATATGGACAGTTAAAACCCCTAAATCTTCTCTAATTCACAGGACTCAAAAAAAATCCCACATCAATTAGCCAAATCTCAAAATGTATCAACAAAGAATCAGGCACAATCTTCAAATGACAAATAATGGGCTAATATCTATATATCTCTTCTATTGTCAAATGGGTACACAAAATCTGAAAAAAAAAATTCATAAGCAAACACTAAATGAGCACCTGAGAAAACAGTAGACATTGAAACAAAAATGTAAGAAATACCCAGATAAGAAAACTTGAATAAAATCTATAATCTTCAAAATACAAGAGCTTAAAATCCCCCAAAAAATGTGATTTTTATTTTTAATCAGGTTGACAAGAACAACAAAATAACCCACAATCTCCATATCAAACTCTACTTTTGCTCTCAAGTTGACAAAATCCAAAACTCCACCATCTTCAAAAACTCAATAAACAAACAGATACATTTATGCATAAAACATGAAAAAATAAATAAATAAATAAATACATACCCAGATGGGAAACCATGAAGACGAACACAAGCATACCATGGACATGGAGTGGCAACTTTATTACCACTACCATTTGCCATGAACAAAAAAAAAAAAAAAAAACACTCAAACAAAGAACAACAAACCACAAACCACAAACCAAAAGCCAAACACAATGTGATGGAGATGGAGAATCAAAAAATGAAAACAAAAAGATTATTAAAAAAAAAAAAAAAAAAAGGAGAGAGAGTGGAGGTTACCATACATTAAAGAACCTGAACTTTTTTCATTATTTGACCAAATGTAGTCGTTTAAATTGCATCTTTGAGGAGTCAGATATGGGAATCCAGATAGCAATATATGGTATACTGCATTTATTGTCTTTCTTTCTTTGTATTTGAGAAGAAAAAAACTTGAAATGAAAAAAGAAGGAGAGAGAGAGAGAGAGTTTTTTTTTGTTGTTTTGTACGGACCCCATCTTTTATTTCTCTTACATCGAGTCCCGTAATAGTCGCTGGTTTGGTCTAATGTCTTGCTGACAAGTGTTCAAAGCTCTTCTGCGACTTCTGCTCTCGACCTTAAAACACCCGCACAGTGTTTTGTTCTATGTTTAGAGAGAGAATGAGAGGGAGAGAGTGTACGTACACAATTAATTCAAAGTTGGGGTGCTTTGGGTAATTTCCATATTTTGGATGGACTTCATTACAATTTTGAATTTTTGATTTTTTTTTTCAATTATATATATATAGATTTATTAATTATTATCATAATGAAATTTTTGTTTTGACACTATCTATCCACCTATCTAGATCATGTATTTTTTTTAAGCTTTAATAAACGAATTCGCAATTAAAATCGTTATGCTTTGAAATTATAACAGTATTTATATTTTCCTTTTTATATAAAACAATATAACATGAAATCGAACATAGATCTGTAAAAACCAATCGATGACTATAAAATTGATATTAAACCTTTTATTTCATACCTCTATTGTTAGAGGGTGATCAATGGCCTCCTTAAGGCCAACAATCATGATCCTATTAAATATAACAATATTTGTCATTTTTTTTTTTTGTCTTGGGTGATTTATTTGTAATAATTTATTACGAGGGTTTGAACTATATATATAAATTTATTTTAACTTTACTATATATATATTACAATATATAGGTTAAATGTCCATATATTTATTCTCACAATCGGGAGATATTTGTAACGGAGCTAAATTTCTCTCATTATAAATGGTACGACTTGCAAGTTGTAAGAGATTTATTAAAAGAAAAAAAATATGTCAAATAATAAAACAGAAGAAAATAAATAGATATTGAATTATTGTCATCTGATTTTATCCATTTGCAGACACATCCTTGCATTTTGAGTATTTCCTAATGAATCTCTATATTTTAAGATTTCTTACATTTGAACGGAAATTGAACTAAGCACTCTACTTTGAACCGTAATTAATAATTGAATTATGACAAATTTTCTACTTAATTAAATGAATTAACGGTTTAATTATGACCTATCTTGCTTCTTCTCTTCCCTTTTTTTTTTTTTTTTTTTTTTTTTTATGATCCTGAATGAAAGAAAATAAGAGGTTTTTTTTAAATAAAAAAAAACTAGAAAACAAGAGGTTTTGAGATGGGATTTGTTGTCTAATCTTGATTAGAAAATGATTGAATCTATTATAAGAAAAAGTTAAACAACAATTTTTATTTCAAATTTTATTCTTTTATTGCTTAACTAAAAAAACATATAAATCGAATTATTTATCAATTAATCTAATGAATATCTAGATATCTAGTATGTATGTGAAGATATGTGGTGTAAGAGGCTTACCACCGAGTCACCTCAACTTTTGTCACGATATTATCATTTTAATCCTGAAACTTTTGTATATTGGATTAAGTTTTTAAACAACCGTTACAAACTTACAATCCTGAAGTAAATGTAAAAAGCATAAGGATGGTTATGCAAAATCAATATAATACTTCACAAACACACACATAGCAAGTTTCAGGTGTGATATTTCGCGAAATTCAACTATATAACATTAAAAAGTCATTCTGTAATGTTACGGAATTGAGATTTCGTAAATAAATAAAAAAATTGTCGGATACTCCACGTGATAATTTTGCTATATATATATAAAAGAGAAAATGTGGTTTTGTCCCCAACATGATGCACAAAACTCACTTAAACGGCAATATCGAGGAATTATAGTTCAAAAAATAAAATAAAAAAGATATATAGTACTTAGATTTTTTGACATGCGTGAATTTTAATAATCCCACTTAATTTTTGTCGCTTCTCTTGTTTTCTTTGATTGTTTATTTAATATGTATAATTAAGGTAGATATTATAATTATAACACTAGATTAATTAAGATTAATACATGAGACTTTTTTTTTTTTTATCGATATAATACATATGTTGAGACTTTCTCTACAAAGTATTTGAATATGTGAGTACTTGAAAAAAGTTTTTGTTTTTGTTTTGGTATAAGTTTTAAGATTGAATTTCACTAGAATTAGAGTTTAGAAGGTTTGATTAACGAATTCTCTATTATATATATATATGGTCCCGTTCTGGTCTGTGCGCATTAATGTAATTACATCAGTACCAATGCATATGGACCACTGATTATGGAGAAGTTTTGACAAATGCATACACTTTGAGTCAAAGTATGTAAATCTAATAGTCCACATCCAACGCACCGATAAAGTTATATCAGTACGCACTGACTTGAACATTTATATATATATATATATATATATATATATATATATATATATATATAAACACTTGATATCAAAATATTGAACCTCTGAAAATATCTATATTCATTTATTTTGAATTTTTTAAGATTCACAACATTAATATAAACACTATGAAAAGTTGCTTTGAAATATAGCAATAAAGATAAAGAAAAAAAAAAAAAGTAATATATGTAATGTAACTCCACATAGAGTTGCCATTAATTCTCACTTTAAAACAAGGTAGACAGTCCGCATCAGAAAGAAAAAAAAATCATAAACTTGAAAATATAATGATTTTGTGTTATGGGATCTTATGAACTCATACGAGAGTTCTTGTTTAAGAAAAAAAGAAAACACGCTAATATTTTGTCTGATTTAAATAGACGAGATGAGATTCGTAATCTTTGTATAATTATAATAGGATTATTAACACTTAATTTTGTATTTTGTTTTATTAGAAGGTGGTTCAAAGCTTACCAAGAACTTCATTGGGGTATGGCCAAAATATTTTATTTAAAGTTGAACAAAATAATTATTTGTTTTCTTATTGTCTTATTTGGTATATAAAAACCTAACCAGTAGGGTGTTTGGCATTTCTCATTTGTGGCAAATTATTAACTCCAAACAGAATTAATTAAGATGGTGATTGGTGATAGGCTCTCTTCATATTTTATTACAACATTGTCAATTTCAAACAGATGAGTCAAAGGTTTTCACTATTATTATTTATAGAAAGTAGAAACTTCACTTTCAAAATTCAATATATGATATATGACAAATGCAAGGATTTAAAACCCAAAGATCTTATAGTTGTGTAAGAGATTGGTGATATTTTCATTCGAAAGCAATATTTTCTTTAATGACACATTTACTAATCACAAATGAAAATCAAAGGTAAAGGGTATCAACCCTCATTGAAAAAACAGAAGAGAATCAGAAAAGAGAACCACTAACTTAATTTTTGATTTGTATGCGGGTTCCAAATAACTTTATTATCAATAGTTTTTAATGAACACTGTATAATCATAAATCAGGAATTATATTTCACTTCCTTCATTGAGATTCATGATTAATAAACGCCTTTAGTACAATTGTACATAAATTACTCTCATCAAACATCTCTCATGCACACATTGCAATGATCAATATATGTATTAAAAATATAAATTCATCACTGCCCCTTTCACAAATATAGTAGTTACAGACAAAATTAAGAATTATAGTTTAAATAAACAATTTAACACGCTTATAATTTTTAATGTTAAAAAAAAAAAAACCTTTTTTTTTCTTATTTCACAAATATGTTTGGTACTATTTTCTAAGGGTTTTTTTTTTTTTTTTTCTCATCTCCATTTATATCATTGGGGGAAGAAAATAAAAACTAGAATCAATAAAAAAAAATATGACTTTCATAGAAGGAGTCGTCAAACACATAATAGTACTTTTAATTACCATTTTTAATTACATTGATTATTCATAACATGCTATTTTTTGTTATCTTTTTTCTTTCTAATTTGACATAACTCTATACTATATGATCCAATATTCTCATATCAGTTTTTTTGTTTAAAAGATGAGATCATAAGACCCCATAATTATTCTCATATTTCAACAAGGTTTTACCAAGATTTATAATTAAAAATTAATTTGACTTATAATTTTCTTATTTAATTAGTATGCAATAATCATAAATGATTAAAAATCTATTTCTATTTGACTTCAATGCTCCCTCTACATGGATAAGATCCTCATCATACCAAAATAAAGTTGCTCTTCAGAATATTTGTCCTATTTTTTGGACTGCATATGGATAGACTCATTTCAATTTTTAATATGTAAGATGTAATTGTAGTACAAGTGAATTTATATTATATAAACAATCACTTTCTAATCATAACGTTTTAATTTTAATTCTATCTAGATTTAATTATGCATATCATCACCTCTTAGCACACGTGGCAGTGTATGTCCTTACATATTAGTAGCGGGGGTTCGAGTCCCATATTCGTGGTAGTGCATATGTCCTTACATGTTAGTAGTGGGGGGTTCGAGTCCCATATTCATGCGTATTTTACAAATATATGTGGAGAGTTTTCTCCTCAGTGTTTCCAAGCCAAACATGTACGTAGTACTATTTAATCTTGGCAGGTTCGGACATACTCCTGCCCAACTGTCGGTATTAGAATTTATTAACTTGGTCTCCCAAGAAGATAATCCTGTCTCCCTCCTGCTTAGATGATCCATAAAAGTGTTAAACATTAGCATAATTTCTACATTTTTTGCATCAAACATTTGAAATGTCAATCTTTCCATGCAACTTCAAGCCTTTTGCAAAACTTTCAGGAACTTAGTTATTCTATTTTCCAATTCCAGGAGCCATCAAACTTCATCCCTGAAATGTTGTCACCTTTTCAATTCTTTTTCCTGTCAGTTTTCTTGGTGTCAGGATTCAGCTTATCATCTTCCAGGTCCAATAATGTTTCTATTCCTGATGATGATCACATATCTCTAACTAGAAGTCCTCTTCAAGCTTCTTGTCCACTGAATTTTGATTCTCTCAGGAAATTGGTTCATGAATCCCCTCCAAGGCCTGTGCTTACTGATATGCCAAGCCAATGTAAAGGCATGTTCCGAGCAGTCCTCGTGCTACGATCCGAGTATCTTCGAACCAATGGATACTTCCTTCCTCCTCCTGACACTACCGAGGCATGCTGGCAATCATTCCGGAGCTTGATCTCAGAGTTTATAAAAGGTTTTGATATCCAAACTTCTTGCGGGGACTATCCAGAATCGATGTCGGAGACTTGCTATAACATTACATCTCAGGCAGAGTTTGAGAGCCAAATTCCTGCACAAAAAATGCAGGAGATTTGGCATTACTGTAATCAATCACTGGATACTAATTCTGCTTGTGATTCCTGTACAAGTAAGTTGTCAAGTCTTGGAGATTATTACTCTCAGGTTCCTGGAAATGGAAATGTCTCAGTTTGTACAGGATATGCTGCTATGTATGCTGCTGCTATAGTTAATCATCTCGGACCAACCGATAGAGCAACTATGAGGTGTTTGTTTTCACTTTCTTTTCCCTCCAAGCCGTCCGGATTCAAGCCACATAAAATTATCTTTTGGGCTGTTCTGTCAGGTTCTGTCATTCTTGGAATCTTGGGGGCATTCTTTGCAGTTTGGTTTTGTTGGACTCGTTCGAAAAAACCTAAGAAGCTGCAGGTTCCTGTGAGATATGATACTAGTTCTGAATTCGGGTCAGGATTGTATGCTAGAGGTTCCAATTTGGTCAGGTTCAAATTTCAGGAAATCAAGGAAGCTACAAGGAATTTCTCCATGGAAAATATTATCGGGAAGGGAGCGTACGGGAATGTTTACAAGGGAATTTTTCCAGATGGGACTGAAGTTGCATTCAAAAGGTTCAAGAATTGTTCTGTTGCTTGTGATGCAAGCTTCAAACATGAAGTGGAAGTTATTGCGAGTATCCGGCATGTGAATCTTGTTGCTCTGAGAGGTTATTGTACTAAAACTCTTCCTATGGAAGGTCACCAGAGAATAATTGTGTGTGATTTGTTGCATAATGGAAGCCTCCATGATCATCTTTTCGCGATATCAGGAGCCACCACGAAGCTAAGCTGGCCAATACGTCTCAAAATCGCCCTGGGAACTGCACGCGGATTGGCCTATTTGCACTATGGTTTGCAACCTGCAATAATCCACAGAGATATTAAGGCCAGTAACATACTTCTGGATCAACAATTCGAACCACAAGTAGCGGATTTCGGCCTTGCAAAGTTCAATTATGAGGGAACGACACATTTGACTACCAAGGTTGCTGGGACTCTTGGATACGTCGCCCCAGAGTATGCCTTGTATGGGAAGTTATCAAAGAAGAGCGACGTTTACAGTTTCGGGGTAGTGCTGCTTGAGCTTCTGAGTGGGAAAAAAGCATATCAAACTATAGAGAGAAAAAATGTACTTCTGACAGATTGGGCCTGGGGGCTGGTGAATGAAGGCAGAGCACTTGATGTAATTGATGAGAAAATTCCTGAAATGTTGTTGCCAGAATTGATGAAGCAATATGTTCTCATTGCTGCTCTTTGTGTTCATCCAATATTGGAAGCTAGGCCAACAATGGACCAGATTGTGAAGATATTGGAAACTGATTTTTCGATTAATCATAAAGTTCCTCCCGGAGCATATGCTGCTTCTCCTAGTAGAGATGTCATTGATTTCAGCTCGGATTCAATGAAAAGTTCTGAGACAACAGATGAAAGTGTTCCTTCTGTTATGATAATTGTAGAATAGATTTTTGACAATGATATCCGGATAGTTTTTGTTAATACGTGGTTTAAATTTAGTCACACAAGCGATGTGACTTTTGTTAATTGGTTCATGTAAAATTGTAAACCCTTATTTTATAAAAATCATTCGATTACAGATTCATAGGTTGTTTTTCTATGTACTTGTTGGATTTAATTTAATTTGTATTTTAACATGTCCTATACGGGGACTCGAATCTGAAACATTGCCAGACTGAATGAATGATTTTTACTGCCAAACCTGTGGTAGATTATGGGGTTGTGATTATAAACATCAGTTTGACTAAGAAGAGACTCCATATTATATAATATATAAGGACTTGTCTATATTTAGAAAGCTTATATATTAGATTAATTTTTGGCCAATCAACATTTGTAGATATTCTTTTTTCTTTTTTCTTTTTTCTTTTTTTTAATTTTTTTTTATGGTTTAAAAATGGATGGTTGATAGAATCATCCAATTTTGTTAACAGTTATTTAGGAATTGTCTCAAACCCTCTCACTTCATCACTCATCATTATCCTTTTTAGAAAGGAAAAAACAAAAAAAAACAGAGAGAGTTGTTTGTTCTGTTTCATCTGTAGAATGTCAGGTATGAATGTTATTACTATATTTAGATTTTGTTCATTTGCATCTACTCATATTTTTTTATTTATTATTTTAAGTACACTCTTCTAGTTTATGATAAATTTTATTAAGTTTTTAGATGTTTTTTTGGGGATGTTTATGGAAACTTTTGTTATCTCCCGAGGAAGTTTCTGAGAAATTTCAAAATATTTCCCTGATAAGGAAGATATTACATGATATTTAGTAGGGATGTGCGGCGGATCAGATCCAATGGATTTACCATGATCTAAGATCCGATCCGATCCAATGTAAAATACTTCAATCCGATCCGATCGAATTAATATAAAGTCGTTCTTAATATATAAAAGTTGTAATCTAAAATAAATAAAATCAAATAAATTATTCAAACATTACTAATTAATTCAAATAAAATTAACATTAAGAAAATACATAACATACTTGTAAACTTTATACAATTCAAAAAGTTTACAAGCATTAAACATCAGCTCCAAATATAAACTTAATTAGTCGTGATGTTGATGAAGAAGAATAGAAGAAAAGAAGATGATGGATTGTTGGCTACAAAGAAATTGAGAAAGAAAACCTAAAATAGTAACTTTAGAAATTGTATTTGGTTTGGGCATTTACATTAGAAAGTAGAAATAAATTGCCCAATGTAAAAATAAGGCCTAATATTTTAGGTGGATTGGCAGATTCGGCACAGAAATCCAAGATCCGACATCCAATGGATTGGATCCGATATAATGGATTGTATTGGATTGGATTGGATTGGATCCTGCACACCCCTAATATTTAGTGTTTGATCTCGACCCTGACAGATCCCTTATTTCTTCAGTGTAGATATTAGAAAAACAAATATGAAATGATACAAATTGACTGGATAAGATAAAAGACCCTATAATTACATACAGAAACTAGGACAAATTGTTCACTTATTATCTATCCACAGGAGAATGGTGAAATTGATCCAAAAACTTATCTTGCCAGACAAGAAACCTACCTATTGAAGATCTTGGTATAAAATAGCCAAAATCAGAACATCGACTCATAACAACATTATTCAATCTTCATCTTGGATAATATCATATTAACTTTCTAGTTGAATTCTCTCAGCAGCCAAACATAAAATAACATGTATGGTTTCATTGGACATGTTTACTGATATTTTCTTTTTAGAACTGTGTTAATTGCTTCAAATTGATCCCTTTGTTTATGTTTTTTTTTTTTCCTTTTAGTTTGTTGAGTTAGCATAGACAGAAAACAAAAATGGCCACCAAGGGAGATATAGAGGATGTAAATGGAAGTTTATCAGAGCCTTTCGTTGATCATCGAAAGAGAGAAGCAGAAGAGCATTGCTCAAGTGACAATGGGGGCTCAATGATGGTTTATATTAGTACATTTATTGCATCTTGTGGCTCTTTCCAGTTTGGATATTGTGTAATGTCTTCTTCATCTGATCATTTTATGTAAATTTCTCCAATGAAGCAAAAAGAATTTTTCAGCTATTGAAAGTGATGATGAAAGTTTCATTTTTTAGGTGGGATATTCTTCACCAGCTCAATTTAGCATAATGAAAGACCTTGATGAGACTAGTTCAGAGGTATAGCTTTGATAGTTCATTAATCATCTTTTCGTAAAGTCGTATAATCGAAAAGAATACATTAAAAAATCTGATAATATCTTTTTCATTTGCAGTACTCAATCTTTGGATCCATATTGACTGTTGGTGCAATTGTTGGTGCACTCACATGTGGTCACACAGCGGATTCTGCTGGCCGGAAAGGGGTACGAAATTACGAATAAAGGATGATAGCTTGCTAATTTCTGTTTAATTTTGGACAATTATGCATCGACTAACGCTGCTTGCTTTGTTGTGGTTGCAGGCCATGGGGATTGCATCCATTATATGCATACTAGGGTGGATTGCAATCTACATAGCTCCCGTATGTGTTGCTTGCACTTCTTCTATATCATAGTCCTGAGTCCAGTACTTCTTCTATCATATTGAACCTGTGATTCTGTTTTTCTTGATAGGGCGCTCTAGTACTAGATTTCGGAAGATTTTTAACTGGATATGGAATAGGAAATATTTCTTACGTGGTACAATTTTGTTTTCGTGTAGCTTTTGATGTTTGTATTTAACAAAACATTTGTCAATTGGGGATTAATTCAATCAGCAAATGTTCTTTTGCACTGTTTAAATGGATAGGTGCCGGTATACGTAGCTGAGATAACTCCTAAAGACCTCAGGGGATTACTAGCAACAGTAAATCTGGTACGAATACAAACTTCTTCCGGTTCTTCAACAGTTGTTGCCGGAAACAAGGAAGAATATGATTCGAAAACCTTTTCAATTGAATGTTAAATGTATAAACTTACATGATCTACTACTTCTGCAGCTCTTAGTTGTTACTGGACTTGCTGTTGCCTATGCAATCGGTGTTTGTGTATCGTGGAGGACGCTGGCTCTGACTGGTACATACGCTTAATGTATCCAAATCATAATATTCTACATTTTACCTGACATGGTATCAGTGTTAGTTTTACTGGAAAATCCTGGGTTCGAGTCCTCCTACATGTTTCTGTTTCTGGGACCTTAATTGTTCTGAAAACAATTAGGACGTTTGCAGGAACTGTCTCATGCATAACTCTGTTTGTAGGACTCTTTTTCATCCCAGAGTCCCCCAGATGGCTGGTAAGCTTGAGTTTTGTGTATTTACAACAATTTTCCCAGAAAATGTCAATCCCATAATAGAAACTTTCCTAGAAAGTTGAACTGAATCCAATGCCATAGGCAATGGTGAACAAATTCATATTTTGTTATTATTCTTCTCCGTATAAGAGGTAATTTATAGGAAAAATACAACTAGAAAAAAATCAGGAAATCCTATAATTAAGCTAATTGATTCCTTAATCAAAACAGATATAGAAATACAATTAGGAAAGAAATAGGAAATCTTATAATTAAGCTAATTGAATCCTAAACAAAATAGAAGTCATATACATTAATGACTAATATTCTAACATATTTTAACACCCCCCCTCAAGTTGGTGCATAGATGTCACTCATGCCCAACTTGCAAATTAAGTCATGGAAGCTCCTTCCATTAATAGCCTTCGTAAGGATATCTGCAAGCTGGTCTTTATTTGTAGGTAGTACCGGTGGTCGAAGATAGAAGGGTCGGCTGTGAGGCTTACCTGAAAATAAAAAAAAGGATAGAAAAGAAAGAAGAAAAAAGGGGTAGAAAAGTTGAAAACTGGCAATAGTCCTGTTAACACTTTAGAGTAGTAGTAGAAAAAACAGGTAGCAGTCCTGTTGAAAAACAGGTAGCAATTCTGTATAGTAGTAGAAAAGTTGAAAACAGGCAATAGTCCTGTTAGCAACTTATAGAGGTAGAAAAAAAAGAAAGAGGTAGAAAAAAGGGGTAGATTAGAAGTAGATTAGAAAAGGGGCAGATTAGAAGTAGATTAGAAAAAAGGTATAGCAAGTAGAAGAAAGGGGTAGATTAGAAGTAGATTAGAAAAAAGGGGTAGATTAGAAGAAAGGGATAGCAAGTAGAAGAAAGGGGTAGATAGAAAAAAAGGCTTAAAGGGGTAGCAACTTAATCTCAATCTTTTTTTTTTTTTTTTTTACATAGTAGAGATAGCAGCGGAAGCAAAAGAACAATAAATCCAGTGGCCGGAACAGTAAATCCAGTGGCCGGAACAGTAACTCCAACAACTGGAACAGTAACTCCGATAGCTGGAACAGTACTCTGGTGGTCGGAACAGTAAAATCGAATAGTCAGAACAGTAAATCCGATAGGAGGGTCGGATGTCAGAGAAGCAGAACGATAAAACCTTTTTTCCTCACTGCCGGCACCACTGCCACTAGCTACCGGCAGTGAGATTCAGAGAAAAGAAAAAGAAGACCTAAAAATTTGATTTAGGCTCTGATACCATGAACAAATTCATATTTTGTTATTATTCTTCTCCGTATAGGAGGTAATTTATAGGAAAAATACAACTAGAAAAGAATCAGGAAATCCTATAATTAAGCTAATTGATTCCTTAATCAAAACAGATATAGAAATACAATTAGGAAAGAAATAGGAAATCTTATAATTAAGCTAATTGAATCCTAAACAAAATAGAAGTCATATACATTAATGACTAATATTCTAACATATTCTTACAAATGGTTGGTCGACAGAGGGAATTCGAAGCTGCACTAACCAAGCTCAGGGGACCAGGTGCTGATATTTCTACAGAACAGGCTGACATTGAAGTACTTGCTCCATTACAATCTTATGTATTTGGTTTGGCAGGCATAGATAACTTTCTGGTGCAGGATTTTCCATACGGAATCCTTGATTGCTACCGGTACCTACCGGATTACCACCGGTAGCTATTAAATTACCACCGGCAGCAATCGTGGGATTCCATAAAGGAAATCCTGCACCTGAAAATTTTCAAAGTTGTATATTAATCTGATAATCTTTTACAGGATTCCCTAGTGATCATTCGACAACTCCCCAAAATCAAAATCCCAGACTTGCTTAGTGGAAGGAACATCCGCTTGATCTCGGTAAGTTCCATTCACTCTCCTGGAACTGGCTGATTTTTCATTACTAAGAACAATTTCATTTGGACATTATCTGCTAATAAAATTCTCTCTTCCATGCTCTCGACTCTTGAAATTTTTCAAAAGACTGCAGTCGTGTTAATCAGTTAATGGCGTTTCAGCAGTTAGTTGGAATCAATGGAATAAATTATTATGCTGCTGAAATTTTCAAGTCTGCAGGTGAATCTGCAATGCTGTATTTAACCTGAAAGAATTCCTTAATTTTTCGTCTAATTTTTAAGCTTATTGTTAGTGTTAATTTCTGAATTCAGGAGTTTCTCCTAGCGTGGGAAGTATTCTATATTCTTCTACACAGGTTGTTGTTACAGCCATTGGCGCGACCTTGATGGACCGAGCAGGCAGAAGACCCCTTTTAATGGTAAGAATCGTTGAGCCTGTGATTGACGGATCGAAATTCGAATGATGTCCTGAAAAACCAAAGATTGATTCTGGTACTTCCATTTCAGATTTCTGTTTCCGGGCTATTCATTGGCAACCTGTTGATTGGAAGTTCCTTCCTTTTGAAGGTAACCATCAAATGAAACATTCACTGAATTGTATTCAAGTCCATCTAGCTATGTGTAGCTCCTAACACTTTGACTTGTTTCACAAGGAACATCATTTGCTCCTGACTTGACTCCTATTCTTGCACTGGGAGGTTCTCTGGTAACCTGACAAACCTCAAAACAGTTTCCTCTCCTCAAACGCGATGATTATTTACTGATTTGTTAATTACATGTTTATTCGATCTCTTTGCAACTTCAGGTTTACATTGCCTCCTTTTCAATGGGGATGGGTACGATTCCTTGGGTTCTAATGTCTGAGGTAACACTCTAGGATTTATATAAAATTTTCTCTCATTATCTAACAACACAGCCTGACTGCAGAGAACACGAATCCTGATTATCAGACTGCTTCTATTGCAGCTATTCCCGCTTAATATAAAGGCGATTGGTGGAGGCCTAGTCACTCTGATAAACTGGTTTGGTTCTTGGGTTATCTCCTACAGCTTTTTCTATCTTTTTAGCTGGAGTTCATTTGGTAAGAGTCAACTTTCTACGCTGTTTTCATGCCCGCCCCTAGACACTGCACAGCTTTCTTTCTAGTCTAGGCGATTTTACAATTACTTGTGCAAAAAGCAATTACTGATCATATATATAAATATATATCTTTGCAGGTATATTTTATCTGTATGGTTCTATGTGTGTACTAGCATTGATTTTCACCATCAAGTTTGTGCCTGAAACAAAAGGCCGGACCCTCGAAGAGATTCAAGCATTGATGGACTAACGATTGGATTCATATTATTCCGTAACATGAACAAGGAGAGTGATTCTGCTTGCTGATATTGACATGAAAAATGAAATTTGTAGAACTTGTAATTAGCTCGTGTTCTGTAAATGTAACGCTGTTTGATATTAACTAGTAGTGACTTAATTAGAAGTACATATCTCAGTTGGTAGTCTTGTTAAACTCAGTATACAACATTGTAATTTACCACCACCGCCCAACGTGGTTTGGTGGAACAAGCGCTCATTCAGCCTGACAATGTCTCAGGTTCGAGTCGGCACAACCGCATTTGGTATTTCAAAAAAAAAAAAAAAGGAAAAAAAACCTTGTTACTTACCTGTATTGATTGTCCAAATGCTCAGATTTTAGTGAGAGATTGATTGAAGAAGAATGAACACCAAGTACTTTTTTACTCCATTGTAATTCCACAATTGTAAGTAAATTCAGAAAAATTACCTCATCCAATTTTCAGATTATAACAGCATATTCCAAATTCAATAAGCACAAATATAACTATGTCTACAAGACAATCACCGAAAAATGCTCTGTTGCTCATACTCATTGTCACATTTCACAATTCACATCTCTAGCAAGTGAGGTTCAGGTTTTGTATATAAACATCTTTAACTAAGTAGACTTGTTTTGGTCCATAGGTGAAGGACACTGACGTGAAGCCCATGGTCCAAAGCAAATCCGTGAGGGTGAATGACACACGCGTGAAGCCTAAAGCGGACAATATCTATTTGGTTGGTCTGAACCGTTATATAAGTAATAAAAAATAAATAAATAAACCAAGAATAAACTGATTTTTTTTATTTTTTTTCACTCTCTCTTGTATTGCTTGTTTCTATGTATATATAAAGAGAGACATCAATTTTTAAGTAGGTGGACAACTTGACAACTGATAGTTTTACAAGTCTATCCCTCTGAGATTCACAGCAAAGAACCATGCTGACATACAGGAGTTGCCAAATTAACATAAAATATTATCTAGCCATATATATATATATATATATATATATATATATATATATATATATATATATATATATATATATATATTCAAGATCTATGTCCAAAAATAGAGCATATCATCCAAGCCTATCTCCTAATGTATATATTTGTCTACTTTGATTGATTCCTGCCCAAGTTTTCAATCTATTATTTAGGCACAAAGATCTTTGGCAGTTAAAAAACAATTGACCTAAGTTAGAGGATTGAAATCTGAATCATTGGAAAATTTAAGGTTGCAAATGAGGTTTTGACTCAGATTTTGGATAAGCTCATATTAATGATTGGATTTTCTCAGAAGCCAAACATAATAGGCATGTTTTCACTGGACATATTTACTTGTACTTCCTTTTTTTGTTTTTTGCAATGTTAAAATCTTTATCTGTTATATGCAATGTAAATATTGCTACTTTTTTTTGTTCTTTGTGTGTTTTATTAATACTTTTGTGTAATGCTTCAAACTGTTCCCTTTGTTCAAAATTCTTCTTCTTTATTTTATTTTTGTTTATTTTCAGTTTGTTGATCTAGCATAGATAGAAAAAATGGCCACAAAGCAAGATATAGAGAGAGAGAAAGTGAATTTAGCGGAGCCATTCATCGAAAGAGAGAAAGAAACAGAAGTGAAAAGCTCAAGTGACAATGGGGATTTGGGGATGGTTTTTCTCAGTACATTTGTTGCAGTTTGTGGCTCTTTCGAGTTCGGATCATGTGTGAGTATTGGTATTCAATGATGTCTCCATCTTATTATTATTTTTTTTGTGAATTTTTCACTGAAGTGACTGCAAATTTTGATTTTGCAGATGGGATATTCTTCACCAGCCCAATTTGGCATTATGGAAGACCTGAATCTGTCTTTCTCTAAGGTTTATTGGACATTTTATATATGTTTATAGCAGTTGATCAACATTAGTGAAGTTGCATTATGGGAAAATAATTATTTGTCATTTGCAGTACTCAGTCTTCGGATCCATAGTGACGATTGGTGCAATGATCGGTGCAATCACAAGTGGGCGCATTGCTGATTTTGCTGGCCGGAAAGGGGTAGGAACGAAGGACAATAACCCCATCTTACCATCTATCTCTGTTGAATCTTTGGCCTATTACACTTTTGTTCAATGTTTCTCTGGCTTTGTTGTGGTTGCAGAACATGAAGGTGTCATCGATCGTATGCATAGTAGGATGGTTTGCAATCTACATAGCTTCGGTATGTGTTACGAGAATTAGATATTTAAGCAAGTGTGCATCTTTGAAGTATAGTTAACCCCTTCAATTCTGTTTTTTGATAGAGTGATCTACTACTAGATTTTGGAAGATTTTTAACAGGATTTGGAATAGGAAATCTTTCTTATGTGGTATGCTTTTGTTCCTTTAATATAAAGCTTTTGATCATTCCGATCAATTCGCGAATTGGAAATTCATAAGAAACTCTCTTGCACTCTCTAAATGAACAGGTTCCAGTGTACATAGCTGAGATAACACCTAAAAACCTCAGGGGAGCACTAGCAACAACCAATCAGGTACAAACGTCTCTCTTAATTGTTTCTGAAAACAAGGAAGAATGACTTCAGAAATGTTTTTTCGATTGCATGAACTCACCTGGTATGAAACATCTCCCTTCTGCAGCTTTTCATCACAGTTGGGATTGCTGTTGCCTATTTAATAGGTGCATTTGTATCCTGGAGGACACTTGCTTTGACTGGTATGTTTTCAAAAATGATATCGAACAGCATAGTCTTTTAACGATCAAAGAAGGGGAAAAATATAAGAAAATTGAATCTAATATTTGCTTGCAGGAATTGTCCCAAGTTTGGTTATGTTGATAGGACTCTTTTTCATTCCAGAGTCCCCCAGATGGCTGGTAAGAGTTCTAAATTTGGTTGATTAAGTCATCTCTGGAATTTTACATTGAGTCTTTTTCCTGTAACTTGATCGGAAGTTTTGGAATCGTATTGAATCTTGTGGCACAGGCAATGGTTGGTCGACAGAAGGAATTTGAAGCTGAACTGAGAGCACTCAGGGGAGCTGGTGCTGATATTTCTCAAGAACAGACTGAAATTCAAGTACTTGCACTCCCTCCAAGTATTCTTTCAATGTATTTGGTTTGGCAGGCACATTACTTAAGTTACAAGTAATTTAATTTCATTTTACAGGATTCCATAGAAATGCTTCGACAAATCCCCGAAGTCAGGATCCTGGACTTGTTTAATAGGAGGAACAATCGATATGTCACTGTAAGAAGCATCATTCAATCTCCTGGATTCATCAAAATTTTACCTATATTAGAATTGAAAAAATTGTATGTATTATGAATTGATCTGCTAAGGTTTTCTCTTCATTGTCTCATTCTTGAACTTCACGGAAAAAAAGATTGGAGTTGGATTGATGGTGTTTCAGCAGTTCATTGGAATCAATGGAATCATTTACTACGCTGGTCAAATTTTTGTTTCTGCCGGTGAGCTTATATAATCTAATCCTCTTTACTCCATTAATCTGAATTTATGCTTATATGAAGTGTTGATTTCTGATTTCTGATTTCCGATTTCAGGAGTTTCTCCAAATGTTGGAGGTATTCTATATTCTTCTCTACAGGTTGTTCTCACTGCATTCGGAGCAACTTTGATGGACAAAGCAGGCAGAAAACTCCTTTTCTTGGTATGCATTCTCGAATCACACAACCGAAAATAATACAAAGTCCTTTATTTTTCATGGTGATCATTGACGGATTGATTGACATCTTAAAACACCGTAAAATAGTTTTCTGATTAGATTTCCATTCCAGATTTCTGTATCCGGGATGCTCCTTGGCAATCTGTTAATAGGAATTTCCTTCATTTTGAAGGTAAGCTTACATTTATTGAAATTGTTGTAATCAAGTCCATCTATAGCTGCTTTTTACACATTGAATGTTATTCACCAGGAACATCATTTGGCTCTTGACATGGCTCCAACCCTAGCAGTTGTTGGTGTTATGGTAATCCGAAAATTCGTAATTTCTTTTTTCTTCACCAAAAATAGTTACCCTTCCTCCTCTTCTGTTACATTGATCATTTATTGGAACTTCAGGTTTACATTGGCTCTTTCTCGGTAGGAGTAGGTCCGGTTCCTTGGGTTATAATGTCAGAGGTAACAACACTAGGATCTGTAACACCCTGATTGCAAATGGAATTAAATATTGGTTTTGATTTTGTCTCTGATTCAAACTAGTTTCATTTCAGATATTTCCAATCAATGTAAAGGGAACTGCTGGAAGCCTGGTGACTTGGGTGAACTGGTTTGGTTCTTGGGTTGTCTCATACAGCTTTTTCTATCTTTTTACCTGGAGTTCATGGGGTAAGTCCTCTTTCTATGCTGTTTTTGCATCCGCCCTCATATGTTAAAGTGTTTTATATCATTGTTTGAACCCTTACCTGACAATTTAAGCTTTTGAGTCTAGTGATTACTAACATAGTATCGGTACTTGGTTTGACCTAATAGTCTTGGATTCGAATCCCCCCATATGTATAGATCTAAATTTATTCTGCAATCTGCATATGTATTTAAGCTTAGTCCACGCGTCAAGCCCATCAATCTAGCTCATGAGGGATGTGTTAGAGCGCATAGAGTGATTTATATCATCGTTTAGGCCCTTACCTGTCATCTTAAACTTTTGATTTTAACGGTTACCAACATGATGAGCCTCAACAGAGTTTTAAATCTTTCCTGTTTTCTGATGTTTCAAATTGCAAGTTCCTCATGAAATTTTGAACTCATTTTTTGTGTCAATTTAGGCAATTCTATCTTTCTTGTGCTGAATCATTTCTCACTGATATGCTTTGTTTTGTGATATCTTTTTCAGGTGTATTTTTCCTGTATGCTGCTGTTTGTGTAATGGCAATCCTTTTCACCATCACGTTTGTCCCTGAAACAAAAGGCCGAACCCTGGAGGAGATTCAAGCATCCATTGACAACTGAACAAATGCAAAGAAGAGAACTGAATTATGATCCATATTGACATCGAAATGGAATTTGTAGAACCTGTAATCGGCTCGTGTTCTGGAAATGTTGAGTTGTTTGATTTATAGCGAGTAGTGCCTAATTAGCTTGTATGTGTTTCAATGACTACAAATTTCCATCCCCCTTAATGCGTATTTGATATTTCTGATGGAAGTTTTGTTGAACACAGTACATGCTAATAATTCACATACCTCTGATTTCAGTTATGATTGGTTAGAGGATATTTATTGAAAACTTTGAACTCGTCAGAGTTAATATACTATTGTTGAACTTTTATTTATCAACTCAAACTTTTGAGTTCAGTGGCTAATTATGATTACATCACTAGTGTCACACGTGTATAATATTTTAGATTATATAAAGCATCACCGATGTTTACCACTAAACTCTTCTTCAATTTGAAGTTAAAAGAGAATATTTTAAGAATATATTAATATTAAAAAAAAATTCCACTTCATTGTTCATTTGTTCCACACCAACTTTTACACTAAAAAAAATCTTCCCAAATCCCAATAAATAAACTTAAATATTATAAAAGTTTAATATATAATTAATAAGTATATCAATAAGTGTGTCATTTTAAAGATCTCAACGAGATCTTTCTAATGGTATATTTTTTAAGAATATATATCTTTTAATTAAATATTAAAAAAAATTAAATTAGAAAAGAAAATTAAACAAAAAAAAAAACGATGATCAGTTGGTGTGAAGCTTTTAATAAAAAAAAAAAAGAAAAAAAAAAGAAAGAGTATTGTGCTGAGTAATAGAGTGCGTTAAACCCAGTGGGCTACTGTTACTCAGCACAAGATTTATTTTTTGGAAAATGGAATTTGAAGCGACATTGGGGAGGGTTTTTGTGAACGGTATACTCTAAGTTGTAGTTAGTGGGATGTATAAAGCAACATTGAAGATGCTCAAACTAAACTGTCATTTATAAAAGAGTCCATTTTTGCTCACACCCCTTTAATAGGGTAAGCATTACCCCCCTCCCAAACACATAACATATGTTTATGGAGGGGTAAAATTGTCTAAAAATATAATAGGGTTTGGACAAATTTACCCCCTCCATAGACATTATGTCATGTTTTTAAGAGGGGTAATGCTCGTACCCTTTTAAGGGGGTGAGCAACAGTAAACTCCTTATAAAAACCCACGTACTCTTACATTTAATTACCAAACTATCACCCGAATGGACTAACCGTTTTCCTGCAATGACGTTGCATCAATCGGTCAATAAACCTAATGATCTCCACTTAAAATAGACATTGACTTGGTTTGTGGACCAAAATGATGACGAAGATTATGTTTTCTTGCTTGATTGGATGTGTTGGTGGTGTTGGGGGTAGGAGCAACATCAAATTTTACATCAATTTTGTGTTAAAAGAAAATATGCTTACACCAATCCATTGTTCTGAACCAAATTTTATACTAAAAAAGTATTTTTATAGAATATTCTCTAAATAAATCTTTAAATTATTATAAAATTTTAAATTGGTTAAACATATACTTAATAAGTAAATTAATTAAATTAATTAAATTAAATATGTATATTAATTTAAAGATGAGATTTTTTCAACGGTATATTTTTTTTAGAATACATATTGTTATAATTAAGTATGGAAGGGTTAAATTAGTAATTATATATTAAAAAAAAAAAAAAAAAACTAATGTTACATTTACAATATAAAAAAATAAAAAGATAAGGATTTATTGTAGCTGCAGTTTACACTAAATTTGGTATGCATTGTAATTACACCAATTTTTTTTTTTTTTAGTGTTTTTTGTGTGTTAGTTGGAGTTGATTTTTACATCAATTTAATGTTTTTGGTGTGTTAGTTGGAAATTTAAGCTATTACATGAAAGGTGTGTCCAAGAAGTCTCATTTTTATACAATACCAATAATTTCAGTCTTGTAATAATAAATGTGATGCACGTTTTGCATATGATATCACTCTAATTTTACATTATTATAATAATTGATTGATAAATTGATAATTGACAAAATAATGGTCTGGTTGAAATTTCTAGCTAATTTAGGTACTCTAACTTTTGTCTTGGCCAATGAAAATGAATCAGAATCTTATCAACAAGAGCATTCTATGAACTAACAACTTAAATTATTGGGGTTTTTTTTTTTTTTTTCAAAGAAAACAATATGGTAAAATAGATTTCATTTTTTTTTTTTTTTTTTTTTTTTTTAAGATGCATAAGGGTCAAGGGATGGCATGTCCAGTTAATCATATCGAATGGTATGTCTGTCC
This sequence comes from Acer yangbiense, assembly GCA_008009225.1. NCBI lineage: Eukaryota > Viridiplantae > Streptophyta > Magnoliopsida > Sapindales > Sapindaceae > Acer > Acer yangbiense. The sequence continues at coordinate 7,644,793 of CM017763.1, read as the reverse complement.
TATGACAACACTATTTTCGTTGTGACTTTATCATTACGCGTGAATGTGATGGATGCATTGAGATTTGAATTTGATTATTTAGCCTGTTAAATTGTTGTCCATTATTGATGGCCTCTTACAATTATAATGGCCTTTGTGGGGGCTATATATATATATAACATTAAAAATAAATAAAAAGTTGTTTTCCCATATACTATAAGAGCTCGTTTGGTGCGCTGCACTGTATTGTATTAGGAGTTTAAAATGTATTAGAATAATACAATACAATGTTTGGTTTGTTTTACGCTGTTCACTGTATTGTATTAGCTAATACATTTTAATTGGTCTGATACGGTGGATATCGTATTAGCTAATACAGAGTAGAAATGTTGTATTAGTTAATACAACATAATACAATCTAATACAAAATATCACCAAACACAGGATTGTATAAGAATAATACAGTCCAATACAATACAATCTAATTCAATACAGTCTAATACAATCCAATACAATACAATAGAGCGTACCAAACGAGCCCTAAAAGAACAAACATAGCTTTAATATTTGTTAGATTTTAAACCTATTTATTAGGGATGTCAATGGGGCGGGTTCGGGGCGGGTTCGGGGCGGAGATATCATCCCCATTCCCCAAACCCAAATATAATTAGGATTTCTATCCCTACCCCATTTCCCATTTGGAGCAGAGACGAGGAATCCACATTTGTGGAGAGGGCTTCCGGTACCCGCCCCACCTTGCTCCACCCTATTTAATTAAGACAATATTAATAATTATACACCTTATATTGTAAGCCACAATCACAAGTGTCAATCAACCTTTAAAAATATTAAATGATTAAAGAAAAAAAATAGTTAAAAAAGTAAATAAACTATAATTCATAATAAATCTATCGCAAACTAAATTACCAAACATATATTAAAAAATTATATTTCAATTGTTTATAAGAAAAATGTTTCTTCCCAATTATATTTTGAAAGTAAATTGAAGAAAAAAAATTGTAACATAACTGTGTTTCTTGTTTCTTAATCATCCACGTAACATATTAATTGGGGTATATGGCGAAAACGGGCAGGGACCAAAATATCATTCCCCACCCTAAAATTAATTGGGTTTTAAAATCAAATTTCATCCCCACCCCATAGACCAATTAACATGTACCAAAACCGTCCCAAATGGGGTGGGTCCCTACAGGACCCCGTACCCACGGGGATTTTTGACGTCCCTATTCATTTGCTCTTCAAATTCTCTGATTTTAGTTGTGATTGGTTAGAAGGATATTTATTGAAAACTTTGAACTTGTCAGAGGTAGGGGTGGTTTTTTTTTTTTTTTGTCTGAAGACTGAACAATCCTGAATTTTTCTAAAGACTGAATAAGGATTGAAATTTAAACTTAAATGACATGTTTTTTTTTTTTCTCCATTCTGAATGTATTGTCAACACGTTTGTTTTTTTTAAAGTAAAATTGTCTGAAAATATGTAATTTTACATTTATACCCATGTTAAACAATTAGATATATAATATGGAATAAAAACAATCCAAAAATAATAATTATATAGAACACATTTGATCATGATCTTCTTCTTCGATTATAAACAAACTTCATTTTTACTAAGATAAGAAAAGAAAAGATTTTTTTTTTTTCAAAAAATAAAAGGAGCAGTAAGAAAACTCATACAAAACACTATAAAAAAAAATTAATATATAAATACATCACCCTTATATCATAATAAAGTATTGATATTAAATACCAATATGAGAAGTGATTAGAGTTTTATTTATTTATTTTTAAATCTATTTAAAGTAATTAATATATTAAAATAAAGATTTCTATACCATATATAATTATGATGAAATTGAAAATATGTGATATATGACGGATAATATCGGAAGAAAAGATTTTAGATTGCATTTAATGCAATCCAGTTATTTACAATCAAGTGAAAAGTCATTATTTTTTACTTTTTATTTTAAGTTATTTTTTTGGTATTTTTAAGTTGTTTAACCAATTAAAAAAACAAACAAAATAACTTAATAATTATAATTCAGACCCATTAAATTTTAAATAGAAAAAACAAACGACTTGTTAGTATACTACTGTTGGACTTTTATTTATCAGCTCAAACTTCTGAGTTCAATGGTTAACCCCTATTTTATTAATAAAATAAAAAACCGTGAAAAATATACATTTTCTTGCGGTGAACCCCTATTTTATTAATAAAATTTCCTGCAATGACGTTGCATCAATCAGTCAATAAACCATTACAAATTGTATATATATATAATGTGGTGAGAATACAAATTTCTTGCATTTGTCAAAACTTCTCTATCAGAACGAACTGACAGTAGAAAAATTGTATATATATATATATATCCATTACAAATAAATAAAAAGATAAAAAGTTGTTTTCCCTTCTACTATAAAAGAACAAACAAAGCTTTAATTTTTTATTTTTTTTTAAATATTACAATAGGATTGCCGAGACCTATCGAGATTAAACAATACATGTGTAGTCCGGATAACCACTCCCACAATCCGAAAAAAAAAAAAAAAAAAAAACTCATCATACATACTTGTAAAATGCGTATAGTGGGATTCATATTAATGAGTGATAAATCCACTTTAAGTCTTCACATGCATATAATATTATTGGACCTCAAAAAGAAGCACACATCAATGTCTAAAATGTGGTGAGAATACCAATGGCCTATTGCCTTGGTTGGAGTCTTCAAAGGGAAGTTCCACCACCTAGGTTCTAGCCTTGGTATGTACATATAACATATGTATCCCACCTTTGGCCATTAAATCTTAAAGTGTGGGGAGTCCTTTCCCAAATGTGGGAGTTACCCTCTCTCTCCGATTGTGAGAGTAGTATTCTGGGTCGTGCTTGTAGAGTCTAAACTCGTCAGATCCCGACAGTAATTATAATTGTAACTGAAAAAAAAAAAAAAAATGTCTGTGAGAATATTAGATTGCATACATACATTCAACTACCAGACACATGTATGCATGTTAACTTAACCTTCTTAATTCTTATCCTAGAAAATCAAATGTAACAACTGTCTTGTATATTTTCTTTTATGATTTTTATTAAAAAAAAAAATTGTAAATTCCAATCATGGTCAATATTGCACAACAAACCACCTAAAATTTGACCATTTTTCAAAAACAGTCTTTTACTTTTGAATTTAAATTGAAATCCTCTTATATAGTATATCAAAATTCAAAAACACATTTTTATGTCAAAATATAGTTAAAAGGAAAAAAAAAAAAAATTACTCAGATTTTTTTTTTGAAAGGAAAAAATTACTCAGATTGTGTATCAAACAACCCTTACATGTGGGATTTTGTTGTCTAACTCTGAAACTAGAGGGTTTTTTTTTTTTTTTTTTGTTGAGAAATGAGAGCTAATTAAAAGCAGTTTTGGATATAAGAAAAACAAATTAAAAGTACTTTTAAGTCACATTAACTAATCGATAATGAAAATAAAAAAGAATCAAGTTTCATTTGAAATAGATCGGGTAAGGAAATTTGATTCTTCTAGTGGGAGGAGAGAATTAAAAAAAAAAAAAAAATCATGATTTATGTGTGGAATCTATATAACTTTATTTCTATTATTTTCTAATAAACACCGTTACCATAAATCAAGAATTAAGTCTCATTCATTTATTATGATCGCACTTGATTTTTTTTTAATTTAAATAGTGATTTAAATTGTGAATAAAAGAAGAAGACGAAATAATGGCATTAACAAAATTTGGTGTGATTGTTTATTAATTTATGACAGAAAATGACTTGTCAACACTTGGATTATCACATTTGATCAAAACTAACTTATATGTAATTAACGATGATGTTGAAAGTTGAAAGTTGAAACAGAGTCATTATTGAGCTCGGGAGTTATTAATGGGACTAAATGGGGATGGGCACAGCTGTTATGATCTCATTTGCCATAATTTTTGTAGCAAACCAATTATATCACATTGGATTCAAAAGCAAAAAACGACAAAATAAGAAATAATGATTGATGATTCCAAAAATTCATCTGTAAAGTCTGATAAGATGGCTCCAAACGGTAAGTCTTACCAAAAATTCTTCGTTCTGCCATTCAAACTAGAAGTGTTGCTTGATTTCGAGAAAATCTTTGGTGCACCCATTGAGTGGTGCACCCGACACATCATCATGTGTCAATTTTCAGTAATGCTATACATCTCACGTATAATCCCATCATTTTTATCCCAACACACGTGGCAGTTGAGGTGTCTCTTGGTGAGTGGACAAACATTAATTGGTGAGTGAATACATGGGTAAGAGAGATAATTATCAATTAATGTGTGTCCACTCACCAAGTGACACCTCAACTGCCACGTGTGTTGGGATGAAAATTGTGGGATTGTAAGTGGGATGTTTAGCATTATTCGTCAGTTTTTTGTCTTGGTTTTTAGGAGAAAAACTTCAGTGCACCCGGTGCACCAATCACCACATCTGATTGTAGTTAAGAAAAACTTTTATAATAATATATCTAATTAAAAAGTTAACACATATTAACTTTTTAGTGGCCCGGTGTACCACTCAGCTGATGCACCGAAGATTTTCTCTGTTTTCAGACTATCCCTCTCTTGCTTCCTCTTCTTCTCTTTCATTCCATTGATAATTTTTTTTTTTAAAGTTCCACACTTATGATGTGTTAGCATTCCAGTAACAGGATGCACCACTCATCAGGTGCACCGAATTAAATCTTCTCCTTAACTTCAAATTTACTGTTAGTTGGCTGGAAAACTGCATTTCAATCATTAAACAACTTTCAGTCATGACTATTTTTACAGATATAGTTGAAGTACTGGTACCTAATTTTATGATGACTATACAGAATTTATTAAATTGCTACATATATAGATACATTTAGATTAAAATATAAGGTATATAGATACACAATTTTTCTATTATCAGTTCGAACTGACAAAATATATATCAGTTCCTTACTTGTGAGCCATTGGATTTAAATACTTTGACTTGGCTGCATGCACTTGTCAAAGCATCTTTTAAATCCAATGACTCACATGCAAGGAACTGATATATTTTATATCAGTTCGAACTGATAATAGAAAGACTGTATAGATACATAGATACATTTTTTATTGTCTACTTCGGCGACGTTCATAGATACATAGCTAGTTGGAAAAGTATTTCCAACGGTTCACATTATACCACTTTATTCTTTTTTTACTCTAATAATGGAGAAAAACTTCAGTGGGACGGTCTCACTAACGTGGATATGGGACCGTCCAACCACAACACGCCACAAGTGTGCCACATAATCTCCCAATGTATATGTGGCGTGCTGTGGTTGGACGGTCCCATATCCACGTCAGTGGGACCGTCCCACTGAAGTTTTTCTCCTAATAATGATGCCACGTCACATGTTACAGAATATATATATATATATATATTTTTTTTTTTTCAAATCACATGGCTATAACAACTTTTTTTTTTTTTTAGTCGTATTCGAACACGAGACATCGTCATGATACCACTTTATTCTTTTTTTTACTCTAATAATAATGTCACGTCACGTGTTATGCAATTTTTTTTTTTTTTTTTTTTTTTTTTTCACATCACATGGCTATACTAACAACTTTATTTTTTTAAATCGTTTGAATCGTCAGACTATATGAGGATGAATATATAAAGTTGTAATTAACCTTGTAATTTAATCAGTTGGTCATTTTTTTTTGGTGTAATTGCACAAACATCCCTTGAGTTTAGATCAAATTACACGGATATTGAACTTTGTCTTAAAATTGCAGAAACCTCCCTTGTTTTAGTTGACTTCCATTCGAATTAACGGTTGACTAACTTATTAGTGTAAAATGTCTGAAATGCCCTTAGTTAGTTATTTTATCTTTTAGTTATCCCTAAAATAAATCATATTTGAATATTTCATTTATTAAAAATTAAATAATAAATATAAAATTGAGAAGATAGATCTAGTCCAAAACCATCTTCCACCTTTACCATCAATAACTCGTTTGAATATTGCTACTCAACCGAATCACTCAACTCATTTGCCTTCGTCCTTTGCTACCCTGAAACGCACCCTCCCCACCCAACCCGGATCGACCAATTTTCACTTCTCTCTTGACCAAGTCTCCTCCTCATCTTCCGCCGATTTTATCCCTCAAGCAAGTCGAATTTAACTCATTAATAGAGCAGTTCTTTTTGTCTGATCCCTCACTGGAAATCAACCGTGCACATGTGTTGTCCAGGTCCTTTGATTTTTCGGGTTGTTTGTTGTTGCCATTTTGTCAAATATGCTGTGTTGGTTTAGATCTTGTTCTGTTCTGGTTCTTTAAAACTATTGTTATTATCTAAATATTGCTCTGACTCGTTTTCTTTCTTTCTTTTTGTAAACCAATTGTTTTCATATTTTAACAAATCATTATTATTATTATATAATAATATATATATAACTCAAAAAAATGGAGAAAAAAGAAAAGAATTTACTTGATGAAGAAATCGAAACCGTAGCTTGGGAGGTCCATGGAAAATTTTTGTTGTCGGTTGTCGCCGTCATTTCGTCTTTGAATCTGCGTCTAAGATCCATGTATTTGGGTTGTGGTGACTGGTGAGGCGGTGAAGGAGAGAGTCATCTAATAGTTATCTTTTAATTTTTAAATTTTAATTTTTATCTATTATCTTTAAATATTTTAATACTTTACTATTTTTGTGTTGTGTTCAAAAAAAATAAAAATAATTTTAATATAATTAAATAATTATTTATTTAATATTTGTCTTATTAGATATGGAAAAAGACAACTTTGCCCTTAAAACGTTAAGTTTTAACAGAGAATATTTAACGGTAGGGGAGGTTTGTGTAATTTTAAGTAAAAGGTCAATATCTGTATAATTAGGCCTAAAATCAAGGGTGTTTGTGCAATTACCCCTTTTTTTTATTTATTCAGATGAGCTTTTATTTTACTCGTTGACATGTTGTTAGTGTAAAAGCACACATATAATTTAAAAGGTTAGCTAGCACACAGAAAAAAGGTCAAGTCACTGAATACTGGTCCCTTCAACAGAAGTTGACACTCTTGATGATCAACCTGCCACGGAATATATATTTTCACCAAGCTTTCTCTCTCTCTCTCTCTCTGAGATCTCTCTCACTCTGTGTTTAGATCTCTGCTGGTTCGAAGATGGAAGAAGGGCGGGTTCCGTTGTTATCGAGTTCGATTACTGTGAAGAGTGCAGAAAACATTAGACTTACAAGCTCAGTTAGTCTGAAGAGTGGAGAAAGCTTTGTTAGATTTGGAAGCGAAGGGCTGCTGATCAGTGATTTTGGAGATCCATCATCAGAATCTTCTCCAATCACATTCAAAGTTGTCTTCAGCAGCTTAGTTGCTGTTTGTGGTTCCTACGTTTATGGACATGCTGTAAGTTTATTTGACATATATATATATATATTCCTCTTTGTTTTTCATAATCATCTGTGATCGTTAAGTAAACCGTTATGGTTGTGATCACCTCACGAGGTGAGGTGATCGTGATTAGGGATGGCAACATGGCGGGTTTGGGATGGGGTGACCCTAGCTCCCAGCATCCCTCCCCATATATTTTTTTTGACAACTTATTCCCTCTTAAATCTTAAATCCCACTTGTATGGGACAAAGAGAGGCATGGAAGAATATTGGGGAATGTTTTCACCATCCTGTCCTATTTACAAATTTATCAAAATTATTCATGACTAAATAATATTCATAAGCAATGAAATTAATTTGATATACTGTAATACATAAAATAATTCCACAAAAATAGTACTGTGTTTTCTCTTTTTTGTTAAAGTAAAAATAAAAGAACTTCGAAACTATGTAGTTTTGTTTTGACTGATCTTTTAAAAGAAAACAAAATATAAATAGTAATATTAAAAAAGTATATTTTAAGTGGGGTAGCATAAAATCTAGTTGGCATTCCATACCCGAGGTTTTACTGTTTATCCCCACCCTCACCCTACCTATTTACAACTAATTAAAATCCATCCTCACCTTATAAGAGTGGGTCCCTGCAGACTCCGTTCCCGCAAGTAATTTTATGATTAATATCACTCCCAGTAAAAAAAAAAAAAAAATTTGAATAGATATTGTCTTATATATTGTCTGTTTCTTGTTAATTCATGTAGGTGGGGTATTCATCACCTGCTCAGGCGGGAATCATGGACGACCTAGGCATTACTTCCAAACAAGTGAGTATTCATGAGTCATGACTGTCAAATGTTCCCAATATTTAAATACTCTGTTAATGTCAATTTATTAAGGACTCAAATCGGCTGTCAAATTTTGGTGTCCAAATTTGTGTTCAACCAACCAAATTGGGACATGTGTGCACATTTATGGAAGAAGTTGAAAAAAAATAATTAAATGTGCTATAAATGTGCACACATGTTCCAATTTGGTTGGTTGGACACAAATTGGGACACCAAAATTTGACAGCTAATTTGAATCCATTTATTAATGTTAAAAAAAAAATTAATTTTTTTTTAATGAATTTCAAACATGGAGATTTTTTTTATATAGAGTTAAGACCTAAATCTAAATATATAGCTTAATTTAAATAGATAATATAATAAATGGTTTTTTAAAATGGGGCTGAATCACTGAATTTAAATTGAATGGATTATATAATTTAATATAATGTGGGTGCTTCTTTAGTCAGAATCAGTGTTGCAAAAGTCTCCGACTAGGCGGACTAGGCGCTGCCTAGTCCCTAGTCGGTCAAAGTCAATGACTAGTCACCGTTGACCGATTATGTTGACTTTTTTGTATTGACTTTTTGAAATTTGATTGAGTTTGTTATATTTTGTTTAGTTGTTTATGGATTTTGATTTTCAATATTGAGTTTTTTGGAATTTTATTTTCAATTTGAGGTTTAATATATGAAATAATATGAATATTTACTCAATTACAAAAAAAAAAAAATATATTAAATTTTTTTTGATAAAAATATATTAAAATTTTTTTGACCTACCGCCAGTCGACTTTCGACTAGCTGTCTAGTCCCCAACTAGCTCCTAGCGTTTTCTGCAACACTGGTCAGAATAGTTATGAAAAAAATAATAATTCAAGACCTTAGTTTTGTAATATTATAAAACCAACCTTATAACATTACAAAACAAAAGTCTTGAAGATGAGATGAGATGAGATGAGATTGGTCTGGTGGTAAAGCCTTCACACCTGCACTACAAGGTTACGGGTTCGAGTCCTCGCTCTCACCAAATAAAATTCTAAATTTATGTAATAGTGTAATATTAAAAAAAAAAAAAAGTCTTGAAATATCATTAAAATAATGTTACATGACGATAAGAAATGAATGAAGCATCTTGAATTATTTGTGTGGATCACATTCCTGAAAGTGTGTGTATATATGTTGACAAACCTTGTATTTATAAGGTGGGGACAAAAAGATACTGAATTATTGTGTCTACAATAAGAGAGGTTCTTGGGTACAATAAGAGAGGTTCTTGGGTGTATTTGATGCAACGTGCATCTCATTGCACTTAAGTTTTAATCATACAATGGGACATGCCATTTAATAAAATATTAATTTATTCTTACATGTCCCATCTTAACAGGTATGCACACACGTGGTATGCACGATCTCTAGAGATTTCTAACTCGTATTAGATATTTATATCTTAAGGAAAGACAAAAAATAATAAAAAATAATAAATAAATTAACTTGGGTTTTCTGACCTTTTATATTTTATTTTATATGTTAAGCACTAATAAGCAGATTATTAAGTCTAATTTTTTACACTAATTTTGAAACAAAATTTTAATAATTATATATATATATATATATATTTGAATCTAATTATATATATATATATTTTCATTATACATACAATTTTACATTGATATTTTAAAATAATAAAATTTTTTTATTCATTTGTTGGATCTTTAATCACATGTTAATAAATAATAAGATCTTGTTAAATTTCTAAAAATATTTCTGATAAATAATATTCTAAATTGAAATAACAAGACACCAAAATTATAATTCATGCATCAATTATTATAATACTTGAAACGACACCGTTTACTTAGAACAGTGGCCGTTTCTCAGTTACACGTGTCCCTCTCATATTACTGAATAGTGAATACTGACAACATTATTCGGATACCGACCCGAGTCTGGAGCCGGTTAGGGTCGGCTACTAACCGACCCAATTGACCCGATTCGTTTCCTTTCCCGCGATTTTTTGAAACATTTAGCATTTCAGTAACAGAGCACAGAAATTAATTTCAATGAATTGTCTGCGGTTACTGATTTTGCATGTACATGCAATTACAGTACTCGGTTTTCAGCTCCATATTGACAGTAGGAGCAATGTTGGGTGCAGTGATGAGTGGGAGAGTTGCAGACTTTGTTGGTCGAAGAGCCGTAAGTTTTTCAGGTTTCAGGAATTTTTAATGTTTCAGTGACTGATTTTGATTGAACTTGCAAAGCAGGCCATGGGAATTTCACAGTTTTTCTGCATTTTCGGTTGGCTTTCAATTATGTTGGCAGAGGTACAATTTCAGTTTAAGTTTATACATATACAGTCTTTTTCTCCTCAATATGCACCGTTAACATTTCTATATCGAGCACAAAGATTGTAAGATTTTTATGTTCTTCTTGTTGATAGAGTTCGCTATGGCTAGACATTGGAAGATTTGTTTTGGGATGTGGGATTGGGCTTGTTTCGTATGCGGTACGTAATTGCTCGAATCGCCCTGTATCGTCTTGATTAATTCGTTTATGCGATTGATATGTATTGGTATTTGATTATATATATTGTCACACAGGTACCCATATATGTTGCAGAAATCACTCCCAGGAATGTTAGAGGAACATTCACCGCACTAAATCCGGTAGTTATCACCTTATATAAAAAACTATTTGAGTATATATAAACTATATAAACTAATAATTATCATGTGCGAGATTTAGCACATTTTTCAGTGAAAAATCCCGACTCTGTAACATTATAGAGACTTATGTTACAAAATTGAATCCTGCACAAAAACGATGTGGGATCCTCCATGTTGTCCAATTTTTTTACAGTTGTTGATGGGTTTTGGCCAATCTTTCGCGTTTCTCTTTGGTCCTTTAATAAACTGGCGCATCCTGGCTTTAATAGGTCAGCTCTTGTATTGATTTTGATACAACAATACCAGTGTAGTTTCATAAATTTTGAAGTAAAATTGTATGTGATTGCATTTTGCAGGTATTATTCCTGGTGTGATACAGCTCCCATGTCTATTTTTTATTCCGGAATCCCCGAGATGGCTGGTAATTCCCACTCCAACTTTGGAAAGGGTTCTGTGTAATTTTATTTTTATCTGATCTAACGATAACAATCTCTGTTTCAACACAATCCGATATGTGTATTGAAATTGCTTGCAGGCAAAAGTTGGTAAAATGGAAGAATTTGAAACTTCTCTACAGAGCATTAGAGGAGAGGATTTTGATATTTCCCAAGAAGCTGCTGAAATCGAAGTAAAGTCTCTGATTTTCATGATTAATTGTTTCTAATTCTTTACATGGATTTTCTATGAGATGGTTTTAATAATTATTCGACGTACAGGATTATACAAACTACTTAAAGGAGATCTCAGGAGACGGAATTCTCAGTCTGTTCCAACGGAAATATGCTCGATCACTCATTGTAAGCTTTCAGGATTAATATATATGCATCTATTTCAGGTGATCTCAGTTAGCTTTCTATATATGTTTTGTTTAATTTATAAATATTTCAACCTTCTTCAGGTTGGAGTTGGCCTGATTGTGTTCCAACGATTTGGAGGAGTCTATGGTTTTCTTTTCTATGCAAGCACTATTTTTGAATCAGCTGGTAAACTATGTTAATACTTTTGTTTCTTCATACGATTAATGTTGAAAATGTACTGAAAATACGAAGCTATCAGAGCTTGATTTGATCTAGGAGTCCTAGGTTCAAGTCTCCGCATCGTTTCTGGGTCTGTTGGTAACTAACAGTAAAATTTGCAACAGGTTTTTCGAGTAGTATTGGGACTATAATTGCAGGTGTTGTCCAGGTTAGTAGTACTAGTAGTCTCTTTTTTACTGTAATTGCTATGCATAATATTGCTTGATTTGTACTAAAATATGTTCATTCTTGTGCAGATTATAACCACTACACTGGGACTAATATTGATAGATAGGTCTGGAAGACGACCGATGCTACTGGTCAGAATGAACAAAACAAAAAAAAAAAAAAAAAAAAAAATCTCTTTTCAGGTTTTTAATGTAGATCATCACAAACAAAAACCTGAATTCATCCAATTAATGTTTGTAGGTTTCTACGGTTGGAGCCTGCGTGGGTTGTGTCATTACAGCGATGGCATTCATCTTCAAGGTTTGGACTTGTACAAAGATTGTATACAAAATTTTAACTGCTTAGTATTTTCAGTGCGTGCGTGTTATGATTTTTCTCTTGGATGATCGTCAGGACCTTAACTTCGGGACCGAGGTTACAGGAATTTTAGTTCTTATTGGAGTAGTGGTAATGCAGCTTGCCTTTATTCATTTTGTTTTGTTCATATAATGAAAATTAGCTATTGAACTCTGAAAAATCACCACTACCAATTTTTATGCATTGTTTTGTATGATTTTCCATAGGGTTATTTGGGTTTTCTGCAACTTGGACTTGGAGGAATACCCTGGATTATAATGTCAGAGGTAATGTTTTATTATTTTTTTGCTTTAGGCTTATTGGTTGACAAAAAAATTGAGTTTCGGATTTTTTCATGATCAACTAAGCATAAAAAACATTGCATGGTCAGGATTTGTTACTTTATTTTCTTTGTCCTTTTAAGTACATACCTTTAAAAACAGCCCAACAAAAAGTCAAACCAGGAGAGGATCCAGACTAAATTGATTAAACTAAATGATTGGTTTTGGTTTCAGATATTTCCAATAAACATAAAGGGCCCAGCTGGGAGTCTTGTCATTTTGGTTAGCTGGACAGGATCTTGGATTGTTTCCTACACTTTTGATTATTTGTTTGAATGGAGCTCAGCAGGTAATGCCTCCCTCCCTCCCTCCCTCCCTCCCTCCCTCCCTCCCTCACTACATGCTTCTTTCTATCACTCTCTTTATATAAATTTTTGGATTCTATTATTGTATGTCTTAACGACACGTCCCGAAAAAAGAGAAATTTACTGAAAGATTCGTATATTAAACTGAAATATGATTGAATCTATCTGATATTTCAGGAACATTCTTCCTGTACGGTGTCGTTTGCGGTCTGGGTGTTTTATTCATCGCGAAATTGGTACCGGAGACTAAAGGCCGAGCACTAGAAGAAATACAAGCATCAATGATGGGTGAATAACATGAAGAATTTTCTAGCAGTTACATATGAGATTCATAGAAATGTTACAACAACACAAAGAAGACAAGTTGCATCACAGTGGTCTATTTAATAACTTAAAAAAAAAAAAAAAAAAAAAAAATCAATTTTCCAAGAACTATGATCGGATTTAAGATTTGTAACAATATTTGATTGAGCTCTTTAAGGTTTTGGTGGTATTGATTAATCATACATTTGATTGATTAATTGTTGTGAATCATATGATGAATAAAATCTCTATTTTTTGAATTAGTCACTATTGATCGATTTCGAATAGAACTGGCAATTTGGGTTTGCAAATTGGTTTGGCCTCAATCTGACACAACATAAACCCGTTTATACTCAACCTGACAAGACACGAACCCGTTTAATTAAATGGGTCAATCCCCCCAAACCCGACACGACACGATTAGTTAAACATGTTACATACATAGGTTGACTCACGACACGTTTAATAAATGGGCCGGGTCGAATTGGATCGGGTCTTAAACCGTTTAATACATTAAGCATAGAGTTTGACCTATTTATTCTATTATATATCATGAGTAGAATTCCAATTATATTCCCTAAGTAATTTAATATTATAAGTTTACCCCTTTGTAAACGGGTTACATAGGTTACCCGCCAACCTGTTAACGAAACCCAACATGACCCGTTTATTGAAACGGGTTGACTCGATTATCAACTCGAACTCGACTATTTATCTCTTGTTCGCTGGTTGTGACTCATATTAAATGCAACTTGGTTATTTGGAAGAGAAGCTCCGAATGTGCATCATTCACTCACATAATGTCATAAAGTGTTGTATGAATAGAAAGCTCACCGAAGCTAATTTAATTGGGCTCAATACTAAGTATAGGCCCAGTTTATGTTTGCAAACATTAATTAAACAAAACAGGCCCATGTAAAATACAACAATAGGACAGATGAAGCCCACAACCAATTTGTAGAACTTGATAGCAATGGTGCATCAAATTCTCAATTGAGAGCTCGATTGACATTTGGAAAATTAAATCATAATTGTCAATGTTGGCTCATCAGCATTTAGATTTATGTAAAGATAAAGCAAAAAATTGAATATTGGGTGGGCACTAAGTTCGAAACCGAACCGAACCGAACCGAAAAAAGGGTGTTTGGTTCGGTTCATAGGATCAATTCGGTTTAAACCGGTTTAAAAAATCAAAAACCAAAAAGTTTTCGGTTCAAACCGGTTTTGGTTTTCGATTAAACCGCCTATAAAACAAAACAAAGCAAAAAAAAAAAAAAAAAAAAAACCCTGACATTTTCTTCTTCTTTCTCTCTACACCTACGCATGTTCTCCGAGTCTCTAACTTCTCTCTTCTATGCCTCTCTGTTCAACATCGATCTGCTCGTCTTCTGCACAATATTGATCGACTCTCTTCTGCCCAACATCGATCTGCTCAACATTGATCGACTCTCTTCTGCCCAGGTTTGTCATTTTCTCTTCTTCTTTTTCTAATTTTCTTCTTGTCTTCTCGTCCAATTTGATATTCTTCATCTCCAGCCAAAGCTTCACCGAGACAAACCTGCCTTCTCGTCCGATCTACTCTTCTTCAGCTCGCCCGATCTGCTTCAAAGGTTGATTTCTTTCTTTCTTTCTTTCTTTGGGTTAGCTTTTCTTTCTTGATTTGGTTAACAAAGGTTATAGCCTTAAGTCATGAAATATCAGTTGGATTATATTTTTATTTCTCTAACTTAACTAATATCTGTAGTATGTACAGTCTTTTCCTTTTGGCCTATTTAATATTTCAAGATTCTACATGAAGAGAGTAACATTTTATCGGTGCTTGTAATGTGTTTGACGAAATGACAAGAAGAATCACAGTTTTTTAGTTTATGTATTTGCGTATAAATCATTCATGCTGAACTTAAAAGTGCTTTTGAATAAGTAAAATGGGATTTTGGGATTACTTATTATATATTTTGGAATCACAGATTCACAGTAAATGGTGATTAATTATTCGAATCAGTATATATATATATATATATATATACAGATTTTCTATTATCAGTTCGAATTGACAATAAATATATCAGGACGAAGAATGTGGACCACTAGATTTACATACTTTGACTCAAAGTATATGCACTTGTCAAAACTTCTCCATAATCTGTGGTCCACATTCTTCGTTCTGATATATTTATTGTCAGTTCGAACTGATAATAGAAATACTGATAATATATATATATATGTATGTATCAGTATATATTTTGTTTGTGTATATCACATTATTTTATCTCATAATTAATACCAAAAAAAAAAATATTCTATTGGTTCTAATTACTTATTTTTATTATATATTTGTATGTGAAATTGTGAATAGATGAAGATTGAACCTAATGACAGCCTTGCAACCTTATAACATGGATGCAAGTCTCTTATTTTGTTGTCATTACTAATTGCAGTTTCATTTATGAATGCAGGAGGTTAGAATTATTTTACTGTTATTACTAATTTTGATTTGGAGTTTGGATTTGTGATATAGAATTTTTATCATTGAAAATTGAACTTTACGTGTATGTCTCATGTCTGATGTCTGTATGAATGTGTAAATTGAACTGCATGTCTGATGTCTTTGAACTATCTGTATGTCTGTAATTTGTGATTTAGAGTTTTTTTTTTAATGAATTATAAATTAAATATTATTAGTTAGGTTTGATTTGGGTTTTTTTTTTTTAGGCTTGGGCTATTACAATTTATGAAACTTTGGCCCAAATTAGAATTCAACAGTCCATCAAAGTTAAAAACATATTTAAAAATACTGTTTAAGCCCATCAAGCTCAAAAGGCCCATTAGGCCCAAAACCGAAATGAACCGAACCGATTAAAATCAGTTCAGTTCAGTTCGGTTACCATTTCTTATTCGGTTTAAACTGGTTCAATTTTGGATGAACCGAAATATTTTCGGTTCAATTCGGTTTTACGTAAAACTGAACCGAACCGAACCGTGCCCACCCCTATTTGTCAATGTTGGCTCATCAGCATTTAGATTTATGTAAAGATAAAGCAAAAAATTGAACGGGACTGCCTCATATCATAATTTTAGAATTGATGCACATACGTGATAACGGTGATATTATTAGAAGACACATCGGGACTACCCACATGAGTATGGTAGCATTAAAAACTGGGAACTATTTTTTTGTTGATTTTAACGTAGAGTGGTGTTATTGGCACACTCACCGCTGAACTATTTATATCCCACTTTCTAAATTATTTAGTATTTTTTTTCCTTTATCAAATTACTTAAAGAGACATATAATTTTATTAAAAAAATCATGTACAGAGTAAAACTAATAAAACCCCACTTTCCTTATTTCAAAACCCTAATGATATAAATTATTTCAACTCACTTAATATTTTCTTTCAGATCTTGATCTCATATTTCCCATTTTTAGTATTTATTGATTTTATTGGT
Organism: Acer yangbiense; assembly: GCA_008009225.1. Classification (NCBI taxonomy): domain Eukaryota; kingdom Viridiplantae; phylum Streptophyta; class Magnoliopsida; order Sapindales; family Sapindaceae; genus Acer; species Acer yangbiense. The sequence continues at coordinate 7,627,946 of CM017763.1, read as the reverse complement.
TCACGTGTTTGTTTTGTTTTTCTTTTCAAATTATAGATCCATGTTTACTATTTTTTTTTCTCTCGGTTTATTTTCTTTCAGATCTTCTAGGCAGTCTATGATTTGTATCAATTCTTTTCTATATTTTATTCCGGATCTTCCAAAGTTAGTTTAATGTTATTTACCCAAAAAAAAAAAAAAATCTAATCTTTGACGAAACGAACCACACCAAAACCAAAACTTAATCACTCAAACAAATCGTCAGATGATCAATATCACACTCACAATCTACCATCAACAATCCAATTGACTATAGCAAAATTTTACCATCAAATTAGGAAAAAAAAAAAAAAAAGTTCTACGAATGGATGTGAGAAAACTGTATATAAATATTATATATGAAGTATATGTTTATTTTTAGAGCGATGCTATTGACACCCCACTATTAAACTATTTATACCCCACTTTTTAAAATTTTGATTTAATTATATAAAATTAAATGGTTTTATTAATTTTTTTGATTTATTTCCAGGACTATCCTTTTACTTATTTTTCAAACTTAATACACCCCGTATCTTTTTCAAAAAAATAAAAATAAAAATACACTTGATCTATAATCTTTATATATACTTTTCTTACATCCATTCACATGACTTGTTTTTTCTTATTGCTTCATGGTGAAACCATCCTTATTAGATGCGATTTTTTTTTCTATAGTCGATTGGATTGTTGGTGGAAGATTATGAGTGTGATATTGATCGTCTGTTGATTTTTTTGAGCGATTGAGTTAAGGTTTTGGTGTGGTTTCGTTTCGTTAGAGATTAGGTTTTCCTTGGTTGCAATTCTTAGTGCGATTTCGTTATTTTCTTTTTTTGGTAAATAACAATAAAGTAACTTTGGAAGATCCGGAATAAAATCTACAAAATAATTGATACAAATCATAGTATACCTAGAAGATCTGAAAGAAAATAAACCGAGAGTAAAAAAAATAGCAAACATAGATTTGGAATTTTAAAAGAAAAACAAAACAAACATATGAAACAATAAAATCAATAAATACTAAACATAAGAAACATGAGATTGAGATCTGAAAGAAAATATAAACAAAAATAGTAAACATTAACTGATTTGAAATAATCTATGTCATTAGGGTTTTGAAATAAGAAAAGTGGGGTTTTATTAGTTTTACTTTGTACAAGATTTTTTTTAATAAAAATTGTATCTCTTTAAATAAGTTGATAAAGGGAAAAAAAAAAAAAAAAAAGAATACTAAGAGCATCTCCAATGCAAAAGTGGCTTGCATACTAATATTCGTCGACATAATAACAATGTTAAGAGACTTGCTTCATATGTGGCATAAAAATAGACTTGATAGACAATCAACTCAAAATTTGATCTTCAATGCTTCTATCTAAAACACAATTGTTTTAACGACGTATCCATTTTTTTTTTCTTGTTTTATTTTTTATTTTTTATTTTTTTCCTTACCAAAAGTAGATGAAAAATTAATTTCAGTTGACCGTGACCGTAACCGCCGGTTACAAAACCAGTTAGAAACCAATTTTGAGACGGTTCGGTTACGGTTACAAGTAAAAAAAATAACAGCCTAAAAACCGGCAGTTTAACCGCGGTTAAACTGCCGGTTTTCATTTAATTTAAAAAAAAAAAATTAAACAAGCCAATCAAGAACTGACATGTGGCAATGTTTTTGAAAACCAAACCGAAACCGTAACCGAACCGCCTAACTGGCGGTTAAAAACCATAAACCAAACCGGCTAAACCGGTTACAGTTACGGTTTTACTTTCCTATGGAACCGTAACCAGTGGTTTCAAACCAAAACTGAACCGGAACCGAACCGTGGGCACCGAAACCAATCAATTCTCTTATGTTGCACACGCAGGTGCTTGGGTGGACAGCACAGTAGCACACGCTGTATGGTGTCTCCACCAAATCTTTAATTTTATTTTAAGAAAATGCTATTGGGTTGGGTCAACTGGGTTTGGGCCTAATCAATTTTGTTTTTAGCTTTTGACATAGGTTTGGGCTTAGGCTTGGACAGCTTTTGGGTTGAAACCTTTTGAGCTTGGACTTAAGCTTGGATCAATTTCTTGGATTGGGACATAACATAAATACAGTAGCCAAGCTAAAATACACGATATATCGAACGTTCTCTTGTTTGCGACGGAGGATACCAAAAAGTCAAGAGGTGTGCATGACTCTGAATTCTCTATCTATTTCTATAAATATATAAAGAAATTAATCTCATAACATAAGTCGGTAAGTCGGTAAGTCGGTTAGTACCTAGTCAGATCAATCCTTTTCCGATATATCTTAAACCAAGATCTCCAAGCAAAGAAATTAATTAATTAAACCCTTTAGATTCCAAAATTTCAATAACTTCTGCTTGTATAACTGCTAAGAAACAATGAGGTTTGAAAAGAAAATACCTATGGAACTAAAAAATATATATTAAAATGGGTGTCGATATTGCCACCCATAAAACTAATTAGTACACTCATATTTTATTAAAAATTTTAATTGTAAAAATATCTTAATAGAAATTTATCAATAAGGATAAATTACTTTAATTAAAAATAAACCAAATACTATATACACTCATTAATTACGGATTTGAATCCTCTATTGATCTGATTTTTTTCCTGACCTTTTTAAAGCATGTGATTGGTTGTTGATAAAATGGTTGTTGAAACCAATCACATCTTAACCACACATTCATTACAATGCTTATATGTCATGAGATTAGGTGAGGTCAGGAAAAAGATCAGATCAGTAGAGGATCCAAATTCATTAATTACATCCATATCTTCAACTATATCTTTTTATTTAAAAAAAAAAAAAAACTTATGATAAACCTTAATTTTTATAATAAACCATAATTAAACTATAATTTTATTTCAAGTATCAAATTTTTTCATCATTACATAATTTTCATATAAAAAGGTAATGAAAAAGAATTTTTAGAAGACTCTGATCATAGAAAGATATGTATTTTTTTTTTTAATTTTTCTTTCTTTAATGTCTAGTTATGAACTTTATCAATAAACAAAATAATTTTTTTTTTTAAAAAAATTAGCTATAGATATCAATGAGTTTTTTTATTTTTATTTTTATTTTTTTTATAATTATTATTTTTTAAGATAGTCGTATATATAAGAGAATTCCATATTTAAAATCTCTTAACCTCATATACAATCCAGTTCTACATCTTCCCTATCATAAGGTTCTTAAATTCGAGATATTTCCAAAAGTAAATTGGATCATCATTAAAAGAGGATTTGATTCCAAAAATAATATGATTTTTTTTTTTGAGTGTGCTTATAATGTTTATAAATAAAATGTATTAAAATGACTATATTCATTTTATTAAGGGTACTATTGGCATTAGGATGAGTGCTTATAGTAATATTTATTTTTTAAATTTTAGACATGGGTATACTTATAAAAATAGGTGTACTAATTAGTTTTATAAGTGGCAATATTCACACACTATTAAAATTCGTTAGGTATTAGAAAATTGCATGGAATAGTAGTAGTGTTAATAGACTAGCTGAAAATTATTATTATAGTAGGTACATTTATTTGTCAATCGGTCATTAGCATTAGATTTAGTGGTTGATGTTATTATAATTATATATCTATGGCCGATTATTCTACAAATATATAGTTGAGGTCCAACCGATCTTGGAAAATGTCGCAATTTTCATGTCAATTTGTCAACTTAAATGTTACAAAATTTCTCTATGGGTCGGTACTTATCTACACGTGACATTTAATTGATTTTATGCGTTCAAAAATACAATTATCTATACATGTTTTGAATCTAGTTAATCTTTCTGTGCAAAGAATTAAATTTTCTGTATACTATATATGACAGAGATGAATATAATTCATTTTTTAGTCGATAATAGAAATGGAAATTACAAAGTGAACAAACAACAAAAGATTCATAGACTTTGAGGATATTGACAATATTAATGATATTTTCAATATTTTCATTAAAATTTCTAAATATTTGTATATATGATTATTTGTAGGTAAAATTGGATTAATTTAGAAAGAAAACATATAATCATATTTGGACATCTGATATTTTAATTGAAATCAATATTTACTTCTTACTCATGCTATAAAAGATACAGACTTTCACATGAGATAATTATTATATTTTAAATCCATTTGACAATTGTAACTGGAATTCTGGAAATGGTTGAAATATTAGGTGAAGTGTTGGATGCACTAATGTTCACGTTAGGGGAGCCAAAAATGTCAAGAGGATTGCACGACTCTAGCTCTACGTTACCTATAAAAAAAAACACTCTTTGAGATTGAATAGTCGTTTTCTAGTCCAAATGAAGATTCTTTTTTGAAATAAAGAACAAACGAAGATTCTAATTAATTAAGCAAAAAAATGGAACAAGATGAAGTTGGTCAGTAGTTTACCCCTCACACCCACATCAAAAGGTTGTGGGTTTGAGTCTTATCCCCTCTCAAAAATCCTGAATTATTGTAATATTTTTTAAAAATAATGGATCAAGATCCTCTCATTGGCTTGTTTTTCCTTGACTTTCCATAATCCAATGACACCTAAGCAAAATACAAAATACAAAATACATGGTCAAGATTGATTCATTTTTTTCTCTCTTATGCAACTTGATATTTGAATTACACTTGAAGAATGCCAAGAAACAATAAGGACGAAGGAGAGGATCCCAACTCAAAAATAATTAAGCAAGGAAATCATTACTCACTTTTGTATGCAAGTTTCAAATTCCTATAGCTAAATATTGCTCCATTATTGCAAGGATTTGCTCGAGTTTGGTAAAGAAAAAAAGACATAATTGAATTAAGAAAAAAATAATATAGTTTAGAGTCTAATAATACCTTCTTTTGTTGACAATATATATATATATTTTTGAAAGCTTTAGACATTGGTAGGATTCGAGCCGCTGACATAGGAGTTATTTGCCTAAGCCCCAAACTCGTCTATCTACCAACTGAGCTACGTCCCTGTTGGCTAATAATATCATTTTATAACACACAGATTTAAACTTTTGGATGCGGGGATAACAATCATACCTTGTTGAAATAGATATTTAGTTTTATCAACGTTGGATGTCCTAAGCAAGGAAGTAAATATTGAGGTTCAAACTTTTGGAAATTTTAGTAAATATATGCCAATATCCTCAAAATATTGGGGATTCACGGAAATTTTAGTAAATATAGACTATATCCGATGCATATGCTAATGCCAATGCCAATGCCGAATTTGACATAAAAAATAGTAAAATGTTATATTTGACACCTTATTTTAGCATTTTACACCAATACAAAATTTTATATGATATTCTATTTTTTATTTTTTATTATTATTTAAAATTATAAAAGTCAACAAATACAACCGATGTATTCAATGAATACATTGAATATTTTGTTATAATTGTTTCAATCTTAATTTTACCTACCAAATTTGTTAAATTTTTATTATTTAAAATAAAAAAAGTCAACAAATACGACTGCATTTATTGCTGTGCCAAATTTGACATATGCTATACACTGCCAAATTTGGCATAAAGTATAGCATACGCAAATTTAGCATAGCTTTTGACACTGCATTGGAGTATACTTTTTTATTCCGTGCTAAATAATAGCATTGATACAATAATTTAGCATTGCATTGGAGATGCTCTTACATACCCGCTGCTTTAATTAAGAAAGAAAATATTAATATTGATTTTTTTTTTTTTACAACTTTCAAATTTTTTTCAGCCCTTACACAGTTACGTCTCTGCCAGTAGGGTATTGGTCTTAGTATATTATGGATATTGTCCATACTAGGGTTACCACCTACGGATTAAGTACTTTTTTTTTTTCTTGAGATAATGTACCCTTTTTATTTTAACTAACATTGAATTACGATATTTTAGGAAGAATAAAATTTAATATTTAAAGGAATAAAAGAAAATTGCTCTTAGAATTTAGTGTTGAAATAGAAAATTATTGATATAAGTTATAAAATTTTATTTTTAAATTATAATTGTAAAATAAATAAATCAATAAAAAATTTAGAGCCTTTACTTTTGTTGCTCAGTTGGTGGCCCTGCATGAATCATTAATGACAGTTAAGGTGACATACAGGCATCTTGCATGAAGCCATAAAGAATTTGCTCTTCCTTGCATGATTTTTTTTTTCTTTCAAGTTTTTTAATTTAATTAAATTAAAAAAATAGTAATTTTAATAAAAGCTCGCATCAATTTTAGATTACCCCAACCGAATTTTTTTTCTTTCTACCTATGCCTATATATGTAGACTTGTTGGAAAAATACAGTGGCTAAATTTAAGCAGAAAAAAGGGAGATCAAATCAGTCATTTGTCACTGTTTTCTCTGTTTTCTTTGTGGTACTCAAAAAAGCAAGAAGAAGTTAAAAGCATGGAAGAAGGACTACTAGGAGAGAGCTTGATTATTGATGAAGCAAAGCCTCTCTGCAGAAATGGAAGCAGTAGTGCTACTGACATGTCCGAGAGGAGCAGCAAGTCCTCCACAACAGCAGTTGTTGTGTTGAGTACTTTGGTGGCTGTGTGTGGCTCCTTCTGCTATGGATGTGCTGTAAGTAGTATAACTACTACAATTATATTTTTAGATATATATATATATCATCATCATCATCATCAACTCGACAAGTAATTTTAGATACATATATATTGTTAAAAGGACTGAGGATGACATAAAAAGATATGAAATTGTTTTCAGATGCATACAATCGACTAGTTACTAGTTAGCTAGTTCTCCAACTTGGGCTGAAATTATTTACTGTTTTTTTGTGTGCTTGTTTTTGCAGTCAGGTTACTCATCACCTGCTGAATCTGGCATCATGGAAGACCTGGGCCTCTCTGTGGCAGCTGTTAGTACTATTTCATATCCATTTTATTTTTTTATTTTTTCATTTTGTTAAACAAACACAATCTTTTTTTTTTTTTTTTTTTTGTTGAAACTATTACACAAAACACAATCAGTATTGTGTATATGATTGATTTTCTTTGTTTGCTTTTAATGATTATGGTGCAGTATTCAGTTTTTGGTTCAATAATGACAGTTGGAGGAATGGTAGGTGCAATATTCAGTGGAAGGATTGCTGATATATTTGGTCGAAAAGGCGTAAGTCCTCTAAATTTTTCTGAATTTTTCAACAATAATATTCTTCTCGATTAACTTGTTTTGTTGATGTCAAAAAACCAGGCAATGGGGTTATCTGTAATATTTTGCACCATAGGATGGCTTGCTATAGCATTCACTAAGGTCTCTTCTCTTTCCAGCTTGTTTAATTGTCAAAATTATTGATGAACTATCTTTATAAAAGTAAAATTGAAATTTTTGTTATTGCTAGGATTCTTTATGGCTTGATTTGGGAAGACTTTCTATTGGATTTGGAGTTGCGATTACTAGTTATGTGGTATGTAGTGTATACATGTTATATATGATGTTACTTGTGTGTCACTCTGCACTAATTACATTCATCTTGCCGAATTAGGTACCTGTATATATTGCAGAAATAGCACCAAAAGAACTCCGAGGAGTATTTACTTCGATCAATCAGGTAACGTCAAACTATATATGTATCAAGTATCAACACAATGAACAAGTCATTTCAATGTTTACAAGCATATTCCTTCTTCTAATTGTACAGTTGATGTCAACATGCGGGTTTTCACTATTTTATTTAATCGGAAATGTAATTTCCTGGCGTGCCTTGGCTCTAATCGGTAACTTAACGTACATTGTTACATTGTATTAATATAACCTATATACTGCTACTTACAACTTTGATCTTATATTGTTGTGTTCAGGTGTCATCCCATGTCTGCTGCAACTTATAGGATTATTTTTCATTCCTGAGTCTCCTAGGTGGCTGGTGAGTCCAATTCATGATTAGTCAACAAAAACCTAAGAACCAATTTCTAGAGTGAATGGAATATACATCTTTTGCAGGTAAAAATTGGTAGAGAGAAGGAGTTTGAAAATGCTCTGCAGCGCCTCCGGGGAAAGAATTCAGATTGTTCTGAAGAAGCAACTGACATTAGAGTATCCTACTACATTTATTTATTTATTTATTTTTGATTAAGAGTTTATATTAACTTGAACTAGAAGGGATGATTATATTTATATGTTTTGTAGGATTACTTGGAAACATCTCAACAACACTCAGAAGCCGGAATTCTAGACTTGTTCCAGAGGAAATATGCAAATTCACTCATTGTGAGCCTTACAAACAAACAAATAATATGTCATTTTCCCATTTTATCATGATCTGATTTATGTTCAATCAACTGCTCAGATTGGAGTTGGCCTTATGTTGCTACAACAATTTGGAGGAGTCAGTGCATTGGCATATTATGCAAGTTCCATTTTCGTAGAAGCTGGTAAATTTAGAGGTCTTCAGTATATTCAATATTTTTGATGATGATAATAACGTGGAGAACACGAGAAGAAATGATAGTATGAACAATTGATGATTGATTTGCCACAGGTGTTTCCAGTAGCGTTGGAAGTGCATCAGTAGCCATTATTCAGGTATTAGCTGCTATAGTGCTTAAATACTATCCACTTAAGCTTTTGGGTCTGATAGTTTGTAACATGGTATAGAGCTTGGTTCGAATCAAGTTCGGTTTGAGTCCCCCCATGTGATTGAATTTGTGCTTTAATGTAGTTTTTTTTTTGGCAGATTCCAGCAGTTGTTCTTGGTGTATTACTATTGGATAAAGCTGGAAGAAGACCACTCCTCTTGGTTAGAATGAGATAGAGTTCGGTTTAATTGATCGACAAGTCAATACTCAATATATATAAGCAACAATGTCTATCCAAATTTGCAGATTTCAGCTGTTGGACTGTGCTTCTGTTACATTCTTATAGGATTGGCTTACTGTTTGCAGGTTTAACCGAATTTTACATCCTCTCGTACGAACTTATTGATTTTGCATGTAATTGATTTCGAATAAACTATCTGACAGAATTGAGTATTCTGATGAGCAGGCAGCCCACCTTCTGAAGGAGGTCACTCCCATTTTAGTGCTTATTTGCTTTATGGTAATTCATCAAAATGAGAAAACAACTAGTTTAATTTTCAATACTGGACCTACTTCAACTCTTCTCTTGATCTGTACGAGGGAATCCTGTGAAAATCTCATTTTCTAACTGAATTCTTAATCTTTTGAAAAATGTTACAGAAAATTAAGAGAAGAGATTCAAAATTCAGTTAGAAATATGAGATTTTCACATGATTGCATTGTACTCAAGAAAGTGGTCAGGACGCGTCCTGATTACTTATAGTGTCACAAAATTTCAACATTTTGTGTGTCGAGTACTCAAGTACTAATAATCACTGCTGCAACCAGGGTGCCAGTGTAGCTAACTCTATTGGCTTGTCAGGAATTCCATGGGTTATAATGTCTGAGGTAAGTAAAATTCTCTGTAGTCTAGAGCACCCATGCACATCATTTTTACAAATTTATGCTCTGGAATTTAACATAACAAGATCTACGATACGATTAGATTGAAGGATTTATTTCGATTTCAGATATTCCCGATTAATGCCAAGGCCTCTGCTGGTAGCCTGGTGACTTTTGTCAATTGGTCATGCTCTTTAATTGTCACATACACTTTCAACTTCATGATGGAATGGAGCTCAGCAGGTGACTCTCTCTCTCTCTCTCTCTCTCTCACCTCCTGACTTCCTTTCGAGTATGAACTCTGAAGCAGACAATATCAAATTATGGAGATATACACGTATATAAATGCATAGGCAAAGGCATTATTGGTGTTAAACCTGTATGCACATTGGTCATTCTACTGCAGGTACATTTTTCATTTTCGCTGGTGTTTATGCTGCAACTGTTCTATTCATTGTAAAGATGGTTCCGGAGACTAAAGGGAAAACACTGGAAGAAATTCAAGCATCATTGACTCAGCAACACTAATATTGTGCTTTTGTGTGTTGTTGTGCTTTCTGGCTGTGTGGCTTTTTGCAGTTTTGGTTGCTCTGTTTGTTCTGCCTGCTTTGTTGTCTCTGTTTCGCTTGTTTGCGCTTTGGGTTGGTGGGTGGCCTTTTGTTTTGCTTTTGTTCGTTTCTTCGTGCTTTGTTTGTGCTGCTACTGTTTTGTTGTTTGTTTCTTGCCTTCGTGGCTTTTCTATAAACTCCGCCGTTAAAAAAAAATAAAAAAACAATATATGTTGATTTTGAGCTTGTTTAATTAGTTATATGTATTAGTCTATAAACCTTTTAACTAATGATGTGGAATTTGGTTGACTCACACTCTCACAGTGTATAAAGTTGTTATGTAAACAATAGTCATGATTACACAACATCCTTATAGGATGAAACCTAACCTTACACGAAGAGAAAACACAACAAACTTACATGATGGAACCTCCACCTTACACGAAGAAATATATCGATAACATAACAACCTTTTAGTTTCACTGTATAAGGTTTCTGGAAAAGTACAAGAACTATCTAGAAAGGAGCGTTCATGTATTTCAAATGGAGGGAGAGAAGAAGGTTGTTAAAGAGAGAGAAGTAAAATCTGTAAAGATATAGTAAACATGATGGATGGATATTCAAGTGGTGAAAATATAGGAAAGTGAGTTTAATTAAGTTGTCAAAGTGAGAAAAAGAAAAGAAAAGAAAATCTAATAAACCAATTTATTGAAATCGTATATAGATGAATTTTCTAGGACCCATAAAGCCCACAACCAATTTGTTGAAATGCAGAAGCAAATCAGTGAACTTGACAGCAATGGTGCTGCAAAATCAATTGAAAGCTCGATTGACATTGGAAATTAAATCATGACCGTCAATATTGGCTCATTAGGATTAGACATGACCCCGGTTCCGGTTCGGTCCGGTTCCCAGTTCCGGTTCTAGCGGTTCTGCCGGTTCGGTTCCAATTTATTTGTTTAATTTTTTTTTTAAACCCACTCGGTCCCCACTCCCCAAATCCCCAATCCCAAATCGATACCCAACCAATTTTTTGTTAGGTTTTGACTTGTATTCCTAAGCGAACCAAATGTAAACCAAACAAAACTAAACTGATGTGTTACTTCCTAGAGACGTGGGATAACGTTTGGAAGTTGAAGATGGTGTTTAAGGGAGGTTTGAAGATCGAAGAAGAACTGAAGAAACGGTTTCCAGAAGGAAGTGTGGCGTGGACAAGGCGCATGGACCGCGGCACAAGGAGTGGTAGATTCCAGAAGATCAAGCGCGGTGTAGACCACGGCGGAGGCAAGAGACACAGACCGCGATATCCGAAGCAATCGGTTCCAGAAGTGTTCTGTGGTATAGGAAGCGGGGTGCACACCGTGACCCATATCGTGGAGACAATGTATTTTGCTGAGATTGGAAATGTTGCACGAAATAGGAAAGGTTATCTTTCTAGAAGTTAATGAGCTTGAAGGAAAATGATTTACTTTTTACAAAAAAACCTGTCATAAAAGGAAATAGTATTTATGTGGAATAAGTAAGTCTTATAGGTTATTTGTGTGGAGCAAAAAAACACCATGTAACATCAGAGAGAGTGGGTGAGATCTGGGGAGACCCATGGGAATATCCGGGGAGGGATCCAAGGGAATATCAATGGATCAAGTATGAGATTAGTGGGTGATATTCAGGGGGGGGGGGGGGGGGGGGGGGGGGGGGGGGAGCGGGGTTGGTTAGGTGTGAGAGAGAATCATAGAGTATATGGTTGTAACAATTTATCATATAGTGGAACTTTCTATGTCGTCCTGACGGCCCGTGGTTTTTTACCCGATTTGGGTTTTCCACGTAAATCTTGTGTTGTGATTATTTTATTTTCTCTCATCTATTTTTTTTGCTATATTGACGTTATTAGTTGCTATGAGTTATGGGCGAGTATTAGGCACGAAGTTTCTGCATTCATCGATCAGAATCCCCAACAATTTTCCCAAATCAACCCTCTCTCCCAAATCAACCTAGATCATCCCAAATTTTCTAGCGGCTCGGTTCTGTTTTGCTTGGATCGATCATCATCTTCTTTCTTCTTTGTCTTCCTTAGCTTCTTCGTTTGTCTTATTCTTCTTGCTTGGATTGATCGATCGATCGAGAGAGATGACATTGGGGTGGTGCCGTGGTGGTCGTCGGTCAGAGGATGTGTGCGACTGAGTTTAGGTGGTGGTGGATTTTGGGTTTGTGGTGGTGGGTGCTTGACTAGTTTGGATTAGAGAGAGAGATTTGGTTTGGATTTTGGAAGAGAGAGAGGCAGAGAGCCTTCAACGAATTAAAAAAAAAAAATCTGGTACTGGAACCGTCAATTCTAGAACCGGAACTGAACCGACGGTTCCGGTATGGTTTTGCATTTTAGGGAACCGAAACTAGAACCGCCCTAGTTTCGGTTCACGGTCTGGTTCTGATCCCGATTCTGGGACCACGGTTCCCCGGTTGGAACCAAACCGGGGTCATGTCTAATTAGGATTTAGATTTAAGTAAAGATAAAGCAAAAAAAGGTGCAGATATTGCCACCTAAAAAAGTTATTTGTACATCTATTTTTTATAGATAAATTACACAAACTTACCCTTATTATATAAATAATTATACTAAACCAGTAAAAAAATCATAATGACACTAAACTCCCATTGACCCGTTGACTAACGGTTGACCACCATTAGTCAATCATGAAAAAGGGACAATGTCCGTTTTGCTCTTGTTCTATTATTTCAAAATATTATATAAAATAAATTAATGAATTCAAAATTAGAAAAAATATGTATATATAAAAAATAACTGTAAAAAAAATTAGAAAATTTTGAAAAAAGAGATATAAAAATCAAATAATAATTGAAATCATAAAACTATTACAAAATAAAAAAAATAAAAAAATAATAATAAAAAATTGAAATGATCTCTCCAGATCTCCATGGAGATTAAATGGAGGAGAACACTCAATCTCCATTAGCGGAAATCTAAAATATACATTAATGGAGATTTTGGTTCCGGATCTTCTCCAAAAATGGAGGAGATCTTGATTCTCTATTAATGAAGATTTTTGTTCCAGATCTCCTGTAAAAATGAAAGAGATCTGGAACCACATTTCCTCCATGGAGAATCTCTGTTATATGTTTTTGAGTAATTCTACTTTGTCCAAATTTGGTACCCAAATGATATGGCAACACTTTAATCCATTCGTTTAAATCATACAAATCTAATACAATTTAAATGAATGGATTATAGTGTTATCACATCATTTGGGCACCAGATTTGGATACCAAATTTGGGCAAAATAACATTATTGTATATATATATTTTTTCCAATATTGCTATTTTGTCCAAATTTGGTGCCCAAATGATGTGGCAACATTATAATCCATTTATTTAGATTGTATTAGATTTGCATGGATTAAATGGATGAATCAGAGTATTGCCACATCATTTAGGCATTAAATTTGGATAAAGTAGCATTACTCATTTTTTTTTTTCTCTAAGCTTTTAAAATAATTTTTCTCTAAGCTTTTTAAGCTCTCTCTCTCTCTCTCTGATCTATCTCACACTGTGTTTAGATCTCTGCTGGTTCGAAGATGGAAGAAGGGCGGGTTCAGATGTTATCGAGTTCGATTACTGTGAAGAGTGCAGAAAACATTAGACTTACAAGCTCAGTTAGTCTGAAGAGTGGAGAAAGCTTTGTTAGATTTGGAAGCGAAGGGCTGCTGATCAGTGATTTTGGAGATCCATCATCAGAATCTTCTCCAATCACATTCAAAGTTGTCTTCAGCAGCTTAGTTGCTGTTTGTGGTTCTTACGTTTATGGACATGCTGTAAGTTGAATTGATTCTATATATATTCCTTTTCTTTATTGTTGTTTTTCATAATCACTCGTGATCATGAAATAAACTGTTATGGTTGTGATTACTCATGAGGTGAGGTGGTCGTGATTAGGAATGGCAACAGGGCGGGTTTGGGTAGGGTGACCCTAGCTCCCAACATCCCTCCCCGTATATTTTTTGACAACTTATTCCCTCTTAAATCCCATTTGTAGATGGGATGGGGTGAGGCATGGAAGAATGAAGAATGTTTTCACCATCCTTTCCTATCACATTTATCAAAACTACTCCTAGGCAATGAATTCGATATAATACATAAATTAATTCCATAAAAATGTTGAAATTTTAATTTTGAAGGTTATTAGTGAATGAAATTTAATATTTATGATCCCTTTGTGGTTAAAAAATAGGGTTAGTATTAAAAACCCCCCTCTAGTTTAAGTTTTTTGCCAAAAACCACCCTCTAATTTCATTATTGGCTAAAAACCACCCTCTAGTTTCATTATTGGTCAAAATTTCTGTTAGGTTACAAGGGTAAGATAGTAAATGACAATTAATAAATTAATAAATTAAAAAATTAATATTAATTGAATATAAAAATATAAAAAATCAAATACATTTTTTTTTCTCTATGGGCTGGTGGGAGATCAACAACCAAATCCACACCACCCCCTCCTCCAATTCCTCCAATTAGTTTATTTTTTCTCTATTTGTTTTTTCAAAATATAAATTTATTTTTTTAAAGATTTTTAATCAGTTTTTTAGTTTTTATATAGTTTTTTATTTGTTTAAATTTGAATACCAATGGTAAAATGGTATATTTGTAAGAAATATTAAAAGAAGTTAATGGAAGGTGGTTTTTGACTAATAAATGAAACTAGAGGGTGGTTTTTGGCCAATAATAAAATTAGAGGGTGGTTTTTGACCAAAAATACAAACTAGAGGGGGGTTTTTAATAGTATCCCTAAAAAATAATATTGATCAGTGTATTCTCTATTATGTTATTTTTTTTTTTATAATTTTTTTTTTATGTTAAAGTAAAAATAAAAGAGCTATAAAGCTAGGACAGATGATATTGTATTTTCTCTTTCTCTTTCTTTAAAACTATGGAGTTTTGTCGAGTAATCTTTTAAAAGACAAAAATATAAATAATAATATAAATAAAAAGTATATTTTAAGTAGGGTAGGTTTTACCGTTTATACCCGCCCTCACCCCACCCATCTATACCTAATTAAAATGCATCCCCATTCCCCACCTTATAAGAGCGGATCCATGCTGAATGAAGACTCCGTTCACACAAGTAATTTTATAATCAATATCACTCTTGAATCATATATATATATAATAATTTTATGATCAATATCACTCCTGAATCATAATCATATATATATATATATATATATTTAAAAGAAGATCTTGATAGTTAAAAAATTACATAATTTGGATGTTTGTACTAGAAAAGGACTATCTCACATGGAAGATCTTGTTAATTGATCATGTAGGTGGGATATTCATCACCTGCTCAAGAGGGAATCATGGAAGACCTAGGCATTACTTCCGAACAAGTGAGTACTCATAAGTCATGACTATCAAATGTTCCCAATATTTACATACTCTGTTAATTGCAATTTATTATTTACAAATGTTAAAAATATGTTTTTTTTTTTTGTTTTTTTGTTTTTTTTTTTTGTTTAATGAATTTTAGATATGGGGATTTTTTTATGTAGAGTTAGGACCTAAATATATAGCTTAATTTAACTAGATAATATAATAAATGGTGTTTTGAAATGGGGCACCTTAATTTTATAATATTATAGAACTAGATGTATAACCTTATAAAACAAAAATTTTGAAATATCATTAAAATAATGTTACATGACGATAAGAAATGAATGAAATAATTTTGAGGTCAAATCATGAAATATTTTTGAGATCAAATCATAAGGGATCACATTCCTGCAACTCTGCAAGTATATATATATGGACAAATGACAAATATTGTATTTATAGGGTGGGGACAAAAAGATAATGAATTATTGTATCTACAATGGGACATGCTTCTAATGCATGTGTGACATTTAATAAAATATTAATTTATTCTTGCATATCACATCTTAATCTTAACGCATGTGTGGAATGCGATCTTATGAGATTTCTAGCTTGATAAGTTGAGGTTGGTCTAGTGTTAAACTCGTCATGTCATATGGTTATAGGTTCGAGTCCTCTCCCTTGCCACAAGATCCCGAATTATTATAATATTAAAAAACAAGAAGATTTCTAACTCTATCAGATTCCAATAATAATAATAATAATAATTTTGGTTCTTTGACCTTTTATGTTTTATTTTATATGTCAAGTAGATTATTATTTTTTTTTTTTTAAAGTATTGCATTATTATATAAATTCGGAGTTTTTTGAAAGGAGAGGACTTGAACCCGCAATCTTGTGGTGCAGGTGTAAGAGATTTACAACTGGACCAACCTCATCTCGTCTATTAAATCTAATTTTATATACTCATTTTGATACAAAATTTTAATAAAAAAAAATATTTTTTTCATTATACACATCATATGTACATTAATATTTTAAAATAATAAATATTTTTTTTATGCATTTGTTGGATCTTTAATCACATGTTAATAGCTACTAATATCTTTTTAAATCTCAAATTTTTTTTTTTTTTTGATAAATAATATTCTAAATTGAAATAACAAGAAACCAAAATTATAATTCAAGAAATTCATGTGTTCAATTATTGTAATACTGGAAACGACACCGTATACTTAGAACACCGGCCATTTCTCAGTTACACGTGTCCCTCACTTATTACTGAATACTGACAACATTATTTGGCTACCGACCCGAGTCTGAAGCCGGTTAGGGTCAGTTACCAACCGACCCAATTGACCCGGTTCATTTCCTTTCCTGCGATTTTTTGAAACTCGTTAGAGTGTGGTGCATTTAGCATTTCAGTAACAGAGCACAGTAATTTCAATGAATTGTCTGCGGTTACTGATTTTGTATGTACTTGCAATTAAAGTACTCGGTTTTCAGCTCCATATTGACAGTAGGAGCAATGTTGGGTGCAGTGATGAGTGGGAGAGTTGCAGACTTTGTTGGTCGAAGAGCCGTAAGTTTTTCAGGTTTCAGGAATTTTTAATGTTTCAGTGACTGATTTTGATTGAACTTGCAAAGCAGGCCATGGGAATTTCACAGTTTTTCTGCATTTTCGGTTGGCTTTCGATTATGTTGGCAGAGGTACAATTGCTGTTTAAGTTTATACATATACGGTCTTTTTCTCCTCAGTATGCACCATTAACATTTCTGTAAATTTATATTTAGCAAAAAGATCGTAAGATTGTTATGTTCGTCTTGATAGAATTCGCTATGGCTAGACATCGGAAGATTTGTTTTGGGATGTGGGATTGGGCTTGTTTCGTATGCGGTATGTAGTTGCTCGAATCGCCCTGTATCATTTTTTTTTAATTCGTTTATGCCATTGATATGTATTGGTGTTTGATTATATTGTCACACAGATACCAATATATGTTGCAGAAATCACTCCCAGGAATGTTAGAGGAACATTCACCGCGCTAAATCCGGTAGTTATCACCTTATATAAAAATTATTTGGGTATATTTATAAACTAATAATTATTAGGTGCGGGGTTCGGTACGTTTTTTCTTGTGAAATCCCGACTCTGTAACACTATAGAGACTTATGTTACAAAATTGAATCCTGCACGAAAAAAATGTGTGGGATCCTCCATGTTGTCCATTTTTTTTTACAGTTGTTGATGGGTTTCGGCCAATCTTTCGCATTTCTCTTTGGTCCTTTTATAAACTGGCGCATCCTGGCTTTAATAGGTCAGCTCTTGTATTGATTTTTTTTACCAGTGTAGTTTCATAAATTTTGAAGTAAAATTGTATGTGATTGAATTTTGCAGGTATTATTCCTGGTGTTATACAGCTCCCATGTCTATTTTTTATTCCGGAATCCCCGAGATGGCTGGTAATTCCGACTCCAACTTTGGAAAGGGTTCTGTGTAATTTTATTGTTATCTGATCTAACGATAATAATCTCTGTTTTGACACAATCCGATATGTATTGAAATTGCTTGCAGGCAAAAGTTGGTAAAATGAAAGAATTTGAAGCTTCTCTACAGAGCATTAGAGGAGAGAATTTTGATATTTCCCAAGAAGCTACTGAAATCAAAGTAAAGTCTCAGATTTTCAAGATTAATTGTTTGTAATTCTTTACATGAATTTTCTATGAGATGGTTTTAATAATTATTCGACATACAGGATTATACAAACTACTTAAAGGAGATCTCAGGAGACGGAATTCTTAGCCTGTTCCAACGGAAATATGTTCGATCACTCATTGTAAGCTTTGTGGATTAATATATATGCATCTATTTCAGGTGATCTCAGTTTGATTTCTATCTATGTTTTTTTTTAATTTATAAATATTTCAACCTTCTTCAGGTTGGAGTTGGCCTGATTGTGTTCCAACGATTTGGAGGAGTCTATGGTTTTCTTTTCTATGCAAGCACTATTTTTGAGTCAGCTGGTAAACTATGTTACTACTTTTGTTTCTTCATATGATTAATGTTGAAAATGTACTGAAAATACGAAGCTATCTGAGCCTGATTTGATCCAGGAGTCCTAGGTTCAAGTCCCCGCCGCCTATCGTTTCTGGGTCTGTTGGTAACTAACGGTAAATTTGCAACAGGTTTTTCGAGTAGTATTGGGACTATAATTGCAGGTGTTTTCCAGGTTAGTAGTACTAGTAGTCTCTTTTTACTGTAATTGCTATGCATAATATTGCTTGATTTGTACTAAAATATGTTCATTCTTGTGCAGATTGTAACCACTACTTTGGGACTAATATTGATAGATAGGTCTGGAAGACGACCGATGCTACTGGTCAGAAGGAACAAAAATATAATAATCTGTTTTTGGGTTTTTAGTGTAGATCATCACAAACAAAATCCTGAATTCATCAAATTAATGTTTGTAGAGTTCTACGGTAGGAGCCTGCGTGGGTTGTGTCATTACAGCAATGGCATTCGTCTTCAAGGTTTGGACTTATACAAAGATTGTATAAAAATTTGAATCGCTTAGTATTTCTGTGCGTGCGTCCTTATGATATTTTTCTCGGATGATCATCAGGACCTTAACTTTGGGACCGAGGTTACAGGAATTTTAGTTCTTATTGGAGTAGTGGTAATACAGCTTCCCTGTATTCATTTTGTTTTGTTCAACTATTGAACTCAGAAAAATCATAACTACCAATTTTATGCATTGTTTTGTATGGTTTTGCATAGGCTTATTTGGGTTTTCTGCAACTTGGACTAGGAGAAATACCCTGGATTATAAGTCAGAGGTAATGTTTTGTTATTTTTTGCTTTTGGCTTCTTGGTTGACAAAATTTTGACTTCGGATTTTTTCCTAGTCAGCTAAGCATAAAAAACATTGTATATATAGTCAGAGGATTTGTTACTTTATTTTCTGTGTCATGTAGACAAATGTTTCATTCAAACTATAATATTGTTAAAAAGTAAACCGGGAGAGGATCCAGACTCCGAAAACTTATTTGATCAAACTAAATGATTGGTTTTGGTTTCAGATATTTCCAATAAACATAAAGAGCCCAGCTGGGAGTCTTGTCATTTTGGTTAGCTGGACTGGATCTTGGATTGTTTCGTACACTTTTGCTTATTTGTTTGAATGGAGCTCAGCAGGTAATGCCTCCCTCCCTCACTGCTTGCTTCTTTCTCTCATTCTCATAATCTCATTATATAAATTTTCGGATTACGTTAACGTATGTCTTAACGACACGTCCTGAAAAACGAGAAATTTAATGGAAGATTGGTATAATTAATGAACTGAAATATGATTGAATCTATCTGTATCTGATATTTCAAAGGAAGATGACAATGTTGTTTACTATATTTCAGGAACATTCTTCATGTATGGTGTCATTTGCGCTCTGGGAATTTTATTCATCGCGAAATTGGTACCGGAGACTAAAGGCCGAACACTAGAAGAAATACAAGTATCAATGATGGGTGATTAAAATGAAATTTTTTCTAGCAGAGTTATTTATGAGATTCATAGAAATAATGTTACAACAACACAAAGAATACAATTCATAGAAATGAGGTTTGAAAAGAAAAGACCTATGGAACTAAAAAATATATATTAAAATTCGTTAGGTATTAGAAAATTGCATGGAATAGTAGTAGTGTTAATAGACCTGTTGAAAATTATTATTATATAGTGGCTATTATATATAGTAGGTACATTTATTTGTAAATCGGTCATTAGCATTAGATTTAGTGGTTGATGTTATTATAATTATATATCTATGGCCGATTATTCTACAAATATATGGTTGAGGTCCAACCGGTCTTGAAAATGTCCCCATTTTCATGTCAATTTGTCAACTTAATTGTTACGAAATTTCTCTTGTTAGTGAACAAACCGTCACTAAGCGCGCGGAAGCGTTGCCGGATAGAACACAAACAAACACAATGATAAATAAGAGATAAGATGAAGAGAAATAAAATCCAATCACACACAACACAAGAATTTACGTGGAAACCCAAATCAGGGAAAAAACCACGGCCGTCAGGACGACAAGAGAAAGTTCTAATATGTAGTAAATTGTTACAACCACACACTCAGGTTCTCTCTCTAATACCCCAAACCCAATTACACTCAATGCTCACTTTGAGATCACTCTAGTATTTGCTATTTTGCTCCACCACTCTCAGGTGTTTTTCACACACTAATAACCTAGTTATTATGGTCTATTTATATGTATTATAGGGAGTTTAAATTAACAAGGAAATCTATCTTCTAGTCATACAAGAATACTTGTTCCATATAAATACTATTTCCTATTTAAGACAAGTCTTCTTTTAAGGAGAAATCATTTTCCTATTCGAACTTCAAGAAGCAACCAATTTCCTCTTCCATGAATATTTCTTGATTCAACGCATGTTTGTGATTAACTACGATTCAAGTTGCAGTTGGCCACCCGCTTCCTAAACCGTGTTGAACTTGACCATTCAGAAAACCGTGATCACTATGCATCTCATCTCGTGGACCGCTGCTGGTACCGCTGCGATGACCACAGCGCTTTCCACAGCGATACACACTGGAATCAGACCGCTGCCGTAGCGCTGCCAAACAATTGGCAACGGTGTCCTACCGCTGCCAAAGCCACAGCGGCTTGGCAGCAATTTCGGCTATTCTCCGCTTCTTCAATTCGTTTCGTCTCCAAGCCTCCCTCAATCATAATCTCATACTCCCAAACGCTCTCATGTCTCCAGGAAGTCTCCGTATTGGTGAATTATTGTTTGGTATCCATTTGGTAATTCAAGCCATATCCAACATCTCTATGGATCATTTTTCGACATGTGACATTTGATTGATTTTATGCGTTCAAGAATACAGTTCTCTGTGCAACTGTGCATGTCTTGAATCCAGTTAATTTTTGTGTGCAAAGAATTAAATTATCTGTATTGTATATATGACAGAGATGAATATAATTCATTTTTTAATCGATAAAAGAAATGGAAATTACAAAGTAAACAAACAACAAAATGTAGATTAGGAAGTGAACAAACAACAAAAGATTCATAGACTTTGAGGATATGGACAATATTAATGACATTTTCAATATTTTCATTTAATTCTTTTTTGGGGTAATTACCCTGGTGGCCATCAACTTTTGCCACCACTATCAAAATGGCCACCAAATGGGGAAATTGATGGAAAATGGCCATTTTTGGCAAACATTGTTACACTAATGGTCATTCCATCCATTTCCATCCATTTCCATCCAATGAATGACATTTTTGTAAATAAGAGGATGACATTAATTTATTTTAGATGTTTTTTGGAAATCAATTTTTCTTTTGTTTTTTGAAACAAATAATTATATTTAGTGTGTATATACGTATAGCATATCTCAAACATATATATATGTATATATATGTATTTCTTTTTTGAGAATATTAAGGCTACAAAATCTAAAAATTCTAAAAAATATATTTGAGATAAGTTGAAAAGAAATATTTATATATTTTCTTTTTTGAGAAGATTAAGGCTATAAAATCAAAAAATTCTGAAAAACATATTTGAGATCAGTTGAAAAGATATATATATATATATACACATATATATTCTTTTTTGAAAAGATTAAGGTTACAAAATCGAAAAATTCTAAAAAATATATTTGAGATAAGTTGAAAAGAAATATAAATGTATATATATATGTTTGAGATATGCTATATGTATATGTACACACTAAATATAATTATTTGTTTCAAAAAAAAAAAAAAAAATTGATTTCCAAAAAATATCTAAAATAAATTAATGTCATCCTCATATTTACCAAAATACCACTTATTGGATGGAATTTGATGAAAATTGATGGAATTGGATGGAATGACCATTAGTGTAACAATGTTTGCCAAAAATGACCATTTTCCATCAATTTCCCCATTCAGTGACTATTTTGATAGTGGTGGCATAAGTTGATGGCCACCGGGGTAATTATCCCCCCCTTTTTTTTTAAGAAATCATTTAAATTTCTAAATATTTGGACATCTTATATTTTAACTGAAATCATATTTACCTCTTGCTCTTGCTACAAAAGATACATGAGATAATTATTATATTTTAAATCCATTATATTTGCCAATTGAAAATGGAAATAGTTGAAATATTAGGTGAAGTGTTGGATATTAATTAGGATGCACTAATGTTCACGTTAGGGGAGCCAAAAATGTCAGAGGATTGCATGACTCTAGCTCTACGTTACCTATTAAAAAACACTCTGTCTTTGAGATTGAAAAGTCGTTTTCTAGTCCAAACGAAGATTCTAATTAAGCAAATAAATGATACAATTGAATATGACGTTTGTTCAATGGTATGCCCCTCACACTCACGACACGAGGTCGTGGGTTCGAGTCTTATCCCCTCTCAAAACTCTCGAATTATTGTAATATTTTTTTTAAAAAATAATTAAGCAAAGAAATTATTACTCCCTTTTGTATGCAAGTTTCAAATTCCAATAGCTAAATATTGCTCCATTATTGCAAGGATTTGCACAAGTTTGGTAAAGAAAAAAAAAGACATCATTGAATTAAGAAAAAAAAAAATGATCTAGTTTGGAGTCTAATAATGTCATTTTATAATATACAAATTTAAACTTTTGGAAGCGGGGATGACAATACCTTGTTGAAATAGATATTCAGTTTTATCCATGTTGGATGTCCTAAGCAAGGAAGTAAATATCGGGGTTCAAACTTTTGGAAATTTTAATTAGTAAATATGTCAGAGATATGCAAATATCCTCAAAATATTGGGGATTCATGGATATTTTTTATATCAATCCATTCTCCAAAATATGGAAAATATTGGAGATATTTTAATCAAATTATCAATATTTACTTCCTTTGGTCTTAAGTAATTCTCAACTTGTTATACTCAGTTTTGGTGGTTCGGTGAGAAAGTGAGAGAGATGATGGTTTGGTGAATTTGGTTTGGTGTGTAGAGATGGCAGTTTGGTGTGTGTATGAGAGAGATTTATGGGTTCTAGGTTCTAGATCGGTGATAGTGATTTGGTTCTTGTTTTTGATTTGAGTTTGTGTGATGAACGGATGAACAAGAAAGGGATGATGATGAATAAAGGTGATGATGAATGAAAGCTGGAGAGAGGGAGATTTACAATTATATTATTATTGTAAATCATTTAAGCTGGAGAGTGATGACGATGATGAAGATTTTGGTGTTTAGGGGCTTGGTTTGTGTTTGTGGTTGTTGAAATCGGTTTGATTTTGATTGGGGATGGTGATTTGATTTTGATTGGGGCTGGATTTTGGGTGTTGTGTGGTGGTATGATTTTTTTTGGGTTTTGGTATTTCAGATTGATGATGAAAGTTTTGATGATTTCATTTTTTTCGGAGATTGATTTTTGGGTTGGTGTTTGATTGTATTGATTTGGTGTTGGGATATTACTATTTAATATTTATTTATTGTTTAGTTTTTTAAAAATATTTATTATTTAATATGATAATATTTATTAATTTATTATTTAATATTAGTTGTTTTATTAAATAAATTATTATTAATAAAACAACTAATAATTTATAAAAAAAATTATCAAAAATAATAAAATAATATAATTGTAAAAAAAAAATAAAATTAATCACCAACGGTTAACTTAGGGGTGTAAAAATGTAGTTTCTCTATCACCATCACATGTCAAGGGCAAAAATGTATTTAAACCTCTTTTTTCTGTCAGTGTTGCCGTATTTAACAGAAATCCTAATGGCAGGGGGCATATATTCGAATACTTTGATTTTCAGGGGAATATCAACCATTTCTGAAACTAGAGGGGGGCGGGGGTAAATTTATGAATATGGCAAACTACGGGGGGAAATGATACTTTCCCTAGAGAATAAGAAGAACGAAAAAAAAAAAAGAAGTCAGGTGGTGGAGCTGGAGAAGAATAAAAAGAAAGAAGAAGAAAGAAAGAGAGACAAGAGGCGAGAGTCGAGAAAGATAAAGAAAAGAAGAAGAAAGGAAAGAGAAGTGAGGTCTGAGGAGGCGTGAATAATAGAAAGGAATTGGAGAAGGGAGAAGTTGGATTTTCGTACAAAAAGCATCAAGAGAAACAGAGAAAGAATGAAACAGAGGAAGAAAGAAGAAGAATAAGTTAGACGAGAGACAAGAGATTGAGAGATTGAGAGTGAGAAATAAGAGAAAAATCAGAAAATTAAGAGGCAAAATCAGAGAGTCAAAGAAGAAAAAGAAAGTGGAGACATGCGGTGGAGAAGAATAAGAGAAATAAAGAGATGGAGATATGTGAGAGAGAGCTAGAGGAGATACTCGGCCAAGAGCCCAAGACAAAACAGAAAAAGAAAAGAAGAAAAGAGAAGATGAGCGTGAAATCGTGGGAGAAAGAGATTAAGAGAAAGAAAATTGAAGAGAGAGAAGGGGGTTTTCAGCTGAAGCAAAATTAGAAAAATGAGAAGAGGGTTTGTGCAAAATCAGAAATCAAAGAAAGAAGAAGAAGAAGTTGGGCGAGAGTGAGATAGAGAGAGATGGTAGGTGAATAAAAGAAAAGAAATCAGCTTTAGAAAATATATGGTTGCAGCCGAGAGATCATGGAGAGAAGTATAAAAGAAGAAGAATTAAATAGAAAGGAAAGCTGAGATATTAAAGGTGGAGAAACACGATTCAGTATACTTGGTGGAATGAGATACTCAGATAAGTGATTATTTTAGTATAATAATTGAGATACAGATTATTAGATTTCCCATGATTCCTAAATTGAGTTTATATGATTTTAGGATGAATCCAGAAATAGATGAATCCAAACGGAATCCAGTCCCAGAAGCAGAGTTGAGCATAGGAGCACTGAGAGTGGAAACTTTTATTAAAAGTTATTTATTTTAGAATTATATGTTAAATTAAGTATTTAGAGAATAATAGAAATAAATGATTTATTCATTTATTTAGAAAATAGATTTCCAGATTACGTATTTATTTAGAAATCAGATTTCCAGATGAATTGAGGTGTTTTAAGAGATGTTTAGACTTTCAGAAATCAGAATTAGATTTATTATTGAATTAGTTTTATTGAAAGATTATACAAAGAAGAATTGCACAAGCATTTACAGATAGATTTTCAAATAGATTTTCAGAATGAATTCCAAAATTCTAGATTTTCAGTATTTTCAGACAGATTTTCGGTTTCAAATTCAAGTTATTTATGAGATTTTCATAAAAGAAAAGAAAAGAATATTTATGCATATTTTAAAGAAAAGTATTTATAAAGAATTATACGTATGTTCAGAAAGAGATTTTAAACACCAGATGTTTACCCGTCCCTAGCAGTATCACAACTTCCTCCCGCGAACTAAAGTATCATGAAGGGCAACACAAGCAACCATGGCTGATTCCTCTGAATCAAACTGAACGAATCCGAAGCCCTTACTCACGGCACCTTTTTCAACCACCTTGCAAGAAAGTACATTCTTGAAAGGGCAGAACAAACCCAACAAGAAAGTACCATAGCTTTACACGCCGAAGCAAATTTACGAGAGGACAATAACAAATCAAACATTGATCTCCAAAGTAAAACAAACCAACACATTAATACTCGATGTTTTTTTGTTCTTTATTTTCCTAGATAAAAATAGAACATTTTAATGTTGTGTTTCCACTGCTTTCAAGTTTCCCAATTTCCCAATAGCAAGTAAACCACACTATGCATAATCAGAGAAAACAAAGCAAAAAGTTCACAAATCAAACAAGAGAAACATATCAAACACAAGAAATGCACAAATAATAACACAAAGTTGATAAATAACAGATAATACCCAAATAAATCTGGATCAAGAAACCCATTGAAAAGAGAGAACACAAAAACATGTAAAGCAAACAATCAAAATCTAGAAGCAACTTTTTTCAGAAAATCAAATGCATAAAGAACTCCTCTATTAACCAAAATTTTAAACAGAACTCCTTCATGCGATAACATTCAACCAAAACAAAATTAATCAACATAATCAAATTTCAAAACAAAACCCTAACTTTCCAGAAAATACCTTAAACCGTCACTTTTCAGTCGCCGATAACTGTCGTCGTTGTGTCACCGGAGTCTGGATGTCGTCGTCTTCAGGTGTTGTAGTAGTGGTCGCCGTCGAATCCCTCACTCTCACTTCGCTCGGTTATCGTCAACGAAGAATAAAAAACACAAAAGTAAAAGTTGAAACCAAAAGCCAATTTACAAAATTTTGCCCATTGAACGAAATTGAAAATTGAAGAATGAGCTGTGAAATGGAAGAAAGGAAAGGAAGAATGAGCTGTTCGGACAAAGTGAGGAAAGTGAGAGAAATTGAAAATTGAAAATGAAAATTAAAAGTGGACAAAAGTAAAAGTGGGGGTATTTTGGTCTCAATACCCTTTTTGGTGCTAATAAAACAAGACTTAGGTCCCGTTTGATTTTTTGTCTGAAGATTGAACATTGCTGAATGTTACTGAAGACTGAATAGTGACTGAAAACTGAAAACTGAATAACATGTTTGTTTTTTTTCACTGAAAACTGAATATAATTGATAAGTTGTTTATTTTTTTAAGTTATAAATATCTGAAAATAAATAATTTTACATCTATGCCCTTCTAACTATTATTTGTTATATATTTACATTTTAATATATTACAGACAACTCTAACATATAAATTAATTCTAAAATAAATTTATTTAGTTATTAATAATATTTCAAATTTATATTATTGTATAGAATCTAATTATTACTAAGCTCTTAGCTAGTGACATTATAAAACTAATGAGCTACTTCATGTGTATATTACTGATAAAATGAAGTTCATCAATATGTTCTTATTAGCAATATACTTTATGTGTATAATTTATTCTTTTATTTTTTATTTTTTTTTAACAACAAAGAGAGACTTTATTAATAAAGGTCAAAAGCCAAAAACAGAGCACAGAGAGCAAAAGCACCCAACAACAAAGAAAAAACAACAAGAGCCAGCGTGGGACCAAACACGAGAACATGCAAACTAGCAAAAACAAAAAACTGGATCTTTATTAATTTGGAATAAACTGGAATAGTAACAAAAAGCATTTAATTTAAAAAACTGGACCTTTATTAATTTGTAATTGATTTGGAATAAACTTGGATAATTATATAATTTATAGATTTCATGTAAAAAACAAAACATTATAGAACAAGTGGTTAGTTTTGAAAATAGATTAAATTAGTGAAGATAGTTTTGGAAGTAAAACTTTGCATTAAATTCTATTGGATTGGTGTTAAGTGAAAAGTGAAAATTTTTCACTTTTCAAAACAAGTGGTTTTAAAGGTTCATTAAGTGATTTTAACACTTAAACAATCAAACAAAATAACTGAATGGATTAAGTACCATTCAGTGTTAAGTGGAAAAATCAAACAGGTTCATTAAGTGATTTTAACACTTAAACAATCAAACAAAATAACTGAATGGAACACATTAAGTACCATTCAGTGTTAAGTGGAAAAATCAAACAGGGTCATTAAGTACCATTCAGTGTTAAGTGGAAAAATCAAACAGGGTCTTAGAAATGTGGTGATAGTTGCACAAATCCAAGTTTTAAAAGTGCTATTTTGCTTCATTTCCTCATTGGGATTGGTATCTCTATTTAATTAATTAAATAAATTTAGTTTATCATTATTTATCTTAAGTATAGTATTTTTATTTTTATTTTTAGAAAAGCAGACTTTATTAGAAAAGCCAAAAAGCCAGAAGCAAACTTTATTAGAAAAGCCAAAAAGCCAAAAGCAAACAAAGCTCAACAGGGAGCCCGAAGACCAACCCACACAAGACCAACACAGGCGCAAAGCAACAGCCAAGGAGGCCACAACAAACAGAGGAGAACAACAACACCAGGACAACCAAAGCAAGAGCAGAGCAAAAACGAAAGAGACGAAAGTATAGTAAAGAGTACTAATTCCGAAAACATGACAAACTCAAATATCAGGATGTTTGAAAATCCGAAAATCTGCACCTCACTTTAAAAATATATCATCAAGGGCATGAGGTTGGGGAAGCATAAGTGAGAAGCCCTTTATCGGTTTCAAATTTGGCCATGTCTTCATCTGTCAAGTTAACCCAAGCTTCTATTCCATCTCCATTCTTGGTGTCCAATAAAAATGTCAGGTTCCTGCAATATATCTCACCAGAAGACACCCATGCAGGCCTCCCCCACCCAAAATCAGTTTCATATATCGGAAACCTGCATAAACTTGTACAGACAAAAAAAACGGCCTCTCTTTTGAATGTATTTTCATCCACCCCTTCCCACACCACAGGTTTGTCAAGTTTGCCATCCTGCATTTTTTTCACAAAATCCTTGTTGATTTTGCCTATTGCTTTTGTCAACTTATTGACCAGGCCATAATTATAACCCTCTTCCTCGGTATTATCCTCTGAAGAAACGATACTTATTGTAGCTGCACCTACGTTACCAAATGAATCATCTGAGAGCGATGGATCTAGTATTTTACGCAAATTCACCGGAGAAACCAGCAAGTAACTTGTTTTAGACCCTTTCTCTATTTCAGTAGAAACCACAAAACGACTCAATAAAAAAGATGATAAGGTCTTGAAACGCGATGGATATGTGTTGCTACTCTCAACGCTTGATGTAACAACGTATTTTTCTTTTAGTGCAGATATGTTAGAATTAGTAAACACAAACCGCTTTGATATAATGTTCTTTTCAGCAGGGCGCCTGGATGAGCCATCAACCCTATCCTTTGGCGGAAACAGAGTGGTGCCTACAATTTTTGGACTAACATTGTCTATATTACCGCGAGCAGTTTCACCCCAATTCTTGATAAAAGTTATCAAAGATGAAGCGTCTGCAACCTTGTGGGACATGCGTGCACCAATTGCGATACCACCACAGTTAAAAAAATTAACTTGGATGGCAAGGACTAAATTATTGACATCTTCGGGAAGGAATTTGTTGATGAACTTGTCAGGATTTGAATTTTGGAGGAATTCTGAAAGGTGGCAGTTGACTTGAGCCTCCAAAAGAAGGACTCCGCCATTCTTGCAGTCAATGAAGTTGTCATTAACAATTCCAACTAATGGGTAGTAATGGTTTAAAACCTGAGACAATGATGTCTTTAGGTGGTTGGATATTTCATTTTTGCTCGGTTTGTGATCTAGACTGAAGAAGTAGATCAAAGGCAAATACCAAGCTGGACTAAATTGATCAAGAAAGGAAAAAATGTGATGGTCTTGGGGTGGAGTGGTGGGTTTGATTATTTCTCTGGATATGACTTCAACATCGATCTTCATTTTGAGCTAGCACAAAAGTTTGAGATATGGAATATAAGACCACTGAATCCTCTCAAGTCTCAAGTCTGCCATGAATTAAACTTACTATATATATAGAGAGAGAGATATATAGATGCGTGGTGCAACCCCACCAACCGAAATAAATTAGGTCATTTAATAAGTCTTGAGTTGAGAATGGCTATGAATGAGATCAAGGCGGGGTCGTGGAATCATACTAGGACAATAGAAAATCAGTTGGATAAACTTGAGTTGTGATGAGGTGTACTGAAAACAGCGGGCGCGTATCGAGTGGTTGAAGGAGGGTTACCATAACACTAGAATCTTCCATTTAAAGCCCTCGGAGAGAAAGGCGAGAAACAGAATTCATGGTCTGGTTGATAGTGATAGAACATGGCAGAGTGATCCTAGGAAATTGACGGATGTGATGGTTCATTATTTTTCGGAGTTATTTCGTTCAAACTAGGTGTCGGACCAGCAAATGAATTAGGTTTTGGATAAAGTTCAGCCTCGTCTTTCCTCTCATAG
The DNA here is from genome assembly GCA_008009225.1 of Acer yangbiense. Classification (NCBI taxonomy): domain Eukaryota; kingdom Viridiplantae; phylum Streptophyta; class Magnoliopsida; order Sapindales; family Sapindaceae; genus Acer; species Acer yangbiense. The sequence goes on along the minus strand of CM017763.1, from coordinate 7,597,699 downwards.
CTCTAGTCTCCTGGATCGACCTTTTACTGTCGAGGAGATGCGGATTGCAATTATTGCTATTGCTCCTAACAAGGCGCCGGGGCCAGATGGTTTACTGGGATTGATCTATCACAAATTTTGGGATGTGATCGGTCCAAAAATCACTGCTGAGTGCCAGTGTTATCTGAATAATGGTTGTTCCTTGGAAGCGGTGAATGATACTCCGGTGGTTCTTATATAATTTAATACCGTCTATATGAAATATCACCAAACACGGAATTATATAAGAATAATATAGTTCAATATAATACAATCCATTTCAATCTAATTCAATCAATATAATTCAATTTAAATACAATTTAGTACTATACAATATATTAAACGTGACCTAAATGGAAATGGAGTGGTGATAACACAAGACAAAGGATACAAACATGTGAATTGTGTCATAGAACACGCAATTATTCTAAGAGCCTCAACTCCAATTATCGGTACCTCTCTCTCTCTCTCTAACTTACTTGTTTATGAAACATATGTCTCTTGCCATGGTAGTTGGAGACTTCAAAATGAAATTCCACTTGAACCCTTATATATTCCCTAGACTGGGAGTTGTAGATTCCGGACTGTGTTAGTAGAGCTCAATCTTGCTAGATCTTGACAGACCCCTAACTCACAATGTGTCAGCTTTAAAAAAAATTAACTAAATGCAATTGAAAAAAAAATTACTTTAAAAATATTAATAAACTGCTTGTATGTACATACGGAGAAATGTTTCAATGTAGCTTGGCATATACGTACGCTTAACCCACTTATATTGTGTCACGTGACACGCATTCTGGGGCGAAACTTAGAGTGTGAAGTTGGGGGGTCAAATTACCAACAAAAAAAAAAAAAAAAAAAATTGAAATTGAAGAGTGAAATAGTAAAATATACAATTATAAAAAATCTAAATCGTTAATTTTTTTTTCTATGGACCAAGGGGGGTCCATGGCCCCTCTGCACGCATCTCACATGTGATTGGTTATTTATATCACATGTCATGATTCGATTGGGTTGGGCGTAAAATCATCCGCTAGTCCTTTTTGTATGTCTTTTACCCAACCAAAAAGAAGGTACTATTTGTATATATGTATCATCTAATGCTTTGAAAGGGTACTATTTTGTATAACTTAATTAAGTGCACAGAGATCTAAATTAATGTGTGGATGCACTATTTTTATCTAAAAATTCAATTTTGTTAGGAGATTGTCTTGTCTCTCTGGCCGGCTTTAAAATTAAGTTTTTTCTACCTCGTACATAAATGATAAATGGTTTCTTTTTCTTGTTTATAGGGATTGGGGGAAGTTCCCAAACTTTATATTTGAATTCGGATTTTCCACTGCTTTGATTCTCAAACTTTGACTTAGAGCACATTTAAAAATTAAAAAAGAAATAATTCAGATCAACAAAGGAAAACAAAAGAATTCAAAATTTAGTTATTCCTTAAAAATGATTTATAAATTTTTCATATTTGAGATTGTTAGTTAGATCATATCAGATTTCAAGAATTTATATTAGTTGGACAAGTTCTTAAATATTAATTATTGTTTTGAGTTGATTTATATAGATTTAATGTGAAGAAAATAAAATAAATGCCATGCAAGACACATGGCAAGAAACATGAGTTGCATGCACCTCTATAAAAATAAAAATAAACAACATATATAACTTATAGATAGAGGTGAAATGTGACTAAAAATAAAAATATTAATTATACAAGACATGTGACTATGTGAGTCAAAAATCACACCACTCACAACATATTTGACCACATTTATTTCAGCAGCTGGGGTTGCACGTACGGCAACAGATATTATATATATAATATAATATATTGCATGAGTTGCATGCACTTCTATAAAAAAAAATTAAAAAAAATACACATATATAACTTATAGAGCTATAGATAGAGGTGACAGGCATATATTTGGCCAGTTGTGACTAAAAATAACCCAAATATTATACAAGACATGTGCACAACATTCTCGCAACAGATATTATATTATATATATATGGACAGATACATGGCTCCAACTTTTTACATAAATTTTGATAAAACTTTATGTTCCTTGAATTAGTAATGTTTGAATAGCCTGGATTAATCCGGTCGTAAACTCTTCGTAAATGAATTTATTAGCTTCCTCTCTTTTCTCACATCAATTAATGCTTTTAACTTATTTTCACCTTTTCTCTACTTTACCAATCGTTTCTTTCCAGCCTTGTTACATTTCATATTCTTACCAAGTCCACTTGTTTAGGTCTAATAGCTTCCACAGAATCACAGATTCAAGAAGCGAATCATGTGAACCCAACCTAAACCAAATATAATAAGGTAGTAACCATTTTTAATATTTAGGGTCATGATTTGTGTTAAACTCATTTTCTGACAATAGACACGAATACGATAAGTGAAGTACATAATCAACCCAACAACTAATATAAACAAGAAAATCAACCAGATATAAATTAAATCGAAACCAAAGTTAAATAAAACTTTATAAATTTGGTTCATAAATAGCTGATCATGTAGTTGTACTTATCAAAAACAGAGCTTAGCAAACACTAAAAAAACAATGGTAACTCTCAAAATATATATGTCATATACTGAGTGCCTTTTAAACTATCATACAAAAATATGCTGTAATTTCACCCAACATATATCACATAATGCTCTACAAACATATAGGGCCATGTTTGTTTCGCTGTATTGTATTGTATTAGGCAATTAAAATATACTAAAATAATACAATACAGTGTTTGGTTAAACATTGTATTACAAACACTGTATTATATTATTTTAGTACATTTTAATTATCTAATACAGTTAATACTGTATTAGCTAATACATTATATTTTGTGATATTAGATTGTATTGTATTAGAAAAAACACTTTTTCTTTTCTTTTCTTTTTTCAACAAATATGGAATATTAATGAAATATGTGTTATGTTGTTAATATCTTTTTATAATTTTAAAATTATATAGGAAATATTTATATTATTTATAAAAATATTATTTATTTAATTTTTTTGTTTAATTAAAATAAATATTTATTGATTTTTATATAAAAATATTAATTGATTTATATAAAAAAATATTTATTGATTTGTTAACTATTTAAAAAATATATATTATATTATTATAATATAATATAATACAATAAAGTCATATATGAATAATTTAATATAATATAATACAATGCATCACCAAACACAGGTTTGTATTAATGATAATACAGTCCAATATAATATAATACAATCTAATACAATTCAATATAATCCAATACGGTGTGTCAAACGAGCCTTAAATGCCTACGAATGGTAAACTGCATTCGTAAAGTATTTTAAAATCATTTTCTTCACAGCCTCTATTGTTCTGTATATGCGTATGCAAACCAGAAAATATGGTCCTTTTAGCATACCATACAACTAGAGACGTAAGAGTATATGCAAGAAAATTATTGAATGCATTTAGTTTCAAAATCGAATTTTAATATAAATTTTCTTCGGTTCTTTCATTTTGCAAAGTGATTAGAGAGAATAAAGCCATGGAATGTAAGGCAGGAAAGAAACGATCGGTAAAGTAGAGAGAAGGTGAAAATAAATTAAAAGAATTAATTGATTGATGAGAGATGAGAGAGGAAACTAATAAATTCATTTATATATATATATATATATATATATGATTTATCAAGTAAAGTATCTCTAACTTTAATTTCGGTGAAGACCTTGATGAAATCATATTGATTTTTAAGAATTTTGATCTAAATTTTTTTGTGGATGATAATTTAATGAAATCTACCTACGATTAAAACTTGAGAATTTTTAGAATTTTTCGAGCCCACTAAAACTATTTATCCAGATTTTTGTTAAATATGAAGGCATTGAAAAATGGGAGAAATATATATAGGAAAATTCATAAAAATAATTCTAGTACTTGAAAAATTCTCAAATTTTATTTATATGTAGCTTTCATTAAACTTATCATCCACACAAAAAATTCAAATCAAAATTCATAAAAATCGATGTGATTTCATCAAAATCCTTACCGAAATTAAAGTTATGGCTAACAAATTTGCTGACTTGGGAGAATTGAGTTGTCTTATATTCCATATATCAAACTTTATAGTTTATACTATCTGAAAATGAAGATCGATATTGAAGTGATTTCCAGAGAAATAATCAAACCCACTACTTCACCCCACGACCATTACAAATTTTTCTTGATCAAGTTAGTCCACCTTGGTATGTGCCTTTCATCTACTTCTACAGTGTTGATCACAAACTGATCAGCAAAAATGAGATATCCAAACACCTAAAGACTATCATTGTCTCAGGTTTTAAACCTATACTACCTATTAGCTGGAATTGTTAATGACAATTTCATTGACCGCAAGAATGGCGGAGTTCTTGTTTTGGAGGCTCAAGTCAACTGCCACCTCTTTGAATTAGGGATGGCCATATTCCCCTGGGCCCCAAATCCCCGCTCCCACATCCCCATTTGAGGGAAATTTTTTGGGGGGAAAATGGGGAAATTGTTGGGGGTGTGGGGACCTGCATCCGCCCCCATTTCCCCATTGGCCATCCCAGTCTGAATTCCTCCAAAATCCAAATCCTGACAGCTTCGTCAACAAATTCCTCTCAGGTGATGTCAATAAGTTACCTCACCGTCCAACTAAATTTCTTCAATTGTGGTGGTATCGCAATTGGTGTACGCACGTCCCACAAGGTTACAGACGCTTTATATATGATAACGTTTATTAAGAATTGGGCTGAAACTGCTTGCAACAGTAATATCAACAATGTTGGTCCAAAAATTGTGGGTACCACTCTGTTTCCGCCCATGGATAATGCTTTTGATGTCTTATCCAGTACCCTCTTGAAAAGAACATTATGTCAAAGTTGTTTGTGTTTAGTAATTCTAACATATCTGCTCTCCAAGAAAAATTTTGTTGCAACATCAGGCAGGGAAAGTAGCAAGACATATCCATCGCGTTTCAAGACTTTATCATCTTTTTTATGGAGTCGTTTTGCAGCTTCTACTGAAATAAAGAAAGGGCCTAAAACAAGTTACTCGCTTAAGTCTGCAATGAATTTGCGTAAGATGATAGATCCACCGCTTCCTGATGATTCATTTGGTAACATATCAGGAATTGCAATAACTATATATATCGTTTCCTTGGAGAACGATGTTGAGGAAGAGGGTTATAATTATGTGGCTTATGGCATAGTCAATAAGTTGACAAGGGCAATAAGCAATAACGTCAACAAGGATTTAGTGAAAAACCTGCAGGATGGCAAATTTGAAAGCCCTATTAACTGGGGAGGGGTCGATGAAAATACATTCAAAATAGAGGCGATTCCTTTCACCTGTTCAAGTTTGTGCTGGTATCCTATTATTCCTATATATGAAGCTGATTTGGGTTGGGGGAGGCCTGTATGGGTGGCTTTTGGTGGCGTTCCTAAAAGGAATATATTTGTTTTTCTAGACACCAAAAATGGAGATGGAATAGAAGTATGGGTTAACTTGACAGAGGAAGACATGGCTAAAGTTGAAACTATAAAGAGTTGCTCACATATGCTTCCTCAACCTGATCATGCCCCTGAACCCTGATGATATATTTTAAAACTTCAGCATTGATTATTATTGTTTTGCAATTTGTGGATCGTACAATGGAATGCATGTATTTTTATTTATTTATTATTTTATTATTCTTGCTAAAGCATTAGACACGGAATTAGGTTTTTTATTTTATTTTTTATTTTTTTTTATTTTTTATTTTTATTTTTTTAACAACTTCAAATAAAAAGTAAAAAATCATGACTTTTAACTTAGGAGGGTATTCAATTAGGATTTTTAAGGACATTTAAATACATTTTTTAAGTAACAGATTTCTATGGATTTCTATGGACTTTTATAAATCCAAATGGGCTTTCGTTGATTTGTTTAGACATTTATCTTAGACTTTTATGGATTTATTTAGACATCTATCTCAAACTTTTATGGATTTGTTATCTCAGATTTCTATTATAGATGGATGAATTATGCCAGTATATGGCCCAATCAGTCAGTCGAAGAAAAGCTCCATTTCAAAGTTCAATTTTCACAAAGATCTCAACTTTCATGATAAACCCAAAAAAATAACATATTAATACTATAACTTCACGTATGAATAAACGTTGCACACACACAAAAAAACACAAAAAAAAAACAAAAAAACAAAAAAAAAAACAAAACTAACAACAATAATTTCCACTCAATTACTAAAGTCAATCACAAATGAAAGAAAGTGACATAGTTTATAACAATTTTGAAAGCAAAATTAAAAGGAAAATACTCAACATTAAATTCATAACTCGTCTTCACTGATTCTCATTGTTATTCAACTAATCATATAAACAAACAATAATCAACTAATCGAATAGCCAAACAAAGCTATACATAAAATATTGAAAAAAAGCATAACCTTAACCCAAACCTTGTCACAGCTGACCACCCTTTGATCCACGATTTTTAATTTATTCTCTATAACTCGAAATCTTACAAAATTTGACATGGATAACCTAGACATACATGACATACTACAGTAAAATTATCAATTTAATCCATTGTCATTTGTATATGAAAACAATCATTTTTTTCTTGTTTCCCGAATCTGTCTAGCAGAAATCAATATTGACCTTTGTTCACTCCAAAAATTATAACAATTTTTATACTCATTTATAAATCACGAACTCTCATTTATACGAGATTCGAAAGGAGATATTTTGTGTATGTTCACTTCCTATATTGGTTTCGGTTCGTCTGCGTTGGCTGAAATTCAAGCGATCCTTAAAGCCTGTCATCTGTGTGTAAGTGATTGCTGTCCATCTGATGTTAGGATCATTATTGAAAGTGACTCTATGGTGGCTATTGCTTGGATGAATGGGACTAGTGGTGTTGGCAATGTTAGTCTCATGGATTACATTCTAGACATTAAGGAAATTGTGGCTAAATGCAAACCAAGATTAATTGTCGGTTATTCATGTTTCCAGAACTACTAATGTTGTTGCTGACTTTCTTGCTAAACAGGGTGCCATGAGTCATTTGGATCAGGTGGTGTAGGCGTGAGTTGGTGGCGTCTTTGGTTTAGGAGGTTGAGTTTTTTTTTAGCTATGTTTGGACGTGTAATCTTGGCTCTGCTTATTGTTGTTATCTTTTTGGCTTTGTTATTTGGCTTTGTAAAACTGTAGTTGGATGGCTGTTGGTTGGGGTTTTGATCGTGCCTCATTGGATGCAGCTACTTGCCTCTTCATATTAATAAAGTTTGCCTTTTCAAAAAAAAAAAAAGATCAAGAAGAAAATGACATAATAGAAACATAGTTTTTTTTTTTTATTTTTTTTTTTTTATTACTTTTAAATGAGGGTATTCCAGTAAAAATACATGAATTCCCTTTTCAATCAGGAAAAGTAGCTTGATTTCCGGGGTGAGTGGGGGAATCAAGTTCCTTTCCATTCAGGAACTTAATTCATGATATGTGTGTGGGGTCCACGGAACTTAATTCCCTACAAATTTAGTAAGGGTACGGATATTGACACCCATAAATATGATAAGCGCACCCATATTTATAAGTACACTCATGTCTAAAATTTAAAATTAAAACATTACTATAAATACTCATCTTAATGCCAATAGTACCCTTATTTAAATGAATGTTTTCATTTCAATACAATTTTTTATAAACTCTCATAAGTTATTAACACTCCCAATTTTACAAATGATAAATTCCATTGGGCTATAGAAAAAAAAAATAGTTCACATTGATTATCTATTTTATAAGTCCTGATTATTTGGAAAAAAAAATCCAATGAGTTGAAAATTATTTCTTTGGTAATATATAAATGTTGCAATACAAACATTCCTGTGTACATATATAGCTAGTGTTAATTCTTCATTTTGATCATCAAAATCTCTGTTGTGATAATCATGGATGAAATAAAGTCTCAAACTAGATTTTTTAAATCTGCCAAGGTATTTTTAATTCTACACTATAAATAACCAAGAAATCTACCTCATTAACTGCCAAATGTTGATTGCCCACGGCTTGGTATTTTCTGTGTAAATTTTCTAGTATTTTTTTTTTTTTTAATAAAGTGATATAGTTGAAGATATGAGTGTAATTAATGGGTGTAAATAGTATTTTGTTTATTTTTAATTAAACTAATTTGTCCTTATTGGTAAATTCTTATTGGGATATTTTTGTAATTAAAATTTTTATTAAAATATGGGTGTGCTTATCATATTTATGGGTGTGCTTATCATATTTATGGGTGTTAATATCGGCTCCCATTTAGTAAACACTGGAATTCAAAAATCAGGAACTTAATTCCCTTTCCTGAGAAGGATTCCTGATTAGTAAACACGTCATTGGCTGATTCACATTGAACTCTCAGTTCTTCTATAAACAATAGTCATGATTTTGGATTTTATCGTAGGGTAATTGTCCAACTAAAAGTCAGTCTCACGTGTATAGTACTAATTATTCCTCTAATTACTTTCCAATTGAAAGTCAGCTCACAATTTGGGTCAATAGAACACTTGAGTTTGAGCATTGGATTTCATTTCATTTTTACAGAAAAACAAGGACCGAACCGCCTCCAAGACTCAGTTCATGACCAGTTTGAGAGAATACCAACAAATGAAAAAGTATTTTTGTTTGTTCATTTTTAGCAAGTTTGAGAGTGATTTAAATTAAAAATATTTTAAATTAGGTCAGTACAGGTTCTTAATAATTCTTATAAAGATGCACAATTTTTTTTTATTTTTTATTTATATATATACCATTCGCGAGTAGAGGCGAAGCCAAAAACTCAAGTTTGGAGGGTCATTATACAAAAACAAACAAATTACTCTTTATCACCGAACCATATCAGAGCTAGATACTGACATTATGAATCCGACGCATACCGAAAACATGTATTTGTCTTTTCATTTGTAGGGCACGTAATTGGCTTATCTCAAAAAAAAAAAAATTGTCTTGTAATTGTCTTTTTCATTTCAAATTGATCAAAAAGATTATGGTTGGTAGAATCAGTTTGTAGTCTTTTCTGATGAAAAAAAAAGTGCAATTTCCTTATATAGTAAGCATATAACATGATCTACTTCAAAAAATTTCAAATATTTTTCAAAATTGGTTAGAATTGCACAATTTTGAAGTTGGTCAGAATTTCAAACAAAGCTGGAAGAAAGCCACTCCTCTTGGTTAGAATTGCAAATGTTTTTGTATCGAAAATTTCGGTTTAGTATATATGATCATCAACTAGTCAATCTAAGCAATGTCTATCCGAATTTCGCAGAATTCGGCAACTGGATTGTCCTTCGGTTTCTTCCCTATAGGATTGTCATTCTTTTTGCAGGTTTTAAATCAAATTGTTATATCTTCACACTAGTTTGTTTTTCCTTGTAATTTTCCTTCTGGGTGGTTCTGAAGTTCGTCATAAAATTGAAAATTCACAGGGGTACTTCTTATAATGAACCATTTGCTACTAAGTTTCTACAAAGTTAAATATGTCAACTAATCTAATCTTCTGAAAGCAGGGGTCTAGTTCATTTAACTCCGTAGGCATGGCAGGAATTCCATGGGTTATAATGTCTGAGGTTAGTATTAAATTTTGTTAATAATTATCAAGTGCAGAATCTTACACGTTTTTTCGTACAGAATCTCAACTTATAACATTACAAAGTTGAATCTCACATAAAAAAACGTATAGGATCATGCACTTGATTTTTCCTCTGAACTTCGTAGTGCAGAGCACCCGCATCATTTTTCAATTTCATGGACTGGAATTCAACCCGACAAAGTCTACAGTTTTAGATTGAAGGATGTATTTTCCTTTCAGATATTCCCTATAAATGCCAAGGCCCCGGCCGGAAGCCTGGTGACTCTAGTCAACTGTGGTCATGTTCTTGGATTAATTGTCACATACACTTCAACTTCATGCTGGAATGGAGTTCAGGAGGTGATTCTCTCTCTCTCTCTCTCTAATTGCTCTCTCGTTACGTCGGATTGAGTCGCTATACTATTTGAGAATGTATTGCACGTCACACGTTATCTGTCTTACTGCAGGTACATTTTTCATTTTTGCTGGCGTTTATGTTGTGACGGTTCTGTTCATTGCAAAGATAGTAACGGAGACTAAAGGGAGAACACTGGAAGATTTTCGTCTTGGCAAGGTCTCCCCTGAAGCTCCAACAACAATAATCCTGAGAGTAGATTCTGGTTTTTCACAACGCCAATTTTCGGTGTCAAAGAAGTGAAAACACCCCTCTTTAATTAGCTGGAATCTTGACGTGTTCTGCAAGCAAACCTATTTCAATAAGTACAGATTCAGAAAATCTTCACTATAATTATAACATAAATCCTGTAAATTATTGTTTTAAGGAAGCAATTAAGTTGGGGGAAATCAGGGTTCAATTTACATGTATGAAACAAAACATACATACATATACATATATATATATATATCAACAAAAACAAAAAAACAAAAAAAACAGCGATTCTACCTAGTAATTGAGGGGACAGCAATGGAGGAAGAGTTGAGAAATCATCACCAGCCACAGCAAATTTGATGCTTTGAGCTGATTAAAATGCTTCCTTTGATTAATTCTATAAAAACTACAATGATTTTCAGAATCCCACTTCAAAATGCAAATTCTTCTAGTTAATGTCTCATGAGGTGACAAAAAACTCTTCAGTGAAGAAGAACAGAGACTAAAACATATACGCATATAGCCATGCAACCTCAACAAGTAGCTTATATATACAAAATAATTCTTCTCCAGGATCATCTTGACTAGAGAATTGTTAAGTAATACTCTAAACCACAATGAAGCAGAGCTGCTGAAAGGAAGTGAAGCAGAGCTGCTGTAAGGTCGTAGAAGATAAACAGAGCTTCACAACAATCATTAGCTGACGAGGCAGCCTGACTAAGCTGACAAGGCATCTTGACTGACTCTTCTAGTGTTGACTAGTCTTAGCTGACATGGCAATCCTAGTCAGCAAAGTTTGTTAGAAGATATTTTCAGAAAACACACAATTGGCGTGTTAGTTTTTCTAAGTATAAATTTGTGATTGTAACAGAATGTTAAATAATCTGATTTCATATTTTCCATTTATCAAATAATTTCTCTCTGTAGTTCTTCAATGAAGTTCTTCATGAACTTCTTCTAAATACATGAAAACTCTTTGAATCATTTCATCGAACACTTTGATGTTCTTATCAAATACTACTCTTCAATCTTTCATGGTATCAGAGATTCACTGACAAACGTCACGATGAACTCTTCTCAACCACGTTCATCATTTTCAGATCCAAATAACAACATTCAAGGAGCTATTCTGTTCAACACTCAAGGAGCGATTTCATCTCCAGCACATCATTCACCAGCACATCATTCATCAGCGCACCATTCACCAGCACAACATTCACCAGCAGATCATTCTCCAGCAATCTCTTCACCACAAGCTCCACAAACTTCGATTCTGAGTCAGGATTCACAAGTAGCAGAGGCAATAGAATTTTCATCTCTCACAAAGAGCTTAAACTACAACTTACCGATTAAGCTTGGAAGATCCAACTATATATACTGGAAAGCACAGGTACTGTCCTCTATTTAAGCATTAGATCTTGAGGAATACATTTATGGTCTAAATCGTCCCTCACATGTTTACATAAATGTTGAGATTACAAATCAATTTGGTGAAAAATCAATAGAAAAGAAGATAAGCAAAGTTTTCTCCACCTGGAAACGAATTGATAAGTTGCTTATAAGCTGGATCTTTTCTACTATCAGTGAAGGAGTCATAGGTCAAGTCATAGGTTGTCAAACTTCCTTTGAGGTTTGGAGCAGACTAGAAAGGCTTTATTCTCAGCAATCTGTTGCAAAGATTGCTCAACTTAGAGGTCAGTTACAGAGCATTAAAAAAGGAGGTGATTCGGTGAGTGATTTTGTTTTAAAAATAAAGAATGTTGGTGATGCCTTAATGGCTGCTGGTGAGGATGTTAAAGAACGAGATTTGGTGTTAACCTTGATCAATGGAGTTGGACACGAATTCGATGCAATTGTGGCTGTAATTTCGGCTCAACAAAGGTTTATGCCCTTTGAAGATGCTCACTTCTTATTGACGATGCATGAACAGCGCCTGGAACACTTAGACTCATCCTCACAGCTTGAGACTAACCAAGCATCAGCAAATTATGCATCAAACAACTTTCAAGACAGAAGAGGACAAAGAGATGGAAATTCACAGAGCAATAGAGGTGGCTACCGTGGTAGAGGCAGATATGGCAGAGCAGGAGGAAGAGGTCGTATACACTGTCAAGTGTGTAACAAACCAGGCCATGGTGCCCTGAAATGTTACCACAGGTTTGACAAAGCCTTCCAAGCACCTCCTCAGCAACATTTTGGATCTTCTCAACAACAATTCAATACTCAAGCACTCTATAATCAACATCAAGGTGGTTTTAATGGGCAGCAACTTCAGATTGGTTCATCTTCTCAAGGGAATATGGACAATTCAAGCCTTAGTGACCAGCAAGCTCATTATCATCAACATACAGCTTTGGTGGCCACACCAGAATCCGTAAATGACTCTGCTTGGTATATGGACAGTGGAGCAACGAATCACATCACATCAGACCTAAATAATCTGTCCTTGCAAAATTCTTATAGAGGTAATGCTAAGATTATTGTTGGAAATGGAAATAAGCTAGCTATTTCTCATGTTGGTGACAGCTTTGTTAAAACTCATACTCAGCCACATGAAAAACTGCTGCTCAAGAATATATTGCATGTTCCACAGATTACCAAAAATCTACTTAGTATATCTATGTTCACTTTTGATAACAAAGCCGTTGCTGAATTCTATTATGATAAATGTGTTGTTAAGGATTTCCATACGAAGAAAATTCTGCTGCAAGGAGTGCTTAAGGATGGATTATATCAGCTGCAGCTTGTTGGAACACATGGAGTTCAACACACTGATTTCAAGCTTGGAAATGTGGCTGACAATGAAGCTTTATCAAGTTGTTTTTCTTCAGATAATAACACAAGCCTTAGAGAATTGTCTAATTCCAAGTCACAGTTGACAAGTATGTATGCTTGTGCAGCTGTGAGTGCCAATGTATGGCATGCAAAATTGGGGCATCCAGCTCCCCTTATTCTTCAAAAGATGCTAAGAAACATACACTTCAATAATAAATTTCAGATTCCTCATTTTTGTGATGCATGTAAGCTTGGAAAGCTTCATAGGCTACCCTTTGCAAATATTGATATAACTGCCAAGGCTCCCCTTGAATTGGTATACTCAATGTTTGGGGACCCGCTCCTATGCTATCTAGAGAGGGTTATCGGTATTACATCTCTTTTATAGATGCACATACAAGATTCACTTGGATATTTCCCTTGAAACTTAAGTCTGATGCACTCAATGTTTTTATCAAATTTCAAAAGAATGTGGAGCTTCAATTTGGCAAGAGAATAAAGAGTCTTCACACTGACATGGGTGGGGAATACATTGCTTTTATATCACATCTCAACAAAATTGGTATACAAGTAAGGTATTCTTGCCCACACACTCATCAACAGAATGGTGTTGCCGAAAGAAAACACAGACACTTGGTGGAAACTGGCTTGACCCTACTTGCTCATGCCAAGTTACCTCTTACATTTTGGTATGAAGCCTTTTCCACATCAGTTTTTCTCATAAATAACATGCCTATGGCTGTTTTTCGGTTCACCTCACCTTTTGAGAGACTCTATCACAAGAAACCAAATTATAACTATTTCAAGACTTTTGGGTGTAGTTGTTTTCCCTATTTGAGGGACTACTCATCTCACAAATTCAATTTTCATTCCTCAAAATGCATCTTCATAGGATACAGTCCTTTACACAAAGGATTTAAGTGTTTACACCCCTCTGGAAGAGTTTATATCTCTAGACATGTAGAATTCAATGAGCTAGAATTCCCATACAATACTCTTTTTTCAGCTGGAAATTCTGGTCAGGAGAGGTCTCCTGGTGTCAGCATGCCTTTGTCCAGGATGAATCAAATTGTGTCCCGAATTCGGAGGGCTGGTTCCAGCGCTACACCATCTTCATTGGCACAAGTTCAGAGAGGTGGTCCACGCACTGCATCATCTTCATTGCCTATTAGTTCCTCTTCAGCTGATTCACGGGTTCAAACAAATTCCACCGTCAGTTCTTTTCAACATGTGTCTCCATCAAACACCATTTTTAGTAATGCTTCTTCAGCTGGTAACATTTCTCCATGTCAGAATTCTCTGCATTCTTTGACTAATTGTGACCAACCTTTGTCCACTGGTATCTTACCATCTCCACCAGCTCACATCAATGCTTCACCTAATTTACCAGTCCCTACCGTGTCCTCTTTGCCTATGAATCTCCATCCAATGGTTACAAGATCCAAGATTGGTGTCTTTAAACCAAAGGTTCTTAATGCTGCTGTTGATACAAGTTGTTACTTGGCAAATTCAGATCCAACTACTGCTAAAGTTGCCTTACAGGATCCGAAATGGGTCCAGGCAATGAGAGAGGAGTTTAAGGCATTGGAGGTCAACAATACATGGACCTTGGTTCCTTCTCAGTCAGACATGAATATTATTGGGTGCAAATGGGTGTTTCGAACTAAATACAAACAAGATGGCAGCCTTCTAAAGCATAAGGCTCAGTTAGTTGAGAAGGGTTTTCATCAAACTCCAGGTTTGGATTTTGATGAAACTTTCAGTCCTGTTGTCAAGGCCTCCACTATTAGAGTAATATTCTCTATTGCAGTCTCATTTGGTTGGCAAATTGAGCAGGTGGACATAAACAACGCTTTCCTAAATGGAGACCTATCCGAGCTTGTCTACATGGTTCAGCCTGAGGGCTTTGTTGACCCCTCTAAACCAAGTCATGTGTGTAGGCTGAATAAGTCCCTATATGGTCTTAAACAGGCCCCTAGGAGTTGGTTTCATAAGCTGAGGACTGCACTGCTATCTTGGGGATTCCATAACTCGGTTTCAGACTCCTCTTTATTCATAAAGTGTGCTGGTTCTGACAAGTTGTTTGTCTTGATATATGTAGATGACATTTTAGTCACCAACAACAAATCCAATCTGATCAAGGACCTCATTTCCACTCTTCATCGAGCCTTTGCTCTAAAAGCTCTCGGTCCTGTCAATTACTTTCTCGGGTTTGAAGCTTATCGAAATGCCTCCGGTTTGTTTTTAACACAAGCAAAGTATATCTCTGATCTTCTAAAGAAGACTAACATGGACGAGTCTCATTCCTGTGAAACTCCAAGTGCTGCTGGTTCGAAACTCTCTCTTCATGATGGCATTCCTTTTCATGATCCGACTCTGTATAGGAGCACAATAGGTGCACTCCAATATCTCACCAATACCAGGCCTGACATATCCTATATTGTAAACAAGCTTAGCCAATTTCTTGTTGCTCCTACCATGGTGCATTGGCAAGCTTGTAAGAGGGTTCTTCGGTATCTAAAGGGCACTTCTCATCTTGGTATTTGCTTCAGACCTGCCTCTGATCTTTCTTTGGAGGCTTTTGCCGACGCCGACTGGGCAAGTTGTGTTGATGACCGTCGATCAACAAGTGGGAGCTGTGTGCTTCTTGGTGGTAATCTGGTCTCTTGGTCATCACGGAAGCAAAAGGTTGTGGCACGCTCAAGTACTGAGGCAGAGTACAGAGCTATGGATCAAGTGACTGTGGATGTGCTCTGGTTACGTTCGCTGTTGACAGAGCTTCATCTCCCAGTTTCTTCAAGCTCGGTCATCTGGTGTGACAATATTGGTGCGAATTCCCTGTCACAAAATCCAGTTTTTCACCAACGAACGAAGCACATCGATATTGACACACACTTTATCAGGGAAAAAGTTATTTCCAGGGAGATTGACACTCGGTACATTCCTACGGATCAGCAAGTTGCTGATATATTCACTAAGAGCTTCACAAAGGAGAGGTTTCGATTTCTCTGCTCCAAACTAAAATTGGAGAACTCTCCCCAATTTAGTTTGCGGGGGAATGTTAAGTAATACTCTAAACCACAATGAAGCAGAGCTGCTGAAAGGAAGTGAAGCAGAGCTGCTGTAAGGTCGTAGAAGATAAACAGAGCTTCACAACAATCATTAGCTGACGAGGCAGCCTGACTAAGCTGACGAGGCATCTTGACTGACTCTTCTAGTGTTGACTAGTCTTAGCTGACATGGCAATCCTAGTCAGCAAAGTTTGTTAGAAGATATTTTCAGAAAACACACAATTGGCGTGTTAGTTTTTCTAAGTATAAATTTGTGATTGTAACAGAATGTTAAATAATCTGATTTCATATTTTCCATTTATCAAATAATTTCTCTCTGTAGTTCTTCAATGAAGTTCTTCATGAACTTCTTCTAAATACATGAAAACTCTTTGAATCATTTCATCGAACACTTTGATGTTCTTATCAAATACTACTCTTCAATCTTTCAAGAATAACTCTCTCTCTCTCTAAGGTTTCAGGTGTAGGATCTCACATTTTTTCGTGGAGGATCCTAAATTATCATACCTGATGAACGCTACAAAGTGGATGATCAAGTCTGGTAATCCAAGTCATGCACGACATAATAATCGCTACAACAAATGGGATTATTAGGTTTGGCAATCTAAAGATCCGTATGAAAAAACGTGTGGAATCCCGTATCAGATGATTTCTATACAAAGTGTATATATATATATATATATATATATATATATTCTACACATATTTCCGTGCAGGATCCTAGAGGGAGATCTCGCACCTAAAACCTACTCATGCTTTATATCCACCAAACTTTTAGAATCATCAAACAAAATTGGCCTTTTCATTTCATTAGAGTCCACACCTTCAACTTCTGACTTTCAGTGTCAAAGATTATAGAAATATTAAAGGCAATAGAATGCAAATAAATAGAGTAGACTTGTAATAAAGAGGATTTATTAGTTTCCGTAAAGAGAGAAATAGAACAAAAATTGGAGAAATAGTTGTTTACCCTAGACACGAAGGAAGATGGATTTTTAAGCTTTGACAATCAGGTTAATGATTTATGTCTTGGAGAAGACCTTTACTTGACATTTGATTGCATACTTCAACAACCTCTTCCATGTTCCCTTCCTTGCAATTCCTATTCATAAAGACAATATAAGTGATGTCATCTTGGACAATTCCATTTTTAGCCATTTCATATAGAAGTTTAGCAGCTTCCTTCATGTTACCTTTTTTTGAAAGGCCAAAGTATTATACAGAGAGAAACAGAGAAATCAGCAGGACAACAAACACCTGCTACCAAGCTGAAGAAAAAAACAAAACACAAGACACAAGGGCAAACAGCAAAGCACAAGAAGACAATACGAAAAGACTAGAAGCCATGGTTAAAAAATCCATCTGAAGATGTCGTCACTCATGGTAGAAGCCCTCTTGGCGAGCGTATCCGCAGCGTTATTTGTAGCTCTAGGACAGAACATCACCTTCGTCTTAACATGGAGGCTGAGAAAAACATGAATATCATATATCGAATTGACAAGCTTGAGATTACCGAAACCATTTTCATGTTACCTAATTTACAATGCCCATCAATCATGACAGTATAGGTGATTCTGTTGGGTTGTATATTAAATGAAGCCATTTCCTGCTTGACCCATCTTAGAAAAACCACCTATAAGTGCAGTGTAACAGACAACATTCGGCAGCACGCCCTCTTTTCTTATCTCTTCGAAAATAGATTGTGCATCTTCAACAAGGCCAAGGTTGCACATTCCATGTATCAAGGATGAATATGTACCAGATGTTGGTGGGATGCCCCTGCTTCTCATATCATCAAGAAGTCTAAAAGCTGCTTCTATATTCCCATTTTTACAGCAAACACTAATTAGTGTATTATAAACAGTAGAACCTAACTCCACCTTCGTTGAGATCAACTCGTTAAATAGTTTTTCACCTTCTTCGGTTTTATCAGCTTTACAGTATCCATTTATCATAACCCCATATATATAAACATTTGGTCCAATACCATTTCTTTTGCTTCCATCGAAAAGCTTGATTGCTTCTTCAAAATTACCAGTATCACAGAGCCCATGTAGAAGATATGATTAAGCAAGGAATTCAAACAGTTTACTTCTACATGGGCTCTGCTGTTTGAATTCCTTGCTTAATCATATCTTCTTTGAGCTTAAAACCTCCCATCAGTTTCCCCTCTTTGCAAAAGCCTGATATGAGTGTGTTATATGTTATTTCTTATCCAATACTAAATTCCTCTGTAGCATCTCCTTGTGGAGATTAATAGCTTCATCCAATTTTTGATGCTTACACAAACCATGTATCATATTGTTAAAGGTGACAACATTTGGGGCGACACCCAGTTCTTCCATTTTTGTGAACAACCTAACTGCATCCTCAATCCTATCTCCCTTGCAAAATGCATTAATCACGATACTAAACAAGTAAACATCAGGAGAAACACCATCCCACGACACATAATTCTGAAAACTTCAATAGCCTTTTGTACCTCATTAGCTCTAACCAAAGAAGTCAACCAAAATTTGTAAGTCTTAGAGATGGAAAAATGCCCTTATTAGCTAATATTGAAAAAACTTCTATAGCATGACCAAACCCTATATTCTAGAATTGATCAATATAAACATGTATCAATAAATCAGCTATTTGAACCACATTTATATCAACCATTGTAACAGCTATCTCGACGTGCCTGTTGGCATGATTATTGTCAAACAAATCCGGCATCTTTTCATCTGTCAAACGGATCAAAAGCAATCTAACAGGCGATAAAAGATTGGAAGAGAGAAGCAAACAAATCAAAAGACAATAAGAACGAACCGTGAATCGAAACTTCAAAGAGTTGGATGCAAAGTCAAAGAAATGCAAAGCCGTTTGTGGGTTGACTTTTGACACAAATTGAGTAATAAGGATTTAGAATTACAAAGATCTAGAGATGGGCTTGAGAGAAGATACCCATTTAAGCAAATGATGATTAGAGGTCTCTGGACTGGTGTGCAGTTGCGGTGGAGGCTGTTCAAATTGGCGGCGGTGGTGTTGTTCTTGGGCTGTGGATGTCACGCTGGTTAGGGAGCGCGTGATTGGGATATAGAGAGGATAAGGTTTGGTAATGAAGAAGAATCGTCTCAAATCCATTGAAGAGTGATATATTTTTTTTTAGTTTTCAAAGGGATTTTGTGAAATGGAAGGCGTGAGATGGTGTTTGATGTTAAAGAGAGTCAGAGAGAGAGATTGATGAGCTTGTGGGTAGCAAAACGAACAGGCCCATACCCGCATGATGCGGTTCGGACCGCATCATAGAAATAATTATATTAATTTTTTTAATTTTTTTTTTTATACTATTATAAATTCAGGTTTTTTTTATTTATTTATTATTTTATTTTTTTTTAAAGAGGCGGAGGACTCGAACGCACAACCTCATGGTGCAAGTGTGAGAGGTTTATCATCGGATCAAACTCTGTTTTTCTAGTAATAATATTTTTGAGCTTACCGGTTCAAATGAGCTTATTATTTTTTGTTCCTTTTTTTTTTTTTTTAATTATCTTAAAGTTCTCAATATATTTTTCTTTGTTCATTAATTTGTTAAATCGAAATTGCTAATTTGTAATTATTATTATTATTATTATTATTATTTTATTTTTTATTTTTGAAAAAGGAACTAATTTGTAATTGTTGGTGCAGAAATTTTAGAAAAACTAAAATCTAAAATTGAATTACTTCTAATAAAAAAAATTTTATAAATTGATTTCGTTGAGAAATAAATCATCAATGGTGCTAAAAAAAAGCAAAAAACAAACAAACAAAAAAAAAAAAAAAAAAAAAGGGGTCAAGGGGTATCCAGTAGGAAAGCTTGGCATTCAAGTAAGATAACTCGCTAAATTTCTAATAAAATAATAAGAAGATATAATTTATTTTTTTCAGGTTTCAATGCATACCGAAACCAATTATTCTCGGTATATATATATAAAACAAATAGTATGTTCTCTATTTATAAGAGCATTTTCAATGTAAATATGTATTTGGAGAAAATTGATTGTCATATAGGATGGTATGTTCCCATTTAAAAGTATAGAGGGTTTAGTGGTGAAAAAAAAAAAGTATAAGGGATAAGGTGTAAATTCGGGCATAATTCGATGGGTATCAATACCAATTAGCCAATTAATAATAATTAATATTATTTTATTTTTATTTTATTTTATCATCTTTGTAGACATCTAGACATCTAGTACTCCAATTGTGAGTGAGGCTATAAGCCCAAGAAAGAAGGCATACCCAAGCCCATTCCACCAAAACAAAACAGGCCCATGAAACCGGGCAACGTTTCTAACCTCACCTCACCAAACCATAATAACATTTATTTTTTTTGAAATGAGAGACATAATAACATTTTAATGTTCATTTTTTAATTTGCCAACAGGGCCGTAGCTCAGTTGGTAGATGGACGAGCTTGGGGCTTGGACAAATGACTCCCAGATCAGCAGCTCGAATCCTACCAATGGCGAAAACTTTCAAAAAAATACCTAATCCCGCATTAATAGATATTATCAAAAAATATATATATATATTCATTTTTTAATTTGATCGATAGTTAAAGAGACACCAATACTAAATTGTAATGCAACACTCACTAGATCGAGACTCCAAACAAACACACATTTCCCCCTAATTCAGATGATAGTCTGCTTATGGGCAGTTGTTATATACAGCTGATAGGTTTTTGCTACTTTCTGCAATAGTTTTGTGATTAATCAATCGATCAATCAATGCACTCAAGTTTTATCACAATTATTTGTTGTTACCTTTAGAATTATGATATGGCTTCTATGATAACAGTCTTCACTGCAGCCCATCTCAGATGATATAGTCTACTTCACTCTTCATGTAATTCAAGCCATCTCAATTATTGGAAAGTATTGATTAGTATTTCTAGATAGGTAATTGCAAATCATGAAGAGAAATGAACCCATAACTGTGTAACCTTGTTTATGTCAGCATGGTGGCCTTTAGCGTAACCAAATACTATATGCTTTGCTACTAAGCCTCGTTATATCACACATGAAAAGTTATTCAAGATCTGCAATTGAATTCTTCAAAAAAAAAAAAAAATGTTTAGAATAGTAGTACATTTGGTTGAGTATGAGATAACTATCAGAAACAAATTTAGAAAAGGTTTGGAAGTATATATAATGACACACACTGACTTTTGCTTTTTATTCATCCAATTAAATACAAATGGACAATTAATTGTGAAGTAACGAATCCACATGTGTGTGGTTATTCTACCAAGTTAAAAAACAAATTACATGTGGATCTAAACAAGCTCGACAAGAGACAACGTATGTAGTGACATCTAGAGTGCAATAATAGAACAAACAGTTTGTGTGATAGTGAGTAGAAGGAGAAGAACGGCTGCAATGACAGAGATAGTGGCCCATGGACTGTTGAAATAATTTTGCTTCAAGTTTGCATTCCACTTGCGCCATGGAGATTTGCAGTAATCATTTAGATCTCTAGCAAGATCTATATAATAGAATCTATTGTACGACACTCTAGCTTGGTTACCAATTTCTCCACAAAAGGTTGATGCAGCTACGCTCCCTGTATTTTCGAGAATTCCATTCTGAATTAATAATTCAGCATCTTTTGGAGAGCTTACAAGGAGACTAATGAACATAGCATAGTCATTTACATGATTTGTCTCGCAATGTAATGTCTCAAACATCTGGAGATTTTTGAAATAATAAGATGAGACGTTTGAGAGTCTCGACTTTGGAATTTCCATAGTTCCCTTAATCTTATCAAACATTATGTCAAATATATGCTTGTTTGATCCAACTTCAAACTTGACTCCGGCCCGGTGAAGTTCCGTTATAGTCGGTAAGGTTGGAGTACGAATAGTTTCAATTTCAATATCAAACTGATGATCTGACGGCTCAATACAAAGTCTTACCAAATCAACAAAATGTTTTGCTCTAGAAAAGTTGATTTCAAACAAACTCTCGTCTATCGAAAGAAGTTCACATATATCGCCGCAGAAAGGAGAAACAAGTTTGCTAATGGAAAGTCCATCATAACACTCATTAGGCTCTTTAGTTTTGGCCAACTCAAACAAGTCTTCAAGAATAAAAAAAGGAATTTGATTTTCTACGGACCAGATGTCATGCCTTATCTCAATTACCAACCATGGTTTTCCAAATATACGATCTCCACTTGTAACAAATTTACAATCACTAAATGGTAATAAAAACTCAATGAGAAAAATAGCATCCAATAATATCATTTACACAAAGTCCTGACTTGCAAGTGGGATAGTTTCTGCATAACAATTGCGTAACTTTTTTTCCTTACTCTTGATAAATATCAGAAAATCCTCCAAATTTACTTGTGTACGTTGAAGAAATCGTTTCGAATATCTTAGTTTATACTCTTCCATAGCTTTTAGCTCTTCCCTACCATGGTGTAGTGGGCCGATAGAGACTATTTGCGGAGTGCCGGGACTTCCTTTTGAATTGCGTAATTTTGAAGGAACTCGATAAATGCAACAATCTTCAGATAAAGGATACAAGTTTTCCAACTTGCCTCTCAAACAAGTTGCTAAGGACTTGATATCAATGCAAGCATCATCACTTTTATCCATCCTGTAATACAAAACAAGAATTTCAATTTTGTTCTACTTGTCTTATATATATATATATATATTCTAAACTCATTTATATTAAATATGTTATTTATTGATCATATCAATTAAACCGACTTATAAATATTTGACTATATATAATTTAGGGCTGTCAAAACGGGTTAATGGGTCGACACGACCCGTTTAGCCTCAACCTGACACGACCCGTTTAAGTAATTGGGTCAGCCCTTGTAACACAACACAACCCGATTAGTTAAACCGGTTATACGGATTAACCCGTGACACATTTAAAATCAGGTCGAGTCGTTTTGGGTTAGGTTGATCTGTTTGACCCGTTTATTATACCAATTCAAATTTAAGAAAATTTCAATTTTCAAGCCATATACAATCAAATACACAAATACAAATATACAAAAGTTGAAAACAAGTGAATACATAAATATTAGAGCTGTCAAAGAAATTTTTTCTTGAGATCAAAACGTGAAAATGGGGACACAAAATCTTTTTTTTTTTTTTTTTTTGGCTTTAGTCAGTTTTAAAATTTTGAAAAATAGATGAAAATGAAGCCAAATTAATACAAAACAGAGAACACAATAAGGAAATTAGGAATCAAAAGAGACGGTAGCAGAACAATGACGACAAGATAGCAAAGTGATTTTGAAAATTATTTTTTGTTTTTAATTTTTTTTTTTTTTTTGGAATTTAAAATTTAAAAAATAATAGAAGCAGAGAGCACAACAGAGCAACTATGAAGCAAAACAAATGAAAATAAAATAGAGCAATTGGGAAGCAGAATTAAATACTACAACAGAGATGAGAACAAAACAATAGAAAAGTATTCTTGGGATCAGATGGTGAAATTGGGAAAACATCTTGTTTTACTTATTATTTTCTCCTTTTTTCTGGTGGCTTTTTAAATTTTGAAAAACATATGAGAATCAAACAAAATAAAAACAAAACAGAGAGTAGCAGAACAGAGGAAGTAGGAAGCAATAAACGAGAGCAAAGTGAACCTGGGAAAATAAGAAAAGAGTTTCTTGATTGATCGTAAATGCCAAGTGAACTCCTTTGCTGCTTAAAATTATTTTCAAGCAGTTATTTGTATTTGCAAGTGTGATCTATTTGTATTTGTTTGTCATTCAAACAAATAAACAACATATTATTCAAACAACTTTCATATAAAAATATTAATCCTTTACCTGCCAGCCTGCCCTTCCTGACTCTAAGGTTTCACTTCAAAAATCAAAACAACTTTAATGATTTATTTTTTGAAGCTGTGTATTCAAACCATGGTTTATCAAATAAAGATCTAACTTACATCATGGGTTAGAAATAGTCAAAAAAAAAAATTTAATTAATCATGAAAACCAAATGTGAAAGCAGACATTTATTATATCTAAGGAACTGAATATCGAAAGATATACCGTTAAGTTGACCTTTTGCTCGAAATTACACAAACCTCCACTACCATAAGTTGACTTCCGTTAAACTTAACCGTTGACCAAACTTTTAGGGTTAAATGACTTGAATGCCCCTATTTATATTATTTTATCAGCTAAAAATAAATAATTAAACAAATCTTATCTAATATATAATAAAAATTTAAAAATTTAATAAAAATAGATAAGAATAATGTTGTTATTTTTTTTTTTTCGATATTTATCAATCATTTTTTAGAGGAGAAAAAAAAAATAGTGAACTTTTCTTTTTTGTCAACATCTATCACCACCCATTTTCAAATAAAGAGAAAATCATTACTGTACGAGCATTTTATTTTTATTTTTATTTTTATTTTTTTCTAGGTTCAACAGTCATTTTCAACAAAAGAAAAAAAAAATTCACAACTGAGCTTATTATTATTATTTTAATTAATCATGAAAACCAAATGTGAAAGCAGACACCAATACTAAAAAAAATCATCCATAGCTGAGCTTTTTTATTGTTTATTATGCCGGAATCGACGGGACAAGTGAGCTGAACAGTACTAAATTAATATTATTTTATTATTATTTTATTTTAACATCTAGTACTCCAATTGTGAGCGAGGCTATAAGCCCAAGAAAGAAGGCATACCCAAGCCCATTCCACCGAAACAAAACAGGCCCATGAAACCGGGCAACGTTTCTAACCTCACCACACCAAACCATAATAACATTTATTTTTTTTTAAATGAGAGACATAATAACATTCTAATGTTCATTTTTTAATTTGCCAACATGGATGTAACTCAGTTGGTAGATGGACGAGCTTGGAGTTTGGGCAAATGACTCACAGAGAAAAGCTTTAAAAAAAAAAAAACATGATCCCGGATTAATAGATATTATCAAATATATATATATATATATATATACAATCTTTCTATTATCAGTTCGAACTGACAAAAGTTATATCAGTTCCTTGTATGTGGGTCACTGGATTTAAATACTTTGACTGACAAGTGCATACAGCTAAGTCAAAGTATTTAAATCCAGTGACCCACATGCAAGGAACTGATATAACTTTTGTCAGTTCGAACTGATAATAGAATTTATGTATATATATATTCATTTTTTAATTTGATCGATAGTTCAAGAGAAACCAATACTAAATTGTAATGCAACACTCACAAAAGAGAATTTTCGGTGGGATGGTCTCATTACCATAAAATTTCCACTTCGAAAAATAAGATAATATATGACTATTTCGAAATGTCACGTATCGTGGTAATTGTGGTAACTAATAATGAAATGTCTATATATATATATATGAGTAATTTTTTAATGAGGACTTTTTATAATGCACACTTTAAGCACCTTTGATGAAATTATATGGAATATATTGAATATTGATTTGATTTTTTTATATGGATGATGAAAACATTGAAATAAATTTATGGAAAAAAATTTTTAAAAAAATTCGGGTGCAAGAACTATTTTTTTTTTTTCTGATTTTTTTAAGATAAAACGTTTAAAAATAGGAAAATATAAGAAACAATAGTTCTCAAATCCAAAAAATTTCCAAATTTTTACCAAATGTGTATTTTAATTTTCTTAGGATGCATACAAAAAATCTCATCGAAAAACATTTGATTACATGCAATTTCATTAAAGATGTTTAAAGTGTACATTGTAAAAGTCCTCATTGGGAAATTAATATATATATATATATATATACAGTCTTTTTATTATCAGTTCGAACTGATAATAAATATATCAGGACGAAGAATGTGGACCACAGATTATGGAGAAGTTTTGACAAGTGCATACACTTTGAGTCAAAGTATGTAAATCTAGTGGTCCACATTCTTCGTCCTGATATATTTATTGTCAGTTCGAACTGATAATAGAAAATCTGTATATATATATATGGGTGTGTGTGTTATAAATATATTAGTTTAACGAGTTTGTTCCAAAAAGATCACAGAGTTGTTTACGGGATTCTTTTGTTTAATTTTCATGTTATGCATAATTAATCATTAATTAATGCATTAACAAAATTCCAACTTTCCCTTATAAGTCAGTGAGGGGTACCTGCCACCCGAATGGTATCAGAGCCGTGTCTCGAGTCCCTGGAGTCCAGGAAAAGAGTTAGACTGTTATGAGTATGTTTAGACTGGTATAAAAGGAAGAAATTTCTCAAAAATGGCAAACACAAATCCCTCTACTGCTTCCCTAGTTCCTAATAGATTGTCTTCTTCTATATCCTTACCTTCTCCTACTATCCAAAGAACCCAGTCCAACAGAATCCAAGATCTAGTAGAATACACCCATATCCCTGCTTCTGCTCAGATAAATGAAACTACTTTCCCTCTGCTCAATCCATACAACATCTTCAAGAGAAACAAATCTCTTGCCACCCGGTTAACTCGTCTTGTCCATACCAGACCACTTCCCATCAAAGAATATGTCCAGTCCACAGGCTTAGATAAATGTTTGATTCCATCCTCTCCCAGTGAACAATATGTCACTCTCACCATTGATCAAAACATGATAGATCAATGGATCAAGGAAGGATACTCCCATCTCCACATAGGGGCTGTCAGAATCATCATCTCCCTCCATGGTCGAAAAGGCTTACCTGTCACTGCCAGACTAGCCTTGCTCAACACCATCTACACTCAGTATGAACATGCTGTGATTGGCACCTGCCTATCTACTCTTCATGCTGGTAGCATATCCCTCACATACTATCCCAACTTCAACATTCCTTTACGAGACCAGAACCTCCACAAATGTCTCAAGATCCAAGTTCAGATTCTTGGTGCTCCCATGCAAGCCAATTCCTACATGGCTACCGTCCATCATCAGCTTGCTTACAGACTTCAAGATCATGCTCTTGATCTCCCACTTCCTGGCCATAATGGTGACACCATCTTCATCAAAGCAGAAAGAGAAGATGAAGTTCCCACCATCCTTCAAATTCCAAAACAACTGCCCAGAGAAAAGCTCACAGAGATCATGCCTCTTGAATGGCTCACAAATTATGAAAAGGTTTTCCAGGACGAAGCTCCTGTCGTTGCTGCTGATACGTCATATGTTCCTCAGCCAGATGGCTCCATCAAAACTATCTATGCTCCCCTCACCGGTTCTAAGGCTTCTTCCAGTTCGGAGACTCCTCCGATATTCCAAGCCCTTATGATTCAACCGGTTACCACTGAAACTGACATTCCTATCCACAGTTTTGAAGCTGACGGATCTCCGATCTACACTGATAAGATCCGTGGTCACTTCATCTGGGATGATGATCCCAATATGTGTGATGCAGACTGTATATGTCGACGCTGTCTTAAGGACACCTCTCCTACCTTCTGCAAACCCTGGAATAAACCTCACAAACCAGATCATCCTGATAGTCCTTGGATAGGCCTCCATCCTATCAAAAATAAACCTCTACCCATTTATGATAGAGCTTTACAGATCTTACGATCTGAAGGTCTCCTGCCTCCACAACCTACCCTTACAGTTCCTAATCAACCCGCACCAGTCCCTTGTTACATGACCTCAGATTATGATTGTGATTTCCCTCCACTTGAACCTTCCTCAAATCAAGAAAAAACTCGTTTCTCAAAACCTTTTATCCAATCTACCGAAATCCAACCCGATGGTTCTTACAAACTGCCTTCCCAGGCTGAACAAGTCCTCAACTAGCAATCTCACAATGCCAGAGCTCAGAACAGAGTTCTTAACTCTATTGATCAGAAGATTGATCGTGTTACACGACATGTTTCTCAACATGATCACCATCTCCAAAGTCTTGATGCCTCCTTCAGAGATTTGGCCTCTGACCTTCAATCGAGAATAACAAAGCTCCATGCTGATCTTCACAGGTATATCTCTCATGGCTATTCTGGCCCAGACTTTGACACAAAGGAAAGAGAAATCAAGCAACTTAAAGAACAGCTTGAGCAGCTGACCAGAGATCATTCTCACAAACCAAAACCTTACTCTCGTCACTCACAATCACTGTTTTTCCCTGTATCTCCTACACATTCACCCCCGTCCAAATCTGATGATTTTTCCAACCACTTTAAATCCACTGGTGAATTGTTCCGAAAATTTCCCGTTCTCTCTTTCCCTCAAGCAAAACCTAAGAACAGGTCTCCTTCGAAGCGGAAAGACAAGCACGCTGTTTCCAGTTCATACGACCCAGTTCTGTTTGCTTCTAAGACGTTTTCCTCTTCATCCAAGTCTGATTCAGCATCTTTCTCTGAAGACGTCTCCTCCCAGTCGTCACAAACTTCCTGTCCTTCATCCTGGCTGGATACTGCCGCCTCTTCTCCTCATGATCATGCAGACCTTACTCAAGTTTTCATGGCATCTCGCACAGATCCTCAACCCTCAACAAGAACCTATGAGTCTCCTGATGAGACTGCCTCCACTACTCCTGCTCCCTTTGTCGAAGAACCTCCAGAACATGTTCCTGGCCGTTCTCCTGCTAAACCAACCAATGGCCCTTAGTTTACCTGGTTCCTGGAGAAAAAAGGTTTCAGAGATGAGCGCATGGCTTGACCTACAACTGGCAAAGTCTGAACAGAACCTTGAAACAATCCTACGTGAGTTCGTCTCTCGTTTTACTGGTTCTCTCAGAGATTGGTACCAAGCTCTTGGTGAATACAGACAACTCTAATTTGTCAGAGTCCCCTTAGCCTCCCAAGCCATGGGATACATATTCAAAGAATTCCTTGGTGATCCTGACCATCTCTATAAACAGGCTCGACAAGAATTCTTTGACATGCGTTGCTGCTCTCTCAAAAGAAATGACATTATGTTCCATTACAAGCGTATGTCTCAACGATATCATACCCTTGGTGGAATTAATGATCATAGTCTTAAACAAGTTTATGTCAACTCCCTTCCAGATGACCTCCAAGATGAGATACAACGTAAAATAGACACCTCGGGACGTTCTCTCAATGATACTTCCTTAGGTGAACTCCACATGTATGCTCTCAGCTCTCTGGATAAACTCTGTGCCACTCAAAGATTCTTCTCCAAGATGCTCACAGAAGGCAAACACCTGCAGTCCCAATGCCGTCAACCTTATCTTCAAATCAAGTGCAAATCCTTAGGCTCTTGCACCTGCAACACGAAGAAGAAGAATCATTTCAAACGTTTCAAAACCAAGAAAGGCAGGACTAAACGATTCAAATTCTTCCGCAAGAAAACACAGCGCGGTTGGAATAAATCCCAACGCTGCTACATTTGCGGCAAACCCGGACATTATGCTAAGAAATGTCCCAACAGAAAGGCAAAGTCCGCCAGATTAGTTCAGCAGTTGAAAGACATTGCTGATGAAGTTCCATCTGATGTAGACATTGAATCCATCTTCTCTGAACAAGATCAGGCAGATTCCTCCACGACCTTTGTTCTTCAAGAAGATCTTTCTGATTCGGAATATTCTGGCTCCTCTGACTACAGTTCTATCTCAGAATCCTATCAGGCTACTCAGCTCGATTCTCATTCCGGTCCCCAGGCTCCGGTTCAGATTCTACCTGACAAGTACTCCAAACCTGTTGATGTCATCGCTTATTTTGACACAGGTTCTCACACTACAATGATGAACCCAAAGGTCCTTCCTCCAGAATTTTGGAAATCCCAAGTTCGGCATTTTCGGGCCGCTGATGGAAAGGTTTTTTCCACTAATCTGATTTCCAGAAAGAAGATTGGTATTCAGTTTTTCCCATCCTTTACTCTTTGGGTCCAAGTCGTCAGCACTCCTCTTCCAGACAAAGATATCCTCATCGGCTGGGATGTTTTCCGCCAATGTTACTCTCTTCGGATCCTCCCTGCTGGCATTCGATACAAAAAGCATTTCAAAGCTTTTTCTGATATTCCGAAGATTTTCCCGCTCTCAGAAATCCAAGCCCCTTATGAATATATTCAACAAAAGTTGCTCCTGCTTTGTGCTGACAATCATGCCACTTTCTCTCATCCTTCTCCTCTGTGGAAGAATCCAGATTTCTTTATCAGGCTTCCTTTAAGCTTAATGAAGATACTAATCCTACCAAGGCTACCCACTCAGGCATGTCTCCCTCAGATCTCAAGCTCGCTAATGAAGAATGCAATGAGCTCCTTCGTCAAGGTCTGATCGAACATACCTCTTCTCCCTGGGCGTGTCAAGCCTTTTACGTTGAAAAACGCACTGAATTGCTCAGAGGAAAAAAAAGATTAGTCATGGATTACAAGCCTCTCAACCTCTTTCTCAGAGATGATAAGTTTCCTGTTCCCAGACCAAATGTCTTATTCTCTCAACTTCCAGGTGCTACGATCTTCTCCAAGTTTGATCTCAAAGGTGCTTTTTGGCAAATTGGTATTCATCCAGATGAAAGATACAAGACAGCATTCTGTCTTCCTAATGCTCAATACCAATGGACTGTTCTCCCTTTTGGTTTAAAAACTGCTCCATCCCTTTTCCAAAAGGCTGTTACCAGGATTTTTCATTCTCTCTTACACTCAGCACTCGTCTACATTGATGATATCCTCATGTTCTCTCTAGATGCTACCTCTCACAATCTCCTTCTCCAACAGTTCTATGACATTGTTCATCACTATGGTATCATGCTCTCTGAAAAGAAAAGCATAGTTGGGAAATCTGAAATTGAATTTCTTGGAATGCACATTTTCAACAGCCAATACCGTCCTGGTCCTCATTTGGCTGTCCGATTATTAGACTTCCCCGATTCTGATCTTAGTGTGAAACAAGTTCAACAGTTTCTCGGAATCGTCAACTATGTCAGAGATTTCATTCCATATGTCAGTCATTACACCTCAGTTCTTTCTACGCTCCTTAAGAAGCGTCCTCCTCCCTGGAGTTCCTCCCACACTGAGGCCGTCATCAAATTAAAGGAGATCACTCAATCTCCTCCTGCCCTCGTCATCCCTTCTTCGGGCCAACTCATCCTCCAGACTGATGCCAGTGATATTTTCTGGGGAGCCGTTCTCATTGAAGACCGAGACGGTCAAAGGAAATACTGTGGTCATGCTAGTGGAAAATTCAAAGATGCCCAACAGCATTATCACACTATCTATAAAGAGATTCTTGCTGTCAAATACGGAATCCAAAAGCTGGATTTTTACCTCAGGACAAGAAACTTTATTGTTGAAATGGACAACTCATCTTTTCCAAAGATACTCGATTTTCGCAATAAGATTCCTCACAATCCTCTCCTTCTAAGACTCAAAGATTGGTTTGCCCGATATGACTTCACTGTTCGTCACGTGAAAGGCCATCATAATATAATTGCTGACATGCTCTCCAGACCTCCACTCACTCATCTCATTACACCCACAGGTCATTATCCTCTTGTCTTCATGACTTCTCCTGCTGGTCCCTCATCATCTCATGCTGGTCCCTCATCATCCTCACCAGCCATACCTGATTACTCATTCCCACCAGAACTCTTGGCCACATTGCCACCTGATCATCAACCTTCTTTAAATCAGATCCAGTCTTTCGCCAAGACTCAGCTTCCGGTCTACCTAGCTCAGATCAACAGACAAGACTGTCGTCACACTGTCAACAACCTGTCCAGACCATTTCTTGACCCGTTCATAATGCCACATTTCTACTATTTTTCTCCTCAGCTCCTTTGGTTCCTCTGGTGTTTATCAGTTCTCCATCATCATGCCATCGTCTTCCCACTTCAGGCCCTATACGGTCATCTCCATGATCCTTCTCAACGGAACTCTCTGTTATGGGTTTTCCTCCAATGGTTCACGTCCTTGACCAACTGGAAGCATGAACTCACTGAGCTCATGGGCAAATATAACATTTGGAAACTTGATTATGAATCAGCTGCCTCTGTATGCTGTATAAGGATCTTCAATAGGCCCTACAGGTACAATCCCCACAAACGACTCCTTTGGACTGCCAACTCCAGTTATGAATGGCATACCACGTATGATTATCCAAAGATGTATCCACAAATCCTTCAAGTCGGTCTGCTCAATTTCCTCTGTGATGTTAATTATGTCTCCACCGACGAAGTTTTCATCCTACCAGATATTCCCAGAGACCCCTCTCAAAGCTGGAACCCTTTTCTAAATTCATACATGATTGACTCCCAGGACCCCTTTGACACTTCATGGCCCTGCTTCATCTGTGGAGCCTAAGATTCAGATGATGAAAATCATGTCAACTGTAATCTGTCTTCTAGTCTGTGATTCAGCTCCACTCCGACCAAAATCTCAACTCGTCACGTGAAATGAAATAATTCACTTTCATTATGCTATTTTGTTTTATTAGGCAACTGTTTGGCCTTATTAGGTTTAATTATGTTATTTCGTTTGTATTAGGCATCCTTTGTCTTTATTTGAGTTTGATTGTCTGTAAACATTGGCCGATGGCCCTGCTTTGCTTTAGCTAGGTATCTGCCACGTTTGTGGCCTTACTGTACATTAAGTTTGTCAGCACTCTATCTCTCCGCCTATATAAGGAGAGCTCGTCACTTGTGTAAACTCATAATCAGATCAAAAAAAATATTTTCTTGTGTTTTAAACTCTCATGTCTTGCTAAATTGTTCCTCTTCTTCCTTTGAAAACCATGTCTCTCATATAAATAGTAGTCTGTAATTATCTCAGTATGCTCTGTGCTTGCCTCTAGGTTGAGGATCCTGCACATCAGAAGATGAGATTTGTTAGCTTTTTGGCTTAAGGTCCCTGTCTGTCTCTAGTGGGTTCGAAAGTTAGTACCCTGTTCAGGCCGTGGTTAGGCCGCCATTGTGAGGAAAACTCTAAAGACCTGTATGAGAGGCACCCAGGGGTACCTGCCACCCGAATGGTATCAAAGCCGTGTCTCGAGTCCCTGGAGTCCAGGAAAAGAGTTAGACTGGCCAAGCTATATCAATTCAAATATCTGACTTTATTTTTTATTTTATTTTTACTTCAATAACTCAACAACTCACGTGCTCTTTAATTCAATTGTTTTAAAAACATATTCTCAATATATTGTTTAAATTTATTTTATTAATTGAAAAAAAAAAATATTAAAGGAATATATACATTTTCATATATTTTTAATGAATTTAAATTAATTTAAAATTGATCAATGACTATTCAAGTTGTTTTAATAATTGAAAACAATATTATGAAATAAAAGTTTATTAATATAATATATATTTATTGAAATTATTTTGAAAATATTTTTTTAATATATTATGAGAGTAAAAATAATATTACGTATAGTTAAATTATACGAGTAATGTTATTAAAACCCAAAACATTAGTCCAAAAATCAACTCAAATAATTTGGAAATGATACCAAACTGCCCCTTATAAACGTGTTTTTGAATGTTTTGTATTTCTTTACGGTATCAAGTTGTTATTTTATGACTAATGCTAGGCTTTCCAAAATTTATCCCAAATTCTTTCTCAAATGATGTTGGTAGATGATGTGTCAACATCTTGTAAATCATGGTATTATATGGTGAGTGATGTGATGTTATGTTGACAACTCACGTGCCAACATCATTTTAGAAACATTTTGGGAAGTCTAGTATTACTCTTATTTTATTGATTTCAAATAGATAAAATAAATATTTGGTAAAAATAAAATAGATAATAAAAATTAAAAATATAAAAACAAAGAAAAGGTTAGTGATATAAATAAATAAATAAAATAATGATTATAGATCGACAATTTTGACGCAATAGGGTTGAAGTCTGAATATATGTGAGTAGATTTTTCTCTAATATTGTGAGAATGTATATTCAAATTGCGAATCCTTTTTTTTTATAAATAAATAAATAAAAACCAAAGATATGTGATATTATAATATTTAATATATAATACATTATAGGCGTAAATTCATAAATAGTAAAAAAAATAATAAAAAGGAAATGATTACATACCTTACGGCACCCGGCACCGGATTGACTTGTTCTATCAGCCAAACAGTTTTCCTTTGGGTTCGAATATTTTAGCAACAAAGAGAGACAAATAGCAACCTCATTGAAACAAGCCAACATTTTCCCTTCAATCATGACCATGAATTTATAAACGAGTACCATGTGACTTTTATTTTAATGAACATTCCAAAGTACGAACATATAACTATAGACTATATATGATCTTTGCATGTCACATGCTTTTGCTTTTTCTTCTTTCGGATTAATTAACGTCAAACTGCTTTTCAAGAAAGTACTTAGAAAATGCATTGAGAAAACTCAGAGGAAGTAATCCTACTTAAAACTAAATAAAATAAAAAAGTTAAAGTCGAGATTGATCCAATAGTAAATCCTTTACACCAATTGATATCAATATGATTGTGGGTTTCAATCCATATATCCCTATAAGTTCCTAAATTTATAATAGTTTTTCCCATTGGAATGTAAGTAGGTGGAGGAGATTGTGTACGTAGATTATTATAGTTTATAAATACTTGTTGCTTATTTTCACAATAAAATTATATTTTGTAATCTCATGATCAAACTCCTATTTAACATAATTGAAAGGTTTTGAAATTAAACATTGTTTTTATGAGAATTCATAAAAGAAGAAAAGTAGAATTATAGGATTTTTTTTTTTGAAGTCATTATATATAATGACTTTTGACACCAAACGGTTGGTGAGAAAACTCTCCATACGTACTTGTAAATGTGTATGGTGGAACTCAAACCACCCATTATTACATATAAGGAGAAGTGCGCACTACCACTTATGTTAAGAGATGATTGGTGTTTATGATATGTTCTTTTTTGTTCCTTGAAATTTTGCACACTCCGGCCAACAGATTTGGATCTTTTCAAAATTATACATAGCTTTTGAATAATTCGTATATGCACACGCATTTCAGATACTAATTCTTTCTAAACATATATATAATTTTTTATAAATACTTTTCTCAAAACAAGCATAAATATTCTTTTTCTTTCTTTTCTGAAAATTCTCATAAATAACTTAAATCTAGAAATTTGTCTGAAAATGCTTGTACTAATTCTTCTTTGTAAAAAAATCTTGTTCAATAAATCTAATTCAATAATAAATCTGTATTTGAATTATGAAAATCTAAGCATTTCTTAAAACATATCAAATCGTCTGGAAATCTATTTTCTAAATAAATGAATAAATCATTTATTTATAATAATTCTCTAAATAACTTAATCTAACATATAATTCTAAAATAAATAACTTTAATAAAAACTATCCACTCACAGTGCTCTGCTCAAATATGTTTTGGAACTGGATTCTCTTGAATTCATCTCTATCTCAAATTTGTTCCGAAACTGGGTTCCCTCTTAAATCTGTAGTCATTCTTAGGCCTAGTTTGGGAATGCTTCCCAAGCTGCTTTTGGGGCCACAAGTGATTCTGGACTAGTGATAGGATGTTTGGTAAAATTTCAAGGAAGCTGCTTTTGGCCATTTTAGCTTCTCCCAACTAAGTTTTTGAGAAACTACAAATTGTAGCTTTTGGAAAACAGCTTCCCGGGGAAGCAGTAATGAAAGCGCGCTACAGTTGAAACATTAATGATTTTTTAACAAACTTCCTATTTTATCCCTTGCCTTTCATGAAATTTACCAAGAACAAAGCCCTATTCTCACTTCCAGCAACCATCTTTGTTCCATCCTCATCGCCTGTCTCTCTCTTTCTCTTCTCAAAAATTTTAAGAGCCAATTTGACAACAGCCTCTGTATTCGGTTTCAAGTTCGATCTATTCGATGTTTTTTTCTAAATTCCATTCTCTTAATTTCGTTATCCCTATGTGTAATGTGTTCCTGTTTCAGGATTTGTTTTTTAATTTGAGTTTTGGGGATTTATGTTCATATGTTAATTTGTGGGTTTGATTTTTAATTTGAGTTGTGGGGATTTATGTTCACCTAGGGATTTATTGTGTTTGGTTTTTCTGGGTTTGGTGTTTTTGGGCAGGAATGGCGATGATAGAAGGCGGCCGGTGCATTTTTGGACTTGAAAAAGCTTGAAACAAGCCATCATCTTCCACTGTGTAGTATGCTTCTTCTTTTGATATGAAGCTGGAATAACAACAATCTGAAGTGAACTCAGAATCTGCTGCAAAAGACGAAGATACAATAACATCTCAGTTGTCAATCTCATCCCAGGCTTCCTCACCAAACATCACCGTTTAGACCATCTCCAACACATTGAACCAATTTGTTGCAACTTTACAGCAAAATGCAGCAACTTTCACACCATCATCTCCAACCCATTGCACCAAATCTTACTCTAAAAAGAATATTCTCTAAATATTCCTTTTTTTATTATTTCTCAACAATTAACATTTCACCCCTTAATTAACATAATATTACGATAAGTTAAGAAAGTAACATAATATTACAATAAGTTAAGAAATTAATAAATTACTAAGTTAAGAAATTAAATTAAATTAACTAAAAAAATTTAGAAATTCAAAGGATACGAGCTCAAACTGAGGCCAAAAAATGGGTAGTGAAAGAATTACGGGAGGAAAATAAGATTTTTCTAAAAGATTTGAATTCCGAACCTAATCCAAGCGTACGTAAGTTTGTCCAAACTGAACGATTAGGAATTTTGGCAAACAAAGCTCAACAAGGCCAAGGATCTCAAAATACCTCTGGTTTTTGTAGCCAATATTTCATTGATCTTGGAGGATTCGCAAATGATCTCCCGGATTACTAAATAGTTGTTGTAATTTCTATTGTATTTTTCCTTCATGTTTTTAATGTTTTTATTAATGTTGTGTGTTGCTTTAATTGACTAAATGATCAATTTAGTGTTTTTTTTTTTTATGGGGTTCTTACAATTTGGTCCCAATCTAATTGGGAAAAGTCACTTTTTTACTTGTTAATTGATTTTTCATCAAATTGGTCCTTATATAATTGAAAATAGCTCATTTAGGTCCCTTTGACCAAATTTTTGACGGTCGATGGTTACAGAATTAGATAAAAGTCTATTTTGTCCTTAGACTTTAGTTGACCGATATTTTTTTTTTAATTAGAATGTTTAAAAAATAAAATAAAATAAAATAAATTAAAAAATAAGATTAAAAAATATAGATTAAAAAAAAACTTGATTTTATTTTTTCAAAAACTGTTTTTTTTTTTTTTTAAGAAATTAAATTATAAACTTAAAAAATAAAGTTTTTAAAAAAATAAGAAAAATAAACAGAAAAATAAATCAAAATCTGCATCGGCAGATCTTCAAATCTCCCAAAAACAATTTCCTGACTTCAACAGTTCTAAATCATTCCCAGATATCTTCCCAAATCTAAATTCATCACCAAACCCAGATATCTTAATCATCTTCAATCATTCCCAGATATCTTCCCAAATCTAAATTCATCTCTTCACCAAACCCAGATATCTTAATCATCTTCAACACCCATCGTTAATCACAAAACTCAAACATCAACGACAACATGATCTTCTTCATTTTCAAACAAAAACACAACAACCCAAACATCATCATCTCCAAACCCCAATCAAATCAGACCGAATTCCATCATCTTAACTGCATCTCATCATCATCATCAAACCCTAGCCACCCAAACCCCCCGCCGCCGCCCAAATCCACCGCCCTAACCAAATCCACCACCCAAATCGACCCAAAACAAAATCAAAACCTAACCAAATTGAAATCAAATTGAACCCATCACCACAAATCCTACCAAATAATCGAAAACCCAAAAACACAAACCACAAACCGTCGGGAAGGGAAACGAAAAAGAGAAAGAAAACCTGTCGTCGGCGTGGATCGCCGTCATCGTCATCGTCATCGTCGTTTCGGAGTTGAGAGAGATGACGTTGGTGTTTGATCAAGTTAGGAGAGAGATGAGGTTGAGATTTGGTGGTTGAGAGAGATGAGATTGGTGTTTGATTGTAAGGGTTTGGTGTTGAGAAGAAGATATTCGGGGAGAGAGAGAAGAAGTGAATATGTTTGATTTTGGATTGGTGTTGTGTTGGGAAGATGATGTTGAGGAGAGAGAGGAGAAGTGGCTTTGTTTGAGATCACCAGATCAACATTTTTTTATTTTTTTTTATGTTTTGTTTTATTTTTTTATTTTTCTGAAATGTAAATTATTTTTTTCAATTTTTTTCAATTTTTTTATTTTTGTGAAATGTAAATTATTTTTCATATTTAGGAATGAATTTAAAACTGTTGAAGTTTGGAATTTTTTTTTTGGGAGATCTGAAGATCTGCCAATGCAGATTTTGATTTTGATTTTTAAAAAAAAAAAAAAACAATTTTTAAGAAAATAAAATCAGGTTTTTTTTAATCTATATTTTTTAATCTTATTTTTTAATTTTATTTCTTTTATTTTGTTTTTTAAACATTCTAATTAAAAAAAAAAAAAATCGGTCAACTAAAGTCTAAGGACAAAATAGACTTTTATCTAATTCTGTAACCATTGACCGTCAAAAATTTGGTCAAATGGACCTAAATGAGCTATTTTCAATTATATAAGGACCAATTTGATGAAAAATCAATTAACAAGTAAAAAAGTGACTTTTCCCGATTAGATTGGGACCAAATTGTAAAAAACCCGTTTTTTAATTAATGTTATTTAATAATTTTTGTATTATATACTTAATTTTAATAGATTATATATATTAATATAAATAATAATTAAATTAAAACAAATATAAATTAACCAAAAGCATTAGATAATTAAAATGATACAATTGGAATACATTTGATTAAAAGGGTAAAATTGTGATAGATTGAGGGACTTATTCATAATAGATTTTGTTGAATAATAGTCAAAATGTGATCAAGTAAAAATTGAAGGACTTAAAAAAACAAAACAGCCAACAAAGTAGCGCTGAAGAGAGAGAGTGCGCTGCTTCTGGCGCAAAAAATTGGGAGAGGCAAAGTAGCGCATCGTTTGGTGCAGTGATTGGAGTGCAAATTTGGCTGCAAAATGGGGATCGATGCACCCGTTGGAGATGCCCATTGGCAGCGAAGAGGATTAGATGACAGTTAGAGATGGTGTCGCAGAAATATTCGAGTTCCCACCGGAGAGCGTAGCGGCTGAACTCGCTCTCGTCTATTGCCACCATCACCGTTTTCTTCTCATCTGCTTCCATTTCTCGATCTCTATGGAAGTGGAACCACAATCTCTGCCTCTGTAATTTCTTATTTGGTGATTCCAAACCCACCCAGATCAGATGACCACATTATTATTATTATTGTTGTTATAAATGACGATACATATGAAGATTAAAATATATTTGATCGATGATGAGTGCTGCTCTCGTAAGATGGGGTCAAGCATGTCTGGGGATTTTGTTGAATGGGGTGATTTATGATCTGGTCCTGTTTTTCAGCTTCCTTCTGGTGGTCGGGTTGGCTTGTTGTTCTGTTTCTGGTACTGGTGCTCTGTTCTTGGGCTTGGTCTGGTGTCTTCTTGTTTGGTTTTCTGATGCTTCTGTGTGTAATGGTGTTGTCAATGTGGCTATTGGTGTTGTTTGTTTTCTAGTTTTCTTTGCTCTTCTTGCTTTGTTTTGGCCTCGGTTGTTATGCCTCAGTTGCCTGCCTGTGGTGTATTGTTTGCTTTTTGTTGGCCTTTGTGGTTTTTAATATAATGCTGTTTCAAAAAAAAAAAAGTGATAAGTCTTTTTAATCAAATTCAAGACTAGTGTACTGTTGAGTTTCTGATTCAACAAA
Source organism: Acer yangbiense (assembly GCA_008009225.1). Taxonomy (NCBI): domain Eukaryota; kingdom Viridiplantae; phylum Streptophyta; class Magnoliopsida; order Sapindales; family Sapindaceae; genus Acer; species Acer yangbiense. The sequence goes on along the minus strand of CM017763.1, from coordinate 7,557,882 downwards.
TTCCATGGTTTCTTCCCAGTTAGCATCTCAAGAACAACACACCCAAATACAATGTAGTTCCTCTCAAATAATTAGACAAGAACTTGTGTTTCTTGCTCTGTCTCCCTCTCTTCAGTCTTCACCAACCCAAAATCACCAAACTTGGCCACGAACCCAGCACCGTTTTTGTTGGGGACAAGAAGCACATTAAATTTTCTCGGTGTATTTTGATGAAATGGTTAATTATATAATGGTGCGTTGTTGGGTTTAAGTGTCAAAGTTTAATTGAAGTAATGGCAATCCTGAAAGTAGAAAATGGATAATTAAAGTAGTGTTGCTATTGTAAATGCAATGCAATAATGGAAACATAAATGTTTTTTTTGAGTCAATTTGGTCCTGTGTAACACAAAAATAAAACAAATTATTTATCTTTAAAACATCTTCAATATTCATTTATGTCTTTTCTAGTAATTTTGCACGGTCATAACACTTTTTACTCTCAGTTTACCAAATACATTGAAATTGTTTTTGGTTCATACGACACTTTTAAAAATCAGTTTACTAAACATTCAGCTGATTCTCCTCACAGCAAATCTAAAAGCAATTCCCCCACAGTATAGCAATGCCAAACTAGTAATTTCCCACTGTTTTTCCACTTCCAAATTCCCTCAAAATATAATTATCTTTGCTGCTACAGTCACTGTGCACTGCTCATATTCTGGCAACTCTACTTTATTTCTTCTTCCTATCTCCGCCTCTCTAGGTCTCTTCCAGTTTCTTACTGTTTTCTCTATTTTCTCTCTTTTAATCTCTCGGATACTATCTCTCCCTTCTCTTTCTTTCTTTTCTGTTCTATCTTTTTTCTTTCTCTCCTCTCCCGATTTTGCTCGGTTTCTCTCATGTTCTCTTTTTATTTTTCTCTTCATTTTCATATCATCTCTGTTTCATTCTTCAGACTTCACCCAACACTTTCTCACTTCTCTGGTATTTCTTTTTCTTCATCTATCTTACGACTCTCACTAGAATTGTTTCTCTCAATCTCTCCTCTATTTCTCTCGGCTTCACCCATCTGTTTCTTCTTCTTTTGTTTTCTTTTTATTTCTCTTCTTCTGTTTTGTTCTTTGCTTTGCACGAAATACCCCTTATTCCTCATCATTTGCTTTCTCCTATCTCTCTTTTTGTTTAGAGTAATTGGCACGAATCCCCCCTGGAATGTATGTGAATTTGTATGTTGCCCCCTAAATTCGCTTATTGGCACGAATTCCCCCTGAACTATCTCTTATTGGCAATCCTTTGGATTTTTCCCCCACTAAGAGGGTGCATCTTTAGTCTTGTTCTGCCAATAAACGATAGTTCAGAGGGGATTCGTGCCAATTCACGAATTTATGGGGCAACATGTAAATTCACATACACTCCATGGGGATTTGTGCCAATTACTCTTTTGTTTAATTATTTTAATATTCTTCTTCTTATCTTATTTCAATCCAATCAATTCTCTTATTTCATATGTTGCACACGCAGGTGCTTGGGTGGACAGCACAGTAGCTTTTGACTGGGTTTGGGCCTGATCAGCTTTTGTGTTTAGCTTTTGACTGGGTTTGGGCCTGATCAGCTTTTGTGTTTAGCTTTTGACTTAGGTTTGGGCTTAGGTTTGGACAACTTTTGGGTTTAAACCTTTTAAGCTTAGACTTAGGCTTGGATCAATTTCTTGGATTGGGGGTATAACATAAATACAGTAGCCAAGCCAAAAATCCAAATACACTATATATCGAACGTTTTCTTGTTTGCGACGGAGGATACCAAAAAGTCAAGAGGTTTACCGGGTCGTTTGGTAACGTTTTCGTTTTTCAGTTTTTGTTTTCTTGTAATCTGAAGTTTTCGAAAAACTGATTTTTGGATTTTTTGAATTCGAAAACGCGTTTGGTAGCAATGGTTGAAAACGATATTCAGATAATCAAAACATAAAAAACATGTTTGGTATAATATTTTTAAAATCATTTTTAAAAGATTAATATTATAAATAATGAAAAAGTGATATTAAAATAATTAAACATTAAAACTAAAAAAATTAAAATTAAATAATAAATAAATTTAATTTTCATCATCAAACCTATCGAAATCATCATCATCCTTTTGGTATAGATCCATGAAGATCCAAAAGATGGATTTGGTTTGAGTAAATTTTATTGCTAAAAAAAGTTTTCAAGAATACTGAGAACAACAAATTGTTGTTCTCAGAGTTCTCAATTTTTTGTTCATTAAAACTGAAAACTGTTCTCAATGTTTTATAAAATAGTTTTTTGAAATCATCCCACCAAACGTGTTTTTCCAGTTTTTGTGACTCAAAAAACAAAAAACAGTTTTTGAAAACGTTAACAAACGCGCCCTACATGACTCTGAATTCTCTATCTACTTCTATAACAATAATGCTACGGTGTCCAAATTTAGTACATAAATGATATGACATTATTGTAATCCACTCATTTAAATTGAATCAGATTTACATGATTTAAATGAATGGATTACAGTGTTGCCACATTATTTAAGTACTAAATTTGTACAAAGTAGCATTATTTATATAAAGAAATTAATCTCATAACATAAGTCAGCTAGTACCAAATCAGATCAATCTTTTTCCGATATATCTTAAACCAAGATGGCAAGATCTCCAAGCAAAGAAATTAATTAATTAAACCCTTTAGATTCCAAAATTTCAGTAACTTCTGCTTGAATAATTTTTAGGAAACAATGAGGTTTGAAAAGAAAAGACCTATGGAACTAAAAACATATATATTAAAATGGGTGCCGATATTGCCACCCATAAAACTAATTAGTACACCCATATTTTATTAAAAAATTTATTTATAAAAATATCTCAATAGAAATTTATCAATAAGGATAAATTACTTTAATTAAAAATAAACCAAATACTATTTACACTCATTAATTACACTCATATCTTCAACTATATCTCTTTATTTATAAAAAAAAATATGACAAACCCTATTTTTTATAATAAACTCTAATTAAACTCTAATTAAACTCTAATTTTATTTCAAGTATCAAACTTTCTCATCATTACATAATTTTCATATAACAAAATAATGAAAAAGAATTTTTAGAGGACTATGATCATACAAAGATATGTATTATTTAAATTTTTTTTTTTTTTTTTTTTTTTTTTTTTTTTTTTTTGTCTTTCTTTTATATCTAGTTATGAACTCTATCAATAAACAAAATAATTTTTTTAAAAAAATAGATGTAGATATTAATGAGCTTTTTTTTTTTTTTTTTAAATAGTCGTATATATAAGAGAATTTCATATTTAAAATCTCTTAACCTCATATACAATCCAGTTCTACATCTTCTCTTTCATAAGGCTCCTACATTCGAGATATTTGCAAAAGTAAATTGGACCATCATTAGAAGATGATTTAATTCCAAAAATAATATGATTTTTTAAATTAAAAAAATTGGGTTTCATATTTAAAATCTCTTAACCTCATATACAATCCAGTTCTACATCTTCCCTTTCATAAGGCTCCTATATTCGAGATATTTCCAAAAGTAAATTGGACAATCATTAGAAGATGATTTAATTCAAAAAATAATATGATTTTTTTAATTAAAAAAAATTGGGTGTGCTTATAATTTAAGAGGGTTTATAAATAAAATGTATTAAAATGAATATATTCATTTTATTAAGGGTACTATTGGCATTATGATGGATGCTTAAGTAATATTTATTTTCTAAATTTTAGACACGGGTGTACTTATAAAAATAGGTGTACTAATTAGTTTTATGGGTGGCAATATCCGCACCCTATTAAAATTCGTTAGGTATTAGAAAATTGCATGGAATAGTACGTAGTAGTGTTAATAGACTAGTTGAAAATTATTATTATAGTAGGTACATGTATTTGTCGATCGGTCATTAGCATTACATTTAGTGGTTGATGTTATTATAATTATATATCTATGGCCGATTATTCTACGAAGTACAAATATATAGTTGAGGTCCAACCAATCTTGGAAAATGTCGCAATTTTCATGTCAAATTGTCAATTTAATTGTTACGAAATTTCTCTATGGGTTGACAAGTGATATTTCATTGATTTTATGCGTTCAAGAAAACAATTATCTATATTGTTAAGAAAATAAAAAATAAAAGAATACAATTATTTATGCATGTCTTGAATCTAGTTAATTTTTCTTTGCAAAGAATTAAATTTTTTATATAGTATATATGACGGAGATGAATATTAATTCATTTTTTAGTCTATAAAAGAAATGGAAATTACAAAGTAAACAAACAACAAAATGTAGGTTACAAAGTGAACAAACAACAAAAGATTCACAGACTTTGAGGATATTTACAATATTAATGATATTTTCAATATTTTCATTTAAATTTCTAAATATTTGTATATATGATTATTTTAAGGTAAAATCGGATTAACTTAGAGAGAAAAAACATTACGATCATATTTGGACATTTGATATTTTAACTGAAATCAATATTTACTTTTTGCTCACGCTATAAAAGATACCGACTTTCACGTGAGATAATTATTATATTTTAAAGGGAAATTATCATTCTCCCCCCTGTAGTTTACCGTATTCTCCAATCTCCCCCCTCTAGTTTCAACATTAGCTAGATTCCCCCCTGTAAAATCAATTTATCTCCATGCTCCCCCCTCCGTCACTTTTTCTGTTAAATGACATAAGTCTGACACTTTTTATATGGAAAAAGACTGTTTTACCCTTAATTAAAGGAGGGATATTGTGAAAATACAATTATGCCCTAAAGAGTTTACTATTAACACACAAAAGGTAATACTGCATATTCCATATTCCAAAGAAAAAGCAAAATATGATATACTGGATATTAAAAAAATAAATCCAACACATTCCACATTCCAAGCAACAAAATATCCATCACAATCCATATTCTCAAGCAAAATCAATCCATTGGTTCAGCCAAAAAGTTAATATGTTAAACATTTTTGTTCAGCAGAAGGATGACACATGTTCTATACTTCTATTATCAAAATTAGCATTTTTCATACTACAATATTAAATTAAACCAACAACAAAAAAGTGTTTGAAAATCAAACAAAGCTACATCTAGCTTATCATACTAAATAGGTTGTCACTTGTGATTCGGGTTGGGTTTGGCTTGGATGCTGGGTCTGACTTGGAGGCTGGGGAGAGGAGGCACTGCCTTGTGATTGGGTCTACCTTTGAAGTTGTGCACATCTCTGTACAAAGAACCATAAGACAAATACAAACGTCCATAAAATAGAAACATCCAAGAATTATATTTTTTAAAAAAACCCTTAAAACAATCCTTGTACATCCATTTTCACTAAACATTCTAAACAATTCTACTAAATCATTATCTGTTTTCACTTCTACTTTCTCACTACACCAAGGCAACAACACAAACACAAACACAAACACAAAATAATCTCCACTAGGAACTTGATCTACGCCAGTGTTTTTTTCATTCATGGCATGCAATAGTGTGATAATACTAATATGCTCTACATCCAAAGTACCTACATCATGCACAGTAGTCCCATAATGAACAACGACCTCTAACACCTCCATTCCACACTCTGGAACCAAATCACTGGTATAACATAAATGAAACAAAATCACCGATAACAAAACATATACAAAGCATGTGACAGAGACAAAATTATAAATGAAATTTTACAAGAAAAAAGTAAAATAAAACTAGCATAACAACTGTCAAATACAAATTAAAGCAAACCCTAAACCTATTTCATCAAAAAAATATTAGAACTCTGATTTGTATAAATTTTCATAATGATTTATGTATAAAAACGATCTACCAGCTTTACTAAACATTTATCAAGTTCAAACAAAAAACCCCAAAATTTGCTTTTACAAAAACCCTAAATTACGAAATTGAAGGAAAACAAACAATCAATACGAAACCCATGCAATAACCATTATATACAGACCTAAAAAAAAAAAAAAAAACAAACCTTCTTCAAAACGTCTGCAACAAATCGCACGCGTAGCTTTCTTCTCTGGAACTTTTAGTGGTAGTGATTGATGAACAAAATAAAGTACTTCAACCGTTCAAAATCTAGCCATGAATTGATTGTTTGCAATATTGGGTACTGGTAGGGTTTTGTTTTGTGCGCAAAAGAAGATGAAGAATGGGAAAGCATGAGAGGAAAAAAAGAAGAAGAAAATGATTGGTATCGTTGCAATGTATGAGAGGAAAGTTTAAAGAGGAAAAGAAGAAGACAAGTCAAATGGGCCCCCACGTGATGCCATCATTTTATTGGAAAGTATTTCTCAATTGATTTATTCACAATATTATATAATTTAATATCTCAATTTACTCTTATGCCCTTCAGATATGATGCACATTCCCAAACAACATGTTATTTTACTATCTTGTCCTTCATCATTAACGGCATTCATTTCATTTAACAGAAAAAGTGACGGGAGGGGGGAGAATGGAGATAAATTGATTTTACAGGGGGGAATCTAGCTAATGTTGAAACTAGAGGGGGGAGACTGGAGAATACGGTAAACTACAGGGGGGAGAATGATAATTTCCCAAATAATATAGTTTAGAGTCTAATAATATCATTTTATAACACACAAATTTAAACTTTTGGATGCAGGGATGACAATCATACCTTGTTGAAATAGATATTCAGTTTTATCAACATTGGATGTTCTAAGCAAGGAAGTAAATATCGAGGTTCAAACTTTTGGAAATTTTAGTAAATATATGTCAATATCCTCAAAATATTGGGGATTCATGGATATTTTTTATATTGATATGTTCTCCAAAATAAGGAAAATATTGGAGATATTTTGGTTAAATTATTGATATTTACTTTCTTAATTAGGAGTCATTTGTTTTTTCCACTTAAAACTTAATAGAACTGAATCATAATTATTAAGTTGTTTTGTTTGTTTTTTTAAGTGGTCAAACAATTTAAAAATATCAAAAAACAACTTAAAATAAAAAGTAAAAATCCTGACTTTTTACTTAATTGCAAATTTTTACTTAATTGCAAATCATTTAATTGCATCAAATGCAATCCAAAATCTTTTTTTCCGATACTATCCCCCGCATATAACATATTTCCAATTTCATCATAATTATATATGGTATAGAAATCTTTATTTTAATATATTGCTTATTTTAAATAGCTTTAAAAATAAAAAAGAACCCTAATCACTTCTCATATTGGTGTTTAATATCAATACTTTATTACGATATTAGGGTGATGTATTTATATATATATATATATATATATATATATATATATATATATATATATATATATATATATATATATATATTTGTAGAGTGTTTTGTGTGAGTTTTCCTGCTGCCCCTTTTATTTTATTTAAAAAAAAAAAAAAAAACCTTTTCTTTTCTCAGTAAAAATGAAGTTTGTTTGTAATGGAAGAAGAAGACCATGATCATATGTGTTCATATATAATTATTATTTTTGGATTGTGTTTATTCCATATTATATGTATAATTGTTTAACATGGGTATAAATGTAAAATTACTTATTTTCAGACAATTTAACTTTTAAAAAACAAACGTGTTGACAACACATTTAGATATGAAGAAAAAAAAACATGTCATTCAAGTTCAGATTTTAGTCCTTATTCAATCTTTAGAAAAATTTAGGACCGTTCAGTCTTCAGACAAAAAAATAAACAACCGCTTAGTCTTAAGTAATTCTCAACTTACTCTACTCAACCCTCGGGAATGGATAAGAATATATGTACCAGTAGGGTATTGGTCTGAGTATATGGATATTGTCCATACTCCATACTAGGGTTACCACCTACCGATTAAGCACTTCTTCTTTTTTCTTGAGATGATGTACCCTTTTTATTTTAACTAACATTGAATTACGATATTTTAGGAAGAATAAAATTTAATATTTAAAGGAATAAATGAAAAAAGCTCTTAGAATTTAGTGTTGAAATAGAAGATTATTGATAGGAATTATAAAATTTTATTTTTAAATTATAATTGTAAAATAAATAAATCAATAAAAATTAATTTAGAGACTTTACTTTTGTTGCTCAGTTGCCGGCCCTGCATGAATCATTTATGACATGCAGTTAAGGTGACATAAAGAATTTGCTTATCCTTGCATGATTTTTTTATTTTTTCAAGTTTTTAAATTTTATTTTATTAAAAAAATAGTAATTTTAATAAAAGTTCGCTTCAATTTTAGATTACCCCAACCGAAATTTTTTTTCTTTCTACCTATGCCTATATATGTAGACTTGTTGGAAAAATACATTGGCTAAGTTTAAGCAGAAAAAAGGGAGATCAAATCAGTCATTCGTCACTGTTTTCTCTGTTTTCTTTGTGGTACTCAAAAAAGCAAGAAGAAGTTAAAAGCATGGAAGAAGGACTACTAGGAGAGAGCTTGATTATTGATGAAGCAAAGCCTCTCTGCAGAAATGGAAGCAGTAGTGCTACTGACATGTCCGAGAGGAGCAGCAAGTCCTCCACAACAGCAGTTGTTGTGTTGAGTACTTTGGTGGCTGTTTGTGGCTCCTTCTGCTACGGATCTGCTGTAAGTAGTATAACTACTACAATTATACTTTTAGCTATATATATATATATCATCATCATCAACTCGACAAGTAATTTTAGATATATATATATATATATATATATTGTTAAAAGGACTGAGGATGACATAAAAAGATATGGAATTGTTTTCAGATGCATACAGTATGTTTCTCTGTTTCTTTATTTATTCTGTAATTATTTGTGCTTGCCAAGCTAGTTACTAGTTAGGTAGTTCTCCAACTTGAGCTGTAATTTATTTATTTATTTATTATTATTATTATTTTTTCGTGTGCTTGTTTTTGCAGTCAGGTTACTCATCACCTGCTGAGTCTGGCATCATGGAAGACCTGGGCCTCTCTGTGGCAGCTGTTAGTACTATTTCATATCCATTTTATTTATTTATTTATTCATTTTATTAAACAAACACAATCTTTTTTTTTTGGTTGAAACTATTACACAAAACATAATCAGTATTGTGTATATGATTGATTTTCTTTGTTTGCTTTTAATGATTATGGTGCAGTATTCAGTTTTTGGTTCAATAATGACAGTTGGAGGAATGATAGGTGCAATATTCAGTGGAAGGATTGCTGATATTTTTGGTCGAAAAGGCGTAAGTCCTCTAAATTCTTCTGAATTTTTCAACAATAATATTCTTCTCAATTAACTTGTTGTGTTGATGTCAAAAAACCAGGCAATGTGGTTATCTGTAATATTTTGCACCATAGGGTGGCTTGCTATAGCATTCACTAAGGTCTCTTCTCTTTCCAGCTTGTTTAATTGTCAAAATTATTGATGAACTATCTTTATAAAAGTAAAATTGAAATTTTTGTTATTGCTAGGATTCTTTATGGCTTGATTTGGGAAGACTTTCTATTGGATTTGGAGTTGCGATTACTAGTTATGTGGTATGTAGTGTATACATGTTATATATGATGTTACTTGTGTGTCACTCTGCACCAATTACATTCATCTTGCCGAATTAGGTACCTGTATATATTGCAGAAATAGCACCAAAAGAACTCCGAGGAGTATTTACTTCGATCAATCAGGTAATGTCAAACTATATATGTATCAACTATGAACACAATGAACAAGTCATTTCAATGTTTACAAGCATATTCCTTCTTCTAATTGTACAGTTGATGGCAACATGCGGGTTTTCACTATTTTTTTTAATCGGAAATGTAATTTCCTGGCGCGCCTTGGCTCTAATCGGTAACTTAACGTACGTTGTTACATTGCATTAATATAACCTATATATTGCTACTTACAACTTTTATCTTATATTGTTGTGTTCAGGTGTCATCCCATGTCTGCTGCAACTTACAGGATTATTTTTCATTCCTGAGTCTCCTAGGTGGCTGGTGAGTCCAATTCATGATAAGTCAATGAAAACCTGAGAACCAATTTCTAGAGTGAATGGAATATACATATTTTGCAGGTAAAAATTGGTAGAGAGAAGGAGTTTGAAAATGCTCTGCAGCGCATCCGGGGAAAGAATTCAGATTGTTCTGAAGAAGCAACTGACATTAGAGTATCCTACTACAATATTTATTTATTTATATATTTTTATTAAGAGTTTATATTAACTTGAACTAGAAGGGATGATTATATTTATATGTTTTGTAGGATCACTTGGAAACATCTCAACAACACTCAGAAGCCGGAATTCTAGACTTGTTCCAGAGGAAATATGCAAATTCACTCATTGTGAGCCTTACAAACAAACAAATTAATAAAATGCCTTTTTTCCATATTTTATCATGATCTGATTTCCTGATGTTCAATCAACTGTTCAGATTGGAGTTGGCCTTATGTTACTACAACAATTCGGAGGAGGCACTGCATTGGCATATTATGCAAGTTCCATTTTTGTAGAAGCTGGTAAATTTAACGGTCTTTAGTTTATTCAATATTTTTGATGATGATAATAACGTAAAGAACACAAGAGAAGAAATGGTAGTAAATGGACAATTGATGATTGATTTGCCACAGGTGTTTCCAGTAGTGTTGGAAGTGCATCAGTAGCCATTATTCAGGTATTAGCTGCTAGCGTGCTTAAATACTATTGTAACATGGTATAGAGCTTGGTTCGATTCAGGAGGGGTTTGAGTCCCCCACTGATTGAATTTGTGCTTTAATGTAATTTTATATTTTTTTTTTTTGCAGATTCCAGCAGTTGTTCTTGGTGTACTACTCATGGATAAAGCTGGAAGAAGACCACTCCTCTTGGTAAGAATGAGATAGATTTCGGTTTAATTGATCGACAAGTCAATACTCAATATATATATACAACGATGTCTATCCAAATTTGCAGATTTCAGCTGTTGGAGCGTGCTTCTTTTACATTCTTATAGGATTGGCTTTCTGTTTGAAGGTTTAACCGAATTTTACATATCCTCTCATATGAACTTATTGATTTTGCTTGTAATTGATTTCGAATAAACTATCTGAGAAAATTGAGTATTCTGGATGAGCAGGCAGCCCACCTTCTGAAGGAGCTCACTCCCATTTTAGTGCTTATTGGCTTTATGGTAATCCATCAAAACGAGCAAACAATTAGTTTAATTTTCATTGAGAGTACCTCCCTCAACTCTTCTCTTAATCAGTACGTGGGAATCCTGTGAAAATCCCATTTTAAACTGAATTCTGAATCTTCTGAAATAGGTTACAGAAAATCAACTTTTCACTTTCCAGAAGATTCAAAATTCAGTTAGAAATATGAGATTTTCACATGATTGCATTGTACTCAAGAAAGGGGTCAGAGCGCGTCCTGATTGCTTATAATGTCACAAAATTTCAACATTTTGTGTGTCAAGTACTAATAATCACTGCTGCAACCAGGGTGCCAGTGTATCTAACTCTATTGGCTTAACAGGAATTCCATGGGTTATAATGTCTGAGGTAAGTAAAATTCTGTAGTCTAGAGCACCCATGCACATCATTTTTACAAATTTATGCTCTGGAATTTATCATAACAAGATCTAAGATACGATTAGATTGAAGGATTTATTTCGATTTCAGATATTCCCGATTAATGTCAAGGCCTCTGCTGGTAGCCTGGTGACTTTAGTCCATTGGTCATGCTCTTGGATTGTCACATACACTTTCAACTTCATGATGGAATGGAGCTCACCAGGTGACACACACACACTCTCTCTCTCTCTCTCTCTCTTCCCGACAAATATGAATCCATTCGAGTATGAACCTGTATGAAGCGGAGTACAATATCAAATTATGGAGATATACACGTATATAAATGCATAGGCAAAGGCATTATTGGTGTTAAACCTGTATGCACATTGGTCATTTTACTGCAGGTACATTTTTCATTTTCGCTGGTGTTCACGCTGCAACTGTTCTGTTCATTGCAAAGATGGTTCCGGAGACTAAAGGGAAAACACTTGAAGAAATTCAAGCAGCATTGACTCAGCAACAATAACAGTGTTGATTTTGAGCTTGTTTACTTAGTTTTATGTATTAGTCTATAAACATTTTAACTAATTATGTGGAAAAAGAAAAGAAAATCTAATAAACTTGCATTAAACTCATGGTAAAACTTGCAAAAAATATGATCAATTTATTGAGATCGTACATAAATGAATTTTCTCCTAATTCGTAGGATATATAGGAGAAATATCTTTGAATTTGGATCCGAACTGATTTTTGTCCTGACCTATATAAATCTGTTGAAACGTGTAATCGATGGCTATAATTTATTTCTTTTATTTATTTCACTTTCATTATTTTTAAATGTAGAGTCTTATTCTCAAGTGCTTTAGATCAGCACAAAATAGGAAATTACTCATATGACTGAATTACTAAAATTTTATATTAAATTATATAAATCAATTAAAAAATTGGAGTCTTTACTTTTGTTGCTCAATTGCCTGCCCGAATCATTAATGAAGCCATAAGGCATATATAACGAGTGCAATTTTGCTCACCCACATTAACTAGAGGTAAACATTACCCCCCACCTCAGGTGTTGCCACGTGTCTTAAACTTAACCAAAAGTCCAAAGTTAACCCATGATTTATGACACGTGACAACACCTAAGGTGAGAGGTAATGCTTACCTCTAGTTAAAAGGGTGAGCAAAGTTGCACTCATATATAACTCATAAGGCATCTTGCATGAAGCCATAAGGTTTGCTCTTCCTAACATGTGTACAAGCTGCCACCGATACAAGCTATATTCTCTTGACATGTAAACTGGTAGTACAAGTTCAACATAAATTATTTTATAACGATATTATTTGTATAATATGAAAACTCCTGACACTTGTGATCTATTTTTTGCTTGAGAAAATGTACAACTGATGAATTGAAAATTAATGAAAAGAAAGCCAAAATGTATTTTCAATTATATTTTTTTTCTAAAACTCTTCTTTTATTCAAACCATATTAACTTTAGTGGTGGCAGAGCTCCGGATACAGTTTTTTTTTTTTTTTTTTTTTTTATTAGAAAAAAAATATCAATTTTAGATTAGTCTTCTAGAAATTTTTTATTTTTTTCAATCTAAGCCTCTAATTAGAATGAAATCTAATGGATATAAATCACCATATTAGCATGACCCCCAAAAAAAAAAAAAAAAAAAAAAGAAGCATTGCATGGAATATGATATATATAGGAACTTTTCATATCAGCACCCCCTTATTTTAATGGACAAGGATCCTCTCCTCACCTCAGCTCACCTCATCTCACATCATCATCACCTCACTTAATCTTATAACACATAAACATTGCAATGAATGAATGGTTAAGATATGATTGACACTTTATTAACAACCAATCACATGCTTTAAAAAGGTGAGGAAAATGTAAGGAAAAGGTGAGGATCCTTGTCCTATTTTAATACAATGAGCACTTTGATGAAATTGCATCCAATTAAATGTTTTTCGATGAGATTTTTTGTATGCATCCTAAGAAAATTAAAATACACATTTGGTTAAAATTTGAACATTTTTAGGATTCGAGAACTATTTGTTCAGATATTTCCCTATTTTTAAATGTTTTATCTTTTTTAAAAAAAGTCAGAAAAAAAAAAAAAAAAAAAAATTCTTGTACCCAAAAATTTTTCAATTTTTTTTTTCCATAAATGTATTTCATTCTTTTTATCATCCATACAAAAAATCACATCAAGATTCAATAAATTCCATTAAATTTCACAAAATGTGCTTAAAGTGTGTAATGTAATGTAAATCTCTCTCTCTCTCTCTCTCTCTCTATGAGGAAATTGCAAGAAGTAACCAAAAAATTTATTTTTTTAGCTATCAATTTATATTTTATTATACTTATCACCTTTAGCCTTGAACAGACAAGATTGCCTGGCCTCCATTTTTTCTTTACTTCACCCACTCAAAAATTTGGAAATCAACTGGCATGTAACTTAAAAATCATTGACATGTAAGTGGAAACTCAATTGACATGTAAGTGGAAACTCAATTGACATGCAATTTAAAACTTAATTGACATGTAACTTGAAAAATCAATTCGCATGTAACTTGAAATCAAATGGCATGTAACCAAGTCACATGTCAGGTGAAGTAAAATTTAAGGGTAATTTTGTCCAAAAGTGGTCAAAAGTAATGAAAACAATAAAATATAAATTGGTGACTAAAAATAATAAACCAATAATTTTTTTGACTTTTTATAAATTCACCCATATATATATATACAGAAATTCTATTATTAGTTCGAACTGACAAAAGTTATATCGGTTCCTTGCATGTGAGCCACTGGATTTAAATACTTTGACTTGGCTGTATGCACTTGTCAGTCAAAGTATTTAAATCCAGTGGCCCACATACAAGGAACTGATATAACTTTTGTCAGTTCGAACTGATAATAGAAAGACTATATATATATATATAGACACACACACACACATATAGAAATCATCTGATATGGGATCCCTTACATTTTTTTCATGCGGATCTTAGATTGTCAAACCTGATAATCCTTTTTGTTGTAGCGATTATTATGTTGTGCATGATCTAGATTATCAGACTTGATCATCCATTTTGTAGCGTTCATTAGGTCTAATAATTTAGGATCCTCCACAAAAAAATATGTGAAATCCTGCACTCAAAACCTTATAGAGAGAGAGATATTCTCTAGTCAAGACGATCCTGGAGAATTACGGTATATATAAGCTACTTGTGGAGGTTGCATGGCTATATGCTTATATGTTTGAGTCCTTGTTGTTCTTCTTTGAAGAGTTTTTTGTCACCTCATGATCATGAGACATTAACAAGAATAATTTGCATTTTCAAGTGGGATTCTGAAAATCATTGTAGTTTTTATAGAATTAATCAAAGGAAGCATTTTAATCCAGCTCAAAGCATCAAATTGCTGTGGCCGGTGATGATTTATCAACTCTTTGATGATTTCTCAACTCTTCCTCCATTGCTGACCCCTCAATTTCTAAGCAGAATCACTGTTTTTTTTTGTTGATATATA
The DNA here is from genome assembly GCA_008009225.1 of Acer yangbiense. Lineage (NCBI taxonomy): Eukaryota > Viridiplantae > Streptophyta > Magnoliopsida > Sapindales > Sapindaceae > Acer > Acer yangbiense. Next base: position 7,542,828 of record CM017763.1, on the reverse strand, counting down.
TATATATACATAAATTCTATTATCATTTCGAATTGACAAAAGTTATATCAGTTCCTTGCATGTGGGTCACTGGATTTAAATACTTTGACTTGGCTGTATACACTTATCAGTCAAATTATTTAAATCCAGTGGCCCACATACAAGGAACTGGTATAACTTTTGTCAGTTCGAACTGATATAACTTTTATCAGTTCGAACTGATATAACTTTTATCAGTTCGAACTGATAATAGAAAGACTATATATATATATATGTTTTCTTTCATACATGTAAATTGAACCCTGATTTCCCCAACTTAATTGCTTCCATAAAACAATAATTTACAGGACTTATGTTATAATATAATAGTGAAGATTTTCTGAATTCTTCTCTATACTTGTTGAAATAGGTTTGCTTGCAGAACACGTCAAGATTCCAGCTAATTGAAGAGGGGTGTCTACACTTCTTTGACACTGAAAAATCAGAATCTATTCTCAGGATTATTGTTGTTGGAGCTTCAGGGGAGACCTTGCCAAGATGAAAATCTTCCAGTGTTCTCCCGTTAGTCTCCAGTACTATATATCTTTGCAATGAACAGAACAGTCACAACATAAACGCACGTGTGTGCAATACGTTCTCAAATAGTATAATGACTCGATCAGAGAGAGAGAGAGGGAGAGAATCACCTCCTGAGCTCCATTCCAGCATGAAATTGAAAGTGTACGTGACAATCCAAAAGCATGACCAGCTAACTAGAGTCATCAAGCTCCCAGCTGGGGCCTTGACATTTATAGGGATATCTGAAATGAAAATACATCCTTCAATTTAAAAATGTAGACTTTGTCATGTTGAATTCCAGTGCATGAAATTGATAAATGACGTACGTTGACTACTAAATTTAGAGGATTGATCCGGTGTAGAATCCTGTACGTTTTTTCATGCAATATTCAACTTTGACTAAAGTTACCAGGCTACCAGCAGAGGCCTTGACATTAATGGGAAATATCTGAAATCGAAATACATCATTCAATCTAAAGTCCATGGACCTTGTTATGTTAAATTCCAGTGTATAAATTTTGAAAAATGATGTTAAATTCCTGTCACAATTGAACCAAAAACTGAATACTGCACCATAATCATTAAAAGCAAACAAAGAAAATCAATCATATACACAATACTGATTGTGTTTGTGTAACAAAATGAAAAAAAAAATGGATATGAAAATAGTACTAACAGTTGCCACAGAGAGGTCCAAGTCTTCCATGATGCCAGACTCAGCAAGTGATGAATAACCTGACTGCAAAAACAAGCACATAAAAACAGTAAATAATTTCAGCCCAAGTTGGAGAACTAGCTGACTAGCAGAGACGACCAGAATTTCAAATTTAATCAAGTTTGGGGGCCAACCAGTAAAATTTTCATTTTATAGGAAGCAAATATAAAAAATGTAAACAAAAAATGATGACCAAAATGAAATTGTTTAAGAGGCTGGAGGGGCCATGATTCCTCAAGACCCCTTTGCAGCTTCGCCGCTGCTAACTAGCTTGGCAAGAACATTGAATTTCAGAATAACAGAAACAGATAGGCTTATAAAACCATATCAACCCATATATTTTTATGAAAATCCTCCATCCTTTTAACAATATGTATCTCTAAAAATTTGTAGAGTTGATGATGATACATATAGCTAAAATAATTGCTGTTATTTGTACTACTTACAGCACATCCATGGCAGAAGGAGCCACACACAGCCACCAAAGTACTAAACACAACAGCTGCTGTTGTTGTGGAGGGCTTGCTGCTTCTCTTGGACATGTCAGTAGTACTGCTGCCATTTCTGAGAGGCTTTGCTTCACTAATCAAACTCTCTCTTAGTAGTCCTTCTTCCATGCTTGAAAATAATGAAAACAGAGAAAATGACTGATCTGATCTCCCTTTTGTCTGCTTAATTAAACTCAGCCAATGTATTTTCTAAATTATATATATAGAGAGAGAGAGAGGGAGAGAGAGAGCTTCTCACCTATAAACCCCCTGATATAACCTTATATACAAATCTATTTGTCAGCCTTTGGATCAAAAAATAGGGATTTTGATCCAAAGGTTGACAAATAGTTTTCTATTTTGATCCAAAGGCCGACAAATAGTTATATCATGGGGTTTGTAGGTGAGAAGCTCTCTCTCTATATATACATATATATATATATTTTTTCGGTTAAAAAATTTCACATTTGGTAAAAATTGAAAAATTACAGAACAATTTTCAAATTACAAATGTTCACATTTGGTAAAAATTGAAAAAATTTCGGGTACAAGAACTTTCATCGAAAAGCCAGTATCACAGAGCCCATGTAGAAGATATGATTAAGCAAGGAATTCAAACAGTTTACTTTCTACATGGGCTCTGTTAGAATTACTAGCTTAATCATATCTTCTTTGAGCTTAAAACCTCCCATCAGTTTCCCCTCTTTGCAAAAGTCTGATATGAGTGTGTTATATGTGATCTTATCCAATACTAAATTCCTCCGTAGCATCTCCTTGTGGAGATTAATAGCTTCATCCTATTTTCAATGCTTACACAAACCATGTATCATATTGTTAAAGGTGTCCTCAATCCTATCTTCCTTGCAAAATGCATTAATCACGATACTAAACAAGTAAACATCAGGAGAAACACTACCCCACGACACATAATTCCGAAAACTTCAATAGCCTTTTGAACCTCATTAGCTCTAACCAAAGAAGTCAACAAAAATTTGTAAGTCTTAGAGATGGAAAAATGCCCTTATTAGCTAATATTGAAAAAACTTCTATAGCATGATCAAACCCTATATTCTAGAATTGATCAATATAAATATGTATCAATAAATCAGCTATTTGAACCACATTTATATCAACCATTGTAACAGCTATCTCGACCTGCCTGTTGGTATGATTATTGACAAACAAAACCAGTATCTTTTCATCTGTCAAACGGATCAAAAGCAATCTAGCAGGCGATAAAAGATTGGAAGAGAGAAGCAAACAAATCAAAAGACAATAAGAACGAACCGTGAATCGAAACTTCAAAGAGTTGGATGCAAAGTCAAAGACATGCAAAGCCGTTTGTGGGTTGACATTTGATCGAACAGCTAAGAAGAGCCTATCAAACTCGTGAGGACACAAATTGAATAATAGGATTTAGAATTACAAAGATCTAGAGATGGGTTTGAGAGAAGAGAAGATACCCATTTGAGCAAGTGATGATTAGAGGACTGGTTTGCGGTTGCGGTGGAGGCTGTTCAAAATGGCGGTAGTGTTGTTCTTGGGCTGTGGATGTCACGCTGGTTATGGTTTGGCGATGAAGAAGAATCGTCTCAAATCCATTGAAGAGTGATATATTTTTATTGAGTTTTCAAAGGGATTTTATGAAATTGACGGCGTGAGATGGTGTTTGATGTTGGAGAGAGAGAGAGAGATTGATGCGCTTGTGGTGCAGCAAAACGAAGCTAAAACTAGGGTTGCAGCAAAACGAAGATAAAACTAGGGTTGTCAAAAAGGACCCGTTCCCTTAGAACCGACCCATAACCCGCATGATGCGGTTCAGGTAAATATCTGAACCGCATCATCAAAATACCTGGATGGGGGCAAGGTTTGGGGGTGGGGTGGGGTCAAAATTTGCCCTCAAATCCTAAATTGGGGTGGGGGTGGGGGTCCTCCTCTCACTCTATTTCCCCCATTCCCCCATTTTCTAAATGAGGTAGGTGTGGGGTGAGACCCCATTTTCCTATTTTCCATTTTCCATTTTCCATTTTCCTATTTCCCATTTTCACCTCAATGGCCCCCCACACCCATCCTTCTAGGTATACTAGCAATAAATTTTGGCACTCAAATAAGATAACTCACTAAATTTCTAATAAAATTAGAAGATACAGTATTTTTTTTTTTTTTTTTGTTTCACGTTACAATGCACACCAAGATACTAATTGTTCTCGGTGTGTATATATATATAATTTTTTATTGTCAGTTCGTTTTTATATAAAATATATCCAGAAATTCTATTATCAGTTCGAACTGACAAAAGTTATATCAGTTCCTTGCATGTGGGCCACTGGATTTAAATACTTTGACTTGGTTGTATGCACTTGTCAGTCAAAATATTTAAATTCAGTGGCCCACATACAAGGAACTGATATAACTTTTGTCAGTTCGAACTGATAATAGAAAGACTGAAATATATCAGGATGAGGAATATGGATCACTAGATTTACATACTTTGACTTAAAGTATATGCATTTGTCAAAACTTCTCCATAACCTATGGTTCACAATCTTCGTCCTGATATATTTTATATCAGGACGAACTGATATATATATATAATAATATATTATCTATTTATAAGATTATCGATATGATGCCTTTTTAACCGGTTTTTTTTTTTTTTTTTTTTTTAAGGAAAACTTTTTTTATTTTAACCGGTTCAAACTCCCTTATTCTAATTTTTTGAATGGACTTTTCTATAATGTAAAAATATCACAAGTAACTTATTGATCAAACTCAAATACTAGCAGGGGCGGAGGTACATGCAATCTAGCCTGGGCTTCGGCCCAGCTAGTTTTTTCAACAAAAAAATGATAATTCATAAAAAATAGTCTACTTTATAATTTAATTTAATTAAGATAATATCATTAGATTCATTAGAGTGATATATTTAATATTTTATTGAGACTCAAACACATTAAAGTTTCATTTTCCTCTTCATTCTCTATTCTTTCATAGATAAACGAAACATATTTTGAATTCCTTACTTCGTATGCTTGTCCATACAATTATTTAAGTTTATTTTGTTTGCTATTTTTTTTTTTCCTTTAGGTTTGCTTTTAAAAACTTTGAACTATTGTCATGTGTGGCTTGGGTAGAAAATTACGATAATTTAGTATGATAATGTTCCAAATTCGAGTCGCTGCATCGCAAACCGTGTACTATTTTTTTTTTGTGGTAAAAAAAAAATATATATATATAAATAATTTAGCTCACCCGGACGATAAGTCCTGGCTTCGCCCTTGAATACCAGTAAGAAACAAACCAATAAATTAAAAACTAGAACTTTATTTTTGGACATTGTAAGTATGTAACTCACATGACAACTTGATTGTAACGGAAAATGCAATCGCATCTAACTATATTTAAGTTTGAGTAATGCTAGAGGACCCAAAAAAGTGACCCAAATTTTGGACCCAAACCTATGTGACAACATCACACACAACACGGGCCTACGTCACTTTTCCCAAAGATCCCATGTGATGTTGCCACATAGGTTTGGGTCCAAAATTTGGGTCACTTTTTTGGGTCCTCTAGCATTACTCTTTAAGTTTTTCTACTATCTCAGGGTCCATTTCGAAAATATTTTATTGAAAGTGTTTTTTGTTTTTTGTTTTTGTTTTTGTTGTTTTTACAAAATAAAGAAAATGAAAAGCAATAGTCAAACATGCCTCATTAAATATTCATCATTCATCAATCGTACTTAATTAATTATTCCTCTTAATTAATTAATTGTTACTTTATTCTTTATCTTAAACAACTTACATGAAAACGATAGGAAGATAAGGGCCCGTCCTGCAAGCCGTTTTTTGTTTTTGTTTTTCGAAAAGAAAAATGAAAATGAAAACAGTGTTTTTTGTTTCATTTTTGAATTCCGAATACGCGTCTGGTAGCATTTACTGGAATCCATATTTTGAAAATAAAAACGGAAAAAACGCGTCTGGTAGGATAAATCGAAAACTTTCGAAAATTGAAATTAATATAAACAAATTAATTAAAATAATTAACCATTTTTTAAATATAATTAATAAATTAACACAAAACCCTTATCAGTGGAAGAGGAAGAAGAAGAAGAAGAAGAAGAAGAGGAGGAGGAGGAGGAAGACCAGATCGGTGACGGCAAGAGGGATCGGCGGCAATCGGCGATTGGCGAGAGGCGAAGGAGGAAGAGGAAGAAGAAGAAGAAGAAGAAGAAGATGAGGAGATCGGCGACGGCAAGAGGAAGAAGAAGATCGGCGACGGCAAGACCAGACCAGGTCGATCGGCGACGGCAAGACTAGACCAGACCAGACCAGACCAGATTGGCGACGGCTAGACCAGACCAGGTCGATCGCGAGCGAAGGAGGAAGAGGAAGAAGAAGAAGAAGAAGACGGCGCGATCGGCGGAGGAGAAGGAGGAAGAGGAGGAAGAGGAGGAAGAAGAAGAAGACGGCGGCGAGCGGTGAGCGGCGGAGAAGGGGATGATCGAGATCGGAGATGAAGGAGGAAGAAAGAGATGGGGTTGAGGAGGAAGAAGAAGATGGGATCTGGTGGGATGAGAAAAAAGAAAAAAAAATTATTAATGATGTGGGACCCATTTCAAATGAAAAACAAAAACAAATTCAACAAAAACAAGTTTTTTTTGTTTTTCAAAATTTTCACTATTAACACTTGACTTTGTTTTTGTTTTTGTTTTTGATTTCTGAAAATAAAATGAAAAACGGTTTACAGGACACGAATTCGAAATCATTTTTGGAAAACAAAAACAAAAACAGCTGAAAACAGCCTGCAGGACGGGGGCTAAACAACTTAGGATTCCTTTTTTAATTTTTTATTTTTAACAATATATTTCTTATCATACTATTTTATTATAGGGATATTATTGATTTAGTCCCTATGTTTTTTTGAAATATCTATTTTTTACTCACTTATCCATTTTTATTGAATTAGTCCCTATGTTTTTCAAAACCAATCATTTTGGTCCCTCTAACCGAAATTTTAACGGTCAACGGTTACTGAATCAATAAAATGACACTTTTGCCCCTGACTTCAGCTTCACCGCATAGAAGTACCATTGTGCCCTTAAAAAAATCAAAAGTTACAATGTACCGTATATTGTTAAGACCAAAATGCCCTTATTAACATGAAAATTAACAATTTGACCTCTAGCTTTTGATTTGACTATAAACTTGATTTCTGAAATTATCTTTTTACCCTTTCTTTTGTTGAATAAAAAATTCAAAAGAATTGAATTGAAATCCTTTTGTTTCCGTTGCCCAACAGTACAAAATAATTGCTTATAAAAGCACTCCTCTCTCCTCCTCTCATCCACACAGCTCTCCTTTCATCTCTCCTCCCTCCTTTCATCCACACGGCTACACTAAAACTTTTTTCCAGAAACTTTTTTTTGTTTCATTTTACAAGCCCAACACTCATACTGTTTCTTAACAATATTTTCCTCATCATATATTTTTTTTTCTTCAAATCCTTTTTCTAGTTCATGCACCGTCAACTGGGACAAAAAACCTAGTTTTGTTGGCAATAAATCTGGAAAAACATATGGCATCGTCAAGTTGCACGAGTGAAAAACCTGGATGGATCAAGGTTAAAAATAGACTATGTAACTATGGGAACGGGAAGAAAGCAGCAATATGGGTCTCCGAGACGAGCAAGAATCAAAATAGACTATTTTTTGGTTGTGATGCATGCAACTATTTCAAGTGGTGGTATCATGATCATGAAGAATTTGAAAGCATAGAAGATTTTGTATCTAATAGAACATGTGTAGAATCAACATTTGCAGACGACGATACTCAGTTTCGTGTGGTCACTGCCAATTATAAGAAAGTGCAAAGGAGTTTGGCTTGGTTGAAATTGGTTGTCCTATTTCATACTATATTGCTAGGCATATGTATTTGTAAGACTATGCAACTGTAGTGAATGAGTATCATGCATAAGATAATACAATGTAATAAGGATAATGTATTTGTAAAACTATGCATAATCCTGTGGGAAATAAAATAGTGGCAATCAAGCATAAACTAGTAATAACACCCCACACATAAAAACAACACAGCCACTGCAATATGGACCACAATAACTAAAATAACTAATTTCATAAACTAATGGCAATCAAGCAAGCAATAACACTGTTTCAAAGCTAGCAATCACAAAATATACTTTCCTGTCACTGAACCTAAAACACATCCATCCAACCAACCAACCAACCAAAAGAAGTTATGGTCACTGCCAAACAACCATAACTATATCATCCTAATAAATTTACATGCCAATCAGATTTGGATAACACAAAAATATGAACATAAGATTTGTTTTAACCCAATCTGACACAAAAATATATAAACAAGTGTTTTCAAGCTATCTTGCCACAAAATATTAATAAAACCCCTTTATGGTTTGAGAGTTGAACCTATTTGGGAGCAAATATCAGGCACTTGAGTTATGGTAGCCCTGCTTGTGCTGCGTTCATTGTTGTTGGCCCTGCAAGAATTGAATGATATTTTCAGTATATACCTTAGCATGCAGTAGGACACTTTTGAGAGTTAAACAAATATATTTACCCAGTTGGAGCTGAAGATTGTTGATCTGCAGTACTAGTGCATCCCACATGTGTAGTAACCCTATAATATTTATGGAATGTATTAAACAACACTATAATATTGATATACATATACTGTTAATATAATACCACTATTATACTATAACAAGTATAATATAATACCTGTATGCTGGTGCTTTTGAGACATTCTTAGAAGCTGTTTTTCCTTTTGAAGTTGTTTTTCCTTTTGAAGTTGATCATTTCCCTTTTCCCTACAATACCAATATTAAATGATAACATATTTTGAAAGAGGTAGAAAAAAATATAAAAGTTGTTGACCATAAATTAAGTTGTTTACCTTAGATGGACAGGTAGCCCGGTTGTGTCCAAGTTTGTTACATAGCGAACATCGTTTCGAGAATGTTGCATTTGGTGCACGTGGCTCATCAGGTGCCCTAGTCCTCTTCTTCTTGGGTCTGCCCACCTTAGTTTTTTTCATAGGCGGTTCTATATTCGGGATATTCTGAGGTTCAAACTCAGGCCACCTGGATTCATCCGGGATTGGGTTGATATTCCCATCATATGTCATTTTCCAAGCTTCCTTGGAATAATACCAATGCACATGATCATGTGCATACTCTCTGTTATACATGAACACTGCAATAGCATGCATGCATGGCAGCCCGGTCATCTGCCACATCCCACAATCACAAGTGCCATCTTCAATGTTCACAAGAATTTTTACACCTGCTTGGTCAAGTGTCTCATACCAACGTCCTCTTCCATGAAGAACTTGCAGCTTCCTTGCTTCTTTTTCATTCATTGTCAAATTTTCCTTTGCATATGGAGTTATTGTGTCATTTAACTTGTCCGCTTCAGCCCATTTCTCAGACAAACGTATCATAATTTTCCTTCTGAAATTCTCCAACAGTTGAAGTATAGGCTTGTCCCTATCTTCTCGTATCCAACTGTTGAAACATTCTGACATGTTGTTGGACACATGATCAGCTTTGAGGGACGGTTCAAAAGCATGTCTTGCCCATTTTTGAACTGGCTCTGCCATCAACCGGTTAGCAGCATTCACACTTTCTTCCCTAACTGAAGCTAAAGCTTGTTCGAAGCTAGCTCGGTTGGCAGCTCTAGCCACTTGCCACTTGCCACAGCTTCCAATTGATTTGGTGGTTCTTGAAGGTTGCCATGAAATTTGCAACGATATGTCGAAAGCAATACCGAGTATATGCATTCGGCCACTCCTTTGCCAAGGCTTTCAATAACCCTTTCTGTCTATCACTGATGAAGCAAATGCGTCTACTATCATCCCATCCCAAAGAATCCCGCAACTGCCTCAAGAACCATATCTAACTTTCCGAGTTTTCAGACTCATAAATACAAATAGCTATTGGAATAATGCAGTTATCCCCATCTAAAGCAGTCGCTGATAGCAACACTCCCTCAAAAGTTCCTGACAAATGACACCCATCTAGACCTATTAGAGGACGACAACCATTCGAAAAACCTAATTGACATGCTTTAAAACTAAGGTAGAATCAGAGGAATGTTGGATTGTCTGACTCTACTTCCGGATTCATTGCTACCAGCACATCTGTCCCCGGATTGTATGACTGTATTGCATTTCCATACTTTCTTAGCTTTGCATATGCCTCAACATGATGAGACTTCAAATTCTCAAGTACAATCTTTTTTGCCCTATAGATTGTTTGGGTGTCAACCTTCACTGCAAATCTTTCTTGCAATTCATTCTTCAATGATTTTGCATTTCCATTAGGGTTTGAACCAATGACGTTTCCTAGAACCGATGCGACCCACCTTGATGTAGCCTCTTTGTTTTCAGCCACCCTCGGGCACATCGAGTGACCTCCCTTCAAATTCCTGATCATGAATGTAACCTTATCCGTAAGACATGATGCATGTAGTCTCCAATCACATGCATCATTCTTGCAAGTCACTGTATACCTGTACCTATCATTCTTAATTTTCTTCAAGGTAAACCCCTCTTGGATGTCATACCTTTTAATAACCTCCCGAGTAAACTTTACATTCCCAAGAATCTGACCAGCTTCAAAAGAAATGGTCCCATTTGGATTTGGGGCCCATTGATGAAGCTGACAATATCTAGCAATTCTTGCTAACGCAGTTTCTTCATTGGAGGACATTACAACAGCTGTGTCATCTCCATCAGGCTGACAATAGTATTTGTTTCCATAATCCTTGTCGCCATATTCATCTACCAAACTCACATCTGACTCATCCTCTGACTCTTCACCAACCTAATACTTGTTGTCAACCGAACAGTTATCACTTCCATCATTTACTGCATCTCCACATACATTCTCTTCTTCACTGTTTTGTTCAACCAGTACAACATTGTCTTCTTCTACTTGATCAGCCTTGTTCTCTTCTACTTCATCACCCTTGTTCTCTTCTACTGGATCATTGAAACAAAGCATGGCAGGATCATCTTCAGGGAAATGGACGTCATTGGGGACCAGAATCAGTTCGAACTCAATGATGTCCAGGTCATGATGGTTAAAAAACTCGAAGCATAACATTAACTCTTTATCGGATGTTAGCACATGTTGCTGGCCATTCCACGGATACGTAATGCGTAATTGCCAAGTTTCCCAAATGTCGACAGGTTGCCCATTGAGTACCTTCATAGTATCATTTATAAGGCTAATGACACTACAATCTCTTGGTTTAATGACATCCATGTCAACAACTCTGTCAACATACTTCACAAGAACTCGAATCGGTAACATTTGCAAGATACTACAAAATATAAATAAGAAGCTATTATCAGAAAATATACAAGAATAATGAATTCCACAAACATATTTTCTATCAACCCATGCAACACACGTCATCAAGTAGGTCATCAAGTTGGCCTCTGATTTTAACCAACGATTTTAACCAAACTTCACAAAAACACCAACATCAGACAAATAAAACTTACAACAAACCCTAACATTCAAAAAGACAATACAATATCAAAAAAAAAAAAGATTCTTTTTCAATAAAAATGAGAATTATATGTTCTTTTACCAAGTTCAACCAAAAGCCCCAAAAACAAAACCCTAAAACAAAACCCATATCAGACACAGATTGAAAAAAGTTGAGTAGTGATCACATAACACAACAAATTCGAGAAAATGAAGAAATTTTGCAACACAAAATACACTTATTTGTTATTAAACCAACTTCAAGCAAAAGCCCCCAAAAAAAAACCTAGGAAACGACCACTTCTCTCTGAAATCAAATAAAAACAACACAAAATCAACAAAATCAAAAATGTTTTCAAGATAAATGAAATTTACTTGTTATTTAACCAAGTGCATGCAAAATCACCAACAAAAAAAATATGAACATACCACTTCAACAAAACAAAACGAAAAAACTTTTGTTCAACTTACCAGTTACGATCTTCTTCGCTGTCGTCAGTGCTAAGGAATTATCGTACACTTCTCGGTCTCGAAGTTTCGACGATGGTCAGTTCAAGGTTTTGGGAGAGGCAAGAAAACGCGCGAAGGTTTGGTTTACTGTCTTAGGAAAGGTTTGGTTTCATTTTGATTCTAGGGATTTTTGTGTAATGTTTCCTTCAATCTGTCCCACACGCACGTTTTATGTTTTTTTTTTTTTTTAATTCCACGTGGCCGGCATTTGTTAAACCACTGTTAAATGACCAAAATGCCCCTCTTTCTGTTAACTGAGACTAACGGCGGACTGACAGAAGGACCAAAATGATTGGTTTTGAAAAACATAGGGACTAATTCAATAAAAATGGATAAGTGAGTAAAAAATAGATATTTCAAAAAAACATAGGGACTAAATCAATAATATCCCTTTATTATATGACTTATTAAGGATTTTTGTATTCAGAGTAGGGAGCATGAGTCATGACCCCCAAACGGAAAAAGAAGAAGAGATCAAGTATCTATTTTAAAAATCATATATTTTATTTTAAATTTTATAAAATTTTACTTTAGCTCTCCTAAATATTATATTTTACTATATTAACCCTAAACAAACTTTTATAGCTCCGCTATGGAATCAAGTTTATGTCACGAGTTTGATTGATTGGCAAGTAGGGTTTGAGCATTGGATTAATTTCAATTTTACTTTTATTTAATAATTACAAGTACCTGATTGCTTCAAAGACTCATATCACCATTTGATCTATCGACTATCGTAATTTTGTTTGGTGAACACATCACTTGCTAATAATCGGTTAATCTATGAACCCACAAACTCAATCAAAAAAAAATATTAGAAGTATTTATTAGTTGACAAGAAGAGCATTGATAAAATGAGATTGATTCAGTCCCCTCACGTTTACATTTAAGAAGTTGTGGGTCATACCCCCTTCTCTACAATCTAAAATAGTGTATTAATAGTTTATTTTTTTTGTATTTTTTTTTAAATCATGGTAAAAAAAAAGTTTAAAAAAATTATTTTTAATTAATTATAATTAAATTTTATATGCCGATAAGATATTCATAATTTTTGTCTTTAATTTGATGAATTAAAATCTCTAAAGATATTTATAATCGCAGTCAATTACACTTAAATACAAAAAGTCTAAAGAAATCGAGGTTAGATCTAACAAAAATTTCAAATCTATTTGTTATATATAAGAGTTTTCCATTTAGTATGCATAAAATTAAATAAAATTAGTGGGATACATATTTATATATCGTTGATTAAATATAAGTGAATTTTAAGCAAATAGAAGTAATTAAGTGAATATTGCGTTTAATATCCTAAAAAATGATTTTATAATATTAGTCTACGTCGAAAATAAAATGATTTTTTTGATAAAGTTCAATAAACAATTGAATAGATTTCAATAAGTTAATTAATTCTTTCAAACAATTATGAAATTTTGTCTATAATTTCCATTTATGATTAAATTCTTGTGTTTAAATTCAATTGAGTGTTTGATTGACAAATAGAAAATAAATTGTCAATGTTCATCAGGATCTGATTCCATGAAATCATAGCAAGAAATTCTAAGTATTATTATTATTGACATAATATTAATAATTATTATCGTTGAGTAACATTTTGTAAAGTGTCACCATCTTCATGTCAATTCATCACTTACATCTATCGATTAAAAAAAAAAAAAATCATGATCCTATCGGTGACTTTATTTATATAAGATTTGATTAAATTATATACAAACATTTTTAAAGTAAAAATGAAATTCATTTTAATATTTTCTGACATAGCAATCATTGAGTACTGCTTTTTCAGAAAACTTTTTAACCAAAGAGTTTTTATTTTATTTATTTTTTATTTATTACTAAATAAAGAAAAAGAAAATCAATATTCCAAAACCCAAACGTCTCATTCAAACATGCCATCATTCAAATATTGATCAATCATCAATCATCATTCATCAACTTGCTTTTCTACAAAAGAGAAATCTCTGGCTGCATCCACCAATTGCATAATCTTCTTAATTGCTGTAATTGTAAAACCATTATAAATATTTATAAATGTAATTACTATAAAAACAATAATACTAGAGGATCCAAAAAAGTGACCCAAATTTTAGACCAAAACCTATGTGGCAACATCACACACAATATGGGCCCACGTCACTATTCCCAAAGATCCCATGTAATGTTGCCACATAGGTTTGGGTCCAAAATTTGGGTCACTTTTTTGGGTTCTCTAGCATTATTTCTATAAAAATTATACCATTAGAAATATTTTAATGAGATCTTTCGATCGAATATAATATTGACTATATTTTAATATTTTTTAATTTTTAATTTATTTATTACACCTTTTATTAATCATTGAACTAATAAGTATTTTAATTCAAAACAAATATGTTTAAATTATCAATTTTTATATGTAATTAACATATATTATAATAATTAACTCTAAATAATTCAGTAAAACAAAATAATAATATTAACATCTTCAAATTAAAATATTACAATGGAAAAATAACAACAACAAAAAAAAGTAAATTGAAAATTAAAATAAAACCAATAAAAATAACATTGAAATTTAAAAGGTAGATAAAAAAAATATAAATATTAAAAAAATTATATCAAAATCATTACATGTAAAAATAGTTAGGTGTGTGACTAGGGATGTCAATAGGGCGGGGACAACAAATCCCGACCCCGACCCAAACAAAATTATTTACCCTCAAACCTGCTATTGAAGACCGGAGTTAGGGTTGAGGAATTTTCAGGCGGGGGAGGTGGCCCCAACCCGCCTTGCCCCTCCCCAAGTTTATATAATAATTAGGCTTTTTTTTTTTAATTTTATTTTATTTTATTGGGGGGGGATTAGATAACAAAATTCATAATATTTTTTTATGTCTTAATTAATATATCTGAATTTTTTAATTAAATATTAATAAATAAATATTAAGAGGGTTCGGGGCGAGGACAACAAATCCCAACCCCGCCCTGTTTTAGAAACAGGGAGTAGGAATCGATCCGAAACCCTCCCATTTATTTTGGTAAAATACCGCCTCGTATGGGACGGGGTGGGGTGGGTCATAACGAGTTTGAGTTTTTTGACATCCCTAGGTGTGACTAATTTTATTAAAGAAAGTTTAAAAAATTATTTATAAAGTAAAATAATAAGATTTTATTATTTAAATATTATAAAATGGAGAATAATCGGAGTAGTAAATTTATGGAGGTGGAATATTTTATTTTCAGTCTCCAAAATGGAGAAAAATTTGGAGACTAATCGGAGATGGCCTAAGAGCATATCCAATCCAAATATACATTTTTGAGTTTCTAAATTGTGCCACATTAGTATTTCTATTCATTATAGATCCACTTTTGAAAAATAAATTTAGAGAAATTCATATTTATATGTCTAATGCAAATTATCTAAAATTAAATATGCATCAATTTTAAAACAAATCTTAATAAAATAATTATTTAACTCTCTTTCCTCTTTTATTTTATAATTAAATAAACTCTAATATTATTGATGGAAAGAGACAGAAATCATAATCAGAAAAGTTTCTATCATTAGAAACTTAACTCTATTCGATACACTTAAAGTCTGCTTTTTTAGATAGGATGGATGTCATCTATAAATAATTCCCAGTCCCAAGGCTAGATAATATTCTCACCAGGCAGAGTGCCACAGGATTTGATAATTTTTTTTTTTTTTTCTTTCTATTTTTGCCTCTTTCCTATTTTGTCTTTATCTTGTCAAATCAAATTATTTTTAGTAACCTTTGATATATATATTATTATAACAATTTAATTTATTAGATTGAATGATTATCCATTATTACTAAATTCATTTCGTTTCTTAAGTTTTCAAATTCGAGTTCAGTTCGATAATATCTCAAATTCGAATATTTAGATCCATATGATATTTTATTAAAAATAAAATAAAATATACTTTTATTAACTAATATACAAAACTTAACGGAAACGGTTAAAACTGATCATTTTGATTCAACTAGAAACAACGTAAATTAGAAAACCGTTTTCTATAAATAATAACAAGAATTAATTAAATTGATAATTATGTAAAGTTTAAACAACATTAGTGCCGAACAAGTCAAGAAAATTGCGTCTTTGGCTGTCCACGGATAATGCACCTATATTTCTATAATGAAATATTAAATCAACCAGAAGGTGGTTGTCTTGGTGGTCGTCTTGGTGGTCCAAGGCTTGAGAGTCATTGATTCTACTCTTGATCAGGTTTGTTGTTCGAATCCTTCTTAGACGAAAGCGTGTTCTGATTTACCTATTTGCATCTTTGTATGGTCGGGGGTGTGGGCTAGACCGGGGTACTGATGGGTGCCTTGACGAAGTCAAATATATATATATATATATATATATATATTAAATCACTCTCAATAATCAAATCAGTCTTTTCTAATCCTAAACCAGATTTCCAACAAAAAGAAACCAGATTTATCAATGATATATTTTTTTAAACAGAAAACAAAGTAGGTAACGTGTGGGAAATAAAATGCATGGAATATTGAACAATTATTGGTGGTCACGTTCGGGGTTTGTCTTTTGTTTTCTACTTAGATTATAAAATTCTGAATTTTATTTTAGGTCCGCACTATATCAATTCAAATTTCTGAATTAATGTTTTGACTTCAATCTTTCTAAATTAAAGAGCACATGAGTAAATGAGTGGTAGAGGTATTCACAATTCCAATAAAATTAAAATTGCATATAGCGGTTGATCTTTTCAGGTCCCAACAGAAACTTATTAATCACTTTATTTGTAAGGGAAAATTGCACAAACTTACCCTAACGTTTCCCATTATGGCATAATATTCAACTAATGCCTTTAATTGCACAAACAACCCCTCATGTTAGTCAACTTTGGTTAAAAATAGCCATTGACCATATTTTTTTATGAAAGCCCAAAATTGCCCCTGCACTTTATTACAAAACAAATCTTAATTGCTCTTTATTTAAAACATTATCTACTTTAAATTATAATAATATAAAAAATAAATACTAAACATAATCCTTTTTAAATAAAAAAAATTCAAAAATAACATATTAAAAACAAAACAATTTAAGAAAACGTTATTTTGAGAAAATACAATTTAATAATATATTAAAAACAAAACAAAAAAAACGTTATTTTGAGAAAATATAATTTAAAATTATGTAAGTCCAATATAAATGGTAATGTTATTAAGATAATTTAGTATTTATTTTTTATATTCTAATAATTTAAAGTAGATAATGTTTTAAATAAAGGGCAATTAAGATTTTTTTGTAATAAAGTGCAAGGGCAATTTTGGGCTTTTAAAAACAAATCATGGTCAATGGCTATTTTTAACTAAAGTTGACTAAAATGAGGGGTTGTTTGTGCAAGTAAAGGCATTAGTTGAATATTATGCCATAATGGGAAACGTTAGGGTAAGTTTGTGCAATTTTCCCTATTTGTAATTGTTGATCTTTTCAGGTCCGGACAGAAACTCGACTGGTGTAGATTATTATATATCCGAGAGGAAAAAAAAAAAGGTTTTGTGAATTGTACGTGATGGTGACTAGTGAATTACAGTGATTATACTATTATAGTGCTATATCAGGCCTACCAATTGAGGAGAGAAAGCCACAATTAAGAGTCTCACCTAAAAGTCTGTTCTTGCAAGTTTTTGTTCTTATATGAGAACTTTGAATTCATTCCATTTGTGTACACTTGAAGAAAATTAACAAGAAAGAAACTAAAAGCATGGAAGAAGCTGGACTAGAAGAGAGTTTGATTATTCAACAACAAGAAGAGTCTATCAAGAATGGAAGCAGCAGAGACATGTCCAGGTCCTCCATAACAGCAGTCCTTGTGTTGAGTGCTTTTGTGGCTGTTTGTGGCTCCTTCTGCTATGGATGTGCTGTAAGTCCTACAATTACTAAACTACTTTACTTTTTTTTTTTTTAATAGCTATTTTGAGTACTCTACAACTTATTAGAGTGAAGATATGTACGGTTTTTTTTTTTTTTTTTTTTGCTTCTGATAAGAGAAAGATAAGGTCAGGGAGGTGGGGGTTTCCATTTGAATTTTGAAGGTGTTGGTTAAATACTGTACACACACAAAATTTGGATTTTTAGGGGAATTACACAAACCTCCCTTGAGGTTTGATAAAATTACATAAATATGATAGTTTTGACTATTTACACACAAACTTCCTTCAATATTTGAAAATTGTTGCATAAACATCCTCTATCATTCGATAGGTCCGTTAGTTAATAGTCAAAATTAAGTATAAAAAGTCTAAAATGCCCTTTATTTTTATTTTAAATAAACTAAAAAAATATTTTAAAAAACATGAATGTATCTTAAATCTAAAACTTGGAAAAAAATTCATCTTTATAAATAAAAAAATAGTTTTTTTAAACAATTTAATAATAAATAAATTTTAAATTTTAAATTTATTTAAAATAGCATAAGCTAATTTTTTTTTTTTTTGAAGATGAATTTTTTTTTTTTTAGGTTTCAAATTTAAGATACATTCATGTTTTCTAAAAGATTTTTTAATATTTTTTATCTTATTTTTAGACTTTTTACATGTTTGACCATTGACTAACAGATTCATCTAACGGTAGGGGATGTTTGTGTAACAATTTTCAATTGTTGATGGAATTTGTGCGTATATTGTCAAAACTACCATATCTGTGCAATTTTATCAAATCTTGGGGATGTTTGTGAAATTCTCCCTTTTTTTTTCATTGAAAGTAGTGAAAGAAATGTTTTCAGATATCGGGTAGTTGGTGGTTACTGGACTTGTTTTAATTGTTCAATGCAAGCAAGCAAACCTACCTTTGTTTGGTGTTTGGTTTTGGACCACCCATTAATGAACTGTTGTGGATGACTTTATTTCTCCTGACTTGAGTTGAAGATTGAAATTTGATTAATTTTTTGCAGGTGGGTTACTCATCCCCTGCTGAGTCAGGCATCTTAAAAGACCTTGGCCTCTCTGTGGCAGATGTTAGTACATACACTGATACACTTTTCAATATCTTTAATGATTTTCATGTTTTTCTTTTTCATTGTTAACTTAATCAGCTACTACTACATTGTTCTGCAGTATTCAGTTTTTGGATCAATCTTGACAGTTGGAGGAATGATAGGTGCAGTATTCAGTGGAAAGATTGCTGATATATTCGGTCGAAGACGCGTAAGAATTTCTTAATTTCCTCTCTGATGAATTTCTCATCAACATTCATGTTCTTCTCAATTAACTTGTTTGTTTGTGTTGTCAAAAATTAAACCAGGCAATGTGGTTCTCTGACATATTTTGCACCTTTGGCTGGTTTGCTATAGCATTCACTAAAGTACGTTATTTCGTTTAATTGTCAAAATGATTGATGAATCTTTATGGAAATTGAAATATATTTGAATTCTTGATGTTGCTAGGATTCTTTGTGGCTTGATTTGGGAAGAGTTTCGATTGGATTCGGAGTTGGGATTATTTCTTATGTGGTATGTGTACACAATTCAATTGCTATGCAGCTGATCATGTTTGATTTTATATATAATTGTATCATATATATAGTACTGCTGCAGAAATTTATATTCTTTATGCCAAAACACCTAGGTACCTGTATATATTGCAGAAATTGCACCGAAAGATCTTCGTGGAGTGTTTACTTCGTCCAATCAGGTAGGAACTAAACTATAATGGATCAAATTGACTAGTCTGTTAGAAATATAAGAGATTATTTAACATAGTCATCTTGTTGTGTGTATATCAGTGCAAATGTTTTTAACTTTTCAATTTCACAGTTGATGATAACATGCGGCTTTTCATTAGCATTTTTCATCGGAAATGTCATTTCCTGGCGGTCCCTGGCTCTTGTTGGTAACTACTCTCTTGCAGTTTGCATTCTGTCATTTTAATCTGAAAGTACTCTGAGTCTCGTTACGTATATTTTTCGTATTTTGTTTTCAGGTGCCGTCCCATGCCTACTGCAATTTATAGGTTTATTTTTCATTCCTGAGTCTCCTAGATGGTTGGTGAGTCCAATTTTTGATGAAACAAATCTTATATTTTCATTTGAGTCTATAAGTTATTACGCTGATTAAGCCACAAGAATCAATCTTTGGAGTACTAATGAGAAACACGTTTGCAGATAAAAATGGGCAGAGAAAAGGAGTTCGAAAATGCTTTGCAGCTCGTTAGAGGAAAGCAAGCTGATATTTCTCAAGAAGCAGCCGAAATTAGAGTATCTTTCCTACTTTATATTTTTGAATTGAGAGTTTACGCATAATTAATCAACGGAAAATGAGTTTAAATTCCATTATTGCTTTGCAGGATTACATGGAAGCCTCACAAAAACTCTCGGAGGGTGGAATTTTGGACTTGTTTCAGAGGAGATATGCAAATTCACTCATTGTGAGCCTTTAATTATACGAAAACATCAGTGAATAGTTCTGTCATGTATCCATTATACGAATTGATCTTCTGATGTTTCGGTTTACTAATGAAATCTGTTCAGATTGGAGTTGGCCTTATGTTGCTACAACAATTAGGAGGGAACAGTGCATTGTCATACTATGCTAGCACTATATTTGAAAAAGCTGGTAAGTTGAGAACCTTTGATACATTTTCATACCATCGATGATGATTGATAACGTATAGAACCCGAAAAGGAAATGATAATACAAATACTTGATGATTTTCCACAGGTCTTTCCACTGCCATTGGAACTACAGCAGCAGCCATCTTGGAGGTAGAATGTCTCTTATTAAACGACATCAAAAGTTCCGTTTAATGTATATTCTGAACCGTGTAGATTTGTTTTACAGATTCCGGTGACTGCTATGGGCGTAATGCTATTGGACAAAGCAGGAAGGAGACCGCTCTTGATGGTTAGAATTGTGAGATTTTGTTTAGTTAAATCAACAAGTCTTCGATATAAGCTATTTACGTCTATCCATACTTGCAGATATCAGCATCTGGATTGTGCTTCTTTTACTTCCTTATGGGATTGTCATTCACTTTGCAGGTTTAACGAAAAACAAATATCTTTGTATACTACTTTGTTGTCGCTTGTAATTTCCCGTAAATTATCTTCTACTTCATTTGAGAACAAATTGATTGTTTTGATAAACAGGCTGCTCATCTTTTGAAGAAGGTCACTCCCATTCTAGTCCTTATCGGCTTGCTGGTAATTCATCGTAACGAGCAAACTACTAATTCCTTTCGTATTCAACGGAAAATATAAATAAGATCATAGAGCTAATTGTGTCTCTGCTGCAAGCAGGGGTGTAGTGCATCTAACTCTACAGGAATGGCAGGAGTTCCATGGGTTATAATGTCCGAGGTAAGTAAATTTCGTAGTCTTGAATACTGTCGTTCTTATTCTAAATTTATGCGCGGTAGTTTAAACTTAACGAGGTCTACCGATGAGAATGAAGAATGTATTTTCGATTTCAGATATTCCCTGTAAATGTCAAGGCCTCTGCTGGAAGCTTGGTGACTTTAGTCAATTGGTCAGGCTCTTGGATTGTCACATACACTTTCAACTTCATATTCGAATGGAGCTCAGCAGGTGATTATACTATCTCTTCCATCTTCCCTACAAATACGAGACCTTTTTGATCATAATGTGAAACCCGTATAAACATACACATTGGCCATTCTACTGCAGGTACATTTTTCATTTGCGCGAGCATTTACGGTGCAACTGTAGTATTCATTGCAATGGTTGTTCCAGAGACTAAAGGAAGAACACTGGAAGAAATACAAGCTTCAGTTAGTTCTAGATTGCTGCACTGAGATGGAAACTCACTACAAGTTGATGATTTATATATGTCATGAAAGTTTAGTGTCATTGGTGTATCAAATCACATTATAAAAAACTACGGGTCAATGTGGCTTGTAGGTGAAGGACGCTCATTCAACCTGAAAATGTTACAGGATTGAGTTGCCGCCACCGCATGTGGTATATATATAAAAAAAATCATTTTATCAAGAAATGTAATGTTAATATTATTAGAATAATATATTTGATTGTATTCAAAAGGTAGTGTATTAGTATACAAATTTTCTACATTTTTCATACAAATTAAGAAGAATTACTCCTTTGATTTTCTTCATGATGTATAATTGGGATTCTCAAATCTGAATGCATAATATTAATAATAATTTATATAATTTTATTATTATTTTATTTTATCATCTTTGTAGACATCTAGTAATCCAAATGTGAGTGAGGCTATAAGCCCAAGAAAGAAGACATACCCAAGCCCATTCCATCAAAACAAAACAGGCCCATGAAACCGGGCAACGTTTCTAACCTCACCTCACCAAACCATGATAACATTTAATTTTTTTTTTTTTTGAAACAACATTTAATTTTTTTGAAATGAGAGACATAATAAAATTATAAGAGGAACTCACTCTTTCAACACACTTTCTGTTCCTGTGTTGCCAATGGGACAGCAATAAATGTTTTAAATTAAAAATTTAATCTTTATAAATAGCCTAATTTTTCATTTTATTTATAATACAAACCAACACCTAATTTCCTAGATTGCCCTTCTTCATTTAATATCAATTTAAATATATATATTAGCTAGGTTTGTTGTTTGTGTTGTTACTCTACGACTCTACAACTTTTTTTTTTCTACAGTTCCATCAAATCTGAGTTAACTCTAACTCTCAACATTTACAAACAAAAATTGTTTTTTCACCATTGTTACTGCTCTATCCAGGTAATTTTTTTTATTGCTTTTTATTAAATAATTGTATTATATTGGATTAAATTTTTATATTTAACTTCTATCAAAATATGAAATTTTTATATTTAACTTCTATCAAATTATAATGTTCACTAGAGAGTGAATTTAGAACTCACATTTTAATGTTCATTTTTTAATTTGATCGATAGTTCAAGAGATACCAATACTAAATTGTAATGCAACACTCACAAAAGAGAATTTTCGGTGGGACGGTCTCTTTACCATGAAATTTCCACTTCAAAAAATAAGATAATATATGACTTGTTCGAAATGTCACGTATCGTGGTAACTAATAATGAATTGTCTTTATATATATATATAGTCTTTCTATTGTCAGTTCGTCCTGACAATAAATATATCAGGACGAAAAATGTGGACCATAGATTATGGAGAAGTTTTGACAAGTGTATACACTTTGAGTCAAAGTATGTAAATCTAATGGCCCACATTCTTCGTTCTGATATATTTATTATCAGGACGAACTAACAATAGAAAAAAAATATATATATATATATAGTTTTTTTATTGTCAGTTCGAATATATCAATTCCTTATATGTAGACTATTGGATTTAAATGATTTGATTTGGCTGTATAGTCAAAATTATCTTTTAAATCCAGTGGCCCAAATACGAGGAATTAATAGCAATTCGAATATATATATATATATATATATATATATATATATATATATATATATATATATATACAGAAATTCTATTATCAGTTCGAACTGACAAAAGTTATATTAGTTCCTTGTATGTGGGCCACTGGATTGAAATACTTTGACTGACAAGTGCATACAGCCAAGTCAAAGTATTTAAATCCAGTGGCCTACATGCAATAAACTGATATAACTTTTGTCAGTTCGAACTGATAATAGAATTTCTGTATATATATATATTAGTTTAACGAGTTTGTTCCAAAAAGATTACAGAGTTGTTTACGGGAATCTTTTGTTTAATTTTCATGTTATGCATAATTAATCATCTTCAATTCATTAATTAATGCATTATCAAATATCCAACTTCAATCTCATGTATGGGGCCAGCAAACATTAAATGTGAATAAAATATCTCTTTAGTGGACAAATAATTGAAGGGTTTCTGGCAATTTGCAAATTCTAGGGCTGGAGACAAATGTGAATCCGTCGGGAATCTAATCATTGCTGCTTTTATCACATTGTATATACAAGTGGGAGTAAAAATATATACAGTATAATCTCTATAAATTAATAACTTCGATTAAATAATATTTTTGATTGGTTTCGACTTGGGACCGATGTGGTAAATTAATAATTCGTTGAATTTATAAGATAATATTTTTTTTTTTTAAATACATAGATCCCACTTAATATATAAATTAATAATCTTTTTATACATCAAAATTAGGGCTCAAATTTTTGTTACTATTTGGGCCTGACTTTATAAGAAAGTCACCACTTTAATAACTTAAGTTTAAAGAGAGCTTCTTTTGACAATCTAATTTTTTCTTTTTACACTTCTTTTCTAAAAACACTCCATTCTCAAAATTTAAATTTAAAAAAATTCTAAAGACACTTCATTTTATTACAAGATTATCCTTTTTTATCTTTTTTGAATTAAATTATTAAAAAAAGAAATTATCTCTCCTAAATCATTAGATTAATTATTATATATTAAATACTCTCTCCTAAATTTTTAATTACCATATTAAACTCTCTTTCCTCCAATACATATCTCTAATTTCCTATCTCCATTCTTTCTCAAGCAATACTAATAGTTAAGAGAAAAAAAAAAAAAAAAAAAAAAAACTTACTAATAAACTTGATTTTTAGGAACCATATGTATGTATATACTAAAAAAAAACTCAAAAAACAAGTACCTTTTATTTTATTTTTTTAATCGAAATATGAAAATGCTTTTTGTTATTCTTGTAAGTATGTGATTGCTTAAAGAACTTTAATTCTTTAAATAGACTTAGAAATTCTAAGTTTAATCGAATTTAGTTAAAACAATTCAAGCTTTTTTTTTTTTTTTTTTTTGAAAATTGACTTTTTAATATATATATATATATATTACCATTAGTAAAAAACTAAAATATTCATTAAAAAAAAAAATTAACTATTAATTAGAGATTGATCAAAAAGTATGGAAATATGATTATTTTTTTTCAAAAATGGAGAGAGATTAATTAGGAGAGAATGTTTAATATGGTAATAATAGATTTAAGGGAGAGAGTATAATACATAATATTTAATCTAATGATTTAGGAGAGAGAATTTTTTTTTAAAAATAATTTAATTATCTTGGAGTGTCTTTAATTTTTTATTTTTTATTTTGTCTTGTTTAGTAATTTTAATTTAGGTTAAAATTGTCATTAATAAAAAAAATTAAATTGGAGTGTAAATAGATAATTTGTGGATTGTAAGGAGAAGCTCTCAAGTTTAAAATGCACCTATTATGGTGAACGGACAAAAATGCCCCCCACAGTAACCTTCTTCACCATTTTGGTTTTTATTTTTATTTTTTTCAAAATCCTCCATCAATGGATGACGGTGGACTATGAACACGAGTTCGTCGCCGTCGACGACCACGACCAAACACAATAGCGACTTTTTTTTTATGTCCGAGCCTTTGTTAGTTGCATATGAGATACAAATCCTATTGTTAGTTGCTTTTTTTTTTTTTTTTTTTTTTTTTTTTTTCAATTTAAAACCCTCTTTTGTAAACCTTAAGCTAATTTTGTGAAAAAAAAAATGATTGTTAAAAAGGCTCGGAAAAGTCTCGGACAAAGCTTAGAAAGGCTCGGGTAGTTCATTAAAAGGCTCGGAGAACAAATGAAAAGGCTTAGAGATTCAAAATTAACAAAAAAAAAAAAAAAATTGGATTGTTGAAAAGGCTCGGAGATCAAAGGAAAAGTCTCGAAGAACAAATGAAAAGTCTCGGAGAACAAATGAAAAGTCTCGAGCCTTTTCATACACTTTTTGAGCATTTTCAACAGTAATTCAAGCCTTTTCAATTTTGAATCTCCGAGACTTTTAATACTGTATCCGAGTCTTTTCATACACTTTTCGAGCCTTTTCAACAGTAATTCGAGCCTTTTCAATTTTGAATCTCCAAGACTTTTAACACTGTATCCGAGCCTTTTCATACACTTTTCGAGCCTTTTCAACAATAATTCGAGCATTTTCAACAGTAATTCGAGCCTTTTCAATAGTAATTCGAGCCTTTTCAATTAGTCTCCTAGCCTTTTCAATTATCTCCGAGACTTTGTAAATAGTCTTCGAGCCTTTTCCGAGCCTTTTTAACCATCAGATTTTTTTGTTAAATTTGTATCTCCGAGACTTTGTAAATAGTCTCCGAGCCTTTTCAGTTTGTCTTCGAGACTTTTCAATTAGATTCAAAATTCACACAACCAGCTTAAGGTTTACAAAATACTCGAAGAACAAATGAAAAGGAACCCAATTAGGGTTTTAAATTGAAAAAAAAAAAGCTCTGGGGGCGCTGCCCCTTGCCCCCCTGCGAGTTGACCGCACGAGCTCAGCGGGGAGCTTGACCCCCGAATGCGTCTGCGTAGCGCCACAAAACTAATTATCCAATGAAGTTGCATTGATAATGTTATGATGTTCAACCTCCATTGGAGGTCTGTTATAGAGGAAGGTGAAAGAATAATAGGTGCATTAAACTTAACTTATTAAAGCAGTGACTTTATCACCAAATCAGTTCAAAAAGGTGACATTTTCCACCAATTCCACATCAAAATTATATATATATATATATATATATATATATATATATATATATATATGACTCAATTTGGAGGTCTTTGTAAAATATGACTCCAATGTTACTTATTTTCTCTTGAAATTGATGTCTCCTTGGACATCGTATCTAACTTTTCTTAGTGCATTAAGAAGCTCTGGTGTAGTGTTCTTGTATCGCAAGACTAATTACATTCATGAAATTGTTTTGGTTAAACAAATACATAGAATAATGATAATTTGTAATTCGGTAATTGGGTAATATTTATATAATCACAATACACAATACATTAAGTTCAATGTTTTGGAAAAAAAAAAAAAAGAATACCTTGATAATTTTTTTTTATTAATTAATGTATAAATTAATAAATTATTAATTTATTGATTAAATAATATCTCGATTAATTAATAAATTTTCATGGTCCCAAGGGTATTAATTTATAGAGGTTTAACTGATAGAACAAATTGATAGACATTACCAAGTTAGAAAATCCTTTAGGGACTGTTCGGTAATGTTTTCATTTTTCGTTTTCTGTTATATTTATTTTCAATTAGAAATAACAAATTGATTTTAATATTTTCAAAAGCTGAAAATACTGAAAATGCATCTAGTAGAAATAATTGAAAACAGTATTCTGAATATATATATATATATATATATATATATATATATATATATATATATATATTTATTTATTTATTTAGTGAGTGGCAAGGCTATATCAACTCAAATATCCGACTTTATTTTTTTATTTTTTATTTACTTTAATAACTCAACCACTCATGTGCTCTTTAATCCAATTGTTTTAAAAACATATTTTCTATATATTGTTTAAATCGATTTTATTAATTGAAAAAAATTAAAAGAATATATACATTTTCATATATTTTTAATGAAATTAAATTAATTTAAAATTGACTGGTGACTATTCATGTTGTTTTAATAATTGAAAACAATATTATGAAATAAAAGTTTATTAATATAATATATATTTATTGAAATTATTTTGAAAAAAATATTTTTTAATATATTGTGAGAGTAAAAATAATATTATGTATAGTTAAATTATACGAGTAATGTTATTAAAACCCAAAACATTAGCCCAAAAATCAACTCGAATAATTCGGAAATGATACCGAACTGTCCCTTATAAATGTGTTTTTGAATATTTTGTATTTCGCTAACTGTATCAAGTTGTTATTTTATTGATTTCAAATAGATAAAAAAATATATTTGGTAAAAATAAAATAGATAATAAAAATATAAAAACAAAGAAAAGATTAGTGATAAAAAAAAATTAAATAACGATTATAGATCGACACTTTTGAAGCAAGTGGAAATGGTGGGAAATGTCACATTTTTGACCGGTTTTTGTAAGAAAGTCACCATTTTAATAACTTAAGTTTAAAAGGCACCTATTATGGTGAACGGACAAAAATGCCCTTACTTTACACATTCTCTTTCTTATTTTGAAGTTTTATAAGATTTTATTCTTTCATGTTCCTCTATAACAGACCTCCAATGGAGGTTAAACATCATAACATTATCAATGCATCTTCATTGGATAATTAGTTTTGTGGCGCTATGTAGACGCATTCGGGGGTTGAGGGTTTTCGAGCCTTTTAATGTTTTTTTTGAGCCTTTTGAAACACTCTTCGAGCCTTTTGTAAACCTTAGGCTGGTTGTATGAATTTTGAATCTAATTGAAAAGGCTCGGAGAACAATGAAAAGTCTCGGAGAACAAATGAAAAAGCTCGAACACTTCATTAAAAGGCTCGGGAAGTATATGAAAAGGCACGGGTAGTGTATGAAAAGGTTCGAACACTTCATTAAAAGACTCGGGTAGTGTATGAAAAGGCATGGGCAGTGTATGAAAAGGCTCGGACACTTCATTAAAAGGCTCAGGTAGTGTATGAAAAGGCACTAGCAGTGTATGAAAAGGCTCGAACACTTCATTAAAAGGCTCAGGTAGTGTATGAAAAGGCTCAGGCAGTGTATGAAAAGGCTCAGATCTAGTGTAAAAAGGCTTGAAAACGCACGAAAAGACTCAGATCGAGTGTAAAAAGGCTCAGAGATTCTAAACCGATTAACCTATGAATTTTCCTTGAAAAGGCTCGGGTAACATTTTAAAAAGCTCGGAAAAAGTTTAAAAAGGTTTTCTCCCAACGTTTGAAAAAGATACAAAGTGACAAAAAGGGGTATTTTTGTCTGGTCACCTAAATAGGTGCATTTTAAACTTAAATTAGTAATGTAGTGCCTGTCCTACAAAAAGCGTCCCAAATAGTGACAAAATTTTTTTGAACCGTTTAAAGCAATAGGGTTGAAGTCTCAACATATGTGAGTAGATTTTTCTCTAATATTGTGAGAATATATATTCAGATTGCGCATCGTTTTTTAAGCAAGAAAGAGAGAGAAAATCGTCTTCCATCCGGATCAAAGAGAGACAAATCGCAACCTCATTGAAACAAGCCAAATTTTCCCTTCAATCATGACCATGAATTTATAAACGAGTACCATGTGACTTTTATTTTAATGAACATTCCAAAGTACGCACATATAACTATAGACTATGATCTTTGCATGTCACATGCTTTTGCTTTTTCTTCTTTCGGATTAATTAACGTCAAAGTGCTTTTGATCTCCACCGCATGATATTCTTCTTTCAAGAAAGTGTTGGATATGACTTGAATTTCCATTGGTTACCAAACGAGATACAACCAATGCGGAGACTTTCTGGAGATGTGAGAGTGTTTGGGAGTATGAGGTTATGTTTGAGGGAGGCTTAAAGACTTAAAGACTTGAAGACTTGAAGAAACGAAGAAACGAAAAACAGTGAAAACCGCTGTCAAAACCGATGTGGCTTTGACAGAGGTGATAAGTGCTGTGGGGTTTCCACAGCGGCATGGACAACGGTCCAATTCCAATGTCTTACGCTGTGGGTGACATTGTGGCTTTCACAGCGGCAGTGATAGCGGTCTTCGGTGATGCAATGCATTGATCACGGTTTTGTGAGTGATCAAGTTCAACATGGTTTAGGAAGCGGGTGGCCAATTGCAACTTGAATCGTAATCAATCACAAGCATGCGTTGAATCAGGAAATTTTCATGGAAAAGGAAATATGTTGTTTCTGGAAGTTCTTATGATTATAGGAAAATGATTTCTCCTTACTTTCTCCTTACAAGAAGACTTATCATAAGGAGGAAATAGTATTTATGTGAAACATGTAAATCTTGTACGACTAGGAGATAGATTTCCTTGTAGGTTTAAACTCCTTGTAATTCATATAAATCGACCATAATATCTAGGTTATGGGTGTAGGGCTGTCTCCAGACATTTTGGGGCCCGAGCGATTTTATGGCATTAACAAAATTCGGGGCCCTATATAAAATTATTATCATTAACATAAAATAATATTAATAATAATTTGAGTTAAAATCAACATGTAGAAATTAATTGAAAACAAAAATCATACATTCGATAAGTTCGATTCTTCAAACGGCAACAACTTCAAGAAGAAAACAGAGAGGCAAAGAGAATAAAAGAGAGAGCAAAGTGAAGGTTTTGAATTTTGATTCGTAATTCGTTTAGCAGGTGCTATATATATATTTAATAGTGCAGTGATGTCATGGTCTCAAAATCATATTGAGCATTTAAAGTTTTTTTTATTAATTGAGACCCCAGAGATCATTAACAAATATTGGGTCACAGTGATGTCATGATCTCAGAATCATATTTGGTCTTTAAAGATTTTTTTTTTAATTGAGGCCCCAAAAGATCATTAACAAATATTGGATTATGAGGCCCCAAAGGAAAAGAAGAAAATTGCATCAGTTGGGGGCCCCAGCATTTTGCTGGGTTGGCTGCCCTCATGGGCCGGCCTTGTATGGGTGGAACAAAATAACAAATACTAGAGAGATCTTAAAGTGAGCATTGGGTATAATCGGGTTTGGGGTATTTTAGAGAGAGAATCCTGAGTGTGTAGTTGTAACAATTTACTACATATTGGAACTTCCTCTTATCGTCCTGATGGCTTTCCCTGATTTGGGTTTCCACGTAAATTCTTGTGCTATATGTGATTGGATTTGATTACTTCTCTTTATCTTATCTTTCTTCATTATTCTGTTTGTTTGTATTCTATCCGGCAACGCTTCTGCGTATAGTGACTTGTTCGCTAACAGAAAGTACTTAGAAAATGCATTGAGAAAACTCATAGGAAGTACTCCTACCCAAAACTAAATAAAATAAAAAAGTTAAAGTCGAGGTTGATCCAATAGTAAATTCGGCCTTTACGCCAATTGATATCAATAAGATTGTGGCTTTCAGTCATATATCCCTATAAGTTCCTAAATTTATAATAGTTTTTGTTGGGGATTTGAACCGATGAACGCGCAAGCGACATGCCTAATATTCACCCATAACTTATAGCAATTAACATCTATAGTAGAAAAAATAAGATGAGAGAATAAACAATCACACAACACAAAATATACGTGGAAAACCTTAAATAAAGGAAAAAACCATGGGTCATCAGGACGATAGAGAAAGTTCCACTATATGATAAATTGTTATAATCATATACTTCAGGATTCTCTCTCACATCTCAACCCCAAACCATAGAGCCTCATTAAGTCCCCAAGCTCACAACAAAGCTTTACATCATGACTCTCAGCTCACAACGCTCACAAGATCCTCACCAAGAAACCCTTAATATCCTCTAGGTCTCTCCTTAATATCACCCCACAGATCTCTAACTTGATCCATTGATATTCCCTGGATCCCTCCACAGATATTCTTTGGGGTCTCCCTCGGATCTCACCCACTCTCTCTGATATTACATGGTGTTCTTTTTGCTCCACACAAAATAACCAATACAAGGTCTATTTATAATAGTTACATGGAGTTTAAGATAAAAGGAAATCCTACTCCTAAACGTACAAGACTTACTTGTTTCACATAAATACCATTTCATTTTATGACAAGTCTTCTTGTAAAGAGTATTCCTTTTCCTTCAAGCACAAGAACTTCCCAAAAGAACACTTTCCTTTTCCGCCGAAGATTACCCGTTCCACGCATGCTTATGATTGACTACGGTTCGGGTTATATGCTGGCCAGCCGCACCCTACACCGTTATAGTCACTGGAAATTACATCGCTCAGAAAATCACGATCCATACACTGAAACGATCGGTGTCACTGTTGCTGTCAAAGCCATACAGCGCAAAGCACAGCGTCATATCGCTCTAGGAACCACTGTCAAAGCCACAGCGCAACCCATAGCAAGGGATGAGGCAACCCCCCCCCCCCCCCCCCCCCCCCCCCCCCCCTTATATTTCAATTTCAACCAAAAATTTTGAAGTTTTTTTTCTCTTTGTAAAATATTTCTCTGGAACTATTGTAAGACTTAAAGTTTGAAAGTACAGTTGCAACTTTGAAACTACAAGAAAAATGTATAAATAATTATTTTAATTTAACAATTAATAAAGTCAAACAATATGGCCCACATATAATTGTTTTTTCCAATAACGGGCCTAAAATAACCTAGAAAACAACACTATCTCAACTCTCCTCCTCAGCAAATTGAATTTAAGTAAGAAAAAAAAAAAATTGTGCTTTTATTTTAAAATCAAAATATATATATATATTCTCTTGAGTCTTGACAAATAATTTTGTAAATAGTAATCCTCTTATCCTAATTCTTTTTTTTTTTCTTTTTCATTATTTATTTCTCTTTTTATTTTCTATTGTGTAATTGAATAAAATATAAGTTTAGCTCAGTTGATGGATGGATGAGTTTGGGATCTGGGCAAATGACTCCCAAGTCAGCGGCTCGAATCCTACCAATGGTAAAAAACTTCAAAAAAAAATATACTTGGTCCAGATAGGTGGATAGATAGACACCGTCCAAAAAAAAAAAAAAAAACTCATGTTTAGCATATGTTTAATCTATTGGCATTTGACAAATTATATAATAGAAATGTTTGTTATTAGAAAGTTGCGGGCCATGAAAGCTTGCGAATGTGATATTTAAAATTTAAGGTGAAGAGTAGAAAAATGTAATCTTTACTCTTATTAAGCCACTAATAATGTATTATCACATAGTTGCTTGAAACTGTTATGAGTACTGTTAATGGATTATTTTTTATGTGATTCATAAAAGTTGGATTTATTATGTAATTCAATCTGAATTTCAATACTAATTAGGTATTATATCTCAGAAACTTTTAAATTAATTACAAGTTCATTGTTTTAAAAAATTGTAATAAATTTACTCATTAAACTCTAAACAGTGATACAGAACTATTAAAAAAATTTAGTCAAGTTTTTTGTTTAGCCTGCGCCCCTTATAAACTTTATAAACTTGTGATGTTTCATTTTCGATTAAATGTACTTTAAATAGTTCAAAAAAATTACCATTTTTATTATTATTTAATGATGCCACCCTAAATGGAATTCCTGGCTCTATACCTGCCCATAGCGGTTTGCTTCATTCTTTCGTTCTTTTGGTCTTCAAACATCTCTCAAACTCCATATCCAACTTTGTTTGGTTCAATTGGGTTCATTCGAGAATACGAGCCAAAACCTAATAGTTTTTCCCATTAGAATGTAAGTAGGTGGAGGAGATTGCGTAGATTATTATAGTTTATGAATACTTGTTGCTTATTTTCACAATAAAATTATATTTTGTAATCTAATGATCATGATCAAACTCCTATTTAACATAATTGAAAGTTTTTGAAATTAACCATTGTCTTTATGAGAATTCACAACAGAAGAATTTAAAGTAGAATGCTAGGAATTTTGTTTTTGAAGTATTATAATGACTTCTGACACTGAACAGTTAGGGAGAAAACTCTCCATATGTACTTGTAAATGTGCATGGTGGAACTCGAACCCCCCATTATTACATGTAAGGAGGAGTGCGCACTACCACTTATGTTAAGAGATGATTGGTGTTTATGATATGAAATTTTTTGTTCCTTGAAATTTTGCACACTCCAGTAGATTTGGATATTTTCAAAATTATACATAGCTTATTTTGAATACTTCGTATATGCACACACATTTCAGATACTAATTAAAAATACTAAAAAGTATAATTTAAGTTTTGGATTGCATCCTATATATATATTTTTTTCATTTTAAATTTTGATGAAAAAACAGTACATTTACAACAACAATACAAAAGTCTTTTATATTATAATATGTGGCCACCAATCCACCATTATAAATTAATAGAATTTTAACAATAAACGAGTAGCATGTGGATTTTATTTTAATGTTTATTGTGTGCATACAAATTAGTACACATGAATTCATTCATGACAAGATCGATCAGTAGCAGATTAGAACAATCAGCAACTTTTTTTTTTTATTTATTGCTTTAATTTTCCTCTTGATCTCTTGAACAATTAACAACAATATTATCTCAAAATGAAGATAGAAATCTTGTCGGACGAAGAAGTAGTACTTCAACCTGCAGCTTCTTCACATGATCAATCAGAAAATCATGATGATGATGATGATGATGATGATGATGATGATGAAACTGATAATATTTCTATTCTCTCCAGAAGCCTCATCAGCTTGTGCAGTTGCATTGTTTTTGGATGCTGTGTAAGTATTTGTCTATCTGTCTATATATATTTGTATTAGAAATCCTCCTACATATGGATCAGTTCCGTCCAGAACTTATAAAATCAGTAGATTTGTAGCATTATAAATCCTTGAAACTAATGCTAACTTAGTAATGTCAAGTTGTTTTTAAAAAAAAAAAAAAAAAATTTTAACAAAACATTAACTGATGAACATATTAAAATTCATACTCTCATATATAATTGTTAAGTGTTTTATTATAGTATTAAATATATAAACCAAAGTCTACTGCAAATAGGGATGACAATTGGAGAAATTGAGACATCTGCATTCCCTAATCGCATACCATCCCCATCCCCATCCCCATCCCCATTAAAGGAAAACGGGATGGGGGAGTTTAAGGGGAGGTATCCTCATCCCCGTTTCCCCCGATCCTCAATCCCATATTTGGAGAAAATGAGAGAAAAATGTGGAAAAGGGGATTGGGGACCTATCTTCATCCTTATTTATGGAAGATTTTTCCCCCAAATAGAGATGAGAATTTGGGGACTTGGGACCGTGTGAGGGAAATTGTCATCCCTACTGCAAATGTTTCATAATTTTTAACTATTTAATTTGGATATAAATTAAAGTAATAGAAGTTTAAAAAAAATTAATAATATAAAATATAAACCTATTATATATAGAAATATTTCTGTTAAATTGAAATCATCACCCTCATGTGATCTGCAAGACTGCAACTACTTGCTCTACTATATATGCTATAATGCTACTGTTAAAATCATTTTTCATGAAGACAATATTTTGATAAACAGATTCTTCCACTCCTCGTTGTTGGTGTCATTTTGGTGATCTATTGAACAACAGATTCTTCCAAGCTGCGCCTTCAAATGAAACAACAAATTACTTGTGATGGTGACAATATATATAACAGCTAGCATTTTCAAGAAACCACACACATCTCTAAAAATCCATCAAGCCAATTAATTACTTTAATTTTGGAATTTATTACAATTTGTAACATTAATTTAGCCATAATTATTTAATATTTTCAGAAGTTACTAAATTGACTATTGCTATTAATTAGATGTGTATTTTTTTTTTTTGGAAACAATTAGATGTGCATTGAAACTCTTACTGACATTCATATATAGAATAGACCAAAGTATTCTTTTTTCTTTTTTTATTTATTTATTTTTTATTCAAATAAAATTCTCATAGAACAATGATTGTTAGTTTTTTGGGAAAGAAAGACAGTAAAATACCAATAGCCCCTTAAACAAAAACTTAAAATCTCACCTTATTCTAATGAGTTATATATTCATGTTTTTCGTTTTGAAAAGGGATACAATATTGAGTAGAACTCATATTTGAAAATTAGTTTGGAGAGAGAGAGAGGTGTTCAGTGACTTATATACTCACTAGTCGATCACTATGACCAGGGGCGAAGCTAGGACATATTGTCCAGGTGGACTAACTTAAGTATAATTGGTGTGTTGCATGTCCGGTGATTTCTTTGAGTGGGAAGATATCTGATGTTGTCTCTAGGGTGTTTTTCTTAGTCTGCTCTCTTCGTTGTTGTTGCCTCTATTTTTGAGTTTGCTCTGTTTTGTGTGTTTTTGCTCTGTTTTTGTTGGGGTTTCGGGCGTTGTCCCCTTGTTGCTTTGGTGTTGGCTTCCTCTGTTAGCTTTGTTTGCTTGTTTGCTTGGCAGTGAGGTTTCCCCTTGCTTTCTTTTTCAATAAAATTTGCAGTTAAAAAAAAAGTATAATTTTTTTTTTTGTATACAAATGTAGTGCGGTGACTCAAACAATGATGATCATTTATTATCAAACCACACGGGTTGATAGTACAATATTTTTTAAGCAAACCTTACAAAC
Source organism: Acer yangbiense (assembly GCA_008009225.1). NCBI lineage: Eukaryota > Viridiplantae > Streptophyta > Magnoliopsida > Sapindales > Sapindaceae > Acer > Acer yangbiense. The sequence continues at coordinate 7,507,068 of CM017763.1, read as the reverse complement.
TTGTTCAAACTTTGTACAAATAAAGTAGGAATTCAAAATTATTATTATTATTTTTTTAAATTTATGGAAGGATAGGAGAATGAAAAGGAAATGAAAACTTTAATGTGTTTGAGTGTCAATAATATATATATTTCTTTTTTGAACAATGATATGTCAATAAAATATATATTGAATATGTCACTCTAGCTAATGAATCTATTGAGATTATCTCAATTAAATTAAATTGTAAACTAGAACATTTTTTTTGTGAATTATGTTTATTTTATAATTCTCTTTCATTTCTATTTTTACTTTTTTTTTTTTTTTAAGAAACTCTTTAATATATATATAGTAATTTTCCAATGAGGACTTTTACAATTCATACTTTAAGCACCTTTTGGAAATTACATGTAATCAAATGTTTTTCAATGAGATTTTTTGAATGGATGGTTAAAACATTGAAATACATTTATGGAAAAAAATTTAAAAAAAATTCGGGTGCAAGAACTAATTTTTTCCGATTTTTTTGAAGATAAAACATTTAAAAATAGGGATATATATAAATAGTTCTCAAATCCAAAAAATTTCTAAGTTTTTACCAAATGTGTATTTTATTTTTCTTAGGATATATACAAAAAATCTCATCGAAAAATACTTGATTACATGCAATTTCATTAAAAGGTACTTAAAATATGTATTGTAAAAGTTATCATTAGAAAATTACTATATATATATATATATATATATATATATATATATATAAAGTTAGCTTGAGCTCCTGACTACGACTAATCTAATACTTTTTTTTTTTCACAACGAAAGTTTATTCATCGGCCAGAAGGCCGGGAGGACAAAGAGAAACAGCCAAGGCAAACCAGGCACGAGCCAAGCCAAAACACAAACACAAACGACACCAACACAAAGAAACAGCCAAAACAAACGAGCAAAACCAGAGCAACAACAACAGCACCACAAACAAAGACAGCTGCAGAGAAACTGCAACCCAGACACAAAGACGACTAATCTAATACTTAATTATATTGCGGGACTCAAATTAAGCAAATAACAATCCACCACGCATCACTTGTTGAGTTGTTGTCCACGACAATATATCATTTTCAGCTTGGGTGGTTTCTAGGATCGTGTTTTCTACTAGCTCTCTCCAAGTACAGAAAACGAACTCGCCATGGCTCAAACCAAACTCTGATACTTAATTAATACAAAACCATTAGGTAAATATATATAGGTAGAATTCATCATTGAAACCTATCAGAATCCAATGCATAATATACCATTTAACAATAATACTAGACATCCCACATTTTGTATCCTCTTTGTATCCTAACTAATGATGTGACAATAAGTGAATATAAATATTAAAATACATATGATGGAGGTTGACCGTGTTCTCAGACCTGTTGGTTATTGGGTGCTCTCGGGTCCCCCAATCAATTGGAAGAACAATTACAAAGCATGGCAGCGTCCCAAGGTGGATCTTGAGGAGGAACAACGAAAGATTGAGGAGGCTGCCAAACGCCTTTGCTGGGAGAAGAAGTCTGAAAAGGGTGAAATTGCCATTTGGCAGAAGAGAGTAAACGATGACTCGTGTCGTGATAGACAAGTTAGCTTTTGCAAGGCTGGAGATGTTGATGATGTCTGGTATGCTGCTGCACTTAGAATTTCACATCATTGTGGTAGTTTGCTTATTGTCTGTAATTTGTTGAGATGTTTAAAACTAAATAAAAGAAAAAGGCTTTTCTCCTGTTTCTGTCAATATATCTTTGAAATCTGATGCATGGCATTGTGCATTACAAATGGTAAACCCTAATGGAATGATGTACAGTCTAGTTTTATTGCCAAGCAGATTTAGTGACAGTCAAGATTAGTATGAGAAATCTGAAACAAAGATTTCTATGGAAATGGTTTAAGTTTGCTGTGGACTAAAGAAGATGATTTTTTTTTTTATAAATATTTCATGATATTTATCATCTTTTTTTTTTTTGTGTTGGTTTCTAGGTACAAGAAAATGAAGGAATGTATAACTCCATATCCTGATGTTAGTGGCTCAGACGAAGTTGCTGGTGGAGAAATAAAGCCATTCCCAGAGAGGCTTTATGCAATCCCTCCTAGAATTGCTAGTGGGTCTATTCCTGGAGTCACTGTTGAGTCATACCAAGAAGACAATGATAAATGGAAGAAGCATGTAAATGCTTATAAGAAAATTAACAGACTTATTGACTCAGGAAGGTACCGCAACATTATGGATATGAATGCCGGGTTTGGTGGATTTGCTGCAGCGATTCAAAATCCCAAATTGTGGGTTATGAATGTTATGCCCACTATAGCTGAGAAAAATACTTTGGGAGTCATATATAAGCGAGGACTGATTGGCATCTATCATGATTGGTCTGAAGGTTTCTCCACTTACCCAAGGACATATGATCTTATTTATCCATGTCCATGGAGTTTTCAGTCTGTACAAGGACAAATGTAATATAGAGGACATTCTTCTGGAGATGGATCGAATTTTGCGTCCAGAAGGTGCAGTGATCTTCCGCGATGAAGTAGATACAATAATTAATTAGGTGAAGAAAATTATTGGAGGGATGAGGTGGGACACTAAAATGGTGGACCATGAAGATGGTCCTTTAGTCCCTGAAAAAATATTGGTTGCTGTCAAGCAATATTGGGTTGGAAACTCCACATCCGCACAGTGAACTTTAGATGGGGAAAGTCGATACGTTTGAACGGACGGTTCTAAGCAGAGAGTGCTCCCTGCTCCCTGTTTGCAGATCCTGACATGAATTGAATTATTCCAGCCTGAGCATTTTTGCTGCAAGATTACTTTAGCATAGGGACGATGAAGGACGAGGATTACACGGCCATTCATGATTATTAACTTAACTATCGGTCAGTCCGTATGTTCTTTTGTAGTAATTTATAAACATATAGAGCTACAAAATTATTATGCCTGTAAGATTGATGGTGCCAGTTCATTTTTTGGCCACTTTATTTGTCTTGGTGTATGATGTGCAAATACGTTGCCAATGGATTGTGAAAAATCCAAACATTGGACTTGAAGCTAGTAGTTCTGTGTCGTGTTTTTGTTTTTAAGTTTCAAATCTTTTCTTGTCCGAAACCATTTGTTTAGATTCAGGTGACTTATCAACTTTTAAGTTATCGAATTTCTAGTGTTTCAGGAATGAAATACATTAGCAGTAAATTCCCGAACCTCTGGTAGATGACTGTGTGTCAGTTTTTGAGTGTAAATTGTCAAACCTTGGGTAGATATCAATTTACGATCCCAAGTGTTTGAGACAGCAATCAATCCAACGGGCCCAGGCCGAGAACCATCTCGATTCCCACTTGGTTACAAGCCCAAATCTATCTCTCCTCTATAATAATAATAATTTACGACCCATTTAACACATTTTTGTGTGTATATCATATTCACATGATATTGCAAATTTGTCCTATTGACATTAAATTGGTTGGGCTGGGTTTGTTATGGGGATGGGGTGAATTTTATATGTGGACTCAAATTGTCAATCCTTAGCAATTGAAAGATGGTTGATTCTGATAGGTTTATGTATATATAATTTGTGTTGGCTGGATACAACATTATACATACGTGTTGAATTTCTAACCTCATCTTCGCTTCTATGTAAACTGGGCAGGCAAAAAACATATTCAAAAAAACATATTAACGATACTTTATCACTTAAACCACTTACGAATAGTCTACATCATTGTTGCTACTTGCGAGAGATGTCTTTCACTAGTCTACTCTGTAGTACTCTAATCATCTTCAAATATGCATTAACAATTTACCAACTTTTCCAAATTTAACGAACAATATTAGGTTGGTCTAGTTATATACCCATCTACACTAAGAGATTGTGGGTTCGAGTCATGTCTTTTCCCCTAAATCTCGAATTATTGTGATATTTAAAAATAAAAATAAAAAACTTTTCCAACTTTAGCTAATCAATGCAAGGACAATTAGAAAGGATTCAAATAACCTGTCTAAAAATGAGAGTTCATTTTTGCTCACCCCCCTCCTCACCGAATACCATGTGTCCATAAGTTAACCTAGGGTTAATAAATATCCTAATAAATAGAAATTTCATTAAATAAATAAAGGTAGATAGGTAAATTTGTTAAAAAAAACTTAAATTAATTTTTGTTTAATAATTATTAAAATTAAAAAAGTAATATTAAAAAAAATTAAAAAAGAAAACAAAGTTCGGAAACTTTTTCATCGTAGTTTCAAAAAAAAAAAAAAGGAAAAAAAAAAAAGAAAAAAAAAAGAAAAAAAAAAGAACCTTCTCATTGTCTTAGGCGATATTCTCCGGTGCAACTCTGACGGTCTCCTCCAGTGGCGATTTGCTAGTCGGATTTGAGTGTTGAATCTTGTTGGTTATGCTTTGATATTGATTTTTTATTTTGATTTTGGTTTTACTCTGGTTTTTTTTTTTTTTTTTTACAATTTTACTTTGAATCTGATGTTGAATTGAGAATAACGAAGAAGGTGTTGAGGCTGATCCGAACCCAGTGGGTGGTTTTAGCTTTTTTATTATTGTGATATTTAAAAATAAAATAAAAACGAAGAAGACGCATCTAAGACTCCAGGAAAAGTTGTTGGCTCTAGCTACTGCATATATGTTTTTGAAAATGGGTTTGATTGTGGTGGATAGATTCTGATTTCAAATATATGTTTTTTATTTTCGGAGATGATGGTTGGTGATTTCTGGAGATGGTGGTTGTTGATTTCTTGGGATGGAATTTTTTTTTCTTTTTCTTTTTCAAAAACAGGGGTGGATAGATTTTGATTTCAATTATCTGTTTTTATTTTTATTTTATTTTTTTAAATTTCAAATATATGTTTTTGATTTCTAGAGATGGTGGCTGTTGATTTCTTGAGATGGTTTTATTTATTTATTATTATTATTATTTTTTAAATAGGGGTGTATAGATTTTGATTTTGATTATCTAATTATTTTTTCAAATACATGTTTTTGATTTTGGAGATGATGGTCTATGATTTCTAAAGATGGTGGTTGTTGATTTCTTGGGATGTTTTTTTGTTTGTTTGTTTGTTTTTTTTTTTTTTTTTTGTATTTTTAAAAACAAGGGTAAAATAGGTAGAAGGATATTTATTAACCCTAAGTTAATTTAGGGACACATGTCATTCAATGGGGAGGCTAGGGGGTAATGCTCACCCTCTTTGAAGGGAGGTAAGTAAAAATAAACTCTAAAAATGATGTCCTAATTTGTGTCTAACAAACAAAATTGGGCCACGTGTACACACTTTTTTAAAACATAATTAAATGTAAATGATAGTAGTTGACATGGCCTAATTTGATTTGTTAGACACAAATTAGGACATCATTTTTGGACAGGTGATTTGAATCCAATCAAAAAACAGGCTTTTATTGTCATGCACTCATGCATGGGAGTCAGCAAAACAGGTAGACAGCAACATCCATCATCATGTGAATATAGAGTATATTTTCAGAAGAAAGTATTTATTTGAAGGGCACATCTATAATATTATTCAATTAACAATTTAATACCGGTCTGGATGAAGCATTTGCTAGCTCTATGCAGACAGCAGACTGTTTGCTACTTTTGTTGGAAAGTAATTTTATGGAAGCTTCTGTTAACTTGTGCTTGCTGACGTTAATCGATTATATAACGTTATACGTAACTATTTATATAACATTACATAGTATAAAAAATAAAATTATAAAGACTCTTAAATTTGGGAAAAAATAGTTTTACGATTTTATAATTAAGTTATATAACCACATAACATTACATAATCGCTTAACGTACGTGCTTTTAACAAATGATGAGAGAGCTTGGAGGAAGGACCTGTACCAGTTTCTTCTTCACTTATTGAATCAATAACTAAACTTGCTCTTGTGTTCCTCAGCAGCTTCATTTCTCTATTGCGGACATCTACAAGACAAATTTCAGAATTTCTAGTTTTGTATCAATACAATTTATTTATTTATTTATTTATTTATTTATTTTATTTTTTTTATCAATACAAATTATTATTAATTTGTAATGATATAGAAGCTATGATAAATTGATAATTAAGCATCTTTGGATGAAAATTAGACTAATTATTAATTATCTGAGCACATGAATCTATGAAATTAATAATGGACGTCTGATTCATGTTGAGGCAACTATGTCTTGCTGACAGGAGAAACCGACAGATATTAAATCCAAGATCTTAATTAGTATAACATGTAAAGGGAGCATAAACATCGATTAATGGAGTTTAATTCTCATTCAACCATTCTTCAATTATTATTATCATTAACAACGATTCCCAAATCAAATCACATGATTTTGTAGTATATAAATTCAGTCATTCTTTGCCATTTAGACGACTATCGAAAAATTAATTACCAGATCTTATTTATATTGGTGTGAAGAGTACTCCAATTGAACCAAGTCAACTTTGTTGCAAATCTCATTTGTTTGATTGGATTTTTCTCATTCAACCATCTACTTCAGTGGAAAATTTTCGGTGCACAAATCAGCCTGATTGAGTGATGTGCATCAGATCACTAAAGATTTGATGTGTAACAATATTTGATTTTAAAAAATATTTAAAAATCACTAAAAAGAAAATGAAAAAGTTTTGTAAATATGATATTCATTTACACGCGGGCCCTTTGCCTTGGTGGCCAGAGTCTGGCTGAGACTCTCTCCCACCAAGGTTCAATCCATGGCCCAAGTGTGTATTTAGGGAATGGTGTTCCCTCCATTGTGTGGGTCTTGTCCCACCTAGGTGTGTGGGTAGTCTCTCCCCTCTAGTAGGAGTCGCGTTCCGGGCTACGTTTGTAGAGCCTCATCTCGCCGGTCCCGGCAGTTGTATGTTATCAAAAAAATATGATATTAATTTAAAATTTGCCACATGTCAAATTGTTAATGGTTTGACGAGAATATTAATTGTGATTCCCATATCCAAAAATGTGGGATATAATAATAATATATACATTCTCTCTTTGCATTTTTCACTGTAAATAAAGTAACACTGACTTTTGGAACAAGCTATTAGCATGTGGCTTTTATTCTAATGTTCAGTGTGAGCATTAAATTCCAAGACTCCAAGTGTACATAAATATTTAATTAAGGCCTTTCTATATATAATAGACATAGAGTAGACTGATAGATCACAATTAATCTCAATCTTCAGATTTTTGTTTTCTTCTTTTTGGGTATAATTGAAGTCACAAAGAGCTTTAGTTCTCCCTATCTATATTTTTTATTCCACTCGAATACATAAACAAAAAAAAACAAAAAAAATGCAGAGAGAAAGCTTGGAGGAAGGACTTCTACCAGGGTCTTCACTTGATCAAGCAAAGCATGTACCTCAATTTGACGAGGATTCTTCAGCTACTCCTGTTGTTTTCTTCAGTAGCTTCATAGCCTTATGCGGTAGCTTTGCTTTCGGATGTTGTGTAAGTATCGTATATATTATATTTTTCTCAAGTTCATGATTTCGGACAAAGTTATGTCCGGGACAACGATTCTGTAATGTTACAGATCGATGTTTCTCCAATGTCAGAATCACGACATTGCATCTAATTAAGTTAGAGAAGCGGTCCTCTAACATTACAGAACCATTGTCTTGGGACATAATATAAAATGCCAATACTTATGCTTATGATAATTGTATAATTCCTGATTTTCCCCTTCATATATATAAACCATCTATTTAGTGCTGAAAAAGTAAAAGTTGTTCTTGTCTTTTCAGTGTGCACTAATTCTAATTAAATATGGATTTAGTTATTTGCATGTTGTCATGGTCGTGTTGCGTATTATTGTTATGGTCAAATAATCTTCAAAACACATCCATATTATCGATCAGGTTTCTGACCAAAATATTAATTAAATTATGATTGCTTGACAGTCAGGATTTTCATCTCCTGCTGAATCGGGAATCCTGAAGGACCTAGGCATTTCCATTGCAGCTGTAAGTATTGAAAATATAATGTTTTTGTCAATGTAATATATCTTATATTTTCTGATATGATGATCCATTTTTATATGTCACTGTGCAGTACTCAGTTTTTGCTTCCTTAATGACAATTGGAGGACTCACAGGTGCATTAGTGAGTGGGAAAATAGCCGATCTCATTGGTAGAAGAGGAGTAAGTTTTTTTATTTATTTATTTATTTATTTATTATTATTATTTATTTTTTATTTTTTATTTATTTACAATAAAAAGTTTTAATAATTTAGTGATCTTGTGAAGCAGGCCATGTGGTTGTCAGATTTATTCTTCATTGTTGGGTGGCTAGCTATAGCCTTCTCCAAGGTAATTGATGTAATTTCGAAATTTTTTGGACCAAAGGCACCAAAAGAGCAAATACAGTTGAAAAAACAGATAATTTACTAAAATATAGGGACTAAATTGTAAACCTCTCTAAATTTAAATTTTAGTTTAGCTGATGTGGGAGCCTTATTTCTTGGAGTGTCTGGTTCGAATCCCAAAAGCAATTACTGTTATTTGTTATTTGAATTTGTTACCGTCAATCTTGCACGTAGAGTGGAGCACATATATGATTAACAACTTTAATTTCAATGAAGAATGCTATTGTACATTTGTACCTAAATGGTAGTGCAATACCCCTTCACATCAGTGATAAGGGTTCGACTAGCTCCTACCTTTATCTATAAAATCATAAAATGTGGGAAGACCCTTCCATTGTAGTGGGAGTTGCTTTCCGGACCATGCTTGTGATGATTGATTTCGTCAGATCTGACCTGACCGGTGGTGTTAGATTTATTTTTTTATATTTTTATTTATTTTTAAATTATCTGATTATTTTAGTTTGAGTAACGTTGCTTTTGTATAAATTCTCCTTGATGGAGTTTGATAACCAAATTTAATTAATGATTGTTGAAAGAGTGCTTGGTCGCTGGATCTCGGAAGAATATTGCTGGGAATTGGCGGTGGGCTCATTCTTTATGTGGTAATTATATTATATTCATTAGATGTTTTCATTATCCAAGTTGATTGATTAATTAATTAATACAGCTGATATATAACAGCCCTTGCATTATTCTTGATACAAGCCAGGCACCTATATATGTCGCAGAAATTACACCTAAAAACAATCGAGGAGCATTAACATCAGCTTCTCAGGTAAATTCAACTGTTTAAATGGTATTAGATTTTGCTATATATCTGAGTCTAATTGTGTTCATGCACTAATAAAATTTCCTGGAGTGTACAGTTGATGTCGGCTTGTGGATGTTCACTCATTTATGTTCTAGGAAATGTTATTCCCTGGCGCTCCTTAGCTCTACTTGGTAATATCCTCTTGCTTGCCTCGTGTACATAGTAACCGATTACGGTAAGAATTATCAGGTGTGGGACCCCGTGCAGAATATTAGATTATCGCATCTATACTGCAAAATTGACTGTTAGATGTGACAATCTAAGATTCTGCACAAAAAAAACTTGCAGAATCCAGTACCTGAAATAAAACTTACTCTTGGATTTAGTTATCTTCATACATATGACTTGTATTCCTTTTGTTAAAAATTTCAGCAATTGTTCCGTGTTTGGTGCACTTTTTTGGTTTATTCTTCATTCCAGAATCTCCTAGATGGCTGGTTAGTCTTAATCCAAATTTTGTTTAATTAAAAAAGTTAATGCAGCAGAGTCATTCTCGAGTTAGATATGTTCAGAAATTACATAACATTGTCGAACTCGTTTTACAACGTTACGAAACTAGACACTTAGTTACATAATGTTGTGGAATTGACGTTATGTAACTTTGGTTCTGAATTTTTCTTTTTTAAGTACCGACCCAACTAGAGAATTATTATAATGCATAAAATATCGAATGGTCAAAATACATTAGAATACTCAGTGTAACACACCTGCAGGTAAAGATTGGTCGCCACAAAGAAGTTTATGCTACTTTACAGCGTCTGAGGGGAAAGAATGTCGATATATCTCATGAAGCTGCAAACATCAAAGTGAAGTTCAAATTCTACTTAATAGAGACTGAATTTTTAATGTATCTTAAAACTGTAAATTAAACAAATCCTGAGATGGATCTCTTTTGTTGAGCAGGATTACACGGAGACCTTTCAGAGATTATCAGAAGATAGAATCTTTAACCTGTTCCAGCGTAGATATGCTTATTCACTTATTGTGAGTCTTACAACAAATGAAACCTGAAAGAAAAACAAAATTTGTTAAGGTGGATTTAATTAATTTCTTTGATTTGTCTCATTTTATTTTTCAAAATTTTTGATTGGTTTATAGGTTGGAGTTGGGTTGATGTCTTTGCAACAATTAGGAGGAGTCAATTCGATTACATATTATGCCAGCTCCATATTTCAGGAAGTTAGTAAGTTCCTTTCTGGCCTTACTTTTAATCAAGGAATTAAATATTGATACTATTTTCTTTTCTGTATTTTGGAGGTACCGATATCAAAGATATCGTTGATTCATCTTTTTCATTATGGAGAATAATAAAATCAATTTTTGTTTTGTGGAAGATTTTTCAAGAAAAGTTGGGACTATTTCACTGGCTATTATTCAGGTAATTGACTCTCACAAATTACATGAAAATATGAATTTTCGCCTTTAGTGTTTTCGTTTACCTATGGAAACCATTTCAGATTCCGACAGTGGTTGCATCAGTAATCCTGACGGATAAATCCGGAAGAAGACCACTTCTTATGGTTAGAATATGAAGAATTCCATTTAACAGTTTAGTGAAGTGGTTGGTAAAAAATCTGAGTAATTAATGGAGTTTTTAATTGCTGCACACAGGTTTCTGCCACCGGAATGTGCCTAAGCGGTTTCATTATCGGATTGTCATTCTGGCTTCAGGTTTCTCCTAAATCATATAAACTAGATACTCTGTACTCTTACAATTTTATTTGCTAATGTTTGTTTTTGTAGCAGAACCTCCAGCAATGGAAAGAGATCTCTTCGAATTTGGTTTACATTGGCATACTGGTAATATACTATTTCAGCTATTCCGTCTTCAGATGAAAAAAATAAAAAAAATAAACACTACCTGATTAATATCGGCTGATTATGACGCAATCTGCAATCAGGTTTATATTCTAACTCACTTGATCGGCATGGGACCGTTACCAACCGTTTTAATGTCGGAGGTACACAACCAATTCAATACATGAACATACAGACTGTAACATGTTAGAGCTTAATACTATTGTTTCAATCATTTCTATTCCAGATATTTCCTATAAATGTTAAGGGTTCAGCCGGAAGCCTTCTGATTTTCGTAAACAATATAAGCGAATGGATCGTTACATACTCTTTCAATTTCATGATGGAATGGAGCGCGGCAGGTACCTAATTACCATAAATCCTTGTCCTTTCTCTGTTGTTGAAATTTTTCAAGACCTATCCGTCTAATACCTGAATGTTTTGTGTATACAATTGCAGCAACATTTTTCATATTCTCCGGCATTTGTGGTTTAACAGTCCTGTTTATTGCAAAACTTGTACCGGAGACGAAAGGCAGAACACTAGAAGAAATTCAAACATCCATGACTCTGTAGTACTCTTATAAGGGAATCAAGTATGATTTTGTTCGACTTGATACGAGACTATTAAAAGCTTAATACTATTGTTCGGCCAAAACCTGGAAGCTAGTATAAGCTTTTGGATTAATTGATAACTGCGACGGCTATTGCAAGAGGCCTCGAGTTCGAATACCAACTAAATGTTCAACATCATGTTATTTTTATGCCTTTAAAACATGAATTCTAGTAACGTTTTTTAATGATTTAATAAAATTGTGTTTAGTTCACATATTTGAGCATATATTATACTATAACTAAATTTATCAAGCGTGTGATTTATGTATTAACATGAGATGCTAATAAATAAATATATTGGTTAATATTAACATAAAGATATTGGCCTTTATTAATCATTAATAATTATTTATAAATAAAAGTTGTTCACAATTATTTATGAAATGGACATTGAAACTGACCTATTGGCGTTTCAATATTTCAAAGCTTCAATGGTAAGCCTCACTACTTTCTTGGTGCTCCGTGTGATTTGACTGTCTCCTGTTCTTTCAATTTTATGATGGAATGGAGCTCGATTGGTACCTTAAGCGAACCCGTCGACCCTTTCGTTTGTTCGTTTCTATCCCAAAATTTTCATGACCGACGAATATTTCATAAATGCTGTTTTCATATAATGGCGCCAGGAACATTTTTCATATTCTCAGGCAATATTTGTGATCTTAACTGTCCTGTTTGTTGCAAAGTTAGTACCGGAAACAACGGGGAGAACACTAGAAGAAATACGAGCATCCATGAACTAGCAAGCTGCTACACCAAACAGACCAGAGATATAATTACTGCTGCTTTGTTATTAGAATCAGGGATGACAAAATTTTATTTGATGTTGTAATTGTATTTGTAAAGTTATAAAATTTCTGATAACTTAACTGTCATGAACTTCTCAGACATATTATTTTTTGATATACCACGACACATCAATTCGAACTTGAGAGATAATGACAGATTGATTGAGTGTTATTTACTATCAAACCACATTGAGCTGTGATCGTACATATATATATATACTAGTGGTGAGGGACGTGCAATTGCACGTTCTAAATTTATAGTATTAAACTTTAAATATAATATATATATATTTTAATATATGAATACAAACTTATTTACAACATGTTTACAATAAAAAATTGTTAATACTTCTAATGTTACAATAAAAGTTATAGGCCTGACAATAATCCTTGGTTTGAAAACACCCTCCGAATATTTATATTTACCGAAAGAGTACATAAAACCAACAAAAAATAGAAAACCTTTTACAAAGCTAGAGTATGTATAATAATGCCTAATAATTCAATATTTAATAAGTCATCATTTGAGTTCCATTTACTATATTTTTAATAATTTGTACCTCTTTTTCTAAACAATAAGGAATCTGTCATAAGTAAAACCACAATAGACAGTGCATATAACCCATCAGGCAACATAACAAAAGGAACCCATAATCAATTTGAGATTTCTACATCTTAAATTTGAAGCTATTTATAACATAATACAACACTCAACCAAATCTAAGACAAACAATGAGAGTACATCACACTTCTGAGATAAACGACAATTAAAAACTTTCACTATTTATTTAGAGACTAAGAAAAGCTGAAAAACAATGAAGAAATTAAATAAGTTCCAACTGATTTTCTTATTAAATAAGATGAAATTGAAGGTAGCAAAAAACTAAAATTATTTTCATATCATTTCCACAAATCAAATGCAACGTATCTCAATATATCTAAACAATAGAGTTCAACTTATGAAAACATTACAAATTACACAAAAGCAACCAAACAAAATCAAGAAAACCCTCACCACCCATTAACTCTAACATGACATTTTGTGGAAGAGCATGAATAGTACGGAAGCGATTTGCACAACAATTTGTTCCATGATATGGAATTTGCAGGATGCATTCTAGTCCATAAAGACAATTGTAGATATATATTGTGAGGAAAAACTTATTTCCAAAGCAATGGCTTGCAGACACACCCAGATACCAAATATACGAAACTTATTCTACAAGAATACTTATGTAAGTTGCAGCACCCAAATTGATGTGATATGACTCAATTAAATCCATATGACATGAAACACAATACACAATTGAAGCAATAATACACTGAAGAAAAAAAACTATAAAACAGAAAGTCCATTTTTTCTATCTTTCTATTGTAACAGTTAGAAATGGAACAACTTAGTATTACTAAGAAACTCCACTTGCATTATCACTAACTGGGTGTCTTAAATCAGGTTGAGTGACTGAATCCATAATGCCTTGAGCTTCCAGTAAGTGACTCAGATGCTTATCATCCAAAAGTTCCTGTCAAAAGTACATTAAAATCAAAAGGGGAAAAAAAGAAAACACTAAGTTAAGAACTAATAACACAAAAAGCAAAATTCCCAATTAAAGATTAGAAATTGGGAACAATGAAAAATGGAACGCACAGACAGAAAAGTTCTGTATTTTTGCCACTCAGAAACACAATCTTCTTTGTCCCACTGACCCTTCACAAACTTTTCCGAGTACTACCTGCACACAATACCCAAAAAAAAAAAAAAAAAAATCCCCACTTAACAGACCCAAATAAGAAAAAGAAGAAGAGGGCTTTTTAAAACCCAAAAAAAGAAGCCATGAAGACCTGTTAAAGCAATTGTGATAAGCAGTTCTGAGATGAGCACAAGACGAAGTAGAAGAGTCTTGTTTTCCTCTCTTGCTCATACCAATCTACCACCACTAAATTAACACAGACACTACTAAATTGTAAACACAATAACTTCTCAACATCAATCATTAAACACTCAAAAGAGAAGCCTACGACTGACAGCTGTTTCCTCAACTGTTGATCGTCACCGGAATCTGACTCGTCGTGCCACCACCCCACCGATTTCTGCGCCTCGTACACAATCTGACTTATACCTGAACCGACAAAAAAAAAACCCAGATGCAAAAAGACACAATTAAAAACCCAGATACAAAAAGAACGAAAATTTAAAACCCAGATCAATAATGTTAAAAAGAGATAAATTCATTCATCAAGCATGGATTGGACACGGAAACTGAAAAATCGTGAGTTTGTTCTAACCTTGTTTGAGATGGCGCCGATGGAGAAGATCGCCGGTGAGAGAAACCGCTGGAGAGAGAAGACGATGAGAAGAGGGATATAATTTGATTTCTGAATTGGAAAAGGACACAGAGAGAAATAAAGCAGTTGTGCAAACGAAGAAAAAAGTTGAATTCGAGTAATAGGAGAGAGAGATTCACATCTGAGAAGGATACAGAGGGAAATTGAATTAGAGAAAGGGCAAAAGAAAAAAGGGATAGAGAAGGAAATAAGGCAAATGGTCATACCATGAAATGCCCTTTAGGAAAAATAAGGTATTTTTATATATATAGGATATATATACATTATTGATTAATATGAGTGTAAGATATCGGTGGTTCTTTAGTCAGGACGTCCTGACTTTATAATTTCAGAACGTCCAACTAGGAATGGCAATGGACCGGGTTCGGACGGGTTTGGGAAAAACCAAACACAAACCCACGAAAGAAAATGATATCCAAACCCATCCACGAACCCACGAAATGTAACGGGTTCGGGTTTCACCCGCGGATTTAAGCAACATCCAGATCCACCCACGAACCCGTGAACTTCAGAGGATTTGTGGATGGGTGTGGCACCTGCGAACCCGTGAACATTTATCATTTTAAGCTTAAAAGTATAAATAGCTTAAAAAAAAACTAGAACCAAAAAAAATGTAGTTCAAGTTCTAAAATTCTATTTTAAGTACATAATACGCAAAATCAAGTTCTGAATTTTAACACAACACAAGTCCATAACCCATAAGTTCAAAATATTAAAATTACACACAAACACAAACAAATAAGAACACAATATTAAAATTACACACACACACATAATAACGGGTTCGCTGGTTCGGGTATGGTTTTTTTCCCGAACCCGAACCCGAACCCGTGACGGGTACAATTTTCAAACCCAAACCCACCCACAGGTACAATTATCCCAACCCAAACTCTCTTTAAGCGGGTTGGGTTCGGGCGAGTCTCACGGTTCGGGTTTAATTGCTATCCCTACCATCCAACCACAGCCACATATTCACATTGGGCATACCCACACCCATTGTGAATGTGTGGATGTGGGTGATTGTCTTGATTTTAATTTTAATTTCAGGACGTCCTTACTAGAAAATCGCCCATGATATTGGTTCATGCCATTTTAGTTAAAGTTAAAGTGGTACGCACACTGCACAACTGCTTTTAGCATGTGTGGGTTTGTTGTCACCTCCATATATTGGGGGTATATATCTTCTGATTATCGGATCGAAGTAGATATATAAATTGTGCGTGTGGTGTTTAATCTCGGGATATCCTGACAGACTATTGACTTATTCCGTATTAGATTATTTTTAAAAAAAATGGTTTGGACCACTAATAAAGTAATAAATGAACATCTCTCCTTTTATTATCTTATGGACAGGACAGGACAACGAATAAAATTCCCATCTGTCCCTCTTTTATCAATTAATGGATGGACCACAAATTCAACCTATGCTCTAAATAAGAGAAATGTATCATGTAATGTAATTCATGCTCAAAATATAAGTTAATCCACAAAATGCATCTAATCTGTCCATGAAATTAAATCAAAATCTATGTAACATTTTATTATAAATACTCAAAAACTCACAAATGGGGATATTTATTTCAAGTCACCACTGTCTAGTTTCAAAACATGAGCTCTCTTTTTCAATCTCACTCTCTGCACTTGAATGCTGTGTCAGTTCAAAACATGCGATCCCTTTACAAATAAGAAGATTTCTTTTCAGCACATCTGGCCCCACTACAAATATGATACACAGTAGAAAAAAAAATTATAAATAAAAGATATCGGTCTTTCTATTGTTAATTGATCCTGACAATAAATATATCATGACGAAAAATATGGACCTCGGATTATGGAGAAGTTTTAATAAGTGCATATACTTTGAGTCAAAGTATGTAAATCTAGTGGTCCACATTCTTTGTCCTGTTATATTTATTATCAGGACGAACCGATAATAGAAACTCTGTATATAATTTACATTTATCATATCTGATAGTTTTATATATGTCACATGTTTGATAATCTAGTGTATATACTCAATAGCAGCATTCAAGATTTTTCCATTTACAATTCTACCGTATCAGATCAAAACATGTGCTCTCTTTCGAGTTTCAATCACACTTTTTCAATATTTTGTCTTCAGCTAATTAAGTTATATTTACACTTCTCAAGATTTGTATGTGGACCCTCTCATAAGGTACACCATAAATATAGCAATATTTATAGTGAAAATTATCAAAAATAGCCACTCTAATTATAGGAAATTCTTTTTTAACCACATGCATAACTTTATTTATTAATAGCCACTTTTTTGAGAAATTACTAGAAAGTCCTCATATAAAAACCATCCCCAAAACACTTTCTCTCTCTTTTTTTCTCTCTCCTCTGCTCTCTCTCTCCCGGTCATCTCTCTCTTTTCTCTTCTCCATTTCGTCGCCATCGCCGGAGTCGTCGCCGAACGCCGGACTTGTCACCGAAAGCCGGACTTGTCGCCGAACAGCCGCCGGTCGTCGCCTGGACCAGTGACCTTGACGAACCAGCAGCGCACGAAGGCTTCGCCTAGTCGTCGCACGAACCAGCTGACCAGCGGCGCACGAACCAGCAACGCTGGTTCGTGCGACGACTAGGCGAAGCCTTCATGCGTCGTTGGTTCGTCAAGGTCGCTGGTCCAGGCGACGTCCGGCAACTCCTTGCTGCGATCTCCGGCGACATGGTCTGCAATTAAAAAGAGAAATAAAAAAAACCTAAACCTAATTTGAATTTGAGGAAGAAGAAAAAGGGGAAAAAAAAAACCTAAGCCTAATTTCAATTTAGTCCGGATTTCAAGTTTCAATATTTTCAATTTAGGCATGATTTCAAGTTTGGGCATTTCAATTTAGTCATGATTTCAAGTTTGGACATTTTCAATTTTGTCATGATTTCAAGTTTTAAGGTTTTAAAAAAAGAAAACTAATTTCATGGGTAATCTTATAATTTATGGACATACACTGAAATTTTTTTTAAAAAGTGGCTATTAACAATTAAAGTTTCAAAAGCGGTTATTAACAAAAGTTTAATGTTTCACACGGTTACTTTCAAATTTCTCTCATATTTATATCCCTAAAAGTTCAATATTTGTGTCCTCTTGTGAGTACACTCTTTAAAGTTTTTATCTTTTTTGAAGAAAAAAAAATAGTTATATTTCTATCAATTTAAAAATATCATTTTTTTTAATAAACCTTATTCAAACAGTAAGATTGTACACTCAATATTTATATAATTATTTGAAAATTTAGTATTGATTTTTTCTTTTTTAAAAGCTGATTTTTTTTTTATTGTTTATAAAATAAATAATGATGAAAAAAAATACTACAAAATAATAATAATTAAATGTTAATCCAAATAAATGATGTTGAATGGAAAGTAAGTTTGTTTAGCTTTATAAGAGCATCTCCAATGCAAGAGTGGCTTGTGAAAAAAAAAAAAAAGATGCCACATAGGTAAATAGATCGTCTATTAAAAAATGTATCTCCAATGCAACTTTGTATATTAAACCTCACACTGATGTGACAAAAAAAAATATTAAACATTGTCAATATGACAGTACTTTCAGATATCCTGTTGCACAGCTATTTTTTCGGTTGACTCAGTAAGCATTTAAATTTGACATTAATTTTTCATCTATTTTTGGTAAGAAAATAACATAAATTAAAAAGGAAAACAAATTGGACACGTCATTACAAGGTGTTTTAAACAAAAGTATTGGAGACCAAATTTTGAGTTAATTGTCTACCAAGTCTATCTTTATACTATATAGTAAACTAGTTTTTTGATATTGTTGTTATATCAACGATTTTTTATATATAAACTACTTTTCAATTGAAGATACTCTAACTTATCATAAGAAAGAATGATTCCTATTTTTTTTCAAGACGGTTAGGACTAAGGAATTATTATTATTATTATTAGAGATAATTACCCTGGTGGCCATCGAATTGATTACACACTATCAAAATGACCACTGGATTGGAAAGTTGTTCCAAAATGGCCATTATTGGCAAACTTTGTGACACTAATGGTCATTCCATCAAATTCCATCTAATTTCATCCAATGAGTGTCATTTTTATAAATAAATGGATGCCATTAATTTATTTTAGATGTTTTTTGGAAATCAATTTTTTCAATGAATGATATTTTGGTAAATAAGTGGACGACATTAATTTATTTTAGATTTTTTTGGGAAATCATTTCTTTTATTTTTTTTGAAAAGAATAATTATATTTACTGTGTAAATATATTTATATATATATTGCTATATATTAAAAATAATTATAACCGCGGCAACAAACAAAAAAACAAAAAACAAAAATAATAATAATAATAATAATAATAAATCAGCTCAATAATAATAGTTTGGCCTCTCTGTCTCTTAAACAAACCCGCTTTCTCGAACCTCGTAATATCTCTTTATATTTGGTGTATATATATATATATATATTAAGAAGATTAAGGTTATAAAATCTAAAAAATTTAAAAAGTAAAGAAGAGACACGTATATTGATCTAAACCATTTTTTTTGTTTTTTGAAAATAATAATTATATTTAGTGTGTATAAATATATAAATATTTAGTGTGTGTAAATATATAAATATATATATTTATACACACTAAATATAATTATTCTTTTCAAAAAAACGAAAAAATTGATTTCTCAAAAACATCTAAAATAAATTAATGTCATCCACTTTTTTACCAAAATATCACTCATTGTAAAAATTGATTTCCAAAAAGCATCTAAAATAAATTAATGACATCCCTTTATTTACTAAAATGCCACTCATCGGATGGAATTGGATGGAATAGTCATTAGTGTCACAAAGTTTACTAATAATGGCTATTTTGAAACAACTTTCCAATCCAATGGCCATTTTGATAGTGTGTCATCAATTCGATGGCCACAGGGTAATTATCCCTTATTATTATTATTATTATATAGAGGGAGCAGTTATCAGGTCCCGCAATAATTTTCGTGCTAAATCACTTATTCCCACCTGTGCGTACTGATTCCCACCTGGATAGTGTAAATTTTTTCATTCATCAGCTGTCACAGAACTCTCAACTCTGTACTGTCTCCGTCTGCTTTCCATTTTTCCAAAGGAAAAAAAATACCACTAATGGAGAGAGAGAGCTTGGAGGGAAGCGTACAACTACTTCCTGCATCAATTTCTAACATCAGTGGCAAACCAGAAGATTATGATGATGATGATTCTTCATCTTCACTCACAGCTGCTGTTCTCTTCAGCAGCTCAATTGCCTTGTGCCGCTACTTTGTTCTTGGGTGTTGTGTAAGTAATGTATATATATAGATATATGTTCATTTGTGCTGGTAAATATTATTGATTAACAAGTTGCATGTTAATTTAATTATTGATTTTTCTTTTCTCAGAGTGGATATTCATCACCTGCTGAATCTGGAATCATGAAGGATCTTGGCCTCTCACTGGCAGATGTAAGTAATTAAATGCCTTGATTGATTTTTTTTTTTTTCTTCACTTAATAGCAGGAAGTTGGATACATTAGTTAGTGAATTATTGCAATTTTTATCATTTTTTTTGTGATGTGATGCAATGTTGCATGTTTGTTAATTACTGTACAGTACTCAGTTTTTGGTTCAGTAATGACAATTGGAGGACTGATAGGTTCATTAGTAAATGGGAAAGTAGCAGATCTCATTGGTCGTAAAGGAGTAAGTTTTTCTGCAATCAAAAAATGTGCAGGATTCCGTACCTGATTAGTGCTGCTTTATAAAAATTCTCTAACTTATTTTATTAATCTTGTGAGGCAGGCATTGTGGTTATCTGATTTGTTCTTCATCATTGGGTGGATAGCTATAGCATTCTCCAAGGTTTCTTGTTTTTTTTCTTCCTCACAATTGTGCTCCACTTTAATTTCAAAGAAAAATGTTGTGTAATTGACATTCATACTTGAATTGTATCAAACAGAACATTTTTGCCAATTTAAAACAATAGACGATGTTTATTGAAACTCATAATTTGTGTAATCAAATGCTTGTTTAAAGGATGCTTGGTCTCTGGATCTTGGAAGAGTCTCGCATGGAATTGGAATCGGACTTACTGGTTACGCGGTAATTGTGTTGTTAATACTTACTTGCAAGCCTTAGCTATTTATAATTTACATGATCTGATGCATGACAGCACTTGCATTCTTGTTTACAAGCCCAGGCACCTATATATGTCTCGGAAATTACACCTAAGAATATTCGAGGAGCATTAACATCTGCTAATATGGTAAAACTCAGCAATTTTAGAAGAGTTTATATTTATAATGCGTTGTTTAGACCATACTATTTTGTCAAGTGTGCAGTTGATGTTTTCTTGTGGATTTTCATTCGCATATCTTATTGGGATTGTTGTTTCCTGGCGCGTCTTGGCTCTAATAGGTAACTTATTCTTTCCCTTTTGTATGTACTGCTTGATTTTAGTCGTTTCTATGAAAAAATTATCCATACTCTTTTTGTTCAAGTACTTTTCAGTTCTTGTTCCATGTTTGGTGCAAGTTTGCGGTACATTCTTCATTCCAGAATCTCCGAGATGGTTGGTGAGTCCTATTCGTATTCATTGTTTTAGTGGAAGCTAGATTAAATGCAGCAAGTATCAAATGGTGATCATTGATGATTACAAGTACGTACCTGCAGGCGAAGATGGGTCGAGATAAAGAAATCAATCCCACTCTACGGTTTCTTAGAGGAAAGAATGCTGATATTTCTCAGGAATCAGTTAATATCAAAGTTAAGTTCTTGAGCTTGGACTGAAATGAATTTTAAAGTTTTCCATGAAACTATAGCTGACACAGATTCCTCTGGTTGAACAGAATTACACTGAGGCCTTTCAGGAGCTATCTGAAGATAGAATTCTTAACTTGTTCCAACATAGATACACGTATTCACTCATGGTGAGTCTATGTCAAAAATTCGATCAAAGTAAAAATAAATGTGTCATTGGTTTGGATTTTGTGACTAGTCTGATCTTTTCTATAAATTCTCTATTTGGTTTAGGTTGGAATTGTGTTGATGTGTCTATCACAGCTATCAGGGACCACTGCAATCGGTTATTACGCCAGCTCCATATTTGAGAAAGCTAGTAAGTCAATAATGGACTTTGGTGTATATATTGATTAGTCTCTTGAATGAAAAAGTTTAGACAAAAGATGACAATATGAATCTTTGTTTCATGAAAGACATTTCCAGTAAAGTCGGGACTATTTCGATGGCAATTATTCAGGTACTTGACTGATCATATAAACTCTATAAGTAAAAGTGAAGAGAAATTTTGTCATACACTACACACCCATTTGAAACTCTTTTGCAGATTCCAGCTGCTCTCTTATCTTTAATGCTTATTGATAAATGTGGAAGACGTCCGCTTCTTCTGGTCAGAACGAAAAATATATAATTCTCTTCAATTGTTATGTATGTTCCTGATCAATTGGTAGACAGACATATAGTGAAGTTTCTAATTTCATACAGATTTCTGCCATGGGAACGTGCTTGAGTTGCTTCCTTGTTGGAGTGTCATTCTGCTTGCAGGTTTATTTTAAAACTGAGTACTTCTTTGATTTGAGTTTTTTCGTTGACGAAATCAGTAAATGTTCTTGATCTGAAAAGGGGTCATGTATGTTATGTGTAGGACCTTCAGAAGTCGAAAGATATTGCTCCAATTTTCGGGTTCATTGGCATATTGGTAAAAAAAACAGTGTTATTGAAAGACAATATTTTTCTTCTCTTTGAAGATATGTTAATAAATTCTCTTCTTGTTTCTCATTTACTATGCGTACATACGGATGGAATTATATGTCAAGTAATATGGACTAATGTTTACTTCAATCTGCAAGCAGGGCTATATTCTAACTTATGCAATCGGCATGGCAGGTATACCGATAGTAATAATGTCCGAGGTATTCAATTCTATCAAGTTCGACCCCGTTAAGTGTTTTTCTATGAATACATTAACAAGTTTTAACATTACAAGAATGTTCACAGATCAGATTGAAAACTGAGCTATTGATCACCTCCCATTTCAGGTATTTCCTATAAACATTAAGGGTTCAGCTGGAAGCCTTGCCACTTTTCTCAGCAATTCATGTTCTTGGATTGTTTCGTACTCGTTCATTTTTATGATGGAATGGAGCTCCATAGGTACCTTAACTGAAACCATCAATCCTTCGTTGTATCACTCCCAAATTTTTCATCACAGACAATTTATGCATGAATGTTTTGATCGTAAAAACGCAGGAACATTTTTCATATTCTCTGGGATTAGTGGTTTAACTGTCCTGTTTGTTGCAAAGCTAGTACCGGAGACTAAAGGGAGAACACTAGAAGAAATACAAGCATCCATGACTCACCTTCCATTTCAGGTATTTCCTATAAACATTAAGGGTTCAGCTGGAAGCCTTGCCACTTTTCTCAGCAATTCATGTTCTTGGATTGTTTCGTACTCGTTCATTTTTATGATGGAATGGAGCTCCATAGGTACCTTAACTGAAACCATCAATCCTTCGTTGTATCACTCCCAAATTTTTCATCACAGACAATTTATGCATGAATGTTTTGATCGTAAAAACGCAGGAACATTTTTCATATTCTCTGGGATTAGTGGTTTAACTGTCCTGTTTGTTGCAAAGCTAGTACCGGAGACTAAAGGGAGAACACTAGAAGAAATACAAGCATCCATGACTCACCTTCTCCAATAAGAGACTTGATGAACTAGTGTTGTTATTAGAGAATCAAGTATTATAATAAACTCTATTTGATATCGAGACAACTCTCTTCGTGTATCGATGTTTTATATACTTAAATTCCAGTATAATAAAGTTCTGTTTCGATCAGTTTGTGACTTTGTGTTCACAATTCACGATATCAAAGCAATCTGTCTTTGTTTCACTTGCAACAAGTTACTGCAAAATTATATCAAAATCTGCAGCAGGACTATACTTAAGTGTCAGAAGACATGAAAGTTTTACAGCATACGAAACCACATATTCGACCTGAGAGGAAGGTACGTAAAACCTTATATCCGAAAAAGAATGTATCACGTTGTTGTGTATATGTCCGATCACTGAAATCATGCCATGTACGTAGATATTTGTCCAAGTATTTTTCTTCGGCAGCTTCGTTGCCTTGTGCCGTTTCTTTGTTAGTAATGTATACAGCAAACAATATATTAATCTGATTTTTATTGCTACTAAATATTGATTAGGAAGTTTAAAGTTGTTTCACAGGACGGATATTCATCTCCTGCTGAATCCGGGATCATGGAAGATCTAGGCCTCTCACTGGCTGCTGTAAGTGTCCTGTTTTTTCCAGCCCTTATGTCACTTAATTAGAGCAGATATTTCGAAGCATTTTTCGCGAATGTGATGCATTCTTTTCTCTGTGCAGTACTCAGTTTTTGGTTCCGGCAATGACAATCGGGGCACTGATAGATTCATTAGTAAACGGGAAAATAGCCGATCTCATTGGTTGAAAAGGAGTGAGTTCTTCTGTAACCTCTTGAATATCACTGCAAATGTTATTAAACACTAAATTTTTTACTTATTATATACAATTTCTAATGATTTAAGCAGGCAATGTGGTTATCTGATTTATTCTTCATCATGATCAAATTGGTAGCTATAGCATTCTCCAAGGTTTCTTATTTTAATTTCCAAGCTCTTTGTTATTAAATCCTCTAAAATTACCAAATTGCCCTTAATCGTTTGGACCACCAATTGGCTCTCATTGGGCTGGTCACTATAGGGTCTCTAAGCCCAACAATCTCTCCCTCTGGTCAATGAAGGAGGTACTCCATGACCCTGTTGAACTTTTGATTTTTTTTATACATGAAAAGAAAGGCTTACAGAAGTTCCTATGATTGAGCAGAATTACACAGAGGATATCCAAAGATAAAGTTCTGAAGCTGTTCCAGTGTCGATATGCTTATTCACTCATAGTGAGTCATACTAGAAACAAAATCCAAACCGAAAATATAAACATGTGGGTGTGGAATTGGTTCTTGTGATTAGTCTGATCTTTCTATGAATTCTTTGTTGGTTTACGTTGGAATTGGACTGCTGTCTCTTCAACAACTAGGAGGGACCATTGAGATCGGTTATTATGCCAGCTCTATATATATTTGATCAAGCAAATAAGTTAATGATCTTTAAGCATATGTTGATTAATCTATTTCATTGATTAAAGTTTTGTAAGAATGAGAAAGGGATAATGATATGAATTTCAATTGCTATATATTAATCAGGTACTACTACTTGACTGTTAATCTGTTATAAACTCCATTTAAAAGTGATGAAATTTTGCCTTTTTTGCATTTTACATACCAATTTGAAAGTCTTTGGCAGATTCCAGTGGCTGCCTTTTCTGTCTTTGTAATCGATAAATCCGCCGGAAGAAACCACTTCTTAAGGTTTGAATAAAAACACTACAGTTCAATTGTTAAATGCTTAATCAATAAGACACGTTTACTAATCAAGAATTCCAATGAAAAAAAAAAAAAAAAAAAACTTAATTACGTGTATCTCACACACAAATTAGGAATTAGGAATACTGATGATACCAAGAATTAATGTTGGATTCAAGTCATTTTAGCGACTTTGCCGCACCCATTATAGAAGCATGAAGAGGTGTCGTTCTCTTATCATGTGTGGCAAGGTTGCATGCAATCGAGGTGTCTTCATATAAAGGAATGATGTGGCAAGAGGTAGCTTCCTTCATTGAGTACTTGTGGAAGCTAGTTGTCATCCCATGGAGGCCATCAATTGCCTACAATGTTTGGAAACCGATGAGTTTCCACTTTCGAAGTAAATTTGAAATAAAGAATAAATTAAAATTAGATATTGACCTTATATTTAGGTGGTAAAACCCTCAATACGAGGGAAACAATTACAAAAGGATTTCATTATGAAAACGGCTTACAAACTTCCCTCTATATAGAATTTCTCTCTCATTATAGGATAAAATATCTTAAGAATATCATCATGAACGAGAGAACTTCTAGGTGGGTCAACTAGGGGCGCCCGCACAGGGCCCATTTTTTATTTTTATTTTCTGTGTTTAGTATTTACATCTTTGAAATTTGATAAATAAAGGGTCCAATAAGGGTCCAAATTTATTGTTATTTTTCAAACTTCATATAATTATATCAAATTTGAGTCCCAAATAAGAAAAAAGTTGTGAAAATTAACTTCTTATATAAAGATTGAGCTCAGTATGGACTTTCATCAGAATTGTTAAAAGCAAATGAGTAGCTCTATTTGCACACTTGAAAATTTGTATGTGCATCCCTTTTTGTATATACACCTCATTAAGAGTTTTAAAAAAATTATATTTTGTAAACACACCCCAAACATTACCAAATATACCCTTTTATTTTTACTTTTAAATTCTAAAAAAAATTAAAATAAAATAAAATAAAAAAGGAGGATGTCTCCTCATCCCTTTTCATTTTCTAAGCAAGTTCGTCTCTCCTTATTTACATACGTTATTTCTTTGAGTGGAAACTGTCATGCAGATCTATTTGATCGTAACTTTTTTTTTTTTTCAATTTTTTTTTTCTATGTATTACGATATAAACTTGATGAAAATTACTTTAATTAAACTTTTGTAAGTTTATTAAGCTTATTAATATATTATTATTATTATTATTATTATTAAATATGGGATTTCGTAAGATTCTGACGTGAGATTTTGAACAAAGGACCCCATTTTATATATTTGCCCTAGGGCCTCTAAAACCTCGTGACTGACACTAGAGAGAAGTTACAAAAGATTTTAGAGATGAGATTCCGGAGATTGGGATTCGTGTTTATAACTTTATAGACACGGCCAACCTCATGCCACCTCTTTCCTTTACATAAGACACACCTCGTTTGCATGCAAACAGGCCCACAGATGATGAGAGGAACCGAGGAAGACACCTCTTCATGCTTCTAGAATGGGTAGGCCGGGCCAAGTCAATAAAATGACTTTAATCCAACAAAGTTCCTGCTGGAAACAGATAAATTTAGACGAGCCCCCACTTTCAACAAAACAAAATAAAAAAAAAACAAAAGTTAGAGGACCCAAAAATATAACCCAAATTTTAAACTCAAACCTATGTGGCAATATCACATGAGTTCTTTGGGAAAAATGACGTGGGTCCATGTTATATATGATATTGCCACATAGGTTTGGGTTCAAAATTTAGGTCACTTTTTTGGATCCTCTAGTATTATTGATAAAATAAATAAAATAAATAAATAAATAAAAATAGACGTGCCCTAGGTAGATACTAGTGAAGTTTCAGATTTAGTATTTCAGGTGTCTGCCACCGGAATGTGCTTAAGTTTTCTACTTCTAGGATTGCCATTCTACTTGCAGGTTTCTTCAAATACAGGAATTATTATAAATCAACTACTT
Organism: Acer yangbiense; assembly: GCA_008009225.1. Lineage (NCBI taxonomy): Eukaryota > Viridiplantae > Streptophyta > Magnoliopsida > Sapindales > Sapindaceae > Acer > Acer yangbiense. Next base: position 7,479,904 of record CM017763.1, on the reverse strand, counting down.
CTTTGTTTGAGATTTCATTTTTGAAATCAACAAATTATCATATTCTCTGAAAAGCTTTTGTCTTTTCATTATGAGCAGGATCTCCAGAAGTGGAAAGAAATCACTCCAATTTAATTAGTTTACATTGGCATGTTGGTAAGTAATATATGTTAATAAAAGACAATATTGCTAGAGAGCATTATAGTATTAGATTTGGATCCTCTATTGATATGATTTTTTCCCTGACCTTTTTAAAGCATGTGATTGGTTGTTGATAAAGTGGTTCTGAAAACCAATCATATCTTAATCACCCATTTATTGCAATGCTTATGTGCCATAAGATTAGACGAGGTCAAGAAAAATATTAAATTAGCAGATGATCCAAATTCTATAGTATTATCCAAAGTTGTTACGAACTACAATTTTATTGTTACACATTACTTAAAATTTGTTACAAAGTTGAAATTGTTACAACACACATCTTAATTATAACTTTTTATACAAAATTTGTTAAATTGTATAAAAATTATGTTACAAGTGGTTTATCATATAATAAAAAAAAAAAATTAAAAATATTTAAAATGAAATTTTAATTCAAAAATTATTATGTTACAAACATTTTATAAAATTAAATCAAATAAATATTAATTTCAAAATATGTTACATAAAAAATATTATAAAAATTAAAAAATATATATATGTTTTTTATTTTCTGAAAATAATAATAATTTAAAATAAAAAATAATTTTAACTATTTTAAATCTATTATATTGTAAATATTTAGCTAAATTAAATACAAATGAAAATAATAAAAAAATATTACATATTTATTTAAATCACATAAGATTATTTTGAAGATATACATGATCTTTATCTAATTATCATTTAAATTTGTTAAAACCAATTATTAATATTAAATTAAATTAGTTTATTACAATTTTAAAATAGATTAAAAAAAATGTAATTTAAAATAACTTAAAAGTAATTAGTTAATTGGTTAGAGCATCTCCAATGGTATCCTTAAAAGTAGGAGAGTAATCAAAATTTGATTATTTATCCAAAAACAACACTGTCCAACAGAGTCACTAAAATTTAACAGTTATCAATAATCAAATTGCCTCTTCAATAATCAAATTTGAAGATTGACTTTCAATCATCAAATACAAACTTAACCCAAAATAACGGTTGTAATTTTATTCTTTCTCTCTCTTCTGTGGTTTTTTTTTTCTTTGATCATCTATGTATCTCATCATTGTTTCGATCCCAAAAATTTCAATCAAGTAAAATTTATCTCTTCATTACGAATGGATCAATACCCATATCATATACCCTTTTTAGTCTTTTATAAAAAAAATTATTATTTTTTAGCAAAAAAAATAAAATAATGTACCATTACAAGTGTACTATTGTGGACTATACAGTCATCAAATTTAGCAATCCTTGAAAACAATCCTCAAATTCTGATGTGGCAACTTTTGAATTATGTAAATATAGTAGTTCACATTCTTCGTCCTAATATATTTATTGTTAGGACGAATTGATAATAGAAAATATATATATATATATATAGTCTTTTTATTGTCAGTTTGTCCTAACAATAAATATATCAGGTCGAAGAATGTGAACCACAGATTATGGAGAAGTTTTGACAAGTGCATACACTTTGAGTCAAAGTATGTAAATTTAGTGGTCTACATTATTTGTCCTGATATATTTATTGTCAGGGCAAACTGATAATAGAAAATCTGTATATATATATATATATAAAGTAATGCTAAGCTTCATAAATTTTTTCCTAAAAAACTTCCCAAATCAAGTTGGCATGTGAGTTGTCAACATCACATCTCGCACCACATTAACTTATGATTTACATGATGTTGACAACTCACATATCAATATGATTTGGGAAATTTTTTGGAAAAAATTTGGGAAAACTAGTATTATTCATAACAAAAATTGTTGAAAAATTAAGACTTTAGTAAAATGAGTTTTTTTTTTTAAATTTAATATATAAAAAAATATTGATGGTATTATGAAGTTTATATAAAATAAAACATATAAAACACTTACTCAAGATGAACTAAATAATCTTACATTAAAAAAATACAAACAAGAAACACATTATTAAAAATAATAATAATAAGAAGAAGAAAATCAACATAAACAATGAAAATTACAATATTTATTTTTAAAATAATAAATTACAATATAATTTTATAATAAGAAATTTTGTTTTATATATATAATGAATTCAATTTAAATTTCTACAAAAACAATTGATTAATAAATATAACTAGACTTGTTTTTCGATTTTTTTTTTATCTTTTAACTACCAATAAATTATTGATTCTAAATAAATTAAAACTATAAAATAAAGAAAAATATTAAGAATAAAATTTGTTATATGAACTATTTTAATACAATCAATAAAAATTTAAGATTAAAACTATTATAAATAATAATAGATAATTTAATATAAAATAAAATTGAATTAGGTGATGGTGAAAGAGAAAATTTGAGAAAGGGATGGAAAGATAATAAAATAAAATTAATACATAAAAAGATGTGAAGGTTGGGAATTGAACCCGCCACAGAAAATGTTAAAAGATGGAACAGAACCAGCTCTGCTTGTGGACGATATTCTTCACTTTTTGTTAATTAATATATATATATATATGTGTAAAAAAGAAATCAATTTTTATTTAGAAAAAAATTTAAGGTAGGGCACAGCCCACCTAGTTATAAGGTGGGTCCGCCCCTGCCATGAAGGCCAGCTGTACACCAGCAAGATCAACTGATTTTGACTTGGAGTGGGGATATCTCAACAGTTGTTGAGTGGTGTATTTACCGCCAGCTATGCCTACGAACACATTAGAATATATTTTATTGATAACAATGATTGTCTGATATTTCATATTTCAGAGCATAATTTAATGCTATCAATAAGTTTATGGACCACTAATCCATTAATTTGTTTTTTGAAAAGGACCAGTGGACCCACTATTTAATTAAAATTTTATAATAATATAATATTTCAAAAAAAAATTAAAATTAAAATTTGTCCCACTTTTATCACTTAATGGGCCTACAAATAAATTCCCATATGATCTACCACTCTTTTATTAATTCAATCTATTCTGTTAAAAGGATCAGGATTCTCTCATGTCCTTTTTTTTCCCTTAGTTTTTCAACAGATGTTAACACATAAGCAAAAAAGAAAATACATAATCAAGATTTATTAATTTCTTTCTCTCTCACGTGGATATTTCATTTACACTTGAAAAAAAAAAATAACGAAAAGAAAAGACAAGGAGAGGATGTCTATACTCCTATTTGTTAATATGGACAAGATAAAAAATTTCTTTAAAAAAAAAAAGAATAAAAAAAGACAAGATATATATATATTACAAGAAGGGTTCAAAAATTAAATAGCACTTTTTTGGGGGATGGTTTATGCAAATAACACCACTTTAATAAGTCTTGTTTTAATAACACCAAAATAGGTGATGAGACCAAAATACCCCCACTTACTCTTTTTCTTTTTATTTTTTTTTCTTGAAAATTCGAGACTTATTTGCAGTTTCGAGACTTATTCATGCGTTTCGAGACTTAATTCAAGTTTGTTTGGGACTTATTCTGTTCGACCTCCATCAATGGTGACAGTGACGATCCGACGACGGCGCCGGTTGACTCCGGAGATAGTTGGATCTGGAAGATCGAATAATGCTGAGTTCGTTGGCGCCATCGGTTTCGTCAGATTCGCAATGGATCGTCATAGATCAGACGATGAAGATTCGCGACAGTTTGGTTTTTGCTTCGTTTTTCTCTCTACACAACTCGAAAATGAAAATGAAAACGAACACTTCGGTTACAATGATTGGCACTCGACGAACGTTTTCCCGGTGGTTTTGCCAGTCAACTCGCAGGTCGGCGGTGGCACCTCCATTGAAGCTCCATCAATGGAGGTTTTGGAAAATGAAGAAGAAGGTGAATGACACATAAGATAAAAGAAAAGAAGCTGGGGGGTATTTTTGTCTAAATTCCATTTTTTGTGCTATTAAAACAAGAGTTATTAAAGTGTGATAATTATACAAGTCAAAATTTAAAAAGTGCTATATACCCCTATTTCCTCTTACGAAGAATGTATATCATGTGATTCACTGCTCTCAAAATAAGTAAACCCTAAAAAAGGCATCTATATCTTATATAGTTATATGCGTAAATTACAATACTATTTTGCCTCTTCCTGTAACTCTTCATTAATTATATATTACCGTACTAAAAATCTTTTATAATTTATTAATTTAATACCAAGATCTAAGTGCACATATCCATGTATACTTCAACCAAAAAAAAAAAAAAAGTACACATATCTACTCTTATTATATAAAATGTTTGTGCACAAACACTTTATCATCAAAGTGATTGTGTATTCAACTTTCACGTAACGGAAGCACATGACTTTCGCCATATAGACCAAGCCCATCGCCGTTGATGATCAATCCATTTCATTAATTACATTCAATATGCATTGGACCAATGGATTATAAAGTCTCATTAATGAATTGTTTTAGAATTTTTTAAAATTTAAAATTTTAAAACGAATGATATTTAGAATATAAGTGCGAAAAAATAAAATTAAATAGTAAGAAGAAAATCTCAATTTTATTTAGTACACATTTTTTAAATATATGTGATTGGATATACATGAATATTGTTTGCATAAAATGGTAGGACCATCTTTCATATTCACTGCACTTGTGCATTAACTAGTCCTGCAAAACCACCCATGAAGGCTAGCTACCACTCAACAAGATCACGTACGATTCACTGATTTTGACTTGGGGATGGGGAATTTGAATTAAAGACCTCAACATTGTTTAAGAGGTTGTGTTTACCACCAAGGTTATGCATGTGAACACAATAGAATATATATATATATTAAGTATTCTGAAATTCTATTATCAGTTCGAACCGACAAAAGTTATATCAGTTCCTTGTATGTGGGTCATTGGATTTAAATACTTTGACTTGGCTGTATACACTTGTCAGTCAAAGTATTTAAATCCAGTGGTCCACAGACAAGGAACTGATATAACTTTTGTCAGTTCGAACTGATAATAGAAAGACTGATCTTATTACACTAATACATAAATTTGGGGTTTTTTGGGAGCTAGGGGGAGGGCTCGAACCCTCAACCTTGTAATAAAATGTGAGTGGTTTACCTTCGAATAACCTCATCTCGTAAGTAGAATACATATTATTGATTGCATGCTCAATGTCTGATATTTCACCTGGAAGTAAATGTTATCAATAAGGTTATGGACCACTGATAATCCACTATTGAATTTAAATTTTGTCCCACTTTTATCAGTTAATGGAAATGGACCTACAAATAAATTCGCATCTGCCCCTCTTTTATCAATCCAACCTATTCTGTTAATATAGACAAGATTAAAAAAAGAAAAAAATATATCTGACAAGAATGTATCATGTGAATATGTGATTCACTGCTATAAAAATAAGTAAATCCCCAAAAGAGGAATCGCCCGTCCTGTAAGCCGTTTTTTGTTTTTGTTTTTCGAAAAGAAAAATGAAAATGAAAATGAAAACAGTGTTTTTGGTTTCATTTTTGAATTCCGAATACGTGTCTGGTAGCATTTACTGGAATCCGTATTTTGAAAATAAAAACGGAAAAAACGCGTCTGGTAGGAAAATCGAAAACTTTCAAAAATTGAAATATCAATTTTTAATTTTTGTTTAATATTATAACAATTATAAATAAATGATTAAATAATTAATAAAAAAACATTTTATAATTTAATTTTAGGGTTTAACAAATTTAAGAATTGAAGAGGAAGAGGAAGAAGAAGACCAGATCGGCGGCGGGGCGCCGCCGATCGGCGGCAGGAGGAAGAAGAAGAAGAAGAAGAAGAAGAAGAAGAAGAAGAAGAGGAAGTCGATCACAGATCGACGGAGAAGACGTTGCAGATCGACGGAGAAGAAGTCGATCGGAGAACGGCGGAAAAGACGTCGTAGATCGGTGGAGAAGATGGAGCAGATCGGCGGAGAAGAAGGTGATCGGAGGAGAAGAAGAAGTCGATCGGAGGAGGAGAAGAAGAAGTCGATTGGAGGAGAAGAAGAAGTCGATCGGAGGAGGAAGGAAGAAGAAGTTGATTGGAGGAGAAGAAGAAGTCGATCGGAGGAGGAAGAAAGAAGAGGTTGATCGGAGGAGAAGAAGAAGAATCTGATTGGAGGAAGGAAGAAGAAGGAAGAAGAATTCTATGAAAAAGAAAAGTTTTATTAAAATAAAAAATATATTAATGATATGGGACCCACTTCAAATGAAAAACAAAACCAAATTCATGAAAAACAGTTTTTTTTTGTATTTCAAAATTTCCACTTTTAATACTTGGCTTTGTTTTTGTTTTTGTTTTTGTTTTTGTTTTTGATTTCTGAAAATAAAATGAAAAACGGTTACAGGACAAGAATTAGAAATCATTTTTGGAAAACAAAAACAAAAACAGGCTGAAAACATGCTGCAGGACGGGGGCTAATCTACTCCCAAATCAAATGTGTTCATATGCAGTAAATTTCAAAGTCTCATAAATCAATGGGTCCCTTAAAAAAAAAAAAAAATCAATGGGACCCAGTTCATTAATATATATATATTTATATAATTAATTGAGAAATGACAGAATATCCAGAGAGATATCAGAGCTTGGTGGAACGACTAATGTGAGCATTCAAGGCCTGTTATTGTTAATGGCATTAATTGTAAAGATGAGTAGTCATGACACGCCAGCAGATGGTGATTTTTGGTGCGTGTTTGGTTAGGCTTTCCACTGACTCAAAAGATCTACAAACCTCTATTCGAGTTTTTTAGAGCTGTTTGATTGAGTTTTTAAGATTGTCTATTTTAAATGTAATTTCTCATTTTCTCATATGGGAGAAGCCAAAACTAACAAAAAATGACTAGGGTGTTTGATAAAATTCTAGAGAAGTGCTTTTGGTCATTTTTAGCTTCTCCCAAATGAGAAAATGAGTTGTAGCTTCTCCTGAAAATACCTCAAGAAGCAATACCAAACTAAGTTTAAGTTCGTGGGGAGGAGCTTCTCCAAATATACTTTTTTTTTTTTTTTTTTTTATTAAATATGCCAACGAAACAACTCTCATTTTTTTTTTTTTTTTTTAAGTTCTATCTTTAATAAATCTACTATAAATAGACCTTTTATGAATAGCATAGAGGTTTTTTAAAAGCCCAACCAAACAAGCTTTAATCAGTCTCAACATCTTCAGCTGTATATATTCAGTAGTATATACGTATAGCTAGGGGTGTACATGGTTGTTTTACCAATCCCATTCGTGCCCACTCCGGCCTCCACGTATAGCTAGCTAAAATCTGTGATCTATATTTTTTGGGTAGCATTCACTTAATTTATATATAAGATGCTAGTTTTAGTTTATATCAAAACCTGCAGCGGGAGATACAAATTTGCTTCAAGGTTTCCTATATGCTTTAAATATCTGTAAACAAGTTAGTTAATTTTCTTGAAAGGTAAATGTGTAATTAATTGAGGTCAGGATGGAAAAAAATTCCCGATCTGCTCTGCTCCAAACAAGTAGGACTCCAATCCGTTTGGGTGTGCTTGTAGCACTTTAAAAAGGACTCGATCGGATATGGGCCAAACCACTTTAAACTGGGTTCGGGTTGGGTATGAGTCAAACCATTATATCCCGGCTCACCCCGTTTGACTATAGATTTATATATTTATATAAAAGGAAAAACAAAACTCTATTTTTTTTTTATCCCTTTGACTAATTGTATTTTATAATTTTAATATTTGAATTTAAGGTTTCTTTAAATTTATATTAAATTTAAGTTTATGTATTAATTGTAAGTATATTTTAAACTTTTTATTTTTTATTTTTTATAATAACACTTTCAATGGCAGCAACTTTAACTGGAACATTGCCAAATTAAATAAGCAAAAATAAACTTGTGAATGAGTATTCTACTAATTAATTTAAGTTGTAATATTTACTTGTAGTTTATGTTTGAATTTAAATATATGTTTGAATTTAAATATACTTTTAAATTTAATTAAAGGGTTCACTATTTAAGAGTGAATTTTAAGAGTATAAGTCCTTTAATAATTTAAGTTTAAATGGCACCTAAAACAGGTTTATTTTAAAAATGCCCACGGTAACTATTTTGATTTTTTTTTTTTTTTTTTTCAAAATCCTCTATTGATAAAGGATATCTATCAATAAAGATGAAAGACCTCCATTGGAGGTCGAATCTATTTCCATTGGAGGTCAAAATTGACCTCCAATGGAGGTTTCTAGGAAGAAGATGAAAAAAAAAAAATAATGGAAAATTTCATTTTTGCACAAAAAGTCTCGGAAATTACAAAAAGTCTCGCAAATTACCAAAAAGTCTTAGAAATTACCTGGAAAATCTCATAAATTACCTAAAAAGTTTAAGAAACTAGAAAATAAGTCTCGGAAATACAAAATAAGTCTCAGAAACACAAAAAGTCTTGAAAACACAAAAAAGTGCGAGACCTATTTCCGAGATTTATTGGACAAATATGAATTTTTCCAAAAAAAAAAATCATATTCTTCTTCAATTCATCGACCTCCAATAATGGAGGTTGATGAATACCTCCATTATATGTCAATTTCGACCTCCACGGAGGTCGAACGACTTCGACTCCCAATGGAGGGAATTTTTGGAAATTCACTTACTTTGGTTCTTTTAAAACTTAAGTTATTAAAGTGGTGATACTCTTGAAACACTAACTCAAAAGAGTGACATTCTTCACCAATTCCACTTTAATTAAATGTTAAAATTTAAGTTCACATCCATAAATTCAATTTTTAATTAGGTAAAATCTATACATTTATGGTTTTAGTTTTTATTTTATTTTATTTATGGGTCAGTTCAGGTCAAGTATGGGTAACTCCACCCTAAACGGGTTCAATATGAGACATAAATTGAAAACTCATTCAGGGACATGGATCGGGTATGCCGCACATTGCGCCAACTGATTTCGGGTAGGAGGCATGCAGAAACTTCCCGATATAAAATCCGATGCCATCCATGATCCGTATGTCCCAGCAATCCCAACAATAAGATCATCTCCAACTGTAGTTGCAACTTTGAAACAATAAACAAAGAAAAAAGGGTGTATAAATATCTATTTTAATTTAACAATTAATACTCTTAATTTTTTTTTTTTTTTAACAATTAATAAAATCAAACAACATGATCCACACATAATTCTTTTTTCCAATAACGGGACCATACAATAAATAACCTAGAAAACAACACTGAGAGCATCTCTGATGCAAGAGTGATTTGTGAAAAAAAGAGATGCCACGTAGGATTAATATACATTCTGTTAATAAATCTTTCTCCAATGCAGCTGTGCATATTCAACATTAAGCTGATGTGGTAAAAAATATATATATTAGATTTTGTCAACATGACCGTATACTTTCAGACGGTCTATTGCACAACTATTTTTTCGGTTGACTCATCACGTATGGAAATAAAACAGGAAAAAAAATGAACACGTTATTAAAAAAATTGTGTTTTAGAAAGAAACATTGGAGACCAAATTTTGAGTTGATTGTCTATCAAGTTTATTTTTATGCCACATAGGAAGCAAGTCTTTTGATATTGTTGACATATCAACGATTATTAGTATGCAAGCCACTTTTGCATTTGAGATGCTTTGAACTTTTATTTATCTTCTACACTTAACTGTTCTTCCAAACAACACATGTATTTCCAAAACAATTCTTCTTCTTCCAAACTTAAGTCCCCCATAAATGCTCTCTATATATTAAAAAAAAAAAAAGACTGCTATAATTAAATTCTAATAAAACACAAATTTTTCTCTCATGGGTACACATTATAGCCATATCTATAGCATACTAATACATATTATTACAATTTTGTAATGTAAGTAACATAACTTTAATTATAATAATACACATGGCAAAAGTGCGGTGATGTATATTAGTATGCTATAAATATGCCTATAATTTGTGCCTATGAGAGAAAAACTCATAAAACACCACATCCACAAATAACATGTTTATCTGAAAAAATAAGTTTTTATTTTTATTTTTATTTTTATTTTTAAATACCTTAAACCCTAATTTTATTTGTTTAATTTCTTGCATACGACTAATATGATTGAAGAAACTGATAATATCATCTAAAGCAATCGTTATTTAAAAGTACCCTTTTTTTTTTTTGCTCTCTAATGAACACAGTATAATTAAATAAATTTTTATTTTGTTATTTTTATCATCCCTAAATGATAAACGACATGAAGGAAAAAAAAATACAATAGGTGCTGGATGTGAGTAAAAGAAATGGAAAAAAAAAAAAAGGTACATAACTTTATATATATATATATATATAGAGAGAGAGAGAGAGAGAGAGAGAGAGAGAGAGAGAGAGAGAGAAGTTTTTATTTATTTATTTATAATTTTTTTTTAATATATAGAGTGCATTTATGGAGTGAATTAAGTTTGGAAGATAAATAAAAAGGGTAATTTTGGAAATCAATCAAATAAAATTTTAAATTTTAACAATCCAATTTTTTTTTCTTACACTTTTTTTTTTTCTAAAGACACTATATTCTCAAAATTTAAATTTAAAAAAAATTCTAAAGACACTTCCTTTTGTTCCAAGATTATCCTTTTAAACTTTTGATATTCCTATTCTAAAAGACATGCACTTTATTTTAAAAAATAATTTTTTAAAGACACTTCATTTTATTTTAATAAAAGTTAGGATGAACCATTGTAGCATTTGGATTCATCCGATGAGTATTCTTTTTTGAATTAAATTATTTAAAAAAACATTATCTCTCCTAAATCATTAGATTAAATATTACATATTAATTACTCTCTCCTAAATTTTTAATTACCATATTAAACTCTCTCTTCTCCAATACATATCTATAATTTTCTATCTCCATTCTTTCTTAAGCAAGACTAATAGTTAAGAAAAAAAAAAAAAAAAAAAAACTTACGAATAATCTTGATTTTTAGGAAGCGTATATAAATTATATATATATAAACAAAATAAAAAAACAAGTACTCTGTTTTTTTTTTTTTAAAAAATTTGAAATATGAACTTTAATTCTTGTAGGTATATGATTGTCTAGAGAACTTTAATTCTTTCATTAGTCTTAGAAATTTCGAGTTTAATCGAATATAGTTGTAACAAATCAAGTTTTCATACACACACATACACACACACACACACACACACATATATATAAATTACTGTTAGTAAAAAACCAAAATATTCATAAGTTTTTTTTTTTTTAAACTATTAATTCAGAGATTGATCGAGAAAGTAGATAGGATTTTTTTTTTTTTTTTTGAAAAATGGAGAGAGAGTAATTAGGAGAAAGTGTTTAATATGGTAATAACAGATTTAGGAGAGAGAATTTAATACGTAATATTTAATCTAATGATTTATGAGAGATAATTTTTTTTTTTAATAATTTAAATAGTTTGGAGTGTGTTTAGAGAGTTTTTTTTTTTTTTTTTTTTTTTTTTTTTGTCTTGTTTAGTAATTTTAATTCAAGTTAAAATTGTCATTAATAAAAAATAAATAAATTGGAGTGTAAATAGATAATTTGTGGATTGTAAGGAGAAGCTCTCGTGCATTATTAGATCATTAGTAAGTTGCCAATAGCACCACTCAATTTTTATTTTTATTTTTTGTGTTTTTAATTATTTTAAAATCAAAGATCAAATCCTTAGATGTTTTATATATTCTCTTGAGTCTTGACAAAAAAAATATGTAAATGGTAATCCTCTGATCCTATTTTTTTTTTCATTATTTATTTATCTTTTATTTTCTATCGTGTAATTGAATAAAATATAAGTTTAAAACTCATGTGTAAATTATGTTTAATGACTTTAATCTATTGGCATTTGACAAATTATATAATAGGAATGTTTGTTACTAGAAGGTTGTGGGTCATTAAAGCTTGAAAATGTTACATGTAAAAATTTAAAGTGAAGAGTAGAAAAATGTAATCTTTACTCTTCTTAAGCCACTAATCATATATTATCATATAATTGCTTGAAACCATTATGAGTATTAATGAATTATTTTTTATGTGATGCATAAAAGTTGGATTTATTATGTAATTCAATCTGAATTTCAATACTAAGAGCATTTCCAATGGTATCCTCAAAAGTATGAGAGTAATCAAAATTTGATTATTTATCCAAACCGTCCAACAGAGTCACTAAAATTTAGCAATAGCAGTTATCAATAATCAAATTGTCTCTTCAATAATCAAATTTGAAGATTGACTTTCAATCATTAAATACAAACTTAAGCCAAAATAACTGTTGTAATTTTATTCTTTCTCTCTCTTCTGTGGCTTTTTTTTTTTCTCTGATCACCTACGTATCTCATCATTGTTTCGACCCCAAAAATTTCAATCAGATAAAATTCGTCTCTTCATTACGAATGGATCAATACCCATATTATATACATTTTCTTCTCTTTTATAATTTTTTTTTTAAGCAAAAAAATAATGTACCAACACAAGTGTGAAACAATCCTCAAATGCTGAGGTGACAACTTTTGAGGATCCAAATTTACTTATACCATTGGAGATGCTCTAATAGTGTTATATTGTAGAAACTTTTAAATTAATTATAGGTTCATTGTTTAAAAAAATGGTAATAATTTTACTTATTAAACTCTATTTGGAAACAGTGATGGAGAACTATTAAAAAGATTTAGTCAAGTATACCCCTTGTAAACTTGTGATGTTTCATTTTCGATCAATGCACTTTAAATAGCTCAAAAAAAAAAAAAAAAAAACCATTTTTATTATTATTTAATGATGCTCCCCCCACACTAAATGAAATTCCTGGCTCTGTCCCTACTAGTGATGATGGTTTTTTTGCACTCCAACCACTCTCTAACATGGCTCTTTATTTTGGAGAAATAGTTAGGCACTCTCCAAATGTGGAGAACCATTTTATGCTAGCCAAATTCTCTTTCCTATTATTTTATTATTTTTAAACTAATTTTTTTATTAAAAAAACGATGCCTATATTAAAAAAATGTTATTAAAATATTAATATCTAGCTATAATAGAGAGCATAGTTGGAGTGTCCCTATGAAAAGTTACTAACTAACTATTTTAGCTAAAATTAAGAGAGCCTCCTTGGAGATCGATGTTATTTATTTATTTATTTATTTTTGAATATACAACAACTACCGGGATCGGTGAGATTGGGCTCTACAAGCACAGCCCGGACTGCAGCTCCCACAGACGGGGAGAGAGAGCACCCACATATTGTGGGACAACATTCACACAATTGGTGGGAAATTTTGCACATATACATGCATACACTAGGCATCGAACCTTGGTGGTGGGGGTTTCCAAGGGAAGGACCCACCATATTGACAAGAGACCATGTGAGATCGATGTTCTTTAGTCATCCAAATATAAGAAAAAAACAAAAAAACAAAAAACAAGTCTCTCTAATTGGCTTAGAGACATATTTTATTCAATTTGTGTTATCTATCAGTCTCATCTCAACTGCACACATAATTGTATCCCTTCTCTCCAATAACTCTTTTTTATTCCTTCGCTCTCTCTCCCATTCTCTGCGAACTTTTTCTTGAGAAAGATCACAGAATATGGCGAAGAGGGAGAGCTTGGAGGAAGAACTTCTACCAAGGCCTGTTTCTCATAGCATTGATGGAGAAGATTCTAATTCAGTTACATCTGTTGTTATTTTCAGCACCTTGGTTGCCATCTGTGGTTCATTTTGTACTGGGTGTGGTGTAAGTATTGATATGTTCATTTTGTACTGGGTGTGGTGTAAGTGTGTGTGTGTGTATATATATATATCATTTTATAGGTTCTGGTTTTCTTTGTTAAACTGTTGAAAGGAGGTTGAGTAATTTAACTCTTTGTCTAACATGCATTTTCATGTACTAATTAAATCCTCTTAGCACACGTAGTGTGCACCATGTTAGTGATGGTGTATGGAGTTCGAGTCTCACCATATGGCGTGTGAGGAGTTTTCTTTTCGGTATCGTGGGAGTAGATATTTAGGCCGCACGTCTTGATAGACTTGTGACCCGTTCGGTGTTTAGATTTCAAAAATAAAAACATGCATTTACAATTACGAGTCTGTCTTTTTGAAAAGAAAAAAAAATTATACTTTGATGTGTAATAGTAACAAGAAAAGGGTTATCTTACTTAGCTACGTACAAGAAGTCTTAGATTTGATCATATTTGAAGATATGATTGAATCAGACTGATTCAAATTTAAGAAATTCATTGGATCGATTCAGATGATAGATTTCCATATGAAAATCCGTTAAATCTTTTGCTTGTAGTACAATAAAATAAATCTTTATTTAGCAATTTTTTTAACAAAAAACTTTATTTTGCTAATTTTATGCATGTTTTAACATATACATAATAATAATAGTTTAATTTAATTGGACTAGATTATATTTAGGGTTTTTTTTTACAATAGAATTGAATTTATGACATTTTTACTAATCATGAATCCTTCCTAGGAAAGGGAATTAAGTTACTGGTTTTTTTAATTTCTATGCTTACTAAATTTTTGGGGAATTAAGTACCGTGGACCTCACACACATATCAGGAATTGAGTTCCTAAATGGAAGGGAACTTAATTCCTCTCACTCAACCTAGAATTCATATATTTTTACTAAACTATCCTTATTTAGTAGTAATAAATAAATAAATAAACAACTGTATTTCTATTTTGTCATTTTCTTCCGGGATTGTTCTTTATCATTCTCTTTTATTCATTTTTTTTTCTCCATATCTTTTTCTTTATAAATATTCTTGAATTTTTTATGTATAATTTTTTTTCATCAAATCTCCTATGAAATTACGTTTTGAAGATTTCTATATATATACACATGGTGGATTAGTGGTAATAGCATGAAATTAATTATGTGTTCAAATTTGCTTAATTTCTCAAATTTTAATTAATATTAAACTACTTAGTTAAAATTTTATAATATAAATATGTTAATTATTTTGGTTATAGTGTTATGAGTAGTATAAAATATATTTTTTAATATTAAAACAAAAATTCAACATGCTATATATACGAGGGTATTTTTGTAACCAACTTTGCATCATCCTCATTCTATTTTTCATTCCTACTAAGTTAGTAAATGTTGGAATGGAATTTAGTAACTTAATTCTGATTCCCCTCCATTCCCTTTCCGGTGGAACTTAATTTCGATTCATTTCATTCCCGATTAGTAAACTCGCCCTTAATTTTGTAGATATTATATTGGATTGGATTGAATTCAAATTATAATTGGATCGGGTCGGGCCGGGTCTTGTTATAAAATTGGATAGGATCTGATATTGGATCTTGCAAAATACATTGGATTCCATCGGCTGCACACTCCTACAAATTAGGATCGAAGCTAGAAAATCATATATAAAAAAATCATAAATAGTAGAGTTAGACAATAGGAGTTCTTCATTATATAAGGCTACATATATAAATAAAATGGAGAATTGCAAAAACCCCCGACTTTTGATGAAATGCTATATCAAGCTCTCTAGTTTAAAAAATCAGCAAAAAAAACTCAATTTTGTGGTGGTCTCAGTCTTGTGATAGGCTTTTTATATACTACTGGGTTTAGAGGGTGGACTATTAACTGTGATTACTTTAGGGTGCTAAATGTATCAAAACATTTTCATTTTCAGTTTATCAGCTTTGTAATGTTGAACCTTGGAGTGAATGAGTCTGCAACAAGCTGTTAATTTTTGTTGAAGATAACAGGCTGCTAGAAAGCACTTTTTAATGTAAATATTAGATCCATTATAATTTATTATATCATTATCAAATCATTAGACAGTCACTATTGAGAATGATTACACTGTATTATTAATGGTTGCTTCTTGCTTTGCAGTCAGGATATTCATCACCTGCTGAGTCTGGAATCATGGCAGACCTAGGCCTCTCTGTGGCAGAAGTAAGTGTTCATTTATATTAGAGTGCTTATAATACTATTGTTGGGACATTTCCTATCAACTTAAGCTTTTAGATATGATGCTTACAAGCATGGTATTAGAGACTCCAAGAGTTTTGGGTTCGAGCTCCCATGTGATTATTTAAATTAGTTATTTGTTATCAGAATTTGTTGTGTATTTGTGTTTGGGCTCGAGCCATGTGGTAAGATCTAAATTGTTAGGTTTTGTTGTTACTTTGTACTGATCAATGATATAGCTTGTGTGGAAAGAAACTGAAATTATAATGAAACTGAAAAAATTAGTAGAAGCATTTGACAATCACTTTCCTTGTACTGAATATTGTGATGAGTAGAGTTCATTATCTTGTGTCATCATCATGCTTCATATAATTGACCATACCCTATTTTTTTTTTTTGATTGAGCAGTATTCGGTTTTCGGTTCACTGATTTCAGCAGGAGGAGCATTTGGTTCATTAATCAATGGTAAAATGGCAGACCTCATTGGCCGAAGAGGTGTAAGTTGTTCTAGTACTACATACCCTCTCAATATCTCCTATGAATTGTCTTAAATTTTTTCTACTTTGAACAATATATTTCATCTTTATTGATTGAATTCAATCATATTCCGGTGAAACAGACTATGTGGTTATCTGAACTATTCTGCATTGTTGGGTGGCTTGTAATAGCATTTTCAAAGGTTTCTTCTCTTGCTCCGCGTTTTCTGATTGCCTATAATGAATATCTCTATGAATTGTCTAAAATAATGAAAATATGATTTAATTCGGTGTTTGTTGAAAGGATGCTTTGTGGCTGGATCTTGGAAGATTTTCATTAGGAGTTGGAATTGGAATTATTGCTTATGTGGTAAGTGTTTCTGTGAACAGTTTCATTGTTGCTTGTAATCCACATGTTAGATGTATGACAAAGCCGCACTTGTATCACCAAGACAGGTCCCTGTATATATAGCAGAAATAACACCCCAGAATATCCGGGGAGCGTTTACAGCAACTAATCAAGTAAATATTCGAAAGCATTTCTGGATTGTAATTGTTGATTTGACTAAGTATTCATCAGCATCTACTAATTTGTCAACTGTGCAGCTCTTACTAGGTTGTGGCTTCTCACTTATGTTTTTCCTAGGAACTTTCGTTTCCTGGCGCACCTTGGCTCTAGTTGGTAATGTTTTGCCTTTCGTTGCTTTTTTTTTTCTTACTTCGAAGGTATTTCCGAAGATTTTCTTACGATTCTATTCTATTTAACTTTCAGCTCTAGTTCCAAGTCTATTGCAAGTTGTTGGTTTATTCTTCATTCCAGAGTCTCCTAGATGGCTGGTGAGTCCAATATGAAACTCCGTAGTTTTTCTTCTAGTGGCCTTGTTGTGGTATCTTCCAGGACAAGAAATGTTACAACATTTTCATGGGGGTAATGCAACTGACCCATACAACTGTCTGCAGGCAAAAGTTGGTCGAGAGGAAGAGTTAGAAACTACTTTACAACTTCTTAGAGGAAAGAATGTTGATATTTCGAAAGAAGTTGCTGACATCATAGTAAATTTCCAGCTTATCATGTTCGATTTCAATCAAAATGAAACGTATTTCGAAGAGATGTCTTTGTTTTGCAGGATTATACGAAGACCTTCGAGAAGGCTTCAGAAGCTGGAATGTTCAACCTGTTTCAGCGACAGTATGCTTATCCGCTCTTAGTGAGTCTAAATTTGCGCATGTGTATGTATGTATAAGCCTCTTATACGTATCAAGTGCTCTGATGTTTGTGTAATTATTTGACTGGTTCAGGTTGGAGTTGGGCTGCTGTTATTGCAACAAATAGGAGGAACATATGGAATTGCATATTATGCTGGCTCGATATTTGAAGAAGCCGGTAAACTAAAAGCATTCTTTATCGCTTCATACAACTAACGATATCTCTGAAAAAAGAAAATTGGTAGAAATGACAACATGATTATTTTGTATACAACAGGTTTTTCAAATAAAGTTGGGACTATATCCTTGGCTATCATTGAGGTACTTTTGCTCTCAAATTTGTACCATATTTTGGTTTTTATTATTTTGCAACTCTCAGGCATATATACAAAGTCTTTTGCAGGTTCCATCTGTTGCTGTATCCGTGCTGCTGATTGATAAATCTGGAAGGAGACCTCTTCTTTTGGTAAGAATGGAAAAACAAAATCTGTATCTTACGTAAGTGACTCAATCGGAAAACATATTCATCGCGAAGTTATAATATGCTATGCTTGCAGGCTTCTAGTATTGGAATGTGCTTCAGTAGCTTGATTACAGGCTTGGCATTCGGCTTGCAGGTTTCTCCTAGGACAGAATTTCGAGATATCTATCTACGCATCTGTTCATAATTCTGTTTACCAAAGTTTATTATGTTCATCGTTTAAAAACTTGTGTGCAGGACCTCCCCAGGTGGAAAGAGGTCACTCCCTGGCTGGTGTACATTGGCATACTGGTAATAATATAATGTAACGGAATCGATTTTCTGATATCAGATCGACTAAAATATAACTAATACATGCAATCTGTCCGTAATCAGGGGTATAGCATAACTTACTCAGCCGGTATGGCAGGATTACCATGGGTCATAATGTCCGAGGTATGTGACTAATTATATTGAGTTCTACATCTTTTTCGCAAACATATAAACAGGAGTCGACAAATAGGCCAATGGATTTTTTTTTTTTCCAGATATTTCCTATAAATGTGAAGGGTTCAGCAGGAAGCCTAGCAACTATAGTCAACTGGTCAAGTTCTTGGGCTGTTTCGTACACCTTCAATTTTATGATGCAATGGAGCACAGCAGGTTTCTGAAACACACATCTTCCATCAGTGTTGATTTCTCCTCCACATGTTTATGTACAAGTAATTGATTAGGTTCTCTTTTACAGGAACATTTTTCATTTTCGCGGGCATTTGCGCTTCATCTGTTGTGTTCATTGCATATCTTGTACCAGAGACTAAAGGGAGAGCATTAGAAGAACTACAAGCATCGATCACAAAATTTTCGCAATGAAACACCGGAACTGCCATTGGAGATTCAAGTACAATAATAGCATGTTTGAGTTACTTTGGAGGAGTGTCATGTATTGACTGATCTTTTATTTGCATTGTTTTTCATGTTATTGTTAGATTCTTTAATACATCTGTCGCTTTTTGGGTTTTGCTGGTTTAGTGTGTTAAAGAATCTCAAACTTTGATACCATGCTAAATAATCCCATAGCTATGATGCCATGTTAAAGAATCTCAAACTCTAATACCATACTAAATAATCTTATACAAAACAAAGAATGAAAGAGAACAAGAAAAAGCTAACAAGAAAACTAAGGTTTCTTATTATTGTATAATGCTGAATATGAGGTTACATTGTGAATCCTAAGTTACAGTAAAAATAACTAAGAAAGAGAGCTTATATAGGCAACACAATAAAAGACTAACCTAACTCCTAATAGGAGTACTAATCCTAATATAACTAGAAACAGGAAAAATACCATAACTAGGAAATATTACTAGAAATATAATCCTAAGAAAACTAGGAAATATAACATAATTCTAACATAGTGATAGTCTTTTGCAGCTTGTTTATTTTTTGTTGGTGGTTGGGTAGCCTTGGTCTTTTCCGTTGCCTTGTCAAATTTCAGCGACGGGTGTGTTGTGGGTTTGTGCAGACCCTGTCGCAGTTGTTTGATGGTTTTGTCTCGTGTCCTTGTGATTTCCTCTGTTTTGGTACTGTGTGGCCTTTTGTCCTCTTGAATAATATTTACTTTAAAAAAAAAAAAAAAAGAAGGATAATTCTGTAAGGGAAGTTGATTTTAAAGGAGTAATGCTAGTGTTTCTAGTACAATAAAAACCAAAAATCTACATGTTATTCATCGATGGAAGCTCTTTCTACTAGTTTGAGTTGGAACTTCTTGAGTTGATGGACAATCAAGATGGCTAAACTCTAACAACTTAGACACACTAAGTAGATATTATACGCTTTGAGTTTCATGTATACTCCTTTGCCCTAATGGATTTGCTTTAGTAGTTTAGTTCATACCTAGGCTTTACACAAGTATCATTCAAGCAAACAATCATAAAATGGTGGGCTTGGGCTAGCTGTTAAAACCTGATTTTCCAAGTAATTGTTTGACGGATTTGAATTCTCTACTGATCTGATCTTTTTCCTGATCTTTTTAAAGCATGTGATTGGTTGTTAGTAAAGTGGTTATGAAAACCAATCACATCTCAACCACTCATTCATTGCAATGCATATGTGTCATGAGATTATGTGAGGTCAAGAAAAAGATCAGATTAGCAGAGGATCTAAATTCTTGTTTGACATGTCCCCTAGTTCATTATGATTTGCGATAAGGTGAGGTTCCTTCAAATCAAGAAAAAAAGAAAGGGGCCACAATCATAAAATGCACTAATTAAATGCTGTTATAATATATTGGATTAAACACCACTTGCCACCTCCTTCATTTTTCATCTGATATACCTTGCTTAGTGATTAAGTTAATGATGCAATTGATGATGTAATGACTAGTGGTTAGTGGACAAAGTAATCATCATTCACGTCACTCCTCTTCTTGCCTATATATATATATGTTTCATATCCTTTGTAAGTTTTTTTTTCTAGTTACCGAAATATCAATAAAAGGGAAAGCTCTTCCTCTCGTTTTCTCTCACCTCTCGTCCCTCTCTCTCTAATTTCTCTTACTTCACTTTATTATATTTTGTTCATATGTTCTTCATGGTTCTTCATGATTCTTCATCTATTCTTCAATTATTTTACAACACGTTATCAGCACGAGCGTATGTAAGTAAAAAGTATCTTCAGATGAGTGATTTACTTACGGCTCGATATTCGTGTATATAAGTAAAAAGGATCCCCTGATGGGTGATTTACTTACATCTCAATATTCTTGATCTATTTATAATTCCGTATACAAGATGGTTTATGCCGTCAAACAGATCCTCTATATATAGTTCTGGATTTATTTATATTGTTTAAATATTTGCATTTATTTTTATGAACATAATATGTGAGCTCAGCCTCCTGGAACTGTTTAAATATTCAGTATTTATTTTTATGCAATATATGAGACTGGCTTATGTTGTGTCTCGGGACTGGCTTATGCTGTGTCTTAGGACTGGCTTATGCTGTGTCTCCAGATAAATTGTTTAAATATTCAGTATTTATTTTTATGCAATATATGAGAATGGCTTATGCTGTGTCTCGGGATTGGCTTATGTTGTGTCTCAGGACTGGCTTATGCTGTGTCTCCAGATAAATTGTTTAAATATTCAGTATTTATTTTTATGCAATATATGAGACTAGCTTATGCTGTGTCTTATGACTGGCTTTATGCTGTGTCTCCAGATAAATCGTTTAAATATTCAGTATTTATTTTTATGCAATATATGAGACTGGCTTATGCTGTGTCTCGGGACTGGCTTATACTGTGTCTTAGGACTGGCTTTATGCTGTGTCTCCAGATAAACTGTTTAAATATTCAGTATTTATTTTTATGCAATATTTATTTTTATGCAATATATGGGACTGGCTTATGCTGTGTCTCGGGACTGGCTTATGCTGTGTCTTAGGACTGGCTTTATGCTGTGTCTCCAGATAAATTGTTTAAATATTTAGCATTTATTTTTATGCAATATATGAGATTGGTTAGACCGACTAACTAGAACTTAAAGTTTCTGGAATTATGATATTTAAGTCGGTACGGTTTTAAAAATCTATGAGAACCTGGAGTTCTAAATCCAGTGTTATATACAAGAATTCCATAATTTATTATTTGGAACCTGGGGTTTCAAATTCATTCAGAATCTGAAGTTTTTTAAATTTTATATATGAACTTATAGTTCGTGGTCGAGCCGAGAGTTCGAAAAATTAAATATGATCCATGATTTTATTTTATCTCATATATGTGAAGTGATATGTTTGCATATCATTCATTTGAAAAAAAAAAAAATGTTTTATGCATCCAACAAGATGTTGTGAGTATTATAAAAATAATTTAAGATCCTAACGTATAGTGAAACTGGAAATAATATTTAATCCATTTCATTCATGTTTAATGCTCATGAAGAGCAATATTCAAAGAAGGATCTATACATCCAACAGGATGTTGTGAGTATCATAAAAATGATTTAAGATCCTAATATCATGTATAATGAAATTGGAAATATTTTATTAGAAAAGAGAAGAGAAAGGAGGTGTGTGTGCAGAAATTGTGTGAAGAACATCACTGCGCAATCTTGATCAAACTTTGATATCTCCCTCGTCTAAGATTGGTTTGAGCTGAAATTTAGTCAGCACATTCTACTCTTGTAGCTCTGGAATCTGTATGGTGGGATTGTCAATCGGAATTCCCTGTGGTGAGTTTTGCAGTTCCGAACAGGGTTGGGCAGAAAACAAAGAAGAAAATTCTAATATTGCGCATGTTTCATCGAAGAGTGACATCTCTTTGATCTGTGGTCCGATCGAATCGAAATTTTGTCAGAATGTTCTTCACTCATGTTTCTATACTCTGATTGGTTGGATTGTTTATCGGAACTTTCTGCAAAGAGATATACACCTCGAACTGAGCATCCAAGTTTGTACTATTCTCTCTCTTGTTTCACTTATTGATATTCCATATCTGTATTAATGGTGTTATATATATATATTTGTTGTAAAATTGAAAGCATGGATCCAGGCCATGATTGCTATATGGATGGGATAATAAAATATATCCATGCAATGATGATAGTGCAACGATTCATACAATTCCACGGAATTATTATCATTTCAGATGAGATATAAAACGGCATTACAAATAATGTCCATAAAATTCCCATTAAGAAAAATATATGTCTTGACCAGAGTGCAATAACTCATATAATTCTGCAGAGTCAGAAATATTTTATGGATTTGACTTTATTGAGAGCAAATGTTAATACTGTATCAGATCCAACAGATCTGATAGAAAGCTCTGGAAGAGCCACGATATTATTATCAAACAATACTAAATTATGTATTAATGATACTTGATATTATCCAAGCAGACCATAAAGAAATTTGTTTAGTTCAAAAGCATATAAGGTTAATACCAGATCAAATCCAGTAGATCTGATTAAAGGCTCTAGAAAAGCTACAATCTTATTATCATATGGTATTAAATTGTGTATCAATGATAATTTATATCATTCAAGCAGAACATAAAGAAATTTGCTTAGATCAAAAACATATAACTTTATTAATGTCATTTGAGACCATGAATAATAAGAATGTTAAATATTTAGGCGTGATTCAGGCCAGAAGCTGATTATAGAAAAGCTACATTCTTTATCATTCGGATTATATTGCTGATCAAAAAAGAAATGCATGTGGATATATTCATCCACCAAATAAACCATCTCATTCTAAAGTTGGTTTTGAATCTCTATCATTCAAAGGGATATATGTGGACATATTCATCCACCAAAAGAACCTTTTCATTATTTTATGGTTCTAATTGATGCATCTATGAGATCATCACATGTTTGTGTATTGTCAAACCTCTCCATTTGAGATCGATGTTCAACATCCAGTTTTCGCATGTACTCATAATCAGAATGATCAGTGGAATTGTTTATCAAATGTCTCCAGGTAATTACGAGAACTTTATTATTTCAATACAATTACCGATTTCTATATGAGACATTCTATATTACATGTTGATGCATTCATCTATGACTCACTACCTATCATCGATATTTACCATTACAACTTGTAATTGGCCATTGAATTGCTCACATTTTAAAGATATTTGATTGTGTAGTATATCTCCTTATTTCATCTCTAACATGATCTAAGATAAGAATTCTATATCATTATGAGATTACTGTTGATTTTGATTAATCTTTTATTAGATCATTTAAACTTCTGAGAGGTTATATTTTTACGCACAACCTGTGTATCACTCAAATACGAAAGATAATTGATCATCAGATAATTATTAATTTGTTACTTGATATATTAAAGGTAACAAGATTTTATAAGTTGTCATCTCATAAACCCCGGCTGGGTGATTGTTCTTAAAGAATGATCAGAGTAAATGACAATAAATAAATCATCTGATGCATATTATAAGCTTATGAACCTTTTTGAAAGGTAATGTTATAAGGATCCTAATATAAACAAAACTCAAGTTATAAATAAATCCACTTTCTCTAAATCAACTCTGAAAGAGTCTGTTATATCTAATGAGACACAAGTCTATGAAATGACTAAATCCATTGTAATGGAAGAAATCTCAACAGATATTCAAGTATATTGAAATTGAGAAAATTTCTATAAATCATATGAGAGAAATGTGGAATCATAAAGAAACAATCATTGATGATGTATTTTTATACACAGTAGCGCTACTGAAATTATAAATGATAATTATGATATTCATAATATCAATGATTGTATACAAAATGCATGATTGGCCTAAGTAAAAATAAGCAATTCAAGAAGAATTGACTTCATATGCCAAACATAAAGTATTTAGACCAATAGTACTCCAGACACTTAGAGATGTCAAACTAATTGGATACTAATGGGTCTTTATACGGAAAACGTAATGAGAAAAATGAGATCATGGGATATGAGGCACGACTCGTTGTACAAGGTTTCTCAAGAAAACTTGGTATTCAATAGTGACGAATACAATTACGTTTCGAATTTTGATAAATTTGGCTGCCTTTACAAGGCCTGAAATACGTCATCTAGATGTAGTAATCATTTATCTATATAATTCACTCAAAGCAGATATTTATAATCCCGGAAGGATATAATCCCGGAAGGATTTAAAATGCTTGAAGCTTGTAAATCGAGATCTCGTAATCTGCATTTGATGAACATTGAAAAATCCTTATATGGATTAAAAACAATCTAGACGGATGTAGTATAACCGTCTCAGTTAATCTGATAAAATAAGGGTGTAATAATTATATTATATACCCAAGCATCTTTGCAAAGAAATTAGAATCTGAATTTACTATATTCACAACATATGTTGATGATATGAATTTAATTGGAGCTCCTGGAGAGCTCTTGAAAACTCTTTAATTTTTGGTAAATGAGTTTAAATATGAAAGACATGGGAAAGGAAATATTGTGTCGACCTGAAGGTCGAGCACATATCAAATGGAATGTTTGTCCATCAATCAGAATATGTTGAATAGATTCTGAAAAGATTATATATGGATATTATTCTATAAAGCAAGTCTTTGCTTATACTCTCATCCGATCATTTATGATGTTATTTCATTTCATGAAATAAACATCTGTATACCTCAGTTTAACAATATAGAAGATTGTTTCAAGAGAACTTTTATCAGGAGGAGCGTCCCATCAGGGGGAGCATATCAAATGAAGTATATTAATCATATTAGTGAATATGAGGCAATTCTCTAAGCACACCCAAAAATCATTTGATCAACAAAATCATCATAAATATTACATTTATTCAATATATCATCATATATATGTTATATTGATCAAAAATATCACTGTAAATATCACTGTAAATATTGCTTTGATCTTGCTAATCATCGTATATATATTACCTTGATCCAAAAGATCATCATAAATATTACTTTGATCCGACAGATCAATGGATATTTTTGCTCAGGTTTTTATCCCACTTGGGTTTTTCCTAGCAAAGTATAAATGTGAGAAATGTTTTGAAGAAAACATTAACTATTGTTATATTTGTATTGTACTCTTTTTCCCTTTTGATCAGGTTTTGTCCCACTGGGTTTTCCTGACTAGATTTTTAACAAGAAAATCAGGGGGAGCAAAGTTCAGAACGAACATTTGTACACTATACTCTTTTTCCCTTCGATCAGGTTTTATTCCACTGGGTTTTCCTGACAAGGTTTTTAACGAGATAGTTTTGAGAATATCTAACACCACAAGATCTAGAAGATCATTGTATATATTTTTGCCGAAGTTTTATCCCATTGGGTTTTACCTAGCAAATTGAAATACAAGTGGTGGAAATCCAAGGGGGAGTGTTATAATATATTGGATTAAACACCACTTGCCACCTCCTTTATTTTTCATCTGATATATCTTGCTTAGTGATTAAGTTAATGATGCAATTGATGATGTAATGACTAGTGGTTAGTTGACAAAGTAATCATCATTCACGTCACTCCTCCTCTTGCCTATATATATGTTTCATATCCTTTGTAAGTCTTTTTTTCTAGTTACTGAAATATCAATAAAAGGGAAAGCTCTTCCTCTCGTTTTCTCTCACCTCTCGTCCCTCTCTCTCTAATTTCTCTTACTTCACTTTATTATATTTTGTTCATATGTTCTTCATGATTCTTCATCTATTCTTCAATTATTTTACAACAAATGCTGATTTTTAAGTAATCAATATACTTTTGCATAAGAGTACTAATACCATAAGTAAATGAGTTGTTATCAACACAAATCCTAATGTGATTTGGTGAATAATATGGTAATAACAAATTATTTGTAATATCATTTGGGTTGATTTTTAGACTAAATTTTTGGGTTGACTTGCATTAGTATTTGCTTAAACTTATAAGAATGGATTCAAAAAGTGATATTTAACAAAGTAATCACAAGATGAGGTTGACCTAATGGTTTATGTCCCCCTCCTCAAACCTCAAATTATTGTAATATTTCAAAAAAAATATATCCTATTTAAATGCGTAATGAAAGTATGCTACTATTCAACCAAATCCAAATATAAATGAGTAATACTATACAACCAAATTAATTAATCCAATATTCAACCAAAATGACATGGCAAGTGAGTTAACATGACCATACACATCATGGGATGATGTGGTTAATGAACAAATCACCTGCCACATCATTCGAGTTGGGTTTTGGGCTAATTTTTTTGGTTGTCTAGCGTTACATGTATCGAATGCAAAATAAATATAGCCAATCGTGGACACGTTTTTATAGGTCAAGGATGGTTTTGATCGAAAACTGAACTGATCCGACTCACGCCCACCCCTACATATAACATATACAGATTTTCTATTATTAGTTCGTCATGACAATAAATATATCAGGACGAAGAATATGCACTACTAGAAAAAAGGTATTTTATGATGGTTAAAAACCGTCATAAACGTTATTTTATGACAGTTTTAAAGCGTCAATGAATCCAGTGTCAAAAACCACTTTATGATGGTTTATATTATGACGGTTTTTAATATCATAATTTCTTGACAGTTTTTACCCATCATTAAATCATGAAGGTTAAAAACTATCATAAATCTTAAAACATTTTTCTAAAAAAATTTAATTTATATATATATCCCACCGAAAATTAATTTTTAAAATTTGAATAAATCATTAAATATATAAATACAATTCAATGATCTTTAATAATTACACAAAATCAATAAAATTGAATATAAACACATTCTATTAATAAAACAAAGCAATTACATTATCAAATACAATGAAGTATATACTCCATTTACAAGAATACAAAATAATTACATTATCAAATAAAATGAAGTATATACTCCATTTACAAGAATATATATATCCTCACTAAAAAAAAAAAAAAAAAAGTAGGAAGAGAAGAGAAAATAATCCCAAGAATTTAACTTCAAATGTCCTGCAAAACAAATATAATAGTAAAAAGAAAAAAAAATTAAATGTTCATAAGGTCATTAAAACAAAACATCCACATACTTCAAATTTAAAATTTAATTTACTACAAACTAGAACTACACCAATTGGAAATAACGAGATTGAACAAACCTTTATCAAAATCTCTTATTTTTATACTTCACCTAGGACAATCAAACAAAAAAAAAAAATACAAAAAAGTTATTACATTACTCAAATTTTTTAAACCAAAATTAATATTTAACGGAATAAAATTGAACACAATAATATAAAATTGGATTAGTGAAAAGAGAAAAAAAAATGATAATATAAAAATGATTAAATATAACACAAATGTGAAAAAAAGAAAGGATAAAACAAAACAAAACAAAACAAACCTGGACCAAAGACTTAAGAAGAAGATGAAGAAGGGGACAAAGAATGAATTAAGAAGAAGATGAAGAACAAATTGAAAGAATAAAAAAAAAAAAAAAAAAAATTTGTTTTGAGATGGGAAGAGGGTCTACACGGCCACACCAACTCCAAAAGCATAAGAAGTAGAAAAATTATAAGTTAGGGTTGTGACTTGGGGAGACTTTTAAAAACCTAATAGTAATGGTGGGACCCATTTTATTTCCCTCTTTCACTTTTTATTTTCCCTCTATCAGTTTTAAATTACTTTTTAACTTTTTAATTTCCCTCCTTCAATTTTATTTTATCTTTATTTAAAAGTCATCACTAAATTATGATGGTTTTTAAAAACCATCATAATGTTATGACGGTTTTTAAAAAACATCATGATTTAGTGGTAGCTTTTAAAAAAGTGTCATAACGTTACGATGGTTTTTAAAAACCATCGTAATATTGTGATGGTTTTTAAAAAGCGTAATAAGTTATGACGCTTTTTAAAAACCATCATTATTTTGTGTCATAAATCATCATTTTTGTAGTAGTGGTGGATCTCTAGATTTACATGACTCAAAGTGTATGCACTTGTCAAAAATTCTTTATAATATGTGGTCCATATTCTTCGTCCTGATATATGTATTGTCAAGACGAACTGACAATAAAAAGACTAAGTTATAAACTAGCATCATATATATATATGATGCTAGTTTATAACTTTAAATCAGAATCTGCAGGAGATACAAATGTGCTTCAAAGTTTCCTTCGTGCTTTAAATTTCTGTAAACATGTTAGTTAACTTACTTTTCTTCAAAGGTAGATGATTAATTAATTGAGGTGCAAAAATCCCTGATCCGGTCCAAATTAAACCAGCGAGGAGCCGATTCGTTTGGAGCACTTAAAACAGAGATCGAATCGGGTATGGACCGAACCATATGCACTAACTCGTCCCGTTTGTCTAGATATATATAGTCATATAGATATTTATACATTTTTTAAAAATATTAAAAATATAAAAGGAAAATCAAAGCTCTAATCATTTTATCTATTTGTCTAATGAATTTGGATCCTCTAATTTATTTCAACTTCATTCTATATTTTTAAATGCAAGTCTTATTCTTAAGTGCTTTAGATTAGTACAGCAGAAGATTCTAATCCTTGTCTAATTGTATTTTATATTTGAATTTAAGGTTTATTAAATTTAAATGTTATGTTCCATTGAATTTAAGTTTATATATGAATTGTAAGTGTATTGTTTTGAATTTTAGAGCAATTCAGTAACAGTAAGTAGAAACACAAAGTATCACAGATCAGAAACCAAAACCAAAAGAAATAAAGAAAAATGAACACACAGATTTTATCCTGGTTCATATCACAAATTCTGATCCTGCATCTAGCCCTTGGTGAGGCCATGCATTTCCTAAATACATGTGATTGGATTTGGACATACATACATATTGTTTCCATATATAAAATGGTAGGCACATTTTTCTTATTCTCTTGCACCTGTGCTTAATTTAACTAGTCCTGCAAGCAAAATTATCCATGAAGGCCAGCAAGATCACTGATTTTGTGTTGGGATGTGGCGAATTTGAATTAGGGATCTCAACATTTATTGAGTGGTGTATTTACCGTCAGCTATGCCTGCGAACACAGCAGAATATATGTAGAATATATATTAATGATCAATAACATGATTATTGTCAGATTGTTCAGAGCATAATTAATGTTATCAATAAATTTGTGGACCACTAATCCACTACTGAATTAAAATTTTGTCCCACTTTTATCACTAATGGATCGGATCGGACCAATAAATAAATTCCTATCTACCACTCTTTAATGTAGACAAGATAAATAAATATATATTTCTTCTAACCTATATCTGACAAGAATGTATGTGTTTCATGCTCTCATAAGTAAACCCCCAAAAAGGCATCTAATCTACCACCAAATCAAATGTGATCTATTATATGCACTAAATTATAATAATATTTTGACCCCTCTTGTAACTCTTCATTATATATATATATATACGGAAATTATTCTATCAGTACATCCTGATATAATTATATAAGGATATTGAATGTGAGCCACTCGTTTTACATACTTTGACTTGGCATGTATGCACTTGTCAAATCACAGTTATAAATGAGTGGCTCACATTTAATATCCTGATAAAGTTATATCAGGATGCACTGATAGGATCGGGACCGTATATATATATATTGAAACTCTTCATTAATTATATTGTTATAGTACTAAAAATCTTTTGTAATTTATTAGTGTAATACCGAGATCCAAGTACATATATCCACTCTTACTCTTTAATGTCTACGATGGAGGTTTGAATTTCACATTAACTTATTAAATTGTAAAGTGTGGAAAGATCATTCCCTTGTAGTTTTTTTTTTTCTTTGAACAATAAGATTTTATTAATAACAGGCCAAGCGGGGCCAAAAACAGAGAACAGAAACAAAAGCCACCAGGCCAAAAAGAACAGAGGATACAACGAAACAGCGCAAGCAAAACAACCGAACAACAGCACCAAGAACCCAACAAAAGCCAAACCAGACCCACAAACAGCAGAACCTCTCAACAACACCAGCAGAGGAATTGTAGTTAGAGTTGCATTTCAGATATCGTGCTTATAATGTTTGATCAAGCCATGCATAAACCCTTGACTCAATTGGTGTCAGCTTAAGAAAAAAAAAAAAGTACACATGTGATTGCTTTGCTCACTCTTAGTAAAGTGGCTGTGTACTTCCTCTTTCATGTATTCGAGTCTCACATGGGCCCATTAGATCACAAAGTACAGTTGGAATTGCATTCCAAGCTATGCTTGTAGCGGTTGATCTTGTAAAGTCCCGTTAGATTTGATACGAACAAAAAATTACACATGTAACCAAAGCCCATGACCTTTGCCTAGACCTGTCGCCAGTTCCGGTTCAGGGGAAAGGGGAACCGGATCAGGAACCTGCCTTAGGAGTTTCCGGTTCCGGTTTGGCGGTTCCAACGGTTATCCTCTTTCATGTATTCGAGTCTCACATGGGCCCATTAGATCACAAAGTACAGTTGGAATTGCATTCCAAGCTATGCTTGTAGCGGTTGATTTTGTAAAGTCCCGTTAGATTTGATACGAACAAAAAATTACACATGTAACCAAAGCCCATGACCTTTGCCTAGACCTGTCGCCAGTTTCGGTTCAGGGGAAAGGGGAACCGGATCAGGAACCTGCCTTAGGAGTTTCCGGTTCCGGTTTGGCGGTTCCAACGGTTATGAACCGGATTTTTTTTAAATTTTTAAACCCAATCACATTATGATATATCCAACCCCCAACCCAGATCAGTCATCAGTGAGATCACATTCATTTGAATCTCTGATCTCTGATTCTCGTTTCTCTCTCACAAATCTCAAATCAACCTCAAAGCACTCCCAAATCAACCCCAAACCACCCCCAAACCACCAATCCACCACCAAATCAACTTTTGTGAATCGAAGAAGAAGATTAGAAGAAAAAGAAGAAGAGATCGAAGAAGAAGAAGAAGAAGAAGAAGAAGAAGAGAGAGAGATCAGACATTAGGTCATCAGGATTTAGGAATTTAGGTTTTACGATTTATAAAAAAAAAAAAATTATGTTAGTACCGGAACCGAAAAAACCGGTTCCGGTCCTGGTTTGACCGGTTTGAACCGAACTGGCATCAGGTCTACCTTTGCCCAAGGCCAATCCCATTGCCATCAATGATCAATCCATTTCATCAAATTCCTGACTCCATATACATTGGACCAATAGATTACAAAGTCTCATAAATGGAGTTACTTTTAATTTTTTTAAATTTAAGTTTTTAGAGTAAAGAGTACTTAAAAAATAAGTATGGGCAGGAAAAATTGGATTATATATAGGGAGAAAATTTCAATTTTAATTAGTGCGCATTTCCGAAATACATGTGATTGGATTTACTGATATACATGAACATTGTTTCCATAAAATGGTAGAACCATTTTTCATAATCTCTC
The DNA here is from genome assembly GCA_008009225.1 of Acer yangbiense. Classification (NCBI taxonomy): domain Eukaryota; kingdom Viridiplantae; phylum Streptophyta; class Magnoliopsida; order Sapindales; family Sapindaceae; genus Acer; species Acer yangbiense. The sequence continues at coordinate 7,447,820 of CM017763.1, read as the reverse complement.
GCACTTGTGCTTTAACCAGTCCTGCAAAACCATCCACCAAGATCACATACAATTCACTGATTTTGACTTGGGGATGGGGAATATGAATTAGGGACCTCGAAAGTTTTTGAGAGTTGTGTTTACCGCCAAGGCTATGCGTACGAAGATAGTAGAATACATATTATGGATATCCACACCATAATAAATGTTATCAGTAAGGTTATGGACCACTAATCCAGTACTGAATTTAACTTTTGTCCCATTTTTATCAGTTAATGGAAATGGACCGACAAATAAATTCCCATCTGCCCCTCTTTTATTAAAGAAAAATCTGACTATAATGTATATCATGTGATTCATTGCTATAAAGACAAGTAAACCCCCAAAAAAGGCATCAAATCTACCCCCCAATCAAATGTGATCTCTTATATGCATTAAATTTCAATAATATTTTGACCCTTCTTGTAACTCTTCATTAATTATGTCGTCATAGTATACCAATTTATTAGTGTAATACCAAGATCCAAGTACACATTAGTGGTGAGGGTTTAAATCCCACAATGCGTATTTTACAAGTACATATGGAGAGTTTTTTTCTTGATTTGTGGGAGTAGATATATAAACCGCATATATATTGTTTGATCTCGGTATGTCCCGACAGTCTTATTGTAATAGTAGTTCTTGTAATACTCAAAAAAAAAAAAAAAAAAAAAAAAAAATCCAAGTACACATCCGCTCTTAGCAAGGTGTGAAAAACACTACAGGTGTTTGATTAAAGTACAGAGAGAAGATTCAACTATGTAGATGAAGAACATGGATGAACTCCATTGAAGAAGATAGAGAGAGAATAGAGTTTTCTATATTTCTTAGAAAATGATGATTACAAAATATCTAAAAGATACAATTGTATACAGTCCTCTGTTTCTAACATGCTGAAAGCTTGTTTTAGGATTCCCTGAATCCTTCTATCAACCTCTAACAAACTTCTAACAGAATATTGCTGACTAGGATAATGACCTGCCACATCAGCTTATTAAACAACTTCTAAACATCAGCAGCTAATGCTTGATTCGTTTATCTTCAGCATGCTGAGCATGCTTGTTGGATTCTTTTTGTCAGCAACATAATCAATATGCTTATCAAGGTCGTCGTGCACTTTTTCTTTAATGCTATCTACCTTTCCCATTTGCCTTTCCCATTTACCTTTCCCATTCATTGTTTGAAACGTGTACACTTTTTCATTTAATAAAAAACTCTCACTTTTTGCTACAAACCTTGTTTACTTATTTACCCCTTATTAATGAAATGATAAAAGCAACCATCAAGGGTAAATACGTAAACAAGGTTTGTAGCAAAAAGTGAGAGCTTTTTATTAAATGAAAAAGTATACACGTGTCAAACAATGAGTGAGAAAGGTAAATGGGAAAGGTAGATAGTATTCCCCTTAAACCATATGCCATGGGACTCTTGTAGTTGGAGTTGTATTCTGGACCGTGCTTGTATTTGTTTAATCATGACCCCACCCAATTGGTGTCGATTTTCGTTTTTATAATGCTTTTAACAATTGATTTCGTCGGGTCCGTTAGATTGGGTAAAAAATAAATAAACAATTGATCTAGTATGGTCTCATCAGATTAGGTAAAAAAAAAAAAAAATACAAATTGTAACATAAGCTCATGACCTTTGCCTAAGGCTAGGCCCATCAACGATCAATCCATTTCATCAAATTGCATAAAAAAAATATTGAAAAAAATTGACAGTATCTAACTATTACATATCTAGACCATGTATTTTTTTGAGTATCTATCTATTACCTATCTAGAACATGTATTTTTTGAAGCCTTTTACCATTGGTAGGATTCAAGCCGCTAACTTGAGAGTCATTTGTCTAAGCCCCAAGTTCGTCTATATAAAAGCTGAGCTACGCCTCTGGGGCCAAATTCCATAAACATTGGACCAAGTTCATTAATAATTTAATAATATATATATACACATATATAGTCTTTCTACTGTCAGTTCGTCTTGATATAAAATATATCAAGACGAAGAATGTGAACCATAGATTATGGAGAAGTTTTGACAAGTGCATATACTTTGAGTCAAAGTATGTAAATCTAATGGTCCATATTCTTCGTCTTGATATATTTTATATCAGGACGAACTGACAATAGAATATATATATATATATATATATATATATATATATATATATATATATATATATATATATATATATAAGTCATTTTCTCCTAGTGCGTATTGATACATATATTTCAGTTCCCTAAATATTTGTCATTAGATTCAACTACTTTGACTCAGTCAACATTCATTCATGCTTAATCAACGATTCACATGCATTGCACCGATATAAATACATTAGTGCGCACTGAGGTAAAAACTATTATATATATAACTTACTTCTCACCTACAAATCCCCTAACATAAGGTTATATATAAACCTATTTGTTGGCCTTTAGATCAAAATCTAAAGGGTTCTATGTAAGTGGTGGGCTATATAGTGAGGTGATGCATGCGTAAGTGGTGGTGTGTATTTGTAAGGTCCAACTCCAAAAAATTGACTCAAACCCAAAACATCCAGCCTAATTCCAAGTGGACCCAGCCCAATAGTATGTTATTAAAGTAATAATAAAAAAAAAATGTTGAGCGGTGCCAACATTTGGGAAGAGGGCAAGTGGCAAGTTGGGGTGATAGGTGTCAAGTGTGCATATGAGTAGTGGCAAAAGAAAAGAGAAATGGAGATAGGGAGAGGAGTCACTCGGCAAAGAGCCCAAGACAAAACAAAACAAAAAAAAAGAGAGAATCAGAGATAGAAAGAAAAGAAAGAAGAAAAAGAAGACAGAGGGATCAGACCATGTGTGTTTGCGTGAGAGAGAGAGAGAGATAGAAATATGCAGGAGAGAGAAGCAGATTTCGGTTGGGCAATCACAGAAAGAAAGAAATATGTGAAAGAAAGAAAGAAGAGAAAAGAAAGAAAGAGAGGGGAGAGATAGGATCAGTGAGATTAAAAGAGAGAAAATAATAAGAAACTGGAATAGATCTAGAGAGGCGGAGATAGGAAGAAGAAATACAGTAGAGTTGCAAGAATATGAGCAGTAAAGATAACTATATTTGGAGGGAATTTGGAAGTAGAAAAACAGTGGGAAACCAGTCTAAGAATGAGCACAGATAAGCTAGTATATGTTTATTTTGTCAGATTGATATATAGTAATTTTATTAGATAAATTCTAAATTGAGTTACATGTGATTTCAGAGGGAACCCAGTCCCATAACAGATTTGAGATGCAGATGAATTTAGAGGGAATCCAGTCCCACAACATATTTGAGTAGAGCACTGTGAGTAGATAGCTTTATTTATTTGTAATATGTTTAAGTTACTCATTTTAGAATCATATGTTAGCTTTAATTATTTATGGAATTATTAGAAATAAATGATTTACTCAATTATTTAAAAAACATATTTCCAGAAGATTCGAGATGTTTTAAGAAATGTATAGATCTTCAGAATTCATAAATAGATTAATTATAGAATAAGATTTTACAAAGAAGAATAATAGAAGTATTTTGAGACAGAATTCTATATTTTCAGATAGATTACCAGATTTTTAGAAAGATTTTTAGATCCCAGTTATTTATGAGATTTTCAGAAAAGAAAAGAAAAGGAAAGACTATTTAATTATACATGTTTTGAGAAAAGAATTTAGTAAGACTATATATGTATGTTCAAAAAGCTAAAAGAGTTTTCAAAGATCGTTCAGGTTTTAAGATATCAGATATGTACCTTCCTAGCAGTAACGCAATATACGTATTACTATGATTTTAAGATATCAGTTCTTTCTTGCGTAATGTATTACTATGATTCCTCCATTTCCATGTAACGTAACTTCAAGGACTTTAAATTTGTTTGACAATTGGTATTTGATATTAAAAACCAACTTGTTTGTTGATAAATTTTTCTAAACATATATAATATATGTATATATAGCTTTTTGTTTTTTTACGGAATATATTCTCTTCAATATATTTTCGTGTTATATAAACAAAATATCATCCTAATTACTAATCCATGGAAAATTTCATTTTCAAGTGTTCTTTTTTTTGGATTTTTTTTAATAAGATGTTTTCGATGGAATGTTGGTGTCTACGGTGGACTTGATTGTATGAATTTGATCATGTTTTAGTACTATTTATTTTCAACTTTTTAATAATTATCAAATATAATATTTTGTAACTGGTTGTATAGCATTACCCAACTTACTATGATTTTGGTTTATATATTTAAACCCATTAAGCTAATGGGCCGTGTTCGGGTGAGACGATTTTAACACGACACGAACATGATACGACACGAATTCATAATAACACGACCAATTGTCAAGTCTATTACAAATCCATCAAGTAGATATTTTCTGTTTTGGGCTTAACCAAAAACGAAAAATATAGCCCAAAACGGAAAATATCTACTTGATGGGCTTAGACCATTAAGAATGGATTTTCCAAGTAATTGTTTCACATGTCCTCTAGTTCATTTTGATTTGCTATAAGGTGAAGTTCCTTCAAATAAAGAAAAGAAAAGGGGTCACAATCATAAAATGCAATAATTAAAAGCTGATTGTTAAGTTATTAATAGATTTTTGCTTAAACTAATAAGAAATTATTCAGCCGGCAATATTTAACAAAATAATCATTTTTCAAAGAGGTTTAATGCAGAACAATTTCATAAACAAATACGATCATAGAAAATTCGAACTCAAGACGTTAATGAAACTATGCTATTGAACCAAATCCAAATATAAATATAGGTATCAAATACAAAATAAATAACATGACGAGGTTCTTCAATGTCATGTCCCTTACACCTACATTATTGAAGTTATAGATTTGAATAATATTTCATTTTTCGTTGTTGTTGAAAACGTTACATAATTTTAGGGTTTTTTTTTTTTTTTTTTTTTTTTTTAAGAGATGAGAACTCGAACCCGTGAACCTTTGTTACCAGATCAACTTCATCCCTGGGTCATATTCCTTTTCAGTGTACCAAAATTTATTGTAATAGCTAATAATACAGACAAACAATTCCATGTCATGTGGGACCGTCACTTTGCTTACTCTTCTTTGATGTCTGTGACTGTCTTTTGTGTTTTGTCTTGGTGCTCATTATTATTTATTACCGCAACACGACAAAAAAAAAAAAAACCGAGTATTCTTCCTCTTTAAACTCCTTAGATGAATATTTATCTTCCTAGAAAGAAATCATAACAATCCATATTTACAGAGATACAGAATACAGTCTCTGTCTTTGCTGTTGGTAATATTTTGGAAGAAGAAAGCAAAGGGATGGGCAGAGAAAGCATAATTGAAGAAGGAGACTTATCAACTTCTCTGCTTAAAGAGAGTGGTGGTGGTGGTGGAAGTTCTTCAGCTACGAGTGGGGTTGTGATCAGTACCTTTGTTGCTGTCTGTGGCTCCTATGTTTTTGGTTCTGCTGTAAAGCCACTCTCTTGATTCTTCAACTCTCAATCCTGTGATATGTTTAATTAATCATATGAGTTCTGGTGCTTATTAACTGATAATTTTTTGTGATTGATTTCCCAGGTTGGTTACTCATCACCTGCTCAATCTGGAATAACAAATGACCTGGGACTCTCAGTGGCAGAGGTAAGTAAAGTAACCCCATCAACTCTTAAATTTTAATTTCTTTCTTTTCAAGTAGAACAATCCATCCACTATATCTTTTGTGTTTTGGTCAATTTTTTTTTCACAGTATTCACTTTTTGGTTCAATATTGACAATTGGAGCAATGATTGGTGCAATTATGAGTGGTAGAATAGCAGATTACATTGGTAGAAGAGGTGTAAGTATTTCCCCATTAATCTGTTTTGCAGAATTTAGATTCAAATTTCTGATTTCTCCCAATTTTGATGGTTGCTTTGTGAAACAGACAATGGGATTCTCACAGATATTTTGCATTCTTGGATGGCTTGCAATAGTATTCTCAAAGGTACATCTTTTAAGATTTTTCTGTCTTTACTCAAACTTCAATGGAATTTTTGTTTTGTTTGATTCAAATTTCAGTGCTTGTTGATAGGTTTCTTGGTGGCTAGACCTTGGAAGATTGTTGGTAGGGTATGGAATGGGCCTCCTTTCTTATGTGGTAATGTTTTAGAATTTTGCTAATCGAATTTTTTTTAATTAGTCCTCGTTGGGGTGTTGGATATATAATGTTTCTGATTTGTGTTGTAGGTGCCTGTATATATAGCTGAAATTACACCCAAAAATCTTCGAGGAGGATTTACGACAGTACATCAGGTAACGCTGAAACCTCAAAATACATTCTCTAAGTCATTATATATCGAACTTATCGCTGAAGGGCCTGCTCTCTACTGCGCTTCTGCAAGCAGTTGATGATATGTTGTGGTGTGTCGATGACATATCTCATTGGAGCTTTTGTAACCTGGAGGACTTTGGCTCTCATCGGTAATTATTTTGACTGCTCGAGTGGTGTTCGAATGTAATTTGAGGTAGTTCTCTAACAATGGGATCATTCTACTTTCGTTTCAGGAATTATCCCATGTCTTGTACAGATTGTAGGTCTATTCTTCATCCCGGAATCACCAAGATGGTTGGTGAGTCACATTTCTGATGTGATGCTCGAAAGTGAAGCTAAGCATACTATTAATGTAAGCATTTTATAAATGTTGTGACTCTCTGCAGGCAAAGATTGGTAAAGCAAAAGGATGTGAAGCTGTTCTGCAGCGGCTTAGGGGAGCGAATGCTGATATTTCTGATGAGGCCGCTGAGATTAGAGTAATCTCTGTACTTCATATGCTCATAAAAAGAGTTTACTAATAATAAGTTTCGAAATGAGAACTAATATTAAGTTTCGATATTCTTTTACAGGATTACACGGAAACCCTTCAAAGGCTTTCTGAAGGCAGCATTTTCGAATTGTTCCAGTGGAAATATGCTCATTCCCTCATTGTGAGCTTCTTAACTCAAACTATCCCCGGCATGTTTTTTCTCGAATCAAATGTTTTATTCATTATAGTCATATCTTTATGAACAATTGGAAATTAGGTTGGTGTTGGCTTAATGCTACTGCAACAATTTGGAGGGGTCAATGGCGTTGCATTTTATGCTAGTGCTATATTTGTATCAGCTGGTATGTGAAGGCTCGTTATTTACACTTCCTATAACAAGGGTAATAAACAAAGATAAAGCGAATTCACTAATCTCTGATCTATGACAGGGTTTTCGGGTAGTGTTGGGACCATGGCAATGGTTGTTGTTCAGGTAACCAACTCTTTAACTACAGCTCGAATGTTGGACTCTGCTCTAGGCTTTTCTGATACATTAATGCGGATTGGCTTCTGCAGATTCCGATGACATTGTTGGGAGTACTTTTGATGGACAAATCAGGACGACGACCGCTTCTGATGGTAAGAAACCAGAGATTGTGTTCCAAGTTTGTAATGCAATTGGACTAATTGTCCATGATGAAGTATGCTGATGTTTTCAGGTGTCTGCAGCTGGAACATGCTTGGGTTGCCTCCTCACCGCGCTGTCGTTTTTCTTGCAGGTCCCAAAATACAGTCTACTTCTCCATTCCATTTCATAGTTCTTCTTTGCAAATACAAAACTTGTCTTGTGCAGGATCTACAACAATGGAAGGATGGAACTCCTTTTCTGGCACTCGTCGGAGTGTTGGTAATCACAACTCATTTTCCTCTTTATTCTTCATATTGGGAACTCTTTGGCTGCCTTTTTGCCATTTAATTGAGAACAATCAATGAACGAATGCAGGTGTACACAGGATCTTTCTCACTAGGCATGGGAGGAATACCTTGGGTTATAATGTCAGAGGTAGATCAAAGACTCGAACTTTGCATCGTTTAGTCGACAAATATTCATGATAAAGTTTGATAACTCGAGATGATATTGACTCGAAACTGATTTAAGAGTAATAAAATTCATCAATTTCAGGTTTTTCCCATAAACATGAAAGGCTCAGCAGGAAGCCTTGTGACATTAGTCAGCTGGTTAGGTTCTTGGATCATCTCCTATGCTTTCAACTTCCTAATGAATTGGAACTCAGCAGGTAATGAATTCTCTCATGAACTCATTTTTACGAGGACCAAGTCCAGGATCCTGTATTAATCTGACCTCTCACCTGAACAAATGTAACCTAACATACATGCATTGCCAAAGTTTTGATATCTATTTCATTCTCTTTTTCTTAATTTTCCAGGAACATTCTTTATTTTCTCGACGATTTGTGGGTCAACTGTTCTGTTTGTGGCAAAGCTAGTTCCAGAGACCAAGGGGAGAACCCTGGAAGAAATACAAGCATCCATGAATCCTTTTTCAACAAGATGAATTGCAGGCCAAGCTTTTTTTTTTTTTTTTTTTTTGGTTGTAACTGCTGTCAATTCTGATAAATCATTGAGGACTTCACTTAATTTGAACAGTTCTATAAATAACAAAATCTAATTATATTATTATACACAAACCCTAGTGTAACTATTCTATAAATCTTTGTTCTTCTTCAATGTTGACTTAGAAAATTAAGAGTTTAAAATCTATATTACATAGACAAGATGTGTCCAACAACATTGGTGTATTGAAAAATTGTTAAACCTTTTCTATTCAAATTGATGTATCAGTTGATTTATTTATTTATGAACTATTACAATATTTTGGGAGTAGGGAAGGATATGACTCGAATTCAAAGGTCTTTCCCGGTCTATGACTCAAACCTTTTGTATTCACAGCATACTTCAACCGACATTCCCTATCTAGACTATCTAGACTTTCTCTAAAATCAAGTAGGTTTTTCCTTTGGTTGTAACGGGGCCGCGGGGGGTGGGGGTGGGAATAGGTGTTCTAAATTTTTTTTACCAATTTTCGATTAATAAATATTGACAAATTACCCAATAAAAACAAGCAAGCAATTAACAATATTAAAAAGCGGAAAACAATAAAAATATGTCAATGGATTTACGTGAGAAGCATTCCAACTGGGTAAAACTCATGGGCTATTCATCTAGCCACGTACGGTCCTCAAATCCACTATTTGAATGAAAGTTTACAGCCTAGGTTGACATTAAATCAAACCATCCTTGGTTATTAACATATTCCACTCTACCTGCGGGCCTTTAATAGTGATTCTAGATCAATGCTTGTGCACTAACACTCTTAGTCACAAGATTTGACCAATTTTCGATTAATCAATATTGACAAATTACCCAATAAAAACAAGCAAGTAATTAACGATATTAAAAAGCGGAAAACAATAAAAACATGTCAATTGATTTACGTGAGAAGCATTCCAATTGGGCAAAACTCATGGGCTATTCATCTAGCCACATACAGTCCTCAAATCCACTATTTGAATGAACGTTTACAACCTAGGTTGACCTCAAATCAAACCATCCTTGGTTATTAACATATTCCACTCTACCCGCGGGCCTTTAATAGTGATTCTAGATCAATGCTTGTGCACTAACACTCTTAGTCACAAGACTTGACCAAGAAAAGAATAAATAATCTAAGTGAATATATGAAAATATTCTAAATGCAATTAATGCTAGGCAAACATCAAATGCTTAATTAGGAACCAAAAATGTGCAATCAACAATTCCTAATTATCAATATCTAGATGCAAGGCATACAGATTTAGCTAGAGGGCAATAATGTCCTAAATGCAAACTATCAATGAAGAACCAATCTCAACCAACAAACAAAGACTCAAACATATTCAAAATAAGCTTAAGACAAGAGTCATGCATTTAATCAACACAATAAATGCTAAACCTAGGCAAAGATGAACAATAAATGAAACAATGAATTCTAGGGCATGTTCAACTTACCAAGTTATAAGACCAAAGAATTGATGCTTGAATGATGCTAGATGCATATGAGATTTGAGGTTGGTTGAGTAAGAATGGGTTCTTGGAAGTCTCTCTCTCTTAAAAATCACTTTATCTCTCCAAAGATTGATTTTTGACTCTTGAAGACGAAGTGTAGAGAAGATGGGGTATATACACCAACCCTAAGTGAAACTATGACGTTTTGAACAAGTTACAAAAAATTCTGGCATTTGCACGGTACACTTGGATGACTTGAACCGCGCAGACCTACCCGAGTAAAAGTTGCTGTTCGTTATGACGTACACTTAGACGAAACAAACCGCATCAACTCGTTGGTCAAAATTGCACGATACGGTGGTGAGCGGTACACTTAGACGACGTGAACCGCGAATAGGCACGACAGTGCAACAACTCGAGATTTGAGAGCTCTAAAACATAACCAAATGATATCGAAATCTATTGTACAATATACCGTTGGAAATGTATGAATGTCTACTTTCTACTGCTTTTTACAAAACAAGATTTTGATTTTTGTAGAAAGAGTTATGATCATTCAAGTGAACAAAGGTCAGATTCGAACAAAAAATAGAGTTGCACTATTTTAGTGGTCTCTTTGGAGATTTCAAACCAATCCAAACGGTCATGAAATATCACGAATAATATACCATTAGAAAGATATAGGTGTCTAGTTTGTCTAGAAATTTTTAAAACTCAATTTAGATCTTTGTATAAAATGGAGAAAGGGGATTGCAAGGAGAAAGGAGAGGTATTTGGACCAATTTCGAGCTAGGAAAGTAATGAGCTCTTTGAAGGAGATTTCTTCAAGGGTTGTCTCTTATTTACTCTTCTCTTTGTATATTTTGTTTTCTTTAATGTGTAACCCTCATTTGGGAGTTTTGTAAACCTACACTTGTGCTATATATGTATGTTTGTTCTTAAATTCTTTGGGTTTTGTTTTATTCTTTGCTATATCCATGATTTAATCTCTTATTGTGATGTTCATGTGTGTGGAGGTTCGAAATTGATATGTATGCATGGATGAGATTAGGAGTAGAGTAATTTAATTTAGGAGTAGTGTAATTTAACATCCCATGATTGTTTGTATGTTGGTAGATGATCCAAAATACCATGTTTAGAATGATTTGAGTGTTAGAGAATTAGCTCGAAAGAGTGGGAGAGTTTGGTTGATGCATTTACATGCTAAATTAGGCTTTGGTTCCATATTCTTGTGCTTAATGGGTCTTTGTTTTAAGACACAATTGCTCATCTCATGGCTTGGGTTTGGGTGATTAATTGATTTTGGTGAATTCTTTAATCAAGAGAATGAACCCTTAACTTGAATTGAATGTTCTTAATGTTTAACAATCAACTTGATGCACATAGTTGTTTGGTGAACTTATTTCCACTTTAAGCCATCCATCTTATACTAGAACTATGATGAAACCGAATCCTTGATATAATCATAAAAACCACTTGATTTCTCTATATGTGCTTGTGTTGTTATATGGATATTTTGTATGCTTAATGCTTTTACTTGACTGGCCATCTTGTAAATGATATATTGGTTGTGTATATGAACCGAAAGGTGACGCACTAAACGTGCTCAACGGAATATTCACTATATATGACTAGTAAGGTAGAGATACGCGAGGTTAACGTATAGGGCTCTTGTGTGTGTGCCAAAGAACTTAATGAATTCATACGTATTTTGTATGTATGGGTATGATTTCTATTACTCGAGGGAGATTAGAGATTAGTTGAGGGCACACGAGTCTATAACATATACTTGCACACTTGAGAGACTAGGTAAGTCTAGTGCTTAATTAGAAAGATTGTTTTGGTGGAGTTATCTTTTTAGTGTAACCACATACATCCCACATCTCTCCAATCCATTCTATCTTTGTAAATACCATTATATATAATTTATATTTTTCTAGCAATATTTACGTTTAACACACAAATGAATCACCACTACAAGAAAAATAGGCTTTTATCACGTAATTTTATCACGGTTTTTATTAGCTGTGATCAAGTTATAATAGTCTTTTTCATCCGTCATATGTTAATGACGTACTTTAAAACCGACATAAAAGTATCACGGTCTTTTAAATATGTCATAATTGGATCACAATTTTTATTAACTATGATCAAGTTATCACATGTTTTCATAACCGTGATCAAGTTGTCACACATTTTCATAACCGTGATCAAGTTATCACGAATTTAATTAACCATGATCAACTTATCACATTTTTTTATGCGTAATAATCACATTATTTTTTTTAGTGTTATAAAGAAAGATGTTTTTTTATTTGTAGAATTATACTAAACAATAATTTTAAATTCTTAATCTCTCAAATTTGTATCGCGTAATATTTTACTATATAAAATAAAATTAACAAAGTACAAATAGTCATACAATCTCTTTTTTGTAGTGAAATATTAATAACTTAGATTGAAATATTACAACATAATAAATTAAAAAAAGATGAAAAAAAATATTAAAAAAATTTCTGTCAATTTTTTTTTTTAAGACCGTCATTTTGATTTATTTATTTTAATTACTTTATTTGGTATAACTTTTTATATGTGTCATTGAAATAAGTGGACACAAGTTAATATCATAGGTTTGTCCACATCATATCTTTAGGTTAATATCATACATATTTTTAAAGATATATATCTCCCCATTTTCTCACAATAGCTGTCACTTTCTCCCTCCTCCCACTTTTTTTTATCTCTCATCTCTCACTAGCATTCTTCTTTTTTTACACAAAAAGAAAATAAAAATAAGAACTCTTGCTATGGTGAGTGCTTAATTTTTTTATTTTTATGTATTTATTTATTTTTTATCGGTTATTTTCTTATGTATCGGTTGTGAATTTATTATAGTCTCTGATAGCGAATAATGAATTTCTTCAACACACTTTTTGTGTTTTGAACTTGAATGTTTAATGTTTATGGAAAACAGAAGATCATGTTCTCTATTTTCAACGAGAAAGTTGATAACAACATGAATAAGAGGTTCGTTAATTTTCCGTTTCGGTCTCCGTTTATTTTCTCGTTAAAAATAAGTTTAAATTGTGATTTGATGTTATAATGTAGTTTGAGTGTTTTTTTTTTTTTTTTTTTTTTTTTTTTTTGTCAATAAATCGTTATTCAAATCTTACTTATGTTGTTTCTCATACTATGCAGCTGTATACTCAAAAGGAAGCCTTGAGGAAGATGAACAAAGACAATTTATACATACTTTTAAATAGTTTTTGAGTAGAGTAGTTTGTATTTTAGGGTTAATTTTTGTGATAGAGTTTTGTATATTTTGATTATGATGTTTGTAGTTTTTTTTTTTTTTTTTTACTGTACAATTGCCAAGTAATAAAAGATTATCGATTTTATTTCATTGATATTGCATTTGAAAATTTATATAAAATATGCAGATATAGAAAAAAAAATATTGATGTGATTCTAATGATAGGAAAGTAATAAATTACACAAAATCAATACAATCAAATAATTAAGGAATTAAGCATTGATTGTGGGTCAAAAAGCAAGAGAATTAATTTGATTCCTAGAATCACTTTCTTTCCTAATAAATGAGATCTTTACTATTATAAATTTACCAAAAATAAAGCTAGATTTCCTCGTAATAAATAAATAAATATATAAATATATAATCTCTTCTTAATAGGTATTTGGAAGTCGATTGTCAATGTTGGTTTTACGCCATTATTAAATAATAACGATTGTAAATCGTGAAGAATAAATCATGGACAAAATAAAACTGTCATAAACTAAAAAACCGTGATAAACTTTTTATTACACTGCCTTTAACAACACATACAAAACCGTCATTAAAACCCTTTCATAACGGTTTTTAACTATCATGAAAAGCAATTATTCTTGTAGTGCACATCTCTATTCGTTTTTCCAATAAAGCTAAACTAGGATAGTTGGCGAATTACACCTCCTCGTGGGAACGAACTTAACTTATCATTGTACTACTCCAATGGTCTCGTACTATTGCGAGCGCCCGTTTTGGAGCGGTCAGAAACAAATTTGAGAAATTAGGAATTTAAAATTAGTGTTTAGTATAATTCTACAAATAAAAGAAACTTCTTTCTTTATCACGCTAACAAAATAATGTGAATATTACTACGCATAAAAAAATTGTGATAACTTGATCACGGTTATAAAAATGTGTGATAACTTGATCATGGTTAATGAAAAATTTGATCCAATTATGGCATATTTAAAAGACCGTGATACTTTTATGTCGTTTTTAAAGTACATTATTAACATACAATGGATTAAAAAGACTATTATAACTTGATCAAGACTAAAAAAAACCGTGATAAAAACCTATTTTTCTTGTAGTGGTTTTTTTTTATGACAGCGTCACAGGACCATTTCTCCAACCAATATCCCAATATCACAAGACCATTTCTCCAACCATTCAAAACTCACAAAAATTATCACAATATAATGATATATGCCAAGGCAAAACCAGTAGATCGACCCCACAATTTCGGTTCATTTCGTCTGGTAAAAGGAAATTGTAAAGCACCCATTAAAATTTTAAACCATAAGCAGTTGATAATATATATATGCCAATATCATTTTTTTTTTTGAAAAGCAATATATGCCAATATCTAAGCTGTTAATCTGTGGATGAAGGAAATGTCCAAAACCTACAACCTTCAGATAATGTAACAAGGAAGGATTCTAACTTACAGCTCAGAGATCTTGAAAATGGAAAATCGAACTTTATCATGAAATACGCAATATACCAAATATAGATTGCAGTTAAAGCATAAAATGGGGTTCTTGTTTTTTCATAAAGGGGAAAAGCGATTAGATAAGATGGAAGAGAATTATGATTTGTTATTTATTATAAGGGTAAAATAGGAATTAAAAAAAATTCATTAAAGTGTCGTCGACTTCCACGTTTTGGTCACGAAGAGCTTCCTAGAGAAGCCACAGTGGGTCAGCTTAAGGTGGAAGAGCTTAAAGCCATTTTCACCTGTCATCCAAACAGTCCTGAAAATGGCTTCTGGGCTCCAAAAGCCAAATAACAGCTTCTGTAAGCCATGCGAAACAATGTCAGACATCTATTTGGTAGGGAATAATGCTTGGGTACTGACCAATAAGTACCTAAAATACTGACCAGTCAGTATCAATGGGAGTGTAGCACGTGGCATTTATTTCTTTTACTTTTTACATTTATCTCTCAAATTAAGCCACGTGCTACACTCTCATTGGTGGGGTCAGTATTTTGAGTATTGACCAGTCGGTACCCAAGTATTATTCGTTGGTAGGCTTAATTAAACTTACATTGTGACATATTTTCAAACCAATAGAATTTGTTTTCAATTAAATATAGAATACATGGCAGGAGATAATATTATATGAATGAAATTTACACTTATTCTTGGCAATAAAAAAAACACTTCCAATTTTTTGCTAAAAAAAAAAAAAACATTCCAATTTTAGCATTAATCAAGTCTAAACACTAAGGCACCATTTGGTGCGCGGGATTAGATTGGATTATTAGATGGGATTGGATTGGATTAAGATGGGACTGGAATTATATGAGATTGGATTGGATTGGACTGGACTAAATTAATACTATACTGTGTTTGGAGAAATATGGGATTGAACTGAATTAATACCATGTTTTGTTTGGTAAAACATGGGATTGGACTAAATATAATAATTTTTTTTGGGAAAATTGCAATGCAATCCTCGTTATTAAAGAAAAAGAAAATTAAAAAAAATTAAAGAACATTTTTTTTTTGGAAGATCCGACATCTCCATCTTTGGCAAGAGACAAAATTAAAAAAATTTCAGATCTCCTTCTCTTTTTTGAAGGGACTCCATCTTTTGCAAGAGATAAAATTAGAGGGAAAAAAAAATGAAATCATAAACTTTTCTTCTTTAATCATCATTAACAACATCAAGTACAATTTTTTTTTCTTGGGAGATCTGGACTTTTTCTTTTCTCAATCATCTACATTTTTTTTCTTGATCAACATCATTAGTTAAAGAAAAATAATACAAAATTTACTTTGGAAGATTTGGGTTTGATTTCCATCTTCTTTTTCAATCTTCAATCATCATCACCATTATATATTTTTTTCTCAATCAACATCATCAATTAAAGAATAAAAAAATAAAGGGTAATTAGCACAAATATCCCCTGAACTCTACGTTCGTTGCTATTTCCCCCCTATACTTTTTTTTTAGGCAGTAAACCCCCTGAACTATCATAAATTGGCAATGGCTGACGGAACCCTAATTCTGTCTAGGGAAAATTACACTAAGTCCCCCTGATTATTTATATAATTGCATTAAACATGAAAAATATAATAATATGACACAAATACCCCTTTGACCAATTTTTTTTTAAAAAAATTAAATTTAAAATTGAAATAATAGTTAAATAATAATTAAATTCTGAATTTTATTATAAAGACAATTAAATAAATAGAGAAATGAAAAAAGTAAATTGATATAACAATTATTTAAATTATCTTTTTATTTAAATATCCCTAAATATAAAACCAAGATAAATATTTAAATTATTTAAGAAAAATAAAAATAATGGTTAAATAATAATACAATTCCCTTTCAAAAAAAAATAATTGTTGATCTCAATTACCCAAAAAATAAAGTAATAAGTTTCTCCATTAATGAAGATCCATCAATGTTCTTTTATTATTATTATTTTGTTTTTTAAAATTTTTTTGATTGGATTTCATTTATTGGTATGTGAATTGTGTTTTTTAAATTAATTTTTTTAACTTAATGAACATAGAGAAGAGAAATCCTTAAAATAAAAAATTTCAAATAAATATTTTTAAATGAACATCAATCCATCTAATTAAATGAACATCTATTTCTCCATCCAATCCTTAAAAAATTCCTTTCTCTAAAGAAATAAAAATATTTAAATTTGCAACACCCAGAAACCAAAAATTAAAAAATTAAATTTTTAATTCTTCTATGTGTGTTTTTAATTGGAGCGATATTCAATTTTTTAAAATTTTTACTTGTATTATTATTATTATTACTTTGTAATTGAGATAAATCAATCTATTTCAAAAAAAAAATTGAGATAAACCAATCAATTTAAAAAAAAATGTTTTTTTTATTTTAATTTATTTTAATAAATATTTCTCCACCATCCATCTTTGAGATGGATGGTAGAGATTTTAAAGATATTTTAATTTTTTAAAGATTTTATTTTCTTTACAAAAAAAATAGAATTGTATTATTATTATTTTTTTAAAGGGAATTGTATTATTATTTAACCATTATTTTTATTTTTCTTAAATAATTTAAATATTTATCTTGGTTTTATATTTAGGGATATTTAAATAAAAAGATAATTTAAATAATTGTTATATCAATTTACTTTTTTCATTTCTCTATTTATTTAATTGTCTTTATAATAAAATTCAGAATTTAATTATTATTTAACTATTATTTCAATTTTAAAAAAAAAAAATTGGTCAGATGGGTATTTGTGTCATATTATTATATTTTTCCTGTTTAATGCAATTATATAAATAATCAGGGGGACTTGGTGTAATTTTCCCTAGACAGAATTAGGGTTCCGTCAGCTATTGCCAATTTATGATAGTTCAGGGGGTTTACTGCCTAAAAAAAAAGTATAGGGGGGAAATAGAAACGAACGTAGAGTTCAGGGGTATTTGTGCTAATTACCCAAAAATAAAAAATAAAAAATAAATCTTTTTTGGAAGATCTGGGTTCGATTTTCATCTTCTTCTTCAACCATCATCCCCATTCATTTTTATTTTCTCAATCAACATCATAAACAATTAAAGAAGATTTTTTTTTTTAATTTTTAGAGTAATTGGCACAAATCCCCCCTCGAGTGTATGTGAATTTGTATATTGCCCCCTAAACTTTTTTTTAGGCATTAAACCTCCTGAACTATCGCTTATTGGCAGAACAAGAGTAAAAATGCCCCCTCAGGGGAGAAAAAACCAAAGGATTGCCAATAAGCGATAGTTCAGGGGGTTTAATGTCTAAAAAAAAAAAGTTTAGGGGGCAATATGCAAATTCACATACATTCGAGGGGGGATTTGTGCCAATTACTCTAATTTTTAAATCATCACCAAGTGGTAGAGATGGAGTGGTGGTGGCTGCAGCTTGGTGTTGGCAGTGGAACAATGGAGTGTTGGTGGTTGCAGCTTGAGTGGTGGTGGAACAATGGAGATGGAGATTTTTATGAAAAAGAAAGTGATGAGATAGGGTACTGACGAAAGAGAAGAAAGGTTGAAGAGAGAGAGAGACAGAGAGAGGAAAGGTTGAAGAAACAAAATTTAAAAATTAAATTATTTATAAAAAAAAAATAGTCTGAACAATGCAGGACTAAATAAACCTATCATTTGTTGGGTTTAGTTGTCCCACAAAACGCAGGACTATTTGACAAAAAATGGGACCTGCTAGATTTTATTGTCCAGTCCAGAGTGGCCTCCAAATATGGGATTGGACTGAAATTAGTCCAATCCTAATCCAAACCCAGGTGCCAAAGAGGCCCTAATTTGCTAATTTTAGCACACAAATACCTCTCTTTATTGGAAATTCCAAACTTCTTGGTGAAAGATCCTCAGTGTTTTCCAAATATGGGTTGGCGGTGGTCTTTTTTTTTTTTTTTTTCTTTAACAGTGAAAAGCCATTTTATTAAAGGCGAAACCAGGGGAACAAGAAGCCCACAAGGCAAAAAGAGAAAAACAGGGGAGGCGACGCAGAGCCACAACAGAGAGCCCAAACAAAGGCCCCACAGAAAACAAAAGGGAGCAATTATATATTTTCTAGCTTAAGAAATTATATTTAATTTATAAATATTTTTAAAAACTTTACTCTGCATGCCCCCTAAATATTATATATTAGTATACCAGGCTACTAGGCACATCGCTTGGTTAGCTAAGGATAGGGTTTTCCCACACTTAAATTTTAATATACATATATAATTAAGAATATATACACTCACCAAGAAGAAAAGATTAGATGAGTAGCAAAACCAAATCGACTAAAATTGGTGTACAAAATGTATCTACAAAAACTCATATTGTATTTGAAAATTCATCATAGAAGATAGGGCTATTTTCAGGATTTACCCCTCAAATATGGAATTATCACAAAAAGGAACAGAATTTAAAGCATTGTTTATATATATATATATAACTTAACTTCATTTATTTGCCTTTGTCATATTCCATCTCTCCTTTTGCTATTGTAAGTTAGTGAATTACAGTTTCACAAAAAAAAAAAAAAAAATAAATAAATAAAATTTTAAAAGACAAACAATTATCACTATTGCTTTTACATGTGATTTAACATTTTAATTCTTTAACATGGTATCAAAGCAATGAATATAGTTTACGTGTACTTTTTGTCTAAAAAAAATGCTTAAGTTCTTATGTAAGCTAGGGCCAAAATAATAGTATTTTTTTTTTGAAGGATTATACTATTACATAAATTCGGGGTTTTTTTTAGGAGAGGAGAGGACTCGAACCCGCAACCTCATGGTGCAGGTGTAAGAGCCACCGGACCAACCTCATCTCATCATATAAT
This sequence comes from Acer yangbiense, assembly GCA_008009225.1. Lineage (NCBI taxonomy): Eukaryota > Viridiplantae > Streptophyta > Magnoliopsida > Sapindales > Sapindaceae > Acer > Acer yangbiense. Next base: position 7,428,351 of record CM017763.1, on the reverse strand, counting down.
AATTTAAACTCACTAATGTATTTTCTTATAAACATAAACATAAATATAAATAAGGAACAAATGCAAATATAAAGTACAACACTTGAGTATTGACCGGTCAGTACCCAAGGTACTGACCAACCAATGAGGTTTTACCATGTGGCTCATTTATGAAAAATGCAAGGAGATAAATGTAAAAAGTTAAGGTAAAAAAGCTACATGGCAACACCCCAGGTGGGGTCAGTACCCAAGCAATTTCCAAATATAAATACAGACAAGCAGAAGCCTTCTATAACAAATTGATTTTGATACTATATTAAGCTATTATAAAAAAAAATTACTATTATCAAAAGTAAAAATTTGAAATCGAATTATATAATGTGTGATGTCAAATTGAATAACCATTAATTAATATTAAAAGATTTTAGGCTTTTAAGATAAAAAAAATAGTTTGGACTCCAAAAGAATTAATTTAAATTGTTTGTTATTCTTGATCAGTAATGCCACATGTGTTGGGATAAATTTAGAAAAACCTCTTTTGAGAAATATTTGTTTTAAATGTTTTCCATGAAAGGCCTATTATACAAAGATGAACAGCTACATTTGTTTACTGATTTGAACTCTTAGTAAATTTTCAATATAAGAGTATCTGAACCGAAGGCTTTTTGACAAACATTTCAAGATATTCCGAGAAAGACAAGACCACTTGGGGTCATTCTCATAATTTGGAAACCACTTGGGGTCAACTCATAATTACACTACATGTCAAGGGATATGAATGAGAATTGAACTCCAAATTCTTGCCTATAAAAAGACCACCCAAAACACTTCATTTTCATCACACTCAATATATAATTCTGTTATTATATATAATATGACAGGCCACAAAAGACTATCCACAGCAGCCAACCTCTCAAACCTCCTCCCTACAGGCACAATCCTTGCTTTCGAAGCCCTAGTACCAGCTTTCTCCCACAATGGCGACTGCCTACCTGCCAACAAGTACCTCACTCTATCAATCATTGTAGGGTTTTCACTTGTTTGTTTCTTCTCCTCCTTCACTGACACCATCAAATTCAAAGGTAAGGTCTACTACGGCATAGCCACGCTCAGTAGCATCTTCGTCTTCAACCAAGAGGACACCGATGATGATGATGAAGAAAAAGGTGGTGCTCAAAAGAAAGAAGATGATGATGATGAAGAAAAAGGTGGTGCTCAAAAGAAAGAAGGTAGTTGTTGTACTAGCAAAAATGATCGTGATCCGAAAATTCCGCACAAGGAAAAAAGAAAGTATAGAATCAGATTAATAGATTTTGTGCATTCATTGTCTTCGTTGCTTGTTTTCTTGGTGTTTGCAATCAGTAATTCTGATGTCCAGCGCTGTGTCTACCCTCGCCCGACTGCTAATGGAACTGTTTTGATGATGAACTTGCCGCTGGCGGTATGGACTGCTGTGAGCTTTCTCTTCATGCTTTTCCCTACCAAACGCAGAGGGATTGCCTTTGAAGGGGGTCAAAAATTAAATAGCACCTTTTGGGTTGGTTTTTGGGGAATAGGCACCAAGTTAATAAGTTAAGTTTAAAAGGCACCATTTAATGGGACCAGACGAAAATACCCCTTTGTTGTCTGTTTCTTTGTTTTGAAACTTTGGAAGAAAAGCTCTGAGAGAAAACCCCGACGGCGCAACAGTCGACCAAATTGTGACGACGAACCACCGTCGACGGAGCTACAGTACCGACGTACCGGCGAAGTCAATACCGACCACGGTATGTCTTTATCTCTCACGCATTTGTTGTCCATTATGTTTGTTTGATGAGTTTAGGTTAGGGTTTTAGTTTAGGAAAAAATTTCGAGCCTTTTGGTAGTGAAAACGATGAAGTTCTGGGTTTCCAAGAGTTTTTGAAACTGAATCGAGCCTTTTTGCAGTCTTATCGAGCCTTTTAGAAAGGTTATCGAGCCTTTAGAAAGGTTATCGAGCCTTTTAGAACCTTTTAGAAAGGTTATCGAGCCTTTTTAGAAAAGTTATCGAGCCTTTTGAAAAGTTATCGAGCCTTTTAGAAAGGTTATCGAGCCTTTTAGAACCTTTTAGAAAGGTTATCGAGCCTTTTTAGAAAAGTTATCGAGCCTTTTGAAAAGTTATCGAGCCTTTTAGAAGAAACTTTTGTCGAGCCTTTTAGAAAGGTTATCGAGCCTTTAGAAAGGTTATCGAGCCTTTTAGAACCTTTTAGAAAGGTTATCGAGCCTTTTTAGAAAAGTTATCGAGCCTTTTGAAAAGTTATCGAGCCTTTTAGAAGAAACTTTTGTCGAGCCTTTTAGAAAGGTTATCGAGCCTTTAGAAAGGTTATCGAGCCTTTAGAAAGGTTATCGAGCCTTTTAGAACCTTTTAGAAAGGTTATCGAGCCTTTTTAGAAAAGTTATCGAGCCTTTTGAAAAGTTATCGAGCCTTTTAGAAGAAACTTTTGTCGAGCCTTTTAGAAAGGTTATCGAGCCTTTTAGAAAAGTTATCGAGCCTTTTAGAAGAAACTTTTGTTGAGCCTTTTAGAAAGGTTATCGAGCCTTTTAGAAAAGTTATCGAGCCTTTTGAAAAGTTATCGAGCCTTTTAGAAGAAACTTTTGTCGAGCCTTTTGAAACAAAATCGAGCCTTTTAGAACCTATATGTTATCGTGCCTTTTGTTACTGTTATCGAGCCTTTTGAAAAGTTATCGAGCCTTTTAGAAACTTTTGTCGAGCCTTTTAGAACCTATATGTTATCGTGCCTTTTGTTACTGTTATCGAGCCTTTTTGAACTGTTATCGAGCCTTTTTGATATGTTATCGAGCCTTTTTAAACATTGATGTTATCGTGTCTTTTTATACTTTTATCGAGCCTTTTTGAACCTTTATGTTATCGTGCCTTTTTGTAATGTTATCGTGCCTTTTTGTAGTGTTATCGAGCCTTTTTGAATTTTATCGTGCCTTTTTGCACTGTTATCGTGCAGTTTTGAATTTTACCGTCAGTTTTCAAGCCTTTTCAGTAACTTATTTGCTTTTTTTCCGTCAATATGCAGATGGCGAATCCGAATGATTTCCTTAAAACCCCGGTGGGAGAATGGTTCAATGGAAAAATTATTCGGCATGACCATTTTGATGACCTTAGAGATATCGACAATGCACTTGAAAGAGTACCTGAAAATCTAAGGATCGAAGACCGACCTCGGTTTACTGAGTCATGTTTCGGTCATTTCCTCCGGATGCATCGTGAGATTAATTTTTCTGGCGGCATTGTCCATCGGCTACTTTTACGTGAGTTGCATTACAACGGGCCGGAAGATGAGATGCGATTTCTGTTAGGGAACCATACGGTCCGGTTCTCGAAGGTTGAGTTTTGTCTAATCACCGGATTGAAGTTCGGAGTGATTCCCGACACAGCGAGTTATGATATGGTGGTACAGAATGGCATACACGACCGGTACTTCCAGCGTCGAGTCATCGAGTTTCAAGAGCTGAGAGGGGTGCTTCGGATTGGTGTTTTCCATTCGCAGTACGATGCAGTGAAGCTGTCATTATTGTTTTTGCTGAACTGGATACTGATGGGGGTGGACGAGAGATTTAAAGTTCCAGCATGGCAGTTTCGAGTAGTCGAGGACTTGGACACTTTTGATGCGTTCCCATGGGGCGCATACGTGTATAGGCGGTCTATTTATGGTTACATGCATGCTTTGGATAGTCCACGGCAGGCAGCACGACAGGCAGGACAGGGCGTTGACACCATCGAGTCCTACAACATATACGGTCTAGCGCACGCACTATTGGTTAGCATTTACAATTTGCATCCGTACTTTAATTGAGAATTTTTTATATGACTGATGTATTTACTTGTGATCGTACTTGTCTATTACGCAGGTATTTGCTTTTGAGGTTATCCCCTCCCTTGGCATTAAAAAATGTAGGATCCGCAGGGTTAACCCCGAGCTACCCCCTCCACGTATTCTGAAATGGAAGTTGACTAAGCGACCGCGAGGGAAAAAGCTGGATGAGATTTTCTCTGAAACTGTAAATATTGTTGTTGTTAATGTTTATAATTTTTAGTATGTGTATAATTACAATGATGTAATTACAATGATGTAACTCCAATTGCAGATGTCTGCGCGGTCTAAATTGGTGGCGACAGCTGTTGAGATGGGTCAACGGTATTACGAAGGCATAGATCAGGGACCCACTATGTATGATCACTATACTGTAGATTTATCTGGAGGCCTCCCGGATCCGGAACTACATAGGACTGGCGGACCCAGTCATATGGAGGATTCTTGCGGACCTAGTGATATGGATCCTTCGTACTCTGGACCCAGTGATACGGAGGGCTCAGACCCGGATGTCGGCAATGGCCGTGGGAGTCCCACGAGGTCTAGGCAGGTACGCGTGACTTTGCCCAGACAACCTACAGCTGGACGTGATTCAGAACCGGAGGTTGGCAGTCCTACTCCCGTGAGGCGTAGGCGGGTACGATTCAATTTGGACAGACAGCCTGGACCTCAAGGTCATTCACGGGGAGGCGTCGGAGAGCGTCCACAGGTACGTAAGCATTTTTAGGACCACATGATTTAATTTCAATTGACTTAATAGTTTTAGTACTGACAGAGTCCGAATTCCTTTCAGGCTTGGGAGCATAAATTGGCAGAGGTGATGGATGCTGTTCGAACATTACGTACGGATGTCATGGAGGCTTTCCGTACGAGTGAAGAGAAAAGAGCTGCGCAGCATCAGGAGTTGCTGGATTTGATCCGGGCCCAACAGGGTCCGACGTCGCAGCACCGTATGGATGGTCCACCATTCGATGACCAACCATTTGATGACCATGACGGAGCATTTACTCCCACAGGTACAGGGTGGACAGACCGAGGGACCAGCCATGGGCAGCCACGTACCACAGACACAGTCTTAGATTCGCAGGGTCATGATGTGACAGCACGAGAGGAGGTGCGCGGTGGTACACAGACAGCAGGTGATATAGAGCCAGCAGTCTTGGAGCAGGTACTGCCTGAGGACATCACCACAGTCCGCTCATCACAGCTGCTGGATGATCCTGTTCACTCCCAGGAGCAGGTACTGCCTGAGGACATCACCACAGTCCGCTCATCACAGCTGCTGGATGATCCTGTTCACTTCCAGGAGCTCACACCTATACATTTCCAGGAGGTCACCCCTGACGCCACAACCCAGCGCGATCGTCCAGTCGATCCCAGCGTACGAGGTTCCTCCTACGAGCATAGACCTTCGGTCGACCCGAGTGCAGCCGACCCCTCCAGCCGACCTCCGGTATGTCATTTGACACCCCACCGATCGATTTAAGGTGATCAACAGGGAACGAGTTCCTCCTCACACCACCCCGATCACCCTGATTTGGACCGGAGTCCACCACCCCTGAGGCGTGGAGACCGGATTCGATGTCGAGGTTGGATGGAGCGGAGCCCATACACAAACCCCTATGAACCGAAGAGGCCACGGATGATGCCGCATCCGCAGCCAGCACATGAATGGATGCCACACGAATTGGTAGATCCTGACCAGCTTGCGGCGTACCTAGCCTACAAGAGGAGCATGACAGGGGAATTGTAAGTATAATGTAAAAACTTACAATCTGTTTATAGTTTTTTCGTCCACAGGTACAAGTAAGTATTATGTTAAATTTGTTTCCAATTATGCAGACGTGATGTGGATCTGCACCACCCAGTTGGTGTCAATGTGACTTGGTTCCACCGGTTTCAAACCAACTTCATGGAGTTGGACGATTCGGTATGTTCCTCACTTGATTCACCTGTAGAAGTTTCATTCACAAATGGTTGAATCCTAACAATACGAATTGTTGATATTTGTCAGCACATTGACGCATACTGCAACGTTCTCCGGAAACGTCAACGAGCATTCCCCACTGTGTACGAGAGGAGGACCAACATACTAGATTCACAATTCTATGTAAGTGTTTATTGAGTACGGTTTTCTCTTCTACCTTGATGTGTTCAAATATTTTTTGCCTGACGTGTCGGTTAATTTTCTATGTACAGACATTGGCATATCATAGCTGGCAGAGAATCTGCATGGGTGAGGACAAGAGACCCCCAGATGGTTGGACTGTGCTGGATCGCCAGTATCCTCGTGATGAGCTTGAGGTGGTATGTGGCCTGCTCCCGCAGGCAAACCTGCCATGGCACGACGTTGACACGGTCAGTGTAAATTTGACTTTGCGTCCATCTGTATAATAAAAAAATTTGCTAACACTTTGGAGAAACACCTGCAGGTTCTGATTCCTTGCAACCTCGGAGGTTACCATTGGGTCGTGGCCAGCGTCAACCTTGCGAAAGGGCACATTTTCGTGTTTGACCCGTTCAGACAGAAGGTCCGATATAGCCATAGGAATACCCAGTTCGCGTGCTTAAGGTGGTTGCTACCCTCGATGCTGGATGTGGTACACTTTCACCGGAACAGACAAAGAGGTGATGCGACGTACAAAAGGGAAGAAAAGCCGTTCCGGATGTTCTACGTGCACGCCAACCGTGTGCCGCAACAGGAACGGGGGTATGACTGTTTGAAGTTCTTATTCTATCACAATCGGTTTTAATAGCATCCCATTATAATATTTGTTCACGTGGTTAATTGCAGGGGAAACTGTGGGGCCCATACATTGAAAATTATTGAGTACCTGGTGGCGAACAGGGATACCTTCGACTGGTCCGAAGCTGATATGGCCACCATCCGGGAGAAGATGGCCGTCGAGGTTTTTTGTAACTCGAAGCCCATATAGTTGATGTAGATGTACTTGATGTACATAACATTTTTTGAGTAATGAAATGATGAATTTTTTTTCTTCAAGTGTTTGAAGTGTTTGCATTTCAAAGTTAAACACACACATTTCATACATTGAAATCCATAAACAATACAGCAAATTCAATAAAGCATCTAGTATGACATTAGACGAACAACTAAATTCTAATATATTTTCGAACATAAAATCAATCACATTAGTTCTACATAAGAACCAAGGGTCTTACCAAACAACTGTATCGAGCATGGTTGTGAAAGTTTGAACGATGTTGGAAGACATCAGGTTGGAGACATGTTCCTCATAAAACAAAGGTACTATTGTGGAAGTTGATAAGCATCTAAGGATTGAGAAAGCAGAGTATCCCACACGGATAGTTTACTGTTTTGGCATTTCTCATGAGCATCCGGGAACATTCATTCTAACTTATATACGAAGTACAAATCCCCATCATGAGTATATTGGTCTATATCCCAAGGGATTTAAGTTCAGTAAAAGGAGGTTTGAGGACATTGATCGGCTTGTGGCATATTTCCAGAGGCATATCGACGATCCTCAGCATGAGTCAGCACCATCAATTAGATCAGTTGCTGCTATGGTACCAATGTGAAGCCCTGCAACTGGGGGCTCCTCTATAGCTAGAGGTGGCACGGTTTCGGTTCCAAGGTTTGGTGGAACCGAAATCGAAACCGAAATCGGAACCGGGTCCCCCGGTTTCGGTTTTGGTTTCGGTTCTGAAACTGGCGGTTTCGATTCCGATTCTGGAATTGGAACCGTCGGTTTCAGAACCGAACCTTTTGTAATATATTTTCAAAAAAATTAGAACCAAAACCGGAACCGGCCTCCCCCGGTTCCAGTTCTGGTTCTTGAATCGAAACCAGAAATCCGGTTCCGATCCTGGTTTTCCCGGTTCCGAACCCCCCCGATTCGACGGTTAGAACCGGAACCTTGCCAGGTCTATCTGTAGCATCTGGGGGTAGTGGCTGGGGAAGTTCAAGCAATGAAGGTGGCTGGAGAGATTGATGTATTAAAAGTTCAACACATTTCATACATTGAAATCCATAAATAAAGTTGGGATATACATAAACACTATAACAAACGAAATTCGAACATGAAATCAATCATATTACTTCTACATAAAACATAAGAATCAAGGGTGGCAATTCGTCTTCCTCTTGTAAGTAAGGCTCCATTCATTCCACGGTACAGTCTTTCTCAAGGCACGTTTGTTTGTTGTGTCCAATTTTATGACAGATACTGCACTTGCGGCGGTATTCCTCGGGGACAATTGTGCTGGGACCTTCATTAACCATAGGTGGGTTGGAACACCTCCTGCTGTTATGTCCTGGTTGTCCACACCTTCTACACGACTGTGTGGTTGTCCTCTCCGAAGACGAGGCATGTCGACCCTCCATTGGTCTACCTGATTGCCTCTTCGCCTTTGGATTTAAAACCACCCGTGATGCGATGTCGGATGGCATAACCCATGAAGCAGGATGGCCAACAGGCATAATAGGAACTGAGTATGCATCAATAAGTGTCTCCCTCTTGTAGTAGTCCGCACACAGAGATGTAAAATCCAAATTTCGCTCCCTGCAACAATGAAAAGGGTGAGACTCACGTTTGGATAATATAAACCGTTAACTGTAAATTGTAATGTACCTTGCCGCTGGAAGTGCGTGTTTACATGGTAAAAAGTCCATTTGGAATTTGTTGCATGTGCATGTCTTCCGGGGCTAAGTCAACCGTCCACTGTTTTCCCTTGTGTCTGACGGAGAATATGTTCCAGTCAACTGGATTTACGGTCATATAACCGCACTTCTCGACACGTTTGAGGATCAAAAGATGTGCGGCGTCGGTCAATCGATGACGCATGGACTGTGCATTTGCATGACGATCATGAAACCACTTTTGTATCATATTCCGAATGAACTCTGCCAGTGTCATTAGTGGCAGTTGCCGAGCGAATTTTAGGCATGAGTTTATGCACTCTGCAACATTTGTGGTCATCAACATGTACCTTCTTTGGGGACAGTGAACGCGGGACCACTTCTGTGGACCGGCATCAATGGCATAATCGTATGCACCCTGGTGCAGCTTACGTAACTCCTCCATGTGCCAATCATACTGGATTTCAATGTACGACCTAGCAGCGTAATCCATTATCTGGGCAACATCCTTTCTGTGGAATCGCTTCTTCATATTTTCACCAAAATGCCAGACACAAACGGTATGGGTTGCATAAGGGAACGCTTTAGAAATCCCTGCTTCAATGCTTGGATGGCGATCGGAAATGAAAACCAGATCATCTATATGACCAAGGGCACCCCTCAAGCATTCTAAAAACCACTCCCATGAAAGGTTGTTCTCTGAGTCACCGTACCCAAAAGCAATTGGATACACCTGTTCGTTTCCATCTTGTGCAGTTGCCACAAACATTGTACCCCCGAATCTTCCCTTCAAATGGGTACCATCTACTGCAATAACAGGACGCATACACCTCCGAAAACCTCTAATTGAGGACCCTAACGACATGAAAAAGTAGAGGAATTTACCATGGTCATCGCACTGTAAGTCCGTGATTGTGCCCGGATTTTGCTGTTCGAGAACATACGCAAAAGATGGGAGCAGTTGGAAACTTTCTTCATGCGTTCCATAGGTTAATGACAATGCATATTGCAAGGCATCATGTGCCTTACTGTACATGATTTGGATGCCATACATTGTTTTCATATCGGCGATTATGTCCTTCGGACGCATGAGACGACCATCGGTTTGTTGAAGTCTAGGGGCAACGACTTCTCCGATTATGACTGCACCAGCTTGTCGGTGGCGACGGTGAATCTCCTCCAAGGGACAGCTGTGTTCGTTGACAAAACTTCTGACTTGAAAGTAAGTACCTTCTTCTCTCCTCACCGCTCTTAATTTCCATGTACAGTCGTCAATGATGCAAACCAAATGTAAAGTTGTCTTATTAGACCTTTTCACCTTCCATTCAAAGTTCTACCGCATCGCAAAATGGCCAACTAGCCTCTTCAAATCCTTTTTACTCGGAAAAAATTGACCTTTATAAATCATGGTTCTCGGTTCTTGCGCTGCCAAGGTGCTGCTTGTACCAATACCAAACGAGTATGAATCTGCTCCTGGAATAACCCAAGTTCTCGCATTAACAGAATCAGATGATGTCATATTACAACGGACCTCGGAAGTCCCAGGCATATCTGGTGCAGTGCAACTAACTCCTTGTACACGTCTACCGCTTGTTTGCATTTGTGCAGGCTCTTCATCTTCATTTTGGAGATCATGAACATGTTCATTATTTGCCTCAGTATCAACCTGTTCATGGTTCGGGTAATTGCTCTGTTGATTGTACTGCGCATCGTACTGTTCATTGTCCTGTGCATCGTACTGCTCATTGTACTGCTCATTGTACTGCTCATTATACTGCACATCGTACTGCTCATTGTACTGCACATCGTATTGCTCATTGTACTGCTCAATTCGACTGCCAAACACATCACCCACATCACCCAATTGAATTTCAGCTGCATGTGCATGGTCGACCGCAACTTCTGGGACACCACACATGTTTCCCACACCTTCGCTGGGACCCCCTTGGGTGAACACTTGGTTGCTACCGCTAAAGGATCCAAACTGTTGGGTATTTTCAGGAGGATGAATATCATTCCCTACCACATCTCCAGCTGTCCGCTCAGTTAGACTGACACATACTTGAGGGATCACTCGATCTTCCCCTAGCATAAACTGGACATCGTCGTCATTCCTTATCAATGTGCGACACGTACTGCCAGGAACGAGTGATATTGATGACAACTCAAAATTGTATTTGTTTACATCATAGTTCACAATAGTATGCACGATCGTCACCAATTCTTCGTAAGTCATATTGTTTGACACGTACATTCCCCGGTTATCGGATCCAACAAACCTCTGACTTCCGTCGGGTAACTGGTCCCATCGACCGTTGTAAGATATTACTATTCTAACCCGATTCATGAGGCTGTCAAATTAATAATCACAAACCATTAACAAAAACCCATGATTACACAATGTCTTCAAATATTACATGAAAAGCCTCGAATATTTTTTGAAAAAGGCTCGAATTTTTTTTCAAAAAAGCTCGAAATATTTTTGTCAAAAAGGCTCGAAATCAATTTCGAAAAGGCACGAATATTTTGTTAAAAGGCTCGAAACTTTGTTCAGAAAGGCACGGATATTTTTTGAAGAAGGCTCGAAATCAACCAAAAGGCTGGAAACTTTTTTCAAAAAGGCTCGAAATATTTTTGTCAAAAAGGCTCGATAATAACTACAAAAGGCACGATGACATTGTTAAAAGGCACGAATAAATTTGAAAATCAATCCAGCCTTTTAGAAAGGTTATCGAGCCTTTTGAAAAGTTATCGAGCCTTTTGGAAAAGTTATCGAGCCTTTTACAAAGGTTATCGAGCCTTTTAGAAAGGTTATCGAGCCTTTTGGAAAAGTTATCGAGACTTTTCCAAAAAGGCTCGATAACAATTTCAAAAGGCACGATGACAGTGTTAAAAGTTATTGAGCCTTTTGGAAAAGTTATCGAGCCTTTTACAAAGGTTATCGAGCCTTTTGGAAAAGTTATCGAGACTTTTCCAAAAAGGCTCGATAACAATTTCAAAAGGCACGATGACAGTGTTAAAAGGCACGAAAATATTTCAAAAAGGCACGAAATTTTTTTCAAAAAGGCTCGATAACAACTTCAAAAGGCACGATGACAGTGTAAAAAGGCACGAAAATATTTCAAAAAGGCACGAAATCATTTTCAAAATGGCTTCAAGTTTACATACTAAAATGTGAACAACTTCAAAGAAGCAAGTTCAAGAAATATTACCTTATTTTACTGAAGAAGAAAGTCGGGGCAAGACCTTGAACTTTTATTTGTAGAGAGAGAGTAACTGAGTATTTCAAGCCTTCGTTTGAGTTGCAGAGAACAACTCAAAGAGAATAACATAAATGTTTAACTAAGGGCAATTTTGGTAGTTCACCATAATAGGTGCCTTTTAAACTTAACTTATTAAACCAGTGACATTCTCACCAATTCACTTTAAAAAGGTGATATTTTGGACCAATTCCACTGCCTTTGAAAGAACCGTGAAAACAGACACCGCAGAGAAAAAAACCGTGAAAACAGACACCGCAGAGCCCCAAGAAACAAGACACCGGTAATTGAGGAGATTTCTTGATAAGAGTTTCGTATAAAAATAAATTGTGAACGTCCGGACCAGGAAAGAGAATAACAATGATTGTAAATTAGTATATGAATGTTTTAATTTGTTGTACGTGAGCGCATGCATGGATGTATGTGTTTGTTGTTTGTAATCCTCTTGTAATAATCTTGTTTTGTGAAGGAAAAGACAATGTTATAAAACAGGTTCTTTTTAATTAAAGTTACTGTTTTCAATTTGTTTGTAGTAATTGTTCATGATGGCACGTATGAGCTGGTATTTCATGATCTAATTGGATCAATTGTCGTGCACTTTTTAAACAGCTGACATGAATTTCATGATCCAATGTATATATTTCTAAACCACATGAATTTGTTTTTTTATAATACAAATTTATATTAATTAAAACGAGCCAAAAACGGCAAACAACAAGCAATCAACAGGCCAACGGCCAACAAGAGAGAAAAGCAAGAACAACAAAGACCAGCCCGAAGACGCAGCAGCAACACAAACAGCAACCCAGTCAACAAAACAGAGAAAAAACTAGAACAACCGAAACAGAAAATGATCACTCCAAAATAGGCGCTCGCAATAGTACGAGGCCATGGGGTAGTGTAATGATAAATAAGATTCGTTCCAGGGAGATTGATGTATTGATTACCACTACTATTTAGACAATCAAAGATTTGATGATTGAATTACACCACTAGAATTTAATTAAATTAAACTATAACTAAAATGCAATTAATGAAACTAAACAAACAAGCAAACAAACTCAAGCACTTGGATGTATGTATATATGTGAATGAGGCTAAGACATTGACTCCGCCTACCCAATTTTCACCAATTTTAGACGCATCATTTGGATAAATTAAGCAAACAAACTCAAGCACTTGGATGTATGTATATATGTGAATGAGGCTAAGACATTGACTTTGCCTACCCAATTTTCACCAATTTTAGATGTGTCATTTGGATAAATTATATATGCAAGTGTGTATGTAGACCCGTGTACCCTTAATTAGTCTCTAACCTCTCTCAAGTGATAAAAACAATATTCATGTACACCAACAACCTATTTCTCAATGGTTATCTGAACTATACACAAATTCATTAAGCAAAATGGCACACAAATGGAATCCTACAAGCTAGCATTGCATATTTCTATCTTACTAGACTTGTATCGTGTATTTCATCGAGCACATTGTGTGCTTCTTCTCTCGGTACATCACACAATAACCAAAATCAACTAAGTGTTAGCTAGGCATCTAGAAGCATTAAGCATTTGAAATACACACACATAACACAAGCATTATAGATAAGTGATAGTCTTTATTGAAGATTCATGGGAAAGGCTTTATCTTGGCCTTAGCCAAGATGAATTTAGTTCATATTACAAAATATGGCTACAAAAGATATGATTATCATGCAAGCCATCTCAAATACAAGTAATTAAATAAAGAGAGAAGGTAGAGAAAACTATAATGAAAAACTCCTCCTCTTTTGGTGACTTGATGTGCTTGGCTTGCTTCTTCTCTTGATGCTCCCCTTTATGCTCCAAGGTTGGGGTTTGATGATAGGAAATGGTGGGAAAGTTGGATATTTGGTGTTTGTTGAAGTGGGTTTTGAGTTTGGATGATGGATTTGAGGTTAGATGTAGTGATTTTGTGATTTTGGAAGGTAGAGATGTGTTTCTTGGGGTGTTTGGAGTGATGGTTCGTGCAAGAGATGGAGAAGAAGAGCTAAAATGAGGTATTTATATTGTTAGGGATTAGGACACGAAACCCTAGATAGCTTTCCAAAAAATGGCAAAACTGCTATTCACCCGCCATACATAGGGTGGGTGTAGGGTGGTGTTGGTTTCTAATTCTTCAAGAATTCTAGAATTGCCCTAAACTTCTTCTTTCTATACCAAAATGCCCTTAGAAGCTAAGAAACATGCACAAACTTATTTTAACCATTAAATACTTGGTTTTACCCGGAAAACAGATGCAAATAATAGGAAATGGGGCTACACCACGTGTAAAAATAGGCATTATCAAATACCCCCAAACCTATATTTTGCTCGTCCCCGAGCAAAACCGAAACAAACACAAACAAAATCCCAACTCCAATACCTACAACCCCGGGTGGAGAAATCATAAAAATTGATCACTCCAAAATGAGCACTCGCAATAGTATGAGGCCTTGGTGTAGTGTAATGATAAATAAGATTTGTTCTACTGGATTGATGTAATGATTACCACAATTGATTGATTAGATTAATATTTACAATACGGTACCTCCCATTATGATTGTTCAAGCGGGCTCTTAGAGGAGAACCATGGCATTAAGCTCCTCTTATGATCCTTCCCAATAAACTTTTAGCCGTTGGTCATTGACCTTGAATCTCTGCTTGGCATCATTCTCTATCTCGATTGCTCAGTGTGGGAAAACTTTGGTGATGGTGAATGGTCCTGTCCACTTACTTTTGAGCTTCTTGGGAAACAAGCGAAGCCTCGAGTTGAATTGAAGTACTCGATTTCCCTCTTGGATGTCCTTCTTCACCAACTTTTTGTCTTGCCATCTCTTGGCCTTTTCCTTGTATATTCAAGCATTTTCATAGGCTTCAAGCTGACATTCCTCAAGCTCACTTAATTGCAAGAGTCTCCTCTCACCCGCGGCAGCCTTTAAATCATATATAATTGAGGGTTTTCACTACCCAATACATCTTATGCTCCAATTCTACCGGAAGATGACATGATTTCCAATAGAGAAGTTTAAATGGACTCATGTTAATTGGAGTCTTGAAAGCGATCCGGTATGCCCACAAAGCGTCATCAAGGTTCATGGACCAATCTTTTCTAGATTTCCCCACAGTCTTCACTAGGATTCCCTTAAGCTCACAGTTTGAAACTTCGGCTTGTTCGTTAGCTTAGGGGTGGTATGGTGTCGTTACCTTGTGTTTGACACCATATTTCTTCAATAAAGCTTTGAAATGCTTGTTTGCAAAAATGTGATCCTCCATCACTTACAATTGCTATAGGAGTTCCAAATCTTATAAAGATGTTCTTCTTTAAAAACTTTGTGACTACTAAAATATATAAACACGGTTAAATTGCCTAAAGCTAACCTAGAGGGGGGGGGGGGGGGGGGGGGGGGGGGTGGTAAATAGGTTTTTACACCTCTTTTCAAACCCTTGAAAACAAACAAAAGTTTTTCCCTCTAGATAGCTTGTATCACTACACAATAACAAATGAAAGCACACATAGACTGTTGAAAAGCATATTCAATTAAGCATATCAATTAAAGTCTACAATTTGCAAGTGAAGAAATCAAACTAAAACATAAATCAACTATACACTTGTATCCATATATATGTCCAATATACACAAGTACAAATGAATGAATGACTTTATACAAATAAGTCAGTGTACAAAGATAAATGATATATACAGCTTTGATCAAAAGAGTGTTTGCATCTCAATCTTTACAAAGATCTTGTTTACAAAGATATGACGAAATGATGAACTAAACAAGATACAACCAAACACATATACAAATATAAAAGAGATAGAGATAGAGACATTTGACACGTTATTTTTTCCGTTGTAAGAACCTCTATTTTGTGATTGGCTTATTTCATGACATACCACATTGGGGATGATTTTGTAATGGGTAGCTTAGGTGTTCATTAGCAAGCTTCCAAGCGTCTCCATGACTTCAAGAGCAAGTGCAAGAGCGAAAGGTAAATCACTTGACTTGATTCTTGAAGAGATTAGGTGCACACACACTTACATGCGATCTCATATTACTTTGCATTTGTGTTTCCATGATTGCGTGCATTTATGTCTCTACTCACACTTGCACTTATTTGTTTGATTTATATGTGGTTATGCTGTAAAATCGTTTCCCGATTGTTGTTCGGAAATGTCTGCGCTTGCACGATGGTGTGCTTGAGTTTTAAGCGTGAAGTTTGACCACTCTAGAAATTGTTCCTTCCAGGTGTGTTTCTACGGTCATGATCGGTGACCTGGGCCGCCGAATTGGAACCGCCGTTTGAAATCAGAAGT
This sequence comes from Acer yangbiense, assembly GCA_008009225.1. NCBI lineage: Eukaryota > Viridiplantae > Streptophyta > Magnoliopsida > Sapindales > Sapindaceae > Acer > Acer yangbiense. Next base: position 7,412,305 of record CM017763.1, on the reverse strand, counting down.
TCTGGTTGTATTTCGGCAGGCTGAATTAACCGTCGAATTTTCCCCAATGGATTCGACGGATTAGTGTTCGGCGGTTTGGGACCGTCGAATAAACTGCCGAATGTCCACAGCTTGGATTTGAACAATCTACCACGGCGGCGACGACGAAGGAGGTCAATGTGATCCGGGGCTTGGGTGTTAAATTGAATAACAATGCGAGAAAAAAATCAATTGCCCTTGAACTTGTTTCGAAGCGTGAACGCCTAGACAAATGGTATTTGTCTCAGCTGTTAGCCCAAGGATGATTAGACATCCTTTCATTGGAGAAGCATTATGCCATGGTCAAAAATCACCTCCTTGCAGCCGATATCTCCTCTATCGGCCCCATTGCAATGGAGCGGATGCGGATTCAAATTATTCCATCATTTTATTAATTATTTGTCGTACAAAAAAACATTGAGAGTGTTTGATAGAGATACTAAAGTGTATGATAGAAGTACTAAGAGAAAAATCAGAGATTTAGAGATTAGAGAGAGACTCCATTAATGGATGTAATCAGTGTAATATCGATACAAAGCTCTCTTATTTATACAAAAGATTAACATGCTAAAAGCATTTCCATGATTTAAGGAAGAACTATCCAATAGCATTCATTACCTAACATTATAATAACAGCTAACTACCGTACCTCCAGGGCCGGCCCATGGGGGCAGCAAACCTAGTATTTTGCTGGGGCCTTCAACTGGCCCAATTTACTTCTTCTTCATTGGGATCTCAGAACGCAATATATTTATGTTTAAAGTTTAAACAGTGCCCAATTCCAAACCTTTTACTGCTTTTATTTATATATTTTCCTTTTCGGCGTAATAAACTAATTCAATTAAACAAAAAAAAAAAAAATTCAGGCCCAATAAACTTGTCATTGTTTTTGTTTAGTCATTAATTTCTACACGTTGATTTTGACTCATCTTTTAATTATTTATTTTATTTACAATAGTAGATTAGTATCCCCTAATTTTAGGCTTTAGTGATCTTAGTTCTCAGATCTTTATGTGTATTGTGTATTTGTTAAGCTTTTCTTGAATCTTTTATGGCAAAACAAGAATATTTTATAATGGGTTCTTTTATAACAAATTATATAATTATAATAACTAATCAAATTGACTATAGTGCACACAAATACACAAACGGATTTAAACGAAAAAAATACAAGTTAAAATAAAATAATCAGGTATTATATAGGGCCCGGATTTTTATTAATATCATAAAATCGCTTGGGCCCCAAAATGTCTGGAGACGGCCCTGCGTACCTCTCTGATGTTAACTAGCTATTAGCTAACTAGCGGTTGCCATCTTCCTCCGTTAATCACCAGACTATCGATGATCGATCACCATATGATCAGCTGATGACTGATGAAGATGATCACACATAGAAGTACAGACACTACAATGCTCTGTAGCACTGTGATGCTCTGTTTTGGTCATTGCCTTCTAATGCTTAACATGCTGGTTGGTTGTGTATTTGAGCCATCAGAATGTACCTCCTTATCATCGTTGACGAAAAAGCTTTCAGCGCTGTTCAATATCATTTTTTTTTTCCAAATATTTTTACGAATATGTTTTTTTTATTACAAAAAATAATTAATTTATATATAGACAATTGAATTGTGATTGCAGATGGATGCTATTGAAATGGCTTCAAGGGAAAGACGAATGATGACACTTAGTTATAAATTCCAACAGAGGAGGGATTATTAGTTAATTACTACTTAAGGGAAAAGTGTAATGACGAAACTATTTTTTTTCCTTGCATCAATGAAATTGGTGTCTACAATCAGAATCCTCAGGATCTCATGGGTATTTTTCTTTCTATTTTCCTTTTTTAATTTTTGTATCTTCTCTTTGGATGATGTTTAAGTATATGGTATGTGGAACTGGATCTTCTGTCGATTTGATATTTTTCCTGACGTAAAACACTTGAAGATAATATTCCATATTTAAAGATAATAGAAGTAAAATAAATAAATAAATCTTAGTCATTTATTATGCATATCACCATATCTATATAGATTATGATAAAGATCAGATCAACAGATCAATAGAGGATCCAAATTCATGGTATGTCTAATAGGGAGCTGCAATGGTGGTGGTAATGTTTGCTATTTCCTCTCTCATACCTGCCTGATGAATCAACCTGATACGGATGTTCAGGGACATTGGATTTTGGTGGTACTTGGTACATTTGTAAGCTGTACAAGGATGAGAGTTAATTACAATACAAAAAAGAGGACTTTCTGCTGCGGACAAATCTGCGGCAAAATCCATGACAAAAAGGCTTTTGCAGCAGATTTGCTATAGATTTTGGGTGTTGCAAATACGGCTGTGGTAAATTTTGTTGCTACGGACATAGTTGTGGCAAAAGGTGTTTTTGCCACAGTAAAAATCTATTGCAAAGTTTTTTATAATTACTGCAGCAGCAATCCACGGCAAAAAAATGCTTGTACTTTTTTATGCTATTTTTAAAAATAAAAAATTTCCTTAATTTGTTGTAGTTCAGCAGTTGAAAGACATTGCTGATGAAGTTCCGTCCGATGCAGACATTGAATCCATCTTCTTTGAACAAATAAAACATCTGAATCATGAAACTGATTTTTTTTTTTCTTTTATTTCCACTCAACATAATTGCATTACATATTTAATCTTTACAAGTATTCCTCTTTCTATTACAATAAATAAACCCAAATTATTCTTCAAATGACTAAATAATAAAAAAAAAAAACCCACAACATTTTTTTTTTTTTTTTTTTTTTTTTCCATTCTAATTCTACATTTCTAACAACTCATTGGGTAATTCGCAAAGAAGAAGATAAGCAAGATCGACTCTCAGAGCATGCAAGATGGTCTGAGAGGACATGTCTGAAAAATGCCGGACCTGATGAGCTTGCAGTGGGAAAGCCACTCCACCAGGAAAGACAAGCCGAAGACAAAGACGAAGACTAAGGCCAGTGCGTACATGCCGAAGCGAGTGGCTGTTCCAAGAAAACAAACAATAGATCACATACATAAGCAACCCATAGAACTATAATTACTTAAATGAATTTCCAGCAAGTAAGATGAATTTTCATAACAAGAATATTAATTATATAACCGATACAACTAAAATTTTACCTAAAGCTTCCACCGAGAAGTCCATGAAAATACGAAGAATGTTCAGCAAGCCTGTAGAGAAATATTCAAACCTAGTTAATTTTAAAGAGCAACCAAAAACGTTAAAGAGAAATATTCAAATTTCTGGAAGAACCGGCAAGCCAAGCTTGATCAAGATGTTTTTCTTAACCTGTATCAGAAGATGATACTATCAATCACATCGAATTATGTTAAAGTCAAAAAGTCCCAGGAATGTTCCCATTATAACCCAAATTCAAGAAGGCAACTTACAATTGTAGGCAAATCGGAGTCTAATATAGCTGGCCCAATTGGAATTGGAGTTGTACTGCTCCTACTATTTGACAAGCAAGCCTATTGATCACCATCTTCCATCCCATCAATGGATATTTCTATAACGAGGTCACTAGGAAAAACACGCATGCTTAGGAGCTTGCAAGCATGTTTGCTTACTGATCTCTAACTCTTGCTTACTGCTCGGTGATGATTTAGTCTCCTCAACAGTGAGATCAACTTCCATTCTGTCAATTTCTATGCCCTGCATATAGAAGACAAACAAGTTAAATAAAAACAATTTCAGCCGATCAAACTTTCAAAAGTTACGTAATTAGAGTGTGCTGCAGATCAAACAATCAAATGTAATCACATTAACAAAAAACATAATGAAATAATAGAAAAAATACAGCTTCAAGACAATGAGATTTCATTTATTACCTTATGTTCTGAGAGATAACCACCATGTACTAAGAATTAACACCCAATCACCAATCACATGACACAATGCTAATGATTAGATTCTGGCTACTGGAATCATATTTTCCCAAGTTGATGGCACTTTCAACCGAAAACGGTTTATCATCATCATCATCATCATCATCACCCTCTATTTTAACCATTGTACCAAAGTGGTCTGTGCCAATATCAAGTCTACAAAATCAATCAAATATCATTGTTAAAATCTGCTTGGACAACTCCCTTCAATATAAAATTTATAAAATTCTAGAGCCAAATAAACAAGAAATAATAGTGACCAATATGGTACTCACTTCAAAATGCAGTTACCTTACCTGAAGGAGGTCTCACAAGTATGCCCTCATCCACATGGCTGCTGCCCAACACCTTTCTTCCGCACACATGAACCATTGAACAAAGTTTATAACCTTCTAAATAGTAATATACTAATATGTACCAAATATAACCTTCTAAGCTCTCATCTTCCTCCACCTTCGGTGGCTTTATCATATATATATATCAGACACTGCCTCTGTTTTTCTAGAACCAAATCAGCTATCACTCCATCAATACCTATCAAATGTTGCATGTAAACTGCCTGAGACACATTACTGTAAAATTCAACACAGAAATTACACATTACTGGAACAAAGCCAGTGATTTATTGTACTTCTAACTAGCTAGTAACAGCATATTTACAATTTAATTTTAACCAATAAATTAAAGGAAATTGAATACTCTCAATGTTATTAATGCTGATAAAACAAACAATTTCATGCAACTAATTGTTACACAAAAATGTTTTATTAAGTAAACAGAATCTCCTTAAACCCTAATTAATTGAAAAACTGTGAAATTGACATAATAATCAGTACCTTGCAACCGGATTATCGAGCTCGGTCGCTCTTCGGTACATGGCGATAGCATCATCCTTCTTGTCCATCTCTCAGTACTCGTGAACAACGCCACGATTTTGGTCAGGATGTCGAACGGGAAGGACTCGAAATCATGAGCGGCGTCTGTTGAGCAGAATAGGTAGTTGTGAGCACCACCTGGCAGCCGAGCCTGTATTGCTTGTTCAAAACTCGTGCCCGACTATCGATGATCCTGTCGGCGACCTTGGCAGAGGCGGTGGATGTGGCAGAGAAGCAGGGGATTTGGGATTTGGAGTGATTCAAACTACAAAATTGAATTTATATCTTATTTTTAAAATACAGCTGTAATGTCCGCAGCAAACAGGTGTGGATAATAATTCTGATTTTTAAATTGTATTTGGCAAATAAACTTTTCTTTATTTATTTATTTATTTATTGTTTGTGTTTTGAGACACTTTTCTTAGTTCTAGGAAAAAGAAAAAAAAAAAAAAATTTGGAGAGAGAAGGATAGTGTTATTTTCAAGATCCTACCCCTCAAATATGGAATTATCACAAAAAGGAACAGAATTTAAAACCCTTATATATATAACTGAATTTAAAACTTAAACTTCATTTATGTGACATTGTTATATTCCATCTCTCTTTTTGTTATTGCAAGTTAGTGAATTATAGTTTCACAACAAAAAAAAAGTTTTAAAAGACAAACAATTATAACATATGCTTTGTGATTTTACATTTTCATTCTTTAACATGGTATCAAAGCAACGAACATAGTTTACGTGTACTTTTTACTTAAGTTTTCAGGTAAGAACCCAATTAATTGTATTTAAAGCTCTCCGAATAAGGGACAAATACAAATTCAAATATAGACAAACATCAACCTTCCGAATCCGAATCAAATTGACTCTTACACTATATTAAGCTATTATAAAAACCATTACTATTATCAAAAGTAAGAATTTGAATTTGAATTCGAATTAATTAATGTGATGTCATATTGAATAACCAATATTAATTAATAATATTAAAAGATTTTAGGCTTTTAAGATTAATAATTTGGAGTACTCCAAAAGAATTAATTAAAAAAAAAAAAAAATATATATATATATATATACAGTCTTTCTATTATCAGTTCGAACTGACAATAAATATATCAGGACGAAGAATGTAGACCACGGATTATGGAGAAGTTTTGACAAGTGCATACACTTTGAGTCAAAGTATGTAAATCTAGTGGTCCACATTCTTCGTCCTGATATATTTATTGTCAGTTCGAACTGATAATAGAAAATCTGTATATATATATATATATACAGAAATTCTATTATCAGTTCGAACTGACAAAAATTATATCAGTTCCTTGCATGTGGGCCACTGGATTTAAATACTTTGACTTGGCTGTATGCACTTGTCAGTCAAAGTATTTAAATCCAGTGGCCCACATACAAGGAACTGATATAACTTTTGTCAGTTCGAACTGATAATAGAAAGACTGTATATATATATACAAGTAAAGAATCAGATTAATAGATTGTGTGTATGCATTGTCTTCGTTGCTTGTTTTCTTGGTGTTTGCAACCAGTAGCTCTGATGTCCAGAGCTGTTTCTTCCCTCACGCGACTGCTAATGGAAATGCTTTGATGATGAACTTGCCGCTCGCAGCCCAGTTGGGGGCTGCTGTGAGCTTTCTCTTCATGCTTTTCCCGACCAGACGCAGAAGGGTTGGCTTTGCATGTAAGATTTTTATAAAAATTGTGAACAACATATGATATTATATTTTTGTGTTTATAAAAACCGAATTGATTAAAATGTTTAAGTAAGAGAGAGTTCATCGAATTGATTGATGAGAAGAGAGTAGACGACTCTTTATAACATTGATGATTTTCGCTGCACTTCCAGAGGTACGCATCTATTCATACTTAAATATACAATATGAGATTATTTATTTTTGTACATAGTACTTACGGTGGTATCAGAGCCGCTCGTATTGTTGCATAGATTGAATGGTTTTAATATCGTATTTGTGATTTGCTTTTATACACCAGATCTGAGGTCAAACGCGGGTCAATGGTTAGAGACCCGTGCACAGACGCGGGTTGTCTGAACCAGACCCACCCTACTAGCGGGTCGTTCTTCTTGAACCCGCGGGCAGACGCGGATCTACCCAGACCCGCAAACTTGTGCTAGTCTTTCCGGCATCAGATCGCCGCCGGAGAATCTCTGGTTTCGGACCCACGCGTCGGCACGGGTTGGAGGAGAAACCAGACGCTGGTCGATGGATCAAGCACTAGATCCGCGCCAGTCTTGGGTCGAGGACTCGCTGTAGGTGGCGAAGGAATCGCTGGGTCACTTGCCGAGTTTATTGCTGTCGGCCGTCGTCGGGAAGCGGTTTCCGCCGTTCTGGTGACCGGTGGAGCAAAGATGAATGGCGGGGCCTAGAGATTTCTAGGGTTTCTTGGATTGATTTTGCATGCCACCTTTTGAGAATTTGATATAATATTGGACTGTTTTGCTATTTTCCTGAGCCCTTTTAGAATTATTTATAACATTGAGGTATCCGTATGTAATTAGTTGTATGTTGGGGCTGATTTATAATTACAGGAAAGGTTTGGGGCCAATTTAATATTATGTTAAATATATGGGCTAACCTGAAATTTACCAAAATCATGAGGCAATTTTAAAATTTTCCAACGTTTTTTTGTAGGAATAATTGCAGTTCATAAATAATTATTGTGATGTAGGATGATTATGTTTTTACACAGTAGACTAATCGTTAAGCTTTTATAATAATTATTAATTTATTTAAATTAATAATCGATTTTGAATATTCTCGTGAATCTGATAATTATGTTTTCACGTAGTGAACTAGTCATTAAGATTATGAAAAATTTGTTGATTATCGATTATTAATGATTTTGATTTAAAAATCGATTGTTTAGAATTTTTCGTGAATCGAATGGTTATGTCTTCACATAGTGAACTAATCATTAAGATTTTGATAAATTCGTTGGTTATCGATTATTGATTTTGTTAAAATTAATAATTTGTTTTGAATATTCCCATGAATTGGGTGATTATGTTTTCACGTAGTGAACTATTCATTAAGATTTTGTAAAATTCGTCGGTTAGCGATTATTAGTTTTATTAAATTTAATAATTTATTATTTTCAATTTTCTCGTGAATCAAATGATTATGTCTTCACGTAGTGAACTAGTCATTAAGATTTAGAGAGTTTTGTTGAGTTATTAATTATTAAATTTAAACTGCAATGATGGAATTATATGCATATGTTAGGTGATGTTCTTTTCCGTAGAAGGTTCATTATCTTGAGATATTTATTTATACAATATGTTATAAATGTTAAAATTTTTGGAAGTTGCTTTGAATATATTTTCATTTAATAGAATGAAATGATGTAAGTGCCCAATACTTATCGATGCCTACATATTCAAATTGTTATCTTTAGCTACTCAATAAAGTTCCAACCTTTAATTTCCAGTTTGACCAGCAATTTTCTACTTGGGGTTTGGTTACAAGAAACATTTTCATTACAACAAGCAAATGCCACTTGAGTGTAACACAGTTACTGAAAATTGATTCATTTTTCTAACACTTACTTCCCCTCTTGTTTGTTTCCCTGGAAAAAAAAAAAAAAAAGTCTTGGAGAGAGAAAGCACAGAAGGTGATGCCGTGATGGGCTGATAAACAGGTCTCTGTTGGGAAATGGTGGTGGTGGTGATGAGGCTGAAAGTGGCAGCTCAGCCACTGCAATTCTAGTGTTCAGCACTTTCATTGCTGTTTGTGGTTCCTTCATTTTTGGAACTTCTGTAAATGCTCTTTTAACTCTTAAATTCAAGAGGAAAAAAATAAAATTGATCAATCAATTGAATCTGTTTCAATTTCCCATATATATTTTTGTGTGATTGATTGGTTTATAGTAACAAATGCCTATATAGTTGTCAAAAAATAAATAAAAATAAAATGCCTATATGACAACATTACAGAAAGGGTATTCATCACCTGCAGAGAAAGGAATCATTACAGATAGGTAACTTCAGTTGTATATTCTTCTGTTTGATTTTGATCAGAAGGCAGCTCTGTGTACAATGTCCTAATGTAACTATTTTTGCAGAAATTATTCCATGTCTGGTACAGCTTTTAGGTTTATTTATCATTCCAGAATCTCCGAGATGGCTAGTGAGTAAAAGGTTTAATATATATAGAACATTGTTTTGGTTGTAGTTGGATATGGTTCTGGAATCCAGAGTAAATCTGAACATTTTTTGCCGGCAAAGATTGGTCGAGAGAAAGAGTGTGAAGCTGCTATTCACCGCCTCAGAGAAGAGAGTGTCTATATATATATCAGGAAGCAACAGAGATTAGTATAACTCTCAAAACTCTTTCTAATTAGGAAAATATGAATTACATGTTTGTTGGTTATAGTATAAGTGACTGTCCATTTTTCAGGATTACACCGAAAACCTTCAACTGCTCCCGGAAGGCAGATTCCTAGACTTGTTCCAGCGAAAATATGCTTGTTCACTCACTGTGAGCTTCCTTTTATGCATCCTATTCATGTCCTGTGGCCATTTCTGATCCTGATCTTTTGGATTATCGATACTTCAGGTTGGAGTTGGGCTAATGGTACTGCAACAATTAGGAGGTGCTAATGGCATTTCATTTTACGCAAGTTCTATATTTGAATCAGCAGGTGGAAATTTTCTCTCTTTATCATGCAATTTAATTATACAATCCATTATAAGGAATGATAAGGTAAAATTATTAGTTTATGGTGGCAGATCTTTCGGGCAATGTTGGGACTATAGTAATGGCAATTATTCAGGTTATTCACTTGTAAGTATGTAATAAAATCGGTTTGATTTCTTATACGTGACATCTCTTAGACATTTCGAAAAATTCCCATTACAGGTTCCTATGGCCATACTAGGTATACTATTGTTGGATAAATCAGGAAGATCAAGACCACTTCTAATGGTAAAAATGTCTAGCTAGGAAGCTATTTTTCTTCTGATAATTGTCTCGTTGAATGCAAAGGCCTTGTTGATTTCTGCTACGATTATGCAGATCTCTGCAGCCAGAACATGCATAGGCTGCTTAATTGCAAACACATGATCCCTCGTATCTCTCTCATACACATACATACATACACACACCCTGCATATACACTCTCATCATGAACTTCTAGGTACACTTGCAATATTTTCAGGAACAATTTTTATATTTTCTGGCATTGGAGGATTGACTGTTCTATTCGGGGCAAAGATAGTACCAGAGACCACCAAAGATCAAACGTTGGAAGAAATAGAGGTCACGATGAACCCTCTAACAGCCACGAGAAGGCAAGCCTCATGGAATTAGTACTTGTATGAGGTAAAATTCTTAAATTCATCTTTAAGTTTATCTCACTATGAATCTTTATAGCTTACTTTACGTCAATCATTTGGTGATTGGAGCTCGAAATGGAAAGAATATCTGGTTTGCCGAAAGCTTGAGAAACTTGCAAGTCTTTACATATTTCTGCAGGCAGAATTATATCTCTATAAGAGTCCCATTGGACTCTATAAGCAAATGACATCATGTTAATTTGATGACATTAGAATTTTAGAACTAACTTTAGTTAGCTTTCTTCTTTTGTATATACATGTATAGTGTGATATAAAATGATACTGAAATTTATCTCAACTACACAAAGGAAACACAGTTGAATGCTTTGAGTAGACAAAATGGAGTAAGAAATGTCGTCCCAGGAGTTTAATTGGATCGGCGCATGCACGAGTGACATGATGAGACCGTCCATTTCAAAATTTTCTCACTATGAATAGATTGTAGGGTCTAATAGTACGTGAACAAAGAACAGGTTGGCGGATTTTCAGGTGTGAAAAAACGAATGGAGTACGTCAGAAATATATCTACTTCATTGATATTGTAATGGCATGCTGGTTGTATGGTCATTTATGCTGTCCATTGATTTTTGAGCATTTATCCTTCATTCTTTTGTCCTTTTTCTTTAAGATTCCTGATTCCTTCATTCTATTCTTCTGTTATTAGTTACTTGTTCAGGTGATCAAATGCACCGCGGGGGGACCAAGAAAAAAAAGCCCAAAAAGGAGCCCATTGTTTTTTATTTTTTTTGTTTTTAGTGTTGAATTGAATGATTTAGGTTCAGATAAAAATGACCCTAAATATTTTTTTTAAAAGCCCAAACATTAATAATAATAATACTAATAACAAATGGCCCAATTATCTGGGATCAAGATTCCCTACCCAGATAATCAAAGTTTTTTTTTTTTTTTTTTTTTCTTTCTTTTTTGAATCGATTTCGAAATTTCTTTTTAGTCATGTGCTGTGTACCGTGTATGTTTAGTTGCTCACAAGGGGCCTCCGAAAAGTCAGGACTGGCTCTGAGTGAAGGAACAAACTTATCTTTGCAAAGCAACACAATAATTAACCATCCAAATTTATGCAATGATCGATCGATGATCATTTAAAGATGTCGAAAATGTAGTCGAAATGAATCAAAATGATCAATTTATGGTATTTGATTCAGAGCCAAAAGGCAAGAAGAAAGAAAAACAGATAAACGAGGGACCAAACCCATAAACAAGGGCCTTAGTAGACCCACAAACCCACAAAAACAGAGACCAAAACACAAAGCACAGGCAGCAAACAAAGACAAGGAGAGAAATCAGCTATCTCCCCAGTTGAAGATATCCCACATCATGCTAGACCCTCTTCTAGCAAGCATATCCGCAAGGGAGTTGGTCGCTCTCGAGTTATAGATGACAGACGTGTTGCCCAAATAATTGAGTTTGCTGTATTTGTTGTGTGCCATTTCAAATGTGTTGATGCTTTTATGTGTGTTCTTGAAACAAAGGTTAATCATCTCTTTATTAAAAGTTTCGTGAGTTTGTTGTCATCTTATTATTAGTAGTATTCTTACTATCAAATGGGTATATTTAAGTACTTGAACCCACAATTTATTGACATAATTGACGTAGGTATGTGAGATTTATCACTGAACCACCTTCTGTCATTTGTCTGACTAAATAATTATACAAGACTAAGCTAGAAATAAATGAGGTCCAAATAGATTTTGAATGTCAATAATAACAAAGAGCTAAGTAAATGGTGTGTATAGTGCCAACATGGGCGTAGCTCAGCTGGTAGATGGACGAGCTTGGGGTTTAGGTAAATGACTTCTAGGTCAACGGTTCGAATACTATCAATGGCGAAAGCTTTAAAAAAAAATACCTGATCCCGAATTAATAGATATTTGGCAACACGTCGTTGCGGTGTCGGTCAAAAGATTGAACATTTAAATTCGACCTCGCTAGTGAGCGAGTCACAGGGACTAGCACAGCGGCAAGTGAGGGTATCGTTCCGCAGGGAGGTGGGATTCGCCGACCGTCACCGGTTCTAGCTATTATTACAACGTAACAATCCACATAATTAAGCTTTAGACTCACTTAGTCCCTCAATGTGCAAGTATATCATAGGCTCGTGTTCCCTTAATTGATCTCTAATCTCTCTCGAGTCTTAGAAATCACATCCACACATACAAAGTACACATGAATTCATTAAGTATTGTGGCACACACACAAGAGCCCTTTATGCCAGCCTAGTGTATCTCTCACTGTCTGGTCATATACAGTGGTTATTTCGTTGGGCATATAATGCGCAACTGCGTAGGTCATACTACAGCCAATAATTCATTCACAATGGCTAACCAAATACGGGGTGGCAACCAAATGAAAGCATTAAGAATACGAGATACCCATACAACACGTATGTTATATGCTCGTGTCCCCTTAATTAGTCTCTAATTTCTCTCGATGTCTTAGAGATTACATCCATGCATAAATGCTTGGATTCATTAAGGACTGTGGGACACACACACGAGCTCTACACGCCAGCCTAGTGTATCTCTCACTATCTGGTCAAATGTAGAGGATATCACGCTGGACATGTTAATGTGAACCACGCGATATATAACACATAACCTAAATATCATCCCCAATGTAGCTAACTGAGTGAAAGCATTAAGCAATGAAATACCCCTATAACTACACGAGCACAAGAGGAATTCAGTTTGTTTTTACTCTAGATACGGATTCGGTTTTATCAATCTCCCTAGGATGGCTAGACATGGGAAGCAAGTTTACCAAACAACAATGTGCAAATAAGTTGGTTGTTATTCATTAAGACCATTTAATATAGGTTAAGGGTTCATTATCTTGATTTGAGAATTTTTCCTAAATCAATTTATTACCCAATCCAGCCAAGGATGAGCAATTGTGCCTTGATAACAAGACCCATTAAGTACAAGAACATGGAACCCATGCCAATTTAGCAACTAAATGCCTGAATTGAAACTTTTTCCACTCTTTAGAGCTAAATCTCTAACACTCCAATTACTCTAAACATGGCATTTTGGTCATCCATCAATCAATCAACAATCATGGGAAGTTAAATTACACTACTCCTACATTAAATTACTCTACTCCTAATCCCAATCATGGACACATATCAATTTCGAACCTCCACACACATGGATATTGCAATTAGAGCTTAAAACATGTAATTAGCAAAGAGTAAAATAAAACCCACATGAATTTAAGAACAAACAACATATATAACACAAGTGTAGGGTTTACAATATTCCCCAAATCGGGGTTACACATCAAAGAAACAGAAAATATAAAGAAATGAGCAGATAAGAGCAAACCCTTGAAGACAAGTCCTCCAAAGATGCTCCAAACCTTCCTAGCTCGGATTTGGTCCGAAAACCACTCCTATTTCCTTGCAAACTGCTCTAAAATGGATGGATGAGGTGTAAAAATGGTGGTGGAGGTGTGTGGTGAGAGCTTGGATCCTCTCCTTATTTGGTGGAGAAGGTGAAGAAGATGAAGAAGATGAAGAAAATGGAAGAAGAAGTGTGTGGGGCAGAAGAGAGAGAGAGGGAGTGAAGGGATATGAAAATAACTGAAGAAAAGGGGATATTTATGGTGGGGAGAAGGCTAGGGCAGAAATGAAGGTGAAATGATGAGAATGCCCTTCATAAGTGGCTGATTTGGGGGGCTTCGCGGGTGAGTTTCTAGCAGCACGCACCGTTATGGAAATGTGCATAACTTTCTCCATAAATATCGGAATCGTGTTTTTGAAGAACCGTTGGAAAGACGACTTCTGGATCTTTCCAACCATATATAGAAACAAACCTAGTTCGATCGGAGGAGAGAGATATGGGCCCCGGAAGATGAGCATTCTGCAGGAAACTTTTGCCAAAATTCTGCGCCCTTTTATGCGCCCTAGGCTGCAGAATTGCAAAATGGAGGTCTTCTGGTCCCTTTCTGCGGCCTCTTCTGCGGCCCCTAATCGCAAAAATGGGGCGCCGAATCCAAGTTTTAAAAATTACACTTTTACCCCAATATTTCTCTATTTTTACACTTTAGCCCCTGTGATTAAAAATACCCTGAAACACTTATTTAAAACGTTAAATACCCGGTTTTACCTAGGAAACAAGCATAAAAGATGTAGATAAGGGGCAACACAACGTGTAGAAATAAGAGTTATCAATATTATCAATAAAAAAAAAAAATGGTGTGTATAGTACTATAGTGTTGTTTTTCAAATAGGTATTTTCTAATATATATATATATATCAGAAATTCTATTATCAGTTCGAACTGACAAAAGTTATATCAGTTCCTTGCATGTGGGCCACTGGATTTAAATATTTTGACTTGGCTATATGCACTTGTCAGTCAAAGTATTTAAATCCAGTGGCCCACATACAAGGAACTGATATAACTTTTGTCAGTTCGAACTGATAATAGAAAGACTGATATATATATATATTAAAAGTAGCGGTGTATATGTTCTGTGCTTGTCTACTCTTGGTCAAGAGTGAGAGTGACATCTATGGATTCCAAAATTAGTGGTTCATGATTGGCAGGGAACCCAACTTCCAAAAAATTGAATGATCACAAAAAAGAACACAAGAACAAATTTAATTCTACTTCATTTTTATATGCCTTTTGCCATGTTGCATGCCCTTTTTGCAGGGCCGTCAACATTTTGAGGCCCCATCCAATTAATGATATTAACAAAAATCGGGGCCCCATATAAAAAATAATTATCATTAACATAAGCATTCCACCAAACATAAGCAAATCACAGAACATCGACTTTTCAGCAAACACCAGAGATCTTTGTGACTCAGATTTACAAAAATAATAATAATAATAAATTATAACTTCACAATCAACCCAACAAAAATAGCTTCAAATCCAATTTCAACAGATACTTCAAAAATAAAAGCAATTGATTTTGTAAATTACAAGAAATGGTAGACTGTTTTTAGAAATAAAAGAAAATGAGACATTGAGAGGCTAGACATACACCTTTCTGGAAGCAAATCGAAATTCGAAATAGGAAAGGAGGCTAGTCGACAGAGAGAGAGGGCAGCGATTTTGACTCAAACGATGTCAAACTAGGTTAGCAAATAGCAAAGAAAGGTTAGCAATTCAATTGGACTCTCTTTAAAAAAAATGAATTCAATTGGACTTAGACAATACCTGAGGCCCCTAATTTTATAAAAGAAGAAGAAGTAAATTGGGCCAATTGGGGCCCCCAGCAAATGGCTGGGTTAGTTGCCCTCATGGGTCAGCCCTGCCTTTTTGTGATGGGTAGTATTAACCTGTGCCCTTAGGGTACATGCTCTTAGGGTACAGGTTAAGAGCATCTCCAATGCAAATATGCATTTGGAGAAAATAAAATGCCACATAGGATAAAAAGTTAAAAAGTTAGAAAAACTCTCTCCAATACAATTATCTAACTTCAATATGGAGATGATGTAGCAAAAAAAAAAAAAAAAAGTTAGAGCATCTCCAATGCAAATATGCATTTTTGAGTTTCTAAATAGTGCCACATCAGCATTTCTATTCATTATGGGCCAACTTTTGAATTTTTTTTTAGAGAAATGCACATTCACATCTCCAATGCAATTATCTAAAGTCAAATATGGATTCATTTTATGACCAATCATAATAAAACAATTTTTCCATTCTCTCTCCTATTTTCTTTTACAATTAAATGAGCTTTAATCTTATTGGTGGAAAGAGTTATAAATCATAGTTAGCATTTCTAGGAGAGTTTCTAGAATTAGAAACCCAACTCCATATTCTCTAACTTTTTTTTGCCATATCATCTCCATATTCAACTTAGATAATAGCGTTGAAGAGAGTTTTCTAACTTTTTTAATATCTATCCTATGTGGTACTACATTTTCTCCAAATGCATAATAACATAAGAGATGCTCTTAGAGAATACCTCACTTTAATTTGTTGGAAATTAATTCCAAACTTCTTTTTGAAGAAGAACCTCATTTTTTTTCTTCTCAATTTTCTTTTATTGTTTCTTAATATTTTCAAATATTTATTTATGTGTGTGCATGTGAGGATTGATCAGCAACATTCCACACGTTTTTTCATATCAAAATTCGACTTTGTAACATTACAAAGTATAATTTTATGCTACAAAATTGGGATCCCACATGAAAAAACGTGTGAGATATCCTTTATGCACCTGATGATAATAATAATAATAATTATTATATTGTTGAAAATTGATCATATATAATATAGTATAATAATTTTCAAATTTAATTATGGGCTAAGTGAATGGAAAAAATGAATTGAATGCACGTACATTAGTGATGATGGAATAAATAAATAAAAAAAAGTCTTATTGCAACTGCTTTTACTTCATTTAATTTGTAATTTTTGTGAAGGAAACAAAGTTTTGCATGCTAGTCATGTTCTTTGTAAGGTTGTGACAATTCGTGTAATAATTTTTTGAAAAACAAAAATTCAATATTATCTTTATCTTTTTTTTTTTTTTTTTGTTGGAAATATTACATAATTTTGTGGTTTTTGGAGGTTACTACTTGAACCCACAATCTTGGCATACCGATCAGGTAAAAAATCAATATTATTATCTTATTGAACCTAACAAGTGAAATTCAATAAATAAATATATACATCATATATAGGGATGGCAAAAACATGGGTCTGGGCTGGGTACCCGGGTATCCACCCGGGAAAAACCCAGATGCTACAATCTGGGTACCCGGCCTGGAAATACCCGGTCGAGTATCCATATCTGGATTTTACACGGGTCTTACCCGGTTTTTTTTTTCTTTTTCATTTATGGTCTTTTTTTTTCTTTTTTTTAATTAAATATTTTTTAAACCTTGTTTTGTCTGGATCAATTTTTTTTTTTTTTTTCAATGTAAAACAGTAGAATCTGTTGCTGTTGCTTGATCAATTTTTATTTTTATTTTTATAAAAAAAAAAAAAAAAAAAAAAAAAGGCTATCTTCTCCTGAAACACTGGAAATATCAAATTTGCTACTCAAGAAAATCGACGAATTAGTCATAGAGACACAACACTAGTCAAGAATTGTTCAATGGAGTCTAAATTCATCAAAAAATTATAAATAATAAAAAACATATGTGAACATGCCATACAATTATCCATTAACGGAGCAGTCACACATAGATCCAACATATATAAATGGAAAAAAAAAATATTACAAACCAAAAACATAGATCAATATGAATTATACCCACCAATGATATGAAGAAGATGGATCGAACCTCAATAAAGCAATATTAATAATAGAAACTCAAATCCCTAACAAATATTAAATATCACATTAATCCAAGTTTCACTCTTTTTCTTTTTCAAGGATAGGAGCATCTCCAATGCTATTATGGATTTGGAGAAAATGAAGTGTCACATAGGATAGAAATTAAAGAGTTAGAAAAACTCTCTCCAATGCTATTATCTAAGTTGAATATGGAGATGATGTGGCCAAAAAAAAGTTAGAGAATATGGAGTTGGGTTTCTAATTCTAGAAACTCTCCTAGAAATGCTGACTAAGATTTCTAACTCTTTCCACTAATAAAATTAAAGCTTTCAACTCTTTCTACCAATAAGATTACACCTCATTTAATTGTAAAATAAAAGAGGAGAGAGAGTGTAATAATTGTTTTATTATGATTGGAAATAAAATAGATGCATATTTTTTTCTTTAGATAATTGTATTGAAGATGTGAATATGCATTTCTCTAAATTTTTTTCAAAATTGGGCCCATAATAAATAGAAATGTTGATGTGGCACTATTTAGAAACTCAAAAATGCATATTTGCATCGGAGATGCTCTAAGTGGCTGTTGATTAAAACTTAAATTCCAGACAAATATTAAATATCACATTAACCCTCTCTACTAATTCCAAGACTATTTAAATATATATCACATTAACCCTTTCAACTAATTCCAAGACTAATGGTTGTTGATTAGAACTCAAATCCCAAACAAATATTAAATACCATCCAACTCATTCTCTCATCACCATTAATCTTTTATTACTGTCTCACAAATTTCTCTCTCAATCTTATGCTCTTCTTTCTCTCTCTCCCTCTCTCATATTTTGTTTTGACAGATTCCTTTCTAATATTCGTTGTAATTTGCTTTTCTCTCAAACCCTGCATCTCTCAAATCTATCTCTCTAAAACCTCTTCTCGATCTCTTTCTCTATATGATTCTCCGCGGTTTTTCAGGTTGGTGGTCAATGGCGGTGGGTTCATAGGTGGGTATGTTCGAGTTTGGGTGGTGGTTCCAACAACAATGGAATCTTGTGGTGATGTTGAAGTTTTGATGTGTGGGTTTGAGTTAGTGATATTTATTTTTTGAGAGAGAGCAGGAAAACCTAAAAAAATTAGGGTTTAGTTTTTTATTTTATTTTTAATTTAGCATATTTATTTTAAAAAAAATTAAAAATATCAGGTACCCGCCCAGGTATCCGGGTACCTGGATATTACCTATCCGTTGCCGGGTAAAGAAAATCCAGGTACTACCCGGAAATTCCAGCCCGAGTATGACCGGGTACCTAGCCCGGCCGGGTTGAACTGCCATCCCTTCATATATGTCATGAATATGTATTTTAGAATTTTTAGTATTTATAGATATTTCTCTACTATAATTTCTTAGGAGAATATATATGATTCAATAATGTCTGCTTTGATCACTTGTGTTTTTATAATTATAGTTGTTAGGTTTTGGCTCGTATTCTCGAATGAACCCGATGTGAACCAAACAAGACTCAACTGATGTGGAGCTTCCTGGAGACGTGGGATACGTTTGGAAGTTGAATTATGGTGTCTGAGGGAAGTTGAAGATTGAAGAAGAACTGAAGAAGCGGAGATTAGCTCAAACCGCTGCCGAGCCGCTGTGGCTTATGGCAGCGGTAGGACACTGCTGCTAATTGTTCAGCAGCGCAAAGGCAGCGGTCCAATTCCAGTTTGTACCGCTGCGGTGACCGCTGTGGTCATGGCAGCGGTACCGGCAGCGGTCGTGGTGGACAGCGGAAACATGGAGCGGTAAATGAGCAGAAGTTGTTTCGTGGTGGATTGGGAGTGGGGTACACACCGTAACCAATACGGCGGAGACGATGTATTGCTAAGATCGGGGATATTGCGCGGAATAGGAAAAAGGTATTCTTCTGGAAGTTCTTGTGCTTGAAGGAAAAAGATTTACTCCCTACAAGAAGACTTGTCATAAAAGAAATAGTATTTATATGGAATAAGTAAGTCTTGTACGTTTAGGAGTAGGATTTCCTTTTCTCTTATACTCCCTGTATAAATAGAACCTTGTAATTATGTTGATGTGTGTGAGTTAAACACCATGTAAACATCAGAGAGTGTGTAGTGAGATCCGAGGAGACCCAAAGGGAATATCCGAGGAGGGATCCAAGGGAATATCGGTGGATCAAGTTAGAGATCTGTGGGTGATATTTAGGGGAGACCTAGGGGATATTGTAGGGTACTCGGTGAGGATCTCGTGAGTGGGGTTTGGGGTTAGGTGTGAGAGAGAATCCTGGAGTATATGGTTGTAACAATTTATCATATAGTGGAACTTTCTCTGTCGTCCTGACGGTCCATGGTTTTTTACCCGATTTGGGTTTTCCACGTATATCTTATGTTGTGATTGTTTTATTCTCTCTCATCTATTTTTCTGCTTATTGATGTTATTATTTGCTATGAGTTATGGACGTATATTAGGCACGGCGTTTCCGCGTTCATCGGTAGTAGAGGATTATCCGCAAACAATTGGTATCAGAGCCATATGGTTTGGCGATGGTGATAACAAGTCTTTACGGGAGATTGTATGGAGGACTTGGTGGCATTGAGATAATGATGATCATGGTTGTCTAGTATGGTTTAGCAAAAATGATATGTCTTGAAGGCAGTATTTGAACTTGTTAGGGTTTGATGAAAGGAAGAATTTGATGGAGAAGAAGTTTGGCTTGTGGTGACAAGTACAAGTCATGGAGATTCAATCTGGGTTACACAAGGAGCTGATTGACTATCAAAAAAAAAAAAAAACTCTTGACTACAAAAAAAAAAAAAAAAAAAAATCTCTCTGTGGTATGGTGTGGGGCTTATCCAGTAGAGCACTCCCAGTTTCTAGTAGCAAGTCTTTCACCAGATATGTGATGTAAGGATGGAGATCTTTCATAGGTTTGGGTGATGTAAGGTCATGTTTATCCTTTTGGCAGTTTTCCCCACTGGCCATGGAAAAGGATATGTTATTGCAAGTGGTCCATAATTGTGCACAAGGCATTGGTCAGAAAGTGATGCAAGGTGTATGGTGGACAAAGATGTCGATGGCTGACGAACTCCTTGGAAATCTGACTTGAGGAGTTGCACCATAATTTTAGCAGGTTATTTCTACATGGTGCCGGAACAACGAACACAAAATTGTGTGAACAAAAATCTTAGGATGGTTCGTTCCTAAGTGGTTATACCTTGTGGTGGGGTATGGTGATTCTTGGTGATGAGAATTGTGGCTATGGACAAAGTTTTGAGAATTCAAGCCAAATGGGAGAATTGTTAGGTTTTGGCTCGTATTCTCGAATGAACCCGATGTGAACCAAACAAGATTCAACTGATGTGGAGCTTCCTGGAGACATGGGATATGTTTGGAAGTTGAATTATGGTGTCTGAGGGAAGTTGAAGATTGAAGAAGAACTGAAGAAGCGGAGATTAGCTCAAACCGCTGCCGAGCCGCTGTGGCTTATGGTAGCGGTAGGACACTGCTGCCAATTGTTCAGCAGCGCAAAGGCAGCGGTCCAATTCCAGTTTGTACCGCTGCGGTGACCGTTGTGGTCGTGGCAGCGGTACCGGCAACGGTCGTGGTGGACAGCGGCAACATGGAGCGGTAAATGAGCAGAAGTTGTTTCGTGGTGGATTGGGAGCGGGGTGCACACCGTAACCAATTCGCTGGAGACGATGTATTGCTGAGATCGGGAATATTGCGCGGAATAGGAAAAAGGTATTCTTCTGGAAGTTCTTGTGCTTGAAGGAAAATGATTTGCTCCCTACAAGAAGACTTGTCATAAAAAGAAATAGTATTTATGTGGAATAAGTAAGTCTTGTACGTTTAGGAGTAGGATTTCCTTTTATCTTATACTCCCTGTGACTAGTATAAATAGAACCTTGTAATTAGGTTGATGTGTGTGAGTTAAACACAATGTAAACATTAGAGAGTGTGTAGTGAGATCCGGGGAGACCCAAAGGGAATATCCGAGGAGGGATCTAAGGGAATATCGGTGGATCAAGTTAGAGATCCGTGGGTGATATTTAGGGGAGACCTAGGGGATATTGTAGGGTACTCGGTGAGGATCTTGTGAGTGGGGTTTGGGGTTAGGTGTGAGAGAGAATCCTGGAGTATATGGTTGTAACAATTTATCATATAGTGGAACTTTCTCTGTCGTTCTGACGGCCCGTGGTTTTTTACCCGATTTGGGTTTTCCACGTATATCTTGTGTTGTGATTGTTTTATTCTCTCTCATCTATTTTTCTGCTTATTGACGTTATTATTTGCTATGAGTTATTGGCGTATATTAGGCACGGCGTTTCCGCGTTCATCGGTAGTAGAGGATTATCCGCAAACAATAGTATCTATCCATGTGTAGGTAATCGTTAATTAGTTGTTTTTCGATTTTTTTTTCTTTTAAATTGACTGAACGAACATGTAGTTGGATGTACTCTTTGATATCCTTGTCATTAAATTTGTCTTTTAAGTAGACTGACCAAACACGGATATGGATGTATACTCGTTGGACCTTACTGAAACCAAAAGTGTTCTCTGTTCACATTCATTATTTATTAATAGTTTTTTTTTTTTTTTTTTTTTATAAGAAAAAAAACATTTAAGTTTTTATATATTTATTAATTATAAGAAGATTTAAAGTATATTTTAAAATATCAAAACCCTATTATAAGTTTGGATTGGATCAGATCTATACCTTGACATTTCTGATTGAATCAGGATTGTGCTTGTACGAAATTGTAATGAAAATGAAAAACCATAAATCCATAATGTGTTGGAGCATCTTTAATAATATCTTCAAAAGTAGGAGAGTAATCAAAATATGATTATTTATCCCAAAAACACCGTCCAAAGGAGTCACTAAAATTATTTTCTTAATTTATTTTATATTTTTTTTGTATCAAGGATCCCGGACTTCGACCAGGCACTTATCTGCCTGTCCTCCCCCAACTGCATGACTTGCTGTGGCCTGTATGTTGGAAGCAAGCCCCCAACTACGTGACCCGCTGTGGCCTATATGTTGGCTTCGCGGAGTATGACAGATAAGAAACCTCGGCTCACGCCCTTGGCCCCACAAGGATGCAAGCGAGCAAATCAGAACTCGCCCCCGCCTGGGTAGGATTCGAACTGCTGACGATAGCCCCATGTCCGTCCTTCCACCAGCAGAGCTAAATGCCTTGAGGGCTGACCACAATGTAATTGCCAGGAGTAGAACCAAGGACTTGGGTTTTTAATCCCAAGCCTTGGACCACCAAGGCAACCACCTTGTGGTTTGAAGTCACTAAAATTTAGCAATAGCTTTAATCAATAATCAAATTGCCTCTTCAATAATCAAATTTGAAGATTGACTTTTAATCATCAAATACAAACTTAACCCAAAATAACTGCTGTTTTAATTTTATTCTTTCTCTCTCATCTGTGGCAACAATCAATCAATGGTTGATTTAGAGCAAAATATTTATTAACTAAGAATATAGTTAGTTTTGAATATAGTAGATTTTTGATTTAGATAAAGTGTACCATTGTGGACTACACTATCATCAATTTTAACAATCCTTGAAAACAATCAATGGTTCAAAAAAACCAATCCCTGAAAACAATCTTCAAATGCTAAGGTAGCAATTTTTGAGGGTCCAAATTTGCTTATATCATTAAACATGCTTTTATGCAATCAAATGAGTGTTAACATTTTAAATAAATAAATAAACAGATCAGATGTCCAACCCGATTTGTAGTCCCTCTCATTCTCGATTGTATTTAGTTATTTTATTTTTCGAAATACTGGTCTTGAAAAGTATTTTTTTTTTTTTTTTTAAAAGAACTGTTTTTCATTAGAATAAACTAAAACTATTCTCTATATTCACCTAATCGATCTTTATCATGCAGCAAACCTTAAATAATTCCTTATAAATCATTATTCCTTAAATAATTCCTTTTATTTTTTATTTTTTATTTTTTATTTTATTTTATTTTTAAGTATGTAAATCTAATGGTTCACATTTTTCGTTTTGATATATTTTATTTGACAATAGAAAAATTATATATATATATATAGTTGTATTTAATCCATCGAGTCTATTGCGCCCGTCCCTTTCAAGTTTTTCTCTCCTGTATATTAGGATTCAATAGAGCTTAATCACACTCATAATTGATTTATTAGTGAAAATTTGTTATCACCTATAGTTGAATCTTATTCTACCTTAATCAGAGAATAAACCTGTAGCAACTTGGTTGTGTATGTTAATTTGTTTTGGTTTTGGCCTTTTGATTGGGGAATTGAGTAAGGAAAATGTCAAAAGATAGGTATTTTTATTTTATTTTATTAATTGCTTGTTTAATTTAATATGGTAGGTCATAGGTGGGACATGCTTCAATTTTTATTTTTATTTTCTATGAAGAAAGAAAGATCATTATGTCATTTTCCATGAACTATCTCCAAAAACCTGTGGTCCTACCGTTGCTGTCAATATTTATTGAAATACTTTGAAACAAAATTAATAAATGAAAATGACAAATTTATCTTTGTTCAAACCATGTGTCTATGTTCAAACAAGCTAATTAAATATTGAACTAACCACCAACAAACTTGAAAATGAAACCCTTGAAAGTTAATTTATCTACCGTTGCTCTCATTAATTATTCCACCGGACCTTCACATTTTCAGATTAGATCAGATCTAAACCTCGACATTTCGGATTAAATCAGATTGGATACAATTTGGATTGTATAGGACCGGATTGGATTCAGATATCAACCTAGATATGCATGCAGTCTGGTTTGTTTGACACTCCTTTTACTCTCTCGATTATCAATCACGCCATTTTTAGTGATCTTTCAATTAATGAAATAAAAAAAAGTAAAAAAAAAAAAAAAAAACTAATATAGTGTTATGCAATCAAATAAGTGACAATGGTAATCATTTATTTTATTTTATTTTTTCGGAGGGTCTTTAGGAAAATAGAAAGGCTTTTGAAAAGTAGTTGAGAACTTGAGACACCAAAAAAGTGTTAGGTTTTGGTTTTGAACCCAATGTAAATCAAACGAGACTCAACTGATGTGAAACTTCCTGAAGACGTGGGATACGTTTGGAAGTTGAAGATGATGTTTGAGGGAGGTTTGAAGACCAAGAAGAACTAAAGAACTGAAGAATGAAGCAAACCGTTGTGGGTAATGCTGTGCAAGGGACAACAGTTCCTGTTGGGGATAATTCTCTACTACCGATGAACGCGGAAACGCCGTGCCTAATATACGCCCATAACTCATAGCAAATAATAACGTCAATAAGCAGAAAAATAGATGAGAGAGAATAAAACAATCACAACACAAGATATACGTGGAAAACCCAAATCGGGTAAAAAACCACGGGCCGTCAGGACGACAGAGAAAGTTCCACTATATGATAAATTGTTACAACCATATACTCCAGGATTATCTCTCACACCTCAACCCCAAACCCCACTCACAAGATCCTCACCAAGAACCCCACAATATCCCCTAGGTTTTCCCTAAATATCACCCACGGATCTCTAACTTGATCCACCGATATTCCTTTGGATCCCTCCTCGGATATTCCCATTGGGTCTTCCCCGGATCTCACTCACACTCTCTGATGTTTACATGGTGTTTAACTCACAGCCTTCGATGTTTTAACACACACATCAACCTAATTACAAGGTTCTATTTATACTAGTTATAGGGAGTATAATATAAAAGGAAATCCTACTCCTAAACGTACAAGACTTACTTGTTCCATATAAATACTATTTCCTTTTATGACAAGTCTTCTTGTAGGGAGTAAATCCTTTTCCTTCAAGCATAAGAACTTCCAGAAGAATACATTTTCCTATTATGCGCAACATTCCCGATCTCAGCAATACATCGTCTTCGCCGTATTGGTTACGGTGTGCACCCCGCTTCCAACACGTTAGCTCCAGACCGCTCTTGTTGCCGCTGTCCAGCCACGACCGCTGCCATACCGCTGCCATAAGCCACAGCGGCTCGGCAACGGTTTGAGCTAATCTCCGCTTCTTCAGTTCTTCTTCAATCTTCAACTTCCCTCAGACACCATAATTCAACTTCCAAACGTATCCCACGTCTCCAGGAAGCTCCACATCAGTTGAGTCTTGTTTGGTTCACATCGGGTTCATTCAAGAATACGAACCAAAACCTAACAATTCTCCCCTTTGGCTTGAATTCTCAAAACTTTGTCCATAGCCATAATTCTCATCACCGAGAATCACCATACCCCACCACAAGGTATAACCATTTAGGAACGAACCATCCTAAGATTTTTCTTCACATAATTTTGTGTTCGTTGTTCCGGCACCATGTCGAAATAACCTGCTGAAATTGTGGTGCAACTCCTCAAGTCAGATTTTCAGGGAGTTCGTCAGCCATCGACATCTTTATCCACCATACACCTTGCATCACTTTCTGACCAATGCCATGTGCACAATTATGGACCACTAGCAGCAACATATCCTCTTCCATGGCCAGTGGGGAAAACTGCCAAAAGGATAAACATGTCCTTACATCACCAAACCCTGTGAAAAACTTACTACTAGAAATTGGGAGTGCTCTGCCGGATAAGCCCCACACCATACCATAGAGAGATTTTTTTTTTTTTTTTTTTTTTTTGTAGTCAGGAGTTTTTTTTTTTTGATAGTCAATTAGCTCCTTGTGTAACCCAGATTGAATCTCCATGACTCATACCTGTCACCAAGAGCCAAACTTCTCCTCCATCAAATTCTTCCTTTCATCAAACCCTAACGAGTTCAAATACAGCCTTCAAGACGTATCTCCTTTGCTAAACCATACTAGGCAACCATGATCATCATTATCCCAATGCCACCAAGTCCTCCATACGATCTCCCGTAAAGACTTGTCATCGCCATCGCCATCGCCATCGCCAAACCATAAGGCTCTGATACCAATTGTTGGCGGATAATCCTATAATAAACCGATGAACGCGGAAACGCCGTGCCTAATATACGCCCATAACTCATAGCAAATAATAACGTCAATAAGCAGAAAAATAGATGAGAGAGAATAAAACAATCACAACACAAGATATACGTGGAAAACCCAAATCGGGTAAAAAACCACGGGTCGTCAGGACGACAGAGAAAGTTCCACTATATGATAAATTGTTACAACCATATACTCCAGGATTATCTCTCACACCTCAACCCCAAACCCCACTCACAAGATCCTCACCAAGAACCCCACAATATCTCCTAGGTCCTCCCTAAATATCACCCACGGATCTCTAACTTGATCCACCGATATTCCTTTGGATCCCTCCTCGGATATTCCCATTGGGTCTTCCCAGATCTCACTCACACTCTCTGATGTTTACATGGTGTTTAACTCACAGCCTTCGATGTTTTAACACGCACATCAACCTAATTACAAGGTTCTATTTATACTAGTTACAGGGAGTATAATATAAAAGGAAATCCTACTCCTAAACGTACAAGACTTACTTGTTCCACATAAATACTATTTCCTTTTATGACAAGTCTTCTTGTAGGGAGTAAATCCTTTTCCTTCAAGCATAAGAACTTCCAGAAGAATACCTTTTCCTATTATGCGCAACATTCCCGATCTCAGCAATACATCGTCTTCGCCGTATTGGTTACGGTGTGCACCCCGCTTCCAACACGTTAGCTCCAGACCACTCTTGTTGCCGCTGTCCAGCCACGACCGCTGCCAGTACCGCTGCCATATCGCTGCCATAAGCCACAGCGGCTCGGCAGCGGTTTGAGCTAATCTCCGCTTCTTCAGTTCTTCTTCAATCTTCAACTTCCCTCAGACACCATAATTCAACTTCCAAACGTATCCCATGTCTCCAGGAAGCTCCACATCAGTTGAGTCTTGTTTGGTTCACATCGGGTTCATTCGAGAATACGAGCCAAAACCTAACAGTTCCCACATCGGTAAGGACAGCGGTCTTGTTCTAGAAGTTTATGTTGTGGAGAGCACTATGGTAGGGACAGCGGTAAGGACATCGGTTACAATGTGGCGCATGGATTGCGGTTTTCTGAGCAATGTAATTTCAAGTGACTTGTAACGGTTTAGGAAGTGGGTGCACAACTGTGACCCAAATCGTAGTCAATCATAATTATACGTGGAACGGGAAATCTTTAGCAGAAAAGAAAATAGTTAGTTTTTGGAAGTTCTTGTGCTTGAAGGAAGATGATTTCTCTTTGCAAGGAGACTTGTCATAAAAGGAAATAATATTTATGTAAAACAAGTAAGTATTGTATGTGTAGGAGATGGATTTCCTTAGATTGGTCTAAGTTCCTTGTAACTAGTATAAATAGAACCTTGTAACTAGGTTATAATTTGATGTGGAGCCAAAAGAACACATGTAACATCAGAGAGTGGGTGGATCCTGGATGAGACCCCTTGGAATATCCGGGGAAGGGATCTGGGGAATATCAATCTAAGGATCAAGAGGGAGATCCATGGGTGATATTCAAGAATATCTAGGGGATATTCCTAGAGGGGGTGTACTTGAAGGAGGACCCTGTGAGCGTTGTGAGCTGAGAGTCATGATGTAAAGCTTGGTTGTGAGCTTAGGGGCTTGGTAAGGCTCGGTAGTTTGGGGTTTGAGTTGTGAGAGAGAGAATCCTGGAGCATATGGTTGTAACAATTTATCATATAGTGGGACTTTCTCGGTCGTCCTGACGGCCCGTGGTTTTTTCCCTGATTTAGAGTTTTCCACGTATATCTTGTGTTGTGTGATTGTTTATTTTCTCTTATCTTATTTTTCTGCTATAGACATTAATTGTTATGAGTTATGAGTTATAAGTGAATATTAGATATGTCATTTCTGCGTTCATCAGTTGAAATTCCTAATAGAAAGTTCCTTGACCAAACATGGATATGGAGGTATACTCCTTGGACCTTACTGAAACCAAAAGTGTTCTTTGTTCACATTCATTTATTTATTAATAGTTTTTTTTTTATATATATAAGAAAAAAAGAAACACCATAATGTGTTATATATGCTATCAAATGAGTAGTAACATTATAAATAAATAAGTAAACACATATCCAATCCGATTTGAAGCCGTACTTGTCTGTTGTCTCATTGACTATTGTATTTAGTTATTTTATTTTTCGACATACTGGTCTTGAAATGTTTTTTTTCTTAAAAAAAAAAAAAAAAACCGTTTTGAAAAGTAGTTGAGAAACCAATTTAAAAACAAAAAATTTGATTCATATTAGCCTATTAGGCTATAACAACATCAAAGGACATTAATAAAATTCACCGTTATTAATTAAACTATTTATTGCCTATAAAACACCATCCAAAACTTCAAAATTTTCATCATTCTATCTAATTCTAAACTCCACTTAAAACTTCTAATAAATTTCCTCCATATACATGGCTCCTCTGAAAATCCCAAAACCAAGCAACAAAAAACTAGCCATAGCAGCAAACCTCTCAAACCTCCTCCCCACAGGCACAGTCCTTGCTTTTCAAGCTCTCATGCCATCTTTCACCAACAATGGCTCTTGCATGCCTTCCCACAAAGTCCTCACTTCATCAGCTATTATAAGCCTCTCTCTCGTTTGTTTCTTCTCCTCCTTGACTGATAGCTTCATAGCTAATGGAAAGCTCTACTACGGCATCGCCACTCTTAACGGTCTATACATCTTCAACAAAAACAAAAACGACGATGCTGATGATGATGTTAAGGACAACAATAAGGTTCCCAATGAGAGAGATGGGGATAATCGAGTCCAACGTATCGAAGAAGGGGCAATCAACCTTACCGATGATGAGGAAATTTTGGCTAACAATAAGGTTCCCAGCGATAAAGAGGAGGGTAATCGAGCCCAACATATCGAAGAAGGGGTGGTAATCAACCGTGTTTATGATAAGAAAAAAATTTTGGCTGATCAGAAGAAAATTTTGGCTGATCAGAAGAAAATTTTGGCTAAGTATAAAATCCAACCTATAGATTATGTCCATGCATTTTGCTCGTTGCTGGTTTTCATGGTGTATGCTATGTGTAGCTCTGATGTGATGAGATGTTTCCATCCTCATCCAAGTGCTAATGTAAATGTTTTGATGATGAACTTGCCATTGGCGGTTGGGAGTGCCGTGAGCTTTCTATTCATGCTTTTTCCGACCAAACGTAGAGGGATTGGGTATGCAGATAAAAGGAGACAAAAGAAATTATGAGATGAAAAATAGTGATTTCTCTTTTGTCTTCTAGTTAATTTTTTTTTTTACGTTGGATGATCTATGCTAGATAATTTGTATAACTCTAAATTTCAATATTGAATAACATTTAATAGACTAAATATATATACATATGAATGTTTTGCAAGTGTTTGATATCTGTAATATTTGTGAAGGTAATAAGTTAATTATAGTGTCGTAATGTTAATTATGTTGTTTTTAAAGTTGTTTGTGTTGTATACATATACATGTGAATAGAAATTATTATCAGGTGACATGTGCTGCCACATATTTTTTGCGAGGAATCCTAAATTATCAATACTTTTTATTTATTATTTATTTATTTATTTATTTTTTACATGTGCTGCCACATATTTTTTGCGAGGAATCCTAAATTATCAATATATATATATATTTTTTTTCTTCTCTGAAAAGCACAGAAATATTATTACGGGCCAAGAAAGGCCAAACAAAGGGCAACCAGAGAACAAACTACACACAGCCAAGAACAGGGGCCACAGGCTACAAAGATAGAGGAAACCCTCCACAAAACAGAGACAAAACAAACAAAAAAGAAAGAGATGTTGGCCCTCAGGTTGAACACGATCGAAGAATTGCCCCAAAAATTCAGGAACCTTTGACAACGTCTTTCCCTCCAGCAGTTTGGTCCACAAACACATTATCTAACGCATTGAATATCTAAATTATCAATAACTAATAATTCTTTTTGTAGCAATATATAATCTCATGCGAAAAAACATGCTAGATTCTATATCTGAAATCTCTCTCTCTCTCTCCATATAAATAAATAAATAAATATATATATATATATATATATATATCAGTTTTTCTATTGTCAGTTCGTCCTGATATATTTTATATCAAGACGAAGAATGTAGACCATTAGAGTTATATACTTTGACTTAAAGTGTATGCACTTGTCAAAACTTCTCTATAATCTATGGTCTACATTTTTCGTCTTGATATATTTTATATCAGGACGAACTGACAATAGAAAAACTATATATATATATATATATATTGTTAGCAGTATTAGTTCAGCAAGCTAAAAGCACCTCCAATGCAAAAGTGGTTTGCATACCAATAATCGTTGACATGACAACAATATCAAGAGACTTGCTTCCTATGTGACAAAAAAATAGACTTGATAGACAATCAACTCAAAATTTGGTCTCCAATGCTTCTGTCTAAAACACAATTTTTTTTAATGACGTGTCCATTTTTTTTTTTCCTGTTTTATTTTTGTTATTTTATTTCCTTACCAAAAATAGATGAAAAATTAATGTTAGTTTTAAATACTTGCTGAATCAACCGAAAAAATAGCTGTGCAACAGATCGACCGTCTGAAAGTAGATGATCATGTTAACAATGTCTAATATATTTTTTTTGCCACGTCAACTTGAGGTTGAATGTGCACGTCTGCATTGGAGAAATATTTATTAACAGAATGTCTAATAATCCTACATGACATTTCTTTTGTCTTGTGAAAAAAAAGATGCCACGTAGGATAAATAGACATTCTGTTAATAATTGTGTCTCCAATGCAGCCATGCATATTCAACCTCAAGTTGACATGGCAAAAAAAATATTAGACATTGTCAACATGACCGT
Source organism: Acer yangbiense (assembly GCA_008009225.1). Lineage (NCBI taxonomy): Eukaryota > Viridiplantae > Streptophyta > Magnoliopsida > Sapindales > Sapindaceae > Acer > Acer yangbiense. The sequence goes on along the minus strand of CM017763.1, from coordinate 7,381,026 downwards.
TTACTTTCAGACGGCCTGTTGCACAACTATTTTTTAGGTTGACTCAGCAAACATTTGAAATTGACATTAATTTTTCAACTATTTTTGGTAAGGAAATAAAATAAAATAAAATAAAACAGGAAAAAAAATATGGACACGTCATTAAAAAAATTATGTTTTAGATATCAACATTGGAGACCAAATTTTGAGTTGATTGTCTATAAAGTCTATTTTTATACCACATTGAAATCAAGTCTCTTGACATTGTTACCATGTCAACGATTATTGATATGCAAGCCACTTTTGCATTGGAAATGCTCTAAGTTGTTAAGTTAGCAAAGGAAGTGCCACGTCACCTAGTTAATATATCCCATCCTAGTTAATTTATCTGGTCAGCTTTGTTTGTTAGATACATTCTATTACAATTGTATAAATAGTGTGTAATAATCACACTTGTAATTGATCGATGAAATCAAATATTTGTTGAGAAGTCTCTAGAAATAAACAGAGTTGTTTTCTCTGAAATTTTCTCTATTACTTTCCTGAGAAACAAACAAACTCAAGATGGTATCAGAGAGAAATTCGGGCGCTTTTGCTTCTCTTGAGATATCGATTGATAATATCTCTCCGCTCACGGATCAAAATTTTTATCTCCAATGAAACTTGAGTTGTTGGTGAAATTGGATCACAATAATTTTCTTCTATGGCGATAGCAAATATTGGCAACAATAAAAGGAAATCGACTCTACAACTTTATTGATTTCTCAAGTTTGCCTCCAAAACGCCTCAATCAAGATGGATATGTCAATAATGCTTTTCTTGATTGGGAGCAACAGGATCAGATTCTTCTTTGCTGGATTCTTTCTTCGATTAGTCAAGATCTCCTTCCTCAACTTGTTGGAGCCGCAGCTTCATGCGAAGCCTGGAACGTAATTGATCGACTATTTTCTTTGCAGTTGAAAGCAAACATGATGCAACTTAAACTTCAACTACAGACCCTTAAGAAAGGTACATCTTCCATAAGTGAATACTTGATGAAGAAGAAGAGTTTAATTGATGCTTTGATGTACAGTGGAATTGTGATGTCTGAGGATGACAAAATTAAGTATGTCATGGGAGGATTACGACCAGAATATGATCCTTTTGTGATTCCAATAACATCGATGAATGGATGTTATTCGCTTCCTGAAATCACAACTTTACTTTTGACACATGAAGCACGTCTAGAACCAGGGCCGTCTTCAGACATTTTGGGGCCTGATCGATTTAATGGTATTAACAAAAATCGGGACCCTTAAAAAAATTATTATCATTAACATAAAAATGGGCCCAAAAGATTGTGGATAGCTTCACACTTTCTCAAATCACAATTCTATTCAATCTATACCCAAAAGAAAAGAAAGGAGAAAGATTGGGCTATGAACAAAACCACAAAAAAAAATTGAAAGATTATTAAAAAAGAAAGAGATTGGGCTAGTTGCGGCCCCCCCAGCAAAATGCTAGGTTTGCTGTTGCCTAAGGCTGGCCTTGACTAGAACAACATACACTAAGTGAGAGTTTGACTGTTAATATGGCTGCCAATTCACAAAACATTAATCAAAATAGAGGCAATGGTGGAATGCAGTATGGTAATGGAAGAGGTCATGTTCAAGGAACTACTCAAGGCAATGTGTATGGTTATAACGATGGAGGTAGAGACAACTGTCAATCTAATGTAGGTAGAAGAGGAAGAGGAAGAGGTCGAGGTCGAAACAATAATGGAAGATCTCAGTGTCAAATTTGCCATCGAATGGGGTATTCAACACCAAGATGTTACTATCGTTTTTACCAATCTTTTCAGACTTCTAATGCCACATAGAATATATCAAATAATGTCACTTTGGGCAATGGTTAGATGGCTGCAATGATAGCATCACTTGAGATTGAATCTGATCCATTATGGTACCCTAATAGCGGCGCAACTGATCACTGTACACTAGAACCAAATAATCTTGCAAGTAGAGCAAAATATCAATGAAAGGAAAAGATGTACAAGGGCAATGGAATAGATTTGAACATTCACTCAATTGGTTCAAACTCTTTTTCTATTGACAAGCATGCATTTCATTTGAAAAATAATCTTCATATACCTGATATTACTAAAAATCTTTGAGTGTCTCCAAATTTGTTAAGGATAACAGAGTTTTTCTTGATTTTCATCCTAGCTTTTGCCTTGTGAAGGACCAACATTCGAAGAAGGTACTTCTTCAAGGAGTGCTTAAAAATGGTCTCTATGTGTTTGATATTCCTCTTAAGCCAATCAATTTATTTTCCAACAAATTCATCAAGAGTCTCCTCACAATTCCATTCAACTCAGAATCAAGTCCATGGTTCTTCCAAAGTTGTTTTACTGTCAATCTTCCAGTTGTAAGTTAGAGTTTGTTTCACTGTTAAACTTCCAGTTGTTTGTATTGTATTAGGACATTTAGATTTACTTCTACAAGTTAAAAACAGTGTATATATATATTTGCTTTACTCTGATGAGAATAATAAGAAGAATCATATTTTTCATGGTATCAGAGCAACCTTTAACTCAAACGAGTTCCTGATCCAGCTATGACCAACAACACCTCTTCTCCTTCTTCTTCCCCACAATTAGTGACCGTCATCTCCTCTTCTTCCTTCTCTCACGAAACCACTTCTTCCTCAAACACTATTGTCTTCATTAATGTTGCTACTTAAGCCCTTTTGAAACTTACTGCGACTAACTATCGATCTTGGAGGCTTCAGTTCCACACTCTTCTTGTTGGATTTGATCTCATGGGTTTCATTGATGGTCGAAATCCATGTCCGCTGGCAACTATCACAACCAATGATGTCACTTTATCGAATACTGCTCATTATATTTGGACCAGACAAGATCAACTGTTTCTCAACGCGATTCTTGGCTCAATATCTTCATATATTATCCCATTTATTGCCTCCGCTAAGATTGCTCATGATGCATGGATTGCACTTGCCAACATATATGCGAAACCTTCCAGAGGCCACATTATGCATCTCAAGGGTGTTCTCACCAATGTTACAAAGGGCACTCAAACCATCACTGAATATATGCAACATGTTAAAAGCATAGCCGATGAGCTAGCCATGCTCGTCGCCCCGGAAAACTCTGAAGATCTAATCGTAAAAATTTTGAATGGTCTGGGTGATGAGTTCAAAGATATCTCCTCTGTTGTCCATGTACGTGACTCCGTAATATCTTTTGAAGAACTCCATGAAAAACTCATTAACTTTGAGGTGGTACTAAAACAAAAGGCTGCGAGAAATCAGAAGCTTTCTACCACTGCCAATTATGCAGCCAAGCCATTCACTTGTGGTCAACACAACACATCTGCTTGTTTCAATCGTCCCCAAAACCAGAATCCAAACGTCAACAAGCAAGCTGAATCACAACCGCAACATCAAAATTTCAGGTCCTCTCCGAATCAAACAACCAAACCACGGTTTTATCATGGTTTTTGTCAGTTATGTGGTGAACATGGACACACAGCAAAACAATGCTCCATGTTCACATCGAGCCCTGTAAACCCACGCCCTTAACAAGGCCAACCGACTAAGTAGTGGTAGTCGCGAGCGAACTATGCAACACCAAATTCTGCTGCGCCTCCTAAGTGGCTCATTGACTCTGGTGCCTTGCATCATGTCACATATGATCTCAACAATCTATCTCTTCACTCCCTGTATGGCAGTTCTGATGATATTATGATCGGTGATGGTTCAGGCCTAAATATTACGCATACTGGTTCCCTTTCTTTACCCTCAAACTCTTCCACATTCTTATTATCTAATGTGTTGTGTGTTCCAGATATGAAACAAAATTTAATTTCTATTTCAAAATTTTGTGGTTCCAATCATGTTTCTATTGAATTCTCACCCTTTTCGTTTGTTGTGAAGAATCTCCATACATGGGCACATCTCATGCAAGGACGAACTAGGAATGGTGTCTATGAATGACCGTTTCATGCTCAACCTCAGTCTCCCCCTATTATCGCTTTCTCCAGTGTCAAAGCCTCGTACCCTGACTGGCATCACCGCTTAGGTCATCCATCGTCAAAAATAATAAGTCAATTAGTGTCCTCTAATGCTATGTCTGTTTCGTCGTTTAATAAGTCTATTACCCTATGTACTGCATGCAAAAGTAATAAAACTCACAAATTGCCTTTTTCAGTCTTAAATGTATCCAATTCAAGGCCACTTGAGATTATTTACTCTGATGTTTGGAGTTCTCCGATTATCTCTAGAGATGGGTACAATTACTATGTGCTTTTTGTCAATCACTTTACAAAATATATATATGGCTATATCCTTTAAAAAATAAATCCGATGTCCATGAGGTATTCAAACGTTTTAAACCTTTGGTTGAAAAATTCTTTGGTCATTCCATCGTTTCTTTTTACAGTGACAATGGTGGTGAATATGTGGCTTTAAAACAAACTCTTGCAAGTCATGGCATATCTCATTTTACCACACCACCACATACGTCATAACACAATGGTGTCTCTAAGCGCTGTCATCGGCATATTGTCGAAACGTGCCTCTCACTTCTCACTCATACATCTCTTTCACTTCCATTTTGGTCTTATGCTTTCACCACAATTGTGTACTTAATTAATAGGATGCCCACACCACTGTTAAATATGATGTCTTCGTTTGAGAAAATATTTTGTTTGCGCCCTACATATGCCAAATTACGGGTGTTTGGGTGTCTTTGTTCCTCATGGATTAAGTCGTATAACAATCATAAATTAGAACCTCGGTCTAGAGCCTGCCTCTTTCTTGGTTATTCACTGTCTCAAAGTGCCTATCACTGTCTAGACTTAGAAACTGATTGGATGTTTGTCTCTCGTCATGTCACCTTTGTTGAGTCTATTTTCCCATGCACCACTCTTCACAGTTAGCTACCTTGTTCCACCACCGACACACACAAATCATGGTTACCAAAATTATCTTCGTTAGTGTGCGTCCCTATCACACATGCTCACTTTGGTTCGATTCTGCATGAGACACCAACCTTGGCTGCACCATTCCCTTCCCTTCCCGAGCACCAGCCTCTATTTCGGAGATCATGACTGAACCCACGGCTGCACCATTGCCTTCCCATGCACTAGCCCCTACTTCGAAAATCATGACTGAACCTATGGCACCACCACCTACACATGATTCTGATCACCCCATGATCACCAGATCCAAGAACAACATACATAAACCCCTCACCAAGCTCTCACTCACCAGTGTGTTGTCACCTTCTGCCAAAACTGAACCAACTTGTGTGTCTCAAGCACTTAATGTTCCTAAATGGAGGCGAGCTATGTTCGATGAGTTTGATGCTTTGAATCAGAATGGCATATGGGAATTAGTTCCCCCTCACTCATCTCAAAATATTGTTGGATGCAAATGGGTTTTCCGTATAAAGCATTCTCCAAATGGCTCTATTTCCAAGTACAAAGCTCATTTAGTGGCCAAGGGCTTCCATTAGAGGTCAGGACTCGACTACACTGAAACTTTTAGTCCGGTGGTCAAGACCACCACAGTTCACGTCATTCTGAGCATTGCAGTGTCTAGACAATGGCCTCTTTGTCAACTCGATGTGGACAATATTTTTCTTCAGGGGCACCTGTCGGAAGATGTTTTTATGGTATAGCCACCGGGATTTGTTGACCCTGCCTACCCCTCAGCCGTGTGTCGGCTCAAGAAGGCCATATATGGTCTCAAACAGGCTCCTCGAGCGTGGTACAATGAGCTCCGTCAATTTCTTCTCTAATCCGGGTTTGTTAACTCTCAATTTAAATCCTCCTTGTTCATTTTTAATGCTAATGGGTGTGTCCTCATCTTATTAGTGTATGTTGACGACATAATTCTCACTGGAAGTGATGGGGTGCTAGTTGACAAGTTTGTTGATATGCTTGCTCAACGATTCTCAATCAAAAACCTCGGCTCATTGTTATACTTTCTTAGGGTTGAGGTTCTATCTTCTCCGCATGGCATGTTTCTATCTCAACGGAAATATGTGACTGATCTCTTGGTTCGCACCAAAATGTTTGAGTCCAAACCAGTTTCGACACTACTTCCCACGGATCACTCTCTCAAACTTCTTGATGGCACATCTCTCACTAATGCTACTAAGTTTCGTCAAGTAATTGATGCCTTACAATACTTGTCGTTCACTCGTCCTGATATCGCATTTGCCGTGAATAATGCATCATCCAACAACTGGTCATTGGTCTCTTGCCAAGCTTCTTCTACGTTACCTGCGTGGAACACTTGGTCTTGGTTTGTTCTTGCATCGCGACTCTCCGATCTCATTGCATGCATTTTCCGATCTAAATTGGGCAAGGAACCAAGATGATCGCACTTCTACAAGTGCCTATGTAGTCTTCCTTGGCACTAATGCCATCTCGTGGTGCTCTCGCAAATAGAGATCAGTGGCTTGGTCATTAATTGAAGCGGAATACAGAGCTGTTGCTCTTACAACTACTGAAGTCCTTTGGCTATCCTCTCTTCTACGTAAGCTATCAATTGTTGATGCCAAGCCATCAACAATTTATTGTGACAACGTTAGCGCTACGTATCTATACTCTAATCCAGTCTTTCACTCGAGAATGAAGCACATAGCCATTGATTTCCATTTTGTTCGTGACAGGGTTAAACGTGGCCACATTCGAGTGTCGCATGTTGCTTCTTCAGATCAGCTTGCTGACTCCCTTACTAAGCCATTGTCCAGACCACGGTTCACTCTACTTCAGTCCAAGATTGGCATTTCTGACATACCTAACATTTTGCTGGGGCGTATTAAAGCTAATCCAGTTTAACGGATATGGATTACACTTTTGTGTTTATCTGATTACAAGTTAGAGTTGGTTTTACTGTCAATCTTCAAGTTGTAAGTTAGAGTTTGTTTCACTGTTAAACTTCCAGTTGTTTGTATTGTATTAGGACACTTAGCTTTACTTCTACAAGTTAAAAACCGTGTATATATTTGCTTTACTTTGATGAGAATAATAAAAAGAATCAGACTTTACAATACATATTTTGAACAGAAGTTCAAACTCTTTGCTTCAAAATAAGTGTCACCTTTTCAATGTAAATACAGCAGCTGAGAAAAATGTCTCAGTCTTGCATTTGTGGCATAAGAGGTTGGGACATCCCTCCTCTATAGTTGTAAAACATGTTCTCAATAAGAACAATATTGTGTTTCTTTCAAATGATTCATATTTCTATCATGCTTGTCAACTAGGAAAGTTTCATACAAAAACTACATATCAAAACCCATTAAAACTTGTTGTTACTGATGTATGAGGTCCAGCACCCATTGTTTCCTTAAAAGGATATAAATACTATGTTAGTACAATATACACCTGGATGTATTTGTTAAAAGCTAAGAGTGAGGTTCAGCAGGCTTTTGTTCTTTTTAAGAATCAAGTTAAGTTGCAGTTCTTTTGTAAGATAAAAATGTTGCAAACAAATTGTGGAAAGGAGTTTAAAGTACTTACTTCATTTCTTCAAACATATGGAATAATTTTTCATCATAGTTGCCCTTACACTCATGAGCTGAATGGTTTGGTTGAAAGGAAACACGGACAATTGGTAGAAACTGGTTTAGCTTTGCTTATACAAGCCTCTCTACCCATGGTCTATTGGGATGAAGCATTTACCACAACAGTGTTTTTGATAAATATAATGCCATCATCAGCTGTAGTAGGGAAAATTCTTTTTGAGTTGTTGTACAAGACTACACCTAATTAGGATCAACTTAGAGTTTTTGGGTGCTTTTGCTATCATTATCTTAAGCCATACAATAAGAACAAGTTGCAGTATAGAAGTATGGCTTGTGTTTTCCTAGGTTACAATGCTCAATACAAAGGAAATAAATGACATTCCTCTACTGGCAGAATTTATACGGCAAGGCATGTAGTCTTTAATAAGAGTATTTTTCCTTTTGATATTAATCTAAAGTTTGGTAGCAGCTTATCAAGTTTAGCACCTTCATCTCAGTTCACAAGTTCGACATCTTGTTTAATTCCTACCACTTTGCAGTGGAGACCTGTAACTAGTTCACATACATAGGCTGCACCTTTTATTTATTCTACTACAACTAACTTAGTGTCAACAAGTCATTCTCATTAATCTGTTATGCAAAGATCGAGATGAACTTGCTGATAATTCACCTGTTCATTTGCCACCTACTGCAATACATGAAACATTGGTTCAGTCACCAATACATGTGACATTTAAGGCTTCTCACCAGCAAGTAGAACAATAGTCAAACAAAATACAAACAATCATCCAATGATTACTCAAGCAAAAGCATGTATTTACAAACCTAAAATTTTTATAGCTTGAGCTGAAGAAAGAGAGCCTACCACAGTAGAATAGGCATTTCATGATCCCAAATGGTTTGCAACAATGATTGAGGAATATAAAGCACTTATCAACAATAACACATGGACTTTAGTTGATCAACTTTCAAATAGGAAAGTTATTGGATGTAAGTGGGTATTTTGGATCAAAAGAAACCTGGATGGATCTATTTTGAAGTACAAAGCAAGGTTGGTAGCTTTAATCAACAAGCTGGTTTTAACTTTACGAAGACTTTTATTCCTTTTGTGAAGCCAACAACAGTAAGGGTGGTTCTTTCTCTTGTTGTTACAAGAAAGTGGACACTAAGACAACTTGATGTAAATAACGTTTTTCTAAATGGTTGTATAGAGGAGGATGTATACATGTTTCAGCCACCAGGTTTTACTTCAACAGAAAATCCTCGATTAGTATGCAAGCTCTATAAGGCTTTGTATGTCCTCAAGTAGGCATCTTATGCTTGGTTTGATAAATTCAAACACATAATTCTCCAGCTTAGTTTAGAATCATCAAAGGCTAACTACTCCCTCTTTCTTCGGTTTTCCTCTCAAAGTTCAGTTTTTGTTCTTGTTTATGTCGATGACATAATTGTTACAGGAAACAATACAACATAAATCAATGATCTTATACAAAAGCTGAACAAGATGTCTACTTTGAAGGACTTAGGATGTCTTCATTATTTCTTGTGTATAAAGGTTAAACATGCTGCTTCTGGTCTACATTTGTCACAGTATAAATATGTTCTTGATTTGTTAAAAAAGGTTGGATTGCTCACAGCAAAAAGACTCCCATCTCCAATGGTTTCTAGTGCTGTGAGTTAGCTATCAGCTTACAAAGGTAGTCCTTTTCATAGTGGGGCAGAATATAGAAGCATAGTGGGTGCATTGCAATATGTTAATGTGACTAGATGATCGGTCATTTATTGTATATGTTTTTGATCTTCTTTCCTCCAATCAATTACTTGTTCTTGAGTTATTTAGGGTTTTAATTTGTGTGTTTGAGCATTTTCAGGTTGTTGGTTCCAAATGATGTGTTTAAAGAATTTCAAAGGAAAAGAGCAATTTTAGAAGCTTCAATGGACTTATCAGCAATTTGCCATGAGTGTTGTCAAGACTGTTGTGGGTTTCTACAGCGATATCAACAACGATACAAGAACAAAGGAAATTACCATGATGACCACTACCATTTCTGATGTCAAAACCATACAGCGCTTGCAATCTAGAGAAGATTGCTGTGGAAACCACTGTGGCTTTCACAACAGTACTCACAATGGTTTGACAAGTCCTCGCCAGAAGAAGATTCTTGATTTTAATCCAACTGCCAACTCATATAAATACATCAATTTTAGGGTTTTCACAATACACCACTTGACACCACCTTTTTGCCACAAGTTTCCAGACTCTTACCATCAGACACAACACATCACACAATTCTCTCATCTAGCTTTACACATCGAAGATTTGAAGACTAAGAAGATTTCAACATTGAAGACCTGAAGAATTCATTAGAGGCCTCAATAGGTTTTATATTTTCTATCTCTCATCTTACTATTTTCAATTTTCAGCATGTGTAACGAATCCCATAACTAGGGAATCAATGTAAACCTTTTGTGAGTGCTCATGTATGGATTAATTATTCTTTTATCAATTTAATTCTCGATTTATTCATTGTGCTTAACTGCTTGACTTCTCATTAGTTTTAATTTTCATTCACACCATAGATCAAAGGGTGGATGATTATTTGGCAAGAATTTAGGGTTAAGATTATCTGAGAATTAGGGTTAGAGTGTAGATCAAAACATAATCATGATTAATGCTCACTTGAATAAATAAAATTTATCTTTAGCATAGATCAAAGCAAATTTTAGATTTTGATTCTTTACTCTTATACTTAACGGGTTCTCGATTATTGTTCACAACATAGATCAAAGGGTGAATAGTGATTGGGAATACGTGGCTCGTCTCGTGATCGTACAGTAATAGTCATAATCAAGAAAAAGAATGAACCCTTGAATTAATTGAATTTTGTTACAAAGTTAATTCCATACATTGAGTACTCATAATTGGGGATCATTGATGACCTAGTGCTTTCTCTCCATTGATCACAACTCAACTTTCTTTCAATTGCTTTCTTTAGTTTAATTTAATTTAGTTTTAGTTTTAATTCAATTCACAACAATCTTTTGATAACTTTTAGTTCAACTAGAATTAGAATTAGTTTTAGTCAATAAATCACTTTTCCTCGTGGGTACTTATCTTCACGATTCGTGCAATTGTGAGTTTAGTTTTTATAACAAGATTTTACAACATCAAGTTTTTGGCGCCGCTACCGGGGATTAGTTGAATTTATTAGTTAATTATGGTTTTAGTTTTAGTTAACAGGTTTAGTCTAGTTTAGGTAGTCGAGTCATTAATTTGTAGTTTTTATTTTTCTTCTTTTTCGTAGTTTACTTGTGTCTGCCTTTTCTTGTTTTAGGTGTTAACTGTGGATGCAAGGTAAAAGAACTCTACAAGGAGAATTATTACCTTTGAACGATAACATTGATTGCATCAAACATGTAGCAATGACTAGAGATGCATATTTTTCCCCGGTGCCCCAATTCCCCGCTTCCCCATCCCCATTTGAGGATTTGTAGGGGGGGGGGGGGGGGGTGGTGTTGAAAATCATCCCCAAATTGAAATGGCCCCATCCCCATTTCCCCATTTTCCCCACAATTATATTGAAATGGGGATGGGGATGGGGATGGGGATTGGGGGGGAGGTCCCCCATCCCCATTTCCCCCAAGCATATATAAATATATATTTTTTAATTATTATTCTTTGAAAACCCTAACTCCCTAAGTATATATACACATTTTATATAAAATGCACTAATGAATTTTATTTTGTATTTGTAATGGAATTTTTTTTTTTTTTTAAAGTTTTATTTGTAATTTTTAGTCAAATGGGGAAATGGGGGAAACGGGAAAAAACGGGGAAAATGGGGAATTTGGGATGAGGATGGATATAGGTCCCCCCAAATTCCCCATCCCCATTTTCCCCAAATGGGGGGCGGAGGGAGGGAAGGGTCTAGGAAGTGGGGATGGGGATGGGGGGGACCTATATTCATCCCCATTTCCCAAATGTGCATCTCTAGCAATGGCAGACGATCCAAATAACATTATTGAGCATGCTCCAAGAGGACTAGTTGGAGCCAATTCTGACCATGAAGGACTACAGCAGGCCAATCGTTGGCAACCACCCCTTATGCATTGTGCTAAATGCCATAGTAAGGAATTATGAACTAAAAAGCTTCCACTGCAACCACTTGCCTACTTTCGATGGTCTACCCAATGAAGATGTGCTGCAATTCATCAAAGAATTCTGTGCAGCAATAAAATCCTTTCCAAACAACAGGGTTACATAAGACCATGCTGCGCATGAGGTGCTTTCCATATGCCTTGTAAAAAAAGACGAAGACATGGCTCTTAACTTTACCTCCAACATCATTAAGAACCTGGGAGGAATTTGTGGAAAAGATCACTGATCAGTATTACTCCTTTCAGAAAACCAGTGAAATCCGGGCCAAAATTACAAACTTCTTTCAGGGGGAAGTTAAGTCAACAGTTCACTAATGGTGGTAAACTGTTAAGTCAACGGTTCAAAAGGGAAGTTAGTGTAATGTGAATAATCAACCACGGCAGCGACGAAGGAGGGCTATGTGATCCAGGGTTTGGGTGTTAAATTGAAGTCTATTAAATTGAATAACAATGCGAGAAAAAAAATCAATTGCGAGAGCCCTTGAACTTGTTTCGAAGCATGAACGCTTAGACAAGGATGTTTAGACATCCTTCCATTGGAGAAGCATTACGCCATGGTCAAAGAACGTCTCCTTGCAGCCGATATCTCCTCTATCGACCCCCTTGCAGTGGAGTGGTCAGTGGTGTTTCAGACAGGTGTCTTTTGTTACTACTATAGGCGGATACGGATTCAAATTATTCTAGCATTTTATTAATTATTTATCGTACAAAAAAACACTGAAAGTGTTTGATAGAGATACTAAGGTGTATGATAAAAGCACTAAGAGAAATATCAGAGATTTAGAGATTAGAGAGAGACTCCATTAATGGATATAATCTGTATAACTGTTTTCATGGAAAAAATATCGATACAAAGCTCTCTTATTTATACAAAAGATTAACATGCTAAAAGATTCGTGTTTTTGTAACATTCTTGATTTGTGTTCTTGTCTGGTCAATCTTCGTTGTTTTAGTGAACTCAAGCACACAACAGAGCCAAGAGCCACATAGATAGGTATGTTTTTCAGGTGTTGTTGAATGTTTCAGGTGTTGTCTTTTTAAAAGCTAACTTGTATTGAAGACTTGGAAGTTTGTACTGTAACTTGTTGAATTTGTTAAATTTCTGGATTGTTGCTGGACTATTTTTAAAAAAAAATTAAACTTTTATTTATTTATTTATTGCTATTGTACTGTTTGTCTGTTTGTGTTTTGAGACACTTTTCTTAGTTCTAGGAAAAAGAAAAAAAAAAAATAGGAGAGAGAAGGATAGTGTTATTTTCATGATCCAACCACTCAAATATGGAATTATCACAAAAAGGAACAGAATTTAAAACCCTTATATATATATATACAGTCTTTCTATTATCAGTTCGAACTGATAAAAGATATATCAGTTCCTTATATGTATATATATATACAGTCTTTCTATTGTTAGTTCGTCCTGACAATAAATATATCAGGACGAAGAATGTGGACCACAGATTATGGAGAAGTTTTGACAAGTACATACACTTTGAGTCAAAATATGTAAATTTAGTGGTCCACATTCTTCGTCCTGATATATTTATTGTCAGGACGAACTGATAATAGAAAATCTGTATATATATATATATAAAACAGAATTTAAAACTTAAACTTCATTTATGTGATTTTGTCATATTCCATCTCTCTTTTTGTTATTGTAAGTTAGTGAATTATAGTTTCACAACAAAAAAAAAAAAAAAAAAGTTTTAAAACACAAACAATTATAACCTATGCTTTTGTTATTTACATTTTAATTCTTTAACATGGTATCAAAGCTACGAATATAGTTTGCGTGTACTTTTTATTAAATAAAAATACTTAAGTTTTCAGGTAAGAACCTAAATGATAGTATTTAAAGCTCTCCGGGGTATTTTCTTATAAACATGTATAAACAAAAATAAGGGACAAATGCAAATTCAAATATAGACAAACATGAACCTTCCGAATCAAATTGACTCTTACACTATATTAAGCTATTGTAAAAAACATTACTATTATCAAAAGTAAAAATTTGAATTCAAATTAATTAATGTGATGTCATATTGAATAACCAATATTAATTAATAATATTAAAAGATTTTAGGCTTTTAAGATTAATAATTTGGAGTACTCCAAAAGAATTAATTATATATATGCTACTTTTGGCAAACAAATTAGACCCATATTTTATGAGATTCCCTGCGCTTCCCTCCTCCAAAGAACTCAATGTCAAATGTTGGGATAAATTTAGAAACCTCTATTGAAATTTTGGTTTATTGAGAACTCACTTGTTTGCTTCTTATCTTCCTTCACTGACAGCTTCAATCCGAAGCCAACGGAAAGGTTTACTACCGCGTAGCCACTCCTAGAGGCCTCTTCGTCTTCAACCAAGAGGACACCGATGATGATGATGATGACGACGACCAAGAAAAAGGTGAAGCTCAAAAGAAAAAATGTAGTTGTAGTACTAGTGAAAAAGATAGTGAACAGACAATTTTATGCTAGTATAGAATCAGATTAATAGATTGTGTGCATGCATTGTCTGCGTTGCCTGTTTTCTTGGTGTTTGCAACCAGTAGCTCTGATGTCCAGAGCTGTTTCTTCCCTCACGCGACAGCTAATGGAAATGCTTTGATGATGAACTTGCCGCTGGCAGTTGGGGGCTGCTGTGTGCTTTCTCTTCATGCTTTTCTCGACCAGACACAGAAGGATTGGCTTTGCATGTAAGATTTTTATAAAAAATGTAAACAACATATGATATTATATTTTTGAGTTTATGAAAAACGAATTGATTGAAATGTTTAAGTAAGAAAGAGTTTGGCCGAATTGATTGGTGAGAAGAGAGTAGATGACTATTTACAACATTGATGGTTTCCGCTACGCTTACAGAGGTATGCGTCTATTCATACTTAAATATACAACATGATATTATTTATTTTTATACATAATACTTATAATGGTATCAGAGCCGTTCGTATCGTTGTATTGTTGCATAAGTTGAATGGTTTTGATATCGTATTTGTGATTTACTTTTATATACCAGATATGAGGTCAAACGCGTGTCAATGGTTAGAGACCCTTGCACAGACGAGGGTTGTCTGCACCAGACCCACCCCACTAGTGGATCGTTATTCTTGAACCCGAGCGCAGTCGTGGATCGACCCAGACCCGTAAACTTGTGCTAATCTTTCCGGCATTAGATCGCTGCCGGAGAATCTTTGGTTTCAGATCCACGCATCGGCGCTGGTTGGAGGAGAAACCAGACGCGGCTCGATGGATCAAGCACTAGACCCGCGCCAGTCTTAGGTAGAGGATTCGCTGTAGGTGGCGAAGGAATCGCTGGGTCACCCGCCGAGTTTCTTGAGGTCGGCCGTCGTCGGGATGCGGTTTCCACCGTTCTGGTGACCGGTGGAGCAAAGATGAATGGCGGGGCCTAGAGATTTCTAGGGTTTCTTGGATTGATTTTGCATTGGGCCATCTTTTGAGAATTTGATATAATATTGGGCTGTTTTGCTATTTTCTTGGGCCCTTTTAGAATTATTTATAACATTGAGGCATCGTTATGTAATTAGTTATATGTTGGGGCCGATTTATAATTTCAGGAAAGGTTTGGGGCCAATTTAATAATATGTTACATATAGGGGTAATGTTGAATTTACCAAAATCATGAGGCAATTTTAAAATTGGGCAAATTGCACTGAAAGCCTTGAGGTTTGGGCAAGTTACATTTAGCTGGAAAAGTTTCTTTATTATACACTAACACCCCCAAGACTTAAATTTGACTTTTAAAATGCCTAAAATGCCCCTAGTTATATTATTTTATACTTTTTTTTAATTTTATTTTTACCTTTTAACCAAAAACTTTATAAACTTTAATAAAATATAAAAATTAAATTAAAAAAATATGATTCATTGAATAAAAAATAGTTTTAAAAAATCAAATAAATAAATAGTTTAAAAAATTTAAATAAATAAATAGTTTAAAAGAATTAAATAAATAAACTGTTTTAAAAAATCAAATAAATAAATATTTTTAAAAATCAAATAAATAAATAGTTTAAATAAATAAACGAAAAATTAAAAACATTAATTTTTTTAAGGATATCCATTAATAGGGACAAAAAAAGCTCTAAATATCCAAGGAAGTGTTGGAAACCTTGAAACTTCTCTCACCATCATCCTTACCGTAAAAGTTTGGATATTTAGAGCTTTTCTTATCTTTATTAATAGATATCCTTAAAAAAAATTAATGTTTTTAATTATTTCATTTAATTTTTTAAACTATTTATTTATTTAATTTTTTAAACTATTTATTTATTTGATTTTTTAAAACTATTTATTTTTTTTAAAAAAATATTTATTTATTTTTTAAAACTATTTATTTATTTATTTTAAAACTATTTTTATTTAATTTTTTAAAATTTATTTATTTATTTATTTTTAAACTATTTTTATAAACTATTTATTTATTTAAGGAATCATATTTTTTATTAAATTTTTTTATTTTATTAAAGTTTATAAAGTTTTTGGTTAAAAGGTCAAAAAAATAAAGTATAAAATAATATAACTAGGGGCATTTTAGGTATTTTTAATGTCAAATTTAAGTCTTGGGGGTGTTAGTGTATAATAACAAAACTTTTCCAACTAAGTGTAACTTGCCCAAACCTCCAAGGGTTCAGTGTAATTTGCCCTTTAAAATTTTCCAAAGTTTTTTTTGTAAGAATAACTGTAGTTCATAAATAATTATTGTGATGTCGGATGATTATGTTTCTACGTTACGTAGACTAATCATTCAGTTTTTATAAAAATTATTAGTTTATTTAAATTAATAATCTTTTTTTTTTTTTTGAATTGTAAAATTTTTATTCAAGACCACCAAAGGCAGCAACAAACCGAGCACCCACAACAACAAGCCAAACCACCAAAAAACAAAGGAAGCAAAAGCCACAAGCTGCCGCGACCCGAACAACAACAACAAGCCAAAACGGCAAAAACAGAGGAAGCAAGAGACCTGACAACGAAAGAAGCCTGAGACCACCAAAACCACACAATAAACAACTTAGAGATCCTCCCACACTAAGCTATCCCCTCCCATAGCATACCCCTTTTTAGCCAACGAATCAGCTAAGGAGTTTGAAGACCTATGATTGAACTCAACCGTAGCATTTCCCAAATAACTAAGAAACCCTCTAATATCATAAATTAGATTAACATGTTTTAAGCTCCCCAAACCTTCGCCATTTACCCAGGACACCGCCACCTTCAAGTCGCTCACAATGATAACTTCTTTCCCAACTAAGTCCACAGAATTCGCACACAACTCACACGCCTTATGGGTCGCCAAAATTTCTGCCGAATTAGAATCCAAAACCCCCACATAAAAGGAGAACAAGCCTCTCACCTTGCTTGAAAAATCTCTCAGAACTCCTCCTATCCCTGCATGACTAGGTTTTCCCCTTGCGGGAAAGAACCAAAAAGAGGAGGGCTCCAACTGGCTGAAATCTTCTGAGTTGGTTGGTGCTCTTCAGTACAGCGCTCTTTCACATCTAAGAGCATAGACGTTATCGAATCAATCGACCCTTTTTGATGAAATTTGAACCACCACACAACCTTCATCTTCACCATGTCAGCCACCTCAGAGAGAACACTCGGGATTCTATTGAACACGAACTTGTTTATTTAAATTAATAATCGATTTTGAATATTCTCATGAATCTGATGACTATGTCTTCACGTAGTGAACTAGTTATTAAGATCATGAGAAATTCGTCGGTTATCGATTATCAATGATTTTGATTTAATAATCGATTGTTTTGAATTTTCTCGTGAATTGGATGGTTACGTCTTCACATAGTGAACTGATCATTAAGATTTGGAGAAATTCGTCGGTTATTGATTATTGATGAAGTTAAAATTAATAATTTGTTTTGAATATTCCTGTGAATTGGATGACTATGTCTTTACGTCGTGAACTAATCCTTAAGATTTTGATAAATTCATCAGTTAACGATTATTAATTTGATTAAATTTAATAATTTATTATTTAAAATATTCTCGTGAATCAAATGATTATGTCTTCACGTAGTGAACTAGTCATTAAGATTATGAGAAATTCGTCGGTTATTGATTATCAATGATTTTGATTTAATAATCGATTGTTTTGAATTTTCTCATGAATTGGTAGGTTATGTCTTCAAATCTGTTTTGAAACTAGATTCCATCTGCTATTTCTAGATCCACCCTAAATCATGTAATACCTAATTTAGAAATTACTGGGAAATCTAATAATTAACTTGTGTGTATAACAAATCATCAAATAACTTATCGGTATCCAATATACTGAACATATCTCTACAGCTTCACAATGTTTCATCATCTTCTTCTCACCATCTCTCTTTTTCTTTCTTTTCTTTCTTCATCTATTTCTCTCTTATTTCTCTCTCAATCTCGGCCCCTCTTCTTTCTTTCTATCCTGTTTTAATTTTCTGTTCTTCTCCTTCACGCCTCCTCACTTCTCTATAAAGACTATAATCATCCTCATCTCTTTTCTTATTTTATTCTTCTTTATTCTTATTCTTATTCTTATTTAAACTACCGGATCAACTTCCCTCCTTCATTTTGTTCTTTTCTTTTCTTTATCTTTCTCAACTATCGCCTCTCTGTTCTCTCTCTTTGGTCTGGTATGGGTTCCAAATCTCATCTCTCTTCTCTTAGCCGAATCTCTCTTCTTTCTATCTTACATCTCTTCTTTATTTTTTGTTGGATATGGCTTGAATTACCAATGGATACCAAACACGATTTACCAATGCAGAGACTTCCTGGAGACGTGAGAGCGTTTGGGAGTATGAGGCTATGTTTGAGGGAGGCTTGGAGGATGAAACGAGCTAAAGAAGCGAAGGACAGCTCAAATCGCTGCCGAGCCGCTGTGGCTTTGGCAGCGGTATGACACCACTGCTAATTCTTCGGCAGCGTAACAACAGCGGTCCAATTCCAGTGGATACCGCTGCGGTGACCGCTGTGGCTGTCACAGCGGTACCGGCAGCGGTCGTGATGAAACATTGATGTCGTGGCGTATGGATCACGGTTTTCTGAGTGATCAAGTTCTACACGGTTTAGGAAGCAGGTGGCCAACTACAACTTGAATCGTAGTCAATCAAATGCATGTGTTGAATCAGGAAATATTCATGGAAGAGGAAATAGGTTGCTTCTTGAAGTTCGAATAGGAAAAGGATTTCTCCTTGAAAGAAGACTTGTCTTAAATAGGAAATAGTATTTATTTGGAACAAGTATTCTTGTATGACTAGGAGATAGATTTCCTTGTTAGTTTAAACTCCATGTAATACATATAAATAGACCATGATAACTAGGTTATTATGTGTGTGAAAAACACCTGAGATTGGTGGAGCAAAATAGCAAATACTAGAGAGATCTCAAAGTGAGCATTGAGTATAATTGGGTTTGGGGTTGGGGTATTATTTAGAGAGAGATCCTGAGAGTGTGTGGTTTTAACAATTTACTACATATTGGAACTTTCTCTTGTCGTCCTGACGGCCGTGGTTTTTTCCCTGATTTGGGTTTCCACGTAAATTCTTGTGTTGTGTGTGATTGAATTTAAATTACTTCTCTTCATCTTCTCTTTTCTTTGTTATTGTGTTTGTTTGTGTTCTATCCGGCAACGCTTCCGCACGTATAGTGACGTTTGTTTGCTAACAATTGGTATCAGAGCCACGGTTGCTTGGTAGTGGTCTTAACAACTTTATGGCAAGGATGATAAGATTCGATATTGAGAAGTTCGACGGAAAGATTAATTTTGGCTTGTGGCAAGTTCAAGTCAAAGACTTATTAATCCAATACGGTTTATACAAGGTGTTGAAGGGCAAGTCAACCCCTGCAAACCCTAAAGGCTCTAGAGATTCTAACAAAGAAACGACTGGTACTAGTTCTGGAAAATCTAAGATGAGCGATGATGATTGGGAGGATTTGGATGAAAGGGCTGCGAGTGCGATACGATTGAACCTAGCCAAGAACGTTCTTGCAAATATCCATGGAACATATTCAGCGAAAGAACTTTGGGAGAGGCTTGAAGAATTGTATCAATCAAATAGCGTCTGCAACCGGTTCTACCTGAAGGAGCAGTTTCACATGCTGCAGATGTCTGAAGGTACTAAAATTTCTGATCATCTAGGAGTGCTCAATGGAATAGTTTCAGAATTAGAGTCGATTGGAGTAAAGATTGATGAAGAAGACAAAGGTCTTAGACTCATTTGGTCCCTTCCATCGTCCTATGCGCACATGAAGCCAATCTTGATGCATGGGAGTTCAACCATATGCTTTGGAGATATAGCGAACAAACTTATCTCTGAGGAACGAAGGCTAAAGAGTGAAGGTAAATCTTCTGATAACTCTGTTCTTTTGGTTGACAGAAAAAAGGGGAATTCCAAAGGGAAAGTCACTTGTCGGGGATGTGGACAGTCTAGACACATAAGGAAGGATTGTCAAAATAAGAAGACAAGTGCGGCTAAGGGCTCCAAAGAGGGTGATCCGGCAATCGCCTCTCTTAAGTATGACGACTACAGCGATGCCCTCTAAAGGGGCATAAACATTCTCATGGCATGACCGCTAGTTGCCGTCAAAAGGATGTAGCTGATAGCGGGTCCATAATTGCGCACGGGCATTGGTTAGGAAGTGATGCAAGGTGTGTGGTGGACAAGGATGTCGATGGCTGAGTGAACTCCCTAGGAACCTAACGTGAGGAGTTGCACCATAATTTTTCAGCAAGGTAAATTTCGACATGTGCCGGTGAAATCTTGGGATGGTTATTTCCTAAGTGTTTATACCTAGTGGTGGGTATGTTGATTCTTGGTGATGAGGATCGTAGTTGAGGACAAGTTTTGGGAATTCTCGCCATAAGGGAGGATTGTTGGATATGGCTTGAATTACCAATGGATACCAAACACGATTTACCAATGCAGAGACTTCCTGGAGACGTGAGAGCGTTTGGGAGTATGAGGTTATGTTTGAGGGAGGCTTGGAGGATGAAACGAACTAAAGAAGCGAAGGACAGCTCAAACCGCTGCTGAGCCGCTGTGGCTTTGGCAGTGGTATGACACCGCTGCTAATTCTTCGGTAGCGTAACAACAGCGGTCCAATTCCAGTGGATACCGCTGCGGTGACCGCTGTGGTTGTCACAACGGTACCGACAGCGGTCGTGATGAAACATTGATGACGTGGCGCATGGATCACGGTTTTCTGAGTGATCAAGTTCTACACGGTTTAGGAAGCGGGTGGCCAACTGCAACTTGAATCGTAGTCAATCAAATGCACGCGTTGAATCAGGAAATATTCATGGAAGAGGAAATAGGTTGCTTCTTGAAGTTCGAATAGGAAAAGGATTTCTCCTTGAAAGAAGACTTGTCTTAAATAGGAAATAGTATTTATGTGGAACAAGTATTTTTGTATGACTAGGAGATAGATTTCCTTGTTAGTTTAAACTCCCTGTAATACATATAAATAGACCATGATAACTAGGTTATTATGTGTGTGAAAAACACCTGAGAGTGGTGGAGCAAAATAGCAAATACTAGAGAGATCTCAAAGTGAGCATTGGGTATAATTGGGTTTGGGGTTGGAGTATTATTTAGAGAGAGATCCTGAGAATGTGTGGTTTTAACAATTTACTACATATTGGAACTTTCTCTTGTCGTCCTGAAAATTGATTCATTTTCCTACCACTTTCTTCCCCTCTTGTTTGTTTCCCTGGAGAAAAAAAAAAAAAAAAAAAAGTCGTCATGGAGAGAGAAAGCACAGAAGGTGATGGGCTGATAAACAGGTCTCTGTTGGGCAATGGTGGTGGTGGTGATGAGGCTGAAAGTGGCAGCTCAGCCACTGCAATTCTAGTGTTCACCACCTTCATTGCTGTTTGTGGTTCCTTCATTTTTGAAACTTCTGTAAATGCTCTTTTAACTCTTAAATTCAAGAGGAAAAAAAATAAAATTGATCAATCAATGGAATCTGTTTCAATTTCCCATATATATTTTTGTGTGATTGATTGGTAAATAATAACAAATGCCTATATGACAACATTACAGATAGGGTATTCATCACCTGCAGAGAAAGGAATCATTACCGATAGGTAACTTCAGTTGTATATTCTTCTGTTTGATTTTGATCAGAAGGCAGCTCTGTGTACAATGTCCTAATGTAACTATTTTTGCAGAAATTATTCTATGTCTGGTACAGCTTTTAGGTTTATTTATCATTCCAGAATCTCCGAGATGGCTAGTGAGTAAAGGGTTTAATATATATAGAACATTGTTTTGGTTGTAGTTGGATATAGTTCTGGAAAATTCCAGAGTAAATCTGAACATTTTTTGCCGGCAAAGATTGGTCGAGAGAAAGAGTGTGAAGCTGCTATTCACCGCCTCAGAGGCGAGAGTGTCTATATATCTCAGGAAGCAACAGAGATTAGTGTAACTCTCAAAACTCTTTCTAATTAGGAAAATATGAATTACATGTTTGTTTGTTGGTTATAGTGTAAGTGACTGTCCTTTTTCAGGATTACACTGAAAACTTTCAACTGCTCCCGGAAGGCAGATTCCTAGACTTGTTCCAGCGAATATATTCTAGTTCACTCACTGTGAGCTTCCTTTTATGCATCCTATTCATGTCCTGTGGCCATTTCTGATCCTGATCTTTTGGATTATCGATATTTCAGGTTGGAGTTGGGCTAATGGTACTGCAACAATTAAGAGGTGCTAATGGCATTTCATTTCACGCAAGTTATCTTTCGGGCAATGTTGGGACTATAGTAATGGCAATTATTCAGGTTATTCACTTATAATTATGTAATAAAATCGGTTTGATTTCTTATACGTGACATCTCTTAGACATTTCGAAAAATTCCCATTACAGGTTCTTATGGCCATACTAGGTATACTATTGTTGGATAAATCAAGAAGAAGACCACTTCTAATGGTAAAAATGTCTAGCTAGGAAGATATTTTTCTTCTGATAATTGTCTTGTTGAGTGCAAAGGCCTTGTTGATTTCTGCTACGATTATGCAGATCTCTGCAGCCGGAACATGCATAGGCTGCTTAATTGCATACACATACATACACATGATCCCTCGTATCTCTCTCTCACACACGTACATACATACACACATACACACACCCTGCATATACACTCTCATCATGAACTTCTAGTACACTTGCAACATTTTCAGGAACAATTTTCATATTTTCTGGCATTGGAGGATTGACTGTTCTATTCGGGGCAAAGATAGTACCAGAGACCAAAGATCAAACGTTGGAAGAAATAGAGGTCACGATGAACCCACTAACAGCCGCGAGAAGGCAAGCCTTATGGAATTAGTACTTGTATGAGCTAAAATTCTTAAATTTATCTTTAAGTTTATCTCACTATGAATCTTTATAGCTTACTTTACGTCAATCATTTAGCGATTGGAGCTCGAAATGGAAAGAATATCTGGTTTGCCGAAAGCTTGAGAAACTTGCAAGTCTTTACATATTTCTGCAGGCAGAATTATATCTCTATAAGAGTCCCACTGGACTCTATAAGCAAATGACATCATGTTAATTTGATGACATTAGAATTTTAGAACTAACTTTATCTTAGCCTCCAGTTTAGAGCCCCGTGAACAAAGAACACGTTGCTGGATTTTCGGGTATGAAAAAACGAATGGAGTACGTCAGAAATATATCTACTTCATTGATATTGTAATGGCATTATCGTTGTATGGTCATTTATGCTGTCCACTGATTCTTGAGCATCTATCCTTCATTCTTTTGTCCTTTTTCTTTAAGATTCCTGCAATTTGACCAATACTTGATCATTAAGTTTCTCTTATTAGTTTCTTGTTCAGGTGATCAAATGCAGTGAAGGAACAAAGTTATCTTTGCAAAGCAACACAAAAATTAACCATCCAAATTTATGCAATGATCGATCGATGATCATTTAAAGATGTTGAAAATGTAGTCGAAATGAATTAAAATGATCAATTTATGGTATTTGATTCAGAGCCAAAAGGCAAGAAGAAAGAAAAACAGACAAACGGGGGACCAAACCCACAAACAAGTGCCATAGCAGACCCACAAACCCACAAAAACAGAGACCAAAACACAAAGCAGAGATAGCAAAACAGAAACAGAGGAAGACCCAACGCAGCAGACAAAGACAAGGAGAGAAATCAGCTATCTCCCCAGTTGAAGATATCCCCCATCATGCTAGACCCTCTTCTAGCAAGCATTTCTGCAAAGGAGTTGGTCGCTCTCGAGTTATAGATGACAGACGTGTTGCCCATATAATTGAGTTTGCTGTATTTGTTGTGTGCCATTTCAAACGTGTTGATGGTTTTATGTGTGTTCTTGAAATAAAGGTTAATCATCTCTTTATTAAAAGTTTCATGAGTTTGTTGTCATCTTATTATTAGTAGTATTCTTACTATAAAATGAGTATAATTTAAGTACTTGAACCCACAATTTACTGACATAGGTATGTGAGATTTATCACTAAACTCTGAACTACCTTAACATTTGTCTAATTAAATGATTATATAAGGACTAAGCTAGAAATAAATAGGGTCCAAATAGATTTTGAATGTTAATAATAGTAAGGACTAATTTCACAAACATCCCCTAAGTTTAGGCATAATTGCATGCATATAGAACTTTTACCCATAATTACACAAACGTCCCTTGGCGTTAGTTGACTTCTGTTAACTCTAACCGTTGATCACAATTTTAACCCACAATGACTAAAGTGCCCCTAGTTACCTATTTTATTATTTAAATTAATAATTAAAAAACGAAACAGAAAAGACAAAGAAAACAAAAAAACAAAATCAATCATTTTTTTTTCTCTTTTATTTTCTCGACCCCCAAACACAATCCAAAAATAAACTTAACAAACAAAAACCAAAACTCAATCCCAAACAACAACCGAAAATCAATTCCATAAATAAAAACCTAAATCCATCAATTCCACAACCAGTTAACAACATCCATTTAAATTTTGTTTAAAAAAATTAGAACTTCAACGGTGGATTTTTAACTTTCTAGATTGAAGTTCTAATTTTTTTTTTTTTTTTTTTAAATGGATGTTAACCGGTTGTTGAAGTTCCTTTTTTAATTATTAATTTAAATAATAAAATAGGTAACTAGAGGCACTTTAGTCATAGTGGGTTAAAATTGTGGTCAACGGTTAGAGTTAACGGAAGTCAACTAACGGTAGAGGACATTTGTGTAATTATGGGTAAAAGTTCCATATGAATGCAATTATACCTAAACTTAGGCGACGTTTGTGCAATTAGTCCTAATAGTACTATACTACTATAGTGTTTTTCAAATAGGTTTTTTTTTAATTACATTTTTTTATATTTTTATTTTATTTATTTATTTATTTATTTTTTAAAGGTAATAGTGTATATGTTCTGTGCTTGTCTATTCTTGGTCAAGAGTGAGAGTGACATCTATGGATTCCAAAATTAGTGGTTCAAGACTGGCAGGAACTCAACTTCCAAAAAATTGAATGATCACAAAAAAGAACAAATTTAATGCTTCTACATTTAATGCAGTTGAAGATATCCCCCATCACGCTAGACCCTCTTCTAGCAAGCATATCCATAAAGGAGTTGGTCGCTCTCGAGTTACAGATGTGTTGCCTAGATAATTGAGTTTGCTGTATTTGTTGTGTGCCATTTCAGATGTGTTGATGGTTTTATGTGTGTTCTTGAAACAAAGGTTAATTATCTCTTTATTAAAAGTTTCATAAGTTTGTTGTCATCTTATCTATTCTTACTATCAAATGGGTACGTATATTTAAGTACTTGAACACACAATTTACTGATGTATGTATGTGAGATTTATCACTGAACCACCTTAACTTTTGTCATTTGTCTTACTAAATGATTATACAAGGACTAAGCTAGAAATAAATGGGGTCCAAATAGATTTTGAATGTTAATAATAACAAAGAGCTAAGTAAATGGTGTGTATAGTACTATAGTGTTGTTTTTCAAATGGGTATTTTCTAATTTTTTTCAATTTTTTTTTTTCCAAATAATAACAAAGAGCAGTGTATATGCTCTGTGCTTGTCTATTCTTAGTCAAGAGTGAGAGTGAATTCCAAAATTAGTGGTTCATGATTGGCAAGAACCCACAACTTCCAAAAAATTGAATGATCACAAAAAAGAACAAATTTAATGTTTCCTCATTTATATGCCTTTGCCATCTTGCATGCCCCTTTTTGTGATTAACATTTTTTTTTTTTTTTTTTAAATCTCTGTTTTATCAACTTCCACGGTACATAAAGAAAACTCAATTGAATCCCGACCGACCACTAATTTATAGGTACTTGAGCTAAGAGTAGATTATTATTTTTTTATTTTTTTTTATTTTTTTTATTTTTTATTTTTAATGGCAAAGTTTATTCATAAATGGTAAAGCTGAAGAGCTAAGAGTAGATGTTGTCGTTATAATAATTAACATTTCTTTCCTCTTTTTAAAAAGTGTTAAGAGTAGCAATTAATCATATTGAATATTACCATTCATTTAATATTAAATTAGGCTTTTAGAATTTTATTAGTTTTTGACCCAATAAAAAAGAATTAATTTAAAATAAATAATATATGTTAGATGAAAGCAAATAAATAAATTAAGTTGCCTTTTTCTTGAATGTATAAAAGTTATATTAAATGAATCTTACATGTGTTTTATATATTACTTGTAAGTTATAGCAAACAAATTAGGTCTTGCATGATCACTCTTTATACATGTACTACACGTATATGCTTATAGACAACCAAGCCAACCTCATTGTCCTAAATATTGGGATACTCTTAGAAATTAACCTCTTTTGAAAATTTGGTTTAGTTTGTATATCTCAACTCTCAAGAAAAAAAAAAAAAAAAAAAATTTGGTTTTCACCATGGATGGACTAATAAAACTTAAACTATTAAGTAACTCTTTGATAGTATTTACATTCTTAAAACAGTACCCCTCTCGTGCAAGGCTGGACTTCTGATGGACAAATCAGCAGACTCCGATCCACTAACAAGCACAAAAAGGCTATAACAAACGTCGACGTGTAAGGCCGGACTTCTAGGCATAAATATATGATCAACAAAGACTCAAAGTACAGAAAGCTCGACAAACATTTCAAGAGAATCTCAAAAGACTAATACTGGATATCCCAACTCATAACAAATTGTATCATAACCTATGAGATGTCAATTTAATTCATATGGTACGTACGCAAGTTAAATAAATCATTATTAATGTGAATTCCTTTATTGACACCTCACAAATTGAGGTATGAGTCGAGATGTTTAGCATTACTCTCCCAAGAAAGGTCATAAATGAATTTCAAAACCACTTTGGATCGACATCGACTCATGAAATTACACTATCGGTAACCATTTTGGATGAGCTTGGCAATCATATTAGTAACCACTAAACCCAAACAATGATATAAATTAAAATACTCTTAACATTAACATGCATACACTACATGTCAAGGGAGATCAATGGAATTTTAACTCTATTTATTTGCCTATATAAACAACCCTCCACCAAACACTTATTTTCATCATTTCAATTCTAAAACACCCTTAACTTTCTTCCCCAACTTTGCTTCTCCAATTCAAATATTCAATTCAATTCAATTCAATATAATCCAATACATATATGACTAATTATTTCAAGCCCCCACAAGCAGGCCAAAAAAAACTATCCACAGCAGCCAACCTCGCAAACCTCCTTCCCACGGGCACAGTCCTCGCCTTCCAAGCACTCG
This sequence comes from Acer yangbiense, assembly GCA_008009225.1. Taxonomy (NCBI): domain Eukaryota; kingdom Viridiplantae; phylum Streptophyta; class Magnoliopsida; order Sapindales; family Sapindaceae; genus Acer; species Acer yangbiense. The sequence continues at coordinate 7,353,556 of CM017763.1, read as the reverse complement.
TACCATCTTTCTCCAACAATGGCTCCTGCTTGCCTGCAAACAGATACCTCACTCTATCAGTCATTGCAGGCTTCTCATTCGTTTGCTTCCTCTCCTCTTTCACCGACAGCTTCGTAGCCAGCAACGGCAAGGTCTACTATGGCATCGCCACCCACAAAGGCCTCTACATCTTCAACAAAGAGGAGGACCCTAATGCACACGACGAAGAAGAAGGAAAAGATGATGATCAGAAGAAGAAGAAAGACGGTGGTGGTAGTACTACTACAAAAAAAGATGATACTGAGGAGTATCACATAAGATTTATAGACTTTGTGCATGCATTTTCTTCGTTGCTGGTTTTCTTGGTGTTTGCAACAAATGACTCAGATGTCCAGAACTGTTTCTTCCGTCACGCCACTCCTAATGGAAATGCTTTGATGATGAACTTGCCGCTAGCAGTTGGAGCCGGCGCTAGCTTTATCTTCATGCTTTTTCCGACCACACGTAGAGGGATTGGCTATGCAGACTCCGCGGCAGAGCACAAGACACAAGATGGACAAGAAATTAGTAAGTCCTCTAAGTAAACCATAGCATGATAAATCTTATTGATACAGACAGAGACGGAACTAGGGGTGGGCTGGGGTGGGCTCAAGCCCACCCTGGTACGTACTAGGAAATAGGAATCTATTATCGTAGGCAACAATTATATATAATATAACTTGTCAGACTTCTATATATCACAACTTACCACCCACGTGGCAAAAGAGTTATTGAATATCATTTTTTCTTTTCCTTTTTCTTTAATAATTATTATCTCCATCATATTTCCTCATATTTTGTTCCAACTTTCTCTCCAAAAATACAATAGGAGGAAAACCATTCATTTAGAGTCTAGATGAAATCTTTTTTCAGAAGGACAGCCTTCTTTGTGAAACCAATGACCACTTTGTTGGTCCCTTTACTGCCAGAAATCAGGATCTTCCAATCAATTTTTATGAATATTGTGAATTTAAATATTTTGTTTCGTAATAAAATTTTAGAATTAATCTAATTAATTGTTATTCTAATTTTAATTTACTAACTAACATTATTGTTGAAAGAATTTCTTTTTGTTTTGGTTGAAATTTAGATAGATCATACATGCTTGTTAATTTTATTTTATTTTGGTTTTTAATTAATGACATGCCTTCAACTAATTAACCTCGATGGATCGATCATATATTAAACAGTAGAATCATAGATTTCTTTAATTTTATTTTTATTTGGTTTTTAATTATTCTTTTGTTTTAAGATTTGTTGTTATAAATTACTACATTAGAAAAGCAATACAAACAAGAAAATAGATCCTGTTGCTATTAATCAAAATTTCCATAAATTTAGTTACAAACTACCAAAATGAAGACTTGAAGAGTTGCTTGTCTCACTAACATTGTTTTTGGTAAATAGTAATATAAGTTCACAACTTAATTAGTATTTGATTGTATTTGCATTTCATGTTCATTTTTTAATTTGTTTTGACTTTGTTTATTTTTATTTTGTTATTGTTTTTATTTAGAAATTACATTTACATAGAAATCCATGCTACATAATCTTAATTAGGTGTATCTTTATTTTTAATTAATACAATTTTCTTATTTTGTTAATGATTGGAAACAAAAAAATTTCTAGCCCACCATAATATTTGATCCTAGTTACGTCCCTGGATACAGATGTAAACAACTTATTACCGGATCATCTCAACTTCTGTCATATTTTTTAAAAATGAATAAATAAATTGTTCATGACCACGTACATGCAAGTTGGATAAATTGTCGCACGTGCACATTTAAACTGTTGATCATGATGCATGAACGAATTCTGTTTAAATTCGGACAAGATAAGGTTAGTCCGATGGTAAACCCTTCACACATACACCACAAGATTATGGGTTCAAGTCATTAAATTCCCCACTGAATGATATCACCCTGCGAGCTCGACCCCGATTTGGCTAAATTATCCGCAAAAGAGTTGAACATCCGAGAGTCGAAAACAACCTCCACACCACTCATCCCTGTCATGAAGCTCTGAACGTCGAATATTGTATTGACATGGTTTAGGCTACCAAAATATATGTGTACTGTGTACAGCCCAGTTGAAGCTAACTTGAATTTAGATAAAGAACAAAATATATGCACTATACAACTTGAGATGGATCTGGATTCTCTATTGATCTAATCTTTTTCTTGACATTTTTTAAAATATGTAATTGGTTGTTTATAAAGTGGTTATGAAAACAAATTATATCTTAACCACTCATTTATTGCAAAGCTTATGTGTCATGAGATTATGTGAGGTCAGGAAAAAGATCAGATCAGTAGAGAATCTAAATTCACTTGAGAGAACCTGATCAATAATATTGGATCAGTAATCAATGCAAGTTCGGAATGAAATTCTCCAAAATATATTCAGAGCCTGGTAGTGGATGGATGGATATGATGCTCTTGTTGGGCATGCATGTGTCATCATTCTTATGTCATGTATGGCATGATATCTAATCAGATACTATACTTTTAATTTGGTGGCTAACCATGTCAATTTTTGAGTTTATACGAGCACAAATCAATCATTATCGAGTTAATTAACATAGATATATTTATTTCTTATGTATAAGAAATTATCGACAATCGATATTATAAATTGTTTATGCATTGCTGATTGAACATTAATTAAAGAGGTTTTACGTGAAGTTTGATATCATATATATACTAATTGTACGCGTTGATCAAGAAGGATTGTGTAAAGTTCAAAATAGACAATTGATGTACTAAATAGGTCTAGGCTACTACAAATAGTAGCATGTTGATGTGTACTAAATAAATTCAGGGTTTTTTTTTTTTTTTTTAGAGGGAGAGGATTTGAATCCACAACTTCGTGGTGTAGGTGTAATAGTGAGTTTGTCATGTTCCCAACACTTTTTTTTTTGAAGTACTACGTAAACTTTTAATTAGCTTTTGATTTAGATAGATATAATATTTTTGGTTATTATCAACGGTAAATTATAATTTGATGTACGTATCATTTATTAAATATATATATATTAATAATTATAAATGAAAAAGTCAAAAGAATTCAGTTTCATATACTAATTAATTGTGAGCAGTGACAAGATGAGGTTTGGTCTAGTGGTTAAGCCCCTCATACTCATATTACAAGGATGTGGATTCGAGTCACTCTCTCATATAAAAAAAAAAAAAAACCCAAACTATTGTAATATTTTTTAAAAAAATTAATTAATTGTGAGCAGTGACGAAGAAGGCTTTTATGTGAAGTTCAAAATGGACAATTGATCGATCCACTTTAATAAGACTAGGCTACCACATATAGACATATAGTAGCAAACAAACGATCTATACTTTGATGTTGGTGTGGAATTGTGGATTGTTTGATCGATCTTCTTATTAGGTCCTAGTAGAATGAGTTTGTAACGTTACCATCACTGGCTAATAATATGTAAGCTTTTAAGATTTTGATTCAATTAAGTAGATATATACCATATAATCAGATTTTACCAATTAACATGAAGGGTTCAGCTGGAAGCCTTGTGTCTTTAGTCAACTGGTTTAGTTCTTGGATCGTTTCGTATATTTTTAACTTCTTAATGGAATGGAGCCCAGCAGGTGACCCCTCGTATCTCTGTCACGCGCATACACACACACCCTGCATATACACTCTCATGATCATGAACTTCTACACTTGCAATATTTTCAGGAACATATTTCATATTTGCTGGCATTGGAGGCTTGACTGTTCTATTCTGGGCAAAGATAGTACCAGAGACCAAAGATCGAACGTTAGAAGAAATACAGGCCTCGATGAACCCACTAACAGCCGTGAGAAGGCAAATCTCATGGAATTAGTACTCGTAAAAGGCAAAATTGATCTTGAAGTTTCTCTCATCACTATGAATCTTTATAGCTTACTTTACGTTAATCATTTGACGATTGGAACTCAAAATGCAAGGAAATATCTGGTTTTCCGAAAGCTGGAGAGTCTTGCAAGTCTTTACATATTTTTTTGCAGGCAGAATTACATCTCTATAAGAGTCCCACTGGACTCTATAAGCAAATGGCATCATGTTAACTTGATGACGTTAAAATTTTAGTACTAACTTTAGTTGGCTTTCTTCTTTTGTATATACATGTGTTGTGTGATTGAGGAGATGATAGAATGAAACTGAAATCTATCTCGACTATAAAAGGAAACACGGTTGAATATATACATCACAAAATTAAAAAAAAAAAAAATTAACCGTCGAATGCTTTGAATAGACAAAATGAGTAAGAAATTTCCCAGGAGTTTAATTGAATCAGCGCATGAGAGACATGGGATACCATCCATTTCAAAATTTTCTCACTATTAAAGATTGTAGGATCTTATAGAGCCCTGTGAACAAAGAACACCTACGGTGGGTGGGCGAATTTTTGGGTATGATAAAAAATGAATGGATCAGATAGAAATATATCTACTTTATTGATGTATTGGCATGAAATGATTTTATAGGGTCATTTTTACTGTTCATTGATTCTTGAGCATCTATCCTTCTTTCTTTTGTGATTTTTTTTTTAAGATTCCTGGGATTTGATCATTAAGCTTCTCTTATTAGTTACTTGTTCAGGTGTTGACAGGGACGTAACTAGGATCAAATATTATGGTGGGCTAGAAATTTTTTTGTTTCCAATCATTAACAAAATAAGAAAATTGTATTAATTAAAAATAAAGATACACCTAATTAAGATTATGTAGCATGGATTTCTATGTAAATGTAATTTCTAAATAAAAACAATAACAAAATAAAAATAAACAAAGTCAAAACAAATTAAAAAATGAACATGAAATGCAAATACAATCAAATACTAATTAAGTTGTGAACTTATATTACTATTTACCAAAAACAATGTTAGTGAGACAAGCAACTCTTCAAGTCTTCATTTTGGTAGTTTGTAACTAAATTTATGGAAATTTTGATTAATAGCAACAGGATCTATTTTCTTGTTTGTATTGCTTTTCTAATGTAGTAATTTATAACAACAAATCTTAAAACAAAAGAATAATTAAAAACCAAAATAAAAATAAAATTAAAGAAATCTATGATTCTACTGTTTAATATATGATCGATCCATCGAGGTTAATTAGTTGAAGGCATGTCATTAATTAAAAACCAAAATAAAAATAAAATTAACAAGCATGTATGATCTATCTAAATTTCAACCAAAACAAAAAGAAATTCTTTCAACAATAATGTTAGTTAGTAAATTAAAATTAGAATAACAATTAATTAGATTAATTCTAAAATTTTATTACGAAACAAAATATTTAAATTCACAATATTCATAAAAATTGATTGGAAGATCCTGATTTCTGGCAGTAAAGGGACCAACAAAGTGGTCATTGGTTTCACAAAGAAGGCTGTCCTTCTGAAAAAAGATTTCATCTAGACTCTAAATGAATGGTTTTCCTCCTATTGTATTTTTGGAGAGAAAGTTGGAACAAAATATGAGGAAATATGATGGAGATAATAATTATTAAAGAAAAAGGAAAAGAAAAAATGATATTCAATAACTCTTTTGCCACGTGGGTGGTAAGTTGTGATATATAGAAGTCTGACAAGTTATATTATATATAATTGTTGCCTACGATAATAGATTCCTATTTCCTAGTACGTACCAGGGTGGGCTTGAGCCCACCCCAGCCCACCCCTAGTTCCGTCTCTGGGTGTTGATCAAATGCATGGGAAGGAACAGAGTTATCTTTGCAAACCAACACAATAACCATCAAAATATATCATATCAAAAGATTGATAATCATTAGAAGATGTCGAAAATGTAGTCGAAACGAATTAAAATGATCAACATACAAGGACGAGCTAGAAAATAAAAAATATATTTTGAATATTAACAATAACTAAAGAGCTAATTAAATGGTGTGTATAGTGTTGTTTTTCAAATGGTATTTTCTATAATTATTTTTAAAAAAATGGTAGTAGTTTATATACTCTGTGCTTGTCTATTCTACGTCAAGAGTGAGAGACTGAGAGAGATATCTATGGATTCCAAAATTAGTGGTATATATTGGCAGGAACCCAACTTCCAAAAAATTGAATGATCGATCACAAAAAGAACAAATTTAATGCTTCTTCATTTATATGCCTTTGCCATATTGCCATATTGCCATATTCCATGTCCCATTTTTGTGATTAACATTTAAAAAATATATATATATATATAATCTGGTAATGATGCTTATCTACTTCTATAGACCGGAAGAAAACTCACTTGAACCCCGACCACTAATATAAAGGTGTATACCACTTGAGTTAAGTGTGGATGTCTTAATTAACTTTTCTTTAAAAAGGCGTTAAAGAGTAACAATTAATTGAATTGAATATTAACCATTCTTTTAATATTAAATAATTAGGTTCTTAGAATTTTAATAGTTTTTGACTCAATAGAAAAGAACTAATTTAAAATGTTGACTATTCAATTTGTTTATGCTAAGCAACTCCTTACTCATGACTCATGAGAGATGAAGATACAAGCAAATAAATAAATTAAGTTGCCTTTTTCTTGAATGTACAAAAGTTGTATTAAATGACTCTCACATGTGTTTATATATTACTTATAAGTTATAGTTAAACAAATTAGGTCATTATTTTATGATTCCCTGACGCTTCCCTCCTCCAAAGGACTTACATCACACTTTATACATGTACATATATGCTCTTATAGACAACCAAACCAACCTCAATATCCTAAATATTGGGATACTTTTAGAAACCTCTTTTGAGAATTCGGTTTATATATCATTTCAACAAAAAAAAAAATTGTTTTTTCGCCTGGATGAACAAACAAAGCTGAACAATTAATTTTTTTTGAAAGGCAAACTTTAAGAAAAAAGGCCAAAGTCAGGCAAAACAAACAAAACCACAGCACAACAGAGACACAAGCACGCAGCCTCAACCACCTGCGACAGAGGCACAAACAACAACCACTGTCGCTGGTGGTTGACCAAGCAGCAGACTCTGATCTATAATATTTATACTGGTGGACAAATCAGCGAAGACTCTGATCCAGTAACAAGCACAAAAAGTCTATAAAAAACATCCACGTGTATAAACATATTGATAACCCACCGTGTAATCTCGCTCGGATATCTCAACGTGTAAAGATACTAGCGTGAAAATGAACAGTTTTAGAGAACTTTTGAGTTGGAAGCACTACAAAAAAAGTGACATGTAGTGACAAAAATTATTTGTCACTACAAGTGAAGAAATTGTCACTATTTCATTATTGTGATAAACAAAAGTGTCACTAGCAATTAATCCGTCACTTTTGCCCGTCACTAAAAGTATTTGTGACAGTTTTTTGATACTAGTCACAAATCATAACTTTTAGTGACAAATTATCATTTGACCTTAATTAGTGACAAAATAAAAATTGTGTCACTAAATTTGTATATTGTGACAATTAATTGTTTGAAGATTTTGTCACTATACATCCTCTTAGTGACAATTTTCTGTTTGAAGATTTTATCACTATACATCCTAGCTCTTAGTGACAATTTACGGTTTGAAAATTTTGTCACTATACATCATTTTAGTGACAACTTACGGTTTGAAGATTTTGTCATTATACATCCTTTTAGTGACAATTTAAGGTTTGAAGATTTTGTCACTATATATATTTTTAGTGACAATTTATTGTTTTAAAATTGTGTCATTATTTACAAACTTAGTGACAATTAATCATGTCAAAATTATGTCATTATACATAAACTCAATGACAATTAATTGTTTAAAATAAATGTCACTATTCGATCATAAACTTAGTGACAAATACACATAAAATTTATGTCACTGTACACTAACTTAGTGACAATTCATTGTTTAAAAAATATGTCACAATTAACAAATCTTGTGACGATTAACCATTTGAAAAATGCGTCACTATAAACAAATTTTGTGACAGTTAACAAAGAAAAAATTCTGTCACTATATGCATACTTAGTGACAATTTAAAATTGCTATAGCTTTAGTCTCTAAATAATTCTACAGTAACAGTAACATAAAATATTATGATTAAATTGATAAATATATTGAAAACAAACATATACAAAGTCTGTAGAGAATCGTCAACCTAAAAATAAGATGAAATTAACAAATGTATTTAAATTATAAACCTAAACATATATTTTTTTTGAACGGCCAAATTTATTAAAAAAAGGCAAGGAAAGCCAAAAAGCTACAAGAAGACCACAAGCCCGAAGACCACCAAGGATGCACACCCGAAACAGCCCGGCACGCCCAAAATACCAAAAACAAAACAACCAAAAGATACAAACAGGCCAGCCAAAAGATACAAAGCAAAAGCACAAAAGACAAACATCAATAAAACCCCAAACTCAACCGCAAAACAGGACAGCCACCCAAAAAGGAGAACCCAACTGAACTATCACTTCTTTCAACTGCCTAGAAACAACCTCCGCTTTGCTTCTGCAAAAATATCAGCTAACCACAGTTTCTTGCCTTTGAAATCAAACCCAAAAGCTACTGCAATCTTTATAGCCTTAGAGATCTCCTCCTCAAGAAACCAAGACATCTTAAAATTACTCTTGAGACTCCTATGCTTCATGGCCTGACCCTTAGCTGCAAGGCAAGAATTCCAACATGGAGATAAATCAGGAGTCAGAGACTTCATTTTGTCTGAAAACTTCCCTTCATTGCCCAGCCCATCCAACTTGTTCTTGAGAAACTTGAAAGAATTGCCCTCCTTTTTCCTACAGCCCAAATAAAAATCCTTAACACCACCGAGCCTTTTCCCACTATGCCCCAACTGAAAACAATTGAAAGAAACCGGCCCACTTTGATAAGACCCAATTTTACTTGACCCACGTTGACAAGGCAATCGAGAAAGTTCCCCTCCAGATTTTTGAAATTCAAAACTGACCCTTCATTTAATGACTCACATGAAGTAGGCGTAGCTTTTCTCACCTTTTTGTTGTCCCCGCTAGCTTTTTTAAGCTTTAAATTCAAAGACAAGCTGCTCATTTCTTTAGCTCTTCTTTGCTGTGTGTTGTCCCCACTAGCATTTATAAACTTTAAATTGCCCTTCTTGTTATTCTCTCCCATGTGCAAATTTTTCTACTCTCCCATGAGTTAACTTCTTGGAACGTCACTTTTCAGAATCCTCTCACCCTCTAGGGACTCATTTCTCACATTAACCCCACCATCATTACCTTTATTACCTGGCACGGTTTCGGTTGGAACCGCCGGAACCGGCCGGAACAGGAACCGGAACCGGAACCGGTTTTCCGGTTCCGGTTCTTGAACCGGAACCTGAACCGGCGGAGACCGGTTCCGGTTCAAGAGTTTGGTCGAACCGGCGGTTCGAACCGGATTGGAACCGGCGGTTCCGGTTCCGGTTCGAACCGCCGGTTCGCACAATAATTTTTTTTTTTTTTTTTTTTTTTCTATAAATACCACCCCCCTTTCATTTTTCCTCACACCAATTTCTTCTCAATTCTCTAATTCTAATTTCTCTCCAATGAGAGAATATAAAAAAATTGCCTTAAAAAAAGAAAATTTGCGGTAAAAAAAATTTTATATATGCCTTAAACTTTGAAATGCCATAACTTTGTGCTCGGATGTCCGAATCAGGTAATTTTTTTTTTAAATCGCATAGAATGATGCAAGGAATGGGATGGGAGCAAGTCCAAAGGGCTTGTGGCCACTTTTCGAGCCCTAAAAACCCCTTTTTCATCAAAAAAAAATGTTTTTAAGTGTTGTGTCTATTTCGAACCTCGTTTAAACCTAGTAAGAAACCTTTTCCTCCTGATCCCACACCACATCCGTGCCCGTCTTGGTCCGGAGAATTACTTTAACATCAGACCTTGTGTAAATGGACACGTTTTTAAAAAATCTTTTATACTACTTATAGTTTTTGTTTGAAATATTATACAAGTATTGAATGTGGCTTTAGTGGCTAGTTTAGTTTGTGTTTTTCTTTTGCAACCATGGTTCAAGCATCCATAAGAACCCATAAATTGTCATTTGTAATTTTATTTTATAATTTAATTTAATTTTGTAATTTAATTTTGTAATTTGTCATTTATATATTTTATTTTATTAGAGAAGTCTTTTTTTTTTTTTTGTAAAAACAAAAAAAAAAATGAAAAAAAAAAAAAAAAAAAAAAAAAAAAAAAAAAAAAAAAAAAATGAAAAAAAAAAAAAGGTTCAAAACCGCCGGTTCCAATGGAACCGGAACCGGAACCGGCATATAGCGGTTCCGGTTCCGGTTCCATCAAACCGCGGAACCGGAACCGGACCGGAACCGTGTCAGGTCTACCTTTATAGCAAGTTGCAGCTTTGTCTTCATCCAAAGACAGGCTATTCCTACCAATGACAGCCTTGTCAGCCTTTTTCCCCACCTTTTCCCCTTTTAAATTTGAAAAACCAGTGAAATCTGACAAATCCCCTACAATTTCATTGAAATTGCCACCCATGTGCTTTACCTGATGGGTGGGAATTTTGTCCAGAAATTTATCCTCATGATACACGGCCATTGGTTGAGCAGCTTCCTTTTGGTTTTCAAAAACTGGCAAAGATTTCGAATCAGATAGAGTAGCCACCGTCTGCAGCCCAAGCCACTTTTCCGACCAAGAAAAATCCACCGGCGAAGAAGACTCAGAAGTCTTAACCACAAAGAAATCGCTCCCCACTTTAACTTTGATCATGTCAGGACAAGGGTAATTAAGAGGAATTAAAACTAGAATCCAACCTCTATCCAATCTTTTCTTGAATAAGGTTCCTTCCTCTACCATCACCACCTCTCCAACTTGCCGACCAACCTTGTTAAAAAAAGCTTGGTTCCAGAACTTTGTAGGCACACCAGCACACTCAATCCAAACTAAACGAGCTTGTGGATTAAAAGAATCAGTCCATTTCCCCATTGAAACAAATCTATCATCCCATAAAAATCTGCTGTTGACAAAGTTATCCCTCTCAAATTCAGACCCAAATTTCCAAATAATATTCTTATCACCTAAATACATTGAAGAGAATGCAAGACCTCTTGACCTCAACCGGTTGTTGACACTAGAAACCGAAGTAAAATCCTTGAGAGTGCCCACAGCACATCTCGACAGCCAGCCATCTTCGTTGTCTTGACAGTTCCACGACATCTCTAACACCTTCTCGCCCACCTTTTCATGGTCCCTTGTGCTGCATTTCTGGTTCCTTGACACCACTTGCACAAAGGATCTCATTCCTCCAAAACTGCCCTTCTGAATGCTCTCCCCACCATCCCTTTCTTTCACCATCGGCATCTTTTCCTCCATATGCTTACCATGATGCCTTGATAGAAGAGATTTTCTGCTAGTCCATCCAAAGGCGGCCACTTGAGCTCTAATGGGCCAGCCATGAACCACCTTGCCATGAACCATCTTCACCACCTTGGTTGCTTCCTCAATAAACTCAAAGCGAACAAACCCAAACACGCGCGCTCCTACGAGAACTCTTTTTTGACGCTATGAACACGTCTCTCACCTTTCCAAAAAGCTTGAAAAACCCCCCACAAACCCAATGAATCCACACATGGATTCAGATTATCAATGAAGATCGAAACCAAACCATCCCTGAAATCGTTTCTAGCATACCCGCTGTTAATTGCTTCCTGACTCTCTTCACGGTCAAGAGAGTCAGGCCTTCTTTCTCTAGCAAACCCTCTCTCTCTCTCATTTTTCTCCTTTTCCATTAATCATTTTGTCGAGCTTCCAGAGATAGACACTTAAGTAAAAATTTAAGAACTTGTTACTGATAAGAAACATAGGCTTACGTCTGCTATATCATCTTCTCCTACAGCTCCAAAGGGTACAATTGTGGCCCCAAACCGTGCTGCCATTCTCACAAACTCTTGCTGATCAGGCCAAATACATTTATACTCTTCACCCTGGAAATTGCAGAAGAACTATAACTTTAAGGAATCATGTTCTCTACATAAAGCCAATAATTACTCCTTATGAATGAGAACATTCATGATTCAACTCTAAACAGCAAATTTAATTATAAACCTAAACATATAAAATGAAATTAACAAATGTCTTTAAGCTATAACGACTAAACCTATTAAATGAACTACGAATATATAAACTAAGAAGATGCATTTGAATTTGAAAATTGATGTTCAAACATCGATTTCAATTGGACAAACTGAGATTTCATTTCCTCCATGGTTTGAAGTTGAGATTTCAATTCAGTCAATTCAGACCGTAGATGTGTGATCTTTTCGTTTGCTGTTTGACTTTGAATTCTTTCATCATCTAACATCTTCAATGTGTCAAGATGAGAAGAACGTTTACCATTTTGTTTTGATTGATTGATCCCAAGTCCATAAGTTAAAGTAGACACATGAGCTTCTGGACTAACTTCACCAATAACTTGATTGAAGACTTCATTTTTAGATGCATCTGGTTGGTTTATAATAAGTTCATCCATTCGCCTCTGTCAAAATTGAATAGTGAGATAATGAAATCAATTAGCATATTTAAATCGTTTAAACACCAAAAAAAAAAAAAAAAAAAAAAAAAAAAAAAAAAAGGTCCACTTCCAATAAACAATAAAAAAAAAATTTACTTAATAAATAACTAAGTTAAATAACATCCAATGTCAAATGATTATATATCAAACACTCAAGCAAATGCATAATCCAAGATTATTTGTTTTCAGCACATCTTACCATTGCATTTGCAACCGTTGGGTCAGTAGGCTTGTCCTTTTTTTTAGTGTAAGTTGCTTTGAACATCGTTATCTTGTCTGGCTCCTTTCCTTCAGGGTCCTTTTTTGTCTATATATATATATATATATATATATATATATATATATATATATATATATATATATATATATATATATATGTATTAAAAAATGTTTAATATTACTCATAAAATATACAACATATAATGATTTACCAGTTCATCTTGAAGTCTAGCAAAACTTTTTGTTCCACCAGTGTGATGCATCGTCATTTTGCCATAATTTGTTTTATTAGTCTCTGAACGATTCTGTAATACATTAATAAATTAAAAAAAAAAAAAAAATTGATGCTTTTAGAAAACAATATTAATATGAGAATAAAATTATTGACAATTCAATCATATTAAATTCTTACCTTTCCCTTCTCAGAATTCCAAAACTTGACCAATAAATTCCATTATTCCTTCCCCACATCATTTATGAGTTCGGAAAGTTTCTCCTTATCATTTAATGATTTCTCATATTTCTTTTTCAGTCTATGTTTTCTCTGACGCCATAGGTGACTTAACTTTTTATTTATCCAATATTCAGCAAGGTCCCAATTTATATTAAATTTAGCCTAACATATATACATGACAATAGCCGAAGTCATGAATCAATTATATAACTACACCAGACATAAATTGTAGGAAATTAAATTAATTAAATATGCATAACCCAAAAAAAAAAAAAAAAAAAAACAAGAATTAGTAATACCTTTATTATGTCATACATATGAATTTTGATCTCTTTAGGCATATATCTCCAATCCTCAAAAGTAAGGTGTGCTATGGCAGAGTCACTTACAATGAAACCAATGTATTGTCCTAATTTGTGACCAGGCTCTCCAATAGGTTGACGCAACACATTGAGTTCAACTTGGATAAGCTCTTTTTGCAAATGTAACAATTGCAGACGTGTTCGGCCACGAGTCTTCTTACTAGTAGAACCTATAATCAAGATACAATTATATATTGAACTTAAAAACATTATTCAAATTAATAATTTGGAAAAAATAAATAAAATAGCATAATTGCACAAATAAATATAAATTTATATGAGATATTTATGACCTGCATCGTCTTGAGTTTCATCAATATTTAGGTCAGAGGGTTCCTCGATCTCTGAATCATCACTCATAATTTCTAAATTTTTATTAGCACTTTCAAGATTGTTGATAATACCCAATTCACTGTTACTCATGTTTTCTAAGAATCTAGAATATCTCTTTCCAACCACTTGCTGCATGTTGCTGTTAATCTTTAAACTACTACCCATTTCAATTTGTTACATGTTCTTCCTACTTTCGAGAGTATTGGTAGCACCTTTTTCAGCAAATTGCATGTTGGTTATATTTTGAGGACAGTTAGCCCTCAATCCAACAACTTTTTGGATACTGCTTTTAATGTTTGAAACATGAACAACACCTCTTCCAGACAATGGTTGAGTATCACCTACTTGAACCCTTTTACGTTTCATCATATTAAGTGTATGCATTTCCTGTTGATGTTAGAGAAAATTCAAAATTATCAACAAATATGGATATAATTATATATATATATAAAGCAAAAAGATCCCTAGAAACGACAACAAGTTCAATTCCAAAAAAATAAAAAATAAAAAACTAACAAATTCAATTCACAACACAACAACCCCTATAATATACTAAGTCATTCATATGCAATTTACTAGTAATATGAAAAAATGTGAGACATTATCCAATAAACATCAAAATTTAATTGTCATATTCATCCTCATCTTCATCATCACTATCATTGTTTTCTGCTCCCACATCTATGATGTTCACATGCGAGTTAAGCATTATTTCAGGCACATTGTCTCTAACATCATCTTTGTTGTCCATAAATTGTTGTAAATTTGCTGTATTGTCTTCCATTAACAAATCTCCGACATTTGCAACTTCATCCATATCATACAAATCTCTCGGCTTTGTAAAGACAACAGCATACCAATCTGTTTCCACAGGATCTTCAACATATAAAACTTGGATCGTGTAAAAGAAACTGAGTATTGAGAAATATTCTGTGTATTGAATTAAAAATATTACAAAGAGAAAGTGAATATTTATGCAGTACATCAGCTAATCTATTCTAGGAAACAATCAATTACAATCAATCACAAATTAATGACATATATACAGCCATATAATTAGCAAATCTCATTCCTAAAGTTATGCGGATCTTCCCGTAATACTCCCCCTCAAGTTGGAGCGTGTATGTCAAGGACGCCAAACTTGCTGAGAAGGGAATGAAAAATCGATGAACTAAGTGGCTTAGTGAACAAATCGGCAAGTTGACAGGCTGATGGAACATGAGCAGTTACTATTGCACCTGACTGAATCCGTTCTCGAACAACATGACAATCGATCTCTATATGTTTGGTGCGCTCATGGTAAACTGGATTGGCAGCAATGTGGAGCGCTGCTTGACTATCACATAATAGTTTGGCCGGTTGTGAATGCTCTACCCGTAAGTCATCCAGCAAGTACTTGAGCCAAGTAAGCTCACACGTAATAGAAGCCATGGCTCGATATTCTGATTCTGCTGAGGACCTTGACACTGTCGTTTGTTTCTTAGTTCTCCATGAAATGAGAGCTCCTCCAAGAAAAATGCAATAACCAGTCACAGATCGTCTTGTAATCGAACATCGAGCCCAATCTGCATCACAAAATCCTGTTAGTAGCAAATTTCCTTTTGCTGGAAAATATAATCCTTGCCCAGGTGCACCTTTAAGATATCGCAAGAGATGATGGACAGCATCTAAATGAGGCTTTCTTGGTTCTTGCATAAACTGACTTAGGATATGAACTGAATAACTTATCTCTGGCCTTGTAATAGTAAGATAAATGAGCCGTCCAACTAATCTTCTGTAGCTGGATGGATTCTTCAATAAATCCCCTACTGTGGGCAGGAGTTTAATATTTTCTTCCATAGGTGTCGGTAATGGTTTGGCTCCAAGTAAGCCTGCTTCATCTAAGATATCAAGAGTGTATTTTCGTTGGGATATTGAAATACCATCACTAGAACGAGCAACTTCAACACCGAGGAAATATCGTAATTGGCCAAGGTCCTTGATACGAAATTTGGTGCAGAGAAATTCTTTAAGAGTAGCAATTGCATTGTCATCATTGCCTGTTATGATCATGTCGTCTACATAGATGAGCACTGCTGTGAAAGAATTACCAGAGATCTTTGTGAAGAGTGAATAATCTGCTCTAGATTGATGAAAGCCATCTTGTTGAATGGCAGTAGAAAATTTCTGAAACCAGCTACGAGAGGCTTGTTTAAGCCCGTATAGTGACTTGTTGAGTCGACATACCATAGGTGTCTCCCCCTATCGACGAAAACCGGGAGGTAAGTGCATATATACTTCTTCAAGCAAATCACCATGGAGAAATGCATTTTGAACGTCCATTTGGTGAAGTGACCAATTACGGACAGCGGCTACAGCAAGTAAGCAACGAACTGTAGTTAACTTGGCCACAGGAGCAAATGTCTCTTTATAATCAATCCCTTCGCGTTGAGTGAATCCTTTTGCCACCAACCGTGCTTTATATCGCTCAACTGTGCCATCGGAGTTATATTTAATCTTGTACACCCATTTGCACCCGATTGGACGATGACCGGAAGGTAGAGATGTGAGAGTCCAAGTGTGATTTTGTTCAAGAGCATCTAATTCTGCAGCCATAGCTTCCTGCCACTTTGGATCCAAGACTGCCTGTTCATAAGTTACAGGTTCCACAAGTGTAGTGATAGTACAAACAAAATTCTGATATTTGGTTGAGAGTTGTGCATAAGAAATATACCGAGGTAAAGGGTGACGCGTACCTGACGAGGAAGAAGATTGGCTGGGATCAACCAAGGCTGTATGGTAGAGGTGAAAATTTTGAAGTTTGACATTTGGTTGTTTGATACGGTCGGAACGGCGAGTGACAGGAGATTGTGGTGGCACAATAGGGTCATGGTCAGGTATTGGATCATTTAGAGCAGGCACAAGTGATGGAGATGAGGTCGGTGGAGATAAAGAGTGGTCATATGCTTATGGGTTGGTTGTATCTGTGGTGATTGGTTCATCTGAGGTGTGTGGCAAAGGGAGGACAACCATATCGTGTTGTTGTTCTTGTGGATGAGTGTGGAACGGGAAGATATGTTCATAAAAGACAACATCTCTAGAAGAAAATAATTTCTGAGTTGCTAAGTCATAAACCCGATAACCTTTCTGACCAAGAGGATAACCAATAAAAACACAACGGCGAGCTCTTTGATCAAATTTATGTGTGGGTAGGAGATTGGTGGCATAGCAAAGGCACCCAAAGGTTCGAAGATGATTATATGTGGGTAACTTGTTGTGGAGAAGTTGGTATGGTGATTTATGAGAAAGAAAAGGTGTAGGTAAACGATTGATTAAATAGCAAGCCGTTTGAATACTTTCCCCCCAAAATTTCAATGGCAAGTTTGCTTGAAAACGAAGAGCCCTTCCTACATTTAAAAGATGGCGATGTTTCCTCTCAACCACCCCATTTTGTTGGGGAGTTGAAGGACATGAATGATGAAAAATAATTCCCTTAGTATCTAAGTACTGTTTCATAGATACGAATTCAGCACCGTTATCAGCTCGAAGAATTTTAATGCGACAATTAAATTGTGTTTCCACCCAAGAAATAAATGATTGCAATATCCCTTGTGTTTCAGATTTAAAACCCATGAAATGTACCCAAGCATATCGAGTAAAATCATCAACGATTGTCAAAAAATAACGAGCCCCAAAATGAGAGTTTATTCGATGTGGTCCCCAAATGTCACAATGTATCAAATCGAAAGGAGCTTTAGAAGAAATTAAACTAGATGGAAAAGATAAGCGAGTTTGTTTTGCTAAAGGACAAATTTCACAAACATGCTTTGAATCAAAATAAATTGCAGGATTTATCTTGGTAAGAATTTGGATAGGACCAGATGATGGGTGCCCAAGACGCTGGTGCCAAAGGTTGGAATGTTTGCGGATGGTGTATGCCAAGGCTGGATTTTGGTCTTGTGCTAAGTAGTAGAGACCATTATGTTGCTTGCCCAGGCCAATCGTCTTCCTCGTAGCAGCGTCCTGCACAACACAAAAATCAGAAAAGAATGTTACCGTACACTTTAATGCTCGTGTTAGTTTACTAACTGATAGTAAATTAACTTGGAATTGTGAAACTTTGAGGACTTCATCAAGTTTGATATGAGGCGTAACATGTAATGAACCAATTGACTCAATATGTGTCTGACTACCATTCGGCAAACTAATGGTGGCTGACTTGGGCAAACTTTTCGGGTCTAATAAATCAGCTGAGGAAGTCACATGATCCGTGGCTCCACTATCAATAATCCAACATAAATTCGAGTGTGGGGCAACTGAATTTTTAGATGATGGTGTGATGTTACCTGTGGCATTTACAAAGTGTTGTGAGTTACTATCATTCTTCTTAATCATGGCCATCAGTTGATTATATTCCTCAATTGTGAGTCTTGGTCCCTCATCAGCAGAAAAGGACTTCACTCCTGTCTCTGGTGCCTTGTTTGTTTCCACCCTCACATTGTTTGCATTTGAGTAGCGCTGATTGGGAGGTTTCACGTTCTTCCCATGAAGCTTGTGGCCTACTGGAAAGCCATGTAAGTAGTAACACTTCTCAATGCTATGATGATCTCGATCACAATAAGAGCAGTGCAACGGTGTCTTTTGCCTTTGAACCTGATGTGTTTGAGTCGTCTTGCTGTTCTGATCTACAAGCATGGCATGATGGTTCATGTTCCCACGATTGAGAGAGACTTCAACTTGCTTTTCTTGTTGAAGAACAAGTGAGTAAACTCGACGTGTATCAGGCAAAGGTTGCATCAATAAGATTTGTCCACGGATTGCTACATAACTATCATTCAATCCCATGAGAAATTGCATAACTCTCTCCTTCTCATCCTTTTGTTGAGTTTCTCCAACCCACCACATTTGCAGGATAACGCCTCATGATAGGATGAAAGTTCATCCCAAAAAGCCTTTAGCTTTGTGTAGTAGACTGAAATAGACTGATGTCCCTGCCTATGTTCCACGATTTCTCGTTTGATCTGATAAATTCTCGAATCGTTTCCTTGAGAGAAACGCTCTTGTAAGTCTGCCCAGACTTCTGCTGCAGTTTCAGCATAAATCACACTGCTTGCTATGTCTAGATGGATGGAATTCAATAGCCATGACAAAACCATGTCATTGCATCGCTGCCAAGAAGGAAATTCATCATCTGTCGAGGCAGGTGGTTTGATTGAACCTGTGACAAATCCAATCTTGTTCTTAGCACTCAAGCTAATTCGCATAGCTCGACTCCATGTGCTGTAGTTGTCTCCTTCGAGCACCTTGGAGACGAGTACAATACCCGGATGATCCGAGTGATGTAAAGAGTAGGCATCTGAGACTCCTACGGTAGTCTTAGACGGTGTCGATTTTGTTTCGTCGTTGCCTTTGTCTCCCATGGCAGCAACTGTAACAAAAGATTAGGTTGCGGAAGCGTTTGGAAGATTTCAGAGTTCACCAGGTTTGGTGCTCTGATACCATGTAAAAGAAACTGAGTATTGAGAAATATTCTGTGTATTGAATTAAAAATATTACAAAGAGAAAGTGAATATTTATGCAGTACATCAGCTAATCTATTCTAGGAAACAATCAATTACAATCAATCACAAATTAATGACATATATACAGCCATATAATTAGCAAATCTCATTCCTAAAGTTATGCGGATCTTCCCGTAATAGATCGCTTGGGATGCAAGTATGAAAGGTTCTTCAGTTTTTAGCAAACAGCTAGGATTCACAAGTGTGAAACCTAATTCGTCTTTTTTTGTTCCTCGGTTGGAGTTTATATCAATCCAATCACATTTGAAAAGAGCAACCTTCCTTCCTCCATAATAATCAAGTTCAATGACATCTACTACATTTCCAAACTAAGAAACATCTCCTACAATAGGATTTTTGTCCTTAGAACTTGCAAAACTAGAAGTTTTTACAGTAACAACAACACCACTATTTTGGGTTTTACTCCTAATATCGATATCTTTTATTCGAAATCTAAACCCATTTATAAGATATTTCTTAAATCTCGACGCTATTTTGTTTGGTCCTTGTGCCAACCATTTCAGATCTTCATTTACATGAACATCACCATGGTGGTATAGTTGCAGAACCTGATTAAAATGTATACAAGTTAATAACTAAAATATTTATAAAAACTAAAAGATAAAACGATGTTTTATTGTTCTAGTTACCTCAATTTGAAACCATTTGGGAAATGTCTCATTATGGATGCGAGTGATCTCTATTGGTCTTGCTCGACGATTAGTACTTTTAACTATTTGAATATGTCGTATGCAGTGTCATGGGTGTGATTGATTAAATAAATACATTTATAATTACATAAAATGTTAATTAGAATGTCAGTCGACTTACTTGATAAAACTGTCAACTTCAGCACAATTAAAAAGTACGTATCTGTGTGCCTGAGATAAAACAAGATGATCTAAATATATTGACTCCTGTTTCCCTTTCCCACAACCTACACTTGTAAATATTGATAGTCTATCCCCATTTGAATCATTGTCATCAGCATTCCTAGACAATCGGTTGAATTTTGTTTCTGTTCCAAACAAATATCGAGAGCAAAATGTTAAACACTCTTCAGCCAAATACCCCTCTGCTATAGAACCCTCAGGATGACATTTATTGCGTACATATGATTTTAATGTACGCAAATACCTGCCAAATAAAATGTGCAAATTAATTAGTTTGTTGTTTTTAATTGGTATATTAAATTTATTACAAAAGTGTTTAAAAAAATGAATCGATACCTTTCGATTGGATACATCCATCGATACTGAACTGGTCCAGCAACCTTTGCCTCATCGGTTAGATGAATCGGTAAATGCACCATAATATCAAAGAAAGATGGTGGAAAAATCCTTTCAAGTTGACAAAGTGTTATTGCAATCTGTGCTTTAAGTTTATCATATTCTTCAACGGATCCTACTTTAGTACACAATTCTCTGAAGAATTTGCTTAATTCAACTAATACAGAGCTCACCTTTTTTGGTAAGGTTCGCCGTATTGCCAACGGAAGAAGTTGTTGCATTAATATATGACAATCATGACTCTTTAAACCATATATTTTATGGTTTTTAACCTTCACACATATTGAGATATTCGATGAATAACCATCTGGAACTTTGACACGGGACAAGACCTTGCAAAAGTTTTGTTTCTCACTTCGAGTCATTGAAAAGCAAGCAGAGGGCAAACATGTTTTTCCTCTGACAACTGTTGAATGCAAGGCTGGTCTTATACCCATATCTTTCATATCAAGACATGCTTTTAAGTTGTCTTTTGTTTTACCTTCAATATTTAATAGTGTTCCAACTATACTATCACATATATTTTTCTCAATATGCATAACATCCAAGTTATGACGTATGAGATTATGGTTCCAGTATGGTAGATCAAAGAAAATGCTTCTTTTTTTCCACAAAACTCCACCACCACCATCTTCTTTGTCGACATCATCTCGCTTTCGTTTCCCTAATGTGACATTAACTAAACTCATTTGTTGAGATATCATAGTCCCAGAAGGAGCAGATGGAGCATCAACACCTAAGAAACGTTGATGTCCCATATAACAAAATTTATGCCAATGATGTAATCTATGATGATGGGTATTCTTATTGCAATATGGGCAAGTATAACGACTTTTAGTGCTCCATCTTGACAAATTAGCATATGCCGGGAAATCACTAACAGTCCACAATAATGATGCACGCATATTGAAAATTTGATTTGTTGATGCATCAAATGTCCTCAGACCATTATCCCATAACTCCTTTAACTCATCTATTAATGGTTGTAAATAGACATCGATATCATTTCCAGGGGCACTAGGTCCAGGAATAAGCAATGACATAATAAAATTAGGTTACTTCATACACATCCAAGGTGGCAAGTTGTATATCATCAAAACAACTGGCCACGTACTATGAGAAATACTCATAGTACCAAATGGATTAAAATCATCGCTCGCTAGACCCAATCTAACATTGCGAGGATCTAAAGCAAAATCAGGATAACGGTTATCAAAGTTTTTCCAAGCTTCAGAATCTGCAGGATGCCTCATCAAACCATCTTCAACCCAATCTCTCTTGTGCCATTGCATAAAAGAAGCAGTCTTGTTTGACATGAAATATCTTTGAAGTCTTGGTATCAATGGAAAGTGACGTAAAACCTTAGCTGGAATTTTACGATCTGAGAAAGATGACTGATTTGCATCATCTTCCATCTCTTTACACCGAGAAGTTCCACAAACAGTACATTTTGTCTCTTGAGCTTTTTCTTTCCAATACAATATGTAATCATTAGGACATGCGTGAATTTTGTTGTACCCAAGTCCTAAATCACTAATAATTTTCTTGGTTTGGTAGAATGATTTTGGCAAAGTTTCACCTTTAGGTAATGCTTCTTTGAAACAAGCAAACAACAGAACACTCCACCACAAGGCCAAAAACCACATCAAACCTCACCCGAAAGAAGAATTAATTGGAGATGATCCATGAAGACATTGTAATTAATTTGTAACAAATAATTCGAATAGAAATATCGAGTTGATTAGTGCATCATATATCATGATAATTTTTTTTTTGAAAGGCAATTTATTCAGCAAGCCAAAAGGCCAAGCAAAGGGACAGCAGCGCAACACTCAAACAGCATCAAAGAAAAGCGACAACGGCCTCACAACCCGAAGCCCCTATCGCTAAGCTTTGACAGGGCAGCAAAAGAGAGGAACGGGAAACAACAACAGAGCAGCAACCCACACACACCCACCAAAACAAAGGCCACAACTACAACCCACAAACTAGAAAGCGTATATCATGATAATTAAACATATATATATATATACCAGAAACAAGAAAGGAAGCACCCAAAAACAGAGGCATCAAATAGCTGCGACTTACCCAATTGAATGTCGGCTTGATTTCAAAAGAGGGCTCAAGAAATTCTGCAAATCTTTGTGATTAATCAAGAAAGCTGTGGGCAATAAAAAATCAAAAACGAAAAATTTAGGATTTTCATGGTTAGGGATTTTGATAAACAAAACAATTCTATGAAAAATTTGGGGATTTTCATTGCTAAATGGAAAGAAGAAGAAGAAGAAGAAAAGTGTGCTTTGGTGGAGACTTACCCAATTGAATGTCTCAAAGCTCAAGAAATTCTGTGTTGCAGCCAAAACCGCGTTTTTGGCTTTGTTGTCTCTGGTTGTTGTCTTGGTTTTCTATTCTGCGTTTTGTTTTGTCGCTTGCTTTCTGCCTAGGGGTTTTGTTTTCTCTTGCTGGCTGGTGTTGACCCAGAGGCTTTGCTTGCTGTTGTATGTTTTTGGCCTTGTGTCTTCAATAAATTTAATAAATAAATAAATAAACACAACCTAAATCATATTGGAGAAATTAGATGAAAGTAATTAGGAAAGTTGTAGGCAATCAGGAAAGCTATGGGCAGTTAGATAAGGAATATGATAATTTTAGGATTCTCATGGTTAGTGATTTTGATAAATAAAATATTCAGTGATTTTTTTTAGGGATTTTCATTGTAAGTTGAAAGAAGGGAAAAAAGGAGCGGGCTTTGATGGAGGGAAATTTAATGGGAGTTTTAGGGCCCGTCATGCAAGCCGTTTTCTATTTTTGTTTTTCGAAAAGAAAAATGAAAATGAAAACAGTATTTTTGGTTTCATTTTTGAATTCCGAATACGCGTCTGGTAGCATTTACTGGAATCCATATTTTGAAAATAAAAACTGAAAAAACGCGTCTGGTAGGATAACCAAAAACTTTCGAAAATTCAAATATCAATATTTACATTTTGTTTAATATTATAACAATTATATACAAATTGATTAAATAATTAACCAATAAAATCATTATAATGTAATTTATAAATTAAACAAAATTAACACAACACAAATTGATTCAGATTAATTGAGGACACAAATTGATTCAAGACACACAAATTGATTCAGATTAGTTGAGGACACAAATTGATTCAGAGGACACACACAAATTGATTCAAGACACAAATTGATTCAGATTAGTTGAGAACACAAATTGATTCAAGACACAAATTGATTCAGAGGACACACACAAATTGATTCAGATTAGTTGAGGACACAAATTGATTCAGAGGACATAAATTGATTCAACAACAACAACAACAACAACAACAAGACCAGTTCGAAGAAGAAGAAGAAAAAGACCAGATCTGGTGGCGAGCGGCGAGAGAGACCAATTCGAGGCAAGTGGCGAAGGTAGATTGACGGCGAGCTGCGAGTGGCGAAGCAAATCGATGGTGAGAACGGCGGTGATCGGAGAGAGAGAGAGATCGGTGCTATAAAGGAAGAAAGAAGATGAAGATGGGAAGAGAAGAGAAGATCTGATCCAGATTCACGTTCAAGAGAAAAAAAAAGGAAAAAAAAAACAACTTTTTTGTTTAATTTTTTTGTTAAACAATCTGTGTTTTTTTTTTTTTTTTTTTAATTTGAAGAAGAAAGAATGAAGAAGGAAGAAGAAGGAGAGAGGAGAAGACAAAGATTAGGTCTGGTGGATGAGAAAAAAGAAAAAAAAAATTTGTTAATGATATGGGACCCACCTCATTTGGAAAACAAAAACAAATACAAGAAAAACAAGTTTTTTTTTTTGTTTTTCAAACTTTCCACTTTTAACACTTGGTATTGTTTTTTATTTTGTTTTTGTTTTTTGAAAATAAAATGAAAAATGGTTACCGAACGCGAATTCGAAATCATTTTTGAAAAACAAAAACAAAAACAGGCTGAAAACAGTCTGCATGACAGGCCCTTAGATTTTAGTGGCAATTTGTTTTTGTTTTTGTTTTTATTTTTGTTTATTTTTAATTTTTTTTTAAATTGATTTCAATTTGTATAGTCACTTTCACTGAGTAAGTATATTCTAATATAATTTTGTGACACATAAAAAACAAAAATATTAACATGTGTCACAGTATATTACTATTAGTGATGGATTTAAAAAAAGTCACAAACTAAAATGTCACTAATTATATTATTTGTCACAAATTATCAAGTTTTTTAACTAATTTGTGACAATTATTTTTTGAAAGTCTCAATTGAACAAAACATAATGACAAATAAAAAAATTTGTCACAAATAATACCTATTGTGATACATTTGAAATTTGTCACAAAAAAATGTGTCACTATATGTCACTTTTTTTGTAGTGAAGATGATATCATATTTTTACTCATAATATACCGTTGGAATCATCTCGGTGAGGAGCAGGGGTGGAGGTATTGGGGGCCGACAGGGGCCATGGTGCCCCCAACACAAATCGTTCTAACAAGAATTGTTAGAAATGTTCTAGATCATTTGAATGTTGCTATGTAATATATCCAATGAATCCCCACCATTATTTCTTAATTAAAAGCACAATCATTAATAATGAATGGATTCAAGTGTTGCCACATGATTTGGGCAAATTAGCATTACTCTAATTAAAAACATAAATATTACAATAAATAAAGGAAAAGTCTACCATCATCAATTATATCAATTTTTTTATTATTTATAATTCCATATTTGTGTATGTGACCCACATAAAGGTGCCCACGGTTCGATTTCAGTTCCATGGGAAGCCCAAACCGTAACCGAAACTGGCCTAGCCGGTTTGGTTTCCGGTTTCCTTTTTTTTTTTTCAAAATTTTAGCCATGTGGCAGTAGTTGATTGGCTGTTTTTTTTTATTATTATTTTTTATTTTTATATAAATGCAAACCGACGGTTTTCAACGGTTTTTTTTGAAGCCTAATCGTAACCGAACTGTGTTCAAACCGGTTTTCTAACCGCCGGCTTTGGTCACAGTTTCAGTTACGGTTACAGTTTTGACTGTACGGTTTCGGTTCGAAACCGACGGAAACCGCTGGTTTAACCGAAACCATGACCACCTCTAGACCCACATAATCTGATTCACAACTGATCTTAGTAAACATAGTGATTATAACTATGGAATTAAGTTTCTTTTTCCTCATTAGGATTTCTAATTAGTAAACCTGCATTTAATGTAGGAGTGAAAATCTATTCTTTTTAGGATTTGGTTTCCAATATATCATAAACTATATATATACAGATTTTCTATTATCAGTTCGAACTGACAATAAATATATCAGGACGAAGGATGTGGACCACTAGATTTACATACTTTGACTCAAAGTGTATACACTTGTCAAAACTTCTCCATAATCTGTGGTCCACATTCTTCGTCCTGATATATTTTTTGTCAGTTCAAACTGATAATAGAAAGACTGATATATATATATATATATAGTTTTTCTATTATCAGTTCGTCCTGATATATAAAATATATCAGGACAAAGAATGTGGACAATTAGATTTACATCATTTGACTCAAAGTGTATTCACTTGTCAAAACTTCTCCATTCTTCGAACTGTACTAGGTTTTACTGTTGAGTGGTGAGAATCTTTTCCATTCTTTTTCCTTTATATTTGAGATCATATAGGGCTCTGGAAGGTAAGATATAGGTCGGTGGAGAAATTTTTCCATTCTGTTTTTCTTGTCGTTCTGTAGTCTTACCTGTAAAGTGATTTTTGATAGCAAGAAAACAATGTACTGAATTGTTGTAATTAGTAAAGCAAAAGCAAACATTTGCAATTGTTTCAAAAAAAAAAAAATCTTCTCCATAATTTATGGTCTACATTTTTCATCTTGATATATTTTATATCAGGACAAACTGACAGTAGAAAGTATATATATATAGTATTAAAACAAAATAAGAATGTGTTACATATTTCTTTGATCTTCGAATTCGTATGAAAAAGTCATTGACAATTGATGGATTTTACAAAATAATTAAAACACCAGTTCATTTTTGTACTACAAAAAAAGTGACCTATAGTGACACATTTCTTTGTGACAAATTTTGATTGTATCACTGTTGGCATTATTTTGTGACAAATTTTATTATTTGTCGTTATGTTTTGTTCAATTGAAACTTTTTAAAAATAATTGTCACAATTAGTTACAAAATTTGATAATTTGTGGCAAATAATATAATTAGTCACAAAATTACCTTTTTAAAAGGACTGATTTTATTTTATAAATAATTAGGTTTTTAAAAGGCATCAGAATCGATTAATATTTACATTAAAAAAAATCAATTAATATTTCCTATTTTTTTTTTTAAAAAAAGCCACACCAAAAAAATGCCACAATCATGTTGTGTTTCCCCCCTCCCCCTCCCCCTCCCCCTCCCCCTTTTTTTTTTCTTAACCTTAAAAACACTTTTAGGTTTGAAACAATGTTTCATTCGAAGAAGTACCGAGATTATAGATAAACTTTTGCCCGGATAAAAATGTAAGCTTCTTTTGATTTTATTTTTTTAGGGTTTGTTTTCTTATACTTTTTTTTCAGGATCGGAATCTCAAATTCGAGTTTCATATATTGAAAGTTTCTTTGAATAAGGTATGCTATTTTATTTTATTTTTTTAAAATGTAGAATTGTATATATCTATTTAGAGATGTTTTTTTTTTTTTTTTTTTTTTTTTAACTTTAATTTGTTTTCAATTTTTTTAAGGAACCCATTATTATTATTTCATGATTTATAGTTGTTTATTCTTAGATTTTCATAGTATATGTCAATGTTAGTTTATGTGCTTACTAACTGTTTGATAAAATGATTCTTATGAAACAACAAATTGTTTGATGCAACATTGAAAGAAAACTCTTAAACTTTTCTTTCTCTTGATTTCATTTTTTTAGGGTTTGTTTTTTGGTACTTGTTTTTTCAAGATCGGAATCTCAAATTCGAGTTTCATATATTAAAAGTGTCTTCGAATAAGGTATAATTTTTATTTATTTATTTTTTTTTTTTTTGTATACAGAATTATATATATGTTTAGGGATGTTTTTTTTTTTTTAACTTTAATTTGTTTTCAAAAAAATTTAGGAACTCATTATTATTATTTCATGATTTATAGTTTTTTGTTCTTAAATTTTCACAGTATATTTCAATTTAGTTTATATGCCTACTAACTGTTTGATAAAATGATTCTTATAGAACAACCACTTTTTATATGCATACCAATTGTTTGATAAAAGAGTTCAAATACTCAATAAGATATTTGATATTTGGTTTGATGAATAGATTGACATTATGGAGGACTTTATAAGAAGATGAATAGATTAATAGTTCCAATAAGTTTTATACTTGGATATCAAACTTATAGAATTTATGTTATACTTGTACTAAGTTTTGTCAATATTGTTGCATTTTTCATCGGTTTTATTTTGGTGACTTTAATTTGTTCTCACTATTTTTTTTTTTCTTCATGTCTTCATGTATATAGGTTTCTCTTGCAAAACCTAAAGATTCTTTAGCTACCTGACAACTGACAGTGGATCATTGGCTTCTAATATTTCACAATCAAGACCTCAGAAGTTTTAAGTTTTTGGTTATACCGTTGGAAGTTATTGTGTGTGACCTAACACTTATGTTAACTTAGACTAGCCGGCTTACATGTGTTATTTAGTAGTGGACTTTAAAAGATGTTGGATTATTTTGGTATCAATTTGATATTATGTTAATTTTTTGGATATTTTTTAATGAAATGATTATTTATGGAACTCAATGTCTTTCAATGAGTGATATGCTTTATTTGGTTATATTTTTAAATTTTTTATTTTTTTTATACAATTTAAATTTATATTAAACTTTAACAATTGATTAAATTGTTACTAAGTATTTATACAGGGACTTAATATTCATATTGTTAATTGTCACTAAGTCTACGTTGTAGTGACAATTATTATATGGTTAATTTAATTGTCACTAAGTTTGTCTGTAGTGATATTATTTTAAGATGATTATTTGTCATTGGATTTGTGAATAGTGACACTTTTTAAACAATAAATTGTCACTAAGAATTTGTATAATGACAAAATCTTCAAATGGTTAATTGTCACTAAATACTAATCTAGTGACACAATTTTTATTTTGTCACTAATTAAGGTCAAGTGATAATGTGTCACTAAAAGTTATGATTTGTGACAAGTACCAAAAAACTGTCATAAATATTTTTAGTGACGGGGGCAAAAGTGACGAATTGTTAGTAACACTTTTTTTTATCACAATATTGAATTTGTGACAGTTTCTTCACCTGTAGTGACAAATATTTTTTGTCACTGTAGGTCAATTTTCTTGTAGTAATTACATCTGGTTTCAAAATATTAGTATATTTCTCTTGCGTTAACTTGAATATTTGTTTTTGTCTTAACCCCCCAAGCCAAAATCCTGGCTTCGCCCCTGGCGAGGAAAACAATATTTCAAAGAGAAAGGAGAGAAAAAGAAGGCTTTAGAGAGAGAAACACGATAAGAAGAACTTATGAAGAGAGAAAAAAAAAGTAAAGAAAAAAGAAATCTTGTACTATAATAAAGATGTTTGTGAGAGAATAAAATGAGAATGTAGATAAGGACAATCTTGTCCAAAAACAATTTTTGGATAAAAAAAATAAAAGTTATTGGGATGTGATAGTTTTTTTTTTTTTGAAAAGCAAGCTTTAATTTATTAAAAGCAGAACAGCCAATACAGAGCCAAAACAGGGCAACCTTACACAACCAAAACCCGCACCCCACACCAGAAAAAAGCAAGCAAAAAGACCACAACCACCAAGAGAACAAAAACAAACAGAGCAACACCCACCGCACCCCACAAACAACCCCCCCTCAAACAGAAAAACAAACTAACAAGAAACACGAGACCCCAAAACTAAGCACCAAAACAACAAATCCCCAACTAAAAACAACCCCTTCATGGCTAAGTCATCAGCACCAAAAATGAAGCTCTAAACTTCCACCCAAAGGCGCCAACTTCCAACCAAATTAACCTGAGATTGCTTCAAATCTTGCAATATCCTCCTTTTCCCTTCTCGTAATTTCTTCCATAACTTCATCTTCCACCTCAGAAAATTCAAATCCCAAAGCTATCCCTATTTCTACTGTTTTGGCAGCCTCTTCTTCCACAGAACCTGACTTTATGGAGTTCCTAGTCCTCATTCCATGCGAATTCGGGACCTTCGATTTGCTTCTGCTATTTTGGCGGAGACCAAGTCTGGTACCTGTTCTTTCCTCTACTGCACTGGTTGCCCGAACTAACTCTTCCTCACTGCTTATCTCCGTTAGACCGACTGCCAAATTCTTTTCAATTTCAATAGATGCACACACCATCTCTTCCTTAGAAACCGAGTTATTGCTCCTGAAAACCTCTGCAACCCCATTCCGATCTAGCTCTCCATCCTCATTACCTTTGAACCTCTCCTTCGAAATCGTACCATCACTCAACGATACCTCTTCTTTATCTGAAGTTGGGCTCTTGTCCACTTCTAACACCACCACTTTGGGCTTGACCAGTCCTTCAGAACTCCTTCCAGCTACTGGGCTTTCCACCAAACTACCTAAATCCACACAAATATCCACCCTTTCCTTGGCTTTCAAATTCTTGAAACTGTTAGGGTCTGAAGAAAAATTGAAAGAAACTTTTTTGGGCCTCAAAGAGTTCGGCCCACACTTCTCAGCTCCACTCCCCTTCCCTTTCAGACTGGAGCATTCACCCCTTTCCCTGAATTTCTCCAAGGTCCACCTTTTCCTGACATCAACCTCTGACGAAGAAGTGCTCTCTGATGAAAGGCTGTCCCCTATTCTATCACCTCTTCTTTTTTCTAAGTTCAACTTGCCATTTTGAATCATAAAGTCAGGAGGCTTTGCCTTGATTTTCTTAATCCACTTCTTTTTGCCTTTATCGAGCAACCTTTTCACCACTAACCCCCTTCTCTTCTTTTCCAACTTGCCTTGTCCTATCCTACCTGTTTTCAATGTCCTATCAGCCTTGTTTCCCTGACAAGCCACCCTCACCTTACCATCTGGTGTTGAAAGCTTCGAGACAGCCACACCTACCTCCTTTGGCCAACATATTTGAAAATTTTCCTTCTCCGACGTACGATTTCGGCCATTTTGAACTATTTTCTTTCTCAAAGCTAGCAGTCTTTCTAGCCACTCAATATCCATTGGATTCACATCTTCTTCCACCTTAACCACATATGATCTATTACCTCCAACAATCTTAACCTTGACAGAAACGTGCTGTTGGTGTGGGATCAACACCAACACTCTTCCTTTGTCTAAATGCACTCTGTTCACTGTTTTATCCTCGACCAACAATGGTTCTCCTACTTGCCATCCAAGTTTCATGAAGAAAGCCTGGGACCAACAAGCTATGGGGATACCCTTACGATTAATCCAAGCCAGTCTAGCATGTGTCGTTAAGGATTCTGACCATCCAACCATAATCGAGAAACAATCTTCCCACAAACCTCTGTCTTTGATGAATCTATCCTTGTGAAAAACAGAATCAAAACACCAGAGAATGCATTTGTCTCCTAGGTACGCTGAGGTGAAATCAGTCCCACTGTTCTGCAGCCTATTATTCACCCTTGACACCTCCTTAAAATCTTTCAAAATGCCCACTGCACTACAGCTGAGCCAATCTTGATCATTTCAGACGAAAATCCGCAATTTACCTAAAGGGATGTGATAGTTTTGAATATTCTATTAGTTTTCAGACGAAAATCCGCAATTTACCTAAATAAATTGTTCATGACGACATGCAAGATGGGTAGTCTTTCATGTGATACGAATTGAGTAGTAGCTGCATGGTCACAAGCTTGAGACATGTAAAGGAAGTGGCGTGGCACATGCAGAGACTAAGTCAGTAAGAGTAATCGTGGGGTGATAACAAGATGCCAGTTGTTGTTTTAATTGTTAGAGTTGTTAGTTGATAGAGTCAAGTAGTGGTCATAATAACAAGGAGTGATCCATGTATTCTTCCTATTTCTTTGTTATCTTTTTAACGCCTTATGTAAGCTATATAATAGCCTTTTTATATTCAATAAAGCATCAAAAATTATAACCCAATTATCCTCCCGTCTCTCTCTTTCTATCAAAATATTCTTCTTCAGTTTCTCTCCCTCATTGTTCTTCACTTACCGAAATACAACCTCATCAGTGGTATCATAGCAACGATTTCGTGAATTTCGCTGCGGAATTCCAGTAAGTGAATTTCGGTAAGTGATGAGGTTGTCTGGTGTTGGGTCGACACGGAATTCCGCAGCGAAATTACGAAATCCTTGCCAGCCACGAAATCAGATTCGATGAAATTGTTGCCAATCATGAAACTCGGTTCGACCAAATCCTCAATGAACTACAGGCGCTGCGCCTTCAACAAAGCCAACATCATCAGCCGCATCAGCAAGGCCAAAACAACACTGGACAATTTCAACCCAACTGATGAGGTTGAATTTCGCAGTGAAATTCACTTACCAGAATTCCGTAGTGAAATTCACGAAATCCTTGCTCAGGTTGAATTTAACATTAACACATGTAATTAATTTTGTTAAAATCTGATTCTCCATACAGTAGAAAACACAAGTATTATATATGCAGTCCAGCTCAGGTCAATTTAATTTTTTTTTTTTTGAAAAGGCAATTTATTGCAAGAGCAGAGACCCGCAACAGGGCAACAAGACAAACAAGCAGAACACAAAGCCCAGGCACATCGCCAAACAAGGGGGCAACAGCAAAGCCAAACAACAAGGGCAAAAAACAACAACAGCCCAGCAAGAAAAGCAAAACAGAACAAAAACCAAGGCAACAACGAAAAACTCAGACCCATACACAGCCAAACGACCACAACACCAGAATAATAGGAAATCAAACATCACTCCACTCCACAAAGTCCCCTCTACGATCAGACCCCATCTTGGCCAGACTATCAGCAAAGGAGTTAAAAATTCTGAAATCAAACACCACTTGAGAACCCTCCCTCTCAGCCAGCATACTCCGAATATCGTAAATGGTGTTAACATGGTCAACATTACCAAACTCCTTCGAATTCACCCAAGAGACAGCAACTTTTGAATCGCTGACCACCGTAATATCCCTCTCGCGCAGGTTCGGATTGGAATGGCACAAATCCAACGCCATTTTGAATTTAATTTAATTAACTTGCATTTAGATAAAGAACAAAATATATGCACTAAACAATACAACTTGATAGAATCTGATCAATGGAGAATTAATTAAAGCAAGTTGGGAATCAAATTCTCCAAAAATATATATATTCAGAGCCTGGACGTGGACTGTGAATTGATCAAACTTTTTATTTGTCATGTTCCCATCACTAGCGATTGAAATTCTAAAATAAAATTTAAGCTTTTGATTCAGTTACAAAGATATAACATTTTGGGTTATTATCAACTATAAATTATAGTTTGATTACATATAATTCATTCAATATTAACAATTATGCAAGAGCCACATAGATAGGTATGTTTTTCAGGTGTTGTTGAATGTTTCAGGTGTTGTCTTTTTAAAAACAAACTTGTATTGAAGACTTAGAAGTTTGTACTGTAACTTGTTGAATCTGTTAAATTTCTGGATTGCTGCTGGACTGTCTTTGTTTTTTTTTTTACCCATTTTTTTTTTAACAGCAACTTTATTAGAAACAAGGCACAGAGGCCAGTAAAAACAACCCACAGCAGGGCAAAACACAGCAGAACAGCAAAGACACCCACGGCTGGGCAGCCAACACACGACCAAACCCAAAGTAATTACCCATTTTTTTACCCATTTTTATAAGTACATATTATTATAACCCATTTTTTTACCCATGTCTAAAATTTTAAAAATAAATATTTCTATAAGCACTTATCCTAATGCTAATAGTTTCCTCATTGAAATAAATATATTCATTTTAATACATATTATTTATAAACACTCTTAAGTCTTAAATTATTATCACACCTAATTTATATATATAAAAAATCATATTATTTTTGGAATCAAATCCTCTTTTAATGATGATCCAATTTAGTTTTGAAAATATCTTGAATGTAGGAGCCTTATAAAAAATATATGTGGAAACGTATATGGGGTAAGTTTTTTTTTTAATAAAGAAAAATAGTTGAAAATATGGATGTAATTAATGAGTGTATAGAATTAGAGTTTAATTAAGGTTTATCATTAAAATTAGGGTTTATCATAAATTGTTTTTTTAAAAGGTAGGTTTTTTTTTTAATAAAGAAATATAGTTGAAGATATGAATGTAATTAATGAGTGTATATAGTATTTGGTTTATTTTTAATTAAAGTAATTTGTCTTTATTGGTAAATTTTTATTGAGATATTTTTATAATTAAAATTTTTAATAAAATATAGGTGTACTAATAAGTTTTATGAGTGTCAATATCGACAAAAAAAAAAAAAAACCTTTCATTATTTATTTATTTTTTTGCTATTGTACTATTTGTGTCTGGAGACACTTTTCTTAAAAGCTGATCTGTACATAAATAAATTATTCCAACATGAAATTAAATTGTAATTGATGTATAATAAAGAAAATTATTAAAATTTGGTACATCAAATTGGATTAAAATAATTATGTATCGTATTATCATTTATCGAATAAAAATAAAGTTATATTATTATTTTCTAGTTGAAGCATGTTAATTTTTTTATCATGATTTGGTAAATAATTTTTTAGGAAATTGTTTTACTAAAATGGTCGGAATTATGGAGTTGCTTTGTTCGGTACGGAACACAAATACACAATGCATTGGCCGTATAAATATAGTGAGAGAACATAAATCATGAAAGGATTTCAGCAAAAATGACACTTTATGCAAAAAGTTGCAATAATACTTCAAACTTCCTAAAATACCCTCACTTAAATAATAAACACCTTATTTATTGCAATTATTAATATTTTACCAACCAAGGTTACAAAAATGGATTCAGATAAAATAGTGATTGGCAAGAAAGTTTAAGAGAGTAAATTAAAATGTAACATATATATATATATGGACAATCTATAGAACACCTCGTCAAACATCTCGTAACTCAAAGATATGTTGCTAATCTCCTGCAAAATAAAATCACATAAACATCTCGTCAAATATCTTAAATATTTATATATATTGCTATTGAATTAAATTAAAAATTGATAGCTAACATCAATTTTGAACAAGAAGCAACCATAAACAATAAGTTAAATCTCAGGTAATAAATATTTTGTCCTAAAATCAACTATTGATTGTTGTTCCAGAATCATAATAAAATTTTCTTTTAATTTATCATTAGACAAACAGAGTAAAAATGAAAAAAAAAAAAAAAAAAAAAAAAAACTGAAAAAGACAAAAGAAAGTATATGATATGGGTAATGATCGATTTGTAATGAAGAAACGAATTTTACCTGACTGGAATTTTTGGGGTCGAAACGATAATGAGATACATAGGTGATCAAAAAAAAAAAAAAAGCCATAGATGAGAGAGAGAAAAAAAATTACAGCAGTAGTTATTTGGGTTTAGTTTATATTTGGTGATTGAAAGTTGATCTTCAAATTTGATTATTGAAGAGTGACAGGAAAATTTAAGTTCGCGAGTTTATCCCACAAATGCATGGATTGTTTAAACTATCGCATAGCAGCAAGTACGGGTTCGTTCCTCAAGGAGGTGTCATTCATCAACTATTTCTAGCTTAAAGAATCTAAAGCAATGTAAAAGAGAACATGGAAATAGTGAGAATGATGTGTGTGAAGTGTAAGTATACTGCAGTTATTAAGACAATTGAAATGAAAGCAAAAAGGTACGTATGAGAATATGGAGGGGTGAGAATGATGTGTGATGTGAGGTAACTAGGTGTATGCCTTTCTAAATTACACTACTCCTAAGCTAGGGTGTATAGTACAAGCAATGGCCAAAGATTCATTAAGCATGAAGATTTAAAGAACCAAAATCCACTTAAGCATGATATGTACTTTCATGAATTTCATTCATGGATGACATGTACTCAACTCTAATTCTCAAATTAACCTAATCATTTAACTTGCATCAAGAGTGATATTCAATCAACACAAATGAAAGATCAAGCTATGAAGAAATTGAATTAAAACAAGATTTGAATAGATTAAATGCAAATCAATCACATAAAAAGCACTAGTGTTAGTTTTACAAAAATTCCCTGGAGAAGATAGTACACATCAAAGAGAAATACACAAAGAGAGAGTAAATAGAGAAAACCCAAGTGATGTGCAAGAGTCTTCAAGCTTCCATTGATGTGCATCTCACTCATCAACAAGAAAGATGGCTCCTTTTCTCTTTAATCTTCCTCTAAGATGGATGTTTGAAGGTTTGATGGAGGTAGAATGGTGAGCCACCAAGGAGGAAAACCTCCATGGTGGCTTTGGAAGCTCTTATCTCCTTGATTGATGTTGGTGGCTTCAAAGAATATTGAGAAATCCAATGGTGGTTGGAAAGAGGGCTTAAAATGGGGTTTAAATAATGTTTCATGAAATTAGGGAACGATATTAGAAAATTACAAAAAAAAAAATCTCGATGTAAAATTACAAAAATACCCTAAGAGGTACTGGTCGTAATTTTTACTGTCTTGGATTTCGCTGAGCTGGACATAGAAATCAAGAACGCGAGAATCACTGGTCTAAATTTCGTAGTTGAATTTTGCTGGCTAGGATTGCAAAGTGGGCTTTGACTTGCAGTTTAGAAGTGGGTTGTGGTTCATTTAAAAGCCCAATTGAGCTGCTCGAAACTCACTGTTTCAATTATGACGTGGCTGCTTCTTGGCTGATTTGATTGATGAATTACGTCTAGGCCCTCCATTCTTCACACAAACTTCAATCTGGGCCCCATTTTTACTCTTTTACCCCTGAATTACAAAAATTACACCAATGCCCTTGGATTTCCAAAATCACCTGAAACACTTATTTAAACTATTAAATACCCGGTTTACATGAGAAACAAGCACACAAATATAGGAAATGAGCCCTTTAACTGGTGTTTCTAGATGGTTTTTAGGGGCGTTTTCTTTGTAGTTCTTTTGGTTTGGTGCTCTATTTCTCCTGTTGCTTTGCTTTTGCTGCTTTTTGTCTTGTAGGGCTCTCGCCCCTTTATTTTGCCTTTTCTCTAGTAATGAAATGTTGTTCAAAAAACAAAATGGGGTGATCAAAGAGGCGATTTGATTATTGATTAAAGTTATTATTAAATTTTAGTAACTCTGTTGGAGGGTGTTTTTGGGATAAATAATCAAATTTTGATTACTCCCATACTTTTGAGGATACCATTAAAGATACTCTAATTGGATTAATTGTTGCGCACATTTTAAACCACAGACATGAATTTCATGATCTAATGTATATTTCTAATCCACATGAATTTGTTTTTATTTTTTTAATTTTTTTTAATTTTTTTTTATTAATATACGAATACTTATAATACAAATTTATATGAATTAATTAAGTTTTTTAGTAGTAGCTAATTCTTGGCTATAAAAGAACATTAGCCGACACTCCAATTTTAGCACTGTCTTTCTAGGCTACTGTCAGCTTGCCTACTCACAAATACCTCACTTTATTGGAAATTAATTCCAATCTTCTTCTTGAAGAAGAACCTAGTTTTTTTTTTTTTTTTTTTTTTCATACTCAATTTTCTTTTATTGTTTCTTAATATTTTCAAATATTTATTTATGTGTGTGCATGTGAGGATTGATCAGCAGCATTCTACACATTTTTTCATGTCAAAATTCGACTTTGTAACATTATAGATAGTACTGTGCAATATTATGCTACAAAATTGGGATCCCATACGAAAAAACATGTGAGATCTTGCATGCACCTAATAATAATTATTATTATATTGTTGAAAATTGATCATATATAAATAGTAAAATTAATTATGATGTAAATGAAAAAAAAAGGAGAGAGAGAGAAGGTTATGGGTTGATTTTGGAATTAATATAATTGTATAAAATAAAATTTTAATTTTCAAAATTAATTATGGGCGAAATGAATTGAATGCACATTCATGATGATGGAATAAAAAAAAAAGGAGGGATGACAAAATAATCCATGGGTACGGGGCCCCGTAGAGACCTGCACACTTATGTGGTGATAATGGGTTTCAATTCAGTGGGGATGGGGATAGATAGTTAAACCCTCAATGGGTATGGGGCGGGGATGGGTTTTATAATCCCCGCGTCCGCCCCATCCTGCTTAAAATATAATATTTATTTTTTTATTATATAGTTTTTTTTTTCTTTTAATGTTATGTTTAAAAATTATTGAATTTATTTGTTTAATTGTGAGATATATGTTTATATTTAATGTTTATGAGATTATTTTCAATAATTTTGTTGGAATTACTTTATATATTATATCATATTCTTAGATTATATATTTATTATTTTAATAAATAATTTTGATAAATTGGTAAATGGGTGGGGATGGGTAAAGCATACCTGCCCTGCCCTGCCCCACTCCATATATTGTCGGGGTGGGGCTTTAAAAAATAAATGGGACGTGGTGCGGGAAGGGCCATCCCGCCCCGAACCCGCCCCATTGTCATCCCTAAAAAAAGGTCTCATATTGCAACTGTTTTTACTTCATTTAATTTGTAATTTTTGTGAAGGAAACAAAGTGTTGCAGGCTAGTCATGTTCTTTGTAAGATTGTGACAATTCGTGTAATAATTTTTTTTTTTTTTAACAAAAAAATCAATATTATCTTCTTTTTTTTTGAAATATTACATAATTTTGTTGTTTGGTGGAGGTCGGTGACAACTCGAACCACAACCTTGGCATACCACTAGATCAACCTCATTTTGTAAAAAATCAATATTATTATCTTATTGAACCTAATGAGTGAAGTTCAATACATCATATATGTCATGAATATGTAATTTTAGTATTTAGATTTTTCTCAGCTGTAATTTCTTAGGAGAATATATGTGATTCAATAATGTCTGCTTTGATCACTTGTGTTTTTATAATTAATTATAGTATCTATCCATAAATAAGCTAAGTAATTGTTAATTAGTTGTTTTTCGATGTTTTTGTCTTTTAAATTGACTGAACGAACATGGAGTTGGAGGTACTCTTTGATATCCTTAGTAAACTAAAGTTGTCTTTTAAGTTGACTGACCAAACATGGATATGGAGGTATACTCATTGGACCTTACTGAAACCAAAAGTGTTCTTTGTTCTCATTCATTTATTTATTAATAGTTTTTTTTATAAGAAAAAAAACATTTAATAAGTTTATATTTATTTATTAATTATAAGATGATTTAAAGTATTTTTTGAAAGAAAAAAAACGGCAAACTTTATTCCAAAGAGAAAAAGGGCAAGAAGCCTACAAGCACACAACCTCAGAGAGGCAAAACCCCATGGCGAAGAGCAGAAACAAACAGCAAAACAGACAGACAAAACGGCTCAAAGACAAACAGACACCACACACTGCACCAACCCCTGAAAGTATATTTTAAAATATCAAAACCCTAATATAACCAGATAATACCTTCACATTTTTGGATTGGATCAGATCTATACTTTGACATTTCTGATTGAATCAGGATTGTGTTTGTATGGAATTGTAATGACAAAGAAAAACCATAAATCCATAATGTGTATGCAATCAATTGAGTGTTAACATTATAAATAAATAAATAAACACATATCCAACCCGATTTCTCATTCTCGATTGTATTTAGTTATTTTATTTTTCGAAATACTGGTCTTGAAAAAGTACGTTTATTTTTGGAAATGTAGTTGAGATGACGAGATGAGGTTGGTTCAGTCGGTGGTAAACCCCTCACACCTGTATCATGAGGTTACGGGTTAGAGTCATCATCCCATCCCAAAAAACCCTGAATTAATGTAATACTTTAAAAATAAAAAAATGAAAAAAAATTGAGAAACCAAGAAAGTTCCATGACCAATTTCAAAACCAAAAATTTGATTCACATTAGGCTATATATATATATCAACATCAAAGGACATTAATAAAATTCAACGCTATTAATTAAACTATTGCCTATAAAACACCACCCAAAACTTCAAAATTTTCATCATTCTATCTAATTCTAAACTCCACTTAAAACTTCAAATAAATTTCCTCCATATATATATATATATATATATACATGGCTCCTCTGAAAATCCCAAAACCAGGCCTCAAAACACTATCCACAGCAGCCAACCTCTCAAACCTCCTCCCCACAGGCACAGTCCTTGCTTTTCAAGCTCTCATGCCATCTTTCACCAACAATGGCGCTTGCATAACTTCCCACAAAGTCCTCACTTCATCAGCCATCATAACCTTCTCTCTCGTTTGTTTCATCTCCTCCTTCACTGATAGCTTCATAGCCGGTGAAAAGCTCTACTACTGCATCGCCACTCCTAAAGGCCTACACATCTTCAACAGAAACAAAAACGACGATGCTGATGATGATGTTAACGATAACAATAAGGTTCCCAATGAGAGAGAGGGGGATAATCAAGTCCAACTTATCGAAGAAGGGGTAATCAACCGTGTTTATGATGAGAAGGAAATTTTGGCTAAGTATAGACTCCAATTTATAGATTTTGTGCATGCGTTTTGCTCGTGGCTGGTATTCATGGTGTATGCAACGTGTAGCTCTGATGTGCTAAGATGTTTCTATCCTCATCCGAGTGATAATGTAAATGTTTTGATGATGAACTTGCCATTGGCCGTTGGGGGCGCTGTGAGCTTTCTGTTCATGCTTTTTCCGACCAGACGTAGAGGGATTGGCTATGCAGATAAAGAGGCACAAAAAAAATGAGACCTACAATAGTGATTTTTTTTCTTTTAGTGAATTTTTTACGTCCAGTTTCGAATAAAAATGATCGTAACTTAAACAAATATATATATGCATATGAATGTTTGTAAGTGT
The DNA here is from genome assembly GCA_008009225.1 of Acer yangbiense. Lineage (NCBI taxonomy): Eukaryota > Viridiplantae > Streptophyta > Magnoliopsida > Sapindales > Sapindaceae > Acer > Acer yangbiense. The sequence goes on along the minus strand of CM017763.1, from coordinate 7,312,839 downwards.
TTGTCATTTGTAATCTTTGTGAAGGACATAACTTAATTATAGTATTGTAAGGACATGCTGTTTTTAAACTTGTTTATGTTATATATATATAGAAATGATAACATATAGAAATTATCATGTCCGGTATCTCGTATTTTTTTTGTTTGGAATTATCTAAATTATTTAACCTAATAATCCATTTTGTGAGATTACTAGTTTTGATTATCTAAGATTCCATACTAAAAAAAAATATGGGATTCTGCATCGAAACGACTGCACAAATGAATGCTTTGAAAAAGATTGTTACATATGTAATCTTTGTGAAGGAATTGATCAAAGAAAGAAAGTTGTAAAAGTCATGTTGTTGTTGTTTTGTATATTAATGAGTGAAGACGCGTACTACTAGTCTAATTCCATGCTTCTCGGACGAATTGTACACTAATGAGTCATTAGAAAATTGCACATTTGGGCGGCTCACAGTACTCATGAGTCATGTCTATGTCTAGATTTCTTTTTAAAAAATCCCCACTTTGAAATTTCAGATTGTACACTAATTATCATCCGAGTACTCTTCTAGAAAATTGACTTGGAATGAGAGAGTGCTCTAAGTCTCGTATACATATAATAATTAGACTAATTAATCTCATATATTATTTTTAGAAACACTAATCTCATATTTAAACAATATATAATATGTGATATATTCTATAGAATTAGTTTTATGCTTAATTAATTAACGTGGGATTCAATTAGGCATTGTTATATATTTTTTTGAACAGAAATAAACCTGACAGTGCATGTATAACTTTTTCTCCATCTAACAACATAGATAACTTTTTCATAAAATTTAAATCAAAATAGAGACAGACAAGATTTTAGGGTCACTAAAAACAGCAAGGACAAAGTTCCTAGACACATTAAAGCATGACGGCTTCAGAGTTATAGTTACTTTCTCAGTGATCATACTCACGGGAAACTGACCTCTCCGAGCGTTGGTAGTCGCAGTCCAGATCTCGAGTTATATCCCTTCCATGTGACTCAGATGTTGCCCGGTCATAATGGTAATCATCCTCCTCCATCTAATCGTATCATATCGGTCATGATCATTGTCATGATATTGATGATAACAGTCATTATCACCTTGGACATACCCCCGACTATGATCATAGTGTTCTGGCTGTTCATACCACCCACGATCATCCTCCTGGTCAGCATTATCATGGCCCTTTTCAGTTTCTCTTTCTGTATCTCGGGAATGCCCACGGTCAGGGTCACCAACTTCATAGTCCCTATCCCTGTCCCTCCCCCTTTCATGAGGGCGATCACGTTCCCTATCATGGTCTTTTTCTCTGTCACGCTCGTAATCACGATCTCGGTCTCAACCGCGATCACGTGTTCGGTCACGGTCACGACCCCGGTCTCTCTCACTCTCCCTGTCTCTGGTCCTGTCACGATCTCTGTGGTGTCTATCATCCCTATGATCACGATCCCTGGGCTTGTCATGGGATATCTCACGGGACTTCTCTCGCTCCTTCTCTTTTTCCCTTCCTGTTTCACTAGATCTTTCCCTATCCCGGTCACCATGCCTATCATCTCGTATCCTTGGCTCCTCAGAACGAGATGGTCCTCTTGACTGCTCTTGCTCCCGTCCAGAATAAAAATGTCCAGACTGCTCTTGGTCCTCTTGTTATATATAACAATAAAAATGTCACACTTCTAACAATATATCAATCGCATACTCTCTCGATTATCAATCACGCCATTTTTAGAGACATTTCAAGTAATGAAATAAATAAAAGAAAACAAAAAAACAAATATAGTGTTGTGCAATCAAATAAGTGACAATGGTAATCATTTATTTTATTTTTTTGGAGGGTGTTTCAGAAAATAGAAAGGCTTTTGAAAAGTAGTTGAGAACTTGAGATACCAAAAAAGTTCCTTGACCAATTTCCACAGCCAAAAATTTGATTCACATTAGGCCAATTTTTCTATTATCAGTTCGAACTGATAAAAGATATATCAGTTCCTTGCATGTGGACCATTGGATTTAAATACTTTGACTTGGCTGTAAACACTTGTCAAAGCATCTTTTAAATCCAATGGTCCATATACAAGGAACTGATATATCTTTTGTCAGTTCGAACTGATAATAGAAAGACTGCACATTAAGCTACAATATAAAAGTTAAAAATTACAATTCTTCTTAAACTATATATTGCCTATAACATACCTCCCGGCCAAAACTCCAAATTTCATCATTTCTATTCAAAACGCTTAAAACTTCAAATAAATTTCCTCCATACATGGCCACTCCGATCATCCGGCCGAAACCAGGCCACAAAAAACTACCCACAGCAGCCAACCTCTCAAACCTCCTCCCCACAGGCACAGTCCTTGCTTTTCAAGCTCTCATTCCATCTTTTACCAACAATGGCTCTTGCATAACTTCCCACAAAGTCCTCACTTCATCAGCCCTCATAACCTTCTCTCTCGTTTGTCTCATCTCATGCTTCACTGATAGCTTCATAGCAACTAATGGAAAGCTCTACTACGGCATCACCACTCGTAAAGGCCTATACATCTTCAACAGAGACAAAAACGACGACGGTGATGATGTTAACAATAATGATAAGTTTCCCAACGAGAAAGAGGAGGGTAATCGAGCCCAACATATCGAAGAAGGGGCGGCAATCAATCGTGTTTATGATGAGAAGGAAATTTTGACTAACTATAGAATCCGATTTATAGATTTTGTCCATGCATTTTGCTCGTGGCTGGTTTTTATGGTGTATGCTATGTGTAGCTCTGATGTGATGAGATGTTTCTATCCTCATCCGAGTGATAATGTAAATGTTTTGATGATGAACTTGCCATTGGCTGTTGGGGACGCTGTGAGCTTTCTGTTCATGCTTTTTCCAACCAGACGTAGAGGGATTGGCTATGCAGATAAAGAGGTACAAAAAAAATGAGACCTACAATAGTGATTTTTTTTTTTTTAGTGAATTTTTTACGTCCAGTATCGAATAAAAATGATCGTAACTTAAACAAATATATATATATATATATATATATATATATATATATATATATATATGCGCGCGCATATGAATGTTTGTAAGTGTTTATATATATATATATATATATATATATATATATATATATATGTGTGTGTATATGAATGTTTGTAAGTGTTTGTCATTTGTAATCTTTGTGAAGGACATAACTTAATTATAGTATTGTAAGGTCATGCTGTTTTTAAACTTGTTTATGTTATATATATATAGAAATGATAACATATAGAAATTATCATGTCCGGTATCTTGTATTTTTTTTTATAATCCATTTTATGAGATTACTAGTTTTGATTATCTAAGATTCCATACTAAAAAAAACATATGGGATTCTGCACCAAAACGACTGTACAAATGAATGTTTTGAAAAAGTTTGTTACATATGTTATCTTTGTGAAGGAATTGATCAAAGAAAGAAAGTTGTAAAAGTCATGTTGTTGTTGTTTTGTATATTAATGAGTGAAGACGCGTACTACTAGTCTAATTCCCTGCTTCTAAAACAAATTATTTATTTCAATAAGGGTACTATTGGCATTAGGATGGGTGCTTATAGCTAGCAATATTTATTTTAAAAATTTTAGATATGGATGTACTTATAAAAATGGGTGTACTAATAACTTTTATGGGTGTCAATATCTGCACCCTTAGTTTTATGCTTAATTAATTAATATGGGATGCAATTAGACACACACACACACACACACACATATATATATATATATATATATATATATATTTTCTATTATCAGTTCGTCCTGATAATAAATATATCAAGACGAAGAATGTGGACCATTAGATTTACATACTTTGACTCAAAGTGTATGCACTTGTCAAAACTTCTCCATAATTTGTGGTCCACATTCTTCGTCCTGATATATTAATTGTCAGGACGAACTGACAATAGAAAGATTGTAAATATATATATATATATATAACAATATAAATGTCACATTTCTAACAATATATCAATGCTATCTTATTGAATTAAACGAGTGATCGATAATTCAATAAATAAATATAGTGCTTAGTTTAGCATTGCTATGCTGTGAGGGGAATTGCTTTTGGTTATGCTGTGGGGAGAATTGCTTTTGGATATGCTGTGAGAAAAATCAATTGAGTGTTTGGTAAATTGATTTTTAAAAGTGCTGTGAGAACCAAAAGAAATTTCAATGTATTTGGTAAACTGTAAGTAAAAAGTGCTTAACTATACAAAATTACTGGAAAGGACATAAATTTAATATTGAAGAAGTTTCGAAAATAAATAATTTGTTTTATTGTCGTGTGACCATAAACATGTTATAAAATAAATAAATAAATTGTTTTATTTTTGTGTGACCATAACACATTATTACTTTTTTTTTTTAAATTTATTGCCATTTATATTACGTATATATCAATAATCTATTGTTTTTTCATTACTGCTTCCTGAGAAGCAGTTTTCTAGAAGTTACAAAAAATAGCTTCTCAAAACTGCTGGTGGGGAAGCCAAAAGTGATCAAAAACACTTCTCTGGAATTTTACCAAACACCCTAGACCCAGTTCGGAATCACTTTTGGCCCCAAAAACAGTTCAAAAAGCATTCCCAAACTTGGCCTATGTCTCGCTCAAACATTTATTTAGATTTTCTCCATTGTAACTAATTTCCTATTTACGAATTCAATAATGGCTGCTTATACTTGTATGTTTTGTCTCTTAAGTTGATTGATCACCAAACATGAGGTACTTCTTGGTCCTTATAAGCCAGAAGTGATTCTTATTCACACAGATATTTCTTTTACTATTTTTTATATATTTATTAAAATATGGGATACTGCACCTGAAATCTTTGTGAAGGAATTGATCAAAGAAAGAGAGTTTTTTTTTTTTTTTTTTAAGTACAATTACAACCGGAACCTAGTGAGATTAGACTCTACAAGCACAGTTTGGAATACTACTCCCACTATCGGGGAGAGGTTACAAATAGACTTTACAACTCTCATAATTGAAGAGAAGGTAGCTCCCACTATATCGGGAGAGGGCTCCCCACACTTTGGGATGTAATAGTCAAAGGTGGGACAATTATGTACATACCAAGGCTTGAACCTTGGTGGTGGAACCTCCCATGGTAGACTCCAACCACCGAGGCAAGAGGCCATTGGTTCAAAGAAAGAGAGTTGTAAAGGTCATGTTGTTGTTGTTTTGTACATTAATGAGTGAAGACGCGTACTACTAGTCTAATTCCATGCTTCTCGGACTCGGATCTTTCTTGGAAAATGTTAAATTTTGTACGAATTGTCTTGCACATTTGGATGGCTCACGGTACTCATGAGTCATGTGATCATGTCTAGCCGTCTAGGGGGTGACCGGTGAGTATGGCTGCATGGGTTGGTTTGGGTTGTGTTTGACTATACCCAAACCAAACCATTATAAAATTGGTTTAAATTTTTACGATCCAAGCCAAACCATTATAAAATTGGTTTAAATTTTTACGATCCAAGCCAAACTATTTATAAGGTAAAACCAAACCAAACTAAATAGATAAAAATTGGTTTGGTTTGGTTTAACGATTTAAGAAAATAATTACATTATTTTTTATTTGAATAAATTTAATAATATCAAATTATCAATATAAGTAGTTAAACCAATTATCAATAAGATAAACAATAATATTATTTTATAATACTAAATTTAACTTAAGTGTAAAACAAAAATCGTTAAAGAAACAAAAAATCTCAAGTATAGAACGTCTAAAACTTATAAAATAAAATTAAATCTTTTAAGTTTTTAAATTAATAATATTCACCACTATCTAGACAACCATTTTAAAGTTTCGAAATTCACTTTTTATTGCATTGTATTAACTTTAGTTTTTATTTCTTTTATTCGATAATTTAATTAATAATATATATATATATATATATATAATGAATGGAAAACTAGTTTTGATTATCTAAGATTTCATATTTAAGAAAATGTATGGGATTCTGCACCTGAAACAACCGTACAAATGAATGTTTTGAAAAAGTTTGTTACATATGTAATCTTTGTGAAGGAATTGATCAAAGAAAGAAAGTTGTAAAAGTCATGTTGTTGTTGTTTTGTCTATTAATGAGTGAAGACGCGTACTACTAGTCTAACTCCGTGCTTGTCGGACGGCTCACAGTACTCATGAGTCATGTTTATGTCAGGATTATGACTAGATTTCCTTAAAAAAAAATCCCAAACTTTGAAATTTCAGATTGTACACTAATTATCATCCGACTCTTCTAGAAAATTGACTTGGAATGATCGAGAGAGTGCTAAGTCTCGTATACATATAATAAGAGTATAAGACTAATTAATCTCATATATTATTTTAGAAACACTAATCTCATATTTAAACAATATATAATATGTGATAAATTCTAGAGTTAATATTAAAAACCTTTTCTTACCTTTTAACTATTATTGAATGGATAGTTATAAATGTTTTTATTTTAGAAACCTCTCATATGGACTAATACCGTTAGTATAAATTGTATGAATTGACCATCATACCCTCATACTTTTATAAAAATTAATTAATAAAATGATACAAAATGTGAGAATGTTAACTTGCAAATGGGAAGTTATTCTATGGATAATTTTATCCCTCAAATAACAAAATTACAAATGAACCAAAAGCATTGAAAATGAACCATAATATGTATTTGTTTATGTATTTATTTGTCTTTTTATATATATATAAATTCGAGCAAATATTCATTTTCAATGTTTTTGGTTCATTTGTAATTTTGTTATTTTAGGGATAAAATTGTCCAAAAATTAAATTATCCTTTGCAAGTTAACATTCATGCCTTTTGTATAATTTTATTAATTTATTTGGTAAAAGTATAAGTGTATAATAGTCAATTCATACAATCGAGGTTTAAATAAGGACATTTTAGATTTTTTAACTGTCAACACAAACGGAATGCTAACTGTGTTAGTTCATAGGAGAAGTTTCTAAAATAAGAGTATTAGTAATTATACATCCAATAATAGCTCAAAGGTAGGGGGAAGTTTTTAATATTAACCCTATATTCTATAGAATTAGTCTTATGCTTAATTAATTAATATGAGATTCAATTAGACATATATATATATATATATATATATATATATATATATATATATATATATATATATATATATATATATATATATATATATATATATATACGGTTTTTCTATTGTCAGTTCGAACTGATATAAAATATATCAATTCCTTGCATGTGGACCACTGGATTTAAATGCTTTGACTTGGCTGCATGCACTTGTCAAAATATCTTTTAAATCTAATCACCCACATGCAAGGAACTAGTATATTTTATATCAGTTCGAACTTACAATAGAAGGACTGTATATATATATATACACAGATTTTCTATTATTAGTTCATCTTGATAATAAATATATCAGGACGAAGAATGTAGACCACTAGATTTACATACTTTGACTCAAAGTGTATGCACTTGTCAAAACTTCTTCATAATCTGTGGTCCACATTCTTCATCATGATATATTTATTGTCAGGACGAACTGACCATAGAAAGACTATATATATATATAACAATAAAAATTTCACACTTCTAACAATATATCAGTGCTATCTTATTGAATTAAACGAGTGATCGATAATTCAATAAATAAATATAGGTCTCGCTCAAACACTTATTTAGATTTTCTCCATTAATTGTAACTAATTTCCTAGTTACGAATTCAATAATGGCTGCTTATACTTGTATGTTTTGTCTCTTAAGTTGATTGATCACCAAACATGAGGTGCTTCTTGATCCTTATAAGCCAGAAGTGATTCTTATTCACACAGATTTTTCTTTTACTATTTTTTTATATATTTATTAAAATGTACCTGAAATCTTTGTGAAGGAATTGATCAAAGAAAGAGAGTTGTAAAAGTCATGTTGTTGTTGTTTGGTACATTAATGAGTGAAGACGCGTACTACTAGTCTAATTCCATGCTTCTCGGACTCGGATCTTTCTTGGAAAATGTTAAATTTTGTACGAATTGTCTTGCACATTTGGATGGCTCACGGTACTCATGAGTCGTGAGTCATGTCAAGCCGACTAGGAGTGAGCATGGGTTGGTTTGGGTTATGTTTGACTATATCCAAATCAAACCATTATAAAATCGGTTTAATTTTTTACGATCCAAACCAAACCATTTATAAGGTAAAACCAAACCAAACTAAACAGATAAAAATCGGTTTGGTTTTGGTTTAACGGTTTAAAAAATTAATTATATTATTTTTTATTCAATAATATCAAATTATCAATATAAGTAGTTAAACCAATTATTAATAAGATAAACAATAATATTATTTTATAATACTAAATTTAACTTAAGTGCAGAACAAAAATCGTTAAAGAAAAAAAAAAAACCTCAAGTGTAGAACGTTTAAAACTTATAAAACAAAACTAAATCTTTGTAGTTTTTAATAATATCTACCACTTTCTAGGCAACCACTTTAAAGTTTCGAAGTTCACTTTTTGTTACAATGTGTTAACTTTAGTTTTTATTTGTTTTGTCCAATGATTTAATTAATAATATGAGTTAATTGCACAAACATACCCTCTATTTATCTAATAAAGCAAATTTTCAAACAAATGCCCTATTCAAACAGAAACATCCCAATTGGAATGTGCTTGGGGTATGGAAAGTCAATAGTGCCCTTGGGTAAAAGGGAGAGATTATTTTGGTGGGTAAATTTCACAAACAACCCTGAAATTAGGTGTAATTGTATAAATATTCATTTTTTTTCTAAGAATTACATAAATATACCCTACTGTCATTTGACTTTTGTTAACTTTAACCTTTAACCACATTTGTATCCCGAAATGATTAAACTACCCTTGAAAACTTATTTATATTCTCTTTTATTATTTAAAAATATTAAAAAATATTTACTTAAAAAATTGAAAAAGTCAATACAATTTTTTTTTGTTGCTTTTATTTTCTTTTTCTTTCTATCATTTTTTTTTTTTTTTACATTTTCCATGTCCCCAAACACCAAATTTTCAGATTTCAAAAACCAACTTTATCACCAAAACATTCAATTACATACTCATCAACCCACAAACAATTTCATTTCATCAACACAATCAAAACCCATCAACAATTACATTTAATCAACAGAATCAAAACCCACAAAACTCACTAAACAAAATCAAAACCCACTAAACACAGCCATTTTTCCAGTTTTGTGGGTTCTGATTGTGTTAAAAAAATTGATAGAAAGAAAGCAACAAAAAAATTGTACCGATTTTTTCAATTTTTTAAGTAAATATTTTTTAATATATTTAAATAATAAAAGAAAAGATAAATAAGTTTTCAGGGGCAATTTAGTAATTTCGGGATACAAATGTAGTTAAAGGTTAAAGTTAACAAAAGTCAACTGACGATAGAGTACTTTTATGTAATTATTAGAAAAAAAATAAATATTTATACAATTACACCTAAATTCAGGGTTGTTTGTGAAATTTACCCACCAAAATAATCTCTCCCTTTTACCCAAGGGCACTATTGGTTTTCCATACCCCAAGCACATTCCAATTGGGATGTTTGTGTTTAAATAGGGCATTTGTTTAAAAATTTGCTTTATTAGATAAATAGAAAGTATGTTTGTGTAATTAACCCTTAATAATATATATATATATATATATATATATATATATATATATATATATATATATATATATATATATATATATAATGAATGGAAAACTAGTTTTGATTATCTAAGATTCCATACTAAAAAAAATGTATGGGATTCTGCATCTGAAACGATTGTACAAATGAATGTTTTGAAAAAGTTTGTTACATATGTAATCTTTATGAAGGAATTGATCAAAGAAAGAAAGTTGTAAAAGTCGTGTTGTTGTTGTTTTGTATATTAATGAGTGAAGACGCGTACTACTAGTCCAATTCCATGCTCACTTTACTCATGAGTCATGTCTATGTTAGGATTATGACTAGATTTCTTTAAAAAAAAATCCCAACTTTGGAATTTCAGATTATACAAAATGTGAGAATGTTAACTTGCAAAGGAGAAGTTATTCTGTAGACAATTTTATCCTTAAAAATAACAAAATTACAAATGAACCAAAAGCATTGAAAATGAACCATAATATGTATTTGTTTATGTATTTATTTGTCTTTTTTTTTATATATATATATAAATCCAAGCAAATACTCATTTTTAATGCTTTTGGTTCATTTGTAATTTTGTTATTTTAGGGATAAAATTGTCCAAAAAATAAATTCTTCTTTGCAAGTTAATATTCCTGTCTTTTGTATAATTTTATTAATTTATTTGGTAAAAGTATAAGGGCATAATGGTCAATTCATATAATTGAAGCTTAAATAAGGATATTTTAGACTTTTTAACCGTCAACACAAACGGACTAACTGTGTTGGTCCATAGGGGAGGCTTCTAAAATAAAAGCATTAGTAATTATACATCCAATAACAGCTCAAAGGTGGGGAGAAGTTTTTAATATTAACCCTATATTCTATAGAATTAGTTTTGTGCTTAATTCATTAATATGGGATTCAATTAGTATATATATATATAACAATAAAAATGTCACACTTCTAACAATATATCATTGCTATCTTATTGAATTAAACAAGTGATCGATATTTATCATGTAGCAAACCTTAAATAATTCCTTACAAATCATTTACATCATCCGGCTCATTAATTATTCCCCTATGAAATCGGATTGGATTCAGATATCAAACTAGATATGCATGCAGTCTGGTTTGTTTGACACTCCTTGTATTCTCTCGACTATCAATCACGCCATTTTTAGTGACATTTCAAGTAATGAAATAAATAAAAGGAAGAAAAAAAAAAAAAAAACTAGTTATGCAATCAAATAAGTGACAATGGTAATCATTTATTTTATTTTATTTTATTTTATTTTGGAGGGTCTTTTGGAAAATAGAAAGGCTTTTGAAAAGTAGTAGAGAACTTGAGAAACCAAGAAAGTTCCTTGACCAATTTCCACAAACAAAAATTTGATTCACATTATAAACGTTAAAAATTACAATTCTTTTTAAACTATATATTGCCTATAAATACCTCCCAAAACTACAAATCTCATCATTTCTATCCAAAACACTTAAAACTTCAATAAATTTCCTCCATACATGGCCCCTCCGATCATCCCGAAACCAGGCCACAAAAAGCTACCCGTAGCAGCCAACCTCTCAAACCTCCTCCCCACAGGCACAGTCCTTGCTTTTCAAGCTCTCATTCCATCTTTCACCAACAATGGCTCTTGCATAACTTCCCACAAAGTCCTCACTTCATCAGCCATCATAACCTTCTCTCTCGTTTGTCTCATCTCATGCTTCACTGATAGCTTCATAGCAACTAATGGAAAGCTCTACTACGGCATCGCCACTCGTAAAGGCCTACACATCTTCAACAGAAACAAAAATGACGACGGTGATGATGTTAACAGTAACGATAAGGTTCCCAACGAGAAAGAGGAGGGTAATCGAGCCCAACATCTCGAAGAAGGGGTAATCAATCGTGTTTCTGATGAGAAGGAATTGGCTAAGTATAGAATCCGATTTATAGATTTTGTCCATGCATTTTGCTCGTGGCTGGTTTTCATTGTGTATGCTATGTGTAGCTCTGATGTGATGAGATGTTTCTATCCTCATCCGAGTGATAATGTAAATGTTTTGATGGTGAACTTGCCATTGGCGGTTGGGGGTGCCGTGAGCTTTCTATTCATGCTTTTTCCGACCAAACGTAGAGGGATTGGGTATGCAGACAAAAGGACACAAAAGAAACTATGAGATGTAAAATAGTGATTATTTTTTTTGTCTTTTAGTTAATTTTTTTTACGTTGGATGATCTATGCTTGGATAATTTGTATAACTCTGAATTTCAATATTGAATAACATTTAATAGACTAAATATATATACATATGAATGTTTTGCAAGTGTTTGTGTTGTATATATATACATGTGGATAGAAATTATTATCAGGTGACATGTGCAGGATGCCACATATTTTTTGTGTGGAATCCTAAGCTTTGATATCTGAAAATATCTTTTCCACTACTATGTCTCCAAGCTTCCAAGCTTTTCGGACTCAGGCCACTTATAGTTTTTTTGTAAAAGTTGAACTTTGTATTGAAGACTGGATTTGTTCAAAAATCCAACTTAATTTGATAATTTCAAAGTGCTAGAAACTCTAATAAATTACGTTATTTGTGTTGCGCCATATATTAGGAATGCGTTTCCGCATCACTTTTACCAATGGATAGAGTTTCGAGTATTATATTTATCTATAAAATTACAAAGCTTGTGTGTGGAGATCTCTTCCCTGTAATGGGAGTTGCTTTCTGACCCGGTCTTAACAAACTTATCACTCAACCAACTCTTTGGAAAAATTAAGAATCTCGCTGGTAAAACTTTATTAAATCTCAAGAATGACTGCCAATTAAGGAAATTATTATTTTTATGTAGAGAGTTGTCAGCTTGTTACTTTCTATTATCTTGTGTTTTTTTTTTTTCTTGTTTGAGTACTGGTTATAGACTTATAGTCTTGCTTTTAAAAAGCTTGAATTACAAGGACATATACCAAACATTTCATTTATATTTCAAACGTATGTTTTCATAATTGCTATTTATTGTCATTGATTTTCGAAGAGGACTAAAGCTTCTCTAATATTTTATAATTGAATTTTTGTTTTGTTTTTTTAGTAAAGTCATTTTAGACTTTTCAATAATTGACCAGAGTCAACTTAAAATAAGATGTTTGAGTTGATCAACCTAAATAAATTGTCTTTACAACTACCATATTGTTGCATTAAAAAAAAAAAAGAGAGAACAATAGGAGACCAAGTGTTATTTCCTTGACTAAAATTACAGGGTTTCATACCCTCTTTTTTTTTTTTTTTTTTTTTTAAGTCTACACCGATCGGGTAAAAAGTTTGTCAAGACTTGATAAGATCTACCACTTCAAATACGGTCCGGAATGCAATTTCCACTATAGGGGAGATATCTACCCACACTTTGTGATTTTTATGGACAATGGTGGGACGTAAACCCCTATCATGGATTTAAAGGAAAAATGCACAACCACTTAAAGCTATGAGTGGATGTGCGTCATTATTATTATTATTATTAGTATTATTAGAGCATCTTCAATGCAAGTGTGGCTTGTGAAAAAAAAAAAAAAAAAAAAGATATCATGTAGGATAAATAGATATTATGTTAATAATTGTGTCTCCAATGCAACTATGCATATTCAACCTCAAGTTGATGTGGCAAAAAAAATATTAGACATTGTTAACATGACCGTCCACTTTCAGACCGTTTGTTGCACAGCTATTTTTTAGATTGACTAAGCAAACATTTAAAACTGACATTAATTTTTCATATATTTTTGGTAAGAAAATAAAATATAAAATAAAACAGGAAAAAAAAAAATGGACACGTCATTAAAAAAATTATGTTCTAGACGGAAGCATTAAAGACCAAATTTTGAGTTGATTGTCTATTAAGTCTATTTTTATGCCACATATGAAACAAATCTCTTGACATTGTTTCCATGTCAACAATTATTGGTATGCAAGCTACTATTGCATTGGAGATGCTCTTATTATTTTGTATTAATATCTATAAAGTCATTTTAGACTTTCCAATTTTTCATTAATTGGTTGGGTGCCAGGGTCAACTTTTTTTTTTTTTTTTTTAATAGTGAATAAAGCATTTTATTTATGATTTATTTGGGGTTTTTACATTTTGGTCCCAACTTAATTGGAAATCATCACTTGTTTACTCATTAATTCAAATTTCATCAATTTGGTCCTTATATAATTGAAAATCAATCAAATTAGTCCTAATGTTAGTCAAAACTATCACTTTGACTAACGGTAGGACTAATTTGATTGATTTTCAATTATATAAGGACCAAATTAATGAAATTTGAATTAAGAAGTAAAAAAGTTATGTTTCCCAATTTAGTTGGGACCAAATTGTAAAAACCCCTTATTATTATATGTTATATGGTTTTTTTTTTTTTTTAATAATATCATTTATTTAGTAATAATAATAATAATAATAAATATTTGAAAGTCATGGTTATTTAGTCACAGTTATTCCAATTCCATCCCATTAGTAAGTACATGTGTTTTGGGGTTGTAGTTTATAACGTAACACATATGGCGGAGGTTCATAACATATATTAATAACCAATTTCTTTAAATATGAAAATTTTCAGATTCGAAGAGATCTATAAAATTTATAAAAAAAAACAAAAAAATTTAAAATTATATTTCCAAATTTTCAGATTGAATCTCCACTATCCATTATAATTATAATTATTTATTAGGATTTGGGAAATTTTAAAAAAAATATATATGATTGTTATTATATATATGATTATTATTAACAGTATCATTTAATGTGTATGTTGATGACTTTGTGAACTCCAAAAGTTCAGACTATTATATATATCATAAATTGGAAATATAAGATTATTATTATTATTATTATTATTATTATATATATATATATATATATATATATATATATATTAATAAATATTATTAGTATTATATGTTATGTTGTATAATTAGATATATTAGAATAAGAAAAACAATTCTTAAGAATACAGTATCATTTATTATATACCATGTGTTGTGGCCATAACAAAAGTAACTATTTTTATGTTATATGAAAAAAAAAATTAAAAATATAGTATCATTTAATATAGGCATATCTACTAATAAGAAGTTTTTACAAATTGGTCCCAACTTAATTGGGGAACATCAATTTTTTACTCCTTAATTCATATTTCATCAATTTTGTCCTTATATAATTGAAAATCAATCAAATTAGTCCTACCGTTAGTCAAAGTGATGGTTTTGACTAATGGTAGGACTAATTTGATTAATTTTCAATTATATAAGGACCAAATTGATGAAATTTGAATTAAAAAGTAAAAAAGTGATGTTTCCCAATTAAGTTGGGACCAAATTGTAAAAACCCCTATTTATTTTATTTTTTTGAAACGTCATTTTATTCACAACAAAACCGAACACCAAGACACCACAAAGAAACAATCACCCACAGCACCAACAACACACCCCTAGAGCACAATAACAGAAATTGCCCAAAAACAAAGGGACCCAAAACAGCACCAAAACAGAAAAGAAAACAAAGGGACACAGAATAGTGGAAACCATAAAAGCCTTGGAACACACTCCACACAACATTCTCCCCATCCAAAGCAGAACCTCTCTTAGCCAAACCATTAGCCATGACATTTGAAAATCTGGAAGCGTAACAAATTGAAATATTGCTAAAGGTTCTAAGCTTGGACCGAACATCATAAATCACATCCACCATAGCCAAATTTCCGTAATCACCATCCAAGACCCAAGAGACCGCCGCCCTAGAGTCGCTTTTGATGACAATTAGTGTCCCCTCAAACATATTTTTAGATTCACAAAGAAGACAAACTTTATGGATTGCCAAAAGCTCAGTTGTTGTAGAGTCAACATTGCCCACAAATGTAGAAAATGAGCACAAAACCTCCCTTTTAGAGTCGCGTAAAACTCCTCTAATCCCCGCCTTGAAGCCATCTCAAAACACCTCAAAAGTCTCATAGAATTAACAAGATATTCCACCTTTGGTTTAAGAAAAAAGATTGTATCATCCGCGTACTGTAAGTGAGACACATGAACCTCTTCATCACCAAAGGACACCCCTCTCACCAGACCCAAAACCGTAACTTTCTTCAAACACCCACTCAGGCTTTCAACCACCAAGTTGAAAAGGAAAGGCGATACCACCTCTTCATACTTTCCTTCGCTCCCCTAGACTTGGCTGCTAACGAGAAACCTTTGGATCCTTCCACTTTGCACCCTTTCCACCCTTTGATAGCTTTCGACTTCAATCTTTTATCCTCAAGCCAACCATTAAAAAAGCGGAATGATTTAGGACCCCAATCCATTATCTTTTCGCCTAAAAGGATTGCATTATGATCCGAAAGGGAACGCGGTAAACCCCATTGAACCAAATTGGGAAACCACAAAAGAATCTCCGGGGATACCAGAAAACGATCTAGCCTAGCCCAAGAGGCTGATTCTCTATTATTCGACCAAGTAAAAGGCATTCTAACCAAAGGTAAATCCACCACATTTGCTCCATGCATAGACTCATTAAAATTCCTAATAGATCCTAAATCACACCCTCTACCTTTTCTTTCCGATGGATCCAAGACTGTATTGAAGTCACTGCCTAAACACCAAGGCAAAGAGAAGGAATTCTATAAATCCACTAAATACTTCCATAGCTCTTTCCTCTCACCTTCGACGTTAGCTGCATACACATTGCAGAAAACTAACTCCTGATTAATCCCAACTAACTCACCAACCACCAATATATTGCGCTTCGAAGTAATACACGACTTTACTGAAAACAACTCCTCATTCCATAGGCCTAATCAAACCTCCCGCTGACCCTTCAGCCTCCACTCCGACTCCTCTCGACAAAAGATTGCCCCCTAATGATCTAATGACCCCGCTATCGAAAACACTCAACTTAGATTCCTGAATGAAAAGTACTATGGGTTTGTGTCTCAATACCAACTTCCTAACCACCTTACACTTTTCTCCTTTACCCAAACCTTTAATATTCCATGAAATAGCTAACATTAAACACAAAAGAAACCACCCAGGCAATGATTGGATGATAATTGTACCTAATTAAGGTCCCCATTTCCTAGCTTTTGTGCTCGTTTTCAAGCGTATTTTTATATATAATGTGTTTCATGAGCCATGCGTAGGTATATATTCCCTATAATAAGGTTTTGAGCTTAAAGTCAAGTTTGGGAAGCAAAAATGAGCAAAAAGAAGTCAAGAATGGAAGCCATACAGAGTTGTCGCGGCCTCACCGTTAACCCAAATCATGGCGTAATTCATGGTCAACCACGGCAAGCAAAACCATGTTTCCATGGTGGATCCGCCGTTGAGCTAGAACACGACATTGAGACCGCAGCACTGGTCAACTCTGTTTTCCAAAGGTTAATGGGTTGACATTGCAAATGCCTATGCAGAATACACATATTTCGGGGTACATATCTCCTTCCTTAGATCTAACTGGGTTTCCTATAATATATTTTCGGAAAGCCCCAGAAGTCTACTTTCCAGTGGTTTTTATGGATCGTAATTCCGGGTTTTCTAGAGGGAGATATGTATATTTCCATAATGGTGCGCGAGGTTGGAAACATGACCGCGGCAGAGGACTTTGTGCAAAACACCCAAATTTCAGAAGGCATATCTCCCTCCTCAGATTTAACCATGTCAAGCTCTACATATATTCGGAAAGCCCCAGAAGTCTACTTTCTAGCGATTTTTACGGATCACGATTCCAGGATTTCTATAGGGAGATATGAGCATTTCCATAACGATGCGCGATGCTAAATTCTTCCAAGTGTGGTCGCTACCAAGGTCGCCACCTAATAGCGACTTTGCCAGCAACCTTTTTCAGCAATAAGGGCAGTGATGTTCACCCCCTAGCTGGTCGCCACCTAACAGTGACTTTGGTAGTGACCTTCCGTTGCCAGCATAGTGAAGGGTCGGTTTTCAAGCCATTTCAGAATGGCATTTTGGTCCTTTCATGCCCAGATCATGCCCTAACTTTTCCAACCTATTTATACACCATTTTGAACCCTCTCTTAAAACAACAAACCAGCCACCAAGAGAAGAAACAACACAGCGGCCCCATCTTAACCTCCATGGGAAGCTCACCACCACCACTTTCTACCTATCATCCACCACATTTGGAGTAGATTGCAAGGAGAAAGGAGAGCTTTTTGGACCAATTTTGAGCTAGCAAACATGGAGAACTTGGAGAAGGTCATCTTCAAGGGTTGTCTCTTTTAAACTCTTCTATTTGTATTTCTTGTTTTCTAAATATGTAACCCCACTTGAGAAATATTGTAAACCTATATTTGTGCTCATTTATGTTATGATTGTTTTTAAATCCATTTGGGTTTTGATTTGTTCTTGTTATTATTACATAATCTCTTATCTTAATATGCATGTGTGTGGAGATTGGAAATTGATATGTGTTCATGGATGGGATTAGGAGTAGATTAACTTAATATGTAGGAGTAGTTGTAATCAAATATCCCATGTGTGTATGTATGTCTTTAGAAGGTCGAAATGCCTTATTTTGATGGGTTTGAGTGTATGTGGGTTGGGATTGTACCTCCATGGATGACCTTCCGGGTATAGTCTTGACTACTTAGCTCTAAAAGAATGGATGAAACTTGTTTTATGCATGACCGTGCTAAAGTAGGTTTTGGCTCTATGTTCATGAGCTTAATAGGTCTTTGAGCTTAATAGGTCTTTGACCTTAAGACACATGCTATTCCATGACCTTTGGGGACCTAGAATAGATTTTGGTTTTCTTAATCAACGAATGATTCGTAATAATAGATGATTTGGTTTCGGAACTCCTTAATCGTGAGAATGAGCCCTTAACTTGAATTGGATGAACTTAATGCCTAACAATCAACTAGGTGTGCACTTGTGTTTGGTGAACTAATAAGTACCTTGTATGACCACAATCTTATATCTCTCCAAGCCACCCTTTTATTATTTGTCTCTTTAAACACCATTCTCACCATTTCATATTCTCTTTGTTTCCATTTGCATTCTTTTCTTTACATTTCCACACACACCACACCGCAATATGCATACACCTCACACACACCATTCTCATCACATCCACATTCTATTTACATGCTTTCAATAAACTCTAAAACTTGAAACGGTTAATGGATGACACCTTCCTGTAGACGATACCCTTGCTTGTTGCTATACTAGTCTCTAGTCACTTGCACTAACAAGGTGAACTTGAAATATAAATATTTTGACATGCAAAACGACACTTGTCAGACAACCAAACCAAAAGAAAACCAACCAAAGAAATAGCTTCCAGGACTACCTCTTCTTCTTCAGAGAAATCGAAACCTAAGACTTTACCAGTTTCAACCACTCTAGCTGCCTCTTCCTCTGCCAAACCAAAAATCCTCAAACTCTGCCCATACTGTTGACTATCGGCTTGTCTAATCTTCATCCCATGTTTGCTAGCTGACCTAGTTCAGCTTCTACCTCTTTGCCTTAACCCCAGCAAAATTCTATTATTGCCTTTACACCCTTCACACCTTGACTCTTCTAACAGATTTTCCACCGCCAAAGTCAATCTCACCAGCTCTTCCTCACTATCGACCACCGATCTAAATGAAGCCCTCTGATAACTCTTATTTCTACACGTTGTGTAGCCCTTTACTTTAAGCTTTTATGCTTATTTCCCGGGTAAAACCAAGTATTTAACATTTTAAATAAGTGTTTCAGGTTATTTTTCATTACAGGGGCTAAAGTGCAAACATATAAGAAGTTTGGGGCAAAAGTGTAATTTTTTTAAAGTTAAATTTTGCTCCCTAGTTCGGCGATTAGGGGCCACCATTTAGAGAGCAGAAAAGGGACCAGAATACCCCCATTTTGTAATTCGGCGCCCTAGGGCGCAGAATAGGGCACAGAATTAGGGGAGCTGAATTTGTAAAGTTTCATGTAGAATGCTCAAATTACGGGGGCCATATCTCCCTCCTCCAATCGAACTAGAGTTTGTGCTATATAAGGTTGGAAAGCCCCAAAAGTCTTCTTTCCAATGGTTCTTCAAGAACTTGATTCCGATGTTTGTGGAGAAAGTTATGCCCGTTTCCGTAACGGTGTGCACTGTTGGAAAGTCACCTGCGAAGCCCCCAAAATCGGCCACTTATGCAAGGGCATTCTAGTCCTTTCACCATCATTTCTTCCCTAATCTTCTCCCCGCTATATATACCCCATTTTCTCTCAGTTTTGACAGAATCCCTAACTCCTCTCCTCCCTCTTTCACGCCCAAACACACATTTCTTCCATTTTCTTCATCTTCTTCATCTTCTTCACATTCTTCACCAAATAAGGAGAGGATCCATCCATCCATCTTAGAGCAGTTTGCAAGGAAATAGGAGAGGTTTTAGGACCAAATCTGAGCTATGAAGGTTTGGAGCATCTTTGGAGGACTTGTCTTTAAGGGTTTGCTCTTATTTGCTCATTTCTTTGTATTTTCTGTTTCTTTGATGTGTAACCCCGATTTGGGGAATATTGTAAACCCTACACTTGTGTTATATATGTTGTTTGTTCTTAAATTCATGTGGGTTTTGTTTTACTCTTTGCTAATTACATGTTTTAAGCTCTAATTGCAATATCCATGTGTGTAGAGGTCCAAAATTAATATGTGTCCATGATTGGGATTAGGAGTAGAGTAATCTAACGTAGGAGTAGTGTAATTTAACTTCCCATGATTGTTGATTGATTGATGGATGACCAAAATGCCATGTTTAGAGTAATTGGGTGTTAGAGAATTTAGCTCCAAAGAGTGGGAAAGGCTTAGTTCAGGCATTTAGTTGCTAAATTGGCCTTGGTTCAAATCCTTGTGCTTAATGGGTCTTTTTAAGACACAATTATCCATCCTTGGCCGGATTGGGTAATAAACTGATTTAGGGATAATTCTCAAATCAAGAGGATGAACCCTTAACCTAGATTGAATGGTCTTAATGATTAACAACCAACTTTATGCACATGTTTGTTTGGTAAACTTGTTTCCCATGTTTAGCCATCCTAAGGAGATTGATAAAACCAAATCCGTATCTAGAGTAAAGACAAACCGAATTCCTCTTGTGCTTGTGTAGTTATATGAGTATTTCATTACTTAATGCTTTCACTCGATTAGCCACTTTGTGGATGATATTTAGGTTGTGTGTTATATATTACGTGGTTCACATTAACATGCTTAGCGTGATATCCTCTACATTTGACCAGTAAGTTGAGAGATCACTAGGCTGGCGTGTAGAGCTCGTGTGTGTGTCCCACCTTCCTTAATGAATCTGAGCATTTATGCATGGATGTAATCTCTAAGACATCGAGAGAGATTAGAGATTAATTAAGGGGATACGAGCATATAACATACGTGTTGTATGGGTATCTCGTATTCTTAATGCTTTCACTTGGTTGCCATCCCGTATTTGGTTAGCCATTGTGAATGAATTATTCGCTGTAAGATGGCCCACGCGGTTGCGCATTACATGCCCAACGAAATAACCACTGTATATGACCAGACAGTGAGAGATACACTAGGCTGGCATATAGGGCTCTTGTGTGTGTGCCACGGCACTTAATGAATTCATGTGTACTTTGTATGTGTGGATGTGATTTCTAAGACTCGAGAGAGATTAGAGATCAATTAAGGGGATACGAGCCTATAATATACTTGTATATTGAGGGACTAAGTGAGTCTAGCGCTTAATTTAGAGGATTGTTACGGTTGAGTCGTTTTCCTAGTGTAACCACATTTCATGCATCTTTCCATTCCATTCTATCCATGTATATATTATTTTAGTTTATTTATTTATTTATAGTATTATTTACACTTTTCCGGAACTGCAACACCGAGTTCTCTCGGCGTGTCGTAATAATAGCTAGAACCGATGACAGTCGGCGGATCCCACCTCCCTGCGGAACGATACCCTCACTTGCCGCTGTGCTAGTCTCTGGACTCGCGCGCTAGCGAGGTCGAACTTAAATGTTCATCTTTTGACCGACACCGCAATGATGTGTTGTCACCCTCTTCTCCACCGCTTCGATGGTCGCCCGAACCATTTCTTCCTTGGAAATCTGATTATCACTTCTGGCTACCTCTACCTCCTCATATTCATCTTACCCTCCATCACTCAAACACTGAAATTGTCTTTCCACCTCAATAGTATCTTGAACTAATTCCTCTTTTGTTGCCAAACCCTTTGAAGAAAATGATCGTGCCAAGTAAGTTGTATATTTTGGCCCTCATTTCCGTATCCTTTGTTTCGTTTTCTTACGTTTTAGCGTCTCTTATGGGCTTTGTGTTCGTACTTGCAGGCATTTGTTCATTTCTAGTATTAGAAGCGAAATGTGGGACTTTCGGACGAAAAGGAATCAAAAGGTGCAGAAAGAAAGAAAAGGGGTATCAGAAGCTCCAAGAGTGCGGTTTAGTGCGGGTTCTAACCACACTGTACCCGCACTACTGATAAAACTCGGGACTTGACATTTGAAGAAAAGATAAAGTGTGGGTCAGTGCGAGTCATCCAACCGCACTCCACCCGCACTCTTGTCCACACTCGGGAGCTAAAATTGTGAAGACCTGATAAAGTACGGGTCAGTGTGGGTCATCCAACCGCACTCCACCCACACTCTTGTCAAAAATCGGGAGCTGAAAGTTAGAAGAGACTAAAGTGCGGGTCATCCAACCGCACTCTACCCGTACTCTTACCCAAACCTGGGACCTAAAAGTTTGAAGAAATTGATAAAGTGCGGGTCCATGAACCGTACTCCACTCGCACTCCGCGTGTGCCAGATTCCGTTCTTTAAGCATTTTTGACCTATTTTTGTAATCCTATAAATATAAAGTGTTTGTAGATCAAAAAGGGTGTTCCTAGACCTGACACGGTTCTGATTCGGTTTCAGTTCCGGTTCCGATTCTGTGGTTAGGTGGAACCAAAACCGGCTTTAGACGGTTTTGGTTTTGGTTCTGGTTCTGGTTCTGGTTCTGGTTTCGGTTCTGGTTTCGGTTCCAGTTCCGGTTCTGATTCCAAAACCACCGGTTCTGATTCCGGTTTTGATTTTAGTTCCGATTCCAATGGAACCGCCGGGTTTGAACCTTTTTTTTTTTCAGAACCCAGATGACCAAATGGTCCAGATCAATCTCAGATCAGTCTCGTTTCAGAGTTTCAGTCACCAGATCAGTCTCGTTTCTCTCTCACTAATCTGAAATCACACCCAAACCACCCCCAAATCAACCCTAAACCACCCCCAAATCAATCTCAAACGGCCAAACCTGCAAATCACCACCAAATCAACTTCGTGAATTGAAGAAGAAGAGATCGATTCGAAGTTCGTGAGTCGAAGAAGAAGAGAACGAATCGAAAGTGAGTCGAAGAAAAAGAGAACGAATCGAAGAAGAGATTGATTCGAAGAAGAAGAGAACGAATCGAAAAAGAAGAGAAGAAGAATCGATGAAGAAGAAGAGAAGAAGAAAAGATGAAGAAGATGAAGATGAAGAAGAAGAGATGAAGAAGATGAAGATCTGGAGAAAAAGAATCGAAGAGATAGAGAGAGAGATCAGAATTAGGGATTTAGGGATTTAGGATTTATATTTATATTTATATTTATATATTAAAAAAAAAACCCAGGAACCGTCGGTTCGAACCGGAACCGAAACCGGAACCGCTAGTTCCATTCCGGTTCGAACCGCCCGGTTCCTCAAACCTCAGAACCAGAACCAGAACCAGAACCAGAACCGGCCTCCTCTGGTTCAGGTTCCAATTCTGGAACCAAAATTAGAACCGGATTTCTGGTTTCGGTTCTGATTTTTCAGGTTCCAGTTTCGGTTCGGTTCCACGGTTCGAACCGGAACCGTGCCAGGTCTAGGTGTTCCCACTTAGATATTTTTTGACCATTTACTTTCTCTAAAGCTAGGAATACATTCCTTCTCATCCAAACCCATTCTCTACTCACCAAAGGCAACTAGGAGGATTGAATTAAAGCTTCAAGGAAGGAGATGCTCTTCAAGGGTTTTCTCTCAATCTCTTCTCTTAGTTTATATGTTGTAATGAACATGAGTAGTTAAATCCCCCACTAAGGGGTTAATGTGATTAGTTTGATGGATGTTTGGCTTTTGTAAATAAACTTTATATTCTATATTCATATCTATCTCTATGTTCTATTCTCTTGCTTTAATTGATTTCCAATATTGGCTTGTCTTGGATACACCCTCTTAGCATGTTGATTTGGAATCTATTTGAGTAGACAACTAGGTACACACCTTATTTGGTTGTCTAATGCTCTATTGAAAGGAAGGATTTCTTGAAATCTAGCTTAATAATCATGGTCTTAATCTAATCTTGAATGGGTGGCCTTCACTATACACCCTAGATCGGCCACTTGTGAGAGAATTAGAAGCCTTCACTATACGCCCTAGGTTTGCTACATTAGTGATTTTGCAAGAACTAACCCTTCGAGTTGAATCCGGTTAAATAACCTATAGCCTCATCTAATCTTAAATGGCTGGCCTTCATTATACACCCTAGGTTGGCCACTTGTGAGAGAATTGGAAGTCATCACTATACACTTTAGGATGACTACATTAGTAAGAGCTTGAGCCCTTAATAGATAGATGAGCATTCATGGTTAGAATCCTAAATGAGCAACTAGTACTATACACCCTAGGTTGGTTGGTTGCTTAAGAGGGATTAATCTCTAGTAGGAGGTCTTCACTATACACCCTAGGTTAACCCCTTACTAAAGATAAATAACCAACACTATACACCCTAGGTTGGTTACATTTGATAAAATGTGCTTAATTACGAGTTTATTGCATTTGCCTAATGTTCGCTTACAAGTCCATTAACTCCTTAGTTCCCATATCATATCTTTCACTCCATTCACATTCCATTTAGTTTGCATTCCTAGTTTAGTTTATATTGCATTCTTATTCACGTTTCACAACACGAATCATTTACTTTTACTTTTATGCATACCGGTTCCATTAATCCTAATTTAATCATAGTTACCTCTGATATCTGTGGACGACCCTTGCTTGCCACCATACTTGTGTTTTTCCAAACCTTTTGAGGCATTGCTAGGTTTATAAATATTGTTTAACAAGTGAATTTACATACACAAACGACCCTTTGTCAAAATGGCACCATTGCCGGGGATCGATGTGCGTAGTAGTGGTTAGATTAGTTTTAATATTATTAGTTTCTTAGTTGTTTTTAGTCTTTTTAGTTTCTTTTTATTTCTTTGGTAGTTTTTGTTTCATTTCGTTTCAGGACTCTATGGATTCCTTTTGGCAAAATCAGGGGCCAAGCTATGAGCTTAATAAGAATATCTACAACACGGATTGGAGGACTAACCAAGACTCCATATCATCATACCAATCAAATTCCATTGAAGATCAGTTAATAAATTTCATGGAGAATCATGTTCGGGAGACTGAGCAGATGATAACTTCTCAACAAAAGACTCAAGCTTTCATAGAAGAGAAAACCGTGCAAATGCTCGAATCCATCTAACAATCACGTGAGCAGAAAAACATCAATCACGTGTTACCTAACTGGCCAGACCAAGGAATAGAGTCCGCATTTGAAGAAAATTTCCACAAATCCATTCCACCGGCAACCTCAACCGATCAGCATTGCTTCCAAGTTGAAGTAACCAAACCGGTGGAACCTTCTAATAGCTCAAAAGAAGACATGGATAAACTCCGGATAGAATTTGAAATGGAGTGAAGCAAGAGAATGCATGAGATAGACAGGATGATCAACATGAGCCAGGAATGTATAAGCGTGAGTACAGACTTAATGTTGAAAGTGGATGTGCAAAAGAAAGAGAATGATGCACTTCAGATGAAAACAGTAGAAACTTCTCGAGAGAAAGAAGAAATGAAGGAAGATTTTGAGAAGAAGTTGCAGCTCATGAAGAAGGAGCTAGAATGCAGGGAAGCCTTGGAAATGGAAAAGGCAAATAAGCTTCAAGAGCTAAACAAGAAACTCATACTTGAAGTAAAGATGCTCAGAGTTGAAAACGGCACACTAAAGAAGAAGAATGGCGAAGTCTCCAACAAGAGTAAAGAGTTTGAAGAACAAATTGAGAGACTTGAAGTCGAAAAGAGTACAACATTGAAGGAGTTAGAGAACTTGGCAAGGGTATCAAAGGAATTTCAAGATGAGATAGTTTGCAAGTCGAGAACAATGCAAGTGGAAGTTGTACAAAAAACCAATGACCTAGAGGAAGTAAAAGGAGCACTTAGCAAAAAGGAGGATGCCCTCAAGATAGCACAAGTGAAAGAGTTTGACTTCATAGCTCAACTAGACAAAATAGAGAAGGAGGTCGAGGCGTTACAAGTAAAGCAAATCCAACGACCTCAAAGTCACTCATCAAAAGGGAGTTCCTCTAATTCTAATCTCATTTGCTATGTGTGTTCTGGGAGAGAGCATTTTAAGGCTAGGAATTACAAGCCAAATCAACATAGGAAAACGAGAGGTCCTAGGAGTCCACCTAGGGTAAAGCAAATTTGGGTAAGGAAAGATCAAGTGCACTTATTTAGAAACATGGGAAAGGAAAAGCTAGTGAAGTCACCTAATTTTGTTTGGGTTGTTAAGAAAAGAGAATTCCCCAACTTGGTCAAACTACCCTTAGAGGAATCTAGCCTCTCACTTAATGCATCTCATTGAATAATTTTGATGTATGTGGATTGCACAATTTATTTTCCCTCTTTGACTATGTATTGCCACTTATTAGGATAGATTTGTGCGTATCAATGTTGGGTACATATAGGTTTGGGGGAGAAATGACATTGTGAAACCTCTTTTAAGTTTTATTATGATTTTCATTTTTTACTTTCATTGAATAATGATGGGATGATTTTGTTTGAATGGTATATTTCGTGGATAGTTGCGCATTGATTTTATTGATTATCTTTGTGGATGAATGAGCCGAAGGCTCGTTTGAAAGAATGAATGCATGTGCGTGTACAAGGGTTTTGATTGCTCACAGTTTTGCACAGGTTTTAAGCTTATAGTTAGATTCAATTTGGGGGTTGTTCATGCCCCCATTCCGTCAAATGCTTGATGTAAAGCTTGATGAAAAGAAATGTTTTTGTTGGTTGTTGTTGTTTTGCCTGTGTTGTGCTATTGTTTTAGTTAGGGGTGTCTCTGCTTTGCTTTGTAGCGTTTGGGCTTCCAGTTTGCCTGTTGTGCTTTGTCTATAGCTGTCTCTTTTGAATAAAGATTAACCGTTTAAAAAATATATAGAATAATGCTTGGGTGATGACATCTTATATGTAACTATTATCTAATTCTAAAATACATAAGCAATGACAAAGCTATTAAACTAACTAACATCCACTCATAGTTATATGTACATGCACTTCTGTTTTACATTCGTGATAGAGTTTTGAGTCTCACATGTAATTTATTTATAAAATCACAAATTGTGGGAAGATCTCTCCCCTATAGTGGAAGTTACTTTTCGAGCAGGTTTCAACAAACCCCGACCCAACTAACTATTCAGAAAACATAATAATCTAGCTAGTAAAACTTTATTAGATCTCAAGATTGACTGCCAAGTTATTAATATTTTTATGCAGAGTGTTGCTAGCTTGTTACTTTCTTTAATCTTGTTAGAGGACTCGTTATAGTCTTGCTTTTAAAAAGCATGAATTACAAGGACATATACCAAACATTTCATTTATATTTCTAACTTTTTCGTAATTACTATTTATTGTCATTTTCGAAGAGGACCAAGAGGACTAAAGATTCTCATAACATTTTATAATTGATTTTTTTTTTTTTTAAAGGCAATATTATTGAAAGGCAACCAGCCAAAACCCAAGCAACAGGACAGCAACAAAACAGGGGAAACAGAGAATTGATTTTTTTTAGTCATTAATATCTATAAAGTCATTTTAAACTTTTCATTGATTGACCAGAGTCAACTTAAAATAAGTGGTTTGAGTTGATCAACGTAATTAAATTGTCTTTACGTACAACTGCAATATTGTCATAGTTTAGGGGACTGTGTGTTATTTTCCTTTACTAAAATTACAAGGTTTCATTACATTTTTTTTTTTGAAAAGGCAAATATATTAAACCAGGAAAAGAAACAAGCAATAAGAAAACAAGGCAACCACCAGAAGCCAAGACCCCCAAACCCAAGGAAAACACGACAGAGAGCACCCCACAACACAAGCAGAACATACAGGAAACACAAGCAAGAGCAACAACAGAGACAACAGGACGAACCACACCACCACAGCAGCCAAAAGCACAAAAAACTCAGACCCAGGCTTCTTGCACCAAGCCACTCTGAACACCCTGATTAGCAAGAAAATCTGCAGCCGCATTGGATCCCCTGGAAGTGACCTTAACCGACAATCTAGGCTTACAACTAAATAATATTTCCTTAATATCCAAAATACACTCCCGAATCATAAGATTACCAACATCACCAGCCCCATTCACACAAGAAACAGCAGCCTGAGAGTCGCATTCAATGGTGATATTAA
Organism: Acer yangbiense; assembly: GCA_008009225.1. Taxonomy (NCBI): domain Eukaryota; kingdom Viridiplantae; phylum Streptophyta; class Magnoliopsida; order Sapindales; family Sapindaceae; genus Acer; species Acer yangbiense. The sequence continues at coordinate 7,284,587 of CM017763.1, read as the reverse complement.
CATCAGCTGGGCACAACACATTTACACACATCTGACAAGCTTTCAGAATTGCCTTAACTTCAGAATCCATGGCAGAACCAACACCGATTGGTGCCGAAAACAAGCACACAATATCCCCATCCGAGTTACGCAACACCCCACCGATACCTGACAGCCCCGGATTACCACGAGACGACCCATCAACATTAAATTTTAGGGAACCCACCATAGGTGGCTTCCAACCACACTTGACCATCCTCTTAACTTTACTGCTATCAACACACCCAACCTTTAGATTCATCATTAAAATTGCGACAGAACACTTCGACCCCGGACCATAATGTTTAAACCACCGGGCAGCCCTCCACTTCACCATCTCGATTACTCTATCAAAATCAGCAGCACCTTGATTGAAAACCAAATCATTTCTGATTTCCCAGACCGACCAGCAAATTGCATGAAACACCACCTTCCAAATTCTGTTGCTGCTCACCGCCGGGCATAAACCTAACCAACCATCCATCCATTCATCCATAGACTCAGGTAGACATGCCGAAACATCCCACCAACTCAGACAATTAGACCACAGTCTCCAAACCCACAAACACTTAACAAAGAGATGATTAATTGATTCATCCGCTATTTTGCACAAAGGACAAACCTGAGAAGCCATCAATCCACCTGTAAATTTAGGCAATAAGTCCCCAACCAGCAGCCTTTTTTTGGCAATCATCCAAAGAAAAAGATCCACTTTAGGTGGCACCATCCTGCACCAGATCAAAGAATTATCTTTGACAGCAGATATATTACACAAGCGACTCTCTAGCTCTCTCCGAAAGGAGCAAACAGAAAATTTTCCAGACGGTGTGAGAGACCACACCACAGTATCCGGACTCATTCTACGAATCTTAAACTTCCTTAACTCCAAAAGAAAGCTTTCCCAAACTGACTCCTCCCAACCAAGGATTGGTCTCCTTGTTTCAATATTCCAATGCCAAGTACTACCGATCCAATCACCAAACTCTCCAACCACACCCGATTTTTTCAAGGCCAACGCATAAATCCTAGGATAGGCGGTACAAAGAGGAATATTATCAACCTTCAAATCTGTCCAGAAATTTGCACGACCCCCATTACCAACCACCACCTTCAGACAATCCACAAGAATACCTACTGAGCATGATCCATCCCTCCATAGTCTTCCAACCGATCTTATAAAGGGGGAAGCATGAGATCCTCCCATCCAGTCCCATACCAAGGAACGAGAGTCAACCAAGTATTTGGCACAAATCACCCTTCTCCATAGAGCCCCTTCCTCAACACCAAACCTCCAAATCCATTTTGCAAGCAATGCATCACCCTTATTGAGAATCCTCCCAATTCCCAACCCTCCATTCCACCTATTTTTACATAAAGTAGACCAGTCCAGGAGGTGAATACACCTCTTATCACCCTTGACACCCCAAAAGAAATTCCTTTGCAATTTTTCAATCTCTATTGCCACTGTTTTCGGCATCTTAAAAACCGACAAAAAATATGTTGGAAGACTAGAAAGCACTGATTTAATAAGGACGAGCCTACCCGCCTTAGATATAAACCTCATCTTCCACGGGGCTAATCTCAACCTAACCTTCTCAATCACAGGCTCCCAAAAGTTAACCAAACTAGGATTCCCACCCAAAGGTAACCCCAAATAAATTATGGGTAAAGAGACCCTCTTACACCTAAACAAATTAGCCCATCTTTCGTCATTACAAGGCCCTTTCCTAACTCTAACAAGACCAGACTTGTGAAAATTAACTTTTAGGCCAGACCCCAATTCAAAGCAACGCAACACACGCCTCACATTAACCACCGAATTCTCATTTGCATCAATAAATAAGATTGTATCATCTGCAAATTGGAGGTGAGTAAGATGCGGACCATTCCTTCCAAACTCCTTTCCTTTGAACAGATTCCGGTCCTTAGCCTTCATAATCATTACATTCAAAGCCTCAACAACAATATTAAACAAAAATGGTGACAAAGGATCGCCCTGTCGGAGACCTCTACCAACCCCAAATTCTTTCGAAGGACTCCCATTAATAAGAACAGATATCCTAGGGGAAGCAATAACATTCGATATCCATGACCTCCATCTCTCCCCAAATCCCATACCACCTAGGCATGAGTCCAAGAACTTGTGATCCATGCTGTCATAAGCTTTCTCGAAATCCAATTTTAGAACAATGCCCCCATCTTTTTCCTTTTTCCAGCTACTAATCACCTCATTGGCAATGACAAAACTGTCAATTATCTGTCTCCTATCCACGAAAGCCATTTGTGCCTCACCAATGATACCATCCATCACCTTTCTCAACCTGTTGGAGAGTACTTTAGCAAGCACTTTATAAAGAGAATTGACCAAGCTTATAGGCCTATACTCAGCCAGAGAAACCGGGTTAGCAACCTTAGGAATCAAAGTAATAAAACTATGATTAATATGCTTGACCGAAGACCCATCCATATAGAAATCCTTCAAGAATTCCATAAAATCGCCTTCAATATCTTTCCAGTTATCCTTAATAAAATTCATATTGAAGCCGTCAGGACCCGGAGCTTTATTTCCGGCACACCCATCCAAAGCAATTCTAACTTCCTCCACCGAAAATTTCTCCTCAAGCATCAAACTTTATTAGAGGAACTGCTTTAAGTCCGGTCAAGAATGCAACTCCCACTACAAAATAGATGTCACATTGTCACCCCACACTTTGTGTGTTTCTACTTTATAGATATTGGTGGGACGTAAACCCCTATTACGAATTTGGAGGAAAAATGCACAAGCACTTGAGCTATATCTATGAGTGAATGTGTGTGTTAATATATATATATATTTTATTAATATCTATAAAGTTATTTTAGACTTTTTAATTTTTCATTAATTAGTTGACCAGAGTCAACTTAACATAGGAGCCTAGGAGGACTGAGTTGATCAACCCAAATTGTCTTTACAAATATTGCATTCTGTCATAGTTTAGGAGATCTTCATATTATTAAAACGTTCCATCACATTTTCCTGAAAGAAAAAAAAAAGGCAAGAAACCAAGTAATTCAGTCTTTTTTTTTAAATATATTAGTTTGATTTTTAAAATACCACATGCGGTGATGACTCGAATCTAATATATTGACGGACTGAATAAATGCTTTTAGTACTGGACACCAATTATTATCAATATTATTATTCTTACAATAATTATAAACTAAACTCTTTCCCATCTAAGTGTGAGGTGGATTTGAACATAAACCTTTTATATAACGATAAAAGATCTTCCAGCTAATTAATGTGTCAACTGCGCGCATATGGTCTATAATTTATTTTTGAAATGCCTCTTGAGGATTGAAATTCTATACTAACTTTTAGACTTTTCATTGATTGACTTTGAGTCAACTTAAAATGTCGGAGGTTTGAGTTGATTACCCCAAATTATCTTTACAAGTACAGCAATATTCTCATAGTTTAGGGGATCTGAGTGTTATTTTCCCTTACTGAAAATACAAGGTTTTGTTACATTTTTAGGTGTATTTGAACACGCACGAACCTTTTATCTCTGTATGCATGCATGATATATATATATATATATATATATATATATATATATATATATATATATATATATATATATCCATAGGACATTAATTTGTGTAAAGTATTCTGCAGACAGTTTATCTATTTGGTTGGTCTCGACTAATTTATGGTAATAAAGTATCGACTTATTTATGGTAATAAAGTAGCTAAACTTGCTAGTAGATGCGGGTGTGGTAATTGTGGATTGATTTACCTTATATTAATAGTTAGTTAATGTGCTCGCAAAATAGGTAATAAGCATTAGGTTCTCATAACTAAGTGAATGCATTTTAAGCTACAAGTAATGGACTTTTTTTTTTTTCAACGGCAAAATTTATTCAAAAAAGGTCAAACAAGGCCAGAAAGCTACAAGACAGACCCGAATACAAATATGGTGGAGGAAAAACGTTTGTTTTGTTACTAAAAGCTGTCAATATATCTACTTAGACTAATGCTACATTGCTCAAAAATTTTGCCCGAATGATGTGGCATGTGAGTTGTAATAATATCCTGTAAATAATGAGATTGTATGATAAGTGATGGCACATCATTTGGGCATGAATTTGGATAAATTTTTTAAGGAGTCTAGTATTACTCGTCTACTTATGGGTTCTAGTGTATACATATGTTTCTTCATCCTATGAAATATAAATACATATACATACATAAATACAGATTTTCTATTATCAGTTCGTCCTGACAATAAATATATCAGGACGAAGAATGTGGACCACTAGATTTACATACTTTGACTCAAAGTATATGCACTTGTCAAAACTTCTCCATAATCTATGGTCCACATTCTTCGTCCTGATATTTTTATTGTTAGGATGAACTGACAATAGAAAGACTGTACATAAATATATATATATATATATATATATATATATATATATATATATATATACATAATATCAAAGTGCGGGTTTTGAGTGGCCCTCCAGGCCTTTTTCAGGCTGATAGAACTGAGCCCATTTCCGGTTCAGAAGTTGTCTTGGAAAAAAGTAGAGGGAGGAAAAGTAGTGTTTTGAGGAGAAGCCACAATATGATTCTAAGGAGTTCCAGGGCTTGTGAAAAAATGAAGCAGCTGAATCCTAAGCTCGTTAACAATGTGGTGTGGAATCTTGAGGATGAAGTCGTGAAGGTGCTTGAAAAGGGTATGGCTCTGGGTTTCAACTTCAACGGTAAAAAAAAAAAAAAAAGAATTGATAGAGATTATCGCCGGAAGGGAGGATGTGATCGATAATAGGTTACAGGATTTGGTGAGAAGATTGGTGCTCAAACACAAGGCTTCAGAGTGATGAGCTCACCTAGTGTCGGGTGGTGTCGTCGTTGGAGCTTGTCCTAGTTTTTCGTTCTTTCTTTTGTTTCCTGCCCTTGTGTGTCTAGGCTTCGTTTTGGGGTTTTTTGGGTTGTTTTTCTGCTGTGTGGTGTTTCTGCTTGGTTTTGTTGCTTCTTGGTTTGTTGGGCTGCTGTTTGTGGTGGGTTTTGTGTTTGCTTGTTGTTGCTTGCTTTGGGGTCTTTGCTCGGGCCATTCTTGTTTGCAGTTTGGCTTTTGCCTTTAATATATTTGCCTTTCAAAGAAAAAAAAAATTTGCAAATAAACTAAAAAAATGAAATACCATATATACCCTCTATTTTTTTTTTTATAGATTTTATATAACTATATCAATTATTGAAAGTAGAAAATATTGAAAAGAGTAAGGGTATATAAGTCTTTTTACAATTTAAAAAAAATCACAACAAAATAGGAGGAATAAAAATCAAGCTCAACCCACTCTTTTTATATAGAGTGTATAGATATAGAAATCTATTCATAATCCTAACATAGACATGACTCATGCATGAGTACTGTGAGCATGGAATTAGACTAGTAGTACGCGTCTTCACTCATTAATATACAAAACAACAGCAACATGACTTTTACAACTTTCATTCTTTGATCAATTCCTTCACAAAGATTACATATGTAACAAACTTTTTCAAAACATTCATTTGTACAGTCGTTACAGGTGCAGAATCCCTTACATTTTTTTTAGTATGAAATCTTAGATAATCAAAACTAGTTTTCCATTCATTATATATATATATAATTAATTAAATTATCGGATAAAAGAAATAAAAACTAAAGTTAACACCATGCAACAGAAAGTGAACTTCGAAACTTCAAAGTAGCTGCCTAGATAGTGGTGGTTATTATTAATTTAGAAGCTTAAAATATTTAGTTTTATTTCATAAGTTTTAGACGTTCTACGCTTGAGGTTTATTTTATTTATTTATTTTTAACGATTTTTGTTTTGCACTTAAGTTAAATTTGGTATTATAAAATAATATTATTGTTTATCTTATTGATAATTGGTTTAACTAATTCTCTATCAAGATGAATTTTGTTTTATCCCAATAAGTTCTTCATAAGGATCAATAACTATTAGTCTTGAGAGGTTTTCTATTATTTTTTTCTTTAAAAAAAAAAAAAGGAAATGAACCGCCAGAACTAGACCGGAACCGAGGTCATGTCTAATTCCGAGTACGATTAACGATAACCTCTTTGATCTAACAATATATGATTTTAACAAAATAGTTTAATTAATGCTATAATAATCGTTTTTTCAATATCAATTTGTAAATTAGTGGAATCAATCTACAAAAAAAAAAAAAAAAAAAAAAAAAAAAAGGGTTAATTGTATGAATCGAACATTATACCTTTTGACTTTACCAAATAAAAGCATTGTTTTTTAGTCCACAATGGGTGTTTCTAAAATAAAAAGCATTTGTATCTATACATTCAATAATAGTTTAAAGGTGAGGGGATGTTTTTAATATTAAACCAAAAAAATTAATAAGATATAGAGGTTATATATAAATAGTATGCTTTTATTAACAAATTCGTAGTAGTAGCAAAGTGGATAAGCTTTGCTTCAATGTCAGGTGGCTGGTTTGATTCTCATGGGGGAACGAAATATTTAAATGATCCCTGATTGTGATGAGAGGGAGATGGTGGTTGGTCATGGGTGACTCGGGTGGTGGGTGTAGAGGTGGGTACGGTTTCAGTTAAACCGTCGGTTTTGTCCGCGGTTTAACCGAAACCGTATGGCCCGAAACCGTATGGCCCAAATCTGAAACCATAACCAGCAGTTTGAAAACTAGTTGGAAACCGGTTCCCACGGTTACGGTTACGGTTTGGGCTTGTCAAAAACTGATTAAAACTGGCGGTTTTAACCGTGGTTAAACAACTGATTAAAAAAAAAAAAAAAAAAAAAGACGAATCATAAGTTGCCACGTGGCACTTTTTTTGAAAAAAAAATGAAAAACCACCCGAAACTGTGCCCAAAAACCGACGGTTTCTTAACCGAAACCGAAACCGAAACCGAAACCATAACTGTAAAATCGCCGATTAGAAACTGTGTACCAAACCAGTTTTTCGGCTACGGTTTCAGTTTTGGGTGGCCACAAAACCAAAACCGAACCGTGGCCACCTCTAGGTGGGTGGATGGGTGGGACGTACCAGATTTCTTAATTTTTTTTCATTTTTTTTTTTCAAATTTCGTCCCAATAGATATTTTATAGTGACGAAACATTATTTAAATAGACATAATATTTCATCCCTATAGGTTGTCAAAGGGGACGAAAATACAAATTTCGTCCCTACAAGTTGTCTATAGGGACGATTAATTTCGTCCCTATATATTATCAATTGGGTGGGACGAAAAAAATTTCGTCCCTATAGGTAGTATTTAGGGATGAATTTCAAATTTCATCCCAAAAAACCTATTGCAACCCACCTGAGACGACGTAATTTAAGACAAATTTTTTTCGTCTCAATAGATCTATAGAGACGAATTTTGGGCTATTGGGACGGAAAAAAAAAAAAGCGTCCCAATAGTTCTTTTTTCTTGTAGTGTTCGTCCCTCGAATCTCGGGTTCTACGTTGATGTGTCAAATCGAGTAAAATTAACCCAAACAATAAAGATAAAAATGTTGGTGTAATTTAATAATGTTGATTTTTTTGTGTAACAAGCTCGCAAGTCTATGCGGAGTTGATAATAATGTGACATGGAGGATTAGTATTTTTTTTTTTTTTTTAAGTATTATACTATTATATAAATTGGGAGTTTTTTTTTGGGGAAAAGGGAGACTCAAAGCTACAACCTTATGGTACAATTGTAAGGGATTTTACCCTTACCAGACCAACCTCATCTCATCTAGAAGATTGGTGTTGAAGTTGGTGATTTTTGACTATTTCGATTCCACTCCCTACTAATTAAACATTTGACTTGCGTAGAAGAGACAAACTTTTTAACTATCCAGTGCCATTAATAAACAAACTCTTAAGTTTTTAATTAGTGACTTTACGTACAATTCTCCCACTTGATTAACATTAATTTCTCCAACATCAGTAAAATCTTGATTACAGTTTTTTCATCTCAGTATTAAATTTAAGTTATCATCCAAAAAATCATTTTTGGTAGATAATATGAAGGCACCATTTGATGAGATGAGGTTAGTTTGATGGTAAATCTCTCACATTTGTACCACAACATTTGTACCACAAAGTTGTGGGTTCGAGTCCTCCCCCGCCAAAAAAAAAAAAAAAAAACCTCAAAGTTATGTAATAGCTTAATAATTCCAAAAATCATAAATGTGGACGCACCATCTATAGAATATAAGATCTTGAAAATAGTTAAAATGTTTGAGCAATTTTCAGGGAATTAATTAATATATTATTCACGATAAGAGAGGATTCAGAAGCATTCTTGGTAGATAGTCTGAAGGCACCATTTATGGAATATAAGATCTTGAAAATAGACCGTTAAAATGTTTGAGACTTTTAGGGAACTATTTATTATATTATAAGGATAAGAGAATATTTATATGTTCTTGCTCAATGATTAGAGATTTTGTTGTAGGATTTTATATGAGTGTGTGTATCATGCTTTTTCCTTTATTCCAAATTAAGCTATCGATTTAATTCCCAAATTTGGAAACTTTAAATTGTGATATATTAAAAAAAATAGATGTGGGATCATAGAAAACTTTGTTAGTGATCATTTTCTTTTTCTCTAATATTATAGATATCGTTCAATTCTTTTCGATACTAATTTCTTATATAATTGTTATAGCTAACAAACAAATATTAAACACAATCATTTTACATTTTTAGTCATGCATTTATAAATATGGGTGTAAACATCATCTAAGCTATACATTATTTCGTGCATAATCTTTCATCAAATTTCTAACAACTACATATAAGATACCACAATATGGTATGAAAATCTTTTTTAACAAAATCTGTGCATGATGACCATTGTGTTATATTTTACAATATTAGCACATCGTGCAAGCTACAAACTAGTAAAGGTATATAACATGGGCAATTATAACATTATCACACCTACTTCATGGTTGTAGGTTCGAGTCTGTCCTCTCCCTAAATCCAAAATTATTGTAATGTTTTTTTTAAAATACAATAATTTATCTAAGTTGGACGAGGCCTTAATTTTTTTTTGAACAATCGATTATATTAAAAGCCACAAAAGGGCAACAAAACAGCAGAGGCACAAGCCTTAAGAACCTGGACGACACACCAGGCAGCCAAAACAACCCAACAACAAAGCACAAGAAAGAAACCCAACAACACAGCCTCAAAACAAACGAGGCCTTAATTAATTATTGTTTTGAGATTGATTTATAGAGATTTAATGTGAATAAAATAAAATAAATGACATGCAAGACACATGAAAAGAAATTAAACTAGGGTTGGGCATGGGGGCAAATGGGGGCAGGGGAGGTCCCCCCACCACCTCCCTCATTCCCCTACCCTTTTCCCCACCCCCACCCCCACCCAAAACCCCATATTTTTTGGGAAATGGGGATGTGAGTGTTTGGGGAAGGTACCCCAACCCCCACATATTACCCTCATTTTCCCTCATTTCCAATCCCAATCCCTAATTCGAAATCCGCAATTCGAAATTCGAAATCCAAAATCCGACAATCTCAATCTCTCATTTCACCCTATTTCAATATCCAATCCAAAATAAATTAAAATTAGATTAGGGTTAGATTTAGAAATTAGTTTGGAAATAAAATTAAAATTAAATGTATTTATATATATTTTTTAAATATATATTTGGAAGGAAAGGAAGAAATGGGTTTGGGGTTCAAATTTCCCCACCCCAAGCCCCATTTGCGGGTGAAATTTACCCTCAAACCCCCATGGGGCCCATGAAGGTCAGAAGGTGGATAGGGATTTGCCCATCCCTAGTAGAAACTTGAGTTGCATGCACCTGATTGCTTTTCTTAGAATTTAATGGGATTATCTATAATTGACTTGACACGTATTTTACTCTATTTGTGGTTTCTATCAGTCTCACCTCAACTGCACACATTAAGTGTATCTCTGAATTTTTTTCTTGAGAAAAATCAGACAAAATATGGTGAGGGAGAGCTTGGAGGAAGGGCTTCTACCAAGGCCTGTTTCTCATAGCATTGATGGAGAAGATTCTACAGTTACATCTGTTGTTATTTTCAGCACCTTGGTTGCCATCTGCGGTTCATTTTGTACTGGGTGTGGTGTAAGTATTGATATATTTATATATATCATTTTATAGGTTCTGGTTTTCTTTGTTAAACTGTTGAAAGGGGTTTGAGTAATTTAACTCTTTGCTCTTCTATCAGAATGGGAAGAAATTGGATTGTTTAACATGCATTTGTCAAGCACATCTCCACTTAGCATGGGTGTATGCACCCCCTCTTCCACGTTAGTGGTGGGAGGTTCGAGTCCCACCATCCGTATTTTACAAGTATATGTGAGGAGTTTTCTCTCTAGTATTGTGGGAGTAGATATCCGGATCGTACATCTTAACAAACTCATGACACGTTAGGTGTTTAGAATTCAAAAATAAAAACTTGCTTGTTCAAGAGTCTTTCTTTTTGAAGAGAACAAAAAAATAAGAAGGGAAATCTTATTTAGGTAAGTACAAGAAGTCTTAGAGCTTGTTTGGTTGAGCTTTTGAAAAACCTCTATTAGTAAAAGATCTACTTGTAGTAGATCTATTAGAAATAGAGTTTTTGACAAAAAAATTATAATTGTTTAGTTGGTAGATTTTTTTTTTAAAAAGATCTATTTGGAGAAGCACTTCCCCATGAGCTTTTGCCCGGTTTAAACTCTACTAGTCTCTACTCAATTTAAAATAGACAATCTCAAAAGCCTAACCAAACAACTCTAAAAAGCTCAAATAGACGTTAGTAGACCTTTTGAGGCAGTAGAAAACTCAACCAAATAAGCACTTAGTTCAAATTAGTAGGGTGTACTGTGTACATGATCCAATCTGACTCAATGAGATCTATTGGATTTGATCATATTTGAGATATTGGATTAGACCAGATCCAAGAAATTCATTGGATCGAATCTGACGAAGTGACGATGGAATTCCATTTGAAAGTCCGCTAAATCTTTTGTTTGTAGTACTATAAAATATTTTGTTTCTCTAATTTTATGCATGTTTTAGTTTAATTAATTATGTCAGAAAAATAATAATTGTTTAATTAATTCTGACAAAAAATAACAAGGGTTATTTTATCAAGAAGTCATAGTTCAAATTAGTTGGGTGGTGTAGGATCCAATTTGATTCATTGAGGTCTATTGGATTAGATTGGAATTGAAAATATGATACGACCAGACCGGATCCAAATTTAAGAAATCCATTGGTGAATCGGATGATGGATTTTCATATAAAAATCCCCTAAGTATTTTGTTTGTAGTACTATAATAAATTTTGTTTGGCAAATTTTATGCATGTTTTAATATGTACATATAATTAACAATATTTTAATTTAATTGGACGATATTATATTAAGTTTTTTACAATCAAATCAAATCAAATTTAAGTTTTTAGCAATTAGATGGGATTGGATAGAATCCAAATTATAATTGGATCGGATTTGATCTAAGTGTAAGTTTTATGATTGGGTCAGATTCATATTATATTACAATTTTTTTGATCTAACTAAATCGGATTGGATATTGGATCGTGCAAAATCCGATGGATTCGATTAGCCTCACACCCCTACAAATCAGGATCAAAGCTAGAAAAATTCATAACAAATCATAAATAGTAGGGCTAGACCATATGAGTCCTTTAATATATCACCAAACGAACTACATTTTCATTTTCATTTTCATTTTCATTTTCAGTTTATCAACTTTGTAATATTGAACCTTGAAGTGAATGAAGTCTGCAACAAGCTGTTAATTCTTGTTGAAAGATAACAGGCTGATAGAAAGCACTTTTTAGTGTAAATATTAGATCCATTATTATCATGATCAAATCATTATTATTAATGGTTGCTTCTTGTTTTGCAGTCAGGATATTCATCACCTGCTGAGGCTGGAATCATGGAAGACCTAGGCCTCACTGTGGCAGAAGTAAGTGTTCATTTCAATTCTTGACCAAACCCAAGTTGTCTATAAATTGCCAAAAGAAGTAAAGTGTTAGGTATAGAAGTAATCTTTTTTAAAGTTTCATTAAAAAAAATTTATATATAGTTTTAGTGACTTTAGTCAAGTTTCCGTACTTTTCGTTAAATTTTATGTCAATATCCGTCGATATTTTCACCAAATTGTAGTACCGGTATATCTGTAGATATCGAATATTTTCATTCTTGCTGATCTTTGATATACCTTGTGCGAAAAGAAACTGAAATTATAATGAAAAATGAAAAATAAAAAATAGTAGAAGCATTTGACAATCACTTTCCTTACACTTAGAGCCGGCCTTGGGCTAGTGCACCAGGTGCAACCGCCACAAGCCCAGGCCCGAAATTGTTTTTTATTAAATAAGAAGCTGATTTTGGGAGTGAAAGATCAAATAGCCCAATTAAAGTTAAAGATCAAAAGGCCCGAGTAATGAAAACAAAATTAATAGCTCTAAAAAAAAGAAATGACTGATTTTTTTTTGGATTCAAAAATAAATAAAATTCATTTTTTTTAATATATATATAATCATGGAAAATCAAAAGTCATTTTCTTAGTGAAAACCAAATCATTTTTTTATCCGTTAGAAACCAAACCTTTCTGATAAAAGATACTTGAGAGCAATGCCAATTACAGATATTGTCATTGTGTTAGTATTTGATAAATAAAAAAAATTAAAAAAAAAAAATTCAAGCTTTTGTTTTTCTTAGAGTCAAAGTTTCATTTTCCCGGTTACTGTTAGTTTTGATAAATAAAAAATCAAGCTTTTGTTTTTTAACAACCAAAGTATCGATTTATTCGGTTAGAAACCAAAACTTGTTGAGAAAAAAATTATTGAGAGCAGATACTTTTAGAGTTTGATAAAATAAAAAAAATAAAATAAATCAAGCTTCTTGTTTTTTTTTTTGCTTCAAAAAATTCTTGAGAGTATATACAGTTAGTGTTTGATAAAAAAAAACAAAATTTAAAAAAAAATCAAGCTTTTAAAGGGAAAAGAGAGCCATTTCAGATTTTAAAATCAAGCTTTTATATAGAAAAGGGACCCGTTTCAGATTTTTAGCCCCAAACCTCTAAAAAGTCGGGACCAACCCTGCTTGCACTGAATAGTATTGTGATGAGTAGAGTTCATTATATTTGTCATCATCATACTTCATATAATTGACCATACCCTACTTTTTTTTTTTGTGATTGAGCAGTACTCGGTTTTCGGTTCACTGATTTCAGCAGGAGGAGCATTTGGTTCATTAGTAAATGGTAAAATGGCAGACCTCATTGGCCGAAGAGGTGTAAGTTATTCTAGTACTACATAACCTCTCAATCTCTCCTATGAATTGTCTAAAATTTGTTCTACTTTGAACAATATTTCATCCGTTATTGATTGAATTCAATCATACTCCTGTGAAGCAGACAATGTGGTTATCAGAACTATTCTGCATTGTTGGGTGGCTTGTAATAGCATTTTCAAAGGTAACTTTCTTATCTACCTCCGCGTTTTTCGATTGCCTATAATGAATATATCTCTATGAATTGTCTAATTTTTTTTTTACTTTTATTTATGATTTAATTCGTCTGTTGAAAGGATGCTTTGTGGCTGGATCTCGGAAGATTTTTACTAGGAGTTGGAATTGGAATTATTGCTTATGTGGTAAGTGTTGCTGTGACCAATTTCATAGTTGCTTGTAAAGTTATAATTCACATGTTAGATGTATGACACACAGCACTGCATCACCAAGACAGGTCCCTGTATATATTGCAGAAATAACAACCCAAAATATCCGGGGAGCATTTACAGCAACTAATCAGGTAAATATTCGAAACCATTACAGGATTGTAATGTTAGAGTGCTAGGGTCATTTCCTATAAGCTTAAACTTTTAGGTCTGATGATTACTCATAAGTGTCAGAGCCTTGGTTACATTGTCCCAGGAATCCCAAGTTCAAGTTCCCCTATGTGCATTTGCTTAACCTGTTAGGTCTGATGGTTACTAATACATTATTGATTCAACCAAATATTCATCAGCATCTCTACTTTGTCAACTTTGCAGCTCCTATTAGGTTGTGGCTTCTCACTGATGTATTTCCTTGGAACTTTCGTTTCCTGGCGCACCTTGGCTCTAGTTGGTAACGTTTTGCCTTTTGTTGCATTTTTTTGCTTACTTCAATGGTATTTCTGAAAATTTCCTTATGATTCTATTCAATACTTTCAGCTCTAGTTCCAAGTCTATTGCAAGTTGTTGGTTTATTCTTCATTCCAGAGTCTCCTAGATGGTTGGTGAGTCCAATACGAAACTTTGTAGTTTTTCTTCTGGTGGTGTTGTGATATCTTCCGGGACAAGAAATGTTAAAAACATTTTCATGGGGGTAATGCAACTGACCGATACAACTGTCTGCAGGCAAAAATTGGCCGAGAGGAAGAGTTGAAAACTACTTTACAACGTCTTAGGGGAAAGAATGTTGATATTTCGAAAGAAGTTGCTGACATTATAGTAAATTTCCAGCTTTTCATGTTCAATTTCAATCAAAACAAAATGTATTTCGAAGCTTTTGAATCCACCAACACGAAAACAAGAAATGAGGGACGTCTTTGTTGTTGTACAGGATTATACGAAGACCTTCGAGAAGGCTTCAGAAGCTGGAATGTTCAGCCTGTTTCAGCGACAATATGCTTATCCACTCACAGTGAGTCTAAATTTGCATGCGTATGTGTATGCATAATTCTCTTATACCTAACAAATGCACTGATCTTTGTGTAATTATTTGACTGATTCAGGTTGGAGTTGGGCTGCTGTTATTGCAACAAATAGGAGGAACATATGGAATTGCATATTATGCTGGCTCCATATTTGAAAAAGCCGGTAAACTAAAATCATTCTGTATCACTCCATATAACTAACGATATCTCTGAAAAAGAAAATTGGTAGAAATGACAACATGGGTATTTTTTATGCAACAGATTTTTCAAATAAAGTTGGGACTATATCAATGGCTATCATTGAGGTACTTCTGCTCTCAAGTTTATATATACAAGATTTCGGCTTATATTATTTTCCAACTCTCAGGCATATACAAAGTCTTTTACAGATTCCAGCGGTTGCTGTATCCGTGCTTCTGATTGATAAATCCGGAAGGAGACCTCTTCTTTTGGTAAGAATTGAAAAACAAAATTTCTATCTTACTTATGTATGAGATTCAATCGGAAAACATATTCATTGCGAAGTTATAATATATACTTGCTTGCAGGCTTCTAGTATCGGAATGTGCTTCTGTAGCTTCATTACAGGCTTGGCATTCGGCTTGCAGGTTTCTCCTAGGACAGAATTTAGACATATCTATCCACTCATCTGTCGATAATTCTGCTTCAACCAAAATTTATAATGTTCATTGTTTGAAAACTTGTGTGCAGGACCTCCCCCAGTGGAAAGAGGTCACTCCCTGGCTGGTGTATATCGGCATAGTGGTAATACAATGTAACAGAATCGATTTTAGGATATCAGATCGAGGAAAATGTAACTAATATGTGCAATCTGTCTGCAATCAGGGGTATAGTATAGCTTATTCAGCCGGCATGGCAGGATTACCGTGGGTCATAATGTCCGAGGTATGTAACTTATGTCAAGTTTGTTAGTAATTTAAGCACCCCTCACGTGCCAAACCAACGGGTTTGGCAAGTGGAATAAGTCTAAATACATATGCATATCGTAGAACAAATACCGAAACAAATGCATGTGGGGGCTTGAACCCAGGACTCCTGAGACAACCAAGACTCTATATACCATGTTATTAACCGACTTAAAAGCTTAAACGGATAGAAAATGTCCTAACAATAGTATTTAACCACTCTAATATAGTTCTACATCTTTTTTTGAGAACATATTAACAGGACTTGACGAATAAGCCATCAAACTTTATTTTTGTTTTCAGATATTTCCTATAAATGTCAAGGGTTCAGCAGGAAGCATAGCAACTACAGTCAACTGGTCCAGTTCTTGGGCTGTTTCGTACGCTTTCAATTTTATGATGGAATGGAGCACAGCAGGTTTCTGAAACTCACATCTTCCATCAGTCCTTCTCCATCCTCCTTCCTCTTTAATGTTGATTTCTCCTCCACATGGTTTATAGTATACATGTAATTTATTACGTTCTCTTTTTTACAGGAACATTTTTCATTTTCGCGGGCATTTGCGCTTTATCTGTTGTGTTCATTGCATATCTGGTACCAGAGACTAAAGGGAGAGCACTGGAAGAACTACAAGCATCGATCACAAATTTCGGCAATGAAACACCGGCTGCCATTTGAGATTTAAGTACAACAATAATAGTATGTTTGAGTTACTTTGATGAGTCATGTGATTGATCTATTATTTGTATTGTTACTCATGTTATTGTTAAATTCTTAATTGCAGAATAATTTTGTTAGGGGAGTTTATTTAAAAGGAGTGCAAAATGGAATAATGCTGAGTGTTTCTTGTACAATTTTTTTATATTTTTTTTGGAAGTAATTTCTAGTACACTAAAAACAAAAAATCTAAAGGTACTCATTAATGAAAGATCTTTCTACTAGTTTGAAGTTGGGAATTCTTGAAGGTTTTTTTTTTTTTTTTTCATATATCCCCCTATAGTGGAGATGATGTGCCATATAGAAAGGCTTTTGAAAAGTAGTTGAGATACCAAGAAAGTTCCTTGACCAATTTCCACAACCAAAAATTTGATTCACATTAGGCTAAATCAACGTCAAAGGACATTAATAAAATTTACCATTCTTAAACAATTGCCTATAAATACCTCCCAAAACTCCAAATTTCATCATTAATATTTCTATTCAAAACACTATAAACTATATATCTTCCGCAAATTAACTTTATATAAGTATGGCTCCTCCAATCATCCCAAAACCAGGCCACAGAAAACTACCCGCAGCAGCCAACCTCTCAAACCTCCTCCCCACAGGCACAGTCCTTGCTTTTCAAGCTCTCATTCCATCTTTCACCAACAATGGCTCATGCATACCTGCCCATAAAGTCCTCACTTTAGCAGCTATTATAAGCTTCTCTCTCGTTTGTCTATTATCCTCCTTCACTGATAGCTTCATAGCCACTAATGGAAAGCTCTACTACGGCATCGCCACTCGTAAAGGCCTATACATCTTCAACAAAAACAAAAAGGGCGATGAGGGTAATATCGAAGAAGGGGAAATCAACGGTGCCGATGATCAGAAGAAAATTTTGGCTAAGTATAGGATCCAATTTATAGATTTTGTCCATGCATTTTGCTCGTGGCTGGTTTTCGTAGTGTATGCATTGTGTAACTCTGATGTGATGAGATGTTTCTATCCTCATCCGAGTGATAATGTAAATGTATTGATGATGAACTTGCCGTTGGCTGTTGGTTCCGCCATGAGCTTTTTATTCATGCTTTTTCCGACCAAACGTAGAGGGATTGGCTATGCAGACAAAGGAACACCTAAGAAATTATGAGACCGAAAATAGTGATTTTTTTTGTCTTTTAGTAAATTTTTGTTACGCCCGATCGATGATCTATGAATAAATAATTTGTATAACTTTGAATTTCAATATTGAATAACATATAGTAGACTAAATATATATACATACGATGTTTTGTAAGTGTTTGTGTTATTTGTAATCTTTGTGAAGGAAATAAATTAATTAAACTGTTGTAAGATCAATTATGATTTTGTGTTAAATTTATATATGAATAGAAATTATATATTATCAGAATATCAGGTACAGGATCCGGTATGTTTTTTTTGTAGCGATTATCAAATTTAATAATCTACAATCCATACGAAAAAACATTTTGCAATCAGTATTTGTAATCAGAGTTTATTATATGTAAAGGAATTGAAAGAAAAAGAGTTGTCTTGTAAGTTATGTTGTATATTAAGATTCATGCCTAGCTCCAGCCTAATATATGACCACATGTACTACTACTCTACTAGTGTCTCCAAGCTTCCATATAGTTCTGTTTTTGTTGGTTGCTGTTGTTTCGCCTGTGTTGTGCTGTTGTTTTAGGGGTGTCTCTGCTTTGCTTTGTAGTGTTTGGGCTTCCAGTTTGGCTGTTGTGCTTTGTCTATAGCTGTCTCTTTTGAATAAAGATTAACTGTTTAAAAAATATATAGAATAATGCTTGGGTGATGACTCTCATATGTAACTATTATCTAATTCTAAAATACATAAACAATGACAAAGCTATTAAACTAACTAACATCCACTCATAGTTATATATACATGCACTTCTGTTTTACGTTCGTGATAGAGTTTTGAGTCTCACATGTAATTTATTTATAAAATCACAAATTGTGTAAAGATCTCTCCCCTATAGTGGAAGTTACTTTTCGAGCATGTTTCAACAAACCCCCAACCCAACTAACTATCCGGAAAACATAAGAATCTAGCTAGTAAAATTTTATTAGATGGCAAGATTGACTGCCAAGGAATTAATATTTTTGTGCAGAGTGCTGTTAGCTTGTTACTTTCTGTAATCTTGTTAGAGGACTCGTTATAGTCTTGCTTTTAAAAAGCATGAATTACAAGGACATATACCAAACATTTTATTTATATTTCTAACTTTTTCGTAATTACTATTTATTGTCATTTTCGAAGAGGACTAAAGATTCTCATAACATTTTATAATTGATTTTTTTTAGTCATTAATATCTATAAAGTCATTTTAAACTTTTCATTGATTGACTCAGAGTCAACTTAAAATAAGAGGTTTGAGTTGATCAACGTAATTAAATTGTCGTTACGTACAACTGCAATATTGTCATAGTTTAGGGGACTCTGTGTTATTTTCCCTTACTAAAATTACAAGGTTTCATTACTTTTTTTTTTTTTTTTTTTTTTAGTCAGACACCAATAGGGTAAGAGGTCTTTTAGGACATGACGAGATCAACTACTTTAAGTATGGCCAGAAATGCAATTCCCACTACAGAATATATATTTTAAGTTAGGACATGACGAGATCAACTGCTTTAATACATATATATATATATTATTAATATCTATAAAGTCATTTTAGACTTTTTAATTTTTCATTAATTAGTTGACCAGAGTCAACTTAACATAGGAGCCTAGAAGGACTGAGTTGATCAACCAAATTGTCTTTACAAATATTGCATTCTGTCATAGTTTAGGAGATCTTCATATTATTAAAACGTTCCATCACATTTTCCTGAAGAAAAAAGAAGAAGCAAGAAACCAAGTAATTCAGTCTTTTTTAAAATATATTAGTTTGATTTTGATTTTTAAAATATCACATACGGTAACGAGTTAACGACTCGAATCTAATAGATTGACAGACCGGATAAATGCTTTTACTGGACACCAATTATTATCAATATTATTATTCTTACAATAATTATAAACTAAACCCTTTAATTCCCATCTAAGTATGAGGTGGATATGAACATAAACCTTTTATATAACGATAAAAGATCTTCCAGCTAATTAGCTAGCTAGTACTAATGTGTCAACTGCGCGCATATGGTCTATAATTTATTTTTGAAATGCCTCTTGAGGATTGAAATTCTATACTAACTTTTAGACTTTTCATTGATTGACTTAGAGTCAACTTAAAATCGCGGAGGTTTGAGTTGATTAACCCAAATTGTCTTTACAAGTACAGCAATATTCTCATAGTTTAGGGGATCTGAGTGTTATTTTCCCTTGCTGAAAATACAAAGGTTTTGTTACATTTTTACAATAATTATAAACTAAACTTTTTAGGTGTATTTGAACACGCACGAACCTTTTATCTTTGTATGGATGCATGATATATATCCATACGACAATAATTTGTGTAAAGTATTCTGCAGACAATTTATCTATTTGATTGGTATCGACTTATTTTATTATTTATGGTAATAAATTAGCTAAACTTGCTAGTAGATGCGGGTGTGGTAATTGTGGATTGATTTACCTTATATTAATAGTTAGTTAATGTTCTCGCAAAATAGGTAATAAGCATTAGGTTCTCATAACTAAGTGAATGCATTTTAAGCTACAAGTAATGGACTTTTATTTCTTCAACTGCAAAATTTATTCAAAAAAGGCCAAACAGGGCCAAAAAGCTACAAGATGACCCGAACACAAATATTGTAGAAGAAAAACGTTTGTTTTTCTACTAAAAGCTGTCAATATATCTACTTAGACCAATGATACATTGCTCGCAAATTTTACCCAAATAATATGGCATGTGAGTTACGTTGTTAATATCCTATAAATAATAAGATTGTATGATGAGTGATGTGAAGTTGACAATTCATATGGCATATCATTTGGGTATAAAGGACAAAAAATTTAAGGAGTCTAGTATTACTCATCTACTTACGGGTTCTAGTATATACATATGTTTCTTTATCCTATGAAATATAAATACATATACATACATAAATATATATATATATATGAGTGAGTTTCTCATAAGAGATCCCTTATTTTAATTTTGGTAAGAACCACCATGAAATCACATTGATTTGAATGAATTTTGATCTAAATTTTTTTATAGATGATAAGTTCATTAAAATCTACCTATGAATAAAATTTGAAAAATGTTCAAGCACTAGAATTATTTTTCTTGAATTTTCATATATTTCGTCAATTTTTCCGATGCCTTCATATTTAAAAAAAAATCAGAATAAATAGTTCTAGTGCTTGAAAAATTCTCAAATTTTATTCATGGGTAGATTTTAATGAACTTATCATCCACACAAAAATTCAGATCAAAATTCACTCAAATCAATGTGATTTCATGGTGGTCCTTATGAAATTAAAATAAGGGATCCCTTATGAGTCTCTCTCTCTCTCTCTCTCTCTCTCTCTCTCTCTCTCTCTCTCTCTCTCTCTCTATATATATATATATATATATATATATATACACACATAGTATCAAGTGCGGGATCCCAAACCATTGCCCAATATGGCTCAGTGGTAAAAACGTTCATTCAGCCTGATAATGTCTCAACTCTCAGGTTCAAGTCGCTACAAGTCTGCAACTACGATAAAATAAAAAAAAAATATATATATATATATATATAAGTGTGGGATCCATAGTGTTTTTTCTATGCTGAATCTTAATTTATCGCATCTGATAATCAATTTCAATTTCGAAACGCTACAAAATTGATTATCACATGCGATAAACTAAAATTTTTGCACGAAACATACGGGATCCCGCATCTGAAATATACCCTCTAAATATATATACACACATGATGGAATACATATATATACCAAGAGATATTAATGAAATTTACCCTAATTCTTGCCTATAAAAACACCATACGCAACAATCCATTATCAGCATTGACCAATCTAAACCCTATTTGTCTTCCCAACTTCACAAGTTTTCTCTCCATGGCTCCAGTACCAAAAGCAGGCCCCAAGACTGGCATCCAACCTCAAACCCTACTACCCACAGGCACAGTCCTTGCTTCCAAGCCCTCACACCTTCTTGTTAGTTGAGTTGTTTTGGTGGTGTAGTAGGTTTTCCATAGTTTCCAGCTCCTGTTTGTTAGCTGCAGGCTGTTTTTGTTGGGTTTAGTGGGCTTTTTCGGTTTTTTAAATGCTTTTGTGTTCTTTCTAGCTTGGTTTTGTTGGTGTTGGGCTTGGGTCGGGGGTGGCGTCTAGTTGCTTGTTTTTGGTCTCCGTTTGGGCTGGTTGCTCGGTTTTGCTTGTTTTGTAAAGCTTTGGCCATATTGGCTCTGTTGAATATAATTTGCAGTTCAAAAAAAAAAAAAAAAAAAGCCCTCACTCCTTCCTTCTCCAACAACGGTTCATGCCTACCTGCCCACCAATACCTCACCTTATCAGCAATAATCTTCTGCTCTCTCCTTTGCTTTCTCTCCTCCTTTACTGACAGCTTCACCGCCGAAAATGGCAAGCTCTACTATGGCGTTGCTACCTTCAAAGGCCTCTACGTCTTTAACAAGGACAAGTACGACAACGACGAAGATCATGATCACATGCAATACCCTGAAGGATCAAGTTCATGCCCATCATGATGATCATGATGAAGAAAAGGGAGATTAGAAAAAAGAAAGAATTATCAAGTGAAGGTGATGATCGTGATGTTCATGAAGATGAGAAAGTTTTGGCTAAGTATAAAATCCGTTTGATCGATTTCGTGCATGCATTTTCATCGTTAATGGTTTTCTTGATGTTTGCATTAAGTATCACAGATGTGCCGTAGCTGTTTCTTTCCTCGAACTGGAGCTAATGGAAATGCATTGATCATGAACTTGCCATTGGGAGATGGAGCTGCGGCAAGCTTTCTTCTGTTCATGCTTTTTCCAACCAGACGTAGAGGGCCGGATTGGTTATGTAGACAAGACACCCAAAAAATAACTGAATCATCGTCAGGATCCTCTGCTGATATGAGTTCTTGCTGATCTGAATTCTTGCTTGTCAAAGAGTTCTCGCTTGACATGCATGACATATATATAGTGTATTGAGTGTGTATAAATGTACGTACGTACATCTATTCAGTGTTGAATGGAAGTAGTACATTATTGTCTACATACGCAGGAATGCATGGTCGTTGGTGACAATCATGGTGTGTTTTTAATCATATATATTCATCTTGTGATATATTATAAAGTGAGTTTTATCTTTCTAAATAACTGAATTGTAGAACGAAATATAAGTGTGCTCTACGCGAGTTTACAAATTAATTGTACTAATTATGTAAATTAATTGTAGTAAAAAATCTCAATCCTATCCAATCAAGCAAAAAGAACATTATTAAATTCACTACTATAAATGAAATTGACACAAGAAGCAGCTTTCAAATAGAGTTTATCTATTTTTATTTTTTTTAAAGGAGTTTTCAAGTCAAGTCAATGGGCATGCATGTGATCCACGGTCCACAAGCAGCTTTCAAATATATAATTAAAGATATAAAAATGAAATTACTGATTTTCTTACGATTGTCGTTGGATAATGAATTTTGTACTTTCTTTTATGTCAATTTCATTAGTCGACTACAAAAAAAGGGACTTTCTAGTGAAGGATTTTTCAATGCGGCAAGTGTTTACATCCAGTCTAATAGTGACATACTATTTGGTGTAAGTAACTAATCACACACTTATACAATTATACTATATGATATAATTAAATTCACGGATATAGACAAATAAAACAAAGATTATTTTTGCAATTTACTATTTGATGATCGTATCTATTATAACTATGAGTATCATTTAATCGAATAAATGAACTAAAATAAATAGCATTTTGTCATCAAATATATTCAACATTTAAGATTTAATGTCTAGATTTTTATGAAAATATAAATGTTTACACCAATTTTTTTTTTTTTCTTTTTGACAGTATCTATCTATTCACCTATCTAGACCAGGTATTTTTTTATGAAGTTTTTTGTCATTGATAAGATTCAAGCCGCTAATTTAAAAATCATTTACCAAAACTTTAAACTCATTTATCTACCAGCAGAGCTACGCCCCTGGTGGCAAATGTTTACACCATTGATATACAAGTCACTATCTATGAAAAAATTAATTCCACAAACATGTCAAAGTATACATTTGTTCTTTTGCTTTTTGCTTCTTTTTTCTTCCACGAGAAAAACAAAATAAACCCAATAATTAGGTCATCAAGTGACTGCCAATCTGCCAAGTGAACGAGTTGCCGGATGCCACGTGATCATCAAATAGTATCCAAACACGTATATTTTCTTTGAAGATAAGATCATATGGGTGGTGATCATATAAAGTAGAAAATGTCAAATTTGCCTTCCAGGCTCCCACCACCATTGATAGCTAGCTCCTCCTCCTTGTTTGTCTTTGATGGTCATGCAACAATACACACACGAAGGAGCGCACACACTTTTCCAAACAAGAATTTTGTGGACAATACCTTTCAATCTTCCTCCCAATAAAGGTGTTGATGATTGATACTTCCTCGGTAATAATCCGGCCACCATTGATATGATCTTTATCAATCAATTAATCAAATTGTCGATATTTGGTACTTTCGAATGTCTACGTAACTATGATTAATCCATTAATAATACGATAGAATGTGATACAAATATTTAATTGTATATGAATTTCATGTCACGTAACATGATTTCAATGATCAAATGTATATCTCCACACACATAGAAACAACTGTGTATAATATTCATCAGAAAAAATGTATTATCAAATAGACTACGTACACTCTGTATAATCTCATTTTCCTCCAACTTGGGAGTGATATGTTATAACAATCCGCTCAGATTCTATCTTTTTAAGAAAAATATTATATATATAATATATTATACACAAAAAAAAAAAAAAAAAAAAAAAATAGAGAAGATACAAAACCCCATAATATGTAATACCTTATCTCATCTCTTTTAAATTCCCATAATAAAAGAAAACATTATCATATATACCATTTTGAATGTCAATTACATATATCCTTTATAGATTTATAAGGTCACATTCATAAATATTTCATTAAGGGTTCGTTTACTAACCGGAAATAAAATGAAAGGAAATCAAATTACATGAAAGAGACAGAAAAAAAAAATCGAATCCTTAGGTGTGTGTGTGGGGCATCCAGATCGGATTCACAGAGTGTGCTATTCATTTAAGTGGATGTATGACAGAGCATAGAATATTATATAGTGATTTGCAGTATGTGTTCTATTTTGCTAGTAATTTTCTGGAATCCTTTTTGGAATATATGATTGTTTCCACATAATATGATTCCCTACTGATTTTAGTAAATCAATAATTAAATTCATTTTCTCATCGTTAGGATTCATGATTAGTAAACACCTTGTACATTTATTCCGTAACCATATAGTATATATTTATACGTTTGTATTAATATAAACACAAGCCATTAAATTTTAAGTCAATCCAAACACGATTAATTAATTTTTTTTTATAATTGAAAACTTTTTATATATAAAATAAAACATAATAAAAAAAAGAAAAGAAAAATGAAAATAGAGTGACATGCAAATCCTAAAATAATAATCTAAAAAGAGATGCAAACCTCAACGAAAGATAAAGAAATATGAATGATTAATTAATTAATCGATAGTATTCGAACTTGTAAAAAAAAAAAAAATACATTATAAAAAAAAAAGGTGGAATTTTTTTTTTTTTTTTTTGAAAGATAAAGGGTGGATGTTATGGACATATAACATCAAAACAGAGCACAGTAGACAACAATAATATCCAAAGCTTTTTAACTTCGCAAAGCATACATGAATCCTTACGATCCACAAATTATCCTTACAATCATTTCATTTACTAAATTTGGATTTCTCCTTACAATCCACAAATTATTTATTAACACTCCAATTTTTTTTTTTTTATTAATGACAATTTTAACCTAAATTAAAATTACTAAACAAGACAAAATAACTTAAAGACACTCCAAACTAATTAAATTATTAAAAAAAGAAATTTTCTCTCTTAAATCATTATATTAAATATTATGTATTCAACTCTCTCTCCTAAATCTGTTATTACCATATTAAACAGTCTCTCCTAATTAATCTCTCTCCATTTTTCAAAAAAAAAAAATCATATTTCCATACTTTCTCAATCAATCTCTGATTAATAGTTAAAGAAAAAAAAAACTTATGAATATTTTGGTTTTTTACTAACAGTAACATATATATATATATATATATATATATATATATATATATATATGAAAGCTTGAATTGTTGCAACTAGATTTGATTAAACTAAGAATTTCTAAGACTAATGAAAGGATTAAAGTTCTCTAGGCAATCACATACCTAAAGAGTAACAAAAAGCATTTTTATATTTCGATTTTAAAAAAATACTTTTTTTTTAATATATACATACATAGGGTTCCTAAAAATCAAACTTAGTCTTACTTAAAAAATAATGGGGATAGAAAAATAGAGATATGTATTGGAGGAGAAAGAGTTTAATATGATAATTAAAATTTTAGGAGAAAGTATTTAATATGTAATATTTAATCTAATGATTTATGAGAGATAATTTCTTTTTTTAATAATTTAATTCAAAAAAGATTAAAAGGGTAATCTTGTAACAAAATGAAGTATCTTTAGAATTTTTTTAAATTTAAATTTTGATAATGGAGTGTTTTTAAAAAAGAAGTGTAAAAAGAAAAAATTGGATTGTCAAAAGAAGCTCTTATATATATATATATATATATATATATATATTGTATGTTCCAAGCAGGGGCGAAGCCAGAATTTTAGTTTTGGGGGGTCCAATACAAAAACTAATATCCAAGTCAGTTACGCAAGACAAATCCCTTTTATATGTCAAAAATCATTTATAATTAAATTTATCTAATTTTTACTTCCATTTCCATTTCAATTACATAATCTCAGAGTCCGTAAGAAAATCGTTTTTTTACCTTTTCCAAAACCGATGTCTAATTTATTATTTTTATTATTTTTATACATATCCATGTAAATCTAAGCTTTTTCTAATAAGGTATCCTACAATCTGAGGGTATTTCCGGGAATGGAAGAATAAAGATGCTCCAACAAAAAAAAAAAACGAAGTCAACCAAGTTTTATTTAAATTTTAAAAAATAAAAATTATTGCACATGTCATCAACACACTGCCTAAAGTTATCTCTCATCTCTATCAATTCATATCTCTTTTACTTTCACCGTCTCTAACCTCTGGCCTCTACCTCTACAAATATTATCCTTCATTTTCAATTGCAATTTGATTTCGTTCTTTGTCTTTCGAAGAGATCAAGTCATCAAGATCTCTTTTTTTATAATATTTCCTATTTTATATTTAGTGCTTATTTTCTTAACCGGAAAATCAAAAACTTGAAATTTTTTTTTGGGGGGGGGGGGGGGGGCATGGTCCCTGTCGGCCCCCCCGTAAGTCGGCCCCCCCGTAAATCCGCCCCTGGTTCCAAGATTATCCATACACTTAACGTTTATATATATATATATATATATATATATATATATATATATATATATATATAATAATTTTCCAATGAGGACTTTTACAATACACACTTTAAGCACATTTTCACTCTCTCTCTCCATCTCTCTCTTCTAACTCATCTTCTTCCTTTAATTTTTTTTTCTCTGCAACTCGCCTTCTTCTTCTTTTTACGACTTCACCTTCTTCTTCCTTTTCACCTTCTTCTTCTGTTTCTTCTTTTTCTTCTTAATTTTCTCTGCTTTGTTTCTTTTTCTTTTTTTTTTCTTTTTCTTTTTCTTTTTGTTTCTTAATCTTTTTCTTCTTCACAGGATGACGGCGGCTTCGGCGACGACGGCAGCTGCATTGGCGAGGTGGCGATGACGAGGGCTGCATTCTGTTTTAATGAATAATTTTTTTTATAAACGATTTTGCTAATTAATTGGCCTAGGCAACCAATTAGGCGGCGACTAGTCGGCCATCCGCCTAGAAAGGCCGAATAGGGCCTAGTCGCGACGGTCGGAACTTCCTAGGGCCTAGTCAGCCGACTAGTTGGCCGCCTAGGCCGATTTCTAGAACATTGACTACAACATATTGGGTCATTTACGGCGCACATAAATGACACATCGTAAATGTTATTATTCATGACTTGCGTTCAGTGTAAGTCGTAATAGTGATGCATAATTTATCAAATGCGAAGCACATTGGAGGAATGCCGTAAAAAGAGATTGTTTATGGTTTACCTGTTATGTGTCTTAAATGGCGCGTCGTAAATGTTATTATTCACGACTTGTGTTCAATGCAAGTTGTAATAGTGATGCATAATTTCTCAAAGATGGCGCACATTTGAGGGACGCCGTAAAAAAGAATTATTTACAGCTTATCGGTTGCGTGTTTTATTTGAGAGTGTTTTAAGATATACAACTCACGCCATGTATACATTTTTCAGGAACAAGCTTTTTGGCTCCTAAAAGGAACACTAAGGTTGAATTTGTTAGCCTTCGTCTTAAAAGGAACACTAAGGGAGGCTCCTAAGGCTGAAACCACAGAATCAGTACAAATCGTAATCTCAACTACAGGGAGGCGCTTATATATATATATTGTACATTTCATTTCTAGTGCGACATATATATTGTTTAATTGTTCTATCTCATATGATCAATTATTATAATCATAAATCCTATACGAGTTAAAAATAAATAAGTTTATATAATTAGGGCCGGAGGGAGAGGGGGCCTGGTGTGGCCCCCTCCTTAAAAAAACCTTTAAATTTCATATGTAAAAATTATAAAATTATTTTAAAATTTTAATTTTTTTATCACTTGCCCCCTCCAAAAAATTTTGATTTTCTATGTACATATAATTGTATATAGAGAAATTTTTGTGTATTTAATATTAATCATTATATACCTTTCAAAAAAAAAATTATTAATCATTATATTTTTATATTAGTCGGATAGTGAGTACTGAACTACTAGTCCATACAGGCACCACCAAAATCTGATCCAATCTTGGCAATCTTACTGCTATCTGTGGCAGCCTTAAATGGAGATGCTTCCTTACCCATTTTTATCACAAAGGACCTTTGGCATGCAGAGAGGTTAATGGTTTTATTTTATTATTTTTATTATTATTATTATGATATATATTGTAAACCGAATCCCAAATTTTAGTATAATAGTATAATTCTATCCAAAATTTTCACACATAATAATAAGATATCTAGTTAACTAAGCTAGCTAGTTCCTTCAAAAAAAAAAAAAACAAAGCTAGCTAGTTGATATCTACGTTTTTTTTTTTTCCCTTAATTTGAACTTTTATGTAGTTTTACATGACAATGTTACAAGGCCACTCTCACACGAGTTATATTCTCCACTTAAGTTCTAGAATTATTTGTAATTGATATTATATATATTAGATTATATTTTCTCGAAATTCAATCATGTGATAGATGGAGGTGTAAATCCGATTCTAAATCTGGTCCAAAAATTAGGATAAAAAAAGGTTCGTATTCAAAAATATACATATCCAATTTCCATATCCGAAAATCGGATATGTAATGGAAAACAAACTGTTTGGATTTGGATCCAAAGCCGGTCTGAATCCAATTCAAATCTAGTCCGAAATCAATACGAATCAGATATATCCGAATCCAATTTCGATATTTCAAAAAAAAATTTAAAAAATATAATTTGTTTTATAAAAAACTTATATTTTTTGTGTAGTGTGCGTGCCCACTGCACATTGCACACTTTTTTTTTTAATAAAAATGACACAGTTTAATATAAACTGTCCCTTTACGGTCTACCCAATATAAACTTCCAGAATTTCCCATATTATGAAAAACCCTTTTTTTACCGATTCTTTGCCATGGAACCTCCTATCCTCAAAGATCAATATTTTGACCAACCCAAAAAAATTCACTCATGATTTTATCAAGCCCAATTCCATTGTATTCCAGTGGACAATACGAAAAACCAATTATTTTATAAATGTTATAATAATGTGGCTTTTTACCACATGTGTTATAACACAAATATCCCACAAATATCCCACATAAATACCCCTAAATATCTCACCTTCATCCACCGCCTCTCTCCCACTCACCTGATATCACCCACTTGCCCTCTCTCTTTTGTTTGCCTATATATAAGTTTGTCTCTCTTTGTAAAGGGTTGGTGAAAAATATGATCTCTCTCTATTGTGTCTCTCTCGTCTCTCTCTCTCTCGTCTCATCTCTGTTTTCTCTCATTTTTATTTATTTATTTAGTTATTATTCAATTGATTTACAATACGTTATCAGCACGATCATATGCAAGTAAAAATGATCCCTGATGGGTGATTAGGTTACATCTCAAAATTTTGAATCTGTATATATTCCGTATAAACTGGCTTTTGCCGACAACGGAACATATATATATAGTTTTGAATTTATTCTCTCTAAAATCTTAATATTCTGAATCTTTATATATTCCGTATAAACTGGCTTTTGCCGACAACGGAACATATATATATATAGTTCTGAATTTATTCTCTCTAAAATCTCAATATTCTAAATCTGTATATATTCCGTATAAATTGGCTTATGCCGACAATGGATCATCTATTTATTTACGCACATAACAGGTGAGCTTAGCCTCCTGGAATTGTTTTTACAGAACATATATACCGTTCTGGAACTGTTTATTTACTAAACATATGAGATTGGCTAGACCGACGAACCAGAACTTAAAGTTTCTGAAATTATGATATTTAAGTCGGCATGGTTTTAAAAACCGATGAAAACCTGGAGTTCTGGATCCAGTGTTATATTCATGAATGCTATAAGGCACGGTATTGAAAACCGATGAGAACCTGGAGTTCTGGATCCAGTATTATATTCATAAATGCCATACTTCATTATTTGGAACGTGGGATTTCAAATCCACTCAGAATCTGAAGTTTTCTGAATTTTATATCTGAACTTACAGTTCATGGTCGAACCGGAAGTTCGAAAAATTAATAGGATCCATGATTTTATTTTATCTCATATATATAAAGTGATATGTTTACATATCATCCATTTGAGAAAAATGATTTACACATCCAACAGGATGTTGTGAGTATCATAAATAGGATTTAAGATCCTAAACTTATAATGAAATTGGAATTAATATTTTATCCATTTCATACACATCCAACAGGATGTTGTGAGTATCGTAAATGGGATTTAAGATCCTAAACGTATAATGAAATTGGAATTAATATTTTATCCATTTCATAAACATCCAACAGGATGATGTGAGTATCATAAAATGATTTAAGCTCCTAATGTTTAATGAAATTGGAAATAATATTTTATCCATTTCATACATGCTTGATACTCATGAAGAGCAATATTCAGAGAAGGATCTACACATTCAACAGGATATTGTGAGTATCATAAAAGAGATTTAAGATCCTAACATATAATGAAATTGGAAATAATATTTTATCCATACAAATCCAACAGGATGATGCGAGTATCACATAAAAGGATTTAAGATCCTAATGTATAATGAAACTGGATGTAATATTTTATCCATTTCATTCATGTTTGATGCTCCTAGAAAGCAAAATTTAGAGTTGCTGAAAAAAGGGAATTATGAGATCAGTAGTCTACTTGACAATAGGTGAACTTGATAAACACGTGAATGTGATGGTTGTTGGATCATCAGATTATCTATTTTGGTATCACCAAACCCCTATATGGGTTTGCTTCTGGGTTGGTGGGTTTCAACCTAGACCCATCGCCTCCTCGGGTCAACGCCACATTGTCAGTGGGCTTCGTCTGTTTTCGCACTAGCCCAGTGCGTTTTACGGCGACGATTAGAGATACTCAATCATGACCCACGATCTAGTCTAGATCGGTCACAGAGCTCGTTTTTGCTCTGGGGCACTTTTGAAGAATTTGATATTCTTGATGGATTGTTTTGTAATTATTTTGGGCTATTTTGTAATTTTGATAAAATTTTGGATCAATTTATAATTACCAAAACTTATTCGTCCAGTTTGCAATTTTCAAAGAGTTTTGGGGGGTGATTTATAATTAATAAAAATTTTGAGGGGTCTTTATTATCATTCCAGATGAGATATAAAATGATATTACAAATAATGTCCATAAAATTCCTAGAAGGAAAAATATATGTCTTGCTGAGAGTGCAACGACTCATATAATTCTGCGGAGTCAGAAATATTTTATAAATTCAACTTTGCTGAGAGCAAATGTTATTGATGTATTAGGTCCAACGGATCTGATAGAAAGCTCTGGAAGAGCCATGATATTGTTATCAAACAATACTAAATTATGTATCAGGTCCAACGGATCTAATAGAAAGCTCTGGAAGAGCCACGATATTGTTATCAAACAATACTAAATTATGTATCAATGATACTTGATATTATTTAAAGAACAACATAAAGAAATATGTTTAGTTCAAAATCATATAAAGTTAATACCATATCAGATCCAGCGGATCTGATTAAATGCTCTAGACGAGCTACAATCTTATTACGAGACAGTATTAAATTGTGTATCAATGATACTTTATATCATTCAATCAAAATATAAAGAAATATGTTTAGATCAAAGGCATATAACTTTATTAATGTCATAGGAGTGTTGAATATCTGTGCATGATTTAGGCCAGAAACTCATTACAGAAAAATTGTGTGATTTATCATCTGGATTATATCGCTGATCAGAAAAGGGGATATATGTGGATATATTCATCCACCAAATAAACTATCTCATTCTAAAGTTGGTTTTGAATCCCTATCATTCAAGGGGATGTATGTGGACATATTAATCCACCAAAAGAACCCTTTTATTATTTTATGGTTCTAGTTGATACATCTACATGATGGTCACATGTTTGTGTATTATCAAACGTCTCCAGTTGAGATCGACGTTCAATATCCAGTTTTCGCATGTATTTATAATCAGAATGGATCAGCGGAATCACTTATCAAATGTTTCCAGGTAATTACGAGAACTTTATTATTTCAATACAATTACCGATTTTTATATGGAATATTCTATATTACAAGTTGATGCATTCATCTATGACTCACTACCTATCATCGGTATTTACCATTACAACTTGTAATTGGTCATTGAATTGCTCACATTTTTAAGATATTTGATTGTGTAATATATCGCCTTATTTCATCTCTGGCATGATCTAAGATAAGAGTTATATATCATTATGAGATTAATTTTGATTTTGATTAATCTCTATTAGATCATTTACACTTTTGAGAGTTTATATTTTTACGCACAATCTATATATCATTATATTGATCAATTTCCAGATGGAAAGTTTCTCCATAAAGAGTAAATGAAAAGTTACTCTTATATAAAATAGAGATACCAGTTCGGTTCTCTATATATAAATGTGTCTCATTTCAATATTTGTATTATTCAAATACGAAAGATAATTGATCATCAGATAATTATTAATTTGTTACTTGATATATTAAAGGTAACAAGATTTTATAAATTGTCATCTCATAAACCCCGGCCGGGTGATTGTTCTTAAAGAATGATCAGAGTAAATGACAACAAATAAATCATCTAATGCATATCATAAGCTTATGAACCATGTTGAAAGGTATTGTTATCAGGATCCTAATGTAAACAAAACTCGAGTTATAAATAAATCCACTTTCTCTAAATCAACCCTGAAAGAGTCTGATATATCTAATGAGACACAAGTCTATGAAATGACTAAATCCATTGAAATGGAAGAAATCTCAACAGAGATTCAAGTATATTGAAATTGAGAAAATTTCTATAAATCATATAAGAGAAATGTGGAATCATAAAGAAACAATCATTGATGATGTATTTTTATACACAGTAACGCTACTGAAATTATAAATGATAATTATGATATTCATAATATCAATGATTGTATACAAAAGTCATAATTGGCCTAAGTGAAAATAAGCAATTCAAGAAGAATTGACTTCATATGCCAAACATAAAGTATTTAGACCAATAGTACTCCAGACACTTGGAGATGTCAAATTAGTTGGATACTAATGGGTCTTTATACGGAAACGTAATGAGAAAAACGAGATCGTGAGATATGGGGCACGACTCGTAATACAAGGTTTCCCACAGAAACTTGGTATTCAATAATGACGAATACAATTTCGTTTCGAATTTTTGATAAAATTGGTTGCCTTTGAAAGGCTTGAAATGCGTCTTCAGACGTAATAATAATTTATCTATATGATTCACTCAATGTAGATATTTATAATCCTGAAAGGATTTAAAATGCTAGAAGCATGTAAATCGAGATCTCGTAATCTGTATTTTGATGAACATACAAAATCCTTATATGGATTAAAAACAATCTGGACGGATGTGGTATAACCGTCTCAGTGAATATCTGATAAAGTAAGGGTATAATAATTATATTATATACCCAAGTGTCTTTGCAAAGAAATCAGAATTCTAATTTACTATATTCACAACATATGTTGATGATATGAATTTAATTGGAGCTCCTAGAGAGCCCTTGAAAACTCTTGAATTTTTGGTAAATGAGTTTAAAAATGAAAGACATGGGAAAGGAAATATTGTCTCAACCTGAAGGTTGAGCATGGATCAAATGGAATGTTTGTCCATCAATCAGAATATGTTGAAAAGATTCTAAAAAGATTCCATATGGATATTACTCCATAAAGCAAGTCTTTGCTTATACTCCTTCCCATCATTTATGATATTATTTCATTTCATGAAATAAACATTTGTATACCCCAGTTTAGCAATCTAGAATATTGCTTTAAAATAACTTTTATCAGGGGGAGCGTCCCATCAGGGGGAGCATATCAAATGAATTATATTAATTATATTGGGGCATATATGCATTGTACTCTTTTCCCTTTCAATCAGGTTTTTCGTCCCATTGGATTTTCCTGATAAGGTTTTTAATGAGACAATTCTCTAAGCACACCCAAAAATCATTTGATCCACAAAATCATCATAAATATTACATTGATTCAATATATCATCGTATATATGTTATTTTGATCAAAAATATCATTGTAAATATTACTTTGATCTTGCTAATCATCGTATATATATTACCTTGATCCAAAAGATCATTATAAATATTACTTTGATCCGACAGAACAATGGATATCTTTGCTCAGGTTTTTATCCCACTGGGTTTTTCCTAGCAAAGTATAAATGTATGAAATGTTTTGAAGAAAACATTAACTATTGTTATATTTGCATTGTACTCTTTTTTCCTTTGATCAGGTTTTGTCCCACTGGGTTTTCCTGACAAGGTTTTTAAAGAGACAATCAGGGGGAGCAAAGTTCAAAGCGGCCATATGTGCACTATACTCTTTTTCCCTTCGATCAGGTTTTTTTTCACTGGGTATTCCTGACAAGGTTTTTAACGAGATAGTTTTGAGAACATCCAACATCACAAGATCCAGGAGATCATTGTACATATTTTACTTAGGTTTTATCCCATTAGGTTTTTCCCTGGATATTAGTACATGTGGTATAAATCCAAGGGGGGGTGTTATAATAATGTGGCTTTTTACCACATGTGTTATAACACAAATATCCCAACAAATATCCCACAAATATCACATACAAATATCCCACAAATATCCCACATAAATACCCCTAAATATCTCACCTTCATCCACCGCCTCTCTCCCACTCACCTGATATCACCCACTTGCCCTCTCTCTTTTGTTTGCCTATATATATAAGTTTTGTCTCTCTTTGTAAAGGGTTGGTGAAAAATATGATCTCTCTCTATTGTGTCTCTCTCGTCTCTCTCTCTCTCGTCTCATCTCTGTTTTCTCTCATTTTTATTTATTTATTTAGTTATTATTCAATTGATTTACAACAATAAATTCATTTTGGTCGGCACAGATTCTGTGTATATATCAAAAGTCTTCGACAAAACAAACCAATCGAAAATTGCTTTTCTAAAAATCAAGCTTTGCAAAATTATTACTTTGGAACAATGGGGTGATCCATGCACACAAAAAAAATATATATAATAATAATAATAATAATAAAATAAAATAAACCAAGAACATTTTTTCCTACTGAGTTCTCTTACTGGGACTATAGGGATACCTGGACCAAATGCTTCTATCGCTAGAATGAGAAAAATGGTTTGTCTTGGTTTATTTACTTTGACAAGAATTTTCCTCTCAATTTACCTATATGTTCTTAGAATGGTGGGATAAATTTGGCTAATTGATTTCCTGCCCCATGCAGTCAAACAAGGTTTCCTTCATTCGACCCAGAATCTTGAGAAGCCAACATACTGGGAAATCCTCCCATAATTATTATTATTTTTCAAATACGCATGCACTTGGATTCTCATGCTAGAATACAAGATCAAAGACAAATTGGTTGGAAATGTTCAAGTCCCTTATTTTGGAAAGCAAGTCCAAATCAAATAATGGAATGGAATGAAGCAAAATGGTGCAGATCAAGACAGGGTTTTCAGAAAACCCAAGGTTTTGCAAGACAACAGACCAATCAGACTTTCTCCTCAACAAATCACAGAACCTCTCTCGTCTTGCAACTGCCAAGACCCAGAAAGAATATAACAATATTTTGCAAGAGATTTCCAACAAAGGTTCATAATATGATGGCCAAGATGATCTCCTCGGTGATGACAATAATGGTGCTTTCGACAGCGTTTTTAGGCATGATTTGGCAAAACCTTGACCCCATCCAAAACCGACCCAGAACAATCATATCTACCGTCGGCACATGAAAACGAATACAATCCACAACTTTTGAAGTTAAGAGACAACTCACTATTCTTCAACAACAAAAACAAACCAATCATACCTATACCTATTGTAGACAGATCAAGACAAATATGACACAACTATTAACAACAGTAAAAGATGCAACTATTTAGACCAAATGTTATTCAAGAACAGTAAAAGCTCAATAGCAACACCAATAATTCAAATGTAATTATTAAAGTTTAACCACGGTTGAGTCAACCAAGATTACTTTAATTCCCTTTTTTTTTTTTTTAATAGTACTTTAATTCCTTTAAACCTCAGTTGCCCCATCTATAAATAGGTCCCTCAGTAAGGCCTTTTCTTCTACCCAAAAATTCTCTGTATACCTCTTTATCTCCTTTTCTCATTCTTAAGAAAAGACTGTAACTCAATCTTTGGAACAATCAATTGTAAGTTTTTACAATTATCAATCTAAGATCAATTCACAAGCTTATTTATGCTTTTAATTTTTTTCAATTATACATATTGACATTTATTTCAATTTCCATATGTTTCTATATTTTCTATATATTTTCATATATATATATTACATTTCATTTCTAGTGCGACATATATATCAATGTTTAATTGTTCGATCTCAGTCTCATATGATCAATTATAATCATAAATCATATACGAGTTAAAAATAAATAAGTGCATATAATTAGGGAGGGGGGTAAGGGGGGGCCATGGCCCCCTCCTTAAAAAAAAAAAAAACTTTAAATTTCATATGTAAAAATTATAAAAAAAAATTTAATTTTTAATTTTTTTTTTTATCACTTTACCACCTCCAAAAATTTTTGATTTTCTATATTGGCTCCGCCCTGCATAAAATTGTATATGGAGGAATTTTTGTGTATTTAATATTAATCATTATATACCTTTCAAAAAAAAATATTAATCATTATATTTTTATATTAGTCGGATAGTGAGTACTAAACTACTAGTCCATACAGGCACCATCAAAATATGATCCAATCTTACTGCTATATGTGGCAGCTTTAACTGGAGATGCTTCCTTACCCATTTTTATCACAAAGGACCTTTGGCATGTAGAGAGGTTAATGGTTTTATTTTATTCTTTTTATGATATATATTTTATTATTTTTATTATTCTTTTTATGATATATATTCGGATTCAGATCCGAAGCCAGTCCGAATCCATTTCAAATCCGGTCTGAAATCGATACAAATCGGATATATCCGAGTCCAAATTCAATATTTCAAAAAAAAAACCTTATATTTTTGTGTAATGTGTGTGCCCACTGCACATTGCACAACTTTTTTTTAATAAAAATGACACAGTTTAATTTTTATTGTTTTTTTAATTTAAAAAAAAATCCGGATTAAAAAAAAAATCAGAATCTAATCCAAATATAAGTCCAAATCTGATCTGAAAATGTCCATATTCATATCTGAATTTGAATTCAGTCCGAATCCAAAAATGTCCATATTCATATCCGGTACAAACTATATATTCAATTTGGAGTCTCTTTTGGAGAAAATCCAATCCGAAATTTTTCGGACAAAACTGATCCGGATCAGAAAATCCAGAAAAACCGAAAGAAAAAAAAAAAGGATTCGGATATTCCGAATCCGATCCAATTAACACCTCTAGATATAGCTTGACTAGAAAGTTGGTCAAGTGATAGGTTTCTCCAGTCTATTGCATTGAAGTTTTAGATTTTAATTGTATCTCCCTCCGCAAATTCCGAATAATTTATAATTATTATAAATTATAAAAAAAATAGATTAAACTTTTTAGAAACTTAGTCATATTATATATATTGACTTAGTCAACTGTTTGTTTCCTTTATTAGGGCAATTGAATTCCACTTCAATTCTTCTAAGAAATAGTTAAAACAGATTTAACTTTTAATTATCTAACACAAACCATTTTGCATTCTAGAAAACTTTTTTCACACAATTGAAAGCAAAATCAACCCATTGAAATCATATAGAGCAGATGATTTCATCTTTTTAATTTCCAGTTGTGATAATAACAAAAAATAAATAAAAACAAAATGATCCCAAGAGAAAACAATATGTGGCTCGTAAATCAGTCAATCCCTATTGAATTCCCAAAAACTTCGGCGATGACACAATTGAATTTGATCATCTAACCTAACCATATATACTTTTCAATTCTCTAAAAAGAAACTTTGACCTCTAAACCCTAATAATAAATTGTCAAAATTTCCTATATATGTGTATCATTCACTACTCTTCACACACTTCAATGAATGACATAATAAAATAACTGTCTTTAATCAAACATATATGCTTGACAACATTATATATATTGGATCAAGATATATAATTAAGCTGCTCGAAAGTAAATTAATAAACTAAACAATATATATATAATCAATCTCTCATGAGGGATCCCTTATTTCAATTTCGGTAAGGACCATGATAAAAACACATTGATTTTAATGAATTTTAATCTGAATTTTTTTGTGAATGATGAGTTCATTGAAATCTACCTATGAACAAAATTTAAATTTTTTTTTAATATTAGAACTATTTTTCTTGAATTTTCCTATATTTCGCCTATTTTTCGATGCTTTCATATTTAACAAATTTTGGATAAATAGTTTTAGCATTCGGAAAATTCTCAAATTTTGTTCATATGTAGATTTCAATGAACTCATCATTCACAAAAAAATTCGGATTAAAATTCATTAAAATCAATGTGTTTTCATCATGGTCCTTACCGAAATTAAAATAAGGGATTCCTCATGAGAGACTCACTATATATATATCAATCCATGCATGATATATCTTGAGTCCAAAGGAGGTGACTTTTCAACACTATCTCCATTTTAATAACTTATGTTTAAAAGACACATATTATGGTGAACGGACAAAAATGCCCTCCACAGTAACCTTCTTCACCATTTGGGTTTTTTTTTTTTTTTTTCTTTCAAAATCCTCCATCAATAGAAGTGAAATTGATGAATCGACGAACACACGTACACCGACCAATTGACGAACACACGTACACCGACGACAACAGTGGACCATGAACACGCGTACGTCGCTGTCAACGACAACGACCAAACACAATAGCGACTTTTGATTTCTCTAAAAAAACAAAGTATGTAAATTTCTCTGAAAACGAAGAGTTTCGAATTGGGGATTTGAGGTTGGAGAAGATGAACAGAACAGAAACAAATGAGCACAGAACAACAACCCAAAAGTCTCGAAAAGCAATCACAAAGTTTCAAACACACAATCACAAAGTCTCAGAACACAAACACAAAGTCTCGGAACACAAACACTGAGTGCGTCAGTGTAGCGCCATTAAACTAATCCAATGAAGATGCATTGATAATATTATAAAGTTGGTTTCATTTAATTTCGACCTCCATTAAAGATCTGTTAAACAAACCTCTATGAAGAAGATGAAAGAATAAAATAAAAAATTGAAAAGTAAATAAAAAAAAAATAGAGTAAAATAGGGTTATTTTTGGAAATCACTTGCTTTGGTGTCTTTAAAACATAAGTTATTATAACTTAAAAATGTGATTAAAAAAACCCATATTTCCTCAGATATATCTTATCTTAAATTCTATAGATATCATGTTATACATAGATAATGCAAAGTATAAAATAACATATAAAATCGTTAAATTATTATATTTTATACGATGTCTTTAACTATTACAATTTATATATATATATATTGCAATTTAAACAATTTAAACTGGTTTTTAGGTCTATCGGTCACCGAAAATTGTATATACATTTACTTGAATACAATCCACAAATCTCTCACTTCAAAGCAACCTTGCATAGTTGCCTCATGCCCCCATTGACCCGAACAAAGATGAGACAGTTTAGATAGATAACTATTGACTGTAAATTAATATATATCTCCATAGATAATTAAAAGAAAAAAAAATGCAAGTTTACTAAGAGCATCTCCAATGCTAATGTGGGTTGTGAAAAAATTAGTTGTCACGTAGGATGGACATCCATTTTGTTAAAAAATCCATCTCCAATGCAACATCTCAAGTACAACTTCAAGATGAGGTGGCAACTTTTTTTTTAGAGGCTGTCAACATGACTCTCTGATTTCAGACGGTCTATTGGACGGCCGTCTTGTTGGCCCAGTCAGCAATCATTCTTGTCTTTTATCTTATTTTGTTCAACAATTCTAAAGTATATTTAAGAAGACCAATAATAAATTGACACGTCTTTAAAAACATACATGTTACAAGTGAAGCATTGGAGACCACTTTTTTATTTTGATGTCTATCAAGTTTAGTTACATGCCACATATGAAGCAATTGGCTTGACAATGTTGACATATCATCATTATTTCAAATGCAAGCCACATTACCATTGGAGATGCTCTAATTAGGAATCCTAATAAAAGGGTGGGAACTTAAGGGCCTGTCATGCAGGCGTTTTTCAGCCTGTTTTCGTTTTTGTTTTCCAAAAATGATTTCGAATTCGCGTGCGGTAACCGTTTTTCATTTTATTTTTAAAATACAAAAACAAAATGAAAAACAAAACCAGAGTTAAAAGTGGAAAATTTGAAAAACTAAAAAAAAAAATGTTTTCTTGAATTTGTTTTTGTTTTCCATAAGAAGTGGGTCCCATATCATTAAATCAATGGGCCACATATCATTAACATATATTTTATTTTAATAAAACTTTTTTTTATCCACCAGCCTTCTTTCATCTTCTTCGTCTTCTCCATTCTTCTTCTTCTTCCTTCTTCATTCTTTCTTCTTTCTTCTTCAAATTAAAAAAAAAAAAACGCAGATTTAAAAAAAAAACTTTTTCTTCTCCTTCTTCAAAGATTTTGACATCACTGTTCTTCTTCTTCTTCTTCGATCTGCTCCTCCATGGTCATTCTTCTTTTTCTTCTTCTCGTCTTCTTCGTCGATCTCTTCCTCCTCCTCGCCGCCGATCTGGTCTTCAGCTGGTCTTATTTTTCTTCTTCTTCCTCCCCCTCAGCTGATCTGGATTCTGGATCAATTTTTGTGTTAACTTTTGTTTAATTTAACAAAATTAAATTAATTAGCTTTGGGGCTTTAATTTTTGTTATGTGATTTCTCATGGTCATGGATAAACTCATCCAATTTGCCATTAAATCTATGCATTCATCTAGTAATATTATAGTGGAGTAAATCGGAATCTGATTTAAATGAATGATGTTAAAAAATAAATAAATAAATAATAAATAAAAAAAACTTTTGTTTAATTTATAAATTACATTACAAAAAATTTGTTGGTTAATTATTTAATCAATTTGTTTATAATTGTTATAATATTAAGCAAAATGTAAAAATTAATATTTCAATTTTCGATAGTTTTTAGTTAGCCTACCGAACATGTTTTTCACATTTTCATTTTTAAAATACAAATTTCAATATATACTACCAGACGCGTTTTCGGATTTCGAAACTGAAACCAAAAATACTGTTTTCATTTTCATTTTCATTTTTCTTTTCGAAAAACAACAACTGAAAAACGCTTATAGGGCGGCCCATAATTCTGATATGTGGTTACATTATTTACTAAGAGTAATGCTATTTGTCTAAATTTGATGTTCAAATGATATGGCAACACTCTGTTAGGAAAGTTGACCTCTTTGTGTTGGTTTATGAATGTTATTATTAGAGATTAGTTTCCTCTTTGTAACAGATTTGTATTCCTGATTTGTAGAATAGTAGCCTTGTAGAACAAGGAGTCCTCTTGTATAAATCATACTGTATTGATTCAATAATATTCATTCAATTACAAAATCAAACTTTACATGGTATCAGAGCTGGAACAAGATTTCTAGTTCATATTTTCTTCTTCTTCTTCTCAAATCACCGCTTTCTTTCCTTCTTGTTATTCTTCATCATGGGTGAAAATTTGGATGGGAAAAGCGTTCCCAATCTCGGCGAAGGATCTCAATCTTTAGGTGGAAATAATGTTTCCAACCCGTTCTTCATTCACCATTCAGATCATCCAGGTTTGGTGTTGGTTACAAAACCTCTTGTTGGGGATAATTATGCAACTTGGAAGAGAGCAATGACGGTCACTTTGAATGCAAAAAATAAGTTGGGTTTCGTCGATGGATCTGTCAATCCACCTTCGCCGAAAACTAACCCTAATGATCATGCAGCATGGTCGCGATGCAACGATATGGTTCATTCATGGATCGTCAACACTCTTGCTGTCGATATTTCTGATAATGTCATCTACTACACTACTGCCCATGAAATATGGGAAGATCTTCGCGAACGCTTCTCTCAAAACAATGCTCCCCATATCTTCTAGATTCAACGAGAAATTGCTTATCTCACTCAAGATCAGCTTTCGGTTTCTGCCTACTACACCAAATTGAAAAGTCTGTGGGATGAGTTAGCCTCATTAAACCCTCAGGAGACTATACTCCTCCACTAGGGATCGCCTAGTGGTTTAAAGGCTTGTGGCACATGCTCAGTGCCGTCGTGTTTCCTACGAAAGTGGACTAGTTTAGTTTTTATTTTCTTATGTTTTATTTATTTGTTTATTCTTCTTTTTTGGGTTTCGCTCGAGGACGAGCAAAAGATAGGTTTGGGGGTATTTGATCGGACGATTTATATACCTATTTGAGGTCCCCATTTCCTAGCTTTTGTGCTCGTTTTCGAGCGTATTTTTGTATATAATGTGTTTTGTGAGCCATGTGTAGGTACATGTTCCCTACAATTGGTGTTTGAGCATAAAGTCAAGTTTGGGAGGCAAAAATGAGCTAAAAAGTAAAGAATGGAATCCATGTAGAGTTGTCGCGGTCTCGCCGTTGACCCAAACCGTGGCGTGATTCATGGTCAATCACGGCAAGCAAAACCATGTTTCCGTGATGGATCCGCCGTTGAGCTAGAACGCGACATTGAGACCGCGGCACTGGTCAACTCTGCTTTCCAAAGGTTAATGGGCTGACATTGCAAATGCCCATGCAGAACATATAGATTTCGGGGCCTATATCTCCCTCCTCTTTGAGAACTGGGCTTCGTGCCATATATTTTCGGAAAGCCCCGGAAGTCTACTTTCAAGTGGTTTTTACGGATCGCGATTCCGGGCTTTCTAGAGGGAGTTATGGCAGTTTCCGTAATAGTGCGCGAGGCTGGAAACATGACCGCGGCAGAGCCAATTGTGCAGAATAGCCAACTTTCGGGGGGCATATCTCCCTCCTCAGATCGAACCACATTTAGCTCTACATATATTCGGAAAGCCCCGGAAGTCTATCTTCCAACGGTTTTTACGGATTGTGATTCCGGGCTTTCTAGAGGGAGATATGAGCATTTTTGTAACGGTGCGCGAGAAGTTCGCTGCCAAGTTCGCCCCCTGACAGCGACTTTGGTAGCGACCTAATTTTTTTAGCAACAGGGGCAGTGATGTTCGCCCCCTAGCTGGTCGCCCCCTGACAGCGAACTTGGCAGCGACCTTCCGTTGTCAGCTCAGCGAAAAGTCAGTTTTTCAAGCCAATTCAGAAGGGCATTTTGGTCCTTTCATACCCAGATCGTGCCCTAAGTTTCCCAACCTATTTATACACCATTTTGAGCCCTCTCTAGACAGAACAAACCAGCCACTAAACACAAGAAACACACACA
Source organism: Acer yangbiense (assembly GCA_008009225.1). Lineage (NCBI taxonomy): Eukaryota > Viridiplantae > Streptophyta > Magnoliopsida > Sapindales > Sapindaceae > Acer > Acer yangbiense. The sequence continues at coordinate 7,240,693 of CM017763.1, read as the reverse complement.
GCAGCTGCACTTCATCTTCTTCCCCAAATCAAGAGAGAGAGAAGCTTCCAAAGCTCCCATGGAGGTTCTCCTCCATGGGAAGCTCACCACCACCACCTTCCACACATCCTCCACCATATTTGGGAGTTGATTGCAAGGAGATAGGAGTGGTCTATGACCAATTTCGAGCTAGGGATTCATGGAGCTCTTGGAGGGATTTCTTCAAGGGTTGTCTCCTTAAAACTCATTCTCTTTGTATTTCATGTTTTCTTGAATGTGTAACCCCACTTGGGAAATATTGTAAACCTATATTTGTGCTCATTTATGTCATGATTGTTCTTAAATCCATTTGGGTTTTGATTTATTCTTGTTATTATTGCAAAATCTCTTGTCTTGATATGCATGTGTATGGAGATTGGAAATTGATATGTGTTCATGGATAGGATTAGGAGTAGATTAACTTAATATGTAGGAGTAGTTGTAATCAAATATCCTATTTGTGTGTGTATGTTGATGGAAGGTCGAAATGCCTTGTTTTGATGGGTTTGAGTGTATGTGGGTTAGGATTGTACTTTTATGGATGACCTTCCGGGTATAGTCTTGACCACTTAGCTCTAAAAGAATGGATGAAACTTGTTTTATGCATGACCGTGCTAGAATAGGTTTTGGCTCTATGTTCATGAGCTTAATGGGTCTTTGACCTTAAGACACATGCTCTTCCATGACCTTTAGGGAGCAAGAATAGATTTTGGTTTCCTTAATCAACGAATGATTCGTAATAATAGATGATTTGGTTTCGGAACTCCTTAATCGTGAGAACGAGCCCATAACTTGAATTGGATGAACTTAATGCCTAACAACCACTATTTGTGCACTTATGTATGGTAAACATATTGAACCTTGTGTGATCATTATCCTACATCTCTCCTAGCCACCATTTTATTATTTGTCTCTTTAAACACCATTCTCACCATTTCATATTCTCTTTGTTTTTATTTGCATTCTTTTCTTTACATTTGCACACACACCACACCGCAATATGCATACACCTCACACACAACATTCTCATCACATCCGCATTCTATTTACATGCTTTCAATAAACACTAAAACTCGAAACGGTTGACGGATGACACCTTCCTGTGGACGATACCCTCGCTTGCCGCTTTACTAGTCTTTTGCTAGTTAGAGCACATTGCGTAGGAACTTTTTAAATATAACTAATCTTTTGATAATCGCAATTTGGTAATCAAATTGCGATTATCAAAAGATTAGTTATATTTAAAAAGTTCCTACGCAATGTGCTCTAACTAGCAAAAGACTAGTAAAGCGGCAAGCGAGGGTATCGTCCACAGGAAGGTGTCATCCGTCAACCGTTTCGAGTTTTAGTGTTTATTGAAAGCATGTAAATAGAATGCGGATGTGATGAGAATGTTGTGTGTGAGGTGTATGCATATTGCGGTGTGGTGTGTGTGCAAATGTAAAGAAAAGAATGCAAATAAAAACAAAGAGAATATGAAATGGTGAGAATGGTGTTTAAAGAGACAAATAATAAAATGGTGGCTAGGAGAGATGTAGGATAATGATCACACAAGGTTCAATATGTTTACCATACATAAGTGCACAAATAGTGGTTGTTAGGCATTAAGTTCATCCAATTCAAGTTATGGGCTCGTTCTCACGATTAAGGAGTTCCGAAACCAAATCATCTATTATTACGAATCATTCGTTGATTAAGGAAACCAAAATCTATTCTTGCTCCCTAAAGGTCATGGAAGAGCATGTGTCTTAAGGTCAAAGACCCATTAAGCTCATGAACATAGAGCCAAAACCTATTCTAGCACGGTCATGCATAAAACAAGTTTCATCCATTCTTTTAGAGCTAAGTGGTCAAGACTATACCCGGAAGGTCATCCATAAAAGTACAATCCTAACCCACATACACTCAAACCCATCAAAACAAGGCATTTCGACCTTCCATCAACATACACACACAAATAGGATATTTGATTACAACTACTCCTACATATTAAGTTAATCTACTCCTAATCCTATCCATGAACACATATCAATTTCCAATCTCCATACACATGCATATCAAGACAAGAGATTTTGCAATAATAACAAGAATAAATCAAAACCCAAATGGATTTAAGAACAATCATGACATAAATGAGCACAAATATAGGTTTACAATATTTCCCAAGTGGGGTTACACATTCAAGAAAACATGAAATACAAAGAGAATGAGTTTTAAGGAGACAACCCTTGAAGAAATCCCTCCAAGAGCTCCATGAATCCCTAGCTCGAAATTGGTCATAGACCACTCCTATCTCCTTGCAATCAACTCCCAAATATGGTGGAGGATGTGTGGAAGGTGGTGGTGGTGAGCTTCCCATGGAGGAGAACCTCCATGGGAGCTTTGGAAGCTTCTCTCTCTCTTGATTTGGGGAAGAAGATGAAGTGCAGCTGCTGTGTGTGTTTCTTGTGTTTAGTGGCTGGTTTGTTCTGTCTAGAGAGGGCTCAAAATGGTGTATAAATAGGTTGGGAAACTTAGGGCACGATCTGGGTATGAAAGGACCAAAATGCCCTTCTGAATTGGCTTGAAAAACTGACTTTTCGCTGAGCTGACAACGGAAGGTCGCTGCCAAGTTCGCTGTCAGGGGGCGACCAGCTAGGGGGCGAACATCACTGCCCCTGTTGCTAAAAAAATTAGGTCGCTACCAAAGTCGCTGTCAGGGGGCGAACTTGGCAGCGAACTTCTCGCGCACCGTTACAAAAATGCTCATATCTCCCTCTAGAAAGCCCGGAATCACAATCCGTAAAAACCGTTGGAAGATAGACTTCCGGGGCTTTCCGAATATATGTAGAGCTAAATGTGGTTCGATCTGAGGAGGGAGATATGCCCCCCGAAAGTTGGCTATTCTGCACAATTGGCTCTGCCGCGGTCATGTTTCCAGCCTCGCGCACTATTACGGAAACTGCCATAACTCCCTCTAGAAAGCCCGGAATCGCGATCCGTAAAAACCACTTGAAAGTAGACTTCCGGGGCTTTCCGAAAATATATGGCACGAAGCCCAGTTCTCAAAGAGGAGGGAGATATAGGCCCCGAAATCTATATGTTCTGCATGGGCATTTGCAATGTCAGCCCATTAACCTTTGGAAAGCAGAGTTGACCAGTGCCGCGGTCTCAATGTCGCGTTCTAGCTCAACGGCGGATCCATCACGGAAACATGGTTTTGCTTGCCGTGATTGACCATGAATCACGCCACGGTTTGGGTCAACGGCGAGACCGCGACAACTCTACATGGATTCCATTCTTTACTTTTTAGCTCATTTTTGCCTCCCAAACTTGACTTTATGCTCAAACACCAATTGTAGGGAACATGTACCTACACATGGCTCACAAAACACATTATATACAAAAATACGCTCGAAAACGAGCACAAAAGCTAGGAAATGGGGACCTCAAATAGGTATATAAATCGTCCGATCACTCATATACTGATGGACTGACCTGTACGTGCGGGGCTCAACAAGATCGCCAAAAGTTGATGCAATTTCTCATGGGACTTAATGAGTCTTATAGCATCGTTCGTGGACAAATTCTCTTGATGAATCCGTTGCCATCAGTTCGTCAAACGTATTCTTCAATTTGCCAAGAGGAGAAGCAGCGTACCTTTGGAGCTTCCAAGAGTACACCTGATACCGCAGCCATGGCCATCCGAACCAACCAAACTTATCGTCAAACCAACAATCGGTCTTTTACAGGGGAGGGGGTGGCAACGCGAGACACATGCGAAATTTCAGAATGTTAATTGATATGGCTAGAGCAGTAGATATTCCCATGCAAGGTATGTGTTTCACATGGTCAAACAATAGAGAAAATGAATCTTGGGCTAGATTAGATCGTTTCCTTTGTGATCCCATTTTTTTGTCATGGTTTCCCATGTTGGTTCAAAAGGGTCTTTGTAGGAGTTTATTTGATCATAAACTGTGATTATTGGGGAAATGGGGGAGGACTGGGTTCCTAAGCCATTTCATTTTTTAGATGGCTGGCTAGAGGATAAATCGTTGATGGAAGGGGTGCAAAACAGGTGGAAGAATTGTAACAAAGGAGTGTCTTCTAGTTCAAAAATAGCATTTAAGATAAAGGCTATCAAACAGCACATCAAAGCTGTTATGAAAGAAAAGAAGACGAAAGAAGACTTGGTGAAGATTTTGGAAGATCAACTGGTGGTCATTGAGAATAAAGCTGCAGATCAAGGTTGGGTGGAACAATTAAGACAGGATCGTCTGACTTGTCTAGCTAAACTATGGAAACAAATCAGAATTGAAGAGCGAAAGTGGAAGCAATTTTCGAAAGTAAAATGGCTGAAGGAGGGGGATAGGAATTCTAGGTTTGTTCACATTATGCATAATATGAGGAAAAAAGCTAATCTTATAGGGGATATTAACATTGAGGGGAGGTTGTGTAAAGGACCTAATCAAGTAAGAGATGGTGTGTTCTCATTTTTTAGAGATAGATTCCGGAAAGGAGGATGGCCTAGACCGAGCATGCCAGAGTTTATTACAAAGAAGATCTCGGTTGTGGAATGTAGGAACTTAGAGGAGGAGTTTACGACTGAAGAGGTTTGGCTAGCCTTGAATGAATGTGACGGTAATAAAGCGCCGAGACTTGATGGTCTAAATTTTAATTTTATAAAGGCAAATTGGGAATTGCTAAAAGATGATTTTATGAAGTTTGTGCAAGAGTTTCACAAGGATGGTTCGGCGGTAAAGGATTTGAATTGTACTTTTATTGCACTGTTACCAAAGTCGTGGTTGCCTACTGATACTCGCTTTTTCCGTCGTTAAGAAATCGCAAGGATCAAAAGATTAGTTCATTTAAAAGGGAGTTTCCTACGCGATATGCTCTAAACTAGCAAAGGACTAGTAAAGCGGCAAGCAAGGGTATCGTTCCGCAGGGAGGTGTGATTCGTCAACCGTATCAAGTTCTAGAGTTTATTGTAAGCATGTAAATAGAATGTGGAAAGGTAAGAATGATGTGTGTGAAATGTATGTACAATGCGGTGCGTGTGTATAGAAAATGAAAATGAAAATAAATAAAAACAAAGAGAATATGGAAGGGTGAGAATGATGTTTAAAGTGATAAATAAAATGGTGGATAGGAGAGATGCATGAAAATGGCCACACAAGGTTCAACAAGTTCACCATACATAAGTGCACAAATAGTTGGTTGTTAGACATTAAGGACATCCAATTTTAGTTAAGGGTTCGTTCTTGCCTCAATCCGATTTATACCCATTCATAGAGCTAACGGTTGAAGAGTGTGCCGAGAACCTCTCAAACACGAAACCGCAACCAACATATGTGAACCGATTCTACAAACAAAACTACATTGAGCCCCAATAATAGATTCGTAATGTAAAATGGCAACGTGAAAGTCTAATGAATGTGGAAAGAGTGATTGTATTTCCGACCATAACTCACCTAGAGCCCCTAGCATGAGAAATAGCCAAAGTCCAATTGTTTACAAGAACAATGAACCAAACCCTTCTAATATGACAATTTATAGGTTCACCCACTCTTCCTAGCTAATTAGCCAAAACTATGCCCGGAGAGCCCCTCCAAAAGCACAATCCTAACTCTAATTCACTCAAACCAATTCATGACATGCAATTTCGACCTTCCATCAACATACATACACAAATGGGATATTTGATTACAACTGCTCCTACAATTAAGTTAATCTACTCCTAATCCCATCCATGAACACATATCAATTTCCAATCATCCATAAACATGCATTTCAAGATAAGAGATATATTCAATAACAATCAAGAATGAATCAAAACACAAATTGGATATAAAAACAACCATATATATATTGAGCACAAAATAGGTTTACAAATATTCCCAAGTGGGGATTACACATTCAAGAAAACAAGAAATACATAGAGAGTGAGAAATAGATACAACCCTTGAAGAAAACCTCCTCCAAGAGCTCCTTCCTTTGCTAGCTCGAAATTGACCAAAGCCCACTCCTATCTCTATGTAATCTACTCCTAAATGTGGTGGAAGATGTGTAGAAGGTGAGATGGGGAGCATCCATGGAGGAAAAACCTCCATGGATGCTCTTGGAAGCTTCTCTCTCTCTTATTTGGTGAAGAAAATGAAGAAGAAGAAGAAGAAGAAGAAGTTTGTGGGGAGTGTGTATTCTGAAAGAATGAGGCAAAAAGGGTGTTTATATAGTGTTGGGAGTTTTAGGGCTGAAATGGGGATGAATTGACGAGTTTGCCCCTCTCATTTCGCCCAAAATCGGCCTCTTGCTGGGCGATCGGCGGTTGAATCGGCGGCCTGGCCGCAGATTCTAAACCGCAGAAAGGAAAAGTGACATTCTGGAATTGATCGGCGGTTGAATCGGCGGTTGAACTGTGGCCGCCGAATTTGCTTCTGGACTCACTGATGTTGATCGGCGGTTTCAATTCTGCGGTCTGGCCGCATATTTTGACCGCCGAATTTGGATTTTCTACACTTCATCCGTAAGCTGCTGGAATGCCGAGGGGGTTATGCCGCAGTCTCGTTGTCGCATTCTATCTCGACGATGGATCAACCGTGGGTACGGCTAGGCTTAGATCACGTCGTTGTCTGTGTCGACAGAGAGGCACGACACTCAACATATACTCCATTTAATCCATTTTTGGCTCATTTTGCTTCCCTAACGTTCCTTTATGCTCAAACACCTATTGTAGGGAATATGTACCTACACATAGCTCAAACAAAACATTATATACAAAAATACGCTCGAAAACGAGACAAACGATCGGAAATGGGGGACCTCAAATAGGTATAAAATAGTCCGATCACCTACTTCTCTTAGAGATTATAAACCCATTAGTCTGGCGGGTTCGGTTTATAAAATTTTGGCTAAGGTTCTAACAAACAGGCTGAAAAAAGTTATGAATTCAGTTATTGGCCCGACTCAGATGGCATTTGTGAAAAACCGACAGATTGTTGATAGTTTCGTGATAGCTGAGGAGGTGATTCACTCTTGGAAGAGAAAGGGTAAAGTGGGTATTTTACTGAAGCTAGATTTTGAGAAAGCATACGATAGTGTTGATCATGACTTTCTTATCGGGGTTTTGGAGAAGATGGGTTTTGGTTTCAAATGGAGGGAATGGATTAGATGGTGTATTGCTTCTCCATCTATGTCGGTTTTGGTTAATGGATGCCCCACCAAGCAATTTTTGATTGAAAGGGGTCTTCGGCAAAGGGATCCGTTATCCCCTTTTCTTTTTAATATGGTGGTGGAGGTGTTGAGTGGTTTGCTTAACAAAGCTAGATCGATGGATTTGATCAAAGGTATAGGTTTTGGCGGTGAGGCTCTTCACTTAACACATTTGCAATTTGCTGATGACACGGTTCTGTTCTTAGAACCTAAATTGGATTATCTGCTCAATGTTAAGAGAATTCTTAGATGCTTTGAACTTTTGTCTGGCTTGAGAATAAATTTTCACAAGAGCTGTCTCGTTAGAGTTGGTAAGAAAGACCTAAATGAGGTTAATTGGGCGGCTATGTTTCGATGCACTTCATCTTCCCTCCCGGTTACGTATCTTGGTCTTCCCTTGGGTGGTAATTCAAGTAGGGAAGTTTTTTGGGACCCGGTTGTTAAAAAGGTGGAGAAGAGGTTAGCTCCATGGAAGAGAGCGTTTATTTCTAAAGGTGGGAAGCTTGTGCTGATTAAGGCGATTCTCTCAAGTCTACCATCTTATTTTTTTATCTGTTTTCCCTATTCCTGTAGGGGTTGCGAAGAGAATTGAGAAACTTCAAAGAAATTTTTTTTGGAATGATGGCCTTGTTAAGAAAAAAGTCCACGGTGTTGATTGGGATACTTTATGTAAAAGCATGAGATATGGAGGTTTAGGTATTGGGAGGTTGAAAGATAAAAGTTTGAGTTTCATGGCAAAATGGATTTGGAGGTTTGGGAGAGATGAGTTTTCCTTGTGGAAGAGTGTGATTTGTGCAAAATATGATCTGAGTTGTAATCCAATTTTGTGGGATTGCAAGAGTGTAAAGTCGGCTTTCTCTTTTTATAAGGCTATTAGTAGATTTTTCAGGGAAGACCATCGTGCCTACAATATTACTGTCAAGGGTTTTCAGGCTGTTATAGGTAGTGGTTGCAGGATCCGGTTGTGGCAAGATTTTAGGTGGGATTCCTTTCCTTTAAAGGCTGCTTTTCCAAGGATTTATGCATTGGCTTCCAATAAGGAGGGGGTGGTGAAGGAGTTTGGTAGGTGGGAAAACGATAGCTGGGTGTGGGACGTGAAACTGAGAAGACGGTTATTCAATTGGGAGTTGGATCAGTGGAATTGTTTCAGGTTAGCTTTGGAAAGTATTTATGTTCGAAGGAGCATTCATGACGCTTTGGCTTGGTCATTTTGTCCGAATGGTCTTTTCATTGTCAGTTCTTTTCATCATTGTCTGGAGGACAGTAGAAATCGACCATTTTCTTCGCATCATACGTTCGTATGGCAAGGAATTGTTCCTCCAAAAATTGAGGTTTTTATGTGGCAACTTTTGAAGGGTAGAACGTTAGTTTATGAGGTCTTGCGAAAGTTTGGAGTTTTTCAAGTGGCTTTCTTGGACTGTCCGATTTGTGGGAAAGGTGTTGAATCAATTAACCATTTGTTCCTTGTTTGTAAGTGGGCGAGTGAGCTTTGGAGAAGATGTATAGGATGGTGGGGAGTTAGTTGCTGCTCCAATTCATCAATCAAGGATTGGTTGGATGGATGGTTCGGTTTGTGCATGTCGACTTCAAAGAAGAGAGCTTGGAATACGTTGTTTTTTGTTACAATTTAGACTATTTGGGAAATTCGTAATGATGTGATTTTCCGACAAAAACAAGCTGATTTAAATATGGCAATGGATTCCATTAAATTTAGAGTTGCACTTTGGTTTAAAAACCATGGTTGTGGTTCGAAAATTGATCTCACTATGCTGATGCTAGATTTAAATGAGAGGTGTACTGATGTGGCCACATCAAAAAGTAAGAGGTGCGTTGAGTGGTCTCCCCCAATTGGAAATGATCTCTTGTTCAACGTTGATGGTTTTGCCAGAGGGTGTCCCGGGGACGCTGGTATCGGTGGGGTTTTAAGGGATTCTACTGTAAAGGTTCTGTGTGTTTTCTCATTTTTTGTTGGTATAATGGATTCTAATTCGGCTGAGGTTCACGCCATTCACAGAGCATGCCAGCTTGTTTCTTCTAATTCATCTTTAGCTCTTTGTAAAATCACCATTATCAGTGACTCGAAATCAGCTGTCTCTTGGATTAATGGTGTTGATTTTGGTAATTTCCATTTGCTGAATTTGGTGTATGATATTAGACAAGTTCTTCAGGCGGTTGATGATCTTGCTGTAAAATTTATGCATAGGGGTACGAAATCGTTTGCAGACAGTTTGGCAAAGGTTGGGTCGAGCAAATGTGGTGACAGGATGGAGTGGGGGATTTTTGGATAATTCTGGTGTTAGGGGTTGCTTTCAGATCGCTATGTGTGGTATCTTCCAAATGGGTGCTGGGTTGCTTTTTGTTTTGGTTTCTAAAGTGTTTTGTTTTGGTCTTTGATATGTTATTACTCTGTCTTTAGTTTTGTTTGTTATGGTCCTCCTTAGTTTGTTTGTAAGGTTGGGTTGGCATCTTTAGTTTGTTGTTGTTTTGTCTTTCTTTTGGCTGCTGTGTTGCTAAAGCCTTTGTTGTTTTGTATGGTTGGGTTGGTGACCATCGTCTGGTCCCATTTTTGTAGCCTATTTTCGCTTTCTTTTGCCCTTTGTGGCAATTTTATAATACTTGCCATTTCAAAAAAAAAAAAAAAAAAAACAATCGGTCTTTTACACCATTGATCTGATCGTAAAGGAGGACGTCCACATTGTTCTCATTACAATGAGGATGGTCATATTATTGATACATGCTGGAAACTTCATGATTATCCACCAGGCCACCGGAACCACAAGACAAACAGATCCAAACCTCAAACATACACACCTGCAGCCAATCAAGCCGAAAGTTCAAACAAGAAAGAGATGCAATCTGCTGTACCTGGTCTTTCTGATCTCCAACTCCAGCAAATCCTCGCCATCATGAGTAACAAAGGTGGGAATGAAGAATCTCCTTAAGTAAATACTGCTGCAGCTACAGGTTTGTCAAATTTACCTTTTCAGCATTGGATTTTTGATAGTGGAGCAACGGACCATATCACTTCTTCTTATAGACTATTGGTTCATAATAATAGTCGTCAATCTGTACCGACAGTTCGCTTACCAAGTGGAGAGACTGCTCCTATTGTTGACACAGGAACTTTACCCTTGAATTCTACGTTTCATTTACGTGATGTGCTTTATGTGCCAACCTTCAAAGTTGATTTAATGTCTGTAAGCAGATTAACAAGGAGTTTAAATTGTTCAGTAACTTTCTTTCCATATTGGTGTGTTTTGCAGGACCTTGCTACGAAGAGGACGATTGGTTTGGGTAAACAGTGTGGCGGGCTCTATTATTTGGTGGCGTTAGCAACTGATAAGTCCCATACCTCACCACATAAACCTTCCTGTAACATCGTAACTTCCTCAGATACCTGGCATCGTCGTCTAGGACATGTCTCTTTATCCAGATTAGGTTTCATGGCTAAACTCATGTTAAATCTATCTCTTAATTGTAATAATGCTTGTCATGTATGTCCATTGGCAAAGCAGAGTCGTCTTCCATTTGGTGTTAGTTCTATTTCTAGTGTTAAAACTTTCGATCTTATTCATTGTGACATTTGGGGTCCTTATAAACATTCATCTCTTTCTGGTGCTCATTATTTTCTTACTATTGTAAATGATTATTCTCGTTTCACCTGGATTTTTTTGATGCGACACAAACATGAAACTCAACATCTATTGAGACAATTTTTTTCTCTTGTTTCTACTCAATTCAATTCTAAGATTAAAAATATCCGTGTTGATAACGGGGGTGAATTTTCCTCTCTTCAAATTTTTTTTCATGAGCATAGAGTTACTTATCAACATTCTTATGTCTACACTCCACAACAAAATGGGGTTGTAGAACGTAAACACCGACACATTCTTGAGACGGCACGGGCTCTTAAAATTCAAGCCAATCTTCCTCCAAAGTTTTGGGGGGAATGCGTCCTTGCTACCATTCATATCATCAATCGTCTACCCACTCCAATTCTCTCTTTCAAAACTCTTTTCGAACGTATTTTCTCCAAAGCTCCTTCGTTTTCTCATCTTCGAGTTTTTGGTTGCTTAGCGTATGCCACTAATACACATGTCTCCCATAAGTTCGCTTCTCGTGCTACCAAAAGCGTCTTCATTGGTTATCCTGTTGGTCAAAAAGCCTATAAGCTGCATGATCTCTCCACTCATTGAGTTTTCACTAGTCGGGATGTCATCTTTCACGAAAATATTTTCCCCTATGAGTCTAGTTCCGCTGCCAATCCCGTCCCTTCACATAGTTCAACCATTCCTACACCTAGCCCTTACCATATTGAACCAGAAATCCCCGTGATTAATCAACAAACACCTGTTGAGAGATTAACCGATCCACCAGTAGAGATAGAGAGACCACAGCTACCAGCAATACCATCAAATATGGAAAACCAAACTGTTGATATCCATGAAACCAATTATTCATCTTTAGTAACTGCTCCAGCCGATTCCACCCAACCCATCTTACCACCTCCACTTCATCGCTTCGAATGCACTCCTACACCATCGGTTCTGCTCAGAGATTTTGTTTGCAACCAATTCACGCTGCCCATCTCTGATCAATCGTCTTCTTTGTCGTCAGGTCCATCAAAGGTACACGATATCCTCTCAACAATTATTTGTCATATCATCGCTATTCGCCTGCACATTTTTCTTTTGTTGCTTAAGTCAGTCAAGTTGTTGAGCCCCAGACATATGATGAAGCTGCACCTCATCCTGAATGGCAAGCGGCGATGAAAGCAGAATTGCAGGCTCTCCATGACAATAATATATGGACTCTGACTTCATTACCACCTGGAAAGAAACCTATTGGATGTCGTTGGGTTTACAAAATCAAGCATCATTCTGATGGGTCGATTGAGCGCTACAAAGTGTGGTTAGTGGCAAAAGGTTTCACACAAATGGAAGGGGTTGATTATCACGAGACTTTTTCCCCCACTGCTAAGATAGTAACTATTCGGTGCTTATTGGCTCTTGCTGCTGTCCACAACTGGCCTCTTCATCAACTCGATGTCAACAATGCTTTTCTTCATGGTGATCTTCAAGAGGAAGTTTTTATGTCTCTTCCTCCTGGTCTTCGGCGACAGGGGAAGAATACAGTGTGCCGCCTCCACAAATCCTTGTATGGTCTCAAGCAAGCTTCCTATCAATGGTTTGAAAAATTTTCAGATGCTATCCAAGCAGTGGTTATGTCCAATCTAAAGCTGACTGCTCATTGTTTACACGACAACAAGGCAAGTCTTCTACCTTTCTTTTAATATATGTGGACGACATATTGATTACTGGTAATGATCCTCAAGCTATTTCTACACTCAAAGCATTCCTTCACAACCATTTTCATATCAATGATCTTGGAAACTTAAGATTTTTTCTTGGTATTGAGGTTTCACGTTCTCAAAAGGGCATATACATTTCTCAGCGTAAATATGCATTGGAGATTATTAAAGATGCAGGTTTATTAGGGGCAGCACCTGTGGAGTTTCCTATGGAGAAAGGTCTGAAACTATCTAACAATGGAGAATTGCTTAAAGATCTTTCTTGTTATAGAAGGCTCGTTGGGCGGTTGATTTATCTTACAATTACCAGGCCAGATATAACCTATTCGGTTCACATTCTTAGCAGGTTAATGCATGAACCGCGAAAGCCTCACATGGAAGCTGCTCTTCGAATTCTTCATTATCTTAAAAACACGCCAGGTCAAGGTATTTTGTTCTCTTCACATGATGATCTAACCTTGCGTGCATATTGTGATTCAGATTAGGCGGGTTGTCCAATCACTTGAAGATCCACTACAGGCTATTGTGTTTTTCTCGGATCTTCGCTGATATCTTAAAGATCAAAAAGATAGAAAACCGTCTCCCTTTCATCAGCAGAGGCTGAATATAGGGCTATGGCGGGTGCATGTTGTGAATTATCATGGCTCGGATATCTTCTTACAGACTTGGGTATAGTTCATCCAAAACCTGCATTACTATTTTGTGATAATAAAGCAGCGTTACATATTGCAGCCAATCCAGTCTTTCATGAAAGAACTCGACATATAGAAATGGACTGTCATTTTATCAAAGACAAAATTCAAAATGGATGGGTAGTTATAAGACATGTCGGGTCTTCACATCAACTGGCAGATGTTTTCACAAAAGCCTTGGGAAAAGAAAGTTTCATTCCCATGGTTTGCAAGCTGGGAGTTCTTGATATTCACTCTCCAACTTGAGGGGGAGTGTTAGGAAAGTTGACCTCTTTGTATTGGTTTAGGAATGTTATTATTAGAGATTAGTTTCCTCTTTGTAACAGATTTGTATTCCTGATTTGTAGAATAGTAGCCTTGTAGAACAAGGAGTCCTCTTGTATAAATCAAACTTTACGCACTCTAATACATTCATTTAAATTATATAAATCTAATACAATTTAAATGAATGGATTAGAATGTTTTTTTTTTTAAGGCAAACTTTATTCAAAGGCCAAAAGAGCCAGAACAGAACACAAGAAAACAAATAAGGCAGGCAGTCAGCTAGCCGAAAACTACCAGCGATTTGAACACCAAATTTAGATAAAGTAGCATTATTAATCTACTAGATATTATAGAGATTCAAAGTTATCTGGACCCACCATCAATTAAAGAAATTAAGTTTCGTTTTCTGATTCATTCCTAATAAAAATTTGATTCTCTTTCAACTCATTGTCGATTGGTGAAAGACCGTCACAAAAAGTCACAAAAAGAGGTTTACAATATTTGTTTTTTTGTAAGAGAGGTTTACAGATTTACATGGATAGAAAAGAGTAATATTACGATAGGAGTAATGCTAGACGTGCCGATTTTCTTTTCCTAAATTTTGTCCCAAATGATGTGGCATGTGAGGTGTCAACATCATATCGGTTGTCATATAATCTTATGATTTATAAGATGCTGACACATCACCTAACACATCATATAGGACAGAATTTAGGAAAAAAAAAATTAATACGTCTAGCATTATTCTATTAGTCCATAACACCAAATACTGCGTATGACATCATTTGAACATAAATTCCGATAAATATTCCAGATGTAAAATCGAAAAAAAGGAAAAGATGTGACTTTAGAGCGAAGTGTAAGGGCATCTGACGTGGGACCAGGCACCGTTTTTGGTCTATCTGTCCAGCTCACATTTCACGTTGGCACTCTCTTCACCATATTCTGTCATCTCCTACTATCTTTGGCTTGTGAGGATATTATTAATACCCTCATCTTCTTCTTTCTTTTTCAATTATTAAAAAAAAAAAACTCTTTCTTTAATTAAACACACACATGCTTCTCTTTTGTTTTCTTTTCCTTTTTTACTCTCTATAAATCATCATAAATTCTTCATTTTCTTTTCAAATTAAAAATAGAAAAGAAATTATGATGAGTTTTTGTAGAAAGAGTGTCCACTCTTTTCTTGGTCTCAACACCACCGATTTCAATTGCAACAACAATTGCTCATCTTTTGAATCCAAATCATCATCAACATGTAAACATGGTCTAGGGTTGATCACAACCGACGACACCGGCTCCTCCCCGCACCACGTTATAGAATCTTCCGTTTTGAAGGCGGTCTTGCCGTCGCCATCGCCGGCGGTGAAGAGTAGTGGTGGTGGTGGTGGTGGTGTGTTTTTGGCGAAGAAGGACCCTGGTGGGATAGGTTTCATTGACGAGGTTGGGGGTGGTGTTGATGGGTTGATGTCTTGCACCGAGAGTCTAGGGTTTGAGAGCTCCGATGAGAGGACACTCGATGAAACGATTGATCAACTGGGTAAGAGAGTTGAGTCGCCGCAGTCGTCGTTGTCGCCGGGGGCGAAATGGAGGAAGGTTATAGAGAGGAAGCCGAGGGAGATGAAGAAGTTCCCGCCGCCACTTTCGTCTTTCAACCACCATGGTCAGCCGAGTTTCTTCCTCCGGCCAGTGAGGAAAGACGGCAGGCTTGAGTTAACCGAGGTCCGGATAGACAGACCGGAGATTCTACGCGCTTATCGCGAAGATGGACGGTTGAGATTACATCTGATACATGACGATGACTTCTTCGACACTACTCATGATGATGATCAGTTCAAAGAAGAAGAAGAAGAAGAAGAAGAACAAAATTACAATCAAGAAATCCAACAAGAACAACATCAAAATCAAGACCAAGAAGAAGAGGAGGAGGAGATTGAAGAGAAATTAATTACTGAGGAAGAGAAGAGTCATGAAGAATGGAAGTTTCCGGTGACCGGAGAAGGGTACAGGAGATGCAATGAGTCTATGGATAATTATCATGATCATCATCATAACATGAGTCACCACCACCATAACTTGCATATATGGGGCCAACGTTATGTGACAACAAGGTGATCAAGAAAAAGAACTATGTGCTTTGTACTACTGTTCAATTCAATGTGGCTCGATGGTAAGAGCGTTCATTCTGTAGCCTGACAATTTTCCAAATTCGAGTCGTCGCATAAAGAAAAAAAAGAAGAAGCTTTGTTTTATAATTAGTTCTATGGTGGTGAGTGGGTGCATGCATGTATTTCTGTGTGAGAAAATAAACAAAGAGACATGCATAATACAAACACAACATAATACATGTCTGGTTTTTGGTGAAGGGTGAAGTTTTGGATCAGCTAGCTGTACTATATACTATATATACTATATTTTTGTCATATATCTGAATATGATTTGGAGGTGAGGAAAATATCTGAATCTGAATTGGAGGTGGTGAAGAATAGGGTGGTGGAATTTTCTGGGGGAGAAAAGCATGCAACTGAGTGTGGTGTTGCTTGCAGAGGATAGAGAGAGAGAGATTGGGATTTGTTTATAGTTATCGCCAAATTTAGAAGTTTCAATTATATATTAATTGTGATTTTTATCATGAATTATCTTCAATTTTATCTTTGATAATTGCAATATGCAAATTGAAGGAACAATCTAATTCTGCAGGTTTTCTAGCTTTCAGATTTCATTTTCTTTTTTTTGTATAGGATTAATTTGGATTTTATTTGTGACCATGAAACATCATCATATATATAATTACTATACGTAATTAAGTATGTAACACTTATAATATCAATATAGAAATCCACAATTCTACCATTAACCATCAACAATTATAATTAACATATATATAGCTATATCATGAATAGTTCTCCTATCAGATCGTCCTGAAATTATAATTTTAGGACAACCAACCATAGCTACATATTTTAATAAATTCAAATGTTTGTTAAAAAAAAAAAAAAAAAATCAGCCTTTTATTAAAACTGATAGGAGAACTATCATATATATCGTACCATATTTATAATATTGAAATTCACAATTCTAACATAATTGTACCGATTTTGTTGTTCAAACATTAATGTGTGCACAAAAGAGTACTTTAGATTACATGTGATCATACTTATTAATGAGAAAGCATGCATGGAAATTTAGGGTAGCTAGGTAAGAGTGCAATTTTGCTCACCCACCTTAACTAGAGGTAACCATTACCTCCCTCGTCAAATGTTACCACGTGTACCCAAACTTTGGTTAACTTTGGACTTTGGATTAAGTTTAGGACACGTGGCAACATTTAGGGAGGGAGGTAATGGTTACCTCTAGTTAAGGTGGGTGAGCAAAATTGTACTCGCTAGGTAATTAGCTAGTATTGATCACCTAAGAGTCATGAATTTATATGATGATGATCACAGGGTCAAGTTTTAATTTATTCATCACATGTCAACTTTATTATTATTATTATTATTTTATTTTTACAAAATCACATAGTCATGATCAACTTAAAAAGGGATAGAGAGGGACTTCTGATGAAGTGACATGTATATACATAATACATGTAAGATGGATGAGAAATATTGGGTAGGGAATTAATTTTGGCCACAAAATAAAAAAAATTTGAAAGAGAAATAAGAGAAAAGACTTTGGGTTGAATTAAATTTGTTGAGTACATTGATAAGCATGCCAACAAGACTTTGACTAATTTAAATTTGCAACAATTTGAAAGACCAATCGGTAACAAACCAATAATCTAACACCCCCAACGGGTTAAGGTATAATAAAACTTTCTGAGCCCCAACACTATATGTGCGGTTCCAAAATCTATCTTCATATGAGATAAACTATTCTCACAACACTAGAAAGGTAATCAACTCTAATGAAACTTGTCGAGATAAAATACTATATATATAGTTCAAATATCTACTTTCGTAATCGAGAGATAACTATTATCACAACAATGAAAAAAAAAAAAAAAGGCAAGGTCTAATAAAACTTGCCGAAATCAAGCAGAAAAAATAATAATAATAATTTATCCTCAAATACTTATAAAATGTGGATGACGATACTCGAACCTCCACCATTAACGATAAAACAATCTCAATGTGATGAGAAAAACCTTGCCAAGGTGGGATTTCGGTGGTGTTCAATCCCAGATGTACAAATTCTTTTGCTGACAACCTTGCCAGGATGGATTCGAGTAAAAGTCGGGTGATAAGCTTGAGTGAGGTGACCTTTGACCTTTGTTGTTGAGTAGCTATCGGGGTGGCAGTTTTGGTGAGGGGTCTGTGGTTTGTTGAGGTGTCTTCTGGTGTGAGCTGGTTCTTGGGTTGTTCGGGTGTTCGTTTAGTTTTTCGTTTTTGGCTTTATACTCTATTCCGTGCTTTGTGTGGTGTGTGATCTTTTGTTTACCCTGCTGCTTTGGGTTTTCTCTTTTTGTTTCGTTTCCGGCTCTCCGGCCGATGAATAAACTTTCGCTGTTGACAAAAAAAAAAAAAAAAAGTGATGAGAAAAACAAATATCGAAAAAGAAGAAAAAGAACGTCGACAGCAGGGTTCGAACCTGCGCGGGCGTAGCCCAACAGATTTCAAGTCTGTCTCCTTAACCACTCGGACATATCGACATTTCTGTTGGGACTTTTCTTATATATTTAAATATTTACGCTATTAGATTTATAAGACTCCAGAGTCCAAACATAAATGTTAACGAGAAAAGACTTTTTTATCCTTAGATATATTCTTTAAACCTCAATTATATATGCTTGCACATCCCTTATTAGTTTAGGTGAAGTACACCTCCCCTTCTATGTTAATAATGAGGGGTTGAAGTCCCATAATGTGCATTTTACATTCTAACAAGTATGTGTGTGTGGGATTTTCTCCCAGAAATACCCTTGACCTGTTTCGTGTTGTATTTTTTTTTTTTTTTAAATCTCCTTTATGCTCGACTTTGCAATTATATATTTATTGGTCCTCCCAAAGGAGTGACTTATTGATGCCTATCACATTCTTAATTAAATAATGAGCTTTTGTCATATTCTTTGCTGTGATGGGTGTAAAATCAATATCAAGGCTTTTTTAGTATAAGATTCCACCTTTTTGATGAATGTCGATGATGATACAGTACTGCAAGGCGCAAGCAGTTGTATGAAATATATATAAATATATGATTTATGATGAATAGGTACTATCTGATCTCTTGTAAATCGTAAATGCAGCAAAACGAATTCAGAATAGTTGAGATTTAATTAAATATATAAATGTTTCAAGTTACAAACAATTGGGGATGTAGCTCATATGGTAGAGCGCTCGCTTCGCATGCGAGAGGCACGGGGTTCGATTCCCCGCATCTCCATCTTTTTAAAATTTTATTATCCTGTATTTTTATAGCTAGGGGATGTAAAGGAATGCGACTTTCTCCACATGTACCAAAGGATATGTATTTGATCTCGACATGTACAACGGACCCATATATGACCTGATCTTTTATCCCGTGTTGTTTAGGAGTGTGGGGAGATCTCTGCTAAATATAGTACTTGATTTCGACATGTACCAATAGACCCATGATCTGGTCTTGTCTCCGTTGTATTGTTTTTTCCTTACTCTTAAAAATAAATGAGGAGAGACCTCTCTCTTGTATTGTTAGAACTACCTAGGAATGTCGGGAGAGGCCTCTTTCATGTGTTGTTAAGAGTTACTATTTGGGATGTGCGAATAATGTTTGATATCGACAGGTATATTAGATCATTAGCCCGGTCTCATGTCAATTAACAAAAAAATAAAAACATAAACACAATAGTTTAAAATCTCATTAAAAAAAAATAATAATAAAATTTTAAAAAAAAAAAAGTCTAAAATCTAAGTACTACATTGGTGTGAAATGTGAATGGTGTATATATATTATTCTTTTGAAGTTTGATATTATACAGAGATGTTTATCAAACCATGCAAAAATAAGTGGATGGATAGACTTTGAAAAAATTGAGATAGTGTCAAAATTTTCAAACCAAAAACCAAGAATTGAATTTGAATTAAAGATTCCATCTACACACATAAAAGGTAAGTCAAAAGAGGAAAAATATATACAAGAATGCAGGTTTCTTTGTTTTTGGTGGATTTGGCTTCAATATTCAATAGCCATGAATCATCATTCATCAGCACCAGCTAGCTTTGCATGGTTGACTCACTCTCACACACATTATCACAAACAGATAATATGCATATCATTAATTGAGTACAGCTCAGACAACACACACACATTCATTCAACAAAAGTTGTCAGCCACCACTATGTGTGCAATATGCATGAACTATTTGTTTCTTCTTCCTCCTTTCATGGTGGATTTTTTTTTATAAAAAAAAAATAAATTATATTGGATTATTTTAATTTTTACTTTTTTTTTATTAATTTGTTGATGGCTTGATTGAGACTTGAGAGATCTGCAATTCGGCAGCGCCCCCTTCTGGTTTTTACATGGATGGATTGAATTCTAAGTTTTTAATGGTTAGATGAGAAGAAAGCACTTTAATTAATGGTCACATTACGTGTTGGTTTCAATGTGACAATCAATGTATATTAATTACTTATTAATTGCACATGAGTAACGCAATCTCAACTACACAATACATCATTGAAAGACCACCGGATCCTATCCTCTTGCTGATTTGATATTTTTCCCGACCTTTTTAAATTATGTGATTGGTTATTGATAAAGTGGAAGTGGAAATCAATCACATCTTAACCACACATTCATTACAATACTTATGTATTATGAGATTATGTGAGGTCAGAAAAAAAAAATTAGATCAGTAGATAATCCAAATTGCATCTAATGATGCATGGCATTGTAGAATTTGTTTATCTATTACAATTTAATCGAGTTTAATTGGGAAGATCACGATCCGTCCGTAATCACAACCTCCGATATGATTTTAGAAATTGTTCTTTTAAAAATAAATAATAATTCTAGGATACTTTTGATAATAAACAACATTTCATATTTTCATTATAATTTTTTTTTTAATTTAAAAAATGTATACAATTCCATTTTCACATTTGTGACATGATTTAAATCTTACATTTGTCCATTAAAATCGTAAAGTGTAGATGAGATAAGGTAGATCCGGTTGTAAACCATTCATACCTATGTCACGAGATCGAATGTTATAGTCCTCTCTTTTTATAAAAACCTGAATTGATATAATATTAAATAAAAAAATAAAAAGTCATGCTTTTTACAATAGACGTGTGCACTTATACCATGCTTGCACGTCATGATAAGACTCATGACATTATTACAATAAGAATGAATAAATTGAAATAAAATAATAAGATTGGAGAAGCCTATAAATTAACGAACAAAAAAAGAAAAAAATCTACAAACGAAACAGAGCTTCTTCTTCAACATTTCTTCAAAAACCAACAATCAAATCAACAAAAAACAGCATTTTTACATCGAATCAGAATCTGGGTACTGATTCACATTCACTGGAATTAATCTATAAAAAGGGTGATTGATTAAAAAAAAAAGAATCGAGAGAAATCAATGATCCAGACCCAAACCCAGCAACAGCAACAACAAGAAGACGAAGAACAAAACCAGACCCAGAATCAGAATCAGCAGCAGCGAAACATGCTCCCGAAGCGAATCATACTGGTCCGGCACGGCGAGTCACAGGGGAATCTCGACACGTCAGCCTACACGACCACACCGGACCACAAGATTCCGTTAACGGATCAAGGGATCGCTCAGGCCAGGCGATGTGGGTCCCTCCTCAATAACCTCGTCTCTTCCGACGGCTCCTCCCAGAACTACCGCGTCTACTTCTACGTGTCCCCTTACGAGCGGACACGATCCACCCTCCGCGAGATCGGACGCTCCTTCTCTAAGAAGCGAATCATCGGCGTCAGAGAAGAGTGCCGGATACGCGAACAGGATTTCGGCAATTTTCAGGTGTGAATGTGGGTCCCACCTTGATAGTAACTTAGCTTATTTCTGGGTTTTTCATTTTTCATTTTGATTAATCGAATTTGAGATCGAAGAAGTTGACCTTTTGTTTTGTTTGTATGGTGTTTGTTACAAGGTCCGAGATAGAATGTCGAAGATAAAAGAGACGAGAGAGAGGTTTGGCCGGTTTTATTATCGGTTTCCTGAAGGAGAGTCTGCTGCTGATGTTTTCGACCGCGTTTCAAGTATGTTTTTGTTTCTTTCGTTGCTTAGTAATTTAATTTGTGTATCTGCAATTGAAAATTGAATTGGGCACTTTTGAAGTTATTGTTTTTCTTTATTTGAAGGTTTGACAATTCAAATTATAGTGATTGTCTTATTGGGTATTTTTTATTAGGGTGTTTTGTGAAGCTTTGACAATTCAACCTTATGGGGTGTATCTGAAATTGTTTCAAAAATGTTTATGGGATGATGACAGAGGAGTTTATTTAGAAGTGTTGAACAAGTTGGTTTTGTTTTTGTTTTTGTATATGTATTTTTTATTAGGGTGTTTTGTGAAGCTTTGACAATTTAAATTATAGTGATTGTCCTATTGGGTATTTTTTTATTTGATTGTTTAGTGAAGCTTTGAAAATTCAACCTTACGGGGTGTATCTGAAATTGTTTCAAAAATGTTTATTGGATGATGACAGAGGAGTTTATTTAGAAGTGTTGAACAAGTTAGTTTTGTTTTTGTTTTTGTGTATGTATTTTATGTTGTCCTACTGGTTGTGTTTCTTTGTCACAGGTGGAAAAATCAGTTGGGTAGTTTTCCTTTTAATTAATGTGTGTGTCTCATGGTAGTGTGGGGCTTGATGGGGGATTTTGGAATTATCCTTGCTTTCTTTTAAGTTGTTTCAAGAGTAAAAGTGAAAGTAGTGGGTGCTTTAAAAAGTGAGAAAATGATTTGAATATGTTATTCGAAAGATGGCTTGGAATTTTTTTTTTTTAATTTTCTTTCATTGAATTTGAAAACACAAGTACGGTCTGCAATAAGTGATTTTGATGCAACCATCCTTCACTTTATGTTATTGAAAGCGATTAGTGATTTTAATGCATTCTACCAACATAGAACTTTAACATCAATGATACAGAAGCAGCTATTTTGATTTATTTTGTACCTATAAGTTACACTTATATCTAAAACCCTATTAATTGTTGTCGTTTTTGTTTTGGCTACTTCTGGTGTAGCCCATCTGTACTGAAGTTGGACTGCACGACGGATTAATTTTGCAAGTTTAAGAGCTTTCTAACCAGTTCTTGTTAGGAGCGAACTAACAGTTCTAACAAAGTGCTTTTAACTTCTCTATCACTAACCCGGTTGAGCTAGGTAGCTCATTTTGATAACAAGAAGCTTATAATCAGAAATAATATTAACATCGTCTTGTTTTCCGCCAGCTAAGCTTCTAATTATTGGTAGAGAAAATATGTCTTTTCCTTTGGATTGCTTGGTTAATGATATCGATGTCACATGTTTTACCCATTCTCGCTGAATTGACAACTGTGCAACAGAAAGAAAGTCTGGATTTCTGGTATTTATGTCTTGAAGTAGTATGGTCGTGATCATCGGCATAGTTTTGCATTTTGATTGGAGATAAATGAACCAAATGAGAGATTTGCTTTCTCAAGAGTATTGAAAACCAGTTGAATTTTGCAGGTTTTCTTGAATCTCTCTGGAGGGACATAGACTTGAACAGGCTGCAAAATGATCCTTCCCAGGAACTTAATCTTATAATTATATCACACGGACTAGCCTCACGAGTATTTCTCATGAAGTGGTTCAAGTGGACGGTAGAGCAATTTGAGCACTTAAATAATCCTGAGAACTGCGACTTACGAGTGATGCAGTTAGGACAGGGTGGAGATTACAGCTTAGCAATCCACCACACGGAGGAAGAATTGATCGAATGGGGACTCTCTCCTGAAATGATCGCTGACCAAAAATGGAGAGCTTGTGCCAACAAGGGAGAATGGAACGAGAAATGCCCCTGGTACCTCGACGAATTCTTCGATAATCTCCCAGATTCAGAAGATGATGTGAGAAAATGTGAAGGCGAATTTTTTGACGCTCCTGATTCGGCGTTTGAATCACCTTGAAAAGACAACTAATTGTTGTTGTCATGGACATCTCACTTGTTGAATGAGAATGCCCAAAAAGAAAGAAAACTAGGCAACATATTCTTTGATTTTGTAAACTGTAATCTGTAAAATGTTGATTCTTTTTAGTCAAATTGTCATGTCAATCTCTTTACAAGCAAGAATATTGATGTTCTTATAATATAATTCATTGGTAAACCAAGCAATGACCAAATCAAAATTGCTGGTGTAAACAACAAGCCAAATAGTTGCCCAACTCGAACTTTGAAGTTGTGTTCAACAATCCAAGCAAGGCACCACTCACCACTAATTCTCTTTTGACTTATAAATCATATGATCTACTATGAGCTTTCAAAATTTTGTTATTATTATTAGGGATAATTACCTCGGTGGTCATCAACTTGGGTCACAACTATCAAAATGATCATTAGATGGGGAATTGGTTTTGAAATGGCCATTTTTGGTGAACACCATTATACTAATGGTCATTCCATCCAATTCCATCCGATGAGTGGCATTTTGGTAAAAAAGGGAATAACAATAATTTATTTTTGATGTTTTTTGGAAATCAATTTTTTCTTTTGTTTTTTGGAACAATAATAATATTTAGTGTATATATATACGTATAGCATATCTCAAACATACATATATATATTCTATTTTGAGAAAATTAAGGCTACAAAATCTAAAAATTCTAAAAAATATATTTGAGATAAGTTGAAAAGAAATATATATATATATATATTTGAATACATATATATGTTTGAGATATGCTATACGTATATACACACACTAAATATAATTATTCGTTTCAAAAAACAAAAGAAAAAATTGATTTTCAAAAAAATCTAAAATAAATTATTGTCATTCTCTTATTTACCAAAATGTCACTCATTGAATGAAATTAGATGGAATGACCATTAATGTAACAGTGTTCGCCAAGCTCAACTGGTAGATAGACGAGTTTAGGGTTTGGACAAATGACTCCCAAGTCAACGGCTCGAATCCTGTAAAAAAAAAAAAGTAACATTGTTAGCCAAAAATGGCAATTTTGAAACCAATTCCCCATCTTATGACCATTTTGATAGTGGTGACCCAAGTTGATGGTCACGAGGTAATTATCATTTATAATTATTATTTGTTTTTCTAATCTCACCTATTTCACTCAAATCCCCCATTAAATTTAAAAAATGGACCTCTTCTTTAAAGACTAGACGATACGACTATACGAGATTAATCCAGTGGTATATATCCTTTACACTTTGTTAAATCCCCTGTTAAATCCGACCCTGTTCATTTCAAATTACCAAATATGAAATGCCTCTTACACAATACGGTTTTAGAGATTGTGAGTTAGAGTCTTGTATAAGAAAAACTTTTCTTTTTTTTTCAAGAAAACAAATTGAATAACTTTATTTTTTTTTTCCTTTCAATTTTAGAAAACAAAATCAGTTTTATTAAAGTGTAATTTATGTAAATGTGCCGACAGGCGACAGTATCCTAACGGACCCAACAAACTTGGAACTGATGACAAAGACAGAGAACAACACTCCATGTGCCAAGCTGGCCCAATCACTCTCCACCTGCTTCTTGATTGGCCCATGCAATGTAAATCTTCAACAAATCAACCAAAATTTCAATAAGCATCAACAAAAGCAACAAAAACAAAAACACAATCATTAAAAAGATGTTCATCAACACCAATACTCTTGTCTTTAAATCCCCACATCAGAACTTTCTTGGGATCTGGGTCTTCTTTCACTTTCTCAAAAAACACAAACCCCATTGTATCCTATACCCACATATATACTTTTTAATGAGACAAAAAAACGTTTTTTGATGAGTTAAATAGTCCAAGATGGGGTTTCTAGTTTCTAAATCTGGGTATAGTTGCAGTCAAGTTCTGAAGTGTCTCAAGCTCATATCTTGAAATGGGAACTTTTTGATATCTAGTCTTGGGTAGTTGCTTTTTTCCTTCCATTTGTGGAATCAAAGCAAAAGTTTGGATTTTTATATAGATGGCTGCTGCTCATAGTCATTCAAATGGGTGTTGTACATCTAAAGGGGGTCTGAGGTTGGTTTTGGTTATGGTGGTCGGTGTGCTTTTGGGTTGCTACATTGTAGGTCCACCACTATATTGGAGCTTGAGGAGGAGTTCATCATCAACTGGTCAAGCTTCATGTCTTTGTGTTGTTTGTAATTGCCCTTCAGAATTTGACCTCTCCTTCCCACTAGGTGATTTTTTATTTAGTTTTCATCAACTCTTTTTTAACTTTTCTCAAAAATGGCAACTTTTGTTTGTTTGTTTGTATGCTAGGGTTGTTGTTGTTGTGTTGTTCCTTCCTATTTCTGGCTTAAAAAGTTAAATTCTTGGACCTATCAGTTTGGTTAAAATGTTTGTTTGTCAGTGGAGGATGAGGAAGCATTTCCATTTTTTGGGGCAAAATAGGGATTTGAGGAACCTCATATCGTGAAACTTCTACCGAATTTCATAGTTTGTAGTGTGTTCTTCTTGTATTTTGATGTTGAACTTCCATGTTTTGTTTCTTAAACTTTTAGTTCATCTATGTTCTTGCAGGAGCAGGACTTACCAGTGGTTCATTTACAGGTCAGTTTATCAATCTTGCCATCTCTGTTTGTGTTTCTGCTCCATGAGTTGATTTCTGAGAATTTTCGAACCTCAAAAACTCTGAACTTTCGAACCCTAATGTACAAAAAAGTGTAATGCATGTTTTGCTAATAGATAAATCTTGCAAATGAGCTGCAAAGTTGTTCATTTCTTTAGATTATGAAGTCATTTTCTTGATGTAAATGCAGATTGTGGTAAAAATGATCCGGATTTGAACGAAGAAATGGAGAAGGATGTTGTAGCTTTGCTCTCAGAAGAGATTGCATTACAAAAAATGGTAGCCAATGAATCTCTGGAACACACCAATGAATTGATAATGAGTGCCAGGAAAAGCTCTTCACAGTACCAAAGAGAAGCAGAGAAATGCAATACAGGAATAGAGACATGCGAAGCAGCAAGGGAGAGGGCCGAGGAAGAACTTGTAGTTGAGCGCAGGCTCACAGAGTTATGGGAGAAACGTGCTCGAGAACAAGGTTGGGAAGATGATGATGACAGAAGTTATATGCATAAACATTAAACAGAGATTGTTGCTATTGTTTTTCAGCTGGCTTTTGATAACAAGATAGCTTGTATAACTACTGCTTACAAATCTCTCGTGAATATAAACATGGCAACACAATTCTTTTCGCGACCCTGCTTACTACTACCAAGAGCTACATAAACAATCTTTCCGTTCAAAATGTTCATGCTTTATTTGTGTATGGGAAACCAGAAAAATACAAATTCCACATCAATCTGCTTTTGCTTTGCAGCAAAGTTGAAAGAAAAATAAAAAGCGAAAAGTACATGTAGTTCAACCTGAGCATCATTATTTCTTAAGACTGTCGGATGTTATTCGAGATATGCAATGGATATATAAATCAATTCTAAATGATGTGGAATCAATAGATAAAGTCGATTAGAGTAACAAGGAAGCTTGCTTATTCAAGTTAAATATATACTGTCCAACACCGCAAATCCAGCTGCAACCCCACCTTCTTTTGAGGAAGAGACTTTTGTCCGCATCAAGTAACCACATTGCTCGTTCATGATTACCTTATCCTTGTTCCTGCAAAATCCAATTGGAGAACGTAAATTGCATTTCAAACTGCAGAACAGCAGCCTAGTTTAACTAATTCTTCGCTGTCTACCTTAAGTAAGCACCATATATCCCAAGTTCCGATATGGCATTATCTTTATGACAGATGCCATCACGCATCAAGAATGTGGGGGAAACGCTTGGGAATATCATTTGCATAAGGATGTATGCAGCATTTTCTTCGGACCCTTCCTTTCGTAATCTTAGAAGGGTTTCCCTAACATCTTCACCATAAATATTGTTCCCTGCAGTGGAATATTAAATCATTGTTCAAATACTGTTCAACAAAGTGAAATAACGAATCATTGTAAGAATTTCTAATAACAACAGCAACAGCAAAGCAAGTTCAGAGATACAGAACCTCCGCCTTCTCTTTGGGGCTTCATCACATATAGCTCGGGTTTTTCAATTGCATGACTGACGATCTCCGAGTCATCCAAACTCCACAATCCTGCAAAGCATTTACGTACTTTGGCAATGTCCTCTTTATTGTCAAGGAACCTGCTCACAAGCAATGGAAAAAAAGCTTTATCTAAACTAATAAAGCAACAAAAGCTGTTCTTCCATCAAAGATTAAAAAGCTAAATGAACTACTCAAAAACTTTATTTAGGACATCGTAATGAAAAATTGACATTTGTCAAACTGTAACTTCTCAACTCGTTCTATTTTGTGATTCTCAATATTCACGCAATTCAAGATCAGCATGTCTCACCAGAACCAGAAGGTTCATACTTTTCACAATGAATTGAAATCAACTTCTTAGGATCAACAAGAAATTATTTAAAGAACACATGTTTGTACTATTTCGGTAAGTGGTTTGAGAACCATTTTGAAATTGAAAACTATTTGCATAGACAGTTAAGCCTTTTATAAGCCATAAGTATTTAACATTTTGTAAGTTAGATCCAAACACGCAAAACACGATATTTATGAATTAACTTGAAGCTTGAAGTATTACTACTTAGACTAACATTATATTACCTCTCAAGGACATTGGGTTTTGCAAGTTCTTGTTGAATCTTTTTGGTTCCAGCTAAATGATAAGATATTGATGGACACTTGACAGCAGATGACTGCTCCATAAGTAGTCTAGCTCTCCATTCCTGGAATCAGAATGGCACTTGAGAATCAAACACTAGGCATCACAACCTATGGTCGGATTCCTTTTTTGGCACACCAGTAATATAAGAGACACGAATGCTTCACGAAATAACCAGGAACAAGATGGAGGGTTAGAATTTAAATGTCACAGGCTGATCCACATTTAATTCTATTCACATTTTGACCCCCATATACACAGGCAAATGTCAAACAAGCTGACTATGTATCCAGTCCTGACTTTCGACTGGAAGATGTAAATGTGCCATACAAACTTTTAGATCATGTCAAAAATCTTTAACTTCTAAAAGGTAACCTCCATAATGCAAGCAATAATTTCTTCTCAGATAATACTAAATATTCATTCCAGCAAGTCAAAGGAAAATTGCAAAAATTTCTTACTGATTCTGAAGGATAATCAATCGGTGTATACCCAGCTCTAAAATAAACAACAGCAACTGCTTGGCCACCTCTGTAATTACAAAGTATTCAGACATCACGGTCAGAAATATAACACGATAAACCTAGAACAAAAACTTTAAAGTTTAATGCCAGAAAGTGTACATACACAAGAAGTGTTCCATCAGGAAGTAGTTCCCCTTCTGTATCAATTTCTGCCAATGTTTTCCGAATAGTTGTAACATTGTGTGTGTTATTACGTTAAGAAAGACATTTTTAAACAAACTCTGCCAAAAATGAAAAAAAGAATCCATATATTGAAAAGCATATAAACATAAGATTCTTTTCTTAATAGTCTTTCACATATGGACCTCTTCTATTTTCTTTCTACGAGGCATTTCCTAGATGGGCCTCTTGTTAATAATAAAGGATATCTTTCCTTCAATACAGAAGAAAGCCAATGTTGGTCATACATGTTACGTTCTTCAGGCTGGGCCACAACCAAAACTACAGCCCTGCAAAGAAATTCTGGTTTACTAACAGCTCTGATAACCATTGAAATGAAGCAGCAGAAAAGAAACAAAAGATTCATACGTCAAATCTAACCTGGGATTATTATATTCAGTCCAAGCTTTAGCAAGTACCTCCGCAAACTGTTTGACAGCAGTGTTGCCAGGGATCTTTTTGGAATCTAATCCTAGTTGTTCTCCATAGTGAATGAGTAAGTTCCTGCAACATGATTACATATAAGGTCAAGAAATTTCATCTGTTGTTGCTCACATTTTGAGAATAATGAATCGGAAACATGAACTAAGGTTTCTGGCACAACCAATTTTCTTCTAAGGGAAAAATGAAACAAAAATGCTATTGGGGTTCAATCACTAGGAACATAGAATAGCTACGACAAAAGATGGAAGAAGAACAGAAAAAAAAGGCCTAAATAAATCAGGTCCAACAAGACAGCATAGACAATAAATATGAAAAAATATGAAAAAGATGGAATTCATGAATGTTTCTACTGCACCATAGCATGAGATTTAAATCTGAGGGCATGAACAAGCAACAGATTGCATACCACAATATATCAAGAAGAGGAAGACAGCTGTCATGGTTAGCTGACAACAACCCCACCCACCACCACCACCATCTCCCCCCCCCCCCCCCCCCCCCCCCCCCCCCCCCCCCCGGAAAACTAGAATGGTGCTGAAATTGCTTGGAGATAAGGTGCAGAAGTTATAAAATACTGGGGGTGTTTCTCTGGTTCAGTTGTTTGTTACACCCGTTATCAGAGCAATCACTTCTTTTGCTACTTGCTAGTAATAAACAAAGATCTACAGAGACTAAGAAAATTTTGTTTGAAAACCAAATGAAAATTTAGCATTATTGAACTGAAATGTCCAACTTACATAAGTTCCGAAATGACAGTTCTAGCTACACTAAGTATAAGTAGAAGAAAGCATGAATTACGATAAGGATATACTTGACCTGTGAAGCTCAGTGACAAGACTACTGAGGCCAGGAAAAGATGATGAAATTGTGTTAAGCTCTATCTGGAGGAGCAATTTAGTTTGTTCATCAAGCATATAATCTGAGCGATGCAAACCCAAGCGTATGTCCTGCACAAGTAATTAAACATGAATGTTATCTTCACATCACTGCTCAAATAAAAATCAGCTATTGTCCCTTTATACAAACAGAACTACAGAAAAACAATATTAAAAAAATACAGAAAATGATATGAAGAATTTAGAGGTATCTAGAAACTACACAACATTATGATGGCCAACTAGCTTATTTTAATGGCACAACAATTAAAATGAATAAATAATATGAGACCACATTCCCTATGGATGTATATTTACCTCTTTCTTGTTGATTTCTAGCATCTTGGAATGGATATCTAAAAGTCTAGCAGTAAAAACATCCACTTTCTTTGTCCTGCAAAGTGAGAAAGAGATACCAATTCTCAAATACTGACAAACTCTATCATCTAAGAGGCACTTGAAATTCAATCAAAGCAAAGTAGATGGGCATGGGCTGAACCCAAATAATATTATTAAAATGACAAAAAAATAAAGCTTTGGGCAAGCAAAAGTGATGGGCACTCAAAATATGAAAGAGAAGCAATAAGAAAACTTGAGAAAACTGTATGCCTAAAACTGCAGTCTCAAGGGCACAATTTAGCTATCCCCATGAATTACTCTGATGATTTTTAATTGGTAAAAGAGGAGACCGGAAATTACATGCTTTATGGTCTACAATCTAGGAGTGGTGGTAGTAGCAATGCAGAAGTTCAGAGTAAGAGAGGCACGATGCTCAGAAAACAAAAAAGCATGTTCATTCAAGACCATCGATGGCATGAGCAATAAAAATTATATGCTTCTGTGTTTTGAGGTGCTATAACAATGAGGAAATAACTCAGCCTATGATATAATAAAGATATCCTAGTTGAGTAGATAGACAGAAATATCAAGTTTATGCAAGCCAAATGTATTTACCATAAGCTGTTGGTGTGTACGTAAACTCAACCATAAAGTTAAGAGAGAAAGAGAGGGTACCTGGATAACGAGTCTTGTAGAAATTTTCCATCCAAACTCACTCGATCAACGAGTTCATTGAAAATGGGGGCTACCTCACACGCCATCTTAAATTGATTTTCAGGGAATGACATAGGCAACAAGGAAAATGGAGCATGCATCATTCCCACCCCAGGAACTTTCCCTGATCTCTGTCATGCGAAACATCCTAACATTAAATTCAAGTATTACTGTTTCAATTCACAGCCCAGCCTCATTATTCTGAGGACAATTCCCATCTCATTTTCAATCTCTATCACACACACACAAGGAAATTTTCAAGCTTCAAAAGAAATAATCCAAAATTAACACGAATATGAACTAATTCTAGATTTAGATTGGAAAGATAATACCATAAAAGACATTCTATTCAAAATATTCATATTTGTACTGTTTGATCACTGAGAAACTAATTGAAAAGAAAGAAAATGAATTTTGGATATCACAATTTGTACTCTCTAATTCACAAATTTATACACATGAAGCACTTCAATTGTCTACTCATTTAGCTATTCCACAGTTTCTATCAGCAACTAAACAGACATTTTTCCAATCAATCTTTTATCAGCTAACAACAACAACAGCAACACTTCAAACACCAGCAAAACGATCAACACATAGACAGTATTAAGTGAGTGAGAGGACTCAAGAAGGAATTTAAAAAAAATACTTACCTGAGCAGTCTTGTCACCAACAACAAGTCCATGAAGAGAGCTCCAGACAAGAGCGTCAAAAGCAATCTTGTCAACCAAATCCTGATCAACACCAGGCAAGTCCAAAAGGGTATTTGCTCCAACACCCACTTCAGTCTCCATCTCTCTCAACCTCCCACAATTCAAAGTCCCAACTTTCCAATGAAAACCGCAAACGGAGAGGGGGGTTGTGGGAGAATGTGCTAGTATTTGTAGATGGGACTCAAAGGGGATATTTTTACTGGTGGGATTGGAAGAAAAGTGTGGTCTTGAATCAAGTTTTGTTTTTCTTTGATTAGAAAAGGTGGTGGTGGAGAGTAGAAATGAGTGATGCTGATGACTGGAAAGAGAGAGTAATGAATAAGAAGAAGAAGCAACACCCATTTCAACCTCTTTTTGGTATCATCAAAAGAAGCTTTAAAGAGGATTTTTCAGCCTAAGCAAAATAGAATTTTGATTCCATAAAAAAAAAAAAAAAAATAGAATTTTGATTTGTTTTTACTTTTTGTCACATATTGTCATTAGTAATTTAGTTTAGTATATTCAATTATTCAAAAAAAAAATTTAATAGCAAAGTGGGTTGATTACTTGATTTTTTTTTATTTTTTTTTTTTGATGGAAGGTTGATTACTTGATTTGATATTTATTCTTTTTTCTTTTTTGGAAAAAGGTTGATTTGATTCTTTTGATTCTTTGTTCAAGTTTCCTTGATAAATAATTTTATTTTAATTTTATTCTCTCATTGTGTCCGGTGGTGTCCTCCTGCAGTCCTACATTTAATATTGTAGAAGTTGTATTGTATAGGGCTGAATGAACGTTTTTCACCCAACTATATTAAATGATGATTTTTTTTAATAAATAATATTTAGGTGTCGAAGAGATAATGTTGGTTTAATAGTAAATCCCTCAAATTTGGACTATGAGGTTATGGGATTCGAGTTCTTCCATCTTTAAAAACCTCTAATTTATGTAATAGTGTAAAATTTTTAATAATAATAATAATAAGGACTAATTGCACAAACCTCCCCTGATTTTAGGTCTAATAACAACTAGATGGACATTTTACTCGAAATTACACAAACCTCCCCTACTATAAGTTAACTTCCGTTAAACTTAACCATTGACCAAACTTTTAAGGTTAAATGACTTAAATGCCCCCATCTATATTATTTTATTACCTAAAATAAATAATTAAACAAATATTATCTAATATATAATAAAACTTTTAAAATTTAATAAAAATGATGAGGATAATGTTATTTTTTTCGATATTTATCGCCTACTTTTCATAAAAATCCTTCATGGACCTATTTTTTTGAATGGGTGATGAATCTCGAGAAAAAAAAAAAAAAGCTCAACTGTGAACGATTTTTTTTCTTTTGTTGAAAATTGGTATTGAACCTAGAAAAGAAAAAAAAAGAAAAAAAAGCTCAGACAATGATGATTTTCTCTTTAGTTGAAAATGGGTGGTGATAGATGTCAACAAAAAAGGAAAAGTTTGCCATTTTTTTTTCTCCTCTGAAAAATAGGTGATAAATCTCGAAAAAAAATAACAACATTATCCTCATCCTTTTTATTAAAATTTTAAAATTTTATTATATATTATATAATATTTGTTTAATTATTTATTTTAGGTAATAAAATAATACAAATGAGAGCATTCAAGTCATTTAACCCTAAAAGTTTGGTCAATGGTTAAGGTTAATAGAAGTCAACTTATGATAGGGGAGGTTTGTGTAATTTCGAGCAAAAGGTCAATCTAGCTATAATTAGACCAAAATTCTGGAGAGGTTTGTGCAATTAGTCCTAATAATAATAATAATTGGATGTCAATATTACCACCCATAAATATGATTTTTATATCCATATTTTATTAAAAAAATTAATTAAAAATATATTCCAATATAAATTTATCAATAAAAATAATGACTTTAATTAAAAATAAATAATACTATATGCACCCGTAATTTTTTTTTTCTTTTTTCAAAAAGGTATACACGTACCCATTTATTTACAAAAAAAAAAAAAAAAATTTACACCCATCAAATCTTCAACTCTGTCTCTTTATTAAAAAATATAAATTATAATACACCCTAAGTCCCTAATTAAACCTTAATATCTTTAAAAAAGAAAAAAGTCCTTTTATTATTGAAATATTAATCAGAAAGGAGATACCTCTTTTATCTGAAAATCAGTAAAAAGAAACATAAGTCTTCTATCTGCAAATCAATGAAAGTTACTGGAACATAATGGAGACAAAGAAATGAAGAAATATAGGGTGGATTTGGTTGCCTATATAATCTAGATTGGGCTATAGGTGGTTTATAATATATTTATGTATTAATTAAATTTATTCAACTGAAATTTATCTTAACAATATTTTAGAGATTCCACTAGTTGAAATTGCCAAAAACGATCCATTTAAGCTATTGATTATTGTTTTTAACCTTCTCCCATAAAATTATTGTTTCTAACCATTCATATTAGGGGGGTGTATTCAATTAGGATTCTTGAGGACATTTAAAGACATTATAAATCCTGGTGTATTCAATTTGGACATTTAAAGACTTTAAAAGAGTCCATATGAATCCAATGGTATTCAATTAGGATTTATATGGACTTTTAAAGAATCATTCCAAATCCAGGTGTATTGAATTAAGACTTTAAAAATGTCTACAAGAATCAAGGTGTATTCAATTAGGACTGGATTTTAAAGGACTTTCTTAAGTCATGGATTTTGATGGATTTTGATGGATTTGATAGTGAGAAATATAAATATCAAATGCCATAACATGTCCGGTCTTCTCTCTAAAGATTTTGGTGGACTTTGCTCTCTCTCTCTCTCAAAACAGAAACAAGAAATTCTGACCAGTGAATTTTGGCAAATTTGTTACATATAAATATCTCTGACCAGTGACCACTGACCACAGCTGCCTTATTAACAAACAAGAAATTCTAGAAGGGTGGGGAGAAATTGAAACTCACTCAATTAGATATGCAACCTCATGTTCCGTGTATAATAATGTGAAAGACTTTTCCTAAATAAATACCCCTGCAACATATTATATGGGATTAATCTACCATAAAGACTTCATGACTCCACAGTATCAGTGTCCAAACTTTTTACACTATGCAGTATGAATTGAGACCGTTTTCACTTCATTACAATATATAAAAAAAAAATTAAATTGCTTGTTGCATCCGAAACATGTCAACGTGTAAAATGCTATCAATAATCAACTTAACCCAGAATTAGCTAGGTAGGCCATAAGATACAGAGGACCACCCAAGCTAAAGGGATTAAAACTGCATCTGAAGATCACACCATTCAATACCAATGCAATCAAACTAAAAATAGAATAATTTCCAAGACCATAAGAGATATAAGAGATATATGTTCTATAAAATAATTTGGACCGGCTACAGGTTTGTCGGGATAACAGCTCTATTATAAAGTAGGTGTAAGGTTTACCCATATTGATAACGTTTGCTACCAGTGTCCACAGAAACCCATTCCGATGAGGCAAGTCCGTATTTCTATCAAGGTTTGGATCCTTATTACATATACTAATTATATTGAACGAATATATTGATGACATGATACATGATAAGCTCGTCCTATATATTCAAACATTTTTGAAAAAAATACCTAATAATCAATCAACATTTATTTGCTTAAAAATGATGGTTTTTAATTAAATTCATAAATGGATGCATATAAGTATGTTATTAAATTATTATATGGATAACGTGATACGTTTGTCTTATTGAAACATAATACATGAAAAAAAAAAAAAAAAAAAAAAACTATAAGGAAGCCATAAACAGAGTCCAAATGGAGAACTGGAAAGAGAAATAGCTGATTAAGGAGGTGAAAAATAATAGAAGAGAAAAGGAAGAAAGCAAAGATTGTTGTTAGTACTGCAAATTGTATTAATGGATCATATTGGTTGAGTGTATAATAAATTGTGTTATTGGGTCATATAGTGGTATAATTCTCCATCTATAATAGAAGTCAGAGATAACAAATCCATGAAAGTCTATGAATGTCTAAACAAATCCATAAAAGTCTGATATAGATGTCTAAACAAATCCATAAAAGTCTGAGATAAATGTCTAAACAAATCAATGAAAGTCTATATGGATTTATAAAAGTCCGTAGAAATCCATGAAAATCTATCATTTAAAAAATGTATTTAAATGTCCTTAAGAATCCTAATTGAATACACCCTCCTTAATTTCTTTTTACCAAATAACTATCCAATTACATTATGAACCTTCTTTACCTTTTCTTCAATCTACTGCACAAAATTGGCGAAAACCTACTACAATCGAAAACCTTTTCTTCAACCGTTCTGTCTACAATCAAAAAGCCTACTACACAAAATCATCATTTTGATCCAATTGTTATCAAACAATGTTTTCGTATCGAGAAATTGGCGAAAATCTTTGCTAGAAAGCGATGAAAAAGACCAAATAAGATATAGTTAATTTTGTGCTTGAAATCTTTCTAACCTAGTTGAAGGTATTTAAATCAAAATGTTTTTATTTTTATTCTTTTATTTATTTATTTATTTATTTTTTATTTTTTATTTATTATTATTATTATTTAACTTTCTTTCATGTTTATGTTGTTGGGTTTACTTCCAATTATCCAAAAATTGAGGTTTTTTGTGAAGAAAATTGTTGAAAAAAAATTTCAAGTTTTTTTTCATGAACCCTTTGTATGTCACGTCAAAGAGTGAAACACACCCCATGTTTCACTCTCCAACGTGACACACATTATGTGTTGGGGAATAAAGATGTATCATTTAAAGTGAAACATATAAGAAGATATGTCACTATTAATGTGTTTTAAAATAAGATGTTTCACTCTTAAGAGTAAAACATATGTTTCATAGATGAGATGTTTCACTTTTGATTTGAAGAGTGAAATATCATGTGTTTTAGTTTCAACAGTGAAACACATTATCTGTTTCACTCTTGAGAATGAAACAAATGTTTACATATGAGATGTTTCACTTTTGAAGACTTAAATAGCAAGTGTTTCATTTTCAACTATGAAACACATTATCTGTTTCACTCTCAATAGTTAAACATCTCATCTGTTTCACTCTTGAGAGTAAAACAAATCATCTCTTTTACTTTCAAGAGTGAAACAAACCCAAAAACTAAAAAAAAAACTACACACAAAATTCACAAACACAGATTAAACCAAAAAAATGGATGAAAATTAAGTGAATTTACCGTTTAAATGAACTTGGGTCGAAATTGGGTCAAGATTTTGCCTTCAAACCGATGTCTGACCTCCTTCTCTGGTGTGCCCTCCTCTCGTCACCGTCCCTCGTCATCGCCTCCTCTAGTCACTAGCGCAAACATGCAACAGTTGCAAGAACACTTTTTGTGTTTCTCTCCAGTTGCACAAATGTGACAGCCAAAAAACAAACTTGACAGCCAAAAAACAAACTTGACATTAGGTTTTGGTTTTTTAAATATCGGGTTACTTTGAACTTTTTACCCCTAACTATACTAAAAACAATAATTTGAAGAAAAAAAATGATTAAAAACAATACTTCACATGATCAATCGGTTAGTTTTGAAAATTTCTCATTTTATTATTATATATTATTTTTTTTAAAGGTATTATTGGCATTATGATCGGTACTTGTAGTAATGATTTAACTTTTAAATTTTAGACCCGAGTTTACTTATAAAATGGATGTCTAATTATATTTATGGATGACAATATTGGTACCCATAATCTTTACCACCACCCTTAGTGGCAAATCACATTGCATCAAATATATATATTCTTTTGATTCTTAAAACATAATTTCTAAATATTCGCCGATCATGATTGCATCTCATATCTTAATTTTTTTCTTATCATTATCATTATCATTATTTTAGATGATTTTTTATTAAATACAAAGAAGATTTTAAGAAAATAACAAAGAAATATAAAGTTGTACCATGGAAGAAGCAACGAGGGGCATCATTTTTTAGTGGCTTTTGCTATTATAAATTTATATGTGCTGTCAATTTCTTTAATATTCTAGCCCAATATTAAGATATAAGATGGAATCTTATTATCAAGCTTCCGGAAACATTTTGGGTGTCATCTCCTGTCACAATCCTATCACGTGACACAATCGCAACGGGATGTCCCACTGCACCCAAGTTAATTTGCATTAACAAAGAAATTTTGTATTATTTTTTGAACTAATACAAATTTAAAAGTTAGGAGAAAGGTAGAATTCGTAAACCCATCAATGTTTTTATTTTATTTTTTATTTTTTAATATTACAATAATTGGGGTTTTTAGATGTGGGGAAGATATTCGAACCCACAACCTCGTGCTGTGTCTGCAGCTTTTTCAACGTACTATACTATAATACAACCCTTTTAATCACCAACCTCAAGTCCTCAACTATATACATTTGATAACAAACAAACAAGCAAGCAAGAAGGTCTAGCTAGCTAGATCCTACAATTCATGCATTACTGGCTTCATTGATAAGCATCCCAGAATCATTATTCAGATCAGAACCCACCTTCAATATTGACTTCAATGGCTTTGACTCATCAACCTCTTCTGGCTCCCACTTTCTACTTCTCTTCTTACCGATTTTAATTGTCTCTACATTCTCGTTTATGCTAACCATTTTCTGTGGAACTCTGGCTTGATTTGCATCTGCAGAAAATGATGTTTCCGGTTCTAATCTTCTTTTCTCTTCAACATGTGGAGGAAGATCAGCAGAAGAGGTATCAGAAACATTTTCTTCTTCTTCACAAGTGATGGTTTGCTCTGCTGGCTCAAACTCAACTCCCATTGCAGCTTCTTGAGGTGGGGTTGGGGTTCCACGAGGCAATCGGGCAGTCTTGGAACCGGACATCATGATCTTGAGAGCATATGTTGCTAAACGTTTCATGAAGTTGTAGAACATATGGAAGATGCTAAGGGATTGGAGTTGGTGGTCTCTATCATCCATTTTGGAAATAAGTTCAGAAAGTTGATATGTAAATGGGAATTTGGAGAGGTTAGATTGATGAGTAGGGTGATCAAGATACTTTTCTTGCAAGTAAAGACATGAAAAATGTTCTTTTCTTTTCTTATGTTGAGAGACATCAGAAATCCCAAAATTGGTCCTGTTAACATACAACATGGCAATGCCAATCCCTGCCAATCCACATATAACCGATAAACAAGTCTTTTTTTGGAAACAATGTCACACCATTGTTTATCGTTAAAAGCATAAAGACCAACCTGAAATGTCACTCAGAATCTCAGTCCTCTCATGCATTTATCATTCAAGTCTGTACAACACTAAATCTAAATCACTCCATTGAAGAAGCAAACAAGTCTCATAAAATAAGGAAGACTCAGCTATTAAATTGTAGAGCTAAAAATTTAGAGTAAACTACAGAGAATTGAAGAGCTCTCACTAGCCTTCAATTTCTTGATGCTGTTCGGTCAAATGATGGTCAAGATTATACAGGAAAACCAATCTAATGGTCATCAAGGTTTCCTAATGTTATAGACTTCCTAAATCTCAGATATTTTCTTTGTATATTTATACAAATAGTTTTCTTAAAAATTGTTAGCGTTACGAAAAGTAATTTGTAGTTACAACCCATTATTCTTTACCCCAAATGTCTACTTAATTCACTTGGAGTAGAAGAAAAGCAATAAAATAGAGGACTGCACCGAACCAAGATGATTAAAATGGTGAATTCCAAGCTCTCAGTTATTTTATTCCTCTAAAACTCAGGTCTCGATCGAATTCACAATACAATGGAAAAATTATATTATCAAAGAGAGGAGATAAGTTACAATCTGTTCAGCTTACAAAATTGAGCATTGGCATGGCAGAACATTCTTCAGTCAGGATAGACAGCTTAAAGTTTAATCCGCCCACAAAGACGCCAATATGATCCGGGATGAAACATAGATTTTTCTAATACCCAGATGTCACGGACTAGGATCTGAGAAACATATAAAGCATCAATTACCACTCCAATAAGAAAGATGCAGTGAAAAGAAATAATTACATTCAACTAGAAGCAATGTACCAAATCTAAAAAGTGCATATGCATGCTGGTCGATGCGTAAATATGTGGTGAGTTCAAAACATTTTTGGAGCTTAAATAATTTGTGTTCAAAAGATCAAGTAGCCCAAGATGAATGCCTTGGCATTTTATCAGTGAACACATCAAAACACCTTTAAATAACATTAAGGGGTTTCTGTGATGAGAACTGAGAGGCACATCTGGTGTTCACTATATAGTGTACAGGGCAGCTCATATATGCAATTAGGTAACATCAATTCAATCTTATGATTTTTCATATTCAATTCGGTTGACAAGACATGCTTTCTAAGCCAAACACAGAACATTTTCGATACAATCATCATTGGGCTAAACCGCTAAAGTGAGGAAGCAAAGGATTGTTTGGACATAGCAAGAAAAATAAATTGCTTCATTTCAGACAGTGATGAGATACAAGGGGACAAAATCAGGTGAATAGATCGAAAAATAAATAAATA
Source organism: Acer yangbiense (assembly GCA_008009225.1). Taxonomy (NCBI): domain Eukaryota; kingdom Viridiplantae; phylum Streptophyta; class Magnoliopsida; order Sapindales; family Sapindaceae; genus Acer; species Acer yangbiense. The sequence continues at coordinate 7,200,088 of CM017763.1, read as the reverse complement.
AATAAAAGCTAGTTTTTTCTTTTATAGAAGCAAAATATTTAGAAATATTCCACCACAACATAGACTTGCAGGGCAGCACCCAAAAAATAATTATACTTAGTGGTACCTCCTTAGTTTTATCTCCAGCAACAACAGCGCCTTTAGAATCATATGCTTCGAATTTCTGCAAAATGGAAGAGGTACATAATTTGCTGAGTCCGCGATAGATGAAAGTATTTAATGAAAGAATAATAAATATAAATAGGCAAATAAAATTCAAGTGTCCAAAAATGAAACCACCCACTGAGTCCCTCAAATATAAAAGGAAAAGAAAGTAAAAAACTAAAGTGAATGAGAAATAAATAGATATATCATATATTTTAAAATGTCTAAATGCTCTTTATTACCATATTCAGTACACAGACTATATTCTATTGGATTCTTCAAATATTATACAACCGTGACATTAAAAAATTAAAATAAGATAACCAATTAAAAATGTAGACTACCAAAACCGTAGTTCATTTCCTTTCTCTCTTCAAATTTTACTCTTAAGCAGTCTTTCTGTTGTAACAGGCCCTAACCATTTTATTTATTTTTTTTGAAAGAAGGTCCCAACCATTTTTGACAAAACAACAACATTTGCAACCCCGTGTATAAGGTTCTTCAAAGAACTGATCAATTTTGGGCTGCCTGTGCATGCCTAATATAGATTGGTCTAGCTAAGTTGTGCACATTGATTATGGAAAAGAAAGAAAAAAGGAAACATTTATGATACAATAAAGAAAATGATAAATTATAATTTAGACCGCGCACCTGCTTAGTCAGAAACTCAAGTGTAAGCTGTATGAAGGCTTTGCTGAGGTCATTTCGATCAACACCAATCTGTAAAGTTTAAGAGAAAAGAAGGAATGCCACTATTTCAGTGTAAAGAAAAGGGAGACATCATTGTCTCAATTCAAACACACCAGTTTAAGGTCATATATTAAAGTGCCTTAATTTAAATCCTGAAAAATATTTTGATTCTGAGCAGAATAGCTAGTTTCAAATAATGTTCAATAGATTATGTATCACTAGGATAATGTTCATCAAATTTGATCAAACTGCAATCATATATGACCTTATTGGTCACTAACTAAATTTTTATTAACTTTTTTTTCCTTCCCTGTTTCCATTCACAAAATACTACTCATAGTAATAAGTCTATGTAATAGATGCTTGGGGTAGATTTCTTTCAGGCTTCAGCCATTCTCAAGCAAGTATAATATTTACTCTACTAAAGAATAACTTTTACACATTTTACACAATAGACATTAGAATGCTAAATAAATGGAAAAAAAAAAAAAAAAATACTTGCCAGCCGAGCACGCAGTGTTCGTATCTTAATAATCGGTTCAACCAATTCCCAGTAAACATTACTCCATGTGGATTCCCTTTGTTTAATTTCATTCTTGAGTGTCTGTCAATAAGAAAACAAAAAGTCAAATTGAAGCGGATTACAAACTGTTGAAATATTGAAAAGTGGCAACATCACAGCAAAGCGGTGAAACAGAAGCATACGGAATACATTTTCTCTGTAACAGCTTTCCTTAATATTGATTTGTCGCCGTTCGCCATCAAAGTATTAATCTGAGGAAAAGAAAATATTCAGCACTGGACACAAGGAAAAACCAATGCAAGACCACATGACCAGAAAGCTAACAAAGGTCAAAAGCCTATATTACTAGACTTGTGGTTTACAATTTGTTGATCCTTGCACAGATCTGAAAAAACCTAACTTGAGCTAGATGGTTATGAGTAATAAAATCAACAAAATATGAACCTCTCATTTTTTAATCAATATAATTTTGTAGGTTCAGGTATATAAAAAGTACATATATATAATATATTAAAATAGTTTCCATAAATGTGTATTTCAAATAGAGTTGAACCTTTTGTCTCTCTTCCATCATGCAAATCCTCATTAACAAGGTTAATTAAATCTATTACAAGTTTTTGGGGTTATTCACCTCTACGAATTCCATACTTTGGCATGTAACCTATATGATAACACATCATAATTTTGGTTCAAAAGAAGAAATTTATTTATCAACTCCTGAAATCTACTTAATAAAATCTTAGCAGGCAATGAGGCAGGCAGAAATTTTTTTGAATTGAATAGCACATTAAAATTAAACAGTATAAATGTAATGTTCAGTTAAAAGTTAAGAATATTACATAAGCATACCTCCTTGTATAAATCTGCAGCCTCTTTGTAGAAATTCTGTTTATTATATCCCGTTTTCCTTAACTTAGAAATGGCATAGGCACTTCTGAGCTGCAAATAAATCATAAATACATTACTACCTTTTCTTCTATAAGAAATGGATGCATGACCAACTAAGGTGAAAATCAAATGGTTGGTCTTATATAAGTTAGGTCTTGTATGATATACATGCATACTTTATAAGGGGCCGTTTGGTAACGTTTTCGTTTTTCAGTTTTTGTTTTCCTGTAATCTGAAGTTTTCGAAAAACTGATTTTTGGATTTTTTGAATTCGAAAATGCGTTTGGTAGCAATGGTTGAAAATGATATTTGGAGAATCAAAACATAAAAAACGTGTTTGGTATAATATTTTTAAAATCATTTTTAAAAGATTAATATTATAAATAATGAAAAAGTGATATTTTATTGCTAAAAAAAAGTTTCCAAGAAATTTGTTGTTCTCAGAGTTCTCAATTTTTTGTTCATTAAAACTGAAAACTGTTCTCAATGTTTTATAAAACAGTTTTTTGGAATCATCCCACCAAACGGGTTTTTCCAGTTTTTATGACTCAAAAAACAAAAAACAGTTTTTGAAAACGTTAACAAACGCGCCCTAAGTGACTCACATTACCTGAACTCCAAGCTATGTATCACAAATCAAATAAGAGCTATAAAAAAAAACATGGTGCCAACAACCAAAAGGTTGAAACACAATGGATAGATATGACATCAAAAGAGGAAGGGTCAGATCAAGGTCCAATTTCTTTCTCTTTTTAAGTAATAAAGATCCAAATCTCATCACAAACCGAATGAGAAAATGAAAAGTTAAAGGAGGAGAAGGAAGCAATATCACATTGGAATTTGGTATGAACACTAACCACAGCATGATTAAAAAGGGAAAAATGGATCCAAGCAGAAAGTTTAAACTGTGAGAAACAAGTACTCAAAAACAAATTATAGTCATCATACGAAAAGCTCACCTCTATAATGATATCCTCTTTTGTTCTTTTCCAACCATTTCTTGTAAACCATCTAATACACAACAAACAAAAGGTCAGGGCAGAGGACACAAACACATAACATGCGCTCCAGAAAAACCAGAAAGGTTAGTCAATAAAAAATGAATTAATGAAGCATGCTAACAGTGAAAACTGAAATCAATGACACTATGATTTGTAGGTGACTTTTTCTATTGAAACAGTTTAGCATGATGGAATATCCCTCCCCTACTGTGTTTTCTCCAAAATGATGACATTAAAGTTTTTTCTTCCCTCTTGTAAGCAAGTTCCTATGGGGGATCCAGGGTCGCATGAAAAAAGTAAGATTTAGAAAGTAAAAGAGGAAGTATCAGGGATGGAATCTGCAGTCCAAACAAAGAGAGCCATTGAAAGCATTGCCTTTCAGTCATAAAGCTCTTTGTCATTTTCAATATCAAATATTTAACTAACCCTTAACCTAAATAGAGTATTAACCTTCACAACAATTTCATTATATATCTTTGAGAGAATGTTGATATTCAAAAATTAGCAATGCAAATAAAAATTGCAGAATGCAAACGAATGAGGGCTATTCAGAATTAGACAATTAGTACCAAGTAGCTTGAGGGCCTACTCTACTAGTCTACTCAATCTTTGTTAAATGATTGTTATTACAAACCATAAGCTTGGGAAAACCAAATTACAACTAATTTAAAATCTGACTAACCTCCGCCAAAATGGGATTGGTTCACGAGGTGCATAAGGATCATGTATGAAACCAGGACTCAACATGAACACTTTAAGAGCACCCTGCTCATGAAAGCATATGGATGTAGTCAATTTCTCCACTTATTAATATAACCAAAAAAGTAATCAAAAGGCAATTCACTATAGCCTCTGAAATAATGAAATTAAAAATGTTATTACCATATAAAAAGCCAAACCTACTAAATCAAGCTGTTAAACTCTAATTTACAGCACAAACAACTCTAATAAGTCGATGCAAATGCAGGACACTTTGCAGCGCTAAGCAACAAAATTTCAAATATATTATACCTGGATCTAGCATTTTGAATTTTATTTCAAATTGTTCTCGTTTATGTACACATTCCATTAATACTTTTCTCTATTAGCAATTGGGTGCAATAGTTCATCCATTTTGTTTCATCAAGTATTGTGTTACAAACATAGAATATATGATTGATCTTACTCAATCACATCTGAGAAAACAATTAAGGCTTATAATGAACTTTAGCAGGCAGTTTATTCAAGTATTGAACTATATTTTAATTTACAACAATTTGCAAATACAATCAAAGTGAAGATTAAACCTCCAAGAACCATGAAAGAGAAAGTCATATGCTAAGACTTGCGTTTAAATGAAGTGTAATACGAATAATTTAAAAATGTAAAAGTGCTTGCCATGAAATTAAAGGACAACCTACAAAAACATTGATTGACTTTACTCATGTAAATTAAAGCTTTTCTCACCCAAATGTTCTATGATTATTTTCTACTTATAATTGTTTACCTAGGATGTAGAAGGAGTTTGATTCTTTGTATCTACAACGATAAAGTTAATCAACGATTATGCATCTTAGGAATAAGCCAAAGCAATTTATTCACAGTAAGCAACCATTTTCCAATCAAATTGAAAAAGGAGAATTAGTGCATGGCCAGTTTATAAGGTAAGGATAACACACCATTTGCCGTGCTTGTGGAGGAACTTTTGCTTGAGTTGATAGAAGCCGTTTGTCATTTGAAAAAATCAATGATTTAGCTGCCTGCAAGTATTAAAAGAGAAAGAGAGAGAAAGAGAGAGAGATGATTTTTAAATATCTAACATTTGAAAATGGCACACACCGTACATGATACTAAATATAAAGATAATAAATTGAAATTTACATCAAAATTGAATAATGATTAATTTTTGCAGGAAGTTACCATTGTAGAATGGAGTGTCATTGTACTTCTGTGAGTCCAAGGAAGAAAACTTTGGCCCTTATATAAGCAAGAAGAAATGCTCGAGCTGTAAATTTCAGGAATTGCTGACATGGAACGTAATAATAGCAATGAAAAACAATTGTGTCATGACCCATTTAAAACATCTACATGTAATTAAGGTAATTCAAGCATTAAAAGTCACTGTAAAACGATTACCATTTGATACACCTCTTGAATAACTTCTTGAGCTCCCAAGCCTGAAGACACAGACTGTGAATCAAAACAACTTCCACCACAAAGATAAATGAATAAAAAAAACTGAGCCAAACACACCCGTGTGCACACACTCCTCCCTCATGTAAATGTAGTACAATACAAATGAGGAAAACTAAATTGAATCCCAAAAATATTGCACGAAGAGATAAGACATAAGAATATAAACTTTTTTCTTTCTATTTTTTCCCTACATTTTCTAGGTAACCAAAACAGAACATAAGCAAATTATTTTAATAGATTTTAGAGATTATCAAATATTAAGATCTCGGACTTGAAATACAAACATTACAGTTACAGCTATAAGAAATTTCTACTCCCAAGTTACCAAAACTAAAAGGCTTAATACTAAAACCAAATTTTCGATTTCCATTTTCCTACATTGTCTCTGGAACCACTAAAAACACGAAAACCAATATCTTTATTTACAAATATGAACACTATCAAATCCCAAAAGCACAATCCTTGAATGTATTGTTCTCACAAAGCGATAATGTGAATACGTAAAATAACTCAAACATCAAAATTTTCTTTTCATTTTCCAACATTTTCTCATCAACCAAACAAACAGAACATTGAACTGAAAAGATGCACGAGAATTAACTAAACTTAATTGTGTTCACTTCCCAAGTGAATTAAGCTAAAAAAATTTACAGTCAAAATAAAAATTTTCCTTCATTTTCCTGCACTTTCTCAAGAACCAAACAGAAAGCTGAAAAAAAAAATGAAGAGGGTCACTTACAGATACGAAGATTCTTGAATTTCAACCGTCCGATACAGAGTACGGATTGTGGATAGTCTTCTTAAAAGAGACATTTTTATCACGAGAAAAAAGAAATCAAAATCAAAACCCTAATTTGATGATCTGATTTTGATCATGAGAAATGCAGAGAGATTTTGTTTGTGTTTTTTTGTTGGGGTGTTGAAGGGTTTTAGGAGGAATTATACGGTCCTGCGTTGCTGCATCAAAGTCTATGGTGGAGAGATTGTAGAATTTTGGTGATGGGCTTGGGCCTCAAATTTGGACTCCCAGAAGCCCATCCAATAATTGATTGGTTTGTTTTTATTATTATAATATTATTATCAAGTTAAGATTTTTTTTTTTTTTTTTTTTTTTAAATTTATAATAACTCGGGTTTCATGGAAAGAGAGGAGATATTCGAACCCACAACCTCGTGGTATAAGTGTGAGAGGACATACCATCGGACTAATCTCATTTTGTAGATCAAGTTAAAACTTAAAACTTGAGAGTTTGTCAAAACTTGCCGAAAGCAAGCATTCCCATATCATGAGTTATTTACTCTCACATCACCCGTGAAAAATTTACATGCCGGTAAGTACATATAGTGGAACGGACTTGAATCCCTCCACAAAAGTGGAAGAGGAGATGTTTATCCTTGTAAGAAACAAATATGTTTTTATAGTTATTTTCAGTCCCAAGTAATAAAATAAATAAAGAAAAAAACTCGATCACATAGTGAAATTCGAAAATGCGATATACATGACAACATTGGTCGCATAACGAAATTTGAAGATACACCATACATCGGATACACGGTAGTAGAAACTCCACTTTTTTTTTTTTTTTTAATCTTCTAATTTATTCATGTTTTATTTCCTATAGTTTTTTCTATTTCAATCCAATAGATATTAACTATCCACCCACTATTACTTACATATAAAAAATTATACATAAGAATGAAAAAATTAAACAAAGTTGCAGCTAACAGTTCTAAAACTACAATAGCTCTTCACTACCAAAATTACAAGAATGAAACCAGACTTGGGACCTTCTTCATAGCTTTCATTTTAAGTACAAAATTTGATAATTATAAATGAAGAAAAGAAAAATAGCAACTACACGGTTAACTTTCCAATTCAGGAAGCCTCATCAGCGTCAGCTTCAGCTTCACCGGTTGGAGAACCGGGCACATATGGAACAAATCCCCGTCCACCAAAAACTGGTCTCATGAATTTATCATCAAATTTTCTCCACAGGTAGTGAACAGTAGTACTGGGGTTACTTATTAGCAACCTTAAGCTACTTGCCCTTCGAGGTGGTTGGTTGTTGTTGCCGTTGTTGTTGCCGTTGTCGTCTTGATCATCAATTGAGTCTCCATTTTCAAGGAAGAGTATTCTCAAGTCTTCTAGACTTTGATTATCAGTTACATCTGAATTTAATGATTTCACTTGTCTCGGCATCACTGCTTCAATCAAAGGCTTTGTTATGGAACCAAAAACCTGTTTAAAATTATTAAAATGTCATAAGGTTCCCTAATATATACTACGCAAAATCTTATTAAGATTTCTTCTGATCATAGCTTGATAGTTAAAAGAGTCAACTTTTGTTTGTTTCCGTTAAGGATCATATTTTAGATGGGAATTGAGCTTCAAAAGATAGAAAAGGCAGAAGAAAAGCATACCAATGTGCTAAGCACGACAACAATTAAGGTAGAGGTGATCATCAGTGCATCTTCACTTGATGTGTTGTCCATGCCTGAAAACTGTAATTGTAATATGTCCAAGTCATTGTGAGTCTAAGAACAAAACTTATCCAAATTTTTAAGCTACAAATTGGTTTATTCGAAGTAACCTGATGATATGACAAAGCAACAGTAATGGCACCTCTCATTAGGCCTGCCCACCACATTATAAACTGACGAAAATTAGTTAGCAAAGGTCCGAACAAGAATTAGATGACAATAGATAAGCGTTTGAACGCCTGCAATTATTACCTGTTGTCGAAACTTGATTTTTGTACCGTCTCTTTTCCCAACTAAATTCTTGATATTTGCCAGAGGAAACACAAATGCTGCCCTTCCAAGCAATACCAATCCAAACAATGTTGAACTAACAGCAATAGATGTTCCTGCACTGAATCAAGAATATGAAGCAAGTTAGAACTTAGAATGGCATTTGGTTTTTCTTTCATCGAACTTGACAGGTAATGCAAGCGCATAAGCGTACATATGTTGTTACATAGTAATTATACATAACTACAACTCTTTAGAGTGTCCATCAGAGGAGTAGAAATTACCTGGCGTGGCTGCGTTTCCATTTGTCCATGTCTAAGGCATCCATACCAACATATAAGAATATAAAAGTTTCTGCAATGAATGACAATGTTGCAAATCCGTGCCTGAAACCAATTAGCCATTACGAGGATTTCAACTTTTGCTCAAATATCATGCTTGAGTTATCGAAGTAAATGCTGAAAGAAGATCAACTATCTCTATTAAAAGTTATGGACTATATTGAAGTTCTTTAGATAGTAAATATTAGAATGGTAAACCAACAAACAGAAAAAGAGCCAACATAGTTAGGCGAAGCAATGAAATGGAATACATAAAACATTTCTCTTTTATTTCATTTATTCAAGCTTTCATTAGAACTTGTTTTCGAAGACATTTGAGGGAAAAAGAAAAAGAGAACGTGCGAAGTTACAAGAGTATGGCCTCACTTGGTTGTTCTCCGTGAACTTTCAGTAACATTGTGCCATGTGTAGTGCGACATGACAATGCCGCAGAAGAAAATTGTCAAAATCCCACTGAGATTTATAAGCTGCATGAAGAATTAAATCTATAAGCTACAATGAAATTAACGGCTAAAGAGTTTCACAGTTAATTGACTCCATATTAGCAATATGTCCCCTTTAAGTGGAAAAACAGCTCATTCAAGTCAAAAAAGCTTTAAAAAATTTCTATTTGTATATTCATGTAGCTGTTAATGAATCAGTTTATTGCAATTTTTTCTGATTATGATAATTAAATTGATCTCATATTCTCCGTTCTATATGGAACCACAGTTTAGGCCGTCATGCTGTTATACAATAACAAAAAGATATTACAATGCTGCATCAAAATTGAAGAACAGAAAGTCAACCCAGAAGTGATATGAAAATCTGCGAGTGCATTAGTAAGAAGTGAACTGATTCATTATTGATGAAATGACAGGTTTTTGAATTAGACAGAAAGAAAATTATCAGGCATTATTGGTCCACGCCTCCACGGTGATTACTCCTCATACACGTGGTTCCATAATTCAATCAATTGTTATATAAATGACATAATTTCCAAGGGTGTATACTGTTGAGAGAGTACCTCAGCAAACATGTATGACAAATAGGCCATAATTATCATGATTGCAACTTCACGATCTGTAGAATGCCTGTTGATGAAAAACAATGACGTCAGGGTATATATAGAACTAAATCCATTCAGTCACATTTAATTATCAAATTCCACAAAATCATGGTCATATAAGATTCAATGACTGAAGATATAGTATAAGCCTTAATTGAAAATAGTAGATTTTCATATAGGTTTGGCCATAGGAATATTGTCTATGATTTGGCTTCATTAAGTCCAAGCTCCCTGCATGTCTATCTCGTTGCCTAGACTAACACTTCAACTCCCCTCTCTATTGCCTTGACTCCTCGTTGCACCTTTAATCCTTGGATTTATTCATTTTTCTTAAATGTTACAGAAATCTACCATTAGTTTATGCTGGCTATCGTTTACAACTAGAAGGTTCCAACTTCCAATTTAATAAACTTTGTCATCGAGACTAAGTTCTCTGATAAACAAAACTATCTCAAAAAATGTAGACATATCAAATTTAGATAAAAAGGGAATGGTTTCCACAACTTTAAGCCCTTAAAACATGTCTAGGAATAGAGGCTAGAAGGAATTAATACTTCATATATGAATTTTCCGAGTCAAAATCCAAAGCAAACATAATTATGAACAAAGAGAAAAAGAGGCAAGGCAACACGTGAAGCTGGAAAAAAAAAAGTGCAGATTCCCTGTACCTTCCGAAGTAAAGAGTTTTTATGATGAAGGCACTTAAAAGACCCGCCTGAAACATTGGCATATAAAGTTAGAAGATAGGATCACCAGTAGAATCAAATTTATCAAGCATACATGACACGAACCTATATTACTACTTAATGTCATGCTAACTTAACAATCAGACTCAGGCTTATATGCTCAACACCGTAAGAAGGGTCATATATTTTCTGAACCACGGATTTGGTCTCCTCACAACTTGACGAATTGCATAACGGAATGAGTTAATTTACCTATCAACACCAAAATAAAGCAAGTGAAATGGCACTCTTGCATCAAACAAGTTAAGATCATCTAACACATGGATTGGACTCAAACATGTTACTATGAGCAGCACACGTCTAGTAAGGGAGAAGACAAGTATGTGAAATGGCTCTGAAATTGCTAATGTGTTTCTTTTGTTTCCATTTTTGTTCATTCCATTAAACAAAGTTCTACAAAATAAATCTAGCCATGTCTATCATCCTCTAAAGTTTGATACAGGTGAAAATTTGAGTGTCTGAATGTATATGTCAATGGTTTTTGAAAGAATAAACTTGATCAAGATCTCTTTATCTTTCAATAAATCATGAATGTAATGTAATTTCATTGTGTTTACTTCTACCATGAAAAGCTGGATTTTCAATAAATGCAATTCCTTTTTGTAAAGAAAATCTTTGTAGTTTGTTTGTGCTCCAAATAGAAAGAAATCTGATGCAACTGCAATGCACTTAGTTTTGACAATCAGACTCAGGCTTGTACGCTCAAAAGCACAAGCAGGTTCATAAATTTTCTGAACCATGGATTTGGTCAACTGAACGACTTCCACACAACTTGACCAACCAATTGCATAACGGAATGAGTTAGTTTCACCAAAAAAGAAAAGCAAGTGAAAAGACTCTCTAGCAACAAAGAAGTAAAGATCATCTAATCTAACACATGGATTGGACTCAAACATGTTACTATGAGCAGCACACGTCTGAGCTGAATGCTTACACATTCCTGAACAAAACAATTTTTCGCCATAATTGACATATTGTCTCTTACATTCTATTCTTACTGTAATTTAGAGAACTAAGAAGCAACAACTTACTGCTACACCAAGGAGTGTACTGGTGATGAAGAGGTAAAGAAAAGTCCCCACCAACTTTATGGATGTCAAACCATCGACATTGTGGAAGTCGAGTGATTGGACTGCATTGAAAAGCACAATAGAGGTTGCATCATTCACCACTCCCTCCCCAAATACAACACTATAAAGGAAGGGTGTTTCATCTTGACTGAGAACCTTCAACAGCGTAAAAGATTGCACATTAATCACATACATTAAATTATACGATATACACTGGTATGCAGATTAAAGAATATTACGGAACACTATTAGGTGTACCTGTAAAGTACAGACTGAATCAGTTGCGGACAATATGGCACCAATAGCTGCACATATAAGGAAGTTCAAGTAGTCAATATACACCAGTGAATTCTAACGTGCACATAATAGGAAATGGTCCAACATTTGGTATAGGTTACCAAGGTAATCTTTAGTATCAAGGTTTGTCACACCGATTTTCTTAATCAGATAAAAGGCACCTGCAAAATTAAGAGAGATACAATAGTGTAATTAGAATCGGCTTCTTTTGATGAGACACGGGATCATCTTAAATGAGGGCGTTCTGTTTTTTGATAAGCTACTAATCAATATGAAGAATTGAAGACCAGTAATGAAAGTTCACAGAGACTTTGGATCTTACATAGTGATATGAGGCAAAATGAAATTACAGTACCAAACACTCCAAACATCAGTATAGTTGTAAAATTCTTGAAGAATTGCTTCTTCTTGACCTGGAATCTGGAACCGAATTTTGAACATTAGAGACTACAGCTAAAGAATTCATTGTTTTTTATCTGTAACAATGTTCATATACTAAAAAGGAGTGTCACATGCAAAGATAAAATAAAATAAATAAATTCCAAGGAACTAGAATAATACAAGTCCAATTTTGTGAAACCAATCAAACTTAATGTGAGAAGAAAATCATACCCAGCATTGAAAATTATTGGAGGTAGCAAATAAAGGAAGAACAAGTCCTCATTGAACACTAATATTCTTGAACTAATGGATTTACTTATCAGCAAAACCACTACTCCAGCACACAACCCCTGCAATCAAATCGAACCCATAAATAAAAATAAAAAATAAAAACTATAAATCAAACCCAGAAGAAAAAGAAAAAAAAAATTCAATACCCACCAAGAGAAGTGCTGTGATGGACTCATTAGCCCACCGGTTCTCTTCAAGGAGGTGGCCAATGATGATGCACAAACAGAGGAGCGTGAAGAACACACAGATTGCAATAACAGTGTTGGGGTTGAAGAAATTAGATGACTTCTGCAATGAAGGAAGTTGTTGTATTGTCTCATGAAAGGCCATTTTTTGCTGCAGATGATGATGATGTTATGTTGTAAAGGTGTTAAATTTGGCGTTCACAGTTAAAAAAGATGGAAACTGATGAGTTTGAATCTCTTTTTGAAGTAGTGTTTGTGTTTGTGTGGATAGTTTGTGTTTTGTTTGGTTTGGTTTTTTAAAGCTCAGAGGCTGTTAGGAGGGAAGACTGGTAGTTGGTGTTTTGAGTACTCGTGTGCAAATATAATAATATTTAAGGATGTCATAATAACCCGCGATTGTCAAAAAAATAAAAATAATAACCCGCGGGAACGGCCCCACGGGAACAGCCCCACGGACCTGCACTTACGGTGATAATGAGTTTCAATTTAATGGAGATAGATAATAAAACCCGCAATAAGTATATGGTGGAGATGAGTTTTATAAACCCCACTCTGCCCTTCTTAAAATATAATATTTATTTATTTTATTATTTAATTTGATGTTTATATTTTAAAATGATTAAATTTATTTGTTTAGTTTTGAAATTTATATTTATGAGATGACTTTTGAAATTATTTTATACATTATTATTTATATCATATTCATTGGGATATATATTTATTATTTCAATAAATATTTTTTATAAGATTTTAATAAATAATTTTGATAAATAAGTTAAATAGGGTAAATTAGGTGTGGTTGGGGCAAACATACCCCGCCCCGTCCGACCCCGCTCCATATACCGAGGGGTTTTATAAGGAGATGAGTTTTTAAAAAATAAATGGGCGGGGTACAGAAAGGGCCACCCCGCCCCAAACCCTAATAATATTATTAAGTTGTTGGAATCTTGCCAAGTGGCACCTCTAGAATATACCATGTCAGTTGAAATTTGGAAATATCTATAATACACATTTTTTTTTTCTTAATTTAAAAGAAATTGATAGGGAATGAAAATCTTGAATCAATTTTCAAACTTTTCCATTGTGGGATTGAATATCTAAGTTTTCTTTCTGATAGGAACTTAATTGTTGATTTGTGTTTGTGATGCATGTAGCTTCATTTCCATTTTTATAATCACAAATCATGAATTAATTTTCATTTATCACATTGGATTATTATGTACTCTTGTGGGCTGCGGCATTGAAACATGAACATTTACTCTCATAATAACATAAAGAAATCCAATCATATGTATTTTTGTATTAGTCCTTGAATATTTGTATGGTTCAAATAATTAATACGAAATCAATCAACTAAGAGTGGACGTTCAAGAAAACATCTCTAAGGTCTCATTTGGTGCGCGATGAGCCGATGAGCAAGATTTGATCAAACTATATTATGATAAACATACTATTAAAAGGGGAAATTTCATTACAGTCTCTACTATTTTGTTAAAGTCATATAAAAATCCACTGAATCCGTCAAAATATAAGGCATAATTTATATTGATCAAAATTATTTTGTTTTATATAAATGAACATTGAGTAAATTTTGGATGCTAAATTTTTATTTCATACTTTTGATGATTTTATTTCATACTTTTGATGATTTTATTTTTGTTTGTGTTTTAAATTTATGTTTAATGTTTATAATTTATACAATTCCGTATTGTTTTTAATGTTAGTTCTTAGTTTATTAATTTTATTTGAAGTACAGTATGGATTAATAATTTGATTTTGTTAATTTTAAGAGTGTTTTAACTTTTATAGATAAATAATTGATTCTTATAAATTTATCCATTGGATCGGATCAGATCAAATTGAATTTAAGTATTTTTTGTAACTGGATCGGATCGAATTCCGCTCTAAGATTGGATCAGATTGAATTGTAATATCTTCAATCCAATCGGATCAAATCTTGGATTATGACAAATTCAATGGATTCAATCCGTTGCACACCCCTAATATTAATATTAAGAACATCTCCAATGCTATTATGTATTTGTGTAAAATTTATTGCCACATAGAATAGATACATAATGAAGTAAAAAAAGTATGACTTTGCCCTTCTTAATTCATAATACAAGTTGAAAATGTCAATACTCTTGAACCTTTTTTGTTATTACACTTCTACTTTCCATCGAATCCATCATCGGTGGATATCCAATCTAGAACTCCAGGACTAGATATATCTCCATCAATGGATTTCAAAATTAAACTAAAATGCTAATACAATAAATAAATAAAAAAAAATGTGGCAATGTGACATTAAAAATAAAAAAAATCAGGTACTTTAGGTGAAATTCCTCCATTAAAATTACATCCAAATCGTGAATCACACGTTAATATATTAAAAAAATTGTGGCATGGTTTTCGTGACTTTGCACTGGCCGTAGACATCCCAACCAATTAAAAATAATAATAATAAATAAACCGTGGAATCCATTGTGATGTGACTGCACATAATCTAGAATGTTTTATAAGATTTCTTGGAAACATTAGTTTAAACCTTTCTAGTTTCTTCAAACAAATAATATTTCTTTTTGGGTGATCAAATCATATTTATCTAAATAATTAAACAAATAATGTTTAAACATACCCACTTCATAAACTGCGATGAGAGTTTGAGTTTCACATTTACTCGTTAAATCATAAACTGTAGAGTTTTAGATTATACTTGTAGCGGTTGATCTTACCGGATTCAGACAAACAGTTGACTCAATTGATGTTGGATTTTAAAAATAATAAAATCATATAATTGATTGTACTGGTCGGTTTGAAACATAATAAAATGACTAAACTAAAGTAGATTCTGAAAAGTATATATGTATAATAATACAAAAATTTAGTATAATAAATAGTCATATCTTTATCTTTATCGTTGAATGCAACAATCTATAGGGTCCATATTGGTTAGTTGATAAAATTAAATAATGGAAACTATATACAAAGTTTATAATTTGATAATGAACTTGGATATAATTAGGTGATTAATAAAAAGGAAAAATCACTTTCAATTCCTTTTCTTGATCTAGATAGCTACTTGTCCGTATTAGATGAACTATCTAGTTGATAATGGCGTGGTCATTTTCAATTAAGAAAGCTAACTAATATTTACCTTCTTCTTCTTGTGTGTTATTGACGATCACTTGTTTTTTTTATTTATTATTGTGATATTGCTTCTTGAGTTTGGGTTAGATTGATTAAGGAAGCTAAGATTACGTGGATAGCTCTCGCTTCATGTGACTCAATAGTAATGGAGAATTATTGACATTTTTGGAAAATGAGACAAAGCTAAAGTCTTATGGAAATATTATGTTATTGTATTGTTATAGATATTGGATATAATCAAATCTTGACTTCACTTTCAGCTTTCGTCTCTAAAGAATTTCAAGAAGATGGTTTTTTTTTTTTTTTTTTTTATAGTCTACAAAAGGTTTTTGAGTTATGGATATCTTGTTCACCTTTGTTTCTTCTTTCTTTAATGAAATCATTCAATTTCATATATATAATCACAACCCTACATAGATAATTTATTTATATATCTTAAGAATCACAACCATACAGAATTTCAGTAAGTTTTTTCATGCGGGATTGATTCTATAACATTAAATAGTAAGTTTTGTAACGTTACATTACATAGTGAGCTTTATAACATTACAGAGTAACCGACACATTCTTTCAAAAATGAGCATATCACTATGTAACATTATATAGTCGATCCCGTAAAAAAAAAAGAGTACGGAATCCTGATTATATATATATTAAAAAATAAATCTAAAGGAGCAGAGAGCTCATTAAAAATTATTAAGGAAAAAGAGAAAGAGTGCGTAATTGATAAGAAAAATGTCTTTTCAAAAAATTATTAATTAGCTAAAATTATTAAAATAAGTGGACAAAGCCAAAACAAATTATTAAATGCAAGCTTGAAACTTCCATGTGAAGTAATTGACCAATCATGAGAATTTATGAATGTGTAAAAAACTTTTGGAAGTGATTTTACTTAAATTACACTTCTCTATTCAGTTACAAGTTACAACTCTCCTTCCTACTAAGTACTAACACAAAAGTTAAGTGCTAAAATTCTAAAAATCAGGCTTGACCTAAAAATCAAAACCCCATGTATAGTGTAAGATCAATGAGCTTGCATGTGACCTAAATCCGAGCATGAACACATATTATTACGTCAAAATATAACAAATATAAGTTTTTCTGATAAAACTATCTTCGATACCATGTTATGTCTACTAGACCTAAAAATTTAAGCTTATTATAAGGAACCACACAATAGTATTAAGCTCAGACAATGGACATTAACATGCACAATCAATGGCCTTGAATCCTATAACCATGTCTAGATGTTGTTAGCCAATCTGCAGCCATAACAGAGTTCAAGTGCCTTGACCATGTCAGAGACTCAAGACACCAAACTTTCTTGTTGCCATTGCTAACTAACCACAATCTAAGAACCAGGGGTTGGAGAATTGGTACAACAACACCCACAACCAATATTACACAACGCAACGTAAGCAAGAACGTGTAGGCGTTGAGAAACTAAGATTTCTGAAACACAAAGCAATTTCTTTTTTAAAAGAATTTGATAAAAGATGTATCCACAAACCAGGTTTTGCACTCAAGCTCTATAAGCTTTAATCTGCTTAACAGCCGGTATTTAAAGGTAAGTTGCTAAAGACTAACCATTTAGATAAGCTAAATGATTGTTGAATCATATATCTCATAAATGATAAATCTCTATATTTGTAGATGCCTCACGAATTCTGTGTGCATGACAAATGTGAAGCAATCTGGAGAAAGAAAGAAAAGAAGTAATCAGCACCAAGTTAAATCAAATATGCATCACATGACCATTTTTGTTCAGTCAGTGCAAACTTTCATGAGACCATAGTCTGCAAGTCTGGCCTAGCATGAACAATGATGCCTATGACTTCAAATGCAGATACCAACTACTTCCCTAGTCCAAGCTAAATATGTAGGGATTTAAGCATTGTTAATGTCATTCAACGAACCTGATAAACAACTGATTGGCTAGATGATTACAAAACTGTGAGTGATATAGCAGCAGACCGTAGCTTGACACCATCATCATTCCACTTGAAATCCGGAGCGGTTGCTCCAGCTATATATGCCTGCAATATGAAGTAGAGGCATTATTTAGTGGACAGAATATTAACACATCAAACCGTTAGCAAGAATGATTTATGACTTTATAATACTTCATTAGCAAATCGTCATTCTTAAGTCGAGTAGCCAAGTTCAGCAGGGGCATTTCACAAAATGATATTCTGAATTTATGAATTGCCAAGGTCTCAAGTTCAGTCGTTGATGAATTGATATTGGAACATATAAATTCGTCTGTATTGCCTCAGGAAAAGTTTTTCACATGGGCCACAAGCATTTTTATGTTATATGTGATAAACTAATAATCATATCAAAGTAACAAGCAGGAGTTTTAACTAACCCTTCCACCGTTAACAGCAGCTACTAGTGCTACGTGCTGTTTATCCCTACCAAATTCATAGAAGTAATAAGTCCTGAGATAAATCGAAGCAAGGGTTAGCATAAGTTAGATATTGTGCATATAATATTATACATATGCTTCGATTAGATATCATATCTATAGCACGTACCAATTGCTTTAAATCTTAGAGCTACATACTGATGCTTTTAATTATCAAGGTCAAATACTGACACTCTGACAGTAAAGCATTTTTGCGTACGTAGTTAAACCTCAAAACATGCAACTTTTGAAAATAGATGCGGGGCAGAGGGTAAGGTTACTTTCGTTATGATTGTTAGAATTTCCATTTTGTTCTGCTCCATTTGTTTCCTTATTGACAAAATACCCAGCTACGTTTCCTTTTTCTCTAAAAGAAAACCTTTTAAATGCTACAACATTTCAGGCATCGACACAGAAACTTACTTGAAGCCTTCCTCTTCCTTTATCTTTATTGTTCGAGCAGAATATATAGTTGCCCCACCTGACATTGCGGACTGTATCAGTATTGAATGGAAATAAAAGAAGCAAAGAAGAAACTTGAGGCCATATGTTCCCATTCGACAGTTGACAAACCAGAAATTGGGAAAAAAATACAAGTATACGTCTACAACACCAGAAATAAAATTACCCAAGAATTATTATAATCACAGAAGAAGGAAGTACCTGGAACAAAGATTTTAGCTGCTTCCCTCAAGGAACCAAAATCAGTAATATCTTTTGCCTGTTCAAGTTACAGAACGTTTTGTAAGTTCACTGAAGAACTCGTTTAGGAAGATCATGAGACTAAACAAGATCAAGTCATTTCATAAAGATATAGCGGGAAATAGCATGCTTCAATAGTGTGACCTACCACTACACTAAAACTAAGGTTTTGGTCTTTGAACTGAGAAATAAAGATGCCAATGCAAAATTTAATCTTAAGTAGATATTATAATACAAATCTGGACGACAATTATAACAGCCTGCGTTAAAAAAATTTAAGCTACAAAGCAATTCCATCATTCTCACCTATTAACTGATCCATAATCATTCTTATATTAAACTACTTAAAAGTTTTGCGATAATAGAGACCAACAAACAATAGCTAAAGTCTTGATGTTACAACGATTTACATGATCATATGCTTTGTTGGAGCTAGTCTACCTGCATAACTAAATGTATATAGATACCGGAAGTCATCCATGAACAGTTGAACACATACCTCTAAGAGGGTGAGCTTGAGTTGATTGGATGGTTTAATGACAGCACTCACTACTTCATATCTGCAATGACAAACAACAATAATCAAAATACAAAATCCTTGAATAGAAGGTTCGGCTAAAATTGAGTATTCACACATCAGGATCACTGAGAAATTTGAAAAAATAAAAAGAAAACGTCAAAGCGAAATGGGAATTTTTCGTATGCTCATACCCATCAGAAGATGCAAACCGTGCTGCAAAGGTCTTAGGTTTGGCCTTGTCTCCATATAGAGACAATCCAGCATTATAATCCTAAAAACATCAAACAATTAACTTAGTAAATCAACTAATTTTCAATATCTTGATAAACATAAGATAGAATTTACTGTTCTCTGAAACAAATTATCAGCTTGACAAACAATTGTGACCTCCAAAGCATATGCATTTCAAGCTTGAAATGACAAAGATGAAAACTTTATATGGTATATTTAAACAGACAACACCATATTTATAATAAATTGTCAAAACAGATAACATGAATTCATATCACACGAATAACCATTACAAGATTGAAGATTTATATGTACCTCAGGTTCAGTGAGGTCCTCAAACTGAGGAGGGACTCGAATGGCGAACCCATCTCCATAAAACTGGGACCAAGACTTTGTATTTTCAATAATGCCAGAAAGAGAAGGTTTTGGAGGCTCAGCTAGAGATTTCTCAAGTGGGATTAGTGAAGCTAAGGAGATGATACAAAGTGAAGTGGTTTTCAAAATGAAGTCCCTCTTAGTGAATGCTGTGTTGTTGGTGGTGGTTGTGGTGGTGAGAGAGTTGAGTTTGGGGTTTGGTGGGTGGGGAGGGAGGGGTAGAGAGAGAGAAGAATGGCCATGAGAGAGTGAAAGATGAATTCATGGCTGCTACAAACTTACAAAGTGGAGGGAGGTAATGTGGGACACATTTTGAGGTTATTTTTTACACTAGACTTATGGAGGGTAGTTTTGACATTTTGATAAGCGAAAATGATAGTGTAAGTGTTGACTTGACTATTTAAACAAATTCTTTTTATTTATAATATATAAAAAATTAAAGTAAAAAAAACATATGCCCGAAAGTTTTCTCCTGATATTTTGGAATCAGATATTTGGTTTGTACATGTAATGCGACATCTCGACTTGACAAATTCCTTACTCATTTGATATTAATTTAATTTTTTAAAAATTGAGTAATATTATATTATCCAATATCTTGTTTGAATTTTTTGTACAAATAATATGGTGGAGTGATGTGTATTTGCTATTTAAATTATGAGATGATTGGTAAGTAACATAAAACTATATCATTTATGTTACAACAAGAGATGATATTTATACAAAAACGATACATAAATAATTTGCACAAGAAAATTATTAATGATTATATATACCAACACTTGTTATTTATTTATTTTTAAATTTGATATCAATCATATAAAGGGTTTATCGGAACACAACAAGACCCGAAATACAACTCTCCCACTGAAGTATATATAAAAGAAAGAGAAACCATGAGAGACTCCCTAATATATATATTTTAAAAAAATTAGAGGATATATGGTCATTTTGGTGTCCCAAAAATGCCCTTGGTTTCCTTTCTATGGTTGAGAGATGTTATCCACTTTCAAAATTTAGCCAACCAATCAAAATAATACACAGACTCAAGCCACCAAAAAACAAGAGTTCACTTTTTCTCACCCTTTAAAGGGGGTGAGCATTACCCCCTCTTAAAAACATAACATGTGTCTATGGAGAGGATAAATTTGTTCAAACTCTTTATCTTTTTAGACAATTTTACTCTCCACCGGACACAAGTCATGTTTCGGGAGGGAGTAATGCTCACACGGTCACACCCCTTGAAAAGGGGGCGAAAAAAATGGACTCCAAAAACAATGAACAACACACACAGACAGACAGAAGAAACCAAAAATAAAAAATCTTTTTTTTTTTTGTTTTGTTTCTTTGAGTTCTCTCCTTTCTCACTTCAGCATTTCCACTCTGCAACTCTACCATGGAAACCATCCTCTCTTCTCACTCCATTATCTCTCCACTTCTCAACCCAAAACCCTCCTCTTAAAAGACCCTCTTCACACCTCCTCTGTTCTGCACCAAACCCACCACCACCATCACTACATGGAGTAGTAGTAGTAGTGGCCTCAAGAAACAGAGCTCTCAGCCACTGAAACCACTCTCAACAACACCTCCCACAAACTGGTTTTCTCATGCACAGCAAGGACTGGCTGCTCTGGCTCTCTCTTTGGCTCTCAACTTCTGCCCACTATTGTACTCTGGTGGCAATGCTGTGGCATCTGAGTTTGATGTCCTCGATGAAGGCCCACCAAAAGAATCTTATGTTGTTGATGATGCTGGGGTGCTTAGTAGAGTCACAAGGTCCGATCAGAAACGGCTTTTATCGGATTTGGAATCTAGAAAGAATTTAAGGGTTAACTTTGTCACAGTTAGGAAGCTCACTGTAAGTTTTGTTTTGTTTTTTATTTGATTTCATGTGGGTTGTTAATGTGCACTTGTTAGTGTCGTTTAGGTGGAGTTTTGATTATTTTTAAACACCCTTTTGATGATTTGATGAAATGGAACTGTTTGTTTTCTGAATTTTAGGAGTTTGTTGAAAGTAGAATTGATTGAACATTGAAGGTCATTGAATTTTCTGTTTGGTTACTGAGAAAATCCCAGGATGAGAAGAAGGGACACATGTATATGAGGTATTTAAGTATTTTGATTTTTTGAGTGTGGTCTAAAAATGTAGATTTTCAATAAAAATGGTCACCTTAGAATTTGTAAGAAATTGCGAACTGAAATCTGAAACTTCAAGAATTTCAAGTGCTTGGTGCTTGTGATTTTGGATATTTAACATTAATAATAATAATAAAAAAAAAAAAAAAATCTGGTTGCCGAGCAAAGCTGCGGGCGGGCCATCGTTTAAGGACAACAAACGGGAATCTAACTTCAAATCCAGGGAAGAGACAGATGAGAAAAGAGGAGAACTCAGTTTGGTTGTGGGTGGATTGTTGGCAATTGCTAGGTCCTCGGTGCGGTCCTGGCTCTTACGAGTGTGGTCCTGGCTCTTACGAGCGTGCGTAACGCTTCTTTGGAGTCAAGTTTGGCATTTAACACCATGTATAGTGTAATATCAATGAGCTTGCATGTGACCTAAATCTGAGCACGAACACATATTATTACGTAAAAATATAGCAAACACAAGTTTTTCTGATAAAACTATCTTCGATACCATGTTATGTCTACTAGACCCAAAAAATTAAGCTTATAAGGAACCACACAATAGTATTAAGCTCAGACAACGGACATTAAAATGCACAATCAATGGCCTTGAATCCTATAACCATGCCTAGATGCCTTGACTATGTCAGAGACTCAAGACACCAAACTTTCTTGTTGCCATTGCTAACTAACCCCAGTCTAAGGACTAGGGATTGGAGAATTGGTAGTGGTACAACACCCACAACCAATATTACATAATGCAACCAACGTAAGCAAGAAAGTGTAGGCGTTGAGAAACTAAGATTTCTGAAACACAAAGCAATTTCTTTTTTTAAAAGAATTTGAACAAGATGTATCCACTTACAATCACCGCAAACCAAGTTTTGCACTCAATCTCTATAAGCTTTAATCTGCTTAACATACGGTATTTAAAGGTAAGTTGCTAAAGACTAACCATTTAGATAAGCTAAATGATTGTTGAATCATATATCTCATAAATGATAAATCTCTATATTTGTAGATGCCTCACGAATTCCGTGTGCATGACAAATGTGAAGCAATCTGGAGAAAGAAAGAAAAGAAGTAATCAGCACCAAGTTAAATCAAATATGCATCACATGACCATTTTTGTTCGGTCAGTGCAAGCTTTCATGAGACCATAGTCTGCAAGTCTGGCCTAGCATGAACAATGATGCCTATGACTTCAAATGCAGATACCAACTACTTCCCTAGTCCAAGCTAAATATGTAGGGATTTAAGCATTGTTAATATCATTCAACGAACCTGATAAACAACTGATTGGCTATATGATTACAAAACTGTGAGTGATATAGCAGCAGACCGTAGCTTGACACCATCATCATTCCACTTGAAATCTGGAGCGGTTGCTCCAGCTATATATGCCTGCAATATGAAGTAGAGGCATTATTTAGTGGACAGAATATTAACGCATCAAACTGTTAGCAAGAATGATTTACGATTTTACAATACTTCATTAGCAAATAGTCGTTCTTAAGTTGAGTAGCCAGGTTCAGCAGGGGCATTTCACAAAATGATATTCTGAATTTATGAATTGCCAAGGTCTCAAGTTCAGTCGTTTATGAATTGATATTGGAACACATAAATTCGTCTGTATTGCCTCATGAAAAGTTTTTCACATGGGCCACAAGCATTTTTATGTTATATGTGATAAACTAATAATCATATCAAAGTAACAAGCAGGAGTTTAACTAACCCTTCCACCGTTAACAGCAGCTACTAGTGCTACGTGCTGTTTACCCCTACCAAATTCATAGAAGTAGTAAGTCCTGAAATAAATCAAACCACAGGTTAGCATACGTTAGATATTGTGCATATAATATTAATATATTATACATATGCAGATATGCTTCAATTGGATATCATATCTATAGGCTACAGCACATAGCAATTGCTTTAAATCTTAGAGCTACATAGTGATGCTTTTAATTATCGAGGTCAAGTACTAACAGTCAAGTGTTTTTGCGAATGTAGTTAAAATTCAAAGCATATAATTTTTGAAAGTAGATGCAAGACAGAGGGTAAGGTTACTTTCATCATGATCGTTAGAATTTCCATTTTGTTCCATTCCATTTGTTTCCTTATCGACAAAATACCCATCTACGTTTCTTTTTTCTCTAAAAGAAAACCTTTTAAATGCTACAACATTTCAGGCATCGACACAGAAACTTACTTGAAGCCTTCCTCTTCCTTTATCTTTATTGTTCGAGCAGAATATATAGTTGCCCCACCTGACATTGCGGATTGCTATCAGTATTGAACGGAAATAAAAGAAGCAAAGAAGAAACTTGAGGCCATATGTGTTCCTATTCGACAGTTGACAAACCAGAAATGGGGAAAAATTACAAGTATATATCTACACCACCAGAAAGAAAATTAACCAAGAATTATTATAATCACAGAAAAAGGAAGTACCAGGAACAAAGATTTTAGCAGCTTCCCTCAAGGAACCAAAATCAGAAATATCTTTTGCCTGTTCAAGTTACAGAACGTTTTGTAAGTTCACTGAAGAACTCGTTTAGGAAGATCACAAGACTAAACAAGATCAAGTCATTCATAAAGATATAGCGGGAAATAGCATGCTTCAATAGTGTGACCTACCACTACACTAAACTAAGGTTTTAATCTTAAGTAAATATTATAATACAACTCTGGAAGACAATTATAACAGCCCACGTTAAAAAAATTTAAGCTACAAAGCAATTCCAGCATTCTCACCTATTAACTGATCCATAATCATCCTTATATCAAACTACTTAAAAGTTTTGCGATAATAGAGACCAACAAACAATAGCTAAAGTCTTGATGTTACAACGATTTACATGAACATAATTCATATGCATTCTTGGAGCTAGTCTACCTGCTTAACTAAATGTATATAGATACCAGAAATCATCTATGAACACATACCTCTAAGAAGGTGAGCTTGAGTTGATTGGATGGTTTAATGACAACACTCACTACTTCATATCTGCAATGACAAACAACAACAATCAAAATACAAAACCCTTAAATAGAGGGTTTGGCTAAAATTGAGTATTCACGCATCAGGATCACTGAGAAATTTGAAAAAAATAAAAAGAAAACGTCAAAGCGAAATGGGAATTTTTCGTATGCTCATACCCATCAGAAGATGCAAACCGTGCTGCAAAGGTCTTAGGTTTGGCCTTGTCTCCATATAGAGACAATCCAGCATTGTAATCCTAAAAACATCAAACAATTAACTTAGTAAATCAACTAATTTTCAATATCTTGATAAACATAAGATAGATTTTACTGTTCTCTGAAACAAATTATCAACTTGACAAACAATTGTGACCTCCAAAGCATATGCATTTCAAGCTTGCAATGACTAAGATGAAAACTTTATATGGTATATTTAATCAGACAACACCATATTTATAATAAATTGTCACAACAGATAACATGAATTCATATCACACGAATAAACATTACAAGATTGAAGATTTATATGTACCTCAGGTTCAGTGATGTCCTCAAACTGAGGAGGGACTCGAATGGCGAACCCATCTCCATAAAACTGGGACCAAGACTTTGTATTTTCAATAATGCCAGAAAGAGAAGGTTTTGGAGGCTCAGCTAGGGATTTCTCAAGTGGGTTTAGTGAAGCTAAGGAGATTATACAAAGTGAAGTGGTTTTCAAAATGAAGTCCCTCTTAGTGAATGCTGTGTTGTTGGTGGTGGTGGTTGTGGTGGTGAGAGAGTTGAGTTTGGGATTTGGTGGGTGGGGAGAGAGGGAGAGAGAGAGAAGAATGGCCATGAGAGAGTGAAAGATGAATTCATGGCTGCTACAAAGTGGAGGGAGATAATGTGGGACACATTTTGAGGTTATTTTATACACTAGACTCTTATTGAGGGTAGTTTTGACATTTTGATAAGTGAAAAGGATAGTGTTTTTGACTATTTATTACTATTTAAACAAATTCTTTTTATTTCTAATATATAAAAAATTAAAATAAATGCTTTGTTTTGTTTTTTTAATATTTTGATTTTTTTTTAAGGAGCATATGCCCTGAAGTTTTCTCCCTATATTTTGGAATTAGATATTCGGTTCATACATATAATCCTAGACCTCTACCTGACAAACTCTTGACTCATTTAGTATTAATTTAATTTAATTTATCTTTTTACATTGAGTAATATTATATTATCCATAATTTTGTTTGAATTTTTTGTACAAATAATATCGTGAAGTGATGCGTACCTTCTATGTAAACCATGAGATGACGGTAAGTAACACAAAATTATATCATTTATGTTACAACAAGAGATATGATGATATTTATACAAAAACGATACACGGATAATTTGTACAAAAAAATGACTAATAATTATATATTTATACTTGTTATTTTATTTTATTTTTTGAAATTTGATATTGATAATGTAAAGGGTTTATCGGAACACAACGAGACCCGATATGTAACTCTCTCACTAAAGAACATATATATAAATAAAGAGATCCTGTATGTATATATTTCTTTTATTAAAAAATAAAAATAAATTTAGAGGGTAATGTGGTCATTTTAGTGTCCCAAAAATGCCCTTGGTTCCCTTTCCATGGTGGAGATATGTTATCCACTTTCAAAATTTAGCCAACCAATCAAATAACAAACAAATACAAACCACCCAAAACAATGAAAAACACAGCACAGAGAGATGGATGAAACCAGAAAAAATAAAATAAAAAATCTTTCTTTGAGTTCTCTCCTCTCTCACTTCAACATTTCCACTCTGCAACAACTCAGCCATGGAAACCATCCTCTCTTCTCGCTCCATCATCTCCTCTCCTCTTCTCAACCCAAAACCCTCCTCTTCTCCAAAGATCCTCTTCACACCTCCTCTGTTCTGCACCAAACCCACCACCACCATCATTACTTGTAGTAGTAGTATACTCAAGAAACAGAGCTCTCTGTCACTGAAACCACTCTCAACACCACCCACAAACTGGTTTTCTCATGCACAGCAAGGACTGGCTGCTCTGGCTCTCTCTTTGGCTCTCAACTTCTGTCCACTAGTGTACTCTGGTGGCAATGCTGTGGCTTCTGAGTTTGATGTCCTCAATGAAGGCCCACCAAAAGAATCTTATGTTTTTGATGATGCTGGGGTTCTCAGTAGAGTCACAAGGTCTGATCTGAAGCGGCTTTTATCGGATTTGGAATCGAGAAAGAATTTAAGGATTAACTTTGTCACTGTTAGGAAGCTCACTGTAAGTTTTGTCTTTGTTTTTATTTGATTTCATGTGGGTTGTTAATGTCCACTTGTTGGTGGAGTTTAGGTGGAGTTTTGATCATTTTGAGACACCCTTTTGATGATTTGATGAAATGGAACTGTTTGTTATTTGAATTTTAGGAGTTTGTTGAAAGTCTAATTGTTTGAAAGTCATTAAATTTTCCTGTTTGGTTACTGAGAAAATCTGAGGATGAGAAGTAGGGACATATATTAGAGGTCTAAAAATGTAGATTTACAATAAATAAAAAAAATGCCACTTTAGAAATTGTAAGAACTAGAAACCAAATGCAGCTTAACGTTGGTAGAGTTTTGAAATTTATGGATGGAAGTTTGAAATTTGTAAGAACTGTAAGTTTTGTTTTGATTTTTTATTTGATTTCATGTGGGTTTTTAATGTGCACTTATTACTTGTTAGTGTAGTTTAGGTTGAGTTTTGATTATTTTGAGACACCCTTTTGATAATCTGAACAAATGGAACTGTTTGTTATCTGAATTTTAGGAGTTTGTTGAAAGTAGAATTGATTGAACATTGAAGGTCATTGAATTTTCTGTTTGGTTACTGAGAAAATCTGAGGATGAGAAGAAAGGACACATGTATATGAGGTATTTAAGTATTTTGATTTTTTGAGTGTGGTCTAAAAATGTAGATTTTCAATAAAAATGGTCACTTTAGAATTTGTAAGAACTTGTGAATTGAAAATCTGAAACTTCAAGAATTTCAAGTGCTTGGTGCTTGTGATTTTGGATATCGAAACATTGATATATATATATAAAAAATTCGGTTGCAGAGCAAAGCTGATGCTTTTGAGTATGCTGATCAAGTGTTAGAGAAGTGGTATCCGACTGTCGAAGAGGGGAGCAACAAGGGCATTGTTGTGCTTATTACAAGTCAAAAAGAGGGTGCAATCACTGGTGGCCCTGAATTTGTTCAAGCCGTTGGTGAAAACATTCTCGATGCTACTGTATCCGAGAACCTTCCTGGTAACTATACATTATTTCCTTTTCATACCTTATGTTATGATCATTATTGCTACTAGTGTTTTCGTTACATTTGCAATTTTAAGCAATTCGAACGAACTAGTCGTTATGTTGGTGCAACGTGTTGCCACTGTACCATGAAAACCGAAGTATGATTTTGGGAAATGATAGGTAAACATAATTGGAGGACTCGAAACATCTAATAAACCTATAGCCAAGAGATTCTGGTTATGATGTTTAGCATTTATGGAAAGCTCTACCAAATGTTGAGAAGATTTGGTAATGTATGTATGATATGTTGTGCATGTTCGAAGATATGTTGAGAAAATTCGGTAATGTAAGAATTTGTGAAGTTTTCTCTGTAATCATGTGTCTTGATGATTCATTGTTCTATTTGGTTTGTAATTCTAGTATTGGCTACGGAAGAGAAGTACAATGAAGCAATTTATACCAGTGCTAAACGGCTAGTAGCTGCCATTGACGGACTTCCAGACCCTGGCGGGCCATCGTTTAAGGAAAACAAACGGGAGTCTAACTTCAAATCCAGGGAAGAGACAGATGAGAAAAGAGGCCAATTCAGTCTGGTCGTGGGTGGTTTGTTGGTGATAGCTTTCGTTGTCCCAATGGCGCAATACTATGCTTATGTGTCCAAGAAGTGAGACTGAAAATAGGTAAATTTTAAATCTTTCAAGTTACTCGCTTGAGAAAGAACCCATGTTACATGTAGTAGTTGTACAAATAACAATACTTGGTTGATGAGAAACTTGCATTTCGAGAATGAGTACAGATTTTTTGTTTGAACTTCCGAAATGTGTATAATAATCATATGATTTCTTTGACAAGTAATGCTCCAAATCCATCAATGAAGAGAGGTAATAATGTATAATATTACATTATCAGAACTTGATATTGAGAAGGAAAGGCATTTTATCTACGAAAGGTGGATCGGAATATTTCCCGGTGAGTATCTGTGATGAAACATACTGATTTGCAGCTTCTGTATAATGAATTCCATCCCAATTCACATACTCAGTGCTGTCATTGCATGCTTTGACTGTGACTGATGTTCCATTGATAACTTTGGTCTGTCCACACGATATCCGAGTGTCATAGTTGAGCGGTGCTCCTCCATACCCGCAGCAAGCCATTATAGGTTGCTCGAATCCTGCAAATCAATATTCACTCAAAATCAAACTTGTTTCCATTTTCTTTCTTCACTGAAGTTCTAAACAAAAAATTTAGCATACGAAGTAGTATGGCTTACGAACCATATCGGGAATAATTTGCGATAAGGTTGGATTTTATGGTGTATATATCGACATATGTGATGTTTGAATCTGCGAAATCACCCTGTAGTTTTTTACACAGTGCATGTAGCTGCAGATTGAAAAGTTTAGCAGCTTGGTTATGTCCACTGACACATCCTTGCTCATCAAGCTTCAATGGATCACTTCCGAATTTGGCAACATTCTGAGGTATGCATCCGAGAGGACCCGTGTTGTGTACCCAGAAATTCCTAGCCCCTTGATCGTATAATTTCTGGAGAACATGTCGAA
Organism: Acer yangbiense; assembly: GCA_008009225.1. Taxonomy (NCBI): domain Eukaryota; kingdom Viridiplantae; phylum Streptophyta; class Magnoliopsida; order Sapindales; family Sapindaceae; genus Acer; species Acer yangbiense. The sequence continues at coordinate 7,170,226 of CM017763.1, read as the reverse complement.
AACTCAACCAAAAACTTCATGTAAAAACAGGTAGTAGAATGCAATTATGCAGGTATCATTTGTTCTTACCTTGAGGCCATTCTCAAATTCTAACAAAATTGTGGGAACTGAAGCAACTATTTGATCGAATGTTTTCGAATAAAATGCACCAGCAAGATCATTCTGACCGATATCGAACATGTAAAGACCCTTCTGGAAATAGTCTTCAGCTGGAAGGTACTTAGCAAGTTTCTTACCTGCAATTAACAAATTCTTAATAATGAATTTCATTGAGATTTCTTTAGCGAAAAAACCTCGAATGCAAATGTATATTTACCTTTAGCTAGTAATTCAAGAACCCGAGACTTGAAATGGAGGAACTGAGACACCTGAATCCCAATCGAAAATGGGCTGACAGATGTTGCAGTTGCTGGAAGTATAGTTGATCCTGCAGCTGCGAAATTGCACCCTTTTCGGAAACTAGGTATGCCTATGGAATCCAGATATGCATTCAGAAATGGCAGATCCATTGCATCCACTGTAATCAAAATACACAAATAGAAATGTTACTTCAAAAATGAGGAACAAACAGCCACAGAAGAGAAAGAAAAAAAAACCAGCAAAACCTTCTTCAAAACAGAAAAAACAGGGGAAAACAGAGAAAAACAGAGGAATCAACAAAATTTAGCTGGGAAAATCACAGAACAGAGAATGTTAACAATGGTGAGAAAATTACTAAGAAAATCTATGATGATGCGGCCATCACAGTATCTCCCGGAAGGATTATGGAAGTAAATTTCTCCATAAGGAGGATTAATGCTTTCGATCCCGGAAGAAATAAGTGCACCAGTGTCAGAATTCGAATCACCAAAGTTGAAAACAGCAGGAAAATTGAAATCAATGGAATTAGTTAGAGGAAACAAGAAGGAAACAATGGTGAAGAGGAATTGGAGAATACAGGGTTTGGAAGCCATGGCAGAGCAAGGTTGGTTGTAGCTTTCAATTTTGAACTGCTACAAAAACAATTAGTTTTTATGTGGAAAAACTTGTCATGATAAAAAGTTGTCCGGTTGGTGTCTCATGTCTGTTGTGGAGTTTGCTTCAAGTTCACAGAAAAGCCAAAAATAAATGACAAAATAAAAGCAAGATGGTCATTGTGCTCAGATCTCCAATAATTATTGGTTAAATAATAATAGGAATAGTTTCAAAATTCAAAATACATTTAGTAGTACGAGATATTCCTCTGAATGTCACAAAAAATTATATATATATATATATATATATATATATAGTCTTTCTATCAGTTCCTTATATGTGGGCCACTGGATTTAAATACTTTGACTGACAAGTGCATACAGCCAAGTCAAAGTATTTAAATCTAGTGGCCCACATGCAAGGAACTGATATAACTTTTGTCAGTTCGAACTGATAATAGAATTTCTGTATATATATATATATATATATATTTGTAAAAAGTTTATTAGTTTAATAGGAAATTATACTAATTACGAAATTGTTTGAATACGGGTAGAAAGTGTTTAGAGAGACGGACTCAGGTATTTTTTTTAAAAGCTTTCGATATTGGTAGGATTTGAACCGTTGACCTGGGAGTTATTTGCCCAAGCCCTAAGCTCGTCTATCTACCAGCTGAGCTATACCTCCGTTGGCATGTAAATGCATATTCAAAGCTACATAATATGGATATAATATGATTATTTAATTATACATACTAGTAATATTTTATTGAATGGACGACATATAAATGGTATGCATAGGTGTGGTAGAATAGAGTAGATATCTACCGCACATATACTATTTGATTTTAATTAGAGTAGTTTGTATAAATTAGAGAAAAAGGAAAACGAAATTAGAAATTTACTGAGAAAGTCTACAATGAGACGGCCGTCACAGAATCTCCCTGTAGGAGTTTTGAAGTAGATGTCTCCATTAGGAGGGTTAAGGAGGAACCCAAGTCCAGCACCAAGTTCACCGGTGTCTGAGTTTGAATCACCAAAGTTGAAAACAGCAGGATAATTGAAGTCAATTGAGTTTGCTAGAGGAAAAACAATGGTAAACAATGTGAGAATTTGGGTAATAGTTTTGGTTGTCATGGCTGTTAATTTTTTTTTTTCTTGAGAATGTTATGTGTCAACCACCAATGTTTCAAAAGGTTCTTAAAAAGAAGGGACTGAGGATGAGAAGAAAGTTGGTGGGTTTTATTTATATATGTTGTGTTGAGTGAAGGGTTGCTTTGACTTGTAGAAAGACAATATGAGAGCCAAAAGGCAAGTTTCTCTTTTTGGGTCAATCGAAGTTACTAAATTGCTCCAAGTTGAAGGTATTTCCCTTAAGGATACCCTATGAACATAAAATATTTAATATGTAATATGCAATATGTTTTAAAAATTTTTAACTTTAGCATGAAGGATTTAATCCCATATCTTAGTAACAAAACTTTTTTCATTTTATTTTTTAAATCTAACACCGATCGGGTCAAGGTCTATCAGGACTTGACGATATCAACTGCTACGAGCATGACCTGAAATGCAACCCCCAACAAGATGTGAAAGAAAAAAAATACACAACCACTTTACTAAGTGCAAATGTTCATAACAAAACTTGTTTGATACACGTAATGTTTACATCAATGAGATTGTAGATTCGAATTATGTCATTTTTTCTAACTCCCAAAATGTATAATAGTTAAATAAACTTTATATTTAATTCTGTAATTAATTATGCTCAAGACAAATTGGTGTTGTTGTTTGTTATGCTTCATAAATGATAATTTAGGGAAAATAGAAGCAACTTTTGGGAGTGCAATTTTGCTCACCCACCTTAACTAGAGGTAACCATTACCTCCCTCCCTAAATGTTACCACGTGTCCCAAACTTAACCCAAAGTCCAAAGTTAACCCAAAGTTAACCAAAGTTTGGGGACACGTGGCAACATTTGAGGAGGGAGGTAATGGTTACCTCTAGTTAAGGTGGGTGAGCAAAATTGCACTCAATTTTTGGGATGCTTGAGGAGTTCCAAGAGCCAGTTGGAAGAAAAAAAGGTTTTGCAAGCAATAAAGGCGTTGGATCTCTCTTCAATGAATAGCAAAAAAGGAGTCTTCTTTTATCAAGTGGTGCACTCCAATGTTTTCTTGGGTGAACACAAGATGGAAGAATTTTTACTCTACAAAATTGGGAGGCCTTGTACTTGTTAAAGACACTAATTATACTAACTTGTACAGCTTGTATTCTTTACTACAAGATTTCATTATTACTTTTTTCCAATTCTTAGTCATATCTTTAATTTCTTGTGAGTAGAGATTGTTTGTTTCATGAGTCCAAACATAAGCCTAATCCCCAATTTAGAAAGCGATTAGACTGTGAGTTTTAGTCGTGAATTGTACACCGATCACGTAACAAGTGGATGCTAGTCAGAATCCTAAAACTATGTTTACACACAATATTAACCAGGCAATTACATCAGAGCATTTGCATACCACATCAGGATTCGAAATTTTCATGTTCTTTCTTTCCTCTTGACATACGAAAGCTTGTGATATCCTAAACTTAATAGGTAAGATAGGTTGAAGTAATGACTTACTATGAGTCTCTAAAGAGTGTGAGCAGGAATCATGTAGTAACAGCTTAGTTTTCATTTAGGCACACCTAGAAGGCAAAAAATGACCTGATCCAGGAAACAGACAGACTGAGGAGGTCTGAAATTTTTTGCAGAACATTTGTATTTCTGTTTTCAACAGCCTCTGTCTGCAATGCATTGAGCCTTTCAGCAGCCACGGTTCTGGCCTTGAGAGCTTTGTTCACACGCTTAAGCTGCAAAGATAAGAGAATCACAACATTCAAATCCATTAAAACTCATATATATAGCCTGAAAATTCATTTCATCAGCATAACATTAATTGTTTTTGAGCAACTTCTAAGAAGAATGAGTTTTAATTGGACTAGAACAAAGCTATTAAAGATCTAACTCCATGTGGTTCAGTTTCTTTAAGAGACCAATCATTGACTAATTTCAAAGCTGAAAAAAAGTCATTTTGTGTCTTACCTCCTCAGTGGTACGTACAAGATCTTCTACAGCTTGATGCAAGGCAGAAATTGTTTGCGTGGTAACATCTTCAAAGGCTTGGTCCAACTCTTCAACTGAATTGGGATCGAAGAAAATTCCCTCAAGAATGAATAATTCTTCCAGTAAATTGACATCTTCAACATCTAGTCTCTCTCTCATCTATATAAATGCAGACTGCCTCAGAAACAAAAACAAAAGGGTGCACAAAGAAATGTGAAGTGCTGACCTTGTTTAAAATTCTCTCCATTGAATCATCTTTAGTTGCATGAGATGCTCCGTGATTTTTAGCATAATGATCTTCATTGCAAAGGGGACGTGGTGATGCCTTTATATGCTTTGCCCTACCACAAGAATCAAAACAATAAGCATCACCAAGTGACTACAAAACATAATTCCAGGATCCCATATTAAGATATGATTTTGATAATTAGGGTAAAACACGTCTCTTAATTGTTTTAAAGTTGTGTTGTTTTCAGCTATCAATTGAAGTGATAAATGAAAAACGATAACAGTTTCTGCCGGTTTGTGTCTAAGTTCTAAAAGAGAATCCTGAGTGTTCATATTCCAAAATAGTTCTTTCACTCAAGATTATACTTTCTAATTTTACCCTCATGTAAGACTAGCTTGCTTTGCGAGAGGTCCAGATTTCAATACCTAGTGCCAAAGCGAAGGGTGGACAGGCTTTCTGATGCATTTGAAGAGCTCGGTGAGCAACAACATAGTAATGCAGTCCTGGAGTTCCCTCCCTGCAAGAGGAAACTGATCTTTAATTCAAATATAATAATAGTATGGCAAGTGAAGTGAAGTGAAAGAAGGAAACTAACAAGTGCATCTTGTAGAATCCGAGTAAGCTTGGAATCACGGTATGGGATGTGGTTTGTTTTTCCTGGTGAACCACAAGTCAGAGCATTTATTACATTCCCAAGTGCTGAAAGGGATTTGTTGATGGTCTTTGCTTCTTCAAGAACTCTCCCTTCAGCTCCAGTTTTCTCTACTTTCTCAGACCCCGCCAAGTCCACAAGAACTAATTTTCCAGATTTCACTCTGTCGACAGTTTAAAATATTCAGGATTTACTCTTCTGATATCTTAAGAATAGTAAGAGAAGAAACAAAACCTTTTTTCTTTAGCCAATTCTTGTTGGATTGTGAATATGTAGATACAATGACTTCTGCTGCTGGCCACGTTCATTTCTATCCAATGTCAGGATTCTAAAACAATACTAGATGACAAATAATAAATGATCCCAGGAAGAAAATGTTCAAATAGTATATATATATATATGATGTAGGACTACTTTCTTTTACTACTGTATAGTTAAGGAGTTCTCTGAATTAACATGGGAGAACAAGAAAGGATACGGGTCTCTCCAACTGCTCTATTAGCTATTCCACTCTACATATTTGAAGATGACATTAGAAATTGAACTATTTACTACAAAATTGAGAAGAGCAGAACATGCAGTTCTTATCTTACAGATAGGCTTTGCAATGCATCTGCAGGGCCAGATATAGCGATCTGTGCAAAGATAAAAAACAATTAAGGGCCTGTGCAAGTGAGAAAGCATTAAATAATACCAATGGAAGGAAAATGCAATAACTAAGTTACTAAGGAAAATACTTTACTTTCAATTTGATGCAGTCATATCAAATTTACAATCCAGAGACAACGGTTTGTGTTTTCATGAAACAAGCTGGCAGATTTAGGCCTATATTCCAAAAAATGACAGAAAAGGTACAATGTTGTTGACATTGACCAGTACAAGCTTCACTAGTTTAAGATTTAAAGTGTATAGCTTGAACTGTGGAAACCATGTTCACTTGCACATGTTTGAGAGGAAAAAACTGAATGAGAAGAAATCAATCTATGGCACATCCACCAGCAAAATTCAAGTACATGATTACGTTAAGAATATTTATCACAGCTTATGAAGAGGACACATCATAGCAGAATTGACTCTTAATTCTTCAGTATGAGCACAAGATTAAGGACAACAAGTCCTTTCAATAATAAGTACCTCTGTTACTCCAGATAACAATATTCCTTGCACTCTACTCTCCTTAATCTGTATGTTATCCTTGGATAAATCAAAAAGGTCCCTGAGGAAATGATAGCGAAGTTACTACTTATACATAGGTACAAGTGTACAAATAATCCTAGAAAATGATCAAACTTTAATTTAAGATGCACACCTGACTTTCTCCATGTAGATCTCTACCTAGAGGAGCCACAAAAAAATGCAGAAATTAAAATCATGAGTTTTAGGTACATTGCAGCCATTGTTGCTGATAATCCAAGATTAAAGAAACATTAAGTGTGTTTCACTACCATTGACAACTTGATTGTGTGCTTGACAGATCCCTCAGTTGATTTAATACACTCAAAGAGTCCATTCGCTGCTCTCTGCAGTAACCCTTGCTTCTGCTCATCATATTCTAGGACGCTGGGTCCCTGCTTTAAGGGTACATGCATGAGTTTACACAACGTATATGGATATAGAGACAAAATTATTGCATTACCTCCATGCTATATGTCTTCCCTGCTCCTGTCTGTTGAGTGGTACCAAATGAATAAAAAGTTTGTTAATGAAATAGAATTTCGTGATCTAGATAGATTAACCGACAAGTCTACTAAAAATAATTGTAAAACAGTGTTAAAGTGATTACTCGATACCTTGAATCCAACCATAGGTGTGAAATTAGCAATATGTGTTCAATTTATTGAATGATAAAGCTATATAGGTTCACTAAAAGATGTTCAACCTAGATCTAGAATGGAAGATATTCTCAAATGATTGAACTTCTTGGAACCAAAAGTACAATTTTTTATTTATCAAAGAAGCTTTTCCATCCAACTTAATATGTGCAAACACAGTTGAATGGATAAAGTTTTACCTGTCCGTAAGTGATGATGGTACCATTAATCGCATTAACGGCATCTATTTCAATAAGGTGAACAAATACAGAGTTAAAAAAAGCCGCCACATTACTATCAAAATCATACTAGAACTTGACATCAGAAAAAAATAACAGTTCCAAAAGTAAGACCTTAAAGACCAGTCTTTTGGATAATCATAAGTGCTCTAACAATCTTCAAACTAGAAGGAGAAAACCGGAAACTATTTGTACAATTCACTTCTAAAGAACATCTATCATCTCAATTCAAAACGAAAACGCGAAAAAGAAGGTTTTCGATTTGTACCTTGCACAATAGGCAGAACAAGAAATTCGTAGACCTCCACTTGCTCGGATTTCTCATAGAACACTCTATCGAAGCTAAAACTAAAATCCTCTTCCTTCTCATCCTACCATATAATCATCAAAAATCACTGTTCAATCGCTACATAAACATACACATACACATCCAAATACATGTACATTCACGCACAAAAAGACGTAGAAACAAAAACACATACACATTGACATCCACATACAATCGAACACGTAAAGAGCATATCCAAAAAACACACACACATCCGCATCCGCAGTACATTTCACTTTTACATGTACAGATTTATATAAATAAGCACAAACAGTTGTCATTGAAAAGAGGGAAATACCTTGAACACGAAAGTTTCGGTGTCGATTCCATGAACGCAAACACTGTCTCCGTGATTGCTTCTCTCCCTGGAGCTCAGAGGCCGAAATCGAGCGCAGACGGTTATGTTCGACATTCGCTTGTCTCACGAGAAGTCTCAGCCACAAATCTGTCACAAAATTAAAAGTAAAAACCGGTAAGAGAAAGTGAAAATTGAAAAAAAAAAAAAATTAATAATTGTTTTCGTAATGAAGAAATATGAACGAGAAAGTTCTGTGACTGAGTGTGTTTGGTTGTCAAGAAAATGCGATTGTATTAAACGAGCTCGCGAAGTTTTAAGTCGAATAATCGATCAGATTTGGCAAATAAAATTCGAAAGTTGAAAAAACAGACAAAGCTATTCGGTGTCTCTCCGTACATTTTCCCGCGAACCAAACAGACTACAGAGGAGAGAGAGAGAGACGAGGAGACGATTTGAAAATGTGTTTATTTGATGGCGGGAAGCCGGTACTCGTAGTGACTTTATAAAACATTAAAACGTCGTCGTGATTTCGTGATGGGTTTAGTTTCTTTAATTAATTTGTTTTAGCGCTACAGTTTTGGGCTCCAATTCGGACTCAGCACCTTTGATTGGGCTGTTTCCACGGCCCAGACCCGAGAGGTCTTGGGCTTGGGCATGGATTTATTATTCATAATGGCCCAAACCCGGGTGTTTGGTTTTGGTCAAATTAGGTGAATCTATTTTAGCCCTTGGGAAACCTTTTTTCAATCAAACGGAGTTAATCAAACTCAAATTTGGTTGGTTCTGTGAAACCGAGACCTGTCAAGATCAACCATACCAAAATCAAATTGTAAATATATGGTCGGATATTTACTCTCACAACATACCGAAAAAAAAAACTTGTAAAATGCATATGCATATTAGAACTCGAACCCTCACTATTAACGTGTTAGGGATGGTGCACTATTACTCAAGTCAGAGGTATGTCGAGACCTAACAGATCAACAACAGTAAGCACGGGTTAGAAATGCAACAAGGGTCTCTGCACACTTCGCGGTTTAATTGGTAACTTCAAGTAAATAAAAACACTTATTAAAAGAAAAGAACTATCATATAATTAAATTCTTCAATGAAAACTATAATTATTCAATACCGTTTGTACATATAATTATTCTATCCAATTCATCAATGAAAACTAATTAGTAATTAACATATATATCATATTGATTATGCCCATCTCTCATGTTGTTTTACCTTTATTTGAATTAAGCAAATCACATGCTCTCTAGGTTCTTTGAAAAGGAGGCTGAATCATAATCTTTTGCAGTTTATCCCACCCCCAGTTACGATAATCTTCGTCTGCCAACCCATAATCAAACCATTCTATAGAAAGCATCCTTCCCGCGTATTTTTTTGCGTTTCCCACGGCTGGAATCGCGAGTGACATGTGACCGCCTCTAAATATCACCTGCTTCTTGATGAATTCATCCTCAACAACTACCCATTTAGTTTCCAATAAATGAAACCTCCAGAATTTCCATCCATATCCATGTCTAATTGACAGGAGAAGATCTCCATTGAATGCATCAAACAGAGTTAGATCATCATAGAATCTCATCGGTAGTTGATGTGAAAGAACTTTCCAGCTTTGTTGCTTAATATTAAAAGCACCCATCTTTCCATCTGAAAAAACACAATAGAAAAACTCACCTGCGTAGGCCAGCTTCAATATGGAATCAGGTATATATTCACCCGAGTATCGAAAAGTTTTCCAAGATTCATCACCAGGGCGACAGGTTTTGCTAGAAAGATATTCTTGTTTTTGAATCCAAAAAGCAATTACTATACAGTCTGAAGAATTGACACTCAGGGAAAACGTAGCTTCTCTGTATCGCTTCTCTAATATTGGCAATTCGATAACTTCATTAGTGAAGGGATTGTACAAGAAAAAGAGCCTGGAATTGAAATCCAGTACTTCTGAGAAAAGCACCCAACCTTGCCTTGAAGTGCAAGGCACTGCACCACGAAAAAATCTCTTTTGTACCATTGTTGCCTCCTTCACAATATAATTTCTCTGCGTAGATGGGTCACCAAGCTTGCAGATAAAGTTGTGACTTTTTCGGTTCCAGTAATAACACAATATCCATGGAAGAAACTCTTGCGTATTGTGAATTTCAAGAAAGAATTCGCTCAAACAAACACAGTTTGTCCATTATAAGCCAAATAATATCCTTAGGAAGATCACCCCAGTGAGTTGTCTTCTTCGACTTCATCTTTTTCTGGTCAATAATTTCTTCTGTAATGTCTGACACCTTTCTTTTCTTCATTCTTTAAAAACTTTTTCAGGATAGAAAAAAAACTCTGATTCCTGAAGAATTTTGTGTTGATGACAGATTAATATGTAGATTTGATTAAGTCGTTGTCATTGATGATATATATATAAGTTTCCTTCCAATTAAAACAAGGATTCCTTGCTTGATCCTACATGATACTGGTGTAGTATTTGTTTCCTATTTAGAATCTGATTTCCTTTTTATATTCTGTGAGCGAAAATCACTAATCAATCGCTACATATACATAACATAAACATACACATACACATCAAAATACATGTACATAAATGCACACAGAGAAGCAGAAAAATACATAAATAAGCACATACAGTTGCCATTGAAAAGAGGAAAATACCTTGAAGACGAAAGTTTCGGTGTCGATTGCAAACACTGTCTCCGTGATTGCTTCTCTCCCTGGAGCTCAAAGGCCGAAATCGAGTGCAAACGGTTCTCTCCCTAGACGTTCGCTTGTATCGCGAGAAGTCTCAGTCACTAATCTGTAACAAAATTAAAAGTAAGAATCAGTAAGAGAAAGTGAAAATTGAAAAAATAATAATAATAATAATAATAATTGTTTTCGTGATGAAGAATTATGAACGAGAAGGTTCTGTGACTGTGAGTGTGTTTGGTTGCCGAGAAAATGCGTTCGTATTAAACAAGTTCGTGAAGTTTTAAGCCGAATAATCGATAAAATTTGGTAAATTAAATTCGAAAGTTGAAAAAACAGACAAAGCCATTCGGTGTCTCTCCGTGTATTTTCTCGCGAACCAAACAGACTACAGAGAAGAGAGAGAGAGAGACGAGGAGACGATTTGATGGCGGGAAGCTGGTGGTGGCCTGGTGGGCCTGGTGGCTTTATAAAACGTCGTCGTGTAATTGTTTAGTTTCTTTAACTAATTTGTTTTTTTGGGCTCTTATTCGGAATCAATACATTGGATCGGGCTGTTACCAAAATGACCAAGACCCGAGAAGTCCTGGCGGGTTTCTGCATGGACTCATTAGAGCATCCACAATAGTTGCAAAATGAGACCCACTTTTACTAGACCCACTTTGGAACCCATCAAATTCTTCCACAATGGTGCAAAATGAGACCCAAAAAAAGAGAGCCAAATGTGGGGTCCACCCAAGTAGACCCAAATTGGGTTCCAAATTTGGAACTCAATTTGGGTCTTGCCCAATGATTGGGTTGGGTTCCCAACACTTCCCAATCATTGGGTTGGGCTTATATATATATATATATATTTATATAATTTAAATTAAAATATATAACTATTAATTTTAATATAAATAAATTTAATATATATATTTCAATTATTTAAATTTAAATATATTATTATTAACTTCAATAATTATATATATAATGAAAAAAATATAAATAAATTTAATTTCAATTATAAAATTTTAGTTCAATAAAATTAAAATAATTTGAATGAAAACATTAATTTTTTGAAGGTTTGGAATCGGAACCAAACCTTCAAAACCGGAATCGAAACCGAACCTTTAATACCGGAACCAAAACCAGTTTTGAAGGTTCGGAATCAAAACCGGTCTAGAACCAAAACCGAAACCGAACAAACGAAACATCCAGAACCGAACCGAACCGAACCGAAACTCGAACCGGAACACAGGAACCGGAACCGGAACCGGAATCGGAATCGGAACCGGAATCGGAATCTCTTCGAGAGAGGTTCCGGTTCCACCACTTTCGAAACAGAACAGGAACCGAACCGGAACCGACGCCATGTCTAATCGAAGACAATATTTTGTTTTAAATATTTATTTTTATTGTTAATGAAACAATATAAATAAATTTAATATATATATTTCAATTTAATAAACCGAAACTGAAACCGGAACCGGAACCGGAACCAAAACCAAAACCAAAACCAAAACCAAAACCAAAACTAAAACTAAAACCGGAACCGGAACCAAACCGAACGGAACCATCGGAACCGAAACCGAAACCGAAACCGAACCATCGAAACCGAAACCGAAACCGAAACCAAAACCGAAACCGAAACCGAAACCGAAACCAAAACCGAAACTGAAACTGAAACTGAAACTGAAACTGAACCATCGGAACCGGAACCGAAACCGGATCGGAACCCAACCGAACTGAACCGAACAAAAACCGGCGTCATGTCTAATCTTATACAATATTTTGTTTTAAATATTTATTTTTATTGTTGATGTAATTCGGTTGTGAAAAAATTATTTTAAATTAATCATAATTTGTTAAATAATTATTGAATATATATATATAATATTTTAAAGAAGAGTAATGATTGTTTGGAAAAAAATTAAAAAAGTAGATCCACTTTTACTTTTTCAATTGATCCACTTTTACTTTTTCAGTTGAACACCATTGTGGGAAAATGAGACCCAAATAAATAGGACCCAAATGAGAAGACCCATTCTTTAAAAACAAGACCCATTTTTGATGATGTGGCATAAATGGGTCTTGTGTTTGGGTCTCCACCATTGTGGACTCATTAGTCATAATGGCCCAAACCCGAGTTTTTGGTTACAGTCAAATCGGGTAAATCTATTTTAGCTCTTGGGTCACCCTTTTGTCTCTAATGGAGTTAACCAAACTCGAATTTCGTAGGTTCCATGACTCGGGACAAGATCACCGGTAACAAAATCAAACAATACATTTGCTTTATGAAAATCTACTTCCATAATACCGAGAAAACTCATGGCTTATAAAATACGCATGGTGGAACTCGAACACCTACTAACGTGTTAGGAGATCAATGCACTATAATCACATGTGCTAATAGGATCAGGGGTATGCCGAGACTTAGCAAATCAACCATTATAAGCACGGTCAGAGATGAAATAAGCGTCTCCCTACACTTTGTTGTTTAATGGGCAACCAAAGTAAATGAAAACACTTATTAAAAGAAAAGAATTATTGCATAATAAGTTTTAAAAATGCTACCTTAAAAAACATCAAAATTCAGATTAAATTCATACCATTTGTACATAATAATTCTATCCATCAATGGAAACTTAATAACCTATATATCATATATACTGATTCGTCCACCACAAATGATCAAAATTTAAAATAAAATTATGAGATAATTGTTTAATTCGGAGACAAACTAAAATAAGAAAACAAAACAAATTAATAAGCTTTCTTAGGTTGATTCGTAGATTTGTCTTTCAAAGGTTGTTGTGAATTGAAGCAACTCACTTCATCTCCAGATTCTTTGAAAAGGAGGCTGAATCCAAATCTTTTCGCGCGGCTTGTAATCTTCTTCCAGCCACTTATAATCTCCATTGAGCCATCGATGATGACGAACTTCAGGTCCCCGTAAAGTAAGATCGGCATCGAAAGGTAAACACGAGAAATCAGACAAAGAACTACAATTATTGAAAGAATATACCATCCCTGCAGATTGTCTTGCATCTCTCACTGCTGGAACTGTGAATGATGTGCAACCTTCAAATATCACATGCTTCTTCATGATTTCATCCTCAACAACAACCCATTTATCCTCTGATAAATCTAACCTCCAGTACTGACTCCGCGTTTTATCGCTGGACAAACTCTGCAGTAGAATATCTTCATTGAATGCAACAAGCAGAGAGTACTGGGAAGGATCAGTATTCATTGGTAAAATTCCTGAAGACACTTGCAATAATTCTTGCTGCTTTATGTTAAAAGCACCCAGTTTCCAGTCATCATCAGAGTAAATGCAATAAACAAAATCACCTACACAAGCCACCTGTCCAACCTTGTCACCCTTGATTTCAAAGATCTTCCAGGATTTATCACCAGGCTGACAGGTTTTGATACTAATTTTTCTGTTTTCAGCTGAAAAAACAATTACCATACAATTTGGAGAACCAGGGCTATGGGAAAAAGTAGCTTTGCTAGTATAATCCTCTATCAATTTAGGGAATTTAATAACCTCATTGGTAAAGGGACTGTACAAGATATATTGTTCATAATCAATAGTTAAATCATTATCATAATCATCAAGATCATTCAAGAAAAGTACCCAACCATATCTTGAAGCACAAGCATAACCTAGTAAATCATGAGTTGCCCCCTCAACGATTTGACTTGCCTGCTTAGCTGGGTCGCCAAGATTGCAGATACCGCCATGCTCCATTGTCATCACCCATGGAAGAAACTGTTCTTCATTCTGAATTTCAAGAAAGCATTCATGCCAAGTCTTGCAGACCAAACAAGAAGGCAATCTTTCAGACCAAAACAATTTTTCCATTATCCTTCTCAGAATTTCCATTGGAAGATCAGCCCACTTAGACTTCTTCATCTGATGATCAGGATTTATCACTTTTTCCAGGATTTGGGTATGTGAGTTTTTCTTGATCAGTAAATTGAAAATTGTATGGTTTAATAGGAAGATGTCCTTTTTCTATTAGAATCGTATCAGGATTGGGGATTTGGGGGTGAATCGAAGAAGAAAGGAATTGATTTAGGGTTTTATTGAAGAAGATGAACTAAGGATTCGATGAAAGTATTAGGGATTTCAGAGATGATTTGGGCTTTTAGGGTTTCATTTGGCGAAAAGGGGATTTTATAGGGCTGGGTGGTTAAACGACTTCGTTTAGTATTGTGCTGTTTCCCTTGAAACGGCACCGTTTTGTCAGCAGTGAGTCTAGGATAATTAGTGGGTCTGGTGTTGGGTATCAGTGCCCAAGTGTCTATAATAATTAGTATACGTCTTAGTATAGGGAAACATTTCCTATATAGTCATATCCTAATTAGTGTGAGTCAGCTGTAGGGAGTTATTTCCCAAGAGTCCTAGTAGGTCTAGAGTCTTTATTTTAGTTGTATTATAATATTCACTTTCATTTAAATATTCTGTAACAAAAATGATCATCAAAATATTACAAGTTTACAACAAAAATTTCTCTCTCTATTCTCTCTCTCTAACAATTCTCTCTATCTTTCTCTCAAATTCTATCTAATCTCTAACTTTCTATCTTCTAATCTTCAACCTTCTTCTTATGTTCTTCAATTTCTAGAAACCTTCAAACTTGCAAAATCAACCCAAAAACACATCAAAAATCTAATTAAAATTGTCATAGGCATGACAAATCGCTGCTCCTACTTTATAGCGGTTTAGTATTTGATTACTTTTGTAGAGCTTAAAAGCATCTCTAATGTAAAAGTGGTTCACATACCAATAATTGTTGACATAGCTACAATGTTAAGAGACTTGCTTCCTATGTGACATAAAAATAGACTTGATAGAGAATCAACTCAAAATGTGATCTTCAATGCTTCCGTTTACGTGATTGCTTCTCTCCCTGGAGCTCGGAGGCCGAAATCGAGCGCAAACGGTTCTCTCCCTGGACGTTCGCTTGTATCGCGAGAAGTCTCAGTTACTAATCTGTAACAAAATTAAAAGTAAGAATCAGTAAGAGAAAGTGAAAATTAAAAAAATAATAATAATAATAATAATAATTGTTTTCGTGATGAAGAATTATGAACGAGAAGGTTCTGTGACTGTGAGTGTGTTTGGTTGCCGAGAAAATGCGTTCGTATTAAACAAGTTCGTGAAGTTTTAAGCCGAATAATCGATAAAATTTGGTAAATTAAATTCGAAAGTTGAAAAAACAGACAAAGCCATTCGGTGTCTCTCCGTGTATTTTCTCGCGAACCAAACAGACTACAGAGAAGAGAGAGAGAGAGACGAGGAGACGATTTGATGGCGGGAAGCTGGTGGTGGCCTGGTGGGCCTGGTGGCTTTATAAAACGTCGTCGTGTAATTGTTTAGTTTCTTTAACTAATTTGTTTTTTTGGGCTCTTATTCGGCATCAGTACATTGGATCGGGCTGTTACCAAAATGACCAAGACCCGAGAAGTCCTGGCGGGTTTCTGCATGGACTCATTAGTCATAATGGCCCGAACCCGAGTTTTTGGTTTCGGTCAAATCGGGTAAATCTATTTTAGCTCTTGGGTCACCCTTTTGTCTCTAATGGAGTTAACCAAACTCGAATTTCGTAGGTTCCATGACTCGGGACAAGATCACCGGTAACAAAATCAAACAATACATTTGCTTTATGAAAATCTACTTCCATAATACCGAGAAGAAAACTCATGGCTTATAAAATACGCATAGTGGAACTCGAACACCTACTAACGTGTTAGGAGATCAATGCACTATAATCACATGTGCTAATAGGATCAGGGGTATGCCGAGACTTAGCAAATCAACCATTATAAGCACGGTCAGAGATGAAATAAGCGTCTCCCTACACTTTGTTGTTTAATGGGCAACCAAAGTAAATGAAAACACTTATTAAAAGAAAAGAATTATTGCATAATAAGTTTTTAAAATGCTACCTTAAAAAACATCAAAATTCAGATTAAATTCATACCATTTGTACATAATAATTCTACCCATCAATGGAAACTTAATAACCTATTTATCATATATACTGATTCGTCCACCACAAATGATCAAAATTTAAAATAAAATTATGAGATAATTGTTTAATTCGGAGACAAACTAAAATAAGAAAACAAAACAAATTAATAAGCTTTCATAGGTTGATTCGTAGATTTGTCTTTCAAAGGTTGTAGTGAATTGAAGCAACTCACTTCATCTCCAGATTCTTTGAAAAGGAGGCTGAATCCAAATCTTTTCGCGCGGCTTGTAATCTTCTTCCAGCCACTTATAATCTCCATTGAGCCATCGATGATGACGAACTTCAGGTCCCCGTAAAGTAAGATCGGCATCGAAAGGTAAACACGAGAAATCAGACAAATAACTACAATTATTGAAAGAATATACCAACCCTGCAGATTGTCTTGCATCTCTCACTGCTGGAACTGTGAATGATGTGCAACCTTCAAATATCACATGCTTCTTCATGATTTCGTCCTCAACAACAACCCATTTATCCTCTGATAAATCTAACCTCCAGTACTGACTCCGCGTTTTATCGCTGGACAAACTCTGCAGTAGAATATCTTCATTGAATGCAACAAGGAGAGAGTACTGGGAAGGATCAGTATTCATTGGTAAAATTCCTGAAGACACTTGCAATAATTCTTGCTGCTTTATGTTAAAAGCACCCAGTTTCCAGTCATCATCAGAGTAAATGCAATAAACAAAATCACCCACACAAGCCACCTGTCCAACCTTGTCACCCTTGATTTCAAAGATCTTCCAGGATTTATCACCAGGCTGACAGGTTTTGATACTAATTTTTCTGTTTTCAGCTGAAAAAACAATTACCATACAATTTGGAGAACCAGGGCTATGGGAAAAAGTAGCTTTGCTAGTATAATCCTCTATCAATTTAGGGAATTTAATAACCTCATTGGTAAAGGGACTGTACAAGATATATTGTTCATAATCAATAGTTAAATCATTATCATAATCATCAAGATCATTCAAGAAAAGTACCCAACCATATCTTGAAGCACAAGCATAACCTAGTAAATCATGAGTTGCCCCCTCAACGATTTGACTTGCCTGCTTAGCTGGGTCGCCAAGATTGCAGATACCGCCATGCTCCATTGTCATCACCCATGGAAGAAACTGTTCTTCATTCTG
This sequence comes from Acer yangbiense, assembly GCA_008009225.1. Lineage (NCBI taxonomy): Eukaryota > Viridiplantae > Streptophyta > Magnoliopsida > Sapindales > Sapindaceae > Acer > Acer yangbiense. The sequence goes on along the minus strand of CM017763.1, from coordinate 7,152,748 downwards.
AATTTCAAGAAAGCATTCATGCCAAGTCTTGCAGACCAAACAAGAAGGCAATCTTTCAGACCAAAACAATTTTTCCATTATCCTTCTCAGAATTTCCATTGGAAGATCAGCCCACTTAGACTTCTTCATCTGATGATCAGGATTTATCACTTTTTCCAGGATTTGGGTATGTGAGTTTTTCTTGATCAGTAAATTGAAAATTGTATGGTTTAATAAGAAGATGTCCTTTTTCTATTAGAATCGTGTCAGGATTGGGGATTTGGGGGTGAATCGAAGAAGAAAGGAATTGATTTAGGGTTTTATTGAAGAAGATGAACTAGGGGTTCTACAAAAGAAATAGGGATTTCAGAGATGATTTGGGTTTTAGGGTTACGTTTGGCGAAGAGGGGATTTTATATGGCTGGGTGGTTAAACGACTTCGTTTAGTATTGTGTTGTTTCCCTTGAAACGGCACCGTTTTCTAAGCAGTGAGTTTAGGGTAATTAGTGTGTCTGGTCACTGGTGTAGGGTATTAGTGCCTGAGTGTCCATAATAATTAGTATGTATCTTAGTGTAGGAAAACATTTCTTATATAGTTATATTCTAATTAGTGTGAGTCAGCTGTAGGGAGTTATTTCTCAAGTTTCTTAGTAGGTCTAGAGTCCTTATTTTAGTTGTATTATAATATTCAATTTCATTTAAATATTCTGTAACAAACATGATCATCAAAATATTACAAGTTTACAACAAACATTTCTCTCTCTCAAATTTTATTCTCTCTATCTCTCTATCTCTCTCTCTCTCAAATTCTATCTAATCTCTAACTTTCTATCCTCTAATCTTCAACCTTCTTCTTATGTTCTTCAATTTCTAGAAACCTTCAAACCTGCAAAATCAACCCAAAAACACATCAAAAATCTAATTAAAATTGTCATGGGCATGACAAATTGCTGCTCCTACTTTATAGCGGTTTAGTATTTGATTACTTTTGTAGAGCTTAAAAGCATATCCAATGCAAAAGTGGCTCGTATACTAATAATTATTGACATGGTAACAATGTCAAGAGACTTGCTTCCTATGTGGCATAAAAATAGATTTGATAGACAAATCAACTTAAAATTTGGTCTCCAATGCTTTCGTCTAAAACTCAATTTTTTTTAATAACGTGTCCATTTTTTTTTCGTATTTTATTTTTTATTTTATTTCCTTACCAAAAATATATGAAAAATTAATGTCAATTTAAATGTTTGCTGAGTCAACCTAAAAAATAGCTATACAACAAACCGTCCGAAAGTGGACGGTCATATTGACAATGTTTAATATTTTTTTTGTCACGTCAGTTTAAGGTTGAATATGCACGGTTGCATTGAAGACACAATTATTAACATAACGTCTATTTATCCTACGTTGCATCTTTTTTTTTTTTCACAAGCCATGCTTACATTGGAGATGCTCTAATATACTCAAATTATTGAAAAAATATATATATACTCAAATTAAAGAAATTAAAGATCTCTATCCCACAACTCCCAAATTTGTAATAATTTGTCATCAGGAAATCTTTCCCAAAATCAAATTACATTTTTCTTTAATATGGATATGTAAGACAAAAGATTTATTTATGGAGAAAATTAATTCAATAGAGAAGTATACTAGAATCTGGAAGGATTTGGATCCAGGTGGTGACTTTATAAAACGTCGTCGTGTAATTTGATTTAATTAATTTGTTTTAGGCACTTTTAGCACTACAGTTTTGGGCTTCAATTCGGACTCAGCACCTTGGATCGGGCTGTTTCCACGACGACCCAGACCCGAGAAGTCTTGGGCTTGGGCATGGATTCATTATTTAATGGCCCAAACTCGGGTTTTTTGGTTTCAGTTAAATTAGGTAAATCTATTTTACCCCTTGGGCAACCTTTTTCAATCTAACGGAGTTAATCAAACCGAAATTCGGTTATGTGAAACTGAGACCTACCAAGATCAACCGTATCGAAATCAAACACCAACATTACCAAAATCAAAATGTATATATACGGTCTGCATATTTATTTCCACAACTCACTAAGAACAAAAACTTGTAAAATACATACGTATGGTAGAACTCGAACCCCCACTATTAACATGTTTGTTGTTGAGTTGTTTAGTTTTGTTATTGATTTACTCAAATAAGTTAGTTGTGGCTATTAGTGGATGCTGGAAGCTCTCCACAATTTCAGTATCACACTTGTAGCTAAACCTATTTTTAAAGAAATTAAAGATCCCTATACTATCCCACAACTCCCAAATTTGTAATAATTTGTCATCAGGAAATCTTTCCCGAAATCAAATTACATTTTTCTTTAATATGGATATGTAAGACAAAAGATTTCTCTATGGAGAAAATTAATTAAATATAGAAGTATACTAGAATCTGAAGGATTTGGATCCAGCCTCTCCAGAACAAGTTCTTGAAGATAACTGTGTTAATTATTATTAATTTCCTTTTTGTTAGTCCATGTTTGCATAATTTATTTATTATTTTCGAAATCTAACATTTTAACCATCACACTTTCTAATTGTACGAGGCAATGTGAGACTTGAAAGTGAGTAAATGCATGTTTCAAATACTGTATACATATTATGATCTGAGACTTTCTTAAATCAAACATTACAAGAGCGGTCCGAATAATTATTTTTATACATATATTGATCCGAGACTTTCCTAGATCAAGGATTAAAAGAGTAGTCCGAATAATTATTCTTAATTTCTTATACCACACTTGCGTACTAAGGATAACGGTACACAATCATTCAATCAACCGGATATGCATACAAGTCATGAATTTCAATAGAAGATTTTTTTCTTTTCTCCATTGATGAACTTCAGGTTCCCAGAGAGGAGGAATGGCTTATGGTGTCGAAAGGGAAACACATGAAATTAAATGGATAACCAGAAGGATTGAAAGAATATACCACCCCTACAGATTGTCTTGCATCTCCTGCTGCAATGTGAACTGTGAATGATGTGCATAGGAAGTTAACAGTTTTCTACTAGAATTACTGCTTCTTCATAGTACGTAGTTGTTTCCTTTATAGTATTTGATTCCTTTGTAGAGCTAGATATACTCAAATTGGAAATATAATCATCCATGCTAAATAAATTGAAATCAGAAAAAATAAAAATAAAAATAAAAATTGGATTTCAATGATTTTTAATTATATGTACAGAAATTTAATCCTATCTCTTTGTTTATGTTTTCTGTACAGAAGTTTCTTTTACTTTAATTGAATTTCTTCATCTTCTTGATCTTTTGATTAGGATTGATCTTTCTTTGAAAAAACACTTTTTCCAGATTTCGGGTATGTGAGGTATTTTATTATTATTATTATTTATTTATTTTTATAATATTTGTTTCCTTTTTTTTTTTTGAACTGCCAAATTTTATTGAGACCAAGAAAAGGTCAAACACAAGTATACAACCAAAGAAAAAGCAAGAGGCTAAATAGCCTGGAAAAACGGGAACAACAGATATTGGGTGTTTATGGTAATGATTTAATTTTCAAATTTTAGATATATATGTACTTATAAAATGAGTGTGTAAATAATATTTATATCGGCACCCATATGATTATCTAGACAATAGTGACTTTATGAGCCTAGACAATCATTTTAATAAGAATTTTTTTCGCTATATCTATATTTATATAATATAGTAAAATGGAACCTCACATTGACATTTGTCGTCATGTGGAGGCTTTGGCATTTAATTTTTATTGATTAGTAGGTGTAAAATAAGAGGAGATTTGGCCATATCAAATACTAATAAGAATTATTGTTATTTGAGTTAGTTTTTGAATTTTTTAGCTGTCCAATTATTGTTATTTGAATCTGTTTATGAATTTTTTAGCTGTCTAATTATCGCATTAATTTACATAGTTATTATTTGAGTCAGTTTATGAAATTTTTAGCTGTTAATTCCATTATTTGACTCATAAACTCTTCATTTTTCAGTCAATTAATTTCTTTTGTTTGTCTAAAAATTCAATTCACAAAGACTATTCATTTTTAGGTAGATAATCCTATAATTAATGGGATAATGAATAAATTATCAAATTAATTAAAAATAATAATCCCCTAACATTTCATATCCCATAAACTCTTCATTTTTCAGCTAATTAATTGTTTCTCTTTCAAAGGCAGGTAGGTTATGTCTTATTAATTCAGTGATTACAGGTTCCTTTTTGCATTCATTTCAAGTTTATCGCTGGCCTTCATCTCTTTTGAAAGATTTAAATGCAGCTATTCAAAAAAAATTTTGGACTGGTTCGACCGATGGTCGTAAATCTATCCAAGTTGCTTGGAAATCTTGCTGCAGACCTAAGGATGGTAGTGGTATTGGTGTTAAAGACCTTGGTATTCTTAACAAAGCTATGCTTAAGAAGTTCACTTGGAGGTTGTTGACTGAGGAGTCCTTCGTATTCACATATCTTCGGGCTCGGTTTTTCACCTAAGATCACAGACCTAGAACATGATATGTTGTTTCTTTTGTTTGGCCAGGCTTAAAATTGCATTATACTCCCCTGATGATTGAGTCTAGGTGGTTGGTTGGTCGTCATTCTAAGGTTCGTTTTTGGACGGATAACTGGTTGGGAGATCCGTTGATTGACCTAGTTAAGGATAGGTCTTCGTTACAGCCTCCGCTGGATTCTGTTGTGGGTGATATTTACTCAGATGCTACCGGTTGGGATATTCCTATTTCTTTTAAAGCTTCTCATCCGGTTGTTGCTTCTGAGATTGAGAATGTGGTGGTAAGCACTGACCCAGATTCGTTAGTTTGGACATGTTCCTTGGATGGTGTTGTTTCTTGTAAATCTGCTTATGATTCTCTTTATGAGGTTAAGAGTTCTGTTTTTTGGGGTAAGTAGATTTGGGCGTCTTTTATTCCTCATTCTCGCTCTGTCCTCATTTGGCGATTGTTTCATGGTAAGATTCATACGGACATTGCGTTACATGCCAAAGGCTTTATTTCTCCTTCTCGTTGTCGGTTTTGCTGTGCTGCAGAGGAAGACTTAAGACATCTGTTTTCTGACTGTCCTTTTGTTCGTGGGTTGTGGGATGCTGTATCCTCTACTTTTGGCCATAAGCTTAAGTTGGATGGTACTTGTTTGGACCTTTGGCAAGAGGCTATGGGGGTTGTCTTTAGCACTAAAATAAAAGCTCTCTGGCGGGTTTCTATCATCACGATTTTCTGGGTGGTGTGGTTCCTCCGAAATCAAGCTACATTTGAGGGTGGCAAGCCTATTTTTGTCGATGCTCTTTCCTTAATTTGGCGTTCTGTTCGCGAGGCAGCCTCCCTTCAGTCTGGTACTATGAAGAATTCAGTGGATGAGCTTCAGACTCTTCAACGGCTTCATGTCTCTGGTCGTCCTCCCAAGGCTCCTCACATTTTAAAGGTTAATTGGCGCCCTCCCTCGCCAGGTTGTCTTAAGGTTAACACGGATGGGGCTGCTTTTGATAGTCCTGGTCTTGCTGGTTGTGCAGGGGTTTTTTGCACTTGCAGGGGTTTCGTTAAAGGTTGTTTTGCTATTCCTCTTGGTGTCTGCTTTGCTTTTGAGGCTGAATTGGCCGCTGCTGTTCACGCTATTGATTATGCTTGGACTTTTGGCTGGCGTTGGTTATGGTTAGAGAGTGATTCGACTTTTGTAGTGAATATCATTCGTTCTAGATCTCGTAAGGTTCCTTGGCGTTGGCGCCCCGCTTGGGATAGGTGTTTGAGCTTAATATCTCAAATGGACTTTGTTGTCACTCATATTTATCGAGAAGGTAACCAAGTTGCAGATAGTTTAGCATCCAGGATCCCCAGTATCGTCTCTCCTACATGGTGGTGGACCGCTCCGAGTTTTTGCAGCCCTTTTATTTTCAATGATTTTTGTTGCAAACCTTCTTTTAGGTTCTGTTAATCTGTTTTCTTTTTTGGTTTTCCATTCTCTTTTGTTCTCTTTCTTTTTTCTTTAATAAAATGTTGGGCCAATCCCCAACAACCTTATCAAAAAAAATTGTTTTTGTTTGCCTGTAAATTCAATTCACAAAAACTCTTCATTTTTCAATCAATTAATTACTTTTGTTTGCCTATAAATTCTTTTTATGTTCTTTTCATGCAATTAATCACAAGTATATTTTTGGTGCCACCAAAACTGGATTTAGGAAAACATTTGTTTTTGCAATCACAGTAAGTGAATTATTTTATTTTTTTTTGGTGATTTTGTCTTTTGTTGTTGTTGTTGTTGTTGTTTTGATACGTAGAGTTCATTTTTAGTTAGCTGTCCAATTCCATTATTTGACTCATAAACTCTTCAATTTTCAGCCAACCTCACCTTGACATGTGTTGTCGTGTGGAGGCTTTGGCATTTAATTTTTATTGATTAGTAGATGTAAAATAGGAGGAGATTTGGCCATATCAAATACTAAGAGCATCTCCAATGCAAAAGTGGCTTGCATACCAATAATTGTTAACATAGTAACAATGTCAAAAGATTTGCTTCCTATGTGACATAAAAATAGACTTGATAAACAATCAACTCAAAATTTAGTCTCCAATGTTTCCGTCTAAAACACAAATTTTTTTTTTAATGACGTGTCCATCTTTTTTTCCTGTTTTATTTTTTATTTTATTTACTTACCAAAAATAGGACTAGCTTATGCTGTGTCTTAGGACTGGCTTTATGCTGTGTCTTCAGATAAACTGTTTAAATATTCAGTATTTATTTTTATGCAATATATGAGACTGGCTTATGCTGTGTCTCGGGACTGGCTTATGCTGTGTCTCCAGATAAATTGTTTAAATATTTATCATTTATTTTTTTTATGCAATATATGAGATTAGCTAGACAGACTAACCAGAAATTAAAGTTTCTGGAATTATGATATTTAAGTCGGCACGGTTTTGAAAACCTATGAGAACCTGGAGTTCTAAATCCAATGTTATATACAAGAATTCCATAATTTATAATTTGGAACATGGGGTTTCAAATTTATTCAGAATCTGAAGTTTTTTGAATTTTATATATGAACTTACAGTTCGTGGTCGAACCGAGAGTTCGAAAAATTAAATATGATCCATGATTTTATTTTATCTCATATATGTGATGTGATATGTTTGCATATCATTCATTTGAAAAAAAAATGTTTTATACATCCAACAAGATGTTGTGAGTATTATAAAAATAATTTAAGATCCTAACGTATAGTGAAACTGGAAATAATATTTTATTCATTTCATTCATGCTTGATGCTCATGAAGAGCAATATTCAAAAAAGGATCTACACATCCAACAGGGTGTTGTGAGTATCACAAAAGGGATGTAAGGTCCTAATATCATGTATAATGAATTTGGAAATATTTTACTAGAAAAGAGAAGAAAAATGAGGTGTGTGTGTGTGCAGAAATTGTGTGAAGAACATCACTGCGCAATCTTGATCAAACTATATCTCCCTTGTCTAAGATCGGTTTGAGCTTAAATTTAGTCAGCACGTCCTACTCTTGTAGTTCTTGAATATGTACAGTGGGATTGTCAATCAGAAGTCCCTATGGTGAGTTCTGCAGCTCCGAACAGGGATGGGCAAAAAACATGGAAGAAAATTCCAGTATTATGCAGGTTTCATCGAAGAGTGATATCTTTTTGATCTGTGGTCCGATTGGGTTGACATTTTGTCAGAACGTTCGTCACTCATGTTTCTACAATCTAATCGGTTGGATTGTTTATCGGAACTTTCCGCAGAGAGATATACACCTCGAACTGAGCATCCAAGTTTGTACTATTCTCTCTATTATTTCACTTATTGATATTCCATATTTGTATTAATGGTGTTATGTATATATATTTGTTGCAAAATTAAAAACATGGATCTAGGCCATGATTGCTATAAGGATGGGATAATTAAAAATATCCATGCAATGATGATAGTGCAACGATTCATACAATTATGCGGAATTATTATCATTTTAGATGAGATATAAAATGACATTACAAATAATGTTCATAAAATTCCCAGAAGGGAAAATATATGTCTTGCCGCTAGTGTAACGACTCACAATTCTGCGGAGTCAAATATTTTATGAATATGACTTTGCTGAGAGCAAATTTTAATAATGTATTAGGTCCAACAGATCTGATAGAAAGCTCTGGAAGAGCCACGATATTGTTATCAAATAATACTCAATTATATATCAATGATACTTGATATTATTCAAGCAGACCATAAAGAAATATGTTTAGTTCAAAAGCATATAAGGTTAATACCAAATCATATCCAACAGATCTGATTAAAGGCTCTAAAAGAGCCACAATCTTATTACTATATGATATTAAATTGTGTATCAATGATACTTTATATCATTCAAGCAGAACATAAAGAAATCTGCTTAGATAAAAGACATATAACTTTATTAATGCCATATTAAAACTATGAATAATAAAGAGTGTTGAATATATGTGCATAATTCAGGCCAGAAACTCATTATAGAAAAGTTGTGTGATTTATCATCTGGATTATATCATTGATCAAAAACGGGGTTGTATGTGGATATATTCATCCACCAAAAGAACCCTTTTCATTATTTTATGGTTCTAATTGATGCATCTACGAGATGATCATATGTTTATGTATTGTCAAACATCTCCAATTGAGATCGATGTTCAACATTCAGTTTTCGCATGTACTCATAATTAGAATGGATCAGTGGAATCATTTATCAAACGTCTCCAAGTAATTACGAGAACTTTATTATTTCAATACAATTACCGATTTCTATATGAGACATTCTATATTACATGTTGATGCATTCATCTATGACTCATTATCTATCATTGGTATTTACCATTACGACTTGTAATTGGTCATTGAATTGCTCACATTTTTAAGATATTTAATTGTGTAGTATATATTCTTATTTCAACTCTAGCATGATATAAGAAAAGAATTCAATATTACTATGAGATTAATGTTGATTTTGATTAATCTTCTACTAGATCCTTTAAACTTCTGAGAGTTTATATTTTTACGCACAATCTGTATATTATTGTATTGATTAATTTTCAAATGGAAAGTTTCTCCAGAAAGAGTAAATAAAAGGTTACTCTTATACAAAATAGAGATATCAGTTCAGTTCTCTATATATAAATGTGTCTCATTTCAATCTTTGTATTATTCAAATACGAAAGATAATTAATCATCAGATAATTATTAATCTGTTACTTAATATATTAAAGGTAACAAGATTTTATAAGTTGTCATCTCATAAACCCCGGCCGGGTGATTGTTCTTAAAGAATGATCATAGTAAATGACAACAAATAAATTATCTGATGCATATCATAAGCTTATAAACCTTTTTGAAAAGTATTATTATCAGAATCCAAAAGTAAACCAAACTCGAGTTATAAATAAATCCACTTTCTTTAAATCAACTCTATAAGAGTCTGATATATCTAAAGAGACACGAGTCTATGAAATGACTAAAACTATTGAAATGGAAGAAATCTCAATAGAGATACAAGTATATTGAAATTGAGGACATTTCTATACGAGTCTATGAAATGACTAAATCCGTTGAAATGGAAATAATCTCAACAGAGATACAACTGTAATGAAATTAAAAAAATTTCTATAAAGTCCATATAATGACTAAACCCATTGAAATGGAAGAAATCTCAACAGAGATTCAAGTATATTGAAATTGCGAAAATTTCTATAAATCATATAAGAGAAATGTGGAATCATAAAGAAACAATCATTGATGATGTATTTTTATACATAGTAGCGCTACTGAAATTATAAATGATAATTATAATATTCATAATATCAATGATTGTATACAAAAGGCATGATTGACCTAAGTGAAAAGAAGCAATTCAAGAAGAATTGACATCATATGCCAAACATAAAGTATTTAGACCAATAGTACCCCAGACACTTGGAGATGTCAAACTAGTTGGATACTAATGGGTCTTTATACGGAAACCTAATGAGAAAAACGAGATCGTGAGATATGAGACACGACTCGTAGTACAAGGTTTATCACAGAAACTTGGTATTCAATAGTGACGAATACAATTACGTTTCGAATTTTTGATAAATTTGGCTACCTTTACAAGGCTTGAAATACGTCCTATAGACGTAATAATCATTTATCTATATGATTCACTCAATGCAGATATTTATAATCCCGGAAGGATTTAAAATGCTAGAAGCATGTAAATCGAGATCTCGTAATCTGTATTTGATGAACATACAAAAATCCTTATATGGATTAAAAACAATATGGACGGATGTGGTATAACCGTCTCAATAAATATCTGATAAAATAAAGGTATAATAATTATATTATATACCCAAGTGTCTTCACAAAGAAATCAGAATCCGAATTTACTATATTCACAACATATGTTGTTGATATGAATTTAATTGGAGTTCCTGGAGAGCTCTTGAAAACTCTTGAATTTTTGGTAAATGAGTTTAAAAATGAAAGACATGGGAAAGAAAATATTGTCTCGACCTGAAGGTCGAGCATAGATCAAAAGGAATGTTTGTCCGTCAATCAGAATATGTTGAAAAAGTTTCTGAAAAGATTCCATATAAATATTACTCCATAAAGCAAGTCTTTACTTATACTCCCTCCAATCATTTATGATGTTATTTCATTCCATGAAATAAATATCTATATACCCCAGTTTAGCAATCTAAAAGATTGCTTTAAAAGAACTTCTATCAGGGGGAGCGTCCCATCAGGGGGAGCATGTCAAATGAAGTATATTAATTATATTGGAACATATGTGCATTGTACTCTTTTTCCTTCCAATCAGGTTTTTCTCCCATTGGGTTTTCCTGATAAGGTTTTAATGAGACAATTCTTCAAGCACACCCAAAAATCATTTGATCCACAAAATCATCATAAATATTACATTGATTCAATATATCATCGTATATATGTTATTTTGATCAAAAATATCATTGTAAATATTACTTTGATCTTACTAATCATCGTATATGTAAGGATTCCCGTTTTGTTGATTAACTTATTTCGTGGTCAAACCACATGTTGGGGTTTTGAATGTAAGGGTAGTCTAAGTGATTAGTGTTGAAGATCAAAGGCCCTTCCATGACCTCAAGATACAAGCACACCAAAGGTATATCTTGTGCTTACTTTGGCTTGAAGAGTTATAGTTGCACACACACACACAACATGCATAACTCTTATTCTTGTATGGTGTGTTTATATTTTGTGTGCATTGTGCTTTATTGATTTATTCAATATCTCTTCTTGCATGTTGAATTGATTGCATCTTGTTATATGATAATGCCATGTCATGATAGGCATTAGGATGCATTCAATACCCACACTTGCACTTCATGCATGATTAGCTTTTAAGTGTGGAGAAATTCGTTTCCCGAAGGTTGTTCGGAAACGTCCGCGCGTGCACGTTGATGTGCTTTGTTTAGCGCGATGATCGCCGGTGGAGTTGCCTTTGGCTTCTCCTTGGTTTCACCATTTTTGGTGAAACGGCGGTTACGTTCGGCGGCCTGGCCGCCAATCGAAATCGCCGAATCAGACCTGATTGAAATATATCTCTCGGGTCCAAAACGGCGGTTATGATCGGGGATTTCGAAACCGCCGAACGAAGTCGCCGAAGTTCCCCTGTTCTTCTCGGAAGCAATTCGGCGGCCTGGCCGCCGAATGAAACCGCCGATCGTGCGATTTCAGGGGCAAAATTGTCTTTTCACTTGCCCTGTTCTTGATGTCTATAAATATCACACTTTCTCATTATCTGAATCAGTTCTTTGACTCTTAAGAACCCTAATCTTCAAAGATATATTTTGAGAGAAAATCAAATCAAGAACTCAACTTTAACCACTCAAATCAAACCCCTTTTGCATCAAATTTCATATTGCATCTCCTATGTCTATATAGAGTGCATCCATGTATGGGTTTGCATCATCACAACTTGCTTGGTAAGATTTTGATTAATTTCATCTTATTGTAGTATTTTAAATACCAAGCCATCTCTTTTAAATTACTTGTATGTTTTAGATCATATGCTAAATACAAGAAAAGAGATTATTTGTGATGAATTGATTGAGTGTTGTTTTTGATAGATATCTAGGTTTTTATAATCTATGATTATCTATGCTATTTGACATGTCATTTAGCTATTGATATCTAGGGTTGATTTAAATTGAATATATCATCATCCTAGATAAGCATTTAGAGTACCCTAGCTCTTATTGCATTAATTGAATATTCATACATATTCACATAGGGTTGTGCATCTCTTTTGAGAGATTGAAGTCTTGGTCTAGGGTTGCTATTACAGGCCCGCTGGGTAGTAGTGGTAGGTTACAGACCGGGATTAGGCTGTAAACATCATTACAAGTAGTGACTTCGAGGAACAAGCAAATTGGAATAGGGTTGCTAATAAAGGCCCGCTGGGTAGAAGTGAGGGGTTACAGACCGGAGTGTTAGACGAGGTCTACATAGGTTGTAAACTTTATTTCAATTAGTGATTTCGAGTTCCGAGTGTGGCGCACTATACAGCCCGTGGTTTTTCCCAGTGGTTGGGTTTCCACGTATATATCAAGTGTTATTTAAATTCCGCATCTTATTACACTTGTATGTATTTTTGACTAGTAGGGGCATTTTCGTAAAATTGACTTGCATGCGAAAATTGGGTAATATTTGTTAAAATCTATTCACCCCCCCTCTAGATAACATATTTAGAACACACCGTATTCTTTTCAGTATATATATTACCTTGATCCAAAAGATCATCATAAATATTACTTTGATCCGACAGATCAATGAATATATTTGCTCAGGTTTTTATTTCACTGGGTTTTTCCTAGCAAAGTATAAATGTGATAAATGTTTTGAAGAAAACATTAACTATTGTTATATATTTGTACTATACTCTTTTTCCCTTCGATCAGGTTTTGTCCCACTGGATTTTCCTGATAAGGTTTTTAATGAGACAATCAGGGGGAGAAAAGTTCAGAACGGACATATGTACACTATACTATTTTTCCCTTCGATCGGGTTTTGTCCCACTAGGTTTTCCTGACAGGGTTTTTAACGAGATAGTTTAGAGAACGTCCAACACTATAAAATCCAAAAGATCATTAGATGTATTTTGTGAAGAATTTTATCCCACTGGATTTTTCCTAACAAATTAAAATTCAAATAGTGGAAATCTAAGGGGGGTGTTATAATTTAATAACAATATAGGTGGCTTTCCACTATCTCCCCTTTCTTATCTTCTTGGGAATCACCCACTTACTTTGCTTCCTGGTTAAGTAAAATGGTTGGAATATGACCACATTGGTCCTTCTCTTATGAGCCTATATATATGTAATCCATTTCCTTATGAAAGGTTGATCAACTGAAGCTTCAATAAAATGGAATATTTTCTCTTGTCTCACTCTCGCATCTCTCTTCTCTATTTGTTACTATTATGTCCCATCTCTCCCAACTCTCATCTCTCTTTATTATTTATTTCATCTTTTATTCAATTAATTTACAACAATAAAGACACCCATATTTTAATAAAAAATTTAATTACAAAAATATCCTAATAAAAAATTACCAATAAGGACAAATTAGTTTAATTAAAAATAAATCAAATATTATGTACACCCATTAATTACAAGCATATGTTAGACTGTATCTCTTTATTATTAAAAAAAAAAAAAAAAACTTATAAAAAACCTTAATTTAGACATAATTTACAAAAATATTACAAGCACAATGGATTTTCTTATAAATAAGATGGGCTAGCCGTCGGCTGTCGTTCAAGTTCCAACTGTTCTTAATCTTAATTTGGAGAAGTGGTTCATACCTCGATGTTCAATTATTAGAGTTTTGGTTTTGAAGGGATTGATCAATAAAGAAATTCCTTTATCTACTGTATTGGCAAACTGTGACGAGAGATTCTTGGATACATTTGTTACCAAGTACCAGGATGAGGCGCCTCAATTGTTAGATATCTTTCAAGGGAAAATGGGTCTTCTGGAACTAGGTTTTGCATTTGAACAAAAATCTGACACAAAAAACAAGTAGTGCTTTGTGTGGATTGCTTAGTTTGTATGGCTGTAGATCTACCAAGTTTGATTCAATTGTGCTCATTGGAACAATTTAGTTTTGGATTAAGTTGACCGGCCATAGCATTGCCAAGGATGTCGGGTTTGATAATTGGACATGAGATATTTGAAAATTGAAACGGTGGCCTTTGAACAACTTGAGGAGTTGCAAGAACTACCTCTGCTTCAGACTGTTTCTGGTAGCCTATTTGTTGCTTAAACATTTTATTCATAGTTTTTACTTATTTCATTTCTTTTATGCAATTGGATAGGATTTCTGCCTAAAAAAAAAATTAGCACTAGGTCATATCCTGAGCTTTTCTTATTGAATAACATTACACAAGAGATGATCCAATATATATATATCCTGAGATTTTTGAAGGTGATGCTGAGAAGATTTTTTTGTTTGTTTAAAATTGATGTGAACTTTTTGATTTTAAATTTTTTTTATTTTTTTTTATTTTGAAGAGAACTCTGTTTCTTCATTGCTATTTTTTATTATGTTTTTTTTTTCCTTTTTCTTTTTTGGCTTTTTTTTTGTTTGCTTACTGAGTTCTCATACATTTACAACATCAAACCTTGCATTATATCAAAAGATTAATTTTGTTTTTATTTGTGTTTTCGAGTTTGGATAACTTAAGAATTTATCATTTGTGAAATTGGGTGTATTAATAACTTAACAGGGTTTATAAATAAATTTTATTAAAATGAAAACATTCATTTAAATAAGGATACTATTGTCTATTGGTATTAAGATGAGTGTTATAGTAATGTTTTAATTTTAAATTTTAGAAATTTGTGTACTTATAAATATGGGTGTACTTATCATATTGATGGGTGTCAATATCCGCACCCAATCATAAACTGTTTATTTAAAAACTAAACAAAAAACTGTTCAGAAAAAAACATAAAAACATACAGAGATTCAGAGTGTTTGGTTTTGTTTTTTGTTTAAATCTTTGAAAATTAGCCCCTCCATACAGCAAGTTAATCTAAATTCCTTTATTTATTTGTCTTACAAAATTCTGATTTTAGGGTTTGGTTCAAAACTAAAGGGATCAAAAATAAATAAATAAATAAATAAATAAATAACTTTAATAAAGGATTTCTTAAAAGCAAGTGTTTTGATAATGGAGATCCAAGTTTTTTTTTTCTCCATGTAAATTTAGGGTATGGATATTGACACCCATAAAACTTATTAGTGCACCCATTTTTATAAGTACACCCATGTCTAAAATTTAAAAAATAAATACTACTATAAGCACTCATCCTAATGACAATAGTGCCCTCATTAAAATAAATATATTCATTTTAATACATATTATTTATAAACACTCTAAATTATTATCACACACAATTTATATATATAAAAAATAATCATATTATTTTTGGAATCAAATCCTTTTTTAATGATGGTCCAATTTACTTTGGAAATATCTCGAATGTAGGAGCCTTATAAAAGGGAATATGTACTGGAATCGTATATGGGGTCAAAAGATTTTTAATTTGGAATTCTCTTATTTATACAGCTATCTTAAAATAATAATAATAATAATAATAAACTTATTGATATCTACGGCTATCTTAAAAACATAAAAATAATAATAAAAAACTTGTTGATATCTACAACTTGTAAAATGCATACGTATGGTGGAACTCAAACCTCCATTATTAACATGTTAAGGGTGATGTACTATCACTCAAGTCAAAGGTATGCGAAGACCTATCAGTTTGTTGTTGAGTTGTTTAGGTTTGTTATTGATTTAGTCAAATAAGTTAGTTGTGGCTATTAGTGGACGCCGGACGCTCTCCACGATTTCAGTAGCTAAATCCTATTTTTTAGAGATGTTATTTGTTTACGTGTTAGTTGTATGGCTATATATTGGCCAATTTGAATTCAATAAGGGAATGAAGAATATTACAACCCAAAAATATCTCTCCCCTACTCACTATTTCTGACTTCTTCTTCTCTTCCACGACTCAATTCACTATTTCTTATTCTCTCACAAATTCAACCTTATATCACACGGTTAGAAATGCAACAAGGGTCTCCACTCTCCACACACTTCGTGGTTTAAGTGTCAACTTCATGTAAATAAAAACACTTATTAAAAGGAAAGAATTATCATAAATTGTCATACATATTATGAACCGAGACATTCATAGATCAAAGATTATAAGAGCGGTCTAAATATTTATTCTTACACCGGACTTGCTTTCTAAAGATAAAGGTGCACAATTATTCAATTATAAACAGATATCCATACAAGTCATGAATTTCAATAGAAAACATAGAATATTTTTATTTTTATTTTCCTTTCTTAAAATTAAACCTCAAAAACTATCAAAATTAAAAATAAATAAATAAAAAACATGGTAAATTTATGAGATAATTATGAAATTCTTAGATAAACTAAAATAACAAAACACGAACTAATAAGCTTTCTTAGGTTGATTTGAAGATTTGTCTTTCAAAATTGGTCGTAGTGAATTGAAATTGAAGCAAATCAATTCATCTTCAAAATTCTTTGAAAAGGATGCTGAATCCAAAACATTTTGAACAGCTTACAATCTTCTTTCACCCACTTGTAGTCTTCATTTACCCATTGATGACTTTCAGAATCCCGGTGAGAATCAGGAATGTGGTCGAAAGGGTAACACGTGAAATTATACGGATAACGAAAATAATTAGCATCTAAAGAAAATACCATCCCTGCATATTGTCTTGCATCTCTCACTGCTGGAACCGTAAATGATGTGTAACCTTCTGGATATGATGTGCAAGCTGTTGTAAATATCACCTGCTTCTTTATGATTTCATCATCAACATCAACCCATTTCTCCTCCGATAAATCAAACCTCCAGAACTGCATCCTTCTATTGCTATTGTTGATCTGCACTAGAATATCTCCCTTGAATGTAATGGAGAGACAGTGATACCAAAGATTATTTTTGTCTGGTAAAAATCCTGAAAACACTTTCCAATCTTGCTGCTTTATGTTAAAAGCACCCATCTTTATGCGACACTTATCATCTTTAGGCCTCAATCCTAGCTCTCTTTCGGTTAAAACACAATAGACAAAATCACCTGCACAAGCCAGATCCCTTATAAGTTCATATTCATAACCACACGGTCTACTCCAAAATTTGAATTCCAAAATTTTCCAGGATTTATCACCCCGAGTGACATGTTTTGATACGAAGATCTGGGTATAGAGTCGAAGATATTACCACCATACGACCCGGAGAACTGGGGCTCTGGAATAAAGTAGCTTTTCTACTGTGACCCATCTTCAGTTTAGGGAACTTAATAACTTCATCGGTAAAGGGACTGTACAAGAAATATTGGTAGTAAAAATTAGTTAAAGTATTATCAGGATCATCCAGCTTTTTCTCAAAAAGTACCCAACCGTGTCTTGAAGCACAAGCAACCGCACCATCTAGTAAATCTATATTTGCCTCCTTAACAATACAACTTGCCGCCTGCACAGAGGGGTTGCCAAGCCTGCAGATGCCACCGCGCCCATAAGATAACACCCATGGGAGAAACTGTTGTTCATTCTGAATTTCAAGAAAGCATTTATGCCAAGTCTTTTTGACCAAACAAGAAGGCAATCTTTCAGACCAAAACAATTTTATCATTATCATTCTCAGAATTTCCGTAGGAAGATCAGCCCAGTTAGACTTCGTCATCTGATGATCAGGGTTTTATTGAAGAAGATGAACTAGGGGTTTGTTGAAAGAATTAGGGATTTCAGAGATGATTTGTGCTTTTAGGGTTTAATTTGGCGAAAAGGGGATTTTATATGGCTGGGTGGTTAAACGACTTCGTTTAGTATTGTGTTGTTTCCCTTGAAACGGCACCGTTTTGTAAGCCGTGAGTCCAGGATAATTAGTGTGTGTCTGGTGTAATGTATCAATGCCCGAACCTTTACTTATAATAAGGAATCCTAATAAGAGAAATTGAATTTCATACCGGATTTATGATTAATTGTATTCAAAAATTAAAAGTACATGTTGAAAAGGGAACTTAGTTTTCCCCTCCCACCAAATCGTGATTTCCTTTCCTATGCAATTGATTCACTCTCAAATAAATAATTTGTTTCCATATACCAAATCAGTAATATAAACATGTTAAATAAATTGAAATCAGAAAAAATAAAAATAAAAATAAAAATTGGAGTTCAATGATTTTTAATTATATGTACATTATGAGATTATGGTGAGTGATATGATCTTGAGAGTTGGTTTGCCTAAAATATTTACCAAAAATCATGCCCAAAATATGAGAGTTGGTTTTAATACAATCAACAACTAAGCTATTCTAGGTAAGTTTTGTACGGAGAATAAATTACAATCACTAATTCATATGATCATATCATATGATCAAGCAATAAATCACGATCCAATAATTAAGCAAATCTTGTTTCTTCCCATTGATAGGGCGGGTCTTGTCACAAGATGCATAATAATATATATGTATTTTTTTCATTACTATTTTAATTTTGTTACATATTCAATAAAGAGCGGTGATGTTGATGGTAACCCACTAATGATCTAATAATGCCCCTGTTTTTTAAATTCAAAAGTTTATTTGATTTAGTTCCAAAACTGCCATTTTTATTTATCTTCCAAAGTTAACTCTCTCTATATATTTTACCTTTTTCCCTCCATTTATTTTACTCACATCCGGCATCCCTCCGTTGCATTTTTTTTTCCCTTCACATAGGACGTTACAGTTACATAGTTGATCCTACGGAAAAACGTACGAAAATCCCACACCTAATAATTATTATTGCATTCTTAAAATTACGAGCTTGCCGGGAAAGCTTTTACATTGTGGGTTACTTCTTATAAAAACTATAATATAATTTTTTTAAAGTGGAAAAAAAAAAAATCAAACTTGAAACAAAGAATAAGCAAAATAAAAATAGGAGAGGAGTTTGATTTGTTATCGGATTTCAAGATATAAAGTCTTATAGAAATATAAATATTAACTAATAAGATCTCAACATTGTGTCCAAACAACAATCCTGATAGAAAAAGGAAATCTTCCTATACGTTAGACCTACAATTATTTTATTATTTTATTATTTTTTTATTTTTTGAAATGGCTAAACTTCATTGAAAGGCTGAAAAGGTAAATGGGGAACCCAAAACAACAACCAGCCCCAAAAGATGAGAGCTTCTTTGGACAATCCAATTTTAGCTTTTTACACTTCTTTTCTAAAAACACTCCAATCTCAAAATTTAAATTAAAAAAAATTCTAAAAACACTTCATTTTGTTACAAGATTATCCTTTTTATCTTTTTTTGAATTAAATTATTAAAAGAAGAAATTATCTCTCCTAAATCATTAGATTAATTATTACATATTAAATACTCTCTCCTAAATTTTTAATTACCGTATTAAACTTTCTCTCCTCTAATTCATATCTCTAATTTTAGAAAAAAAAAAAACTTATTAATAAGCTTGATTTTCAGGAACCGTATGTATGTATATATTAAAAATAAAATAAAATAACTCAAAACATAAGTACCTTTTTTTTTTTCTTTTTTCTTTTTAATTTTTAAATCGAAATATGAAAATGCTTTTTGTTACTCTTGTAGGTATGTGATTGCCTAAACAACTTTAATTCTTTCATTTATCTTAGAAATTCTAAGTTTAATCGAATCTAATTGCCACAATTCAAGCTTTCATATATATATATATATTGAAAATTGAATTTTTAATAAATATAAATATATATATAGTAAAAAACCAAAATATTCAAAAGTTTTTTTTCTTTAACTATTAATCAGAGATTGATTGAGAAAGTATAGAAATATGATTTATTTATTTATTTTGGAAAATGTAGAGAGATTAATTAGGAGAGAGTGTTTAATATGGTAATAACAAATTTAGGAGAGAGAGTTTAATACATAATATCTAATCTAATAATTTATGAGAGATAATTTCTTTTTTTAATAATTTAATTAGTTTGGAGTGTCTTTAATTTTTTTTTGTCTTGTTTAGTAATTTTAATTTAGGTTAAAATTGTCATTAATAAAAAAAATTTAATTGGAGTGTGAATAGATAATTTGTGGATTGTAAGGAGAAGCTCTCCAAAAGATAAACAGGGATTCTATCACTAATACGATACTGTCCGCTAGGTAACAAGTAATTAATACGATACTGTCCATTTTGGGCTTCACGCACACATCTTGAGCAATGCTGGATACTACATTGGACCTATGAAGTAGCCCTTGTTTCACATTAGGTTAACGTGAAATAAGGGTCCACAATATATTTTCACCATTCATGCGAAATGAAAGTTTAATGTGGTTAAAAACTAAAATTAATAATTTTAAAGGATTAATTTTGACAATTTATTTTTATAAAAAGATATCTTCCTCGAACAGAAGCCCTAGCGGCTAGCAGTATCAATTTACAGATCAAGAAAACTCACAAAATCTAAGTTTTTTTTTTCATGGAAAATAGTGATCAGATGAGGAAAATTGTCTGGGATGATCTTCCTCAGGATATAGTGAGTCGTATATTGGGAAAATTGGCATGGTCAGAAAGAGCGAGGTTGTGTTTGGTCCGCAAGAGTTGGCGTCGATTATTTTACGAAATCAAGAACACACAAGAGTTTCTTCCATGGATTTTCTGTTATAACTCGGATCTAACAAGTGATGGTGTCCGTGTCTGCAAACTTTGTGACCCATTTGCGCGAAGAAGTTATACAGTGAAGGACGCAGCAATTGTAAATAACAGAGATTTTTCTGATGCAAGAGCTTGTGATTCAAGGTACGGCTGGGTGCTTTTTTCGAAAGAGATTTATGATATCGTTAGAATGAACTTTTTCTTTTACAATCCCTTCACCAATGAAATTATTGAATTACCTAGAATGGAGAAAAATTACAGAAAAATTACATATTACGAAAAAGCTACCTTTTCCTTGAGCCCTAGTTCTCCTAGTTGTACTGTAATTGCTTTTTCGATTTTAAGAGACGGAAAGCTTGGGATTGAGACATGTCAGCCTGGTGATGAATCCTGGAAGATGTTTGAATTCTTGGGTGACTACAAATACAATAGTATACTGGATGTTGCCTATGCAGATGAATCTTTCTATTGTACTTTCGTAGAAGGAAAGATGGGTGCTTTTAATATAAAGCAGCAGCAATGGAAAGTGCTTACAGAATCATTACACCAGAGTGGTAATTGCCACCACTGTCTGGTTGTTGCATTCGATGGGGATCTCCTACTGTACTGGCCGTGTACCGAGCCTATATATGATGTAATCCATACATGTTGCTGGAGGTTCGATTTATCTGAAATGAAATGGATTGAAAACAAGAAGAAGCAAGTGATATTTGAAAAATGCACATCATTTTCAGTTCCAGCAATGGGAAATGCAAAAGGGTCTGAAGGGGATTATTATTTTGGCTCGTCCTTTTGGAGCAAACCTAATTATGCATGGACATTGGAGGATGATATTCATTTTCGAGGTAGGATTTGGATTCAGCCTCCTTTTCAATACAGTTCTGATACAGTTCTAGAAGACAACTAGGTTATTATTAGTTTCCTTCAATTATGTCTAATTTATATATATATAGTCTTTCTATTATCAGTTCGAACTGACAATAAATATATCAGGACGAAAAATGTGGACCACAGATTATGGAGAAGTTTTAACAAGTG
Organism: Acer yangbiense; assembly: GCA_008009225.1. Lineage (NCBI taxonomy): Eukaryota > Viridiplantae > Streptophyta > Magnoliopsida > Sapindales > Sapindaceae > Acer > Acer yangbiense. Next base: position 7,130,976 of record CM017763.1, on the reverse strand, counting down.
TATACACTTTGAGTCAAAGTATGTAAATCTAGTGGTCCACATTCTTAAAATCCGTATATATATATACTGCCCCATTATGGCTCCTTGAACTTGTCAAAGCCGAATAAGTGCCTTTATCACCCGGCGACATTTGGCGTGGTATTTCCTTGTGTTTTGTTAGTCTCCATGTTTGCATAATTTATTTATTTTTATTTGAAAAATTATATGATTGTATAATTTTTAGTTTTATTTTTTTGAACGGTAATAGCTTATTAAAGAGGCTAAACTAGGCCAAGGCACACTTTATTTGAAATCTAACATCGATTGGGTTACACTTTAAGTGAGACTTGAAAGAGGAAACGTGAGACTTGAACCTTGTTCAAAAATATGAAAGCCAAAATGCACAAACACTCAACTTAGTGAGTGCAAATTGGTTATGAAGTTTTCTTGATAGATTGATACAATACAAATGACATTGAATTTGATTTAATTATTTATCTACAACTCTAAGTGTCAAATAATTGTCTATATTTGTGGGAGAGATAATAAAATAGGATTCCATATATTTTAGAAAACCAAATCCTGTACCATTCATATTTCATAAGCCCATCACAGTCACATTAATGAAATTGTAAATTCAGTCATATTTCCTTCCTACAACTCTCAAATTTGTAAAAAAATTCCATCAGGATGGGTTCCCACAACTAACAATTTTTTATGAATCGTTCCCAAAATCAAATGACATTGTTTCTTTATGGATACAATTATGATTTTTTTTTTTCCTTAAAATAAAATCTCAAAGCACGAACTATCAAAATTTTAAGAAAAAAAAACATGGAAAATTTATGAGATAATAATTTAATTATGAGACAAACTAAAATAAGAAAACAAAAACTAATTAATAAGCTTTGGTATGTTGATTCATAGATTTGTCTTTCAAAGGTTGTAGTAAATTGAAGCAAATAACATCATCTCCAAATTCTTTGAGAAGGAGGCTGAATCCAAATCTTTTGGAGTAGCTTATGATCTTCTTTCAGCCACTTTTAACTCCATTGAGCCATTGATGATGAACAATATCAGATTCCATGTTGTCGAAAGGGAAACACCTGAAATTAAACATAAAACTATAAGGATTGAAAGAATATCTCGGTTGAATGCAATGGAGAGAGGGTGAGAAGGGCAAATTGAATGCAAACCGTAAGGATCCTGAAAACACTTTTCATTCTTGCAGCTTTATGTTAAAATTGCTTTACCAATCCTACCTTTCTATGTAAGAAAGCACAATAAACAAAAGGACTCAAATCAGCTGTCAAATTTTGGTGTCCCAATTTGTGTCCAACCAACCAAATTGGGACATGTGTTCACATTTATGGAAGAAGTTGCAAAAAAATAATTAAATGTGTTATAATTGAAGCATATATAGGAGTGGGGTCCAAACTCTAACATGTGAAAAAGAAGAAGAAGAAGAAGAAGAAGAAGAAGAAACAATGGCTCTCCCTTTTTTTGAGTTGTGAAAATGTGACAGACAAATAGATGTTTGGTTGGGGATAAGTGTGGGAGGGGCCTTGTTCTCTCCCCAAGCTTTGCCAATCTCTTTCATTCTATCAAACTCTTCAACTCCTAACTTTTCCACTTCAAAGGGACCATACTATTCTACCTAATAATTATGATTGTAAACCCATATATTTACCTCTATGTCGGGCTAGCTCCACCCTAATCTCACCTATTTTTTAACTTGTGTACCTATATGTTCCCTAACCCTTTTTTTATATAAAACAATGCAGTGACGTTGATTCGAAATTGATATATTAACAAATTGATTAAGTACCGTTTATCATTAGTAGTAACCATATTAATCATGGATCAAACCCAATATTAGTTATCATCATGTTTATACTCATTGTTTTCATTTATCACGATTTTATTTAAATAGAAATAGAGCCTTATTAGAGGTTGAGATCCAAATATGATATTATTATCTCAAGTCCCATGTGATTGATCGGGAGATAATTTCATGATCCGGATGGTTCAAATAAGAATTAAAGATGATTCTTTACTTCTAAGATAGGTAATTAAGATAACATGATAATCTTTCGATCATATGCATTATTAATGACATTTAAATATCACAAATCAACAAATAAAGGAAAACTTAACTAGAAAAATGAAGAATTGTGAATAGATGGAGCAGCTACCGTGTGGCCATAGAAAAAGAGTGGCATGGTACGATGTGTGGAAAATGACCTTTCTTTAATCTAAACCCACATAAAGTTTCTGTTCAACTTACACCATAATTAATGTAATAAAACGTGACTTCAAACTATAGGTCAACTTCATTGATTTGGGTGAAAAAATATACTAAAAATATTTAAGAAATAAAAGAAAAAAAAAAAAAACAAATTTGTTTTTTGTTGTACGGGTGAGGACTTTAAGGAGAATGTAGTGATATTGCAGAGATTGAGAGAGAGAGAGAGAGAGAGAGATAAAATATTGTTAATTAAAAAAACAAGTAATAAATTCCCCGAATCTGGAACAACCCTCCGTGACTCACTTTTCTCAATGTTCCACAGACGACAGAACACCGTAAAGATTGTGACACGTGTAATACTGTACCCCACCTAGCGTAGGCTCTTTGTCCTATACGAATCAATCCTTTTTATATATATATATTTTTTATTACCTGGAGTCCTGGACCCTTTGATCTTTCACTTGAATTGGGCCATTTGATCTTTCATTAAAAACGAATTGGGCCCTGATCTTTCACTTCCATAATCAGTTTTTAATTTAATAGAATTTTTTTTTTGGACCCAACACAATAAGAATTTAGTTATTAAAAAAAAATAAAAAAAAATTGAGCTTGGGCCCAAGGTGGTTGCAGCTGGTGCACCGGCCCAAGGCCGGCTCTGGTCGCTAAGCTTGTAGATACCGATGTGCTCATAAGTCATCACCTGTGGAAGAAACTAGCAGTTCTTCATTTTGAATTTCAAGAAAGAATGAGAGTGGATATTGTCACCTATAAACTAATTAGTACACTCATTTTTATAAGCATACCTATGTCTAAAATTTAAAAAATAAATATTACTATAAGCACTCATCATAATGCCAACAGTACCCTTATTGAGATTAATATATTCATTTTAATACTTTTTATTTATAAACCGTCTTAAATTATAAACACACCTAATTTTTAAAAAACAATCCTAATATTTTTGGAATCAAATCTTCTTCTAATGATGGTCCAATTTACTTTTAAAAATGTCTCAAAGTAAGAGTCTTATGAAAGGGAAGATGTAGAATTGGATTGTATATGGGTTGAGATTTTCAATATGGAATTCTCTTATATATACAACTAAAAAAAAAAAAACTCATTGATATCCACAGCTATCTTTAAAACAAAATTATTTTGTTTATTGATATAGTTTCATTTCATTCATTCATTCATTAATACATAAAGTTTATTGATATAGTTTATAACTAGACAAAAAAAAAAAGAGTAAAATAATACATTAGAGTCATCTGAAAATTCTTTTCCCATTACTTTATTATATGATAATCATGTGATGAAAATAAAGTTTGATACTTGAAATAAAATCATTATTTAATTAGAATATCAGCACCCAGAAAGAATTCATGCCAAGTCTTGCAGACCAAACAAGAAGGCAATCTTTTAGACCAAAACAAATTTTCCATTATCATTCTCAGAATTTCCATCGGAAGATCAGTCCAGACAGTTTCTCATCTACTTCAGATCAGGATTGATCATTCTTTGAAAAACGTTTTCCAGGGTATGTGAATTTTTCTTGATCAGTAAATTGAAAATTGTGAGTTTTTCCGGGGTATGTGCATAGGAAGATATCAGTTTTCTACGGCTTTGAGTATTTGATTCCTTTGTAAATTGTAGAGCTAGATATACTCAAATCAGAAATATAACCATGCATGTTAAATAAATTGAAATCAGAAAATCGCCAGATAATCTTTATTTTTCATTGCAAATATCATTTGATTTAATTTGGTTTCATAATGTATTTGTACTCTTTAATTTCATGTTATGATATCCTCGATCTGTGTCAAGTCAGATTTACTACCCAATGTGGCTTGGCCGTGAAGTATAGGTACGTATTAGATTTCTGAGAATTAAAATAGGGAAAAGATCGTTTTCCCCCCTACTGTTCACCATATTATTAAAGTGAGGACAGGGTTTCCGGAAAATTGCCAATCTACCCCTTGCAATGAAAATAATATTCAAACACCCCCTTCTGTTCGCTTTTTCAACTGAAAAGCTGATATAGTGGGTTAAAAGACGATTTTACCCTCCTTTGCCTTTAAGAAAAAGAAAATTAAAAAGAAAATTAAAAATCATAATTGAAAAAAAAAAAATGATGGATCTCCACCGTCCATCTTTGAGATGGACGGTGAAGATCTCTTTTATTATTTTTATTTAATTTTAAAAACATAAATTAAAAATAAAACAAAATATAAAAACAATTTTTTTTTAATGATAATATACACATTTAAAAGCAATTTTTTTAATAATAATATACACATTTAATAAACATATTTTATAATAATATTTTAATTAATTTTAATTATGTAGACTAATTAAAAAATCCAATCTCAGATATTAAATTTCTGTTTAAATTTAATAATAATAAGAAGAAGAAATTTCTAATCAAAAAAAAAAAAAAAAAAGAAGAAGAAATTAAAAACATTTTTAATTAAAAACGAATTTAAAAAAAAAAATTGTGGAACAACAATATTCAAACTCACCTTCTTCATAGATTCTACAACAAACAAAATTTACATTTCACAAAAATTAAAAAATAAAACAAAACATAAAAAATATATATAATAATAATAAATAAAAAACAAAACAAATGATCATCGATCCATCTTCTTCTCAGATCATCTTACCACCACCATCATCGATCCATTCCTCATTTTCTCGCCAACAAATTGTCACAATCAATTTTGCTTCACCAATCAACCACCCAAATACACACTCAAACACAAATACAAAACCCAAACCTTTTTTGCTTCAATTTTGCTTCACCAGCAAAACACCCAAATACACACACACCACTCAAACACAGATACAAAACCCAACCCTTTACCGTTTCAATTTCGCTTCAATTTCGAGAGACCCAAAACACAGATACACACACACCACTCTGAAAGGGAGGAAACTGAGATTGAATCTGAGCCATTAATGGATTGAAACTGAGATTTGACAGAGGGAGAGGGAGGTTCTGGGTTTGGTTGAGTGGAGGTGTTTCGACGGGTTTTAGCTTCAAACCCGCTCGTTTTGAGCCGGTGATCCACGCCGGTTGTCGTCGACCAGCACGCTGGTGCAAGTCGGTCGCCTCAGACCTTTGATCGTTGACCAGGACGAAGGCCGATCGTGGTGGCTAAGGCGGCGGCGAACGCAGAACCTAGAAACTCATCTGACATGGATCGAGAGACAAGGAGAGAGAGATAGGGTTTTTTTTTTTGTGTTTGGTGATGAGGTTGAAGATGAAGATGGAGTTTGATGGTGTTTGAGCTGGGTTAGATTTGATTTCGAATTTGTTGGGTGGGTATTACGAATTTGTTTGAGATAGATCTGGTGGAGATCACTAGATCAACAATTTTTTTTTTTTTTAATGTTTTGTTTTATTTTTTAATTTTTTGTATTTGTATTATTAATTATAAATATCAAATGACTTTAATAACCCTTAGTACAAATTAGATTCATGGGGAGTTTACGAAATTGCCCCCCAACAGTAACGGTCAACCCTCACTGTTGATGATTTTTCTGACAGAGGGGGGTGTTTGTTAAATAAATCTGTTCTGGGGGGGCCACCTTTCTAAAGTTGAGAAACCCTGTCCTCACCTTTCTAATATAGTGAACAGTGGGGGGGGGGGGGGGGGGGGGGGGGGGGGGGGGGGGGGGGGAATGATAATATCCCATTAAAATATTACTAATCATACTTTCTTGCCTGATAAGTTAAGGAGTGGTGCTATTGGTACACCCACCGTTAAATTATTATACCCACTTTTTAAATTATTTAGTATTCTTTTTTTTTTCTTTTATCAAATTACTTAAGGAGACATAATTTTTACTAAAAAAAAATCCTATACAAAGTAAAACTAATAAAACCCCACTTTCCTTATTGCAAAACCCTAATGACATAAACTATTTCAAATCGTTGAATGTTTACTATTTTTGTTTATATTTTCTTTCAGATCTCGATTTCATATTTCCCATATGTAGTATTTATTGATTTTATTGTTTCGCATATTTGTTTTGTTTTTCTTTTCAAATTCCAGATCTATGTTTGTTATTAATTTTTTTTCTCTCGGTTTATTTTCTTTCAGATCTTCTAGGCATTCTATGATTTGTATCAATTCTTTTATAGATTTTATTCTGGATCTTCCAAAGTTAGTTTAATGTTATAGAAAACCTAATCTCCGATGAAATGAAACCAAACCAAAACCAAAACCAAAACCCTAATTCAATCGCTCAAAACAACCATCAGACGATCAATATCACACTCACAATCTACCACCAACAATCCAATCGACTATAGGAAAAAACAAATCACATCTAATATGGATGGTTTCACCATGAAATAAAAAGAAAAAAGAAGTCATGTAAATGGATGTGAGAAAATTGTATATAAAGATTAGAGATGAAGTATATTTTATTTTTTATTTTTTTGTGAAAAAAATATGGAGTCTATTAAGTTTGAAAAATAAGTAAAAAGGTAATCCTGGTAATAAATCAAAAAATTAATGGAACCATTTAATTTTATATAATTAAATCAAAATTTTAAAAAGTGGGGCATAAATAGTTTAGTAGATGTAGGGGGTCGACCTACGGTTGATGTGGATCGGGTCGGATTTGTGTTAGGCCCAAAGCAACTAGGTTAGGTGTAGTTTGATTAGTATTGACTATCGCTCGTGAATGGTCGTCTGAACTTTGATGATCCTGCAAACAAAGATAAAATAGAAATAATACGCAATAAAAATGGAGAAGATGGGTTTAGATCGTTTAGGCTTAGGTAAGCTTGGGCTGAGCGATTTATCACGAAGGTGACTGCGATTGATTTCCGCTGACCGTTGGTGATCGGAATCTTCTTGGAGGTAGAAATTCTAGACGTTGTTTATCAGTCTTTTGTATATTCCGTTTCCCAGACCTCTTTAAGTGAGGAAGTCTTCTTATTTATAATAGGAGGTCTCATTCCAACGTCCACTATCAGCATTTGATAGTGGGCGTGTTTTTAGGAGAGATTTCCTCTCTTGAATGGGCGGTTACAAGATACTCCTGTAACTGAATCCCAAATCTTTGAATATCTTTGACTAGTATTTTCAACGGTAGTTTCAGTTTGGCATTTGTGTTGGGTCGACCAAACACAATGGGCCTGGGTAAGATTCATAGGGACTGGGCTTTGGCATGTTGGGCCATTGGGCCATTTTTGGCTACCACAGTTTGTCCCCCACTCTCTGAAGAAGAATCTATGTGTTAGAGAGTGATTTCTGTCGGGTCGACTTTTATCCGATCCACCATTGTCGAACGAGCTCCGCGTTAAGTAGAATCGAAGATTTTTCGTTTTGAGTTGATCATAGTCGACCGACTCTATGTCGAATGGAATCAATATCTATTTGACTTTGTTTTAATTGATACCTTCATTGGATGAATGACGTTTGTCTTTAATGGTGGTTTATCGTTTGTCGTTAGACGGTAGTCTCTTGTCGTCATTGATGGTAACTCGATTTGATGGATGCTAAATTGATGTGATGGAGGCGTTTTGAGTTTTCTATGCTGGCGTCAGCTGCATTAATTTCACGCGCAGCCTTCAAGATAAAGTTTTTCGAATTTTAAACTGGATAGATTACCTGGGTTAACCGGTGAGGTTTACTTAGGTTAACCGGTAGTTGAAGGGGCGTCGACACGTGTCAACTAGGGTTATTTGGTTGTATAAAACCCAAACCGTTCCATTCGATAACTACTTTGCATATTTTAAAAAAACTTTCAATTTTTCAAAGAGCATCTCTTCACCTTCTTCGTTTTGAAACTGAAGCGTACCATACCCATCTCGTGGGATTTCTTCACGATATTCACGATATTCTTTCTTGAATCTCTTTCAGGTTGGTGAAATCTACTATTTTCATGTTTATTCTTTTTGTTTGTGTATCAAACAGTCTTTTATGAATCTGTCAGGAAGTAGATATATATATATTTCCTTTATGCTTGCTTTGAAGTTTTTTTTTATATCCGGGAATGCATGTTCTTCACTACTTCTGCTAGATTCTGATGTTTTGATCCACATCGAGTTGGTTTTATCTGCAAAGTATTGTTTTTTGTGTTGTTGTGTTGTGATGAAGGTGGTCGTTTGGAATTTAGAAACCTTCGACAGTGGGCGGGACTGTCCTAGGATTTAGGTTGGCTTCCAAGTAGAAGTTAGAAAACCCTAGGTTTTTTGATCGAAAAACCCTTAGGTTGTGATTGTAGCGTTTTAGTTTTTTGTCTTGACTTGTGCATTTTTTGCATCTGTCAGATTTTGGAGATACGATGTCGAGCGATGATACAATCTCAGACTTGGATATTAACTGGACTCCTAGTGATGATGAGGGAGGAGTCGATAGTAGGACGCGTGACGTTGATAGACGAGTCAAAGTTGAAGATCCGTCGACGGCTATCACTATAAATGCTAGGGATATGTTAGAACAAGGTGCCGTGTATGCTATTGCATCAGCTGTCGAATACCCGAAATATGTCGAGGTTTCTGAGGCGTCGACGTCCGGTCGTCCTCTAGGTATATTACAAAACAGCCCAGCCAGTTTGATCTCAGAGGATATGTTCCCTAGCATACGGAAGATGTATGGTATTCCCGATGACGTCGAATTACGTGCGCCAAAGGAATATGAGCGTGCTGATTGGGATATACCAGGATGGACGTGTTTCTATGAATACACCCTCCGTTTAGGTTTTAGATTTCCTGTCCCCCAACTCGTTCGACGTATGTTGGTCTACTATGACCTTGCCCCCGGTCAATTGATGCCAAACACTTGGAGAATTTTATTGGGTCTAGGAGTATTAAGTGAGAGGCACAATGTACAATTTGGGTTGGGGTGCTTCCTCCATAATTATTATTTGAAGGAGCATCTAGTCGACACTGGTCGATACTCGTTAGTGCCTCGGAATAAAAAAGAGGAACTTATTGTCAACACTAAGTCGAATGATAGACTTTGGAAAGACACCTTCTTTTTCGCAAAGGGACCCCCAGTTGATGGCCCATGGAGGATGGGGGAGGAGGTGTATCAATATCGTCGGATTTGGAATCGATATGGTAAGCTTTGTAAAACTGTCGATTGATATACTTATTTATACGTGTGCATTCTTTATGAGTCGTTAAGTTTGAATATTTCTTTGTCTCTGCAGAAATTAAGGGGGCGGTGAAAGCACCGTCGTGCGACGTCGCACCTGAGCATACCAGGGTTTTATTATAAATCCCTGTTAACCAAAGGAGCGTTGGCAACTTGCTTACGGAAGGTAACTTTAGGCCGAGTCGACTGTGGAGATGGTCGACGTTGAATAGGTCGCGCGAACCCTATCCTCATGTGAAGGATTTCCTATCGTACATATGGATTAGGAGGAGTTTTGAGATTCTTCAGTACAGCTTGAGTTTTTTACCGCTACTAACTGATGTTGAACGTCGTTTCGCAGTGACGTCGATGGCGAGTGCAGAAATCAACATTCCTAACAATGCTGAGACTATGAGGCGTTACAGGGATGAAATCGCTAAGAAACGTGCAGCAGCGCAGGCTAAAAAGAAACAGGCTGCTGGCAAGTCAACGGAAGGCTCTTCGGCGGCAGCAGACCAATACTTGGAGTCGTCACCAGAGAAGAGTCCGTCGAGAAAGAGACAAAAAAGGACTCCTGCTGTCGATCGGCGAAAGATGGCAGCGACCGGCTCGAAGGATAAGTCGGCTGATGTTGAATTTGAGCCTGATTCCCCGATAAAGCTCCTCGCTTCTGGGCTTTCGTCTTTCAAGGATCCAACATGATTTTTGAGGAGGTCGGACGATTTTACCCTTGTCGCCGACGACTTGCATTTAAAGAGCCTTAAGACGGAGGAAGTCTTTGATACGTTGCGCCTATCAAACTTTCAGGTAATCAAATTTTTATTCTATCTTTATATATTTTTTTTATAGGTAGTGTTCCTTGATGATTCGATACCTTCTTTGTGTAGGCCTACCAGGCGACATTACATCTGCACGGTCGGTACAAGGCTGTAAATGATAGGAATGTGGTGCTTCGCAAGGCGGGCGACGCTCTCAAAGTTGAAAATGCTAAGCTTTCCAGGGAGAAGAGTGTGGCGGAGCAACAAAAAATTGCTTTGGAGGAGGATATAAAAAATGAGAGGGATCGACACCAGGCGGAGGTGGCGATGCTTAAAGAAGCAGCTGATCAACAGGTGCAAACTATCGAGGTCTTAAGGGAACGGGCATTGTGGATAGCGGTGGAAGCCGTGTGTAAGGCTAGGGCAGAGCTTTTTAAGGAATTCTTGTCGGGCGTCCAATGGAATCCTCAAGAAATGAAAGATGAAATTGATCTTTATGAGGAGATGGAGCGTCTGAAGCTCGAGGAATCCCGTGCGATCACCGGGGAAGATACTGAGGACGTCAATAAGGGCCCCGAGACTGATGAACGCCTCGACAATGTTGAAGACAATGCTGCTGCTATTGCCAATCCTCCTCCGAGTGATGCTCCCCAAAATTAAAATTTTTCTTTTCTTTTATTTTGTAATGTTGAATATTTTGGTCGACTCGACCTATTTTTGAATGTTTTTTGTTTAATGAACACTTGCTTGCTTCGACCCTCTTTTATATTGATTTGATATTGTAGCAATCAAACGTTGGGGTTTACGAGTTAATTTTGAATGAGATAAGCCTGTAAACCTATGCTCAATCGTAGGTCGAACGACGTTTAAAGTTTTAATTTCGAATGAAAATAAGCCTGTAAACTTATGCGCATTCGTAAGTCGAACGGCATTTAATGTCGTATGGGGATTGCTTGCACGCGTTTACTGAAAGTCGTTCGTGTAGTAGGGAGAGATGGTTGAAAAAATATTTCTTATTGTTTTTACTAGTGAATGCTTTATACATGGTTGTCAAGACCTTTTCACATAGAATTTCGCGTACATGCGTTTTGATTTCGATGGTCGATGGTCGACAAGACCTTTTTACATAGAATTTCGCATACATGTGTTTTGATTTCGATGGTCGACAAGACCTTTTTACATAGAATTTCGCGTACATGCGTTTTGATTTCGATGGTCGACAAGACCTTTTTACATAGAATTTCGCGTACATGCGTTTCGATGGTCAACAAGATCTTTTTACATAGAATTTCGCGTACATGCGTTTTGATTTCGATGGTCGACAAGACCTTTTTACATAGAATTTCGCGTACGTGCGTTTTGATTTCGATGGTCGACAAGACCTTTTTACATAGACTTTTGCATGTGTATTTTTTTTTATTTGGCGGTGTCGTCGCTTGCCCAGTGTTATTCCCCCACTCGTAATATATGATTATCGAATTGATGTTATTGGGAGTTGGACATCGATTTCGTGCGGTCGTCTACACGTTATATTTGAAATAAGAAGTTTGCTTGTCGACGTCGACAGCTTCGTGTGTTGATAAAAATGTCTGTGGGCTCAGTTCTGCACTTAGTTGCACTAAGTTGTCATCATTGCTCATCTCTGATCGACTTGTTAGTAATGAAAACCGATGGGATGGAAAAATAATAATACAATAAAATAAAGTTTAGAAATGATACTGTTTTAGATGTAGGGCGTTCCAACTATTATGCAATTCTCGGCCGTCGAGTCCCCTTAGCTTGTATGCCCCTCGTCCGACAACATCCGTTATTTGATATGGTCCTTCCCATGTTGGCCCTAATTTTCCAGCGCCTTCTTCCCTTGTGTTTTGGAAGACTCGTCGTAATACCCAATCGTGGAGTTTGAATACTCTGGCACGTACTTTTTTATTGTAGTGTCGAGCGACCTGTTGCTGATACGATTAAATTCTTAGAGCAGCACGATCTCGTCGCTCGTCGAGGTGATCAAGCTCGAAACTGAGCTCTAAATTGTTTTGTATTTCGTCTGGATTCTCGCTACGAGCGGTCGTTAATCTGGTCTCTATAGGGATGACTGCCTCTGAGCCATAAACAAGTGAAAAGGGTGTTGCTCCGGTCGATCGCCTTGGGGTAGTTCTGTACGACCATAAGATTTCTGGGAGCTTCTCTGCCCATTCGCTTTTTTCAGCTTCAAGTCGTTTCTTCAATGTATTGACGATTGTTTTATTGGTCGACTCTGCTTGTCCGTCTGCTTGGGGATATCGTGGAGTCGAGAAACTTAGCTTGATTCCGTATTTATCGTAGAAATTCTTGAAGTCGTAGGAAATAAACTGGGACCCGTTGTCGGTCACTATCTCCCTTGGTACTCCAAACCTACAGATAATATATTTCCATACAAAGTCGCGTACCTCAATGTCGCGTACCTGTTTATATGCGCCGACTTCGACCCATTTGGTGAAGTAGTCTGTCAGGACTAACATGTAGACGACACCTCCGGGTGCTGCGGGGAGTTTACCTACAATGTCCATCCCCCATTTCATAAAAGGCCAAGGGTCGAAATCGAATTTAACATACCTGGGGGGAGATGCGATACTGGTGCGAAGCGTTGGCATTTATCGCACGATTTGACGTGATTTTGAGAATCAGTCCGCATGGTCGGCCAGTAATATCCTGCTGTGATGGTTCTGTTCAACAAACTACGGGCACCAGAATGATTTTCACATTCCTCATAGTGTAGACTCCTTAGGACGTCATATGCCTCTTGAGGGGTTACACACCTTAAGTATGGACCTGTGAATGATTTCTTGTAGAGTTTACCATATAGAATGCAAAATTTAGTTGCTTTCGCTTTGATTTTCTTTGCTTCTGTCCTGTTGTCGGGGAGAATGTCTGACTGGAGATAACTGAAGATTAGCTCTATCCAGCTTCTTCCATTGTCGACGGGTGCTAGTATTTCTGTTTCTTGAATCGTTGGAGACGTAAGATGGACTATAGGAATTGACTTTGAACCGTTTGTTGTTGTTGACCCAAGACTTGCCAGTGCGTCCGCTCATGTGTTTTTGGATCTAGGTATTTGTTCAATTGAAAACTTGTCGAAGGTCGACTGAAGTTGCTTGGCCTTGTTTAAGTAGGCCGACATTCTCTGATCTCTTGCTTCATATGTGCCATTCATCTGTCGAACGACTAATTGGGAGTCGCTTAGTACTTTGATGCTTTTTACGTCTAGGCTTTTTGCAAGGTCGAGCCCGGCAATTAGGGCTTCGTATTCTGCTTCGTTATTTGTTGTTCGAAAGCCACAGTGGATCGATTGCTCCATTATGTCCCCCTCGGGGGATTCGAGTACCAATCCTAAGTCGCTTCCTTTGATGCTACTGGACCCGTCGACAGACAAAGTCCATTTCCCAACGGTAGTGTCGTCGACAAGTGCCATTAGTTCTTGTTCAGCCTGCACATTTTCACATGGAGTAAAATCTGCTATAAAATCAGCCAATACCTGTGATTTCATTGCCGATCTTGGGTGGAAGCTGATGTCGTGTTCGCTGAGTTCTACTGCCCACTTCGTCAGTCGACCTGAAAGCTCGGGTTTATGTAAGATATTTTTAAGAGGGTAAGTAGTTAGTACCTTTATGGAATGGCATTGGAAGTATGGCCTAAGCTTGCGTGCTGCGATCAGTCGACTATATCTAGTTTCTGCGTCGAGTAAGGTTTTACTTACGTAGTAGACTGGATGTTGATTGTTTCTTTCTTCTCTGATAAGGACCGCACTGACAGCAGTGTCGGATACTGCTAGATACATGAATAGTGTTTCGTTATCCTTTGGCTTTGACAGCAGTGGTGGCGATTTTAAGTACGTCTTCAATTCTTGTAGTGCCCTCTCACAGTCGTCGTTCCATTCGAATGCCTTATTTTTTCTGAGGGTGTTGAAAAATGGTAGACATCTTTCAGATGATTTTGAAATAAACCGGTTCAATACCGCCACACGACCAATAAGTTTCTGTACGTCCTTGATGCATCTAGGTGATTCAATGTTCTCGATCGACCGTATTTGGTCTGGATTTGCTTCGACCCCCCTATGGGTGACCAGATAACCTAGAAACTTTCCTAAAGATACACCAAAAGAGCATTTAGTGGGGTTTAGTTTCATACCATATTCGTCGAGAACATCAAACGACTGTCTAAGGTGGTCGATATGTTGTTGAGCGACTAAAGATTTGACCAGCATATCGTCGATGTAGACTTCCATTGTTGATCCGAGCATCTTTGCGAACATTCTGTTGACTAGCCTTTGGTAGGTCGCATCTGCATTTTTTAAACCAAAAGGCATTACCTTATAGCAAAATGTACCTCGTTCCGTGAAGCTTAATAAGTCGTGCCCCGCAGTCATATCGACTAACATGTCGATGTGAGGCAGTGGAAAAGAATCATTGGGGCAAGCTCTGTTGAGGTCTGTGAAGTCGATGCAGACCCGCCACTTCCCATTTTTCTTTTTCACTACCACGACGTTTGCTAGCCAATCGGGGTATTTCACTTCTCTTACCGAACCGATGTCGATCAATTTCTGGATTTCATCGTTGATCACCTTGTTCCTTTCTGGAGCGAACTTCCTTCGTTTTTGTTTTACTGGTTGATGGTCCGGATCGACCTGTAGTTGATGTACTATTACGTCAGGGTCGATGCCGATCATATCTTCGTGCGACCAAGCGAAACTGCTGCGACGTTCCTTGAGAAATGCGATCAACTGGTTTCGAATGTCGTCAGGTAATCTGGACCCGATGTAGACTTTATGTTCTGGATGGTCCGGATCGATAGACACCTCGTCAAGTTCCTCCATGTTTGGCCCGTTCTGTGTCGACTCGGCTTTGGTTTCCTATAATTGCTATAAGTCTTGTCGTTTCTTTTTCATGGCATTTTGGTAGCATTCCCTAGCGGCTCTTTGCTCTCCTTTAATCTCTTTAATTCCCTATTTGGTTGGAAATTTGATCAACTGATGGTAAGTCGACGGGATTGCCTTCAACTCGTGTATCCAAGGTCTGCCGAGTATGGCGTTGTACGGAGATTAGCAGTCGAGCACAAGGAAATTAATGTACAGGTTGACTCCTTCCGCGTAGACTGGTAGCACAATCTCGCCTAGCGTACTTTTTTGTTCTCCACTGAATCCAGTTAACATAGTCGTTCGACGACTAAGCTTTGATTCGTCGACCTGCATTTCTCTTAAAGCATTGTTAAATAAAATATTGCAAGAACTGCCATTATCGATTAAAATACGTTTAGTTAAACAATTAGCAATATGTAAAGAAATAACTAGAGCATCATGGTGGGGTGAGAACAAATCTGATTTATCTGTCGACCGAAAGGTGACAGTTTCGTCGATTTTAGATGGATGTTCTCGATTTGGCTGGATTTTTGTGTTTGACACTTGTCGTGTGTGTTGCTTGGCTGCTAAATAGCTTACACCACTGACTTCAGATCCACCCGAAATGCAATTGATTACCCTATCTTGTCTAGGAGGTTCTGGAAGACTGTCGACTGCACGGGTTTGCCTCTGGTCGTCGTGTCTTGCGTAAGTTTGTTTACCCTTGTCCGTTAAGAATTCCCGTAGATGTCCTTGTTTAAGCAGCTCGGCAACCTCAAATTTTAGGGCGATGCAGTCTTCCATGCGATGGCCGTGGTCACCATGGAACTCACATCAAAGTTTGGGGTCTCGATGTTCAGGCAGCGCGTTCATTTTTCGCGGCCACTTGACGGTTTTGCCCATTTCTCTCATTACTGTAACAAGGTCGACTGGCTCGATGCTGATGTTGTATTCTGGTGCTTCCACCTTTGGTCGGCTCGACCTTGGAGTACCACGCCCGTAGGCGCTTCTCTCGCCAGAATTTTCATGTCGTGACTGGATATTTTTTCTGTCGCTTGTTGGATATGGTTCTGATCGTCTATCGTTAGACATTCTGTCGACGCGATCATTTCGTCGACCTCCATAATAGCCACTGTTAGCTTTCCCCACAAAGTTTGCCTCATCTTCTTCCCATTTGATTTCGGCCCATGCCTTTGCCAGTACATCTTCCATTGTCCTGCAAGGGTATTTGGTAAGTTCCTTGTATAAATCAGAATCAAACCTGAGACCTTTTCTAAAGGCATAGATGGCAGTCGCCTAGTTGCAATGCGGGATCTGCACTTTTTCTCTGTTGAAACGTCCGACATAGGCTCACAAGTTTTTGCCAGTTCTTTGCGTTATAGTGTAGAGGTCGTCCGACAATTTTTCCAACTTGCGGCTGCTCGCAAATTGCTCCACGAATGTATCCGTCAGCTGTGCAAAAGAGTCAATGGAATTGTTAGGTAAATTAGTGTACCACTGTAGGGCAGGGCCACTTAGGCTAGATCCGAAGGCTTTGCATATGCACGCTTCTCTAAGGTCGCGTGGAATTACAGCGGTGAACATCCTCTGCTTGTATTGTGCAATATGGTCGTCCGGATCGGTTGTCCCTTCATACTGCTTCATGTTTGTGAAGCTGAACTTCTTGGGCATCTCGATGAGAGTAATTGCGTCGACGAAGGGTGAATCGGCGAAGCTACTGGCTGTACTCTTCTTGATGGGAGCTGGGACTCCTGGGATTCTCTGGATGAGTGCCTCCATTTCTGCAAACCTGAGAGAGAATTCCAGATTAGCAGATAAATGTAAATCCGGACCAGGTTTTACCAATCCGGGTGTCGACTGGAGAGACATAATCGTCTTCTAGATATTGTCTGGTAGTTGATCCATTGCTGGATCTTGTTCGTTCATAGCATCATTCCGTGCAGCTATATTGTTGGGTCGATCTCAACCCTTGCCGTCCGAAGTGTTGGTCGATTCTGACGGTCGACCAAATTTGCCTCGGGTGCGACTGGGTTGCCTGGTGCTCTTGGAGCAGGTCGATCGACGTCCTACTCGCCGTTTGGTGTCAAGATTGGATGCTCCGAGGTGGCTGAATCGGGAACCACTCCATCGACCAACCACTCCATCGACCAACGTTCTTAATTCTTCATTTGCCGCTCGGATCACCGCATTTTCCGCTTCAAGCGCTTGTAATCTCTCAGCACTCGCGGTCATTTGGGCGGTCAATGCAGCAATCTGATCTTCGACGGTTGGGATGGATCCACTTCCTGCCATGTTGAGTTGTTATTGGAGTAGATCAATTAGACTTGAATGTAGTTGCAAAGGGCCCCACGGTGGGCGCCAAACTGTAGGGGGTCGACCTACGGTTGATGTGGATCGGGTCGGATTTGTGTTAGGCCCAAAGCAACTAGGTTAGGTGTAGTTTGATCAGTATTGACTATCGCTCGTGAATGGTCGTCTGAACTTTGATGATCCTGCAAACAAAGATAAAATAGAAATAATACGCAATAAAAATGGAGAAGATGAGTTTAGATCGTTTAGCCTTAGGTAAGCTTGGGCTGAGCGATTTATCACGAAGGTGACTGCGATTGATTTCCATTGACCGTTGGTGATCAGAATCTTCTTAGAGGTAGAAATTCTAGACGTTGTTTATCAGTCTTTTGTATATTCCGTTTCCCAGACCTCTTTAAGTGAGGAAGTCTTCTTATTTATAATAGGAGGTCTCGTTCCAACGTCCACTATCAGCATTTGATAGTGGGCGTGTTTTTAGGAGAGATTTCCTCTCTTGAATGGGCGGTTACAAGATACTCCTGTAACTGAATCCCAAATCTTTGAATATCTTTGACTAGTATTTTCAACGGTAGTTTCAGTTTGACATTTGTGTTGGGTCGACCAAACACAATGGGCCTGGGTAAGATTCATAGGGACTGGGCTTTGGCATGTTGAGCCATTGGGCCATTTTTGGCTACCACAGTAGAAGGGGTGCCAATAGCACCACTCAAAGTTAAGTTCAAAACGTCTCTAGAATTTCCTAAATTAAACTGATAATATTCCAAATATAATCTTTAGAGTTTTTTTAAAGTTAATAAACACAAATACTTGTAGGGATCAGATTAGTTTGTTTTAAAAAAAAACCCTTTAACGACAGGGACTCTAGAAATCTAAGGGTTTTTTTTTTTTTTTTTTTTTTTTTTTTTTTTTTTTTTTTTCTGGGAAGAGTTTTTACATGGAAAGAAAGAAAGAAAGAAAACTCAATATTGACAAGAAGAAGATGAACAAGGCTGAGTGGGGTGATCTTCCAAAGGATAGCGTGAGACTTATAATGGAGAAACTTGTTTGGTCTGACAATTTTCGGATGTCTTTGATATGCAAGAGTTGGCAGGAATGCCTTCACGAAATCGAGAATACACAAGAGTTTCTTCCATGGATGATGTCTTATAACTCTAGTGATCAAAGCGGTGATGGCGGTGGAATCTGCAAGCTATACGACCCAGTTGCAAAGAGAAGTTACATTGTGGAGGCACCAATTCTGAAAGGTGCATCACCTTGTCAGTCGAAAAACGGCTGGGTATTTTTCTCAAAACCAATTTTTAATGCTATGTGCTATTTCTTTTACAGTCCCTTCACTTATGAAGTTATTGAATTGCCTAAAGCAGAGAAGAAAAGTTTCAGAAAAACTATGTTTTCGTTGAGCCCCAGTTCTCCAAATTGTATGGTAATTTCTTTTTCTATTCCAGAAGACGGAAAACTTGAGATCCAAACATGTCATCCCTGTGATAAATCCAGGTGAATACAAACATTTTAGTACATTGAAACTTGTCTACACCGATAAGTCTTTTTATTGTATTTTCTCGGATAGAAAGATTGGTTCTTTTAATATAAAGAAGCAAGAATGGAAGGTGCTTTCAGAACCATCACCCTCCATTGATTATTATGACCAATATTTTTTTGTTGCATTCAATGGAGATCTCATACTGTGTACTTTTGATATATCTAATACGAAATGGGAGTTTGTGGAGGATGAAAGACAAGACGGCACAACATACTTACTATCAGTTCCAGCAGTGGGAAATGCAAAAGAAGCAACCGGCTAGATTTATTATACTCTTCGTGACTCTTATTCTCCTCCCTGGTGTGGATTTTTCTACCTTAATAATGATCGGCATACCTTTTCTAAAGATTATGGGCGGACGGAGGAGCAGCAACGTATTTGGATTCAGCCTCCTTTTCAAAGCTTTTGATTTTTTGCTTCAATCTACTTCACAGGAGGTGTAAGAAGACAGATCTATTAAATCGTTTAGTCAATTTGCCATGTTTCTTCATTTTTTTGATGATTCTTAGTTTTTGAGATTTTACTGTTTTAGAAAGAATCTGTGTGCTTCAGTTTAACTCTTTATATAGGAAAAAAATTCTTCTCATAAAATTTGTAACCCCTCAGTATTCTGACACCAGCTGAGACAAGTTGGGTAGACTTCCATGATCATTCAGGTTGATGTTCAAACTTTTGATTTTTGTGGACCTTCGATTAGAATCAGGTGACTAGTAACTTCTACTTTAATTATTCTACTACTTTAACTATGTTGATTCGAGTTCGTAAAAAAAAAGAAAGGAAAATATGGTTAAAATAGCACCCCTATACGGGGATATATAGAGAAAGAAATAAGAAAAGAACCTTAGCCATCCGTGACAGCAACATCAAAGATATATAATTGTTGATGCCCATAAGAGAAAGCAACAAAGTAGATCCATACAAAAAAATATACGGAAATCCCGCAACTAATAATTGTTGTTGTATTATCAGGAATCGATGCAGGAAAAGCTTTTACATTGTGGGTTTTTTTTTTTTTTTGTAAAAACTATGAAAGGATTTTATTTATTTATTTTGAGGTGAACAAAAATATATATATATATCAAACTTGAAACAGAGAGAATAAGCAAAATAAAAATAAGAGAGTTTGATTTGTGATCTGATTTCAGGATACAAAGTCTTATAGAAATATAAACATTCACTAATTAGATCTCAACATTGTGTCAAACAACAATCCTGGTAGAAAAAGGAAATCTTCCTATATAGCAACAGAATTGTATATAAAAAACCTGTTAGACCTACCACTTTTATCCTGGAAAAAGTTTTCACAATGAGACAAACCGAAGAGTGTGTTGACTGGGGTGATGTTCCAAAGGATATTGTGAGACTTATAATGGAAAAACTGGTTTGGTCTGACAGATTATCCATGTCTTAGTCCAGCAAGAGTTGGCAGGAATGCCTGAAAGAACTAAATTGTTTTAATGTGAACAGCTCACTTTTCTTTATTGATTGCAACGCAAATATATATTACACCAGCAACCTAATATTGAACCCTCCTAAAGATAAGTTGTACAGCTATACAATCCTTATACAAAACAAATACAAGTGTACATCGTAATTAATAAGGAAAACAATATGAGCAGTCACTAAAGTTAACCACAACTAAAACACTTAATATCCAATATGCCCCCTCAAGATGGATCACGACAAGAGAGTCCAATCTTGTCTTTGAGAGACTGAAAAAGTGGTCGCGACAGTGGTTTAGTTAGTGCATCCGCGAGTTGATCATTGGAGGAAACATGAGAAACACGTAGACCGCCGGACTGCACTTGGTCTCGAATGAAATGAAAATCAATCGCAACATGCTTCATGCGAGAGTGAAAGATAGGATTCGAACACAGCTGTGTAGCCCCCACATTATCACAGTAAATGACAGGCGCAGTTGACAGTGTGATACCAAGATCAGTAAGAAGGAAGCATATCCAATTCAGCTCAGCTGCTGTGGCTGCAACCGACCTGTACTCAGCCTCCGTGGAGGAGCGAGCTATGGTTGATTGCTTCCTCGAGCTCCATGATATCGGATTTCGCCCAAGATAGACAATGTAGGCACTTGTGGATGAGTAATCGTCTCTATTTCCAGCCCAATCGGCATCAGAGAAGGCATGAAGAGCAGCGTGAGAGTTGCGATGTATCACCACTCCTTCATTCAGCGAGCCACACAAATACCGTAGGAGACGTTTCACAAGTTCCCAATGGGCAGAAGTGGGTTGATGCATAAATTGCGAAAGTTTGTTGACGGCGTAGGAGATGTCCGGACGAGTGAGCGATAAATACTGTAGGCTGCCGACCACCGTTCGTTAAGTGGTGGGATCGCTTAAAGGCGTACCCGAGTGGAGACTAATAGGAGGGCTGGTAGGCAGGGGTGTTTGGACAGGCTTGGCACCTGACATGTTAGTGCGAGAGAGAAGATCCAGTATGTACCGCCGTTGGGACAATAGAATACCATGAGCATGCGGAACCACCTCAACACCAAGAAAATAAGAAAGGGGACCGAGATCCTTCAAGGAAAACCTCTGAGCAAGACTCTCAACAAATCGATCCACATGAGCCGAGTTATTACCTATGAGAATTATATCATCAACATAAATGAGAAGGTAGAGGATGTTACCACCTGTATTAAGAACAAAAAGAGATGTGTCCGCATAAGAATTCTTGAATCCAACATCAAGCAAAAACTGTCTCAGCTCATGGTACCAAGCTCGCGGCGCCTGCTTGAGGCCATAAATAGCCTTCCGGAGCTTGCAAACGTGTGTCGGCCGATCAAAATCAACAAAGCCTTGAGGTTGTGCCATGAAAACCGTTTCTGTGAGCCGACCCTGAAGAAACGCATTATTGATATCCAGTTGACGAAGTGGCCAGCCGCGACTAATAGCAATGCTAAGAACAAGCCGGACGGTTGTTGGTTTGATGACAGGGCTGAATGTCTCGAAATAATCCACACCCGGTCTCTGATTGAACCCCTTAGCAACCAAACGAGCCTTAAATCTGTCAACAGAGCCATCGGATTTTCGTTTGATTCGAAAAATCCATTTGCACCCCACAATGTTGGAGGCCGCATCCGGGTGAACTAGCTCCCAAGTACCATTGTGAACAAGAGCATCGTACTCCTCTGACATAGCCCGACGCCAATTTGGATCCTTCAAAGCTTGGGTGACTGTTGATGGTTCAAACTCAGACGAAGACTGCAGGTGCGTGTGTAAGTTCATTTTCTGAATGGGTTTGTGAATGGCATTCTTGGCTCTTGTGGTCATCGGATGATCATTGACAGGTGGAGGCACCACACCTGACGCTGAATGCTGGGCTGGACACGCACCTGTTGCAGAAGACTGAATAGCAGCAGCTGGAATGGTCGAATCAGGACTAGCACTGATGGCAGGTGGTTGCAGACCTGGTGTCTCCGAGTGGGCAGCCAAAGTCGACGATGAATCAGCAGCAGAAGAAGAGGACAGTGGCATAGGATCGGCTGTTGGGCTGACCACCGGTGAATGAAGCTGAGGAGCAGCAGCATGGGTCACGTGAATGAGAGCTGCACGTGGAGACAATTCTGGAGAGAGGACAGCAGTGGATGGAGATAATGAAGGCCAACCTGAGTGTGGAGAAGACACTGGAATGACCGATGGAACCCAAGAGTTGATGGTGGTGGTGTTGGGACGAACTAGATCAGTTTGTAACGACCTATAGGGAAAGACGGTTTCCACAAATTTGACATGCCTGGAGACAAATACTTTGGAACCGGACGGGTCATAGCATAGGTAAGCACTTTGTGACAGGGAATACCCA
The DNA here is from genome assembly GCA_008009225.1 of Acer yangbiense. Lineage (NCBI taxonomy): Eukaryota > Viridiplantae > Streptophyta > Magnoliopsida > Sapindales > Sapindaceae > Acer > Acer yangbiense. Next base: position 7,108,358 of record CM017763.1, on the reverse strand, counting down.
AGGAAGACACATGAGGTGGACCGACTATCTAGTTTGTGAGATGAATATGGCCGGAGCCAAGGGTAACAAAGGCACCCGAAAACTCTCAGCTTGGAGTAGTTTGGAGGCTGACCAAAAATTTTCTCATAGGGCGACAAGAAACTAAGAGTAGGGGTCGGCATTCGGTTGATCAAGTACACAGCCGTAGCAAATGCATGAGGCCAAAAATTTAGAGGAAGAGAGGCATGAGTGAGTAACGTAAGCCCCGTCTCAACAATATGACGGTGTCTCCTTTCGGAGTACCCATTATGTTCGGGTGTGTGAGGTGGGGTTGTGAGATGAGAAATACCATTCATGGCTAGGTAGTCTTTGAGTGCTATGTATTCACCGCCATTATCAGTGTAAAATGTGATGAGTTTTCGTGCAAAATATTTTTCTACAATGGCCTTAAATCTAATGAAAGTGTCCTTGACCTCCAATTTTTTTCGAAGAGGATAGAGCCAAATGTATTTGGTGTGGTGATCAACAAAAATAACATAGTATTTAAAGTTGTCATGAGAGATAACAGGAGATGTCCATACATCAGAAAATATGATTTCGAGAGGTTGGGATGAGACAAGAGAAGAATAAGAAAATGGTTGCTTGTGACTTTTATTGCATTGACATGAATGACAAGAAAAATCCTTTGACAAAGGAGAAGACAGTTCTAAATTAAAATTTGAAACAATACGGTGTAATATGGGAGATGCTGGGTGACCTAATCTATGATGCCAGGTTGAGGAGGTGGTTCTGATGCCTGAAAAAGCTAGGACTGGTGGTGACACGAGACTGGAAGTTGGCCACTCATACACGCCATCCTTAGCTGAACCTCTCAGAAGAATTGCCCCCGTACGAAGATCCTTCACATGAAAAGAAGTTGATGAGAATTCAACAGATACAGTATTAGTAGCGCAAAATTGAGAAATTGAAATCAAATTCTTCTTCATATTAGGCACACATAGAACATCCTGCAAAGAAAATTTGTTATTTGAATTACAAAGATTTATGGAGCCAATATTTGTAATCGAGAGACCTGTGCCGTCTCCAATCATGACATCATCGGATCCATTGTAAGGAGCATGGAGAGACAAGTTGTTCAAGTCTGCCGTCACATGATGCGAAGCCCCACTGTCTAGGAGCCAGGCGGAATTTGAAGAGGAGCCGGCAGCTGCATAATGTGCCTTAGGCTGCCAAGGCGTTGGAGAAGGTTGTGCAGCTGGGGGTGGACCAGTAGACGGCTGGACAGGCACCATATGGAACGAGGGACAACGCTTGGCGGAGTGGCCTTGAACGCCACAAACTTGACAGCGGCCGAGATAGGGACGTGGAGCATGTTGATTGCCACGGTTTGAAGGACCTGTGTTGTTGAAGGGAGGCCGGAAGGAATGAGATGAAGACTGACGCCAGCCAGTATTGCCAGAAGATGGAGGACGCCAGGAGGTAACACCTTGCTGTGGACGCCAGTTTGTGCCAGATTTGAATGTAGGATTGGCGGTAGCAGGGAAAGATGATGACGTCTCCTTTTTGCGATTCTGAAGTGAAGCCTCAAAGGTGAGCAATTTTTCATGGAGCTCATCAAAGGATATGGGATTGTCTCTGGCTTGGACCGCACGAACTAATTCTCTGTAATCATCATCCAGTTCGTCTAGAATCCTCTCAGTGAGGTCATCATCATCCACTGGAGCACCTAGCAAAGCAAGTTCATCCACACGTGCCTTAACGGAATGAAGAAAATCAGTGATGGACTGTGTACCCTTTGTGGAGTTCTTGAGAAGAGATTTGACTTGCTTGATACGACCACGAGACGGTTTGGCATATGTATTCGCAAGGATAGTCCACGCTTCCATGGACGTTTTGGCTCTAGCAACAAATGAGATGAGAGTAGGAGATAATGAGCCAATGATGGCATTCAAGATGAGCTGGTCCTGACGAACCCAGATTCCGTAGGCAGGATTCGGAGTGGTGATATCACCAACTGTTGTGGAGGCCGGTGGACAAGGCTTGGAACCATCAATGAAGCCCAGAAGATCATATCCAGTGAAGAGTGTTTGGAATTGAATTTTCCAGGACATATAGTTATTGGTGGTGAGTTTGAGAGGAGCCTGTGCATTAATGTTGATGGTAATAAGATGAATCTCATTGGAACGCAGAGAGGTGGAAGTGGCCGGTGTGACATGAACAATGGTAGGAGGTGCTGCAGAGGAGTTGTTTTCAGGGGAGCTGTTGTCAGGAGAGGTGTCGGTGGAGGTAGTCATTGAACAAGAAGAAGAAGCAGAAAAATTTGTGATTTAAGGAGCAGGTCGTTGTGCTCTGATACCATGAAAGAACTAAATTGTTTTAATGTGAACAGCTCACTTTTCTTTATTGATTGCAACGCAAATATATATTACACCAGCAACCTAATATTGAACCCTCCTAAAGATAAGTTGTACAGCTATACAATCCTTATACAAAACAAATACAAGTGTACATCGTAATTAATAAGGAAAACAATATGAGCAGTCACTAAAGTTAACCACAACTAAAACACTTAATAATGCCTTCACGAAATTGAGAATACACAAGAGTTTCTTCCATGGGTGATATCTTTTATTTGGGATAACCCGTGAGTGGCGGAATCTGCTCTGTGACCCAGCTACAGAGAGGAGTTATATTGTGAAGGAGTCGGTAATTCTGAAAAATAGAGATTTTTATGGTGCATGCCCTCGTCATTTAAGAAATGGCTGGGTAATTTTCTCAAAAGCAATTTCTAATGCTACGTGTTTTTTCGTTTATAGTCCCTTCACTAATAAAGTTATTGAAATCCCTGGATTGGAGAAGGAATTTAAAAGAAAAGTTATGTTTTCATGGAGCCCCATTTCTCCGGATTGTATGGTAATCGTGTTTTCCATTGAAGAAGATGGCAAACTTGAAATCCAAATATGTCCTCCTAAAGACAAATCCTGGAAGACGTTTGAATTCTGGGATAAATACAAACGTTTTAGTAGATTGCAACTCGCCTACAAAGGTGAGTATTTTTATTGTATTTTCTTATATAGAAAGATGGTTGCTTTTAATATTAAGCAGCAAGAATGGAAACTGCTTTCAGATGTATTTCCGGTTAAAAGCTATAGTCGACGTCTGGTTGTTGCATCCAATGTAGATCTCCTAATGTTCAATCCTAGTGAGCTTTCGTTTTGGAGATTCAATATATCGAAAACGAAATGGGTTTTTGTTGAGGAAGAAAGCATGAAAAAGCAGGTGATATTTAGAGATGAGACATCGTACATAATGTCAATTCCAGCAATGGGAAATGCAAGAGAATAAATAATTGAGAACTTCTGAATTCTAAAAAGACAGATTATTGTGCTATCAGTCAGTTTGCCATGTTTCTTCATTTTTTTTTTTTTATTATTATATGATTCTTTGTTTTATTACATATTATATTTGTACTTTTTAATTAGTTGTAAAGGTATGACTCGACAGATTTTCAAAAATATTAATAATAATGTCCTTCCAGTAGACCCCGACAATAATTTTATGTAAGGATGTTTATGATTATTCCATCTCCTAATAATAAGAATCCTTTTTTTTTTTTTAACAGCAGATTTTAGATTCCTGACGTATAGGTTTTAGATTTCTGAGAAGTTAAATCATACTAAAACATAATTTCTTGCCTGAAAAGTTAAGATAAGGCATTAACTGTCATAGGACTCTGGTTCACAGAAAATTAAAGGAAATCAAATTCTGAAAACGAAACAAATACTACTACATGACTATCATCATATAGAATCAGGAATCCTTGTTTTTCTAAACTGACATCCGCACAAGTTTCAATTTATTATATATAATAGACTGAAAGAAGTCAAACTTTTTCTAGGGTAGAAAAAGTTGGTATCTGGGAAATCAAAATCAGTATTGACAAGATGAACAATGCTGAGTGGGGTGATCTACCAAAGGATATTGTGAGACTTATAATGGAAAAACTGGTTTGGTCCGACAGATTTCGGATGGGTTTGCTCTGCAAGAGTTGGCAGGAATGCATTCACGAAATCCAGAATACACATGAGTTTCTTCCATGGGTGATGGCTTATGACTGGGATCGATGGATAATTTCTCGTGACAAGGATCAAACCTATGATGGTGGTGACAGTCTCTGCAAGCTCTGCGACCCAAATACAAAGACAAGTTATATTGTGAAGGAGGCAGCAATTTTGAAAAACAGAGATTTGTGGGGTGCATCACCTCATCATTCGAGAAATGGCTGGGTGCTTTTCTCAACATCTTTTTCTAAACCTTTCTACGTTTTCTTTTACAGTCCCTTCACTAATGAAGTTATTAAATTGCCTATATTGAAGAAGGTACATTTCCAACGAGCTATGTTTTCCTCGAGCCCTAAGTCTCCAGATTGTATGGTCATTGCTTTGTCCAATCCTGAAAAAGGAAAACTTGAAATCCAAACATGTAAGTCTGGTGATAAATCCTGGAAGATGTTCGAATTCTTTGGTGAATTCAATCGTTTTAGTATAATAGAAGTGGCCTACATAGGTGAGTCAATATATTGTATTTTCTCAAATGGAAATATGGGTATTTTTAATGTAAAGCACGAAGAATGGAAAATGCTATCAGAACGATCTCCGTTTAGAAGCTATGACGAGCGACGTCTGGTTGTTGCATCCAATGGAAATCTCCTACTGTCTAATCTTACAGAGCTTCCATTCTGGAGGTTCGATATATCGAAAATGAATTGGGTCGAAGTTGAGGAGGAAAGCATGAAAAAGCAGGTAATATTTAATGATGACACACCATGCTCGATGTCAGTTCCAGCAATGGGAAATGCAAAAGAATCTGGAGGAAAATTATATTGTGTTGATTATCACTGTCCTGCTCCCTTTTGTTGTTTCTACCGTGATGAGATTGGAACTGCATCTGAAGATTATAAGTGGATGGAGAAGGAGCATGACAAGATTCTACAAATTTGGATTCAGCCTCCTTTTCTGAAATTTTTTGAGAGCTTTTGATTTACTGCACAAGAGTTCTAAAAAGACAGATAGATTATTATTGTTCTATCAGTCAATTTGTCATGTTTCTTCATTTTTTTTTTTTATGATTCTTTATTTTAAGATTTAATTATTAGAAATAATTTTTTTGCTTTAGTCTTGAGTTGATCCACAGGATGCACAAAAATATTTTTTTTTCATAGCAATTTTAATTTTAATTTTATTTTATTTGGTACATATCAATTTGACTTAGACAATAATGAGGTTGGGCCCGCATGTCCCTCACACCCACACAAGATGTTTCCACAATTTCACAAAAAAAAAAAAAAATTTGTATTCAAGGATTCTTATGATATTTCAACCTCCAAATAATTGTAATTCTTTGGCATACAACTTTGTTTATATATTTTATAATATAAAAAAATCGATTGATTAGATGAAAAGTTGAGTTCAAAACGTGTCTAGAATTTCCTAAAATAAACTGATAATATTCCAAAGATAATCTTCAGATCAGTAACCCAGTTGACAACAAGAAGATGAACAAGAAGATGAACTAAGGCTGTGTGGGGGTGATCTTCCAAAGGATATTGTGAGACTTTTTTTTATTTTGGAACAGCAATTATATAAAAGGCCACAAAAGGGCAGCAAGAAGCAACAACATAACAAGAAAGAGAGCACCAGCCTACACACAGCCAGGCAACCGAAAACACAGGAAAACCAGAGCAAAGGCCAAAAACAGGGGAAGCTGGAAACAACCCACTACACACACGACAAAGGAAAGTCAAACAATCAGATATCTCCCCACTCATGCTAGAACTCTTCTTAGCCAGCGAATCCGCGAAGGAATTGGAAGCACTAGAGTTGAAGACAATCCTAGTATTGCCAAGGAGCCTCAACCTAGTGCGAATGTCGTAAATAGTGTTAACATGACTCCAACTTCCAAAGCCATCGTTATTGACCCAAGACACAAGACACCACCAATTTAGAATCGCTCACAATGACGATATTGAGACCTCTCAAGCCATCAATAGAAGCACATAGATCACAAGCCTTTTGGATTGCAAAAATCTCAGCCGAATTTGAGTCAAGAAATCCCCAACTAAAATGAGAAAAGACATAAGATTTTCCCTCTCGAATCCCTCAAAACACCGCCCATCCCTGCCGGACCAGGAGAGCCTCTCGCAGAGTCATTGATGTTGAATTTCAGCATATCCGGAGAAGGGGGAATCCACAGCTCGGCAGAATTTTTCTTAACCAGTAGCGTATCGACACAACACTCACGAAGGTTGAATATTGGTATTAACATGATCTACAGAACCTTTTCCATGGTGTTTGAACCACCGCGCAACCCGGAATTTGATTGTATCAATGCAGTGATTTAAATCCACCGATTCCCTTTAAAAACTCTTTGATTTGTAGCCTCCCACATGGTCCAGTCCACTGCAAAAAACAGCGAAGACCAAGCCCTACCACTCTTGGCCATCTAGCACAGGCCTTGCCAACCTCCCCACCACTCCTTCAGAGACTTCTTGGCTCCACAGGACACCTCCCACCGGCTCATACCACTCAACCAAAGCCTCCAAGTCCAATTACAGTGAAAAAATAAATGGTCGACGGATTCCGGACCGGACATGCAGACCTGACAAAGATCATCATCAAACGGTTCAAAACCAAACCTGCTCATAACCTCCTTCACTAATGGGGGAGGTCAAAGCCTGCCCATGTTCACGGGGACACAAGGTTGCCGCAAACAGGGGATCTCGCACAGAACATCCGCTGGTCTTCACCAGTGAAGTGACCCACGAAAAGGGCACCAAATTCATCTCTGAGGATCTCGCAGCCAGAGCCGGCCCTGGGCCAGGGCACCAGGGGTGCCGGCCTAGGGCACATAACTTCCGGGGGCCTCTATTTTCATATTTTTAGTTTTATGTATACAACCGAATTTGGAAATAAAAAAAGGCCCAATAGAAATATGTTTCTTCAAAAACAGAAAAAAGGGCCCTACTTTTAAAAAACCCAAACTTTAAAAAAAAAAAAAAATTACAAAGGCCCCATGCCCGATGCCACCACTTTTAAAAAGCCCAAACTATGGTTCTTAAGATTATTCTTCAAGACGATTGTCCCTCCGTAGATACCGGTGTGATTGAAGAAAATCTCTATTCATGATATATTTATTAAACCGTGGTAATAAATGTTTACCTTTAAAATTTTATTTTTATTGAACTTTATATCATTTAGAAATACACCTCAAATATTTATTTAATATTCATGTTTTTATTTTTGTAAAATTATATCATAATCATCGAAAATCAAAGAGAATAAATTTAAATTACAAAGGCAAACAACGAAATTATTTAAATATTTTATTAATTATGAAATATAAGGGCAAGTACAGTAAACTAAAAAGATACGTGTTTGCAACAACAAAAGAATTTATTAGTGCAAAAGCCAATAGTAGTTGGACCGTGATCTCTGATGCAAAGTTGAGTACATATAAATAAAGAAGAGAGATGAGGAAGAGTGAGAGAGAGACGAGAGAAAGAGAAAACAACTTCTGTATTGATATCAAGTCATCAACGTTTTACAAAGAAATGATCACATATATATAGGCTTCAAACACTATAGCCACTTGCATCAATACATCATCAGTTGCCTCATTGACAACCACCTGACCTTATTACATATACTAATTATATTGAACGAGTATATTGATGACATGATACATGATAAGCTCGTCCTATATATTCAAACATTTTTTTTTTTTAAAATGCCTAATAATCAATCAACATTTATTTGATACGTTTGTTTTATTGAAACATAATACATGAAAAAAAAAATGAAAAAAAAAAAACTATAAGGAAGCCATAAGTAAAGTCCAAATGGAGAACTGGAAAGGAAAATAGCTGATTAAGGGGGGTGTATTCAATTAGGATTCTTGAGGACATTTAAAGACATTATAAATCCTGGTGTATTCAATTTGGACATTTAAAGACTTTAAAAGAGTCCATATGAATACAATGGTATTCAATTAGGATTTATATGGACTTTTAAAGAATCCTTCTAAATCCAGGTGTATTGAATTGAGACTTTTAAAATGTCTACAAGAATCAAGGTGTATTCAATTAGGACTGGATTTTAAAGGATTTTCTTAAGTCATGGATTTTGATGGATTTTGATGGATTTTGGTGGACTTGATGGTGAAAGATATAAATATCAAATATCATAACATGTCCAGCCTTCTCCCCAAAGATTTTGGTGGATTTTGCTTTCCCCCTCTCTCTCAAATCAGAAACGAAAAGCACTAATATGTAAAAATTAAAAAAACTGATGCACGTGAGAATAATAAGCTTTCATCCCCAGTATGTTCTGTGAATTAAAAAGGAAAAAAAAAAACTGCACATAATTATATATGTGAGAATATGTTGCAGTCACATAATTATATACAGTATAACAAGTACAAAACTCACTACGTGCCAGAATTGCACAAAACAACACCAAATTAATCGGTAGAGCCTTCAATCAAACACCAAAATGCTCACTCTTTATTAGTTTTTTTTTTTTTTTTTTTTTTTTTTTGAAAAACACTTTATTAGCATTTTATTTTAAAGAAAAAGAATTCATCTACACTTCATGCAAGCAGTGCCTTTACGCAGATAAGCCTTAGCCAATTTTGGGTTCAATTCAATCGCTTTGTTTGCATCAGCAACAACCTCAGACTATATCTATACACAAATATAGATTGACTGGTGTATCAAATTTTGCTCATTCTAACTTCAAAGGTTTTTTTGATAATTAGCTATAATTAGCTTACTATTGATAAGTCAGAGATAACAAATTCATGAAAGCCTTAGCCAATTTTGGATTCAATTCAATCGCTTTGATTTCATCAGCAACAACCTCAAAATATATATATATATACGCAAATATAGATTGACTGGTGTATCAAATTTTGCTCATTCCAACTTCAAAGGTTTTTTTTGATAATTAGTTATAATTAGCTTACTATTGATATATAAGTTAGAGACAACAAATCCATGAAAATCCTTGGATGTCTAAACAAATCCATAAAAGTCTGAGATAGATGTCTAAACAAATCCATAAAAGTCTGAGATGGATGTCTAAACAAATCAATGAAAGTCCATGTGGATTTATAAAAGTCTGTAGAAATCCATAAAAATCTGTCACTTAAAAAATGTCTTTAAATGTCTTCAAGAATCCTAATTAATCCTAATTGAATACAACCCCCTAAGGAGGTGAAAAGTAATAGAAGAGAAAATGAAGAAAGCAGAGATTTTTGTTATTACTACATATTGTATTAATGGATCATATTAGTTGAGTGTATAGATTGTGTTATTGGGCCATATAGTAGTATAATTCTCCATCTATAATAGAAGTCAAAGATAACAAATCCATGAAAGTCCATGGATGTCTAAACAAATCTATAAAAGTCTGAGATAGATGTCTAAATAAATCCAAAAAATCTGAAATAGATGTCTAAACAAATCAATGAAAGTCCATGTGGATTTATAAAAGTCCGTAGAAATCTATGAAAATCTGTCACTTAAAAAATGTCTTTAAATGTCTATAAGAATCCTAATTGAATACACCCCCTTAGGCATATATTCTAAAGAATGACAGAAAAGGTACATTGTAGTTGACATTGACCAGAACAAGCTTCACTAGTTTAAGATTTTAAGTGTATAGCTTGAACTGTGGAAACCATGTTCTCTTGCACATGTTTGAGAGGAAAAAACTGAATGAGAAGAAATCAATCTATGGCACATCCACCAGCAAAATTCGAGTACATGATTACGTTAAGAATATTTATCACAGCTTATGATAAGGACACAACATAGCAGAATTGACTCGTAATTCTTCGGTATGAGCACAAGATTAAGGACAACAGGTCCTTTAAAAAACAAGTACCTCTATTACTCCATATAATAATATTCCTTGCACTCTGCTCTCCTTAATCTGTATGTTATCCTTGGATAAATCAAAAAGGTCCTTGAGGAAAAGATAGTGAAATTACTACTTATACTTACACACAAGTGTAGAAATAATCCTAGAAAATGATCAAACTTTCTCCATGTAGATCTCTACCTAGAGGAGTCACAAAAGAATGCAGAAATTAAAGTCATGAGTTTTAGGTACATTGCAGCCATTGTTGCTGATAACCCAAGAATAAAGAAACATCTAACATCTCAATTCAAAACGAAAATGTGAAAAAGAAGGTTTTTGATTTGTACCTCGAACAATAGGCAGAGCAAGAAATTCATAGACCTCAACTTGCTCGGATTTCTCATAGAACACTCTATCGAAGCTAAAACTAAAATCCTCTTCCTTCTCATCCTATCATATAATCATCGAAAATCACTAATCAATCGCTACATGCCTACATATACATATACATAACATAAACATACACAAACACATCCACATCCACATCCACATCCAAATACATGTACATACATACATATACACATACACACACAATGACATCCACATACAAACGAACACTTAAAGAGCATATCCAAAAAATACACATCGGCATCCACAGTACAATTCACATTCACATGCACATGAGTATATAAATAAGCACATAGAGTTGCCATTGAAAAGAGGAAAATACCTTGAAGACGAAAGTTTCAGTGTCGATTCCATGAACGCAAACACAGTCTCCGTGATTGCTTTGGAGCTCAGAGACCGAAATTGAGCGCAAACGGTTATGTTCGACATTCGCTTGTATCGCGAGAAGTCTCGATCACTAATCTGTCACAGAATTAAAAGTAAGAATCAGTAAGAGAAAGTGAAAATTGAAAAAAATAATAATAATAAATGTTTTTATGATGAAGAAATATGAACGAGAAAGTTCTGTGACTGTGAGTGTGTTGGGTTGCCGAGAAAATGCGATCCTATTAAACAAGCTCGTGAAGTTTTAAGCCGAATAATCGATCAGATTTGGAAAATTAAATTCGAAAGTCGAAAAAACAGACAAAGCCATTCGGGTCTCTCCTTACATTTTCTCGCGAACCAAACAGACTACAGAGGAGAGAGAGAGAGAGAGACGAGGAAACGATTTGAAAATGCATTGTTAGATGGCGGGGTGACTTGATAAAACATCTTCGTGGACTTTGATTTAATTTCGTTTTAACACTACAGTTTTGGGCTCTAATTCGGACTTAGCAACTTGGATCGGTCTGTTCACAGAACGGCCCAGACCCGAGAAGTCTTGGGCTTGGGCATGGACTCATTACTTCTAGTTGCCTAAACCCGGGTTTTTAGTTTCGGTCAAAATGGGTAAATCTATTTTAGCCCTTTGGATACCTTTTTCAATCTAACGAAGTTATTTCTGTTGGTTCTGTGAAACTGAGACCTATCCAAATCAACCTAACCAAAATCATACCACAATGAATCAAACATCAACGGTACCAAATTCAAATCGTACATACACGATCCAGATATTTACTCCCACAATACATCGAGAAGAAAACATGTAAAATACTCACAGTGGAACTTGAACCCCCACTATTAACATGTTAGGGGTGGTGCACTATCAATCAAGTGAGAGATATGTCGAGACCTAGCAGATCAACAATAGTAAGAACGGTTAGAAATGCAACAAGGGACTCCACATACTTCGCGGTGTAAATAAAAACACTTATTAAAAAAAAAGAATTATCATAAATAGTTTTAAAATGCTTCCTGAAAAAATTCAATTCCATTATTCTATCCAATTCATCAATGAAAACTAATTAGTAATTAACATATATATCATATTGATTATGTCCATCTCTCAGGTTGTTTTACCTTTATTTGAATTAGGCAAATCACATGCTCTCCAGGTTCTTTGAAAAGGAGGCTAAATCCAAAACTTCTGCAGTTTATAATCAAAATTCTTGTGCTACAATTAATTATCTCATAAATTAATTTACCTTATTTTTATAGTTCTTAATTGTGTTTTGAGATTTTAATTTAAGAAAAACAAAAATTCTTTGTGCTTCTACTGAAATCCATGACTTGTATGCATATCTGTTTTTTTATGCTTAGGAAGGCAAGTGTGGTATAAGAATAATGTGTACGTACTAGAGTTGTTAGTTTATCTATTAATCAAAATCAATGTTAATTTGTATTTCATCTGCGAAGAAAACTTCACATAAAAAGCTTGATTTGCTATCTGTGAAACCCAAATTCTACATTAAAACAACATAATCATACCAAGCTTGACAAAATAATTTAAATCATAAAAATTAACATAAACTGGTTTTTCTTTCTTCCTAGCTAGCTGACACCAACATCACCACCTCTGATTTCTATATTAAAAAGTCAATATAAATACCTTGTTTTTCAATATATATATATATAAACTTGATTTTTTGCAACTAGATTCTATTAAACTCAATTTCTAAGATTAATGAAAGAATTAAAGTTCTCGCAATCACATACGTACAAAAGTTACAAAAAGCATTTTCAAATTTTGATTTTGATTTTTTTTTAAAAGGTACTTTTTTTTTTTTTTTAATATATATACATATATACTGTTCCTAAAAATCAAGCTTATTGTAATTTTTTTTTTCTTAATTGTTAATCTTGTTTGAGAAAAAATTGAGATAGAAAATTAGAAATATGTATTGGAGGAGAGAGTTTAATATGGTAATTAAACATTTAGGAGAGAGTGTTTAATATGTAATATTTAATCTAATGATTTAGGAGAGATATTTCTTTTTTTTAATAATTTAATTCAAAAAAGATTACTCCTTGGATGAATCCAAATGCTACAATGGTTCGTCTTAACTTTTATTAAAATAAAATAGAGTGTCTTTCGAAATTTGTTTTTTAAAATGCAGTGTCTTTAAAATAGAAGTGCCAAAAGATAAAAAAGATAATCTTGAAATAAAATGAGGTATCATTTGAAAAAATTTATAAATTTGAGATGTAAATACAGTTTTAGAAGAGTGAAATATGGCTACTCGGTCATGTGAAATGAAATTTTAATAGACAGTTAAAAACAAAAAATAATAATTTTAAAGGGAAAACTCTGACAATTTCTTCTTATAAAAAGATATCTTCATCGACAGAGACCCTAGCAGTTTCAATTTACAGATCAAGAAAACACTCACAAGTCACAATCAAGATTTAGGTTTTTTTTTTTTTTTTTTTTCTCAAAAAAAATAAAAGCGATAAGATGAGTAAAATTGTCTGGGATGATCTTCCTCAAGATATAGCAAGTCGTATATTGGGAAAATTGGCATGGTCAGAAAGAGCGAGGTTGTGTTTGGTCTGCAAGAGTTGGCGTCAATTCTTTTATGAAATCAAGAACACACAAGAGTTTCTTCCATGGATTTTCTACTTTAGGACAGATCCAATATGTGGTGTGAATGTCTGCAAACTCTGTGACCCATTTGCGCAGAGAAGTTATATGGTGAAGAACGCAGCAATTATGAAGAACAGAGATTTTTCTTATTTTACTGATGTAGTAGCTTGTGATTCAAGGTACGGCTGGGTGCTTTTTTCGGAAAATAGTTATGGCATTGACTTTTTCTTTTACAAACCCTTCAGTAATAAAGTTATTGAATTACCTAGAATGGAGAGAGCTACCTTATACACAAAATCTACCTTTTCTTTGAGCCCTAGTTCTCCAGGTTGTACTGTAATTTCTTTTTTTATTTTAAGAGACGGAAAACTTGGAATAGCGACATGTCAGCCTGCCGATGAATCCTGGAAGATGTTTGAATTCTTGGGTGACTATAAATATAATAGCATACGGGATGTTGCCTATGCAGATGAATCTTTCTACTGTACTTTCGTGGGAGGAAAGATGGGTGCTTTTAATATAAAGCAACAAGAATGGAAAGTACTTATAGAATCATTACAAGGGAGTGGTGATAGCTACCTTGATCTGGTTGTTGCATTCGACGGGGATCTCCTACTGTACTGGGGTGATGCAATCCATACTTGTTGTTGGAGGTTCGATTTATCGGAAAAAAAATGGATTGAAAGCAAGAAGAAGCAAGTGATATTTGAAAAATGTACATCATTCTCAGTTCCAGCATTGAAAAACACAAAAGAGTGTGAAGGGGATTATTATTCTGCTGGCTCGTCCTACCGGACGAAACCTAATTACAAGTGGACGTTGGAGGATGATAATACTCATTTTTTGAAAAGGATTTGGATTCAGCCTCCTTTTCAATGCACTTCTGAACTAGTTCTAGAAGAGTTATAGTTTCCTTCTATATATATTTGTGTTTTGTTAGTGTCCATGTTTACAATCCCAACTATGTTGGTACGGTGGTACCCGACAAGTCTACCTATCTTGTGCACGTATAAAAGCCCACATTTCCTTCATGATAAATACGAGAGACATGGACGCTCATTGACATTGAATTTAATTTTCAAAAGGAATGAAAGTGTTTTATTACACATATTTTAGAAAACCAAATCCTGGATCATTCACATTAATGAAATATAGATTCAGTCATATCTTCTTCCAGTAAATATCCCGAAAACACTTTCCAATCTTGCTGCTTAATGTTAAAAGCACACAGCTTTATGTTAAAATTAGCACCCAGATGCCTTCCCAATTCTATCTCTCTCTCTACAAAAACACAGAAGACAAAATCACCTACACAAGTCAAATCCGCAAAATCACCCCTGAATTCGAATTCAAAAATCTTCCAGGATTTATCACTCGAGTGACATGTTTTGATCACCGATTCACCATATGGGAAAAGGCGATAAGGCGAAAAGTAGCTATTCTACTATGATAAAATATCAATTTAGGGAACTTAATAACTTCCTTGGTAAAGGAACTGTACAAGATATATTCGCCATAATCACCCTCAAGCTTTTTCGAGAAAAGTACCCAACTGTTTCTTGAAGCACAAGCCTCTGGACTAGTACCACCTAGTAAATCATGAGTTGCCCCCTCAACTATTCGACTTGCTCGTGCTGATGGGTCGCCAAGCTTGCAGATACCGCAATGCTCATAAGTCATCACCCAATGGAAGAAACTGTTCTTCATTCTGAATTTCAAGAAAATAATCAAATATTCATGCCAAGGCTTGCGAAACATGAAGATCAGCCGAGTCGGACTTCTTCTTCTTCTTGATGATCTTTTAAACAGGATTGATCTTTCTTTGAAAAAACTTTTTCCTGGATTAGGGTAAGTGAGTTTTTTTTTTTGTTTTTTTTTTATAGTCTTAAGTTGATCCACAAGATGTACAAAAATATTTATTTTTCATAGCAATTTTAATTTTATTTAATTTGGTGCATATCAATTTGACTCTGACAATAATCGTATTTAAGGATTTTTATGATATTTCAGCCTACAAATAATTGTAATTCTTTGGCATACAACTTTATATATATATATATATATATATATATTAATAAATAAAAAATGATTGATTAGATTCCTAGTGTATAGGTATTAGATTTCTGAGAATTTAAATCCTACTAAAACAGAATTCCGTGTCTGAAAAGTCAAGTTCAAAACTGTTGGGTTTATTATAAATACTCCTGTAATTCTTGTGAAATAGTGTGTGCTCACTATGAGTGATACACAAGAGAGAAAAGAATATTGAGAGCCGTAGGGAGAGATATAATCTTCAGATTGGAAAAGATCAAATTGTTTCTCTGTTACTCTTCAGAAATCCCAGTTGACAACAAGAAGACGAACAAAGATGTGTGGGATGATCTTCCAAAGGATATTGAGAGACTTATAATGAAAAAACTGGGTTTGGTCTGAGAGATTTCCAAAGTCTTTGTCCTGCAAGAGTTGGCAGGAATGCCTTCACAAAATCGAGAATACACATGAGTTTCTTCCATGGATGATGTCTTATGACTTGGATCAAACCGGTTATGACGACTGTGGTATCTGCCATCTTTGGGACCCAGCTGCAAAGACAATTTATGTTGTGAAGGAGGCTGCAATGCTGGAAAATAGATATTTTTTCTGTGCAGAACCTCATCATTCAAGATATGGCTGGGTGCTTTTCTCAAAATCAATTTATGATCCTTTTTTCTTTTTCTTTTACAGCCCCTTCACTAATGAAGTTATTGAATTGCCTAAATTGGAGAAGAGATATTCAGAATACAAAGCTACGTTTTCCTTGAGCCCCAAGTCTCCAGATTGTATGGTAATTGCTTTGTCCAATCCTGAAGCAGGAAAACTTGAAATTCAAACATGTAAACCTGATGATAAATCTTGGAAGACGTGAGAATTATCTGGTGAATTCAATCGTTTTAGTATATTGGAAGTGGCCTATGCAAGTGAGTGTTTCTATTGTATTTTCTCGGATGGGAAGATGGGTGCTTTTAATATAAAGCATGAAGAATGGAAATTGCTTTCAGAACAATCTCCGCTTATAAGCCACAGCCACAGCCGACGTCTGATTGTTGCATCCAATGGAGATCTCTTACTGTGTAATTGTAGTAAGCTTTCTTTATGGAGGTTCGATATATCGAAAACGAAATGGTTCTTTGTTAATGACAATAGCATGATGAAGCTGGGGATATTTTGTGACGATACAACATGCTCATTGTCAGTTCCAGCAGTGGGAAATGCAGAAGAAAATGCCACGAAGTTTCATTATATTGGTTATAAAACAACTTTGGCCGATAGGCTGCAATTTATTTGGATTCAGCCTCCTTTTCAAAGCTTTTGATTGTTCTTCAATCTACTCCAAAAGTTTTTGTTGAATATTAATGATTTTTCTTCAAAATACAGAGGAATCAAAATAAAATACAAGGGGACTTGGATAATCAAATAGTAAACGGTTACCAAACAGGATCAGCAATCCTGTTACCCCCGCGTCAAGAAATCACACTACTCAAGTGGTATAGGCACACCCGCGTCTTCTGTCAGTATCTTGTAAGCATTTTGCAATCTTCGAGTCACAGGCCCCACTTTCCCATCACCAATTATGCGCCCATCGATCTTTACAGCCTGTTGAGAAATTCCAAATCAACTACATGTTACTAACATTAACAATATTGAAAATTGGATTATGTAAAAAAAAAATTCATTGTGAAATTTCCTATCAGACCTATATTTGGATGAACATGCAAAATCACATAAACAAGCTTATTAGCTTGTGAAAACAGAAACTCACCGGGCTGAGTTCTCCCATTGTTCCTGTTGTCCAGACCTGCAAGGCATACATACACTCTTGTTGTAGTTCATGAACTAAATAGACTACATTTATGAACAATATATATATATATATATATATATATATATATATATATATATATATATGAATTTAAATGCATTCGTGCTTCAGACGTATCCCCGTGTTTACCATTCATATGATAAATTGAAAAACCAAACTGTGTTATAAATTTGCAGGACCAGGGCATATGCATTTGATTGACATTAGACATTCTAAAGCTAAGCAAAAAGACCTCATCTGCAGTATGGAACTCTGATAGGCTGATTCGTCGCACCTCCAGGACCAGATTTTCCTTCACCACAAGGTCCATGACCTGAAATCTCAGAAACAAATCAATCACATTTTCGCCAAGGGTATATTCACCGCCTTATTATGCAAAGATGCGTAAAACAAAGATATGTTAAACCAACATGAGACGATCAGCAAAAAATCAAAAATCCCATGGTATCATTCTATCTTGTAACAATAATCTGCATTTAATGTTGTGGTTTTCAAAGGTATGCATTTTGATATATTTTCATCACCTGTGTGCCATATCCATGCCGCTTTCTGCCGGAAACTTTTAGGCAGAGCATAGGTGTGTATGCTTCATGCCGATTTTAGTTATTTAAATGATATGATTTGTTTTGCTTCTTGTAACATTTTAGTACAAGAGCAGTTGACAATTTTGAGGCACGGCATATATATAATAGTGTGAAGAGGACAGTTTAATACAACTTACAGCTGCTCGAGTGATGCCAGGAAGGCAATAATCAGCATGAGGTGTCAGAACGCGGCCTTTCTTCACCATAAACTGCATGCCAAAAAACTATTGAAACCTCGGAAATTCAACAGAAACCCAAACCCCTTTACACATCTAGGTGAAGAAGTAAAAACTTTGACAGAAGGGTACGCTTACAATATTTGTTGCATTTGTTTCAGACACATAACCGTGTTCATCAAGCATGATTGCATCACCAGCATTTGCATTATTCCCCTCTATCTGAACCAATTTACACAAAACAATCAAATCTAGCTCTCTAAGTCAAAGTTCAGTACAGTAATAATTATGTCATTGACTGAGGTACTGAATATAGTTCATTAGAAGACAGTTGAACAGCAAGTTCTCAAATATCAATCAAACCGCTTAATTATAGCTGGTCTACAGGGAAACTTCACATTTATGCTAGGAAACTATATAGTTAGTATTAGTTAATAGGGTAAATAGTTCAGGAATTACTACGAAAATTCCAATAGCATGCGTACGGCATATCAATGGTGACAAGAGAGTACCTTTGCAAGTATGTTATTGAGGAGGTTATTGTGGTGAATCTTTGAATCCAAGTGCTGGAAAAGACCAATAAAAACAATGTCAAGATAAACCAGAATGCAAGACGAGGCCACATCAAGCTTATGTTGTTTTCTGGGTAGAAAGAAACTAAACCAAAAACAAGAAAGAACACCAAGAATCTTACATTTGGTGAATTACGACGTGTGGTTGCTGTCACCAAAGTTATACCATGTAGATTGTCATAGACAGGGGGTTTCCATTCAGCAAGCACTGCATTTTCAAATTTAGTAATAAGCATATCATAAGTCAACCCAAGACATTTTCAAATTGTTCTTGTAACAACCTGCCTTCTCCCGCCACCAACTAACTAAAAAGAAAGTTCCTATTGTTTAGCCATGTCATTTGTAAATGGTGCTGAAAACTCAATTTGTCTTTACCGATTAAGGTGCATCCATAAAGATTAAATGCTGGGCTCATGCCAGAAGTAACCTGAAAAGGACAACAAATTGCAAATAAGTGAAGAAAATCAAGAGCCAAAAGCTAATGTCCACAAAAACCTTAGGTTTCACTGAAAGCAATTAGAACATGAACAATGGCAATGTCCATGCTTTAGTGCGCCCTATTAACAGATAACAAAAGCAGCTTAAAAGATCGGATCAGAACTGAAAAACTTATCAACACCTAAGGTTCTGTTTAATACACCCTCCAAGAGACACCATGAAGTGTCAAAATGTGAGTAAAGTTTCAGTCACACAGAAGAGCGAAAGTAACAAAACAGCAACTATCTTTTGTGCCAACCTGTTACAAATATTCCCTTAAAAGTTGCTCACAAGTGTGTGTGTGTGAGAGAGAGAGAGAGAGATGAATACCTTTTTTCCACGAGTGAGTGTTAGCCGGATGTGCGAATTATCAAACATTCCATTTATAATGAGAGTTCTGAAGATAGCTTGTTTAATCTGCAATTCAATGCAATATGTGTATTAATCAAATTCTACACAAACCTACGGGCAACACCATAATGAGTCCAAACAAATTAATAAGATTATGAATCAATTGAAATTCTTCTTCAAACCCTTACCTCTTCACGCGTTGGAACATTTTCGAAAGCCAAAGCCTTTGCTGAGTCAAACAACCTAATTGATAGAAAAAGTAAATCCTACTCAGATTGCATATATGGGATCTCACTGAAAGGATTTGATATATCCTATAATTGCAAAGAATTTCTGATAATTACTCGCATTGAAGTATATATGAAGATCTTTCCTTTCACTAACCTATCTAAATGCTCCTCAAGCTTAAATATCTTCCCATTGTAAACTCGGAGTCCCTCCCACGCTGCATCACCACCTTGGACAACGGAGTCAAATACAGAAACCTAACACGTCACAAAATAAAAATAACAAACCTTGAAAGCAGTGCATAAACTGGTAGTTTGTATCAATCAACAGCTGTGAATTATTATTCTCTAATCAAGTACCTTAGCACTTTCACGGGTTACAATCTCGTCACCGACCCATGCAAGCAGATTTTTATTTGCAGGGACTGGAAGGTCAGGCTCAGGTAGGGGAGTCTTCAAAAGAGATGAAGTTTTTCTCACGTGACGCCTAAGTATGTTGTAGAATGGTAGACTTTGTTCCAGCAACTCATAAAGAGAAAAAGGAAATGGCTGAAAAAGAAACATCATGAGTGCACAAGCTATGAAACTAAAAATTCTCTCTTCATTTCAGTTATTAGATTATAACATAACTGATGAACAAATGATTTCACAATAAAAGTATGGAATAGAGTTCCCTGTGTACAAGTAAATATCAGAAGAACATCAATTGAACAATACATTCTTAAAGCATATTTTGTGATCAATCGTATATAGCTTTAATGACAGAAAAGAAAACTTGGATAGTACTTTAATTAAGTAGCATAACTTATTAAGTTTCATTGCAATAGAAACTGATGTGCAACTATCTATATAAACAAGGAAACACAATGGACAAACCACATACCGCTGGATACTTCCTTGCTGGAGTAAAACCTGTAGATTTACGTACGCTTTCATACCACCATGGAGCCCAAAGGCCATCTATTGGTTTTGGACCAGCTTCCCATCTGATTATATATGAATACAAAACTCTGTCATGAACTCATACAACATAGATGCAATAGGAGGGACAACTAAAAGATCTATGTATATGCAGCCTACAAATGAGTAGATGAATGCGTCAAACAAAATGTGTGGATTTCCAACAGATTGCCAAATCAGAGAGATTTTCTTCTTTGGAAGGATTTGACATTTTGGATGTCACAAGAGAACATGTTTTAAATTTGGAGAAGAAAAAGAAGGCTTGAGTCTGGCAGTTATAATCAAACCAAGAAAATAAGTAATCAGATAGGAACTCAAATTTGGTTTCACATTGAGGTGATCTTAAATTCTACATGCGCTTTACCATGTCAAAATTTATCAATCAAAAACTTGTAAACATATAGTAACTGAAGCTATTTTAAATTTTCAACTGAAAAGGCTTTGGCATACCTCAGCATTTTGTCTTGAAAAGGAATATCCAAATCTTCACAAAGATTTCGTAATGAGGCCTTCACGTTAAGATCAAGGAAAAGAATCATATTATATGTGATGCACGGTATCATTGCAACAATGAATTTAAACATTAGTGTAAGCACAGAAACTCCATAATCAGTGAATACAAAAGCATATCAATTCCCGTTTATGCAGAATATCATGCAATGTACATGATGTTTAGTTGGAAAGCTTTAAAACCTCAGGATCTTGTCGAAGGTCTGCTGAATCAATTATGAGTGGAGGTTTTCCCAGCTTACAGAGCTCACTGTATATAAGGACCAGGTCAGTGAGACCTAACTCTTGGAGAGACGGAGGCACGACCTTATCAAATGATGGCTGATAACAGATATCAGATAAAAGATAGTGGAAACAAGTCAGTCACATCAAAGATTAATGAAGTACGAAACATTGGACTGCATGTCAAGAAAGTAAATTTCGTTGTTTTTAGGAACATATGAACCAGCACAATGTAGTTATATGGAACATATGAGATCAACAAGTAAAAAGAATAGGATCACCAGCATCTAACCAGTATATCAAGCGGATTTCGTATCAAAATAATATGCTTCCCTTTCTTCAATAAATCATCTGGCAAACCACATATGCGTTGTTTTGCTATATGCTGTAGACAGTGAACCGAAAACGGAAAGAAGGAAAGAAAGAAGAGAGATCATCAATTCTGAACAGAATTAATCCAATCACCATAACACGGTATTCAATTCAGAACCAACATGTACTAGAGAGTATACAAATGTTCCATAAGATCAAATAACACAACAAACATTGCACTAAATACGTGCTTTCTTTCATGGATAAAGTTTGCATATTACCTTGCAATAGCGATATCTCTTTCTTCCAGGGCCATAAATGACGTCTTTTACAACCTTATTTCCATCAGATTCCTATTACGAATCAAACAAAAAAAATGAAAATTTCAACTACGATATTGCCTAAGATGGTAAGATGAAAAATGTTGCAGTAAACCAATATCATTTTCAAGCAGAAAGCAATTGTAACAAATTAAGCAAGCTAATGCAGGGCACTTTTCTGTCCTGTAAAGTCCTAAACGCATACCCTTCTCGATTTCAACTACGATATTGCCTAAGATGTTAAGATGCAATATGTTGAGTAAACCAATATCATTTTCAAGCAGAAAGCAATTGTAACAAATTAAGCAAGCTAATGCAGGGCACTTTTCTGTCCTGTAAAGTCCTAAATGCATACCCTTCTCGATTTCTATGTTTCACACAGCTCCCAGCTTGATCATACTCATCTTTATGAAATTATTTAAAGAAAAGTACATTTTAAACAGATTGGTATTGTTTTATTTCGGCCTACCATATTGGATAGAAGCTCCTCCCGGTAGGGTCGATCAATGCCAGTTACGTGAAGAAAATTTGCATAGAGAGGTTCATCAAGCACTTCCATGTCATCCCTCTAAAACAGAATCACAACCAAAATTGTATATCAGTAAGACAAAAAAAAAAAAAAAAACTATTACCAAACTATTATCAAATGTTTCAGCATAAACAAACCCAGAAGTAAAAAAGGCAAGACAATTGCAATCAAATAGAAAAAAAGTTGAGTACTTTTTACAATATATGAACAATAATAATTCACCATCAAATGTCAAACACAAAACTAAGATAAATTAAACC
The DNA here is from genome assembly GCA_008009225.1 of Acer yangbiense. NCBI lineage: Eukaryota > Viridiplantae > Streptophyta > Magnoliopsida > Sapindales > Sapindaceae > Acer > Acer yangbiense. The sequence continues at coordinate 7,085,688 of CM017763.1, read as the reverse complement.
AAGAACATTGAGTACCAAAACAATGTACAATTCCATATCAAATTTCTTATTCAGCTTAAAAGATCAAACCCATCAAGCAACCACAATAATTTACCAAGAAAACAAGCATAAACACACACATTGAGAGTAAAAGTAGAAAACAATTGATACCCAGTTGAGTAAATAATGAAAAATTCAAGTCCTTTTCACTCCCAACTGTTCAAGTTCTTCACTTTAAAATCTCCCAACAAAAGACTAATAAAATCACCTGAGCAAAAGAGTACATGAGGCTGGTACTGAGGGATCTTGGAGCAGACCATGAATGGATCACCTCTATTTCCTCCATTTTTGCTTTAATGAAGATAGACAGGGAGATAGTAGTTACCAGTTAGTCAACTGTTGTTAGAGAGAGAGTGAGTAATATATGTATATTGAATCAAAGCAGCTTTAAATGCACTGATAGTGTATTGTTTTTTAAAGTAGAAGAAACAAAGAAGGATTCTTCAAGAAAAAAAAAAACCAAAGAAGGAGCTTAAATGATTTGATTGAGGGAGTTGAAAATGATGAGGATGATAATGATGATCCATAGCCGGACTCTATGTTACTTTTAAAGTGGCTTTTGTCATTAGTTGTGTCAGCTTCACGCACGTGTGTTTCTTTTTAAAAATAAAAATAATAAAAAATAAATAGAATCCAATTACATCCATACTTGTAAATTTTTGTACATGAGTCAGATTTTCTTGCACAACCAATCAAATCTTGCCAATTTAAGACACCAAATCTTCAAGAGCATTTCGATTAATAAAAATTAATATATTTTAAAATAAATAAAAAAATCAAATAGGAGATAATACATTAGTAGATTTGATATCTACGACTCTCTAGTTTCCATGTGACCATGTATGCACATCGCACATTCGCAGATGATGGACTTGTTAATGCTTTTTATTTAATTAAAAGAAATCTTTAGCCCATTGTTTTGGATAAATATAATATAACCACGTGTTAATATTATTTTGATCGATTTCTGAATTTTAAGTTAGGAGGTTACTAGGTTAGTAGTGCCCAAGAAGCATAGATCAGCTGGTAGATGGACGAACTAAGCTTGGGGCTTGAACAAATGATTCCCAAGTCAGCGGCTCGAATCCTACCAATGGTAAAAGCTTCAAAAAATATATATTTTGAATCATTTGTCCAAAAATCAAGCTCTTTCATCTACCAACTAAGCTATACCTATAGTGCAATTTATATATTTTTAAAAGAATAATATTGATATTTGACTCATCGGCACCTGTGAGGCCATCTTCAATGGAGAGTGGGAGTTACGGTTATATTTGGGTTTCAAATAGTACTGAGAGTTATACTTTTATATACTTATGATATTTTTGTAACAAATTTAATTATACCTAATTTATAATAAGTGATCTTTAATTTGTAATTTATAAACTTTAATATTGATAAAAATAATATTATTGTAAATTTCTTAATAAGATATTTAAATTGGTACTAATATTTAATATATTTAAATATTTATAAATTATTATCAAGTTTGATAACATTAAAAAAAATATTTAATTTTTAAATAAGGAATCATCATAAAATTTAAATTTCATAGATTAGAAAACACTGAACATAAACACAAACATAATGAAACACATGCATAATTGAAAGCACAAACATAAACCTAAATCACAAATTATTATTTTTGTATTTTTCGATAATTTTTTTTTTCTTTTGGATTTTTTGTTGATTTTTCTAATTTTTTTTGGATAAAAATATATTTATTTCAAATTTTAATGTTTGAAATATTTTAGAACATCCATCTCCAACGGTTAGCAAATCTGATCCGTTCATCTCTAATGGTCAACAAATCTGATCCATCCATCTCCAATGGTCAACAAATCCAACCGGACCCCACACATTTATCTCTCTTAATTATTGCATGGGTCCCACAAAAAACCAAAAATTTCACTATTTAATTCTTCCAACAAATAGATCCCACCATCTTACACATGGGTCCCACCATATGACTCTCACTCTCACCTTTACTAAACGAGTAATGTTACATTGTCCAAATTTAGTATCCAAATCTGGTGCCCAAATGACGTGACAATATTGTGATCCATTCATTTAAATCATGCAAATCTAATACAATTTAAATGAATGGAATACAATAATACCACATCATTTGGGCACCAGATTTAGACACCAAATTTGGACAAGGTAGTATTATTGTTACTAAATATATCTCAACCAAATAGCTCAACCTATTTTAACTGAGCTCTCAGTCAAAATAGGCATATAACTCTCCATTGGAGATAGTCTGACCTGCCTACCTTTTTAATGTATTTAATCAATGAATGATTTTATTTTTAATTATAAATAATTCGGGATACAGGAGTGAGGATATGACTCCAACTACGATCTCAATGGTTTAGATGTAAGAGACATACTACTGCATCATCTGGTTAGAAAATGAATGACTTGGTAAAAGATCTCAGGACTCATTAGATTATCAGAAATTCAGAAGCATACAAAGAGTCAAAGAGTAAGACAGAGCTACAAACAACACTTCAGCTAAAAAGCAGCTGACACAAAAGATATTACAGATAAATTGAGAGTGATTCTTAGAGAGAGAGAAGGAAATTACAGTTTAAATCACTAACTTGGATGAGACAGTGAATAATCTAATACTTGATCTATCATATGACTGCATATAAGGAAGTAAATTGAAGGGCTTTAGTGTTTCAGTTATATCTGTAATTGTAAGACTAGCCTGCTCTGCAAGTTCAAGAAAATAATTGAAGGTGTCAACTTTCCGAATGACAGCAGCAATGTAAGCAACCGGGTGATCCCTCTTCGGAGCTCCTTTATGAGAATCGATGCCATGGCCATTAGAATCAGATTTACCCGAAGCGTGAACATGGGCAATAAACCCTTCATTGGCGCCGTTGACTTTTGTTTCAACCCATATACTATCCGGCACCGAGCTTTCAGAAGTATCCTTCCGTGACTGAGAAAATGATTTCCTTTGATTCATGAGGTTGGCGAGTACTCGAACAAGATGTGGGAGGCATTCAGGATTATAAATTACGTCTGCAGCCAAACTGCAGAAAGGGATATATGATAAATCACAACCGATGCATCAAACAAAGAGGTGAAACCATAGAATAAGTTTACTCCAGAAACAAACTAACATCGTCTCTCACCATTGATTCAACTTTCAATTGATAGAGCAAAGGAATTAAACACTTGAGAGAGTAAAACTTGGTAGTTATAGGAATAGCACAACATTTTGAAAGGCCAGGCATAAAGAAAATTTTATTAAATAATAAAAAAAAAGTCTAAAATACTCACATAATCTCTGGCATAAAGGCATGGATCTCGCTTTTTGATGCAGATTCCCAAGGCAGATGAATGCATTTAACCTGAAATTTAAAGTTAATTTCAACACTGACTGCACTATTATTTTCAGAACAAACTGCTTTTTGAGAAGGTAACAAGGAACCAAAAATGATCAGATAGCAACTCAACACCTCAACTTGAAGGGTAAAATAAGTTCTATTCTGTTCGACCTCAAAAATTTAAACCTAGCAATATACCAAGGAAAATGGCTAGGAGATGAAACTCTTATAACAGTGTCTCACCGCATTTTGATCTTCACTAAATTTTTCCGGCACATCAGTTTCAGTGCTTAACTGATTTAACTTCATATTAAGCCTCATGTTAGCTAGAGTTGACAGGTCGCCATCAGTCAATATCACCTGCACCAAGTAAACGCAGGTTCACAAAAGTATTAATGATTGGTGAAAATCTAGGTAACATCCTACTTCTGAGGGGAATAAAATTAAACAACCAAGGAGACATTTCAGTCCTATGCTTTGCCGGCAAAGCAATCATATCCCCTAAGTACTTATATCATTAAAACAAATATTAAATTTCACTCGTATCTTTCCCACAATAAGCGTGATAAAAATGAGACATTGTTTAACATTCACCACAAGTTTGTAACTTAACTGCATAAAACAAAAATGTCTACACCATCCAAATAGCTTTATGAAATGCAAATGCAATATAAGAAAACTCCATTTCTAATTACTAGATACTAAATTTCAGTTTGATCCCTCAAGCAAATTGCAACAAGTAATGTTTACAGCTACCAAGAACATTGAGCCTCAATATATTAAAATGACCATAGATTTGACATAGTTGTTGCAGATGATCATTGATCAAATCGGACTTCAGATAAATTAAAATTTGGCCAAAATTGGCACCTGTCACTACTCTAAGCTTCAATTCAGCAATGCATAATGATAACATCTGTCACAATACTCAACCATGGTAAAAAAGCACAATCGAATCTACTTTAACCTAAGTCAACTGGCTTAGTACAATCCAGTTTAGCATACTATTGATATGCACTCAACCCATGGAATTTGAGAAAATTATTAAGAGTACGAGTATGTGATATGATATGGGTACAGAATTATGTACAAGCAAAATTATTTCAGGCAATGAAGTAGCATGAACTTCAAACATATAAAAACTTGTCATAAATAACCAAAGTGGTAAATATAAGGTCTGGAAATTATAAGAGAATGGAATTCTTTAAAATTATTTGTTTGACCACCATACAAAAAATACATAAAATGTCTGACCCGTATCTGTCCACACAGTTCCTCTCATACTGTGTAGTCATCAGAAGCCAAATCATTACTTTAGGAGCATAAACTATGGAAGCAGCCAAATTTAGAAGGATCCGTCCATAGTGCTCCATAGTCATTAAAACTGTATATATCACCAATGATGTCTTTTAAGGGGTAAAATTTATAAAGATATATGCATGAAATTTGAATAAAATACCTTCGAGGCTTTTACATGGGCAAGACAAATTCCAACCAAACCAACACCAGAACCAACCTGAAAACAAGAAACGCAAACCAGAAAATCAAAATTTTCAGATGATAAACAACCTATCAAAGATTTAAACATACCAATTACATGGAAAGGTAGAGAGTAGAGACTAGGCTGATGCATTGTAAATACCAAATATACATGGAAAGGGGGAAAAGCCAGTCATACTAATTATTTTCTGTCGTATTTTCCACCAACATATTTATATGATTGGTCAAAAAACTTAGTAATAGGGTACAACCATAACATGAACTCAATTCTGTTGTCAATGAATTGATTAACCTTGACCAAATTTTGTAACTCAAATGGAGAAAACATATCCTTGAACAAATGACTTACCTCAAAGCATGATTTATTTGAGAATATGTCCGGAAAGGAAAGAATAAACTCAGACAAGAAAAGACTGGAGGGCCAAATTGAACACCTGTGCAGTGTAAAGCCAAAAAGAACTTACTCAAAGTGTAACAGTTTATATGCAGTTCAATAAAGAATTCTGTTTAAACAACAAACAGAAAATAGACAAGAAAAGATTTTACATTGATTTGAACAATCAGAAATAAAATAATACATTCATATTACTCTAACACAAGAAACAAACTTGACAACAATTGATCACATAATCATAATTCGTCCCAATCAAAATCTAAGGGCTGTCTGGGAAAGTCTAAGAGATGCATATCGAACAAGAGATGGCGCTCTCCCTAAATGTAAATGTAAAGTCACAGAGATGTTTAAAGAACTTGTAGCTTCATACTTATTTAAATCTAATTCTCAAATTTATCAAAGCATAAACAACTATGCTGAAGATATCGCATCCAAGATAAACATCTAAAAAGAAAATATAATAAAAACAATGGAACATACCCAGTATCTCCTTCAAGCATGTTGAGGGAACATTGCAACGGAACCATTAGTTTCCTTGACTTTGGGCAGCTTGGGAGATGTAAACAACCTAGAAGTACCAAACATCAATTAAAAATATGCTTTGCTGTAAATATGACATAAAGACCCCAATCACCAACATCCCACAAGTAGTAGTTATTACCATCAGGAAACAGAAAAGTAATGTATTTGCAGACCCTTGCATTTCCCTTGACCGACTGATCATCATTCAAAGCGAAAAATCTTGTCAAACATAAATACATAATCAAGCACAACACACAGCATACATACTTAAACAACAAAGAACGGAAATGCTAAAACAAGAATCTATAAGCAGTTTTACAGCCACAAGCTTTTACCTTCATTGAGGTCATTAAATAAGCATATTGTTCGTATAATTCATCCAAAACCTCACTGCAGTTTGACTCATTTTCATTAATGAGCTTCTTCAGAAAACTCTTCAAGTAAGGTGCATGACCTTTCCTGGCCTGCATTTATCATACAGCTGAAACGAGCTTTATATTTGAGAAACTTATCAAAACCAAAATAACTAAAAAAAATGGAAATCTTTATTTTTCTGTTCACATACGAATTTATCATAAAAAGTTCAAAACAACAATTACACAGTCAAACTCTAAACCCTTAAATGTTTTCTTCAATTAAAATTCTGGAGTCCATAAAAATTCAATTTTTTCGAATTACAAAATCATAAACAACAAAAACACAAATTTTTTATATAAATATATATATATATACATTCTACAGAATTAGTAAAAACACTCACTGCTTCGTTTATACAATGGTCCCAAATAAATCTCTGCACTTTCTCCGTAATCGATCCACCACCACACACTCTACATTTCACAAAAAATTAAACAAAAAAATGAGACTAAACTTAAAAAAAAAAAAAAAAAAAAAAAAAAAAAAAAATTAAAATTAGAAAAAAGAGGAAAGGAGAGTACTTTGCGAGAGAGACGAGGGAGTCGGCGGTTTCCATGGCGAGAAAAGCAGAGACGAGGTGCAGCCATGGCGGAGGCGCCGATGCGTCCGTCATGGCTGCGTTAAAATTAGGGTTTTGAAATCAGGGTTTAACGATGGAGATTTTGCAGTATGAACTGTTTCAGAAGATTTTTTTAGTTTCAATGTTAAAGGACGTTTTAACCCCAAAACGCTGTTAGAGTGTTAAGTCAATGATTCTCAGGATATGTCTGTGAAATAAAATGAAACGTTGTTTGAGAAAGAAATTTTAATTAAATTCAGGGGTGCTTATGCAATTAACTCTTATTTAATAAATACATAAACCGATATAATGGCCTATTAAAAAAAAAAAAAAAAAAAAAAAAGTAATGATGGAGGGTTAAAGCATCCCCAAAAGACTCTTCTATTTTCACTCTTCAAATGTCTATTTGCTTATTTATGTGGCAATCTGAGGAGTGAAAAAAGAAGAGCCCTTCCAAAAGACTCTTCAATTAGAAATAGGTTTATATTATTTTAATGAAAGCACTCAAATTCTCTCCCTCCCCACCAATAAATCTAATTACCCTCCATTTTTTTCAAGTTAGAAATAGTAACTTTTCATATTATTAATATGTTATTATTTAATATTCAATATTAGTCTCATTTTAAAGATCTATATGAGACCTTTCTAGTGATATACTTTTTATGATGATAAAATTTATAAATTAAAACTTATTACATATTAATTGAAATTAATTAAAAAGATAAAGGTTATAGATGTTAAATATTAATGATGATGTAATATAAAAAATAATATAATAATAATTGAAGGGGAAGAAGTTGCTCTTCAATATTGAAGAGTGAGAAGCAAATTCTTATTTGAAGAATCTCATTTGAAGAGCCTGTTGGAGCCAAATATGCTGATGTGACTCGTTTGATTTTTAGAAATATCTTATTTGAAGAGTCTTTTGGAGATGCTCTTAGATATCCCACCTACTATATATTTGCAATAAATTGATTTCAAATTTGGTTGAACAAGGAAAACTTTACATATATATATATATATATAGTCTTTCTATTGTCAGTTCGTCCTGACAATAAATATATCAGAATGAATAATATGGACCACAGATTATGGAGAAGTTTTGACAAGTGCATATACTTAGAGTCAAAGTATATAAATCTAGTGGAAATAATAAAGTTCTTTATTCATTAATAACATCAATTAAAGAAAAAAAAATTAAAATAACTTCTTTTTTGAAGATCGAGAAACTTAAATAAAAGAAATAAGATGGAGACGAGAAGGAGAAAAGGAAAGAAAAGACGATCAGAATCAGATGAAGAAAAGGAAAACTCAAAACGTTTGGAGGAGAGAGAGAGAGAGTGGAATTAGAAGAAGATGAGTGAAAGTGGAGTCTGAACTCTGATGTAAACGTTGTCATTTGGAGGAGAGAGATGAAGAAAAAAATGGAAATATAATCCGGTCTATCTATTTGTTAGGTTGCCACATGTACATAGATCTGTAAGAGATGAGTATAAATAAGATGGGTAAGGGATCCTAATCCAACTCGATCATCCACCGAAATAAATGCAGTTCAATAAAGTGATCAAAGAAAAGTGACAAGAAATCAATACAAAAAAACTTTCTTTATTTTCTTTCCCCCACATTAATCAATCAATTCTAAATCTAACCCTAACATCTTTTCTTCTCTGCACTTAACTCTACGTCAATATCATTGTGATGCCAACAACATTAATGATAACATTATCATTATGGGTCACCCACCAAGACCATCAACAACTTTTTCCTATACAATTTATAACACTAACTTTAAATTTGTACGCTTTTATTTATACATATATTGATGGCTAAGATTGCATTTTATGCATAACTTCTATGTCAATTTAAATTATAAATGTTATGCCGCCCTATATGGTATGAGGGTTTATTCAGTCTATCGTAATGTCTTATAATCAAGTTGCCGTCATCGTAAGTAGTATTTAAATTTTTTTTTTTTTTTTTATAAATGTCATATATAATTTCAATTAGTAAAAAGGGTTCAAAAATTAAATAGCACTATTTGAGGCGTTTTTTTTGGAACAGGCACCAACTTACTAACTTAAGTTTAAAATGCACCATTTATGGTGAACGGACAAAATTGACCCCCACAGTAACCTTCTTCACCATTTTGTTTTCTTTTTTTCTTTCAAAATCCTCTATCAATGGAAGTGGAACCGATGAATCAATGATACTGACCAATCAACGAACAAAAAGGCTCGGGAAGCATGAACTATATAGAAAGTCTCAGAGATACAAAATTAAAAAAAAAAATTTGATGGTTAAAAAGGCTCGAAAATGTTTGAAAAGGTTCGAAAAAGGCTCGAAAATGTTCGAAAAAGGCTTGAAAAAGGTTTGAAAAGGCTCGAAAAAGGTTCGAAAACGCTCGAAAAAGGTTCGAAAAAAGTTCGGAAAAGGCTCGAAATGAAGTGTTCGAGCCTTTTTGTACATGAATCGAGCCTTTTTGTACATAAATCGTGCATTTTTGTACTGCAATCGTGCCTTTTTGAACCTTTATGAATCGAGCCTTTTTGTACATAAATCGTGCCTTTTTGTACTGCAATCGTGCTTTTTTGAACCTTTTTGTACATGAATCGAGCCTTTTTGTACATGAATCGAGCCTTTTTGTACAGTAATCGTGCCTTTTTGTACATGAATCGTGCATTTTTGTACTGCAATCGTGCATTTTTGAACCTTTATGAATCGAGCATTTTCAAGGAAAATTCATAGGTTAATCGGTGTAATACACAGTTCGAGCATTTTAATGAAGTGTTCGAGCCTTTTCATTAGTGCATGAAAAGGCTCGAACACTTAATGAAAATGCACGATTAGTGTATGAAAAGGCTCGAAATGAAGTTCGAGCCTTTTCATACACCAATCGTGCCTTTTCATTAAGTGTTCGAGCCTTTTCATACAATAATGAAAAGGCACGATTGGTGTATGAAAAGGCTCGAACACTTCATTTCGAGCCTTTTCATACACTAATCGTGCATTTTCATTAAGTGTTCGAGCCTTTTCATTAGTGTATGAAAAGGCTCGACCCCCGAATACGTCTGCGTAATGCCACAAAACTAATTATCTAATGAAGATGCGTTGATAATGTTATGGTCTTCAACCTCCATTGGATGTCTGTTTAAAATCTCAGAAAACTTCAAAGTAAGAAAAAGAATGTGTAAAGTAAGGGTATTTTTGTCCGTTCACCATAATAGGTGCCTTTTAAACTTAACTTATTAAAGCACTGACATTGTCACCAAATCAGCTTTAAAATGTGACATTTCTCACCAATTCCACTTAGTAAAAATTATATGAATATAGTTGTATAAAAATAATATTAGGTTTTGTATAACAAATTAGATATATTTTTTTTGAAACACAAATAAGAGATTGTTGATTCTAGCTCTCTAGAAATAATCAATTTGGGATGTCACTCTCTTATTCTATTTGATGATCCACATGTGCCCAATTTTCGCCTAAAAAGCCCACTTCTCTTACATCTGAAAAGGCAAAGCCCAAGTGTCAAGCTACGTTCCAAGTTTTTCTTTTTTATGTACGAGGAAAGTCTTTAATATGAGCTAAAACTAATCATCCATACACACCATTCCTATACCCATCTAATAATATAGGAGTAACGGTAGATCGTTGGTTTTATATCTAAACTCATACCCGAATAATGTATTAATGTGGTATATGAATTATAATTATCATATAGATCATATGATGTGTGTTAAAGAAAGGGAGGTTTAATAGGTTGTATTTTGTTGACGAGAAAATTCTAACAACGGTCAAATGACATCAACGAGATCCACATCTGTCCAGAATTGAGGGTGGATCCTTGATATATGTATATTATCTTCGGAACACGGTGGGAATTGTTCCCGTTGCCTAGTGGGAAAGTTTTGGTGGAAATGGTTAGTGGAAACCGTTGAAGTATTTTTCAAAAGTTCGTTCCCAGGGATTGAGTGGATTATCGGTTAAAAGTAATTACTCTAGTGTAAAATCTATTCTAAGTGCATAAAAATTAAACTGAATTAAAGTGATCATGTTGGATTGTGAAATCAAAATACTAAAATTAAAAACTGCTGATTAAGATCTTAAATCACATCTAGAATTAAGTGAAAGATTATAAATGATGGTAAGACTAGGAAAATCAATGGAGTCAAGCTATGAACAATTGGGTATTATCAAATATTTAACCTCATGAACGCTTAATTATTCAAATTAGGCCAAACCCTTTCTTAAGTGTGATTAAATAAATCACTTACCCTAATCCTCTACTTCTTTATGGCATTTAGTAAGAGTTTTGGAGAAGATTATTTTAAGCACAAAGATTTAAAAGGTCAAAAATCAATCAGAGTGGCATTCTCTTTATTAAATCTTTTCCACTCAATTAGAGCATGATTCAATTAAGCATGGCATTTGCTTAATCAAATCTTCAAATAATTCTCTTACCCAATTTGAAATAAAGAGTGGCATTCAATTTAGTAACAAATTGAGATTGAAAACAATATATTAAAACTTGAATAAATATTCTAAAAATAAGTCATTGACAACACTCAATATCCATAGAATCCTCACATTGATCCCTAGAATGGGACTAGCTACATGCCTACACATGACTACGAGAAATAAACAAGAAGAGAAAACCAATGTGGCCTGCAGAGGTTCCTCAGTCTTCAAGTGTGAATCCAAATCTTCAAGTCTTCTTCCTTGTATGATGTCGGGTGTGTAGAATGGAATTGGTTTATGGGTGATAAAGGATGTCTTGTGAAGGTAGGGTTTTATTCTAAGCTGTTGAGGTCTTTTTCAGTCTATCTCCCTTGTGAAAAGAATAAGAAGTATTTATAGGTTTGTCACCAAACTAGGGCTTCACATTCTCCTATTTAAACTAGGAATCGCACGACCGCTGTCTGTGTTGTGGCCTAGACACTTGCATGAGCCGCGGTCCTGTTGAGCGGTGACTCTATGGAAACTTTCACGGTTGGAACCATTGTTGGAGCACATGCCTGGATAGTGGCCTATGCCATGTATATCTTCTAGAATGTACCATTGGCTACACCGTGGTTAGGGCTCTTGCTTGACTTGCGGTCTATGTTGTAGAAGTTGACATTTTTGCCCCTTTCTTCTCGTTTTCACTCCTATTTCACATTAAAAGCTTCCAAGCACCTTCTCTAAAGATAACAACATGCACAGCTCACAAGAACTTTAAAAATGCCTACATTACTTGAGAAACAAGCTTATCACATAGGAAATAGGGGCGACAAACACATATAAAAATAGACCGATCAAATACCCATTAACATATCTTTTGTTAGTCCTCAAGCAAAACCTAAGAGAATAAAATATAAATAACTGAAAACAAACCTAAACTATAAATTAAAACCAAACTAAGCCACTTTCGTAGGGAACACGATAGCATTGAGCGTATGCTACAAGCCTTTAAACCTCTAGGTGTCCCTAGTAGGAGAGGTTTTGTCTTCTGAGACTTTACATCTATGATACCCACAAACATATTCTGTAAAGACCAATTGTAATTTATTGGATCTACAATTAATTTGAATCGTCGAGATGGGCACTGGTAACCTGTATAGTGGTGACCCCGGTTCCGGTTAACCATCGGTTTTGTCCGCGGTTAAACCGAAATCGGAACCGTACGGTCAAAACCGGACCGAAAACTGAAAACCGAAACTGGCGGTTTTCAAACCGGTAGGAAACCAAACCCTTCGGTTTCGGTTTTGATTTTGATTTTGGGTGGGAGAAAACCGGACAAAACCGGCGGTTAAACCGACGGTTTCGGTTAAACCGCCGGTTTTTAATTAATGAAAATAATAATAAAAAAATTATCCAATTAGACGCTGCCACGCGGCAGCGTCTTTAAAAAATAGAGTAAACCGAGTGGAAACCGGATAAAATCGACGGTTAAACCGACAGCTTCGTCCGCGGTAAACCGTCGGTTTTTACAAAAAAAAATTATTAAAAAAAAAAGCCAATCAGACGCTGCCACGTGGCAGCGTCTGAGCGAAGATAACGGTTGGTTACTTTCCAAGTTCCAACCGTTGGAAGGGAAAAAAAAAAAATTAACCAATCAGCCACTGACACGTGGCATAAGTTTTGAATTTTTTTTTTCAAATTGTGCCGTTGGGCACTGGGCGGCTCAGTGGCAGACGACCATTCTGACCTTCTGATGCCCAGCCCAGTCCCAACGGCACTTTCTTCTATTTTTTTTTTTTAACCTTTCATTTTCTCTATTTGCAAACCCACCACTTTCTTCTAAACTATAAATACCCCCCACCACTCTATTTTTCTTCACACCACTCTCACTCTCTCAAATCTCAAATCTCAACTCTCAACTTCTCTCAATCTCTCTCAATCTCAATTTTTGAATTCTCTATATATTTACAATTTCCTTTAATTCTCAATTTCTCATTTCATATATAAATAATTTATTATATATTTTTTTCTAGCATAAAATATTTATTTCTTCTATTTTTTACCACTATTATTCCAATAATATATATTTTATTTTTTTTACTTGCTTACCACTCTTATTCAAACAATATATTTTTTCCATTCATATATCTCTCTCAATCTCAAATTCCAAATTCTCTCTACATTTACAATTTTCTTTAATTCTCATATCATTATCATATAAAAAAAATTTATTCTTTTTTTTTTCTAGCATACAATATTTATTTCTTATATTTTTTACCATCATATATTTTTTTTTTACTTCCTCACCACTCTTATAGTCTTATTCCAACAATATTTTGTTTTTCAATCATCTATTTTTTTTTTACTTTGTTACCATCATTATTCCAACAATATTTTTTTTACATATATCTAAATTTTATTATTATTAATTTTTCAATGGCAAGTGGAAGTGGAAGTGGGGGAGATGGTTCAAGAAATGTGAATAGAGGAAAGGGTCACGTGGAAAACTTGTTGCAACACATTGGTGATGCTGTCATTGCCGACGATGTGACTTTTCAGCAGTTCATTGAAGATCAATTTGGATCCAATCAGCCTTCTACTCCTAATCCCGAGTTCGACGGACTCAACCCCGCTTACAATACCCCCAATATTAATGAAAATGTATCTAACCCCCCACCCCCTTCGGATGATTTTTTTGCAGGTGAAGGTGAAGGTGATGCTGAAGAAGAAAAGCCGACGAAGTCCGATCTCTTCAAAGTGCATATGAAGAAAACTAATTTTGATGGTACATATTGGCACATCCAGTGCAATTACTGCCCCAAAACATACAAGGTTCCAAGAAACTTCGGATATGGCACGTTGTGGACTCATGCCAGAAAAACTCATCCGTCTGAATACGCGATGACGAATAACCAAGCCCAAATTGCTAGGTACGCAACCTCTTCTAATCAATTATTTCATTACACGTCTGAAAAAAAATAGAGAACAATTAGCATTAATGGTTGCAACTGAACACTTACCTTTTGGTTTTGGTGAGAAAGTAGGTTTTGTTAATTACTGTCAAAATTCATTAAATCCTGCAATGCAACGTGTTCCTAGAACCACTCTCACACGTACACTAAATGGCATTTACAAAAAAGAAAAAAAATTATTGAAAACATTTTTTGAAAATTTTCAAGGTCGCGTTTCTGTATGTGCCGACATATGGAGCGACAATTTTGGTAGTCATTCATATTTGGGTGTCACATGTCATTATATGGACAATAACTGGGACATGCAAAAAAGAATTCTCGCATTTCGTGTTTTTGATGACTCGCATTCGGCTAAAAATATTTTTCGACTCCTTAAAATCATTTTTGAAGAGTATAATTTACTAAACAAAATTTTTGCTATTGGCTTTGATAATGCTGCAAGCAATACCGCAGCTATTCCTATGTTAACAGATTTGTGCAATCCCTATTTTGGGGGTAAATTATTACATCAACGTTGTGTATGCCATGTTTTAAATTTATGTGTTCAAGCTGGATTAACAAAGCTTTCTGCTTTTATTAGACCAATTAGAGATAGTATTAACTATATCTGGAGGCATAGCAAAATCCAGAAACAATGGTTAAAATATTGTTGTCATAATGGTATGCATCCAAAAAAAATTTCTCGAGATATTACCACGCGTTGGAATTCAACTTATAAGTTACTTTGTGAAAGTGTTGAATATAAAGATTTATTACTTTCTTTTATTAATTATAATGTTCCTTCAATTTCTCTTCAATTGAACCATTGGGATGTATGTATAAAAATTCTTGAATTGTTACGTGTTTTTAATGATGCTACCAATGCTTTATCTGGTATTTACTATCCCACTACTCATTTATTTCTTGTTCAAAGTGTTAATGTTGTTGGTGCATTTAGTGCCTATGAATTCGATGTTCAATTGAGTCCATATGTTGCTGCCATGAAAGCAAAATGGTGTCAGTATTATGAGAAGATTCCAAATATTTACTTGCTTGCATCGTGTTTTGATCCACGCTTTAAATTAGAATGTTTGCAGGTCTATTTATCTAATTATTACAAATGTTTAGATTTAGAAGTTGATGTTGATGTTCTTGATTGTTGTGATTCCGTTAAGACTTTGCTTTATGAATTATACGATGAATATCTTAAAATATATGGTCAGTCTTTGAACGTGCCGGTTTCACAACCCCAACCCACAACTGGACCATCTGGTGCTAGTAGTTCTTCCTCAAAATTTAAATTACAGGGTTTAGGGGATCTACTGTTTTCCTAAAGATCCAAAAAATTAAAAACATCTTCTTCATCCTCATCTATCTCTGAGCATATTTAGAAGACGATCATAAATTTCCAGATGATAAATTTAGTCTTCAGGATTGGTGGAAGAGTCATGAACAGGATTATCCAATTTTGGCTATTATTGCCAAACAAATTCTTGGAACGCCGGTTTCTACAGTTGCTGTGGAACAAGAATTTAGTGCAGGTGGAAATATTTTAGACCCAAGACGGTCGGCTATGTGTCCACAATCACTTGAAATGCAGTCGTGTGTTGATGATTGGACGAAAGCAAAACATAGACAACAAGAACTCTAGCCGGAGATAGTGAACGACTTCTTCGAAGGTGACCAAACCACGGGAACGGAAGGCAGCGAATAGATTCTGTTCCAACTTCCAACCTCCAACACCGAGCAAGTAATTAAAGGTAAAAGAACTACATGGCCTTTGATTTCTCTACATTGGTGGAGGATACATAGGCAGCTTAATTGTGGTAAAAAATTAAGTGCAAGGCCGATATTTTTTTTTTTTATTATTTTTAATTTTAACTTTGTTACATTGTAATATTGTATATTTGAATTCAAGCCTTCAAGGCCAATTTGTAATTTATTTATTTATTTTGTGAAATTGTAAAATTGTATTTATTAATAAATGTCAATTTTTTTTCTTCTAAACATTGTGAAATACTTAAATACTTCAATGAAAATGTTTGTAAATATTTTTTTATTTACAACTTCATGATTTTATATTTAATAAATACAAGATTTTATTATTTTCAAGATTTTAATCATACAAACAATCTTGATGATATATTATTATAATAATAATCAATGAAAAGGTAAAAAATTAAAAAAATAAAAATTTATAAAAAAAATATTAAAAAAAACGGAAACCCAAACAATCTTTTATGATATATATAATAATCAATGGAAAGGTTGAAAAGGTAAAAAAATAAAAAATAAAAAATAAAAAAATAAAAAAACCGAAACCGAAACCGAAATCGGCCAAACCGAAACCGAAACCGAAACCGAAACCGAAACCGAAACCGAAACCGAAACCGAAACCGGGAAAAACCGAAACCGAAACTGGAAACCAAAAACCGACGGTTTGAAACTGGTCACTAAACCGGTTTTTCGGTTTCGGTTTCGATTTCGGTTTCGGTTTCGATTTCGGTTTCGGTTTCGGTTTCGGTTTAGGGTGCCACCCAAACCAAAACCGGCGGTTTTGGTCCGAAACCGAATCGAAACCGGAACCGGAACTGAAACCGAACCGGGGTCACCACTAAACCTGTAAAACAAGGAAAAAAAGAGTGCTCACAGACTACAAAAGGGGGGGTTTGGGGTTCCCTTAGAGGGACTTTCCGACGCTCAAGTCAATATTTCGTTTGATTAACCAAATGATAGGAAAAATGAAAGTGACAAACCATATTGCTCGATATATCGAATCAAGCTATTTGTTGATGTGATTAGATCGCTACTAGTTATCGAATGATCTGATGGGTCGATATTTGGGGGGATGGGTTCCAGGTTCGACTTAGATTGATCAATGATTGGGTCGATTTAATGTATTGATGACTTTGGTAGATCAATGCACATGGGGATTCTTAACTCGACTAGGATCAATTGAGGATTGGGTTGATCAGTTTGTGAGAATGACAAGGTCAACCTCGATATCGAAAATTGTTAGGTTTTTGGTTTGTCTTGGCATATATTCCATATCAAAATGGTGTTTATCTTGTATTGATTAGTGGTCTTTATCATGATGATTCAAAGCTTTAAAGAAAGACTCAGCTATGGTTCATGCAAGGTGGTGGCTTGTTAAGTAGAATTAGTTTCATTACTCATCAAAGGTATAATTGACCTCATTCCTCTTACAAGGCATAGGCACACACACTCAAATCATTCATAAGTGTCCCTACATGGTTGTGCACATTTTATATAACACATTCACATGTTTTAGTATGCTCATGCATTGAACTCAAATTGTCATACATTGTAGAATTGCATGTTCTAAGACTATGTCTAGGAAATGGCATACATGTGTGATCTTGTGTTTAATTATTTGTGTTTCTTGTATTTTGGACTTAAACATGATCTCATATGATTCCTTATTGAGTCCCGGTCATTTCAGTTACTCATTCATTAGGTTTCGAGTCCAAACGATGTAGCTACTCTACTTTGCGTTCTCATTCGTTGAGTTGTCTTCGTCGTCATTTTCTGAGATGAATGTGATAACTCTTATTTCTACACGTTGTGTAGCCCCTTACTCTTATCTTTTATGCTTGTTTCCCAGATAAAACCGGGTATTTAATATTTTAAATAAGTGTTTCAGGTTATTTTTCATCATAGGGGCTAAAGTGCAAAAATGGAGAAATATTGGGGTAAAAGTGTAATTTTTGAAAATTAGGTTCGGTGCCCCTATTCTGCATTTAGGGGCCACCGTTTAGGGAGAAGAAAGAGACCAGAAGACCCCTATTTTGTAATTCAATGCCCTAGGGCACAGAATAGGGCACAAAATTAAGGCAGAATTTTTGAAGAAAGCTTCCTGCAAATTTCTCAACTTGTGGGGGCCATAACTCTCTTCTCCAATCAAATTGGGTTTTGTGCTACATATGGTTGGAAATATCCAAAAGTCTTTTTTCCAACGGTTCTTCAAGAACGTGATTCCAATGTTTGTGGAGAAAGTTATGCCCGTTTCCGTAACAGTGCATGCTGCTGGAAATTCACCCGCGAAGCCCCCAAAATCAGCCACTTATGCAAGGGCTTTCTCGTTTTTTCACCTTCATTTCTGCCCTAAGCTCCTCCCCACTATATATATCCCATTTTCTCTCAGTTTTTATAGAAATCACTTCACTCCCCCTCTCTCTCTTTTCCGCCCAACTCTCTCTCTCTCTCTCTCTCTCTCTCTCTCTCTCTCTCTCTTCCATTTTCTTCATCTCCTTCGCCTTCTTCACCAAATAAGGAGAGGATCCAAGCTCCCATGGAGGTTTTTCCTCCATGGGAGCTCACCATACCCCTCCACCACCATTTTTACACCTCATCCATCCATTTTAGAGCAGTTTGCAAGGAAATAGGAGGGGTTTTCGGACCAAATCCGAGCTAGGAAGGTTTAGAGCATCTTTGGAGGACTTGTCTTCAAGGGTTTGCTCTTATTTGCTCATTTATGTTTCTTTAATGTCTAACCCCGATTTGGGGAATATTGTAAACCCTACACTTGTGTTATATATGTTGTTTGTTCTTAAATTCATGTGGGTTTTATTTTACTCTTTGCTAATTACATGTTTTAAGCTCTAATTGCAATATCCATTTGTGTAGAGGTCCTAAATTGATATGTGTCCATGATTGGGATTAGGAGTAGAGTAATTTAATGTAGGAGTAGTGTAATTTAACTTCCCATGATTGCTAATTGATTGATGGATGCCCAAAATGCCATGTTTAGAGTAATTGGAGTGTTAGAGATTTAGCTCCAAAGAGTGGAAAAGGTTTCAGTTCAGGCATTTAGTTGCTAAATTGGCCTTGGTTCAAATCCTTGTGCTTAATGGGTCTTTTTAAGACATAATTATCCATACTTGACCGGATTGGGTAATAAATTGATTTAGGGATAATTCCCAAATCAAGAGGATAAACCCTTAACCTATATTGAATGTTCTTAATGTATAACAACCAATTTATTTGCACATTATTGTTTGGTAAACTTGTTTCCCATGTCTAGCCATCCTAGGGAGATTGATAAAACCGAATCTGTATCTAGAGTAAAGACAAACTGAATTCCTCTTGTGCTTGTGTAGTTATAGGAGTATTTCATTGCTTAATGCTTTCACTCGGTTAGCCACCTTGTGAATGATATTTAGGTTGTGTGCTATAAATTGCGTGGTTCACATTAACATGCTCAGCGTGGTATCCTCTACATTTGACCAGAAAGTTGAGAGATCACTAGGCTGGCGTGTAGAGCTCGTGTGTGTGTCCCACAGTCCTTAATGATTCCAAGCATTTATGCATGGATGTAATCTCTAAGACATCGAGAGAGATTAGAGATTAATTAAGGGGACACGAGCATATAACATATGTGTTGTATGGGTATCTCGTATTCTTAATGCTTTCACTTGGTTGCCATCCCGTATTTGGTTAGCCATTGTGAATGAATTATTGGCTGTAGTATGGCCCACGCGGTTGTGCATTACATGCCCAACGAAATAACCACTGTATATGACCAGACAGTGAGAGATACACTAGGCTGGCATACATGGCTCTTGTGTGTGTGCCACGGCACTTAATGAATCCATGCATTGTATGGATGTGATTTCTAAGACTCGAGAGATATTAGAGATCAATTAAAGGGACACGAGCCTATGATATACTTGCATATTGAGGGACTAAGTGAGTCTAGAGCTTAATTAGGTAGATTGCTACGGTTGAGTCGTTTCCTTAGTGTAACCACATTTCATGTCATCTCTCCATTCCATCCTATCCATGTAAATATTATGGTAGTTAGTTTATTTATTTATATTATTATTTACTTTTCCGCAAACGCAACACACGAGTTCTTTTGGAGTGTTATAATAATAGCTAGAACCGGTGACGGTCGGCGGATCCCACCTCCCTGCGGAACGATACCCTCACTTGCCGCTATGCTAGTCCCTGTGACTCGCGCGCTAGTGAGGTCGAACTTAAATGTTCATCTTTTGACCGACATCACAACGACGTGTCGTCAGAATGCTCAACCTTTTATCCAAGTTTCATAGTCGTCATTTTACGTGAGGGAGTCATGATTAGTAATCCAAAGATGGATTCAAAATCAAAGTTGGGAGGCCTGGATACAGCCGAAGAACGCGAGCGGTGCGTGAGAGGAGCAAGCATGGCCAACGGCCAAGCTTGGTGGCCACGTGTGGAGGCCGTGTGCCACACGGCCAAAGCAGCCATCTGCCCATGTGTGCCACACGTGCCCCACACGGGCTTGGTGATGTGGCAGCAGCTTGTTGGTCCGTCTTCTCCCTCTCTTTCATCTCTTTTAAATTCTCCATTTCCCTTCCATTCATTTCAAGAAGAAAAATTATAATTTCTCCACACCAAAATTTTCTCTCAACCTTTTCTCACCTTCCAAACACCATAACTTTCTCATACAAAGTCGGAATTGGTTGATTCAAGTGGAGATTATTCGTAATCGAGTCCTCTACCTTTTCCAAGTAGTCTTGCAGCTGCTCGATTGAGTTTTTGAGTGGCTTCACCATCAAAACCGAACCAGCTCGTGATTGCAAGGTAGTTGTCATATCTTTGAGATTTCTTCTTTTATAACCTTCAATTTGCTTGGGGTTTCTTCTTTTATATGTATGTATATGTATGGTGAATGCTATTGAGAAAGATAGCTTCACAATCAATCCTAATCAAAAGTCTATTTAGAGACATATGTAAACTAGTTTCCTAGATTCTAGGTTTTTCACATGTTTGAGAGTTGTATTGTGATTAGATTGATATTTAGGATTATTTTTGACTTGATTGAATCATTTTATGATTAATAATCCTTAAAATGTGTTTTGATCCTTTGACTGATAATATCTAGGATTAATGCTTTATATGTGTTTTTAGAGACATCTAGGATTTAATTGATTTATCATTATATCCTTGTTCTAAATCTTTGGCTAGAATATTCATTGAATACAGTTTATAATTCTAGCATTTTTTGTGTATGTTTGTAACATCTTGAATATGTGCTTCATGATTATGATTTATTCAAGTGTTATTTGTGTAAATGAAACTATGAGCTTTTGTGTTAGGTGTTTTTCACATGCTTTAGGTTTAATTCATGTTTTGGCATCTAGACTATATTACTTGTGTTCTCACATGTTTAGGTCTAGTTGTTCCATAGAATGTATTGATCACATGTTCTATGATGAATTGATTGTTTGCATCATTTGTATTCACATGATCACACTAGGAAGTCCTTGTAAAAGCCATGAAGTCTTGACTAGGACAAGGTGTCCAAATAGTCAAGCAAAGAAAACTTGGTTAGGACAAGGCGTCCGGATAACCAAGCAAGAAGTCTTAACTAGAGTCGGGATGACTTGGATAGTTAAGCAAGAAGTCATGGCTAGGATCGGGAAGGTCCAGATAGTTATGCAAGGGAGGCTCTCTAGAAGTATGAGTGCCTTTGATAGGGAGTTGGCTACAAAATTGGTAGGCCCGAGCGTTTGGTATGACATAGACTCCAATAGAGTGTGGTACATGGGATGTGTATGCATGCTTGAGGAATTTCTAATCATCCAACGATGTTGGTTTGGTATGGAGTCCAATATATGGTGGTTTTGCATCATTGAGGGTTTTTGTATCTTCCAATAAGGATTGAGTAGACATAGACTCCAATAGAGAGTATATCATAGGTTGGTCACTTTTGAGGAATTTCTAATCTATCATCCAATATATATAGTACCCATTGGTTGTAGTTCAACCCGTGGATGTTTCCTCCTTGTAGGTCTTACCACGTTAAAAAATCTCATATGTCAATTCTTTCTATCACTCTTTTATATATGTTTATGTGCATGTTTTAGTCTTGTAGTACAATATTCACTTGTGATATATTTGGAAGCAAGATTGTGTAAAGTGTGATTTGTAATCAATATTCATTTTAATCATATTTGTATATACAATTCATTTGTGTAAATACAATTCTCTTATTCTTTGATTCTTTTGTATAGTTGTATTTAGATTGATACTTGTATATAGATTGAACATTAATATTAATACAAGTATTTTTTGTTGTTATATTTTAATGGGATCCATCTTCTTGATACTTGGCATTATATAGACAATGACTAAAATGATCACATGCTTATCTTCTATATATATATATATGATTGTTTGTTTTATATGTTGTATGTAAAGCTATCTTGAGGGACAAACGTAAGTTTGTTTCAAGGGGTTAAAAAATATGTAAAAACCTATTCACCCCCCCTCCCCCTCCCCTTCTAGATATGCTTTAAGCAATTTAACTACGTTTGTATACTTTCAAAAATGGAGTTTCAAGTTTCTCATATTTTTAGGGAGGGGAATCAAGTTGCAGACACTCTTTCTAAGCATGCTTTGGGGTTGGAGATCGATTCGTGGTGGTCTATCACCCTGTCTTTCTACTCTTTGTTGGTTGGCAACAATTGCATGGGTCAGAAGTCTTTTCGTTTTTCTTGATGTTTTCAATTTCTGTTTTTTGTGGCATGCGTGCCACTGTTTTTGTTTTCGTTTTGTTTCTCTTTAAAATCAAATTTGAAATAGCCGAATAATTCAAATTAAATATATATATATATGTACTGCATTTTTTTGACTTCTATTTTATAGAAATTATGAAGATTTTATATTTTGATTGAGTATGTAGACTGAATATGATTGAAATTTTAGGTTTGAATTAAAATTTGAGTTGTATTTTGTTTATGTTTTCTTAAAAAAAAGTTTAAGCTCACATGTCAAAAAAGCAACTTAAAGGCCCAAAAAATTAAAAAACATATTAAAAAAAACCTCCAAAGCCCATTAGGTCCAAAACCGAATTGAACCGAACCAATATAAAGGTGTTTGGTTTGGTACGGTTCGGTTTTCAGGTTCAAAACAGTTCAAACCTATTCACATTTTCAAAAACCAAAAATATGTCGGTTCAATACGGTTTTGGCCAAAACCGAACCGACCCGACCCAAACTGATCCATGCACACCCCTAGTTGCAGTCACCAGATTTGGGAAAGAGGAAAAAGTAAAATTAAAAACATGTTGCTTCACCAGATCTGAGAAGGAGGAGGCACTCCCGGAAAAGTTGGGGATGAGGTTGCGGTCTCCTCCCCGGATTTTCAAGTGGAGCAGAGCCTCCACCGTGGATTTTGATGTTTGACGATTTTGGTAGTTTTCTTTGACAATTTTGGTGGTTGTTTTTGATGACTTTGATGGTTGTGTTTGACAATTTGATCTTGGTGGTCGTGTTTGACGATGGTGGTGGGGTTTGATATGGCGAGGGCGGGCATGTGGAGGTTTGGGGTTTTGATATATGTGGTGATGTTTGAACCTAGTTGTGCTTGACAATAGTGATGGTGTTTGAGGCGGCAGGGAGAGGTGACGATGGAGATGAACAACGGGAGGAGGAGATGGATGGCGGTGTTCTAGAATGATGGAGATGGAAGGCGATGGTTACCAAGGCTCTGGTCTAGAATGATGGCATGATGGAGATCCAATCTCCAGATTGGATCTTGATCATCCATCTCATGAAATATCGTCCATCTTGATCTGGATATTGGATCTCCATCCATAATTTTTTTTTCTTAAATTTCTAACTGTAAAAATAAATATTTCAAAAAAAAATTCAATTTTTTTTTTTTTTTTTTTTGTTGACAGGTAAGGTGGGTAAATTTTTATATTTATTTTTAATTTAAAATTAATATATAATTATAAATAAAATATCAATTTTTTATATTTTTTATATTTTTTTTTGTTGACATGTGGTATTATCTTTATTTAAAGACAAAAATATCTTTAGAACTGTTAAATTGGACTAACGGTGGACTAACATATGGACCAATTTGATACATTTTTGAAAAGTGAGGGACCACTGGTTCTAAGAAAGAAAACTCATTTAAAAAAGTTGATTTTTCACCAATACTTAGGGACTAAACTGATAATACCCCTATTTTAATAATTATTATTTTTTTGGTAAAAGGGGGGGCTAAAAGCCCATCACAAAAGCAAAAAAACTAAGAACTAGGACAAAGCCTAGCAAAAGCAACACCATTAAAATCATCCTTCAGGCTGTCAGACATCAGAGGAGGAGGAGTATCGTAGATGGTAGTACCCAATGCCAAATAGTGACCAAGCCAAGCCAGCTTATCCGCCACTCTATTGCTTTCTCTGTAGACATGTTGAATATAGCAACTCCAATCATTGTTCATGAAAGATTTACAGGCCTGGACGATACTAAACAGAGGATGCCAAGGAGGAGTAGCATTATTCAGAAGATCCACCGCCGACTTAGAATCAGATTCAATAATCATCTTACGATAACCATTAAGTCAAACCAGCTTCAAACCTTCCAATAAACCCCATAACTCAACTTCAAGGACACAACCCGTGCCTTTGTTCAACACAAAACCAAACACCCAATTCTTCCTGTGATCTCTAACCACTCCCCCAATAGAGATGGACTTAACATCAGAGTTCATACTACCATCAACATTAAGCTTAACCCAATCAATCACAGGAGGGCACCACGAAATGAAGCAATTGTTCACAGCAACATCTCTGTAAGGAGCAGCATTAGCAGTCCACCATTCTTCAGCATACTTCCAGGCGCCCTGGCCAGGATGAGAATGAGAATTGATATCAGTGTTAAAAACATTGCTGCATCTCCACTTCCAAATGAGCCAAAGAGTCACACCAAATAGGAGAAAATTAGGAATTTTCCCCCCAATCAGAGTTTTGCATCTAAAATTACTGTCCAACCACTTATCCCAATCCACCTGAAAAATGCCATTTCTAGTACAACCTTTGCTGATACACTCCCAAACCCGAATAGAATCAGAACAGCCTATGAACACATGTTCGGCATATTCATAGCTCTCATTGCACCTCACGCAAGTCATGTCAGAATTAATTCCCCTAATACCACGCTGGCAGTTAGTCAGTAACTTCCCATGAAGAAGAGTCCAAATAAAATAGCGAACTCTGGGAGGAAGCTTAAGCTTCCAAATAAAGTTCCACTTCTAGTTAATGTGATCATCACAACTGAATTGACCATCATAGGCACTTTCACAGAAAAAATACCATTATTAGTAGAACCCCACACAACCGTATCCTTACAATTGGTGTTGCAATCAACATGGATACTAATAATACGAGAAACAACCTGCCAAGGACGGATAGAGGTAAGCTTCGGCACGTTCCAAACGCAATCAGCAAAATAATCACAAACCTTCTCGTGACACTGGCCGTCCGACAGAGGGATAGAAGCATGTCTATGGAGATTACCAAAGGTAGGCACCCAATCATCAAACCAGAAATTTATTCTGCTCCCATTACCCACTCTCCAAATAATACCATCCAAAAGCAGGTTAGCCCCAAAGAGAATTCCTCTCCACGTACTCGAGCAGTTCTTGGCAATCAAATTCTCACGATTAATCAAATTACTACCTTTAAGATATTTTCCCTTGAGAATACTACCCCATAAGCCTGAGTTCGCTTGAGCAAAAGCTACCCCACTTTAGCAAGCAAAGCTTGATTCATTAATTTTGTTTTTTTAATGCCAAGCCCACCTAGATACTTCGGCAAACACATGGTGTCCCAGTTAACAAGGTGGATTTTTTTCCTGTCAACAGTACTCCCCCACAAAAAATCTCTATTAATTTTATCAAGGTTTTTAGTAATCGCCGAAGGGAGCTTGATAGACTGCATAACATAAATAGGGATAGCAGAGGTAACAGCCTTGATAAGGGTACATCTCCTAGCAAACGATAGAGAAGCACTCTTCCAGGTTGCCAGCCTTTTTTGGGTCTTCTCAAGGATCTCTTTATACGTATCTCTCTTGATGCGACCATGGATAAGTGGGACATCGAGATAAGAACCCAAGTTCCTAGTAATGGGAGAGCCACATAATTCAACTAACATTTTGGCGCTCCCATGGCCAATGTTACTAGAGCAGTAAACACGAGTTTCGGGAAGCTGACTTGTTGACCCGAAAGATCACAAAACATATCAAGACAGTCTCTCATGACTTGAGCTTGCTGAGGAGTAACCTTACCAAAAAGAATGAGGTCATCAGCGAAAAAAAGGTGAGAGATATCAGGCCCTCCAGTAGACACCCTTACAGGATTCCAGGACTTCTTAGAAAGTTTTTGCTTAATAATATGCGAAAGTTTCTCCATATATAACACAAAAATATAAGGAGACAGGGGATCACCCTGTCTAATGCCACACTTAGGGGTGAAACTCTCAGTCAGCTCACCATTTACAACCACTTTATAGCTCACATTGGTGATGCAACTCATAATAAGATTATTCAATGTCCCAACAATGCCAACTTCCTCCAAAACTTGCTTGATAAAACCCCATTGCAATTTATTATACGCCTTAGCAAGGTCGATTTTCCAAGCAATGTAACCCTTCTTACCCTTAACAGTTTTGAACTTATGAAGAACTTCTTGGGCGATGATAATATTGTCCTGGATTTGTCTACCATGCAAAAAGGCAACCTGGTTAAGACTAACAAGCTCAGGAAGAAACACTCTAAGCCTCTACACCAGAATTTTGCTCAGAATCTTGTAAGATGTGTTACATAAACTGATCGGTTTGAAATGCGCCATACTAGTGGGATTGGGAATTTTAGGTATCAAAGATATAAGACTATGATTTATGTCTCTCGGAACACTTCCCGTGGTGAAACAGTCAGACACCAACTTAAGTAAATCGGCTTTGCATTTATTCCAAAAGTTTTGGAAAAAGATAGCAGGAAAACCGTCAGAGCCAGGAGCTTTGATCCCACCAATAATAAAAAGGCTAGTTTTGATATCATTAACATTAACAGCGGAAGACAAAAAAGCGACATCATTCTCAGTCAACTTGGGAAACAATTTCGACATCTGAGAGTACTCACCATGACTGTGCTTCATCTCAAAAAGATTAGTGAAATACCCAACAGCTTCATTCTTCATCTCCCCAATATCTTCAATCCAGTTACCATCTTCAGTCTTGAAACCCTTGATCTTATTTCTTCTACGTCTGATGATAGTGGAGAGGTGAAAAATTTTGTGTTTCTATCCCCATATGTGAGCCAACTATTTCTAGAATTTTGCTACCAAAAGACTTCTTCCTATTCAAGAATTTTCTGATACTCAACCAAAAGAGTCTCTTCAAGATTAGAGAGATACTGACAATATCTCACACTAAGGCACTTTTGAATACCTTGAATTCTAGCAATGATTCTTTTTTTATTATGAAAAATGTTCCCAAAGATGTTCTTATTCCAACTCTTTAAGATGTCAGTAATATGAAGAATTTTCTCACCCACAGCAGAATCAGAAGAAGGCCAACTTCTCATGATTAAATTATCAAATTCCTTATGTTTCAGCCACATTGCTTCGAATCTAAAAGCTTTGTTGCTATTACTAGGAATATGACTACTTTGGAGCTGAATGAGAATAGGACAGTGATCGGAGAATATTCTAGGCAAATGCCTTACAAAACTCTCCGCAAAATGACTCTAAAACTATAAGGGGGTTAATTGCACTAACTTACCTTTACGTTATTTAATCTAGCAATATTTCAAAAAGATACCATAAATTAACACAAACACTCATTGCCATCAAGACAATCCGTTAACTTTAATGGTTGACTAACCTTAACCTATGGAAAACCAAATATACCTCTGCCACATCATATATCCCAAATGTAAATTATTTTTTAATTAAAAATTAATATATATATATATATCGGCCACGTATGGAAACATCCTTAATTCGCGGAAAAGCCTCCTCAGTGAATTGCACGAGGTCGATCTCCAAGATCAGGAAGATCTCTTCCGGAAAGTAGGAGATCGTTAAAGATCTTTTATTTCCTTCAGCAGTGGAGCTTCACCGCAGGTAGATTATCTTGTTTTTTTTAATAAAAAAAAATGATTTTTCAATTTTAATTAAAAAAATATTTTATATTTGAGATGATGTGGCAATGGTCTATTTGGCTTTCCAATTGTCAAGGTTAGCCAACTGTTAAAGTTAACAAATTGACTTGATGGCAAGGGTGTTTGGGTTAATTTAGGGTATCCTTTTGAAATCTTGCTAGATTTAATAAACTAAAGGTAATTTAATGCAATTAACCCACCAGAAGGTTTTTGAGAATGATGCCTAGCAACCAAGAAAGCTGTATGGAGCTAATTACAATTGAAAATCATTAAATCTGTGACTTGACTAAATGTCATTGACGTAACAGGATTCAACACTAGGTGGGCTTGAATAAATTTTTCTTGTGTGAACCTCGACGATACGAGAAACAATTATTGATTAAAAACAAAGATACACTTACTAATGAGACATAGTCAGTGCAATGTAAAATGAATGTTCTAAAGAAATACATTAAAAAAAAAATGGAATGCAAATACAAATAAAGTACACTAATTAAGTTGTACCCTACTATTGTTCAAAATATCGAATTTATCAACTATAACAACAATCTATCTTTCAACGTAGACAATCATGGGCTTGTTAAAAATTCATTTTATACCTTACAACAGAGTGATGTCTTAATAAGTTTTAATGTAGAATAAACTAGTGGGAAAAAAGGGGGTTTTGGCACATTTTGATTTGGTGTTGCACGAGTGGCACGACTTTAATAACTAAAGTTTTAAAGGCACCAAATAAGTGAACTTCTAAAAATGCCCTTACTTTACATATATATTTTTATTTACTTTTCAGTTTTTCATTTTTTGATTTTATTTTCTAATCTTCTTCATTGGCTTCCATTGAAGGTTGAACAAACCTCCATTGGAAGTCTGTTCGACCTCCATGGAGGTCGAAATCGACCTTTAATGGAGGTCGAAATTGACCTCCATTGGAGGTCGATGAAGAAGAAGATGAATTTTTTTTGGAAAAATTTATTTTGTCCAATTAGTCTCGGAAATTTTTGAGATTTTTCAAGTATCTTCAAGACTTTTCGAGTAATTTTTGAGACTTTTTAGGTATTTTCAAGGCTTTTTATATTTTTCCGAGACTATTCATATATTTTCGAGACTTTTCATGTAATTTTTGAAACTTTTCATATTTTTTTTCCGAGACTTTTCAGGTATTTTTCGAGACTTTTCATATATTTTTCGAGACTTTTCATATATTTTTCGAGACTTTTCATATATTTTTTTCGATACTTTTAAGATAATATACGAGATTGTTCATATTTTCCGAGACTTTTAAGGTAATTTCCTAGACTTTTCAGGTATTTCCATGCCTTTTTGGTAATTTTCGAGACTTTCGGTAATTTTCGAGACTTTTGGTAATTTCCGAGACTTTCTGGATAAAAATGAAATTTTCTAAATTTTTTTTCATTTTCTTCCTTGAAACCTTCATTCAACTTCCAATGGAGGTCGAACAATGTTCAACCTCCATTGGAGGTAGTTCAACCTCTATTGAAGGCCGATTTCAACCTCCAGTGGAGGTCTTTCACCTCCATTGATGAAGGATTTTGAAAAAATAAAATAAAATGGTGAAGAAGGTTATTGTGTGAGAAGAAACCCATTTGAGGTGTCATTTAAACTTAACTTATTAAAAGAGTGATGTTCTTAAAATGCCACCTCAAAAAGGTGACATTTAATTTTTGAACTCGAATAAACTAAGTTGTTGATGCATAAATACGAAGAGATTGAGTCAAATATAATAATATAATATTTATAAACTAAAATTAGATTAATCTAATATTTTAAAACGAAACAAAATAATCAAACACATGTAATTCATAAAAATATATATAGTTTGAAGATAAAATTTTTGAAAATTGAGAAAGAAGTTAAATCAATTTTGGAGAATGGGAGAGAAAATTTGTATAAAAATCGGTTTTATAAAAAAATAGGAAATATAGAAGGGAACACGTATGAACAAATCTTGAACCAATGTTTGTGATGTAAAAAAATTATTATAAATGGCATTGTGATCAACAATGTCACGTTGTTAGATATATTTATTAAATATTACAGCAAGGTGTACTTGCGATGCAAAGGGTTTTTCTTCAATTGTGGCAAATTATAAACATGTCACACAATTCTGCATCAGAAATATAGGCAGATGTAGGTTCATTACTTACACGCTATGTACTGACAGCTTTGGCAACGCACACTCGTATTACGGAATGAGTTAACAAATCTTTGGCAACTAGACAAGATGAGGTTGGCACAGTAGTAAAACCCTTCACACCCATGACATGAAGTTGTGGGTTCGAGTTTTTTCCTATCCCCACAAAACCCCGAATTATTATAATGTATCAATAAATAAAAAATAAAACAAAATAAAATCTTTGGCAACTTCCATTTTTATAGCCCTGACCGTTGAAGAGCAACAGTCATTGGACTCCTCACGGGTCCAAACTTGTTGAAAATATTGTCATTCTTTAAAATTAGATATTGTTTGCAAATCCTTCTTACAAGACAGATTACATCACTTTTCTTACACTAGTGGCATTTTCGTCTTTTCCAACAGAACCCCATTATTATAAATAAATAAATAAATAATAATAATAACAGATTAACATAGAGGATCAGGATCCTCTGCTGAACTATGCTCAACTTTTCAGGATTTGCGTACATATGGCAAGTGACAAAATCAATCACTAATATTTACTTTTTTTGGTTAGATTTGTTCTCATCTATCTCAAACGATATCGTTTTAGGTAAAATGAAACCCCAAACCTAATCACTTTTGACATTTCTACTTGCCATGCTTTTCTTATTTCTTCTTTGCCCGTAACTTCTGGTGGCTGGAAGAAGAATTTTCATTTCATGAAAAAAAAAAAAAAAGATTATCTCAAGTTTCTCTACAGCCAAGCTTGACTGATCTCATATCATTCTTCAAATTTTAAAATAAAAAATAAAAAACTGAAAACTCAATTTTTAAAAATCATGAAATCTTAAAGTTGATCTCATACTATTTTACATATTCAGGCTTCAAACTCTAATCCTCAACGTCTGTCGATTTTCCAAGAAACAAAAAAATTTCTCATCTAATTTTCAGATTTTGAAAAAAAAAAAAATGTTACCGAAATTTATGGGAGAAGCAACTACAAGGAAGATGAAAGAAAAATTTCAATCACCGGAATTTATGGGATAAACAACTGGGGAGATAAGTTTTATTTTTATTTTTACAAAGCAACCGGAGAGAAGATGAAAGGGCTCTGGCTAATTTCAGTTAAAAACGACATTGCTTTGGTAATCTAAGAGACAAAAAATATGTAAAATAAATCTTGGCCATCCATTTTTGTAATGGCCACATGTATGCAGATTCTGAAAAGTTGAGCATAATTCAGCAGAGGATCCTGATCCTAAGATAGGACGAGGTCGATCAATGATGATTTACTCCTCACACATATAACCTATAGCATGAGTTGTGGGTTTTTTTTTTTTTTTTTTATTGAAAAGGCAAGCTTTATTAGAAACCAGGAAGAACAAACAGAGCAGGCCAAAAAGCCAGAACACAACACCCACAAAAACCGCAAAAACAACAGCCCAAAGAACCAAAACAGCAGAACCACAGAGGGACAGCACACAACAACCAAATCAAAGAAGAAAAACAAAAAAAGAGCCACCCTCAAGACGACCAAGCCATCTGATCCAGACCATTCACCGCACCCTGTTTGGCAAGAAAATCAGCAACAGCATTTCCACTTTTTGACCCAAAACGAACCACAACCTTCGACTTAAGCCTGGATAGAATCTCCCTAATCTCCAAAATAGACTTCAGAAACCTAACATTACCAACACCATCAACGCCATTCACCCATGAAACGGCAGACAAGGAATCGCTCTCAATGACGACAAACACCCTAGCAGGACAATTACTCGAATCCGATTATTGTAATATTAAAAAAAAAACAAATCAATTACCTTTCTTTAAATCAGCTTGATAAGCCAGAACTGTGGTAACAGTTTGAATAATAGTGCAAGGAAGTATGAGAAGTGATCCGATGAGAGCAAGCAGACTCCAACGCCTATTAAAATATTGGTGAAAGTATATCAACCATTTGTTGTCAAAGTAGTCACCAATATCACTCTTCACGTTATGATAATCGAGATTTGGGATCAAGTGTGTGCTTATTTCATTGAACAGCTTAACCACCTCTTCATCATTGACAAGTTCATCATGAAGTATGTTCTTCTTTCGTAACTCCTCCACGTCTTGGGTTCGATTGATGAGCTCACCCATGAAATACATGTAAGTTACGATTTCGAATTCATTCTCATAATCAGGACACATCTCGTAACCTAACATGTTTAGGAACATTATTGTTGTTGATTCCTCCAAAATGATGGGAGGTAGCTTTAATGTGCCGTAACTGAAACTGAAGTCTGTCACACAACGTGTCTTACTGCGCTTTAAATTGATCCCAGCTTCTTTGAGCTTCCCGATATTGCGAAATGGGACGGGGAGCCTATCTCGATCAGATTCATTCCTATTAGACTTCAATTTATCAAAGAGAATAACAATCCAGCCACTGATGATCTCTCTGAGGCCACACTTTTCGTGGTCTTTTTGATGAAGTTGTTGAATGTGCATTTTCCGCAAAAGATCGAGAAGATGAACATGATCATTATGGTTAAGATCTTTCAAAATCTTGTTTTTGTTCTCTTTCCACTCGGATTGTGTTCCAAATGAAATGAAGATGAACTTGTAGATTGATTCCAAGAGCTTGTCCTGATTTGAAGTGCATCTAATTATGAGCAAGAGGAGTTGGTAGGGAAGTTGGTTTTCCAACAAGAACAAATCCTGCTCTAGGAACTTCTCATAATCAAAATTTATTCGCAACTTTTTTAATTTCACTTCCAGGTCTGCCAGATAATTAGTAGAAATGTACATGAATTGCAGAATTGCACAACCATCCACCAGAAACATCCAGGCAAGTTCGTGATCTTTATCTTTATCCATATAGTCATTAGTTAAGTCATCATCGTAGCAGTCCTTTAATTCTTAACACCATTCTTTTTGAGGAAGTCATCAGCTAAAATAACCTTGATCTGTTTTGCCATCTCGCGAGTGCAATGTGGGTGGTAGTAAGGACCGAATGAAAACACATTTGGTTCAAAATACTTTTTAAATTTATGGTTGTCTCGAAGCATGGATGGAATCTTTTGTATCTTTGATTTAGCAACAGCAGGTTGGTCTATCTTGTTAACCACTTCTAAGACTTCATCGAAAGAATCAAACTGCTTCTTTTCTCGTTCACTGAATTCTTCATTCTGATCGATCCCAATTCTCCACTCATCGCCAACATTATTGCCTCCACTTCTGTCACTGCTGCCAACACACGCTCCTCCACCCGACACCTCCACAGACATTTTTCCCTGCGATATTTCTATTTGTAAGGTTTATACATATTCTGTGACTATTGAACTTACTTAAATATATAGTTAAATATATGTGACACTGCTATGAACGTTTGTACTTTATTAAGATTGGATGTTTGGTGCATATTAAATGGGCAGTGTTAATATATTGCCTTTAGTGCATGAGTTAACACCTATAATTTATCTATAATAGGAAATCTAATAAATGCATGATTATGGTATTAATTATTTTGTTTTTATCTGTGTATTTATTGAGTTTTCAATTATAGTAAATTTATAGTTGTTAAATTAAAATACTTTTATTGAAAGGTTGCTTTATGATTTTATCAACTCAACACGCTCGACATTAATTAAATTATTAAATCATAAAAGGCTTAAATTATTCTGTCTCTCTAACACTCTAGAAATTCATTTT
Organism: Acer yangbiense; assembly: GCA_008009225.1. Classification (NCBI taxonomy): domain Eukaryota; kingdom Viridiplantae; phylum Streptophyta; class Magnoliopsida; order Sapindales; family Sapindaceae; genus Acer; species Acer yangbiense. The sequence goes on along the minus strand of CM017763.1, from coordinate 7,051,728 downwards.
GGAGCTATATCATATCCCTTTATTTTTATATAAATTATATATCCCCCCATATCAAACAGTCTTTCAAGGAAGACTAACAAGTAGACCTGGCAATTCGTGTTAGCGGATCAGGTTGGACCAAATTAGATATGACCCATTTAATAAACTGTAATTCAACACAACCAGTTTAACCCGTTTACCAAATGGGTCAGTTCTTGACCCGAGCAACCAGTTTATAACACGATTGTATGGTTCCAATCCGGTAGAGCCCAATTCTTATCCTACCACATGCAACATGACTATTTATCCCAACACCAACACTGAGAATATTTTAGTCCCATCTTTTATTCATTTTTTTTGTTATTGGCCGGGGCTTAACCTTTTTTTTCTTTTATACTTTTACTTTTAAGTGGCGATATTTGCACCCCTGAAAAACTGTATGTGCACCCCAATTTGCAAGTACACCCCTTTAAAAAAATTTAAAAGATAAAATCTTGCAAATACACCTCACACATTACCAAATATGCCCTTTTTAAAAAAAAAAATTAAAATATTATAAAATCAACACCTTTTATTCTTTATGTTACCTAAAACAAAATAAAAAAGGAAAAAATTAGTTTCAAAATAACAATAAAAAGAAATAAAATGAAAAACGCATAAACAACAACAATTTTTTTTTTTTTTTTTTACAGACATCTACTTCGTCTACATCATTCTCCTTTTTTATTTATTTATTTATTTATTTAATGTAAAATATAAAATTAAAATAGGCCTAATATACATATATTGGAGGAGCCGCAATACTCTTCCCTAACTTTGGAAGAGGTTGTAATCTAATTTTTTAATCTAGGATGAAAAAGGAAGCAGCAGCCTCCTCCATATTTCTTAAGAGAATGATACTGAGTTTTTTCACTTTTGATATATTTGTGTGTGTGTGTTTTTTTTTTTTTAAGTTTGATTTAATTAGTTAAAATTTTGAAAAAGTAAATAATGATAAGAATTTATTATATTTTTGAATTAAAATATTAATAATTTAATTTAAGGATAATGTTGGAATTCTAAAAATATATAAATTTGGGGTGTACATACGATTTTAAAGGGGTGCAAATATCGTCACTCTTACTTTTTTGGTTAGGATTATTTATGTCCCAGGCTTTTGTTCTTTTTTTTTAATTATATTATTTATATTTAAAATAATAAATTTATTTAATCTGATTTAAAAATTAATTTAATATATGTTATTTTATTCTAATATTTAAAAAAAAAAAACTATTTCAATTAAAAATTAAATGTTAATTTATTTCAAATTTATTTTATTTATTTTTACAATTTATTTTATGTTTAAAAATAATTTATTTTATTCAAAAAATAATTTAATAATTTTTAACCAAATTTAATTTAAAATATTTTTTTTACTTTCTTTGAATCAATTAAAATGATTTTATTTATTTTAATATAATTTTATACTTACCTCACAAAAAAAAATATATATATATTATTATTATTATTATTATTTTTTATCTGATCCCATACTATACCAAACATGAGACTTCACATTACTAATTTAGTCCAAATCCAATCCAATCCCACAAAAATAATTCAATCCTATTCAATCCAATCCCGCGCGCCAAACGCACCCTAAGAGAATAATATACATGATTTACAATCAATTCTAGTCGAACATGGAACCGAGTATCTCTATTTTTAACCTTCTCTAATCAAGTTGGTTGGTTCAACAAGTGTTTAGCTATCCCTTTCAAGTTTTAAATAAGAATCCATAAATCTCATCACAATCAATAGAGAATGAGAAAAACCCAAATTTCATGAATCTGTTTGAACACTATTGTTTCGAAGTGATTCGAAAGTTAGAAATCTAAAATAATATTTTATTAATATTAAATAAATATAATATATTCATCAACTTTTACTTGATTTTTTCTTTTGTTTTTTGTTTTTTTTTGAGTCGGAAACTTTCAATACAATCAAAGGCTGCAAACAAAATATCATTTGGAACACGAGTAGAGGTCAAATTCATAAAACTTGATCTGATTATCATATGCAATCTACCAAAACATGTTTAATGTTACTCCAGTGGATTTTTTCTTTTGTTATACATGAGAAATGTTTTTGAGAAGTTGGATATATCATATATGTGAACTGAAGTCTGATTTTTTTTTTAAAAGACTAAAGTCTGAAGATATCATTAGGTGTGTGTCTGAAAGATTAAAAAACCAAAATTAATTTTTTTCCAGAAAAAGCAAACCTGAGCGGATACCGGTAATGGACCACCACTGGTTGAGATTGTAGGCTTGAACGAAGGAAGGAAGGAGACCGATTGGGCCACGCTTGGCGGATTCTGGTTGGAATAGGAGATGGGTGCGTAGAGAGAGAAGAGGAAGAGGAAGAGGAAGAGGAAGGGGAAGAGGAAGAGGGTCTGGAGAGAAAAGAGAGAAACTTGAGCTAGATGTGAAGTCAGCAGGAGAGATATAAACAAATGAATTGAGGATAGGGTTTGGTTTTAAAATTTAATTTTTAGAAAAATAGGTTAGAAAATGAAAGGTTGTTTAATTACTATTGAGAATTTAAATTCATAGTTGTTAGTTGAGAGTTGGGACAGTGAAAAAAATAAAACAAATTAATCTACCATCCATTTGTTTAGGTGCCACGTGTTGACTGATGTTTAAAAGATGAGTATAAATAAGATGGGCAGGGGATCTTGATCCAAATAAAACAAATTAATCTAGCCATCCATTTGTTTGGGTGTCACGTTCAGGGGCGAATCCATGATTTTCTATCCGACGGGGCTGAACTAAATACTAGTTATAAAATTTATAAACAACCTTAATAGGAAGATGAATTTCATTAATAAAAAGTAAATACACGAGTCATGAGACATTACAAATATAACCCCTCAAAATATGTATTCCAACAAAATAAATAAAGTAAAGAAAGAAAGAAACATGCAATATAATGTAAATACAAACAAATAATTTTAGTGGAATCCAATCTAAGAATTATTGAATTTTATTTTACAATCTTTGGTAAGTATCACATGTAGCCATGTATGTCTTCCACTCTTTAATTTTGCCCACACATCTTGTAACAAATTTATTTAATTAAACATGTGATCTATACCAAATAAAAGGCAATAATCATATTATTAGTCTAATAGCACTACCTAATTGTTTCAAGTTTCAACTCAATAATCACTATCAAATTAATAAAAAACAAATCATAATTATTTATTTTGTTCAAAATAATTTTAATCACCAAATAGTAGAAAAAATTGTTCCACAAGCTAACACACAAATAATTGTATCTATAATCTATATGATAATATGCCCTATAATTCTAGCAACAAACAAATCACAAACAAATTTAATTAAATCAAACTAATCCTAAATCAATTTTAATATAATAAGGAAACCCTAACAAAATTATTTTTTTTAAAAAGTAAATAATAAAATAATATACAAGTAAATAAAAAAGAAAAAAAAAGAGCCTTTTTTACCTTATATGGAGAGAGGGTTCTTGCAAATGTGGTCCCAAGCTTGTTAAAAAAATCAGTGTTAAAAAAATCGGAAAAATCGGTCGCCTAGGCACCGCCTGTACGCTAGGCGGACACCGGTCGTCCCATTTCGGCCAAATCGGCTATGTTAGGCGGCCGGAAAAAAAAAAACTGATATGGCCAGAAAAATCAGATGATCTGGCTAAAAAATCGGGCGATCTAGTCGAAAAATCGGGTTATGCGGAGTCAAAGTCGTTGACTCCGTCCAGTTGTCCCAAACGTCACCGTTATTCGCCACCGCCGGCTGTTCGGTTTCTGGAAACGAAGTTCAAGAACAAGAGAGAAGAATAAATTTAAATGAGAGAGAGGATCAGATCGAGAGAGACAGAGAAGAGAGAAGAGAGAATTTAGTAGAAAATTGTAAACTGAGAAAGAAGAAAGGAGACAGAAGAAGAAATTAAGTGGAAAAAAAAATCGAAATCAAATTAATGCACACATACTGATAAATGAAAAGGAGTTAAAGACAAATAATGTGGAGTCCAGTTGGGAAGCACAATAAAAAACTAAAAAAGACAAAAGGGAAGTGATCCTATACTGATGACACACACTAAGTACCGTGGAGTCTAGCTATCATTATTCATTAGTGATGTTGGGTTGGTGGTATAAATTATAAAATAAAAAATAAATTTAAAAAATAAAATAAAAAAGTAAAGTAAAAAATAGAACAAAACCAAAAAATAAATAAATAATTACGAAGTAAAATTTTTTTAAAAAAAAAAATCGACCGCCTAGAAATCCACCTAGGCACCAACTCGACCGCCTAGGCCCTAGGTGCTAGTCCACCGCCCGATTAGCGTCTAACATTTACTAGAACACTGAAAAAAAATTCAAAGTGGGGTAGATAGAGATTAAAGAAAGCATAAAAAAAACAAAGAAAAAAATGAAAACAATAAGGGAGAAGAAGACGAAAATAAAGAAGAAGAAGAAAAAACGAAGGAGTTGTCGGATTTGGGCAATAATGGGGCAGTGGGGCACACAATTCAAAGTCAAGAGGTGGGTCATACTCATGAGTGACAATTCGGTAATATGACAAAATGAATGAATATTAGGCTTGATAGTTGATAACTTATGTTGGGCTTGTGTTAGGTTTGTATAACTTTAGCATTTTTAAAATTTAAAAGTTTAAAGTTTAAAACTTGAATTATTATTTTTTTAAGTTGTAGACGGGGCTGCAGCCCCGTGCAGCCCACACAAAGGTTTGCTATTGCCACGTGTTGGCCGATGTTTAAAATATGAGTATAAATAAGATGGGCAGTGGATCTTGATCCTGTTATTAGAGAAAGATGGAGATAATTAAATGAGATTTTATATATTCTTTATCGGTTATAATCATAGAGGAGGAGAACCAATGTAATTATTGTTCCACTTTACTACTAATTTATAACTTTAGCACCTAATCGATTCTATTGATTTTTTTAGGAATACCGAAATAATTTTAAATATTTATTAATTTAATCATATATTAAATTAGTTTTATAAGAAGAATGCCAAAAGATAAATAATTTTTAATCATATTGAAAAAAAAGAAGATAAATTTATATGTAAGTTTTAGGTAAATTTACATCGTATTTTTTAATATCTTAATTTTTTTTTAAATGAGCTAGCCCACCATAGCTAGACATGACGTCGGTTCGGTTCCAATCGTGGAACCGTGGGGTCTTAAACCGGACCGTGAACCGGAACTGGAACTGGAACCGGAACCAGGGAGGTTAACGAACTGGAACTGTCGGTTCGGTTCCAGTCAATTGGTTTCTTTAAAGAAAAAAATGGGTTCGCCCCTCCCCACTTACAAACAACAAATTTACTACGAAAGAGAAAGAGAAAGAGAGGAGCTAGCTAGAGAGTTGTTTAAGCATGGCGAAGAAGTTGATCAAATCGTTTGCAGTCTTGTTCGTCGTCATTTATTTCCTTGCAAACTGGGGTGAGTTGCATCTTTTTATGTTGATCATACGATGTACTACTCTCTTGATAAGCTTGATTTATATATATAATATATACATAATTAAAATCATATTTGTATTTTATCTATTATATATTTATATTGTATCAAGTCTCTTGATGTTAAATTTGTGTACGATGCATGCAGAGATAGCAACTGCACAAGATTCAGTCGGATTCGGATAATTATTCGGATCCGTATTCAGGTATAAATCCATTCTGTTTTCATGGAAAGGTTCTGAATTCCACCATTGAATGCACCAATCACGTTAAATGCGAGGAAGATTGTTTTAAAGAGTACTTCCAGAGGGACGTACATGATATGCAAGGAAGATGCAATATAAAAGAGAACGACACTAAAGGAACGTGTAGCTGCTTAGAATGCCCAGAAAAATTCCCATCTTTTCAGGAGCAAGAGGTAATTAAGAGGAGCCGTGAATGCACCAGTTTTGAAGATTGCGATGAGGAATGAGATGGTCTAGCCCAAACAGCTGACGATGATGTTCAATATTATTCACATTGCAATCAAACAGCCTTCAATATTAAAGGAACATGTAACTGCCTCAAGTGTATAAATGAACCCAATACGTGTATGAAGGTGATCAACAAAAAATGCATCGACAACCAAACTTGCAAAACATCTTGTTGGAGGAGGTTATTTGGAAGATCTTCAGAATGCCTGCCAGTGTCGGGTGCAATGGGATCCGATAAGTATTGTCACTGCTTTGGCGTCGCTTGTTAAATAAAGCTGTGTTTGATGATATATATATATATACAAATGATCATCAAACTAGTTTTAATTGTGGTACGTATTTGGGTTTGTTCTAAGTAATATCAAGTCATTAAAGAAATAATGGAGCCCTAGCTAGAGAGAGAGAGAGAGAGGTGATATTCTCTCTTCTTGCATCTGGTAGTACTGTTTCTGGGCATGCATTGATTCATTTATTGGTGTCATTTGAATTTAATTTCATAATGTTTTTTGTTTGATTTCAAGATTTGTTGTGTACCGCTTCTTCTTTAATATTATAATGTTAATTTTGTTGTTTCTGTGTAAGAAATAAGAATGTATTTTTTTTTTTTTTTTACACATTTGACTCCAAAGTCCAATCTTCCATTTAATTAATTTCTTAAGTAACTTGTAATTCTTCACCATTTTATTTAGGTCTACTCAGTACTAGTACTAAAACTAAACGTATCTCCAATGTAAAAGTGATTTAATTAATTTGCATATCAAAAATCGTTGACATGGTAAAAATGTCAAGAGTTTTGCTTTTTATGTGGTATAAAAATAGATTTGATAGACAATCAACTCAAAATTTATTCTACATTTGACGGTCGTACAGTGGTCCAACAGAATTTGGATGGCAAGCGTTGGTGATTTTAACAATCGCTACTATTACCTTAGTAAAAAGTTAGTTGGAAGTTAAGTCTTGTTGGTTGTTAGCAGTCAACAACCAATAGCTGATGTAGCGGTTTTGGTGAATATAATTGGTTAGAGAAACCTGATTTTCAGCTCATGCTTTTAGTGCGTAATTAGAATATTCTGGTATATATATATAAACCAGACTCCTGTAATCGTTGAATTAACTCTTTGATAATGAAGAAAAGCTTTGAAGCTTAAAAGCTTCAACAATGGAGTTTCTCTGAACTTCCTTTTTGCAAAGTTTTATCTTTTAGGCTTTTTTTAACAAATACCTTAGTGTTTTTCATTCTGAATGTAGACGGTCATGTTGACAATGTCTAATATTTTTTTTACCGTATATAGATAGCTGCACTGGAGATGATACATTTTTTAATGAGTAATGTTAGAGCATCTCCAATGCAAATATGCATTTGGAGAAAATTGATTGCCACATAAGATAGATAGTTAAAAAGTTAGAAAAACTCTCTACAATGCAATTATCTAACTTCAATATGGAGATGATGTGGTAAAAAAAAAAGTTAGAGAATATGGAATTAGGTTTCTAATTCTAGAAACTCTCCTATAAATGCTGACTAGGATTTCTAAGTCTTTTCATCAATAATATTAAAACTCATTTAATTGTAAAATAAAAGAGCAGAGAGAGTGGAATAATTGTTTTATTATGATTGGTCATAAAATGGATGCATATTTAAGTTTTAATAATTGCATTGGAGATATAAATATACATTTCTCCCTTTATTTAGAAAGCAAAGTCAGGACGATATATATATTTTTTCCTAATAGTGAAAGTCGAAGCACCTGGAAAAAGGATCGATAATCGGCTTTCTTTTAAGGCTAGGAAGTGACGATTTGAATGAAATATAGTGAGTTTGAAGGAAAGCATGTGACGGCAGTAGCAATAGGTAGTAAACAGGAGTCAACGCACATAAGGCTTGGCTAGGTCAATAGGAGTGACAGGCACAAAGAGTATTTTTTTTTTTTTTTCAAAAGTGGGCTCATAATGAATAGAAATGCTGATGTGTCATTATTTAAAAACTCAAAAATGCATATTTGTATGGGAAATGCTCTTAGGCCTCCCAAAAAATTTTCCCAGAATTCTTCCTAAATGATGTGGTATGTGAGGTGTCAACATCTTGTAATATTATGTTGACACCTCAGGTTGACACCTCACGTATCATATCATTTGGGAAGGAATTTGGAAAAAAAAAAATTGGAACGTCTAGCATTACTCTTTTTTTAATAGACCTATCCTATGTGACATATATATATATATATATATATTTCACTAGTCATTCTTGTATTAGAGATGCTCTAAGTAGTCCTAAATAAGTCTTGGAAAATAAGTGTTAACCAAAGGAAGTAAGGGGTCGTTTGTTTTTTCCACTTAAGACTTAATGGGTCTGAATTGAACTCATTAAGTTGTTTTGTTTATTTTTTTAAGTGGTCAAACAACTTTAAAAAAAAAGTAAGAAATCCTGACTTTTAACTTAATTCCAAATCACTGAATTATAATTAAAATATTTTCTTCCAAGTCTATCCTAAAAAAAAAGATATATTTCTAAATTTATCCTAATTTGATATGGTGTAGAATTATTTCTTTTAACGTATTTCTTATTTTAAAAGGCTTTTAGAGAAGAAAAAAAAAAAAAAAACCTAATCATTCTCATATTGAAATCTTCCTGGGATTAAATAATTGAATTTCACTCCTACCAAATTCTGGTAAGAACTCTTTAATTTTATTTTATTTTATTTTTATCTACGTGTAGTGGCAGTTATAGAACTATTTAAACATAATCTAGAATGATAATTTGTTATGATTGTCATAGTTGTAGTTATATAATTTATCAAATATTCTTTTTGTGGTTGCATTCGATATTGAGTAGATTTCGTGGCTTGAAGAAGTTATAGAATAATTGTTTATTTTGTTTCTGGTTGCATATGATTCAGGAAAAAAAAAATGGTTTCTAGAATTATATACTGGATATTTAGACAATATGTAAAATTGAATTTGAACCTTTTTTTTTTTTTTTACAATAAATTGAACTTGAATTTTGTTTGCAGAATAACATACAAAATTATATTCCTACATGAATTTTTTGTTTTGTTAAATTAAACTTTGTTTGCAGAAGAACATGCAAAGAGTGTTGCATATTAAATTACTTCTTTTAATTAGTATGAGTATAGATATAAAATTACTTCTTTTCATACAATTTTATTTTTAAAAAACAAACATGTTAACAGTACATTCAGACGTGAGAAAAAAAAAAAAAAAAAACCATCTAATTCAGATTCAGGTTTCAGTCACTATTCAGTCTTCAATAAAATTCAGGACTATTCAGTCTTCAATAAAATTCAGGACTATTCAGTCTTCAGATAAAAAAACAAACGACCCCTAACTCTCGAAAACAAAACGCGAGATTTATTTTGCTTAAAGAGTTTTTTTGGGTCAGAAACACTACAATTTAAGTTATTAAATTAGTTCTAGTCCCACAAAATCAGTAAAAAAAAAAAAAATGCTAGAAATTTTTAGTAGCCGTTATGGTTATCATGGTCATGTTTTGTTCTCCACTTCTCCTAAAGAGTAAGAGAGTGTTAAATTTGATAGACTGGGCTTTGTGCGACTTCTTTCTGGGCCCAAAGCCTCAAACGTTATTGGGCCTTTTTAACTAAATGGCCTAATTGCTGACACTTTTGCAATTAATTTAGTTTTTGGGAGAGGGAGACGAAGCTTGAACTCTCAATTAACCTCGCTCAATGATGAGTTTTCATATCTTTTACTATGAAATCTTGATATTGAATCCCACTCTCACTGAGTTTTTTTTTTATTATTATTTATTTATTTATATTTTTAAATTTTTTTTTTAAAATTTTTATGAGTTCTATTGAGTTATAAAAAACCATAGAAAACAAATTTTGCAAATTGCAATCATAAGTATAATTCTGGAAGCTAATCAGTCTTAGCATGTCTCTCCAAGCCAATATAAGAAGAGATTAATAATAGGATATCTCATGATCATTTAATTAATCTAAAGAATCAAAATCACATTATATATTTGTGCAGTGTCCATATTAGTGGGACCAAATGATGGAAGATTGATGAACACATTCTTTCTCAATATGAATATATGATTTTTATTTTATATATACACACAAAGCTTCATTTTGATTTTCTAATTCAGGGTATTGTCATTGTGTTTTTATAGTGACTTTATCTCTTTGACTTTAATCTGTTTGATCCAAGGCAGTCACTGTCTCCATTTCTATACATATCTTTTCAAAACTTTGCTATTTTTGAAACAATTTATAATTTAAACATTCTCCATATCCAAGGCAGTCACTGTTAGGATTTTTTACTTAGTTTTATAAAGTAAAATAATTAAACTAAGCACAACAAACACACAACGTATGGATATATGAGAGAAAGCACTAGGGAATCAATGCAACCTTCTTAGATCACTTTATGTTCTTACTTAGTCTCATTAAGCACTTCAATCCAATTTTAGGGCTTGTTTTAGAAAATAGATCAATTAAGTTCTAGGGTCCTTCTCATTACTCCCACAAGGTCATGTGACAAGCAATAGTCAAAACCCATATTTAACACAAAACTCTAAGCCAAGTTGGCCAAGCATGGTCATGCATAAACCAACCTTCCCAATTACTAAGCTTGTGGTGAGATTTAGATGGGATGGCCACCCACACCTAAACTCAACATCTTACATAAACTAACTCTCAAACTCATGTCCCTTGTGGTCACAACAAAACATGAGTAGAGAGATTTGATCAATTAATTCAATAATTGAGATTAAAATCGAATTGAATTAAGAGAAATAGACTAGTTAATTACATAGAGTAGTCCAATACGGTTACATTAATCCCCTAGCTAAGAATTAGTTACACATTAATGGAAAATAAAAAGAGGAAGAAAAGGTGTAAAGAAAACTCATAAAGTCCATGTGAGCTTCTTCTTGCGTGCTAGCCTTGAATCCTCCTTCTCCTTCCTTGTATCTTCTAAAAATGAGTGGACTTGGTGAAGGATGAAGTGTCGAGAAGATGATGTAGAAGAAGGTTTTGGGTTATGGTGATAAAGCTTAAAAATGGAGTTTTGGGGGTTTTTGGTTCAAAGGTGGTTTTTGTGGTGATGGGGACTGGTTCGGCGAAGATGATATATTTATAGGTTAGGCAATATAGGGCACGAAAATGTAAAATTACAAAAATACCCCTTGGATATAAAATTACAAAAATGCCAAAGGTTGATGCCAAGTTGGCTGGTGCGGTAGCGACCAACAAGGGTGCAAAGATCATTGCCCTTTTTGCACACAAGAAGGTCGCTGGCATGTTGGCTGTGACGGTGACGACCACTTAGATAGCGAACATCACTGGAATTGTTGCAAGAAAAGGTCGCTGCCACATTGGCTGTTGGAGGGGGCGAACTTCACGGCGACCACCATAGCGAAAATCACATGAGTTGTTAAGGGTATAGGAGGTAGCTTCCACGGTCATTTTCGGCCATGGCGAAAAGGTTCGAGTTGGTTGGCCATGGAAGTTAGGAGGTTTGGAGAAACTTTGCATGGAGGCCTGGAATTGATGGAAATCGGACCGGGAAGAATCACGCCACCTATCTAGGGGGAAAACCTCCGGAAACGACGTCAGAAAATAGCTAGAAAAGCGAGGGTCTTCTATCGGGTCGCGCATCGGGTCGGGTCGGGTCGGGTCGGGTGCGCGGGTCTACTACTGGGTCTGCTGAGGCTGAAGACGATGACGTCGTGCTGATGTGTCGGGGTGCGCTTAGAGATAGACTTGGGTGCACTCAGCAGCTATACCTTATCTGTTGGGCTCCTCGGATCTGGTCCAGGTCGGGTTGAAGCCCAGTATGAAACGCATCGTTTCATTAAACCACGTGGTGCGCTGCGCAGCATCGGCTAGAAAATTACAATAGGTACCCCTTAACTCTTCTCTAATCACAGAATCTTCAATATATTCTTCATATTTTCACTTTGACCCCTTATTCTCTAAAATTACGCCAATGCCCATGAACTCCATAAATACCTGAAACACTTATTTTATCATATTAAATACCCGGTTTTACACGAGGAACAAGCACAAGAAGTAGGAATTAGGGACCTAAAAATAGAGCTAAAAATAGTACGATCACACACTGACTTGAACATATATATATATATATATATATATATATATATATATATATATATATATATATATATATATATATATATATATATATATATATATAAATATGTGTGTGTGTGTGTGCGCGCGCACTGATATAACTTTATCAGTGAGTTGGATGTGCACCATTAGATTTACATACTTTGCCTTAAAGTGTATACACTTGTCAAAACTTCTCCATAATCAGTGCGCATTGATGTGAATTGGACCGTATATATATATAATAATAATAAGGTATTTTAGCTTCAAAAATAGATCAAATATGTTATATAATTGAAGGAAAGAAGTTTATAAAAACACACCAAGTATAATTTCTAAAAGTAATTACCTTTCGAATAGCATCAAATTTTCTTGTTGTCATGCTTATGAGTGATGATTTATGTTATATAATATATTTTTTGCTCTTTGAAATCCGAGGGTGTATCATTTCCCTTGTATCTTTTTGTATTTGTATTGATATATACAGGGCCGGCCCATTGGGCCAGCAAACCCAGCATTTTGCTGGGGCCCCCAACTGATCCAATTTTTTTCTTCTTCTTTGGGGCCTCATGATCCAATTTTCTTCTTCTTCTTCTTCTTCTTCTTCTTCTTTGGGGCCCAATTCCAAACATTTTCTGCTTTCATTTATTTAGTTTCCTTTTAAGCCCAATAAACAAATTCATTTAATAAAAGAAAAACTTTAAGGGCCCAATATTCTGAGATCATTAGACAATTTGTTTTTTTGTTTTTGCTAGGTTGTGTTTCTAGCTTGCTCTGTTTGTGTAGCTGGCTTATTGATGCCCCTACTCAGCCTTGCGTTCTCTGCTTGTGTTTTTCCTTTGTTCTAGCTTGTGCTTTAATATGCTTGGCTTTTCAAAAAAAAAAATAAAAAAATTAGGCAATATAATATAATTATATATAATACAATATGACGGATGTTAATGTGTTATAAGTTACAATGAGAGTCATTAGACAATATATAATATGTCAATTATATATGTGTGTCAGTATGTGAATGTGTTAATGATAATGTGTTAATGTGTTAATTATATGTGTTAATGTGTTAATGTGTTAATGATAATAATTTCCCCAATTTTTGTTAATGTCATAAAATCGCTCGGGCCCCAAAATGTCTGGAAACGGCCCTGGATATATATATACATGCACGGCCAGAAGTATCTCCTACAATAGCAGAAAGAAATTTTCACACACGTTGATAACTAGATACATATGGTGAAACTTGAACTCCCACCACAATTGTAAAGAGGAGAGGTGCACAACACTTGAGTTAATCGGTGATATTGATTTGATTTCATTCTTCTTGATTTGTACGAGAAGTATCATTTTTTGGTCAATTTGTTTATTCTATATATATGGGTGCATGTCAAGAAAAATGTTTAAAGTTAGAGATTCAAAGTTGAAAGTATCAACTTATAGCCGCTGACTTTCCAACATAATTTGTTATCACCATATATATTATTCAAAATACATTCACAAAAACATATAATATTTCAATAATAACCACCGTGAAAAAGGAAAATACATTCATACAATTCAACAACAATCACTGTAGACTTGAAAATAAAGATAATGAATACTAATACAAGTTCACATTCTTATGCTTTGATAACCAATTCAAGTAGTGGTTTCAAGAAATGGATAATCAGTGTAACCAACAACAGGATCAGGTGTGTAGAAAGTATCTCTGTTATACTTGTTGAGAGGGGCATCAAGCTCAAATCTCTTGGGCAAATCCGGATTTGCCAAGAATATTCGACCGTAAGCAACAAGGTCTGCACCGCCCTCAGCCACAGCTTTGTTTCCATCTTCCCTGCCATAACCCCCAGCAACAAGAAAAGTGCCATTGAAAGCCTTTCTCATAGGTAGCAAACTGTGAGGAGTATCACCGTTTTCGCCAACAATTGTCAGTCGAGGTGCAACCATGTGGCAGTAGAGAATACCGTATTTGTTCAAGGACTCTGCAATGTAGAGACCCAATGCTTCTGGATTTGAGTCCCCTGATTCACTGAAATTTGCAAAGGGACAAAGCCTTATACCAACTCTATGAGCTCCTATCTCATTAGCAATAGCTTCAACTATCTCTAGAGCAAATCGACAACGGTTCTCTATGGATCCACCATATTGGTCAGTCGATCCGGTCATTCACCTCATCTTTCAAAACTGGTCAATAAGGTAACCGTGTGCCTCATGGATCTCAACTCCATCAAAACCTATCCAAAGAGAAAGATTCAAGACAAAGTGAAGCTAATATATAGGAAATAACCCAACAATAGTATTTAAGTCCTCCAACACGTACACAACTTGTCAAGAAACAAGCAAGCTTTGCTTATCTTATTCAGACTAAATAAGACTACAAAGAAAATCAAGTTAATCAAATTAATCACTGCTTAATAATAATAATAATATGTCTGAATCATTGAGCGAACTTCCATCACCACTATCATAATTTTGATACCTAACGAAGTCTTGCTACTATAGACAGACATAGATCAACATATGCAACATTAGTTTGCAGTGTACATGAAAAACTACAATTAAACTCTTTAAAATATTTTGTGCACATTCAAATTTGAGGTAGATATTTTCAGCTTTGTAAAGATGACGTTCAAAGACTTGAGCAAGAAATTTATAATCTCCTATTGTCTCTAGAACCTGTTGTTCCCTATCATTTGCCAGCTGATTTGATCTTTACAGAGCAGACAATCTACCTCCATCTTCATCCTCCGACTTCTAATTCGCTTCTGGTAAATTACGATCCGATTGTAACAATTTCAATTGTAAGATTTGTGTAGTTTTGTGGAAGAAAGAAAAGACTTCGTAATCAAGAAAAGTTGAGACAACGATATTTGCAATCTAGGAGTTGGTGTATCCATTTGGGATATGTGTTTTTAGAACAGTGGTTGGATGACCATATTTATACAAAATTTTCTCACCTTCAACAAATTAATGTCTTCTTTGGGATGAGGGAAACACGTCAGAAACACGTACACATACTACAATGGTTGTAGTTTCTATGTATTGTTTAGTGCGGCAATGGTTGTAAAATGGTAATTATAATATCAAGTTTCTTGTCTCAAGTAACCCTTCCTCATGACTTTAATTACTAGGTATGATTTTGTCTTGTGATTGATCAAGTTCTTGTTATGAATAATATACATACAACTGTGATCTATAGTCCATCTATTTGATTTCATTCTTTTTTAAGAAATTTGACACTGAACAATTCAGATCTGTCGAAACCTGTCAAGATCAAACACTACATGCACGGCCTAATTAAACTCCCACGATCAGGAGTATCTCCTACAATAGCCGGAAGAAATTTTCACACACATGTTGATAGATACATATGGCGAAACTTCAAATCCCACCACAGTTGTAAATAGGGGAGGTGCACAATATTGATTTGATTTCATTGTTCTTGATTTGTACGAGAGGTATCATTTTTTGGTCAATTTGTTTATTCTATATGTATGGGTGTGAAGAAAAATGTTAAAAGTTAAAGATTCAAAGTTGAAAGTATCAACTTATAGCCGCTGGCTTTCCGACATAATTTGTTATCACCATAGATATTATTCAAAATACATTCACAAAAATATACAATATTATTTCAATAATAACCACCGTGGAAACGGAAAATACATTCATACAATTCAACCATAATCAATGTAGACTTGGATTTAAAGATAATCAATACTAATACAAGTTCACATTCTCACGCTTTGATAACCAATTCAAGAAGTGGTTTCAAGAAATGGATAATCAGTATAACCAACAACAGGATCAGGTAAGTAGAAAGTATCTCTGTTATACTTGTTGAGAGGGGCATCAAGCTCAAATCTCTTCGGCAAATCCGGATTTGCCAAGAATATTCGACCGTAAGCAACAAGGTCTTCACTGCCCTCAGCCACAGCTTTGTTTCCATCTTCCCTGCCATAACCCCCAGCAACAAGAAAAGTTCCATTGAAAGCCTTTCTCATAGGTAGCAAACTGTGAGGAGTATCATATTTTTCACCAAGAGTTTTCATTCGTGGTTCAACCATGTGGCAGTAGAGAATACCGTATTTGTTCAAGGACTCTGCCATGTAGAGACCCAATGCTTCTGGATTTGAGTCCCCAGATTCCATGTAATTTGCAAAGGGAGAAAGCCTTATCCCAACTCTATGGGCACCTATCTCATTAGCAATAGCTTCAACTATCTCTAGAGCAAATCGACAACGGTTCTCTATGGATCCACCATATTGGTCAGTCCGGTCATTCACCTCATCTTTCAAAAACTGGTCAATAAGGTAACCGTGCGCCCCATGGATCTCAACTCCATCAAAACCTATCCAAAGAGAAAGATTCAAGACAAAATGAAGCTAATATATAGGAAATGATCAAACAATAGTATTTAAACCCTCCAGCACATACACAACTTGTCAAGAAACAAGCACGCTTTGCTTATCTTATTCCGCTCATATTGCTCCCTAAACAAGTAAGAAACTAGTGAAACTTACTACTACTTCTTGTTTTTCCTAGGCTTCTATTTCAAGTTTTTCCAGTTCTCGTAAAATACCACCCATTTTGCAATAGCTGAAAATGTTTTCATTTCTTACAATTTATGCTTTGATTCTAGAAATAGAATTTACCAGCCTCAATAGCATTCCTAGCAGCAAGTCGGAAATCATTCACAATCTGAGGAATTTCATCAGTCCTTAGCCGTCTTGGAGGCGTGAATTGGCCAAAAACAGCACCCTTAGTTCGAACTTGAGGCGCCAATGACTTGTCTGTAGATGAGATCGGTGCTTGACCATTTGGCTGAAAATCTTGATTTGAAACCCTCCCCACATGCCAAAGCTGACAAAAGAAGATGCCACCTTTGGCATGAACAGCATCCACAATAGGTTTCCATGCTTCAACTTGCTCTTTGGTCCATATACCAGGCGTTTGTGGATACCTTTTACATAGAACAAAAGAGCTTATAAGATTTTCGACCGAGAAAGTATACATAATATTTATTTACACTCAAATTCAAATGTATATATGTTTTTCATTTAATTATTAATCATTTAATTGCCAGTACACAATGGTTAAAATTACCCTTGAGCAGTGTCAGAAACTCCAGTGGCTTCAGCAATGAGTAAGCCACCTTTGGTGGTTCTTTGGGAGTAATATAAGATGGCATGCGACTGTGGAACATTGTTGTAAGATCTCTGCCTAGTCAATGGTGCCAACACAATTCTGTAACATATATAAACACAATAATCCAAAAATTAATTAGACCCAACCCAATTAGGGGCGAATCCAGGAAAAATTTACTGTCCGGGCTAAATTATATATATATATATATCTATAAAATATTTTTTTCCTCAGTACGTACTAACATTATAAAGTCAACTCTTTAGCTATCAATAGTTTAATTTATCTACTTTTGTTTAGACAATATATTATATTACTTAATTAATGACTCACAAATTCTTGTTTACCAAGTACTGAACTCTCTAATCCAAATTAAGCCAAAAAAAATAAAATAAAATAAAACGCACCGATGAGAAAGATGGAAAGGACCCATCTTGTATGGAGTGAGAAGAGGAATAACATTCTTCTTCTCAACATGTTCATGCTGGGGTTCTGCTCCTGCTCCTCTGGTTTCCATTTTATAAAACCACTAATTCTTCTTCTCTTGGGTGTAAAATGAAGTTATGAACTAATGGCAAGAAGGTGAGGTGGGTATTTATAGAGCGAAAGTAGATGAGTATCCCCATTGGTTTGAAAGTACGTGGCCGAGGTTGTGGGTAGATACAGAATCAGCCACCGCCCACAGCTTTTGCGGTTGAGTTTTGACTTTTGATGAATCCACGTAAATTGAAACACTCTTGTTCTTTCTTCTTTCTTCTTGCCTTTTGACTTTGAATGAAAACGGCTGTTCAAAAAAATAAATGTTTGACGTATACGCTGATGTTTTTTTTAAAACAAAAAATCTATACGCTGATGTTAGTACATGTGTGGAATTGTCAAAATAATAATAATAATAATAATAATAATAAATACATGTGTGGAATGCAATACCACCATACTGACCTGGCACGGTTCCGGTTGGAACCGCCGGAACCGGCCGGAACCGGAACCGGAACCGGTTTTTCGGTTCCGGTTCTTGAACCGGAACCTGAACCGGCGGAGACCGGTTCCGGTTCCGGTTCAAGAGTTTGGTCGAACCGGCGGTTCGAACCGGATTGGAACCGGCGGTTCCGGTTCCGGTTCGAACCGCCGGTTCGCACAATAATTTTTTTTTTTTTTTTTTTTTTTTCTATAAATACCACCCCCTTTCATTTTTCCTCACACCAATTTCTTCTGAATTCTCTAATTCTAATTTCTCTCCAATGAGAGAATAGAAAAAATTTACCTTAAAAAAAAAAATTTGCGGTAAAATTGTTTTATATATGCCTTAAACTTTGAAAGGCCATAACTTTGTGCTCGGATGTCCGAATCAGGTAATTTTTTTTTTGAAATCACATAGAAGGATGCAAGGAATGCGATGGGAGCAAGTCCAGAGGGCTTGTGGCCACTTTTTGAGCCCTAAAAACCCCTTTTTCATCAAAAAAAAGTGTTTTTAAGTGTTGTGTCTATTTCGAACCTCGTTTAAACCTAGTAAGAAACCTTTTCCTCCCGATCCCACACCACATCTGTGCCCGTCTTGGTCCGGAGAATTACTTTAACATCAGGCCTTGTGTAAATGGACACGTTTTTAAAAAATCCTTTATACTACTTATAGTTTTTGTTTGATATATTATACAAGTATTGAATGTGGCTTTAGTGGCTAGTTTAGTTTGTGTTTTTCTTTTGCAACCATGGTTCAAGCATCCATAAGAACCCATAAATTGTCATTTGTAATTTTATTTTATAATTTAATTTTGTAATTTAATTTAATTTTGTAATTTGTCATTTATATATTTTATTTTATTAGAGAAGTTTTTTTTTTTTTTTTTTTTTGTAAAAACAAAAAAAAATGGAAAAAAAAAAAAAGGTTCAAAACCGCCGGTTCCAATGGAACCGGAACCGGAACCGGCATATAGCGGTTCCGGTTCCGGTTCCATCAAACCGCGGAACCGGAACCGGAACCGGACCGGAACCGTGTCACCACTACCACCAAGTACAATTGCCATCCCTACCACCGATCACCCTTTGTCTTTACTTTGAACGTGAGATATTAACAAACTGAATAAACAATCTTAATATTGAACCACATTGGATGGCGGTTTCTTTTTACTATTTCAAATGCTATTTTTGTCCATTGGTACCATTGAAAATCAAATAAAAAATGACAAAAAAATAATAATAAAAGAAAAAAGTGGGGGTATTTTTGTCCATTAGTTCCATTGAAAATCAAATTATAAAGAGTGTTACTATTGACATTCCACTAAATATATTTTTACACTCCATTTTTATTTTTATTTTATTATATTAAAATTTTACCTTAATTAAAATTACTAAAAAGATTAAAAAATTCCAAATACACTACTTAACAATTAAGCTAGACTTCAACATTTACCATTATTATTATTTTTTTTATCTTTTTGTGTTTTACAAACTCAAACATTTTTTTTTTCAATATCATTAAAGTTTATTTGATTCCATAGTGATGGGAATGATTTACAACAATATATATGTATATATATATATATATATATATATATATTTTAAAGTTTTGATAATTGCAGATATATATATATATATATTAAAGTTTTGATAATTGCAGATTTTTTTTTGAATTAAGTGTTAACTCTTATAAATTTTGAAAAGAAAAAAAAAAGTTAAATGGGGTAGAAAATTAAAAAAAAAAAAAAAAAACTTGCCAACATCATACTCAAGGAAAAAAAAAAGATCATTCCGGAAGAAAATGATTTTTTTTTTTTTAAATAATGATTTTATAATGGAGTGTTATAAAAAAGAGTGTGAAAAGATAATTTTAAAAGGAGTTTGCTTAGAATTTTTTTTTAATTTAAATTTTTATAATGAAGGGTATTTTGAAAAATGATTATAAGAATGATCATTGCAAATTGTTTATAAATAAGCTAGCCGTACACAAGTTTTTTATTAATATTTTCCTTAATTTAAACATAGGAAACATGGTGCAGAAATAATCTTTGAGTACAGAAGGATTTTCAGTAATATTATAAAATTGGATGTGATCGGTTTTCATTCACATGTATTAATATTAGCAATTTAAATAGTACAAATTGCACATAAAACAAGCACATTATTTCCACTATAAATAGCCCTCAAAATCTCATCATCCCCACTTACAAACAACAAATTAACTAAGATAGAGAGGAGATAGCTAGAGAGTTGTTTAAACATGGCGAAGAAGTTGATCAAATCGTTTGCAGTCTTGTTCGTCGCCGTCATTTATTTCCTTGCAAACTGGGGTGAGTTGCATCTTTAAATGTTGATCATACGATGTACTACTTACTCATTATAAGCTTGATTGATATATATATAAAATTAAAATCATATATATTTATCCATCTTAATTATTATTATTATTTTTGTATTTTATCTATTATATTGTATCAAGTCTCTTGATGTTAAATTTGTGTACGACGCATTCAGAGATAGCAACTGCACAAGATTCAGGTTTGGATCCATTCTGTTTTCATGAAAAGGAAGAGAAGATCGATCGAGCACCATTGAATGAACCAATGATGGTATATACATTCAAAATTGTTTTGAATGGTTCAAGGACGTACATAATATGAAAGGAAAATGCAATATAAAAGAGAACGATACTAAATGAACGTGTAGCTGCTTAGATTGTTCAGAAAAATTCCCATCTTGTCAGGAGCAAGAGGTAATTAAGAGGAGCCGTGAATGCACCAGTTTTGAAGATTACGATGAGGAATGTGATGGTCTAGCCCAAACAGCTGACAATAATGATGGCAGTATTCAATATTATTCACATTGCAATAAAAAAGCCTTCAATATTAAAGGAACATGTAACTGCCTCAAGTGTATAAATGAACCCAAAACGTGTATGAAGGTGATCAACAAAAAATGCATCGACAACCAAACTTGCAAAACATCTTGTTGGAGGAGGTTATCTGGAAGATCTTCAGAATGCCTGCCAGTGTCCGGTGCAACGGGATCCAATAAGTATTGTCACTGCTTTGACGTCGCTTGTTAAATAAAGCTGTGTTTGATGATATATATATATATACAAATGATCATCAAACTAGTTTTAATTGTGGTACATTTTTGGGTTTGTTCTAAGTAATATCAAGTCATTAAAGAAATAATGGAGCCCTAGCTACAGAGAGAGAGAGAGAGAGAGAGAGAGAGAGAGAGAGATGATATTCATTTATTTGTTTGATTTCAAATACGTACCAGAAACAAACCCATTTAATTAATGCCCAGAAACAGTACTACCAGGGCTAGGGCTAGGGCTCCAAAGTCCAATCTTCCATTTAATTAATTTCCTAATTAAGTAACTTGAAATTCTTCACCATTTTATTTAGGTCTACTCAGTACTAAGGCCCTGTTTGATTTTTCCACTTAACACTGAATGGCACTTAATGTGTTTCATTCAGTTATTTTATTTGATTTTTTAAGCAATAAAATCACTTAATGAGCACCTAAAACCATTTGTTTTGAAAAGTGAAAATTTTTCACTTTTCACTTAACACAAATTCAGGAGAATTTAATACAAAGTTTTACTTCCAAAACTATCCTCACCAATTTAATATATTTCCAATTTTGTCTTTTGTTAAAGCCTTAATTATATTTATAATTTAATCTATTTCCTGCTCTTGCCTTTTCCTTTCTCTCTCTCTTTGTTTTTTTGGTCTTGCTGGCATGGTTTGGTTGCTTGTTTTTGTCGTTGTTTGTGCTCTGCTCTTGGGCTGTTGTTGCCCTTTTAATAAATGTTAACTGTTCAAAAAAAAAAATGATATTCATGTTGTTATTCATTGATAATGATATTAAATTTAGAACCAAAAAAAAAAAAAAAAAAAAAAAAAAAAATCTATTCACAAACCAACCAATCCAGAATAATATAAATTTGAATAATTATTAATAACTAAATAAATTTATTTTATAATTAATTTACATGTTAGAGTTGCCCTTAATATATTAAAATGTAAATATATAACAAATAATAGTTAAAAGGGTATAGAGGTAAAAGTATTTATTTTCACATATTTATAACTTAAAAAAACAAACAACTTATCACTTATGTTCAGTTTTCAGTGAAAAAAAACAAACATGTTTTTCAGTTTTCAGTTTTCAGTCACTATTCAGTTTTCAGTAACATTCAGCACTGTTCAGTTTTCAGACGAAAAATCAAACAGGGCCTAAAACTAAATGCATCTCCAATGCAAAAGTGGTTTGCATACCAAAAATCGTTGACCTAGCAACAATGTCAAGAGTCTTGCTTTCTATGAGGCAAAAAAATAGGCTTAATAGACAATCAACTAAAAATTTAGTCTTCAATGTTTTTGTTTAAAACACATTTATTTTTAATGAAATGTCCAAATTTTTTTTTCCTTTTTTCATTTTTTTTAATTTCCTTACTAAAAATAGATGAAAAATTAATGTTAATTTTAAATACTTGCTAAGTCAACCGAAAAAATAGTTGTGCAACAGGCCATCTGATCAAGTAGACGGTCATATTGACAAATGGCAATGTCTAATATTTCTTTTGCCACATCAATGTGAGGTTGTATATGGATAGCTGCATTGGAGATACATTTTTTAATGAGTAATGCTAGGCATCCCAATTTTTTTTTCTAAAATTCTTCCCAAATAATGTGACACGTGATGTGTCAACATCGTGTAAATCATGAGATTATGTGGTGAATGATGTGATGTTGACACCTCAAGTGCCACATCATTTGGGAAAAAAATTCAGGCCGCCTAGAATTACTCTTTTTTAATAAACCGTCTATTTATCCTATAAGACATCTCTTTTTTCACAAGCCACTCTTGTATTGGAGAGGCTTTAAGTAGACCAAAATAAGTCTCAAAAAAAAAAAAAAAAAAAAAAAAAAAAAAAAAACAAGAGATTTATTTTGCTTAAAGAGTTTTTTCTTTCAAAAACATATTTTTGGTACTATTACAATTTAAGTTATTAAATTAGTACTAGTCCCACAAAATCAATAAAAAAAATGCTAGAAATTTTTAGAAGCCATTATAGTTAATCATGGTCATGTTTTGGGATTTAGATCCTTTATTGATCTGATCTTTTTCCTAACCTTTTTAAAACATGTGATTGGTTGTTGATAAAATGTTTGTTGAAACCAATCACATCTTAACCACACATTCATTATAATGCTTATGTGTTATAAGATTATGTGAGATCAAGAAAAATATCAGATTAGTAATTCATTATAATTCCATGTTTTGTTCTCTAAGGGCACGTTCGGTGCGCGGGATAGGATAGGATAGGATAATTTTCATGGGATAGGATTGGATGGAATAGGATTGGATAAAATTTAGTGATATCCTATGTTTGGTGTAACACAGGATAGGATTAAAAATAAGAAATCTTGTGTTTGGTGCAACACATGATAGGATTAAAATTAGGGAAATTATATTTTCTATTAATTAAAAACCCACCCCCAAGCCCAAACCACCCACCGTCACAAGCATAGTCGACCACCATCATCATGCACAGTCGACCACCACCACAAGCACAAACCTAGCATCATCACAAGCACAAACCCAGAAAATACCCAAACCTAGCATCATTATGCACAGTCGACCACCAACACCACCACAACACCCAAAACCGAGATGGAGTTCCAATTCGAATTCAACCCACAAAATCAAATGTTCTATTATACCCTAAATCAACCCAGAAAATCAATTTGAGTTCCAATTCGAAAATCAATGGAACTCGAATTGATTTTGGAAGGGATGTTGGAAGGTGAAGACGAAGAAAGAAGCAGCGGCAAGGAAGGATTGGTGGCGAGGAAGGGATGTTGGAAGGCGAAGACGAAGAAAGAAGAAAGAAGCAGCGGCGAGGAAGGATCGGTGGCGAGGAAGAGATGTTGGAAGGCGAAGAAGAAGAAAGAAGCAGCGGTTGAAGAAGGAAGAGATGAGATTCATTTGAATCCCATATGTTTTGGTGGGATTCATTTATCTCACGTTGGTGGGATTCATGGGTTTGATGGGATAAAAATTATCCCATCCCAAGTTGGCACCAAACATGGGAAAGGGATTAAAAATAATCTAATCCTATCCTATCCGATTCCCAGCTGCCAAACGGGCCCTAAGAGAGTGTTAAATTTGATAGATTGGGTTTTGTGTGACTTCTTTCTGGGCCCAAAGCCTCAAACGTTATTGGGCCTTTTAAACTCTGATAACAACTAAATGGCCTAATTGCTGACTCTATTAGGAACTAGAATCACAAGATAGAGAAATCTTCTCTTTTACCTTTTTGAAACCGACGTCAATTAGGTTTAGGTTATTTCAAATCTATCTATATCAAGTTATCAACAATTACTAGCACAAAACAAAAGGGAGAAATCTCCTTGACGGTAAACTTTATTAAAAAAGGCCAAACACTGCCAGAAAGCTAAAAGAAACCACCAGTCCAAAAGCCTAACAACGCACGCACCCGATGCAGAACCAAGAGCTAGAACTCAACACTGAGCCCACAAAACGCAAGCAAAACAGCTTCCCACTACCACAAAAAGGAGCCCAAAAGCAAAGCCAACACAAAAGCCCGAAAAACAAAAAACTAACAAGAGCCCAAAACTACAAAAGTCACCAAGTCAACCCAACACAGACAAGAAGAAAAGATTCACCCCAAAGCAAAGAGAAACCAGCTGTCAACCACCAAATGAATCATTGAGCGAACTTCCATCACCACTATCTTTATTTACAATATAAAACAAGTATTACAATCATAATTTTGATACCTAACAAAATCTTGCTACTATAGACAGACAGAGATCAACATATGCAACATAGTTTGCAGTGTACATGAAAATCTACAATTAAACTCTTTAAAATATTTTGTGCACATTCAAATTTGAGGTAGATATTTTCAGCTTTGTAAAGATGATGTTCAAAGACTTGAGCAAGTAATTTATAGAACCTGTTGTTCCCTATCATTTGCTAGCTGATTTGATCTTGGAATTGGAGCTTGAAGTCACTAAGGGATATATTTGCAACCACGCATTATAAATCAGGGAGCATGAGCGTGGTTGCAAATATATCCCTTTGTGATCAAATCAGCCGGCAAATGATAAAACCATGTTCTAAAGATAATTGGAGATTATAAATTTCTTGCTCGAGTCTTTGATCGTCATCTTTACAAAGCAGACAATCTACCTCCATCTTCATTCTCCGACTTCTAATTCACTTCTGGTAAATTACCGATCCGATTGCAACAATCTCAATGTTAAGATTTCTGTAGTTTGGTAGAAGAAAGAAAAGACTTTGTAATCAACAAAAGTTGAGAAAACGATATTTGCAATCTAGGAGTTGCTGTATCCATTTGGAATATGTGTTTTTAGAATGGTGGTTGGGTGACCATATTTATACAAATTTTTCTCACCCAACATATGTCTTCTTTGGGATGAGGGAAGCACGTCGGAAACACGTCCACATACTACCATGGTTATAGTTTCTATGTATTGTTTAGTGCGGCAATGGTTGTACAATGGTTATAATATCAAGTTTCTTGTCTTAAGTAACCCTTCCTCATGACTTTAATTACTAGGTATGATTTTGTCTTGTGATTGATCAAGTTCTTGTTATGAATAATCAAGTTGTATGTGATTGATCACATACAACTGTGATCTATAGTCCATCATTTGATTTCATTCTTTTTTAAGAAATTTGATACTGAACAATACAGATCTGTCGAAACCTGTCAAAATCAAATACTACATGCACGGCCCATATAAACTCCCACAATCAGGAGTATCACCTACAACAACCAGAAGAAATTTTCACACACATGTTGATAGATACATATAGTGAAACTTGAACTCCCACCACAATTGTAAAGAGGGGAGGTGCACAATTTGATTTGATTTCTTTCTTCTTGATTTGTATGAGAAGTATCATTTTTTGGTCAATTTGTTAATTCTATATATAAGGGTGCATGTCAAGAAAAATGTTTAAAGTTAGAGATTCAAAGTGGAAAGTATCAACTTATAGCTGCTGGCTTTCCAACTTAATTTGTTATCACCATAGATATTATTCAAAATACATTCACAAAAATATACAATATTTCAATAATAACCACCGTGGAAAAGGAAAATACATTCATACAATTCAACAATAATCACCGTAGACTTGGAATAAATGATAATGAATACTAATACAAGTTCACATTCTCATGCTTTGATAACCAATTCAAGAAGTGGTTTCAAGAAATGGATAATCAGTGTAACCAACAACAGGATCAGGTGTGTAGAAAGTATCTCTGTTATACTTGTTGAGAGGGGCATCAAGCTCAAATCTCTTGGGCAAATCCGGATTTGCCAAGAATATTCGACCGTAAACAACAAGGTCTGCACAACCCTCAGCCACAGCTTTGTTTCCATCTTCCCTGCCATAACCCCCAGCAACAAGAAAAGTTCCATTGAAAGCCTTTCTCATAGGTAGCAAACTGTGAGGAGTATCATATTTTTCACCAGGAGTTTTCATTCGTGGTTCAACCATGTGGCAGTAGAGAATACCGTATTTGTTCAAGGACTCTGCCATGTAGAGACCCAATGCTTCTGGATTTGAGTCCCCAGATTCCATGTAATTTGCAAAGGGAGAAAGCCTTATACCAACTCTATGGGCACCTATCTCATTAGCAATAGCTTCAACTATCTCTAGAGCAAATCGACAACGGTTCTCTATGGATCCACCATATTGGTCAGTCCGGTCATTCACCTCATCTTTCAAAAACTGGTCAATAAGGTAACCGTGCGCCCCATGGATCTCAACTCCATCAAAACCTATCCAAAGAGAAAGATTCAAGACAAAATGAAGCTAATATATAGGAAATGATCAAACAATAGTATTTAAGCCCTCCAGTACATACACAACTTCTCAAGAAACAAGCACGCTTTGCTTATCTTATTCCGCTCATATTGCTCCCTAAACAAGTAAGAAACTAGTGAAACTTACTACTACTTCTTGTTTTTCCTAGGCTTCTATTTCAGGTTTTTCCAGTTCTCGTAAAATACCACTCATCTTGCAATAGCCGAAAATGTTTTAATATCTTACAATTTATGCTTTGATTTTAGAAATAGAATTTACCAGCTTCAATAGCATTCCTAGCAGCAAGACGGAAATCATTCACAATCTGAGGAATTTCATCAGTCCTTAGCCGTCTTGGATGCGTGCTTTGGTTAAAAAAAACACCATCAGTTCGAACATGAGGCGCCAATGGCTTTTCTGAAGATGAGATCGGTGCTTGACCATTTGGCTGTAAATCTTGATTTGAAACCCTCCCCACATGCCAAATCTGACAAAAGAAGATGCCACCTTTGGCATGAACAGCATCCACAATAGGTTTCCATGCTTCAACTTGCTCTTTGGTCCATATACCAGGCGTTTGTGGATACCTTTTACATATAACAAAAGAGCTTATAAGATTTTCGACCGAGAAACTATATATATTTATTTACACTCAAAATTCAAATGTATATATATATGTTTTTCATTTAATTATTAATCATTTAATTGCCAGTACACAATGGTTAAAAAAATTACCCTTGAGCAGTGTCAGAAACTCCGGTGGCTTCAGCAATGAGTAAGCCACCTTTGGTGGTTCTTTGGGAGTAATATAAGATGGCATGCGACTGTGGAACATTGTTGTAAGATCTCTGCCTAGTCATTGGTGCCAACACAATTCTGTAACATATATAAACACAATAATCCAAAAATTAATTAGACCCAACCCAATTAGGGGCGAACCCAGGAAAAATTTACTGCCCGGGCTAAATTATATATATATATATATATATATATATATATATAAAATATTTTTTTCCTCGGTACATACTAACATTATAAAGTCAACTCCTTAGCTATCAATAGTTTAATTTATCTACTTTTGTTTAGACAATATATTATAATGCTTAATTAATGACTCACAAATTCTCGTTCACCAAGTACTGAACTCTCTAATCCAAATTAAGCCAAAAAAAAAAAAAAAAAAAACGCACCGATGAGAAAGATGGAAAGGACCCATCTTGTATGGAGTGAGAAGAGGAATAACATTCTTCTTCTCAACATGTTCATGCTGGGGTTCTGCTTCTGCTCCTCTGTTTTCCATTTTATAAAACCACTAATTCTTCTTCTCTTGGGTGTAAAATGAAGTTATGAACTAATGGCAAGAAGGTGAGGTGGGTATTTATAGAGCGAAAGTAGATGAGTATCCCCATTGGTTTGAAAGTACGTGGCCGAGGTTGTGGGTAGATACAGAATCAGCCACCGCCCACAGCTTTTGCGGTTGAGTTTTGACTTTTGATGAATCCACGTAAATTGGAACACTGTTGTTCTTTCTTCTTTCTTCTTGCCTTTTGACTTTGAATGAAAACGGCTGTTCAAAAAAATAAATGTTTGACGTATACGCTGATGTTTTTTTTAAAACAAAAAATCTATACGCTGATGTTAGTACATGTGTGGAATTGTCAAAATAATAATAATAATAATAATAATAATAATAATAATAAATACATGTGTGGAATGCAATACCACCAAGTACAATTGCCATCCCTACCACCGATCACCCTTTGTCTTTACTCTGAACGTGAGATATTGACAAACTGAATAAACAATCTTACTATTGAACCACATTGGATGGCGGTTTCTTTTTACTATTTCAAATGCTATTTTTGTCCATTGGTACCATTGAAAATCAAATAAAAAATGACAAAAAAATAATAGTAAAAGAAAAAATTGGGGGTATTTTTGTCCATTGGTGCCATTGAAAATCAAATTATAAAGAGTGTTCCTATTGATATTCCACTAAATATCTTTTTACACTCCATTTTTATTTTTATTTTATTATATTACAATTTTACCTTAATTAAAATTACTCAAAAGAATAAAAAATTTCAAATACACTACTTAACAATTAAGCTAGACTTCAACATTACCATTATCATTATTATTATTATTATTTATCTTTTTGTGTTTTACAAACTCAAAAACATTTTTTTTTTTAATATCATTAAAGTTTATTTGATTCCATAGTGATAGGAATGATTTACAAACACAAAAAAAAAAAAAAAAACATTTTTTAAAAAAAGTTTTGATAATTGCATGATTTTTTTTTTTTTGAATTAAGTGTTGACTCTTATAAATTTTGAAAAGAAAAAAAAAAGTTAAAAGGGGTTGAAATTAAAAAAAAAAATAAAAAATCATTCCGGAAGAAAATGATTTTTTTTTTAATTTTTAAATAATGATTTCATAATGGAGTGTTATAAAAAAGAGTGTGAAAAGATAAAGGATAATAAGAATGGAGTTTGCTTAGAATTTTTTGTAAATTTAAATTTTTATAATGAAGGGTATTTTGAAAAAGGATAATAAGAATGATCGTTGCAAATTGTTTATAAACAAACAACGTATCACTTATGTTCAGTTTTCAGTGAAAAAAAACAAACATGTTTTTCAATTTTCAGTTTTCAGTCACTATTCAGTTTTCAGTAACATTCAGCACTGTTCAGTCTTCAGACGAAAAATCAAACAGGGCCTAAAACTAAATGCATCTCCAATGCAAAAGTGGTTTGCATACCAAAAATCGTTGACCTAGCAACAATGTCAAGAGTCTTGCTTTCTATGAGGCAAAAAAATAGGCTTAATAGACAATCAACTAAAAATTTAGTCTTCAATGTTTTTGTTTAAAACACATTTATTTTTAATGAAATGTCCAAATTTTTTTTTCCTTTTTTCATTTTTTTTTAATTTCCTTTCTAAAAATAGATGAAAAATTAATGTTAATTTTAAATACTTGCTAAGTCAACCGAAAAAATAGTTGTGCAACAGGCCATCTGATCAAGTAGACGGTCATATTGACAAATGGCAATGTCTAATATTTCTTTTGCCACATCAATGTGAGGTTGTATATGGATAGCTGCATTGGAGATACATTTTTTAATGAGTAATGCTAGGCGTCCCAATTTTTTTTTCTAAAATTCTTCCCAAATAATGTGACACGTGAGGTGTCAACATCGTGTAAATCATGAGATTATGTGGTGAATGATGTGATGTTGACACCTCACGTGCCATATCATTTGGGAAAAAAATTCAAGCCTCCTAGAATTACTCTTTTTTAATAAACCGTCTATTTATCCTATAAGACATCTCTTTTTTCACAAGTCACTCTTGTATTGGAGATGCTTTAAGTAAACCAAAATAAATCTCAAAAAAAAAAAAAAAAAAAAAAAAAAAAAAAAAAAAAAAAAACAAGAGATTTATTTTGCTTAAAGAGTTTTTTCTTTCAAAAACATATTTTTGGTACTATTACAATTTAAGTTATTAAATTAGTACTAGTCCCACAAAATCAATAAAAAAAAAATGCTAGAAATTTTTAGAAGCCATTATAGTTAATCATGGTCATGTTTTGGGATTTAGATCCTCTATTGATCTGATCTTTTTCCTAACCTTTTTAAAGCATGTGATTGGTTGTTGATAAAATGGTTGTTGAAACCAATCACATCTTAACCACACATTCATTATAATGCTTATGTGTTATAAGATTATGTGAGATCAAGAAAAATATCAGATTAGTAATTCATTATAATTCCATGTTTTGTTCTCTAAGGGCACGTTCGGTGCGCGGGATAGGATAGGATAGGATAATTTTCATGGGATAGGATAGGATAGGATTGGATTGGATGGGATATGATTGGATAAAATTTAGTGATATCCTATGTTTGGTGCAACACAGAATAGGATTAAAAATAAGAAATCTTGTGTTTGGTGCAACACAGGATAGGATTAAAATTAGGGAAATTATATTTTCTATTAATTAAAAACCCACCCCCAAGCCCAAACCACCCACCGTCACAAGCATAGTCGACCACCATCATCATGCACAGTCGACCACCACCACAAGCACAAACCTAGCATCATCACAAGCACAAACCCAGAAAATACCCAAACCTAGCATCATTATGCACAGTCGACCACCACCACCACCACAACACCCAAAACCGAGATGGAGTTCCAATTCGAATTCAACCCACAAAATCAAATGTTCTATTATACCCTAAATCAACCCAGAAAATCAATTTGAGTTCCAATTCGAAAATCAATGGAACTCGAATTGATTTTGGAAGGGATGTTGGAAGGTGAAGACGAAGAAAGAAGCAGCGGTAAGGAAGGATCGGTGGCGAGGAAGGGATGTTGGAAGGCGAAGACGAAGAAAGAAGAAAGAAGAAAGAAGCAGCGGCGAGGAAGGATCGGTGGCGAGGAAGAGATGTTGGAAGGCGAAGAAGAAGAAAGAAGCAGCGGTTGAAGAAGGAAGAGATGAGATTCATTTGAATCCCATATGTTTTGGTGGGATTCATTTATCTCACGTTGGTGGGATTCATGGGTTTGATGGGATAAAAATTATCCCATCCCAAGTTGGCACCAAACATGGGAAATGGATTAAAAATAATCCTATCCTATCCGATTCCCAGCTGCCAAACGGGCCCTAAGAGAGTGTTAAATTTGATAGACTGGGTTTTGTGTGACTTCTTTCTGGGCCCAAAGCCTCAAACGTTATTGGGCCTTTTAAACTCTGATAACAACTAAATGGCCTAATTGCTGACTCTATTAGGAACTAGAATCACAAGAAGAATCACAAGATAGAGAAATCTTCTCTTTTACTTTTTTGAAACCGACGTCAATTAGGTTTAGGTTATTTCAAATCTATCTATATCAAGTTATCAACAATTACTAGCACAAAACAAAAGGGAGAAATCTCCTTGACGGTAAACTTTATTAAAAAAGGCCAAACACTGCCAGAAAGCTAAAAGAAACCACCTGGTGCAGCAAGCAAAGATGATACGGCAAGCACTCGGAATGGTCGAAACGATCAGAATGGTCAGCCTGGACGGTTTGGTCAGCCCGCTCGGAATGGTCAGCTCAATGACTTGGATCAGCCCCTATCAGAAGGGCCAATTTCGGGGGTCTTTTCAGAGGGCAAACGAACTCAAAATCAACATTGTAATATATTTCCGAAAAGCCCAAGACAAGCCCTACAAATGTTATGAAGACTCCGTCTTCTATAATGGGCTGCAGAATATCCAATTTCGGCCATCTAGATTATTGCGCGAAGATGGACGAGAGCTGGACGAGATGATCCGGGCTGAACTTCGTGGACCTCTACAGAGGGCATATGAGGTCGGATCATCTATTATAATATGTTTCCGGAAAGCCCAAGATGAGCCCTACAAATGTTATGAAGACTCCGTCTTCTATAACGGGCCGCAGCATATCCGAATCTGGCCATTTAGTTTCTGGCGCACCAAGACAGCAATTTCTTGTTTTATGGTTTTTAATTACCGTCATGATTCCGTACGTTTATTTTATTTCCTTTTAGTTTATATGTAATTAGGTTATTAATTATTTCCTTTTTAGATAGGTTTTTAATGTTTTAGAATTCTTTTGATTTTAGGAGATTTGATATCTTTTCCATTTAGGATTTTTTCCCGTTTGTTTAGGATTTTCTTGTTAGTCAAGTTTTGAAATTCTATTTAAGTAGATTGTATTAGGGTTTGAAAGACAGCTTTTGATTAATAAAAAATACAGAGAATGTTTCTCAATATCCATGTACAACATTCTTTGCGAAGATTGTAGTATTTGAAGCCTGTTAACAATCCTTCGTGCGCGAAGTTGAATGTTATCAGTAGCCTAGTATTCTGGCATCCGTGCGCGGATCAACAGAATATTAGTAGGTTGTTTCTAATTGTTTCTTGCAGGTTTTTCTCGTTATAGCTTCCGCTACATCACCACCAGTCCAAAAGCCTAACAACGCACGCACCCGATACAGAACCAAGAGCTAGAACTCAACACTGAGCCCACAAAACGCAAGCAAAACAGCTTCCCACTACCACAAAAAGGAGCCCAAAAGCAAAGCCAACACAAAAGCCCGAAAAACAAAAAACTAACAAGAGCCCAAAACTACAAAAGTCACCAAGTCAACCCAACACAGACAAGAAGAAAAGATTCACCCCAAAGCAAAGAGAAACCAGCTGTCAACCACCAAATGAATCATTGAGCGAACTTCCATCACCACTATCTTTATTTACAATATAAAACAAGTATTACAATCATAATTTTGATACCTAACAAAATCTTGCTACTATAGACAGACAGAGATCAACATATGCAACATTAGTTTGCAGTGTACATGAAAATCTACAATTAAACTCTTTAAAATATTTTGTGCACATTCAAATTTGAGGTAGATATTTTCAGCTTTGTAAAGATGATGTTCAAAGACTTAAGCAAGTAATTTATAGAACCTGTTGTTCCCTATCATTTGCCAGCTGATTTGATCTTGGAATTGGAGCTTGAAGTCACTAAGGGATATATTTGCAACCACGCATTATAAATCAGGGAGCGTGAGCGTGGTTGCAAATATATCCCTTTGTGATCAAATCAGCCGGCAAATGATAAAACCATGTTCTAAAGAAAATTGGAGATTATAAATTTCATGCTCGAGTCTTTGATCGTCATCTTTACAAAGCAGACAATCTACCTCCATCTTCATTCTCCGACTTCTAATTCACTTCTGGTAAATTACCGATCCGATTGCAACAATCTCAATGTTAAGATTTTTGTAGTTTGGTAGAAGAAAGAAAAGACTTTGTAATCAACAAAAGTTGAGAAAACGATATTTGCAATCTAGGAGTTGCTGTATCCATTTGGAATATGTGTTTTTAGAATGGTGGTTGGGTGACCATATTTATACAAATTTTTCTCACCCAACATATGTCTTCTTTGGGATGAGGGAAGCACGTCGGAAACACGTCCACATACTACCATGGTTATAGTTTCTATGTATTGTTTAGTGCGGCAATGGTTGTACAATGGTTATAATATCAAGTTTCTTGTCTTAAGTAACCCTTCCTCATGACTTTAATTACTAGGTATGATTTTGTCTTGTGATTGATCAAGTTCTTGTTATGAATAATCAAGTTGTATGTGATTGATCACATACAACTGTGATCTATAGTCCATCATTTGATTTCATTCTTTTTTAAGAAATTTGATACTGAACAATACAGATCTGTCGAAACCTGTCAAAATCAAATACTACATGCACGGCCCATATAAACTCCCACAATCAGGAGTATCACCTACAACAACCAGAAGAAATTTTCACACACATGTTGATAGATACATATAGTGAAACTTGAACTCCCACCACAATTGTAAAGAGGGGAGGTGCACAATTTGATTTGATTTCTTTCTTCTTGATTTGTATGAGAAGTATCATTTTTTGGTCAATTTGTTAATTCTATATATAAGGGTGCATGTCAAGAAAAATGTTTAAAGTTAGAGATTCAAAGTGGAAAGTATCAACTTATAGCTGCTGGCTTTCCAACTTAATTTGTTATCACCATAGATATTATTCAAAATACATTCACAAAAATATACAATATTTCAATAATAACCACCGTGGAAAAGGAAAATACATTCATACAATTCAACAATAATCACCGTAGACTTGGAATAAAAGATAATGAATACTAATACAAGTTCACATTCTCATGCTTTGATAACCAATTCAAGAAGTGGTTTCAAGAAATGGATAATCAGTGTAACCAACAACAGGATCAGGTGTGTAGAAAGTATCTCTGTTATACTTGTTGAGAGGGGCATCAAGCTCAAATCTCTTGGGCAAATCCGGATTTGCCAAGAATATTCGACCGTAAACAACAAGGTCTGCACAACCCTCAGCCACAGCTTTGTTTCCATCTTCCCTGCCATAACCCCCAGCAACAAGAAAAGTGCCATTGAAAGCCTTTCTCATAGGCAGCAAACTGTGAGGAGTAACACAGTTTTCGCCAACAATTGTAAATCGAGGTTCAACCATGTGGCAGTAGAGAATACCGTATTTGTTCAAGGACTCTGCAATGTAGAGACCCAATGCTTCTGGAT
The DNA here is from genome assembly GCA_008009225.1 of Acer yangbiense. NCBI lineage: Eukaryota > Viridiplantae > Streptophyta > Magnoliopsida > Sapindales > Sapindaceae > Acer > Acer yangbiense. Next base: position 7,016,545 of record CM017763.1, on the reverse strand, counting down.
TTGAGTCCCCTGATTCATTGAAATTTGCAAAGGGAGAAATCCTTATCCCAACTCTATGAGCTCCTATCTCATTAGCAATAGCTTCAACTATCTCTAGAGCAAATCGACAACGGTTATCTATGGATCCACCATATTGGTCAGTCCGATCATTCACCTCATCTTTCAAAAACTGGTCAATAAGGAAACCATGCGCCCCATGGATCTCAACTCCATCAAAACCTATCCAAAGAGAAAGATTCAAAACAAGGTCAAGCTCATATATAGGAAATGACTCAATAATAGTATTTAAGCCCTCCAACACGTACACAACTTGTCAAGAAACAAGCACGCTTTGCCTGCACACTTTGCCTATCTTATTCAGCTCATATTGCTCCCTAAACAAGTAAGAAACTAGTGAAACTTACTACTACTTGTTTTTCCTAGGCTTCTATATTTTTCAGGTTTTTCCAGTTCTCGTAAAATTCCACCCATCTTGCAATAGCCGAAAATGTTTTAATTTCTTACAATTTATGCTTTGATTTTAGAAATAGAATTTACCAGCCTCAATAGCATTCCTAGCAGCAAGTCGGAAATCATTCACAATCTGAGGAATTTCATCAGTCCTTAGCCGTCTTGGAGGCGTGAATTGGCCAACAATAACACCCTTAGTTTGAACTTGAGGTGCCAATGGCTTGTCTGAAGATGAGATCGGTGCTTGACCATTTGGCTGTAAATCTTGATTTGAAACCCTCCCCACATGCACAAGCTGACAAAAGAAGATGCCACCTTTGGCATGAACAGCATCCACAATAGGTTTCCATGCTTCAACTTGCTCTTTGGTCCATATACCAGGCGTTTGTGGATACCTGCTTTTACATAGAACAAAAGAGCTTATAAGATTTTCGACCGAGAAAGTATACATAATATTTATTTACACTCAAATTCAAATGTATATATGTTTTTCATTTAATTATTAATCATTTAATTGCCAGTACACAATGGTTAAAATTACCCTTGAGCAGTGTCAGAAACTCCAGTGGCTTCAGCAATGAGTAAGCCACCTTTGGTGGTTCTTTGGGAGTAATATAAGATGGCATGCGACTGTGGAACATTGTTGTAAGATCTCTGCCTAGTCAATGGTGCTAACACAATTCTGTAACATATATAAACACAATAATCCAAAAATTAATTAGACCTAACCCAAGCAGGGGCGAACCCAGGAAAAATTTTCTGCCCGGGCTAAATTATATATATATATAAAAAAAAAAAATTCCTCGATACGTACTAACATTATAAAATCAACCCCTTAGCTATCAATAGTTGGATTTATCTACTTTTGTTTAAACAATATATTATAATGTTTAATTAATGACTCACAAATTCTCGTTCACCAAATACTGAACTCTCTAATCTAAATTAAGCCCAAAAAAAAAAACGCACCGATGAGAAAGATGGAAAGGACCCATCTTGTATGGAGTGAGAAGAGGAATAACATTCTTCTTCTCAACATGTTCATGCTGGGGTTCTGCTCCTGCTCCTCTGTTTTCCATTTTATAAAACCACTAATTCTTCTTCTCTTGGGTGTAAAATGAAGTTATGAACTAATGGCAAGAAGGTGAGGTGGGTATTTATAGAGCGAAAGTAGATGAGTATCCCCATTGGTTTGAAAGTACGTGGCCGATGTTGTGGGTAGATACAGAGTCAGCCACAGCGCACAGCTTTTGTGGTTGAGTTTTGACTTTTGATGAATCCACGTAAATTGGAACACTCTTGTTCTATATTAAATGTTTGACGTATACACTGATGTTTTTTTAAAGAATGTTATTACATGTGTGGATTGAAATACCACCAAGTACAATTGCCAACACGAATTGTCCTTTTCAACCTTTATATCAACCTTTTGTACTTTTCAACTTGAATTGTGATAGTTTTTTATCATTTTGTTTACGATTTATAATGTAAACCGTGTGATTTTGTGAAAGAGGAATAAAAAAAAAAAACATAAAAGAACTATTCTTTTACTAAACTACTAATATAATAAAACAGATAGTGTCTAACAATTGGAATTAACAAATATTAGAAAGAAAAAAAGACAATAAAAAACCAATTGACTACAAATTAATTTCTACGGCTACATTCAAAATATACAAAATAGTGGGTTTTTGTCACTCTTTTAAGTTGATGTTTCAAGAGTATCACCACTTTAATAACTTATGTTTTAGAGAGCTTCTTCTTACAATCCACAAATTATTTATTTATATTCCAATTAAATTTTTTTTTTATTAATGACAATTGTAACGAATTAAAATTATTAAACAAGATAAAAAAAAAAAAAAAATTCTAAAAACACTCCAAACTAATTAAATTATTAAAAAAAAATTCTCTCTCCTAAATAATTAGATTAAATATTACGTATTAAACTCTCTCTCATAAATCTGTTATTACCATATTAAACACTCTCTCGGTCTCTCCTAATTACTCTCTCTCTCTATTTTTCAAAAAAAGAAAATCTTATCTACATGACTACATACTTTCTCGATCAATCTCTGATTAATACTTAAAGAAAAAAGAACTTATAAATATTTTGGTTTTTTACTAAAGTAATATTTATATATATATATTAAAAATTCAATACATATACTTTGTTTCTAAAAAAAAAAGATATATGAAAACTTAATTTGTTTCAACTAGATTCGTTTAAATTCAGAATTTCTAAGACTAATGAAAGAATTAAAGTTATTTAGACAATCACATACCTACAAAAGTAACAAAAACATTTTCATATTTCGAATTTTTTTTTTTTTTTTGAATAACAGGGTACCTGTTTGTTTGTTTGTTTGTTTGTTTGTTTGTTTGTTTTTTAATATACACATATATACGGTTCCTAAAAATCAAACTTATTTGTAAGTTTTTTTTTTTTTCTTAACTGTTAATCTTACTTGAGAAATAATGGAGATAGAAAATTAAAGATATGTATTGGAGGAGAGAGAGTGTTTACTATGTATGAGTTAGTAAAAGTTACATACTCCATTTTTTCAGAGAAATCAAAAGTTTCTATTGTGTTTGGTCGTGGTCATTGACAACGACGTACGCGTGTTCATGGTCCACCGTCGTCGTCAGTGTACGTGTGTTCGTCGATTGGTCGGTGTATGTGTGTTCATTGATTCATCAGTTCCACCTCCATTGATAATTTTGAAAGAAAAAAAAAACCAAAATGGTGAAGAAGGTTACTGTGGGAGGTATTTTTGTCCGTTCATCATAATAGGTGTCATTTAAACTCAAGTTATTAAAATGGTGATAGTCTTAAAATTCACCCTAAAAAAGGTGCTAGAAATTTTTTGGACTCGATGTTAGAAAGGGTAGAGGATATTGACCTTGGCTACTCTAGGGATTGCCTTGACAAGTTTCTACGTGTTCGTGTGAACATTGATATTTCGAAGCCACTTAGAAGAGCTCTCAATGTGGGGGTGGAGGACTCGGATCAGATGGCTACAATTTCAGTCTGCTATGATCGGCTACCGGACCTGTGCTTCCATTGTGGGGTCCTAAGTCATCCATTACGTGAGTGGCCATTGCGGAAGTCTATAGAGGATGTGGGGAGACCACTAAAGTATGGAGCTTGGATCAGGGCCGGTACTACCTTAGTCCTTAGGTGAGGAACCGAGAGGAAAACAGTCACGCGTTGATGGGGATCAACATGGCGGTGGGGCTAGGCAAGGTTTACCTGAACCAAAGCCATTGTCTCGGTGGAAACCAAAAGTGGTTTCGCCTCCGCGGATGATAGAGAAGAGAGGTTCACCGGTACTAGAATCCGGTACGGACCATCGGTCTTCGGAAAGCCAAGGCTTTCACAGGGGATAGATCTGATAATGGAAAGTCTCACTCTATGAAGTTTTTATGACAGTGGAGTGCCGAACATGGAAGGACAAGGGCAAAATGAATTGAAAATCAACACTGATTTTGTGGCTATTGACAAGGAAGTGATAGATTCTGTTATCGATAAGTAAAAAAAAAAAAAAAAAAAAGTATGTGTGGCATGTACGGATTTCGATACCAAAATAAATATTGAAATTCAAGATTTAATTGTAATTTTTTTTTTTAAGGAGTTCATTAATATTACCTTCTTTGATGCATTCACGTAACATCACAGCATAAAGGTCTGGTATAATAGCTAAATACTTGTTTGTTATTTTCAAAAGCAAACTAAATCTATCGGACATCGATTCATCATATTTTTACATTTCTTTTACATTTAGTAGATTTATGATCCCTACACTCATTTCAAGCCTTATCCCTTGGTTAAATCCCTAATTAAAAATCACTTTAAGCTAGATCGTATAGTGACCTAATTATATAAAAAGATGTTGATCTTTAATTTGCTAGCTAGCTAACGTTTCTTTTAGTGACTGTTTGCTTGCTTAAACTTTTACTTTCGTAAGAAAGTCGTGATTGTATTTAAGCTTGTTTCACACCGCAAACCTGTTTAATTAATTGCATATGAAAATTTGTAAAAGTTTGTGTAGGGAAGTTTTGATATACAATGATGATACAGTCAAATTAAACTGCGATTTAATTCTAAGACAGATGGTGTAATTTCACGGTGAGCCAATGAAATGTGCCACACAAGTAGGTTGTTATAGTGATTTTAGAGTATCTCCGATGCAAGTGTGGATTGTCTGACAAAAATTGTTGACATGACAACAATGTCAAGGCAATTGCTTTTTATATGTCATAAAAAAATACTTGACAGACAGTCAAATAAAAAATTGGTCTCTAATATTTCATTGTTAAGACACCAGTTTATTAATTGTTTTTTAATGATTCAATAAAATTAGCATATGATTTTTTTGGGGATTTTAAATATATGCTGAGTCAACAACAAGATGGATGTGTAACTGACTGTGTGAAAGTGGAGAGTCATATTGACAGTATCCACTTTTTTTTTTTTACCACCTCAGCTTGACATTGAGAAGTGATGACTGTATTATTGGAGAAACATAATTGTATTCAATCTCTGTTTGTCTTATGTAGCATCTAAATTTTTAACAATCCACAGCTGTATTGGAGATGCTCTTAGGAAGATTGTTCAGGACAGAGCTTTGCTCTTCACTTCTATATATAAACACCTGTAAAGCCTATGCATCATCATGATACCTGTACAGCATCTTACCCTGCAAAGTAGCTAGAGAAACAATATTGCAAATTAAGGTTAATTCATACTACAGATTACTCTGAGAAACACAGTCATGCAAACGTACAGATATAATTTAAACAAACAGCCTATAATATTATTGGTACAAGTCTTACCAGAAGACCGATGAAAGTCTCGACACCTTCTTCTTCGCTTGTCTCAAAACAGAGCCTTCTTCACGTATTCTCCCAATTCTGGTTCTCTTACGGTTTGCTGATCTGATATTATTTCTTTAGTAGAGAGATTTGTAAGATTTCTTGGAAGAAAGAAAAGACTTCGAAATCAAAACGAGTTGAGACAATGGCATTTGCAATCCAAGGGTAGGTGTATCTATTTGAGATGTGTTTTCAATATGGGTAGTTGGATGACCGGATTTATACAAGTTACAAATTTCGTCTTTCAATATGGGTTGTTTTGGTGTGATTATTTCTGGGCCCAAAGCCTCAAACGTTATTGGGTCTTTAACTCTGATAACAACTAAATGGCCTAATTGCTAACCCTATTAGGAACTACGTACAATCAAAAGGTAGATGAGGGTGTAATGTTTTCTGTTTTATATATTTTTATTTGAAAATGATAAATTGATTTTTATATTATCATAAGTTAAAGATTTTTAAAAACGTTTATGACAGTAATAATTGAAAACAGTGTTCTTAAAAAAAATTATAATATGTATTTAATGAAATTGTTTTTTAAAAAATAATATTGTTGATATTTTTATCTATTAAAAAAATTTATATACACGTTTTAATTTGAGAGTAGTATGCACGCAAAACACTGAAAACATCAATTTGATATTTAAATAAATATTATTAGCTATTGATTATTTATTTATATATAACTATTTTATATAATTATATATAATATACACATTTTAATTTGAGGGTAGTATTCACGCAAAACACTGAAAACATCTATTTGATATTTTCAATGTTTTGTTCAATTAACTTAAAAAACAAAAACAAAAACAAAAACTTAGCTGAAGACCCCTAATTTTTTTTTTTTTTTTCGAACACCCCTAAATCTTCTTTTACTTTTTCGAGACCGACATCAATTAGGTTAAAGGTCTTTTAGATCATCCAAAACATAGGGGCGAAGTCTCTTAACACATTTTTTTTTTCTTTTCTTTTTTTTTCAAACACCCCTAAATCTTCTTTTACTTTTTCGAGACCGACATCAATTAGGTCAAAGGTCTTTTAGATCATCCAAAAGATAGGGGAGAAGTCTCCTAACACTTTTTTTTTTCTTTCTTTTATGATGTAAAGTGGGATACAATAACACAAAAATTAATCAAGTTAATCAATGATATTCAATTTTACTATAAATTCGAAAGCGCAAACCATCCGAATCTTTTAATTTGCAGATTATCATATGATGACAAAATACTTTCAGTTTTTAATTAGATGGATCTAACGGCTGGCTGAAAGTTTGAGTTCCCAAATTTTTTAAGTCTAGAAATTCACCAAGGACTCCCCTGGCTCCATATCACAATTTTTTTTTTAAGTCTATTACAGTTGATTTGGGATTTGTACAAGGACACAACTTGAACTCTCAGTCTCCTCAAGCCAATATAAGAAGAAATAATGGGATATCTCATCATTTAATTGATCTGATGAATCAAAATCACAAAAAATTTAACCAAAATTGTAATTGAAAAAAACCATCTTCAAATTAAATTTTTATTTATTTATTTTTGCAGTGTCCATATTAGTGAGACCAAAAGATGGTAGATTGATGAACACAATATTCTTTCTCAGTATGATTTTTATTTTATATACACAAAGCTTCCTTTTAAATTCCTGTTTCAGGGTATTGTCAATTTGTGATTGTGTTTTTATAGTGACTTTATCTCTTTTGCTTTAATTTATTCTGTTTGATCCAAGGCAGTCACTGTCTCCATTTCTATACAAATCTTTTCAAAACTTTTCTATTTTTAAACAATATATAATTTAAACACTCTCCCTATTCCACATATAATGAAATTATCTCTTTATCCATAGAGTTCACTTAATTAAAACATTACTTAATATATCATCATCTAAGGTGGCTTAATGGTAAATGGCGTTCATTCAATCGAATATATAATAGGGTTCAAAAGTTTTCTAGCACTCTTTAGTACTCCCTTACTTTTAAGACTAGCACCAATTTAATAACTTAGTTTTAATAGCACATAAAATGTGAATATAACAAAAATACCCTTAAAACAAAATCACAAAAATAAGTCTTGCACTTGTTTTTCCCGAGACTTATTTTCGTGTTTCCGAGACTTATTTGGGTATTTTCAAGACTTATTCAGGCATTTTCGAGACTTATTTTGTAATTTCCGATACTTATGTGATATTTTTACAAATTTTGAGACTTACTAGACAAAATACAAAAAAATTCAATTTGTTTTCATTGACCTTCAACAGACCTCCAATATTGATGAAGGACCTCCATTGGTCCTCCATCAATGGAGGTTTTTGAAAAACAAAAAACTAATGGCAGAAAAGTAATAAAAGAAGAAGGTGGGGGTATTTTTATCCATTTGTGCCATTTAAACTCAAATTATTATTCTAGTGTTATTCCTAAAAATCATTATAGATTTGGTGCTATTTAAACCTATTTTCACCGTATAATATTTCAAGTTCGAATATGACCGAAATTTGATACATTTAAGTCCATATCAGAAAACTTTATATATAAATTTATATATGCTTTTAAAGATCCTTGTCTCTCACAACCCATTTCAATATATATTTTCAATTTCTTTCATACTTTTTTTTTTTTTTTTTTTTTGAGATGTAACATGCATATACCCCATTAATGTTTTGGTGGTGCCACTTATAATTTGAAGCTTTTTCACACTATTCTTTCATGTTCTTACATGCTTTTTAGAATAAAAAGTTACAAATAATATGAGAGAGAAAGAGAGAGGTACGTGATTGGAATCCTTTCAACCATAAGTTTCCCACTAGAAAACAAGAAGGTAAAACAGAAGGGAACAGCAGAGAGAGAGAAGGAGAGAAATAGAGTTTATTAGGGTTGGAATCTTCTAAAATATTATTAAAACATGGAGCTACTACTAGTAGCTAGCATCAAAAATATAATATATTTTTTCAGCTATGGAGTTTAGACCGTTCTTCTCCGATGCATGTGAAAAGTAATATTTAAATTAATGATCTCAGATTTAATTTTCGTATCGCTGAGTGTTTTATAGCAATACATATCGATTATAACATTAGTGACCCCGCACAAAAATAAATGTGACCCACCACAAAAATTAGGATCGGAGATTTACATGCATGTGAGAAGCACGGTATCTGATATATTGATATAGTGATTAGTGATCCCTACACAAATTAAATGAATATAGTTAATTTAATTAATTATGGGAAACAAACCATCCTCAGACGATACTTGATTATCTTATCTTTTTAATCTTTAACCTAATTGCATGCTCGCTGATGTTTCATTGATCCAATTGTAGAAGTTATATATAGGGAAAAGTGCACAAACTTACCCTAACGTTTCCCATTATAGCATAATATTTAACTAATGTCTTTAATTGCACAAACAACCCCTCCTTTTAGTCAACTTTAGTTAAAAATAGCCATTGACCATGATTTTTTTTTTGAAAGCCCAAAATTGCCCTTACACTTCATTACAAAAAAATCTTAATTGCCCTTTATTTAAAACATTATCTACTTTAAATTATTAGAATATAAAAAACAAATACTAAACATAATCCTTTTTAAATTAAAAAAAATTCAAAAATAATATATTAAAAACAAAACAATTTAAGAAAACATTATTTTGAGAAAATACAATTTAATAATATATTAAAAACAAAACAAAACAAAAAACGTTATTTTGAGAAAATATAATTTAAAATTATGCAAGTCCAATATGAATAGTGGTAATGTGCTACATATTTTTAAAATTTAAAACATATTTTTTTTTATTTAAAAAAGATTATGTTTAGTATATTTTTTTAAAAATTTTTGAACCAAAATATAATACGTAATTTATATTGAGTCAAATTATTTTGTCTTATAGAGATGAACATTGAACAAATTTTCGGTGCTACTGTATTTTATTATGACAAATGATTATATTTTTATTTCAAACTCTTGATGATTTTATTTATATTTATGTTTAGAATACTAAACATAATCCTTTTTAAATAAAAAAATTCAAAAATAATATAATAAAAACAAAAAAAAAATTCAAAAATATGTAACACATTACCACTATTCATATTGGACTTGCATAATTTTAAATTATATTTTCTCAAAATAACGTTTTTTTTGTTCTGTTTTTAATATATTATTTTTGAATTTTTTTTTATTTAAAAATGATTATGTTTAGTATTTATTTTTTATATTATAATAATTTAAAGTAGATAATGTTTTAAATAAAGGGCAATTAAGATTTTTTTTGTAATAAAGTGCAGGGGCAATTTTGGGCTTTAAAAAAAAAATCATGGTCAATGGCTATTTTTAACCAAAGTTGACTAACATGAGGGGTTGTTTGTGCAATTAAAGGCATTAGTTGAATATTATGCCATAATGGGAAACATTAGGGTAAGTTTGTGCAATTTTCCCTTATATATATATATATATATATATATATATATATATATATATGAAAATTGCACTAACTTACCCTAACTATATGTATTATTACACTAAAACCATAGAAAAAACTATAATAACACAACATACCCTCTGACCCGTTGACTAACAGTGGTCAACGGTTGACCACGTTAGTTAGCAACAACAGAGGGGCGATTTGGTCTTTGTGTCAGTGGCATTAAATAACTAAATAAAAGCTCCAATTAGATATCAACACATTACCCTAATTTTTTTTTTATTATGTTTTTAAAACATTTTGTTTCTCTCTCCTCGATCCCGTCTCTCTCTCTCTCTTATTGAAAAGGGAACCAAGCCCAAAAGCAAAAAGCCAGCAAGAACACTAAGTAAGGAAGCCAAAAGAAAGAGTTGTGTTTGAAAATTTGGTTAGTGGAGAAAAATTGAAAACAAAATGGACAGAGAAAAGGTGTCGGATCTCCTCAATCGGTGTTGGATCTCTATTTTGATGTTAGGGTTCTGGGTTATGAGTTGGAGATGGATAGTGATGATGGAAGATTAGCAGCGATGATGAAGATAGATGGTGGTGGGGATGTGTTGAAGATGGGTGTGTGTTGGAGTTTTGATGTGTGGGATTGAGTTAGAGATTGATGGTGATGATGAAAGTGAAGTGGGGGAGAGATGTAATAATTTTTTTATAATTTTTTTTTTTTTTGATAATGATGGCTAGTAGTTTTGTGAGATTGGACTATTTAAAAAAAAAAATTAATCTTTAATATTTTAAATTTTCTGATTTTTAAAATAATTTTTCTATTTTTCTATTTTATTATTTTTAAATATATAATGTTTTTGCTTAAGGGCAAAATTTTAATTGCTCTTCTACCGTTTTGACTAACGGTGGTCAACGGTTGACCACGGTTAGTCAACGGGTCAGAGGACATGTTTGTGTTATTATGATATTTCATTGATGTTAGTGTAATTCTGTATATAATTAGGGTAAGTTAGTGCAATTTGACATATATATATATATATATATATATATATATATATATATATATATATATATTTAAAAGACCAGAGATATATAATTGAGACAATAATTATTGTATATAAGTATATAAGTATATAACTGATCGTTCTTTTCAATATATATATGCTGCTTTCTAGTTTCTACAGAGCCATTAAAATTAAATTTCCAAATTATTTTCATGATTTTCACCTTTGGATGATAAGAAATTTTTCTGTGTACAATGTTGGTCTAATACCATGCAAGAAGATATATATGGGCTGCTTTTACACAATAGAGACAATACAAAGAGAAATGCCCAGTTTCAAGGTTTCACCATCATAGTGAACTCTTTTTTTTATATTTTTTATTTTATTTTTTATTTTTATCATTACAGGTTTTAGGTTAATTCAATAGTGAAAACCAAATAAAGACAGAGTAAATTCTTGTTACTTACGTCCGTCAACTCATATGTCACGTGGTACGGATACAATGCATATTATATTACTCATACCATGTGACATATTATGAATAGAAAGGTAAATTAGAATCATAACAAATATTTTTAAATCATATATATGTGTGTGTGGTGTGATCTGTGTGAAAGGTGCATTGTGCAATGGATGAAATACTAATTTAAGATTCTCTCCTCCCAAGAAAGTCTAACATAATTAATTTTTAGAATAACTATTAAAAGGTCTTGTAGTTATTGAAAAAAGGATAGATCAATCTAATTAAATATACAAACAAATTAATAACTCTTTCTAATTAAGCAGAGATGGTTCTTTATGTATTACAAAATCATCTTCTAGTACGGAAAACCTACCCATATTTGAATTTTGAAAGATATATGATATATAAGTTTGTATAAATTGCAAATTGGTGAGATCGACAAACTAGACATTATTGTTTTCAAGGATTTGATATAGGACTTTTACTGTTTTCAAAGGATCCCACGTAATAGTCAACTGTTTCTTATTATAAGTTATAATTAATGAACAATGCACAATCATAAACTTTATATTCTCTTTAATTCTGTTCTCTCAAAAACATCCAAACCCCACCAACAATATCAAACTTGTTGCCTTGGGATTCGACCTTGAACATCGTACGACATCATGGGGCCATTATAATTTTCTTCACTTCAAATCATTTTGATTTCAAGTCATCAAATATATATATTTTATATTCATGGTGCATGCCCAGTCATGATAAAAATAAATAAATTATTTGTTGACAGAAGCTGAGAAAAAAGCCTTCTAAAAGCTGTTGATAGCAGCAGATATTATATATATCTTTAGTACTCGATCGCTTCTTCTTACTCCTCATAGATGGTTTGACACACAAAAAAAAAGCTAGCTCTCTCCTTTTAGCTTTTCTAAGAACAACGCAATCTTGATTTTTCAGTGTACTCTATACTTCTTTCTCTCTATATTTAAATACATTTTCAGTTTCACCATCATATCATATCTCATCTTTGATATTCATGATGAGTCTATTTTTAAAGATTTTGTTTACATATATATATATATATATACTCTTGAAATTACTCACGTATATTTCTTCACACGGGATACAGATCAAATACTATATACATAATCGAAATATCTACTCTCATAATTGGATATATCTATCCAAATACTTCTACAACACTAAGGAGAAAACTCCTTACACTTGAAAAATGCTGGGTCAACTTAAATCCTCATCACTAACGTGGTAGAGGAGTACACTACCTATGCTGAGAGGAGACGTGCAAGCTGATAATCTGATTCTTTGTGTACACTACTTGGCACTTGAAAGTTTTGTATTGGTTTTTTATGGCATATAAATGATGAGGAAGAGATAACCATACAAAGAAAATAATAGAATCATTGATGGTCATCAAAAGAGCTTAAAAACAATGTTAGATTACTCATGATGTATAGGTTTATAGAGATATAGCCCAACATTATCACTTGAGTACACAACTACACACGATAATTATTGGGGAAAAGAGAAACTATGGGTTGAATTGACTAAAGCATCTGTGACTAATATCAAGTTATCAACACACAACATAATCAAAAAATTAAAATAAAATAAAAAAGATAATAAAAATAAACATCAATTGCATAAAAGCAATTTCAGGTACAGTCTAATTAGGAAAAAAAAGAAAAAACAAAAAAGTACCCACATATGGTCATTCAGGAAGGTTAAAAAAAAAAAGATCCAAATTACAGTGGGTAATTAAAGTAAATTAAAATCACAAAATAAGTCTAATTCAACATAGCATCTTCTTGAATCCTACATAGCAACTGATACACAGCTGTGGCAATATCATCGACTGAAGTCAGATTACAGTCTTCTTCTACCTGCATTAAATTAAAAATGCCAACAAACCCATATTAATTCTAAATACAAATACGGATTGCAGAATAAATACATACAATTACCGATGAGCTGAAAAGCTTAAGCTTACAAGTCAAAGGGTCTAAACGATGATAATAATTAAGCTAATTAAGTGTTTCGATAACTAATTACCTTGACACTGAGAGAATAGAGAACAGTTTCATCAACTGTGGTGACATTGAGATGCAAGATTGTCAAGCGAAGGTTATGCAACTCAGAAACCAGTTTGAGGAGCTGTTTCGACCGCCTTTTCGATCGTATTTTGAGGTTTGCGTGGCTCTCCACCATGGTAACTTCTATATCAGCTACGGCGGATTGAGTCTGCAGAAGAAGGCTCTGATGATGATGATCAGTAGCAGGACTACTACTCGTTGCAGCTGACTCGGTCATGGCTGCTGCAGCTGCTGCTGAGTTCCGATCACACCCGTTTGCTGATGACGATGACGAGGACGACGACGACGATGTTGCTGTTGATGATGATATAGAAGAAGTGGTTGAGTACTGTGGAAATGTGAAGAACTCATCAAACGGTGGTGATGATTCCAACCCATTTTCAAATTTTTCCTTTTTCTCTTTATGAGCTCCAAGTAATTGCAGACGATGTTCAAGCTCTTTAACAAAGTTAATTGCTCCTCCAATTATTGATGCTTGATCACCCTAACAAAAAAAAAAAAAAAAAAAAAAAAAAAAATCAACTTTAATTATCTCTAATTAACTCCTCTAATAACAATCGAAAAATCTTATCAGCTAAACTAGTTAGTATTCAATTTTGCGAAAAACTAGTATCATAAAATGAAAATGAAATTCAAAGTATATACCCTTTGAACGTAAGATTCAGGCATTAGAGATCGAAGAACAGAGAGATAATCATTCATCTGTTTTCTTCGATTTCGCTCGACAGCAATGTGAGTCATCCTCTGGTTCTCAATTTCTTCTTTGTTCTTCCTGCTCTTGGAACGACGTCGTTTTGGACGAGCAACAGTAGTAGCAGTAGCAGTAGTAGTTGGAAGATCAGAGTAGTTGTTGAAATGTGCAGCATCTGGAGGCACCACCATTGAATTAGGTACTGGTGATGAAGAGAGGTGGTCATGATGATGACCTGTACTCCAGTACTGGTGATCATCTGAATCTCCATTATGATGAAGAAGATGATGATGATGATGACCATCTTGGTCTGTTTGGTTCTCGAGAAAATGATGATCTTCTTCTTCTACTTTCTCTAACCCAAATTGATTATCGAAACCCCAGTTTCCTCCTAACAAGTTGTAGAGCTCTTTGCCATTGTAGTTCAAGAAATCTTGCTGGTAAACCACTGCTTCTAGTGCCATTCTCTCTCTCTCTCTCTCTCTCTCTCACTTTCTCTGTGTTTCTAACTTTAACTTGAAGAAGACACCCAGTATGTCTTGTAGTGTTTTCTTTTCTAATTGGGTTTGATTGGTTTTGGATGGAGAAATGAGCTTTTTAAAGGCTCTTCTTTCTCCATCAAACCAAATTATATAATAATAATAATAATAATAATAATAATAATAAATTTAATTAATTATCTACAGCTTAAAATTGCACGTGAAATACTATGGAATTTATCGAAAGATAGAATCATGCTGTCCACACATAATAATAATAAATTTTATTTTATATTTTTTGAAGCTACCACACATAATTACTAGAATAATTCGATTTTCCTTTTTTTTTTTTTTTTTTTAATGAATTTTTTTTTTTAATGAAATATGTATATATATATAGTAAGAAGAGTCCTACTCTGATGCGGCGGTATTTTTGTAGTATTATGGGGTTTAAAGGAGAGGAACACGACTCGAACCCTTAACCTCATGGTCTAGGTATAAGGGGTTTACTACTAAGATATATTAAGAATAGGAAAAATATAAATATATATAGTGCGCACTGATATAACTTTATAAGAATATTAAATGTGAACCACTTATTATGAAAAAGTTTTGACAAGTGCATACACACTTGAATCAAAGCATGTAAAACTAGTGGCTCACATTCAATATCCTCATGAAATTATATCAGTGCGCACTTATTTGAAAATTTCTAAATATATATATATATATAATAAAAACAAAATTTCCATAGCCCGGAATTTGATGTAGGCTAACATGTCATTTGTAATGATGCTAATATATAGAATGAAATTTATACCGGTACAAATTACTAAAAATAAATAATTAAACTGAAACGTAATTTTCTCTTTTTTTCCTTATATGTTTATATTATTCTGTTATATAAATATGGGGTTTTTTTTTTTTTTGAAGGAAGACTCGAACCCGCAACCTTATGGTGTATGTGTGAGAGATTTACCAACATACCAACCTCATCTCATTCTCTTTTAACTATTTAAACCAATACGTATATATCTTGTTATACAAAAACGCGCGTACATTAGTGTAAATCAAAGTATATATATACAAAAATTCTATTATCAATTCGAACTGACAAAAGTTATATCAGTTCCTTGTATGTGGGCTACTGGGTTTAAATACTTTGACTTGGCTGTATACACTTGTCAATCAAAGTATTTAAATCCAGTGACCCACATACAAGGAACTGATATAACTTTTGTCAATTCGAACTAATAATAGAAAGACTGCATCAATGTGTGTAACTCACACTCTAACAATATATATATATATATATATATACACTTTGATTTACACAAACATATACGTTTTTATATAACAAGATATGTACGTACCAGTATAAATATATACTTTGATTTTCACTGACGTACACGTTTGTATAACAAGATAT
Source organism: Acer yangbiense (assembly GCA_008009225.1). Classification (NCBI taxonomy): domain Eukaryota; kingdom Viridiplantae; phylum Streptophyta; class Magnoliopsida; order Sapindales; family Sapindaceae; genus Acer; species Acer yangbiense. The sequence goes on along the minus strand of CM017763.1, from coordinate 7,000,638 downwards.
ATACATACTGATATGAATAGTTACATATATATATATATACACGGTCTTTCAAAGTGTATGTGTTATATAACGTATATGTTTGTGTAAATCAAAGTATATATATATATTGTTAGAGTGTGAGTTACACACATTGATGATTGATGGGAGGAGGGAGTGTTCGTGATTTTGTAATAATATGGTCGGTGGTACGATGGAGCCAACACACAGTGAAAAAAGCTGAGAAAGCACAGATTCTTACAATACAAAGTTAAATGGCTTTGCAAAACAATTTTGGTTGTCAGGAAACTGTACAGAGGGAATCCATGTGACTATACAAACCGCCAAACAACCCCCAACTTCAACCCTTTTGTTTACCACACATGAATGAATACATGATATCAGTATATCACCATCTCCCTTACTCTCTTTTTTCTCATTTATATGTGTAAGTCTGATCTGGTCGTTCTGGTGCAGGATTACGCACATTTTTTTTTTTCTTCTGTTTACCACATATGATATCACTATCTCCCTTACTCTCTTTTTTTTTTCGTCTGATCTGATCATTCTAGTACAGGATTACGAACATTTTTCTTTTTCTTTTTTGTGAATCCCGACTATGCAGCGTTAAAAAAAAGTGTATAAAAAAAATTAGAGATGTAAATTAGGCTGAATCACCTCAATCCGGCCTGAAAATTTTCTGCTTGTTTATTGTTCAAATCGGCAGAATTATGGTTCGATCATTTTTTGGGCTGGATAAAACAATAAACGTAGATAAAAAAAAATCCAATTACGGCCGTTGATCAGATTACTCTTTGACCGAAGAGGTCTCATATTGTATCGAACTTTGACCAAAACTTCACTTCTTCATTTTTACCGACACCAAAATTAGATTAAAAGTCTGTCTAAACACGTTGAGATCAAGCATTATATCAGAGTGTAAATAGAATCAAAACTTGGTTCATAAACCGTACTAATTAAACATTATAACTTCTTAACTCTAATAAATGGGATGATAATAATCATACACTCCTATTTTTTTGCTTAAACATTTTGTTTTAAAGAAATAATGTAAAGTTAACTTTTTGTCGTTGCTGTTGATGTGTTAACTATGAAATCTATATATATTGATATCTCTCTTGTGATTTACAACCAAAAAATAAGTCTCACTATTTATAGGGTGAGTATGCTTAGGGGTCGTTTGTTTTTTTCACTTATAACTTAATAGGTCTGAATCATAATTATTAAGTTGTTTTGTTTGTTTTTTTAAGTGGTCAAACAACTTAAAAATATCAAAAAACAACTTAAAATAAAAAGTAAAAAATCATGATTTTTAACTTAATTGTAAATCACTGAATTGCATTAAATGCAATCCAAAATCTTTTCTTCCGATACTATCCTCCATATATAACATATATCCAATTTCATCATAGTTATATAGTGTATAGAAATCTTTATTTTAATATATTGCTTATTTTAAATAGTTTTAAAAATAAAAAAGAACCCTAATCACTTCTCATATTGGTGTTTACTATCAATACTTTATTATGATATTAGGGTGATATATTTATATATTATTTTTTTAGAGTGATTTGTGTGTGTTTTCCTGCTGCCCCTTTTATTTTTTGAAAAAAAAAAAAACATTTTCTTTTCTTAGTAAAAATAAAGTTTGTTTGTATAATCGAAGTAGAAGATTATGATCATATGTGTTTATATATAATTATTATTTTTGGATTGTTTTTATTCTATATTATATCTATAATTGTTTAACATGGGTCTAGATGTAAAATTACTTCTTTTCAGACAATTTTATTTTTAAAAAACAAACATGTTGACAGTACATTCAGATGTGAGAAAAAAAAAAACAAACATGTCATTCAGATTCAGGTTTCAGTCACTATTCAGTCTTCAGTAAAATTCAGGACTATTCAGTCTTCAGACAAAAAAACAAACGACCCCTTAATCTCTAAGTAATCACATTCCCAAAAGGAATTAGAAATTTTCTTAATAAATCTTTCCTAAACAAGGAATCCTGAAGAAGAAGAAAAAAAGCAAATTCCCCTGAAGAAGAAAACTGACTAAATAAGGGATCCCGAAAAGGAACCTTCCCTAAACAAAAAAACGATTTCCACACATTTTCTAAAACAAAATAACACTTTAGGATGTAAAACCCTTTAAATTAATAACTCCTCTAAATTAATACTCAATGGTAGGTCACAAGAATATTAATTTAGAGAGGTTCTACTGTAATCATATTAAACCTTTTGTTTAAAAAAATTATCTTTTTAATTTTGTTTATATAAATTTTTCGTTTCATCCGAAACATGTCAGACGTAATATACCAATCCATGATTGCCAGCTCAACTCAGCTCAACTCTTCTAGCTGGATCATAATGAACCAATCTAACCTATAATTGCAAATTAATTAATTAGTTGAAAAAAGTTGATGTTACTCTAAATAATCCTATAAAATCTTAGGTATACTTTCTTTTTCTTCCCTCAAAAATATTTTTCACCAACTGATCTAAAACCCATTAAACAAACCATTAGACTTAACTGGCTCTACTTTGAATGTATCAACAAAATTGTTGTTTATGAGATACAATCCATGACAATTACATGTTGAAGTCAATTTGGATCAACCCCACTTGTTTTTTTAAATTTATTTCTCCAAATTTGTTTTAAAAACTTATAATAATCTTGTCACCGATTATATTAATCAATCAATTAATCACTGATCAACGATATATATATATATATAAACTAAACGTGTTTTACATTCAGAGGGGAAGCCAAAGGGAAAGGGGATGACTTTCTTTTTCTTTCCTCAAAAATATTTTTCACCAACTGATCTAAAACCCATTAAACAAACCATTAGACTTAACTGGCTCTACTTTGAATGGATCAACAAAATTGTTGTTTATGAGATACAATCCATGACAATTACATGTTGAAGTCAATTTGGATCAACCCCACCTTCTTTTTTTTTTTTCTTTTTCTTTTTTAAATTTGTTTCTCCAGATTTGTTTGAAAAACTTATAATAATCTTGTGGCCGATTATATTAATCAATTAATTAATCACTGATCAACGATATATCTATATATATATAGCTGTTTTTAGAAACTAAACGTGTATTATATTCAGAGGCGAAGGCAAAGAGGATGGCAGGGGGCCATGCCCCTAAACAAATAAAAAAAAAAAAATTTTAAATATATATTATTAAAAAAAAACAATTATTAATTTTTTTTTTAAAATTGTATGTTGATATTAAATTTTGTACCCTTAAATATTGTATTTTACTATTGTGCATGGTCTCTTCAAACAAAATTTTCTAGTACTACCCCTGCGTATATTATTTGGCTGTTTCTATACCCAAAAAAAAAAAAAAAAAAAGACCATCTAACATTATAATTTTAAATTTAATTTTTAATGCAGAATAAGTTCGAATAAAACTACAAGTTGTTTATTTATAAAAAAAAAAAATAATAATAATAATAATAATAAAAAATAAAAAAAACCTACAATTTTTTCAGTTAAAATAACAAAAACTTCAAGTTGTTTTATTATTTTAGAAATTGATAAATTTTTTTAAAGTTGGAACTTATTATAATAAGATATATGTAATATAATGTAATATTTTAGTATATGATAGCATATAGTTCATGCTAAAAACTTCTATTATTACATGAATATATATACTAGAGACAATAAGAGATTGATTCAGTGGTTTGCCTTTCACACCTATATTATGAGGTTGTGAGTTCGAGTTTACCCTACTCTACCAAATATACGATAATAATAAAGTAAGAAATTACAAAAATCTAATTAATTTATAGTGAATATATCAAAATCATCCTTGTTATTTGAAAAATTATCAATTTAATTCAAGGGTTAACAGAATTAGATAAAGTGGTCCTTATTATTATTATTATTATTTTTGAAACGGCACGTTTTATTAAAAGGAAGCCAAAAGAGGCGAAGAACAAAAACCAAAAACACCAATACAAACTGTCAAAATGGTCCTTATTGTTTCAATTTGAATCAAAGTAGTCTCACTAACCGAGTATTAGGAATTTTGTTGAAAAATACCATTATACCCGGCCTTATGTATGATATTTAGAAATTTAATTGATCATACATATTATTCATTGAAAATTATATTTTAAAAAAAAAAAAAAAAAAAAAACTTTGAAATATTACAAAAAAGTGTCTATACAATTATAAAAACTTCTTAAAATTATAAAAATGCTCCAATCAAATTAATAAAAAAAATCTCCCTAAAATTATTTGAATTTAAAAATATATATAAAAAAAAATACCCTTATTCATGACTAACACAAAACTTGACTGAAATTTTTTTAGAGGGATTATTTTGATCAAATCCGAAATAATAAGAACTCTTTTGGTGGTCGAATAGAACAATAAGGACCCTTTTTATGCTGATAAAATAAGGACTAAATTGATGATTATTTAAATAATAGGGATGATGATGAAATTATTCCTAATATGTATAACAATTTATTTTTGAAAGTATGACAATAAATTCTGACTTCGAAGATCAGATCAAGGTCTGTTGATACTTGTACGTACAGTTATGTTAGCGAACAAACGTCACTATACGCGCGGAAGCGTTGCCGGGTAAAACACAAATAAACACAATGATAAAGAAAAGATAAGATGAAGAGAAGTAATTAAATCCAATCACACACAACACAAGAATTTACGTGAAAACCCAAATCAAGGAAAAAAACCATGGCCGTTAGGACGACAAGAGAAAGTTCCAATATGTAGTACATTGTTACAACTACACACTCAGGATCTCTCTCTAAATAATACCCCAGACCCAATTACACCTAATGCTCACTTTGAGATCTCTCTAGTATTTGCTATTTTGCTCCAGCACTAACAACCTAGTTATTAGGGTCTATTTATATGAATTACAGGAAGTTTAAGCTAAAAAGAAATCCTACTCCTATACATACAAGAATTACTTGTTCCACATAAATATTATTTCATATTTATGATAAGTCTTCTTTTAAGGAGAAATCCTTTTCCTATTAGAACTTCTAGAAGCAACATATTTCCTCTTCCATGAATATTTCCTGATTCAACGCATGCTTCTGATTGACTACGATTCAAGTTGTAGTTGGCCACCCGCTTCCTAAACCATGTTGAATTTGACCACTCAGAAAACTGTGATCCATGCGCCACATCATTGTCGACCGCTGTCAGTACCGCTGTGGAAGCCACAACGCTTTCCACAGCGGTATCCACTGGAATTGGACTGCTCTCGTTGCCGCTGTAGGAAACCACCGCTCTCGTGACCGCTATTAAAGCCAGAGCGGTTGTGATAGCAGTCGTCACGGTTCTTCGTTTCTTCTGTTCTTCAACATCCTCAAGCCTCCCTCAAACATAACCTCATACTCCCAAACGCTCTCACGTCTCCAGGAAGTCTCCGCATTGGTAAATCATGTTTGGTAACCATTGGAATATTCAAGCCCTATCTAACAAGCTATACAAGAGAAAAACTCTTTACATATGTTTATAAAATGTGTATAGTATGACTCAAACCCTCCCCCTAATGTAGGAGGTTGAATAAATGTTTTTTTACCATCAAGTCTTATTGGACGATGCTAAATACATATAACAGATTTTAATTACACAATATATTAAGCATCCGAGACAACGTTAATTATAGTGAATGTGTTATATGCATATGAGAAGATGATGTAATTAGATCATGTGGATGATATAATATTACAAGAATATATCACAGATTAATTAACGTGAGAATCATATTAAAATGAAAATGAAAAAGCTAATTTAGTAGAATTTAGATCTCCGTTAAGCTGATCTTTGTCCTAACCTATATAAATTTGCTGACATATGTAATTGATGGCTGTAATTTATTTCTTTTATTTATTTCACTTTCATTATTTTTAAATACAAAGTCTTATTCTCAAGTGATTTAGATTAGGAAAAAGATCAGCACAATGGTGCTATTGGCACACCCTTACTGATATATTTATGCACCATTTTTTTAATTATTTAGTATTTTTTTTTTCCTTTATCAAAATTACTAAAAGAGACATACAATTTAAGAAAAATATATATATTCTATAAAGTAAATCTAATAAAACCCCATATTCCTTTTCATCAAAAAAAAAAAAAAAAAAAAAAAAAAAAAAAAAAAAAAAAAAACAAACGTTCTTTTATTCCTTTTCTTGAATTTTTTTTTTCATAACTCTTAAACCCTAAAAATACTTGTACTAGATCTTATTTAAACAATAAACCAAACACTTGGGGTGCATTAGACAGATGAGATATTGATTATTATTTAATCTCATTACTTTTCTAGAATCTGAAAGTGAAATGATGATAACCAAAACAAATACTTGTTATTTGCTTCTTGTTTCATTTTGTTTGTGTGTTATTTTTTTTTATTTTTTTTTTCCTCTCTGTGTATTTTGTCTTGGGTTGCTCCGTTCTTTATTATTTTCTTGGGGTTATTTACTTGTTTTTTATCTTATGACTTCCTGGCCTTTCTTATAAAACTTGACGTTAAAAAAAAAATTTAAAAAAAAAAAAAAAAAAAAATCGTTCATGAGAGGTGAGAGAAAGATGAGACCAAAGATAAAGAGATCTAAGATAGATAAAGATATTAGAGATGAATTTATTAAGTTTAAAAAATAAGTAAAATGATAGTTATGGAAATAAATAAAATAAATTAATAAAAATATTTAACTTTATTTAATTAAATCAAAATTTAAACACATGGTAGATAAATAAATCAAGTAGAGGATTTTCCAATAGCACCGCTCATAAAGCAGCCAATGTGAATACAAGAGTACAAGTTTTGAAAGATAAAAAAAAAAAATCCTAAACTATAAGAAAGGGACATTACTGGCCTCCCTACATCCTCTCAATCACATCGCTATATTTGCAAAGACCAACCAATAATTGATTAATTATATTAATTAATCTTTTTTTTTTGTTTTTTTTTTTTTTTTGTTTATTGTATACTTTTTTCTGTACGAGATCACCTCTCTGTATATCTAACAGCCAATATAATAAAAATATTAAAAGCATTTCTATCATATGAAGAATGGATTGAACTACTCCAATAATTTGTAACTAAGTACTTAATTATAACTAACCCTCACAGTAATTGTCTCCTATTCGGCTATTCTTGTGTAAGACATTTCGTGTTGGATATGGCAATGTGTGTGGTGGACAACGATGTCAATGGTTGACGTACTCCCTAGAAATCCTAACATGAGGAGTTGCATCACAATTTCAACAGGTAATTTCGACATGTGTCGATGAAATCATAGGATAAGTGTTCCTAAGTGATTATACCTCGTGGTAGGTATGTTCAGGGGCGTAGCTGGAAATTTTTTTTGGGGTGGGCTAATCTAATTTTTTTTTCTTATTTAAAAATCCTAAATTTTTTTTTTTTTTTTTAAATCCTAAAATTTCAAACTAACTACTAAGCAAAAAAAATTCTTTGTCATAATCAAATCAAAACGATACAAGAGAAATTTCATTAAAAAAAAAAAGCATCATTGATATAGCTAGTAAGAGATAATAGTAATACACAATAAAAAATTTCAATGTATATTTTTCTTTTCAAATCCCCAAAAGTAAAATAAACCTTAGCTTTCCTAAGAATTTTCTTCTCTTTTCTAACTTCGCTATCCCATAAGAAGACACATTAAAATACAAAAGCTAAATCTCAATAATAAAATACAATACTTAAATAATAATTATAAAATACAAAACCTAAAATCAAATTCATTCCAAGTAAATAAATAAAAAATATATATTAAAGTCGAGGGAATTTACTTTCAAATTGAGAGATTTAAGGAGTTTGAGATTTGGAAAGTGGAAAAGAAAGAAGAGTGAGGGGTTTGAGAATCCCTCGAATGATGATTGCTGAAATAAGAAGATGAGTTTTTTTACCTTTTTTTTATTTTATTTTATTTTTTTTTATTTTAATTGATCTATTTTAACAGAGTTTTAAAGTTTTGTTTATTTGGCTAGTTGAACATATTTTATAAAGTTTTATTTGTTGGGCTTTAGTAAGTTTAGTTTAAAGTTAAAATCAAACTGTTATAGGCCAAGCAAATATTGAATCTGGGTATAATTACTTGTTCATTTAATTAACTAAAACTAAAACTTAAAAAAAAAAAATTTAAACTTGGGTGGGCTACAGCCCACCCAAGCCCCTGAAGGGCTTCGCCCTTGGGTATGTTGATTCTCAGTTTGAGAGTCGTAGCTGAGGCCGGAGTTTTGGGAATTCTCTCCATAAGAGAGGATTGTTGGATATAGCTCGAATTTGCATTGGTTATCAAATGAGATTCAACCAATGCGGAGACTTCCTGGAGACGTGGAAAACGTTTGGAAGTATGAGATCGTGTTTAAGGGAGGTGTGAAGACCTTGAAGAACTAAAACCGCTGAAGGGTGCGCGCTGTCCCTAGCGCTGTGCATTAGACAACGGTCTAGGGAGTGATGTGCCTTAGAGACAACAGCGTTGTGCCTTGCGTTGTACAATGCATAGCAGCAAGGACAACGGTCCTCTTCCAGGGATTTACGATGTGCCTTGCGTTGTGCAATTGCACAGCGGCACGGACATCGGTTCAACATCAGAGATTGTCGTTATGGATAGCGTTATGGGTTTGACAGCGGCGGTGATAATGGTTTTGAGTGATGCAGCGCATGGATCGCGGTTTTCTGAGCGATGTAATTTCAAGTGACTTTAACACGATTTAGGAAGCGGGTGGCCAACCGCGACTCGAATCGTAGTCAATCACAAGCATGCGTTGAATCAGGAAATATTAGCGGAAAAGGAAGTATGTTGTTTCTAGAAGTTCTTATGCTTGAAGGAAAATGATTTCTCTTTACAAGAAGACTTATCATAAAACGAATAGTATTTATGTGGAACAAGTAAGTCTTGTACGTATAGGAGATAGATTTTCTTGTAGGTTTAAACTCTCTATAACTCATATAAATAGACCATATATAATAACTAGGTTACTATGTGTGGAGCAAAATAGCAAATACTAAAGAGATTTCAAAGTGGCCATTGGGTGTAATTGGGTTTGGGATATTTTAGAGAGAGAATCCTGAGTGTGTAGTTGTAAAAATTTACTACATATTAGAATTTTCTCTAGTTGTCCTGACGGTCATGATTTTCCCTTCTTAGGTTTCCACGTAAAATCTTTGTATTGTGATTAAATTGATTGTTTTATTTCTTCCATCTTATTTTTTTTCTTTGCTATTGTTTGTTTGTGACTACCTCAGGCATCACTTATGCGTAGCGATTATTGCTAACAATCCGTGTTCAAATTCTTGCACATTTGAAGAGTCTTAATTTACATTTAATTGCTGAAAAAAAAAAAAAAAAAAGTCTTGATCCTAAGAGATTTAAACAAAATATTGTAGAAATATTATTACACGTATGCTCACGTATACGTGAGATCAATATTAAGACGTGTCCGATATGAAGATTCTACATATCGATTAGGTGATTTATAATCATATTATTAAAGTGGTGTAATTAGGGTTATATAGTGAATATAAATTAGGTAATTAGGCCGGTGATCAATCTTTTGGCCTCTAATCAAATGTGCATGACTTTAAATTAAAAACCAACTCACCAACCTTAGTTAACTATGATCGTACAAAATGGTCTTAATTAATTTATAAATACGATGTAGTAGTTTATAAGTCAAAATTAAAATAACATTGACTCTTATGTAGTAGTTTTCTTGGATTCACTCAGCTTTGAAACACGTTGCATTGTTTATAGTTATATTCTAAAAACCAATCAATAAAAATTAAACGCGTCATTACTTGAACAATTTCAACGACTAGGTATATTCTAATTAAACACATCTCAACTGTAATATTCTAAACACATCTTAATTGCGGTGTTAATTTGTACAAAAATTAATGGTGGTCGATTTGTATATACAGTTGAGATAATCTTGAACATTTTAAACACGTCACGACTTAAATTATAATTATTTTTTCGGTTGAGATAATCTGTATAAAATTAATGGTAGTATATGCAGGGGCGAAACCAGAAATTTTTTTCTAGGTGAGCTGTGAACAATTTCATATAGATAAAAAATTATATTATATAATAAAAAAATCATTTTGATAGCGAATCACAACGGTACGAAGAAATTTTTTTTAGTTAAAATAAAAAAGTATACATAGTCAGGGGACATAACGAGTCTTACCCTCAAATTCATATTCTAACCAAGAAAAAACACAAGAAAATAAAAAGAAAATATGCATGCAATGTAAATACAATAAGATCCTACTTAAATTTTGACTTTTGAGGCTTCAAAGAGATAAAAGCATCTATTACCGAATCCGAATCAATTATAAAAATAAGTTCTCTTTCAATAAAAACAACCATACAATTCTCAAAAAACTCGCCATTCATCTTGTTGTGCAAAGACGTTTTGATAAGTTTTATAGCCGAAAATAAAACTTAATTTTAGATTAATTTTACAACATAAACTTTAAAATAAAAATAAAACTTACAGTTTTCTCATATCAACGTTTATATACCTCCACAAATCCAAAAGCTATGAAAACTCATAAAATTGAAATTCTTGGAGACTTGGAGATTAATTTATATGGTAAATCTACTACTTTTGGTGTGTTGTTAAGGGGTTAAAATTTCCCAATTTGATTTTTGAGTCAGTAAAGGGTTAATATTTATGAATTTAATCGTTCACTTGATTAAGAAAATACAATAGGCTTTAATAAGTTTGATACATGTTTTTAAGTTATTAGGTTGTTATTAAGATAAAGAAAAATATCGTAAGTTAAATCGGAATCGAAATTGGATTGTGATATACTTAGAATTAATTGGGATATATTTAAAACTATTAAAAAAAAACTTTTTTTTTTCTTTTCAAAAGCAGGGTGGGCTACAGCCCACCCTAGCCAGCCCTAATTCCGCCACTGAGTATATGTATATATGTTCAAGTCGCCGGAGTAGGACAGGATTTTTTGTGTGGTGTATCATCAATGGTGGCCCGCATGCTCACACGGACAACTTTTAGAATACGTCATCCTATTTGAAGTGTCGGCTATATGGCAAAGAAAACAAAGCATATGGTTAGAGCCTTAAAAAATGACAATAACTTAGAGGCTTCATTTATTTATAAACTTTAAAGATATTATTAAAAAAAAAATTGTCTTAATGATAAAAATATATGGAACGGTTTTTTTTTTTTTAACTTAATTATAGGGCCTCATACCTAGAAGATAAGATTATATTGATAATATTAAATAATTATTGAGTATATACTCTTCAGTTAAAAAAAAAAGGTATCCACCTTGTAAGAATCATTATCATTAAAAAAAAACTCTTAAACTTCTACTTCTATTTTACAGTTTAAAAATTATCTATATAACAAAAAATTATTTTCTTTTTTATCTACAACAATACAAGTCTATAACTCTGTTTTGTTATAATTTTTTGTTCTTACAACTTACAAGTTACATCTTCGTAGCCTGCAAATTCTTTAAATTTATTATTTATTTTTTTGTTTGAATTTATTATTTATATTATCATTGAGATTGAGGTATGTAAATTCAAATTTAAGAATTGGTTTTTTTTTTTTTTTTTCTTTCTAATTGTTTGATGAATCAAGTGGTTAATTTTGATATGGTTACTACTTACTAATTGTTGTTGTTTGATTGGCTCTATTCACGGTAGGTTTGAGCAATTTAAACAATTTAGAGAGATTTTTGGTTTTTTTATTTGATATTAAAAAATTACAATGATTTGATAATGATAATTTTAAAAAGTATTGTCTTAATCTTGAATTTGTTGTTAGGGCCGATTGGCCTAATTAGTTTTCTTCTATAAATTTTCCCTTTTTCAAAAAATAAATAAATAATAATAATCTTGAATTTATTTTAAAACATGATAGTTGTTCTGATATGGATAGTATTGATTTATTTTCTGAATTAATAATCTTAAGAGAAATTAAATACAAACTGTATACAAATTGTAGTTGAAACATTATTTTCTTAAAAAAAAAATTGATTCTTTTTCAAATAAATGTATAGCTTATAGAATATTATTAAAAATACATGTAACATTTGCTTCAATTGAAAGAAGTTTTTCAAAATTAAAATTAATAAAAACTTATTTAAGATCATAAATGGATTAGCTCTTTCATCGATTGAAAAAGAGTTTTTAATTTGAAAATAAAAGTTTAATTAAAAATTTTACGTCTCAAAAAGCAAGAAAAATTAATTTTTTAAAATTTTATTTTTTATTTTTAATATATATAGGGTCTCTTGTTTTTTTCTCCATTAGGGCCTTAAAATATGTTAAGCCGCCTCTGCCTATGTGACAACAATTGCTTTTTCAGTTGTCACACTCTCCATACCAATTTCATTTTCACGTCGGTTTTTATTATTTGTTGAAAACATTAAATCTTTGGTTTTGAAAAAGATATATAGCAAATTAGCAATAAATCAATTATATTGTGGGTCGAAAACATTAAGTATGTGGTTTTGAAAATGATATATAGTAATAAATCAATTATATTGTTGGGAAGCAAGTAGGCCTTTAAATTCTGTCACTGAAGATGTCTTCTCACACATCAAAAATCAATTGAATTTTAGGGTTTGGTAGGTCTTCGATGAGCTCAAATGCATGCATATGTATGTGTGTACGTACAAATGCCGCGATTGACAGGGAGTCGGCGACATAATTAATTACAAAAGCTGTGCTTTCTCTATATAGGGTTTGAAGAAATGATAGGATTTGGTTAATTAGATGAAGAATCTAAACCAGAAAAATTTGTCAGTATCATGAATGAAAACAAATTAAACAGATTTCAAAAGGATTTTAAGATTTTGTTGTTGCCGACGATGGTGGAAACATTTATCACTACTTGTTCACTGTCTGGTCTTGTCCATTGTTTGTAGGCTTCATTTGTCCCTTCTTGGTTCATCAAAAATCAAACCTTATTTACTTTCACAGCTGATGAGGGCCCTTTTTTATTAATTATATCATGTATCACAGCTCACCAGTCTCTAATTACAATTACTACACGAAGAACGACTGTATAGTTGTAGAGAGAGTCGTCTGTCTACAACAGGAAATTAATTATGTCATAAAATTAAGATAAATGGATTATATATATTGAAAGCCAAACTCGAATAAGTAAGGGAAAACATTCTAAATGCATCCAATGAAGATGATGTGCAATTCAGGGTTTTTTTTTCTTTTTTTTTTCTTATGCTTATTTTTCTATTATCTTGTTCATTTTCTCCACTCTCTTGTAATTTTCTCTTTTATATAAATTAATTTATCCTAAGACTGTGCTTTACCATAAGTTTATTTTCTTATAAATAAATAAATAAAAAAACTTCCCTAATATACCTAATCAATCTATATCCCATCTTAGCATATATATATATATATATATGTGCTGTGCACCTCTATTTTCACATTGATGGTGAAGGGTTTGAATTCCACCATACGCATTTTAAAATCATGCTTCCCGGTGTTGTGGGAGTAGATATCTCTCAACTATACGAGTAGATACCTGGGCCACGCATGTAGTGGCTTACATGCATGTCCGGTGTCATATTTAATTTCAATATATATACCTAATAAACTACTATATTGTATAATTAACTTAATTATACAAGTGAAGTCTATATAATATAGTAGTGTCTAAAAGGCTACATACATATTTTGAAGAACACCAAATTAGTCTAGCAAAGCAGATAATTTCTTCCAAATTTGTAGGATTGTAGAGTGATAGCTAGATATTTGAATCAAAACAGATTTATTAGCTGTCTCTGATGACTCGATTGAGTTTTCTTTTAAAAATTAATATACATATGTAGATACATGCACGTATATATATATAAAAAATTATTATTATTTATCTACTCTATCCTTAATCTCTCTATAATCAGGGCGCTTTTAAAAGAAAAAGAAAAAAAAAGAGACCCTTTTCAATATATAATAATATAAAATCTCTTTCGATTTTACAAATATATTTTTTTATATGAAATTTGAATTTTATAACGTTATAAAGTTACAACAGATTCAAACGAGTATCACACCTAATATCTTTCTTTTTTCTTTAATAAATGTTGGGATGAGGTTGATTCCGATCCTCAACAACCTTATATAAATATATATATACTCATAACTTAGCCAGAATCTGAACTAATACTATATTATGAAAATGAAGCCTAGTCCCAACTTAATTAAAATCACCTTCACTTTGAGTGTTTGATCTTGACTGTTGAATAAATACTAATTAAGATCATACTTTCGGTAAAAATTTATTTTTTATTTTATCATACAATGCATGTTTCTGCCTCAAGCATATATGGAGCATTCATGTATATCCACTTATAGTCAAAATGCCAGCTGCAAATTACCCACAAGTGAACTTCATCATCAAAACATTAATTAAAAAAAAAAAATTATCCATAGAAAAACTTTTATTGCTTTCACTGAAATCATTATTAATGGTGACCTTTTACATCAACTACTTTTTAATCAAAGTTAGATTTTTTTATAAAAAAAAATCTAACTCTGAATGGATCAGGAATCTGTTAGGAATCGTTGAAATCAAACACTTCATACACAACTTTAATGATATTTACTCTCACAATACTAGAGAGACACATATTTATAAAAAGTGTATTGTGGTACTAAGAACAATATAGTGAGATGTGTACCACCTAAACTAAAAGGGGATATCAACTACTTTGTAACTTATTTAAAAAAAAAAAAAAAAAAATTTAAAAACATGAAATTTCCAAAACTCCTCCCTTCCTCTCAACCATTTTTCCACAGCTGCGGACAACCAGGAGGCTGCTGCCCTCATCTCTCTCTCAACATATTACAATTGGAAACAGATCTCTATAACACAAAATTCTCAAACAATGATTACCATTTCAACCATGCAAATTAATATATATGCCCTAGCTGTCTTTGGAGAGATTGCTTTATCCTTACTTATATATTCATGTGAAAAAACAAACAAACAAAAGGATTTCGAAGATGCATGGACAATGATAGAGACTCATTCATTGCCTTTCTTTTTAATTCTTTTCATCATGTGAAAGACATTGCTCTCTCACTTGTGGGGTCTCAAAATCTCTCTAATATATTCTCTCAATCTCTCTCTCTTTCTCTTTCAACTTATTAAAAGAGAAAAGTGAGTATTTTGAGTAGTAGTAGCTTGTTTTGGACCAGGAAAGCTGAAAAGCAATCAACAACAACATTAATATATCAAGAAACTGTTTGCAAGAAAACATGTATATTTGTGTTGTGTTGTTGCATTGAACCGGACCTTGAAACGTCTCTATATTTTGTACATAATTATAAGAAGAAGCCAATTCAACAATAGTGGTGGTGATGAATAGAAAAAGCCAAACACTTTTTCAACATTTATCCTAACAAACGGGCAAAATCATTGTCCTCTAAAGCTTATAGTGTATATAATAATATTTAAATATCTCGAGTCCTTTTCAAATGTGAACGTTTTTTATACGTTCTTATCTTTTTACCGATATTAAATCTTAACAGTTAGAAAGCATCTAACGGTTATTGGTGACATCCGTTATTATTTTATATGTTAATCACGAATTTTTTATCTTAAAAATTAAGTCTATATCAAAATTTTAAGACTAATTAAAAGATATTTTCAGGTGCGGGGAGAGAGAGAGAGGTTTCAGGTGAACTGGTGAAGAATCAACTCTACAGTATTACAAAGTTGATCTTGTTCAAAAAAAAAAAAAACTTGGTGGTAATCCGGCACTTAAAACCCCCACAGTAAATATATTGTGTACTGTTTATATGCATGACCATAATACATTCCCACCTACCAACCCCACAAAAAAAATATATACCTTTGATTATCTTGCATTATAATTATGAATTTGAACAACAGCAAAAGGTTTAATCACTTCCAATCAAATTCTTCTCAAGGCTTTTATGGTATCTAATCATCATCAAGTGGAGAGAAAGCACTTTTCTTAGGCATAATTATTGTCCTTGGATGGTCAATATGTCTTTGGCTGCTGTAGTCCTTGTTTTAAAATTACACGGTTGAGAAACATAAGATGTTCACCAAAACATAAAAGTAAAAAAAGTTGGTTGGTACACATGACTTTAAGTATCCTACCTAATATACTCTAAACTTCATCAAACTTTTTTACCAAAACTTGGAACATAAATTTTGAACCATTCATTAATTTTAATCCAAAGGTTCAAAAATTGTTTTTGTATTGATATTATATAGTATCTTTCTCCGAATCAAACTAAATCAATCCCTCTTCATAATTGATGTTGAGATTCCAAATCATTTTAAGATGCGAGATTGAATCTACAACATTATAGTGTAAACTATCTAAAATTACATAGTCAATTATGATCACTTGAAATCTATCATTGATTCTTGAGTTCAATTTGAGAAAAACATTTTATAACACAACACTTCGATAAATATTGATAAATAGTTATATGTAAATACTTTTTTAAGGGTATCCTGTGAAAATTTAGAGTGAGGCCAAATGAACAAATTCCATGGATGTAATGACTGATGTTGTAGCAACATGTCAAGTACTCTAGCTAGTTAATTTTTTTTATTTTTTTTATTTTTTTTATTTTTTTTTGGTTGTGATTCTCAATTTCTTTCTCTCATCTCAAGAACCTATAGATTTTGCATGCAAATATGTATAGAGACTGTTACTGTGGAGCACAAAAAACATACAAATCTTTGCCTGAATTTTGTTTAGTAGGCTCTCTATTTGATTTGACATAAAGAATTTTGTCATTATGCATTTGGAAGAGCACCTAAACTAGCCCATTCACAGCCGTACACGTTGCATGCAGCTAATCATGATGGCACTCTTCAGTTCCATCCATGCATGATCCCTGGCTTGTAACCCACTTCTTCTCCGCCTTTAATTATATCTAATTAAACTTAGAAACTATAAATGAAAGAAAAGTACTATTGTTTTAAGAAAAAAACAAGTAATATTAAAAAAGGCAAAAACGGACAATAACCAAATAGGTCCTCAACCTTTTTTTAATTCCAAATTGTTTGTGACCTTTATAAAAGTGACCAAATTGATCCCTAACTTTTAATAATTGAACCATTTTTATCCTCCAACCAAATTTCAGTTAGTCAACTCAAACAACCAAAGTTTATTTAATTGGAAAGTACAAAAATACCATTTAAAGGTAAATAATAACTTAAATAAATAAATAATAACTAAATAAAATATTTAAATTTTTTAAAAAAAGAAAAAGAAAAAGAAAAAGGCAATAACTGTTATAATTAAAAAAAATAAAAAACAATTGAAATAAATATTGGTTTTTTTAAAAGAAATAAATATTAATGAAAAACATTAAATTAAAATAAATAGGAAAATGAATATTAATTATTAAAATAAAAAATATATAATTAGGCCGGCCGCCTCCACATATGAATGTGGAGGAGGCTACCTATTGCACATTCAATCGTGGAGGAGGTGGCCTCCTCCACGACCTATTGTGGAGGTAGCCTTCTCCATGAATCTGGATCAGTTTCATGGAGAAGGCTTCCACGATTCGGGAATTTCTAGATCGTGGAGGCAACCTCCGCGAATTGTTCATGGAGGTTGCCTCCTCCACGATTTGGTATAGCTTGGACTAGATCGTGGAGGAGGTTGCCTCTGCGATCTGGAAATTTTCTAGATCATGGAGGAGATCGGGTTCGGGGAGGATGATGAGGCCTCCTCCACAATTCGAATCATGGAGGAGGCTCCTCCAAAATTGGTTGTAGAGGAGGCTGGGAGGAGGTTCTGGCCTCCTCCACTAGAGGCCACCATCAATAGCCGTCTCCTGTTATGGTTTTTTATATATATATATATATATATAAAAGTCTAGTTTTTTTTTTCATTTTTTAAAATTAATTTTTATATAATTAATGGTTTTTAAATATATATATACATATATATTTAATGCACATGTGTAAAATAAAAAAAAATCCGGGACATGTGTCAATTCTTTATAGGTACATATGTCTAACAATTAAATTTTGATGTTAAAACTACAATTTTACCCTTAAATCTTTGAACTTTGACTAATGTCCATTAATAAAAAAGGACTAGTTTGGTACTTCTGAAAAATATAGGAACTAGATTGGTCACTTTTGTAAAAGTTGTAAAATTACTTGGAATTAAGAAAAAAAATCCAGGACTAATTTGGTAATCGTTTAGTTATGTTCGTTAAAAGTAGTTTTCAAAAATTATTAATGTGTGGTATATATATATTTTTTTTAATCGAGTAAAATAGTGTTTAGAGTGAAAATTTGGTATACTTTGAAAATTGTTAAAAATTTTCATACTTTAGATTTTTATGTGTTTATGAGAAGTGGTAGAAATATTGATGGATAGCATTACAATTCAATTTTTGATTCATCACATCTTCTTGAGCTTCATTTATGGGTTCTCAAATAAAAATTAACCTGTCTGAAAACGGTGTAAAACAATATTTTTCTGTTTTCAATTTTTTAATTATAATTTTCTTTGATATATATATATAACCAAACAACTTAAAATCTGTTTTTGTTTTTGTTTTTGAAAACACAAATTGTTTTCAAAATCACATTCAAATGCTGCCAAAAATTTAATTCTTTGAAGCATTTTAAGAAAGAAATTATAAGAAGTACATTTAAAAAAATATATATATATATATAATATCATGTGTTTTCATATTTTTTTTTTTAATGGAAATTTGAAAATTGTAGGAGAGAGCTGTAATTCCATCCGACAATCTTATTGAGGTGAGTGAGAAAAAATTAACCGGTAGATCCAATCAAACTTCGTCCTTTCTCTTATCTATTTTTATTTGTTAAATTGGAAATGCATGCATCTTTAAGAACATGGATAATTTTGAACTACCCATTTTAAGTTTTATAAAATACAACACTAATGTTAGATAATCTAAAAAATTAGTCCAAAAACAAACATAAATGATATGGCAAGTAATTCTTCCTTACTATATCATTCACTATATCACCTCATGATTTGTGTGGTGATAACTGCTCATCATTTACCAAATCATTTAGGTTGAATTTTAGGTTAATTTTTTGGATTGTATATTAATACTCAAAATACAAACAGACTTTAGTGATTTATCTTTTTTCGTAAATCATCTATTATTATTATTCTTTTAAATGTCTAAACAAATTCAATGACATTTCAAACGCGAGCTTTGATGAATTTTCGTATAATTGAAATGTGGCATATTCTAACCGTGTTAATTCCCATTCCAATAAAATTCACACTAAACTACTCACATATTTATTGTTCAATCGCATAAATACAATGTTAATTGGTAACTGTACATTTTTATGTTCATAAATTCGAATCTCCACACCGTGAATGGTATATATATATACATTTTTTTTTATGTACAACTCAAATTTAAAGATTCACAAATATTACTTTAAACTACACATTCCTTATATACATACCAAAACTCTATC
The DNA here is from genome assembly GCA_008009225.1 of Acer yangbiense. NCBI lineage: Eukaryota > Viridiplantae > Streptophyta > Magnoliopsida > Sapindales > Sapindaceae > Acer > Acer yangbiense. The sequence goes on along the minus strand of CM017763.1, from coordinate 6,981,110 downwards.
TGATTTCCTTCAATACCCTTAGAAATTTCACATGTAAAGTTAAAGAAAATGAATATGGAAATATATATATATACTAATAGATAGATTTTACAACTCAATAGACTAATTATTTAGTCGGTTGTAATAAGGTTATCCATCAATATATTAAAAACTTCTCATAAACGTACATATAAAATTTATTAAATACGTCCGAACCACTACTATCACTTCAAGATATGAGTAGATATTCACATTACGTAACAAGACGTAAGTAGTTAATACACGTCAAGGCATAGAGAGAGATTTTTATCTAATAAAGGAGGATGGTCTCCCATTCTCGAGTGTGTGGTTATTGTGAGTGAAACCCTCCCATTAATCTCAACAGACAACTATCCTGTAGATTGCATGGGAAGGAAGTAATGGAAATTAGGAAACAACGGCGGAAGTGGAAAACCACTTTCCAAAAACACAGCGGTTTCAATTGTTCAAAAAAACACATGCACTTCTTTGGCTTCTTTTGTTGTGTCGAAGTTGATGGATCGATGTTGACATCTATTATATCCTCCGAACATGAATTCATCGACCCACACTCTACAATACAATACAATAAAAAGATTTTCATAGACCTTAATTTTGACCTATGATATAGTATATATACAACGGATCTGGATTCTCTCTTCACATTGTCGTTACTTTTATAAACAATCTGTTGACATGTGTCTATTATAGTAAATATATATACAACTGAGTCGGATATGTAGCATTATTGATTGTTAATTGCCTTGATAGATTATAAACGAATGGTACTCGAAGATTGGGACCAATCCTACCTTTCTCTTGCCCATATCACATGGGACCCATCTTTCTGATGTGGTAAATCGTTAATAAATAAATAAAAAAATAAAAAAAAACGAAATTGCATGTCATTAAAATACCTATATTCAAAATGTGTATCAAGAATTTTAAATGACAATGTTTTTATTTTATTTTTTTGAATTCTAATTCTGCAATATATAGAGATTAAATAATAATGTGCAGTTCGAATATCTATTCTCATACTATCAATGATAAAACTTTATACACATATTTGTAAAATATGTATGCTGAACTTTGAACCTCATCACTAACGTACAAGTGGATGTAATAACATATGTGCTAAAAGGTCATTTCCTTCTCCGGATTAATATTAATTTAAGAATTGTGATTCTGTGCATGAAAAGTGAAGATAAAGCTATCATGTTATATAGAGACAAATTCTAAGAGAGTAGTACTGATTTGGAATAATTTGGATTTGGATTTGTTTTGAATTGAATTGCCAGCTTGTGTTTACATACATGTAAGAATCGAACTAGTTTCGACTTTCGAGTGGCAAAATGGGATTAGGACTCTATAATTACCATTATCATATGGGATATATTATTAATTAATTAACTTGATAATGTCATAAAAATAACATGAAATTAATTTTGATTATCATATATATATATATATATATAATTTAATTAAAAATTAGCAACAATTGAAAAAAAAAATAATACAGTAAGTTGATATAAATTTTTTTTGGGTAAAGAAATTTCGTGAAAACATTCTGATTTTCTCATTCTTATTGTTTTTTAGGTTGTAGAAGAAAATATAGACCCAACTCACAAATTGTTAAAGGAAGAAAAACATTACTGTAATTTTTATTTTTAGCTAAAAACCACTAATTTTTATGATCATTTTGATGATTCAAATAAGTAACCCATTTTGTCTTTCATATATTTTATAAACAACTATATAGGATTGAATTTTTCAAATCTTCTTGACCTTTTTCCAACAAGTTTGGTAATTATCAACGATATATATAAATATTATTTTCTTTCGAAAAGACTAACATGACCAAATCAACTTATATTTCAGGTAAGAAGTAAGAACCTCCTACCTATTTCAGCTAAGAACCTCCTACCCAGTAATATCCTCATCATATGCTAACCCATGCAATACTTAAAACATCAAAGCAATCTAGTTGAATCCAACAATTGCTAAAAAATAAATAAAATAAAATAATAATAATGAGAAGACTAATATTACTGGATTAAAATATAGCATCTCCAAAATTTTGTATTATTTACATAAAATAAAAAAATAAAAAAAATCATGCCATATGGGTTTTGGGTCAAATTTGTTTTTCTTTTCTTTTTAGTGGATTAATTCTTCTTCGGAAAAAAAAAAAAAAAAAGGTGAAACTAGGGGGGAGAGAGGTGTGGGATGAAAAAGTTTCCATTAAATTGAAATAATTAATTATGATTACGATTGTAATAATGGTGGCTTTGAACCTAAACAAAATTCCAAAAAACATAAATATAATAGACCTAGAGAGAGAGTGACCTAGAGAGAGCTACATCATCTGCTTCTTCTTCACATTCACATGCACATTCACATTCACATTCCAGCCTGTTGATTTCATTATAAATGGGCCACAACTCTGAAGTTGACATTCCAAATAAAATGATTCCTATTTTTTATATTTTTTTTCAAGTAATGATTTCATATAAAGTAACTCAAAGCAAATTATTATTATTATTATTATTATTATTATTTATGAGTGTGGACTGTGGAATGACCTTTATCATCATTTGCTTTAGCATATCAACCCCATATTTGTGTACACACATGTTGCTAGTCAGAACTTTCATTAATGAATTTGGATAAAGAATCAAAGTCCTTTGGCTTCAATTAGAAAGGCATGCAATTTTATTTTATTTAAAAATAATAATAATAATAATAGAAAATGATAGGTCTTCTGCTCATGGTAGGGTGGTGATTCAATTAGATATACCTAAAATAGAAGGGGCTCCTTTAGATTTTAATTATAAAATAATTATAATATATTTATAGAAGTGTTTTTTTTTTTTTAAAGAAAAATATTCAAATCATCCCTTAACATGGTTTGACGGTGAAAGACGTTTGTTTATATATATATATATATATATACAGAAATTCTATTATCAGTTCGAACTGACAAAAGTTATATCAGTTCCTTGCATGTGGGTCACTGAATTTAAATACTTTGACTTGGTTGTATGCACTTGTCAGTCAAAGTATTTAAATCCAGTGGTCCACATACAAGGAACTGATATAACTTTTGTCAGTTCGAACTGATAATAGAAAGACTATATATATATATATATATACTTTTAATTTGTAAAAGAAATATTTTTAACAATTTGACCCATACAAAATAAACTAAAGCCCGTGCGGGCAAGCCCATTGTGGACAAAGTCAAGCCTAAAAATATATATTAAGGTTTGGGTTGTACTTGGCCCTCAATTTCGATTAGACCTTAAAATTTGGGCTCAACCCAACCTAAACCAATTTGACACCCTACTCGTCTAGGACCATTTTGAACTCATTAGCTTCTAATTAGAGGTGGCCACGGTTTCGGTTAAACCGTCAGTTTCGTCTGTGGTTTAACCGAAACTGTACGGCCCAAACATGACCACAACTGATGGTTTGAAAACCAGTTGGGAACCGGTTTTCCACGGTTTGGTTACTACATCCACTTCTACAGGACTTTTGGGTTAAAAGAGTTTTTTCCAGTTTTCATCGAAGTGTACCACGTTAGACCAAATTGCGTATAGCGACCTGTATAGCGAAAGTCAGTAGAGGACACCAAAAAGTTTCGTCAGACAGAAACGTCGAAGTGTACCGCATCAAACAGAAATGCGTATAGCGACCTGTATAGCAAAAGTTCCCAGAAACTTTTCGTCAAACAGGTCGTCGAAGTGTATAGCGAGACATATAGCGACCTGCACCTGACATGCGTTTTTTAGGGCTTTTCAAGAGGGGTAAACTAGTCTTTTCACCCATATTTTTGTACCCTAACTCCCTCCACTATAAATATCCCATTTTTTCACATTCTTTTAAACATCCCTTCACTCCCTTTCTCTCTCTTCCGCCCCACACCAATTTTTTCCATCTTCTTCATCTTCTTCATCTTCTTCATCTTCTCTACATAATAAGAAGAGACCCAAGCTTCCATGGAGGTTCTTCCTCTATGGGAGCTCCCCATACACCTCCACAACACCACTTTATACCTCCTCCATTCATCTTAGAGCATATTTCAAGGAATTAGGAGACAATTTCGAGTTAGGAAAGCTATGGAGCATCTTTGGAGGATTGTCTTCAAGGGTTTGCTCTTATGTACTCTTTTCTTTGTAATTTTCGTTTCTTTGATGTGTAACCCCAATTTGGGGAATATTGTAAACTTTCACTTGTGCAATAAATGTATGTTTGTACTCAAATTCATTTGGGTTTTGTGTTTCTCTTTGCTAATTGCATGATTTAAGCTTTAATTGCAATATCCATGTGTGTGGAGGTCCAAATTGATATGTATGCTTGAATGGGGATTAGGAGGGGGATTAGGAGTAGAGTAAATTAAATTAGGAATAGTGTAATTTAGCATCCCATAATTGTTTGTATGTTGGTGGAAGACCAAAATACCATGTTTAGAGTAATTCGAGTGTTTGGGTATTGGCTCCAAAGAGTAGGAAATGCTTAGTTCAGGCATTTAGTTGCTAAATTGGCATTGGTTCATATTCTTATGCTTAATGGGTCTTGTTATCAAGACACGATTATCCATCCTTGGCCGGATTGGGTAATAAATTGATTTAGGGAGAATTCCCAAATCAAGAAAATGAACCCTTAACCTAAATAGAATGTTCTTAATGTTAAATAATCAACTTTATGCACATGTTTGTTTGGTAAACTTGTTTCCCGTGTTTAGCCATCCTAGGGAGATTGATAAAACCGAATCCATATCTAGAGTAAAGACAAACTAAATTCCTCTTGTGCTCGTGTAGTTATAGGGGTATTTCATTGCTTAATGCTTTTACTTGGTTAGCCACCTTATGAATGATATTTAGATTGTGTGTTATATATCACGTGGTTCGCATTAACATACCCAACGTGATATCCTCTACATTTGACCAGTAAGTTGAGAGATCACTAGACTGGCGTGTAGAGCTTGTGTGTGTGTGTGTCCCACGGTCCTTAATGAATCCAAGCATTTATGCATGGATGTAATCTCTATGTCGTTCAAGAGAGGGTAGAGATTAATTAAGGGGACACGAGCATATAACATTCGTGTTATATGGGTATCTCGTATTCTTAATGCTTTCACTTGGTTGTCATTCCGTATTTGGTTAGCCTCGTGGATGAATTATTGGCTGTAGTATGGCCCACGTGGTTGCGCATTACATGCCCAACGAAATAACCAATGTATTTGACCGAAAAGTTGAGAGATCACTAGGCCGGCATACATGGCTCATATGTGTGTCCCACGGTACTTAATGAATCCATACGTATGTGTGGATGTGATTTCTAAGACTCGAGAGAGATTAGAGATCAATTAAGGAGACACAAGTCTATTATATATTTGCACATTTAGGGACTAAGTGAGTTTAGAGCTTAATTAGGAGGATTGTTACGGTTGAGTCATTTCCCTAGTGTAACCACATTTCATGCCATCTCTCCATTCCATCCTATCATTGTAAATATTATTGTTTATCATTTATTTATTTATATTATTATTTACATTTTCCACACACACAACACACGAGTTCGCTTGGCGTGTTGTAATAATAGCTAGAACTGGTAACGGTCGGTGAATTCCACCTCCCTGTGGAACGATACCCTCACTTGCCGATGTGCTAGTCTCTGTGACTCGCGCGCTAGCGAGGTCGAACTTAAATGTTCATCTTTTGACCGACACTGCAACGACTTGTCGTTAAAAAGCCGATGAAGTCCGAGCTCTTCAAAGTGCATATGAAGAAAACTAAGTTAGATGATGTATTTTTTCAAAATCCAGTGCAATTACTACCCTAAATCATACAAGACTACCAAATCCTTCGGATATGGCACGTACTAGACCCATATAAAAAAAAAATCACCTGTCCGAATACGCGAATGCTAGTAACCAAGCCCAAATCTCCAAGTACGGAACCTCTTCTAATCAATTATTTCATTATACGTCTGAAAACAAATAGGGAAGAATTAGCATTAATGGTTGCAGTTGAGCACTTACCTTTTGGTTTTGGTGAGAAAGTAGGTTTTGTTAATTATTGTCAAAATGCATTAAATCTTGCAATGAAACGTGTTCCTAGATCCACCCTCACACGTACACTAAATACCATTTACAAAAGAGAAAAAAAAAATTGAAATCATTTTTTTATCAATTTCAAGGTCGCGTTTCCGTATGTGTCGACATATGGACCGACAATTTGGTAGTCATTCATACATGGGTGTGACATGTCATTATATGGATAATGACTGTGATGTGAAAAAAAGAATTCTTGCATTTCGTGTTTTCGATGACTCACATTCAACTCAAAATATTTTTCAACTCCTTAAAATATTTCTTCAAGAGTATTATATCCAAAACAAAATTTTTGCTATTGGTTTTGATAATGCTGCAAGCAATACCGCATCTGATCTTATGTTACAGGATTTGTGCAATCCCTATTTTTGGAGTAAATTATTTCATCAAAGATGTGCATGCCATGTTTTAAATTTGTGTGTTCAAACTGGATTAACAATTCTTTCTGCTTATATTATACCAATTAGAGATAGTATTAACTATATCTGGAAGCATAACAAAACCCAGAAACAATGGTTAAAATATTGCTCTCAAAATAATATGCGTCCCATTAAATTTTCTCGAGATATTACCACTTGTTGGAATTCTACTTATAAGTTGCTTAGTAAAAGTGTTGAATATAAGGAATTATTAGTTTCTTTTATTACTTATAACTTTCCTTCAATTTCTCTTCAATTGAACCATTGGAATGCATGTATAAAAATTCTGGAATTGTTATGTGTTTTTAATGATGCTACCAATGCTTTATCTGGTGTTTACTATCTCACTACTCATTTATTTCTTACTCAAAGTGTTAATATTGTTGGTGCATTTAGTGAGTGTGAATTCGATGTTCAATTGAGTGAGTGTGTTGCTGCCATAAAATAAAATGGTTACAGTATTATAGGGAGATTTCAAATATTTACTTGCTTGCATCGTGTTTTGATCCGCTCGTTAAATTAGAATGTTTGCAGGTTCATTTAACTCATTATTACGAAAGTTTAGGATTAGAAGTTGATATTCTTAGTTATTGTAATTTCATTAAGACTTTGCTTTATGAATTATATGATGAATATCTTAGAATGTATGGTCCGTCTTTCAACATGCCGGTTTCACAACCCCAACCCACATCTGGTGGTACTGCTACTTCCTCAAAATTTCAATTAAAGGGTTTAGGGGATCGATTATTTTCCCAAAGAACCAAAAAATTAAGAACATCTTCTTCATCCTCATCTGACTTTGAGCTTGACCGGTATTTAGAAGTCACTCATGAATTTTTAGAAGAAAAAATTAGTATCCATGTTTGGTGGAAGAGTCATGAACATGATTATCCAATTTTGGCTATTATTGCCAAACAAATTCTTGGAACGCCGGTTTCTATCGTTACTGTGAAACAAGAATTTAGTGTAAGTGGAAATATTTTGGAACCAAAACTCGGTTATGTGTCCACAATCACTTGAAATGCATGCCTGTGTTGATGATTGGACAAAGGCAAAATATAGACAATAAGAACTCCAGCCGGAGTTAGTAAACGACTTCTTCGAAGATGACCAAACCATGGGAACGGAAGGCAGGGAATAGATTCTGTTCCAACTTCTAACCTCCAACATCGAGCATCTAATTAAAGGTAAAAGAACTACGTGACCTTTGATTCCTCTCCATTGGTGGTTTTGGTGGAGGATATGTAGCAACTTAATTGTGGTAAAAATTAAGTGAAAGGCCGTTTTTATTTTTATTTTTTATTTTTAAGAAAAAAAAAAACTTTGTTACATTGTAATATTGTATATTTGAATTCAAGCCTTCAAGGCCAATTTCTAATTTATTTTTTGTAATTTTTGTGCAATTGTAAAGTTGTATTTATAGATAAATGTCAATTTCTTTTCTTTTAAACATTGTTAAATACTTCAATGACAATGTTTTTAATTATTTAATTTTTTTATTTTAAACTTTGTTCGATTGTAATTATTATTAGGCAAGAATTTATATTTATTTTTTCTTCACACAATCTTTACCTCACTCTCACTTGTTATTAAAAAAAATAAAAAATAAAATAAAAAATAAAAACCGAAACCGCCCGAAACAGAAATAGAAACCGCCCAAAATCGAAACCAAAACCGTAACCGCCAAACCGGCGGTTACAAACCGTGCACCAAACCAGTTTTCTGGTTACAGTTTCGGTTTCGGTGGCTACGGAACCGAAACCACTGGTTTCTAACCGAAATCGAAACCAAATCGAACCGTGGCCATCTTTGCTTCTAATAGATAAGATGAGGTTGACTCAGTGGTTTGTCTTTCACACCTACACCATGAGGTTGTGGATTTGAGTCCGTCCCCCACCCCAAATCCTGAATTGTTGTAATATTTAAAATCAGAAAAAAATAAAAAAGTTTTTATTTTTTATTTTTTTACAAGAATGAGCTCAAAGCTATTGGGACTCAATTTACACAAAGAACCATATATTTACTAGACCTAAAGTAACCTTAACCATTTACAAACCACACCACAGTCATCAATAAGCCCATTTATAATGCTTAGTGTGCTCTTTCAAATATTAGGCTTTCAGGCCCACTTGAGTTGAAGCAATATATGGCTGTTGGCAGGGCGGAGGTGCAATCTAGCCTAGCTTTTTCTATATATATATATATTAATGATTTTGGGTTTTATTTTTTATTTTTTAAATAATAGATAAAAATACAAATGGAAGACAGTTACAATATTAACATTGCTTGATAATCCATGGAAGAGTAATATTATACAACCCAAATAACTAATCCAAATTTCAACCAAAATGATGTGGCAAGTGAGTTGTCATCACTGATGTGGTTAATGAAAAAATCGCTTGCTACATCATTTGGGTTGAAATTTAGACTAAAGTTTTGGGTTGTCTAGCATTAGTGTTCATAGAAATAGTCTAGTTTATAATTTAATTTAATTGAGATAATCTCAATAGATTCATTAGAGTGATATACTCAATATTTTATTGACACTTAAACACATTAAAGTTTTCTTTTCCTTTTCCTTTTCCTCTCCAATCTCTTTTCTTCCATAGATAAATGAAACAAATTTTGCAATTCCTTACTCCGTTTGCTTGTCCGAACAAGTATTTAAGTTTATTTTGCTTGCTGTTTTTTTTTTTCCCTTTAGGTTTGCTTTAAAAAACTTTGTACTATAGACCAACATGGCTTGAGTATAAAATTACGTTAAGAGTGACGATATTTGCACCCCTTAAAAACCGTATGTACACCCCAAATTAGTATGTTTTTAAAAATCCAGTAATACCCTTGAGTGAAATTACTAAGAGGATTAATTGTTTGTTAGTACACCCACCAATACTTATTAATTTGTTTCCTATTTTAATCTTTTGTAATTTTGTTTTCCTATTAATGATTTGATATTAACATATATCATAAAAACTCTTTCCATTTTAATAAAAACTCTTTCCATTTTAATAAATCCTAGATTCTCTTTTAAATATATTTTCAATCTCTTTTAAGGAAATACAAATTGATTGTTAAGCATGGAAAATGAATCAAAATCATGACACAAATTTGGTTGTTAAAAAGTAAAGTTTGATTTTTTTTTTTTTTTGATGAAATTAATTTTTATTAGATGAACAAAATCATTATGTATATAAACAAACTTTTAAATTAACTATATTATCTATATTTTTTTATTTCTTTCAAACACACTTTAGACTTTTTTTTTTTTAATCATTATTATCTGTTTTTTCTTGTCAAAAATAAAAATAAAAAAATAGATGTTCTTCAATTTCATCGAACACCTTTTTTTTTTTTTTTTTTTTTTTTTTTTTATCATTTAACATCTATCTACTTCTACATCATTTGGGACGTGACACAAATCTTGCATCCCTACAACTCTCTCAAACAGAAAGTGGTTCTCCAATTAAAAAAAAAAATCTTAAAATGGATTTTTAACGAAAAATGGAGTTTGATTTCGAAAAAAACCAAGAAGAGAAAAGAAGTAGGGAAAAGAAAGAATAGTAAAAGAATTAAATGTAACAACAAAATTAGAAATAATAATAAAGTTGATTAGATAATATAATAATAGTCATAGGTGGTGTGTACTTACAAAAATACAATACAATATAATTAAAGAAAGGGTATTTTTGGCTTTCAGTGGGGTTTATTTACAAATTATAGAATTTTTAAAAAATTTGATAGGTGTGATTACGAAAGGGGTGTAGATACAGTTTTTGAGGGGTGCCATTATCGCTAATCTTACGTTAATTTAGCATGATAATGTCCCAGATTTGAATTGCTGTACCGCATGCGTTATACAAAAAAAAAATTAGTTAATTTAGCCCACCCGAACAATAAGTCCTAGCTTCATCCATAGTTGTTGGTTCTAGGCCCATTGGGCGTAGATGCTTTATTATTATTATTTTTCAACAATTATAAATAATTCGAGGCTTGAGAGAGGGAGGCGCGCCTCATCAGACTCGAACCCAAAACTTTAATGATGTAGCCCCATTACTACAAAAAATACAAAAGAAATCGGTTTTTTTATATGGAAGAAATCGATTTTTGAAATTTTTAAAAACGATGTCTTTTTGACTGATTTAGAAAATACCGCACAAAAGACATCGGTTTTTAACTGATGTAAAAAGAAGAGAAAACACATCGGTTTTATATAAAACCGATTTAAAAACCATGATGTAAAATTGATGTATTACTAAAATTTTAAAAACCATGATGTAAAATTGATGTATTACTAAAATTAATCCCACCGTCCGGTTGCCGGCCCGCCCCACCTGTGATAATAATGAAAACTAATTGTCATTATGAGGAATCGAACTTGCAACCTCAAAGTCTAAATGGTAAAGCCTTTACCGCCTAACTACAAGATTGGATGTGTTAACAATTGCACAATATTTATATATAACCTATATGAGTTGTTAGAAATAAAAAAAAATAAAAAATTGTTTGATAAATTTAAATTTACTCAACTAATCAAAATTCTAATTTCTACTACAAACATATATATATTAAAAAAAAAATATTGGCGGGTTTATTTTTCATTTCATTTTTCATTGTGTGGTTTTGTGTTCTGTTGGAGATATTTTTGTGTAAACTTTTTCCTTAAAACTGTATCTTTTGGCAAGGAAATAAATTTTTTCGTCCGTGATAGGTTCTTCGATTTTTCGATACGAATCCAACGGTATATAGAACGTAACATTCTGGATGGTATTTTGAAAGTTATGATCAATTATTCAGTCAAATGTCAGAATTGAAGAGATTGGAGATATTTTTGTGCAAACTTTTTCCTTAAAACTGTATCTTTTGGCAAGGAAATAAATTTTTTTGTCCACGTAGGGTTCTTCAATTTTTCGATACGAATCCAACGGTATAAATAACATAAAATTCTGGGCAGTATTTTGAAAGTTATGATCAATTATTCAGTCAAAGGTCGTGAGCTGTTTTCATCGCTCATTTTCACACTTTTCCAAATCGATTTTTGGAATATTGTCTGATTGAAAAGTGTTTGTTTGCATGTCTACTTTCTTGTGTCAAAATTTGAGCAAATAACGTTGAGTATTTTTAGAGATGCACACTTGAATGTGGACATAGGTCAGATTTACATTGCAGAATTTTGCTTTTGAATACATATCGGTTTTTATAAAAACCGATGTCTAAATGCTTGTTTTTAATATCGGTTTTTATAAAAACTGTTGTCTTTTCAATGCAATATTTAAGACATCGGTTTTTATAAAAACCGATGTCTAAACTTTTTTTTTTTAAATATCGGTTTTCCTAAAAATCGATGTCTTTTGAAACTGCAATATTTAAGATATCGGTTTTTATAAAAACCGATGTCTAGAAGTTTTTTTTAAATCGGTTACCAAAAAACGATGTGTTCTAGTAATGTCTTTTAACATTTTTGTAGTAGTGCCTCTATATGTGTGAAGGACATACCACTGGACCAACCTCATCTCAATATATTTTTTTTCTTCCTTTTCATATTTTCTTATGACTAATAATTCGGAAGTAGTTCAACATCCATAAACTGTTGTTTCTTCTTTAGTATTATTCATTAAAAAAAAAAAAAAGATGGAGAGAGGAAGAAAAACATAATTTTTATTATAAAAAAAAAAAAATAGAATTAAAATACTCCCATGAATTCTAACAAAATTCGAAAAACAGTTCTATGATTTCAGAATTATGTAAAAACTCCACAAATATTAAGAGGGTTTATGCTCTTCTAAAAATAATATTTATAATTACGGGTATAAGTTTATGCATAAATAATGAGGATTATTCAAGAATTATCTGATTATAAATTATGAGTCTCCAAAATTCTACACCTACTAATTTTGTAAACAAAGAAAATGCAAATTAAAATTCAAATAAAACAGCTTGAGTCTTCCATTTTGATTTTGGTGGGTAGCTGACAAATGACAATGGAAATTATTCTAATGGTGTTAGATTCAAATGTCAGTGTAAAACAAAAAACCAAAATAAATAGTCAAAAAAAAATTAGATTATTATCATCAAAAGTCAACTTCTAGATAAGTCAACATATAAAAGTGGAATTATCAAGCTAAGGAAAAGTACTTGAATACTTGAATTGAATTTTGATCTACATTCTCTAGAATATATGCACATCACGTACGTGTACTTTTATATATTTCTACAAACTGTACTTTTATTTCTATAATTAAATGTTAAAAAAATTAATAATGATACTAGGAACAAGGTTGGAAACTTCAAAGAAGCTCCTCTACCGTGGTCAATGGTTCCAGTTGTGTGTATATATATAAAGTCTTATATTTACTCATTAAATCGTAAAGTATAAGGAGACCCCTTTACCCTATTATGGGCATTGCATTTCGGATCTCTATTGTAGATGTTGATTTTGTTAGATCCAGATGGACTCATTCTTTACGTAACCACTCTTACTAAAGTGTTGAGCACTTCCTCTTCAAACCCTTTATCCGATTTGTGTCAGATTTAAGAAGGAAAAAAAAAACTTATAGTTGGTTAATAGTTAATTCTTTAAAAAAAAAATCATAGAAACTAGAAGATCGATATATATATATATATATCAGTTTCTTTTTCCTCAGGACTGAACTGAACTTTTAAGATGAGGACGAGACTTGTGAGTTATTGATTAAGTTTAAGAAGATTTTGACCAAGCTGAAGTATGTGAATCCAATGGCTGGTAGTTGTAGAACTGATATAAATAAAATCAGTTCATCATGAGGAGAGAAAAACTATATATATACGGTCCCGTTCATATAAGTGCGCACTGATGTAAATAGTAAATATATAATTAAGGACATTGAATGTAGGTCACTCATTATGGAAAAGTTTTGACAAGTGCATATACACTAAGTCATAGCATGGAAAATAAGTGGTTCACATTCAATGTCCTCGTATATTTACATCAGTGCGCATTGACTTGAACATATTTATATATATATAAAATCAAGCCGATTTGAGATTCCCAACTTGGATAGTGGCATGGTAACCATATAATATACAAGTACAATAAAATTTGAATAACGAATAGCCGATCGATTTGGGAATCCTAAGCTCAAAAGTTGTGAAATTCCATTTGATTTTATTTATTTATATTAAAAAAAAATCTGGTGATAACTAAATAAAGAAAACGTTTGTTAGTGGTGAATCTTTGTATCGTTTGAATTTTCTTTAAAATAGAATTGTTGATATCATTCTTTGAGTATGCTTCAAGAAATGAATTATAAAGAAATTAAAACCAAGTTCATTCAACTAAATTCAAGTGATTTGGTCCACACTTTCTGGTAGATCCCTTCTTATCTTTAATTTTTTTTTCATTTCACACCCTTTTATTCCAAATTAATTAAATATATACTCAGCTTGTAACGTAATATATAATACTCAGCTTGTATAAACTTTGAATATTGTTGTTCTGATTGCAAAGTTTAATAAGACTTCTCTTTTGTGCTGAAAGAATTTTTATTGTATTTGAGAATTTTGTGTTAGGACTTGACTCTTGACAAACCCTAATTTATTCAGAATTTTGAATTGTCAGATTTATTCAATGACTGGAAATGTAAAGTTTATATTTTGTTAAAACAGGGACGTTAATGATCGAAACATTTTTATTTTTCTTTTTCAAAGTGAAGTCTCTCAATCACATAATTATTGAGGAAATTGTCAAAAGACAGCACTAGCTAAAACTATAAAGAAGCCAGCTGCCGGAATCAAAGTACTTTTGTTTTAATTTTAAGTAGTGCTCTTTCCTTTGGGAGTGACAGATAATATTGGTAGAAGTGCTTTTGTCACAAGCCAAAAGCACTTTTCAGAAAAGCATTGATAAGTATTCTTGTAGAAAGTAATCTAAAAAAACCACTCTTAAACCTATTAATAACCTTCATTATAAAGTATAATTACTTATGTTATACAGGTTTGATACAGGTTCGAGTCCTGCTTTTACTGTGTAATGAGGGTTATATTCAGTCATTCTGATTTCATTAAGTCCTGACAGACTTGTGAAAAAACATAATTATCTATTTGATCCTATTTTAAAAATCATAAACAAAGTAGAATTTACTTTAAAATGTGACGAAGAAATGTTGAGAATATGAAACATAATTAAAATGATGTTTTTTGAAAAATGGAGAAAGCAATTTCAACAACTTGGTTGTGGATTTTCAATTCCGTATCATACTTGTCTATCCACCTAATCAATTAATCAACTAATTTGGTTCAACAATTGCACATTGTTTTTTTCTTCATATGCGTTTATTTTGGATATATTCTTCACTTCATTTCATCATAATATGACTAGTAGTTTACCTAACAAAGTAACAATAAACAATTTTTCTTTGGGCAACGTTACACTAATTAATCACTGTAGTTCAATAATTTGAATTTAACACATTATCCATATATTCATCATAATTAATAACTTGTTTTGGGTACTAATCACTTCAATCATTTTTACCGTTCTACTACAACTTCATATCTAATACATTTTGCATACTCTTTATATATAAACTATTGATATTATGTATATTTTAATTGAATCTATGTTTTGTATACTATTGATATATATATATATATTTGAAAATAATAGTTTATTAAAAAATTCTCATTATACCAAAAAAATAAAAAATAAAAAAATAAAAAACTTCTATCTTATAAAAAAGTACGACTTGTTTTTACCATTTTGCATCTGTTGGAAAAGGATAATTAACGACAACAATTGTCACTGTCGAAAATAGTTGGTCAGTAATAAACATTTTTTTATAGTGAGACTACTTGTACGACTAAACATGTAGTTATTAAATCTTTATAGTTGGTCTTTCAAGGTATAGTTTGGAGGGAAAGAATAACACCATAAATTATTTTTGTTTTGTCAACTAAAAATAATAGTCACAAAAAGATTTATTACTCGACTAAAATTATAATTACTAAAAATAAATACTAGTCTCAAAAAATGTGAATTTGGAGAGAAATGTAGGCGCCAAAAAATTAATCACAAAATTCGTAACTAAATTGGACATAGTCACCAAACACAATTTTCCTTGAATATTAAAAAAAAAGAAGTAGTGAAATGAATTGGATCTATTATTTATCTTTGTTGTTACTACCATGCTACAATGGTTGTAGAAAATAACATTCTGCAACCATTTATGATATATTTATCGAAAGTCGGTTACTGAAAATATATATTTTTGCAGCTAAATTAAACATAGTCGATAAATGAGTTATTTAGTGACTAAATCCTAAAAATTTGGTAGCCGAACAAATTGAATCTATGATGTGCATATTTGCGACTAACATCTTATTATGATTGCTAAAAGTGACGTTCAGTGATCATTTATTATATTGTCATAAAAAGTTTATTACCAAATATCAAGAACTCGAATCAAGCGATCATTTGTGTGTAGTTTGTTAAGATGTCATATATATCGCAAAAATAAAGTATAGAAAAATTTTGGAATTGAATTTCACTTCAATCAAACAAGGTTTTGAAAGTTTGGTTTACAAGAGATATTGAATGTCACATTTGAGAAAATGTTGTTTTTCTCTTCTCTATTTTGAAATCAGGCACCAATTGAGTGATGGGTCCATCTTAACTGTAACACTACATGCTCAGTCCACATATTTATCGGTAAATGAACGATGATAAGAATGAAAGGTAAGTAAGAATCAAAATTAAATTAAAGGGATGAGCTTTACATGCAAGCAGCCCTAAATAGACTATTTTGGATGCACCAATTAATGTGAAAGTGACAATACACTCTATGGATGGTTCAACGATGGTAGATAATCTAGGAAACTAGTGGTCCTCCCATGGCTGCATCTATATATTCATTTCAAAATTCAAACCTCCTTCTTTGAAAGACACTGGTGCCTAAACTACAAATAAATAATTAAAAATTCTCATTTAGTTTTTAGTTGTGGATGGACATGGATTGATTAGAATCTCATTCTCTAGAATATAGTCTCCTGTTTCTCACCTGCCACCATCTCCCCTTTGCAATCTACATCATCACTGTCCAAAATTATAGTAGGAGCTAGATTGGATATTCATATATATATGTGTGTGTGAGAGTTTATATTTGAGTGTGATTAGGCGTTTTTTATTTATTTTTAATTGTAAATTTGAGAATTGAGGAGGGGATACGATTTGTATGCACCTCTTTATTGGTTCTTTTTAAAGGAGGGGAATGAAGGGCTCATTCGAACCTGTATTTTCGTGGTACAGATATGAGTGGTTTACTATCGGATAAACCTTATCTAATCTATACAATGATGTGTTAGATGATATATTAATTACGATTCACTTACTACATAGTCTAGGTAAATAATGTGGACAATCTAAGTATTAATCTTTACTAAATCTCACATAAGTTAGTGATTTTATTTTCCAAAAAGGGAAAAACAGTACTATAAATATTTTGTAAACAACAAATTATGTCAGACAATCTTTCAAAAAATAATCCAATCAAAGTGAAATACCTGGAAGGCGCGGCTGCCACTGACAGAGCGCGTGCAGCGTACCTTCGTTAGAAGCTGTACAACAATGATTTGCAAATTTATTCCAAATTCCTCGGAAGCTTCCATCAAGTACGATTCACTCCTCCACGTGCCACGTACGTATCACAAGATGTGATTGGTTTTTACAACTATTTTATCAAACACCAATCACATGTTTTTAAAACGGTCAAGAAAAAGATCGGATTAATAGATGATCCAAATCCATTAGGGGTATACCACTAGACCAACTTTATTGTTAATACGTAATTATGATAAGAAATTATTTTCTTAAATGTTTTAATTTATCTTTTCTATGTTTCAATATTTTTTTTTTTTAATTTGTGAATAATGGAATAAGAATTCAATCCTCTGACTATACAATAATTTCCACTATACCAAATGTCATAATACGAATTTGATTCAAAATGACTTCATATTATATGTATTAAACTATTAATGCATTATTATAAGGTAATAACTAGTCATTAGGCTGTATAGTAGCTAATCTCTATCTAATGTAATTAACTATTTTATTTATAAAAAAAAAAAAATTACATTTACAACTATTACATTAGAGCTACCGGGATCTACCAAAATCAGACAATACATGTGCAACCCGAATAACTACTCGAATCTTTGACCACTAGGTGGAAAAAAGATACACTACCATCTCTGTTAAGATGTGATGTGCAATATGATTAACTATTTATACAATAAGTTTGGCTAAGCCGCTAAGTTACTGGTAACAGTAATGATTTTTTTTTTTTTTTTTAACAGTATTTATCTATCCACCTATTTAGATCAAATATTTTTTTTAAAGCTTTTTTTCATTAATAGAATTCGAACCGCTGATTTATGAGTTATTTTTCTAAACCCCAGATTCATCCATCTACAAACTGAGTTACGCCGTTGGCTTGCTTGGGTCAATTTTCGATCATTATACAATACATTCTGATACGAACGCAAAGACGTGTGATGCATCGGATACACCGAAAACTTTCTTCTTTGAACAGACCAAGAAGCTGCTTCTTCATTAGGCCCCACCAAAAACTCCATTATTACTCCTCAATCTCCTCGCTCTCTCATTTATATTTCTTTCCCTCTTCTCTCTTCACACCCATCTCATTTCCTCTCTAATCCCACCACCATGTCCTGAAACCAAAAAAAAAAAAAATCACATTCTTCTTCTTCTTCTTCTTCACTTCTCTACAGCAAAAAAGAAAAAAATGAACTTCAGTTCCAAACATGGAACCCTCCTCCTTCTACTTCTCCTTCCTTTTTGGTCCGCACAGTCACAGCCCAGTCCGGAACAATACAACCCCTACGCCAACGCAACGTTCAGTCCTTCCATGGCGATAATCATCGTCATCCTCATCGCTGCTCTCTTTTTCATGGGCTTCTTCTCAATCTACATCCGACACTGCAACAGCGACCCCACCGGCGCCGCCGTCAGGCCAGTCAACGGCTCCTTGCGTTCCAGACGCAACGCCGCCGCACGCGGCCTTGATCCCACCGTCATCGAGAAGTTCCCGACGTTGGTCTACTCCGAAGTCAAGGTTTTGAAGATCGGCAAAGGCGCGTTAGAGTGCGCCGTTTGCTTGTGTGAGTTTGAAGACGACGAAACGCTGCGTTTAATCCCTAAATGCGACCACGTGTTCCATCCAGAGTGTATCGACGCTTGGCTCTCTTCTCACACAACGTGCCCGGTTTGTCGCGCCAATTTGAGTCCACAGCCCGGTGAGTCCGATCCTCAACTCGGTGGTGAGTCTGACTCGCCGCTTCACGAGTTGGACATCGAGGCTCAAAACGACGCCGTAGAGTTGGAACATTTACATCATGCTGATGATGTGGACGGAGAGACAGATGCGCAGCCGTCGGAAGCTGAAGTCATTGATATGATGAACCGGACACTGAACAGGAACCGTACACGTGGCTCGAGATCTAACCGGCCACGAAAGTTCCTGCGGTCTCACTCGACCGGGCATTCGTTGGTTCAACCGGGAGAAAACACCGAGCGGTTCACTTTGAGACTACCGGTTGATGTGAGGAAGCAAGTAATGAACCGGGAGCTGAACCGGGCTAATAGCTTGGTTGTGTTGCCTAGGGAAGGTAGTTCGAGAAGGGGTTATCGGAACGGAGGTGAAGGCAGCAGTAGAGGGAAGAGTAGCCGGTGGCTCGAACGGATGGACCGCTCGTTTAAGTCTGACCGGTGGGTGTTTAGTAAAGCACCACCGTTTTTCTCTAGAACATCTTCATTACGGTCACCAAAAGTGGCGGCTAATAATGTCAACGAGCCTTCGGTTCAGGCATCTAGACCGGAGGGTTCGTTGGGTGAACCAGGTCGCCCACCGGTCTAGAACTCTCGATTTAATAAACTATTTTCAAATTATTTTTTTTTTCTCTTTTTGGGTTACAAAATTGGTTCATTTCTAAAATTTCTCTCCATTATTTTTGTAGTTAAACGACTTTCTCTAAATTTGTGAAATGTCTATAATTTTTTTAATATGTAACTTGACTTCAAAGACGAGTGTATGTAAAGTGAAAGTTTCAATCGTGAAACGTACTTCAATTTAAGAATTTTTATTTTTAATTTTTAATTTTGTTCTAAAGAAATCATGAATTTATAAAAAATATTAACCGCCCAATGTAACTCGGTTGTAAATGGTATTATTCAGTCTGACAATTTCCTAAAGTCGTATTAACTATAAACCCAGTAGAAGAATTTATATTTATCATAAGTTTTTAAGAGTTGATCTCGTTGATTTTAACCATTTAACTATGTTATATATGGACAGGGACATTATAGTATGTTGGGACCTGTTTAGATCAACCGGTATATGTACGATTTAAATATTTACTCTCATAGTATGAGATAACTACTCCCACAACACCAATAAAAAACTTCTCATACATGTTTGTAAAAATATATATGATGATACTCGAACTACCACCATAGAAGGCGATATGCACTATCACTTGAGAGCATGATTTTTGTTTGAGTGAGGGTTTTGTAATTAAGTTTAATCAGAAATGTTCAAGTCAGTGCGCACTAATATAATCTCATTATTGCGTTGGATGTGAACCATTAGATTTACATGCTTTTGACTCAAAGTGTATGCACTTGTCAAAGTTTCTCTATGATCAGTGGTCCACATATATTAGTACTGATGTAGTTACATCAGTGCGCACTGACCAGAACGAGACCGTAAGTTTAATAATGTAAAGAAAATACTAGGCCATATATCCTTTGAAGTTTTTTACATAAAATGTCATATGATGGGCGCATTTAATTGAAAATTTAAATTTCTAATTTGAATATTGGCATTGGCATTTAAGAGAAAGAAAATTAGAAAACAGTTGTTTTTTTTTTTTTTTTTTTTTTTTCCTCTTTCTATTAATTCAGTATCAAGTATTTTTTTTTTGAAAGTTTTAACCATTAATAGGATTCTCGTTTATCTACTAGCTGAGCTCGGCCCATATCGACGAGAAAATAGTTGTTGAAACTTGAAAGTAGCTATAAAAAGAGACAAAATGTGTTTTTGTATTTTCATTTTTGTTTGGTATGTGAATGTGCCGCATGCTACCCATATTTGAATACAAAAAATATGTATTGCACAGTGTCCTATTTTGACCGTTTCAACTTTGAACATGGACATTCAAATGAAATCATTTTTTTTTTTTTTTGTTGTTGTTGTTGTTGTTGAAGAAACATTCAAATGAAATCATTATTCGACATTACATGGAAACACCACCACATTAGAATATTAGATCAACTAGGGCCATTGTTTATTTCTAAATTTACTCTCTTTTGTTCTTTCATTGTAAATTTCGTAATTGTATTTTGTAATTGACGAAGAGAAAGCATAAAATAGCCGAATTCACCGTAAGAATTTGTTTCAAATGAACAATTTTATTTGATAACAATAATAATTCTTCCAATCCTTGTTTAAAAAAGGCAAACAAAACTGATTCCACTTAGGACTCAACTCTAAATCTCGAATTTTAATTACTAAAAAAAGAAGAAAATATAAAATTTGAGTTATTGTCAAATCCTAAAAGAGTTTTCCTAAATGAATATGATAAAACAAGTGTTACTAAAAGCAAAGAATTTTAGTAAAAGTTATTAGGATTCGAAAATACCGTCTAAAAAGGAAACAAAAAACTAAAAAAAAAAAAAACGAAGAAACAACTTGTTTTGGGAAAACTGTCACGTGCATCATGAGCCTTGAAGACAAATGTAGGGAATGATTCCAAAGGTATATTATGGGTTCAATATGGACATCTTTTACCTCTTCGCGAAAGCTTCAAGATGTGTCCTATATCGGTAATTACAAAATTAAAAAAAAAAAAATCCTTTTGAGTAAAGCTACCAATTGAATATGAGACAGCTTGTTTTGTTTATTTCATTAAGAAATAAAGATAATAATTTGTCATTAAAAGGATTATATAGAATTGAAAGGGTTAATAGAATTGAATAGGTTATTGCATATAATAGGTTCAAGTTTTCTCCTCTCCCTAAACCCGATTGAGTAATATTATCGGGTGAGGGATCGCATACGTTTTTTCGTGCGGGATTCCACACATTACACTTCCTCCACAAAGAACTAGTTAAATTAATCTTTCACATCTTAGACTCACCATGTTATTTGTGTGCACATTTATATTATTTATGTGCTAACATATCCTCTAATAGGGCCATTTGTGTCCTATGATTACATTACTTACTAAAAAGACAAAAGAAAAAAAAAAAAACATCCCTTCGAAAAGTGGTTTTGCACTTGCCCTATACTTATGTGATAGAAGTTCAGGTTTCGCTTTCATCCATTAAATCAGAGTGTGAGGATAATTTTCCCAATAGAGGGATTTCTAACTTTCTAAGTCATGCTTAAAGTGGTTAAACCCGGTTGTAGGAGTTACATTCCAGTGTAGCGGTGAGAGTTACATTTCAAACTATTCTTGTAACAATGAGAGCTACATTTCGAATTATGCTTATATCGGTTAATCTCAATAGTGCGAGTTTCATTCCATACATGTAACGGTTAATCTCGCCTTATATTGACTCAATTGTTGTAAGAATTAAAAATAATAATAAACACAAACGACATGTCGTTTCAATGTCTATATCTCCAAAATTGTTTCTTCTTTGTTAATTCAGCAAAACCAGCCGCATAACCATAAAAACTAGAAGCGAAATTGAATGGAGAAGGAAGACCAACCCACAGAACCAGCAGCGACCCAGAACAAGAAGAAGACAACCATCACAATCCCATCATACCAAGAAGTGATCGAAAGCTCAGAAATAAAATCAACACCGACCCAGAATCTCTTCGCGCCATCACAGTCCTTCTCTCAAGCCTTCTCTTTTATCAAATCATCTGAATTTTACGAGCCTCCTGTTAAATCCACCACTACCCAGAACCCCACTTCCAGGTTTTTCCTTTTTTCTTTTTTCACTCTTGTGAAATTTCTCTAGTGGGTTGTAATCAAAATTGTTCTTTTACATGTTTTTTTGTTGTTGTTGGGTTGTTGTAGTCAGAGTGGTGCATCGAATGTGGTGGTTGCTACAACTTCGTCACAGTCTCAGTATAATCAGAGTCGTAATGCCATTCTTGTTAGTCACAGACAGGTAAGTGTGTAGCATTCAAATGTGTTCTTTATATATAAAAAAGATATGATTTTGTTGTTGTTTCTTGTGTTTCTAGTGCATTTTAAGAAAAAATTCAAGCTACAAAAGCAAATGCGAGTACTAATTTGGCATACTGATTATGGGTTCAATCAAATTTTATAGACAATGTGGTAGTCTTATAAAGAAGTTTAATTTCATTTATCATTTTAGTTTCACTTGTTTTGTTTGTCGTATTTTTCAATAAGCTTTTCAAGTGTTGTGTTTGTTTCAGTGAACTTTCTTGTTAGTAGTGACATTGATTTTTTTGTATCTTAGTTCTGTAAGTTGTCTTGAATATGAAAAATTCGTTACTCGTTATGCAGAAGGGAAATCCTTTACTCAAACATATCAGAAATGTAAGATGGGCATTCGCGGATGTTGTTTGCGACTACATGCTAGGGCAGAACTCTTGTGCTCTTTATCTAAGGTTTGAATATCAGCACCTTCCATTGTGTGTGAACTTTTTGGATGCTATGTAGTTCATGTTGGACTAGTGTTATGAAATTGTGATAAATAACTGGCTTTATAGTCATCTGAATGGATGACTCAGTGATGACGTGACTTGAAGAATTGTGTGATTTATGTTTCCGTGCTCCGTTAGACAGAGAATTAGTTTATTTTGCAGCTTATTTTACAAAAAAAATTGGATCTTGTATATATATATATATATATACACTATATGTATTGCACTCCATTGCCAAATAACATGTCCGAGGAATAAATTTGATACATGTCATTTCTATTTCACTTTTTTTTTTTTCAGATTTTTTAATATAATCTAAATCATATAAAGAAGGATATACATTTGTTGGACTTGACAAGAGTAGCAGTTTCAAAGGCGACGCATTTATATCATTTTGGTGGCTTTAGTTTGTCTGCTTTTTGAAACAGCTGTGAACTATTCTAACACATGCTTTTGTTGAATAACTTATCAATCTCGGTTTCAGAGGATCCTTGAAATGGCTCTTATGCATGAAACTTCATTGTGTTGATTGTTTGATGCAGTCTTCGGTATCATCTGCTACATCCAGATTATCTTTATTACCGTATAAGGGAATTGCAAAAAAACTTCAAGCTTCGCGTTGTTCTGTGCCATATTGATGTGGTAAAGCCTCTCATTATTTCAATATAATCTTTTTCATCCTTTGTAAGCATTAGATTTGATCTAAGATTGTAAATGATATTTGGGTCCAGTGAGCAGTTCAATGTGGGTTTTATTTTTCTTTTCAATTGTGAAATAAAGGATGTAATGTTCATTTTTCTTATTGATTTCAGGATGATGTGGTTAAGCCTTTACTTGAAGTTACAAAAACAGCCATGCTTCATGATTGTACATTGTTATGTGCTTGGAGGTAGATTGATTTGTTCGTGCAAATGAGTTTTATATTTTTAAGAAAATGTATATTCAATTACGAGTTTGAGTCTTCCCTTGTTTGTTAGTGCCTATAAAATTGTATATATATACCTTTGTAATCTTCTGTTCAACAATTTGCTGCTTATCGGTGTTGAACAGCCCTCAATATGATTACTTTGACAAATGTTTTCGATATTACTTGTTTGAAGCTTGGAGGAATGTGGTCGCTACTTGGAGACGATTAAGGTCTATGAAAACAAACCAGCAGACCTTATTCAAGGCCAAATGGATTCAGACTATTTATCACGGGTACCTGCTTTTCTGTGGTCTCAACTCAATTGATAATTTTATGTTTGTAACACAGTGACTAATTTGGGTTTTCAAGTATAATCAACTATGATTTGTCATTAAGTTCTCAGCCTCTTGAAGTGATTATTTATCTGAGACGATGCTTCGTTTGATGTAGCTAACCCATTCCCTCACAACTGTTCGGAGTGTTAACAAGACAGATGTGGTTACCCTTGGCTCTACATTTGGGGTATGGTTTCCTTATTTATTTACCTAGCTATACGTGTTTGGTGGATTTATCTATCAGTAAATGCTCCGCTGTAACTGACTGGCACGGTTTTACAGTCTCTTTCTCATATTATGGATGCATCTATGGAAGATCTAGCTCGTTGCCCTGGCATAGGAGAGCGCAAGGTATTCTTTTTGTATACATGATGGGAGTTTAGCTGACTGCATAAAAAAATAAGGGGATTTTCTGGTTTCTTTATTTAAGGGTTGTAAAGCTCTTGCACGTTATTGACCTAATTGTTTGTTAATTTGATGTAACAGGTTAAACGCTTGCATGACACTTTTCATGAACCATTCAAGCGCGTCGTTACTAGTCACCCTTCTGTTCCAGAAACTCCTGTGCAGAAAGATGCTGAACCTTGCTTAGAGACTGAAGAAGCGACAGGAGTGGAGAAAGACACGGAC
The DNA here is from genome assembly GCA_008009225.1 of Acer yangbiense. Lineage (NCBI taxonomy): Eukaryota > Viridiplantae > Streptophyta > Magnoliopsida > Sapindales > Sapindaceae > Acer > Acer yangbiense. The sequence continues at coordinate 6,956,025 of CM017763.1, read as the reverse complement.
GACACAAGCAAAAAAAGAAGAAAGAAAGAATCTGAATTGACCGTTAAATCTGCTCTGTCTGCCGCATTTGCTAAGTATGCTGATAAAATTGGTAAAAAGAGCAACAACTCACCCGGAAAGAATAGAGGGGAAACAAGTGCAACAAAATCTGGAGATGAAGATGGTAGTATTGGTGAAGAGACAACAGGTTGATGCAATGGAAATGGTTCAGAGTGCATCGTGCATCCTCGTCAAGGAAAAAAGTCTAGGGTGCATTTGATTCCATGCACTGTACTTATTCCATTCAATGTCACATGTATTGGATAGCTTATCACATCCACACTCATGCCGCATTGTGTGATTTGAATGGAAGATGCATGGTGCATCTCTATGCACGGAAGTTCTCCTAGAAGATATGACAACACATATGGCTCAAGTTGAAGAACTGGTAATAGGTTCTCTCATTTGTTCAGGATATTTGTAACGTACATTACAGCTAAAAATTAAATCAGAGGACAAACTTCAAGAGTTCATTGTTCAGCAAAATCGGTCTGCACTCTAAATATTTTCCATGTATTGTAATTTGAGGCAACGACATGATTATAATCCTTGACATATGATATGATATGACCATGACATCTAAACACCGAAAACCCCTGCATTAATTTGAAGATAAAATACTTGAACAAAAATGAAATGTATAAATTACAGTGGATTATATTCAGGCATAGTCACTAAATCATCCCACCAGCTTAAATCTCTACACAAAACTGCCCAGAAAATGGAGTCAAAGAAGACGTGCATTTTGACATAATCAGCAAAATTCCTTCCGATCATTCACCTGTTTATCGCTTCCGTTCTGCCCGCCACTTGTATACCGGTTTTGAGGTTGGGCAGATGATCTCGTCTTCCCGAAGTTTGCGCTTCCGGCCTTTCTTCTATTCATTGAAAAAACGAAAACTTAGTTTCATAATTGTCAATGCTCAATCAACAGCCAGTTACAAAAGATTGTTTCTTACCTGTAATTCCTTCTGCATAGCCATGTCCATGTATAATTTTTCCAATTCTTGAACTCTACTCTTCCTGGCTTCTACTTCTCTGTAGGAAGCAGCAGTTTTCCTGTACACGGAAGATAAAAGATTATTGTTAACCAAAGAAAGAAAGGAAAAAAAAAAAAAAACCCAGCTAAACCTAAAATACAGGAAAATTGAGAAAAGCTGAAGCAAAATGGTCCCACTTATTACAATGAGAACATTATACATCCATGATCAAGAAAAAGAACATTGTACAAATTTTAATTAGTTGAATTTTCAAAATGACATGCCGATACAATACCAGCATAGTTGATCCAACATGGCAAAGATAACATGTTATAAAAAACTAGAAGGTAAATGAAACAATAAATGAAGAAGGCAACTTCGGATGATTTCTTTTGTAAAGACCATATACAAATTATATTATTATAATAAACGAATATGTATTATGCACTAAATCAATTTCAGGCATAGTTACTAAATCAACATGGGAACAGGAACAAAATCAAGTGGTTTAATAAATTTGTGCTTGCAGAACAAATCAAGTGTTCAACATTTACCTTTTAATGTGATCAGGAATGTCCTCAGAAGCACGCACTGCAACCTTTCTTGCAGATTGAGACCGGATACTTTTGGCCTCTTCCCTGCAAGAAATACAAAGGATATAAAGCGAATCAAACAATTTGTTGCAGCTTCAATTATATATGTAAGGCTTCATAATTAACAATTGCATTATTAACACTAGTACACATCACAGCATAGACAATTGAGGAACACCATTTCATCAAACAATTGAAAGTAACCATCATCGATGCATTCCAAGTTTGATCATGGAGATACAAACGTCTAGATATGACATAAACAGAAAACCAAACATTAGAAAACACAGACCTGTCTTCAGCATAGTATATATGTCTGTTTGATGGCTGATTATCAAGAGAGTGCAACGTTGTAGTCAACTTTTCGATTTTCTGCAATAAAAAAAGTAGAATTTTAATAATCATGATGGAAAAGAATCAACAATCATCAATGCACATGATAAGAAAGTGATCATTTACATTTTTTTCACTTTGCAGTTTCTGAAGAATGTATCCTATATCTTGAGTCTTCATTAGCATGAGTTCATCATGAGTGTACTTGTTTGCCTCACTCCTAAACACACAATAAGACAACCCGATCAATTAGATTTGTTGATGAAAAGAAAAACCGTTAAGACGCAAAGTTGTGGAGAGAATGTGTTACTCAAGTCTATGCACTCCACCAACAGTGCTTGTTTTTATCATCTTGAAGTAAAACTCATCCGGGTTCCTAAATGCTGCTTTCTCCTTGAGTTTCTGTAAATCAAAAAAACAAGTAAACAAAACATTGCTATGTCTGAGCACACAAAATCTTCTACTGCCAAAGTTTAGAATAGTATTATCACCTGTAAAGCCTCTTCTTTTTGGTGAAATGCTTTCGCACGAACAACATAGTCCTTATGTTTTTCAAGATGCCCAAATTTCTTCCTCGATTGCCTAACACAAAACGAAAAATATGTCATCTAAAAGAACTGATTCCAGAAACTTTCAATACGAAAAATAATTGCAAAGGGAAATAAGGTAACTCACGGCTGAGATCGTTCCTTATGAGCCTTTCTAGGAATTGCATTCCTCAGAGACGACATTTTTAAAAGATCAAGGAAAGCAAGCAACCGGTAGCGAATCCCACTGTCTAAGTGACAAACTTTTTTCAGTTCCTTAACTTCTGTCAAATAACAACAAACAGAAGACAATAATATATTAAGTGCTAATATTGTAAGACCATAATAAACATAGAAGCAAATTGTATTGTTAAAAGAAAATCACAATCTTGTATGTAAATCAGAAATTTTTTGAGATAATCATGCCAATAATATAATTTTTTTTTGTGGCGAAGAGTACCTGATTTTGTGGCGAGTTGCAGCGGCGGGACTAGTGCAGCGACGACGGGACTAGTGTAGCGGCGGGACTAGTACAGCGATGCCGAGACGGCACGAAAACAGCCGAAAACAGTCTGGTGAACTGGTGACCGGTGAGGGAGTTAGGGTTTTTGTTTTTTTATTTAGCTTTTATATTAAAATTTATATATATCACGGGTCAAACGGGGCGGGTCGGAGCAAAAAGACTGACTCGTACCCGACCCAGTATCGGAAAAACGACACCGTTCTCAGCTCTGAAGCTTCTTCTTCTTCTACATTGCAGTTAGGCACTCTTTCAAGAACTGAACTGAAACTCCGACCTCTAACCACACCATAAGTTTCTTAGCAGGTCAAGAATGAGAGAAATTGTGACTGTCCAACTCGGAGGTTTCGCAAACTTCATTGGTTCTCACTTCTGGAACTTTCAGGTTCAATTTCTATGGTGTTTCTTATCAAAAAGAAAAAAAAAAAAATTGGTTTGTGTTCGAATTCTATTGCTTATTATTAGTTAACTTGAAATTTTGTTAATTTATATGTTTAATGTTGAAGGATGAGTTACTTGGACATTCTCTACCGCACTGGTGAAGCACAACAGGTACAGCTTTTTCGCTTTCAACTACTACTGCAATTTAACTAATTCTTTCCATGATTGTTGTTACTTTAGAAATTCAACCATTTTTGGAAGTTGTAGTATGTATGAATGTACTTGAGATCACTTCATAGACAGTTTGCAGAAATTTCAGTTACTTGGGTTGTTCCTTCCCTTCTTGTATGATTTGATAAAGATGATTTTTTTTTCACATTATTGTTGCTTAAAATGTGCAGGGCATAATTACATATACTCCCCGCGTAGATTCAGTCGACTTTCAAGGTACTTGAGGCATATGCAATGTCGATTAATACTTTATTTAGCGTGTTTTGCTTTACGTAATGGGAATCGTTTTTTAGTATCATCGTAGTAATGGAGCTTGAAATTAATTACAATGTTGCTTGTTCTTTATTGTCGCTGTGTACTGGCAGCGTCTGTGTCAACGAAAGCTTAAGAGTCATGTCAGCTAAAACCGTATCATTAATCTTGTTTGTTTTCATCTTTCATGAAGTCTTTCTTCAAAGAGGTAACTCTTGAATTAGAGTTTTTCTATTGTGGATTTTAATGTTATGCTTTTTTCACATTTCAGGGTCCCTTGGATCTATGAGTTCATGTGGTACATTGTATAGTGGGGGTTCCTCTGCACCATCGGATATTGTCACGTGGTGAGAATTTTGATTTTTACATTTTACATTCTTACATCAACAATCCAATATGCAGATTTTGCAAGTCCTGCTGATTTGTTAACAAAAGGAAAAGAAAAAAGAAAGTTTTTAATTGATTTTTAAATGTAAAATGTTGATTAGATCTCTTGTAGTAGTGCAAGAGATCCAGGGATTATGTCCAGGGATTCACTTTAAAAGTGAATGAATTTAACCGAATTAACATTATTTATCCGGCCTTATTTCTTGGTCCCTTCAATTTTTTACTTGCTCGAGTATATCTCATCTATGAACTGTCTTCTTTTGCATCTTAATATGTTTGTTTTTACTGTTTTCTCACATCTATGATGATTTTCTTAAAATTTGTTAGCAATAAAATAAAGTTATACATTGTTGCTTCGACTTCAATATAAGTTTCAACTCCTAGATCCTCAAAATCAGTAGGCTATATGCTTTCTCTTTCGCTAATTTTTGGTGTGTTAAATTTGTCTGTACATTTAGTAATGCATTGCAATTTATGAACAAATGAATTGATTGTATGTGGACCAGTGTGAAGGACAGGTGATGTTTCCACTCATGCATCTGAACCTCAAAAGAAGAATTTATTTTTGCAAAGTTTGTATGAGGAAGAGAAAGAGAATGGTACCAACAGTGGGAAGAATGATTCTCGAAGAGAAATCTAGGATAAGGATATAGTCTAGTATTTAGATAATGATGTCCAGTATTGGACTTCTCAAAAGTCCACTATCATCCACAGAGTCTATAAGAATTAAGTGGATTATGGATGGATGCTCAGGAGTTCAATAATTATGGAATTGGAAAGGATGCGTTCGGAGAGGGCTTCCGTGGTGAAGAAATATGTGAGAGGCTTCGTTTTTTCGTTGAAGAGTGTGATCATATTCAGGTATATTTTACTCGAAAAACATTTTGCCTTCTAGTGATTTTATCCTGGGAACTTGTAACAGATTTAATCTCCTCATCTTTTATATATATATTTACCCCATTTTTTGAAGCAATTAACAACATTCATCTTTGTAAATTGCATTGAGGTCAATATTGATAACTTCTTGTTAAATTCCCTTTAGTCTAAGACTCTAAAGTGCCTGTAGATTCGTTGCTGATTATACAATCCATCTTGTATATAGGGATGCACCTCCTGGGATTATAAAAAACAATATACTACATAATTATCAGTGCTAGTCATTGTTTAATTTAGCGATAAAAAGTTTTTGTTTCCTTCTTCCTAAGAGTTGTATCAGCACAAAAAATAAATATATATTCAGATCTTCCTGAGCCTTTATTGTTTATTAGATCATCTAATAGCATGTGGATAGCATCTGTTGTTCTAAACAATGTGGAGAGATCTAACTATTAAATTAGATAGTGTGTTCTGTTGATATGAAAAACCCATTGAAAACACTTTATATGTCAATCACATGGTCAATATCTGAATCATATGAATATGATCATTGCAAGGGTGATGTTTAGGCCGTAGAAACTGTTTGAGTATGCCCTTGGAACAACAGATGCTATCGGGAGCCTGTTTTATTGTTGACAACTCAGGAGGTTTCTCTGCTGTAGCTGCTGAATTTTTGGAGAATATCTACACAAACACTCCGGTATTGCTCTATGCTGTCCGTGGTCCTGGTTCTCATATGAGCTTGAGAAGCCGGAAGCAAACAGTCTTCAAGGAACTCCATGATGCAGTTTCATTTTCAAGATTAGCACCCTTTTCTAAATTGATTGTACCTGTTGGTTTACCCTTCTTGAGTACAAGTAAGATTGCTTTGTCAAATACAAGAATTTACTATGTTTTCTAGCTTTCCACTGTTTGTAATGCACTGTATCCTTCCCCTTGCTGTTACCTCCCACCTGGTGTTCAAAACATTTTCTAAAATTCTGATTTCCCTTTAAAAAGATTATGGTAATTGGGTTTCTCTGATCATTATGAAATAGACGCACTTTACTAAGGTGTGTACTAGTGTGCATGTGTGCCTTTTTTGTGTGTATTATATATTACGATTTTTTGTTAATCATCTTTATACTTAATAATGATTAGCTAGTGCTATAAATTGAGTTGAGCTAATGGTCAGTGTTCACTCCTCAATTCCTTGATTTCTAGTGAAACTCTCCACATGGTTTGTCCTCATTCAATCCCATACTTTTTCAAATTTATGTGGACTAATCTTCTGTTCATAATTTTAAAGGTAAAGCTTCAGCATTCCTGCGTATCAAAGATGAGAAGCCTTACCATTGCAGTTAGGGGTGGGCACGGTTCGGTTCGGTTTGGTTTTGGGTAAAACCGAATTGAACTGATAATATTTCGGTTTACTCAAAATTGAACCGGTTTAAACCGAATAAAAAATGGTAACCGAACCGAACCGAACTGATTTTAATCGGTTCGGTTCGGTTCATTTCGGTTTTAGGCCTAATGGGCCTTATGGGCTTAATGAGTTTTAATATGTTTTTAAATTTGATGGGTTGTGGGATTCTAATTTTGGCCCAAATTTCATAATTTTTAATAGCCCAAGCCTTAAAAAAAATAATGAAATCAAACCAAAGAAAAACACATACCTGACATATCACAAGTTTCATAGTCAAATAGACATGTAACATACCTGACATATCACATATTCTTTAAAGATAAAAACTCTAAATCAAAAATCCAAACTCCAAATCAAAATTACAATACAACTAAAATAAAAACTCCTTAATGGCTTGCTTTCTTGTGCTCTCATTTGCTGCAGTGGAAATAATTCCAACAAACCAGATGCATTCTTGTGCTCTCATTTGCTTGCTGCAGTCGAAAACATATAACATGGTATGTAAGTAAGAAATAGAATCAACTTTTATCCATGATCAAAGTATCAAACAAGCAATCCAATTTTCGAAGATACATAATTACTACACGAGACAGAATTCGTATCAAGTTGTCACAGCAACAAAATATAAACTTGAACTAAACTTACTTTCATTTCATATATTTTGAAATTGAAGAAACCAGCAAAAATCCCATTAAAACAGCACATAACCGTTGCACAGTAAGCTCTAGTACAAGATAGATAGGAAATGCTCATTGTCAAACAAATCCCATAAACTTGACTCGTTTACATCACAAGCATACAAGATAGATAACAAGCATATAACCGTCACATTAAAACAAGATAGATAGTAAATGCTCCTTGTCAAACAAATCCTTGATTTAAAAACATTTTACTCATTCATGTCCTATATCTACTTATGCATAATAAGCTCTAGTACCAGAGCCTTCAAAATTACCATTAGCTTCCTTAAATTGAACACCCGCCCAAGACAAGACACAACTGAAATAAGAACATGAAGCAACCACAATTTAGAATATCTACCCAAAAATGACATGCCTTTCTTGCATTGACACCAACTTAAAGAAAACATAGAAATTCAATAGGGGATTTTGTAGAAGCTTAAAAATGATAAAAACTAACATGAGACATTAAAAAGTTTGAACTTTGAACCCAAAACTGATTAGAACCCACTAATCTAGAAAATTTGATGTATACACAGGTATACATCAGAAAAACTGGTCAAACCCACCTCAGATTATCAATCAAAGTATATAATTTTGTGTGTGGTTATGATAAAAACAATATTATATAAATATATTCAAAGAAACCACAAGAAAACAAGAATAAATGGCAGATAGAGAGAGAGAGAGACAGAAAAAGAAGAATGAACCAACCTTTAAAGCTTTGTCTCATTGAAGAAGAGCAGATCGGACGAAAATTAGAAAAAGAAGAAGAAAATTAGCAAAAGAAGAAGAGACGGGCGTTGACAAACAAACCTTGTACGAGTAGATCGGATGTCGAGGAACAGAGTTCAAACAGGCGGTGGAGCAGATCAGACATTGAGCGATCAGTTGAAGGGTTGAAGAGAAGTTGAGAACAGAGGCAGTCAGCAGAGATGAGAGAAGAGAAGTCAGAAATGTGAAAGAATAGACTTAGGGTTTTATTTATTTATTTATATATGCGGTTTATTCGGTTCAAACCGGTTTTTGAACACCTAAACCGGTTTAAACCGAAAACAAATCGGTTTTCATTTTTTTAAACCGGTTTAAACCGAATTGATCCTATGAACCGAACCGAACACCCTTTTTTCAGTTCGGTTCGGTTCAATTCGGTTCGGTTTTGAACTTTGTGCCCACCCCTAATTGCAGTGCAGTTTATGCTGCTGCCCTTCACTCTACCAGGATTCCCTTTCGGATGGAGCCAGTTGGGCCCTCTGCGGATTCAGGTGATGTATCCGGTGCTATGGATGTTAACGGTCTCATACAAATGTTAGCTGGGCAAGCTAGGCAGAATATAGTGGCTATTCTGGATGTTTCAATGCCAGCACCTGCTTTGGCTGGTATTATCCCAGTGGCTTTACACTTCACACACTTACATAAAACTATACAAGCAGCGGGTTTGATTAACCATTCAGGATTGTGAAATCCGGGGAAACAGGGTGAGCAGTCTTTATTTGGGAGTTTGCAGTCTTTGACACCAGATGTAGCACAGGGTGTGGAGGACTTGCAGACGGTGGAATCCATGACAATTCATGGAGCTCTTGGGTCAGGTATTTTTGGTTGAACACTCATTGTATCAGTCTCCCGGACTATGTATAATACACTTTACTTTGTTTTTCCAATGCTTTATGTGTAGAGCTAGAGCAGAACCTTGAACACACTAGACATTTGTATGTTATGGCAGTGAATTTTCTCAAGTAACGTGTCACGTTTGGAAAAATTTAAGTAATTTCAGAGGGCATAAGTCAAGAATTTTAGAAATTATTTCTGATGGAGGATAAAAGGAATAAACAAGTTGGACCAATTGAGAAATTAGTCAAGCCCAGTGAAGTTAGGAGGATAAAAGGAATAGAAAAAGGAACTAAAAAATTTCATGATTTATACAAAGAATATTTTCTATGGTAGTGAAAATCTGAAAACATAAGTATCAGAAACGAAGGGGAAAGTGTGTATTAAGGAATAATTAGGCATAGATGTTAGCAGATTATTTTGTGTAAATGGCGCTGTCCCCCGGTAGCTTATTGGCATCTTTAAGGATTAAGCTGAATCTTGTTTTCTACAAATATGCTGCTTAAAGAGAATCAAGTGCATTTCATATTTTAACTCAATTAAGTTTTTGTACAGGAGGTCATTATGCTTCGGTTCCTGAAGTGAAGAATGCAGTTCATGCTATGTATGAACAAGCAATAACAAGGCCGATGTTTTGCCATCTATCAGTTTCTCGTTCTCCTCTTCCTATACCCTTGCCGTTTCCTTCAATTTTCTGAAACCTTCTTGGACAACGTGGTGAGTTATTAGGCAGCCCAGTTTCAGGTTCCTCGTCAAGGGGATCACTCGATGTCCATTCTGTACCAATGGCAGTTAGACTGCGTTCAAGCAGCACTGTCTTGCCATATATAGAGAATAGATTGGGGAACCTTCGTAGATTTGGAATAGAGCGAGGAGCACCAGGAGCTGAGCTACTAAGAAGCTGGGGATTTGGAAAGGATGAATTAGATGACATGGAGGAGACACTATCAAAAAAGGTTATGGCATTGGATCCTCATTCCCAATTGTCCTCCAACTGAGATTAAGATTCAAGCGGAAGTTAAGCTGATGCTCTGGATAACCAAGTCGAAATTCCCAAAACCTGATTTGAGTAAATCGAAATGTGATGTTGATGAAGTTTCGAGTTTTGACAAAAGAAGAGAGTCACCACCTGGGACCGGGTTAGTTCTGACTGTACAAGTACTTGAAAGGCAAGAAACTGGGATTGTGAAATTATCTTTATGGTTTCCAATGCTAGTTGCCTTTGTAACAATTGGTGAATAGACAAGAAATTGCTTGTTTGCTGTAACAAATGGTTGTAATTCTGAAAATCATTTTCGGTTTTCTTTTTGGCTTTTCTGGGCAATCAACATGCACATGTAATTTAAAGAATTGTGTACTTCGAAATTTAATGTAATATTTTGTTGCCAACAATTGGCCCTACTTGAATTCAATTAAGTGCCCATCTCAAAGTTTTTTTTGTTCTCATATTATACTCAGAAAGTCAGAAGATTCCATGTATCGAAGTTCGAGCCAACCATTTCCAGAATGTCAAGAGTTTTTCTTGTTCTTGTTTTATTATTGGGTTATTGGCACTAGGCCCCTGAACTTTACGCGAGTTTGCATTTTACCCCCTAAACTTTTTTTTTTTAGGCGTTAAACACTTAAATCCCTTAAACTTTCATTTATTGGCAAAACTTGACTATTGATGCCCCCTTAAACAGGCGTTCAGGGTTCTATATAGTTAATCCTGGTTCCTTTTACAAACCAAAGTAGCCAATTCAACCAAAGTAACCGATGTCCCACTTGATTAGGATCACTATTTTTTTTTCTCCCTCTCAATAAAATTCTCTCGTACCATCAAAATTTTTTACATTTTTTTTTTTTTTTTCACAAAGGGAGTTACCTTAGTTTGAATATTCTTTCATATTTTAGACATTTTTCTTTCACTTTTCTAGCATTTTCGAGTGTAGATATTGCATTGGGAAATGGGAAAGGAGTTGAAAGTTGAAACTCCTAACCATATCACACAGCAAAGAAACTTTTACAGCAAGTAGTTTCTCGAACATATGACAAAATTATATTCTGATATGATATGTTGATGGCTTGATCATGAAATTTGGGTCCCAGGTAGAGCCTGTGAGGGGGACCCTGGACTAGAAGCACCATGATACAACCATATGCAGAATGTCAGAATTGTTTCTGTTCTTTTGTTTTTTTTTTTCTGAAAACCAACTAAACTTGTACGATAAGTTATTCATTTACACTTGTATGATCATTTTCTGAATCCAGTAAACAAAACTTCCAAGATTGACAAAAAGAGCAAGAAATAACACTTCTTATTTATTGATCTACAAGAAATTGAATTGTCCAAGCTAACAATCATAGAGTGTATGCACCAGAACAGATTCTGATTGATACATAACAGTAACTAATGGAAGATGGCTCGACTTATTTTTCCGAATACGTTTTTATTGTTCACTGTGACAATGCAGGATGCTTTCCTGTGTGTCATACGACTTTGCGCAATTCCAAAGAGGTCTCTCATACCTTGGACTAGGTGTTTGATGCCGAAATCTGGTGGAACCTGAAGAAATTGATGAGCAAGTGTTGCTGTTCTTGACTAGAGGGATCAGTGATTGCACGACATCTGTCATTAGAGGCCGATAGTCCGCTTCAGGTTGCACACACATGGCTGCAATGGCTGCTACCTATATATATATATAATACACAAATCATCAAAATAAAGAAGAAGTTAGTTTTGAGATCATCCTTTTTTGAAAGATTCAAAGACAATAGAGAATTTTTTTTTTTTTTAGCTGACCTGAATCAGATCCTTCTTTGAATATTGGCCTTGAATACATGGATCAACCATTTCAACGACTTTTTGTCTGCTAGTTAATCTTGGAAGAGCCTGCAAAAATTTTTACTTATTAAAAATACTTCATCATAGTTTAAAAATTTGTAAAGGTATTTTTTGAATACCAACCCATGACACAAGAACATGTTCACCAGAGGGCCGATTGGAATCTATTGGTACGCGGCCTGTTAAGAGCTCTAAAAGAACCACACCGTAACTGTAAACGTCTGATTTCGTAGTGAGCTTTCCTGTCGAAGCATACCTACAGTATTACCGGTAAAAAAACATGAAAATTTTATTGGAGTGTTTATGATAAACTAGATGATGAAGCACTACTCACTCTGGAGCTAGATATCCGGTGGTCCCCAGGACACGGGTTGAAATCTGACCGTTGATCTTGTCGGAGACCGTCTTGGCCAATCCGAAACCAGTAACCTTGGCGCGGAAGTTATGGTCTAGCAGAACATTGCTGCACTTAAAGTCACGGTGGATAACGGAGGGCACTGCGTGCTCGTGGAGGAACTCTAGTGCCCTGGCACAATCGAGGGCTATCACCAATCGTGTCCCCCAATCTAACGGCTGATATTGGTTGCTGCTGATGTCGGAGAGGTGGAGGTGGAGGTGGTGGTTTAGTGTACCATTAGGCATGTATTCATATACCAGAAGTCTATGATTTTGGTCAGCACAGTAACCTAGTAGCTCCACCAAGTATGGAGAATGCAAATGACTTAGCAAATCAACCTACATTATAAAACCAACAAAAAAACATGAAATTGTCACACACCCATGTGCATGTTTGAATCAAAAAACTCAAATAGTTTCCCACAAGTCAACTCAATTGATTAATCTATCATCAAAATTCAGATCATGTGAGATTCAAAAAAGATAGAGAGATAGGGTTCATATGAGACAAAAGACAATAAATGAAGTCACACACACACACCTCCATCCTAAAAGCTCTCTCTCCTTGTTTTCTATCTCTATGAATCTTTTTAATGGCTGCCAGAGTCCCATCACTGCTCAAAACTCCTCTGTAAACCACACCAAACCCTCCTCCAATTCCTCCGATATTGCTCATCACATTGGCCTCACTGAATTTATCTGTGGCCAGTTCTAGCTCCTTGAATGTGAAAACTTGACCCCCTTTATTGTTGTTGCTTCTTGAATGGCCTCCATACAAGCACCCACCACCCTTCACATCTGTCCACACAAAAATTTGAACATACCCAGATAAAAAAAAATTGATTTTTACATTTCAAAACATAAGAATCAGTGAAAATACATCAAAATTAGCTGAAAAGTTCACATCTTTGAAGAACTTTAGATATATATATATATATATATATATAAAAAGAAAAATGAAATTTTACCTGGACTAGAAGTGAAGTTTATGGTGGTGTGAGCAATGAATCTGCTGCTTCCAATTTGGATGTCTTTGCAACTGGTTTTATTAGCTTTTGAAGATTTGAGACGACGAAGCAAGACAATAATGAGAAATATAGCCAACAACACAATAACTGTGATGATTGAGACAATGATTATGACAATGGAATTGAATGAAAGAATTCCATAGTGATGATGATCAGGTTGCATATTCTGAGAACTTGAGTGATGAAAATGGTGTTTGTGAAAATGGTTTTCTTCAGAGCTACTACTAGTCTCCATAGAGAGCTTCAAAGATCAACAATCAACATGGAAGAAATAAAGAGAGAGAGAGAGAGAGAGAGAGATGGGGTTGGTTTGTTTTTGAAGAGTGAAAATAAATAAGTAAATATTGCAGAGAAGAGAAGAGAAGTTTCCCTCCAGAAGAGGTCACATTGGCTCTATGGTCACAAATGTTTTTCAAGTTTTTTCTTCTTCTTCTCTCTCTGTTTGTCTCTCTCGTGATTAATAAAGTGTTTTGGTACTTGGTTTCGTCCATTCTTTTGTATTTTCTAAGGGAATAGTCTCTGTCTCTGAAACACAGAAGATTGGAAGCTTTTGCACCACATCACTGAAGTGTGTGTGTGTGTGTTTTGGATATCAAAATATCAAGAGCCAATGCAATTTGTTATCAACTTTTGTTGGATTTCGTCTCCAATCTCTCTGGCTTCTCAATAATTGAATGAATCCTTTTTTTAAGATTTGTTTTTTTCTTTCTTCCTCTTTGGTTATATGTAATGTAACTAGTGATACAGTTTGGCAATCACAACTATTCTTTGGCTCTTTTGGGGTGCCCCCACTTGAGTCATGTTCACTTCATCTCTACCTCATAATTAGATTCATAGGTGTGTGTGTGGATTGTGGAAGTGCTTTTGTAGAAAGTATAATTTTAAGTAAAAGTGATTTCTATAAAGCATTTCAAACATATAATAAATGCTTCGGACAATTAGTTGTGTAGTGTTTAAATAGGGATATTATTATTTTCCCCCCCAGGTATACCCTATTGTTAAGACGAGGACAGGGTTTGGGCTTATTGGCCGTTCTTCCCCCTAAAATCAAACTTATGTTAACTGACCCCCTTCTGGGACACTTTTCATCCAGTCAATGTATTTTATACCCCTTTGACTGTTAAAACCAATGTAAATGACTGTTTTATCCTTCAGTTAACTCTATATAATTATCATTAATTAAATAAAAAATATATTTTAAAAAACAGAAAAATAAAATTAAAAAACAATAAAAAGATGGATCTCCACCATCCATCCTCTGAGATGGATGGTGAAGATTTTTTTATTTAATTTTATAAAACGAAATTAAAATAATTTAAATAGTATTTTAAAACAAAAGAAAAAACACAAAAAAAAAACAAAAAGAAATTGTGTTCTTGGTGGAAGTCCAGATTGGATCTCCACCGTCCATCTCATGAGATGGACGGTGGAGATCCAATCTGGACTTCCACCAAGAACACCAACCCAGAAAACCCAACCGAGCCACCACCTTCGAACCACCACCAAATTCACGCCGCCACCACCACCATCCAACTGCCATCACACAAAACTCGCCTCTGCCTCTTCCACGACCACCACACAATCCGACCGACCGACCCACCACCACCACCGGAAACCAAACCGACCCACCACCAGTCAAACACACAAATCGAACCAAATCGAACCCCAATCGAAATTGAACCCCAATCAAATCGAACCAAACCGAACCATATTGAACCCCAATCGAACCCCAACCGAACCATATTGAACCCCAATCGAACCCAAACCAAATCGAACCCCAATCGAAATTGACTAGTTGTCAAACCCTAACCACAAATCAAACCGGTGGTTACCCCAAACACCCTGTGAGGAGATCGGCCACCACCAGAACCCAAACCTCATCACCGCGGCGATTTGGATTTGGTTTCGATTCGCGCGATTGGGTTTCGTTCGGCAGCGATCGGTGGTGGTGTGTGCGTGAGAGAGATGGTTGTGGTCTGAATACAGTGAGAGAGATGGTGGTATGTTGTGCGTGAGAGAGATGGTGGTGGTAGTGAGACAGATGGCTAAGGTTTGAGAGAGAAGAAGAACGATGATGATGATTGAATGTGGTCGTTGCTTGGAGAGAGAAGAAGAATACTGATATTATTAATATTATTATTATTATTGTTATTATTAAATTTAAATAACAAAATAAAAAAGAGATGGTCAATGACGTTAATGCCCTTCCATTTAACGGTCAAAGGGGTATAAAGTATATTGACTGGATGAAAAGTGTGTCAGAAGGGGGACAGTTAACATTAGTTTGATTTTAGGGGGAAGAACGGTCAATAAGCCCAAACCCTATCCTCATCTTAACAATAGGGTATGCCTTAGGGGGGGAAATAATAATATCCCTGTTTAAATAAGTTGTCTATAAAGTTTCAAGATTTCCATAAGAATTTAATATTGAACATCATCTTTAAAATCAGAACCCTTTATGACAAGGTAGACTATAGTGCAAATTTATTTTGCATTAGCATATTATATGCATTGATGGGTAAAAATAGAGTGTTTTGAAAATCATAAGTCAATGTATATCTTTTTCTTTTTTTTGAAATATGACACTTCCGTGGTTTGTCGAGAGATTCAACACTACATATGTGGCCTACATATCTACTTCACATAACACCAGAGTGAAAACTTCTGGTTTTTCTCCGGCAAACATATAACTGTGAGCACACTTATCCACCTCATCACTTTTCGCCATATAAGTATTATTTGACCCAATTGCATTGTTTTTTCTAGCAAAAAGTGATGAGGTGGATAAGTGTCCTATAAGTATGCTCACAGTTATATGCCTACCAGAGAAAAACTCGTGAAAACTTCTCACATATGCTTGTAAAATTACGTATAGTGGGACTTGAACCCCGGACACTACCCCTATATCAAGATATGATTATTCTATTAATTTGTCTTACTCTTAATTAACTACAAAAGATTAAGATCTGCATGGAATTAAAGAAGACAAGAAATCTCATTTTTCAGCTTTTGGGTTGTGCTAACAAAGGATTGACATAAAAGATTGCTAATAATTGTAAGGTTCAACTTCACAAGAGCTGCCAAGTCCCCACCAATTCTAAACCCATTTTGTCTAAATTGTACATGTTACCAGGCACCAGCTCATCTACCAATTTTTACCCTTAGCTACTGATGTAGACCCTCTCTCTCTCTTACACAATAGAATTTGGACTACTTTACAATTTTGGGATTCAAATCCTCTACAGATCTTGTACGCACAGCGTTTGATAAGAATTTTACAATATCAATCTTAATCGTTCCTATTTTCCAATTAGCTAGAAGGCGAAGAACTTGCAAATTGGACTGCCTAAATTAATGAATGATCATAGTCATATTCTAACCATCCTTTAGGATGAGAGTGACACTGCATAGAGAGCCTAACCCCCCCCCCCCCCCCCCCCCCCCCCCCCCCCATTACCTTTGTGGTTGTAACCTGTGTCTACTTCTCACCTAAGCTATTCTGTGTAGATTTGTAATGAAATTGTGCAGATGCTCAACTGACAGTCACAAGAGTCATGTCATTTTGCAGGAACAAAAAAAACTTTGAGATGGGCACTGAATTGAATTCAAGTAGGGCCAAGTCCAAATTGATAGCAACAAAATATTACAGCATGTTAAAACCCCTCTTTCATATAAGCATGTCACCCAGATCTGAATTGATACCATGTGATTATGTGAAGTTCTACATTGATCTGTCAATATCAATCCTGAAATCAATTACTAGCAGACCTAAAACTTGTACAAGTATTTATGATGCAATTCTGCTATAGAATTGAAGATTCATTTGAAAATTCGTATTGTGAGACATCAAAATGCCCCAAGCAACTTAATTGTATACACGAAAAATATCACATGCGTGTAGTTGGTTGTTTTAATCGACATTGTAGAAAGTATATATCTAATTAATCATCTGGGAAACCCAGAAAGTGGTTGATAAGCTTTGCAACGGGTGTGGCATCACCTGGATGGTATGGCAGGAGAGATTCCACATCCAGACCAGCTATAATCTGAGGAAGTGTTTGAGGACAAGCGCAATATAAATGCTTCCTCTCTGCTAGTTCTTCTGCTAGCTCACTTTGATGATTGTCCATTAAATCTTCATTCACCACCACAATTAAAGGTTTAGCAAGCCGCAAGGTCTCAAATATGCTTCCTGACCCTGCACCACAGCGAGAACTAGTAAACGTTGTTATTCCTTGGCATGTATCCTTTACATACATCAATAGCTTGAAATTAAAATGAAGCAATTACACTATCTAATGACACCATGCCTAAAAAAAAATAAGCCTCACAAGGGTATACAATGGGCTCAGAACCCATTAGTTCTCTTCCCTCCTTTCAACATGTAAGAAGAGAGAGGGGAGGAGCTGGAATGAAGGAACTAGCCTATACTCTAGTATGCTGCTCTAACTGTAGCAACTTCGAATTGCTTAATTATGCACGTCAGTTCCTGGTCTACAAATATGGGGCTTGTTGCTGTTCAGTACAATCTGCCTCCAGCTAGACATGAAATTTGTTATAAGAAGTTTTAAGTCGTATTGTTGTCATGGCAGAACAGTAAAAACACCATGAGATGGGAAGGGCAATGTTTTCGGTTCTTACTATTGGAAGAATTTAAAGATAACACAATTAAGATCACATAGCATACATATATCTAAAAAAGGGAGAGGTTAAAGGAATTTTGTTACGGAGTTTTCATCATGGAAGCATGACAAGGTTCAATGTCTTTCACCAAGTGCCTCCATTCATTTACAAACTCAAACTCAATGTGTGGAAGGATATTATACCGACTATAAGTCAGCCTGCCATTCCTACGTCCTAGCAAAGTCATCCACACATTAAAATTTTCTTTATAAGAGAATTCTAGCCAACATGGGTATCTATCAACATGCTCTAAGGATTTAAGATAATGGCACAGACATCATCAATCCTGGTTTCTTATATTATCATAAATAATAACATGATTGAAGAGTCTAGCTCATAACAATATTAATATAGATCGTTTGAAAAAAACCAAACAAAATGATAAAACTATTGGAAAATTATCATGTGCTTTCAAGTTTCATCCCAACAAAGACCAAGTAAATTGATTACAATCAACAGGAATGTGCGAAAAAGAAATATATCATCAAGTGCTTACCAGCATGACTGATTACAAGAGATGCTGCCCTCAAATGGTCTGCTATGCTTGAAGAAAAATGGAAGTACTCTACAGCTACAGAACCATCTTCTCCAGGAGACTGCTTCAAGAATTGACTCATAAGTAATTTAATAAATACATGGGCATGGGAACCATAAATTAGAGGAAAATAGTATTAGCAGAAAATCTCCATCACATTTGAACTTCAGCCTCAAACAATTCACCACTAAACCACATAACCACTTCATTGAATAGACAATCAGCTTATCAGCTACGATCGAAAAACTAGACAAATCATCTTAATAAAAGTCTCTATTTCACTCTCACAAATTGCTAATTCTTTCATTTGATATGGAAACAAGAGCAAGAAATTACAATGCCAGAAACCAAGAAACGAAAAGCCATTCAACTAAAGTAAGGTATACCGTGGTGGGTACATAGGTTCCTCGGCCCATTTGAATGAGAAGGTGGGTATACCCTCGTCTTGACAATTCTCGTTTAACTTCCAAAGTATCCACTGCTTTGACTAAAGCATCAAAACATGTTGTTCCCACCGTCACGAAAACAGTTCTCTTCGAGCTTGAACCATCCACAGTATCTCCCATTTACAACCCCTCGTCTGTGTTTTGATCAAAACGCAGACCACCCAATTCTCACAGTCTTCAAAAGCAACAATGATGCACTCTAAGTAACAAAAACAATCATTCCATTTGTAACGCAATAAAATAACACAGATAAAGCAAACAAAGTCACAAGCTTTACATCATTTGTACAAAGAACTCCTGAATTACAAAAAAAAAAAAAAAAAAAAAAAAAAAAAAAATCCCAAGTAAAACCAGATAAGATTATCACAACCAGCATCCCATTGATCAAATCACTATTCTTTCAGACATATTATCAAACATCTCAAGTGCAGAGAACTGAAATTCAATAAAAATCTAATCTTTTCTATGTAAATCGACAATTTACAGCAATCCAACATCAAAATTATAAATTTCCAAGTTAACCCGATTCCAGTTAGAAAACTTACCCAGAAAAAGTTGGAGATTGTGCCTTCAAAAACAACACTTTTTTGGCGCGTCCTCAATCCAATTTGTCAAATTAACACATCCGAAAAGGGTTGCTTTTCAACTTTGTGTAAAAGGTGAAACTGTGCAGATTCATAGACCACCAGCAAACAAAACCAGAATAACAATTGTCAATTTAATTTAATTTTAATTTTAATTTTAATAAAAAAAATATTGATTGGGCTCGGGCTTGGTCGTTTAAATAAAAGCCCAATTTAAAGTGACAATAATACGACGCCGTCCTCCTATCGTAGAAATACGACGTCGCATTGGTCAGTCATCAATTCACGATCTCTTATTCGTTTTCTCGCAAATGGCGGCACCGGCGCTGTGAATAGCTTCTCCGAATTTGATCTTCATGTGAACCAAAAACCATAAACATGGAATCTCATTTGCCCAAATTCTCTCAACGTAAGTTCTTCTCTCTTTCGTGTCTCGCTTAGAATTCAGCTTCAGCTTCAGCTTCTCTGTTTGGTTGGTGAGAAAATGTATGCAGTGCATTTTAAGACAAAAAAAAAAAAAAAAAAAATCAAGCTACAAGAGCAAATATGAGTACTAATTTGACATACTAATAATGGGTTCAATCAATTTTTTTAATTTTCTAGACAATTTGGTAGTCTTATATATATATATATATATATATATATATATATATATATGAAGTTTAGTTTCATTTATCATTTCAATTTTAGGCTTGTTTTGTTTGTGGTATTTATTTTTCAAACCATAAGCTCTTCAAGTGTTATGTTTGTTTCAGTGAACTTTCATGTTAGTAGTGACATTGATTTTTTATACCCTAGTTCTATAAATTGACCTGAATATGAAAATTTCATTACTCATTATGCAGAAGGGAAATCCTTTACTCAAACATATCAGAAATGTAAGATGGGCTTTCGCGGATGTTGTTTGCGACTACATGCTAGGGCAGAACTCTTGTGCTCTTTATCTAAGGTTTGAACTTAAGTACTTTCTGTCATGTTTGTTATTATGTGTCCATTGAGTTTGAGTGTGAACTTTTTGGATGCTATGTAGTTCATGACTTCATGTTTAGAAATTAAAGGTCTTGTATAGTTGTATGTTTGCACAAGTGTTATGAAATTGTGAAAGATTCCGGCTTTATAGCTATCTAAGTAATTTGCCGGTCCATATGAACGGATGACTAAGTGATGACGCGACTTGAAGATTTGTGTGATTTATGTTTCAGTGCAGAATTTAGTTTATTTTGCAGCTTAGTTTACAAAAAAAAAGTGGATCTTGTATATATATTGCACTGCATTGCCAAATAACATGACTGAGGAATAAATTTCTAGAACATAGTATTGATACGTATCATTTCTATTTAACTTTCTTCTTCTTCTTCTGCTTCTTTTTTTTTCTCAATTCTTTTAATAAAATCTAAATCATATAAAGAAGGGTATATGTTTGTTGGAAATGACTAGAGTAGCAGTTTCAAAGGTGATGCATTTATATCATGTTTGTGTCTTTAATTTGTATGCTTTTGTGGAATAACTCAGACAATCCCTGAAATGGCTCTTATACATGAACCTTGATTGAGTTGATTGTTTGATGCAGCCTTCGGTATCATCTGCTACATCCAGATTACCTTTATTACCGTATCAGGGAATTACAAAAAAACTTCAAGCTTCATGTTGTTCTGTGCCATGTTGATGTGGTAAAGCCTCTCATTTCAATATAATCTTTTTCATCCTTTGTAAGCATTCAATATGATTTAAGATTGTAAATGATCGATATTTGGATCTAGTGAGCAGTTCAATGAGGATTTTATTTTTCTTTAATTTTCAATTGTGAAATAAAAGATGTACCGTTCATTCTTCTTATTGATTTAAAGATGATGTGGTTAAGCCTTTACTTGAAGTTACAAAAACGGCACGAATTGGAGTCTTTCCTAGTTCCCTTGTTTGTTAGTTCTTGTAAGATAGTATATATATATACCTTTGTAATCTTCTGTTTAACAATATGCTGCTGTGGTTTCTTGACATTTTGGGACTTGATATGATTAACTCAGTTAAGTAGTTGGATTAGTTTTGTAAGCGACTCATTTATGATAGTACTTAAGGAATTTGCTTATTGGTATTGAACAACCTCAATATGGGTTCTTTGACAAACGTTTTTGATAATACTTGTTTGCAGCTTGGAGGAACGTGTTCTTCGCTGATTGGAGATGATTAAGGTTTATGAAAGCAAACCAGCAGACCTTATTCAAGGAGAACTGGATACTTTTCATGAACCGTTCAAGCGTGCTGTTTCTAGCCACCCTCCTATTCCAGAGACTGAAGCGACAGGAGTGGAGAAAGACACACAGGATACGAGCAAAATAACAAGAAAGAAAGAATCTGAATTGACCGTTAAATCAGCTCTGTCTGCCCCATTTGCCGAGTAGGCTGATAAATTTGGTAAAAAGAGCAACAACTCATGAGACCTGGAGAGAAGGGAGGGTAAACAAGTGCAGCAAAATCTTGGAGAATGTTTGTCATCTGTGGATATAATTTCGTGTATGATGGAAACGCTTCACAGAGATTTCATTTCGTATATAAAAAATCCAAATGTTCTGCAAACTATGAAAGGTTTGGTATAACCGTATAACAAAAAAAAAGTCATCAAATACATTGAAACATCCTTCTAATCTAACAATGACAAGGTTGAATCCAAATTTTCCTCAAATTGTCTTTAATCCAATCATAAGTCTGTGGCTCCTCCTCTTCTGCTGGAGGTGGAAGTAACATGGAGGTGACACCGAGGAACAACATTCTATTATCCAAGTTTCCAACTTCAAACCATTTATTCTCCGACTGATCATACCTGAAAATACGCGATGATTCATTATTGTATGTCATTAACAGGTTTCCGTCATCACGAGACTCTATCAAGCAACGATGATTTGTTGCATCAGTTGTTGTTGTCGTCTTCGGATGTATTATTTTCCACTCTTGTTGTTCAACTTTAAACGAACCCATCACCCCATCAGAGAAAAGGCAATAAAAGACTCCACCAACAAATGCAAGACTCTCAATCTCTCCATAATCACCATCAAACGAAAAATTGCTCCATGTTTTTTCTCCAGGTCTACTTGTGCTCAAGTAGAGCTTTTGATGATCAGAATGTACCGTTGATACAACAAACACCACACAATCTGGGGAAGTTGGAGATGCAGAGAATGTGGCCGCATTATTACTACAAAGATATTCATGATTCTCAGCTAAGTCTATAATCTTGTGAGCGAAAGGAGTGTAGAAGAACAAGTGCTTTTTCTTCGAGAAAAGCAACCAGCCATGTTTGCAGGCATGGACCTTAGCACCAACCACAACTTCATTTTCAAGAGTGTATTTTCGTTTTTGAGAAGGATCGTATAGATAGAACAAGCTTCTACTGTGAAAAGGATGCAGGAACCAACCATTGTATTTCTCCTCCGTTTCTTCTCCTCTGTAGGACATCACCCATGGCGACTTGTCTGCTAAGTGTTTGACGGGGTTGACATTTGATCTCCAACTCTTGCATACATACCGGAGTTTAATTTGCTCAACGTAAGGAAGGCGTTCGGCAATCCTGTTTAAAACATCAGCCGGAAGATCACACCACCATGGTGACCATGAGTAGTCAGTAACATCAGTCATAGTTTAGTGAACTGTATGAATGGTCAGCCACACCCTGCAAAGAAAACAAAGGGTTGGCCGCATTGCATTCAATTGTAGAACTATCTATTTATATTAGAGTCAGAAATTTAGAATAGAGATCAAAAGGAATCCTAATACTAAAAGAAACCATATACAATTAGGAAATCAATAATAATTTGAATAAAGGGTAAAATTAAAACAATATTGTTCAGACTCTCGAGTCTATTCTTTCTACAAAAAAATTCGACTTTCGGCAGAAGGAATTAATCAGATGCCATAGGTTAAAACAATACTTAAATATAAAACAGTAAAGCATGAGGAATACTAACTTGAATCGCAATAGGATGATGTGACAAATTTCGGTCAAGAAATCCCCAGAAATATCGTGTTTTGTAACTCTATAATTGGTGTTGAATGTGAGTTCGTATCCATAGACGTCTATAGTATGGCGACGTGTTACTACTAATTCAAAGATTACATTTGTCTAAAAAGGTAGACCAATAATATATGGCGTGTAGACGTGTTACTCCAATCAAAAGATGATATTTGTCTAAAAAGGTATAGATCAATAAAATATAGTGTGGAGATGTGTTCACACCAACACAAAGATAACATTTGTCGAAAAAGATGAACCAATAATATATAGTTTGTAGACGTGTTACCCCAATCCAAAGATGACATTTGACTAAAAAGGTAGACCAATAATATATCGTATGGAGACATGTTAATACCGATACAAAGACGAAATTTGTCAAAAAGATAAGACCAATAATATATAGTATATAGACGAGGTACCAACAATCCAAAGACAACAATTGTCGAAAAAGTTATACCAATAATATATAGTATAGAGACGTGTTACCACCAATCCATGGACGACAGCCGTCGAAATTTGGTGAGAAAAACTTGTATAAATGCAGTCATGCAACAAACCCTATTGAAAACATATCTGATATCTCAAATGAATATACCCTACTATATTGCAAATGCAACTGTCTCAACTCATCTTGATTTTGAAGTGTTCCCTTTCTTCTAAGAAATTTTACAAATCCAGCTATTGAAAGAAACAATATCGGATCAACAATTTACAGCACAAGAGTTCTGCCCTAGCATATTGTAGTCGCAAACGACAACCGATATCCCAAGTAAAATCAGATAAGATTATCGCAAACTAGCATCCCATTTATCAAATCACTGTTCTTTCAGACAAATTATCAAACATCTCAAGTGCAGAGAACTGAAATTCAATAAAAATCTAATCTTTTCTATGTAAATCGAAAATTTCCAAGAAAACTATAAATTTCCAAGTTAACCCAATTCCAGTTAGAAAACTTACAAGAAAAGGTTGGAGATTGTGCCTGAAACTGTGTAGATTCGTAGAGCAAACAAAACCAGAATAATAAATTAATTTAATTCTTATTTGATTACGTTATTTTTATATTTTAATTTGAGATTTTATTTATTTATTTATTTTTATTTTTTGCTTTTATTTGACTTGGGCTTGGTCCTTTAGACGTTTAAATAAACAAAAGCCCAATTTAAAGTAATAAAAATACAACGCCGTCCCCGCATTGTTGAAATACGACGTCGTATTAGTCAGTCAGCGGTCAGCCCCGTAAGTAATTAACGATCCCAATCACTGAAGGGCACGTCAGCTAAGATTGCTGACGTGTAAAAAAAAAAGAAAAAAGAATTCAGCTAGCTTAAACTTGTCTGTTTGGTTGGTGAGAAAATGTATATAGACTGTAGTGAATAGTTGAACCTTCAGAATTTACTGTTGTTGCCAGCAATTGTAAATTGTATTACATTTAATAAATTTTCGTCCAAAATTATAATTCCAAAGATAACATATTGTTGCTCTACTTTATTCAACAAATGTCATCTTTAGATTGAAGTGTCACGTCTACATACTTTATATTATTGGTCTATCTTTTTCGACAAATGTCATTTTTGGATTGGGGTTACACATCAACATATTCTACATTATATATCGGTCGACATTTTTCAACAAATGTCGTCTTGGAATTGACAGTAACACGTCTCCATAATATATATTATTGATCTACCTTCATCGACAAATGTTATTTTCATATTGGGTTTACACGTCTACATACTACATATTATTGGTCTACTTTGTTGACAAATGTCGTATTTGGATTTGTGGTAACATGTCAACAAAGGTAGACCATTAACATATAGTATGTAGACCTGTAACCCTAATCCGAAAATGACATTTGTCAAAAAAGATAGATCAATACTATATTGTATAGAGACGTGTTACCACCAATTCAAAGATGACATTTGTTGAAAAAGGTGGACCGATATATAATATATATTATGTAGATGTGTAACCCCAATTCGAAAATGACATTTATCGAAAAAGGTAGACCAATAAAATATAGTATGTAGACATGTAACCCCAATCTGAAAATGATATTTATCGAAAAAGGTAGACCAATAATATATAGCATGTAGACGTGTTACCTCAATCCAAAGATGATTTGTTGAAAACAGTAGACCGATATATATATAGGAGAGAAAACCAAATCTAACCATATGAAACATTAAACTTTTGTTAGTAACCACTTTTGAAACTTTAATTGTTAATAACCATTTTTTTTTTAAATTTCAGTGTATGTTCGTAAATTACAAGAGTGCCCTTGAAATTAGTTTTTTTTTTAAAAAAAAACCCTCAAACTTGAAATCATGGCTAAAAACTTGAATGTTGAAACTTGAAATCATGACAAAAATGAAATATGAAACTTGAAATCATGACTAAAATGAAAATATGTGAAACTTGAAATCATGCCCAATTTCCATTATCCCCTTCTTCCCCAAATCCCCAATTCACCAAATTAGGTTTTTTTTTTTTTTTCTGCAGGTTTTTCTTTTTTCTGCAGGTCACAGCCGGCGAAGGGGAAGCACGGCCGCCGGAGACGTCGTCGCCTGGTCGTTGCTCGTCGCGGGACGTCGTCGCCGACCACCTGGGCTACGCCGGACGTCGTCGCGAGCTTCAAGAACCAGCAGCGCCGTGCTTGACGAACCATGGCACCGCTGGTTCGTGGAGCTTCGCAACGACGTCCGGCGCAGCCCAGACACTCGGCGGCGGTGCGAAGACTTCCGGCGATGTTTGATGGCGATGGCATGATGACTTCCATGGAAAGAGAGAGAGATCGGGGAGACAGAAAGGGAGATCAGGGAGAGAGAGAGAGAGAGCAGAGAGCAGAGAGCAGAGGAGAGAGAAAGAGAAAGAGAGGAAAAGAGAGAGAGTGGGTTTGGGGATGGTTTTTATATGAGGGCTTTCCAGTAATTTCTCAAAAAAATGGTTATTAACAATTAAAATTTCGTTTATGGTTAAAAACGAATTTCCCATAATATTTGTGGTCATTTTTAGCAATTTCCACTATAGATAATATGTAGGCGTGTTAGTCCAATCCAAAGATGACATTAGTGAAAAAGGTACACCAATAATATTTAGTATGTTACCACCAATCCAAAGGCGACAATTGTCGAATAATTAGGTGAGAGAAACTTGTATAAATGCAGTCATGCAACAAACCCTATTGAAAACATATCTCAAATGGATATATCTACTACTATATTGCAAATGCCACTATCTCAACTCATCTTGATTTTGAAGTGTTCCCTTTCTTCTAAGAAATTTCACAAATCCAGCTATTGAAAGAAACAATATCAAATCAGCAATTTACCATAAGTGAATCGCCACCAGCCGAAAACCCACCTTTTTCAAAACCCTACCTTTCCACAAATCATATCACTGACCCCCACCACCTAGCAAAGGCCGAGAATCAATTCTATTGCAAGAAGTCCAGGAACAGCTCCCTTGGTGTGTCTTTCTGGTATCAACGCCAGCATTGACTTCTTGAGTCTTGAGTACTTGGGATCTCAAAGAAGCAGTGGAAGATCCGTCAATGGGGACTTGGGGTCTCAAAGAAGCGGTGGAAGATCGATCCGTCAATGGCGACTGGGAGGCTTGGGCCTATTTTCACTAAACAGTTAGCCCATTTGTTTTTGTAATCAACAAATGATTTACCTATATGCAACATTCGACTTCTTCTTCCATTCTCTTTTGTTTTTCAATCCTCGATCCATCTGATTTTCATCATTGGCAAACCTTGATGTTTTATACCTCGACAACTTCTGACATGTGCCTTCTCTAGCTCTTCTGGCTATCTCAATTCCTTGTTCTCCTATCACCACCCCCTCTTCGAATATCCACATTTTCGCCACATTATAACTAGCCTATTTGTTTTTGTAATCAAACAATTGTTATCAAACTAAAATACACGTACAAACATGGAAGAAGCATCTACCCATATTATCATATATTGTCTTGTCTACTATTATCATATATTTTACTATAAAAGAATATCTTCCATATAACCGGTAAATATTATCATATAGTGAGTCTCTTATGAGAGATCCCTTATTTTAATTTTGGTAAGGATCTTGATGAAAATTCATCGATTTTAATGAATTTTGATCTGAATTTTTTTGTGGATGATGAGTTTATTGCAATCCACCTATGAACAAAATTTGAGAATTTGAGAATACTAGAACTATTTTTCTTGAATTTTCCTATATTTCGCCTATTTTCCGATGCCTTCATATTTAACAAAATTTGGATAAATAGTTCTAGTTCTCGAAAAATTCTTAAATTTTGTTCATATGTAGATTTCATTGAAATCATCATCCACAAAAAAAATTCAGATTAAAATTCATTAAAGTTGATGTGTTTTCATCATGGTCCTTACCGAAATTAAAATAAGGGATCCCTCATGAGAGACTCACTCAATTATCATATATTGTCTTGTCTACTGTTATCATATATTTTACTATAAAAGAATATCTTCCATATAACCGGTAAATAAAGTGGACTTTTCATAGATATATATAGTGAGTCTCTCATAAAAGATCATTTATTTTAATTTCGGTAAGGACCGCCATGAAATCATATTGATTTGAATGAATTTTGATATGATTTTTTTAGGGCACCCTGGACTTTTTTCTTTATTCCAAGTTGTTTGCGACTTTTACAAAAGTGACCAAATTGGGCCCCTAACTTTTTAAATTGTACCAATTTCATCCCTCAATTAACTTTCTGTTAGTCAAACCTAACAGTCAATGGTATTTTAGTCGGGCAATTACCAAATTGGTCCTGGATTTTTTTCTTTATTCCAAGTAGTTTGCGACTTTTACAAAAGTGACCAAATTGGTCCCTAAGGTTTTTATGAAGTACCATTTGAGTCCCTAACTTTTAAGAAACAACCAAAAACATCTCTTATCATTAACCTCGGTTATTTATACCGTTACTTTGATTATGGTTTACTTTTAAAAGACTAAAGTACCCCTCAAAACTCCAAAGTTAAAAATGTTTAAATAAAAATAAAATAATTATTTAAACAAGAATGTAATGAAAACAAAATAAAATAAATTATATGCAACTCTCTCATTGATTCGAAAAACAATCCATATCTTTTCAATTTTTCATCGATACAAAACCCAAAAAATTATACAGGTTTCTATAATTTTTTTTTATTATCAATATTGAACCCAAAAAATGACTCATTTTCAAGAACTTGAACTAGGCAATGATGGAGTTATGGAGATGCCTTCAGTATATAAGCATTAGAGACCCATTTTTGAGAGAATAACCCAATTGACTCCGAGCCAAACCAGAAAACATGTCATCCACGAAGCTACCCTACATCTCCCCCGATCTCTGTCTAGTGTTCTCCATCGGAGATATGAGATTTCTAATTCTTGAGGCACTGGCTGATTCTGGATTTGCCAACCTTTGATTTTTTTTAAGGGGTCAGATTGTTGGTAGTAAGTGTTTCCAAGTTCGGTAGTGATTTTCGAATCAATGAGAGAGTTGCAGATAATTTATTTTATTTTGTTTTCGTTACATTCTTGTTTAAATAATTATTTTATTTTTATTTAAACATTTTTAACTTTAGAGTTTAGAGGGGTACTTTAGTCTTTTAAAAGTAAACCATAGTCAAAGTAACGGTATAAATAACCGAGGTTAACGATAAGGGATGTTTTTGGTTGTTTCTTAAAAGTTAGGGACTCAAATGGTACTCCATAAAAACGTTAGGGACCAATTTTGTCACTTTTGTAAAAGTCGCAAACTACTTGGAATAAAGAAAAAAGTCCAGGACCAATTTGGTAATTGCCCGACTAAAATACCATTCACTGTTAGGTTTGATTAACAGAAAGTTAATTGAGGGATGAAATTGATACAATTTAAAAAGTTAGGGACCAATTTGGTCACTTTTGTAAAAGTCGTAAACAACTTGGAATAAAGAAAAAAGTCCAGGACCAATTTGGTAATTGCCCTTTTTTTTATGGATGATAAGTTCACTGAAATCTACCTATGAATAAAATTTGAAAAATTTTCAAGCACTGAAATTAATTTTCTTGAATTTTCCTATATTTCGTCAACTTTTTCGATGCCTTCATATTTAAAAAAATCGGGATAAATAATTCTAGTGCTTGAAAAATTCTCAAATTTTATTTATAAGTAGATTTCAATGAACTTATCATCCACAAAAAAAAAATTCAAATCAAAATTCATTCAAATCAATGTGATTTCATGGTGGTTCTTACCGAAATTAAAATAAGGGATCCCTTATAAAAGACTCTCTCTCTCTCTCTCTCTATATATATATATATCCCTTATTTCAATTTCGGTAAGGACCTTGATGAAAATACATTGATTTTAATGAATTTTGATCTGACTTTTTTTGTAGATAATGAGTTCATTGCAATCTACCTATGAACAAAATTTGAGAATTTTTCGAATACTATAACTATTTTTCTTGATTTTTCCTATATTTTGCTTATTTTTCGATGCCTTCATATTTAATAAAATTTGGATAAATAGTTCTAGTACTCGGAAAGTTCTCAAATTTTGTTCATATGTTTCACAAAAAAATTCAGATTAAAATTCATTAAAGTCAATGTGTTTTCATCATGGTCCTTACCGAAATTAAAATAAAGGATTACTCATGAGAGACTCACTAATATATATATATATATATATATATATATATATATATATATATAGCTTGAAAAAGGTCAAACAACCATTCAAAATATGTATTCAATAAGAGTTGGGTTTGAGTCATATGTAATTATTCAAATAATAATAATAATAATAATAATAATAATATATTGTATAGAGGCGCGTTACCACCAATCCAAAGACGCGATATTTGTTGAAAGAGATAGACCAGTATCCCTCCCACCAAATGAAATAAAAAACAACATGACATGTGTCCATAGAGAGGTAGAATTGTCTAAAAAGATGATATGGTTTGGACAAATTTACCCCTCTATGAACACATGTCATATTTTTGAAAGGGGGGTAATGCTCACCCCTTGAAAGGGGTGAGCAAAAGTGAACTCAATCTGAAAATGACATTTGTCGAAAAGGTAGACCAATAATCCGAAAGTTGGCTGAAAAATTAAAGGTAGATCAATAGATGTGATTTCATCAAAGTCCTTACCGAAATTAAAGTAAAGTATATCTCACTAGATAATTACTACATATATATATATACAGTTTTTCTATTGTTAGTTCGTCCTAATATAAAATATATTAGAACGAAGAATGTGGACCATTAGATTTACATACTTTGACTCAAAGTATATACACTTGTCAAAATTTCTCCATAATCTATAGTCCATATTTTTTGTCCTGATATATTTTATATCAGAACGAACTGACAGTAGAAAGGCTATATACAGTAGAAACCCTCTAAATTAATATTCTTGGGACCTACCCTTGAGTATTAATTTAGAGGGGTTATTAATTTGAAGGGTTTGATATTGTAAAGTGTTATTTTATCTTAAAAAACGTGTAGAAATCGGTTTTCTTGTTTAGGGAATGTTTCTTTTTGGGATTTCTTATTTAGTCGGTTTTCTTTTTTAGGGGAAGTTCCTTTTTTTTAGGATACCTAATCGCAATGGCACTGCCTATGGCAAATCGAAAGGTTTGCTTCTCCTTGACAATTGCACTGCCCATGTACCACTTATAGAGCTACCTAATCACATCCAACTCAGGAACATCACAGTGCACTATCTACCACCAAATTTGAAGAAGTGTGTTACACTTCAACTGAAGAGGTTATCATCAATGATATCACAAGGCAGAATAATGATGATGTGTTTGAGATAGATAATGACGACGATAATCATAAGGTACCTAAAATCTCTACAAGTAAGGTTAAGTTGTTGAAATGCTAAATTTAACTGAAACCTTTTGATTACAACAAGATGGTGATGATAATAGCTTCTTGAGGATAATTTAAAAGATGAAGGATGAAGTCAAAAATATCAAACATAGTGACCTAGTGTAAACTAGTATCTTGAAATACTTTTCTAGTTCTTGAATAATTTATAATATGTTTTGTACTTTTATGAAATTATTAATTTATGCGACAATCGGGACCGAAATTTTACATTAGGTTTTAAAAAGAAATTATTAATTATTACGATAGAGGGGTTTATTAATTTTTTACACTGGCCCGAGTCGGGACCGAGATTTTTTATTAATTTAGAGAGGATATTAATTTATAGAAGATTAATTTACAGAGGTTCTACTGTGTATATATATATATGGAACTTTTCTTATCAGCACCCCTTATTTTGATACAATGAGAACCTTTGATGAAATTGCATGCAATTGAATGTTTTTCGATAAAAGTTTTTGTATGCATCCTAATAAAATTAAAATACACATTTGTTAAAAATTTGGAAAACTTTTGGATTTGAGAACTATTTTTTCTTATATTTCCCTATTTTTAAATGTTTTATTTTTAAAAAAAAGTCAGAAAAAATTAGTTCGTGTACCTGAAAAAATTTCAAATTTTTCCTAAATGTATTTCAATGTTTTTATCATCCATAAAAAAAATAACCAAGATTTAATATATTCCACTAAATTTTATCAAATGTGTTTAAAGTGTGTATTGTAAAAAGTACTTATTGGAAATATATATATATATATATATATATATATATATAGTAATTATCTAGTGAGGTATACCTTACTTTAATTTCGGTAAAGACTTTGATGTAATCACATCTATTTTTACGAATTTTGATCTGAATTTTTTTATGAATGATAAGTTTAATAAAATCTACCTATGAATCAAAATTGAGAATTTTCAAGCACCGAAACTATTTATTTCAATTTTTTAAAATATAAAGGCATTGGAAAACTGAGATAAATATAGGAAAATTCAAAACAATAGTTCTAGTACTTGAAAAATTTTCAAATTTTATTCATAGGTAGATTTTAATAAATTTATCTTCCACACAAAAATTCAGATCAAAATTCATAAAAATAGATGTGATTTCATCAAGGTCCTTAATATGAGTAATTATCAAATGAGGTATACCTTACTTTAATTTCGGTAAGGACCTTGATGAAATCACATCGATTTTTATGAATTTTGATTTGAATTTTTTTATGAATGATAAGTTTAATAAAATCTACCTATGAATCAAAATTTAGAATTTTTCAAGCACCAAAACTATTTATCACGATTTTTTAAAATATAAAGGCATCAGAAAACTGAGATAAATATAGGAAAATTCAAAACAATAGTTCTAGTACTTGAAAAAATTTTAAATTTTATTCATAGTTAGATTTCAATAAATTTATCTTCCACACAAAAATTTAGATCAAAATTCATAAAAATAGATGTGATTTCATCAAGATCCTTACCGAAATTAAAGTTAGATATACCTCACTTGATAATTATATATGTATATATATATATATATATATATATATATATATATATATATATATATATATGACAGGATCAATGACCCCATTTTTTTACACAAATTTTGACACTTTAATGGCTCTATTATTGAGGAGAGAGAAAGTAAAATGAATGAGAGAAAATTTAAAATCAAAGATTTAATTGAGGTGAGAGAACAGTGGAGAGAGAATAAATCATGAAATCTAAACCATTAAATCCCATTAAATCCTAGGTCCATAAAAGTGTACATGTCAAAAATTGTGTAAAATAACGAGACCATGGATCCTACCCCATATATATATATAGAGTAATGCTACATATTGCCCAAATTTGGTGCCCAAATCTGGTGCCCAAATGACGTGGCAACACTCTGGACCATTCATTTAAAACATGCAAATCTAATACAATTTAAATGAATGGCCCACAGT
Source organism: Acer yangbiense (assembly GCA_008009225.1). Taxonomy (NCBI): domain Eukaryota; kingdom Viridiplantae; phylum Streptophyta; class Magnoliopsida; order Sapindales; family Sapindaceae; genus Acer; species Acer yangbiense. Next base: position 6,922,859 of record CM017763.1, on the reverse strand, counting down.
ATTGCCACATCATTTGGGCACCAGATTTGGGCACCAAATTTGGGCAATGTAGCATTACTCATATATATATATATATATATATATATATATATATATATATATATATATATATATATATATATACATAAATGTTCAAGTCAGTGCATACTGATAGAACTTAATCAGTATGTTGGATGTAGACCATTAGATTTACATAATTTGACTCAAAGTGTATGCACTTGTCAAAACTTCTCCATAATCAGTGATCCACATGTATTGATACTGATGTAGTTACATCAGTGCGTAATGATGTTACTGATAGAACTTAATCAGTGCGTTGGATGTGGACCATTAGATTTACATAATTTGACTCAAAGTGTATGCACTTGTCAAAACTTCTCCATAATCAGTGGTCCACATGTATTGATACTGATGTAGTTACATCAGTGCGTAATGATGTGAACGGGACCGTATATATATATATATATATATAGACGTGTTACCCAGCCGATGTCATTTGTAATTAATATATAGTATATAGACTTGTACTTACCCCAATCCAAAGACGATATTTGAATTGTCGAAAAATGTAGACCAATAATATATAGTATGTAGAAGTTTTACCACGAATCCAAAGATGACATTTGTTGAAAAATGTAGACTAATAACATATAGTACGTGACGTGTTACCACCAATTTAAAGAAGATATTTGTCAAAAAAGGTTGACCTATAATTAGAATGTAGATGTATAAGCCATCGATGACATTTGTCTAAAAAAGTAAACCTATAAAATATAGTGTGAAGACGGGTTAACACCAATACAAATATGACATTTGTCGAAAAAGATAGACTAATAATATATAGTATGTAGACGTGTTATCCAAATCTAAAGATGACATTTGTCTAAAATGGTAGACTAATAATATATCGTATGTAGAAGTTTTACCGCCAATCCAAATACGACATTTGTCGAAAAAGGTAGACTAATAACATATAATATGTGACGTGTTACCACCAATTCAAAGATAACATTTGTCAAAAAAGGTAGACCTATAATATATAGTATATGGATGTATTAACACCAATCCGAAGACAACGTACATTTGTCAAAAAAAAAAAAAAAAAAGACCAATAATATATAATATGTAGACGTGTTACCACCAATCAGAAAATAACATTTGTCGAAAATGGTAGACTAAGAATATATAGTCTGGAGACGTCAATCCAAAGACGATATTTGTCCAAAAAGTTATAAATAATATATAGTATGTCGACATGTTAACACCAATCCAAAGAAAACATTTGTTGAAATTAGGTGAGAAAAACTTGTATAAATATAGTCATCCAACCACACTATTGAAAAAAATATATATATCAAATAGATACACTTACTCCTAGATTGCAAATTTCATCGTCCAATGCATCTTTATTTTTTTCCTTTTTCACACAAAACCCTAAATTATTTTCTCCTTTTCAGTCATTTCTCCCTCTCTAATAGCCATCGTTCAAACTCCAAGACATTTTCTCAAAAACCCTAACCGTCGGCATCCAGACCCACCATTCGTTACCATTTTCTCTTTGTCTTCCTTCTCTTCCATTCCGTTCTTTTTGGCTCTTCTTCCCTATCTTTATCTCCTACTTGCCTTATTGATTTGCCACAGTGATCTCTTTGGCCACTACATCCGCTTCTGGTTTGCTTCAATACAACATTGGTGTAATATGATATTTTTGACAAAGATCATGGTTAAAGTTGTTGAAGGAGAAAAACAAGGTAGAGTAAAGGGTAGAGTGGATTGGAAGGAAGAAAATCAAAAGAAGAAGATGGCGATCATGGAGACAATTTGATCTATCGAATCAATAACTTACCAGAAATTACAAATGGAGGAGTATGTCGCAAGAGATGATATTGGGAAGCTAGATTATTGTGTGCATGAGTATCATGCCACCTGCATTGCGGAATAATTCATGCCCTATCTGCAAAGTTGTTGCCTTGGCTGATGCTAAGATGCATGTATCACAATCCCAGCCCGTTATGCAGATCTTTGAGGATCAGTTATTTACGACGGTGACCGCGAGGGAGCGGCAATAGATGTTGATGAGGAATTTCGGGCAACACAGCAGCATCAACAGATGAGCGGTAATGGCATATCTTTGGGTAACCTTCATCAAGCACAGCAACAACTGCAGTAGCATAGTCAAATTCAGAACTATTCATGTTCTATTGAAGATCAGCTTTTGCTTTACTCAATTTAGACCCCACTACAATAGCAGCAAGCAGCACCTCCAGATTTTGCGTGAGTGAGAGCAAACAAGATAAAATAATAATAATAATTAAATACATTGCTTTGTGACTCAATGGCGCCTAAGAAAAGAAATGCTGAAGAAGGAGAAGCAGAGGCTGTGGCAGCCAAGACCAATACAACGCGGTCCATGAGAGTCAACAGGAGCGCGTCTCGACGAGCTGGCGGGTTGAATTTGATCTCCGAGTTCGCAATGGCCCAGTCTCTTGTTAAGAAGGCCAAATCGACGAAGAAGGGAGACTGGTGTTGACATCGAGAAGATGACAGAGGAGAAACCTCCGGTGAAGGAGGAATCTCTGGCCCGTCTTCTTGAAGTTTGCAACTGAAGCATAATTTCCATTCTGTTCAAGCAAATACTCACATTTCCGGAGAAACATCAGCATTATTTTTTGGGTTTGCAGAAGACTTTCATTTATGACGAGATACAAATTTTAGAAAAGAAAAAAAAAAATCGCATCAACAATTTACCATAAGCGAATGGGCAAGCATCAGTGGCATGGAGATTAAGCCCATCCAAGCCGGTTAGATCTCCTATTCAGGGTGACTCTTGTCATATATATCTTCTAGGAAAGAGGCTACTTTAATATAAGGAATTAGAAACTGTAAAGGTTTAGAATAATTTTTCTGTATATATTTCAATAATAGCCGCAGCTATATATACACAAAGTATTAACCAAGTAAAACAAGGAGACCTAAGTTAATTATGATAACAACTACAGCTGCCTAGATAGGAATTAACAGCTAAGAGATATATACAAAAGAGATCTAATACTACTAAACTACGGTATCCTTTACACGCCCCCGCAAGACAGTGGGCATTGCAGTGACACTGATCTTGGACCGTAAGAGACAGAACCGTGTCCTGGAGAGCGGCTTGGTGAGAGAGTCTGCCAGTTGATCAGCAGAGGAGACATGGGATATGCGAAGTTGATTGCTTTGAACCTTTTCCCGGACGAAATGAAAATCAATGGCAATGTGCTTCATCCGTGAGTGGAAGACAGGATTGGAGCACAAGTAGGTAGCACCAATGTTGTCACAGTATATTGTAGGGGGACTGGGACATGACACACGCAGCTCTTTTAAGAGAGATGAGAGCCAGATTACCTCAGAGGCGGTGGTGGCAACAGCCCTGTATTCAGCTTCAGTGGAGGACCTGGCTACTGAGCGTTGTTTGCGAGAGCACCAGGAGATAGCATTTGACCCAAGGAAGACAACATAAGCACTAGTGGAGGTGCGATCATCCTGATTACCTGCCCAATCGGCGTCAGAGAACGCATGAAGTGACAATGGTGAATCTCGGCGCACCACTAACCCATAACCAATTGTTCCGTGCAGATAGCGCAGAAGACGCTTTGTGAGGGACCAATGTCCTGTTGTAGGACGGTGCATGAATTGGGCAAGTTTGTTGACAGCGAATGCGATGTCAGGGCGAGTGAATGAAAGATACTGGAGAGCACCAATTACCTGACGGAATTCAGTCGCGTCTGTAAGAGAGGTACCATCAAGGAGTGTTAACGAGTGATCTGTAGGGAGTGGAGTGGCCACTGGTTTGGAGTCAGACATTTTGGTGCGGTAAAGAAGATCGGTCACATACTTCTGTTGAGAGAGAAATAGGCCGGTTGAGCATGGAATAACTTCAACACCAAGAAAATACGAGAGAGCACCGAGGTCTTTTATTGAGAAATGACGAGCCAGTGTGTCAATAAAATTGTTAACAAGCGTGTCATTGTTTCCAGTGACAATAATGTCATCCACATATACCAGCAAAAAAATCACACAGTCGTTAGCATTGAAGATAAATAATGAGTTGTCAGAGTGAGAATTAGCAAACCCATTTTGAACAAGAAACTGTCGAAGCTCATTGTACCATGCCCGAGGTGCTTGTTTGAGACCATAGATTGCTTTCTTGAGATGGCAAACATGTAGTGGAAGTGCAGGATCTGTGAATCCTGACGGCTGTGCCATAAAAACATTTTCGGCTAAATGACCCTGAAGAAAAGCATTGTTCACATCCAATTGGCGAAGCGACCACCCTCGTGATACCGCAATGCTCAGGAGAACTCTGATAGTTGTAGTCTTAACTACTGGACTAAACGTTTCAGTATAATCAACACCAGGCCTCTGGTGAAACCCCTTCGCAACCAAACGAGCCTTGTATTTAGATATCGAACCATCCGGAGACCTTTTGATGCGAAACACCCATTTGCACCCCACTGTATTATAGGACGAGTTTGGAGGAACCAATTCCCATGTTTCATTCCAAATGAGAGCATCAAATTCCTCAGACATGGCACGTCTCCATTCCGGAAATTTCAGAGCCTGAGACACACATGTAGGCTCAGTTTGAGGAGGTGAGAGAACACTTGTTAGTGAGAGTTTAGTGATGGGCTTGTGTATGTTGTTCTGTGATCGAGTGGTCATGTGATGAGTGGCAAGCTGAGCAGGGGCCTGCTGTTGTGCGAACAGAGAAGGAGGCGCTGCTGGTGCATCTGCAGGTGGCTCGGCTGCTGGTGCACTGTCAGATGACATGGCTGTTGGTGCAACACTGCTGCTGTAGATTGGGTCAGTGACAGAATCAGGGCTGCTGTCAGCGGTAAGTGCAGCAGCGGGAGGAGATGCAGCAGTAGGTGACAAGGACAGCGACGGGGACACAGCTGGTGCTCGGGAATTATGGAGAGGAGCCTGACAAGGTCTCACATGATCAGCCGGTTGTGGGGAGGAGTGGGCATGAGTGACAGGGACGGCCACAGTGGGAGAGGTGAGGGCTGTCCAGAGGTTGCATGTGGTGGGATCAGGACGAGGGAGACTCAGGTGGAGAGTGTTATATGGGAAAATCGACTCAACAAAATTGACGTGACGAGACACAAACATACGGTCAGTTTCAAGGTCTAGACAGTAGTACGCACTTTGTGACAGTGAGTATCCTAGGAAAATGCAAGATTTCGACCGAGGGTCTAGCTTATGATTAGCGTATGGTTTAAGCCAAGGATAACATAAGCACCCAAATACACGAAGTTTTGAATACGACGGTTGTTTACCGAATATTTTGTCAAAAGGTGAGTCCATGTTTAGTAAAGGTGTGGGCATCCTATTGATTAAGTAAACAGCAGTAGTGAATGCATGGGACCAGAATGTAAGAGGAAGTGAAGCATGAGTGAGAAGAGACAATCCTGTCTCAACTATATGCCTGTGACGTCGCTCAGAGACACCATTGTGTTCTGGCGTGTGAGGTGGTGTAGTGAAGTGACATATACCGTGAGCAGCTAAGGTGTGCCTAAGTGCAACATATTCGCCACCATTATCACTGTAGAGCGAGATGATGGAGTGATTAAAGAATTTTTCCACCAAAGATTTAAAACGAATAAAAACAGTGTGAACATCAGATTTGTTTTTCAAAGGATATATCCATATGTATTTTGTAAAATGATCAACAAATATCACATAATACTTATAGCCGTCTCTAGAGATAATTGGAGAGCTCCAAACATCTGAAAAGATAACCTCAAGTGGTTTAGAGCTTTCAACAGTAGAATTCGCAAAAGGCAATTTGTGAGTTTTATTAATTTGACATGCACTACATGGATTGCTAGGATTATTCGACGACACGACAGACAAAACTTTGGAAGACACTAACTTAGAAATAATTCTGGAAGATGGATGGCCTAGGCGATGATGCCAGTCAGGGATTGTGGCTTTGACACTGGAGAAGGCGATGATAGGGGGTTTTTCCGGCTGAGCATGTGATGGCCACTCGTAGACTCCATTCCTAGTCCGTCCTTGCATGAGCCGCGCCCCTGTACGGAGATCCTTCACCATAAAAGAAGAGGGTAAAAATTCAACAGCCACTTGATTTGATACACAAAATTTTGAGACCGAGATCAGATTTTGAGTCATGCTCGGCACACATAAAACATCAGTCAATAAAAAAGATGAAGGTTTAGAGGGTAAACTGAGAGAGCCAGTATGTGTGATATTCAAACCTGAGCCATCACCTATCATAATATCATCTGAACCTTCATACGGCGAGTGCATGGAGAGGTTCTGGAGGTCCGATGTGACATGATGAGACGTACCGAAATCAAGGAGCCAGTCAGGCGAGGAAGACGATGGTGCAGCAAAGTGGGCTCTCGGCTGCCACTGTTTCGGCGGCATGGGCTGCTGGTTCGGCTGGGGAGGCTGCTGGTTCGGCTGGTGCAGCTGATTCGGCTGAGTCCCTTGTGGCCGAGCTGCAGAAAAATTATAGGTGGAGCATCGTTTGGCTGTGTGTCCTTGTTCCCCGCACAGTTGACAGAAGCCACGATATGGTTTAGGCCCATTGGATTGATTCCGATTGAAGTATCTGGGATTCGCAGAAGATGGATCAGCCGACCTGTTGCTGTTGTAGTTTGTTGAGTTGAAACCTCTGTTGTTTTGTCGATTGAAATTGGATTGGTAACCACCAGAGGGAGGCTTGGCAACATAGTTCGCAGTGATGGGAAATTGTTGATTTCTCGTGAGCCCTTGTTTCAAAATTGCCTCAGAGTTGATTAATTTTTCATGAAGTTCTTCAAATGTAATCGGTGAGTCACAGGCACGAACGGCTGATGATATATCTCGGAATTCGTCACCCAAGCCATTTAGAATTTTGACAGTTAAATCCTCTGAATTTTCTGGGGCATCTAACATAGCAAGTTCATCTGCAATACTTTTCACATGTTGCATATATTCAGTGATGGTTTGTGTACCTTTCGTGACGTTGGTCAGCACGCTTTTACGGTGCATGATATGTCCTCTTGACAGTTTTGCATATGTGTTTGCAAGCGAATTCCATGCATCATAGGCTGTTTTTGCGGAAGCTATAAAAGGTATGATGGTTGGCGATATGGAGCCTATGATTGCATTTAGAAGAAGTTGATCCTGTCTGGTCCATAAGTGGTATGCCGGATTTGGTGAGGTAATGCCATCGGCTGTGGTTGTAGCAGGAGGGCAAGGACGTTGGCCATCAACAAACCCCATGAGATCAAATCCTATGAGGAGCGTGTGAAACTGAAGTTTCCAGGATCTGTAGTTCGTTGCAGTGAGTTTAAGAGGAGCTTGGGCTGTGACATTAATGGAGATTATTGTGTTTGAGGATGACGTGATGTCATGAGCAGAAGAGGAAGAAGAAACGACGGTCACCGAGTTTGAGGAAGAAGACGTGGTGTTAACCATTGTTGGATCGTGGACTCTTTTGAGTTATAGTTGCTCTGATACCATGTAAAGGTTTAGAATAATTTTTCTGTATATATTTCAATAATAGCCGCAACTATATATACACAAAGTATTAACCAAGTAAAACAAGGAGACCTAAGTTAATTATGATAACAACTACAGCTGCCTAGATAGGAATTAACAGCTAAGAGATATATACAAAAGAGATCTAATACTACTAAACTACGGTATCCTTTACAGAAACATCCGTCAATTATCCTAAGAGTTTCATTATAGATTTTCATTGTACCAACCATTTTCCTTTCTAGATAGCTAATTGTTTTAAGAGTAATACTAGAGATTTAACCTACAATCAAACCATTTCCATCCCACTCATGTGACAGCTGAGGTGTCACTTGGTAAGTTGATATGCATTAAATTTTGTAAGGCATTAATTAAATATTATGTAAATTTAATTAAATAAAAATATAATATTATTCTAATAGTTTAAATCTAAAAATTATATAAGTTAAATAAAATATTAAAAATATTTGTCAAATATTATTAATATTTGTTACAAGAATGATAATTTATGTAATAAAAATATTATTCATATAACAATTATTATTTTTTAAAATATAATATAAATATATATTTTATAATATGTTTTTTATTCTAAAAATACATCAATTTTATTATTTAATAAAATAGTGACGAACAAAAAATCACATCAAAGCATTGTATAACTTAATACAGTCTAATGTACATGAAATATCACCAAACATATAATTGTATAAAAATATTATAGTCTAATGCAATAAAATACAATACAATACAATCCAACCTAATCCAATGCAATCCATTACAGTACAATACAAGTGTGCTAAACAATTTATTGAAGCTTTGTTGAATTTAAGAATTAGATTATGAAATTGCTTGTTGTCGTTTTAACATCTTTGACTATGAAATTACATTTGTCTTTTTGTGAAAGCACGACATCTTATTAGCCTTTAGTAAAGTATTTGCTAATTCAGTTGCCTCCTCTACTGTCGAAAGTAAAGTGGAGGTGACGCCTAGGAACAACTTAAAAAAAATACTTAAATAATAAAATTAAAAAAGTAATGTACAAGGAATACTAAGTTGAATTGCAATATGATGATGTGACAAATTTCATTCAACAAACCCCTAGGAATATCATGTTTAGCAACTCTGTAATTGGTGTTTAATGTGAGTTCGTATCCATAAACATTTATATATATTACGGTGACATGTTACCATCAATTCAAAGAGATGACATTTGTTAAAAAAAAGGTAGATCTACAAAATATATATATATATATATATATTATGTAGACGTGTTCAGGGCCGGCCCATGGGGGCAGCAAACCCAGCATTTTGCTGGGGCCCCCAACTGGCCCAATTTCATTCTTCTTCTTTGGGACTTCAAAACCCAATACATTTATGTTTAAACAGACCTAATTCCAAACATTTTATTACTTTTATTTATATATTTTCCTTTTTGGCCCAATGAACTAATTCAATTAACCAAAAAAAAACTTCAGGCCCAATAAACTTGTCAATAGCAAGTCCAATTACTTTAAATATATTATGCTTTTAGTATCGATCTCGTTTAAACATTTCTTAGATACATCAACCAGTACAGTAGCAAGTCCAATTACTTTTTCTCTTACTATTGTTGCATGCATGGTTGTTAGATTTATAGTCTTGTGAAGATAGTCAACCTTATAGTGGGCATTATTGGGCGGTATTGATTTGAGAAAGAGTTGTTCAAAATGTAATTTTCTTTCTAACTTCTTTGATTTTTTCTAGAAGCTGAATTCTTCTGTTTTTTCTTTTTCTTTTTCTTTTTCTTCTTGTTTGTATAGGAAAATAATAATAAAAGAAATAGTTTTCTCCAAACAAGGTCATTTACGAACTTCAATATGATAAATCTTTTTTGTTTTAATTTATGTGAATTACATTGTATTTGGTAGATGAAGAATTATTTATTTAAAAAAAATTTATGTTAATAATAATAATTTTATATAGGGCCCCGATTTTTATTAATATCATAAAATCGTTCGGGTCCCAAAATGTCTGGAGACGGCCCTGAACGTGTTAACCCAATCCAAAAATGACATTTATCTAAAATGGTAGACCAATAAAATATAGTGTGAAGACGTGTTATCACCAATACAAAGACGAAATTTGTCAAAAAAGATAAACCAATAACATATAGTGTGCAGATGTGTTATCCCAATCAAAATATGATGTTTGTCTAAAAAGGTAGACCAATAAAACATAGTGTGGAGACGTGTTCACACCAATACAAGGACGACATTTGTCGAAAAAGATAGACCAATAATATATAGTATGTAAACGTATTACCTCAATCCAAAGATGACATTTGTCTAAAAAGACATGCCAAGAATATATCGTATTGAGACGTGTTAACACCAATCCAAAAAAGATATTTGTCATTAAAAAGAATAGTCCAATAATATAAAATATGTAGACGTGTTACCACCAATCTAAAGATGGCATTTGTTGAAAAAGGTAAACCAATAATATATAGTATGGAAACGTGTTAATATCAATCCAATGATGATATTTGTCAAAAAAATTATACAAATATTATATAGTATGCAGACGTGTTACATCAATCCAAAGATGACATTTGTCGAAAAAAGTAGACCAATAATATATAGTATGTAGATGTGTTAACACCAATCCAAAGACGACATTTTTTTTTTATATATATAAGGTTGTTGGGGATCGGAATTCACCCCATCCCAACATTTTATTAAAGAAAAAAGAAAGAGAACAAGAGAGAAAAGAAAACAATAGAAGAAAGCAGATCAATAGAACCTAAAGAAGGTCTGCTAGAAAAATTATTGAAAATAAAGGAATTGTAAAAATTCGGAGCGGTCCACCACCATGTAGTAGAGACGATACTAGGGCTCATGGATGCTAAACTATTAGCAACTTGGTTACCTTCCCGATAAATATGAGTGGCAGCAAAGTCCATTTGAGAGATTAAGCTCAAACACCTATTCCAAGTGGGGAGCCAACGCCAAGAAACTTGACGAGACCTAGAACGAAGGATATCCACTACAAAAGTCGAATCACTCTCCAACCATAACCTAGTCGAATCAATCCAAAGACAATTGTTGAAATATTTAAGTGAGAAAAACTTGTATAAATATAGTCATCCAACCACCCTATTGAAAAACATATCCCAAATGGATACACCTACTCCTAGATTGCAAATTTTATTACTCAACTCATCTTGATTTTGAAGTGTTCCCTTTCTTTCAAATTTTTTTACAAATCTCACTACTGAAAGAAATAATATTGGATCAGCAATTTACCAGAAGCGGCGAGACTTTCAATGGTCTTATGGTAAGACTTGCACCAGTAATATTATAGGTTGTTTGTTTAAATGATCTGTTTTCATAATTGCATATAATAATAATAAAACATCAGGCTCGGGTTTTAGAGTAGTCTCCGTCGGAGTAGCCGGAGGCACAGCCGTCGCAAGGGAATGAGGCAGATCATGGGAACAATACTGTCATGGAATGTTGATCATCATTAGGAGGTGGAGATGAAAAGCGAGGTCATCATAGTCAAATGTCACCAAAATAGAAGGCCTCCTCTAATGGTGATTGACTATTAGTTTATTACAGACATGTTCCAGCTCCGAAAAGTCTAATTCCTTTTCCAGCTAATCGAACATATCAACAATGGTTCCAACAACACCACTTTCTCTTTCTCTAGTATTGTGTGTAGTTATATTAAGTTGAATCGCAATAGGATGATGTGACAAATTTTGTTCAACAAACCCCTGTGAATATCATGTTTTGTAACTCTATAATTGGTGATTAATGTGAGTTCGTTTCCATATATATTTATATATAGCATGTTACCACCAATTCAAATATGACTTTTGTTAAAAAAAATAAAAAAAATAAAAAGGTAGATCTATAATATATAGATTATGTAGACGTGTTAACCCAATCCAAAGATGATATTTGTCTAAAATAGTAGACCAATAAAATATAGTGTGAAGACGTGTTAACACCAATACAAAGATGACATTTGTCGAAAAAGATAAACCAATAATATATAGTGTGTATACATGTTATCCCAATCAAACTATGACATTTGTCTAAAATGGTAGACCAATAAAACATAATGTGGAGACGTGTTCACACCAATGCAAAGACAAAATTTATCGAAAAAGATAGACCAATAATATATAGTATGTAGATGTGTTACCCCAATTAAAAGATGACATTTGTCTAAAAAGGCAGACCAATAATATATCGTATAGAGATGTGTTGACACCAATCCAAAGATGAAATTTGTCATAAAAAAAATAGTCCAATAATATATAGTATGTAGACATGTTACCATCAATCTGAAGATGACATTTGTTGAAAAAGGTAAACCAATAGTATATAGTATGGAGACGTGTTAACATCAATCAAAAGACAATATTTGTCGAAAAAGTTATAGCAATATTATATAGTATACAGACGTGTTACATCAATCCAAAGATGGCATTTGTTGAAAAAGGTAGACCGATAATATCTAATATGTAGACGTGTTACCCCAATCCAAAAATGAAATTTTTTTTAAAAGGCACTATCACAAAAATGTTTAAAGACATCGGTATTTTACATCAGTTTTTAGGTAACCGATTTAAAAAAAAAAAAAAAAAAAAAAAACTTTTAGACATCGGTTCATAAAAAATTGATGTCTTAAATATTGTGATTTGAAAAGACAACGGTTTTTGGGCAAACCGATATGGATTTATTTTACAATAAGATATCAGTTTCCCTTAAAACTGATGTCTTAAATATCGCGGTTTGAAAAGACAACGGATAAGATATCGGTTTCCCTTAAAACTGATCTCTTAAATAAATTATTATTTTTTTTTTGGATAAGTAAAATTTTAAATTTAATAAATTTACTTTTAAATCATTTATTTAAAAAAAAAAATCAATTTTTATTTAAATTTATTTATTTTGCACCCTTTTGTTTCATACTAAGAGACATGTTAATAATTCAATTACCCATATAAATTAGGAATCCGAGTATTACATTTGTTCATTAAATTGCAAGATGCATGTAGAGAAATATCTCCCCTGTAGTGAGAGTTGTATTCCAAATCATGCTTATTAAAGTTGATGTCACTAGTCTCTTATAAAGTGTAGACTCATAACTCGACTATATATGTTTTAAAAAATATAATTTTATTAAATGTTCCAATAAATATTTTTTAATATATGTCTGTAGTAGAAATTAGAATTTTGATTAGTTGAGTAAATTTAAATTTATCAAATAAGTTTTTTTTTTTTTTTTTCTAACAACTCATATAGGTTATATATAAATATTGTGCAATTATTAACAAATCAAATCTTGTAGTCAAGCGATAAAGGCTTACCACTTTGACTTGAGGTTTCAAGTTCAATTTTTCATAATGACAATTAATTGTCATTATTATCAACGGTGGTGGCGACCCCCGGTGGGTGGTAAGCCTAATTGTCAATATGAGGAATTGAACTTGAAACCTCAAGTCAAAGTGATAAGCCTTTACCGCTATATTTTTTAATATATATATAGTCGATTTATGGGTCTATACTCTATAGAAGACTAGCGACATCAATTGTAATTTATAATAAGCATGACTTGGAATACAACTCTTACTACATGGGAGATATTTCTCTACATGCATCTTGCAATTTAATGAATAAATGTAATACTCGGATTCCTAATTTATATAGGTAATTGAATTATTAACATGTTTCTTAGTATGAAACAAGAGGGTGCAAAATAAATAATTTTTTTTAAAATTTCTTTTTGATTTTTAAAAAAATAAATGATTTAAAAGTAAATTTATTAAATTTAAAATTTTACTTATCCAAAAAAATAATAATTTTTAATTTATTTAAGAGATCAATTTTAAGGGAAACCGATATCTTATTGTAAAATAAATCCATATCGGTTTGCCCAAAAACCGCTGTCTTTTCAAACTGCAATAATTAAGACATCAGTTTTTTATGAACCGATGTCTAAAAGTTTTTTTTTTTTTAAATCGGTTACCTAAAAACCGATGTAAAGCACCGATGTCTTTTAACATTTTGGTAGTAGTGATATGACGACATTTGTCAAAAAAGATAGACGAATAATGTATAGTATGTAGACATATTAACCCAATCCAATGATGATATTTGTCTAAAAAGGTAGACCAATAATATATAGTATGGAGACGTGTTAACACCAATCCAATGACGACATTTGTTAAAATATTTAAGTGAGAAAAACTTGTATAAATATAGTCATCCGACCACCCTATTGAAAAAACATATCCCAAATGGATACACCTACTTTTAGATTGCAAATTTCATTGTCTCAACTCATCGTAATTTTGAAGTGTTCCCTTTCTTCCAAATTTTTTTACAAATCTCGCAATTGAAAGAAATAACATTGGATCAGCAATTTACCAAAAATGAAGAGACTTTCAACAGTCTCATGGTAAGACTTGTACCAATAATATTATAGGTTAATTGTTTGTTTAAATTATCTGTTTTCATAATTGCATATTATAATAATAAAACAAACTATTGCTTCTTTTCTTCATCAGGATCAGGCACGGGTTTTGGAGAGATATCCATTTTTCCACTCTTCTCGAAGACCCTGAAGATAAATCTTCAAATCTCTTTCTCTTAGTTCCTCCTTCAATTCGTATAGTAAGAGGAAAAAGAAACAACAAATTAACATAGATTGATCTGTAATTTGGGAAAAAAATATTATTTGGTGGTAAATATGAAGTTACCATTGACATGATTATTAATCATATTGTTCTCTTATTCCAATTTCAGTCATTGTACCAATCATTTCCCTTTCTAAATAGCTAATTGTTTAAATGTTTAAGGTGACCAAAATGTTTCGAGAGTTTAATTTTTTGTTATGGACACTGCAACATAATGTAGAATATGTGGATTGGTCTTTTCTTTACAATTTGGGTGAAATTTTTCTTATTTTTTTGATGCCTTAAAATCAATCAAGCGGGTCAATATACATTCCCATAAGAACGCTGCATAATTAACGTCACGCTTATACAAGAACAAGACAAGCTATTCAAGTGGGTCCAAAGTCAAGGAAAATGATAGGTGCACTGGGCATGCTTGAATTGGAGATATATACCGGTATGCTTGTGTTCACATAGAGTTTTCTTGATTGTACTATCGTTTTTATTGTTGATACGAATATCACACAATCTAGAGAGGTTGGTGCCGTAGAGAATGTTGCCTTGCTTAGATCACTCTTCAGGTTCAATTCCTATAGTTGTATAGTTTATGCAGCAAGCAAAGACTTAGGGTTCATGGAGTGAAGGGATCGTCGCAAAGGGCATTAGTGGACAGTTTTCGGGTATTGGATTTCAGCAAATTTTGACCCAATTTCGTGTGTAAATGGGCTAGAAAAACAGAGTCACGTGCAAAGACATGAGGTCGTTGGATTTTAGCCAAATTCCATCGTTTCGGCCTCTGAAATCACGTTTTTCCCCTTTTCAAAAAAATTGATTTTTATTATTTTATTATATATTTTTTTAGGTTTTTCGGTTTTCCGAGCGTTTTTAGGGTTTTATTTTTTAGTTTTTCCTATTTAAAGGCCATGTACTCTAGCAGGGATTTTCAGTAGTTTAATGAATAAAAATTAGATAGTTTTCTCTATTATCTTCCATTTTTGGTACCCTGTTCGGGTCAACGAATTTGAAGCCTATTATCCTAGTATCTGTGTGCGGATCAACAACATAATAGTAGGTTGTTTTTCGAATTGTTCGTGTGAGTTTTTCTCATTGAAGCCTCCGCTACATCAATAATCTTATTAGTGAAAGGAGTGTAGAAGAAGAAGGTAGTGGCCAAACTTGCATGCTTTTTCTTGGAGACAAGCAACCGACCATGTTTTGAGGCATGGACCTTTGCACCAACCAAGATCTCATTTTGAAGGGTGTATTTTGTTGTGTAGTAGCGGAGCCATGCAAGCATTGCGAGGTGGCATTGCGAGGTGGTGGAGACCTGGTCAGATTATTAGTTAAGTTGTTAGGATTGAATAAGTTAGGTTTGAATTAATTATGGCTTAGTGGCCCTTTGTTCTTATTGTACGATAGGTGGTGGATTGCATCTGTTAGCACCACTTGCATTATTTGCTTTATTTTCTGCTTTGTGCCATAACCCCATCAGAGAAAAGGCAATAAAAGACTCCCCCAACAAATGCCAGACTCTCAATCTCTCCGTAATCACCATCAAATTAAACGAAAAATTGCTCCATATGTTTTTTCTCCAGGCCGGTCTATTTGTGCTCAAGTAGAGCTTGTTGCTATGATCAGAATGTACTGTTGATGCGGCGAATACCACGCAATCCAGGGAGGTTGGAGCTGCAGAGAATGTGGCGAATGTGGTGGCCGTCTTATAATTACAAAGATATTCATGATTCTCCACTAAGTGTATAATCTTGTGAGCAAAAGGAGTGTAGAAGAACACGTGCTTTTTCTTGGAGAAAAGCAATCAGCCAGGTTTGGAGGCATGGACCTTAGCACCAACCACAACTTCATTTTCAAGAGTGTATTTTCGCTTCTGAGAAGGATCGTATAGATAGAACAAGCTTCTACTGCGAAAAGGGTGCAGGAACCAACAATCGTAATCCTTCTACATTTTTTCTTCTCCGTAGGACATCACCCATGGCAACATGTTTGCTAAGTGTTTGACGGGGTTGATATTTGATCGTCAACTCTTGCATACAGACTGGACTTTAATTTGCTCAACATAAAGAAGGCGCTCGACAATCCTGTTTAAAGCATCAGCTGGAAGATCACACCACCATGATGACCATGAGTCGTCAGTAACATCAGTCATGGTTTAGTGAATTTCAGTCAGTCACACACTACAAAACAAAACCGAGAAACAAAGGGTTAGCATATTCAATTGCAGAAATAAAGGGTTGATTAGTCAAAGAATTACTCAAAGAATCCTACTACAATTAGCAAACCAAAAAACAAAAAAACAAAAAACTTTGATTAAATAAAGGGTTGAATTCAAACAAAGTAATTAATATTGTACAGAATCTCAAGTATATTCTTACCACACAACATTCAATTTTCGCAAAGAGAATTAATCCGATGCCATAGGTTAAAACAGGACTCTTTTTTTCAAACCAAAACCATTTTCAGACTCAATGAGTCGACTCAAGGCATGTATAGTAATTTGTAGATGTACCACCATTTTCAAACCCGAAAAGGATAGTTGTCTAAAAAGGTATAATATATAGCATGGAGACATGTTACCATCAATCCAAAAATGATATTTTTCGAAAAAGGTAGACCGATAATATATATGTAGACGTGTTACCATAATCCAAAGATGAATTTTTTCGAAAAAGGTTGACTAATAATATATAATATGTAAATGTTTTACCTCAATTTAAAGATGACATTTGTCTAAGAAAGTAAACTAATAAAATATAGTGTAGAAACGTGTTAACACCAATAAAAAGATGAAATTTGTCAGATATGACGACATTTGTCGAAAAAGATATATAGACGAATAATGTATAGTATGTAGAAGTGTTAACTCAATCCAAAGATGACATTTGTCTAAAAAGGTGGACCAATAATATATAGTATGTAAACGTGTTACCCTAATCCAAAGCTGACATTTGTCTAAAAGGGTAGACCAATAATATATTGTATGGAGACATGTTAACACTAATCCAAAGAAGATATTTGTCGAAAAAGTTATACCAATAATATATAGTGTGGAGACGTGTTCACACCAATACAAAGACGAGATTTGTCAAAAAAGATAGACCAATAATATATAGTATGTAGACGTGTTATCTCAATCCAAAGACAACATTTATCAAAAATGTTATACCAATAATATATATAGTATGCAGACGTGTTACATCAATCCAAAGATGATAAATTCGAAAAAGGTGAACTAGTAAATAGTATGGAGACATGCTAACACCGATCAAAAGACGATATTTGTTGAAATTAGGTGACAATAAAACTTGTATAAATGAGGTCATCCAACCACCTTATTGAAAACACATCTCAAATGGATACACCTACTTCTAGATTGCAAATTTAATTCTCACAACTCATCTTGATTTTGAAGTCTTTTCTTTCTTCCAAGAAATTTTACAAATCTCGCGACTAAAAGAAACAATTATCAGATCAACAATTTACCAGAAGTGAATGGGCAGGCAGGGACCTAGATGGGCAGGCATGGAGCTCAAAGTGAGGCAGCACAAATATCAGCCCATCCTCGGTTCTCCATGGACCAGATTAGCAGAATTTTTAAGGAGCGTGTGCAAGTTAAGATTGAGCAACCTGAAAGTTTGGGAGCCAATGAGGGAATTTTTAATGGAAGAATCTTACAGTTGCTCATGAATGTGCGCGCACCTGAAGAAGGCTAATTTGTTTCTTGGTGAAATTTCCTCCGCACTTGAAAGAGCAGATGACCTTGCAAAGTTGGTGTTAGATGCAATGCAAGGCTTTTTTAGAATTCGGATTTGGCTTGGATCTTTAGGATTTAATGTTCGGGTTGCTTTTGATGGAGGAGCCTAATGTTCCTCCATGGCTCCATCTTTTCCATTCTATTTACCTCCTTCATCCTTTCAATTTCAAGCTTGGGAGAAGGTTGCATTTTCCCAGCTTTTAGAAGAAAATATATATATATATTGATTAATATAAATTTAATTCATTTTAAATTTAATTTATTTAGTAATATTTTTTTAAGAAAATTATAATATCTTGATTAAAATATTAATAATTTAATTTAAGATTAATGTCGGGATTTTAAAATTTTATAAATTTGGGGTGTACATATAGTTTCAGAAGGATACAAATATCGTAAATCCCAAGATTTTTCCTTATGGTAAGTCATTGAGCTCACCTTATCAAGTCAGGCCCAATATTGCTTAAAAATAAATGAATTTCAACTTTCAAGGCCCATTGAAAATGAAACAGACCCATAAAGGCTAAAGCCCACACAGCGACTCAGTTTTAAAAGGCCCAAAAAGCGTTCTTGACTCGATGATCGAGTCAACCTTGAACTGATAGGACTTCTTCTGTACACCATGGATGGAACACTGCTTGAAGACAACATAAGAGGCATATATGTCTTCAACTTCAACCTCCTATCTATCTCTCTCCGACCTCCTCTCTACCTAACAAAGTTGGGTTCGGTTCCAACGATTTAACCGAAACCACGGGCCGATGAAGTCAGTTAAAAACGTTAACCCATAAATTTTGCATTGTGTACGAACGAGATGGTCATTCACAAGGTATTGTTCTCTTTAGCCCATTAGACCTCACGATTTTATCTTGAAAGATCCCCGTGAGGTTTAGAATACTGAGAAAATATCCTAACAACATTATTTGTCGTCTCATGAATGTCCCACTATAATTTACTTTTTTTTTCTAATCCCCAAATAATTTCTCCTTTTCTCAGTCACTCTTCAAGGCAGCAAGTTGTTGGTTCTTGTAAGTAGAAGCTGTTTTTGCTAGCTGAAGTGATTTGTAATTCTATATTACTCCTGTATGCTTCTGATTTCATTAATCAATGCTATAGAGTTAGCATTATAGATCTTCTTAATTCTTTTATTATTATTAAAGATACAGTCAAAAATATACTCAAGCTTGACCCACAATTGCAAATCAATCAAGCTTCCAATTAAAATGGATTTTTATTTTTATTATTATTATTATTATTATTATTTTTTTATAATACAACAACTGCCGGGACCGGCGAGATTGGGCTCTGCTAGCACAGCCCGGACTGCAGCCCCACAAACGGGGAGAGAGCAATTAAAATGGATTACTTTTGTAGTTTTGTGGATAAATATTGAACTTTGACAAGCATTATTGGAATTCACTGAAATGTCACTCATATCATAAAGAGTTAAAACTTGATTTATGATCTGTTCAAGTCTGTCAAGCTTGGAGAAAAAGAGAAGAAGAGAGAATATTTGCTGAACAAGTTAGCAACAAAAGTGATTAAAAGAAAAAAGCAGCTTGAAGACTGTCTAAAGATTGTTTTGAATTAAGAGAGAGATAGGGGACAAGACAAAAAGTGATTGATCTCCAGTTATGAACAGTGTCTGAAAATGAAAAAAAGGAATCTACAAACACTCTCTTCTTATATTGTTTCAGGATTGTGAATCTTGTTTTTTTTTGTTGAGTGAGTCTCTCAATTCAGTTCTTTTTTTAATTACAGGTCAAAGTTTTCATGTCATAATCAGCTGCTGCTGCTGCTGGTTTGCTTCAAATTGATAAACAACCTCGGGATTCTCTTTTTCTCTTTTTCTGTCCAAATAATAATATTCTATCAATTTGTCACTGATGTGGTTCAGTGAATGGTGAGGAGTCTCCATGCTCAATATATTTTACAGGCTCATCAGTTTTCATGTTGCTTTCTGGCTTCTGAATTTTGATACTAAAAGCAGATTTGTTTAGACTTTTTTTAGGAACATGATGTGTTTAATATTTTATTAAATTGGATTATTGATGGGGAATTGGGGATTGAATTTAGGATCATATAATAATATCTATTATCTTAGGCTCATATCACATGTTTAAAATAATCATTTATGAAGAACTTACAAAGAAGGGGAAAAATAATGATTCTTTGAGGTGTATCATTTTGGTCCATAACTCTCTAAGGCCCCGTTTGTTTCGCCACATTGTATTGTATTAACTAATACATTATATTTTGTGGTATTATATTGTATTGTATTAGAAAAAACATTTTTTTTTCAATAAATATGGAATATTATTGAAGTATATGTTATATTGTTAATATTTTTTTTATAATTTCAAAATTATATAGGGAAATATTTATTTTTTATATAAAAATATTATTTATTAAAAAAATTCAATTAAACTAAATATTTATTGATTTTTATATAAAAATATTTATTGATTTGTTCATGGTAAGGATATTTAAAATTAATTATTAACTATTTTTTTTTAAATATTATATTTTATAATATATATATATTTTTAATAAAGTCATAGGAATAACTTAATATGATATAATACAGTGCATCACCAAACACAAGTTTGTATTAATAAATAATAATGGACTAATTGCACAAATGTCCCCTGAGTTTAGACATAATTGCATGTATATGGAATTTTTACCCATAATTGCACAAACAGCCCCTGTAATTAGTTGACTTCTGGAATTTTTACCCATAATTGCTTTCTGGCTTCTGAATTCTGATACTAAATTACTAATAAGCAGATTTGTTTAGACTTATTTAGGAACATGATGTGTTTAATATTTTATTAAATTGGATTATTGGTGGGGAATTGGGGATTGAATTTAGGATCATATAATAATATCTATTATCTTAGGCTCATATCACATGTTTAAAATAATCATTTATGAAGAACTTACAAAGAAGGGGAAAAATAATGATTCTTTGCAGTGTATCATATTGGTCCATAACTCTTTAAGACCCCGTTTGTTTCACCGTATTGTATTGTATTAGGTAATTAAAATATATTAAAATAATATAATACAGTGTTTGGTGTAAACACTGTATTGTATTATTTTGTACATTTTAATTGCTTAATACAGTAAACACTGTATTAGCTAATATACTATATTTGGTGGTATTATGTTGTATTGTATTAGAAAAAACACTTTTTTTTTCTTTCTTTTTTTCAACAAATATGGAATATTGTTGAAATATATGTTATGTTGTTAATATTTTTTTATAATTTTAAAATTATATAGGAAATATTTATTTTATATATATATATATATTATTTATTAAAAAAAAATCAATTAAACTAAATATTTATTGATTTTTATATAAAAATATTTATTGATTTATTCATGGTAAAGATATTTAAAATTTATTATTAACTATTTAAAAAAAAATATATATTATATTTTTTAATATTAAAATTTTTTAATAAAATCATAGGAATAACTTAATACGGTGCATCACCAAACACAGGTTTGTATTAATGATAATACAGTACAATACAATATAATACAATACAATACAATTCAATACAGTCCAATACAATCCAATACGGTGTGCCAAAACGAGTCCAATTCAAATACACAGTATAAAATAAATAAACGAACATAAACATATAAACTATAGACTATAGAGGGACTTAAACCCAAGATTTCTAGTCAAACCATGCTCCGGTAAATCCATCCCTCATTTTATTAAAAAAAATTCGTGGGTTATAGTGGGTTTTAATAAAAGATAAACCCAAAATCAACTCATTAATAGCTTGACTCAATAGATATAGACCCATCAACCATTTTTTGCGAATGGGTTTAAGTCGAATTAATGAGTTCGGTTTAATTCTGATAGGTTTATCGGTAACCAAAAGTTTAAAAGTTTAAGATGTCGAGTAAAGGTTCAAACATTGATATAAAGCTCTCTAGCTAACATATATTGCATATAAACATTTTTTAACACTTGTTAGAATGATTAGATACCAGTCCTAATTGTTTAAACTCTTTGGTTACTAACTATATCTACAAAACTCTAACTAATTAATGAGACCATATAATCTTAATAGAAGCTTGGAAGTGGATAGATTGGTGAACCTGTTTTCAGAAGGTTAGGTAGATCCTATCTCAATTTCTCCAACAAACCCACTTCCATGGCATGGGCATGGAGAGCCTCCTTATCAGGTCAGTAAATTATTAGCTTTGATGATGTATTTCAGTCACAATACAAAGCCAGCCAACCACCCATCATCTTATCTCTAAATCCTGAAATAAAGGATTGAATTCTGAGGTATACATTGTCCTACAAGTAAGAGGTAGCTGCCTCTGCCTCTGTTTCATATAATGGGCACCGGAGGGACCACCAGTTCACACCACAGTCCATGAAGACTGAAATTTATTATTTGTCCTCTCTATTAATATAGGTCACCTTCCTCCATCAAAATATATCCCTCTAGAAACCTTATCACAATCTCACTGATCACTACCAACAGGGTTTCCTACAATTTTTGGAGAAAACCTTAGTTGCACCGGATACACCGATGAGTGATGCATCCGGCTACTGAAGATTGGAAATGAGACGTAAAAATCTGATACAGCGGTCATATGTCTAATCTTTAGTGGCCGGGTTATATAAAATCTATGAAATTAATTCAAACGTAAACTTTATTCCAGGTAATTAACATAGATCGCGTAGTTTAAAACCGAATCTCTTTGGCTATGTTTTATTATTGGGTAATCTCTTTCACAAGAAAGAAGAATTTGACTGTCAATGAAGAGTAGGCAGGGCAGGGCTGCATAATCTATGGTGTAGTGTGTAATGTATGGGGTATATATATTAATATTATTAATTTTTTGTCATCCATCTCCACCACCCAAGTCTCCAATTTTTTTTATTTGAAGCTCACCTAATTTATTTTTTTATTTGATGCTCACCTAAATTTTTTTGAACACTAATTGAGATTAATTCAAAAGTATTGATTTATTGATGAATTTTAGTTATATAAGATACCAAAACCAAATTGACAAGAAATTGATTGGTCAAAATTTATTTATTTTTTATTTTTTTTTGAAACGAACTAAGAGAAAAGCATCACTCAAAGATGGAACATCAGAATTAAGCATGGATGCAACATTACTGGCATCAACTTCAGCCACTGAAATATCAGGTTTAGCCCTTTTAGCAAGAAGCAAACCCTCCCTGAGTGCCAACAGCTCTCCCAATTCTGCAGAGACAGTGCCCACCATAGATTTGGACACAGCAGCAACAACCTTACCAGAAGTATCCCTGATAGCAGCACCCAAACCAATCTCATTACAGCCAGCCCGCACTGCAGCATCGGAATTCAACTTCAACAACTCGACGGGAGGAGAGAGCCAATCCGGGGGACGAGAGTGAAGAGGAAGTCTCTCAGCAGGAAGAAAAACTTTCTTAGTGCCTTGAAACTCAGCCAAAAGACACGAGGACCAGTCAAGGAGGACTGCAGCAACTCTACATGAACCATCATGGATCGCGGAGTTGCGATTTTCCCACAGGCTCCATAGAATGAAACAAAAATCTGCAAAAACCTCCCTACTAATTCTAGCAAACACCCCTCTCAAAACATTTGGCACCGAGAGGTTCCTGAAACTGCCCACCAAACTACCAAAAGACGAAATATCCCAAACCCTTTTGGCCTCTTTGTACCAGAAAAGCGAATGAGCCACAGACTCAATGGCAGCGCCGCATCTCTTACACAGAGGATCACCTGCAACCTTCCTCTTCCAGAGATTGAGAAAAGAAAGAAGGGCATCAAAATAAGCTCTCCAGATAAAAAATTTAGTTTTTGGGGGGATATTTAAATTCCAAAGAGGATTCCACCATCTGAAATTAGCGCCATTGTTGGAAGGCGATTCCTTAACCAAGCCAGAAATGGCTACATGGTATCCGCTCTTAACAAGATAATTGCCTTTCTTATCAAAATGCCAAATCAAAACATCCTTCCCACCACTAATACTAATAGGAAAAAAAAGCACAGTTTGTGATCAAAAAAGCAATTTGAAGGAGGAGATTTTTGTGGGTTTGTGTCCTATAATGAGGGGTCCTTTTTGTCACTATTCAAACATCTGTTAAAGTTGTCACTATTCAAACATGAAAAAACTAGTGTATATATATCTACTTGAACTCAACTTTAAAAGAATTGGAATTAAAATTTCCAATATTATTATTACATTTATAAGTCTCCTTCACAATGACCTAGACACATAATCTTTATTTATTTTTTTACAATGTCTATTAATCCGTGACTAAATATTTTTTTGAAAGCTTTTACTATTGGTAGGATTCGAACCGCTGACATGTGAGTCATTTACCCAAAACCCTAAGTTTATCCATCTACTAGCTAAGTTACACCCCCGTTGGCACATAAACACATAATCTTATAAGCTATGTAGTTAGCATTTGGAAAGCTAGGAAGCACTTTAATCTAAACTTGAGAAAGCAAATCCAAGTAGAGTACATCTTCGATCAAGCTCCCATGCAAATGCTGCAATAATATCTATCATTCATCTTCTTCTTCTTGTTTTTTTTTTTTACAGAAAAAAAAAATCTCAGTTTCATTTTTTTATTATTGTAAATTACAGAGAGAAAAAAGATGCCTTGTTCCTTGTGTAAGTAAATTACCCAACTTCCATCTCTCTCTCTCTCTCTCTCTCTCAGTGTACTTTTGTTTTTCATTATAAAAATAAAAGTTCAAAACAGCTCACACTCACTCACGAAACTTTGAGGAGTGAAGCCTCCTGAAACAGCAAGCAAAGCTACTCTCACCTACCTGTCTACCACTTTTAACTCTCCTGAAACATGATTTAATGCAATATCCAATGGCAAATGTTGTGCCAAATTTGACATATACTATACTTTGCTTACTGTTTCAAATTTGAAACAGTAATAAATACTGTTTTTTTAATTACAAAAAGGGTTTTTATTAAAATTGCCCTATTTTAAGGGCTGAATTGCAAATTTACCCTAAAAGCCAAATTAATTACAAAAATACCCTAAAATGACCACAATACCCTTTATCATAACTACACCCCATTTACTAACTATATTAATTACATTTACTAACCACCAAGCAACCATTTACCAACCCTTTAAACAAAACTAGCAATTTACCATCATCTAACCCAATTTTTTCTCTACATCTTCTAACCATTTATTTTTCTTTACATCATCTAACCCTTTTTTTTTCTCTACATCTTCAAATCTTTTTTTTTTCTCTACATCACATTCCCTTTTCATATTTGAAGTTTTAAAAACATTGGGGAATTGTTTGAAGGGGTAAGTATTACTTGGTAAAAATATTTTTTCAACAACCAAAATTGTTTTGAAAATCTGGAAAATGTTTAATTTTTTTTTTGAAAAACCATCGGGTCGGGGTGCCCGACGACGGGTCGCCCTGACCCGATGATTTTTTTCATCGGGTCAGGGTGACCCGATGTCGAGCACCCGACCCGATGGTTTTTCAAACTTTTGGAAAACCATTGGGTTGGGGTGCCCGACGTCGAGCCACCCTGACCCGATGAAAAAAATCATCGGGTCAGGGCGACCCGACGTCGGGCACCTCGACCCGATGGTTTTTAAAAACTTTGGAAAAACCATTGGGTCGGGGTGCCCGACGTCGGGTCGCCTTAACCCGATGATTTTTTTCATTGAGTCAGGGTGGCCCAACGTCGAGCACCCCGACCCGACGTCGGGCACCCCAACCCGATGGTTTTCCAAAAGTTTGAAAAACCATCGGGTCGGGGTGCCCGACGTCGGGTCACCCTGACCCAATGATTTTTTTCATCGGGTTAGGGTGGCCCGACGTCGGGCCCCCGACCCGATGGTTTTTCAAAAAAAAATTAAAACATTTTCTGGATTTTCAAAACAATTTTGGTTGTTGAAAAAATATTTTTACCAAGTAATACTTACCCCTTCAAAAAATTCCCCAATGTTTTTAAAACTTCAAATATGAAAAGGGAATGTGATGTAGAGAAAAAAAAAAGGTTTGAAGATGTAGAGAAAAAAAAAAGGGTTAGATGATGTAAAGAAAAATAAATGGTTAGAAGATGTAGAGAAAAAATTGGGTTAGATGATGGTAAATTGCTAGTTTTGTTTAAAGGGTTGGTAAATGGTTGGTTGGTGGTTAGTAAATGTAATTAATATAGTTAGTAAATGGGGTGTAGTTATGATAAAGGGTATTGTGGTAATTTTAGGGCATTTTAGGGCATTTTTGCAATTAATTTGGGTTTTAGGGTAGATTTGCAATTCAGCCCCTAAAATAGGGCAATTTTGCTAAAAACCCTTACAAAAATATAACTTTATAATTGTATTGAATGCATTAATTGTTGATTTTTATACTTTTAAATAATAAAATATATTATATAAATTAAATACATTAATTATATTAGTTAACCTCTATAATTTTAAATAATAATAAAATAAAAATAGCATTTCAAATAGAATTATGTATTGAAGTACAATGTTAAAATGATGTACCAAATATAGTATTTTAGTATTTATTTTTCTAAATTTAGCATTGGCATTATCATATGGATGGAGATGGTCTTAGCATTCGTCTATATGCAAGAAACTATCATTCAACCATGTATCGAACTTCACAATATTTGATTACGCAATTCGAGAATGGAATTAAATTATATATATATATATATGGTCCCAACATTATTAATTAACCTGACATTATAATAATATTGCATTTGGTAAGGGAACCAACACTACTAATTAAAAGGACGTGTGAATTTGTCGATTGGAAACAAGTCGAAAATGCAAAAGATGTCAAGTAGTTCAGGCAAAAGCACACACATTCTGGTGATTCCATATCCAGCTTCTGGTCACATTCTTCCGCACATAGACCTAATCCACCAACTAGTGATCCGAGGAGGACTAGACATCACAGTGTTGGTGACACCCAAGAATGTTCATTTCCTCAACTCACTTGTCTCTCTACACCCAACTATCGAAACCCTAGTCCTCCCCTTCCCTTCTCACCCCAACATCCCTGCTGGTGTAGAGAACATGCAAGATGTGACTATCGACTCTTTAGCTGATATATCCATTGCTTTTGGCCAACTCTGTGACCCTATTATCCACTGGTTCCGTTCTCACCCTTGTCCTCCTATTGCCATCTTCTGTGATACTCTCTTCAATCCTTGGACTCATCGTTTGGTGTCCACTCTTGGGATCAAAACTATTGGGTTCATGCCAACAAATGCACAATTTTTTTTTAATTGTTTCTCTTATATTGACTCTACACCCTCTTTCGCTAGCGAAATTACTCTTAAGACCAAGGACAACTGGGGACTGCTTATCAACTCATTCACAGAGTTGGAGGGAGATGATAAATTTAATGGTATCAAAGGGTTCATGAAGCATGATAGGGTTTGGGGTGTGGGGCCTTTGATACCGATCAAAGCTGGTAACAAAGAGAGAGGTGGGCCATCTTCAGTGCCAGCAGATGAGCTGATGGCGTGGCTGGATTCGTGCCAGGTGGACAAATCAGTGGTGTACGTTGGGTTTGGAAGCCAGATCAGGTTGAACAAACAACAGATGGAAGCTTTGGGTAATGCATTGGAGAAGAGTGGAGTGAGGTTCATCTGGGCTGTGAAAAATGATCATGATCATTTGGTGGTTCCATTAATTCCAAGTGGGTTCGAAGATCGTGTGGCTGGGAGAGGTCTTGTGATTAGAGGGTGGGTCCCACAAGCTTTGATACTCAGTCACCCGGCAGTTGGGTCCTACTTGACTCACTTCGGATGGGGCTCAGTGCTCGAAGGGCTCATAGGTGGGGTGCTATTGCTTGCATGGCCAATGCAGGTTGACCATTTTTCAAACGCAACCATGCTTGTCGATCAAATGGGTGTAGCCATTCGAGTTTGTGAGGGTTTGACTTCAGTTCCTGACTCCGAAAATCTTATGAAAATCTTCACTGAGTCAATCAAAGAGGATCGGCCTGAAAGAATTGCATGGATGAAACTACGTGAGAAAGCTTTAAATGCTATCAAAAAAGGTGGGAGTTCTTACAAGGCTATAGATGACTTTGTCACACAACTTCAATCCAACTTGATGATCGATTAATTAATCTGTTTTACAGATTTCAGAAACCATATTCTGGATCACATGCATTGGAAATCAACTTCTTTTTTGCTTTGTAAATAAATTTTGGTTTTCAATAAATTGGACTTATGGACACATATGTGATGCAAACAAAAATACACCCAAATTCGATTTTGGCAGAGAGATCAAATTAAAATAAGACTTGAATACAAAAAAAGGTAATGGGGTAATATAACAAATTTCGTTCAACTGACACGTGGAAATACCATGTTTTGTAACTTTATAATTGGTGTTGAATGGTAAGTCATTGGGCTCGCCATATCAATTCAGGCCCAATACTGCTTAGAAAGAAATGAATTTTGAGGCCCATTGAAAACAAAACAGGTCCATAAAGCCCACAATAAGCGACTCAGTTTTAAAAGGCCCAAAAAGCCTTCATGACTCGATGATCGAGTCAACCTTGAACTGATAGGACTTCTTTTGTACTCCATGGATGGAACACTGCTTGAAGACAACATAAGAGGCAAATATGTCTTCAACTTCAACCTCCTATCTATATCTCTCCGACCTCCTCTCTACCTAACAAAGTTGGGTTCAGTTCCAAACTAATTTAACCGAAACCAGAGGCCGGTGAAATTGGTTAGAAACGTTAATCCATAAATTTTGCATTGTGTACATACGAGGTAGTTATCCACAAGGTATTGTTCGCTTTGGTCCATTGGATCTCATAGTTTTTTCTTGAAATGGCTCACGTGGGGTTAAGGCTACTAAGAAACTATCCTAACAATCTTATTTGTCATCTCATCCAAATGTCTCACTGTACTTTAATTTTTTTTCTAATCACCAAGAATTTCCCCTTTTAAAAGGCCCAAAAAGCCTTCTTGTTCATCGAGTCAACCTTGAACTAATAGGATTTCTTTTGTACACCATGGATGGATCACTGCTTGAAGACAACATAAGAGGCATGTCATCAACTTCAACCTCTTCTCTACCTGACAAAGTTGGGTTCGGTTCCAAACCGATTTAACTGAAACCATGGGCTAGTGAAATCGGTTAGAAACGTTAACCCGGAAATTTTGCATTGTGAACGCACGAGATAGTCATTCACGAGGTATTGTACGTTTTGGCCCATTGAACATCACGATTTTATCTTGAAAGGACTCTCTTGGATTAAAGCTATTGAGAAAATATCCTAACAACATTATTTGTCGTCGTTTCATCCGAATGACTCACTATAATTAACTTTTTTTCTAATCCCCAAATAATTTCTCCTTTCTCAGTCTCTCCCCAATGTCTTTTGGGGACACCAAAAATATAAACAGACCAATAACAAGGCAACAAGTTGTTGTTCTTGTAATTAAGGAGAAGCTGTATTGCTAGCATTATAGATCTTCTTAATTCTTTTTTTTATTATTAAAGATACAGTCAAAAATATACACAAGCTTGACCCACAATTGCAAATCAATCAATCAAGCTTCCAATTAAATGGATTACTTTTGTAGTTTTGTGTATAAATATTGAACTTTGACAAGCATTATTGGAATTCATTGAAATGTCACTCATATCATAAAGAGTTAAAACTTGATTTATGATCTGTTCAAGTCTGTCAAGCTTGGAGAAAAAGGGAAGAAGAGAGAATATTTGCTGAACAAGTTAGCAACAAAAGTGATTAAAAGAAAAAAGCAGCTTGAAGACTGTCTAAAGATTGTTTTGAATTAAGAGAGAGATAGGGGACAAGACAAAAAGTGATTGATCTCCAGTTATGAACAGTGTCTGAAAATGAAAAAAAGAATCTACAAACACTCTCTTCTTATAAACACTCTCTTCTTATATTGTTTCAGGATTGTGAATCTTGTTTTTTTTGTTGAGTGAGTCTCTCAATTCAGTTCTTTTTTTAATTACAGGTCAAAGTTTTCATGTCATAATCAGCTGCAGCTGCTGCTGCTGCTGGTTTGCTTCAAATTGATAAACAACCTCGGGATTCTCTTTTTCTCTTTTTCTGTCCAAATAATAATATTCTATCAATTTGTCACTGATGTGGTTCAGTGACTGGTGAGGAGTCTCCATGCTCAATATATTTTACAGGCTCATCAGTTTTCATGTTGCTTTCTGGCTTCTGATTTCTGATACTAAAAGCAGATTTGTTTAGACTTTTTTATGAACATGATGTGTGTTTAATATTTTATTAAATTGGATTATTGGTGGGATATAATTATAATATCTATTATCTTAGGCTCATATCACATGTTTAAAATAATCATATATGATGACATCTCCAAGGAGCTCCCTAAATGGTCTCCTTAGCTAAAATAGGGAGCCAATTTAGCTTTTTTACACTCCAAGGGACTCCCTAAATGGCTCCCTATTTTAAAGAGCCTCTTGTGGCTCTTCAAATGTAGGGAGCTCCCTATCTTCTCTTTCCTAATTTTTTAATATTTTTAAATTGATTTTGTTATTAAAAAAATGATATCATGAGAACATGGTTATTTAAATACAATTTAAAACAAAAATTTAGCAAAAATTTAGGGAGCATGGTTGGAGTGACCTCATAAATAGTTGCTAGCTAAAATAGTATTTGAGCTAAAATGGCTAAAACTTAACAAAAAATTAGGGAGCATGATTGGAGATGCTCTAACAATGAAGGGGAAAAAAATGATTCTTTGAGGTGTATCATATTGGTCCATAACTCTCTAAGGCCCCGTTTGTTAATACATTATATTTTGTGGTATTATATTGTATTGTATTAGAAAAAACACTTTTTTTTTTCAACAAATATGAAATATTGTTGAAGTATATGTTATGTTGTTAATATTTTTTTTATAATTTCAAAATTATATAGGGAAATATTTATTTTTTATATAAAAAAATTATTTATTAAAAAAATTCAATTAAACTAAATATTTATTGATTTTTATATAAAATATTTATTGATTTGTTCATGGTAAGGATATTTAAAATTAATTATTAACTATTTTTTTAAAATTATTATATTTTTTAATATAATTTTTTTTTAATAAAGTCATAGGAATAATTTAATATGATATAATATAGTGCATCACCGAACACAGATTTGTATTAATGATAATACAATGCAATATAATACAATACAATTCAATACAGTCTAATACAATCCAATATTGTGTGTCAAACGAGCCCAATTCAAATACGCAGTACAAAATAAATAAACGAACATAAACATGTAAACTATAGACTATAGAGGGATTTGAACCCAAGATTTCTGGTTAAACCAGGCTCTGGTAAACCCATCCCTCATTTTATTAAGAAAAAAATCGTGGGTTATAGTGGGTTTTAATAAAAGATAAACCGAAAATCAACTCATTAATAGCCCGACTCAATAGAGATAGACCTATCAACCATTTTTTACGAATGAGTTTATGTCGAATTAATGAGTTTGGTTTAATTCTGACAGGTCTATCGGTAACCAAAAGTTTAAAAGTTTAAGATGTTGAGTAAATGTTCGAACATTGATATAAAGCTCTCTAGCTAACATATATTGCATATAAAACATATTTTTAACACTTGTTAGAATGATTAGATACCGGTCCTAAATGTTTAAACTCTTTGGTTACTAACTATATCTACAAAACTCTAACTAATTAATGAGACCATATAATCTTAATAGAAGCTTGGAAGTGGATAGATTGGTGAACCTGTTTTCAGAAGGTTAGGTAGATCCCATCTCAATTTCTCCAACAGACCCACTTCCAATTTGGCTGATTGCATACAAAGGTCATGGCATGGACATGGAGAGCCTCCTTATCAGGTCAGTAAATTATTAGCTTTGATGATGAATTTCAGTCACAATACAAAGCCAGCCAACCACCCACTATCTTATCTCTGAATCCTGAAATAAAGGATTGAATTCTTAGGTATACATTGTCCTACAAGTATGAGGTAACTGCCTTTGCCTCTGCCTCTGTTTCATATAATGGGCACTGGAGGGACCACCGGTTCACACCACAGTCCATGAAGACTGAAATTATTGTCTCTCAACTGCAATTTATTATTTGTCCTCTCTAGTAATATAGGTCACCTTCCTCCATCACTACCAACAGGGTTTCCTACAATTTTTGGTGCACCGGATACATTGCTGAGTGATGCATCCGGCCACTGAAGATTGGACATGAGGCGTAAAAATCTGATGTAGTGGTCATATATCTAATCTTTAGTGGTTGGGTTATATAAAATTTATGAAATTAATTCAAACGTAAATGTTATTCCGTGTAATTAACATAGATCGCGTAGTTTAAAACTGAATCCAGATTCACTTTGGCTATGTTTCATTATTGGGTAATCTCTTTCACAAGAAAGAAGAAATTGGCTGTCAATGAAGAGTAGGCAGAGCAGGGCTGCATAATCTATGGTGTAGTGTGTATTGTATGGGGTATGTATTAATATTATTAATTTTTTGTCATCAATCTTCACCACCCAAGTCTCCAATTTTTTTTAATTTAAAGCTCACCTAATTTATTTATTTTATTTGATGCTCACCTAATTTTTTTTTTGGCTATCAGTAATGACTTTGTACTTTTAACACTTTTGAACTTGTTTTAATTGTAGATTAAAAAAAAAAAAAAGAGATACTTAAGAGAATAATCTTAAATTCTTATGTCTAGTTAGATTCACAATCTAATTTGATAATATCCTCCATCTTGTATGATTTTTGCTTGAATCTATGTATCTTTTTGTATAGAGACTATAGAATTAATTGAATCCTTGGATCATTCTTGAACACTAATTGAGATTAATTCAAAAGTATTGATTTATTGATGAATTTTAGTTATATAAGATACCAAAACCAAATTGACAAGAAATTGATTGGTCAAAATTCTAAACACACACACAAAAAAAAAAAAAAAAAAGGCACAGTTTGTGATCAAAAAAGCAATTTGAAGGAGGAGATTTTTGTGGGTTTGTGTCCTATAATGAGGGGTTCTTTTTGTCACTATTCAAACATATATTAAAGTTGTAAGAGAAACATATAAAGTAGCATTTTTATTTTTTTTTCTAAATGGGTTAGGCTTTTGAGGAAGACAATCAATGATTTGGTTTCTAAAGAAGGGCCCAACTCAAGATAATTTAATTGCTCAAAATCAGCTTTTAAGAAGTTTTTTTTTTTTTTTAAATTGTCTCCATCATTTGGAGTGAGCAATTTTGAGTTGTTAAGTGATGCTTTGGGCTTTTTCTTTTTCTTAAATTTATGTTTTTTTTTTTTTTTTTTTTTACAATATCTATTGATGCGAGATCCGATATTTTTTTAAAAGCTTTCAACATTGGTAGGATTCGAACCGCTGATTTGGGAGTCATTTACCCAAATCTCAAATCCGTCCATCTACCGGCTGAGCTACGCCCCTGTTGGCTTTTTTTCAATTTATGTTACTATTTCTTCATGGGTCCATCAATTAAGAGAAAATTAATGTCATTGATTTCCTCTTGTTTTTTTAGTTAAATATAGATAAATCTAAATTAAAAATTCATGAAATTTTTCCTAGAAATGAGGTTATCGACATAATTTATGGTTAAAACACAATTTTAGAATATATATATATATTTAAAAAAAAAAAAAGATTTGAAGCAGAGTTTGCAGTGATTCTTGTTTCTCAAGATTTGAGCCTTGACTTAACGAGACAATTTGTCCAATTTATTTGATTTTAAAATTAAAACAAAACTTGGATTCCAAATTCCAAGAATAAACCTATCCACAAAGTACAAATGTTATATAAAAATATATAAAACTATATTTTTTTTTATGTTGTTTTGTATTAAAAAATTGATTTACCATTAATTAACATGAGATTATTCCAAAACACACATGAACAATTTAGTTGTCCATGTGCCTTGATAAACATGGTCAATGATATGTTATTAATTTGTAAAAATAAAATATAAATTCAGATTTTTTTTTTAAATGAAAAAAATACTTGGAGATGAATATCAATTAGTATTAACTATTAACTCATTTATTTCTTCAAAATATTACCAAAAAAAAAAAAAAAACAATTATATTGTTAGATTAAATCTGTTTTACTATTATTTTTTTAGACAATTTGCAAAATACTTTATGAAACATGGTTTTGAAAGACATGGATTTTTTTTTTGTTTTTTTTTGTTTTTTTTTTTGTTTTTATAAATCAATTTTTGTGAAACTTTATATACTGAGGTACATAAGATTATAAAGGTAAAATTTTGTCAATTTTTTTCTTTGTAAGAAAAAAATCGGCGGGTATATAATTGTTTCAAACCAACATCTTTCAACTTATGTGAGTTGCAAGATTTCAAAGAAATTATGACATAAACTTGAGATCGGTTGTATTAGGGATTCTTCGTAACATGATAAGATCATTCACTACAAACACAATCAAAATATAGGAACTCCTAAAACAAACACAAACCCAAGTTTTACCATAAGTATGGCCCGAATAACAACCCTTACAAAACAATAGAAAAGCTGGGACTTAAACACTGGCCACAAATATGAAAGAAGAATAAAAGTATAATCATTCAACCAATAGTAGATATACGATGAACAGCTACAATTTACTTCATTTTTCTTTTCCTTTTCGTAAAAATTCAATTATAGATTTGATCATATGTGTTCATATAAAAATACAAATCGATGCAGATTCAAACTTGGATTGATTGAGACTGGTGTGATGAAGCCATGTGTTGGGGTGAACCAGGCTGTCTCCATATGGCCCCTTACAGGACTGATCATCATCAAGCTCCACTCTCAATACTCATTGATGTTTTTTCTGCTGTTTAAATCTTTTATATGAAATCTCTTTCAATTCTTATGAAATCAAATTTAACAGTAATTGATCTGTCAAATGATGTTATTAATTATGATTATTATAATTATAATTACTAGTAAATCCCTTTTACCTCTGGTTAGTCTTAATTGCAAAATGCAAATAGACCCCTACCGGCCACCGTCCAGTTCAGAATATATAAGGAAATATCTTCTTTAATAATTAAAGTTTCTGTTAAAGGTTTTCACTTTCTTAAAAGAATTTGTACAATTTACAGAAATTTAGAAATATATATGATAAAAAATTCAATTTTATTAAATATGCATAACTGTCTACATGTAAATTTTATCGATAAGGGTCAGAAATCTATCAAGACTTGTCGAGATCAAGTACTATATACTCTGCATGCATAATGAGACTTGAACATTATACCATAGACGTTGAATGATAGATATATACCATTTGAACTAAATACGAGGAGTGAATGATTCTAAATTTCTTTTTTTTGATCAACAGGAAAGAATTCGTAAAATTTAAGTTAATATAATCAGAAACATTCAAAATCAAAATTAGACGATCTAAATTATATATATACAAATTTTCTATTATCAGTTCGAACTAACAATAAATATATCAGGATGAAGAATGTGGACCACTAGATTTACATACTTTGACTCAAAGTGTATGCACTTATCAAAACTTCTCCATAATCTGCGGTCCACTTTCTTCGTCCTGATATATTTATTGTCAGTTCGAACTGATAATAGAAAGACTGTATATATATATATACACTTGAACTCAACTTTAAAAGAATTGGAATTAAAATTTCCAATATTATTATTACAATTATAAGTCTCCTTCACAATGACATAGACACATAATCTTTGTTTTTTTTTTTACAATATCTATTAATCCGTAACCATGTATTTTTTTTTAAACTTTTGTCATTAGTAGGATTCGAACTGCTGACATATGAGTCATTTACCTAAACCCCAAGTTCGTCCATCTACTAGCTGAGCTACACCCCTGTTGGCACGTGGACACGTGATGTTATAAGCTATGTAGTTAGCATTTGGAAAGCTAGAAAGCACTTTAATCTAAGCTTGAGAAAGCAAATCCAAGTAGAGTACAGCTTAGATCAAGCTCCCATGCAAATGCTGCAATAATATCTATCATTTATTTTCTTCTTCTTGTTTTTTTTACAGACAAAAAATATCTCAGTTTCATTTTTTTTATTCTTGTAAATTACAGAGAGAAAAAAGATGCCTTGTTTGTTCCTTGTGTAAGTAAATTACCCAACAGGCCAACATCTATTTTTCTCTTTCTCTCTCTCTCTCACAGTGTACTTTTTTATTTCATTATAAAAATAAAAGTTCAAAACAGCTCACACTCACTCACTATACTTTGAAGAGTGAAGACTACTGAAACAGCAAGCAAAGCTACACTCACTCTATCTCTCACCTATCAGTCTACAACTTTAACTCTCTTGTCTCTCTCTCTTTTCTCTCTTTTCAGCCTTGCAACAAGCAAAATACCAGTTTCTTCTTCTCTCTCTCTCTTCCTCACACATTCTCTAACAGATCTTCTATAGCTCCTGTTCTTGTATGTTAATGAATTAATGACTAAACAACAACAGTTCATGAAGTCACAGGTACTTGCTTCTTCATGTTTATTATCAATTTTTTTAATTTTTTTTAGCATTCTAAAATGTCTTGAAATCATGTTAATTTTGGAGACCCTTTTGTGATTTGTCACTTCTTCTTTCTTCAATGGTGTTTGATTTCTGTTTTAACAATGTTTGCTTTTCTTGTATGTGTTTGCTTTTTCATAGCAGTCCTGTGTTCTCAGAGTGAACATACACTGTGATGGCTGCAAAACCAAAGTCAAGAAAGTGTTGCAGAAAATTGAAGGTATGTTAATGTTCACGAGCTTCTCTATTTCTTGTTTTTGTTGGTTTTTTTTTTTCTTCATTTTATAGATTAAATTGTGGATTTTTTTTCCTTTGTTGTATAGGGGTTTATACAGCCTCCATAGATGCAGAGCAAGGGAAAGTGACAGTGATTGGAAATGTAGATCCAGCCATTCTCATCAGAAAGCTTGAAAAATCTGGAAAACATGCAGAGTTATGGGGCCCACAAAAGGGCTCAAACAACAACTATCAAAATCTTCTCAACAACCAGTTGAAGAACATGAGTTTGAACAAAGACAACAAATCACACAAGGGTGGTGGTGGTGGTGGAGGAGGAGGAAACAACCAGCCGAAATCTGGACAGTTTCAACAACAACAACATCAACAACAACAAATGATGCACCAGCTACAGCAGCAGTTCAAAGGGTCTAACAACAAGGACATGATGATGAAAATGCCACAACACAAAGATCAGAAATCTGTCAAGTTCAGCTTGCCTGAAGATGAGTTTGATGATGATTTTGATGATGATGATGAGTTTGATGATGAATTTGATGACTATGATGATGAGTTTGATGATGAATTTGATGATGAGGATGATGAGGAGGAGTTTGGTCATGGACATGGACCTCATGGTGGTCATGGTCATGTTCAGGGACATCAATTCCCTAACAAGAATCATGGTCATGGGCCTCAGGGTATGATGATGATGAATGGGGCTGCCATGAATGGTAAAAAAGGAGGCGGCGGTGGCGGTGGCGGTGGTGGCGGTGGCAGCGGCGGTGGGGGTAAAAAGAAAAGTGGTGGTGGTGGTGGTGCTTTTGATATTCCTATTATAATGATGGGGGAAAAAGAAAGCAAGAAAGAAAATGGAGGAAAAAAGGGGAATAAAGAAAATAGCAAGGGTGAAAAGAAAAATAAGCAAGTGGGCAAAGAGAAAAAAAGCGAGAAAAGCGGTGGGGGGTTTTTTGGATTTGGTAAAAAGAAAGGGGGTGAAAGTAAAAAAAGTGAGAAAAGCAGTGGTGGTGGTGGTGGTGGTGGTTTGCTAGGGTTTGGTAAGAAAGACAAACATGAAGAGGCTTGTGGTCACAAGAAGAATGACAAGACTTCTGGCAAGAATGGCAGCAACAACAACAAGAGTGTGAAGAATGGTGGTGGTGGAGGAAACAACAATGGTAATGGGCCCAAAAAGGGTGGGCCCAAGGCCCATGAAATGGGTAAAATGAACAATGAGTTTGAAATTGATTTCAATAATCATGGCAAAGGTGGTAAGGGAAATAACAACGGTGGTGGTGGTGGAGGAGGAGGTGGTGGCGGTGGTGGTAAAAATATGGCCCCAATGGGGCGGATGGGTCCTGGTCCAATGGGTCAGATGGGCCAAATGGGCCAGATGGGGCAGATGGGACAAATGGGTTATATGGGCCAGATGGGTAACTATCCAATGGGTCAGATGGGCAACCACCCAGCAAGTCAGATGGGCGGTTTTCCGGCGGTGCAAGGACTACCAGCCGCAGCCACCATGAACGGCGGATATTATCAAGGGATGGGGCCAGGGCAGCCTTACAATCAACAACAATATTTGGCAATGATGATGAATCAACAACGGATGATGAACGGTGGTGCTGCGAACGACATGTATCAGCCGATGATGTATGCGCGGCCTCATCCAGCCGTTAATTATGGTCCACCACCGATGCATCCTGCAGCATCTGATAACTACACTCACTTCTTCAGTGATGAGAATACTAATAGTTGTAGTATCATGTAATAAAGCTAAAGCTAAGCTAAGATTAATTAGGTGTTAATCATGTCTTTTTTGGGTTGGTTTAATTTTCTTAATATTTGTTGTTTAATTTTGTAGTATTGCTTACACAAGGCAAGGATATGCAAGAATTAAATTATAGTAAATTGATTAGCCATGTTAATTTGGGTAATTTTTGTTCCATTTTCTTCCTCATTTTGATCTCTTAAAACTCCTTTACATTTTTATTTTTATTTTTATTTTAATTGAAATTTTGATCAAGAATTGTGTATCTTAAAGAACTTAAGACTTGATAGGTTTTGTTGTATAAACTTGAAAATTTGAAATAATTGTTAGTTATGTTCAATTATGTTTTCGAAAATCAAGAAATGAGAACAAAAAAATAAAGTGCACACACTAATTTGTTAATTTGGTATGCAATAATTGAGAACTTTTCATGAGAAGTATAAGGAATTAGAATGAAATCACAATTTATTTTTTTATCCGACACCAATTGGATCAGGGCTTTACAAAAAGACGACGAAATTAATAATTATAAGCACGGTCTGGAATGTAATTCTCACTTTAAGGACAAGTTTGATTCATAGAGAGAAAAAAAAGCAACAATTAGAACAAAAATATCATTTGATTCGGCGATCCTAAAAAAAGAAATAAACAAAGTTTTGTCTTTGAGTGAAAAATGGAAAGTTACAATCCCCATCGTGTAATAGTGCACATACACATTTTCATCGACATTGTTTTTCGATCGAAAAATTGAGAGCTAACTATCGAGACTTTGGACTATCCGGACATAAACTTTGTGAAAACAAATATGCGATTCGAAACACTATAACATAAGTGAATGAAAAGTGCTAAACAACTTGCTACGAGTGTTTTGGTAAATGATGGGAATCACATTTGATTCATCATTCATATAGATTTGTGAAAATCATTGGCTATTTTAATCATTGTCTTATTTCTTTTTCTTTTTCTTTTTGAGTTAATAGTTTGTAAATGAGTAAATCCACAAAATCATAATTGTACAAAACATAGGGCTTGTAGACAAGTAGCTTTCTTAAAAGAAGAGAGATGTGTCCAAAACACTTTATATCATGTGTTGGTTTCAAACATGAAAACATTTAGGCATCAATCCCCATTAAGACCTCCCAATAAAAGCTCTCTTTGGCTCCACCTTTTGACTTTGGTACTTCCTGTTCTTCAAATCTTCAATCATGCATTAAATTTTGAAAGGAGAGTTTCACCAAGAATCAAGATGCTCCCTCATGGCTCATGCTTTTTGAAATTTAAAGTGATTGTTCACTTAAAAACAAGGGAAAATACCATTTTAGTCCCTATAGTTTACCATATTATACGTTTTGGTCCCCGTCGTTCCAGCATTAGCTATGCAGGTCTAAATGTTTTCAATTAATCTCTATTTTAGTCCCTACCGTCCAATTCCGTTAGGGATTCTCAGAATTCCGTCCGGTCAACAAGGGTAAGACGGTAATTCAACATCAAAGGTTCTAGAAGCCTGTTTGATTAATTAATTAAATTTTAAAATAAAACTAATTAAATTTAAAAATAAAACTAAATTTAAAATTACATATATAACTAATTAAAAAATAATTAAATTAAAAATTAAAAAACATATAAAACTAATTAAAAAATAAATAAATATATATTAAAAAAACAAACAAACAAACAAAAATCTTGTTTGGACCTTCTTTCTCTCTCTCCCTATCACAAATCACGATCTCTCTCTCTCCCTCTTTTCTTCTTCATCTTCTTCAATCCACCAAACCCAAACCCTAACCCAAACCCACATCAAACAGCCATCGCCTCCAAATCACGATCTCTCTCTCTCCCTCCCTATTTTCTTCTTCATCTTCTTCAATCCACCAAACCCAAACCCTAACCCAAACCCACACCAAACCGCCATCGCCTCCAAACCTGCAACCAAATCGGAACCAAACCCACACCGTCGCCACCTCCTCCACACCTCTGACTCTCCTCTTCACATACACAACCGCCTACCATTGCTTCGCTGTCTCTCTCGATCCCGCTCAAGCCGAATCCTCCATCGATTTGACATCATCCTCCGTGTCTACGAAGACCCACTCCACGCACTACTCGCTCTCTCGATTTAGGGCAAGGTTGTGGTTGATTTCGATTCGAGGTGGTGGCTGAACGTTGATTATTATTTTTTCGGTATGTTTGATTTGTATTCTGGGGGCTTGGAATATGAAGATATGTTTGATTTTTTTTTTCGGTATGTTTGATTTGTATTCTGGGGGCTTTGATTTTTTTTCGGTATGTTTCAGGTGGTTGAATGTTGATGATTTTTTTTTTCTGGGTTTGGAATATGAAGATATTGAATCTGGAGATGATGTTATGAATTTGTTTTTCTGGGTTTGGACTGGGTTTGTGGAGTTTGATGATGGTGGTGAAGATTTTGGTGTTTGGGGGATCGATTTGTGTTTGGGGGATCGATGAAGAAGAAGTTTAATTAAAAATGGTTTTATTAGTTTTATTTTAAAATTTAATTAATTGTAAATTTAATAATAATTATTAATTAATTATTAGAAGGGTAATATTGTCTTTACAACCAACTCTACTATTACTAAGGGCATAACGGTCATTTGACCATCTGACCTCTGATTTTAACGGGAAAGATAACAGAAGGACCTGTATGGCTAATACTGGAACGACGGGGACCAAAACGTATAATATAGTAAACCATAGGGACTAAAATGATATTTTCCCAAAAAACAATGAAGATATATAAGAAAACAAAAATTCGGTTGAGAGTTGAGACATGCGCATATGCAATATCACATCATATAAATAATTATTTTGAACATATCACGTCATTTGATATAAGATCGATATATATTTTAATTGACAACTGTCCTAAAACGAAATATATGATTTGAGTGGGCCAGCATGGTACTCAATTGGGCTTGGGTTAGGCTTTTTGAGATTTGTAGGTGATTGTTTCCATCTTCTAATACTTAAAAAAACAGGGTATATGATAATACAAAAATTATATTATCAGTTCGAACTGACAAAAGTTATATCAGTTCCTTGTATGTGGGCCACTGGATTTAAATACTTTGACTTTGCTGTATGCACTTGTCAGTCAAAGTATTTAGATCCAGTGGCTCACATACAAGGAACTAATATAACTTTTGTCAGTTCGAACTGATAATAGAAAGACTGTATGATAATATATAAATATATATATATATTTTTAAATAAAAAAACGAGGGTAGGACGGATTTGTTATGTCTGATTAGAGCATATCGTATCATATAAACGTCTATTTTGAAAGTATCACATCATATGATATGAGATTGATATATAATTTTGAATGACAATCGTTAGAGTGCATAACGCGTGATTTGAGTGGGCCAGCAAGGTTAATTGGGCCTGGGCTTTGAAGATTTTCTTATCTCTAATCCAATTTGAGTTCCAAGCCCATCTCAGCCCAACCTATAGCCTATTTATTGCATTAGATTTAAAAATATAATAAGAAAATCTAAACTAAAATCCACATCAGCAATTGGACCCCACACAATTGTAAGAAACCACGTATGTTGTCCAATGACAGAACAGCATTGACTCAACTTTGGTAACAGTCATCACTCTCATTAAAGAGAAAAACTTGAACAGATGATTCTTATGTAAGTGCATCCAATCAAAGCATGTCAAACCATAAAAAAGTCAAATATAATCAAAATAGAAAATCAGACAAGTCGACACGTTGATGTTGGTCCAGTGTTATACCATTTACACTTACATAAGGTTAAAACTTGTCAAACTATAAAAAAAAAATCAAATATAATCCCAATAGAATATTAAACAAGTTGACACGATGATGTTAGTACATTAGTATACCATTTACACTTGTACGAGATCGTGGGTTCGAATTTTTCCAACTTAAAACAAATAAAAAACAAATTTGTTTAATACTAAAAAAATATATATATACTGTATATCGAGTCAGAAATCTGTTGGAATTAACTGCATTTAAACCCCTAAATAAAAACTCTCTTTTTTTATTTATTTTTCTCGGACCAAAACGACCAACCAAAGAGAGCTGCGAGCAGCAACTAAAAAAGCACAGCAAAGAAGAGAAAACAAAAAAAAAAAAAAAAAAAAAAATGCATTCTTTTGGATACAGAGCAAACGCTGTGTTAACGTTCGCCGTCACGATTCTGGCGTTAATGTGCGCCATCGCTTCTGTCTCCGACAATCTCAACAGTCCCTCACCGTCTTCTGAAATCCAGGTCAACAATTTTTTTTTTAATCTTTTCTTTTCTGATTAGATCTGTGACACACTGTCTTTTTGATTTGTTGTTAGAATTTTGAATACCCAGTTTCGTTTTTGTGCGTTTTAAGTGATTTTGTTTCTGGGTTTGTGTTTTTGATGACTGTAGATATTGAATATCAACTGGTTTCAGAAGCAACCACACGGGAATGATGAGGTAATTTTTATTTATTTTTTTGATGTTATGTGATTGTCAGTGTTGATTTTGTATGTAATTGTTCATGTTAATTGATTGTGGTATGAGAATTGTTTGAAATTTCTGTTCTTTTTGGGTTCGTGTTTTGGATTCAAAATTTAATATTTTGGTAAATCTCTGTCAATCAGTTTTATATGTAAGCAATTGTTGTTAGCTAATCAGTGATAACAAAATTATTAATTTTGGTCTATGATGTGCCGGGTTGATATACATATGGACTTGGTTTCGTGCAAATGATCT
Source organism: Acer yangbiense (assembly GCA_008009225.1). NCBI lineage: Eukaryota > Viridiplantae > Streptophyta > Magnoliopsida > Sapindales > Sapindaceae > Acer > Acer yangbiense. The sequence continues at coordinate 6,879,578 of CM017763.1, read as the reverse complement.
AACTTGACCTCAAGTCTTGTAAACTTTTATGTTGTTTAATTTTGTAGGTGTTTGTAGCTTCTTGCCAGTCCTCATTTTCATTGTTGGGTACTTGGGTTACTTAAATTCTATTTCATGGCTAAATGTAATTCTTAATTCTAGCGGTTTTTAGTATTCTGTGTGTAGGCATTGATTCGACTAGATTTAAGCTGATTAGTGTCTCTGCGATTTGTGTTAAATTGTTAAAATGTAAAAATGCTTATCGGATATATGTACTCATATAATACGATAAAATCATAAAAGGATGAGTAAATTGGTTATAAAAATCTAATTTCTGCTGTCGAACTATTGAGATGCCAAAGTAGGTGTTGAAACTTAAAGCATACACACGCGTATAATCTTCATACATCTGTTGAAACCTGAAACCTCTTTCACTATTTTTTTTTTATTGTACTATATGAGTCATTATGATGAAAGAGAATCATTCCTGAAGGATGTTGCCTTAATTCATTCGAAGGATATAATAATAAGCTCATCTCTTGAGTTTATTGGAGTTATAGAACTCTATGATGGTTAACCGTTCAAATAGTTCTAGATATCTGTATACTTTGTCGACTGTTATAGCCTGTGGGGATATATCAAATGACTTGCATCGCTCATGAGATAATTTCTCTAAAAATAGATTGATAATTTGCAAAGTCTGCCCTTATCTCTTGTTGTGTTAGTCTTCTGGACATGCTAGCGTACACTAGAGTAACTTAAATCCCTATATCATATTGAAATGTAATAGTTATATAAAATTTGAAAAGATTTCTGTGCGAGTTTGAAAGAGAGAGAGAGATTTGTCTACCTAATATGTAGGCTTGCTTTTATATCTTTGCAATTGAAAAGAATGTTGATTCTCTAATATGATAATGTACTTTGATAATTATCTTTTTATTATTATTTCAGTGTTAATCTCTTTAACAATGCATGATTATTTATGAGTCCCATCGAATCTTTTACATTGCACTCTCCCTTAGTCTTTTTGTTTGCTTGCTTTCGGTTCCATTCTAACCAACTGCTTTTCATTGTATGCAGGTCAGCCTGACAATGAACATAACAGCCGACCTACAGTCACTTTTTACATGGAACACTAAACAGGTTTACCATTATAGATGTCGTTTTATTTTTTTACAGTTATTCGCTGATAAAAAATGTTTTTAAAAGGTACTTTTAGTAGTATTTGGGTAAGTAAGAGGTTTTTGGGGATAAACATTGAGGAAATTTCATTATGCTAATGGAGTTCAAACACATAAACTTTTACCCAAACGATGGGATCAAGTAATACTTTTCAATCTATTAAGAAATTATTGTTAATCAACCTATTTCATTTTTATATTTCAAATCCAATTTACTTGTTTAATTGTGATGCCCTGATATGATGGCTTTTCTGATCTTTTGAGTTAGGTCTTGTGTAGTCCTTGTTCATAAGATTAAAGCTGTTTTTCTCATTTAATCATTGCCATACTACTTATTGCAGGTTTTCGTATTCGTTGCAGCTGAGTATGCAACCCCAAAGAATGCCTTAAATCAGGTAAGCTTCAAGGCGTCTGGGTGCATGCATTTTCTGTATTATCGTTGTTTTCTTAAACATTTTGTAATCCGATCTAGGTTATGAATTCGTGAGGTAATTGGGCTAGAATGAGTTGACTTTGCATGTTTCCTGCTATATGAAAATCCACACCGTGACTTTATTATATGGCATGCATGCTATTTTTGTATGTATTTAGCGAATCTCAGTGTTGTCTGCTCAATACCATGATGTCTTGATTGATTTTGAATAATCGTCCCACAGGTCTCACTTTGGGATGCTATTATACCCGCGAAAGAGTATGCTAAGTTTAACCTTCACACATCAAACAAGTATCGTTTCATTGACCAGGTATGCCATCCTAACGAGCAGCTTTATTCATCCAGTCCACCAACTTGCACATTTTCTTGTTTTTATTGAGAATTAATTTCAACTCTCCTCTCGTTGATCCCATAAAAATTTCCCCTTATGCAGGGCCACAATCTCCGAGGCAAAGAATTCAACTTGACATTGCACTGGCATGTCATGCCCAAGACCGGCAAGATGTTTGCCGACAAAATAGTCATGTCTGGATACCGGTTACCAGAGGAATACAGATGATTGAGTGTTTCAAATATATGTTTTCGCTGTAACTTTAGCCTTTCTGTAAGGGGGATATTAAAGATCAGCTGAATTAGAACACTAGAAACAGAGAAATTTTTTAATGTTTCGACACTGAGAAAATGAATGTTGCTTGGAACTTTGAACTCAAAACTGTTGTTGCAAAATCTTGTTTTTTCGGCATTTCGCCCCCATGTTTACCAGAGTTACCTGCAAGTCCCCCGTCGAAACATCGTGTTTCTGGAGGACATGTATGCATGTTACTTACTCTATATCAAATCAATCCTCAAAATGCAGAAGAAAAAAATAAAAATGAGCTTTTATTTTTTTTATTTTTTTTATTTTTAAATATTCATTTTGTTAAAAAATATATATATATGAAAGAAAGTGGGCTTTTTACTGCCTTACTATATATCTCCTCTTCCACGCTAGTTGTGGGGTGTTGTGAGAGCAGATATCTCACACCGTGGAAGAAAATATTCTGGCCGTGCATATACCGGAGTGTTATGGAAATAAATATCTCCTGTTGTGGAAGTAAATATTGTGACCGTGTATGTAGTGCTTAATTTTGGTAGTTGTGAAAGTAAATATTCTGCCCGTGTGTGTAGTGTTTAATTTCGGCAGTTTCCGGCAGTCCCGTGAACTCAATTGGTAAAAGATGAACAAGATGTATTTATAAATAAAAAATTGTTTGTCAACATTATTACTCATCAATTCAATTTTCCAAACAACTAAAGTAAAAACTCTATTAATTAATCTTCTTTATAATTATAATCTAGAATTATATGATCACATTTCCCCCTATCGATATCAAATTAAACAATTTATAATATAAAATTAAAATTTTGAAGAATTAAAACCACTGAAATAAAATTTTATTTTAAACCAAAAATCACAATAATAAGACACGGGTTGAGGACAATCCCATTATCAAACCAGAATATATTATTCCTCGTAGCCAAACAAGCCCAGTTGAACACTATCTCTTTCAATATTCCACAGACCAAAACAAATACGACGACGTTTTACAGTTTTTTTTTTATCTTCTCTTTCTTTCTTCTCCGACGAATCGAAGGTACGATATGTAAAATTTCCGTTTGTTTCCCGAGAAAATCTAGACATGAAAATGAAAATCGGACAATTTAATTGAACTGATTCTTTTAGAATTGATTTTGCTGGAAATTTTATCTCTCTCTCTTTTTTTTTTTTTTCGCGAACATTGTGTATAGATTTTGTGTTATTATGCAATTATTAAAGGTAGACGATTGTCTCTGTTGACATTTTATCTCTTAAATTGTGTAACTTTTTTGAATAATATATATGTTTTTGCGAGTGTGGTCATATACATATGTAGTAGCCAAAAACAGCCCAATGGCCCAAACGCACTGAGGACTATAAACTTTGCAAGTAAGATCCTGCCCAAGCCCGTAATGTGGTTCGACCCAACATAGCTGTCAGCAGTATCTGACTTATTCAAAATAGCGGTTATCAAAGTAGTTTTGTAACCGCTGGTAACTGCCCATTTAGGAGAGGATATTGCTCCTAAAATCATGCCCACAATCAAGACCTGAAGAGAGTGAACGTTGGGACTATATTTTCAACTATAAAAGGTAGGCTCATGGATGAGGAACCTCTCTCAATTCTCTCTCAACCAAAGCTCATAAGAGGCGTACTGAAACTCTGCCTCCAAAAAGATATTCCGGTCACCGGAAATCAACATCGCTCAGCCCAAGCGCACATAAGGCTATAATCTCCAGCCACCACCATCCTGCTATTTCCTACTTTATATTTCTATTTAAAGTTCTTTTGCAGGTACATCGAAGTTCGGACGACCATTTGCAAACAACAGTCGACATCGACCAAACAAATTCCAGCCTAGTTGCTTTGGGCCTGATACAACCCGACCCATTTGACGTACCAAATCAAACGACCACCTACAACATACATGTAAAAGTTAAATATTTGTATGCAATTAAGCACCGGAAATTCTCTAGTGGGATGGTTTGCAAATTTTTTATTTTTTTTTGCGGAAAAGCAGATTTGTATCGATACAAATTGCGAAATGATTAAACTTTGGTTACTCAAATTTTAATCATTTTGTAAAATTGTTTTTGAAAAAAAAAAAAAAAAACTTTTTAAAAAGTTATAACTAAAAAGTTAAAAACAACTTTTTATTGTTTTTCATTATTTCCGAAACAGCTTTTTAAAACAAGCTACAACTTTTCCCAACTTTTCCCTACAAACAATTATTTTACTCATTTCAAAAACATTACCAAACACATTTACACCGTTTTCTGTTTTTGAAAACTACTTTTAGAAAACACTACCAAACATGTTTGCATTTTTAAAAACATCATTTTAAAAACATGATTTTTGTTTTTAAAAATAGTTTTCAAAAACATTATTTTAAAAACGATACTAAACGCGCCCTTAGTATCTTTTGTTGTTTATAATGTCTAGTTGGGCCTTTCATATGGGCCGGTGATTCTCTCTATTTTAATTTTAAAAAAAAAGTATTTTCATTTTTTTCTATAAATTAAATAAACATGTTCTTCAAAAATATAAATAAATAAACATGGCCGGCTGCACCAAAGGAATTTGGAATCGAATAATCTGTAATGTTTTGAATAGAATCAAATTAATTTTATATAATGTAAATTTCTCACTATATAGTATATATTCCACTTTGTATTTTTTTTTTTTTAAATACTCATTTATATTTGATTTTTTAATTACCAATCATAAACTCACGTAATTAGTATTCTTAGCAAAATGGTTGGGCACTTTCTATTTACTTGTATCATAGATTGATAGTGAACTATTATAATATTTCAGGATTAGGGGATAAGGGTATGACTTGAACCCATAACTTCATAGATGTAGGTGTGATGTGTTTACCGTCGTGTCAACCTCATCTTGTCATTCACGTATGTGATAAGGGCTCGAGTTTCACGTTTACTCATTAAATCACAAAATGTAGAGAGTCCTCTCACTTATAATAAGAGTTACATTTTGAATGGTACTTATAGCCGTTGATCTCGCTGGATCCCTTTGAAATTTCAAATGATATTACTCAACTACGTTGAAGTTTCTCTCTCACAAACTCGGGCAAGTTTACTAATTGGGTTTCTTAATGATGGAAAAAAGCTTAATTCTTAATTTATGATTATTACAATGTTAATTAAAAATGATTGAGAATCAAGTTACTGCATCGGTAATCCAATTATCACCTATTGACTATTGAGTAATACTATTAACCAAATCACAGTGTAATATAAGGCTTTACACATTGTCTTCAATAATTGATCCTAATAAACAATACATTAATCTTTCTATATTTCAAAGTTGTAGTACTATATTGAACAGGTTAGTATAGAATTTCCTTGTCAAAATGTTGAAAAGGATTTGGATCCAAATCCTGAAAAAAATGGAAAACAAGTATTTGATGTTTTTGGTTTTGTTTTCCATTTTTTTCACCCCAGACCAAAACAAATCACACTTCCATCTGCTCATCATCAACACAATCTCAAAAAACAACACTACTTCGAAATTGTCTCACTAACAACCACAACTTCAACATCATCAAACGCATATTATATCTAATTAACGGCTAAAAAAATCATGGAATTACAGGAGATGAAGAAAAAAGATTAGAACAAGATGAAGAGAAGTGAAGATGACGGATAGATGTGGGGGAGAAGACGAAGAGATCCAGCAAGTTGAAATAGAGATCAAAACCCCTGTTTTATGCTTTGTTTTGGTTGGTTTTATTGCCTTCTCTCTTTCCCAGTTCTCCTTGTTTTTCTGGGTGGTCCCATGCAAGGGCGTACCCTTGAGAGGGCTGACCCGGGCTACAGCCCGGGCAACCTTCTAGATAAAAAAAAAAAAAAAACCTATAATTGCACAATTTCCCCTTAACCTTTTTATTATTAGTAAATTACATTTAATTTCAACCAATATAGCATTATTCATTACATTTTATTTTATTTTCATCCAATGTTATTTTCATACTCCACTTTTAATCAATGTTATTTTCATACTTTATTTTTAATTTTTTGTATTCGGCATGTGATATTTGTTCATTTGTTTGGGTTGTGATTTATAGAACTTTAGCCTTAGATTACTTCTAATTTATAGGTTTTAGTGTGCTGAATACTTAATAATTTACCAATAATAAAAACCAAATTCAATCCATTACCTACTCTAACTCAATATAAAAACATTGCACGTGTTAAGTAGTCTTTATAAATATGTAATTTTATGCATGTTTTATATAAAATATTTCCCTGATTTTGTTTCAATTGTTTGATTATAAATTCCATATTCACTTGATTTCTTTCTAATTGTTAGATTAAACATTTCGTATTCACTCTATTTCTTTATAATTGTTATATTAAATAATTCAAACTAGTCTTTAAAAGTAAATTTTCATATGTATAGAATCATTTACGTCAAAAGAAGAATCTATTTATGTCCCTACACATATATAAGTTTAGCCCGGGTAACAAATATTTTCTGGGTCCGCCCCTGGTCCCATGGGTTGTGTGCCTGTGCCTGTGTGTCTGCTCTTTGATGAGCTTCAATTAATCAAAAAAAAATAAAAAATAAAAGAGAAGATGAAGGGAGGCGGCAGAGTAATGAATGAGAGAAAAATAATGAAATAAAGTTAGGATTTTAAGCGTTATATACATATATATATAAATATTATGATTATGTGTGTTAAGTCTGTTGTAACCAAGGAACTTAATATCGGTATCGGTATTAATATCGGGCTTCAAAATTTACGGATATTTCGAGGATATTATCGATATCGGTGGATATTCTGTCAAAAATTAAAAAAAATAATAGATATTTACATTTAAAGTTAGATTTGTTTTTTTTGTGAAAATTTAGGACAAGATTAAACAAGTAATTATACATCAAATGAATCATATTTCAATGATAAATTAGCATAGTTATGAGTTTATTATAAATTATAACATAGATAGAGTCTGTATATAATTTTTTAAATTGAGTATTTAATAGAATAATATTTTGTTTCACTTTTACAATATTATATACAATATAAAGAGATTAAATATTTAATAAACAAAATTATCATTAAAATATATATAGTTCCACACTTCCAAGATTCTATCATAAATCATAATTCATACATAATAATATATTGCGTGTCTGAAATTTAAAATCAAAATGAATTTCTTGCTAGTTCAAATACATAAGATACATTTTTATCTTGATTCGAACAATAGTTTTCAATGTAGTTATTAATATGTCACACGTATATTGTTTGATCTCTTCCAACTGATCCATGAATTGGGTAGTTTGGATTTACCCAACTTGGTATATATTGTTGATCTGCATGCATATGTATTACATATAGCATTTGTGGAGAATGATAATCAAATATATTGCAGTCACCATAACTATCATAATATGGTACATGAGAACCTGACATTGTCTGTGAATCACCCAAAGAACTATTTTGTGTCTATACTCATTAAGGAGAGAGTCATATTCAAAGAATTTTCATCAATTTGACTTGTTCCTCCATGTTGACTACCACGATTTTCATCAAAATTACCTGCATGAGCATTTCAACCCGTTGCACTAGCATTCCAACATGTTGCATCAGCATCCCAACCTTCAGCACGAACATCCTAACTTGTTGTACCAGCATTCCAACCTCCTGCACCGGAATCCCAACCTCTTGCCTCATCCCCACCATCCCCACATCTTCATCATCTTTTCCTCCACTGTTTACATCAGAGGTATGTTGGTCATCGGAAGAGCTGGTAATAATAACTCCACGATCTATACCAACTTCTTCTCTAATCACTTGTTCAACATTTATTCCCATGTCTTGAGCATGAGATGCAATATGTGAATCAGGATTTCCCTCGTCATCATCCAAAGAGGTAGGTCTAACCCAGTTAAAAATAGGATTCTCATTATCGTCTCTTGCTTCAGCATATACTTGAAGTAGATCCATAAAATCAGTTTTATTTACTTTATCTTTTTCAGCCGCCATATCCCTAAGTTTCAACTTCATATTATAATAATAATAAACAAGTTGTTCAAGCTTAAAATAGGCAAGACGGTTCCTTTGTTTTGTGTGGATTAAAGCAAATGTGGTTACAATTTTACATTTGGATTCAAGCTTACACATTTGAGTCACAAACAATTTTTTTTTTTTTTTCAGATTGCTTTCATAAAATTTTATATATTTTACATGTCCACTCTTTGGTTCTTTATCCAATTTTACTTCAAGTCCTCAATAATTTTACTATTGACTATTATGTTGGAAATTTTTATAAATTTGTTAATGCTTCTTCTAAAATAATTTTCAATCTAAATTATTTTAACAATAATTTAATTGTTTAGGATTAAAAAAAAATTATTTTAATAATATGCAAAATATCCATGGACTTTCGGGGTGAAATTCGTGAAATTTTAGGAATTTCGGGATATTTCGGGAATATCGGGAGATTTTTACAGATATTTCGAAATCGGCCGGATATTCTGCAAGATATTGGATATTTGCCTGTTTCGATATCGGTCCCTTCAAAATACAGATATATCGATGGATATTTCGGTATATCTATCGATTTTAAGTTCCTTGATTGTAACACCATAGAACAATCCAATAATGTATTGCCATGTGAGTAAAATTATGGCTTCCAGTGTTTTGTTAATTATTATTGCCAGACACGTTTTTACCAGACACGTTTTTACCATTTTAAGCGTTATGTGTGCTTTCAAAATATGCTATCAGACGCGTTTTTCAATTTCGAAATTGAAACTAAAAACACTGTTTTCATTTTCGTTTTTATTTTCGAAAAACAACACATGAAAAACGTTACCAGATGCACCTTACATCTCTTCAAATCGAAAACCAAAACGCATGAGCCATGGACCACTCCCATGTATCGAATCTATTCAATAGTATTAAGAGCATCTCTAATGCAAATATGCAATTTTGAGTTTCTAAATAGTGTCACATCAGTATTTCTATTCATTATGAACCCACTTTTGAAAGCAAAATATTTATTAAGAAACGGGACAAAACCCAATCAACCATAACAATCATCCTAGACAAACCGCTCCACAAAAGAAGGGTAAGAATCCATCCAAAAATTATTCTCCAAAGTAGACAATGCCATTTTTTATAAATTATGAGCAACCACATTCACATTTCTCTGAGCAAACTTAATTAAGGAACCAACCATACCCTTAAGGAGATGCCTGATATCTGCAATGATCAAGCCAATATAAGCATAACCCTCCAGATTTGAATTAATCATATTCACCATCCCCAAAGCGTTCGACTCATTAACAACAGGTTCTAAGCCTCTCTCTTTCATGAACATCATCCCAAGCCAAATTGCCATAGCTTCCGCCACTTGGGGAGTGAAACCTGCCGCAATTCTTTGACAACCAGAAGCAATAACATATCCAAAATAGTCTCGGACTACCAATCCCAACCCCACACATTGGTTCCAAGCATCGATAGCAGTATCAGTATTCAATTTAAGCAAACCCGACTCAAGGGGATACCATTTGATCTCATTTTGCCTCATCTGACCACCAAGATTTCCAGTCCCTAAATTGACCTGCAAATACTCCTCCAAATAATCCTTAGCCCAGGGAACCACAGTCTCCATAACCTGACGCTTACCACCATGGACCAACTAATTTCCTAAGAACCATACACGCCACATGATGACACATAATAACTCCGGCTCCTTCATTCCTAGAATTTGAATACAAGAAGAGAAGAAATCCTAGAAACAAACTTAATTTTCATAAATTACACCTTGTAGAAAGCCATACCTGGTTCGCACTTCTTTCAGCCCAGAGCTTCCCCACAAAGCGTGGGTCGTCGTTTTGAAAGAGCTGAAACAAACTGGACACAAGCCACTTGTCAGAACTTTTCTCTTAGCTAGATTGACTTTTGTTGGGATCCAATCATGGCAAGATTTTGACGCAGCGGGGTATGGCGAAATAAGAATGATCAATTTGTCGAACCCTGAGGCACATTCAGACGAACCTTGACGCAGCAACCGGTAGTTACCCAAGCATGGATTGCCATTCAGGGGCCATCATTCCCTAATATACGTTAGAAAAATGGCGCTCTCGAATCCTCAAATAGCATGTCGAATCCACGATAGATAAGTATTCCAAAGAATGATTTTATTGATTATGAAAAAGTTACAATAATTGAAAATAATAAGACTATTTATAATAAACTAATCCTAATATGACTCGAATACGACATTCCTAAAAAGACTAAACAGGAAAATATCAAAACTGAACATAATCTTCTAAGATTCATGATTCTTAACTTGACTAAAAAACAAAGAACAAAGATCAAATCTTACCCAAAAGGTAAGTTTGATTTATTTCCAAAACTTAAATTTAATTCCTAATCAAACTATAGTAAATAAACTCGCTAAACAAGAAACAAAGACCCAAATTAATAAAATAAGAAAACACCCAAAATCGTCTAAATCTGAAGTTAAGTGCGGTTGGGCCGCAGGACACCAGTAGCGACATGGGCCGTCGTTCCTTCTTCTTTGTCCTACATCAGATTTCCATAGAAAAATTTTTATTTTTGAGGGAAGATTCTAGTCCCATAACAGTTTCCAACAGAAGCCAGTCTTTCGCAACCCAGAAGTCTACTCTAAAATGTCCATAGCCATACCCACTTTATACCTACTCTTCACAGTATAGTTTCCATCCATCGTGAAATGCCAACACAGAAAGTCATCTCTTCGGCTAACACTACAAGGAATGGCCATTAAAGAGTTGACATCATCGTGAAGAAACATATTTTCATTCAAAGCTTTATTCCAGACACCTGATTCAGTCCGCAAATGTCTGACCAACTAGATTTGATTTTGAACCTTTGGCGTGAACACTTTAAATGTCATTGGTCGTGGCAACCAACGTTCTTTAAAAAATTTCACCGAGGACCCTATCCCAATCCACAACCTAGACCCCGTTTCCAGTAACTCTTGACCCCAACAAAGGCTCCTCTGCAACTATGATCCGAAATTAGAATTTTCGAACTTCATAAAAGATGTGGTAGGGAAATAGCATCCCTTAAAGACTTTAGTTGCCAAGGACTGTGGATTCTTCTCCAATCTCCAACCTTGTTTGGCAAGAAGTGCTTGGTTAAAAACAGCCAGATGAAACCCAAAACCCCCATCATCCTTATCATCACACACCCTCTCCCATGAGGCCCAGTGAACTCCCTTCTTTGCATCAGTACTACCACACCAGAACTTATAACACATTCTATGGATCTCCGAGATTAAACCATCGGGCAAACGAAAAAAGGCTCATTGAATAAGCAAGAATTAATTGGAGGACAGCCTTAATTAATACTTCTTTCCCACCAACTGAAAGCATCTTACAATTCCACCCACCAATCTTATGCCAGATATGGTCCTTAATCCTCTCAAAGACCTGTTTCTTATTTTCACTAATAAAACCCAGAAGTCCCATATATCTTTCATGGCACTTAACTTGACGGATCCCAATAATTGCTGCTAGTTGATCCCCCTCAGCACGAGAAAAATTACAGTTCACACACATACTCAATTTATTAAAATTAATAACTTGTCTGAGGCCCTCGAATAAACATCAAGGATTCTGTAAGTCTCTAAACAATCCTTATTAGTAACACTTGAGAATAGGAGACTGTCATCCGTAAAGAACATATGGGATATGACAGGCCCGTACGACCACATCGAAACCCAGTGTACCTATTCCGTTCCACAGCTGTATGAATCAAACCTGACAATCCCTCTGATACCAGCAAGTACAGATAAGGGGACAGCGGGTCTCCCTGTGGAAGACCCCTCGATGGAACCACTGAGCCACAAACACTACCATTTTATCAGGAAGGAAAACTGAATAGTCTGAACGCAGCACATAACCCTCTAAACCCACCTCTTTGAAAAAACCAGTCTAAGCATTACTCTTGACAGAAACTCCCATTCAACCCGATTGTATGCATTTGACATATCCAATTGCAGTGCAAAAGACCATGTTTCCCTCTTCCTAGACCGTAATGCATAAAGGCACTCAAAGCCTATAATTGCATTACTGATATCATTCTTCCAGGGATAGAGAAATGCATATTCACATCTCCAATGTAATTATCTAAAATCAAATATGCATCCATTTTATGACCAATCGTAATAAAACAATTATTTCACTCTCTCTCTTCTTTTATTTTACAATTAAATGAGCTATAATTTTATTGATGGAAAGAGTTAGAAATCCTATTCAACTCTATATTCTTTAACTTTTTTTTGCCATATCATCTCCTTATTGAAGTTAATTAGATAATTGTATTGGAGAGAGTTTTTCTAACTTTTTAACTATTTATCTTATGTGGCGGTCAATTTTTTTCAAATGCATATTTGCATTGGAGATGCTTTAACATCGACTTGCTAGGTACAAATATAATCATGGTCTTAAAGTTTCCACCTCATCGTCCTATATTATTTTCAATTTGGCATATATATACAAGATGCGGCCATGATCTTAAAAGAAGAAAAAAATTAGAAAAAGAAACTGATATCTTATTAAATAAGATATCACATGAGGTATATATTAAGTAGAAATTGCCAAAAATAACCACTCTAAATATAGGAAATTAGTTTTTAACCACATACGAAACTTTAATTGTTAATAGTGGAAATTGACAAAAATGACCACATATATTATTGAAAATTTGTTTTTAACCACAAACGAATTTTTATTTATTAATAACCAAGTTTTTGTAAAATTACTTGAATACCCCCATATAAAATATCCCAAATGAGCTTTCTCTCTCTTCTTTCTCTCCTTTATTTTCTCTCTCCTCTGCTCTCTCTCCCCGATTTCTCTCTCTCTCTCTCTCTCTCTCTCTCTCTCTCTCTCTCTCTCTCTCTCTCTCTCTCTCTCTCTCTCGCCGGCGTGCTTTGAGGGTCGCCGAGCACCGACGAAGGTGTCGCCGAGCGCTGGCGACCTTCTAGGCTTCGCGGCAGAGGTCAGCAGAGATCTGGGTTTTGCCCAGCTGAGCGACGAACGACGAGCGATGCATCCTTCACTTGCGTCGTGCGACGGGGTGGGCTGGTGGCGTGCACCGCTGCTTCGTCGGCGACAGGATGGCGATGGGCGACAGAATTGATCCCCCCTCCGCCGGCGATGTGGTCTGCAACAAAAAAAGTAAAACAAAAAACCTAAACCTAATTTGAGGAGAGGAAGAAGAAGAGGAAGAAGGAGAGGAAAATTTCAATATAGTCCACATTTCAAGTTTGGATATTTCAAATTAGGAATGATTTCAAGTTTTAACATTTCAATTTAGTCATAATTTCAAGTTTGGACATTTTCAATTTAGTCATGATTTCAAGTTTGCTTTGAGATTAAAAAAAAAACTATTTTCAGGGGTACTTTGGTAATTTATGGACATACACTGAAAGTTTTTTAAAAAAGTGGTTATTAACAATTAAAGTTTCAAAAGCGGTTATTAACAAAAGTTTAATGTTTCAAGTGGTTAGTTTTGAATTTCTCTCTCGTTAATAACCATGTTTTGAAAAAACAAATCAGTGGGTGTCCATAAATTACCAAGATGCCCCCAAATTAAATTTTCTATTTAATTTTCTTATTTTTTTACCTTGTCTTTTCTTTTCTCTTTTCTTGACCATATTCTTCATTCTTCTTTGTTCATTCTTCTTCACTTTTGTTTCTGATCGTTGTTCCTTTTCCTGCAAATCGAACACTAATGGTCGAACCATTGTTATTCTTGCAAATCGACTAACTAGAGGATGGTTTGATATCGGAATCGCGTTGAAGATTTAAAGAAGTGAAAACTTGTTAAAAAAAAATGATTTGCTCTAAATCGGTATTTGGTGTGTAAATATCTTTCAGTTGTTCATTAATTGAGTTGAAAATAGTGACTTTAACATGAGTTTAGCGTTATTGTATCACTTTTGTGTGTTTTTGTGAAGAATCGAATTAAATAAAGTTTCAAGTATTTGTCCAGAAGATTTCAAGTTCACTAGTTCAAAAACTTGAAAAAAACTTGAAATGTTGACAAGTTTCTGGGTAAGATTTCAAGTTTCTAGGTAAGATTTCAAGTTTCTAGGTAAGATTTCAATCAAGTTTTTTTTCCAGAAGATTTCAAGTTTCACTGGTTCGAAAACTTGAAATTTTCTGTAAAAACTTGAAATGTTGACAGAGATTTAAAACATGATTTCAAGTTTTCGCAAAACAGTTCAAGTTTGTCGAAGATTTCACAATTTCAAGGTTTTTTTTTTTTTTTTTTTTTTTTTTTTCAAACCGAACTCCAACATCCAGTCCCAAATCATCCAAAATACCAGACCTCAACCCAATCAACCCCCAAAATTGATACATTTCAACATTTATTATTCCCTAAACATGTTTTTAACATGAAATCGCAATAAAATGTTAAGTGAGAAGAAAATGGTGGGTTCGTCTCCAGGCTGTGACAACAACCTCTTCTCTTCTGGCTGCTCCGGCGATGATGACGACACCCTCTTCTCTCCCGGCGACACCGCTTCTTTTCTCTCTTCTCTCTTGGCGACAACGACTCTTCCTCTCTCTTCTCTATTTCTCGTTCCAATTTGTAATCTCCACTGCTGTTGTTTTTGGTTTTTAGGTTTTTAGGGCTTTTATATATGGATATTGAGGTAATTTTTTAAAAAAGTGGTTATTAACAATTAAAATTTCAAAAGTGGTTATAAACAAAAGTTTAATGTTTTGGATGGCTTGTTTTGGTTTTCTCTCTATATATTAAAGTAGTTAATATTTTTTAAGTTTAGTGCCTTTTTCTCATCCAAAATCGAAATCTGGTGGCTTCGGGTCAAGTGCAAAAAATGTGCAATTGATAATTTTGGAGAAATTTTGCTACTTTATTTTAGGGAAATTATCATTCTCTCCCCTATAGTTTTCCATATTCTCCAATCTCCCCCCTATAGTTTTAAAATTCTTCAATTTCTCCCCTCGCATGCCTATTTTTATATGGTAAGATTGGTTGTATTTGTGCATGAGGGGGAAAATTAGAGAATTTTGAAACTAGAGGGGGGAGACTAGAGAATATGGCAAACTACAGGGGAAGAATAATAATTTCCCTTTTTTCTATGGAGATTAAATTGCAAATTGGCTCCTCTAAAAGGGTAATTTTACCAAATACCATTAAACAAAGTAGAAATAGGCCTAAATGACACCAAATCCATAGAGACTTTTGGAATTGATACTAGATTTATAATTTGAGTTTAAATAGAATCAATGGACAAAAATACCCCCACCTTTTTATTTTATTTCATTATTTTTCTGTCATTTTTAGGTTTGAACTTTTTTTTTTCAAAAGCCCCCATTAAATTGATGGAGGACCAATGGAGGTGGAATAGACCTCCCATGGAGATCAAAGGCCTCCAATGGAGGTCATTCGATGAAGAAGGAGAAAAATAATTCTTGAATTTTTTTTTTATTTGCTCAATAAGTCTCATAAATATCAAAATAAGTCTCTAAAATATAAAATAAGTCTTTAAAAAAACCCAAATAAGTCTCGAAAACACAAAAATAAGCATTGAAAAAAAAAAAAATACGAGACTTATTTTTGTAATTGTGTTTAAAGGATATTTTTATCAAAAATACATTTTTGATTCTATTAAAACTTAAATTATTAAGTTAGTGCTAGTCATAAAAATAGGGGAGTAAAGAGTGTTAGAAAATTTTTGATCCCCAAAGTGGATCAAATGAACTATAAATCACGTCTACCTACCAAGATCACGTACGATATTATAAATATTAAATATTTCTTTTTAATTCTATTATGACAAGCCAATGGTGAATGTTAAAATTCAGAGAGTATAAACGAATCCTGAAGACAACTGTTAGATGTTGGCAGTAAAAAAGAATCTCTTTAAGCTTAGAAAAGAAAAGGTGGCAGAAGTAGCTTTTGATAGAGGTGTTGTTGTCAAAGGAGAGAGGTAGGGATCGATATACAAAGGAAAAGGATGTGGACCCTATTTTTTCAAATGATAAAGGGGTTTCAGAAGAAAAAATGGGGTCTTGACTGTGGAAAGGAAAGCATGGAAAGGCTTAGCAAGTACTTTGCGTTTTCCGATTCTAAAAGGGGGTCGTTTTCGGATTTACAACATTTGAGGGGTGAAAGTCATAATGAGATTTCTAAAGAGGAGACCAATTAGAGGGACGGGACGATGGCGTCTAATGATTACCTAATTTCTGACAAGGGGCCTTTTTTAAAAGAGGATGGGTTCTTACTGGGCCAGGAGGAAGTTGTGAAGGATGGAGTGATGGAAAGCCCACATGATGATGTTGCCAAGGTTCATATGGGTCTGGTGGTTGGTACAAAGGATTGTGAGAAGCAAGGCTCATATTCAAGTTTTTTCAATGGTATGATGAGCGGAGGTTCTATTGTTGAAGAAGATGTTTTAAGAGGTCCACCGGATTCTTCACTAGTTGAAAGGTGTGGCGAGATGAGTTCTGAGGAAGGTGGTATGTATCGTGAGGAGTTGGTCAGAAATTCTGTTTTGGTGCCTACCTCTGTTAAAGCCTTGGCCAAAGATGAATGGTTATCAGTGGTCGCTCCAAGTAGTTTGAAGAGAAAAAGAGGAAGAAAAAGCTTGTATTCATGGAAGAGGCACAACATTATAACTAGCAATTCTAGTGCTTGTTTAAAAACTCAGCATTAGAATACTGATGTGAAGAGTAGAGTGGTGTGGAATCTTGAGGAAGAAATCGCGAAGGTTTTAGAGACAGGATTGGCCCACGGAGTCTATTTCTATGGAAAAAAGAAGAGAGTTGATAGAGATTATTACCGGTAGGAAGGGGGAAAATGATAATAGGTTTCGTGATTCGGTGAGAAACTTGGTGTTCAAATTTAAACCTGTTGTATCCTAAGCTTTTAAGTGGTCTTTATTTTTGGTTTGGTTGGGCTTTTCTTTGTTTCCATTTTTGTGGTGGTGTTATGTTTTTGAATGGGTGTGGGTTTTGTTTTGGGGTTTGTTGTTTTGGGCTTGGGAAGCGAGTGTCTGTGTGATGCTTTGTATTTGGGCCTTGGTTTTGGATTTGTTGCTGTTGGGCTTGGGTAGTGGGTGGCTTTGGGTTGCTTTGCTTTTGGGCCCTCATTAGGCCAACAGGCCGGTTTCTTTGTATCGTTTTCTTCGGCTTTCTTAGGCCTTTTTAGATAAAATTTACCGTTAAAAAAAAAACTATCTCTGTTAGTAATTATTTTTACTTGGAAATATAAATCTATTTGATAATTTATTATTATTATTTTTTTTGATAAATTACCTGTGGTGCGGTGATTTGGATATGTGATATTGTCAGTATGATCAATAAACACATTTTACCACAAAACCACGTTAAACGATATATATTTGATACTTTAGAAATTGCAAGTATATATAATGAGTAATACTCGGCATTCTAATTTTTTTTCCCAAAATCTTTCCCAATTGATGTGGCACATGAGTTGTCAACATCCTGTAAATCATGAGATTATGTAGTGAGTGCTGTGATGTTGAGAACTCATGTGCCACATCATTTAGGAAAAACATTTATGATACCTAGAATTACTCTATATAATATCACCAACTTTCGTTTTGTCACTCATTTTTTGGAACAAGATTGATTTCACAATTCAACTTTATTTTATAAAGTTATGATATAATATTACAACTCAAACAAATACCAAAATCAACAATTTCACTTTAAGTGATCATCATCTGATTACACTCTTTGCCTATTACAAATATCTCTTATTCACCAACACCAAATTAGTCCTCTCTTTGCAAATAAACTCTCCTAGAGAGATTCATAACTAATAGGTATCTGATCAATGAATAATTTGTTGATAGTATCTTTAAGATGTTGTGGATGTGTGAATCCATCCCCATCCTTGTAAGTAACTTCCGCTAGTCGAGCAAAGTTAACAACTAGAGAGAGGATATACATTGAGATGGGTGTCGCCTTTAAGCATTCCTGGTTGATGTCTTTCCACGCATTTTCAATAATTAGGTTAAACTTTTGAGTTATGTCTTTCATTGACAAATCACATTCTTTCATATAACATTCAACGCTGCAAACTACATGTGTTCTCTTTTCGCCGACCTTCATGCATATTAAAAAAAATGTTAACAAAACAATATATAATTAACTAAAACTTATCAATAATATTACACATCCCAATTGAATTAGTGTTAATTGAACTATACTGAATTAATATAGATAATAAAATTGTCACCTCTTGAGTTGGAACATAAAAATTGATACTACGAACCAAAAAAAAAAAAAAGTTAAATGACAATAGTACCTTATGGCTCGACAAGTCATTTTTAAGACGACCTATTTTATATGCTGCACTAAGAATTTTTGGTCTACTCAGTAACCACTCAAATGAATTTTTCTCTATGATTTCTTCTCCCATTCCCAAAAATGATGATGCGGTATATCCAAAACTTCCAATAGAAATAAATGCAGTTCTGCAATACTCATTGAATGGAGGCACATAATTTTGCTGGGACCATTGCGCCTCAACAAAGTAGGATGTAACCATCTCTTTCAACTGGTTAATTGTTAACACAGAAAAAAATTAATTAATGTCATATTGATTTAATTAAACTCTCTGCTCTCACTCAAATAAATTTAATAAAAACAGTAAAACACAACACAATGGAAATCATAAGAAGTTGAAATCGAGCAAATCTTACCGTGTCCTTTGTATAAGAAATCCTATAAGATCTTTCTTTCTCAGTCAAATCATTGCTTAATTCATCAAAAAGATTTAAGAGAGTGCTGTAAATAATCTTCATATAGTTTGGCAAATCATCAAGAGCACTAATTTCCCACCTGAAAGAAAAGATTTTAAGAGTCAAGTCTTATATATTTCTACATTTTATTCGGGTGTTAACACCAATCGGCACTTGAGAATTGTATTTATGCAATCTAATCATGTATTGATTGCATAAATGATGTCTTTAAAAGTTAATTTGACGTCAAATTTTATGATCCATAAATGATAAAAGAAAAAAAAGTTATAATTAGAGTCACCTCTGAATTGCATCTGTGAAAAGTTGAAGGTCTTCGAGAGTACCATAAGAATCATATGTATCGTCCACAACAGTGAGTATCATGGTAATTTTGCACAACATTAACCGGGCACGAGAATAACAAGGCTCAAAATACATCATAACTGTCCATAGGTAGGCCTCTGTTACTCTGTCTCTTGAATATGGCAGCTTTGATGGCATGTCCAAATCTTTCCACCAACTGGCATGGGATAATATATACAGATAAATGCAAAGTATTATACTCTACTTTTTAAACGCTTTTGATACATACTACAAAGCTGTTTATTGCATATAATAAACTGTTTTGTGTAGCACTGCAGAATTGTTTATGGCGTCCGATAAACCAAGATTGCATCATAAGATCAAGCCTCATTATAAAAAGTGTCATTTTCTAGATCAAGCCTAATTAACATGTATGTACCTTGAGAGATGGCTTAGCTCCTGTTGGTGTAATAGTTGTACCCGATTGAAATCCAGCTTTGCAAACAAGAGTAGGGTTTCATTTCTAGATTCTTCTTGTTCGTAGAAAGATATGAATTTGAGTGCTTCCAGTCTTGGCATGCTTTTGTGCAAAGGATATTCCAGGGTATTGCTGATTTGTTTTGCATGACGAGGGCATGAATTTTCAGCTAAGGACTTGATCAGCTGAGCCTTTGAGAAAGCAAGCGCTTCTTCGAGAATATCTTCTCCATGTAGTCTTAGATGGGTAGCTTCATACAAACTTAACATTCCCTTCGTATCGTTCATCAAAATTTCGTTGAATTTACCGTCGCTGTTCTTAAATTTGTTAAAATTGCCTGATACATTCACAATCCATATATAAGTAGTTCATTCTTTATATGCAAGTTATGTTTTTACTTGGTGCAACATCAAACCTCTTATGCATGAGAATACAAGTACAAGTTTTGAATGCAAGCTTGACTTATTGGTCAACCTTGACTCTACTAATTATAAATTATTATAAATATAAAAATAAGATTTTTTTTTTTTTTTTCGGAAATATAACACTATCATATAAATTCGGGGTTTTTTTTAGGTGGGGGGACTCGAACCCGCAACCTTGTAGTTCAAGTGTGAGGGGTTTTACCACCAGACCAACCTCATCTCGTTTATTGAAATAAGAAATTTAATTTTATAATTAATAAAACTCCTTGCCTAATATTTTTTCTTGCAGTATCAATTTTCTAATTTAATATAGCATACTCTATTCTGTAACATTAATTATATATTCTAAATCTTCAATATTTTAGATAAATTTTGAGTTTAATTTTTTTTTTTTCCAGTTAGAACGTTGATATGAGGTAGATACTTACTGCAAGACATTTTGTAACCATGTCGTCGTAGAACTCGAAATAGAAGACTAACTGTGTATAAATCATAATAGTTATCATCACCAAAGTTACGTTGAGATTCAAAAATATGATTTAGTTGTACTTCAATCTCAGCTTGAAAGTGATATGAAACACCAAGCCGACACAGTGAATCGATCAATTTGACTTTCTCAACTGGATCATTTGCGGCAGCAATTAACATTTCCTTCACCTCATCTTTCTGTTCTTCTATCTGCTTTCCATATATTTGATCAAATTCCTATAAAAATAACAGCAAAATGACCTAATATTAATTAACCAAAAATGCCCAAAAAAAAAAAGGTAATACTATTAACTAAACAATAATGTTATTTTGTCTAAATTTGGTTCCTAAATGATGTAGTATTGATATAATCCATTCATTTAAATTATATTAGATTTATATGATTTAAATGAATAGATGTGATGCAACATCATTTGAGCATCAGATTTGGACAAAGTATAGTATTACTCTTAACTAAAATATAAAAGATACCCTAATAACCCATTATTACTAATGTCAATCATGTATCATAAGATCTTAATTAATAACGTGTTTACTAATCAGGAATTCTACTTAGGAAAGGGAATTAAGTTCCTCATTTTTTAATTCTATTGTTTACTAAATTTTATATGAAATTAAATTCTGTGGACCCCACTCATAAATCATGAATTAGGTTCCTGATGGAAAGGGAACTTGATTCCTCCCACCCACCTTAGGAATCTTGGAATCAAGTTCCCTTTTCTGGTTGGAAAAGGAATTCAAGATATATTTACTAAAATATCCTCACTTAAAAAAAAATAAAACAATCATCTTCTTCATGATTATTGACTTTTGTTTTTAATTTACGTAAATCATATTGGTCTCCTTTTTTTTTTTTTTTTTTAATCTTAATTGGTTTACATAATTAATAATTTATAATATTCTAGTTGTGTGATTTATAAAAAATGCATCTTTATGTATATGTATTATAATACCATTTATGAACTAAAAAAAAACTACTGCACTTTTAAAAAACATAAAATTTACGGTATATTCATATATATATATATATTATAATTATAGTAAGTAATATAAAATATATTTTTATAATAATAATAATAATAATAATAATAATAATATATATTTCATCATATTTTATACACAAGGATATTTTTGTAATCAATTATGTATCATTTTGATTCTTTAGTTTAAGTAAACATTAGAAATAGAATAAATTTGATTTTGTTTCCGATTCTTAAATTGTTTGTAAACACTGGAATGTAATTTAATAACTTGATTCCGATTCTCCTCCATTTCCTTTCCAGTGGAACTTAATTCCTATTCCATCAATTCCTGATTAGTAAACGCGCCCTAAGAGTACAACAAGAGTTCTAATTAGCAAACAATTCTGAACTTTTATAAACAAATGATGTACTAATTACCGAGATAGGATCTGAAGCAACGTTGGAAGTGAATGTATGAGCATCCTTCCATATATTAGAGGGAATGTTCGGCGGTGAACATACAACTACTTGTTGGATGGTGTTAGCTTCCAAGATTTCTGACATGTTAGAGAAAGAAAGTGATTGTTGTGCCATTTCAATTTTAATTGTAAGAATATAATGTTCCATAATTCATTCATTTAAATCATGTAAATCTAATACAATTTAAATTAATAGATTACAATGATGTCACATCATTTGGGCACCAGATTTGGGTACCAAATCTGGCCTAGATTTGGGCATCAAATCTGGTGTCCAAATGATGTGGCATCATTGTAATCCATTAATTTAAATTGTGCCAGATTTGGTGTCCAAATCTGGTGCCCAAATGATGTGGCATCATTGTAATCCATTAATTTAAATTGTATTATATTTTCATGATTTAAATGAATGGATTACGGTATGACACATTATTTGGGCACTAAATTTGGATAAAGTAGCATTACTTTATGGGTAAAAAGTAATGCTACTTTGCCTAAATATAGTGCTTAAATGATGCGGTAACACTGTAATTCATTCATTTAAATCATACAAATCTAATACAATTTAAATTAATGAATTACAATGATGCAAATCTAATACAATTTAAATTAATGGATTACAATGATGCCACATCATTTGGGCACCAAATTTGGGCAAAGTAGCATTATTATGTGGCAATTCCGTAATTCATTCAATTAAATCATGCAAATCTAATACAATTTAAATTAATGGATTACAATGATGCCACATCATTTGGGCACCAAATTTAGGCAAAGTAGCATTACTCCCCAAAGTGGCATTATTGTGGAGTAATACTACTTTGCTCAAATTTGGTGTCCAAATGACGTGGTAACACCGTAATCCATTCATTTAAATTATGTAAATTTGCAAAAATTTAGTGCCCAAATGATATGGCAACACCGTAATCCAATCATTTAAATCATGCAAATCTAAAACAATTTAAATTAATAGATTACAATGATGCCACATCACCAAATTTGGACAAAGTATCGTTTTGTAAAGAGTAATGCTACTTTGCCCAAATCTGGTGCCCAAATGATGTAACAACACCGTAATCCATTTATTTAAATTATGTAAATATAATACAATTTAAATTAATGGATTACAATAATACCACATCATTTGGACACCAGATTTGAATATCAAATTTAGACAAAGTAGAATTATTGAATGTTAAAATAGAGTAATTTATACAGAGGAATAGAGGGAATAGATGAAGGATATGAATTTATGATCATTTTGCAAAACCGACAATTTGCATTAGAAAATAGAGTGCCTTTTCTACAAGGATATCACATTGTTTTTTCCTTTATCACATTTTTTCCTTTATCAATGATTTATGATTATACTATAGACGATTATTTTTTTCCTTTCATTCGTTCTCCATCTTCTCCTTCGTCATTCTCTTTATTTGATTTTTTTTTCAATAGTCTTTTTATGTAACAAAGTTTCACTTACTTGTTTATTTATATATTATATTTTTTTAAATATCACATTGTCCGATTGAATAAATGCTCTTAGCACCAAATCAAATTAGACACATTATCACAATTATTATTTACTTTCATAGTTTTTGAAAGAATATTAAGTTGGGTGTATTTTTCTTTGTTATTGATTTTGAATATATATATTAAATTTTAAATTTTCTATAGAATTGGTTTTTAAAATTTTGAAATAATATTTCCTTAAGTAATCATATTCTTATATCCTTTAAAGTAATTTTATGTAGGTTATGTTGGAAAATTCCAACATGTGGGGCCACACATGTAAATATTAAATGTGTTATGCTATCTTTGGTTAAACCTAAATTAAAGTGATCTAATTAAGATTTCAAGTTTAAGGCTTAAGGGTGTAATTATCATGGAATTAATGTGTAGATATCAGAGTGCTATATCTAATTTGATGAGGGGCCAAATTAGAAATAGCAAACCTTATAATAATCTGATTATTATATATTAGGGTTATGGTCTCCAAATTACACGATACTTTTTTGGCTTTTTTGTATCCCCATCACTAGAAAAAGAGAGAACACTTTTGTGTCCTGAGGATCGTGATAATTTGGAAGATCTCAACCCGTCCACTAACCTCCGGCAATGGATTTAGGTATGCTTCCGCTTTCTCCTATCTCCCCTTTCTCTTGAATTGACATGGGTTAGTAACATGTATTTAGGGTTTGATTAAAGCAAGATATAGAAACATGTTTATGTCAAAACTTTGGATGAATTATGTGCCTATGCATGTTAGATTAAGTGTTAATCAAATTTCTTACAAGTGGTATCAGAGCCACCCATGATCATTCTTAAGGAATTTTGGAGATTTGAGATTTGTATTTTAGGTTTTAAGGTATTTTTGAAAATTTTAGTGTATAAATATTTTAGTATGTATATATTTTTGAAAATATTTTTGCATTTAGTATGAATATTTTACGGTTTTGAACTTCCTTTGTGAAAATTGGTCTTGGCCTAATGAATATTTCCTTTATGAATATTTTTGCATTTACGGTTATGAATATTTCAGCATTTACGGTTTTAAGATATTTATTTTATGAATATTTATGCATTTAGTTTTGGATTCAGATCTGGGATCTGAGTATCTTTGTCTAATGGGTCACCAGACCCGATCTCATGCCCAAACTCGGTTGTCTCACGTAGACCCGGTTTCCTTTGCTGAAATTCCCTTAAGCAATATAGTGTAATATATACCTAGGGGAGGGGTGAATAGGTATATGCCCAATTTCTTCCAATATTCAAAAATATGCAGAATACAAGAATTAAAAGAACACTTGATAAGTTTTATCAATTGAATTGATTTAATCAACACATGTGAAAATCAATATACAAGATATGCAATCAATACAAAAATATGAAAGATAAAAAAATATAAAATGAAACTTGACACAATAGTTTTTACGTGATAAAACCTCAAAGAGGAAACATCCACGGGTTGATATCACAACCACCGGCAAAACAATTCACTATGAAAGAAAGAGATACACAATTAATGCAATCAACTCCTAGTCTATCCACAAGACCAAGTGAACCACCTAGCCTACTCCCTATCCAAGGTGTGTCCTACACCTCTAGAGAGCAACTCCCTATCCAAGGCTCTCAAGCCTCTAGGAAGATTTTCTTGCTTAGCTATCTAGATCACAAATATCCTAGTCAAGCTTCCCTAGCTCAACCATCTAGAGTATCACACTCCTAGCTAAGACTTTTGCTTGGCTATCCGGAACACTTTCCTAGCCAAGTCTTCTTGCTCAAATTAAGGCTTCACTCACCTCAACAAGAGACTTCAACCTTTCCACAAGGCAGTGATCTAAGTGATGCAAATGATGCAAACACATGCAAATAGAGCAAGTAGATCAAACACACTCTATGGAGAATTAGATTTGCACAAATCAAGCTCATAAGCAAATGTAACTAATTCTTATGAACATGTGATTAGAAATCTAGATTAGACATTCAAAGTCATTCACAAAAATATCTAGAAACCTAAACATGTCAATCAAAGCTAGAGTAACAAGTTTTCAATAGAAATCACAAAACTAGCTTTGAAATCAAGTGATCAAGTGAACAAGTTAACACTTGAAATCCACAACATATTCAATCCAAATAAGAACTAGATTTAAATGATAGATATCACAGTCAAAAATCATAGTTCATAAACATGTGACAAAAACCTAGAAATCAACAATCAAGCTCAAGAACAAAAAATATTTCTAGAATCAAATTCATGTTCTTCAAGTTTATCAAAAAGATGTTCATATGAAATCACAAATGATAAACTCCAAAATCAATCAAACAAGTCTAAAAATAGAATCAAAGACATTCTAAACATTTTTCATCAATCAATAAAGTAGATCCATGAAGTTGATCATAAGAAAAATGTAGAAAAGATGATTACCATACACAAAGATGAACCACGAACTGAATCAGATAACTACGTTAAACTTGGACATATTTTGACTCTAAAAATACTTGAGACTTGTTCCTCTCTTCAAGACCAACAATTTTGGCTTTTGGATCACTCAATTCAGAGTTGATTTGAGAGAGATATGATCAAAATAAGAAATCAAAAGCTATGAAGAATTCTGCACGAGATTTCGAATATAAATGGAGGGAAAAGAGATGGAGAAGAGAGGGATTTGGTGGCCAATCAAAAAGAGCCATGTCACATATCCTGTGTGGGGTGTGATCGGACCATATTTACACCTATTTGAGGTCCCCATTTCCTATCATTTGTTCTCGTTTTCGATCATATTTTGGTATATAATATATTTTTGTGAGCCTTGTGTAGGTTATTCACCATAAACAAAGTATTTGAGCTTAATTGATGAGTTTTGGAAGTTATTTGGACTGAAATGGTAATAGCTCGTGCAGTACACCTATATTTCGGGGGCCATATCTTTCTCCTCAGAATGAACTAGGTTTCGTACTACCTATGGTTGGAAAGCCCCGGCTGTCCTCTTTCCAACGGTTTTTACGGATCACGATTCCAATATTTTTAAAGAGAGTTATGCTCGTTTCCGTAACGGTGCGCGATGCTGAAAACCACTGAAGAATTCTAGAGAATGGGCGCTGTATGGTCGCTGTATAAAAGGGCTGTACGTACAGCACCCTGGGCGTAAATTTCACGATTTTTGGTCGATTTTGAAGGGCAATCTTGTCATTTCACACCCCATTCGTGCCCTAACCTCCTAACTCTTTAAATACCCCCATTTGGGGTCTGAAACAAGAACTTCCACACCTCCCACACCCTAAAACCGAACCTCACACCTTTCTTCATCTTCTCCATCTTCTTCCCCAAATAAGTGAGAGTTTCAAGCTCCCATGGAGGATTTTCCTCCATGGGAGCTCACCATACATCTCCACCACCCTTTTTACACTACATCCACCCATCTAGGAGTAGATTACAAGAAGAATAGAGTGGTCTTTGGACCAAAAACGAGCTAGGAAATCAAGGAGAGCTTGGAGGAGTTGTCTTCAAGGGTTGTCTCCTTTAAACTCATTTCTTTTTGTATTTCTTGTTTTCTTGGATGTAATCACCAATTTGGGAATTTTGTAAACCTACACTTGTACAATATATGTATGAATGTTTCTTAAATTCTTTGGGTTTTGTTTTGCTCTTTGCTAAATCTATAATTGTCTCTCTTATTATGATACTCATGTGTGTGGAGGTCCGAAATTGACATGTATGCATGATTGGGATTAGGAGTAGAGTAATTTAGTATCCCATAATTGTTTGTATGTTGATGGGGGAACCAAAATTACTATGTTTAAAATGATTTGAGTGTTTGAGTATTAGCTCCAAAGAGTGGGAAAAGCTTGGTTGATTATGCATTCATATGCTAGATTAGGCTTGGGTTCCATATTCTTGTGCTTAATGGGTCTTTTTATCAAGACACAATTGCTCATCCCATGGCTTGGGTTTGGGTGATGAATTGATTTTGTTGAATGCCTTAATCAAGAGAATGAACCCTTAACTTGAATTGAATGTTCTTAATGATAACAATCAACTATTTGCACATTGTTGTTTGGTGAGCTTGTCCCATATTTAGCCATCCATCTTAGGGAGATTTGAGAGATAAGGAGAGAGCTTTCTCTATGAGAAAGTTGAGCATGCATGAGATTGGAGAACGCCGTAGTCGTCCAGTGGTAAGGACATCTCGGATTGACACCCGAGAAGACCCGGTGTTCGATTCCCGGTTACGGATGAGGGGTCTCCTTTCTATCCATTTTGTATTTCTTTCTTTGTATTTTTTTCTCTTCTTCGATGTGTACTTTCATTCATTAGGGAATTGATATAAACCTAGCATTGTTGCCTTTTTTGTTGCATATGCTTGTTGATGGTTGAGTGGTCTTTTGAAGTGCTTAAAGCTTTCAAGTGGTTAGCCACCATTTGAATGAACTTAGGTTGTTGTGTGAAGGACCGAGAGGTGAAGCACTCAACGTGCACTAGTAGATTGGCCACTACATGTAGAGTCAGCGCGCGGTTTTACATGTATTGTCACTATGTGTGTCTCATAGCTCTTAAGGAACTCGAGTGCAGTTCGGGCAACCATCGAGAGATAGGTTGCTGATGCATGTCGATATAGCCGTTGTTGCTGGAGTGAGGACAATTGGTGAGGATTAAGTGAGCACGGCATTCAACATTGACTATGCATGTTTGTATGAAATTGTGTGATTGCTATGGTGGAGTCATTTACTTAGTGTAACCATTTATATGCCACATCTCTCACATTCCATTCTATCCATGTACATATATTGTATATAATTTATGTTTTATTGCAATATTTACATTTAATGCACACACACACACCTCAATTCGTATTTTCCAAATAAGCTAAGCTAGTGACAGTTGACGGATTCCACCTCCCTGCGGAACGATACCCTTGCTTGCACGCTATACTAGTCTCTTGACTCGTGCACTTGCGAGGTTGAATGTAAAACTCAAATCTTTTGATACACCTCAACGACGTGTCATTAGGGTGCGTGTGGCACACGGGAGCAGAGGGGGTCTCTGGCCGTGTGCCCCACGTGCTCCACACGTGGCCTCCAAGTTTGGCCGCTGGCCAATCTTGCTCCCTCTCGCACCTCTCGCGTTCTTCAGCCGTATTCGGGCATCCGAACTCCGAATTCGAATCCGTTTTCGGATTATGAACCGTGACTCCCTCATGCACAACGAAGACTATAAAACTTTGATAAAAGGTTGAGAATTCATCTCGGAAAACGATGACGAAGACAACTCAACGAATAAGAACGCAAAGCAAAGTAGCTTAGCTACATCGTTTGGACTTGAAACCTTATGAATGAGTAACCGAAATGACCGGACTCAATAAGGAATCAAATAAGAACATGTTAAAGTCCAAAATACAAGAAACACAAACAAATAAACACAAAGTCACACAAGTATGCCATATCAAAGAGATGGTCATAAAACATGCAATTATACAATGTTTGTCTGTATGAGACCAATGCATGAGCATACTTCAATAAGTGTGTGAATGTGTTATATCAAATGTTTGCACAATGATGCAAGGACACACATGTATGAATTGTGTGTGTGCGCTTACGTCTTGCAAGAGGAAGAAGAATCTTGATACCTTAGCATCCAAGTATGTGCTTTTCCTCTTGAAGACGATATTTGCATGAGACGTTGCTTTTCTCCGTTGAAGTTCCTTTTCACCAAGAACAACCTAAGCAACTAATCAATACAATTAAAGAGTGTTTTCCAATGGAATCAAGCCAACAAAGATCTAGGATCTTACAATCTCCCCCTTTGACTATTCCATGGCAAAACCTCATCCTCACCATACATTGTTCACTTCAATAAACTCAAAGTTGATTGCATACTCTCATTCTCACATTACAAAAAGAACCCTAGACTAAAAGATTTCCAAGTCTTTATGAGTCTTCAAGAATCCTTTCATTGAACTTCAAGGTACCTATGAGAAAAGAAGCAAACCAACAAGAGATCTTCTTCCAAAGAAGAATGATGAGATATCATCATATAAACAAATAATAAGACTTCTCTTATCTCATACAAAAATGCATTATCTCAAGTGCATGAATGTATTCACATTAAAGCTCTCCCTAAGATCCTTAACACAATTAGGCAAGAATTCTTTTCTCCCCCTTAAGACAAAGTCTCCATAAAAGCACAAAGAGGAATTTCCCACATATTTGGAACATTTCTCCACACATGGTGAGAGGCATACATTTTTCTCCCTTATTAAACATGGATTCCCCCATATCAAATACGATGAGGTATACAATTTCTCCCCATTTTTGTCAAGGAATAGACAAAGGACACAAGAGATAAAGAATGAGATATTAAGCAAACAAATCGTATAGAAAGCTAGGTTGAATAAACTAAAGCTCCCCTTTAACATATGCTCCACATATTATCATCAAGTAGATTTGTTCACAAGGGACACCACATTCACACATTCAAGCAATAAGAGAAAATATTTCATCACTTTTCAAAATCCAAGAGAGAACCATAGATTTTCATTAACCTCTCAAAAATATTTTCACATTGCTAATGAATCAAGCACATAAGCAAAATGTGTGTGTGTGAATGCTTCTCACATATATAAAAGGAGTAATTGTGATATCAACATGCAAACTCTATCCACATCTATCCATCTAAATCATTTCCAAAAATAGGTCAAACTGATATTCATCCAGGTTTTTGCTTTTAAAAAGAATAGATATCAACATATGAACGTGTGTGTGCATGTGGCTCGTTTTCCCGTTTCTGTTTAACAACCCGAGCTTTTCACAATTCTCAACTATATATCATTAAGCCTTTTATTTTTCATTTCTTTTAGGCTTAGAATCAAAGAATTTTTTTTTTTTTTAAATGATTCTTTTCAACTCTTCTTTGATTTTTCTAACATAAACATATACACCTCATGACAACTTTCACTCATCACAATGGCGTAGCCCTTTCCTACATTGGGCGGCTACACAACCAAGGTGTGTAGCCCTTTCCATGAGGGTGCTTGTTGAAATCTATGTAGTGGCGAAGCAAAATGGATACGTACCATAGGTCATCTATCATGTACTAAGCAATAGTCATGTATCCATAATCTACACATTTTCAACCACAAATATTCAAAACTAAAACATATAAGAGAAGTATTAGTGCACTTTTCAAAAATAGGATTTTCAAGCTCAAGTACATGATCTAGAAATAATAAGAGTTATTTATTTAAGATTATTACTTCTTAAGTGAGTAGCTCTCAAAGATATTGATATCCAAATAAAGTTTTGTTTATCAAGCCACTTACAATCACACATAGACAATAATCAATACAAATCATGTCAATGGATCTTAGAAGAGTTTTAAACCTCTTTTTGTCCAAGGACTTAGTGAACAAACCCGCAAGTTGATTTTTAGTAGGCATATGCTCTAGAGTAACAATATGATGTTCAACATGTTCTCTAATGAAATGATGCCTAATACCTATGTGCAAAGATATCATGCATACATAAAGTTGAAAAGATGAAATAGAAAGCAAGCTTTAAGAATAGAGAAATACCTTAGCAAACTTTTTCACCAATGAAAGGTCTCAGCTCTTTTTATGAGCTCTCTTGGCTTGTTTGTCATCATGACAACAAGTTGTTGGTATGTCATCCCAAGAGAATAAAGACCAAACACTTTTAACTTAAACAAACACATGAAAATGACTTTCTCTAAAAGTCTCAACAAAATTTTTTACCAAATAGATTTTAAAATTCAACTTCTTTAAAGTTAATCAACAAATTTTGACTATCATAGTAAGTATGAGAATATTAAGTTCATGAATTGATTAGAGACACCAAGTTTGAATACTAGACCTAGCACATTACAAATAGCTTAGTCAAGCATCAAACTTAGAACTCTTATAAAACAAGAACAAAAATATTCTCATATGTGCTACTCAATCAAGTATGAGAGCACTCACCTTTGACTATATTGGTCTTAGGTTAACCTACACAAACAATATCATGATCATTACGCATGACAATATGAAATCTAGAAGATAAATCATCAACTATCTTCTTCATGAAAACATCACTCATATTAAAGTCATCATTTTTGCCACGCACAAATATTTCATCAAGACTCTTCAAATGATCATA
This sequence comes from Acer yangbiense, assembly GCA_008009225.1. Lineage (NCBI taxonomy): Eukaryota > Viridiplantae > Streptophyta > Magnoliopsida > Sapindales > Sapindaceae > Acer > Acer yangbiense. Next base: position 6,847,846 of record CM017763.1, on the reverse strand, counting down.
GTTAACACTCTTCTTAACCAACTTCTTCTCAACGTATTTCTTAACATGATTACTATTAACATGCATGTTATTCTTTTCAATCCAAATTTTCTTGGTAGGTTTCTTCTTATGAATATGATCAATATGCACATTTCTCAAGGCATAAAAGCTATTGTCATGTTTAGAAACTTTCAAAAAAACTTTATCCATTTCACAAGTATGCATATTATTTTTCTTAACCCAAACTTTCCTTGTTGATTTCTTTTCATTAACATGTTTATCATGCATAGTCTCTAATGCCCTAACATGTTTAGAAACAACCAAAGGAAGTCTTTTCATCTCACTAGCATGCATCTCATTCCCTAGTTCGCATTGTCTAATATACTTGTAACATTTAGGTTTGATATGCCCTACAACATAGCAAAAATGACAAATCGGGATAAACTTAGAGATGTTATGTCTAGCTCTAGAATTAAACTCATGCTTAGGAGAATGATTAGATAACTTTTTCACATTTTTATCATGTTCCACATTTCCTAATTTGCATTGCCTAACATATTCATAACACTTATGCCTAATGTGACCAACCACATTATAATAATGACAAACTGGAATGAATTTAGAAAAGTTACCTTTTGGGTGTGCATGCTTTGGTTGAGAAATCGGTTGAGAAGTTTCATAGCTCTTCTTGTCTTTGTCTTTGACAGAAGAATACAGATGATTGAGAGTTTCAAATGTATGTTTTTCGCTGTAACTTTAGCCTTTCTGTAAAGGAGATATTAAAGATCAGTTGAATTAGAACACTAGAAACAGAGAAATTTTTTAATGTTTCGACACACTGAGAAAATGAATGTTGCTTGGAACTTTGAACTCAAAACTGTTGTTGCAAAATCTTTTTTTTTTTTTTCGCATTTCGCCCCCATGTTTACCAGAGTTACCTACAAGTCCCCCGTCGAAACATCAGGTTTCTGGAAGACATGTATGCATGTTACTTACTCTAGATCAAATCAATCCTCAAAATCTAGAAGAAAAAAATAAAAATGAGCTCATTTTTTTAAATATTCATTTTGTTAAAAAAAGAAGAAGAAAGAAAGTGGGCTTTTTTGGGCCGTTTGGTAACATTTTTGTTTTTAGGTTTTTGTTTTCTTGTTTTCATTTGTTTTCGGAAAACTGTTTTTTGTATTTTTTGGATTCGAAAACGCGTTTTGTAGAGATTGTTGAAAACGGTATTCAAAGAATGAAAACATAAAAAACGCGTTTGTTAGTAATACTTGAAAATGGGAAAACAGTGAAAACCTGTTTGGTTGAATATTTTCAAAATCATTTTCAACTAACTGTAATAATATAACCAAACTTTTTACAACGTTTAATTCAATTTATCTTCCATAATTGTTTTTGGCAAAATAGAGTTTATCAGCAATAATATAAATAAAAAATAAAAAATTTACAACAATAATAATAAAATATAATGTCATTATTTTGACTAAGAAAACAGTTGTTACTAGATTGCATCCCACACGATGTGTGGGAATTATAAATGTAACGCAACAGTAATTTAAATAGTCATGATTTAATTTATTGGTTTAAGATATTGGATGCATTGAAAATGAAAAACAATCATGGGGCATTTCTCTCAATTTATTTCTTTGACATCTCTAACATAAAATTAATTAAGGTCAAGCCTTCTCATGTGGTATGTTGAGAGTTTATGATATTTTATTATTCATCAAACATTAAAGGAAAAATATATGATCTAATAATAGAAATAATTCTCATTTAATTAGTTACAGTAAAAAAAAAAAAAAATTCTCATTAAATCTAGAAAATCAACCGGTAATTGAAAAAAATGAAGAGTTGAAGAATATAAAACTAAAAGGTTGAATATACTTAAAAATAAATAATTAAATAAATAAATAAATAAAAAACTACTAATTACTAGTTAAGCCTTTTTATGCCAACACGTGGCTTGTTAAGGCTCCAAAATAAGATAAAATAATTAGTAGTATAGAAAAATCAACAGCAAATCTCATAATTAATGGGACAATGAATAGAATGAAGAGTCAATTCCATAACTAATGAAATAATTAATAAATTTTCTTAATGAACCAAAAATAAAATAAAATAAAATTTTCTTATTGAACCAAAAATAAAATAAAATAAAATAACTTACCAAATATTATATATATATATATATAAATAATTAACAATAATTAAAAAAAAAAAAACTAATTAATACGAATTTATGGCTTGTTGGTAAAAAAACAATTATAGCTTGTCTTTTAATATTACCAAATAATGAATACTTCAAAAAAAAAAAAAATACATAATATTTAAAATCAATTTATTCACTATCCCATTAATTATGAGATTGCTTTTTGATTACCTATAGATATGTGATTTATGAAAAAAGATTATATTATTAAATTTATTACACTTAATAACTACTTAATAGCTTTGGTTAAAAAAAAATGTACCTTTTGAATTACTTTGTTTTCTACTCTTCAAACCTTACGCTCAATCCTTAATTTCAATATAATAAAAGAAGATATGATTAACCGCAAATTAGTTGCTAGATAAAATGATAAATTGATGTCCATAAAATATAAATTAAAAGATAAATAGAAATCAATAGCTTTTTTATTTTTTTATTTTTTTATTTTTTTATGATTTCTTTTTTTGTTTCTTTTGTAATTTCTATATTTTATCTATTCCAATTAATATCAAAAAAATATTGTACAATATTAGCAATTATTAAAAAAAAAAGTAAACACTTATCTCTAGCTTTTTATTTTATTTTATTATTTTTTGTTTATATTATTTTTTTTAAGTAGAAATCTATTGTATACTTTAACAGGGCTGCATGCAAGCAACACTACATAATATTAGTTCATATTCAAAATAATTTAAAAACAATTATATAATAGAAGATATAATAAAAGAAGATCAAATGATGTTCATAAAATCCAAATCAATAGATGAAACTATATTTTTATTTTTTATCTTTATCTACAATCCAAATCATAAAGAATATGTACCATTACACAAAAGAAGTATCACTCTATTCTATTGAAGATATAATAACATAGCCCTAACATTGACATGCGTGAGGGCTCTTTATAGAAAATAGTGGAAACTGAAGAGTTAGTAACGGAATTTAAAATTTTAGAAAATTGTGAAAAATAAAGAGTTATTAGTGGAATATGAAGCATCTTAATTGAGATTATCATGTGTGATATCTATCTATATCTATATAATACCTTAAAATCAATTGAATCTATACATTGATTACATTAAGTGATATCAGAAAATTAATATTAGTTAATAATATAAAATTAGTGGATATTAGAACATTAATATTATATTAGTAGAATATGAAGCAAACAATCAGAAAAAGAAAACCAACGCATGAAGTAATAAATTAGTAAGCATGCATCCTTCAACACCGAATGAATTTGATATTACTATTATGTTAAATAGGAAATTTTAATTGACAGTTATCATGAGAGACCGAAGGACTCCAATAGCCATGTATGCATTCTTTAACCTTGAATGAATTAATTTAAATTGGATATTATTATTCTATTAATTAGAGATATTTGACCGGTTATTAGCGAGAGAGAATAGTCTATGAGAAAATCAATGAAGAAGAATTAATGGACCAATGAATTTGATACCACAAATTCTTATTAGTAATTAATATGGTCAAAGCTTCTCCTATTGACACTTAATAATTAATAAAAATTTAATGACGAAGGCTTTACACGATAACACGTATCAATGTGAGGTTCCATTTCATTATATTGTAGTGTGTGACAGCACGGGTTTTCTCAAAACAGATTACATGTGCCTCATAATTTTTAGAAATTTGATTCTTCCTGTTCCATTTCTATCTTTATTTTTAAAAAAAATATTATTAATAATATTTATCTTTTGATATTCTTCCTATTAAACCAATTTATTAAATGTTTTTTTTTATAGTATTATATATATATATATATATATATATATATACATATATCAGCATCCAATCCAATTGTTGTCCCAAAAGAGAATTATGCTTCCTTTACCAATTAACTTCCTACCTTATATTTCATAAAAGATGTGTTGTACGTGGTCTTAAAAGGCAGTCCAAGAGCAAAGAAAAAGACTCTTTATGATCTACAACAGTATTCATGCCCACCTACAGAAAAAGATCACCAAAACAAAATGCATCACTTGCTTTAGATATAACAGATATCACTATCAGAACCTCTTACTCTGCAATAACCTGTTACATCAACAAACATCGATTAACTTAAATAAATAAGACATCATGTTCAAAAGCAATGCCACAAACCTTATTGAGACTTGGTACGATGGCATAATCAGCATGTTGAGGAAGTTCAAGGAACAAAATCAACATGTTGAACGGAATCAATATATATTCCCATAAAATTCTATAAAAAAAATTAAAAACAAAAACAAAATCCGCACAGTTAATTATACAAACAACATACTTATATATATATAAATAATTTAAAAACCAAAAGAAACATATAAACATATAAAAAATAAAAGGTATATATGTCAATATAATATGACACAAACCGAATAATCTTTTATGTTTCAATATATAGAAATCTTACATTTATGATTTACCTAGTCTCTTGGCATATCCAAGTATAGTCTCTTGTCAAACAACTAATATGCACCCAACACACCTTCCAAACCCGAGAAGCAATGAGCCATGCAAGAGTGATAGTAAGCAGCCGAGCTGTAAGAGAACATTCCATATTAAACTTAGATGAATGTCCAAGTTTATATAGAATTAGAGAGTACACACATATTATTTATAATTGATATAATAGAGGCTTTTGAAGTTCTCAAGTTTTTTGAAATTGTAAGTTTCTTGAAGGATAATTATTAAGGAGTTCAATGTATATGTAGAATGACTTTTCACTTTACTTCAATTAAATAAGTGGATTATTAATTCAACCAATTTTTTTCAATTATAAAATGAGTTCAATGTATATATAGTGTGACTATTCAGTTTACTTCAATTAAATAAATCATTGATATAAATTGAGAATTAAGGATTTCAATGTGTATCTTTTCATTTTATTTCAATTAAATAGGTCATTCATAAAAATGAAGGGAGGAAAATAATGGGAGAATTTAAAAGCCAAATCAATCAATTAATTAATTCCAAAGCTCCCTCACGACGACACGTGGCGCTGTGAGGGTTCCATTTTACTATATTATATAGATAAGTATAACACCTAATATATTATGATAACAATAACCATACCGAGTTTAATTAACCATAATATTGATCTATTATAGTCATTCCACAAATGTACAACAATCTCATCCCTAACCGAGTTCATTTGTGTCATGTTTTTTTGAGACATATCCAAATAAAAAACATTTGTCTCCGTTTCTTCATCAATAATCATATATTTTAGTTCAAATTCTCTAAACATCCTATCACGACGAGCTTCTTTCCGTATAAAATTATACATAACACAACATGCAATGGGAATCAGTTGTTGTCTACATGGTGGGTAATTATGCATTAACTTCAAAATTGGGAAACGAGCCTTTAATACACCGAAATATCGCTCAATAACATTACGCAAAGATAAATGCCTGTAATTGAACAACTCAGTTGGATCTATTGGTGCTCGAGTAAAACCTCGATAGTCACGTAAATGATATCTCTCGCCTCTATAAGGTGCTAAAAAGTCTGACATGTTTGAATATATTGAATCCACCACATATTAATAACCTGTAATAATACTATTGATTATTAACAGAGATCAACAAAATTCTGAGCAAATAAAAAAATTACAAGAAAAAGAATATGGATTAAAAAAACTTAAAAAAAAAAAAAAAAAAAAGATAGAAATTAACATTGATTAACAGAGATCAACAAAAATAAAAACAAAATAAAAAAAATTACAAGAAGAAGAACATGGAATAAAAAAAAATTAATTAACATCTTCTAACAAAGATTAACAAAAATATATTTTAAAAAATCTAAATATAGAGATCATTGAAATTACATACCTTCTGAAGAAAGAAGAAACCGCAGCACTCGAAGAATAAAGAAAGATCTGTAGCAGAACAATGAACAAAGAGTAGAGGAAGAAGAAAGCAAAAAAAAAAGAAATAAAAGAAGACACAGAAAAGAGTCGTGGAATGGAGTGAAAAGTGGAGTAAAGGTGGAGTAAGTTGAGAACAGCTGTTCTCATTTGTCTTGAAAAAAAAATAATAAATAATAAATAATAAATTATTGTTTTCAAAAGTTATGCTTAAAAAAAAGAGAACAATTTTCTTAGTTTTTAAAAACCTTAAATAACAAAACGCTACTGAACGGGTTTTTAATAATTTTTTATCCTAAAAACACAAAAACACTTTTACAAAACGTTAACAAATGTGCCAATGCTAGTTGTGGGGTGTTGTGAGAGCAGATATCTCACGCCGTGGAAGAAAATATTCTAGCTGTGCATATATCGGAGTGTTATGGAAATAGATATCTCCCATTGTGTAAGTAAATATTATGGTCATGTATGTTGTGTTTGATTGAAGTAGTTGTGGAAATAAATATTCTGACCATGTGTGTAGTGCTTAATTTTGGCAGTTTCCGGTAGCCCCGTGAACTCGTTTAGTAAAAGATTAACAAAAGGTATTTATAAAAAAAAGATTTTGATTGTCAACATTATTAGTCACCAATTCAATCTTCCAAACAAGTGAATTAAAAACTTTATTAATTTATCTTCTTTATAAGTATAATCTAGAAATACCGTATATGATCATATTTCCCCCGATCGACGTAAAATTAAACAATTTATAATATAAAATTAAAATTTTGAAGAATTAAAAATTTAAAACCACTGAAATAAAATTTTATTTTAAAACAAAAATCACAATAATAAGACACGGGTTGAGGACAATCCCATTATCAAACCAGAATATATTATTCCTCGTAGCCAAACAAGCCCAGTTGAACACTATCTCTTTCAATATTCCACAGACCAAAACAAATACGACGACGTTTTACAGTTTTTTTTTTTTTATCTTCTCTCTTTCCTTCTTCTCCGACGAATCGAAGGTACGATATGTAAAATTTCCGTTTGTTTCCCGAAAAAATCTAGACATGAAAATGAAAATCGGACAATTTAATTGAACTGATTCTTTTACAATTGATTTTGCTGGAAATTTTATCTCTTTTTTTTTTTTTTTTTCGCGAACATTGTGTATAGATTTTGTGTTGTTATGCAATTATTAAAGGTAGCCGATTGTCTCTGTTGACATTTTATCTCTTAAATTGTGTAACTTTTTTTAATAATATATATGTATTTGCGAGTGTGGTCATATACATACATGTAAAAGTTAAATATTTGTATGCAATTAAGCACCGTAAATTCTATAGTGGGATGGTATGCAAATTTTTTATTTTTTATTTTTTTTATTTTTTTTTTGCGGAAAAGCAGATTTGTATCGATACAAATTGCCAAATGATTAAACTTTGGTTACTGAAATTTTGATGTAAATTATGCGAATTGCGTAGATACTAGATCATAAGTGTGTGTGTGAGTGTGAGTGTTTGTTCATACGGAGAGATGATGTTCAGTAAGTGGATTTTCTAGTAGTTTTTGAAAATATAGGTTAATACATTTTTGCAATACATGGACTTAAGAGTTACGTTATCGATTATGTTGAAATTGATGATTACAATGATGTTCACAATTTTTGTAGGGGAAGAAAATGGGAAGTCAGAATCCCAAGAACAGTGATCGATCGAGGGTGAATTGGACGGCAGCGATGGAACGGTATTTTATTGATCTTATGTTAAATCAGATGCATATGGGGAACAGGATGGGGCATACATTTAACAAACAAGCTTGGACGGAGATGATGAATATGTTTAATGCAAAATTCAGGACTAAGTATGACAGGGATACTTTGAAAAGTCATTACTCAATTTTGTGGAAGCAACATAATGATATAAAGAATCTTCTCGAACAAAATGGGTTCGACTGGGATGATACCCATAAAATGGTTATGGCTGCTGAGCATTCTTGGGATGCTTATATCAAGGTTTGTTTATTGTCTATTCAGGGTTGCGTCTTTTATTATTTTCTTATTTTACTGTGAAAGTAATTCGACATGTTTATATGCAGGCTAATCCGGATGCAGAAGCCTATCGAAATAAAGCTTATATGCATTTCAATGATTTGTGCATAATATATGCTTATACACTAGCAGATGGAAGATACAGCCGGTCGAGTCATGATATAGACTTAGATGATGACGTTCAAGTAGTGACTACTGGTGGGTTTTTTTTTCATTATGGGGACCTAAAGTGAGGTTGCATATTTAATTGCCTTGGAATTTCCGAATTTATCTATTTGGCTTTTTGGTTAATGAGCCAATTTAGGTGGTATGTACGATTGTTTAAGCAAAGCCCTATCTTTTAATTGTGAAGAGTAAGGACATAGCAAGAGAAAGTCAATAGCAAACTCACCATGTTTATGGTTTTTGAGTTGATTAAGAAACTGACAGAAATAAATCCTTGCTAGAATTCATAATTTCTGATGAGAATGTCTCTGTATTATCTCCACAACTGTAACAACCTTATCACTTTTATCCATCTATAGATGCTACAGTAATACACAGTGCCTCTAGAAGTGTGGCAACATTTTTCTTTCTTTCTTTCTTATTTTTTGTCATTTTGTCATTCTTAATTCTTAATTTTAATTTTCTAGAAATAACAACATGAACTAGTTAGGAACTATGTCCTGTTAGAATGAGTTTGATTATGTTTACAGTTTACTCTATACTAGCTATTATTGTTTGTCTATTTCAACAGGCAGTACATGTTCACTAGGAATAAGTTATTACTCTTATAGATTACTTTCTCAATTATAGGTGTTGAAATAGATACCATTGCCCCGGCAAGTCGTGAGCCTACAAAAACAGATTGGACACCAGTGATGGACCAATATTTAATTGAGCTTATGTTGGATCAATTAAGAAAGGGTAACAAAAGTAGAAATACATTCAGCAAACAAGCATGGAAAGATATGCTCATGTTGTTCAATGCTAAATTTTGTTCACACTATCATAAAAGTTATTTGAGGCACCGATATAAGAAACTGTTAAAGTACTATGCTGATTTAAGGAGTCTACTTGAACAAAACGGATTTTCATGGGATGAAAAACAACAAATGATATTCGCCGATGACAGTGTTTGGGATAAATATATCAAGGTATATTACTATTTCCATTTGATATGATATTTATATTTGTTGTATGGTTTTACATACTGTTGTGGATGCAGGCTCATCCAAGTGCACGTTCATACCGAAAGAAGACATTGCTGAATTATCGAGATCTGGGCTTGATATTTTCTGATGCAAGCAACAATGGACCTTCAGTTCACATGCGCCACGATAGAAATTTCAAGGATAGCAGTTTACAAGCCAAGACAGGTAGAATTTTATACCAGCAAGTTGGTAATTGAGGTTATGAAACATGGAAACAAAATAAATGGTGGCTTTCGTCATTTAACAAAGCTTACAAAATTTTCCTTTATCAATTACATAATTTAATGAGATAATTAGGCAACTTATGCACATCTCTGTTGGAAATCTTTCCATGGCCTACACTGCAAATGACACCATGTGCTCCAGCTTTTTGACTGACATGGTTTTAGACCTGCACCAATTCATAAAATTGTCTATGCATTTTTTATTATCTTTTATCCTAGATAAAAGATTTAGATAGAAATATAGAATTTAATTCATGTTAAGCTCTGTATATATAAAACCATTGTTCTTAAATTCAGTTTTTCTCAGTCATAAATTTATTAATGTTATCATTAATATTTATAATTTTTGAAAAGTTTTGGGAAGGAAGAGGAGCGGGGGAGGGGAGGTTTAAGTCCTGAGACTTGTTAGGGTCTGAAGATCAAGGTCTACTTGGAAGCATGCCTACATGTGCTACCTTGACTTTTATAAACTAGTAGCTTCACTTATAAATGGGTTTGCCGTGCATGTAGGTGAAGAAAAGGAAACTTATTCCTCTGCTGGAAGTGATAGTCTGAGAATGCATTGGACACCATCCATGGATGCTAGACCAGGCACTTAGAGGGAATAAAATTGGTCCTGCATTCATAACCGAGGCTTGGACTGAAATGGTCGCAATGTTTAATACAAACTTTGGATCTCACTTTGACATAGATGCTTTGAAGAATCGGTCTAAACATTTAAGAAGGAAGTATAATGACATTAAGATTCTGTTAGAGCAGAGTGGATTTTTTTGGGATGATATCCGAGAAACAGTAGTTGCTGAAGATTATGTTTGGGATTCTTATACCAAGGTGAAATGTTGTAGACCTGTTTTGCTGTATCTGAAAAATTTGTAATTCAGTTCGTGGCTCTCAATCTCACATATTTTGTTCAGGCATATCCTCATGCTCAATTATACAAAAACAAATCCATGCCAAACTATCACAAGCTATGTGTTCTATATGGTCAAGAAAATTCTAATGGCAGATCCAGCCGTTTGGCTCGCTGTCTAGATCTAGGTAATGAAGGCCCAGAGTTGATGATTGGTATGTTTCTTGTTTCAGCCATGAAGGTTAGGATAAGATATTATTGTGCTGGATGGTCCAAAGAGTATTATTTCAAGTCTTAACATGAGCAGGTAAAGATTAGTAGAAGTGCCTCTTAGAACAAGCTTGAATAGAGGCAATGGTATTAGGTATATTCAACATTATGTACTGGTAGCTACTAGGGCTGGTGTAGTTGTCTTATACCTCATTAGGATCATTGACATCTTATTGAACACTAATTGTTTTAAATTGTTAAAGTATTTTGGAATCCCTAAATTTGTGTGATTTTTTTTTTTTTTTTAGGAAAAGAAAGTGATTCATTCATTTGCATACGTGATCTTTTCTCTTTTGCCGTTTATTTAATTAACCAACTATTCTTTAACATTTGGCATATAGCCATATAGCTATTGGAAGTCTTCAAATCCAAGTTTTAGTGATTAAAAGTGCCAATACACATCATTACTAGGATTGTTTTTGTGGAATATGTTTTCCTAGTTCAGATCTCCCAGCTCAATGCTATTTTCAACCTAAAGTTTGATGTTAAGTCGGACAAACAGTGTTGATGTACTTTGGAAAGCATTGGTTCTTTCTGACTTGAAAAGGAGGAAACAAGTGTCATTTGCTGCATTGATGCTTGTTTGGAATCATCATCTTTCAAAAATTTAATGACTATTGTTTTATGATACTCTCTTTATATTTGTAGGAGAAGAACTCCAATCCCATGCCAATAGAGATTGTTCAAGGATAGATTGGACGCCATTGATGGACCGTCATTTCATTGACCTTATGCTGGAGCATGTGTGTAAAGGGAATAGGATAGGTTACACTTTCAACAATGAAGCATGGATAGATATGGCAGTGTCATTTGTTGAAAGATTTGGATTACAGTATGACAAAGATCTATTGAGGATTCATCATCAAAGTTTAGGGAAGCAATACAATGATATGAAAAACCTTCTTGAACACGGAGGATTTTTTTGGGATGAAAGACGACAGAGGATCACAGCATATGGTGATGTCTGGGATGCTTATATCAAGGTGCACCGCTTACTTATTTGAGCCTTACATGTTTGCTCTCTTGCGAAGGACTAACACATGGTACATATAGGAACACCCAGATGCTAAATCATATAGAACCAGACCAACACCAAATTACAATGATTTGTGCTTGATATATGGAAATTCAACTTCTGATGGAAGGGGCAATCAATCACATCTTATCTGTAATGGTGATGGTAAGATTTTATCCTTTTGAGCTTATTTACACTTTGTGTTGATCTTTTGCCTACTACCCAAGTTGACAATTTTGAATCTGGTTGGCAAAATTTGAATATCTTGATGTTATCGGTTCTTGTCAGGCACGTGCATTTGTTATGTGTTTTATCTATATTGCTCTTGACAAGCATAAAACAATGATGCTTTTCTTCCCTAAAGGTGCCAAATCTGACAATGACTACTACTGGAGGACTGATTGGACACCACCAATGGACCGTTATTTTATTGATCTAATGCTGGAGCTAGTTCGTCAAGGAAGTATGATTGACCGGAAATTCAGTAAGCAAGCCTGGGCAATCATGGTTTCAAAGTTTAGAGAAGAATTTGGGTCTCAGCATAACAAAGATATCTTAAAAAGTCGTTTTGTGAACTTGAAGAAGCGATTTAATGACATGAGAAATTTAGTTGATTGCAGTGGGTTTGCTTGGGATGAAATGCAACAGATGATAGTTGCTGATCCTTGTCTCTGGGATGCTTACATCAAGGTGCCTTTCCTAAATTCTGTGGTGAATACATTATTTTAATTTCCAAGTACCTCACAAATGTATTTTGCAGGAGTACCCAGATGCACGGCCATACCGCAATAGTACTCTCCCAAATTACAATGATTTGTTCTTGATCTATGGAAATGCAAACGCTGATGCAGAGCAAAACTGTTTTAGTCACTCTATGGACAGTGAGGACTTTTTACTGGAAGTAAATGATGGTATGTTTCTCTCTCACTCTCTGATAAGATTGTATTAAGACTCGCTGAAGATTTATTACTATGTAATACAGCCTTGAATGATTTCATTTCCCGTACATTCATTTGCATTCCAAGTAGATTTATTGATTTATATGTATTAAATTTGTAGATGAAGAGGATGATCGCTCCTCTAATTGTAGTGATCCTTCAACGACATATTGGTCAAAACCAATGGAAAAGTATTTTATCAACCTTATGTTAGAGCAGGTGCATAGAGGGAATAAGGTTGGACACAGATTTAACGAGCATGCTTGGGTCTGGATGATCGCATCGATTAATGAAAAATTTGGGCTTTTGTGTGACAAAGAGGTATTAGAACAACAGTATTTTAGCTTGGTGAACGAATATAACAACATCACAGACCTTCTCAGTCGGGATGGCTTTGCTTGGGATAACACTCAGCAAACAATTATCGCTGATGACAATGTTTGGGAAGCTTGTGTCAAGGTGCATTTCTTTCTCAAACCATACTGTTTTGCATATAATGTAATCAAATTTCGAATACATCCCGAATAATTATTCACTTTTGATCCTGATTAGTATCCACTTGATGCTGTTCTGTAGGATTATCCCGATGCAATATCATACAGAGGGAGAAACCTCGATATTTATCATGATTTGTGCGTGATTTACGGTGAGAGAAGTTCCGTTGAAGGCTCAAGCAGTGAGGATGTAAAAACTGAGAATGACAAGCATGTCTTCAACACCGGTGTTGATAATATATTTAGAGATCTGCATACTCCGGCTGCAGAGTTTGATATATCAAATAAGAAGAAAAAGCGGAAATCTCCAACTTCATCAACAATGGCACGTTCTAGAAAAGTTCAACGACCCATCAAGGAGGAGATGCAAGACGCCCTAGATGAGATGGCGGGTGTGATCAAAGCGACATGGGCAGGTTACGAAGGGGACGAGAAAGATTACAGCTCAATTGAAAACATTGTCGATGCACTTCAAGCTATACCAGACATGAACGACGAGCTCTTCTTGGAAGCGTGTCAACTTCTCGAAGATGAGAAGAAAGCCAAGATGTTCGTTGAAATGGACGTCTCTCGCCGGTGGAAGTGGTTGCTGAGAAAGCTCCACCGTTAGCACCCGATACTAGCTATTCAGAATTTCAGGTGTTTGACAAATTTTGCACATTCTGGCCATGTAAATTTAGTTTCTTATGTAATGACTCTACTGTGAGACGCATACTCTGATAATCTCAATTAGCAAGCGAAATCATAGATTATTCAAATTAATAGATTAATCAGAATTACATTTTTATATAGAAAAAAAATTGAATTTCTAATTTATGATCTAATATTTTATGTTTATTTAAACATATTTCAACACAAGGGTCCTCAACACAAGGGTATCTCTATGATGAGTTAGTTTAACGAATTCTGAGTCTATTTTGTAATGTCCTAAGTATTAAACGGATTGGATTCGGATAATCTGAATCGAATTTCCGAATTTCGATCGGATTCGGATACGAAAAAAAAAATCCGAGCAGATTTGGATTGAATTTGTTAAAAATAATTGCCTTCCAATCCAAAATTCGAGCTGGAATACTGGATCGGATTTGTAATTGCGGATTAAAATTTCGGATTTTTGTAAACTAGTTAAATTGTTTTACTGTTTCCACAAAGTTTCGATTGGCAAACCGCGTTAAGATACAATGCAATAAGCCAAAATTAATAATAATTAAGAAAAATAAAAATAAAAATTCTCACTTCACTCTCACAAGTCAGAAGTCAGAGTCTTGTTTTTGTAAGATCTAAGAGAGCAATTTTCATTTCATGGAAATTCCAAAACGAATCCAAAGATAGTTTTTTTTTTTTTTTTTTTTTTTCCATGGCATGGCCTTCTCTTCCTTCCTCAAAACCTCTTCTCTCCTTCTAACCCTGCTCTTCTCTCTCTTCTTTTTCCTCTTCCTCCACCACTCACCACCACCCCACCACCGTAGATCCCTCCTCTCCTCCTCCAACACCACCGCTTGCTCCTCCAATGAAAATGACGATGACCTCTCCATCTACCTCTCCTTCCACTACTGCCTCCTCAACCGCAACCCACTTCTCTCCATCTCCCTACTCTCCTTCCTCTCTCTCCTCTTCTTCTACCTCCTCATCAAAACCGCCAGTTCCCACTTCTCCGTCGTCACCACCCAACTCTCCTCCCTCCTCCACCTCTCTCCCAGCATGGCGGCAGTGACCCTTTTGGCTCTCGGTAACGGCTCACCCGATGTCTTCTCCTCCGCCGTCGCGCTTCGCTCTGGACACTACCGTACTGGGTTCGGCGCCATTCTATCCGCCGGCGCTTTCGTTTCAGCTTTCGTTGTTGGGTTCGTCGCGATTCACGCGGCACCGTTTGGTGTCGACGCTGCTTGCTTTGTGAGGGATGTTGGGTTCTACTTGGTGTCTGCTCTGTTTTTGTTTTATGTGTACTTGAGTGGGGAGATTTTCCTGTGGCAGTCTCTTGGGTTTGTTGCGTTTTATGTGTTCTTTGTTGGGGTTGTGTTTTGGATGGACTTGGGGATGAGCAGAGGTGAGAAGAAGAGTGACATGGAAATGAAGCTTACGGAGACGGATTGTGAGGTTGGAGTTGTGAAGAGTTTGGAGGAGAGACAGAGGAATGAGGGTTTCGGATTCGGTCATGTTTATGGAAAGGTGTGTTTTTTCTTCTTTTTGTGACATTATGATGATGTTTTCAATCACAAATTTTACAGTTTTATTGTGTTTTGTTGAGTGTTGTAATGAATTCTGTGAAGGGTAAGTGGAATTTAGTTGTATTTTGTCAATTGTGAAGTATAAATGTTATTGTTTGTAGATCAAATTGTTTAAGTATAAATGTTAGTTTTTGGATTAGCTTTTCTATGTTTTCTTGGAAACTTAGTGAATTCTATGAAGGATAAGCTCAAATCAGTTTACTTTAGTGATTAAATTATTATTTTTAAGCCTGTCCATATGTTTTCTTGATTTTGCAGTCAATGCTAAGAATGGTAAACTACTAAATTAAAATTTGTGTGATTGTAAATTATTGGGGGATGAAATCTAGGTATAATATTTGTCTTGTTTGATAATTGTAACATCTATTACCTTTTCAGTGTTTTAAGAGAAGTAGAGAACATATTTGGACAAAGGATGGAATATGTGGACTGAAATCTAGTGGGGAGGGGATTTCAAACGATGTTATATTAGGTAATAAGCTTGTCATATAATGTAGATGTTGTCATGTTGAAATGCTTCAAGCCTTCAACTATGTTAGCTTAATGGCTGTGCCTTTTGCTGTAAGGAATATTATTTTCCATGTTCTCTTGTATTCATCTGAAATAGTGTTTATGTTGAGCACTATGACTGGTATGCTGTATAAAAGTAAGCTGGGATGACGTCTCCTTTTTGTAGCAAATAGTGATTAGGTTGAAAGCAAGTTGTAGGAAAGTGTAGATATACCACATGTTAGATCTTGGGATTAGCCTCGTTGGTTTATAGCTCATCCACTTGTCGGTTGAAGGAAATTTGTTCAGCTTGTTGTTTGAACTATACCAAAAGTGATCTTTTTTCTACTTGTCTTCACTATGTGATTTCAATCATCACATGTATGATCGTATGTCAATTTTTTACTGTTATGATGGGTTCCCAGTCCTTTGTGTGGACAATTTTTCTTTTTCAGAATTGCTGAAGTTTAAATTTGATTCAAAATTTGCTGCTTGTTTTTACACCACGTAATTTAGTGTGCTAATAAGGATTTTAAAAGGAGATCCAACAATGTGTGGAACTGTATGAACCTTGCCCAAGTAGCTGTCACATGTGGAAAGTACTTTTGCAACTGTTCTGTCTTTGTTGTCGTTTTCTTGCCATGTAGTTGCTATGACATTGGCTGATATATTTTGGATAAATAAAGAAAATGCAACCGGTGAAATATTTTAAAGGAAAGGTGTGTTTTTTCTTCTTTTTGTGACATGATGGTGATGTTTTCAATCACAAAGTTTACTGTTTTATTGTGTTCTCTTGAGTGTTGTAGTGAATGCTGTGAAGGGTAAGTTGAATTTAGTTATATTTTGTCAATTGTGTAGTATGGATGTTAGTGTTTGTAGATCAAATTGTTGAAGTATAAATGTTAGTTTTTGGATTAGCTTCTCTATGTTTTGTTGAAAACTTAGTGAATTCTATGAAGGATAAGCTCAAATCAGTTTACTTTAGTGATTAAAATGATTTTTTCTATACTTGTCTCTATGTTTTCTTGATTGTGTAGTCAATGCTAATAATGGTAAACCACTAAATAAAAATTTGTGTGATTGGGGATGAAATCTAAGTATAATATTGGTCGGTTTGGTTGTTTGATAATTGTAACATCTATTACTGTTTGTGTTTTAAGAGAACATAAGGGATCAAATATGTGGACTGACAGCTAGCGGGGAAGGGTTATCAAACACTGTTATGTAACCTATATTAGTTAATGAACTTGTCAAATAATATAGACGTTGAAATGCTTCAACTATGTTAGCTTAACGGTTGTGCTATATGCCTTAAGGAATATTATTTTCCATGTTCTCTTGTATTCATCCGAGATACTGAGATAGTGTTTATGTTGTGTTGTGCATTATGAGTGGTATACCGGATAAAAGTTAGTCGGAATTATGTCTCCTTTTTGTAGCAGATAGTGATTAGGAGGGTATAAGGTTGAAAGCAAGTTGTAGGAAACTGTAGATATACCACATGTTAGATCTTGGGATTAGACTTATTGGTTTATAGCTGATCTGCTTGTCGGTTGAAGTAAATCTGTTCAGCGCGTTTGAAGTATACCAAAAGTGGGTTTTTTTTTTCTTCTACTTGTCTTCACTATGTGATTTCAATCACCACCTGAATAATTGAATGCCAATTTTTTTTAACTGTTATGATGGGTTTCCAGTCCTTCGTATGGACAATTTTCTTTTTGGAATCCAGAATTGCTAAAGTTTAAGTAGAACTACTGGGTTTTAATTGAGCAAACTAAATGTGACATTCAAACACCGATAAGAGTATCGCTGTATGGTTGTTGAACGTTAAAGTAGAACTACTGGGTTTTACCCGACAACTATGTGGCAGATGTGTTGATGTATATATCTTGCAATTTTGCATTGTTTCTGCTCCTAGTTTCAGTGGTTCTGGACCTTCTGGTGATTATATCTCTCCATATGTCTGTGTGGATTCCATTCTACACATGTATGTGCAGTAGAAGTTTGCAAGGAATACAAAAATGAATGTTGTTGGTCATTAAAAGTTTGCAATAACAGCTCCCTTAATGTAAATGGCGTTAGCTTTTCTATGAATTTCTTGAAATGCCTTTTTGATGTTCAGCTCACGTCCTGTAAGAATAAAGTAACTTTTATTTTTTTAATGATGACGGTTGCTTATTTTAGTTTTTGACATGCATGCAGATCTCAAAAGCATGGGAGGTCCCTGTCACTGTTCTTTTGAAGCTCACAATTCCAGAAACTGCTCCTTCCGAATGGAACCGTTTATACTCATCTGCAAATATCGTTCTTTGCCCTTTATTACTTTTATATGCTTGCAACTCATTCATGCCATTAGACCATCCCGTATCTTTCCTCCTTACGGGCACCCATTTCCCTCTCTGGTTCATAGTATTTTTGGCAAGCTCCTCGATTGGCCTTCTTCACTTCATAGTGGAAAAAGAACCACCAAAGACTGAGCAAATGCCTGTAGTGGTCATAGCGTTTGTAATGAGTGTATTTTGGATATCCACTATTGCTGGGGAGCTGCTGAATTGTCTGGCAGCAATTGGGGCAATTCTTGAACTGCCATCGGCCATCCTTGGGCTCACGGTACTTGCATGGGGAAATTCCGTGGGAGATCTTGTTGCCGATGTTGCAGTTGCCAAAGCAGGTCATCCAGCAATGGCAATGGCTGGTTGCTTTGCTGGACCGATGTTTAACATGCTTGTTGGTCTCGGAAGTGCACTGGTGATACAGACAGGAAATGTATATCCAAATGCTTATGAGTTACATTTCCACACTGGTATTATCATTGCTTTTGTTTTCTTGCTCTTGAGCTTGATGGGGTCTCTATTAGTCATTACTTGGTCTAGATTCCGGGTTCCAAGGTTTTGGGGATTTTGCCTTGTCGGCCTTTATGTCGTTTTCACAGCAGTCAGCCTAGTCATCGCCATGTTCTCGGGGTGATCCATCTGATCCATCAACACGAAAGTATATTCCTTGATCTCTAATATTTACCTTGCCTCTCTGGCTCTTTACAGCAGAAATTTGCATTTCCTACATGTTGACCATCTCAGCAAAACAAAGTGGAGCTAGCAGCAATGATATCTAAGTTTTGTCGTCGGCGAGGAGGAAACCATGGCTGCATAATTTTTAATCTGTAACATGATATATCAAGCTTGTGTCTTTATTCTTTTTCTCATTTTTTTCCCCAATTTTTTTCTCCCTATCAAGATCAATACAGGTGAGAATAATCTAGGAAAATGTCTTGTGTAACACTTGATTACATATATCTCCATATCAGGCACATTTTTCAGTTAATGTTGTGATTATATTCTTTAATTAATATACTTCCTACTTTGTAGATTCATGTTTAGTACATCAACAATTGAATTGTTGCCTGATTTCAAAGAAATACAGAACTTCTAAGGTATCCTGATTCCTGAAGGGATATAGAACATATTTGTTATGATCGTAATGGTCGCGCGTAACAAACTCTTTTCGTGGCTGTAATAACCTAACCAAATATATGAGTGCGCTGTTGAATGGTGCACCAATCATTGAAGATGTAACAGGTATCCTGAAGGGATATAGAACAAATTGTCATGATCGTAATGGTCGCATAACAAACTATTATCGTGGCTGTAATAACCTAATCAAATATATGGGTGTCCTGCTGAATGGTGCACCAATCATTGAAGATGTGACATGTGATTGACATACGTTAATTTTCTTTTGACACATGTATATTTCTCACTATATATAATATATCACATTTTCAATGGCACTGGGTGCATCGAATATTTTCTCTACGGTCAGAAGGTTTCCGGTTAATCCCAAGTGGGTACATGGACATCCTAATCTGGGGTTGAAAAATTATATATCCGAAACCAAACAGACTTCTAAACTGGGCAAGACAGTAAAGAGAGCAGCAACAGAAGGGCAAAATAGTCAACACATATGGAAAAAAAACATAAAGCACTTCAACGATAAAAAGGCAAAAGCTTCTGACATAACAAGTCAGAATCGAAGACACACTCTCAGCTTTTGTTTTTTTCCATCTGCAAGCTCTAGGTTCGTTCGTTCGTTCTTCAAAAAGTAGAAAAAAAAAAAAAAAAATCTTTTTAATCATTACCCAAAAAAAATATAAAATAAAATTCCTATGATTCTCTCAAATCCTTGAAAATTATATGTTATCCACAATCGGATCCTTCTATGTACGGAAAAATTACCCAGAAAATAAAAAAGGAAACTTGAATTCATGAATTGCTCCTGTTAGATCTCCAAAAATAGTAAATGAAATATCTCTAAAAAGATCTTCTTTTGCTTTCTTTTTCAGGGTTGTCAATCTCTGCAACGAAAAACACAATCTGGGTTGAGAAGAAAAACAGGTTACCTGCTCTCTCTCTCTCTCTCTCTCTCTTTATCTTTTGCTCTTTATGTTTGTAGATGTTTTATGTGTTTAGATATCATGAGATGATTAAAGGGATTTTAGTTTTGTATTTTTATGATCTTTCTTTTTGAGTTTTCTGTATTGATTATGTTGTTGTTGTTGTTGTCACTTATCAGCTATGATCTTGATTTTGTTTTGATTGAATAAATTTAAGATTTTGATATGATCTTTACATATCTTTTCTTCAATCTTTGCTGTGTTTTTTTTTTTCCCTTTGTGATCTAGTCAGGTAATATAATTCCAGATATGAATTAAATATATTTTCTGTTGTGTTCAATTCATCAGATTTCATTAATTTTTTTTCCATAATATAGATATAAAGCTATTTTTTTTTTCAAACTCTTGGTATCTTCCATTTTTTTCTGCCTATTGTTTAATTTAGAAAGGATGGTAGACATGGACATATATAATATATATATATATATATGGCATCCAATAGAGCTCATTTATGTAGATTCAATCAACATATAGAGTTATTAAAGTTTTCATTACTTTTAATCATTGTCCACGTTATAAAATTGGTTCTTGTGCATAATTACAAGTGTGTTGTAATACTTAGAGATCTATGTTTAGTTTTTGTTTGATGGTAACAGAATGAGTTCTGTTCCATGATGGTATTGAGACAATTGGGATAGAGTTATTAAAGTTTCACATCACTTTTAATCATTGTCCATGTGTTAAAATCGGTTCTTGTGACAAGTGTGTTGCAATACTTAGAAATCTATGTTTAGTTTTTATTTGATGGTAACGGAAAGAGTTCTGTTCCATGATGGTATTGAGACAATTGGGATAGAGTTATTAAAGTTTCATTACTTCTAATGATTGCCCATGTCGGTAAATGGGTTTTTTTTTTTTGTGTGTGTGTGTATACTTACAAGTGCATTGCAATAGTTAGATCTATTTTTAGTGTTTCTTTGATGGTAATGGAATGAGTTGTTTTTGGTCACATTGTAGGCTGACCTGTATAGGAGATACTGAGGGAAGAGCAGGCATTGAACAACATGCTACTGCTCCAAGAGATGATGCCCATCCAAAGCAAACATAATGTGAGTGTCACAAAGAGAACAATACGCTTCTGTGTTGTATGACACTCACATTATGTTTGTTTCGGATGGGCATCCTCTCTTGGTGCAGTAGCATATTGTTCAATGCCTGCCCTTCCCTACGTATCTCCTAGCACCGAACTTCCATCCATGTGCTTTATCTTTTACGTCTTCTACTATGAAAGATACTACCATGACTAGTACCTAAGTGCTAGGATATTAGTTCAGTTTTAGGCTGAAAAAGCAATAATTGGAAAACAAGTAGTCCCTTCAGCGTTGACAGGGAAAAATGAAACTGAGCAACAGCTATTCGTTTACATATAATTCCAAAGCTTGGAAATAGTTAATTATTACGATGAAGTCTTTATGACAATTGATTTTGGATATTTCTTTGTCCGTGTTTTCACTCGTATTGTGATTAATTTTGCACTTGATACGAGAATTTCTATTCGTGTACTTGTTTTGGAATGACATAGTACTGAATTTGCTATATACTGCAATGTACCTTGTTCATTTTTTTTTTAATGTTTCTTGCCCTGTTCATATTTAAAACAGAAAAGCTTCTGTGTTGTTTGATTCTATTTGGATCGGAATGGATCGGCAAGGACATGGACAACCCACGTCTATGGGGTTGGTCGGTAGTGGAAGTCAAATGCCATATGGCACAAACCCTTATCAGCCTAATCAAATGGCTGGGGCCCCAAATTCCGGAGTTGTCACATCAGTTGGTGGAATGCAATCCACTAGTCAGCCAACGGGTGCTCAGCTAGCACAACAGCAACTTGCTTATCAACAAATCCACCAGCAGCAGCAACAGCAACTGCAGCAACAACTCCAGTCTTTTTGGGCAAATCAGTATCAAGAAATTGAAAAGGTTAACGACTTCAAGAACCATAGCCTTCCCTTAGCAAGGATCAAGAAAATCATGAAGGCTGATGAGGATGTGAGGATGATATCAGCTGAGGCACCGGTCATATTTGCCAGGGCATGTGAAATGTTCATCTTGGAACTCACACTGCGGTCCTGGAATCACACAGAGGAGAACAAAAGGAGGACTCTTCAAAAGAATGACATCGCTGCAGCAATCACCAGGACTGATATATTTGATTTCTTAGTTGACATCGTGCCAAGGGAGGATCTGAAAGACGAAGTACTCGCTTCAATCCCGAGAGGGACGATGCCTGTTGGCGGGCCTGCTGATACACTACCTTATTGCTATATGCCACCTCAGCATGCACCTCAGGTTGGAACTGCTGGAATGATCATGGGTAAGCCTGTGATGGACCCTGCTATGTACGGTCAACAATCTCACCCCTACATGGGTCAACAGATGTGGCCACAGGGACCAGAGCAACAACAGTCACCCTCAGATCATTAGTTGCCGTATAATGGAAGATGACGAATAGTGTAAGTTCTTATCTAGTTTGGTTCTTGCTGATTTTGGATTCAAAGTTCGTAAACTGCATTTTTTTTTTAATATAATGTAGTACCCTTTGCTTATAGACTCTTGTTTATGATATGATGTTTGATGATAGCTATCGTGTAGGTAAAATACAGTTTTTTCACAATCTCATCATCTCAGCTGCAATATTCTATATAATCTTTGTGTCTTAATCGTTTTCTTCTGATACGTAAACCTTCAGGATATTTCTTATCATCTGTGGTATCTGTTTACCGGTATTAGACTTTTTGGCTGTCCACCCGATTATTTTCAAACTGATTCTTGTTGGCCCGCGACACTAGAAAATCATATATTCTCATAGTTTCACCCTTATGTCCAGTGCGTAGCAACAATAAAATAACTTAATGCAGCGAAGCAAGCACTTAACATTGAACAATTTTCCCTGAAATAACTTCTAATTCAATGTTTAGGTGCAACTGTGCAGGTTACCTTTCTTCACCGTATAATTTTCTTTTTTCGATCTTCCGACACCTATGCTGATATATTTGTAGTTTGGCCTTCGTTTTCTTTCTCCATTTTATGTTCGTTCATATTTTCTGTTCTGTTTAGTTCGTTAGCATTATAGTTACTAACTGAATAAAACCGTAAATGTCAGCAGGAGAGCAAGAGAGACTCTTAGCAAACTGCCGATGAGGTTCCCAGCCAAAAGACGAGCAGACTTTCTGTAAATAATATGTTTGAAAAAGAGTAGCGGCTGATCTTGATCAAACCCTTTTTCTCCCTTGATTGTTATATTTCTCATTTCTAGTTAGTAGTAATGGTTACTCTCTAAAGATGTATAAGTAATAATAAATTTATGTTTTATGTTTGTTACCGATGGTTTCTAATAGTCGTGAAGATTGTCGGATCGTCGGATTGTGCCGACTGTCGTCATGCTATAGAAAAACAGTGATGATGAAATTTCTCAGTAGCTTATGAACTTCAGGTTCTTACAATTATTAATATGAAAAAAACACATGTTTTTGTTAAATGTATATCTGTATATATGTTCTGCAATCATTTATAGAAGTCAGCATTTATCGAAGAAGACAAATTTTTTTGTTGGACAGGTTTATAGAAGAAGATAGATTTTTTTTGTTGGACAGGTGTGTCTACTTTTGCTAGTGATTATTCAAGATGTTTTGTTTCTATTTGTTTAGTAAAAAGTTATTGATAAAAAAATATATATATATATAAGTGGAAAAAAAATTAGGCTTAGTCAATGATGTGATACATTGAGGAGTGCACTATGAAATTATTTGATTATAGAAAAGAAAATTAAGAAAAACCAACCAACAGTGGACCAAACTGTGGAATCAATCTAATCAAACCCTGGCCTTTTTCCTTGGTGGTTGGAGTCTCCTAAGGGAGGTTCCACCACCAATGTTCAAACCTTGGCATGTACATATTTGTCCCACCTTTGGTCTTTAAATCCCAAAATGTGGGGAGCCCTCTCCCGATTCAGTGGGAACAGTTTAATCTCACTGAGTCCCGTCTACAATTGTAATTGTAATTCAAAAAAAAAAAAAAAAAAATCTAATCAAACCTCAAAGGTTGAATTCACAGAGATGGAGACCAAGCATTTACTGAATAAAATCATGTATAATTATAGAGTCTGAAGACAAGATTAAACTTGTCATTAATCATCATGTAAACATTTGTTGTCATTAACCCGAGTTCGAGCGCCGATCTCCTCCCACGTATGAGTCGATCTTCACGTTTGGCAACATCCATGTGTCCTCTACTCGGCCTCAGATGACCCATTGCTGCTGTGGTATTAGCCACTCTTGGTTAGTACGGCGAGATGGAAAAAAATATCATGTTTGGATTAGTATCCATCTTCTTCTGGTAAATTGTTGATCCCATATCTGTTTCTTTCAGTAATGAGATTTGTAAAATTTCTTGGAAGAAAGAAACGACTTCAAAACCAAAATGATCGAGTTGAGACCATGTCATTTGCAATCTAGGAGTAGGTGTATTAATTTGGGATGTGTTTTCAATAGAGCGGATGTATGACCGTATTTATACAACTTAATTTTTCTCACATAATTTCAACAAATGTCTTCTTTGAATTAGTGGTAACACGTCTCCATACTATATATTATTAGTACACATTTTTCGGCAAATGTCATCTTAGGTTTTAAACTGACACATCTCGATCTACATTTTGAAAATAATTACAAAAATACCTACTTGTGCCGTGCATTTTCCGGTATGGTACTGTGGCGTGCCGTACCAGGCACGGTACTGGCCGCGTGCCAAACGGGCTGGGCCCCTATGCCCGACCCCAATTTACACCTCTACCTTACTTATATTTCCATTTTTCTCTCGCCTATGTTATTTCTTTTTCTTTTTCTATGCTATTTCTTTTTCTTTTTCATTTTATTTTCTTTCATACTCTGTCGGTGGTTTCCCCATTTGCTTTCATAAATATAAATTTATTTATTTATTTTTCTTTACTTGTTTATTATGTTCTTATTTACTTGTTTATTTTTTTTGTTGTATTAAACTTTATTTATGATTAATTTGATTAAATTAAATTAATTTGTTTGTAGAATGATTTAGTTAAATTATTAATTTTTGTGGACATGTTAGATTTAGTTAAATTATTATTGTGAGAAATTGTTGATTAACTTTTTTTTATTTTTTTGAACAAAATGAATAATTGTGATTTGCTCGTTAGGATTGATGAAATGAATAATGAATAAAGTAATTATATTTCATGTCTTAAAGTAATTATTTAATTAATTAGATAATTAGATAACTTATCCTGAAATTATAAGTTTAGGACGTCCAACCACAGCCATACATTTATATTGGGTGTGGGTATTTGTTAATGCGGGGCTGTGAGCCTATTGTGAATGTGTGTCTGTGATTAGACGTCCTGAAATTATAAAGTCCGGACAGCCCTGATTAGAGAAGTATTATATATATATATAGTAATGCTACTTTGCCCAAATTTGGTGCCCAAATCTGGTGCCCAAATGACGTGGCAACACTCTCGTCCATTCATTTAGATTGTATTAGATTTGCTTGATTTAAATGAATGGACGAGAGTGTTGCCACGTCATTTGGGCACCAGATTTGGGCACTAAATTTTGGCAAAGTAGCATTACTCATATATATATATATCCTTATAAATGGTTCTCTCATAAGGATCTCTTATTTTAATATAGAGTAAGAACCTTCATGAAATTCATTGATTTGAATGAATTATGATCCGATTATTTTTATGGATGATAAGTTTAATAAAATTTACTTTGTAAACAAAATTTGAAAATTTTTCAAGCATTTACAACTTTTTTTTTTTTTTTTTATAAAAAATAATTCATGATATAATGGTGGGGACAAAGTCAAATTATTTCAATGATGTGATATAACCAAAGGGTTTGGACTTTGGACACTGAAATTATTTCTTGATATAATGGTGGGGACAAAGACAAAAAAAAAAAAAAAAAAAGAAAAAAAAAAAAAGAAGAAGCTAACCACTGAATAAACTGAATAAATTAAACAAAGGGTTTGGACACTGAAATTGTATTTTGGCCTTCTGTTTTTCTTTTTCCATTTTGTGTTCATAATAATTCCTAACCGAAAAATATTGCGAATGTTAGCAGCAGCAAGAGATCGAGGCCCTTATCAAGCTGCCAATGAGCTTCTAAATCCAAAAAATTTATTTGTAAAGCAAAAGTAAGGGGATGTTTGTTTTTTTCCACTATACGACTTATTGCCTCTTATATCTTAAATTAAGATAAATCAGTTTATTTGTTTTTTCCAACTTATATCTTATTTTAAGATACATATGCCTTTTAGAAAAAGTAATTTTTTTTTACTTTTATCTTATTCAAAAAGTGATACGGTAGAGTTTTTTAATAAATTTCCACAAATGTCCTACAAAAATTCATACATTTATAATTTTATCCACACATAATAAAATCATAAAATTTAATTTTCCAAAAATTTCCAATTTTGAAGAAACCCTAACACAACCTAATCAGTTTTATATTTATAATAAGTTATCCAAAATGAAAAAAACAAACATATCATAATATCTTAATTTATAAGACTTATCCATATGTCTAATAAATTATGGTCTTATAAGACTTTAGATAAAAAAACAAACTACCCCTAAGTATTTAAAAAAATTAAGTGGACCAAATTGAGGAATCGATCCAATTAAATCTCAAAAGTTGAATGTAAAGAGATGGAGACTAAAAAAACATCCATATATATAAGATGTATCTAGAAAAGGCTGAGTACTTTTTGGTAGATGTATCTAAAAACATCCATATATGTAGGGTTAGTAACTAGTAACTTTTTCTTTCTTCACCATTCCTTCCCAGAAGTCAATTCTTTCCAAAATTTCCCCAAATTTCTTCTGCAAAAATTCAACGAGGTAGCTGAAAGGTCATCGAGAAGGGTCCCAGTGGACGAAGGTTCTGACTTCTGAGTAATCATTTCGAAAACCAAGGAGAAGTGGGTTCAATTTGACAACTAAATTCACCTACAAGTTACAACCAATTAAGGAAATTAATCAACTTTATCAATGACGATGAGAATCCCATGTACCGAAACAATTACGAGTCTTCACATTCAGATATCGCTGAATGTGAAGATTCGTATCTGTTTCGATACGTAAGAAAGGTTATAATACTAGGAATAACAACAAGAGAGAAGTTAGTATAATAATACTAACTTCGATATTTTTGTATGCTTTTGAAATAAATATAATAATACGGGTTAAAAATAAAAAACTTAATGAATTTATACAAATATTCTGTTGGCATAACCAACTTTTTACGATTAGTTGTACTCAAAACGTAATATTAGTTCAATTAAAATTTTAAACCGAGAGCCCAATCAAGATAAATTTTAAAAAGAAATTAAGAATTTATCCTCTTAATTTGCATGTTAAAAACCTAAAACTCAATTACAATTGAAATAAAATAGACAATACTTTTTACGATATATTTGACTGATTAATGATTTATCTATCAGATTCGTTCATCCATCGATCCATTATGTAAATATGCAATAAACACATACAAGATTAATTGATTATAATAACCAAAATAGTGCTGGCAAAACGGACCGGGGCCTGGCAGGCCGCCCGGCCTGGCCTGTTTCTTTCACATGCCCGGGCCGTGACCGAAACAGGCCAAGCTGGGCGGCCTGCCAGGGCCCAGCCCGTTTTGCCAGTACGGAACCAAAATATAATAAAAATGAAGCCATCAATTGAAATCTTGAAAGATACGCAGTTCAGTTCATACTAACCAAAAGCAAAGTAGTTTAATTAACCATCAAATAAAACTTTTAGATCATATCAAAAAACAGATGTTAACCGCCAAAATCAAAACTGAAACTTTGATCTCCGATTCTCTATATCAAAGATCCCAACTTTTCCTTCAACAATATATCAAAAATCAAAATATATAACAAATATATCAACACAAACCACAGATTCACCTTCAAAACAAATGTACCAGGTTTGATATTTCACTGGGGTTGTTAAACAATACAAGAAGGCAGGTTATGCCACCAAACAAAACCAGAAACTTTTAAGACCCTCGTTTGCAAGAATGCCTGCCACCATGTTTCCTTCTCAGAAGTTATCAGAGATCACAAAGCAGGGCTGGCTTTGAGGGTAGGCCTAAGAGGCAACTGCCTAAGGCCTCCAATTGTAATGGGCCCCCAAATTTCCGAATTTCAATTTAATAAATAAATAAGTAAATAAATAAATAAAACTTTTGTGATTTCATAAATATAAAGCCGGGGTCAACATAACAATTATAATTAAAGGCCCACCGTTATATGACTTAAAGACTCACCATTTACACAAGTTTTTTTCTTTGAAAAAAAAAAAAGGCCTACCAGAAACACAATTATAATTATTACAAAAAACAACACATCAAATCCTTTTATCAAATTGATGTAGGACACTTCTGGAAGGCTGTTGGAGGGTCAAACGACGTCCGTTTTGGGCCCATAATATGTCGTTGGAACTGTATCGACGAGCCCTACATTTGTTATGACTTGTGGCTAATGTTTTGCCAGAAAAGATTGTTTTGACCTCCCTTTTGCTTGTTTTCTGTTTTAGATGGGATTTTAACGTTTTTTTTTTTTTTTTTGAATTTAAGAAGATTTTTTTTTTTTATATTTTATTTATTATTATTATTATTTTAAAAGTTTGATTAGGAATAAAGTTTAGGTTTTGGAAATAGATCAAACTTACCTTTTCTAGTAAAATTTTATCTTTTATTTTCAATCAAGTTAGGCATCCTGAATTCTAGAGGATTCTAGTTTGTTTTATTTTCTAAAATGTGAGACGAGTAAGGTTTAAGTGATATATTCAATTCTTTGATGCAATTGTAAATTTTTTATTTCGGCTACTTTTTATTTGCTATTTTATTGTGTTACGGTCTTGATTTTAGGTTATTATATTGATTTTTATAAGTATTTACTAGAGAAAAAAAATCAAGTAAATATACATGGAGGGTTGAGGGCCTCATTTTTATATTTCGCCTCAGGCCCCAGAAATCTCAGGACCGGCCCTATCACAAAGTGCATATGATTAATAAAGTTTTTAGAATGAAGCCAAAAATTACAAAGGAGTGGCGATATTTGCACCTCTCTAAAATCGTATGTACACCCCTAAATATATATATTTTTAAAATTACATCATTGCCCTTAAAATAAATTATTAATATTTTAATTCAAATATTAAAGAGAAGAGAAAACACCATTGTTAAGGAGTGTGGCTCTTCCCAAATTCAAAACGTAAAGAGAAGACACCATTGTTTAAAATTTTCAGATTTTTTTTTGGTGAAAGGGAGGGCAAAAGCCCAGAAAAATTTTCAGATTTTTTTAGCAGAGAAACAGTGTCAAAAAAACCAGACACCATTGTTTCTCTCTCAAGCTTATCCTGACTTCATCTCCAAGTTTATAGCATTGAATTACTGGAATAAAAGCGTGTTTAGTGTGTATAATAAAGCTCCATTAATGACCATAAATCTTTCAAGGAAACAACAGAAAAAAGATGATGATGATGAACCAGATAGGGAGAGAAAGAGGGTCTGAAATCTTGATCCAACAGCCAAGAAAAGATCCAAAAACATATATCTATATATCTATATATATATATATATATATAATTATAATTGTTTTATTTATAATACTTTTAAAAGGGTATATTTGGTAATGTGCGGAGTGTCCTTACAAAATTTCATATTTTTTAAAATTTCAACGGGGTGCACATACAAAAGGGGTGCACATACAGTTTTTCAGGGTGTAAATATCGTAACTCTTACAAAGTTGCTGTGGAGGAGAGTAACTAGGATTTGAAAAGCAAGAGATAATAACCACGAAATCCGTTTCCAACCAAAGCCACCTCCAACCGTGATAAAAAGCAATGCATATGACATGAAGAGCGGCATGCATTTTAGTCTCAAAAGAGGTGCAAACACCTAAATTATGAGAAAAGTCACCAATAAAGCTAAACACCTAAATTCCGGAGTCGTCACATCAGTTGGTGGAATGCAATCTCCAACGGGTGCTCAGCTAGCACAACAGCAACTTGCTTATCAACATATCCACCAGCAGCAGCAACAGCAACTGCAGCAACAACTCCAGTCTTTTTGGGCAAATCAGTATCAAGAAATTGAAAAAGTTAACGACTTCAAGAACCATAGCCTTCCCTTAGCAAGGATCAAGAAAATCATGAAGGCTGATGAGGATGTGAGGATGATATCAGCTGAGGCACCGGTCATATTTGCCAGGGCATGTGAAATGTTCATCTTGGAACTCACACTGCGGTCCTGGAATCACACAGAGGAGAACAAAAGGAGGACTCTTCAAAAGAATGACATCGCTGCAGCAATCACCAGGACTGATATATTTGATTTCTTAGTTGACATCGTGCCAAGGGAGGATCTTAAAGACGAAGTACTCGCTTCAATCCCGAGAGGGACGATGCCTGTTGGCGGGCCTGCTGATACACTACCTTATTGCTATATGCCACCTCAGCATGCACCTCAGGTTGGGACTGCTGGAATGATCATGGGTAAGCCTGTGATGGACCCTGCTATGTACGGTCAACAATCTCACCCCTACATGGGTCAACAGATGTGGCCACAGGGACCAGAGCAACAACAGTCACCCTCAGATCATTAGTTGCCGTATAATGGAAGATGACGAATAGTGTAAGTTCTTATCTAGTTTGGTTCTTGCTGATTTTGGATTCAAAGTTCGTAAACTGCATTTTTTTTTTATAATGTAGTACCCTTTGCTTATAGACTCTTGTTTATGATATGATGATTGATGATAGCAATCGTGTAGGTAAAATATAGTGTTTTTTCACATTTTCATCATTTCAGCTGCAATCTTCTATATAATCTTTGTGTCTTAATCATTTTCTTCTGATACGTAAACCTTCAGGATATTTCTTATCATCTGTGGTATCTGTTTACCGGTATTAGACTTTTTGGCTGTCCCGATTATTTTCAAACTGGTTCTTGTTGATTCGCGACACTAGAAAGTCATATATTCTCATAGTTTCACCCTGAAGTCTGGTGCGTAGCAACAATAAAATAACTTAATGCAGCGAAGCAAGCACTTAACTTTGAACAATTTTCCCTGAAATAACTTCTAATTCAATGTTTAGGTGCAAGTGTGCAGGTTACCTTTCTTCACCGTATAATTTTTTTTTTCGATCTTCCGACACCTATGCTGATATATTTGTAGTTTGGTCTTCTTTTTCTTTTTCCAATTTATGTTCGTTCATATTTTCTGTTCTGTTTAGTTCGTTAGCATTATAGTTCCTAACTGAATAAAACCGTAAATGTCAGCAGGAGAGCAAGAGAGACTCTTAGCAAGCTGCCGATGAGGTTCCCAGCCAAAAGACGAGCAGACTTTCTGTAAATAATATGTTTGAAAAAGAGTAGCGGCTGATCTTGATCAAACCCTTTTCTCCCTTGATTGTTATATTTCTCATTTCTAGTTAGTGTAATGGTTACTCTCTAAAGATGTATAAGTAATAATAAATTTATGTTTTATGTTTGTTACCGATGGTTTCTAATAGTCGTGAAGATTGTCGGATTGTCGGATTGTGCCGACTGTCGTCATGCTATAGAAAAACAGTGATGATGAATTTTCTCAGTAGCTTATGTGTTAGCGAACAAACCCTTTTTACTAATACGCGCGGAAGCGTTGCCGGATAGAACACAAACAAACACAATGATAAAGAAGAGATAAGATGAAGAGAAGTAATTTAAATCCAAATCACACAACACAAGAATTTACGTGGAAACCCAAATCAGGGAAAAAACCACGGCCGTCAGGACGACAAGAGAAAGTTTCAATATGTAGTAAATTGTTACAACCACACACTCTCAGGATCTCTCTCTAAATAATACCCCAAACCCAATTACACCCAATGCTCACTTTGAGATCTCTCTAGTATTTGCTATTTTGCTCCACCACTCTCAGGTGTTTTTCACACACACTAATAACCTAGTTATTATGGTCTATTTATAAGAATTACAGGGAGTTGAAACTAACAAGGAAATCCTACTCCTAGTCATACAAGAATACTTATTCCACATAAATACTATTTCCTATTTAATATAAGTCTTCTTGCAAAGGAGAAATCCTTTTCCCTTTAGAACTTCCAGAAGCAACCAATTTCCTCTTCCATGAATATTTCCTGATTCAACGCATGTTTGTAATTAACTACGATTCAAGTTGCAGTTGGCCACCCGCTTCCTAAACCGTGTTGAACTTGACCACTCAGAAAACCGTGATCCATACGTCATGTCACCAAGATCCATCACGACCGCTGCCGGTATCGCTGCCATGACCACATCGGTCACGCAGCGGTACAAACTGGAATGAGACCGCTGCCGTAGCGCTGCCAAACAATTGGCAGCGGTGTCCTACCGCTGCCAAAGCCACAGAGGTTTCGGCTGTTCTCCGCTTCTTCAGTTCGTTTTGCCTCCAAGCCTCCCTCAATCATAACCTCATACTTCCAAACGCTCTCACGTCTCCAGGAAGTCTCCGCATTGCTAAATCGGGTTTGGTAACCATTGGAGAATTCAAGCCATATCCAACATTATGAACTTCAGGTTCTTACAATTATTAATATGAAAAAACACATGTTTTTGTTAAATGTATATCAGTATATATGTTCTGCAATCATTTATAGAACCAACATGATAATGCTTTATCAGCATTTATCGAAGAAGACAAATTTTTTTGTTGGACAGGTTTTTCGAAGAAGATATATTTTTTTTTTGTTGGACAGGTGTGTCTACTTTTGCTAGTGATTAGTCAAGATGTTTTCTTTCTATTTGTTTAGTAAAAAGTTATTGTAAAAAAAATTATAGGCTTAGACAATGATGTGATACATTTAGGAGTGCACTTTGAAATTATTTGATTATAGAAAAGAAAGTTAACAAAAACCAACCAAAAGTGGACCAAATTGTGGAATCAATCTAATCAAACCTCAAAGGTTGAATTCACAGAGATGGAGATTGGATACTGAATAAAATCATGTATAGTTATAGTCTGTAGACAAGATTAAACTTGTCATTAATCATCATGTAAACATTTGTTGTCATTAACCCGAGTTCGAGTGCCGATCTCCTCCCACGTACGAGTTGATCTTCACGTTTGGCGTCATCCATGCATCCTCTACTCGGCCTCGGATGACCCATTGCTGCTGTGGTATTAGCCACTCTTGGTTAGTACGGCGAGATGGAAAAAAAATATCATGTTTGGATTAGTATCCATCTTCTTCTGGTAAATTGTTGATCCCATATCTGTTTCTTTCAGTAATGAGATTTGTAAAATTTCTTGGAAGAAAGAAACGACTTCAAAATCAAAATGATCAAGTTGAGACCATGTCATTTGCAATCTAGGAGTAGGTGTATTAATTTGGGATGTGTTTTCAATAGAGCGGATGTATGACTGTATTTATACAACTTAATTTTTCTCACATAATTTCAACAAATGTCTTCTTTGGATTAGTGGTAACACGTCTCCATACTATATATTATTGGTACACATTTTTCGGCAAATGTCATCTTAGGTTTTAAACTAACACGTCTCGATCTACATTTTGAAAAACAATTACAAACATATTTACTCGTGCCGTGCATTTTTTGGTAAGGTACCGTGGTGTGCTGTACCAAGCACGGTACCGGCTGCGTGCCAAACGGGCCGGGCCCCAATGCCCGACCCCAATTTACACGTCTACCTTATATTTCCATTTTTCTCCAGCCCACGTTTTTCTCTTTCCTTGTTTTTCTATGCTATTTCTTTTTCATTTTTATTTTAGGGAAAATATCATTTTCGTCCTTATGGTTTACCCTATTGTCCGTTTTGGTCCCCGTCGTTCCAATATTGGTCAGTTTAGTCCTTCTATGACGTTTCTGTGAAGATCAGACAACTTGACATATGCAGAAGGTCAAATGCCGTTATGCCCTTAGTAATGGTTGAGTTGGTTGCAAAGATAATATTACCCTTCTAATAATTAATTAATAATTATTATTAAATTTATAATTAATTAAATTTTAAAATAAAACTAATTAAAACTAATCAAAAATAAAATATTTTAAATCTCCACTATCCAAATCTTAGATGGATGGTGGAGATTTATTTATTAAAAAAATAAAAAATAATTATATAAAAAAATGAGAAAAAAATTTCCATCAAACTAAAAAATTTAAAACAATTACCAAACCCACCATCATCATCTTCATTGACCATCATCAACCATCACATATTCAAAAATTGATTCATTACATATTTCATCACCATCGACCATCATCTACCATCCCCATCATCATCTTCAGAAAAAAAAATTCCATCAAACTAAAAAATTTAAAACAATTTCGAAACCCACCATCACCATCATCTTCATCGACCATCATCGACCATCACATAATCAAAAGGGAAAATTCAGTCATTACATATTCATCATCATCCACCATCATCGACCATCACCATCATCATCTTCATCATCAGCCCACAACCACACCACTATCTATCTCCAATCACCAAACCCTAAAACCAGATTTCTTCAATCAAATCCCAAAAAAAAAAAAAAAAAAACAAAACAAAAAATTAATTCCAAAAAGCCAAATTGCGATCGATTGCGGCCACCAATCCAGTTCGTCTTCAACCTTATCAACAACCCACCTGCGGAGATAGCAGTTCGTCTTCAAAGAATTTGCAGGCCAACGTCGTCGCTGGATTGCGGCCACCAACCCAGTTCGTGCAGCGACGAACAGACACGGAGGTGGAGTGACGACGTGCAGCGATGACGACAAAGACAGTGACGACGACGGCGACGCGGAGCCGGCGGAGCGACGTGAAGTAAATTTGATGTGCAGCGACGATGGTTTGGACGAGGCTTGGGTTTTGATGAATTTAGGTTTCCAATTAAAAAAAAGAAAAAAAATATGTTTAGTGAAGATGAAGATCTAGGGTTTCTGGGTTTATGGGTTTTTTAGGTTTGATTTAGATTGAATTCGGTTTGATGAATTCGGTTTCTGGGTTGATGTGATTGAACGAGAAGATGAGAGATAGATGGGGAGGAATGAGGGGAGAGAAATTAAGAATTTTATTATTTTTTAATTGTTTTAATTTTATTTTACCGTTTTACCCTTCTTAAATAAGATTCTAGAAGAATGTATGACGATTTTACCATTTTACCCTCGCTCACTTATTAATGGAAATTTCAAAAACCCTAACGGAATTAGACGGTAGGGACCAAAATAGGGATTAATTGTAACGACGGGGATCAAAATGGCCAATACTGGAACGACGAGGACCAAAATGGATAATAGGGTAAACCATAGGGACGAAAATGATATTTTCTCTTTATTTTATTTTCTTTCATACTCTGTCGGTGGTTTCCCCATTTGCTTTCATAAATATAAATTTATTTATTTATTTTTCTTTACTTGTTTATTATGTTCTTATTTACTTGTTTATTTTTTTGTTGTATTAAACTTTATTTATGATTAATTTGATTAAATTAAATTAATTTGTTTGTAGAATGATTTAGTTAAATTATTAATTTTTGTGGACATGTTAGATTTAGTTAAATTATTATTGTGAGAAATTGTTGATTAATTTTATTTATTTATTTTTTTGAACAAAATGAATAATTGTGCTTTGCTCGTTAGGATTGATGAAATGAATAATGAATGAAGTAATTATATTTCATGTCTATAATTAATTAGATAAAAAAATTTGACACAGTTGTCTTAAAAAAATGCTTCTCAAAATGATTAGTATACAACTTTTAAGCTTAAAAAAGATTGCATATTATATTCTTGTTGACAAAGTGCAGAATAAGATTTGTGAGAAGGTCGTAGACACATAGTTTGATGGTAATCACACATTTTTAACAAATGTTGAGGTTTCAAGTTCAAATCTCCATCCCATAAGTCAAAAAACAAAATCCATAAATAAATTGGGGATGCAATGTTTTGTTGTGTTTATTTCCCTTCTTGACTTTTAATTAGTTAATATATTTGTTTGGAATATGCATTTTGACTTTTGAGGTGCGTTGAGTTTACTACGTCCCGACTCAATGTATATATCCTTATTTTTTAATTAAAGAAATTTTATTATTAAAGTTCACTAATATATATAAATAAATGATTCTTTTATTAGGGTCTCTTATTTTAATATAGAGTAAGGACCTTCGTAAAATTCATCGTTTGAATGAATTATGATCCGATTATTTTTATGGATGATAAGTTTAATAAAATTTACTTTGTAAACAAAAGTTGAAATTTTTTCCAATCATTACAACTATTTTGTTTTTTTATAAAAAATAATTCTTGATATAATGGTGGGGACTGGGGACAAAGACAAATTACGTCAATGATGTGATATAATTAGGAGTGCACTTTGAAATCATTTGATTAAGTGGACCAAATTGAGGAATCTATCCAATTAAATCTCAAAAGTTGAATGTACAGTACAGAGATGGAGACTAAAGGATGATTACTTTTTGGTAGATGTATCTAAAAACATCCATATATGTAGATTGTAGGGTTAGTAACTAGTAAGTTTTTCTTTCTTCACCATTCTTTTTCCAGAAGTCAATTCGTTCCAAAATTTCCCAAAATTTCTTCTGCAAAAATTCAACGAGGTAGCTGAAAGGTCATCGAGAAGGGTCCCAGAGGACCAAGGTTCTGACTTCTGAATAATCATTTTGATCATATCAAAAAAAACTTTTAGATCATATCAAAAAAACAGATGTTAACCGCCAAAATCAAAACTGAAACTTTGATCTCCGATTCTTTATATCAAAGATCCCAACTTTTCCTTCAACAATATATCAAAAATCAAAATATATAACAAATATATCAACACAAACCCCAGATTCACCTTCAAAACAAATGTACCAGGTTTGATATTTCACTGGGGTTGTTTAACAATACAAGAAGGCAGGTTATGCCACCAAACAAAACCAAAAACTTTTAAGACCCTCGTTCGCAAGAATGCCTGCCACCATGTTTCCTTCTCAGAAGTTATGAGAGATCACAAAGTACATATGATTAATCAAGTTTTTAGAATGAAGCCAAAATTACAAAGTTGCCGTGGAGGAGAGTAACTGGGTCCGTGCTGGTAAAACGGGCCGGGCCCTGGCAGGCCGCCCGGCCTAGCTTGTTTAGGTCGCGTGTCTGGGCCGGCACAGCACGCTGGCTTAATAGGCCGTGCCCAAACCTGTTAAGCTGGTGTGCCGGGCCGGCCCGGGTATGCGACCGAAACAGGCCAAGCTGGGCGGCCTGCCAGGGCCTAGCCTGTTTTGCTAGCACTACCTCCAACCACGATAAAAAGCAACGGATACATGAAGAGCGGCATGCATTTTAGCCTCAAAAGAGGTGCAAACACCTAAATTATGAGAAAAGCCACCAATAAATTAAGCTGGAGTTTCCAATACAAAAATCACCTGAACAAGCACCATTCTCCGGGTTTCCTTTACTACAGCCGTCTATGTTGGCTGAGGAAGGTGGACGCCAAACACAAGAGGTAAGAGGTAATGCCAATAAAAAATCAAAACCAACATCAAAGCCAAAACAAATATATCAACACAAACACGTACGTAATATATACCAACATCAAAGCCAAAACAAATATATCAACACAAACGCCAGATTCACCTTCAAAAATATATATAGTTGATATCTCATTGTAATTAAACAACAACAACAAAAAAAAAAAACAATGGTCAAATAATCCTCAACAACCCCATATAAAAAATGATCTCAAACTGAAAATAAAAAATCAAGCCAATAAAATTACAAGTAAAATCAAGTGATAGATCGAAACTCTTTAAATCCAACATATTATTGTAATATACTTACACTGAAAAAAAAGAGATCGAAGAAGAAGCTAACCAGTGAATAAACTGAAGAAAACAAAGGGTTTGGACACTGAAATTGTATTTTGGCCTTCTGTTTTTCTTTTTCCATTTTGTGTTCATAGTCGAAGAAATCGATAAGTGCACTGAAGATGCTTGAAGGAGATACTCGTATGCTTCAGTTTTTATGTGATTAATTATTGCCAAAGTAGTATATTTTTTACTGTTAGTTTACATTGATTGATTATGTGATGATCAATATGAGAAATTTTAACATTAGACAGACTGTAAAAATCATAGTTTCCGTTTACGAGAATCCAATGTTGCTGCTCATGATAATACATATGAAAAGAGAGCTCTCAATTTCTGTTTACATATGAAACTGTACGTAAATATTACATACTCTGAAGAGTATTACAACATATATTAATAAAAAGAAGTCATCAAATAGCTAGCGTTAACACACGGTTGGATTTCAGCCTTCAGGTCTGTTTGTGGGGTTGATCGAATCCAAATGTTTGTCGATGGTTGGGTTTCATCGTCAACCCAATCATAAGTCTGTGGGCATAACGGTTGAAAAGAAGAGAAACTGATGCCGAAATAATGAATCCACCTATAACGAAGTGCATGTATAGTGTTTGCTAATGCAGTTGCCTCCTCTACTACCGGAAGTAACGTGGAGGTGACGCCTAGGAACAACATTATATTACCTAAGTTTTCAACTTCGAACCATTTCATCATCTCTGACTGGTGATGATCATACCTGAAAAGCCGTGGTGAATTATTATAGTAACTATGACAGATCACTAGCAGATTTCCATCATGAGACTCAATCAAGCAATGGTTGGCGGCACGATGATATAATGGATTTGGATGTATTTTCCACTGTTGTTGTTCAACCTTAAATGAACCCATCACTCCATCAAAGAAAAAACAGTAAAAAAAACTCCCCCAACAAAGGCTAGAGTACTGTCAACCTGTCCACAACAACCAATATCAAACAAAAAACTGCTCCATGTTTGGTCGTCTGATCCGGGTCTGCTTGTGTTCACAAATATATAGAGTTTTCTGTAATGTACTGTCGATACGAATACGGAATACCACACAATTAGGGGAGGTTGGTGTCGTAGAGAATGTTGCCTTACTTATAATTGAATGGAGGATTTAGCTATTATACGTGCTTTGTACAATTACAAGATCTTTATTATCCAGAAACCTTGCATTGATTTGTTTCTAAGTTTTTGTTTAGTAGCCTATAGAAAGGGAATAAATAAATTAATCAAACTCCGGGAGATTTCCTGAAATGCTTTTTTAGAAGTCGATCAAATTCCAGGAGGCTTCATGAAGCGTAAATAGATGGTAATAAAAAATGGTGTGTGAAAAAAGGACTAGATCGAAATTGCAGGAATCAGGGTCGAAATTGTAATGAGATTGCAGTTTCACATTCGAGTCATTCAATAAGTGTGCCCTTCACGTTCAAGCATTAGGGTCTTCTCATAAATTTCTTCTGTAGATCCTCCTTAATCTTATCTCAAATAATGTCACCACATGCAAGCTCGCTCTTTCCTTCAATCAAAGAATGCTTCCTTGAAGATGCTTGAAACTTGTCACCACAAGCATCTTCAAGTTTCTTTTGCTTTTTCCTTGGTTATTCCTACTTTTTCTAAAGTTTTGCTCGAGAAATTTTTGTCATGGTAGACTTTGAAATTCAATAACCCCATAAAACGTTAACTAGAAAACTTATTTTTAACTACAAACAAAATTTAGATTGTTAATAACCATTTACAATTGCCCATATGGCCATATGACTATATGCCCCTCATTAAAATGATTTTCACGTTTCACATTTGGCTTTAAAAATGGTTTCACGTTTCACATTTGGGTGCTCTGCTCTGCTCAACCATTCCAGGGCCTTCCCAAAAATTTCTGTTGCTGTCTACTTCTACTCCAGTTTACATGGTGGGACAAAATGTGCAACACATAAGAGCTACTTTCAAGGAGTCATATTAATAATGTGCAACACATGAGAGCTACTTTCAAGGAGTCATATTAATAATGTGCAACACATGATTACTAGGTCCCAGTCGAATAGAATTCATATGTTCTGTCACCCTTTTGCACTCCTATATATATAATAATGTCACCACAAGTTCTTTCATTCAATCAAGTTTCATCAGTCATTTTGGTGTTTTACCTACTATATATTTCTTCTGCAATGAGAGGTATTCTCCTATCATGGTTTTTCTTCATAACCTTTTCTACAAATTTCTTTGGCATCCCTATGATTCTGGTTTCTGGCCAATGTCAGAGTGACCAACAATCCTTGTTACTTCAATTGAAAAACAGCCTCATCTTCAACTCTACTTTGTCTCTACGTCTGGTGCAATGGAATCAAAGCAACGATTGCTGTACATGGAGCGGTGTAGACTGCGATATGGCTGGTCGAGTTATTGGTCTTGACTTAAGCAATGAATCAATCTCTGGTGGAGTTGATAATTCAACTGAACTTTTCAGTCTTCGGCATCTCCGGAGACTAAATTTGGCTTCTAATTTGTTTGACGAAGCTCAAAATATTCCATCCAGGTTGGCCAACCTCACCAATTTGACTTACCTGAATCTTTCGAAGGCCGGCTTTGTGGGGCAGATTCCCATTGAGATTTCGAGTTTGAAAAGGTTGGTTACTCTTGATCTGTCATGTTACCAGGATGCTGGTTTGCAACTTGAGAATCCAAACTTAAAAATACTTGTTCAGAACTTCACTGAGCTCAGTGAATTATATCTTGATGGTGTAAATATATCATCCCACGGAAATGAATGGGGCCAAGCCTTATCATCTTCGCTGCCTAATCTGCAGGTTTTGAGCTTGTCAAATTGTTATCTTTCAGGCCCGATCCATTCTTCCCTTGCAGGCCTTCAATCACTCTCAGTCATTCGTTTGGATGGCAATGATTTGTCATCTCCAGTTCCAGAATTTTTTCCTGATTTTCCAGGTTTGACCATCTTGAGTCTGGCTGATTCTGGTTTGTATGGAAAACTTCCTGAAAACATATTCAAGGTATCAACACTCGAGACTCTTGATTTATCATCTAATGATTTACTTCACGGTTCATTGCCAAATTTTCCTCAAAATAACTCTTTACGAACCTTGGTGCTCCGCAACACAAATTTGTCTGGGACGCTACCAGATTCTATTGGCAACCTTAAAAGTCTGTCAAAATTAGATCTTGTAGGTTGCAACTTCACTGGTCCACTTCCCATTTCAATGGCTAGCCTAACCCAATTACAATATGCATGTGGACTTGTCATCCAACAATTTCACTGGTCCACTTCCGACTTCAGTGGGTTATCTAATCCGATTACAATATGTGGACTTGTCATCAAACAACTTTAGTGGTCCACTTCCGACTTTAGTGGGTTGTCTAACCCGATTAGAATATGTGAAATTGTCATCAAACAAATTCAGTGGTCCACTTCCGACTTCAGTGGGTTATCTAACCCGATTAATTACAACATGTGGACTTGTCATCAAACAACTTTAGTGGTCCACTTCCGACTTTAGTGGGTTACCTAACCCGATTAGAATATGTTAAATTGTCATCAAACAAATTCAGTGGTCCACTTCCGACTTCAGTGGGTTATCTAACCCGATTAGAATATGTGAAATTGTCATCAAACAAATTCAGTGGTCCACTTCCTACTTTTGTGGGTTATCTAACCCGATTACAACATGTGGACTTGTCATCAAACAACTTCAATGGTCCACTTCCGACTTTAGTGGGTTACCTAACCCGATTAGAATATGTTAAATTGTCATTAAACAAATTCAGTGGTTCAATCTAGACCTGACATGGTTCTGGTCCGGTTTCGGTTTCGGTTCTGGTTCCAGTTCCGGTTCCGAACCGGCGGTTCCGGTTCTAGAACCGCCTGTTCCGGTTCCGGTTCCGGTTCCAGTTCCAGTTCCAGTTCCGGTTCTGACGGAACCGGCGGTTTTGAACCTTATTATTATTTTTTTAATTTTTTTTTTTAAACCAAGATCAAATCAGATTCATCAGAAGAGATCAGGCATCAATCCAAGGCAAGGCTCTCGTTTCTCTCTCACAAATATGAAATCAACTACAAAATCAACCACAAACCAACCCAAATCACCCCCAAACCACTCCCAAATCAACCCCAAACAGCCATAGCACCACCAAATCAACTTCGTGAATCGAAGATGAAGATTAGAATCGAAGAAGAAGAGAAAAAGAGAAGAAGAGATCCAATCAAAGAAGAAGTGAATCGAAGAAGAAGAGAAGAAGAGTCGAACTGTCGAAGAAGAAGAAGAAGAAGAGAAGAAGAAGAATCGATGAAGAGAAGAGAAGAATCGATGAGAGAAGGAAGGAGAGAAGAAAGAGAGAGAGAGATCAGATTATCAGAAATTAGGGATTAGGTTTAGGATTTAGGAATTTAGGATATATATATATATATTTAAAAAAAAAAAAAAAAAACATGAACCGCCGGTTCGAACCGGAACCGGAACCGTCGGTTCCATTCTGGTTCGAACTGGCTGGTTCTATGAAAACTGGAACCGGAACCGAAAAATTCGGTTCTGATTCCAGTTCCGGTTTCGGTTTTTACGATTCAGTTCCACGATTCGAACCGGAACCTTGTCAGGTCTAGTTCAATCCCTTCTTTTCGTAAGTCCAAATCTCTCAACTATTTAGGCCTCTCTCAAAATGTTTCCTCCTCTGTATTTGAATTTCTTGATTTAAGTGGCAACATATTAGAAGGGCCTATTCCCATGTCAATCTTTGAACTCAAAAACCTCAAAATCCTGTATCTCTCTTCCAACAAGTTCAATGGCACTGTACAGTTGGATGTGATTGGAAGGCTTGCCAATCTTAGGGCTGTTTGATTTTTTTACTATAAGACTTATTGCATCTTATATATTAAATTAAGATAAATCAGTTTGTTTGTTTTTTTAACTTATATATTATTTTAAGATATATATGTCTTTTAGAAAAAGTGAATTTTTTTTACTTTTATCTTATTCAAAAAGTGATACAATAAAGTTTTTTAGTAAATTTCCACAAATATCCTATAACAATTCATACATTTATAATTTTATCCGCACATAATAAAATCCTAAAACTTAATTTTCCTAAAATTCCCAAATTTGAAGAAACCCTAATACAACCTAATCAATTTTATATTTGTAATAAGTTATCCAAAATAAAAAAAAACAAACATGTCATAGGATCTTAATTTATAAGACTTATCCATATGTCTAACAAATTAAGGTCTTATAAGACTTTAGATAAAAAAACAAACAGCCCCTTACTCATTTTGACCTTTCATACAACAACTTGGCAGTCAATGTAAATACCAGCTTTTCTTCTTTCCCTCCCCATATCTCCACATTGAAGTTGGCTTCTTGCAAACTTGTCATGTTTCCTAATCTAAAGAAAATCTCGTCTATGGCCGTATTAGATCTTTCAGACAACCAAATTTCTGGAGAAATGCCGAACTGGATTTGGGAAGTTGTTGACGACAGTCTAAATCTCGCAAATAATAGCTTGGTGGGTTTTCAAGAACCTTATTCTATTTTAGATCTGAGGTTTCTTGACCTACATTCTAACCTGCTTCAAGGAAAAGTCCCACTCCCAGATGCCATTGGTAATGTTGCATCCAATATGGAGCTCTTTTCCGTTGCAAACAATAAACTTACAGGCGTTATTCCTGAATCATTGTGCAATGCTACATCGCTTCAAGTTCTTGATTTGTCAAGCAACAATTTGAGTGGCAGAATACCAACTTGTTTAATTGAGGTGGGTAATAATCTAGGTGTTTTGAATGTAAGAAGAAACAGTCTCTATGGAACCATTCCGGACAGATTTCCAGGAAATTGTGAACTACGAACACTAAGTTTGAATGGGAATCAACTAGACGGATTGGTTCCAAAATCTATTGCCAATTGCACAAGGTTGGAGGTTTTAGACCTTGGGAACAACAAGATCAGTGATGTCTTCCCATGCTGGTTAAAGAAGGTATCCAGTTTGCACGTCCTGGTTTTACGATCCAACAAATTTTATGGCAACATCAGTTGCCTAGAATGCTTCAAATTATCGACTTAGCTTCCAATAACTTTACTGGAAGACAACCACAAAAAGGCTTAAAAACCTGGGAGGCAATGATGGTTGATGAGCAGAAAGCCCAATCTCAGCTCAAACACCTTCAATTTGAGACGGTGACGATGATCCCTGAAATTCCATTGTACGAGGATTCAGTAACAGTTACCATGAAAGGTCTTGAGATAGAGCTAGTTAAAATCCTTACTTTGTTCACCTCCATCGACTTATCATCAAACAATTTTCAAGGGCTAATACCAAAAGAGATCGGTCTACTCAAATTGCTCTATGTTTTCAACTTGTCACATAATGCTCTCACCGGCTCAATCCCATCCTCTATAGGTAAATTAGGACAACTAGAGTCCTTGGACCTCTCGGTGAACAACTTGAGTGGGGTGATCCCAACACAGCTCGTAAGTCTAAATTTCCTTTTTATCTTGAATCTCTCATTTAATCACTTGGTTGGAAAGATCCCATCAGGTACACAGCTCCAGAGTTTTACATCAGTTTCTTTTGAAGGAAATGAAGGATTGTATGGGCCTCC
The DNA here is from genome assembly GCA_008009225.1 of Acer yangbiense. Taxonomy (NCBI): domain Eukaryota; kingdom Viridiplantae; phylum Streptophyta; class Magnoliopsida; order Sapindales; family Sapindaceae; genus Acer; species Acer yangbiense. The sequence continues at coordinate 6,803,084 of CM017763.1, read as the reverse complement.
TTTGACCAATGATGATCGCACAACGAATTCGAGTGAGCTACCTGTAGCTTCAAGCAACGGATTTGAATTTGACCGGCAATTCATAATAGCAATTGGAGCTGGATTTGGGGTAGGCTTTGGAGCGGCGGTAGCATCCCCAGTATATTTAAAAAAAATAGATATATGGTATGACATTCTCATCCACAAATTTCTTTTGTCAATTCGTCTTGTCGTGTGAGATGAAAATGTCTTCATATTCAATAAAAATTGAACTCTTTTTTTTTATTATTCAAGGGTTTGGCTTTTCAAATCTTAAAGTTTAGTACTGTATGGATATATATATTTTTTTAAACAAATTCATTTTTTACTTGGGTTTATATTATTCTTTTGAACTCTCTAGGAATTAAGGAAATAGCAACGAATTTTTAGAATCTCGCCTAGACGATCATATGTAATGATTGGGAAATTTATGGATAAATTTAGGGTTTTAGTGTGAGTCCATAATAATAAATGTGTGTCCTAGTACATGGAATCATTTCCCAAGAGTCCTATTTCATTTAGAGTCATTTTTACAAGTTGAGTCCTTATTACAATTGCTTGAAATTTCTTTTATATTCGGAGTCTGTAACAGCATTTGGCATCAATGAAAAATATTACAATTTCCTTATCCAAATTCTATTCTCTCTCTCTAACAAATTCTCTCTCTCTTCTCTCTACAATTCACGTTCCAATCTCTCTGATATTATCTTCAAACTTTCTCCTTCTTCAATCTTCTTCAAATATGTTCTTCATTCTATTTTCCGGCAACCTTCAAACCTGCAAAATCAACCTAAAATATATCAGAAAATTAATACAAAATGTCAGGGCATGACATCATCACAAGTTGAATTCAAACATTTCCCATCATAATTGATAATTTTGGTGCAAAATTGTAATCTCATAAGTTAATTACACCATTAAAAAGTCATATGTTATCTGAAATTTGGAGGATAAGAAACTGGAAAAGGGTGTAAACTGAACTTGCTCATTTATAATTTATTCATTTGAAGAACTGGATTCAGACCTTACTTTAGAAATATATTTCTATAAATATAAGAAGTTAGAACTGGATTGGCATCTGGTAAGTGGTAAGTCTTCATCTTGCCTGATTTATATATGGTCAACTGTTTTTGAATTAACCACGAAAAAGTATCACGATTCATGAATGTTAATTTCTCCTGATATGAACATCAAACCAAAATTTCAATCTCGTGTTTCCAATTATACATCTGGCTACAATGCCATGTGCTATCAGTCTTCTAATTCTAATATATTTAAGATTTATCAGGTGTAGATTATTTTATCAGGGTAAAGTCACATTAGATGGATCTAACGAATGGGATTTAATTTCACAAAGAAATTTCAAGTTTTTGATTTTCCGGTTAAGAAAATAAGCATTAAATATAAAATAGGAAAGATTATTACAGTTTTTGGAAGCCTTGCAAAAAGAAGAGATCTTGATGACTTGATCTCTTTGAGAGACAAAGAAGGAAATCAAATTGCAATTGAAAATGAAGGATAATATTTGCAGAGGTAGAGGCTAGAGGTTAAAGACGAAAGTAAAAGAGTCTTAATTGTTAAAGCATCTCCAATGCAAGGGTGGCTTATGAAAAAAAAAAGATGCCACGTAAGATAAATAGACGTTATATTAATAATTGTGTTTCCAATACGGCCGTGCATATTCAACCTCAAGCTGACGTGGGAAAAAATATATTAAACATTGTTAACATGACCGTCCACTTTCAGACGGTCTGTTGCACATCTATTTTTTAGGTTGACTCAGCAAACATTTAAATTTTTTTCATATATTGTTGGTAAGGAAATAAAATATAAAATAAAACAGGAAAAAAAAAATGGACACTCATTAAAAAAATTGTGTTTTAGACGGAAGCATTGGAGACCAAATTTTGAGTTGATTGTCTATCAAGTCTATTTTTATGCTACATAGGAAGCAAGTTTCCATTGTTGTCATATCAACAATTATTGGTATATAAGCCACTTTTGCATTGGAGATGCTCTTGGAGAGGAGAGATAACTTTGGGCAGTGTGTTGATGACATGTACAGTAATTTTTATTTTTTAAAATTTAAATAAAACTTGATTGACTTGGTTTCATTTTTTTATTTTTTATTGGAGCATCTTCATTCTTCCATTCTTGGAAATACCCTCAAATTTTAGTATACCTTTTCAGAAAAAGCTTAGATTTACATGGATATGTATAATAATAATAATAATAATAATAATAATAAATAAATAAATAAATTAGACATCGGTTTTGTAAAAGGTAAAAAAACGATTTTCTTACGGACTTTGAGATTATGTAATTGAAATGGAAATGGAAGTAAAAATTAGATAAATTTAATTATAAATGATTTTTAACATATAAAAGAGGGTGTTACATTTATCTTGCGTAACCGACTTGAATATTAGTTTTTGTATTGACCCCCAAAAACCAAAATTCTGGCTTCGCCCTGGATTTGTGGGCTTGTTGTTGGGCTCATCGGTTTGAAATTTATCGGGCCGTATTAATGTGTTGTTTGGCAGGTGGGGCCCATTTGCCAAACAAAGAGAGCATACACTGGACCTGCGTGTACCTGATTTTCACCCACTAGATATATATTAATTTATGTAGTATATGGAAAGAAGTAAAAGCTTTTCACTTTCGTGGAGATACAAAAATCAAGTGACGGAAATTCGGCAACAAGCCCAACTCAGCTTCAACTCACTCGCTCACTCACTCTTTGAACTCGGCAAAGATGGATTTTTCATTCAGGTACAAAAAACTTAGCTGTCTATGTACTTATCAACTGTGTCTGTGTGTGTGGTGACAATCTGAGGTTAAACTTTTTTTTTTTTTTTTTCCTTTTTTCTTTTCTTCTCGGTTCATGTTAAACATTTCTCTGCAATTTGTGACTTTTATGTTGAACACTTCTCTGCAATTTGTGATTTTTTTTTTTGTGGGTTATGCTATATATATATATTTTTTGTAAAATGTTGCTTGAAGAAATTTATCATAATTGTTTATTTATTTATTTTAAATTCTTGCTGTAAAGAGAAACTTTACTTTCATAAAAACAATGTTCAGTATACATACTGTGGAATGTGGATTGTTGTTTAATGGATGCACATGATTCTGCTTTTGAAGAAAATTTCTATTTTTGCATAGATTTTTTGATGTTTTCTGTAATCAATATAACTTTAAGTTTAAGCTTTGTGTATGGAAAAGTATTGATTTTAAAAATATGTGAGGGCCTTGTAGATATTGCTTTCCTGTAATGTCTTCTAGGATTATAGATTTATGATCTTTTGGTGGAAATTGATTGTTAGATTGTTTTTGGGTAGGGATTTCGGTAGTGACAACAATTCATTAGCAGAGGGTTTCTGGGTTGAGTCTTTAAGGTCTTTCCATGAAATTGTTTATGTAATTGGAGAATGAATTGCAAAATTTTTGACTAGAAAATGGTTTTAGAATTGCATTCTAAGTGTCACGGTGAAGTAGACTTGTAGACTCCACTTCACCTGTGGAAATCGCATCATCATTTATGCTTTGGAGAGAGTGAGAGTTTAGACGCACATTCATGTAAATGTATGTTCAAGCAATGGGCATTAATGTGCGTCCACGCATCTCAGTTGTGTGTTTGATATTTTGATTTTGTCTAATACCTGCACACATGTGCATACGTGTGTGTGCGCGCTTTGACGTTCATGTAAATGCATGTTCAAGCAACGGACAATAAACTTACTGCAAGTGCGTGTGCACACACACGTATGCACATATAAGACAAAATCAAACACACACTAGACGCTTGGATACACATACACGGATAGATAATTCCACTTGAATTCATATTACAAGCGTGTTCATTGAACGCTTTTTTAAACATCATCCTTAAACGGAAACATATCCGGTACCATCAATTATAAAACCCTATATGAATTTTGTTTTTGACACGAAGATCCTTTAGGATCCTATAATAAATGTTATGTTCTAAAATCCATTATAATTAAGTGCAATAAGTCACAATGGGAATACAAATAAGAGATAAATGAGTAATTTTGAAAAGATGTATTAAATGAGTCAGTTACAAAATTTCCTATCAATGGCTTATTAAACAGTATATAAGTCAAGATGGTGATAATTGCTAAGATCTTGACATAGATCAAAGATTGGGCAGCAATTTTCCAGAGAAAACCAGAAACCTCAAATCTTCAAAGGTTTGATAGGCAACTGTTTTATTGAAATTATTGGAATTTTTGTTATCGAGTTTGAATTTTCATTTTCTCATATGATGCTTCTGAGTATGAAATTGAATCAGGTTCCATTACCTCTTAATCTATTCCTTTTTTTCTTCTTTTTGTTATTTTATCATGTCTCTTTAATGGACTGTTGATTTGATGATGAAAATTTGGAAATTCAACCCCAGTTTCTGCTTGCTCTTCATGTTTGTGAGAATTTTCCTTTCTTGACTGATATTGACTTTGCAATAGAAGTGTAGAATACCAGTGAAGTAATTGTTATTTTCTAAATCAATTAAGTTTTTACATCTTTTCTCGTTTAGTGTATACTTACTGATGGTTGGTCTATCAAAAAACGCTTGCCTTGAATGCGAGACAATTTTGTGTTATCTTAATGCAATGTTATATGATCTCGATTTTATAATGTTAAAGAACCACGATAACTTATTGAAAAATATTTCTCTACAGCATTTACTCTTCCCTAGACAGTGTGGGTGATTTTTCTTTCAAATCTAAATTTTTCCAAGCAGTCGGTCTATAATTGATTATGGTCTGTGCAGATCCAAATGTAACATATTCATAAATAATTTTCAAGACTGTAATCGGACTTAAACATGTAATAAAAAATTTCAAGTTACAATCTTATCTTTGCATCGCAGATAACTTATCAATATACTAACTTAGCAGTATGCTGACCTTCTATTTACATCGAAGTAGATTCTCACTGGGAAATTTTTTAGCTACAAATGTTACCATCAGCGTTTTGGTTTCAAGGCATGACCTTCTACTTTCAGCTTCCGTAACGTAGGACCTTATGTATAATTACTTTATTGATATAGACTTTTCTTTTTTCCATCTGTGCATTCAAGGAGTCGGTTAAAACAGAGGATATGGAAAGGTTCAGAAGGCTCATTAGGCTAGATTCCACACTTTGTAGGTTGTGCAAAAGGCAGAATCTAGTGAAGTTGCCTTGCTAGGCTCATGCCTGTTGACTTGTCGAGAGTGTTGTTCTAACTATGCAGTGATGATAACTTTTGTACTGTGTGATTGCTCATTATTTGATGTTTTTGTTGTGACAAGGTTGATGTGAGTAAATGACATTGTATTGGGGAAAAATTAAGTTATACTTATAGGTGATCAAGTTAGTAACAGAATCTGCTTTCAAAAAAAAAAAAGTTAGTAGCAGATTCTAAGATAAATAATAATTTTCTTGTTTTTGCTTGTTCACTTTTTAAAAAAATTTAGTAGCAGCCTAGCAGGGATCTAAGATGGTTCTTTGCAAAAAAATATGACTCAACATTGTTGTTTATTATCACTGGGTTTCAGTAGTTTACCATCAACTATTGAAATTTTAAATCGGGAAGTTGGTGACAAAAGAGGGGGAATCTGATGGTAAATGGCAGTTGTGTGATGTCCAGGGCTTGGGAGATTGCCCTGAAAGAACCTTTTTAACGAATGTAATTTTCTTTTGACCCTTTGTACTTGCTTCCTGTGTGAGACCGCTCGGTGATCAGAAGCAGATGGTGAAAAGCCCTCTTCTATTGTTTAGATGCAAAATTGAGAATGATTACTGATTCATGTAGTTTTCAAATAAATTTTTCTTATGTTTTTGCTTTTGGGGTGATGTGCATTTGGGCGAGGAAGATACATATATATGTTGCTGAATTTTGGAACTATTTATACAAGCTCAGAAATCTGTTTTAGTGAATGTTACATTTTCATGTGGATTCGGATATGACCTTATATGCAAATTGTGATGAACTTAAGTTTTTCTGGCAGGTCTGAGAAAACAAGTGGAAATAATGAGCCAGAGCGTGTAAATCCCCAGCAACATGTCTTTGCTGCGACTCCTCTCAATTACGTACCATATGTTGGTCCACCAATGGAGCAAAATAATAATGCTCCAACACCGAATAAATGTGAGACTGAGACTGCGGGAAACGTTGGTCCAGCAATTTTATTTCTGCCTCAACACTCAACTCAGGAGGAGTGGAATAATATCTTAGCTACAACCAAAAGTGGAGTAGCATTGACTGGCAGTGCGGCAATGAGACAGGTGGGACCGATTGTAGGATTAGTTGACATTGGGGAATCTGAGGATTCCTACTTATTTCGGGTGTCCCTTCCAGGAGTAGCCAGGGAAGAAAGTAAGTTTTTACTGATTGTTGGCATTTGTTCGAATTTGTTTATTAATCTCATGATTTCTGTACTTGCTCTTTAAAATCATATGAGGACAGAAAATGCTCGTTTGTTTCTTGCATTGAAAGAATCTTACTTATCAATGATCGTTCTCGGCTTTTTATATAATTGACTGTGAGAATGAATGTATCTTTGACATTAGTTTTGTTGGAAACCCTTGAATTGAAATCATACATATACTTTCTGTGCATGGCATCTATTCATTCATTTGTTGCTACAAAATCTTCATTTTTTATACCAATGTCTCTACTTTGTCATGTTGATTTTTCTTTTGGTCATGTGATTAACTTTTTGTCGGTACAGAGGATTTCAATTGTAACATTGACCCTGATGGAAAGATATCAATAAATGGAGTCACAACGACCGGTGAGCAAGTAGTGTATAAGGACTCCCAAGTGTTTCAGATGCAAACACGGAATCTTTGCCTACCAGGACGCTTCTCAATTTCGTTTCAGCTTCCAGGTCCTGTAGACAACCAACACTTCACTAGAAATTTTGGAACCAATGGGATCCTCGAAGGTATGGTAAAGAAAAGGTGATCAAAGGTCTCCAACTTCAAACTAACATACATGATTGTCTCATCAAGAACTAATTCGATTTGAGCAAGAGTTGTCGGAGTATTATGTGGTTGCAATGCATTTAAAGAATAGGAAATTCTTGTGAATTTGTAGAAGCAACATTTCTGATATTGCTGAATGGTGAAATATGAAGACTGTTGAATTGAATACATGCTCTTTATGAAGACTGTTTTAATTTTGTGGTCACGTTAAAGATAAATTAAGAGCAAAATTTTGTACTTCAAAACTTCAGGATGTCTATTTTTTTTTTTTTTTTTCATTTTATGTTCGTATTATTCGTCTTCTCCTCTACTTGCTTCTACAGTTCTCCTGCAAATTCAAGCGACCGGGCTTTTTTTTTTTTTTTCAAAATAGGAAACCAACCACTGGGAATCACATGTATTTTAACCAAATTCATTGATTTCCCTTGACATTCTCAAGAAGAAGAATGGCAATTTGGTCACTCTTCAAATTTGAGGTGGCTTGTTAGAAACCACAAAAATCCACCGGAAGGAAATCTCCAAAAAAGTTGACAGGAAATCAACTCACATGGACACCAACCACTTCATGTGAGAACTGTAAATCTGTTTTACTCCCATGGTTTTGTTGCTTTTTATTTACAATTACGTTATACTCTGTTACCATGTGAGAATTGGAAATCTATTGAAATCAGATGATATCATAACCAAAAAATTCCCCAAAATACACTGAGATTTCAGAGAAGAAAGTTTGATTGGGATTCGAAGTTAGAGAAGAAGAAATGGATCGAGGTATTAATTGGGATTTTAAGAGAGATTTATTTTAAATCAAATTTAAGAGACATTTAGGTTATCAAAAAATGAACACATCACAATTCCGATTGCTGGCATGGAAGAGAAAATGAAGACCATGAAATAATTTTTTTAGAATTTAGCGTATGTTAGCTTAGGGTTTTGTTTTACAAAACGACGTAGTTTTAATTTCACTTAAAGGTTAAGTTAGAAAATCAAATCTCAACCACACGTTTTTATTAAAGCCATATGGCAATGGATCTTAGAAAGAACAGTATGGTACAGTAGAGATAAAGTTCAGCAAATGATCCTTATCCAAGAGCAGGAGAGATCCTTACTCCTTAGCAAAGGTAATATGTTTGAAATGAGTTGCTGATCTAGAGGTGCACAAAACCGTCCACGGGCCCAATCCCCATTTGAGGTTAAAATGACCCCCCAAAAACGGGGATGGGGTGGGTGAATTTTTCCCCAAATCTAATTGGGGATTGGTTCTCCATCCTCTTTTTCCCATATATATTAAGTTATGAATTTAAGAGAGTATTTTTTTGAAAGTTTTCATTATTGGTAGGATTTGAGCCATTTACGTGGGAGTCATTTGCTCAAGCCTCAAGCTCGTCCATTTATTAACTGAGCTACGCCCCTGTTAACCATATTCACTTTTCAATTCTTAGACAATGAGCCACAATAAAAAAACATGGTTATACTTTTATGGGTAGTGTTAACCTAGGACACATGTTAACAACTACTTTATTTCTATAAAGAGAAATAAAAACACATATCAATAACTGTATTTATTGTCGGGTAGTGTTAACCTGTGCCGCACATGATTATAACAACCACTTTATTACTGCAAAAAGAAAACAGTCACTGCATTTGGTGAAGAGATGGGATCTTGTGTGGATAGTAGGTGAAATGGAGGTTCAAGATGGTGTCTTGGGAGGTTTGGGTGTGTATGGAAGTGAGGAGAGTGGCTGGGAGCTCCTTAAGAAATTAATGAAAGGATGTATTTATAGGTGGAGAGAAGCTAGGGCATAAAAAAAATGGCAAAATTACAAAGTTGGGCCCGTCGGGCTTTCAGGCCATTTCCAGGCGAGTTCGTGAAGTGGCTTCACTTGTTGAAGTTTTGAGGTGAGTTCCCAGGTGAGTTCGTGAAGTGGCTTCGTGAACTAGCTTCACTTACTAGAATGTTGACTCCCAACCTCTATTTTCTTTCTATTTTGAGCCCCAAAATTTTCCAATTAAGCTTAAAACACCTTATTTAGGGATTATTACTTACACGCAAGGGTGAAGCCCTTCAAGGGCTTGGGTGGGCTGTAGTTCACCTAAGTTTTTTGAAAAAAATTGTTAAGTTTGAGTTTGTTTAAAAAAAAAGTGGCGATATTAGCACCCCTCAAAAACCGTTTGTACACCCCTAAGATATTTTTAAAATCTTTAATTCGTAAATAAACCCCATTTAATACCAAAAATACCCTTTCTTTAATTTTATTGTATTATATTTTTGCAAGTACACCCCACTATTTTTTATCTAATCACTTTTATTATTATTTAATATAATTTTTTTTGAAAGTTTATTTTATTTTTTTATTCAACTAAATAATTTATCGTTAAAAAAAGTAGAAAAATTTCCAAATCCTGAAAAAATATCTGGGATCACTTTAAAATTTTCTGAACAAAATTTCTTTTCATTGCAACTATACTTTTTTTTTATTTTTTTTATTTTTAATTTCTTTAATTTTTTGAAGCTCAAAATTCTCTCAATCTTCTCTGATTCCACCAAATTGAAGAAGCTGTCACTCCAAAGGCAGAAAAATTATCTCTCTCACACTCGAAGCTCAAGTGATTTTGGTATATTGAGGTCGACAAAGCGATTTATATCGGAAATGAAATCATCAGAGAGCGAGGGAATTGCTGGTTTGGAAGATTAAATCAGAGTAGGCGAGGCGGTGGCCGGTGTCGGCGTTGATGAGAAATGATGAGTCGGAGATGGTGGAGGTGGAGTGGTGGAGAGAGAAAATGAATTGGGTGTGGAGAGAGTAATTAATATATATTAGTAAGCAATTTTGGTGGAGAATGATTTCATGATTAATCCATGGATCAACAATTCTTTGGTGGATAATTTGGCTAAGAAGGGTGACATCTTTGTGTGGAGTTTTTCCTGATAGTTTTCCTTCTGTTTTCTTGTTGGGTTGGGTTCTGGTTTTTCGTTTTTTTTTTATGTTTTTCCTTAATCCCATAAAACCGATCACTAGCCGTTAGATGGGAATACCGGTATGCCTTAATTCCCAAGAAAGCTCAATACAAACGGGCCAAGGCAGCCTTTTGGTTTTTCACTTATATATAAGAGCTTTTAAGTCGGAAGAGGTAAACTTCACACCAAGCCAATCTCACTGAAACTAGAAATAACTATCAACAACCAGTTCTTGATTAGCCTCCCAATAATAGGAAGGAAGACTAAGTTCAAGCCCATGTTCAATTGATCCCTCTCGCCAAATGGTGCCACTGATCTTACTCTTCTGATCTTCCGTCATGCAACCGCCTTGACAAAAACCATGCATGAGCAAGACCACCATATAAAAGACTGAATGCCAATTAAAATCAAAAAAGAAAAGACAAAATAAAAAATATTGATAACTAATAAAAGAAATCTATAGCGTGTTTCAATTTTTCTACAAAAATACAGATATTATAGAGAAGACAATGCAATATGATTTTATTTTTGTAATAAAAATTAATTTAATACATACTTTTTCACAACCAACTTTGTCCGATGATTTTGATTCATTCTCCATACTTCCCAATCAATTTGTATTCCTCAAAAGAAATTGAAATTAGTATTTAAATAGAAGTTAGGGTTTGAGAAAATAGAATGGTTTTTATTATATATGTGAATATCAAATAGGAAACTTTTTTTTTTTTTTTTTCTTTTTTAAAGAAGGATTAATATAAAACCAATTAATAATTATTGGTGGGTGTACTTACAAACTATTTAGTCCTTTAAGTAATTTTGCTCAAGGGTAATATTGGATTTTCAATAAAATACTACTTTGGGGTGTACATACAGTTTTTGAGGGGTGCCAATATCGCCACTCTAAAAAAATTAGTTAAAATCCAAATTGAATAATTCATATCAGCCCATCTAACTTTCAATCTTCAACTTAAAACAAAAAACCCAATAACCTAAACATAATAAAATAAGCCCAAGTGTTCAAACACTTTACTTTTTTTTTTTTTTTTCACTCTCCCAAATCCCTCTCTGATTTCAGTATCAGCCATTCGACCATACCCCACTTTTTCTTTCATTTTTCATTTTTCATTTTCCCAAATCCAAAACCCTAACATCTGTCTTCTATTGAATCTCATAAATCACAAGTAATAATTTGAACGTAATTTTCTTTAACTTTTTTTTTTTTTATTTACTTATAATGAATTTTATTTTAGGTTTTATATTTTATAATTGATATTTAAGTATTGTTTTTTATGATTGAAATTTAGGTTTCGTACTCGAAAAGTACCTGAAAAGTCTCGAAAATACATGAAAAATCTCAAAAATACCTTAAAAGTCTCGAAAATTACTTGATTTTTTTTTTTTCAATTTTTTTTTCATCTTCTTCGTAATCGACCTTTTTGACTCCATTGAAAGTAGTTCGACCTCCACTGGAGGCAAATTTTGACC